>OX638391.1:36603951-41435629 GCA_951813805.1 Limnephilus auricula
AAGATGTATGCAGTGATAATAACAAAATATAGAAACAAACTAAAATTGGAAAATGACCTCATACTCTTTATTTTAAAGATAGAGCCAATATTCAACAAATTAGTTGAAAAGCGTGTCCGTTGCTTTAATTTGAGGGGACAATTTCTATTAATACTATAAAAATTTCAAATTTTATTTATTGATGTTGCGATCCCACTTTGAAAACTACTGATCTAGATACGCAAATCAGACTCACGGCCAATCTTGTGATGACTGATGGATGGTGTGCCATACCAGTCCAGAACCAACCGGCGGATGACCAGAAGGTAAAATGACATGAAAGAACATAGAGCGTCCCCCAACTAGACCTAAAAATAGCTTCCAATTTTTTTTAAACCAAAATTATAAGGATTACGGAAACCTTTTCCTAGTTTTTTAATCTCTGTCTGATTGATGTGAGACTCGATACTTGTCTCCCCTTTAGAAATCAGTTTACCGTGCCAAGTTACTAGGGCGCCTAATGCGAAGAACACAGCTACATTGATCAAAGCCATGAAGATAACGGCTCTCCTCATGGCAGGATTGGCAGATATTTTTTGAGCAAACGTTATATCCGGTACGGGAAGATCGTGTTCTCTCGGTAATATAAATGTATCATACTCCGGGACTACGACCGGCACAAAACCGCCCGAGTTATTGACGCGAACCGGATGCCCTATCAAGGTGGGTTCATTGTCTGATGGGATTGCAGAAGTATCGCCTATCCAGAGAACCACATAACCGATGTCTACGCCAGCAGAAATAATGAAGATAACTCCTATGAGAGTATACACCATGTACAAGTAAAAATGTCTACGGTTGAAGTGCCCTACACAGTTGTTCAGCCAAGGACAGTGGTGGTCCATACATAATATGCAAGTGTTGCAGACTGAGCAGTGGTGAGATCGCGGTGGCTTTGGAGTGATGCATTTTCTGCAAATGCTGGCAGCCTCGGATATAAGTGAAGCCTGCAAAGAAAACCAATACAATACAGTGAAACCCTCTTAAGAAGTTTTTCAAGGGACTGGAAAAAAAACCCTTAGGCAGGAAAACATCTTAAGCAAGAACTTTTTAAGAGGGTTTCACTGTATTAGAATAAAAATTATGTATCATTACGTACATCATTTTTGTGCCAGTATCAATAGTCAATCAAATAAGGAAAAATTGCCAAACTTCTAATGACACTCCTTTTAAACTCTGAATGAAAAAAAATAATATAAAAAAATGGATTGAATAATGGACTTGGAAGTTTTCGGAGTAATCTTGTCATACCTAAAAGAGAATTAATTAAATACCACCAAGGAGACCTATATCATCATCTACGGGTAAAGCTAAGGCAAGGCTACTGTTTTTATAAATATTATGAGAACATGTCATCATAGGTTAACTTTTGTTGCTATAATTAAAACTATTATCACAAAATGTTGATAACAAAGAACTTTTTCATCAATTTATTGAAAATTGTTAATTACCTCTGGTGGATTTCCGGGATGTGTAACAACTGCTTTGTAATAGTGGAAGATGACATTGATTAGCAGCCAGTGTCCGACTATCATCAGCATCACCGTTGTGGGCGGACTTCTTTCCCACCAATAAGGGAGGCCGAGCCAGTAAGCTATACTCACTACCGCCAAGGTCAACATTGAGACGGCCACAATGAAAAACTAAAAAAACAATTAATATTAATAATAATAATGATTATTACATTATAATCATAATCTAAACTGTAGTGCCATTTTCGTGGCAAAAACACTCAAAGGATGTTATAAAACTTAATTTATAATGTATGACTTGTAACGACGACTTGTAAGAGGCGGCTTGTGACTGAAATTACCGAATATTTAATACAAGTGTAGCAATAATACTGCAATAATAATTCTCAAAATCTTCTTGAGAATGAAGGATGGGACATACAATTCATCACTGAAAAATGCAATGCACGAATCCACACACCAAGGAACCGCCTCTACTAATAACATACAGCTAAGTATTACTAGTGACAACAATTATTTACAACCAACAACTTATAACTAAAACTAATAGCTACTAAATAAGTTCTGAGACTTATATATAACTAGTTAGTAATCCATATTACTATATGGTTAATTAATTTAATAATTTGTAAGTTCAAAAAAAAGTTATATTTTGATGGAAATTTGCAAAGTCGCAACTGGGACAGATCTCTCGTCTTACCGGGACGTGCGCTCTACCAATTCAGCCATTGCATCCTATTATAAAACTGTTGTAATTGTCAAAGTCATTTTTCAAATATCAGAATTAACAACATTAGCTTTGACTAATGTTTTTTTTTCCATATTATAATAGGACACAATGGCTGAATTGGCAGAGCGCACGTCCCGGTAAGGCGAGAGTTTTGGGTTCGAGTCCCAGTTGCGACCATTATCTTTTATTATTTTTCTGTGTATTGTTCATTTTCATATTTTAATTTAGATTATTATTGTTATCTTCTTCTTCATACATTGATGGGAATAGCCTTCAAAAGTTAAATAGATAGTTTTTCTTATAAAAAATTAAATATATATTCTATGCTCGGTTTGTAAACAATTTACTTAAGTACACTACATACCTTCCCAAGGGCGCCAGCAAAGTTATCAACGAACCAAAATATTGGTTCGAGAGCCACATCGGTTGCATAGTTTGCATTCATGTGATGGTTGTACGTCAGGGAATCGATCCTCAGTCTCCATTCGCTCAAAGCCCGTAACCCCTTACGCCTGCAAAAGTAAATAAAAATATTGGTTCGAGAGCCACATCGGTTGCATAGTTTGCATTCATGTGATGGTTGTATGTGAGGGAATCGATCCTCAGTCTCCATTCGCTCAAAGCCCGTAACCCCTTACGCCTGCAAAAGTAAATAAAAATAATCACAAGATGCGTTAGAATTCTGAAAATGAAACAGTGTTGCAAAACTGTCACAAGCCATATTATTACATACCCACTCAGTTAACGCAGTGCTGTAATTGTCACAAATTGTCGAAAGCTATTGGATCAAATTGTGCTATAATCTATCATTGAAGAAGAAGATAACAATAATAATCAAAAAAAAATTAAATATGAAAATGTCCAAGACACAGAAAAATAATAAAAGACAATGGTCGCAACTGGGACTCAAACCCAGAACCTTACATCTTACCGGGACCTACACCTCTACCAATTGGGCCACTGCGATCTATTATGAGACTGTCGTAATTGTCAACTTCATATTTGAAATTTTAGAATTAACAATATTATCTTCGACTAATGTTTTTTTTCATATTATTGGCAGTTACCTTTATTATTGTAAACAAGTATTCAAAGAATGTATTTGTTACCTAGATAGTGTCTCGGATAAATATATCTGATTTCATTTTTATGGAACATCTATTGACTTTTTATAAAAGTCTAAATGAATATTCATTTTTTTTATAAGAAAAAGTCTCTTTTTAACTTTTGAAGGTATTCCCATCAATGTAAAATATCATTGAAGAAGAAGATAACAATAATGGGAATAACCTTCAAAAATTAAAAAGAGACTTTTTCTTATAAAAAAAAAAAGTATTATAATCTGTCACTAACTGATTCCTCCTCACCATAAAACTCGATCCATCTTCTTTTTTATTAGTATCTTATTACAGTTTTTATTACAGTCGTGAAAATGTGTTTTTTAAATGCAAATATGCTCTAGGAACATTCAGAAAATGTACACATATTACTTAGTGGTGGCTGCCACTATGATCACTTGGATAATGTGTAAGACATGACAATATAATTCTATTCGCTCACCTCAAACTTCTTGGGAACATGAAAAATCTCCACTTGAACTTCATGTTCTTAGTTTATCCTCCTTCTTGGCACCTGCAGAACTTCTCAGTTGGCAGCCTTTGGGTGAGTACTAATTTCTGAAAGAATTCTATGATCTAACATACATTGCTTATAAATGACGGACCGACATAGCAAAAATACATAGGAATTATAAATATATCTACATATATGTTATTTTAAACGCAATAATTTACAAAACCAAAGCGAACATCTTTTATCTTTTACTTATCATATCGCCCCCATTCTAGCAAAAGTAATCAACATGTAAAATGGTTGAGTTATGAAATATCGCAGTTTCTGTAAGAAAAGAAAAACTTTCTAACGGCCGCTGTAACTAACTTTTAAATCAATTAATCTAAGGCCGCGATCAGCCAAGCATTTTGTAGGGTAACGCTCGATTTATGTTGTCCCCAAACATCTTAACTTATCTGGCCTCGCCCACTTTCATAGACAATAAAATGACATCAAAGTAAGAACTTTCGAGGTTAAATTAATATTATAGAGTTAATTATTGTATTGATTATTAATACACTTAGCGCCTCCGCCCACTCAGGCAACTGAAAACTCTCAACTGCCAACTGTCTTTGTATGACAATGTGATGGCCCGCACACTTCACAATCACACAAAACCCCGTTGTCAATGGTAACGCAAGCGGTGACTTGCGACTTGCTTTGTTGGTTGCCCTGGCCGGCCATTGATAGTTGCCAGCTGTCAGCTGATTGTTCTTCATCTATGGTTAACCAAGCTTTTTGACCAATCAAGACAGAGAAAACAGCCGGTTTTAGTTGGTTTTCAGTTGCCTCAGTGGGCGGAGCGCCTTAATTTATTCAAAATATTTCTATCCATAAACTGACATTTTTTTATTTTATAAACAAACGTATATAATATTATATTAAAAATAAAGTGTCAGCTTGACCGTAGGTACTGGACTTAACACTTGACTTGGCGAATATTCGAAAGCGACATAGTTTTTCGCATAAATTAAATGTTTTTCGTCTCTACTTCGCACGCATCCGCACGTCACAACAAATAAACAAAATAGAAAACAAAACAAAACGTGCCAAAAACTTTACTCAAAACGACATGATAATTGACAAACGCAATACAACAGAACTGAAATGAGCGAATGTCATTTGTCAAAGTGACATTGACCATCGACATTTTCAATGTCACTTACAGACAGTTCAGCAACTATCTTTTAGCACATGTCACTAAGTAGTAAAACTGCCCTTGTGTACTTTGTAATTTATAATCTTCTCCATGATATATTGGTGTATAACTGTTTTATAGAGAACATGAAAAAATAAATAAATAAATTTCATCGACCAGTTTTCGCGGTATTTTTTCTACTCTGTTGACACTTTTAAGAACTAGTCCAATACTGAGGCGGCGAATTTAATCCACTAGTCCGGCTTCCTTACGTTAAGATAAATGCTTAAGCGATATTCATGTGTTGAAAAAGCGTAGTTGTGCTCTAATCAATTACTAAGCCAAAATGTTGGCTTAGTAATTGATTAGTAGGATTGGGAACAGCGGCCGTAAGTATGTTTTCAATAGTTAAAGGTTGACAATAGTTTCTAATATGTTGGTGAATGAATGAAGAGCTGTGGTGCAATGTTGACAGTCAGCCGCATCAGTCCAGCTCGTCAGCGCTACGCCGTTAGTGGACTGACACATTTACTATGTATATGAGAGAGTAAAATCACACAATGTGTAGTCTTATAAAATTAATATTAACAGAACCGGTTTTTAGTGTAGTAATTCATACATGGAAATGGGATGCCAGTAAAATTTTTTGCATGAAGTGTGTGTGGTATTGTTTTCAGACCTTAATGAATATGATATTAATAAAAATTAACTGAATATTAATGTATTCGGCCGACAGCATGGCGTCATTTTGTAACTGATGGTCAGCGACCGATGGTAGTAAGTTATAATTTTGACCATGCTAGAGCCGAGGTGTATTGACTGATCTGAAGAAAATTGAAAAAAGAATGACAAGGAAACAAGGACTGATGAAGATGATTTCTGAGAAGTAGCGCCATGATAATGTTGATAAATAATATATTAGAAGGTCAAATCGCGAAGGACAGAGGATTGAGGACTGAGGATGTCTAAATTCCACAAAGATAGACTTAGGCTGTGCTGACAATGCTGTAAGGATAATAGTAACTCATTGAAGTGAATTTCATATCTATAATATATTATTGTAGTAAGTATATTTTAAATTTATTATCAGTATAATTGGAAAAATAATTTTATACATAAAAAATTAATAATCATAGTTATGAAAATCATTTAGGTACATGGTAAAAGAAATACAAAAAATAAGCCAACAAATCAAAATTAAATCAGCAACGCTAATGTTAGACAGTGCAGCACAAACCATCAGATGTTACTATTATTATGCAAATTAGAATTGATGTAGTCTAATACAACTTACAAAAATATAATTTTACTTGTCCGGTGAAACACAATGCAAGGCCAAATATATTGGAAGTTTTTGTGGAATGAGGCAGTAAATTACATTGAAATTGAAATGTTTTCACCGTGTTGTATACGAACTATGTTTATAGAATGAAATAAATTTATTTAGTAAGATAAAAATATCAATTTAAGGCTCCGTCAAACAGAAGGCGTACTTACCGCGCGTCAAGGCGTCAGCGTAACGTAGCGTACTTTCTATTTGAACGGCTTCGACGCGCAAGCCAGAGCGTTCGGCGTCAGTAACTGTCAGTCGGTCTTCGCCACGATGTACAGCGTTTCAGATGAAGATAAGTTGTTACTGATGTGTGCATTATCACGTTCCCGCAGTAATAGAATATGGGTGCATGATATTAATAAGTAGAGGAAAGAATTTGGAGAATATCATCGTTTATTCCGGGAGCTTTTATCACATGAATATCGCTTCTTTTAATGCTTACGTATGTCACGAGAGTGCTTCGAAAAATTGCATTCCCTTCTGCAACACCAAATAAGCAAAGGCACCACAAATGCACTGTTCCTTGTGTCATACAAACAAGGATGTTTTCGGACACATTCAATTAACTTTTCAGCAACCATTTTTACCACAGTCAAGCAAGAACTCCCGGCGTCAAAGGAAATTTTGTAACAAAAATACAACGTGGCGTTCTGCCGCGGCGGCAGAGTTTCGCGTATTGCTACACGCTCGCTCTGTTTGACCGGTTTAAACATGTTCAGTACAACACAACGTAGCGTTATACGTCCGTGACATTTTAACGCCTTGACGCGCGTAAGTACGCCTCCTGTTTGACGGAGCCTTTATACTGTTTGGTAAAAAAATAAAAATCTAAAAACACTGAAATTTTATGGTAACGGATTTCGGCAGTAAATTACATTAACAAATTAAGTGATTTCACAGTTTTGAAGATGAAAGATCGAATTATTTATCTAGAATGAAAGGAATTGATTTAGTAACATAAAAGTACGTTACTATTCGGTAAAAAGAAAACAATTACAATAATATTGTGAGGTTTTTATAGTGGCGGATGTAGGTAGTAAATTACATCCAATAACGAAATGTTGTCAGTGTTGTAGATACAAGATCGAATTATCTATCTAAAACAGAAGGAGTCGATAGTCAAGGAAGATATCTTAAATTTAAAATAAAACTTACTAGAAATACTGAGGATTGTTTAACCTACTCCAAATCACTTCAATACTATAAAACGGAAATCTATATGAACGCGGGAGAATCACATTACTGATAGATTAAATCCGATGTAAGTTGACGTCCGCCGGGTTAACAGGAATTCTAAAATTGTTGCACTTACGATTAACAAGTCAATCTATGAAAGATATGCCGGTTTTCATTCAATTTTATCACATACACCGTTCAAGAATACATCAGTACCTTTGCGGTCTTAACAATACTTCGATATATTTGACAGTGACGTTTCTTGACGTGGGTTGCCATTCGTAAAAATGTTTTCCGCAAATATTAAAAAATTATTATTAGAAATGGGGTAGGTAGTTAGATAATACAAGTTACAGCTATTGTGTATATTGTAAATAATTAGAAAGTCAAATGAAAAAATTAGTAATTATTGGATATCGCTGGCATCGGTTAATACGCACTTTTTTTTTGAAAAAATCTTTTGATTTACCTTAAACACACTAAATGATAACTATTTGCATTGGGGGAAGTAGAAAATATTTTATTCTAAATTTCATTTACGTAAAATTAAAATTAGCCTTTGTCTTGAGAGTTTTGGCCATATTTGTATCCATTTGTCCATTCGCTGTCACTTTGGTATGTTGGTATTCCTGATACATTTTTGTGGTGAACGGCTAGAAGATTTTGAAGATATCACGAAATCTGGGCGTATTAGGTAAACACTAATTTACCGATTTTTTGGAAATAAAATGACGTAAATAAACATGTTTTTTTCGGTAATTATTTTTTAAACATAATACATTTACTTTTGTATCACAAACCATGTTACACAAAAATAGCATAGCCGCTCAACTACTTAAAAACTGGGATGTATTTCTTACCTTGACGCGAGTAGGCGCTGTATCATCACAGAAATACTTTACTTAAAAAATTAAATTTAATTGAAAAAAAAAATTCAAGCATACTTATTTTAGTTTTTTAACATTAAAAAAAAAACGCCCGCGCGATTTTGTGTCTAGCCGCTCGTTGTTTCCGTTTTCAATTAACGAAATTTTTCATTACCATAATTAGTTCAAAATATTTTTCATTACCATAATTAGTTCAAAATATTATTAATTACTATAATTAGTTAAAAAAAATTTCATGACCATAATTAGTTCAAAATATTTTTCCCTCCGGAAAGACGTTCTGAAATTTGAAAAACGTCGTGTCAATCTTGCTCGGCTTGATTCTGATTAAAGGTTTGTTTTCAATAAATTGTTAATTACTGTGTTTTTTTTTTAATTAGGCGCCAGATTCCCATGAAATCTGCTACGCTTCGCTCTAGCATCTCTCCGTATAGTATCAAAATACCAACATAACAAAATCACATCCGACAATAAATGTTTGAAAATGGTCGGTCTCCTTTTACATAACGAAAGCTAATTTTAATTTTACGTAATTGAAATTTAAAATGAAATATTTTCCACTCCCCCAATGCAATTAGTTGTCTTTTAATGTAATTAACGTGAATCAAATATTTTTTTTTGAAGTGCGTATTAACCGTTGCTATAACTATATCCAATATTTACCAAAAAAAAGTTAAGGTTAAAAATATGGTAAACTTTCGATCGCATGTGTTTTTTTAGAAAAACCTTTAGATTCACCTTAATTACTATAAAAGAAAACTTTAGATTTAACAAACCTTTAGATTCGCCTTAATTACTATCAAAGACAACTTTTATGATGGAAACTTTTGCATTCAATAAATTTTTATTTTTGTGTAGCTTTTTGGTAAATTATCAGGAATACCAACATAACAAAATGACATATGAAGAGTCCACAGAAAGAATGATCAAAGTCACTTAAGAAGAATTTTAAGAAAACAGAAATTTTAACTTTGAAACCTCATAATTGTTTATAAAAGTGACATACACAAATGCTGTGTGACATAAGATCACTGCTGATAATTTATAACTGTATGTTATATCATTTAAAAAAACCCATAAGGTTTTAATTATGTTATTTAAGATTTTCTCAAGTCTGAAACATAAATTACATTAATGATCAAAGTCTTACTGAAAAACGCAAATCTATAAATGTTACACAAAATAGAATTCCATTGGTGGAACATTTCATGCTTCGCAAAAAAACTTTAAAGAAAGTCAAAGTCATAGAGACTCTGATCTTTTTTAACTTTTCAGTGCAGACTTTGATCATTATTATCTTTTACGCCGAAAATTCATAGATCATTTTTTCGGAACCATGAACGTTTGTAGCCTTTTTCTGATTCAGGCCAGAGGCCCTAGCACGCTTGCTCTATATCGATCGGTAGGATAACTATCGGTAACTTCTCATCGTTCCCTAGCATGACAACAGATCGCCAACGAATAATTGACAGTTAACAATGACTAATTGTCCTTAACATATTCGACATCAACTGTTGTTTGTACGTTAGCGATGTGCAATTATCCTAGGGAACGATGAGAAGTTACCGATAGTTATCCTACCGATCGATATAAAGCAAGCGTGCTAGGGCCTCAGGTAGGTTTAGCATGAATGAACTAAATGGCGGTATTTACTCGAATCCTCTTTGGAGGTGACTTTGATCATTCTTTCCGTGGACTCTTCATATAATATATTCTTGTTATAGCCGCAAACTGTCGAGGTTTATACGTCAAAAGCAAATTATTATTTTACACAATTGAAATTTAAATTCACTATTTTTCACCTCCCCAAATGCAAAAAGTTGTCTTTTAAAGTAATTAATGTAAATCTAAAGGATTTTTCTAAAAAATATTAATATTAAGCGTGGCCAGCCCGATCGAAAGTTTAGGTACCAAAAATATTTTAAACAAATTTGAATCAACAAACGCCAAAAACTTTAGTTGCTGCCTACAGAAATAAACATTAGGAATTTATATTATTTTTTTCATTCCCTATTTGGCCACAGTAACGATTATTCGGCTTTTTTATTTACGTCGAAGTTTTTTTACGTTCCGGTATTTACCACAGTTTTCAAGCGAAATTCTGTTTACATTAAGAGGCTAGATTTTGCACCACACGCGGAACGTTTACGTATTTCATTGTTAATTTCTTTATATAATTTCTGTTGCACCACTACTGAAGGCCTACTAAATGCTCTAGGTATAGCAGAACAGCCGTATGTATTGAAAAACTGATGCCTTTCACAAGCGAAAACCAAGCTACATATTTCAATTAGGCAGGAATTGAAGCTCATCGAATTTTTATCCGATTCACTTCATTCAAAGTTTAAATTAAATATTATACCGAGTGTTGATACTACATTTATGTGCATAAGTTCATATTATCTGTAACATAATTTATTACACAAAAAATAACTAAAACTACTGAAAACATTTGAAAAAAATATATGTAGGTATATTTCTTACAATGAAAATTTTAAAACGATTTTTTAATGGAATTCAACCATGAGGTTCGCGAATCTGATAGTGTTATTATCTTAGGGACTGTACACATGAGAAAATGACCAAAATAAATGTACGAAACATAATGTTTAATTAGAAAACCATATTTTCGTAATTTTCTAAGAATTCATAATATTTTATCCATAGACTTATTACTTATTAGACTTATTACTTATTAATATTTTATCCATAGACTTACTAAACGTACCTACTTACTTGTATATTATGTTTTTATGCACACAGGGGTAGGCAAAACGGACGACACAAATGACCGAATGTACCCACTTATTGTTAATGTTTTTAATGGATGTAACTAAATATTATTTCGTCATTTAAAAGTCTCATTACCTATTTGATTATAAGAAATCTCTATTTTTAATAGAAAAACAAAATTTTTTATTTATTTTTTATTTTGGTCAGGTTTATTTTCATAAATTTAACATTTTTTATACAAATATATACAAACACATAATGTAATATTGAACTTTACACAAGTTTTTATTAGATGGGCGCCACACGTGAATTTCAATGCGGTCCCCTGTAATTTTTACTTGGTTATCCCAGCAGCCCTCGATTAGCATCGGGGAGAATGATTACTACACGAATATTATAATCTTTATCTACACTTTGAAAATTATGTTGAATGTGACTTGATTTCCAATAGAAAAAAATAGGTACAAAATAAATTTGAAACAAAAAAAAAAACTAAGAATTTACTTACAATAAAGTTGTACGTAAATTAATTGGATTATCATTTTTATTCTCATCCACAATATTTTAAGCATCTCATATAGATAAGTATGTAGGGTACCAAAATATTATTTCAAAAGGAACTAAATAATTTTCATTTATAGATGGATGCGTTTATAAAACACCTATACAGGGTGTACCAAGACATACTTGACAAATTTCGGCAAAGAAAAAAAAAAGTGGTTGTCATTTTGTTCTATAGGTATTTACCGTTTGCTGATCAAATTGTCACCAGCTGTCAAGCTAACCGGTTATGTTGTTATGTTTATCAGCTGATTTTAATTGGATCAAAGACTTAAACGGTCCGAGAATAAGCGAAACCTTAGATCGAAAGGTCATCTACATCGCAGCGTAAAATCTTTTGGGCACATCTTGTTACACCAGAAGTGTTACAGCGGTTTCAGACGATTCAATTTTAGTTGATCAATTTTGACGATCGTCAAAAATTGTTTGACAAAACTAGTTCAACTTCGTTGAAAAAAGGTTCACAGGTGCTTTCAAATGTTGTGTTGATCAACTAAAATTGAACCGTTTGAATCCGCTATTACATTATTAAGCAAAAGTGTTATTTTAGGTAACTGTGGAAAGTTAAATTAAGCAATTTTTAATAGTAGATACTTATGTTCCTATTATTTTCGTAAAAGTTGAATTAAGAATTATAAATAAGTAATCGAATACAATGCTATATTTAACAAAATTAATTTAGTTTATCGAAGAATCACAAAGGTAGTCTAATTAAAATCGCCTCTGGCCCGGTCTGAAGGCAGGCTTTGGCTTGACCTCCACAGACTCCTGGTTCGACGCCAATCCGGTGATCTCTCCGTCAGCCTGGGTCGAGCTCGCCCGCTTTAAGCCTGGAAATAATTCTTATGTTTAGTTTCTCGCACAAATAAATACTTTTTGCATTAATTATGACATCCATTACCAATACACACTTTAATACCCACCACGTTCATTCGTACATGACTGATTACTAACTCAATGTGATCCGCTCCCAATTTAATACAATTTACTTAAAAATAATTCATTTCAAATTCAGTTGAGTCACTCTAATATTCACTACCGTTCATTTGGTTCTACTTGAAATTGAAAAGGATAAACTTTGACATTAATACAATCGAAATTGAATTCAATATAATTCAATGTGAATTACTTCCAATTTAAGATGATCCGCACCAAATTCAAAATATTCCACTTCGACTTAAAAATTATTCAAATTCAGTTGATTCATTGTAATATTCACTACAATTCATTTAGATTCATTTAAAATTTAAGGTGATCTGGTTCGACATTAATATAATCTAATTCGAATTCAACATAATTCACATACGTGAATTCAAGTGGATCAACTTCAAAGTCAAGATGATCCATACAGAAATCAAATTAATCTAAGTCGACTTCAAACGGAATCATTTCAAATCCATTTGATTCATTCGATATAATTCATTTGGATCTATTTAAAATTCAAGATGATCAACATCGACATTAATATCTACAATCCAGTTCGAATTATATATACTTCAATGGAATTCAAGAGGATTAAATTCAAATTCAAGATGATCCTCTTCGAATTCAAATAATCCATTTCGACTTCAAAATGATTATTTTTAAAATTCAATTGATTAACTGTAATATTTCATATAATTAATTTAGATCTATTTGATTAAAATTCAAGATTAAAACTTCGACTTAAATATAGTGACTTTTGTACCCAATCAACAGAATTTAATTGGATCACTTTCAAATTAAAAATAAACAACTTTGAATATAATGTACTTATAATTAAATATCACTTTTAATCAAAACTAATCGTCAATTTCAATACAATTTTGAAATTTTACACTATTCTCTTAAATTTGATTAAATATGGTCTACTTCGAATTCAATAAGATCAATTCGGTGAATTTTATTGTTTCCTGTCTCAACCCTTGGCAGCTTTACATAGTCAAAAATGATGTAAAATGATAAGGAGGTAACATGTAAGTAAAATTATATTGGATAGTTATAAAAATCGAACCCCAGTATGCTACTCTTCGCTAAAAATAGCAATTGAGGCGGCTGGGACATGTATTAAGAATGCCAGAAGATAGAATTCCTCCGAAAATTCTCATTGCTATTCCTGAGGGGAGACATCCAATGGGCCGCCCAATACATAGTTATGAGAAATAAGCCCAGATGCCGTGCGAGAAGAGGGCCTGCTAGGCCTTCTATGGACGGAGACTGCTGACGTAGCGCAGGACAGGGACGCCTGGAGGAACCTTATCGGTGCGATGCGACAAGGGGAAGAAGACGTGTGTATAAAGGTTTTAAGTAAGTACTTGATTTTCCAGCAATATATAATTAAACTCGTAGTTCTGTGACTAGTAGACTTCGCGTCTATATAAGTACGTTACAAATCATTTATCTTTGCACAAGCGATGTCGTCAGGTTAATATTTGTTGTATTATTAAATTATACGTTGGACAGCGCATAAGAACTGATCAAAGGCTGAAACAGGGTTAAAAATGCGATTAACGGGAACCGTTGAAATGTGAAAAAAGTAATGAAATGCTGGTTATTGCATTTAAGTCTTCAAATGTGATGATTTTTTAAACACCCGATCCTATTTTTATTTTCGTATTTATTTTGTGTGTGTAATTTATAAAGTCTCGTCGCGTCGTATAAAAATTAGGCTGGTCTTTACCAGACCTTTCAATGTCAATTACACAGGTTGTTAAGGGACGTACTTGACTAGTGCATTTTTTCCGGTGATTCCTGACATTATTTGTAATAAAAATATAAATGAAATTTTGGTCTTCGGTGATTTTATTGATGTATTTTTTTAATGTAAAAAGATTGTTTTCAGAATCATACAATTTTTTTCCAGATGTTGTCGTTAGCCACTTAACCCCTCACCCGTCAATCCCTAAATGTCTAATAACTACTGAATTTTTAATGTTTTTAGTTGAAAAAAGTCTACGAAAATTTTTACGAATAATGGCAGCAATCACTGATTAAAGTAAGTCAAGTACCTACGTCTCTTAACTACTTGATTTATGTTAGCCTTGTCAACATTTGTCTGTACAGTCCGGGTCGTCGCCACTAACTACAGCGACGGTATTATGGATATTTTAATAGTGCATAAAAAACAGGTAGTTCGGTAGTTTTTACTTCCCGCAAAGTGTGGATGTTTGAAATAAAAAATAAATATAAACAGTGTCCGGAAATTCGTAGTTGAAGCGGGAATCCAAATCTCGCTTGGAGTTTCATGGTATAAGGTTTTGATTTGAGCCTTGGTTTTCGAGTAAATCGTGTCGTGGGTAAAATTCGAAACAAAACCGATGACTAACGGGTTAATATCAACCATTTAACGTATTTTAAATTGCATCGAAATAGTTAATAGTAATAGGCTCCAATGGTTTTTAATCATTTAGCAAAAAAAAGTCAAAATGCTCCGAATGAAAAGAAGTTTTAGTAACGTAGGGTCGGGTTGTTTTGGTCTATGTTATGTAGATTCACAAGTTTTCCGCTTGTCGTACGAGTTTATAATTGGGCCCTTGCCCGGAATAATGTTGTATCCAACAAAACTATCAATGTTGAGTTTTTTTATTTTTTTTTTATTTTTTTTTAAAAAGAAAGACAAACATTCCCGGGTTACGAATAACCCAACAACATTTGAAAATCTCCTACTACCACCACACTAAGCGGAAGATGTTGCTTGTGTTGTGATGGAGGACTTAGCCAGCCGAGGAATCGAACACGGAACGCCTGGGTGGAACCCAAACGCTATGCCCACCCAACCACTGACCGGTCAAAGTTATTGATGGAATATTGTTGGGAATATTATTACGCATCTTTTAAGATAGGGGGTTATGGTATGAATTTTGTTTTAGGCCTGTGGCAGCATTTTAATTGTCGGTTTGTGGAAGAATTTTTTATAATGCCGTTTTTTTCGAAATAACGGAGATTGGTTTAATTCATGGGAATAAATTGAGAAAATGAACGTATTATAGCTTCAACTAGATAACACTTCAACTGAAGAATGCATATAAGTAGAATTGGCCCAGAAAAAATATTGGTAAGGCTGCTTTTTAGCCATTGGAACAGTTTTGTGGACTAACGCTCTATGTTGATCTCAAGACAAAATCTCGATTGTAAATAGTTTCATTTATTCATATAGGTTTTTGCTTTTTAAGCTCAAATGCATCAATGACATATTTAAATTGATTTTAGAAGAGCATGGTGCTTTCATGAGAGACATAAAAGTTAAAAAAAGTGGAATAATGTTGTATGTGAAATTTTCATATACAACCTTTTACCACGAACTCAGCACAAATTCTTGCAATAAGTTCTAATTTAATAGACCACTTTCACGACTTTTCCTTTAAAAGTCTTAAGAATTGTATGCTAATTGTATTTTAAATATAAAATGTTATGAAACATAACCGGTTTCGTTTTTTCCATTTTTCTCAAAACAAGAATATTGTTGGATACAACATTATTCCGGGCAAGGGCTCTATTATGTAAAGTAACTTCTGACAGATATCATACGCATACCTACATATTATATTGTTTAAGTAGGTAATTATTATACCTCATATAAGTATTATAATCCAACACCTTTGATTTCTTTTGAAAATATTTCTTTCTTAATAAATATTTGGTTACATAAAACATAAAATACACGTAATTCGCCAATCCAAACCAGAAAGTATAACAACTTACCTTCCTGTATATACCTAAACCTGTTTCGATTTCTTATTAAAAACATAGATTCCTCGTTTGAGCACTAGTTGCACAATATAATACTTACAGATAATTTTAACTCACTGAAGTGATAAACCGATATAAGTGTGATCTCTACTGACTTAAGAGAAATTAATCGATATAAGTGTGATTTCCACTGACTTAAAAGAAAACTTTCTTTTCGTTTAGAAAAATTGTCGCCCGAGTGCTTAATTGTATAAACAACTATTTTAGTTTTTGTTAAATCTCCACTTTAAAACAGAAAATATAGTATTAAAAACAATAATTAATCACTTTGCCGAGAATTATTTAAACTAATGAGACCTTTGCCTTTACGGAAATAGCTTTATCTTAAACACTTATCATAATGTTTAATTGAAATAATGAAAGACAACCTCCTCCTCCTGTAAAATTTGCTAATGGTCTTTTGGACAATTAGGCACTCGGGCGAGATGTTGTTGCCAATTTACATAAGGCGTTTCTTCTACTAGGAGGCAGATAGGCAAATGAAATTGATTTGAACGGGGAAAAATATTATTCTAAAATACGATCATTTTATTCGTAAAAACGGTTAAAAACGGGACTGAAATTCTTACGAACAAATTAACAATGAATTAAGAATAATTTGTTGGTATAACTAATTTCGTAATTTCGTACGCATACCAACAAATTATTCTTACATTTTCCCGCCAATAAACATTGAAACCCTGTTAGTTTGTTCGTAAGAACTTCAGTCCCGATTTTAACCGTTTTTACGAATAAAATGATCGTATTTTAGAATAACATTTTTCTCCGCGTGCTTTTCAATCACCTTTTTAAATGTTTAATTAATGTAATACCAGAATTAATAAAATACGAAGCAGAAACGGCGGCAATACACTTATGTCGGTTTATTCTTTCAGAATTCCTTCAATGTCAATAAATCAAATAAAATCATCCATCCACACGAATGAACCCTCCACCGACCACTGTTTGAATACTCCCGTGATTCATTTCTTACCAATTACATAAATACCATTATTTAAACAAAATGATTTTATCTTGCGTTCAACTATGTGTATCGTGGAATCATATTTTTATATATAGATCGTCCAGTTGATTAGTCAGACATCTCCAAATACTAAGTTTGGATATAATGAGTGAAGCAATCCTCGAATGCTCGCCAAAAATCAAATATTATTTACACTTGTCAGTGTTTAACATATTAAATCTTGCTATCTTCTTACTAATATTATAAACGCGAAAGTTTGAATGGATGTATGTATGTTTGTAACTCTTTCACTCAAGAACTACTGAATGTATTTTAATGAAACTTTACAGTAATATAGCTCATACATCAGAACACCATACATGCTATAATTCATATTTTCCATATATTACAAATAATAATAATTGTTTAATAGAAAATGTCAAAATTTGAGAATGACATTTTGCAAAACAATAATTGTTAATTCAAAAATCAATTTTAGAAAATATTTAAATTAGTGAATTTATTTGAAGTACTCGCCCAATACTTTGAATCGAATCAAGAATTATAGATAATTTAATTAAATAGGTTAAAAATTTTGATGTAAACATAGAAAGGACCTAAGAAAAGAAAACAGGCTACTCGAAGTTACTATTCCTGCACGGGCATAAGCTAGTATGCTATAAAATAACAACGATAGGCCAAACAGACGGGTGGATTAGTATGACATTTTGAAAAATTCTACTAGTGAACCAGACAACATCAACAATTTGTTTATTTCACTACGAGTTTTTGTGCATTATAATTAATTTGGTAGTATCTATGAGTAATCTCAGTATTGCACCAGATGGAGGGTATAATTTTACATAATATTTCGACATTCTACATTAAAATTTCGATATTTCGGAGATGTATGACATATATTTGACTGGACGATTGATATTCACTTTTTATTACTCACATATGTGAGTAATAAAACGTGAATATCACATGTGTGTAAAAGCAAGAGCAATGTGAGTAATAAAACGTGAATATCACATGTGTGTAAAAGCAAAGGCAGCAATCTCCATTGCGGCCAGATTGCTATGTTTGTTTTTTAAATGACGTGGAGATTGCTATCTTTGCTTTTACGTACAATATTACATACATATATTGTACATACCTACATATATTACGTACAATAACGTAAAAGCAAATATAGCAATCTCTATGTCATTTCAAAAGCAAACATAAAAATCTGGCCGAAATGGAGATTGCTGCCTTTGCTTTTACACTCCTCATATAATAAGTTATTTTTTTGTGACCTGTTATTTTGTTTTATGTATATTTCTTGACAAATGTGCTCAAGAACACAGGTGGTATGGCTTTGCAAACTATTTAATTTATTTCCAAAATGTATCATTATAACACAGAATTATCGTCATTTTGTATTATTGTGCCCTCGTTGACATACATCGAATATGACATTTTTAGAAGGGTGATGAAGAAGAGCTTCAATCCAGACTTGACGATAAAAATATGATGCTTCAGTAATTGCCATAAGTATTCAATTTAAAAAAAAACTTCTTTGAATTACAAAACCCCAACATCGAGTGCTAAGTAGTTGCTATTGACGTGCGATGATATTTTTTGTGACTTTCCAAAACAAAAAAAGTGGTTGTTGGTGTTTTAGCAAATGAAACCTTTTCTTGATTGGAAAGGCAAATTTTAATTAAATTCATTGCAGGATTTAAGTCATATTTTTGTCTTGGAAAATCAGAGAAATCTAAAATAAGAGCAGTGCATCCCATTACTTACACTGTCTGATTTCATAAAATGCTAAAGTAAAAAAGACACATTAATGGTGTATTATTTTTCGAAGTGTTAATATAAGCAACTAGGTGCTTCTGGCTTAAACCGATATAAACCTCCACCTGCATAATGTTACGATGTATACCAACCTTAATAATATGACATAATAATTCAATGTTTTCGTCAGCATGCAATTTTAGCCTTGATTCGCCACCTCATTTCTTCAATAACTTTATGAATATTAAATGGGATTTAAAAAAATACATTTAATCACATCATTTTATTAAATCGTTTTTGAGACTTATCCAAATTTCTTAAATACGCTATTATTGAGAAATTGTGTGAAAAACCCAATTTAGTGATAATATTTTAATTTTATTTAAAAATCATTTTTAATTTTTTCAGTTCTGTAATATTTTTCAAAATGCTTTCATAAAGATGAACAGCTGTCATGCATAAAAATTAATACAGAACTGAAAAAATTGTTTCACATAGATTTAAAAAACAATGTTTACATAATATTATATATAGATGTAAAAAATATTTTAAATTTATATTTAAAACGTAGTTATTACTACTAATAATAACCAATAGCGCCAAGTAGATAACATTTTTTTGCAAGATAAATAAGATTTAAAAAAATATATATATTATGGTTTTTGTGTTTTTTTGATAATTTTTTTTAACAAAAATATATTTAGTAAGATTTAAATAATGATGTTTTTTTCAATCTTATCACTCTTGCTCGAATATTCACAGACCGCCAATGCCTAAAACCGGAATGTATTTAAAAGAAAGAAAATTACTTTTAAACAAACTAATAAAAAAAATTATGTATCGAAAATATAATTAGGAACTACGGAACTAATATATATTATATTTTGTGACCATCGATTGTGGTTTATTTTATATTATTCTATTTAGAATGTTGTAATATATTGACATTCCTTTATTCCTACATGCTTATAAAATCTCCATGATATAATATGTAATGTTAATTTAATCACTGTGTTGGCTGCAGAAATTGCCATTGTATAATATAAAATTGCCATTGTATAATATAAAATTGCCATTGTATAATATAAAATTGTAATTGTATAATATAAAATTGCCATTGTATAATATAAAATTGCCATTGTATAATATAAAATTGTAATTGTATAATATAAAATTGCCATTGTATATTATTGAATGGCAATTTTATATTATACAATGGCAATTTCTGCAGCCAACACAGTGATTAAATTAACATTACATATTATATCATGGAGATTTTATAAGCATGTATAATATAAAATTGTAATTGTATAATATAAAATTGCCATTCAATAATATAAAATGGCCATTGTATATTATAAAATTGCCATCGTAAATTATAAAATTGCCATTGTATAATATAAAATTGCTATTATATGATATAAAATATAAATTTCCATTGTATAATATGAAATGAATATGTATGATTTTATTAATCCACCAGTCTTAAGTCTACAGTAAAGTTAATGAATTAGGTGCAGAATCTCGGAAACAAATCATGAATCAAGGTCATAAAATGTTTTTTTATTCAGTGGCATAATAACATGTATATAATTTAATTCTGTTACAACAGTTTCGTAAATAATTCGTAATCAATTACTTCTTCCGCTGAAGCGACTTCTGACGGCCTTCTGCGTGGCAGGGGTGTCCTCTGCAGCCGCGGCGGGCTCGTTCTTGGCCGGGGCGTTGTAGCGTCTTCGGCCCCCTGAAATGAACAAAAAATACAAATGATACATTAATACTAACAATAATTAATAATTAATTTTTAAATATTAATCATGAGGGATCAGTAGGATTTATCGGTCAAATTAGGAATTCCACCGAGCCGAACCCTCTGATATGAAAATATTTGGAGTCGGTGAATTATTTTCCCATTTAATAGTCTGGTAGGTTAACATGTTGTTCTTGTATTGTTTTGTATTAATAATTGTATAATTTGTAGAGCGCCGTTTTTGTAAGAAATCACCTCAAGGGCGCTGTATGGGTATTCATTATAGGTATTAATTATACTTATATAATTCACTTGTGAAAGAAAAGTGTGTGAAAGAGTGTAGTTTTTCCTATGGGGAAAACTAAACGCGGGCGTAAAAGTCTGGTGCGTAAATTAAAATCAATCAATTTGGGAGGCGGATATGGGTACCACCGCCCGAGAATAATTTATTGGATAACGATAACCAACACATCTGCCTTGCTATAATCACCGTGTGGTTCGTTACATTTATTGATTTAGCAGGGGTGCAGGGGTTCATGGGGTGAGGTTTTTCCAGGTCTTGGCGGCGAATACGTTTGCCCACCCTTTACGTGGCGATCCTACAACCCCTCATACCTTTATCCTTTCCAGATTTTCCTCACCTTCCTTTCCTTAAAAAGACCCTCAACATAGCATCCCCAAATATGACATAGGCCCTAAGGCCCTAATATTTTCCTCATTTTTTGCAGGGATTAATATAAAAAAAGTGTGGAGTTAATAAAAAAAAAAACAATGTTTCTTATCACGAGCTATTAATGTATCAATCAAGATATTGTTCGTTCCATATTTTTCAATTGTAATACCGAACAAAACTCTTAACTGCACGGAACCAGTGAAACTTTAGCAACCAAAGTGGGTTGTGTTATGAGGCTGAAGGGAGGGATAGGGGATGCGATAGAGAAAAGAAAGGTTGAGAAGTGTCTTGTCACCAAAGACGGCTAAAGCCGTATCAAGCAAGGCTTTCTTCCTAAAATAGAATAGAAGGTAGAATTTACCACTAGCACACTCGATCGATAAGGATTGATAAGATAACTTTCGGTAACTTCTCATGGTTCCCTAGCATGACTGCAGATCGCCAACGAATAAGTAACACTTCACAATGACTAAGTGCTCTTAATATATTCGACATTAACTTTTGTTTGTATGTTAGTGATCTGCAGTTGTCCTAGAGGAACGATGAGAAGTTACCGAATGTTATCCTGTCAATCCTTATCGATCGAGTGTGCTAGGTGGCGGACCCCAAGCTCAGTCGATCTAAAAGGATTGTACCGATAACTTTCGGTAACTTCTCATCGTTCCCTAGGGTAACTACAGATCGCTAATGTAAAAACAACAGTTGATGTAGAATAAATGAAGAAGATTTAGTAATTTTGAACTGTTATGTTGGTGATATATTTCAGTCATGCTAGGAAACGAAGAGAATGTACCGAAAGTTATCGATACAATCCTAATAAATCGATACGGTTAGGGATCACGTTGGGCGGAACCGCGCAGAAAAGCGAGGTAAACAATTTATAATATTATTACAATTTTTCCACGTCTGTCCATGGGGATTCGAATTGACCTTGACCTTGAGACACATAGACATGTATGGATGTTGTAAATAAATTATAGTTCCGGTAAGGAAAGCCATTTGTGATTTTTTAAATTTCAGAGGCCAACTACACTCGGTCTTGCCGGCTAATAAATATATATCCATGTTAAGGCGGTCATTAAAGTCCACTCTAATGTCAGAGATTTTTATCGGGTGTGTTATACATATTTGTAAAAATTTAATAAAAACTTGTTTCTAACGGCATTGAATATGGACGCATTCTAGAGAAGGTATCTGGTAGCGTAGCAAATTAAATTTAATAACATAAAGTCATGTTTTTTTCTTCATCTTTGTCTTTCTTAAATTATTGGTTGGATTTTTTACATAATCCAATATTAAAAACGTTGTCAAGATATCATCTGGTTTTAGAGCGCTTATCTTGGAATGGTTCGAACTCCGTCACATTTGGTCAAATTTGACAATCATTAGTTAGAAAAACCTCAACCTTAAAACCCTTAAGGGTTGATATATGCCGTTAGATACATTTATGTATTGCAATTATATATAACTACGATTAGACAAAGATAAACAATGACCAAATTAAAACACTAAAATTTCGTATTAATAAAGAATTAGTTAATTAGTTAAAATAGGTGGTCCCACTATTGTAAACTATTGTAAAACAAAACAACGTAATTGTGAATATTAATTTACATATGTACCTACCACCTAATCTAAATAATATAAAAACTTATTCAATCATCTATATATACAACCCTCGTTTCCCTTGGTCACGCTATATCTTCAGAATGAATTTAAATATTTCATTCATCTTTTTTTAAAGTTTTCTAATAATTTGTAGAAGGTTCTTATGGAAAGAAAAATTAAGAAAATTGTTAGAAGGCTGTCCCCGGGAGAGGGGAGGGGGAACGCGGGGAAGGTGAAAAGGAAACGCATGAGGGGAAGGGGATGAGGGTGGGAAAGAGGTGGCGGAAGGGGAACGGGGACGAATGGGAAAGGACACGCAGGGAGAAACAGTTTCATTATTCAAGTGGCATTGCAACGAATGCCGGGAATCAGCTAGTTTTTAATCAAATGAAAACAAATAATTTTGTGTACACCATTTATGTAATCAAAATTATCGACATGTTTAGAAAACAAATGTTTTTCCGTCAGGATAATTAGAAAAAAGAAATAAATTCATGTTATTATTATCCTGACGAAGAAATATTTAGTTTCGAAACATGTATAGTTTCAAAAACCTACCTTCT
This sequence comes from Limnephilus auricula, assembly GCA_951813805.1. Taxonomy (NCBI): domain Eukaryota; kingdom Metazoa; phylum Arthropoda; class Insecta; order Trichoptera; family Limnephilidae; genus Limnephilus; species Limnephilus auricula. The sequence goes on from OX638391.1 coordinate 36,627,682, forward strand.
ATAATAATTATTAACCATATTATATCATATTTTCTTTCTACATTTGCATCTAATAGTATTCTCTTAATGGGATTAATCTACACTTCACGTTATGTTTATTTTTGTTTTTATAAAAAAATAATTCTGTCAAAAACAAAGAAAGAATGTTAAACTGTATTTATCCGTAGTATTTATGTACATATGTTTGTACTAATTTATACCTCTTCGAAACAAGTATATCCTAGTGAGACAGGCATCGTAAAACACTACATAGATAAATAAATAATATTATGCTAAGTTTTTGTGAATTTGATTAGCTTACGTTACCTTGGCAGCGACCACCAGCAGTGTTTCTATGAAGAAATTAATAAAATGATGAGATTGTTGTCTGTACCCTAGTTGGCCGCACCCGACGAGTAATATAATGTATATAGAATTAGTTACCTTGGCTGCTCTTGCTTGGAAGGGAGTGGTCTGCTGAGGCCTGGCTTTCAGCTGCGGCGGGTGCGCCGGATGACTCTTCCTTGTGGTGTGTTTTGCCTGTAATTATTGACAAGTTTCCACAAATTAATTAGATAATCCTTAAGTAGCACTAGAGCAAACAAATTATTTTATCTCATTTTATGTTTTAAAGGAGGGACTGATCTGAAGCCTTGAGGAAAGTGCACCCTCGATTACAATAAGCAATCAAAAACGTTTACTTTTGACCGCAGTTTACTCCTTTTAAAATATAAGTGAAATCTTTCAATTTCTTAAATTATCAAATATGGAGAACTTTTTATAAATTAATTGAATGGTAATCAGTTAATATTATAAAATATGTTTTAGTGGATGGCCTCTCAAAGACACTTCAATAGCGTTGATTTCTTTGACAGCATGCAAAGAGTGATTTAGATTGCTAATTATTTATTACTGATGATTTAGACAGCTATTGTAAAACTGTATATTCTATACGGGCAGTTTGGAAAATGTATTGGGTTTCTTGTTAGACTGCTCAATGTGATACGCCTTAGAATGTTCGGATTTTGAGGATTATCGTCACTGGAAACATTATACATTACTAATTAATATTAACTACCCGTATGTATATTTAGCTCCATCACGATGCAATTAAAATTTTCTGATTACTCTGGAATTAATGGGAGATTTGCAAACTTTGTCAGGTTATTCGTAACCTGGGGTATTTAACGTTGGATTTCTTAAAACAGAACAAACCAAAAAATACAAAAAGTAACTGATGTTCAGGACCATTTTGAGTGCTGATCATGATTAAGCAAATATCGACCTGTTATTATAGATTTGCTGGATGCTAATCTTATAGTTGCACAAATGATTAATTTGATTTTAAGGTCTATCAAAAGTTACTTGCTCCTAGAAACTGAAAGATAGGAAGGTTTTCTTCATTGTACCCTTTTAAAACGAATGTTAATTTAAATTAACATTTGCAATACTTCTAAATACGTATAAAAAACGATAATTAAAAAAATAAATAATTCTACCAGGTTTAAAGCATTATACCTTATTTGCATCTGCCAACAGTTAACTTCATCTCAACTGATAAAATAACACTCTCATAGTGGAAGAAAATCTCCAACCCCTTCACCTCTTGGTAAAAACCAATATTTAGAATTGAAATGTTGATTGAAATGGGTTTAGCTATATTTAGTTAGATATCTAAAATGAAACATTCGTACATTCCTCTTCCTCTACTCTTTCTCTGACAAACTTCTCAACTTCACTCTTGTTTCGGCAATGGTATTTAGATGTTGTCTTCATGTTAAAAACTTCCCATTTTTAAGTATGATTAAAATGTGAAGGTTATATTTTTATATAATATATATATACACAACGCAAAAATTATTTCATTGGTAATAGTTGTAACTTCTGGTGTACCACAGGGTTCAAATCTTGCCCCCCTGCTTTTTCTTATATTCATAGACCTTGGTTCGAAATTAAAATGTGATTACGCTTTTTTCACCGATGATCTTAAAATTTTTCGTAAAATTAAGTCTGTTTCCGATCATCAACTGCTTCAAAATGACCTCGACACGCTCAATAACTGGTGTACTGTCAATGATACGCACTTAAATGTCGAAAAATGTTACATTTTAAACTTCACTAGAAATCGAATTTTAAAAGATTTTTCCCATGCCATTAATAATATTATTCTCAATAAAGTGTCTTCAATAAGAGATCTAGGAATCATTATTGATTCTAAATTCATATTTGATGTACACATTAACGACATTAAGTGCAAATAATTAAAAATGATGGGATTTATTCACAGAATATGTAAATCTTTCAAAGATCCTCAATCAATTCTAACCCTTTACAATGCCTTAATTAGAAGTAAACTTGAATATGGAAGCACTATTTGGAATCCACATTACTGCAAATATGAAAACATTGTAGAATCAGTTCAAAAAAAATTACTAAGAATGTTATCCTTCAAATGTGGACTACATGACCATCTTAGATCATATAACGTACGTCGTGATTACTTTAAGATTGATACACTTAAAACTAGAAGGCAATTGACTGATCTAATATGTTTACATAAAATCATTCACGGCCATCTTGACACTACACTATGTCTTAGCAATATTGAAATAAATGTCCCCAATTCCCATTGTTTAAGACGTCATAACATTTTTCACCCGAATACATTTAAAAATAATATCGCTCACTTAAGCCCTCTGACCCAGATGTGTCGACTATATATCAAGATAGAGTGTGCTGAAGTAGATATTTTTGTTAAAAAATATGCAAAACTAATAATATTGTGTCATTTGTCTCTCTATGCATGCTTCTCGTGTTTCATATGTCTCTAGCCTCTCATTGTAATATCTGTTACTTGATTGAGCTTGTATATAATTTTGTATATTTTTTATTGGTGATGTTTCTGTTTTTCTATTTGTTTGTATCTGTATTTAATTGTATGTAATTGTAGATTTTTTGTAATTGTATGTCCCTATTTGTACAATAACTGAGTTTTTATAACTGGATTGTTCTCATGTAAGTGCGAACATCTGTAAAAACCCAGTATAAATAAATAAATAATTAACAAAATTGAACACCGATCAATATGCTTGCCAGGCGCCAAATCCTAGCGATGCATTTGAATATTTTATTATTAATATTATGTAGTAAAATAATTAATCATAAAAATGAAGAAATTTAAATAAACAGATTGAAAAGTATTGGGGAGTCATAAAACGGTGAAGCAACAGAAACAACTGCTGGCAGAAAGATTAGAGTGTTGAAATTACCATTAGCGGCTTCGGCCCTCCTTCTCTTCAGGGCTGCCAGGAGGTCGTCGTTGCTGCGGAAAGGTCTCACGACTCCAGCCTTCAGTCTCCTGCTGGCCTCGGTGGTGGTGGCTGGGTCTTCCTCTTCAATCTCTTCCTCGAGCTCTTCGTCATCCTCGGCCAGTTCTTCCACGGGGGCCTCCTAAACAAATGTTACTTCTAAATTAGCCTGGTGAAATAACACTAACCGGTGGGGATTAAATTGCTCACTGAAGAAAGATCGGAGATTGTGCTTGATTTTAGTCTTCCTAAAGAAAGATACTTCTGAAATTATCAGTCGGTAATGCACATTCGGATTAAGGCACCGTTCACCGGAGAAGAGTTTGGACTTTTTCGAAAGAAATTTTTGCCTGAAACTGATTTTAAATCTTCCTAAATAAAATTACTTCCGAAATAGGCAGGTGAACAGCACAATCCAAAATGCATCGGAGTGAAGCAATTTTCAACAGAGAGACTTATGTCTAGATGCAATTTTAGCACGACTCTGTTTTTAGTCTTTCTAAAGAAAGTTACTAATGAAAGCTACTAATGAAAAGCAATTTTTACCAGAAAGATTTAGATTTAGCATGACAATCGTTTTAGCCTTCTTAAAGAAAGTTTTTAATGAAATGGTTAGGTAAATAGCACAATCCATCGGGTAACGAAGTGAATCAATGTTCACCAGAGAAAGGACGGAGTTTGTAAGTGAGTTAGCAAGACTTTGGTTTTAGTCTTCCTACATACAGTTACTTATTAAATGGGCAAGTGAATAGTGCAATTAAAAGTAAAGTTAGTCCATAAGAGAAAGGACGGACATTGCGAATGAAATTTTAGAAATACCCTAATTTTAAGTCTCGTTGAAGAAAGCAACTTCTGTATTAGGCAGGTGAATAGCACAATCCAGAATGAATCGAAATGAAGCAATGCTTACAAGATAAAGGACAGAATTTGTGGATGAAATTTTCGCATGACCCTAGTTTTAAGTCTTCTTAAAGAAAGCTACTTCTGAAGTAGGCAGGTTTGTTCTGTAATAATAGCTCAATCCAGTCGCAGTGAAGAAATGTTCACCAGAGAAAGGTCGGAGATTGTGGTTGAGATTTTAGCATGACCCTGGTTTTTATTCTTCACTGGTCTTGTGTGACTCCACACATTTGCATTTTTCCACGATTTTATGAACTGGCACGGATAAAATTTGTATTTCAGGAAGGGGGATCGGTTGCGAAGGATTGCTCATGTAATGCAAGTCGAATATGTTAAATTTACACTTCTTTTTGGAAGATCATGATTACTACTTCAATTTTAGTTACACAAACAGAATACAAAAATGCTTACTGCATTAATTCTTTGAAAACAATAAAAAGTATAAATGTATTTATACAGACAAATATAATAAATGCTTTGCAATGGGCATGTTAATTTTTGTTCTTTGAATCTCTGATGAAAAACATTTTTTATTTTTGTTAATTTTTAATGTTGACCATGCGCAAAGAGCACAATTTGAATGATATTTATAACGGCCAAAAGAGCACGACCAATCAACAAATGACATAAAATCATTTTAAAAAGTTCAATATTATAATAAGAAGACTAATTACAACTAGTCAAACAAAACCCTAAAACACAACTTTGATTAAAATCCACTATTATTTTACAGTAGACCTATAAATAAAATAATCATGTAAAAATACAAAAAAACAGGCATCGCTCAGCAATTTGCTTAATTTCAACATTTCGCAACAAGACAGAAAAAACATTTTTGAAAAATCGCTTACAAAATTGCAAAATATATAGGACACTATCGCTGCAAATCAAAAGTGATTAAATAATTCATGAAAATACTTACAGAATATTAGTTTACGTTCAATAATAAAGCGCAATCATTGACTCATAACGTAAAAGTTGATTAATTTCACTTGAGAATAACTCCCACAAAACCGGTTCTAGTTGTTGAACTCTTAATTTATTATGTGTAAGGAAGAATAAAAAAATGTTGGGAACATGTGACGAAACTCTCGGCAAGTAATATAAATTTACTTTTTAGCAATAATTTGTAGATAACCTGAACTGATTAAAACATCTGATTCCTCTTTCGCTTATTTATTTAACGGGTCCTTTATAAAATATGATAATCGCTACTCTTATGATAATGTGTTGAATCATTGGAAATAATTTATCGATTAGTTTTTTATTAGATTCAGATTAAAAGTACGATATTTCTGACGTAACCGTTTTATACTTTCAACTACAGCCTTGATGATCTTTTATTATTATTTGCACTGTCAGTTATTATTCAGAATTGATTTATTTTTTTAATGTTTATCTAAAGTAAACGATCGCACGATTTGAATGGACCGGCAGCCAGTTTCGAGATTACATATTAGATGATTACCTTTCATTTGGGAGAAAGACGAGCCGCGGAAAAGTACCATATATTATATTGTCGCTAGACTTCTTTGTTAGGCAAGAGAAAGTGCCATCGTAAAGTCAGACATTAATTTGTTGCTTGATTCTATGTGAAAGCGATTGAACCTTCTTGATGAAAACACGAACTGTATTAATTATTTTTAATATTAAACATATTTCTAAAGCACTTAAATTATAAATACATCTGATTTCTTTGCAAAATTAAAATGTTTATATAATTAATTGATAAAAGTTGCTTCAGAAGAATGATTAGAAATTTAAGTAAAAATGTATGCGTTTAGTGTCTTAAGCTTAAACTAAGAAATGTTAATGAATGCATATTATTTACGACTTCCTGAATCAGTTGGCAGAACACAAAATTTTTTATTCTCTGAAAATATTTTTATCTTTTTTTTTGCATATAAAACTAACTGCAATAGAATAAATACATAGTTATTTTAAGTAGGATTTCTGAGAGAATATTACATATTTTTAATGAATAAATTATATAATACTAGCTGACCCACCCACCCGTTGCTGTGGCTAACGAAACACAACGCCATCTACTGGATGGTTACCTAACCTAGATAACCAAGTGTGTGCCATCTGTCAGAAACTTATGGAACTTACAAATAATTTCAAATAATTGTCCCGTAAAAACATTTAATTTGCAATAATAAATATTGAGGCCAATAATAGCCAATATATTTCATCAAAATCGGTTAAGTTGTTTCGGAGTTTACCTTGGACGAACATTGTGACGCGAGATTTTCATATATAAAGATAGCATGCGGAACATTTGTTGACAAGATTTTCTATATATGTATAAATATTTCTTTCTTATGATAATTTGGTTTGTGGTATACGAGTATGAGAATAATATACGAGCGTGCTACTGAGAGCTTCTTTTAAATGTATTTTTTTAATTAATGTTTCGTCTGGGGTTACACCGGGCTATCAACGGCACGACTCTTTATTAGGGATAGGAGGTTTGGTTTCTATTTCAATTTGTAAGAAAATGTTCTGTTTTGGGTATGATCACTTTAGGATTGGTTTTGGGAACAATGATGTTTTTTAAGGTACGGTAGGTTTAGTGTACAGGCTGTAGCCATCCAGCGATTCCCTAGCCCATTTAATTAACAATTAGTTAGATAGCCCAATAGTAATTAACAATTCGGAGGTCTTTAACACGTCACAATTGGTTATAACTTTAAACGTTAATCCTAGCACTGTTCCTTACATTTAAATGCATCAAGTATGGACGGTGCGTAGAGTACCATGCCGCACAAGGGGACTGGTCTAAAACTATTGGTAGTAGTGATACTGAAAAGACAAAATCTACATTAAAAAAAGTCACACGAGACTAAAACGACATCTACAGTTATTATTCCAAATAAGGTTAAGAATTGCTGGTTAAAGTCTGTTGACTGGGCTTCGTTACACTAAATATACTTGTACCGTAGGGTGGGTAGGGGAAAACAGAAAACAAATTGGATGGACGTATATGTGGGTGGTACAATAAGGTGGACGGAATGATGGATGATGTACGAATTGTACGTGGTTTGTATATTGGTTGCCTGGTGGTAAGATGGACGGCAATGGTAGCATGAATGGGTGGATAGATGAATGGATGTTTGGTATGTGGATCTTGGGTGCTTGGGTGGTAGGTTAGGATGGAGGGAATGGTGGATGGATGTACATAGTCTGTATATTGGAATATATGGAAGGATGGACGGGTGTATGTGTGTTTTTTATGTATACCTTGGGTGCCTGGGTAGTAGTGGTGCTGGGGGTCGCCTTGTTGGCCTGGTTGCGAGCGAGCGCGCCGCGCCTCAGCAGAGAGTTGCGCGGCCTCGGAGCCTCTCCCTCGGGGTAATCCGCATCCTGGGCCAGGGCGGCCACCACGCACAGCAGCACTAGCCTGCAACCAACACACGGACCTCATATATCCACTACAGCAAATCCATACCTCACTCACAATTACAACACAACCTTATTACACCTCACGCATAATCAAATAATACTTCAAATATAAATGGTATTCAGAACAATAAATATAGGAGAAAAGGCGCCAATATGAACTGTAAATATATCAAAAGGCAAAAATACATATGCAACCACGTAGCAAATAAGACTAAGACGCCAATACACAAAATAGATATGCCAAACAGCAAGCCAAGCAGCAAAAAGGCTAAGACCCAAATATACGCAGCAACACGGCAAACAAGACCTCACTATATGCAGCCATACATAAAATAAGGCCAAAGTTATCAATTTAACCAGCCATACACCAAAAAAGGCTAAAAATACCAATATTATCAGCCGCAAAGCAAATGAGGCTAAAAATACCAATATTATCAGCAGCAAAGCATGTGAGGCTAAAAATACCAATATCAGCCGCAAAGCATATGAGGCTAAAAATACCAATATTATCAGCCGCAAAGCAAATGTGGCTAAAGTCGTCAATATTATCAGCCACAAAGCAAATAAGGCTAAAGTTGCCAAGATAATCTGCCACAAAGCAGTGAAGGCTAAATGCTCCAATGTATGCAGCCATACCATAAATAAGACGAAAGTCGCTAATATAATCACACAGCAAATTAGGCTAAAGTCGTCAATATTATCAACCACAAAGCAAATAAGGCTAAAGTCGCTAACATAATGAGGCATAAAGCAATTAAAGCTAAAATTATAATATTTTAATTAATGAAAATAATATTAGCGAAAGACAATCGAAAATCAGAAAAAGATACGGATACACCTTGGACTCGAACCCCGAATGAAATTCGAACGAATTTGGCCCGGATTGCCAGAATTAAAAATTATAATTTGAGGTTTAACTCTTTAAGTTAAAAATAAAAATAAAGCTAAAATTCTTTAATGTATGCAGCCACCCAGCAAATTAGGATAAAGTCGCTAATAAGCGAAATAGAGATAAAGGCGCCAAGAAAAGGGTAGAAATTTAATAAACCACACAACAATATTGGCGTAGTCGTAAGTATAATAGTATATGAAATAATTTCATAACACCAGATCTCACTATTATATTCAGAAACCATCCCGGGCAACCACACATCAATTTCGGAATGGTTTACGGAATCATAAGGGAAAAACAAAAAACATTCATATTTATATTTTTGAAACTGATAATTCGTGGTGGAATTCCATTATAATAGTATAATATAACAAATTTAAAATTTTTTCCACTTTTAATGAATTGACCGTAACTGAATCATTTTTATATGTTAAGATTACCTCCGTGAATCACAATACTTATTGTAAATTTTTAAACGGACTACAATCATTTTACACAGAACGGCGCTCTACAAATGTTTATTACTGAGCAAAAAATGTTATATCAAACTAAATTTCATTGCAATAAAAATATTACTGAAAAAATCTTTCAAAAAAATAAATGTCTATAGAAAAACCAACAATTATCTACGCATGACTATGACGAAATTTAAATTAAACTAATTATATGACAAAACAGGACAAAGGAGCCATTATATTCCTCAAAACATAATAATCTTTGAGATTCTGTCCCACCACAAACAATATACTCGAGAAATCAGTTCTACCCAAGAAAAGAATCAAAAATATTAGTCGTATAGTGCAAGTGATTAAAACTTTAGTCATTTTGGATCATAGTGGATTTTGGCTACGAACAGCAACAGTAGAATCCTCACCATAATTAAGCCTAAATATCTAGTGCCAATATCTGCACTGTATTAGCAAGTAAAATAAATTAATTCGTTTTGCGTCATTAAAATTTTACGACATATTTAATTAAACACTGATTGTTTGCTTTTCTCCTTTCAATAAATAATTCCTTCAATAATTCTAAAGTAGAGAGAAATTCTTAAATTTCCTAAGTAGCTAAAAGTTTTCATGGCACGACTGTTAAGTACTGCTGCCTATATACTCATTTGTATTGTAAAATGCTCCCAAAGGCAATTCTGTATACTATATGCCATGACCTTTATCGACGCTAAAAATTTTAATGGCTCAAATCATGTTACAAAATGGCTATTGCACGTTAATAGTTGTAACATTTTGCTATTAAATTTTTTTTGAATAACAATTTAAAGCATTAAATTTAATATTTTTTATAAGAAAAACTCTCGTTTTAACTTTTGAAGGTTATTCCCATCAATGTAACATATCATTGAAGAAGAAGATAACAATAATAATCTATTTTTTTTAAATATGAAAATGAACAAGACACAGAAAAATAATAAAAGATAACGGTCGCAACTGGGACCCAGAACCTTACGTCTTACCGGGACATAAACCTCAGTTGCGACCGTTATCTTTTATATTTTTTCTGTGTCTTGTTCATTTTCATATTTAAAAAAAAAGATTATTATTGTTATCTTATTCTTCAATGGTTAAATTTAATATTTAATACAGAGACAACACCCATTGGTATTGATTAAATAAATATTAATTATGTCTACAGATTTTTTTTTTTAACTTTTTTAAAACTTTAGCACATTAGCAATATTCCTCGCATATATTTTATTTTAATTTAAAATGCTTCAAACATAGTTTTTTGTTATTAGCCTCAGAAAGGCGAAACAACTATTGTAAAAAGGTCTGTAATTTAATAAGTGGATACCTAAAAACAAAGAATCAAAGTATTTTACTTATTTAAATGTACTTTATATTCATTTATAATAGCGTTCAAATGATTATAAAATGTAGGTATAATTTTTTTATATGTACATGTATATATTGTATTTGTAGACATATAATTATAAATTATAATATATTAACAGGCACATAAAAACTAAAATGAATGTATAGTTGTATTTTAAAATATTCCGTTAATCATAAAACCGTGACCGCTTTATGTGGAAATGTTTTTCATGGACACTGATTAATTAATTAAATGTTTTAATTTAAATATATGTTTATTTTGTATAAAAAAGATTAATAAAGCAAAGAATGAAACATCGGCTCGTGAAGTTGTAGATTTTCCTTGTATTCACTACGTATTTAATTAACATTCAATTCAAATTCAGTCAAATGTTCCGAAATTAAAACATCGTTCACGTAGCTACTTACACGCGGCGCTGCCGCTACATGTCGTACTATTTTGCTAGTGCAGCGCCTAGCGGCGTTTTCAAACACTAATAATAGTATGGAAAATACAGACGAGCGGCGATCGTAATTCAATGGTAGAACGGCGTAAGACATTCTAGACAAATGTTCAGAAAGTAGGACAATCAAGTCGAATGTTCCGAAATTAAGACATCCAAGTCGAATGTTCCGAAATTAAAACATTTAAGTCAAATGTTCCGAAACTTAGTCATTCTAGTCAAATTTTCCGAAAGTAAGACATCCAAGTCAAAATTTCCCAAAGTAATATATACAGGTTAAATTTTCCGAAAGTAAGACATCCAAGTCAAAATTTCCCAAAGTAATATATACAGGTTAAATTTTCCGAAAGTTAGACATCGAAGTAAAAAATTTCCAAAGTAAGATATCCAAGTTGAATATTCCGAAAGTAAGAAATTCAAGTTAAATATTCCGAAAGTAAGACAACCAAGTTAAATTTTCCGAAAGTAAGACATTAAAGTCAAATGTTACGAAAGTAAGACATCCAATACCCGGTCACTGGCCCAAAGGGGCAATAGCCATCAAAGTTAATGGCAACCAACTCTGTCAGCTCTCTCATGTTAAACATGACTTAAATTAAATTAAAGTTGCAGTTTGCATATCAATCGGAATTCAATATGTGTTGGAGTCAATACATCTATACTTCACAGCAAATAGTTTATATCTAAAGACCGAATCATTTATTTTTTTACAAAACCCTGGAGTTGGGGAAGAATCCCGGATAGAATAGCTGGACAATGGACATGTCTGAAATAAATCCTTAAATTTTCGAGAAACGAACTACAGAACAAATTATATTATATAGAAGTAGATGAAAAATCTAGGGAAAAATTTGTACGAGCACATAATTGCCAAGAATTAAAAATAATTTATAATTACGAACACCTAATACTTAATGTAATGTTGGTATCATAGAAATATGTCACAAGTCTCAGAAAAATAAAAACGTAACGGTCGCAACTGAGACTCGAACCCAGTATCTCTTGTCTTACACAGAGACCTATATTTTCTCAAAAAAATTACTCCATATTTTGGCAGTTATCTTTTTGAATGATTACAAAGAAAAAATACAGTTAAAACCGAACGTAACGAATCATTTGTTCACAGAGCAGATTGAGTACCAAAGTGAAGATCCCGGAAAATAATTATTGCTAAACGTGCAATAGATTCAGAAATAAATCATTTTTACAAAACAATTTTTAAACAAATCCGTGAAAGATTAGTACAAAATATTTATAGTAATTCCAGAAACGAAACGTTTATCCACATACCTAATGCAATAACAATAAATGCAGACGGCAAAGAATCCGGGAAATAATGGCAGAACTTGTATTAAATCCAGTACCAACAGAACGATCATAATGAAAGCAAGGTGAGGTGCTCCATTAAAGTAATGACAAATGCTATCCTTGTCCGTGATACCCCAATCCGGAATAACTGTATTTTTTGTTCTCTCCACGGTGAACCACACGACGAGATCACTTATAGCCGTGCAGTAGATTGGATCGAGCCAATACTCGAGCCCAGATCTGCGACTCTAGACCAGCTCGCCTTGAAGCCGTGCTTTGGGAAACATGTGATTATTTGTAACTTATATTTACTAATAATTTTAACGGGAAGGTGTCCAAGTGCTTATTAAATTCACTCAAGTAGACATTGAACAATCGAAAAGTGTGCGACTTTCTGTTAAAGCCGTTAAATTAAAAAATCACTGCAACTTTAATGTTGTCTACAATAATCGTTGCGTAATTATCTACTACGAATTTGACTATGGGTTATGAGATTGCTGGTTATATTCCCAAAGCAGCTCAAAAATACAAGTGCTGTAAAATCGATTGTCAGAATTGATGAACCTTACGAAATTGACCCAATATGATATATCTGCTTTTCTATGAATCAAAATAAATATATAAAGAAAACTGACCATCCTACCAACTGACAACGACATTAAATAGATGTGATAAAGGCACAGTTGAAGATAAAAACACGACGAAGATTAAATAGAAGACTTAGCTTTGCGTTGTGATGTCAGTTATTAAGATCGATGGATCCTACGAAAACAGCTGCTGATAGTTACAGTTCAATATTAAATTAACAATTTAATGATGCCAGGCTGTAACGGTTTGTGCAGACGTGCAAGGCAAGGTTACAAATTCTATAAACTCTGTCTCTATAATGATGAACGTAAAAATGTACAGCTGCCACAATAAAAACATTACAATGTCAGAAGAATCGTCTTTATGTAGGTACTAACAGACCAACCATGTTAATATTTAATATATCTATTTAACAGCTTTGTATAGATGTCAACACAGTAAAGTTAAAAGTGAATTGAGCACCCGAAATCCATCCATGGGAAGTGGTTTCAGTAGGTCGTTGGTTTGTTTGTTGACTGGTTGGCTAGTTGGCAATACGCTTTGTGCACGAGGCAGCCGGCTGGCTGTACCCACCGGTGAAACCTCCCATATTCCACCTCTCTCGGAGAACATTCTATTCAGTTATTCAGTAATATCTATATCCGTGTTACGTGCCCGTAAAGGTCGCGACACTACTTTCTGTGCTCAACACTTGTTGCAACTTCATAATGTATTCGCGTTTTTTGTCTCCGAGCATAATATCTATGTAATTTCGGGTGATCTAATGTTTGCACTAATGGTAAAACGTTATTTCAATACACAACTTCTTTCTATTAGTGAGGCGACTGGGATATTATATTATGATGCACTTAAGAATTTCTGTATAATTAATTATTCACGTTCACACCTTTATCGATATTTTCACGGAATAACTTATTGAAGGAAACGCTCGAAGAAAGTCTGTATTGATCTCCAGTATATATCTTACTAATATTATAAACGCGAAAGATTGTATGGATGTTTGTATGTTTGTTACTCTTTAAATCGAAATTTAATGAATGGATTTTAATGAAACTTTACAGAAATATAGCTCAATCATCAGAATAACATATAGGCTATAATTTATAAAGCTAGCTATTTATTTTCAATATATTGAAAATAATAATTATTGTTTAGTGGAAAACATCAAAATTTGAAAATGACATTTTGCAAAATAATGATAGTTAAATCATAGTTCTATTTTGGAAAATATTTTAATTAGTGAATTTATTTGAAGTACTCGCCTAATAGTTCGAATCAGTGGCGGCTCGTGACTTTTGGTGAGCTAGAGTGCTAATATTAACAAAAATGGCATTATTGATGTCGTTGTAGCCGAAAAATATTTTTTATTTTTTTTTCGAAAATTTATTTTTGTATGAAGATTTTCAGGAAATTTCAGTTTTGCCGTGCGCCGCACACATTTCCTGAAAATCTTCATACAAAAAATAAATTTTCGAAAAAAAAATAAAAAATATTTTTCGGCTACAACGACATCAATAATGCCATTTTTGTTAATATTAGCACTCTAGCTCACCAAAAGTCACGAGCCGCCACTGGTTCGAATCGAATCAAGAAATAAGAATTATACATATTTTAAATAAATAGGTTAAGAATTTTTGTATAAACTTAGATAAGACCTAGGAAAAGAAAATAGATTACTCGAAGTACTAATCCTACGCAGACGAAATCGCGGGTATATAAATATATGTGAACATTAATAGATGACAATCTTATAAAACTCAAATTTCTCAGACTCACAGATCGGAAAAGGAGCACTTAGCAGGTAAACAATGGTGACGTAGATATTAATCCAATCAGGAACCAGAGCGTAAATCTTAACAATAAATTGTAAAAAACCCTTGATTGATCAACATCAACTATGGTGGGTTATGATTTGAGATTTTCACGGCCAAAAGTATTATCGTAATTTATTTTTGGGGTATTGTGTCGTGTTGGGCTACCTCCTTCTTTAGTGAACGTTTTGGACAGTGTAACTGTGATGGACATTAAGGTAACAGCATGACATCTGCTCTGATGATGGACACTGTAATGCTGTCCGAAACATTGGCTAAGGAAGAAGGTAGCGCAACACAACATAATAAACCAAAAATAAATTGCAAAAATCAACTACGGTGTTATGATAATCACAAAGTTTATTTTATTCTTGTTTAAGTTTCTATGTATTTAGTTACGTTGATTTAAAATCTTCACTTCACTATATATCGAAAATCATGACTAGGCGCCGAATTGTTTGCTACACAGATTTCAAATGATCGAATAGAAACAATATGTAAAAAAAATCGAGCCGGATAGTGTCTGAGAGTGCACGATCAGGAGTAGGATGTGTTGCTACAATGTTGATCTAATCGATAATACTAAAAAACAACGGAATTTAGCTATAAAATCCACTTTAGAAACCTACCGAACAGCAGCATAACATTAATTGACTCAACCTTGAAATAAGACTAAAACGTACATACAAAATAGGTAGAGCGGACGATTCCATGTAAAAATTATAATATTTTCCAATTTATGCAAAATGCACAAATTCCAAGGAAATCTGATAAAGCGGTTTCCTCGCGTTAAGCAGGTTTGCACTGTAGCAGCTACAGTACCTGCAGGGATTGAACCCTGGCTCAGTGAGTGGGAGAAAAGTGCAAACACAATTCCGTTGAGCAAACTAGTAGAAGTGATTTAATAAAACGAGTTAGCTGTGATCTACCGCTTGTCAGAAAATCTTGAACAAGTACTTAAATGGCATTACTACTCCTGAAATTCGAAGAAACAAAATGAATGGTTTAAAACAGAAATGACTCCTCGACATTACAATGAGTTTACCAACCGAGTAGGTAAGTCACGATGGCATTTGTTACATAATGTTAATTTCGAAAAAAACCATACCTAGATACTGATACCTATCTTAATAATTTGCATAGTTATTCATATCCATATTATAACACACATCAGAAATTGGTCAGTGGGTCGCGCATGTGTCCATACTGGACAATCTACTCTCAGTAGTTACATCATGGGATCGCGCACTGATGTATAAATCAATCGTGGGTCTCGTATACTACAGTTCAGACCGCTATGTGTAAAATTTTCAAGAAGATACATTGCACCATGAGTAGATACTTTAGTATATTAAGTAAAAAAAAAATTGTTTTAGTAATAGTACAGTTTTATGCAGCATTTTTTTGTGTATTATATTTAATACTTTAGCGTAGTAATTCAAATAACATTTGTAAAAGCGTTGTAATTGAGTAACTTCACTAAAGTATTTAATTTTTTTTTAAGAAGTTGACTGCTTTGCCAAATTAATATGATACCAATTTGGAAGTCGGGTATGGGTACCGCCGCCCCAGCTATTATAATTGGACAACCAACACCTCTGCCACAGGTACTACGTTTGGTGACTTAGCAGGGGTGCCCGGGTTTTTGGGGTTAGGTTTGTCCGGGACTTAGCAGCTGTTGCGTTTGACCACCAACTGCGTGGCAGGCCGGATCGGGAGAGACTGGTAGAGGAATATTTTGAGATCTCTCCAGCCAGCCCTCTCGACCCATCTCCTTGCACTGCAGTGGAATGGCTTCACACTTCCATCACTCCTGGACATATTGATCCCCATATTCCTACCCACCCCTCAAAACCTCTTTCCTTCCCAGGACTTCCTCTCTTTCCTTTCCCTTAAAAGCCAAGAGACATAGGCCTTGAGGGAATTTTTCCTCAGTACCTCTTGTGTGAAGCTAATGTATAAAAAAATATATATATTGTAATGCATTATTGGGATTTAAATTTTTGGTGCCTTAGTGTAATACACTAACATATTAAAGTCACAAGAATTTCACATTAAAGTAAGAAAACCGAACAAAATTAAGTATTAATGTAAAATCATCATTGTACCTTCCCGAAATTTAAAAATAATTTGAACACTGTAGTGTCAAAAACAAAAAGACGTAATGCAAAAGCAACTGAAATCTATGTCATGTACAAAAACTTCTAAAACAATTAATTAAGGAATTCGTAACCTCAAATGATGAAATTTGAAAATTATAGTTTTTGACTTAATATACTAAATTACCATATTTATTTATTTATTTATTAATATTTCATTAGTAGTGAATTAGATGATCGCAATACATCGGTATCATGTATAATGCGCTGCTCATCATATGCAGACTTCAAAAGAGTCGCACAAGACAGGGAAGATTGGAAGAGAAGAATAGAAAAAATTACTGCAAACCAATCCCAGGATTGAAACCAGAGAGAGAGAATACATCGGTAGTAAGTTCGTCAAGGTACCGCGCGTCGAGGTCTCTTTTACGATATTTAATTCTAAGAGCGAAAGTGTTGTTGTGATATTAATTTATACTACAATATTCTATTGGTTGTACGCTAGAATTTAGAAAATGGCACCTTCATGTTTGCTGTACGAATGTTTGCAATCAATCTACAATCAGTGGAATTTTAAAGAATCGTGCCCTTATGTGCATTGTATAAAAATTGGACATACTTAGAGGCTTGTAAGTTAAAGTTTTGTACAAGAACTGTATAATTATTAGTATTTTTTTGAAGTATAACTTCTTCATGAAAAGGCGTTATATCGGGCGACTGTAGGAGCAGTACCTTCTCGTCAAACGCGGGGGAGAGCGGACGTCGATGAGCACGGCTTGATCGGGCGAGGCGAACGATAATAAATTTAAATAAATATATATATAAAAATTAAATATATAATTATAATTACACGTGACAGCTGTTTCGCCTTCTGAAGGTATTATCAAACTGTGGTTCGGCCACTTACAGAGATATATTTATATTGTTTCCGTATAGGATTTTAATGAAAAACTTATTGCATTATTTTTATTACCTGTGCCTTTATTGATTTCCGAGAAAAATGTCGGAAATTATTCATTAAGTTAGTAATGACCGTTAATATTGTTACTTAAGAGGGTATAACCAGAGAATACCGGAAATTAGTCATTTTTAAATCCAATTCTAGACGTATTGACTCTTTTTTACAAGAAACATAAATTGATTTGAAAGATTGTTAATTTATCTGGTAAACGCATTTTCGAAAAACTAAGTTTATTTTGAATGTACTAAAGTTATAACACCATTGGTCGTTGGCGGAATAATATAGTAAACACATTTATCAGAAATTTAATTTTAGTTAAATCGAAATTATTAAAAAATAAATCCGAGTACGTGTATAATACCTAAGTTTTTCTATTTGTTTATGGTCTTACAAACTAAAAATTTTTTTTGCACCCTTATTTTGTTTAGTCATCAAAAAATACTTACAAAAAGTACACGATATTTAATAATTTATCTTCGTGCGTTTTGAACATTTTTATCCTTACTTGAATGTAGGTATATATTAAAGCAAGTTTTGAATAAAATAAATCGATATAAAATTTTTTATTTAAAAAATTAGGTACGAAGAATAATCGAACTTTCTCATTGGAACCTCCCTGTACAGTTGCAAGCATTTTAAAACTTTTATTCTCAGCAGCTGGTCAATGGCTATTAAGTAATAACCAATAATAATGTCCGACGTTTTACTCGAACATCAACAAGGAAAAATAAAAGCAATAAGTTTTTCATTATAAGATCCTATATTGCTTAAATTTTTTTGACAGTGAAATCGGAAGGCGAAACTGCTGTTCCGCGTTATAATAATTAGACAGCAGAACTTGTTTATCAATAAACTGTTTTTATTAATGAAATAATAATATTATTGACTGTTTAAAATAAAAATATTTTTAACTTGATAACAATAAATAAATAACTGTATAACCTAACAATTGTCGAAGGTAAAAGGGGTGTGACATTGATGATACGTAGTAAGTAGTAAGTACACAAAAAAAGTTTACAAGCTACAATCCGTAGAAGGTTCGGTTATCGCGCGTTGATGTCTCTCGTACGAGAATCGTACACTCTAGAAAACGATGACCGGATAACTCAAAATGAATTCAATTCAACACCTCCTTTGAAAAGTCACTAAAAGAGAAGTAATTTTTTTTTTAAATTGGTTAAATGGGTTGTGTTAGGTTAAGGTTTGAACTTGATTCTGAGATATCATGGAACCCTAGAAAACATACATAGTAGCTTCACCACCTATGATCGTACATTGTAGTGAACCATTCAATATTTTACCAGTATTATATTAGAAGACCGAGCATTCATGTCTACCTATTATATCAAACAAAGTAAAGCAATAAACGATTATGTTAATTGGCGTAAGGAACTATCGGAAAAAATAATTTACTAACTTGCTAGTATATTAAAAACCTTACCCAAATCATAAAGTTCTACCATAGAATTGGTCAGAACATAGTCCCCCCTCAGCACAGGCTCTCTTGGTGAGGAGGACACCGAAAATAATCTAGATCTGTATTACATATTCCATATATCTACCATAAATGTAAAAAATGAAATATTTTAACTGAATCAAATAAATAAAAGAATCATTGTTGTAGGCACACACATTAATGTGTAGATATAAGACTTGTACAAGAGGACCGAACATAGTCTGTTTTGCAAGTGGCAATCTACAATCTGCAGTAGGTACTAACATATTCTATCAGTGGTACGTATGTTTAGAGGGTCGTAGTTTATTTTACAAGAAGAATACATTTTTTATAAGTAGTGTCATCAGGTGTGTCCACTCCAGCATCTACTCCTAAGTGTCGTATCGCGATACAATCGTGAAACAACATGTGAAACAGGTTGTGCCTACTTACCGTGGTCACTATTGGTAACAGCGGCGATTACGCATTCAAAATACTTCGCACCTTGCTAAGTAGGTACCTAGCACAAATTCGAAATAACTAAATATCTTGGATCTATGATTGTAAATCACCTGTTTTGGTATGATAAAAAAATAGTGGAAGCCTTGAAGAAAACAATTTAATCTTTTTGAGGAAATGAAAGAGAAGAAGTTCTGTGATGGAATGATATATGAGGATTGCGTAGGAATTTAGGGGTCAGTGTGACCAGGAGTGACGAACATACAAAACCTAAAGTATACACCTCTGCGGTGCAAGGAGATGGGTCGTGAAAGACCAGCTGGAGAGTTGAAAGGTTTTCCCCAAAGACCCAAACTCTCCCGATCTGACCCAAACACACCTCACCTGATGAACCCGGGCACCTTTGCAAAGATACCAAACGTGGCGAACCACTTGGGGAGACCTGTGCAGAGGTGTTGATTATTCAATAAATGGGCGGCGGTAGCCATACCAGCCTCCTAAGGTTTGGTTTAAAATTTGATAAATGTTTTTTTTATGTATTGATAAAAACCTAAGAGAAGATAATAAAAATGTTTCCAGTGATAAAACTGCCAATTTTTTCTAAAGATATTTATGTTAATTTGTTTTAATTTTAGTATGTATTCGATTTAGAAAAATCCGAAATTAATGAGATATAACAGATGACGATGTAATGCTTTATGCCTTTCTTGAAAAAATTGTGTTGACTTACGGATAAAACTATTCATTAATATTCATATTTTCAGGTATAACGTTCAAACAGTGTTTTTTTCTTAAAATTATTAATCTAGTGCCATCTATGAAGATTATGAATTCTTTCAAGTATTACTTTAAACTCGTGAATTCCACAGTAAAAGGTCTGTTCCATAAATCTTCAGGTATATATGTACACACAGTTTTTTACATGCATTTAATATGTTTATGGATAGCAGGTTTCCGAGAAATAACTTTGATTAATGCATAATGAGTATTAACTAGGGTGTAAGAAGAGTTTAATTAATCAAGGACAAAGTCGATCCATCGACGCTTTAGGAATTAGTTTGTCATGTTTACCTGCTTGTCGTGAGTTTACAGTAAACTAATGTTTTATGCAATTCATTCGCTGCTTTACATTTATATATTGCTGACAGCGACGTTGACAGAATCCTTAACTAAGTCACAACTACAAGTGGCTAGAGTAACGTATTGTCAGTGACTAACTGTATGTTTAAAAAATATCTCACGTATGCTTACTGTTCTACGGAATGAGAGATATGTCATAGAAAGTGTGAAGATTTCATGTGTTGGATTTTTCTGCTCCATCCTTTGTCATGACACCAGTAGGTGCAGCGCCTTTAAAGTGGTATTCACAAGTTAACTTAAGTAATAATTAACTTTATCCTTTTTTCCTTATAGACCAACTGTTTTGTTTTGATATGAGAATATGCTTAGTTCGTACCGAGACAAAAATAGTGAAAAGTTTTTCCTGAAATACCTTGATTTTTCCTACACGTGCTATCACACAATTCCAGCAATTACCATTTCGTCTCGATACGTTTAAAGTATTTACGGTCCGTTTTAAAATGTACCTGAAGCTGTAACTCGTAAGCGGTTTTTGATGCAACACCAATAATTGCAAAATATGGAAAAAAACATGGCTTGATTTTAAAGTCTTAATTATTCGCAGTTAAGTTGATATTTTATGATTGAAATACAAAAGTGATTTTCTACCACAGTTACCGATGTAAACATAATTTAAAACAGTTTAACATAAATAAAAAAAAAATACTTCCTCTTTAAAAAAAAAACAATATTTTTTTAAAGTTTGATCGACAGGAAAACTGTGAAAAAGTCAAGCCGTTATTTTGAGCATTTGAAATGAATTCTGTGGCGTTACTAATCACGATTTGATGATAACCTTGTACTTTAAAAGATCTCTTGGATTCTATAAAAAAATGTTGTTTGAATGTGGTTTAGTTAATACTGCCAAGTATTCTGATTGAGCTTGGTGTTGGGTTATTTAGCCAATGTGTTATGTTATGCAGTATTTACATTCCTACATTCCTTTTCACACGGGAATACCTACGCAGTACTTATTCAGCGACACTGCGACCACTGATTAGATGTCTATTTGTCCAAAATAGCTCAATTTGCTCAAATTTTCCTCACTTCTTGGTTAGGCATTATAATATGTTTGTTTTATTTGTTCGAAAAATTAATTAAAATATTTTTATTTTACAAGCTGTTTGACAGTTCCTGTTAATAATAGAAACACTAATATAGTGTACTGTAGTAATGAAAATTCTCTTTTTGAAAACTGTCGTCTTGGAAACTGTCGATTGTTATTATGAAAAAACTCTCTTCATTTTTTTTTTGTTTGGATTGGAGCATACTTACTTTTTGGATTGTGGATTTATTTCCGAAGTGTAATTATTGATTTCGGAACATTTGCTGAACAATTAATATCAAGAATTGGGCTGATGTCCAGTACCTCAATTTTGGGATAAAAAGGGAGGCCTTCTACACTAGCAGAGAACTACGATCAAAGGTTAGTGTTTCTGTTATTTTAATAGGAATTGTAGGCAGCCATATTCTGTGACATTATTCGCGAAAATTAAATTCAAAATAATATATTTTTGAGTATTGCACTCAGAGAGATCTGGGACTATTTACACGTCCCAGACTCGCATATTATAATCCACTTCTTGTTAAAACATTTTGAAATATCGAAATTATTTACATCATTAATTAATTTCATTGGCCTATTTGGAGCTTAAGATTTAAAAGTTATTATATCTTATTGGTATAGTAAAGTTTATCTTTCACACTCCTAGGGACTATTTGTTCAGTGAATCTTACCCATTAGCTATTGTATACCCGCGACGCTTTGTGCCCGAAATTTCTCTCAAATTAGTTATTCTCGGCAAATATAAGGCAGCGTGAAAGTGAATTTAATGCTTTCGACCAATCAATGAATAACAAGTTTTGGAAATGGTATATTAGCAAGTTAATATAACTTTATAGGACTCTCTCGATATGACTCGATCGGAATTCGAAGTGTGAATGAATTTCCTACACCATAATAGTACTGGTTTTACACCCAACAATTTCACCTATATTTTATTCTTACTGAACAACTTCATTAATTAAAATTATGCATTTTAACTTGAAAATATTTGCGTTGGCCTACAAATAACAGTTTGTAGAAAAATGGCGCAAGCGCACACTTTACGCCAGATTTCCTCCTTCATGTGACAGTCAAACAAAGATTCTGCTTTGTAGTTCAAATGTACATAGAAAATATGCAAACTTTGTGCAAAAGTTTTACTCTACATGGAGAAAAATGCTATTCTAAAATACGATCAGTTAAAAACGGGACTGAAGTTCTTACGAACAAATTTTATTATCCGTTATGTTTATTATCCGGAAAATGTAAGAATAAACATTGAAACCCAGTTAATTTGTTCGTAAGAACTTCAGTCCCGTTTTTAACTGTTCTTACGAATAATATGATCGTATTTTAGAAAAACATTTTTCTCCGTGTACGTAGTTTCAAAATTAATTATTTTTACGAAGGAGATCTCTAGCAGAAAAGATAACCTTACCACAATATTCGTTATAAAATCATCGAAGCGTGATTTCCACTTCAAAGGCATTCACGATTTTACTAACTTTCCCACACACTCAAAAATACCACCAATCTGATAAAATATTTCTGATTCTTCCTAAAAATAATTTAAATACTATACTCTGAGACATTATCTACTGTAATTGAGTTGCCCTATTTTTTTTTTTTTGATTACATTTTGAAACTGGAAGAATTAATGTTCATATAAGCAATACTTTTATTAACCTGAAACACTCATCCACATTGAAAAAATCTCCCAAGAAAAGATACATGACGCCGACGGGATTCTAACCCGTGTCCTTCTGATTTCCGGTCAAATGCTCTACCACTGAGCTACGGCGGCTTATCTTTCTCAAGCCAAATAATTCAATATATATAGTGTTTCATTCAACCATTACTGATTATTATTTTTTTTCCACCTGCAAACAATCAACTTAATCTCCCACTAGGTGGCGTCGAGACATATGATGTCTACATTTTTTTGGTGAAATACTTTAACTTGTCAAATATTAATGATTATGAATTATTATTAAATATTAATGGTTACCCTTTGTGCTATGCACGCAAATCTTGTCACATATTAGTTTATCAATTAAAAAATAATAATTAATGTTCGTTTAGTATTTCAATTATTTTGAAATAGCTGGTAGAAAAAAATGATTTTAAATTTATATGCTTCTATTTACATTCTATAAATATAAGTACGTAGAGACATATGTTTGAATCAATGAAAGGTAAACTAATCGTCACAATTCTCATAAAACTGCCTTAAAAATATTGCACGAATTAGAAGGCTTGCAATAATCATGTATGGCAAGAAAAAGCACTATGTATTATTTTAACTCTACAAAATGTATCGAAAAAACGTCCATGAAGCGAAAGCGATTGAAATAATCATGGCTAAAGGCGGAAATATTTTTTAACGGCCAAATAATATTGCACACAACATTTGATATTGACTTATTTTTTTAATTTTTAAACAGGAAGCATCTTAAGACCTATATCATCTTCGGTTATTCTGTGTGGTTAGTCTGTTGAGGAAAGGAAGGAGATGAAGTTCTGTTCAGTGTCTCCAGGATGGACGGACGAATGAATCCATCCCTCCCACTGCGTTGCAAAGCAGTGTTCCGATAGAGTGCTGTTGGAGAGGTCAAAAGGTCTCCCTCAACCAGTCTATCCCGATCCGTCCTGCCACGCAGCTGGTGGGAAGATGCATCCACCGCCAAGACCCGGAAAAACCTCACAGAATGAACCGGGCACAAATGCTAAGACATCAAACGTAGATAACCACTTTGGATGACCTATGGCAGAGGTGTTGGTTATCTAATAAATGGTACCTATTCCCGCAAGGCAAATTGATTGCTACCAGAATTCGATAAATTGTTGAGCATCATTGTATGTTTATATCTAAAAAAAGTCCTTGGCCTTTGAAGTGTTTACATTAAAAAGCGATGTATAATTTCAAGGAACTATTCTATTGAATAGGTTGCAATTAACACTACTTTTATTCTTACAAGGCTTTGTTTTTTGAAAATAGTTTATTGTATAATATTTACGTTTTGTGCTTGAAAAGGTTACAGGTATTTAAATGAGACCGGATAGGTACCGTATTTACGATTGAAGTGGGATTGAGAAAAACCAGCGAGAAAACAACTTTTCATCTAATACTGGTGTCGTTCAAAAACAACAAAGTATATGTCGTCGATTCGACAGCGTTGAATAGATTTCTCGCAAATAACTTTTTACCATAAATAAGTGATTACAATATACGAACAAGTGATTTAAATATACGAGTAAGTGATAACAATATAAGTGATTAAATATAAGTGAATACAATACATTAATAATAAGTAATTACAAGAGCTCGTATAGCGAGGGGGGAGGCGAGTAGAAAAAGAAAGATATCATCTCAGCAAGAAGTAAGTAGGTAAGAATTGGGTACCTTGTTGTGGCATTTGACAGGGCGATGTAGAAACCCGATATAGCACCCATAGTAAGTACACAGAACACGGTGCCTGATTACTAAAGCCTATGCAATTGTTAGGCCAGTATTAGAACAAAGTAATTTTGTACATTTCAGATATCATTTCGCAATTTGTTCTAGTAATGATTGTAAAGCCGGTTTTCAGTATGAAAACTTCACTGAACCAATACCACAGATGGCGACCTAATTTGATCAGCTATGCCGGAAGTTTATGTTATTTTTAATCATGTAATATGTAAATACTAAGTGAAATTAACTATTCGTAACTAGCCAGAATCATTATAAGATCTTACAAGGTAGGAATGTGATAATTGACGTTGGGTCACTGCTGTGTTTAATTGCTAACAATTAATATAAAAAAACAATCATTGGCTATTTCGCATTTTTACGCTCTAAAAAGCTGTTTATGAAATTCAAAATCAATTTTTGCATTTCAGTGAATACGATTGGTATTTGAAAAGTAGTGTAATGCAACCGGGCGTATTTCACTTACGAAATAAAGACAGAGAAAATAAACTGCGTGATCGCGCGGCCGTTGATGCTAGCCGGATTTATGCGTGGATTAAACTCAAATCTACAATACTTAAGTAATATATTACCAAATTATCAGGTCATCAAAACGTATTGGCCTTGCCCAATAAGACGGCGAAAGTGTACTGCGAACATTTTGCTCTGGGACTTGTTATGTACGGCGTGTGGCGCAACATTGAATATGAGTTGATATTAAACAACTTCATAGTGTTTTAATTTAGGTGTATCTTGCAACGAGGAATACTTTCAGTTATATTGGTATATTCCACAACATTTTCTAACGCAAAAAAAGGTATTACAAAAAAGTGTTTTAGTAAAAAATTGCTGAAATTAAAAATGTTTTAAAATCTGCTGCAGAAATATCAACTAATTGACAAAAAATAGACAAATTTGAGAAGGTGCATAAATTCTTTTCAGTAATGAATAATCACACTTTTCACATGTATTATGGTAGTATCATCAAAAATTAAAGTGACATGTTTGAAAAACAATTTGACGCTTGAATATAAGCATTACTTAATTTTATTTAAAATATATTATGTTAATGAATAAGCAATGAAACACCATCACTAGATCGTCAGAACAGATTATAATAAATGAGAATGTTGAAATTATAAGAAAGGAAAGAGTACACAAGGTAAGCGTAATAGGTAAAATAATAAACAATGAAAACGAAAGAGGTAAAAGAATAAACAAAGTAAGCGAAAGAGACTCACAGAAATGTGCAGTTCATGTCTCGACAGTCGGTAGATCGGGGCGCGAGTAGTGAACTGAGCGAGGAACCAAACTGTCCGCACAAGCCGCCGACATCTCTATTTATCATTTCTCTGCGCGGCCGGTGCATGCCGGAGATGCACATCTCGCTGGCAGGCGCTGGGGCCCGAGCGGCGAGCCCGGCCTCTCGAGTCTTGGCCTCTTGTCGCCCGTGCTTGGTGATCCCGACATGAAATATTAAGGAACCAAGGAATAATACTTTATTCTTGTCCTGTATGTCATGTTTAGACCATTCCCTGAGCCAAAACATAGATTTAAGCACATCATAGATTTAAGATTTAAGCACATCAAATGTCGAAAAATGCCAAAAAAAACGAGAATGCAATGTAGGGGATATCTTTTCAGTTTTCTTTTCCACGACGCTAGGTTTAAAAAAATAGCTGAGTAATAATCGTCACTATTATGCAGGAGGCTCAGAATAAAATAATTTTCCTCAGGGCCTATGAAATCTTAGAGGATGCTGTGTGCAGGGTCTTTTAAAGGAAAGGATGAAGAAGATAATTGCAAAAGGGTATAAGGGGTGGGTAGGAATCTGGGGATCAGTGGATACAAGAGTGACGGAAGTAAGAATCCACCAAATGTAAAGAACCACTTGGAGTAACCTCTGGAAAAGATGTTGGTTATCCAATAAATGGTTACCGGGGCAGTGATTGTAATTTTTGGTAAATACGGCATCAGAGCTCAGAGTACCATGAGGAACATAGGGAAACATCTAGGAACATCGGCAAACATGGGGAAAATTCTAGGAATAGAAGAAAAAATATTATAGAAGCCACAAGTGACGCGATGGTAATTTGTAATATGTAGATGTGGGGCGTCAGTTTCCAGAGAGCCCGGACAGGAACATTAGAGAGCTTTGGAGAACCAACGAAGAATACTGAACACCACATAACAATACTTGTATTATAAGAATTACTATTAATTATGATTCTTGGGTGGTTCGCTACTAATAAGTAGATATATGTAGAGTGTCATTATGCATGGTACCCGGCGAGAGCCTTCGGGAACTTCGGAGAACCAAGGAAAATTAAAACTTAACATTAATGTAGATAATGGATGTATTGTTAGTTCGCTACCTGGTAAGAGATTGTAATTTTTAATATGTATCGCACACTTAGCAGAAGAATATGAGATACAATGTGGTTACTGTAAGTCATGATCCTTAGTTGGCTCACTACCTGATACGCGATTGTAATATTTAATGTGCGCAGTCGTCGGCGGTATTTTTATTAAAATTTTCAGCGGGTGCTCGTGGGTCCAAAGGGCCCGACACGAAACCTCTAACCGGGAATATAGCAGTTATTTATTAAATATAGCAGCCACGTACGCTACGATCCTTTACAAGTATACAAACTTCAGATTTTTTTCAAAGCAAAAATAAGTCTTTACGTTGAGCTGATACTCTTGGTAAGTTATTTCAGTAATATAAATGTTGTGTTATATTAGGTTCCATGACAGGAAAGTTGACGCCCTGGCATACTTATATTCAGTGTGCAGTTGTTTAGGGAAAATACGGTATACCCACTTACACAAAAAACTACTAAGTGTCCCCTAAGGGGTATGTGAAAGGATGTACCGCCGAGTAACGAATGTATAAAACATATTTTCTTTCAAATGCATCAAGTATAAGACTAATTGTCTATATCCTCTATGTACCAGCATATAAGTACATAAAATCGTCACTGTACATACATTTGTTTGAAATCTATACTCACTTATTATTTTTAAAAGCATTTTTGAAGTCGATTTTAGTTTTGGAATTAAAAAAAAAAACTTATAATTTTATAATGAACGAATTTTATTGGATTAACTGTCGGGTAAAGGTACTGAAAACATACTGGGTAGACGTACATACGCGTTACGATATCTGGACAACTTTCTATCACGTTACGATGCGTGGCCAGTGTAATTCTAAAGCATGTATTTCCATAGAAAATGTATGGAGGGTAAGTTGTCCAGATTTCGTAATGCGTGGCGTAGCGTACGTAAGTCGACCCAGTATATACTTCCCTTAACTGTTGTATTAAGCACCTACTTGATATTCGAATCAATTTCCCATTGCTCCTGGACAGTGTAAGACAGTATATAATCCTCTAAAAATCAACCCAAATTACATTCTAACCAAAGCTAAACTCAACTTTTTTGGTTAAAAAAAGCCACAGCACTCCGCTGCTTCCAAAGAAACCCTCTTTAAATATTTGTTGGGCTTTTGCTGTATAAACCGCCACAGAAATAATATTTATGTTTAAATTTTAACGGTTGGTATCAGTGCAAGGCGAATTTCCCAGCAACAGTTATTGCCCCGAACAGTGGACAGTTGGCCTTCCGTCGGACTCTCTGATTACCCAAGACAGACTACGAGACATTCCAAAACTTGAACCAATGCTCTTGTTCCCATACTTCTGTCGGCGTACCTACTGCGGAATGTCTCGGAGTTTGGCGACCTCATTGACGTCCTTCAGGGAGGATTTTGTGAAATGTCTGTCAGGAATTAATTCAATTCGACAAAACTCAACGACATTGTACATAATAAGTTGATGAATTCTATTAGGAACTGATTAAAATTTCATTGACGTTAGATTCTTTCAACTTTTCTGACAAAATTTTCCTCCTCAAGTCCTCAGTCTCCATAAAATCCAAAAAGTCAATAGAATCCCATTCATTCTATAATACCCCTTTTTAGTTAAGGTTTTTTAAAAGAAAATCGGTAAATTCGTGAGGAATTCCTTCATCTTTAATCATTATTAAGCGGAAAATGTTGTTTGCGATATAATGGAGGGGATCAAACCCGCAATCCCTGGGAGGGAACCAGATGCTTTCTAATCATCTAACAGATCAAAGACCTTGGGCCTACACACCCCCTTTTCGTGACCCACTTTGGTGTGTAGAACCTAGCAGTTATATGTTATATTGCTCTCCAGCACTAGTTTTTTCCATAATCTTGGAAACCCAAAACAAAATAAATAAGTAGGTGCAATTAGGGTTGGAAAACATGGTAAAACGTGGTAAATAAAGGTAAAACATGGTGAAATAAGGTAAAAGATGGTAATGGTGGTAAAGCTTGGTAATGCATCGTAAAACGTAGTAAAACATGGTAAAATACTGTAAAACATGGTTAGCGGTAAAATATTGTAAAATGTTCTAATTATTGGAAATAAAACATGGTAAAACGCGGTAAAACACGTAAAACATGGCGAAAGATAGTTAAATGTAGTAAATCACGAAAAAACACACAAAATATGTTATTTACGCATGGTTCAATGTGCTGGAACATGGTCTAAAATGGTTAAATATAAAATATTTATAATCTTGAAATGTAGTTGAACCATATGAAAAAAAGGAAAACATGTTAAAATTTGGTAAGACGTGGTAAAACATGGTAAAAAATGGAAAAAAATTAGTTAAAGCGTCGAAAAATGTATGGCATAACATGCTAAAACTTGGCAAAGAAGGTAAAACGTGGAAAAATTTCATTATTTTATATCTTTGTTAGTCTTCTCTACTGGAGTCCCAAAACAAATAAATAAATAGATTCACTTGTACGGTACAGTTAATTACATCAGTACAATTATTATCATCGGTCAGTGCAAGTGATAGACTTCTTCCACTTGTTCTGCAGACAGCAAAGGGCTTTGACACTGTGACCTAGATACAAGATTTACAAAGGTATTTATTAATTATAATATCAGTAGCAAGAAAACCTAGGTACTCTAGGCACCCCTTTTTATGTTGAGTCTCAATGGCAAAACTATAATTTATTTTAATATAAATATATATAACAGTATTTATTAAATCATTCTAACGTTTTTGATTTATTTACTAGCGCAGACCAGTAAAAAACACAGAAAAGTCTGAATTCTTAACAAATCATTGTCAAATTTAAAAATGTGTCATCTTTTGCTTCGCGTTTCAGGTTATTTTTTAACTTTTCTTTTGCAAATAAAAAATAGAATCGCCTGAGGCAATCTTTCTGCATATTTTTACAAAAGTCATTGCGTTTTACCTAGTGTGACTGTCTACCTACATAATTCTAGATTTCATTGGTTAAAAATTAAATTATTTCTACATGTTCGTAATAAGCATTAACTTTGTAGCTCGCCATAATTTACAATAAAATATATAAATTTGTTTTAGACCACTTTAAATTTTAATTACACTAATATTAAAGTTTTAGTATTCTCCTGACGAAGGAAGGGTTCTTCCGAAACCGGTAGAATGTAATTAAAATTTAAAGTGGTCTAAAATTAGTTTATATATTTTATTGTAAATTATTTCTGTTTATTAAAATGTTTTTGACCTAAAGTTTTTAATGCATTCAATTTTTTAAGAATTTTATGTGATTTTTCTTGATTTTCCGAAATTTTGTGGAATATTTAATTTTCAATAGCCTACATGAATTAATACGTACCTACACGAAGTGATCCTCATTCGAATCCAATTTAACTCCGACAAGTGTGATCATTTAACAAAATTTCAGTTGGTCTCTCATTATTATTCTTAAAAAATTAAAATTGTTTTACTTATAATGTATAAAAAAATTTACTTTTTTTAAAACCAATTATTTTCGATTTAAACTATTTCATTATTTCTGTAACGCATCGCTCTAACTTTAAAAAACTATAAAACCCTTTTATTTTTCCCCTACACTAAGGTCACTTTCAATAAAATCTAAAATATTTTGCTTTTTATTGTACAGAATAGTAAGTACCCTTAGATTAAATTTCTGGAAAATATTCTTTGCACCATCTCTTTTTTTTATCAGTGGTATGTAAATAATAAGTTGTGGCGAGTTGAAACCACGTCAGAACTTTCATCAACCTTTCATAGTTGCTTCCCTCTAGGATCGAACCCCCCCACCCCACCCTAACCCTTTAGAGTGTAACCACCAATGTGAATCCTGTAGCTACGCCCATGAGCATAAGTAATTAAGTAATTTTGAATACTTAAAAAGTGGCATTTCATTTCTTTAATACGAGTGAAGGAGATGCAAGAAAATGATTAATTTTGTCATTTGGAAGAAGCAGACATTGTTTATCTCTTTATTATTTAGTGCGTAAGAAAGAGTTGTAGCATTCTTATGGTAAGTGAACGTAGGCTTATTGCTTTGTGCAGTAACCGTGGGAATTATATAAGCAGCCAAACTAGTGTCAATTTTCCCGAAAAAATATCTAGTAGGTTAATGCAGTTATTTTCATTTAGAAAAATTATTTCATTGAAGAAAAACCATTTGCTTGACGAAAAATAAGAAAAGTCATATTGCCCTGTTTTAGTAGAACAAACATGTTAAAATTTAACCAATACTTCAATTAAATCCGTGTAGCAAAGATAGTATAAATTGCTAAATAAATTATTGAACTTTTTCCAGAAGCTCTAAAACTTATCTGAATTTTTTACTGTTGTTTAGGACCCATTTATATTTTATTAATACCTTTACTGACGCTATTTAAAACGTTGCGAAAGTAGGAAACAACTATAATTTATGCAGGAAGTAATTTATAAATTACACTTGAACTTGTATTGCAGTAAACCAGAAAATTTTGATTTGATCAAAGCATATACATCGGTTCGGCGGCGCAGTTCTGTAAACCAAATTACGCCAAACAATGGTAACTGGTTTTGCGTGGCCTCGGAAAAACCTTCCTTATGTGATTACGCACGCACAAGGTGCTTCGAAATAAGGTTATTCTTTTGGGCGCGGTTACAAGACCGAAACGCGGAACATGTTCTTAGTAAAATTATCATAAGTTGAAAAAAATAATTATGCAAGACTTAAGTGTGAGCTTATTTACCCTTTTATTAGGACGTAAGTGTTAAGTGGTATCCTAGATATTATATATTTTCAATCTGCAGGCAATGTATTGGAGATTGTTGTGAAATTCATCCGATTAGAGGCTTATGAAATATAGACATTTAGCAGGATGCTAACTAATGATATCCTGGATGGAACACGTGACTAAAAGATAGCTTGGTTGTGAAAGGAAATATTCAATTTCGAAATCTCACTATCACTAGAGACATGTGGGGTAACCGAAAGCAATTTTTACAAGTTTTAAAAAAATATTAAAAATGTGTATATATTTTACCATTTTTTTGTTTACAAGAATGACTGTTATTAAAGTACCACAAGAAAACACAAAATATTCATCATATTCAAAAGAAAAAAGTTATGTAAGAGATCATGTCAATTGCGAAGTTATACCCTCGCTCATCGTCGGGATAAGTATACGCATACCGTAGTGTAAGTGTGCGCATATTGCTTTGAATCTGATGTTAAGTGCAAGATGATCAATCCGGATGCTTTATCAATACTTACCAATCATGATTATTTCACTACACAAAACAGAAGGTTTAATAATTCGGAATATGTTTCAAAATCATTTCTATCTATAGAAGTAAGTATAAGCCCCAGAATAACCTCATATAATTGCCTCCACGCAATTATTCTAACCTACAAAAATAGAACGAACTTTAAAAAAACAAATGAAATGTTATCTGAGCCTCTTTGCACCCAAGAAACAATTGTCATAGACTAGACCGTTTTATCTCAATTGGTTAGCTCGTATATGTGACAGAGATAAAACAAATGAGAAAACGAAGAAATAATAATTTACCTGACATTTTTTTATTTTCTACGCCGGTTTACTTCACACAATCTGATTCAAGGCGTCCCAAAACACCACAGAATTGAGGAATGAGCGCAGATGAAGCACGCACGAATTTGTCACAAACTTACAAAAATTGGCACTTACCCACTGCGTACATTTACCCCACGTGACTCATTTAGATTATAAGGGAAATAAACGGGATGAAATTTAATTTTCATCTTGTAAAAGTCCTGAAATAACTAGTAAGTAGCACGATTATGATTAACAACCATGGAAGGTAATTATATTATCTTCCACTCCGGAAGGTAGCTCCAGAGTGGATATCTTCCATTTAAATAATAACAATATTTTTCTACGCATGAGAAATCCCGCCTAAATTTTACATACTTTGATACCTTTTTATGCCATTATTGCTATTCCATGTCAATTACTACAAAATATATTCATACATAGTTCTGTAACCTTCTACGCGAGAATATACCTAATAATACATAAACATAAGAGAGCTTATTGTATAGTTGGTAGTTTAAAGGGGCCGTGAAACTTTGCAAATCCACGTTAATATAGATATTATTTCGTATTCAACGATAGGCCAGAGTATAAAAAAA
This sequence comes from Limnephilus auricula, assembly GCA_951813805.1. Taxonomy (NCBI): domain Eukaryota; kingdom Metazoa; phylum Arthropoda; class Insecta; order Trichoptera; family Limnephilidae; genus Limnephilus; species Limnephilus auricula. The sequence goes on from OX638391.1 coordinate 36,661,244, forward strand.
TTATGTTTTTTTCTGATTTTCTCAAAAAATAAAAACGATTATTACGATTTTCTTATGAAATATGCATTTTAATACGAATATCATGACTGTGGTTATTCATACATCGTTTCGTACACACCTCCGTGTAGAGTTGTATTAAGTATATTATTTATAATGTACTAAGTTGGTACCTACTTACGCTAAACTTATCCTATTGAGTCAACGTATTTACAAACTTTTTTTTTGTAAACAATTATGAAAATGTACTCTAATTTTATTTGTATTAATTCACAATATAATGATTTAAAAATAACATAAGGTATATTTTTATAGATTTCGCCCCGGTGTAAGACCACTATTCAGAATTAAAAAAAGTTGATTCAAATGGCTTTAGCCGTGTTTGGTGACTAGATCTGAACAGCTAGGTAATTCCCCTCCTTTCTCTTTCCCATCTCCTTCCTCTATCCACTATCTTAAGCCTCAAAACATACCCCAATTGCGTATGCCAGTCTCACTGACTCCGGGCGGTTAGAAGCAGTTGAGACTCTTCTGTATTACTCACATTTAAAAAAAGGTTATATTGTGTCAATTATTCAAATAATCCAGCGTTTTGGTATGGATTTGTTGACTACGCCCATCGCTAAGAATAAGGAAAAGTCTAATTTACGGAAATTCCAATTTACGTGTACAATTAGGATGCAATTGAGGACGCTTCCTTTGGCAAATTTTAAGGAGGGCAGCGCCGGCTCTGGGCCAAACGGCGCCTGGCGCTAGTAAAAACCTCAAGAGAGCTGAATTAGGCATTAGGTATTACCAGCGCCTTGGCTTCTTGACTCCTTGTCTCTTTGGCGCCTTGAAGAGTCGCGGATTGCTCCAAATGCGCCTGCGCAAGACTGCGGAGTAGAGTGATTTTCATTTGGAGAACGCAATGGTCACGATAAATTTTATATTACACGAGTATGTATATATGGGCATCACTTTATAATAACAAAGACAACTAAAGTAGGTACTAAAGTACGTCGGAATGTATGTTGCATAGCATACTGATTCAAGGACAACTCTACGGACCTGTCAGCTACCCCCAATTCTAGGAATACTTTCAAACAATAAACATGGCGGCCATTAACAAGAATGGGATCGGCAGTGTTACACGTAATAAATATAATAACATTTAACGGTTGCGAATGAGAGATTAGAAAATAATATCCGTGTAAACTTAGTCAAAAAGTCTTAGCTAGTTCGTTGATGAACCGTCAAATTAGACATCGTAACATATCGACGATTTGCGCCTTTTTTGATATTTTGACATTTTTATTTATTTGATACAATATTTTTAGTTTTTATAGTACAATCCTGTAATGTTGGTCTCACTGGGTGGTTTACTTGTGCTGAGGCCTCCATTTTATGTACAAAAAAGTATTCATATTATATTTATAATAGGTATATATTATATAATGTTGGTGAAGTGTCCATCTAAGGTTATGGTCAATTAAAATTCCCAGATACTTTTTTGTTCTTTTTTTCTAGTGGTGGGCAAACGCAGATGTTTTTTTGGTGATTGTGTTTATTTTGGCTGTTCCATGCTATTTATACTGTACGTTGTGAATTTTGTTTCCGATATGTTTAGTGTAAGTATGTTTGAGTCTAGCCATGTTTTTACTCGCGTGATTCCTAAATTTGCTATGTTATATACATTATTCCAATTCTTAGATTTGAAGAGTAAAACTGTGTCGTCTGCATAACTAACCGTCCATTTTCATGCTGCAAAGTTAATTTATGTAAATAGTGAAAAGAAAGGGCCCAAGTATACTTTCTTGTGGAACTCCATATTATGTAATCGGCAGTGGTTTACTAGTATGGTGATTAATTTTGAGTATTATATTCTATTACTCATATAGCTTTCCATTATTTGGTGTTCTTTGCCTTTGATACCTATGTTTTCCATTTTTTTAAAGGGTTTCATGGCAGACTGAGTCAAAGGCTTTAGCTAAGTCTAGATATATCATTTACGCCCTTGTTCTAGGTTGCTATGTATATAATCTATTATAATCTATTACATAAGCATAATTGCTTCTTTTGTGCCTCTATTTTTTCTAAATCCATATCTTTTATCCGAAATTAGATGGTTTTCTTCCAGATATTTTACAATTTGATTATTTTATTTAATTTCGAAAATCTTTGATAGAGACAAAGTGATTGGTCTGTAGTTATTTGTGTCCATTTTGTCTCCTGCTTTGTATATTGGGATCACCAGTCCTTGTTTCAGAGAATTGGAAAAGGAAGTTTGTGTTATACTAAGGTGGATTAAGTGTATTATTAAGGTTTTAAATTTCATTTTTTATTTCCTTAATGCAGTCAGTTATTATTTCAGTGCAAAGTTGCGTTTTAACATGTTAATTGTTTTGTCAATTTCGTCTTCCGTAGTTGTTTTATTGTTAGTCTGTGTTATGTTGTTTGTGTATTGGTGTTTAATGTAGTTGTTTAAGTTGGTCTCTTGGGGTACGCTAAAACTTTTCCTATATTTGCGAAGAAGTTATTCACATGGTTTGCTATTTTTTCTGTATTTGTATTGGCTTCAATTTTTTTGGAGTTAACATTTAGTTATTATAAGCAATAATTATTAGCCTGATACACTCATCAATTTTGAAAAATCTCCAGAGAAAAGATACATGCCGCCGACGGGACTCGAATCCGCGCCCCTGTATTTGCCGGTCAGGAGCTCTATCCACTAAGCTACGGCGGCTTATCTCATACCCGCCAAATGATTCAATATATAGATACTAATTATTTATTCACGTTTTTCTCGTTTTTCATATTTTCGTTTAGATTTATTATTATTATGTTTTTCTTTAATGGCTATTACATTAATGAGACGAACCTTCAAATGTTATTATAATAGAGAGATTCTAATAAAAAAATTATTGCTTGTCATTGCGGAGTGGATTCCAATCATTTTAAAAATCCCCGCGGGGGGAACGTGATGATGTATTAATTAAGGCAGTTAATAATTGAATTAAAATTAATGAAAACTTTGTATAATTATTTTGTCTAATAGCTAATTAGCCACATTTCTCCACGGTCTACGGAAACAAAGAAATTGTGTATGTATTTCATAACTATGACATGTTTAATTAAGATGAAGTTATACGCCAAATCACTATTTAGATTAATCACTAATTTGGGAGGCGGGTATGCCTACACCAACTGCGAGGCAGGCCGGAATACGAAAAAATAGGCGATGGATACATTAAAGCTTTTCCTACCTTTTCTATTTATTGGAAATAAGATAAAATTATTAATTACGTTACAAAAAATATAAGCGTAAAGTACTAAATAATTTGTTTTTTCATTAGATAAATATGAAATCATGTAAGAAATAACTTTAAAAAAATACCCCTTTATGACTAAGATTATTTTTGACTCGAACCATTGGCTAACTTTTTTTCATTCTTGTATAATTATAAAAATAAAAAAAACGAGTGTGCTTACCACACGACTGAAGTAAAGCTTCTAGAGCTCTCTTGCTCCTACAGTATTTAAAAAATTGTTCAAGAACGAAATAAAATTACGAACAATCTTCATGCACTGGCTAAGAGAGGAAGATAGAAAGAAAATGTGCGCGCGCCCGCGCACTCTCTCTCTTGCTCCCACAGTCTTCGTAACGCATTCGCGTAACGATTACACTTTTCGTAACGCATTCGCCTACTTACCCACCAAGTCAAGCGTGCGAAAATAAGTTTTACTTCAAAAATAGAAACAATTGTGGCACTAATTTCCTCGCGCGGAGTAAGAAATCAAATATTTATGGCATTTATATTCCTCCTAATAAACTGTCTATGATCACTCGATTTATTAACAAAATAGCGCCCCCCATAGTGCAGGGCTAAGGCTCTTTACTACGAATACGGAGATCGCGGGTTCAAAGCGAAAGTAAATTTTCTTTGATTAATTGATAAAATTTCGCAGTTCATTAATTTAAAATAATGCGACAAATCACCTGGATTTAGCAGTCATGAATTGAGATGCCTTCCGTTTTCGTCTTCGGTCTATCTTCCCTGGATCATCAATTACCAATCATGTAATTTTCGTTTCTCATAATATTTGTTAACACTAAAGTGGGCCTTTAGATGAAATTTAACATTTAATTATAAGTGTAAATGGCGAATTTGCTAAAATGGCGTTATGCTAAAAAGTAATTTTAAAAGGTTTAAGACTGCTTATGAAATAAATAACAAAACCAAAGTCACCTGAATTGCGCGTTAAAAATGTCGAATATTCGAATACACAAATGCTGGCCCTAATCTTTGGCAGCTGCCAAATAGTACACACCTACATCCAAAATTTTAATTTATGTTGGAATTTTTTTTTGCAAATCATGTACTGGTTAGGTACGTCTTGTTGCCAAAAAACATTTGAATCGTCAATAAAATCTAGAATGTATTTCCATAAATATTTAAGCATGCTTTGTAATCAACGTGTTCAAGGTCAGAATCAAAATTGTTTTTAAATTACTCCTAAGTATATTTTTTATGGTATTTCTAGTATATTTTATGAAAATCAACCACTATTCTCGGATCACAAGGAGATTGACAGCGATAAAAATTTTTGATAGTTAAAATGATTTTTTGAAGTAAAACTTTGATGAGTACCTAATTCAAATGTTTTTCGGAAGAAAATTACGTTTTCAAACGGAAATGACGTCGGTACGATATCGGTACAATTACTGCCATCTGTGTTTGTTTTTATTTTCAAAGGGTTCTAGCCTTCGCTAGAGTATTTTTAATACTTTTCGAAGCTTAGATGAAAAATGAAGAGCAGAATTTTAATTGCATTTCTCAATACAAACGACCGAACTCAACAGACGGTGGTGTAGCTGTGTATAATTCATCTATAGAAATTCACGTCAAAAATAAAAACACACACAGATGGCAGTAATTGTACCGTTTTAGTTTAATTGTACCTGCCACAACAACTTCACCCGTGCGTAATGGTTAGATGCAGTCACATTTAAAAAAAATTATCATTGTATATATATACAGTTCCTGATTTGATCACAGGCAAGCTTTCAGTGGTAGTACTACAATATGTTAATGATGACATATTTATATCTCAGCTGTTTACATAACAAGGATGTAGGTCTCATGACATGATCATTTTTGTGAATTTTTGAATTTCTATTTTAAATGAAATTACTTCGAAACGTAAAAAATGTACGTAGCATATTAAAATAAATTTGATTCGCTTGACAAGGAAATAATGCGTAGGTATTAATGTTATTCTGGATTGTCGATTCGTCACTTGCAAATATATTTATTATGAAAATCTAAATTTCATTACAAGCGTAATAATTCCGACTTGCAAAAGTCGTAGTGCTGTATTTATTAGCAGTAGTTCCTCATAAATGGCATATTTTTATTGTAAAGTATGCTTATTTAACTAAAAATTATTGCAGTTTTTATTTATTATTTAATATTTGAAGGTTTTTTACAATAAATACACAATTTTTACATGTTATACATTATATATTTATTCAGAATATTTATTTAATAACTATTTTTTTAATAACATTGGAGAGCAGAAAACATTTTTCTTAATGTAAGTAGCTAGTTAATCCTGAAGAAACTACACAGGATACAGACGGTGACCGGACAATTCAATAAAGTGCCACTCCATTATTCTTTCGAAAACCTTAAACATAATGAAAAAAATACTAGGTTAACTAGATCAATTTTGTGATAGCTTTTAATGACTTTTCAAAGGGGTGTTGAAATGCCATATGGATGATATATCAAGAAATATATATGGATAAATATAAACAACTATATAAACACATCCTTTGGTAAGGCACCTAGGCGGTATAATTTACTATAATATAGAAATACAAAAAAGCAGAAAAACACGTAACTTATTACGAAAATAGTGTCAGCCGGAGTATGGCGTGCTATTTTACTCCTGGCTTTCCAAGGGTTAAAACGATTATGATGATTTAATTCAATGAGTTAAAACGATTATCAGGAATTCATTTAAGGAGTTAGATGATCATCATGAATATTGATGCAATGAGTTAAAACGATTATCATGAATTGATTCATTGGGTCAAATGGTTCACACTGATGTTTTTAAAATCGAATCGTTCTAACCAAATACATTGCTTAGATGAAAAATGAAAACAAAATTCAGGAATTCATTTGAGGAGTTAGAAATGATCATCATGAATTGATATAATGAGTGAAAACGATTATCATGAATTGATTCATTGGTTCAAATGGTTCACACTGATATTTTTTTAATCGGATCGTTCTAATCAAATACATTGCTTAGATGAAAAATGAAAACAAAATTCAGGAATTCATTTGAGGAGTTAGAAATGATCATCATGAATTGATGCAATGAGTGAAAACGATTATCATGAATTGATTCATTGGGTCAAATGGTTCACACTGATATTTTTTAAATCGGATCGTTCTAATCAAATACATTGCTTAGATGAAAAATGAAAACAAAATTCAGGAATTCATTTGAGGAGTTAGAAATGATCATTATGAATTGATGCAATGAGTTAAAGCGATTATCATGAATTGATTCATTGGGTCAAATGGTTCACATTGACGTAAATCGGAGCGCATAAAAAATGAAAACAAAAGCAGCAGTGAGTTCTATTCAGGTGATTTATAATTGGGCGAAGAATAAATAGGATTGCTTATAAAATAAGCAAAACAACGAACGGAGAAAGCGCCTTCCTTTTTCGTACGTGATAATAATATGTATTGTCCATTTACATGGGCCGATGAGAGGCCGCTACGCCACTCCACTGCGTAGGATCTTAATGAGGACTATACGCTAGTATATTCCGTCTAACTTCTTAGATTCTTATTCGTGCTTATAGGCTACTACCTTACTTACCCCAGCGCCAGATAAAACTTTCTGTATTATTTATATGTAATACTAACAGTACCTAGGCCAGGGCCCCTAGCACACTCGATCGATAACGATTGATGGGATAACTTTCGGTAACTTCTCATCGTTCCCTAGGACAATTTCCAGATATCGATTCACGTAAACTATACTGTGTATTTGTGCATTCACATAAATTGTGGCGTTTTTAATCATATTAATACCAATTTCAAAATTTAAGAACAACAGGTGTGCTAGCATGGTTGATCCATATGAAGTTTCCGACCGATTGTCGGTAACGTCTCATCGTTCCCTAGGACAACTGCAGATCGCTAACATACAAGCAACAGTTGATGTCGAATATATTAAGGACACTTAGTCATTGTGAACTGTCACTTATTCGTTAGCGATTTGCAGACTAGGGAAAGGTGAGAAGTTATTGAAAGATATCCTATCAATCGAGTGTGCTAGGGGACCAGATAATATTTCGACGATGCCGTCATTAGAGCTTCAATGGCTTCCAATGCATTTTCGGCAAATACCTAAACAAGTAACAAATTGAATAAAAATTGTTTCTATATAAATTCATCATTCGCAAATATTATTTAATGTATTCATGTAAAAAGGAGGCGGGTATGGGTACCACTGCCCCAAGAACCATCTGTTGGATAATCAACACCAATGGTTCGCTGCGTTTGGTGATTTAACAAAGGTGCCTGGGTTCATGAGATAAGATTCATCTAGGTCTTACCCTAGTTTGGTTGAGGGGGACTTTATTCCATTTTCCTTGGCAGAACTTCCGCACTGTATCCCCAAATATGACACTGGCTATGAAGGATTTTTTCCTCAGGGCCTCTTATGTTTAGGTAATGTAAATTAAGCACTGCATAGTCCATAGCATCACCCATTAAAAAAATTATTACTTTCAATTTAGCACATGTGTTGAGGATTTTAGCATGAATATCTTGTTCTTATATAATATATTATATAACCTCTTATTGATAGTGATCTCTTTGAACCATTATCATACCAACTTTCAATATATTATCATTATAATGATAATCTGATAACATAGAGCAAGATAAACCACTGAAGCGACAGAGCAATTTTAATTTTTTTTCTCGGATTAATAAAGATTTTTTTTCCGTCCACATAACAAAAAACATACCCCCGAATTTGAATATTTATTTATTTATTTATTATTAATTTTCAACGCCCTGATGGGCTTTTACATAATAAGTATATAATACAGTGATATATATGTAATACAATGTTTAAATAACAAATATAAACTTATAGCAATTAAAATTATAAAAATGGTAGGTATAAAAGTAAGTAAAAAATATTATATTATAATAAAAGAGAAAAAGTAAAAATAAATTAAACTAAAACCAGTTTTTAAATTGCAGATGGCACAGAAATAATAATATATAGTGTAAGTTAATATTAGAAATTTACAGATGAGTAAGTAATACAAGAAAAAGTTTACAATACAGAAAAACAAAAGAGAGTAACAAGTTTTTACATTATAGATAACTAGAAATAATACAAAAATATGTGAAACAGCTCATTATAAGAATATGCTACATCAAAATATTATGGAATCTTTTAAATAACAGTAACTAATATTAAACACGTCTGATTTCACATTCTGAATATGGATACATACAAATTGATTACAGTTATATATATTTTATAGCCAATGAATTCACCTATCTTTTGTCTATTATGACATATTCGTAGGATTTATAAAAAAAATATTATAAAATCGTTAACTTTAAATCATTTTAAAGAATCTAGAGAATATTGGCCACATTGTGGCAGCAAAGCAATCCGAGGCTTTGGAAATAGTGCCATAATGTGGCAAAAAGCGTTCGAGTGGATAAAACAAGAGATTAACCAATTTTTCGTCTTATTTTCTTCTCTTTACTAAAATTTTTTGTTCTGTCATGGAACTTATAAACTTGATGTATTGAGACATTTAAAATAATAAGATATAACTTCTAAGTGATAGGTAAAAAAAAAAAAGAGTTTATAAGAATAATTTATTGTATTGATTTTGAACAAAAAATATTTGTTTTCAGGTTATATTAGAGACAGAGAGGAACGCTGGATGCTGCATTTGGCGGATCCGACTCGGAGGTCGCAGTTATTGTTGCATAATTTAAAGGTATAATAAGAGAGACATAATGAAAGGCACAGCGGCAGGGGCACACAAATTGTGGTTCACGTATCATTTAACTTTTCTTTTTCACATTAGCTCCACACAGGAGGCCCTGAGGAAAGTAATTGCATTCAGGGATTATGTTATCTTAGGAAAAGCTGCGGGGAGGATCGTTTTAGGAGAGGAAGGCGAGGAAGTACTCGGAAGGAATAAGTGTGACGAATAGAAAGGGATCCGGGGTCGGTGTGTCTACCACCAAGAGTCCATCCCACCCATTGCGGTGCAAAGAGAAGTTTAGAGAGAGTCCCGCAGGAGATGACAAAAGGTCTCCCTCAACCAGTCTCTACCGGCGGGCAGATGCATCCGCCTCCAAGACCTGGACAAACCTCTCGAAAGATGATAAGAAAAAAAATACTCTCGGTATCGCCCTGGTATAAGACCACCGTTCAGAATTGAAAAGTTACTTGAGAAGGTTTTAGCCGTGTTTAGTGGCGAGTTCTGAATAGCCAGGAACTTCCCTAACTTCTTCTTCCCCATCTTCCTCTACCCCATCCCTCTCCCCTCCCTACTACCTCCAACCTCAGCTATTGTGGATGCCGTAGCCTCGCTGGCTCCAGACGAGACTTTTGTGCAGTACTCAAATTTAAAAAAATACGAGTGTGCTTTAGACCACACGACTGAAGTAAATACTTATTTAGCTCCGTCTATATGTATGTCCATATATACGTTTATATGTATAAAATATATACATGTATATATACATATTATAATTTTCCACAAAAATTTATTTAAATTTATTATCATTTGTCTCGCCCTCAAGCCGTGCGCATCGATGTCCGCTCCGTATTTCAAAATACTGACCGAAATAGTTCATGCACTGGCTATGGCGCGCACTGCTCTCTCTTTTCAACGCATTTCAATTTCCGCACTGCTCTCTCTTTTCAACGCATTTCAATTTCCGTTACACATTCGCTAGCTTACCCCCCAAGTCAAGCGTGCTTAAAGAAGTATTTCTTCAATAAAAAAATTCTGTGTTGCTATTGTAGAAACTAAAAAAGGCCTTTCTTCAATTCATAACTTTTGGAAATTTACATAAGAAATTAATAAGGTCTTCTCTCTGGAGAATAATAATAAATACTAGCTTTTGCCCGTTGCAGGCAACTAATTGTCAATAAATAGATATATTTGATAAATAGTTCACGTCTCACGATACGTCACTCCTTATCAGAATTTCAGTAGGTACCTACCTACCAGATTTGGAGAGACATGTAGTATTTTTTTTAAATTTATCAAGTTAAATTCCCAGAAAAGTTAGAGGACCTCTGGCATAATGGTTAATCCCCGCACTTACATAATGTGCGATCGGTAAGCAAGGTATAAGCGCAGATTCGAGAGATTCAGATAGCATCGTCTGCATTTCGTCATTTTTCAAACCGGTGTAGTCTATTGTCTATTTTGTATAGGTAGTTTATTAATTCATACGGAGATGATAGACGAATAATCATTTGGCTGATTTTGGCTGAAACAAAACAAGATTGGACTTTAAGATGCCAAAATTACCATAGGAACTCTGCAAGTTCGGCCAAGTGTTTATTTATCGGGTTTGGCAACCACATTTTTTCATTTGGAATCTCTAGTCACTAGTTACCTTCCGTACTTTGTACTAATATGGAAAATAAATGAATAAAAAAATATCAATATATATATATATATATAATAAATCACTTTAAAAAATATATATAATAGATAAGAACAGAATTTTTTAATCGCAGCACACTTTACCTAATCTACTCCCAGTTATGCCTTGTTCTGACTGGGGGAGTATTTTAGTCGAGTAGCTAACATTTTAGTGACTAAACGTGTCCGAATACCACATTTTTAGTAGAGTAGGCTAGTCAGCTCTTTAGTAGATTGAATCGGTTTGGTTCTATTTTTTCGGCTAGTAGAGTCCCCCTCCACGCGTCCCTGCGCATTGACATGCGCAGTTCATTCGTAGACGCAATATGTCGTCCCGTTAGAGCGAAAATACTACTCTAAAATTCTTTATTTTTGCGGCTATTAATCTGTTTTCGTGGCCAGTTATTTTCATCTCACTAATTTATTCTTCCACCTCTTGTAAAATAAGCATTACAATCAGCTTAATTAGCGTATTTACTTTATTGCATTGCAGTCCGTCATGTCGCGACGCGTCGCTTACTACTCTATTTGACAGCAGTGCGAACACTTTTTGGTGAGTCGAGTAGCGAGTTACTCTCCACTCTCCACTCGACTAAGCCGAGTCAGGTCAGAACAAGGCATTAGAGCTCGTACGGACGTCATCGGCGTTCAACCTCTCCCTTCTCACGCGTCTTGTTTGAAAACGAAAAAGACAGAAGATACCAGAACGAAGATGTCACGTACGATCTCTCACTGGGACTGGCTTGGTTCAAGAGACGTGCAATGACGTTTTAATTTTTCAAAATTTCCTAAACAAAAAGTCAAGGTTGTTTTAATCTAAAAAACACTTCGTAAAATTGGCACAGTCATCAAATGTCACGACACGCCCCTGCATACTGAATACTTACACGATCTTATAGTGGATACATTGTACATTATAAGCACTGATAAATAATCTAAGTAGTATGTTTTTGCACAATTGCAGCGAAAATATTACGAAATTCTCAGTTAAAAAAAGAAATGCTTATTTATAGATAATTTACGGAACATATTACGGAAGAACAACTAAACAGGTACAAGTGATGGTACGGGGCTACGGGGTGTCGGAGGTCATGGACAAAGTGGAAAGATTCACATTTCATTTTAGACATAATACTGTTGGTTTATTACCATTAAGTGCTTGAAACCAAACACAATTTCACAGCTACCGACTTGCGAATAAACCTAATACTAGCAAACATTCTAGTACATACTAACTAAGTGAAAGAAGTCGGGGACGTCCGAGGAAGACATGAGAGCCACATAATTGAGTCGGACCATGTCAAGAGTCAGAATATGAGAAGAGTATGTATAAGACGATGTATGAATGTAAATGAGACTAGAAGCATTTGCCAAGACAAGTTTTTTGGTGGTCCGTTATTTGTGCCTACTCGAAATGGCGTGATTTTTAGATATTTAGTTATTCACTTACTAATCAAAAACATAGAGATAATATGGTTGTTGGAAAATAGTTTTAATTAATAAGATGTACCTATACACTTATACGGGTGTTAAAGGACGTATTTGACTTACTTGATATTATTTGGAGTAAAAAATGTACATCAAATTTTGGTCTCAGTGACTTTTTCCGCGTGTCGTCACTGCTCATTCAGCCGAGTAACCCACGAACCTCATATCAAGCCCCAACTATCCAACACCTACTATTTATTATGTTTTTGTAAAAAAAAAAAATTAAAATGTCACCGGAGACCAAAACTTTATTTACATTTTTTACTCCAAATAATGTCAGGAATCACTGGTTAAAGTAAGTCCTTGAACATCCTGTATATTTATATATTGTTTAGACATCTTCCCCAGATAGGAGGCCCTGCGAAAAAAATCCCTCAGTGCCTGTGACATCTTTGCGGTGCTGTGTGGAGGGTCTTTTTAGGAAAAGGAAACAGACGGGAAGGAAACGAGATGAGGGGTAGGTAGGAATCTGGGGGTCAATGTGTTCAATGACGAACATATTTATCCATCGCTACTGTTGCGGTGCAAAGCAATGAGTCGAGGGGGTCCCCCTGAAGAGATCAAATGGTCTCCATCAACCACTATCTCCTGGTCCCGCCATGCAAAAGCATCCACCGTCAAGACCTAGACAAAACTTCACCCATGAACCCTGCAAAGACACTTCTTGGGGCGACCTATAGCAGTGATGTTGTTATCCATACCCGACTTCCAAATTGATTATTATTATTATTTTATAAAAATAAGATAAGACATTCCTTTTTTTACAGTATGCTTGATATTATTATAACACCTTCTAAAAAAAATAGGTAAAGTACCAAAGCACTTATTTTCGTTGTACCTCTTTCTGTTAGTAAGGTAAAAAAACAGGTGTACATGGGGACCGTTCTTTATAGTTTTAGATTTCTTGGAGTCCTTTTTATAATATTATAAACATTTCATGCACCTACATAAAATTACAGATAATAGAAATCTTATGTAACACTGCAACCTGTAAGCGAATAAATGTTATCAATTAGTTTTTAATTTTTCGTGTGTGGGGTGAACACTTATATTTTATATAATACTAGCTGGGGTTAGAGGTGGGAATAACGGTTCTTTTCCAATACCTAATATAACCAATAACACCCTAAGCCAATAACATAGTATCATACCTGTTATTTAATAACAGCTTGTAGATAATGTAAATATGGAACGGAAAACAGAACGGCATCGTTATTCGTTGCTGGGGCTGAGTCGATAATGACACTTTATACGTCATATTGTAATACATTATTAATGTCGTTGTAGTCGACAAAAAATATTTTTTTTCGAATCTTCATTAAAAAAAAAATTTTTTAGGAAATTTCAGTTTTGCCATTTTTAGGAAATTTCAATTTTGAGATTTCTTGAAAATCTTCATACAAAAAAAAAATTTTTTTTTCGGTTACAACGATATTAACAATGCCATTTTTGTTAATATTAGCACTCTAGCTCAACAAAAGTCACGAGCCTCCACTGTTTAGAACGACGACAAAAATAGAAAACTGACCTTTACAAATCACTCTATTTTTTGTTCGACATCTTGATTATAAACTTTTGTATCCGAAATGTTTAACAACAAAAACACCAAATTTCCACAAACAGCGAAACAATCAGCACTTAAATAAATAGTCTAAAATAATTTTCCTCACAATCCTTCAGTCCTATATATAATTATAAAATCATCACAGTACTCACAAACGATTTAAATAATTAACTTGTAATGTTAACGAAAGAATCGAATAACGGAGAATAAATTTGACGGGATAACCGAAATGAACCGGATGAAATTACAAAATAACTAAACTGATGTAATAACTCAATAATGCCAATAACGAAGTTATTCAATACTCTGTTAACTAAAATGATAAACTGATCTAATAACTCAATAATGCCAATAACGAAGTTATTCAATACTCTGTTATGAGTTCCTACAGTAACAGGGTACGCCGTTATTTGAAGATACTATGTTATCCATACCTGTTAACGTTATATTAGGCACTCCTCTAGCTGGGGTACCCAGTTTCGCCCAGGTAGTTTTTTTATTTAATAAATTTTTAAATGTTACAGTTTTTGACTTTGACTTTAAGTTAATATGAGATTGTGTGGTAGCCCTCTATCCTCCACCCATACAAAAAATACAAGTGTGCTTTAGACCACACGACTGAAGTAAATACTTATTTAGCTCCATCTATATGTATGTCCATATATATGTTTATATGGATAAAATATATACGTGTATATACATATTTTAATTTTCTACAAATATTTATTTAAATTTATTAACATTTGCCTCGCCCGATCAAGCCGTGCGCATCGATGTCCGCTCCCCTCCGCGTTTGGCGCGTCACTGGTAACTGGTATTTCAAAATACTGACTGAAATATTTCATGCACTGGCTATGAGAGGAAGAGAGAAAGAAAATGTGCGCGCGCACTGCTCTCTCTTTTCAAAACATTTCAATCTCCGTTACACTTTCGCTAGCTTACCCCCAAGTGCGTAAAGAAGTATTTACTTCAAAAAGGCTTCAAATGGTTCACAATGTTCCAGAACATTCCACAACATTCGAGAGTTTTCCGGAATGTTTCACAATGGATGTTCCCGAACTTTCCAGACTATTCCTGAATATTCAACAATATTCCAGAATCCAATTCTGAAATGTTGTGGAATGCTCTCGAACGTTCAGGACTGTTATCGAAATTTCTAGAGGGCGAAAATTCCAGCCGCTATATCTTCAAAAGCATGCCCTTCAGGTAAAAACGGGAATCTTCTTCGTGGATGGGGGGATAGAGGGCTACGACACCATATAACTCGCTTGATCGTACCGGGACTCGTTTTTGCGTTTTAGCGGCACGCACATTGTACACTTACTTTTATAATGTATATTGATTAATGCGTTACCATTCACGTGCCAAAAGGTTAAGAAGTAATACATATTGCATCCATAGGGTTTCAAGTTACAAGTTACAACAACGGGTCAAGGTAGCCTGCATATCGGGTGAACAACACAGTTATTCGCCTTTTTTGTTTGGTAATAATATTGCGGCCATTCGGTCATGCCCAATACCAGCTCCCACGAAAATGTGAAACACCCAACACCAGATAATTTTTGTCATAATTCTTCTCTGAAGGACGCTTTTTAATCGCGAAAAAAAATCTCTTCTTTGTTGCTTTTCTTGACGTTCTGTTACCGGCCGATGGCTCCGTGCTTTGTGGCATCGCTTAGCGAAAGTTTATTGTTTAAGAATGTGGTTAACCTTATGTTGAGCAAGGTAGTAAAGGTCATATTAACTGTCACGGTGCGATTCAGTCACCGATTCACTCACAGCAAACAGAATATCTTTAAAGCGATAGCTATTACATTTTCATTGAAACCATTGAAACCACATTACGTTGAAAAGGGTTGTAAGTCGTAATTTTATGTAATTTTTTTATTTTTTATCTCTGTATAGTTAAGTAATTGTTAATATCCATGTTTTTTGTAGGTCTAATACTTATTTTTTTCTAGGCTTACATTAACACCTACCTACCCCCTATAACAAGTCTCTTGAAGACCCCCTCCCACCTACCGCTCTCCCCTTTCTCGTAACCCCCCCCCCCCCCCCACATTCATCGCCTTCCCCTCCCCCTCGTCACACCTCCCGCGAAGCCCCCCTCCTCAATTCCCCAACCGACCCTCCCGCATACCCTTCCCCCCAGCCTTTTTTCTCTGTCGCCTAACTCCATAAAATACACCCATTTTTACAACAACTCGCGTGACCTTTTTATTTTTTTATGCAAATTTCATAATGCCAGAGATCACCAGTATAGATATAGAAGTAATCACGGGAAGGTTCACAACAATTCAAAAAAATTAATAGCAATCGGATGAAATTTTAATCGCAATCGTATGAATAGTATAGGAAATAATTTCATAACGCCAAAGCTCTCAAAGTTTCATCGTAATCGGATGAACGGTATGGCCGCGCTTATGGTACGAACAAACAAACAAACATAAATTTTTATATTATAGATGTATGTACTTTTAATGGCAACCTGAATTATTATTATTATTATACAATAAGTGGTACGAGTATTTGTTGGTAAAAGGAAAATGTAACTGCTGTGTACCAGACTGTGTACAGACCTGTCAGTGGTCGCGCCGGAGGCGGAGGTCAGCGGTTTGCTTATGGACGAATGTATTTTTTTTATATAAAAAATAAATAAATATATTACTGATTTTATTCAAAGCCTGTTAAAGATTTTTTTACATAAAAACATCAATCTATCAGAATTAGGATTTATAATTTTTTTTATTATTATGTTTGATTGATGGATAGTAATGTCTTTTTGACAATTTATATTAGTATTTTTTTAACTGTTGTGAGTAAAAGTATGGATGATTTATTTATAACGGTGCCACTAATAAATGTGTTTAGGCGCATGAAAACTGAAGTGAACATGATATTATTACATTTTGTTATCGACGCATCTGAGGCCCTAGCACGCTTGCTCTATATCGATCGGTAGGATAACTATCGGTAACTTCTCATCGTTCCCTAGCATGACTACAGATCGCCAACGAATAAGTGACAGTTCACAATGACTAAGTGTCCTTAACATATTCGACATCAAAAGGTTTGTAGTAGCACGGTCGCTCGATATGAAGTTACCGACCGATTGTCGGTAACTTCTCATCGTTCCCTAGGACAACTGCAGATCTCAAACGTACAAACGACAATTGATATCGAATATATTAAGGACACTTAGTCATTGTGAACTGTCACCTATTCGTTTGCGATCTGCAGTTATCGTAGGGAACGATGAGAAGTTACCGATAGTTATCCTATCGATCGTTATAGTGCAAGCGTGCTAGGGCCTCGATGTTACATGTTGTTATCGACGCATCATCTACCTGATGAGAACGAATACTCGTTAAAACCAAGTTCATAAAAAAGGGCTCATTAAAGTTTTCCTTCTGTTGTAATAAGTCTACACGGAATGTTAACGGAGACAGAACATCCGAACAAACACTATTAAAATCGAGTATTCGAATGGATTTATTATATAGATTCTTTTCCGGAAAAACGGATTTCATGTAGGAAAAAAATAGTAGCTCAAAACTTAAATAATAAAATAGGCTTTTATGTATTGTTTGTATCCTTTTTAATAGAATTTTAGGTGGGTTTTGTGTATTTCTTCAACTGACCATTATTTACATTCAATGCTATAGCGTAAGTAAAATAGGTAGTACTTGTAAATGATGTATCCCAATAAAATTATTTTGAAATTAATAAAAACAAGAAAGCCTCTTTTTCGATTGCCTCTATCTGGATTGCCTCTAGCTGGATTTCCTCTCCTGAATCGAATCTAGCTGCATTGCCTCTGCTGGATTGCCCCTAGCTGGATTGCCTGTAGTTGGATTGCTTCTAGCTGGATTGCGTCTAGCTGGAGTGCCTCTAACTCTTTTCATGAAGTTTGAACCACTATCGGTTTGCGAAAATACATTCAAACGGAATTGTTTGTATCAACTATGCTTATTCTTAAGTCCTGCTAGGCGAAGCGGAAATTGAGAAGCGTATTCGATTTAAAGTAAATAAAATAAAATAAAAACATGACGTTACTAATTCCATCGCCATTGTGATTTTTTTGTCGGTTTGAATGCATCCTACGTTATCTAAATCTCCGGATCTTTGATACCCAAATGTTTCACGGAACTCAATCTGCTTTGACCTTGGTATATATTAACGTTTGGATCGATGGAATGGGTTTATTCTTCCTAGTAAGCCCCCACTGACCTACTCACTGTGACTGAAGTGACCTGACCTTTAAATAAAGACGATGGTTGAACGTGCTTTAAAGAGCCCGCTTGCAATGCGATAGATCTCAGCAATCCGATAAAAAATAAAGGGAGGAAAGGGAGGAGAGGAAGTTCTCGAAAGGTAAAAGATATGATGAGTGGGAGGAAACTGGAGTAAGTGTATCCTCCCATTGCGGTGTGCTTTGCACTGGGTCCAGAGAGTCCGCCAACCGGTCTCTCCCGTTCCGGCTCGCCAAAAGGTGAGCAAATTAACCAAACAAACAAACAAAAATCCAGACAAACCTCACTCTGTTGAGCCAGGCATCCCTGCTAAGTCACTAAACACAGAAAACCACTTGGGTGACCGATGGCAGTGGTTTTATTCATCCTATATTCCGGCGGCCGTTCCTCCGCCGACCACCTACTACATGGCGGGCTAGTTAGGGAGAGACTGGTTGAGGGAGACCTTTTGACCTCTTGAGCCATCGCCATGCCCCGCAGTGAGAGGAATGGATTCATTGGATTCATATGTCAGTTACTCCTGGACACGTGACCCCTAGATTACCTACCAACTATCATAATACGGGTATGTGTCTAGTGTGGTAGTCGAAAAGCATGTAAAAAACTGTACACACAAATATAACTTTTTTTTAATAAAGGATAAAAATCATACCCACCACTCTTACCTTTTTCCTTCCCAGTACATCCTCTCCTTCCTTTATCTAAAAAGACCCTTCACACATCACAAAGATGACACGGGCCCTGAGGGAAACTGTTTTCCTCCTGTGTGCAGCTAATTTATACTGTATTTTCATACCTATCTTGGAAAAATTGAGTTTTGTTACATTAAGAAGGTTTCTCACCATCCTCCCAATAGCTTATCTACACTAATAACGAATATTATTAAAAATAAAAATAAAATACTCGCAGTGGTTAAAAAACCCGGCCAACTTATCCAATATATATAGCCACTATTCATAGGTTCGAGTACCGAATTATAAACTCCTAAACCGTAAATCGTAAATCGAAAATATTCGTTATTAGTGTAGATAAGCTATTGGGAGAATGGTGAGAAACCCCCTAAGTTAATTTTAAACTGTACAACTTTATTCTGCTAATATACTGTTACTGGGTTGCTTCAAATCTGAATGCACTTTCCATTAAGGGGGTTTCTCACCATCCTCCCAGTAGCTTATCTACCCTAATAACGAAAATTTTCGATTTACGATTTACGGTTTATTTATGTATTAAGTTGGAGTTTATAATTCGGTACTCGAACCTACTAATAGTGGCTATATATTGGATAAGTTGGCCGAGTTTTCTAACCACTGCGAGTATTTTATTTTTATTTTTAATAATATTCGTTATTAGGGTAGATAAGCTAACGGGAGGATGGTGAGAAACCCCCTAAGTATCTAACCACCATAATATATTTTGTGCAGTAATACGATACGCAATTTTCACACACCACGCTTTGAAACACTACCGCCATCTTTGTGATTTTCCCACAACCGTTTTCAAATGTTGCACCTTAATGCTGTGAGCAATCGATTAAATCCAAATCATGTACATAATATGTTATATTGTTGTTGTTATTTTAGTTATAGAAATTTGACAAAGGGGCAATTTCATGTATTTAACAATAATTAAACAGTATTATGGTAACCCAACCGTTGATCCCTTAACATATGGCCCCCCGAAATTATAATTATTATAAAATTATTGTTTTTTTTAGCATTATTTACCATTTTAAACCTAAAATCGACCTCAAAAACACCTATAATAAGTTGGTATGGAAATCGAACAGTTATTTATTTTATTTTGGGGTATTCAACAGTTTACAATGTGGTTCATTTATAAATTGTGTAAATTTACCAAGTGAGAAACCATTTATAGATTTCCTCATTGTACCATTTTATTATGTATAAAAATTTAAAAAATAAATATTAAACACAAATATATTTTACACTATATTTGCAACAACTAAAAAAATATTATGTTATTAATATATATATAAGAGAGATTTTTTTTAACACAAGATAACAGGAGTTTGTAGTGTCGAATATTTGTGCTTTTTTTATGGAGAAACCTCACAAGAGTCCCAACTGCTCCCTCCTGGAGCCAGTGAGACTATGGCATCCCCAATTGGAGTATGTTGAGAGGCTGAAGGTAAGTGGGGAAGGGAAGGAGATGGGGAAGAGGAAGGTGGGAAAGTACCTGGCTATTCAGATCTAGTCACTAAACACGGCTAAAGCCATTATTGTGTTAAAGTGCTTAAACGCTGGTATATACATATACAGTATACAAACAAGTAGGTTGTTTTATTAAATGAAAACTATATTAGCGACTTTTAATCGATAATCCGAAACATTGATTCCTAGATGTGACTGTGTCGTTTTTCTGATTTTTCTGTTTCAAATTTTCGATTGATAATATTTTTCACAAATTAAATAAATTTTATAATTTAAGGTTTTACCCATCAAGTTAAAAAAAAAAAATAATGAGTGAGTCTAACCTTTACGCGCGGTTGAAGTAAAACATAGTTGTCTGTTGTGGCAGGTATTATATCTACTATTCTAAAGAACGATAGAACCATCTAAAAAAAAAATCAGATGAAAGTGATTGTACCGATATCCGAACGTCATTTCCGTTGTTTTTATTAATATTTAAACCCGCTAAACTACTTACGCAGGTTGTCAGCAGGGACACAATGACAACATTTTATTCAATAACTTAATACAATTTAAATGGTATATCATTTAAATCTTAAAATATATGGAATAACTTATGGAGTAAAGTCTCAAAATGTAATATTTCATCATTGAAATAATATTAACAAATTTACTCTCAAACGAATTAATATACACTCATGACGAAAGAGAAGGGGGCCTTTTTGGCCCGGAGCTCTGCATGCTAATATACAAAAAAGTTTTGAAATTGGGTAATACTTTCATTTGGATTCGAATAATGTTTGAATAACTGTGTATTTATGGATGTGGTTATTTTTAATAAATAATATCTTAGCCTGATGTGGAGTTAGGATAACACAAGAACGGTGGTTTTAAATGCAGAAATATTCCATGTGACAACATATAGTGCCACATAAACTTCTTCTGCAATATATTATATAGAATTACTGGTCATGTAGGATGTAAAGATTAATTTTGAAATTTTAAAATATTATTTAAAAATGTTATACCTATCGTCTTGCCTTCTCGTTTGAAATTGTAATTTTTTTGCAATGCTTGGGGGGCGAGGTATCTTAGTTTAATTGCCAAATTTAATAATGCTATATTTTATATGTCCCGGAGAAGCAATGCAAAACAATCCAGTTTTATGGTAGTAGATGTCGTGAACCCCAGGCCCCAGGCGACGGCCGCGGTTCCGTCGGCCTAGATACGCCACTGCATAAGCGCAACGCTGAATAACATTGAAACAACATAATGGCTCACATTGTGCGAGTGTCTTATTCGAATACATGCGATTTCGTCGGCCTTGTAATAAAAACAACTCAACTCAAGTGATAAGTGAACGGCGGGCGAGCCCGAGCAAGTACCGATCCCACCCAAGGACCCAATATCCAAGTACTTACCTAGGCGCAAGTGACAGAAACAGAACCGATTAGCAGAACACTGCACCATTGCACTCCGGACTTGCGCGAAGTTCACATCTGTCAGAAGTTTGACACTGTTCAAATTAATTTTTGTCAATTTTTTACTTAACTTATAACAACAACAATAATCAACATGTCGGGGTAAGTGTTTCTAATTGCACTATTTATCTAAAACACAAAATATTCGGACCAAGTATTGCTATTTTTGCCGGTATTATCATAACCTTAACAAATCTGCAATATGTTCTTGAATGAGTAAATAAAAGTTAATACTTGTGTGACCTCTCAGAGCCCAGAGGTCGCTTTTTAATATTAATTGTCAGTTTTATTAAAATGCAGGACTCTTTACTTATCTGCCTGCATTTAGAAAAATATGCATCCAATGTTTAAATAGCAAAACACAAAACTTACATTTTTGTAACTCTTATTGATATTTCGATTCCTATCTCATTCTATATCGTTGCTGATGCAAAAAGTTTTGATTGAAATATTTAAGAAGCTACTTAATTATTGAAACTTAATTATTGAAGTTACTAGAAACATACAGCTAAATAGAATCTTCTCAGAAATTAATATTTTACGTACTTGACTCTCTAAAGTTTTCAATTTGTTACACACCTACACGTTTTAATATCCATATAATCCATACTGATACCTATGTCACCTGCCAATTTATGTGATCACATATTAATTTACTTACTTAATAATAATAAACTGACAATCATCAATTTCTTATAGGCAGTAGTTAAGGACCATAAAATTAATGATGGTTGATCTAGTTTTTGGATTTCCCGATCATTATTTTGAAGATATCCATTGATTGCTTAAGCTATTTCTGTTTGTACTATGATTTTGCAATGGTCATTAAATTCGTACCGCAATAATTATGCTTAAACTCATTTGAGTAGTTTCGTAAATAAAAATAAATAAAACACATCTAGAACGTCCTCTATCTGTAGCGAATGTCATAGCACTCATAGCTATCTACAATGTCAAGAGTTGCTAGTCTATTTATAACATTGAAAACTTTCTTCAAAACAACAACAGATAAACACGCTTTAATAAAACATTTGCTTGTTCACAATCTACCAATAATAGCAATAAAAAACAAATAAATAATAAATTTTTTTTTGAATTTCAGAAAGGCTGATATTGCTTTAATTGGATTGGCCGTCATGGGCCAAAACCTAATCCTGAATATGGACTCTAAAGGATTTGTCGTATGCGCCTTCAATAGGACTGTTGAGAAGGTAAAATTTTGTGAAACATTGATGAATTTTCAAGGATTGGATTGTGGACCAATGGCCTAAAGTGCTGGTTACAGTAAAAAAAACGATTGTGCTTTTGACCACACGGCTGAAGTAAAACTTCTTTAGCTCCATCTATATTTATATGTTTTTATGTATAATATGTGTGTATATACATATATTAATTTTCTACAAATATTTACATTTATTATCGTTTGCCTTGCCCGATCACACTTTTCGCAACGCTCTCGTCACGCATTCGTCAGCTTCCTCCCCAAGTCAAGCGTGCGTAAAGAAGTTTTACTTCAAAAATTTTAATCCTTCACAAATTAAATACAAGAAAACTTTTCTATATATATAATTGGCTTATTTAATATTATTGTTTTGTCTTCTTAACAGGTCACCAGTTTTCTCAACAATGAAGCCAAAGGAACAAAAATCATTGGAGCCACTTCATTGCAAGATATGGTCAGCAAACTAAAGTCACCCAAAAGGGTAATGATTTTAGTCAAAGGTTTGTCACAACATTAACACATACATTTCTGTTATCAAAACCACAATTGACCAATAATTGCTGATATCATTACCAACATTCTATGATATGAATCCTTATCAACACCTTGGATCACAAGCAATTATGATCAACTAGGTGTTTTAGTAAGAACACACTTATTTGTTTTGACGTAATACCCCATGATTTATCACAAATATAACTAATGATGATTGTAATCATCCTTTTGTTGAATTTGATTGAAAAGTATCTATCAGCACAAAAAAAGGGTTCCGTGATTAAACAGAACAGTGACAAAACATAACTTATTCATACTTTTAAAATGTAATACACATCAAAATGATTCATGTACAGTTATTTGTTTTACAGGGGGCATATTAACGGTCCCGAAGAACAATGTTAATTCTGCTAAAAATTGAAAATTGTTTTATGGCTTATTTTGTTGATTTAAAAGTTTGGATTTTTCAGGATTTTTAATGACGTGAAATGAAATGCAAAATAACTAAACAGCAGAAATGACACTTAAACCTCTTTTTTGTCGTAAGCCCGCCGGCAAGCGCAGCAAAAAGTTTTTTTTATTTTTTTTGTTGCGATTTTAATCCATATGTATAAAGAAACTGTATGAATTACAAGGTCAGAATCTCTTGCGACAATATCTTTCTTGACGGAAGAGTTGTTTTTTTTTTAATATAGATGCTCTAATTTTTTTTTTATTATTCTTACAGTTTTTACAACATTCGGAAATCACGCTTTTTCCCTCTTTATCAGCTGTCAAATTTTTAAAGAAGTATCAATGTTATTAATTCTTCGAAAACACCTTTGAATTGTTGGTTTTCATCTAGGGCAATGGTTCCCAAACTCTTTTGGGCCATGGACCACTTTTCATAGTCAAAATTTACCCATGGACCCCCGGGGAAAGGAATGCGTGATTCTGTCAAAATTCCTGATTTAGCAATAAAACCATCCATTCTGGGTGGGGGGGGCTAGAGCATTTCAAGTTATGAATTATATATTTTACTGACGAAGTAAAAATCGCAAATAATTTGTGCATTGGTATTAGAAACCACTGGCCTACAGTGATATGTAAAGCCAAGACAACATTTTTATTCTTTACTATCGAAACCAGATAAATTTTCGTGGACCCCCATTTTTTTATCACGCCAACCCCTGGGGCTCCACCTGGACCACTTTGGGAATCACTGATCTAGGGTGTATATTCAGGTTTGTGTAGAAACAATAAAATCAATTCGTATTCGTATAAATATATATTCTTTTTTTATTTGTTTGCCGAAATGGAGAATTTTTTTTAAAGCTAAAGTTAGCTATTCTGGGATAACTTGAAACGATATTATCATGTAATATATAAGAATAATAAGATACATTATCTGGAAAACAGAAAACAATAGCAAAAAAAAATATTCCTTTGTTTTTATATGGATATTTGACCAGAAGTCATTAAGCTAATTTCCGCGCGGTTTTTGAAATATCATCTGACATTCAACACGTTAAACAGCTCTTCTGCGAAACTACAAAATTACACATCTGACATTATTCTTCGGACCATCCCCATAAAACAATTAATGTACATAATGTAAAATACATTATGTACATAATTAGTAAAAACTTAGTATAAATAAGTATTAATTTAAAAAAATAATAATAATTTAAATTGCATTTGGCACTTTACAAACTTTGGTTCCTTAGAACAGGCAATCTGCCTAGCTAGGAACTAATATCGACCTAAAACAACGTAATAACACTTGTATTCATTTTAAATATATTCTCTTATTATGTAATATTATTTCTGTTATTTTGGCTTTAAATGTATCAAATGTAAAAATAAATAAATAAATGTATTAGAAAAAGGTACATTTTAATTGGAACAGATATTTCCACAACATTTTATTGACTGTAAAAAGAAAATGTAAATACCAAATTTAGTGTTTAAATGTTATTTTTTATTTAAGTTTGGATGTAAATCTTAAAGTCCCTTAACACCTATTTTGACAAAGGTGTATTTGAAAAGGGTGTACGATTTATGAAACGATTGTACATATTTCTGCTTTCGTAAACGTAATTCATAACACATGTGACCTTTTTTGCTGGGTTCAATGTTCTGTCGTCATAACCAGAGGCAGATTGGGTATTGATAATACAAAATTCTATCAAAGGATAAACAAAAACAATGTTCCGTCCTTTCAATTCAAATGAAAAGAATATGTTTAGTTTAATACATAATATGTTGTTTTTTTTAGCCGGATCGGCTATTGATGATTTCATCAAGCAATTGGTGCCACTTCTAAGCAAAGGAGATATAATCATCGATGGAGGCAACTCTGAGTACACTGACACACAACGCCGCTGCAAAGAACTCCAACAGAAGGGGATTCTCTTTGTTGGTGCTGGGGTAAGATTCACTTCTTGTTCACAAAAAATTGTTTTTAGTTCTTTACTAGTTAGTTCTTGAATAGCGCAGTCCTGCCAAAAATCATGGGTTGTTATAATTCCAATATTATAAATACAATTAAAATAATATTCCCGTAGTATGATATTTTACTTTATAACTTATCTGAATTATTCTTCACAGAAGTAGTAACAATTTTAAAAATGATACTATAATTCACAGCAAATTTGAGTTCATTGAAGATGAATAATTTAAAGTAGGAATAATGCAAATCACAGACAACCGAAAAATTGTGTTTAATGATAAATATTTAATTTATCCTAAACAACAAGAGCACACTGAAATTTTTAAAACTTTTTGTCTATTTTTTTAAATTTTGATTAAAAAAGAAATTCAACAACCATTTTCTGAGAAAAAAAATTCTCTTTGGACAATACTTCTCAAGCAATTGGTCACAAAGAAATGAGTTGTGTTGACCTAAATATGCTACAAAAACATGCGGTTCAAATTGAATGACGTCAGAACTCACTTTTAAACAGTTTCAGTGATGCGTACACATTTTGTGTTTTTGAAGTTGAGATTGCAATTTTATGTACATAATACCTAGTACCATTTTAAATAATATAAAAAAATACGAGTGTGCTTTATACCACATGACTGAAGTACATACTTCTTTAGCTCCACCTATATGTATATATATATATATATATGTGTTTATATGTATAAAATATATACATATTTTAATTTTTCTACAAATATTTACTTAAATTTATTATCTTTTGCCTCGCCCGATCAAGCCGTGGGCATCGATGTCCGCTCCCCTCCGCGTTTGGCGCGTCACTGGTTTTTCATATTTAAAAATACTGACTGCAATATTTCATGCACTGGCTATGAGAGTAAGAGAGAAAGAAAAACTGCTCTCTCTTTTCAACGCATTTCAATTTCCTTTACACATTCGCTAGCTTACCCCCAAATCAAGCGTGCGTAAAGAAGTATTTACTTCAATAATAATTTTGGTTTACCAATAGTTTTAAATTGTACCTGTTTCTTTATTTTATATAATTTATTGCACATATTAACAAATGAGTCATTAACCTTGTAAGGTTAAACTCAAGGATGTATAATATTATAAACATTGAAGAGTTAACCTACAAAATGTAGGTCACTTTCAAATGGACTTGTATAACTTGAAGGTTTTTAAAACCAACCACACACTTACTGCCTAGCAACATTTTCCTTCCAACTTTGATAACATTATAAATGTTATTTCAACACTGATTTATGTTATAACTTATGAATAATGTTACTTTTCTGATTAGATATTTCAAGTATATTTTTAATGTAATTTGGTTCGTTATTTATATTCATTATTCTATGAGTGTTCATATTTAAACTAGACTTACAGGAAGACGAATATTATTTTACACATGGTTAGTAAAAATTATACTATATATATTGTACATAACTGAACTGTCTCAGTAACAACATTTTGTATTTGTTTAGTGATAAATTAAATATGTCCACAGACTTGGTATAATTATTTCCTTCTTTTAGTATTCTGGGCAAAGAGGAATACTTACGGTAGTTAGTACCAGAATTTGTGCACTGAAATAAATTATGAATTATGCATGCTACCTTTACTTAATAAGCACCTAGATAGTTTTCATTTCATAAGAAGACGTGGTTTATTTGGGACTGCGATGTCACATTAATTGTTAAAAAAGCGAACAATTTGAGAATTCAAACTTTAAAAATAATTTAACCTTTCTGAATTTGTCAGTGTTTCAAGGGACAGGAAACGAATCTTTTGTGAGAAAGCCTTAGGAATATGTATTTCTTACATTCCAAATTATGAAATTTCGGAATTTTCTTTTTTGTAAAACTTCTCTATTGTGAAAGCTTCATCAGTTTAAAGCTTAGATAACTGTACGTCCGAAAACTAGTAGTACAAGCGGGAAACTGTTGTATTTTTTCATTACACAGAATACCCACAAAACTTTAAAAAAATCAATCTGAGCAGTTTGATTGTCTTTTTAAGACTGATTTATTTTCAAATTTGACATCAAAAAAACAACTTTGGGCTTGGTTTACACAAAAACGACTGTTAAGTGTCCGATGACACCGTGTGGACTGTAAAACTAAATTATGTGGCGAAATTACGAGTGTATAAGATTGTGTTTTTAAATCGACAAGGGAGGAAGGAAACGATAGGAATGGCCCTTACCTTGATGATAAGGTGACAGTTCCCAGCTCTTCTTTACGATCACTTTCCAATGATGATGACCCGATGGTCTTCACGACAATTATAATATATTTATATTATTGTTATTTGCGAGATTTGCGAAATGCTTGTACAAGCTTGGTCGAATTTTCAAGAACAACTGAATGTTTTTATTAAAAAAAAAGGAAGTGCAAAAGTGTTCTTTTTTCAAGTGTTTTAAATCATCTTCTTTGCTTCTTGGGTAAGGGCCTTGATGTGAAAGGAAGGGAATCACAAGGAAGGAATATTTGGTAAGGAACATGGGTATAATGGATTAATGTCCTAAAGTTATTTCAACACTAAACATTCCGCCGGCCTTGAGAAAATGTGATAATTTTCTCAATAATTGTGCATCAACGACACGAAAGAAAAAGAAAGCAAAAAAGAAAACGACAACAAACCAAATTAAATGATAGAATTAATAACGAAATTAAAATTATAAACTAAGCAAAACAGATATTTAATCGATAGGTAGTCGATACAGTTTTACCACGGGACGTTTAAAAACACCCTGGGGAGTACATACCGAAACGACACGGATAATTCCATCAGCGCCGGGAAATAGTTCAACGACTCGTCCGACAGGCCATCGCATGGGGGCTGATTGCGAATCATCAATCATAACTAGGTCGTCAACTTTCAAATTAGGGTTTGTCGTAGCCCACTTGTTTCGTTGTTGAAGAGTGTGTAGATATTCTTTCCGCCAACGATTCCAAAAATGTTGAGACATTTGTTTCAATAGTTGCCAACGCGATAAACGATTCATTGGTACATCCACAAAATCTTCTTCAAGAACAGAAACGAGGGGAGCCCCAATCAAAAAATGGGCAGGAGTTAACGGGTCCATTTCAGATGGATCCGGCGAAAGCGCTCCAATGGGTCGCGAATTTAAAATTGCTTCGACGCGAGTCAGAACTGTGGTTAGTTCTTCGAAGGTGAGGATTAGATCTCCCACAACCCGTTTCAAATGGTGTTTGGTTGACTTAATTCCAGCCTCCGACAATCCGTTGAAATGAGGTGCGGAGGGAGGATTAAAGTGCCAGGTAATTGAACGAGCGACAGTTGCATCCACAAGTTTGTCATTGTTTTTGGGTGCATTTATGAATTTAGGGTTATTTTTAAAACAAACAATGCATTTGCTCAGACAATGTCGAATAATAGGATGGCGAGCATTTTCCGAAATTTGTGCGTAACGAATACGTCCACCGACTCTCAATATTCCATTTTTGTCGATAAATGGAGCGAGTTTTTGAAGTTGTGTCGAACAGACATAATGCGACTGTATACTGTCTATATCTTGTTGAAAATAAATAGTTTGAACAAGCTTAATGCAACATGCCAAAGATAAATTATTTTCTTTTAAAGAGAGTGGGGAAAATACGTTGAAAGTGCCAATTGATTTCGAACGTAATTTATTAATAAATCGACGACACCAAGATATAACACGTAATAATTTCGATAATGAAGAAAATATCAGTAGAAACTCTTGGTCACAAGTTGACACATTCGTTACGAATGAGATCAAGTTTTTCGATTTGTATTCTGGTAGTTGTTCTGCGGGAATAGTTTGAGGTTTAACTAGTAACCATTCTTCCAAAGGTGATAATAGAAAGTTAGGTCCGTACCACCATAATGATGCGTCAGCGATTTCATTTGGAAAAACTCCTCGTGATCCCAAATCCGCGGGATTATCTTGCGAGGAAATATGATACCAATGTTCATACGGTATATTTTCAATTATAGCTTCAACACGATTTGCTATAAAAGTTTGCAAAAGAAACGAAGGTGTCTTCAACCATGCCAATACAATGGTCGAATCCGTGAAAGCGATGATTCTTTCTATTTGAAGTCTATCTTTGTATACTTCTTTACAATAAGTCAACAAATTTTCCAATGAAACTGCTCCAAGCAACTCCAATCGTGGGATAGATGTCACTTTGATGGGTGCAACCCTTGACTTAGCCAACAAAATATGGCTCGATATTTCTTTGTTGTTAATTACAACTAAATATACAATTCCACAGTATCCTCTTTCAGAGGCATCTGAAAATCCAACAAGTATACAACGACTTTGTAGACATGTTGTAACATAGCGATCAATTCTTAGATTGGCGAGGGATGGAAGTTCTGTTATGTAAAATGTTAAAGGATGACTAGGCGATTCTCGCCACAAAATACGTTGGAAACGGCGAGAGTTCTTATCCATGAGTATTTGTCGATACATTTGACGTATGTCAGCGGTAAAAACGATTTTGTGTATTCGAAAATTACACATCAATTCGACGATGTCCTTTTGTAATTTGGGACCGACCAAAAGTATGTCGTTCAATGACATACCCGATGACGTTTTAGTACTTGCATCAAACACAACCCTTAAGCGAGTGGTAGAACTCGTCTCCTTTATTATTCCATGATGAGGTATGAAGTAATTACCAACAATTGGCGATTGAGATGGTATTTCCATCATGTGTCCTAACGATAAATATTCTCTCATGAACGAAATATATTGGGATTTAAAATCAGGATTTCGATCCAGTCTCCTTTCTAAATCCGTGAGACGTGACAATGCTGTGTCATATGATTTTCCCAATTTCTCCGGGGTTCTCTTAAATGGTAAAGATACAACGTACCTCCCATCTTTGTTACGGTAGGTATTTTCAACATATAATTGTTCACAACGAAGTTCATCAGGCGATTGAATTTTCTTCAAAAGAGGAACATTTTCGATTTCCCAGAAACATTTAAGTTTTTCATCTATTGATTCCTCCATTGAAGTGAAAAATGAGTTAATAGAATGATTTGATGGTTTGACACTTCCCATCAAAACCCAACCTAATTTGGTTTCAATGGCTACAGGTTCATTTTGATTGCCAATTAATTTACCTGAGCACAATAACGACGCAAAGATATCACTTCCGAATAGGATATCAATTTCTGAAGGTATGTAGAATGTAGGGTCTCCCAATTGGAGTCCTGCGATGTGTGACCACTCATGCTCGACGATACGAGATGACGGCATATTTGAACAAATGTTATTCAAAATAAGAAAATCTGTCGTAATACCAGATTCCTTCGAGGCGACGGGACGACATTGTGTTTTTATTAATCCGTTGGAATTAATTGTAGGAATGTTGCCAATACCTAGCACTGCAAGTGACTGCTTCTTTTGACGAGGCAAACCTAAGCGTTTGACGCAATTCTCCGAAATGAAATTAGCCTGGCTGGCGCTATCGAGCAAAACTCTAGCCTTTTTGAAAACGCCATTTTTGTCCAATATTTCAACATAGGCTGTAGATAACAACACCGATGTGTTAGTTTTATTGTAAACCGTTGTCAAAGCAATTGGTTCCGACGAATTTTCTTGAGGTTCTGGATTTTCCAACATTTTCTTTGGAAAATGCAACAGGGTATGATGTCTTGCTTGACAATGCTTGCAAGAAAAGCGAGATTGACAATTTTTCGCATTATGTCTCCCTTGGACCAAACAATTAAGGCATAGATTATGTTCTTTTACGAATGAGTATCTATCCTTTGCAGAAAGGTTTAAAAATTTGTCACATTTATGAAGAGCATGTGGCGATTTGCAAGCAAGACACTTGATTTCAATATTCGATACAAACGAATTAACATTACTATTATTTAAAATTATAGGCCTTCGATGGAACTTTATTAACATTTTCCTTTTGTGTCATATGTTCCGGAATAATACCTGACGCCATTTCCTTAGCTAAGCATTGTCCCTCCAAAAACTGCAATAGTAGTTTCACGCATGTTAGTGCCTCACCAGTGAGACTACTTAATAAATATTGCATTTTTTGAACGGAATTTAATGAATTATTTGAATGAATTAACGAGTCAAAAGTGTTAATAAAATTCATCCATTCTGTTGAAATTCCAGAAAAGACTATCAAATTCAACTTAGGTAACGAAACATTAGTCAAATTATAGTTCATTGTTTTATTGTCGATTACAACTGTTGATTTTTCAGGAAACAGTTGGTTAAAATATGATTGTATTTCGTAATACATATTTTGTATCTCCGAATATTTCGATTGTAATACCGTTACATCAACCTCATCCTTTTTTGTAGCTTCCAGAGATATATGAGCCTGAATAAAGTTTTCTCGTACAATTACGAGATCTGTGTAACGTATTTTGAAAGCATCTTTGTCAGATAAATTCATTGTTTGAATTGCTTTCAAAGCCGACGCACGAATACTCTCCATATCCAGCACTGACAATCTATATTTAATTGAATTGGATGCCATTTTTGAATATTTAAAACCAAAAATATTCAAACCAAACAAAAAAAACAATAACAAAACTGCGTAAAAAACTGTCACTCTTTACAGTTTACCTTGACAACGAAATCATAAACAAACTTCACTGCGTATCTATGGAAGCAGGGCTCTACGTTACCATCAGTTACCATTAACAGTGCTCTACGTTACCGACGATTGGTTTATTTATGGTTACCATTAACAGGGCTCTACATTACCGACGATTGGTTTATTTATGATTAACAGGGCTCTACGTTACCGACGCGACTTCAAACTGATGCCTACTTATCGAATGCTACCGAAATTACAAACAAATGATGTCAATATGATTACCTAATTAATTATTAATCTTTATGCGTAATAATGAATGATTGTTGAAATAGCTTTACGACAGGAATGGAATTAAAGGGATGCGAGTTTAAAAACACAATCATTTGAATTGAAACGATATTCAATTTGGCGAATTTTTTGCTAAAAAACAACAATATGTAATTTAGCGGGAATGTGATTTATATCCGGCTATAAGGACCAAAATGTTAAGTGTCCGATGACACCGTGTGGACTGTAAAACTAAATTATGTGGCGAAATTACGAGTGTATAAGATTGTGTTTTTAAATCGACAAGGGAGGAAGGAAACGATAGGAATGGCCCTTACCTTGATGATAAGGTGACAGTTCCCAGCTCTTCTTTACGATCACTTTCCAATGATGATGACCCGATGGTCTTCACGACAATTATAATATATTTATATTATTGTTATTTGCGAGATTTGCGAAATGCTTGTACAAGCTTGGTCGAATTTTCAAGAACAACTGAATGTTTTTATTCAAAAAAAAGGAAGTGCAAAAGTGTTATTTTTTCAAGTGTTTTAAATCATCTTCTTTGCTTCTTGGGTAAGGGCCTTGATGTGAAAGGAAGGGAATCACAAGGAAGGAATATTTGGTAAGGAACATGGGTATAATGGATTAATGTCCTAAAGTTATTTCAACACTAAACAACGACAGCGCAAAGACAGACAAAATTAAGCAATAAAATCGACTCCAAAAGTGATGTAGATTCATCAGTTTTCCACTTGTTCCGCTTGTTTCCAGACATCAAGTAAACTTCAGCAATTAGAAGGATTGCAATTTTTTTAAATATAATAGTTTAGGGAGAATGTTTGCTTGAGTGGCAGTTAGAAGCCAATGTCATAAAGACAGTTCCAGAATTAGTTCACATGCAAAACGGCGCGCGCTTTTTGTTAGTGCAATGGTGTTGCCAGCATTATAGCTCAGAAATAAATGTATTCATTTCCGAGCAGTAATTTAAGAGTAGCAACCGCCACAACTTTTTCTTTCATCAATTTTCACAACTTTTTTTCTTTCATCAATTTTCCTGAAAGCATAAATAATTCGTGTGATACATTTTTTCAGGTCAGTGGAGGTGAGGACGGTGCCAGGTACGGTCCTTCTTTGATGCCCGGGGGACACAAAGAGGCATGGCAACATATCAAGCCTATCTTCCAGGTACATTTTTTAAAATATTTTTTAATAGTGAATACCTCACAAGAGTCCCAACTGCTCCCGCCTGGAGCCAGTGAGACTATGGCATCCCCAATTGGGGTATGTTATGAGGCTGAAGGTAAATAGAAAAGAGAAGGAGAAGAGGTAGAGGAAGGTGGGGAAGTACCTGGCTATTCAGATCTAGTCACTAAACAAGCAACATTTCAATTCTGAACGGTGGTCTTACACCAGGACTGAGAGTATATTCCACTCTGGAACGTGCCGCAAATACACTATATTATTTTAAATAATTAATTGTGAAATAACACAAATCAATTAAATTAAATTTATTTGCCCACGCCGGGTTCAATCCCGCGACCTTCGGAATGGCAGTCTAACGCCCTACCGCTGGACTATGCCGGCCGTCAACATATATATATATCATATATATAATATACATTTATTACAAGAATAAGTATTTCAGCTACTTACAGATAAATCATTTTAAAGAAATTATTGGTTATGTAGTGGTACTGAATGGATAAAAAATAATTTAATATTATGTATAATATTTTGGTTTTTGCTAGGAAGCTAAAGAATAAAACAAATACAAAAAACATAAAAGAACATAGTGTATGTATCAATGTTTGCTGACTGAAGCAGTCAAATGTCATGTTATGAATGAGTTGCATGTTATGACAATTCCCATATAAGAGTGGCGTAATACCGGGTTCCTACTTTGTGTTAAATTAATTGGTCCAGGATCAGCCTTGCTCAAGGCTCGCCATATTCCCTGGCGAAGGAATATGCTAAAACCGACCAACTAGAAAGACAGAGCCTTTGGGCAGGAGAGTTCTAAACTAGTAAGTTTAAGTCTCAGTATGCACAAAATGTGTACTCTTTGAGATGTGACTTGTCTTAAAAGATTGAATTCTAGCATTCCAGACATTTCTTTACCACAATACTACTAATTTATAATATACTAACTGTAAATTAACCATTTTGCTAATTTTAATTTTATTTATTTATTCGTAATAACTCAGGTCCGGGGCATACGTCATTCCTATGTCTACCTATGTTAAATTTTCGTGAAAACAAGCTTATGTGCCCAAGCGGTTAATACCTATATTTAAATTGCAAAGATATTGTATATTTTCCTCTTATTATAAATTGTCTATAGTAAAACAAACAATGAGCTTAGTTACAGTATATAAAAAAGAAAAACAATAAATATAAAAGTTAACCGCTTGGGCACATAAGCTTGTTTTCAAGACAATTTAACGTAGGTAGACATAGGAATGATGTATGCCCCGGACCTGTATATACTTAGTTTTGGCATTTTTGTGTAGAAGTGTATCATTAGTCAAAAAAGACAGGTCATCTTCACTGTACACAAGTCAATCATATACTAGCTTCGGGCAGCTATATGAAAGCAAAACGCAAAGCCAGGCTAGTAAATTCAATTATAGGGGCGCTACTAGCTACTACTACTAGCCACTACTAACTACCACCAGTTCAAATAATAGAATCCTAGTCCTAATAAACTAACATAGCTTGAGACGCTAGCTTACTAGCATCCTCACTAGCTAAGGAGGTTAAAAACAATGGTAGTTCTGTCTACTTGTCGTCGCTCTAGTTCGTTTTTGTCTAACAGACCATTTTTCGAGAACTTGAGTTAAGTATGCATTTGTTCTCAAAAAGCCTTTATTTATATGATAATTGTTTTAAAAAAAATTGTAAAAGATTATTTAAGGGGTTTTCAAAATGCTCTTTGTCTTACGTCCTCCAAAATTTATGTGCTTTTATCGTAAAAAAAAACATTAAAGCGCCATTTCTCACGATTTACGTTTTGGTCTGTTGGATAAAAACGAACTGAAGCGACGATGTAGCTAGAGTTATTAGCTTACTAGGTTACCAGCAATAGCTTGCAATCCTGGCTTGAAATATAAGGTTTGGATTTTAAAGAAACTCCTTTTCTTGCAAATGTTGATTTCAGTTTTTTTATTCATGTCTACACCAAACTAGTACAAGTTGTTTGTGTAATAGTTTCAAAAGAAAATGTGGAACTGTCAAAACCAGCACCGCACATGCCGGGTGAAAATCTCTCACTTTTTCTCTTATTTAATGCACATATGTCTCGCAATTCCTAACAATTTTATAATATTTTTGCTTTTCCCCTTTCCAGGCCATATGTGCCCGTTCTGGTTCGGAGCCATGTTGCGACTGGGTAGGACAGGACGGTGCCGGCCACTTTGTGAAGATGGTTCACAACGGCATCGAGTATGGGGACATGCAGCTCATTTGCGAGGCTTACCACCTCATGAAGGTTGGGCTTGGTGAGTTCATCCATCATTAATGATTATGTTCATTGCGATTGATTTTTGTGCGTTCAATGGCGGCGATTTCATTTTGTAAAGTATTAATTGTATTATTAATTCTATAGCCTAATGTTAAAAGCTGTGCTGAAAAAGAATATGGCATTACAAATATTACAATGAACATATGTGTCGTTTACGGATGAAAGCATAGAATAAAGAAAAACACAAATAATGCACTGTGAGTGTATTTCGTAATCCAAGTGTAGGCCTAATTTTAGCCCATGATTCCATACAAAACTGTGTCTTCAAAATTCAAATGGGATGGAGATCTATGATTTCAGGCAAGTGTAAGTGAGATGGGACGCTGGGGTTGGGCTCAATGGAACATTTGTTTCCATTCAAGTTTGTATGGAAGGCACTTCCAGTGTTATATTCTTTATTCTATGGATTAAAAGTATACTTAAAAGAAATAAAAATCTGCTCTTTCATAGATTGCGCCAATATAATTATTTTAGGAAAAAACACTTTTTCTCTTTTCTCTTCTCTTAAAAAGAAAGACAAACATTCCCGGGTTACGAATAACCCAACAACATTTGAAAATCTCCTACTACCACCACACTAAGCCACTACCACCACCACACCACTTTTATAAGTAATGTTTTTAAATATTAAGATTATTTGTTTCCGTTTGCATGTATGAGTATGAATAAATAGTTTAATCCGTATACAAACTAAATTCTTTCAAGAAAGGCATTAAAAAAAATATTGGATTGAATCACCGATATTTAATTGTATATTATGTGTAATGTACTAAACATATTAATATAAAACAATAACTGAGGTTCCCGGTGTTGCCAGGGCTTTATACATAAGATATCTGATATAGACAGTAATTTTTCTCTTATTTTGAACATCAAGTGTGCAAAATGTCATCAAAAAGAATCAATATACTGTTTAAAGGGTGGGGGGGGGGGGGGAAGAATTCATTTAGACTTTCATAAAAAAGTCAATAGGTGTTCCATAAAAATAAAATTGGATATATTTATCTGAGACACTATCTAGTAACAAATACATTCTTTGAATACTTTTTTCCAATAATGCTGCCAATAATATGGAAAAGAAAACATTAGTCGAAGATATTAGAAGAATAATATTGTTAATTCTGAAACTTGAAATATGAAGTTGACAATTACGACAGTCTCATAATAGATCGCAGTGGCCCAATTGACAGAGGTGTATGTCCCGGTAAGACGTAAGGTTCTGGGTTCGAGTCCCAGTTGCAACCATTATCTTTTATTATTTTACTGTGTCTTGTTTATTTTCATATTTTAAAAAATTAGATTATTATTGTTATCTTCGTCTTCAATGGTATATTAAATTGATGGGAATAACTTTCAAAGTTAAAAAAGAGAGTTTTTCTTATAAAAAAATCAAAATACTCATTTAAGGAGTGGGAAAAGGGAGAAATACTGTTTTTTGGAAGTCTTATGGTTAATTCCATTGGTTTTTATTCATTAAATATATTAAATTTTGTTTTATTGTTGGCGGAGCGACTTTTTATGTTTGAAAATAATTCCTTCTGATTTGTTTATTCCCTTCTGGGAAATAAATTACATGATTACATTATTTGGATTGACTGAATCTTTAATCTCTATGTTTTTTTGGTTTTAAGTAATGGAATTGTTTTGTTTTATTGTTGGCAGAGCGTTTATTAGTGTTTTTTTTTGCTGGTTTTTGAAATATGTATTTGTCCGCAGGAATGACCCAGGATGAAATGGCTGATGTCATGGAGGAATGGAACAAAGGAGAGTTGGACTCATTTTTGATGGACATTACTAAGGATATTCTCCGCTACAAAGATACCGATGGTAATGAAACCAAACCTAATTTTTTTTTGTCACAAGTTGCAACTCATAATTGCATAAATTTAGTAGTAAATTTAGTTGTTGCCTTTATTACAAAACTGTTTTTGTTTTGTTATGTTTTCAGGCAAATTCTTGCTGGAGAAAATTCGAGATTCTGCTGGACAAAAGGGTACAGGCAAATGGACTGCTATTTCTGCTTTAGAATACGGAACTCCTGTAACTCTAATTGGAGAGGCTGTTTTTGCTCGTTGCCTGAGTTCATTGAAGGGTATGTATCCTTGTTTATGGTTTATTTCTGTGCATATAGATTATTTACAATTTTTTTGTTAAGTTTCAGGCATACATTAAAAATCATATTTGATTATATATGATACTGCAAAAGCTCTCAGTCATTGAGTTCTGACATCTCAAATTTGCACAGGCTTTTGTGATTGTTGATAAATGTTTCTTTCTTAGAGATCTCTATTATTTCTTGAAGGATAGTTTTTAGTCACTGAATATCAAATTCCCAAAAGCGACATGAAAGAAGTCATTTAAATAATTCGTTTCAACTCCTAGGTCCCAGACAAACCAATGAAATGTATAATTTTCTCTTCAAGAAAGAATTTCAGATATGTTTTTACAAAATTGTTGATCGATGTCAAGCAAAGTCACACACAGGCACGCCATCACACTCTTCTCTTAGTTTATATATTCATTGATTTTATTTTTATGTATTTGAACTCTTTCACAAGCATTATTTATTAAAAAATCAATCTGTAAAAAACAGAAGGTTTTTTTTACTATATTACAACTATTTTCAATTTGTGAGTTTAAAAAATGTATTGTCACTGACAATGACTGAGGTTCCGTTCGAGCGGATATCGGGAAGCGGATTGTTTTCTATTTCCAAGATATGCATTCATTCATGAAAACAAAATAGATTTAAAAAAAAGCCTTAATTACCATTTGTTATTTCGGCTACTGGAATTATACCTAGCTCTCTTATTAAAAGTTTGGGCTTATTAGATTTGTCAAAGAATTTATATGTAAAATGCAAAAATCAGCCATTCTAAATACATATAGGATTACGAAAAATTTTTAAAATATTTATATTGAGGGATCAGTAGGATTTATCGGTCCAGTTAGGAGTTCTACCGAGCCGAACCCTCTGATATGAAAATATCTGGGGTTGGTGAATTATTTTCCCATTTGGTTCTCTGGTGGGTTCACATATTGTTCTTGTATTATTTTGTATTAATTATATTACATGGCATGGATTTACTAGACGATCATTTGTGGAAAAATGTGTGGAAGGGTATAGTTTTCCTGTGAGGAAGATTTAACCCGGACATAAAATCTGGTGAAAAATAATAAATATTGGATAATTTGTAAAGCGCTGTTTTTATGAGAAATCACCTAAAAGATGCTTTAAGTTTCTTTCCTGACACCAAAGTTTTTAATTGTTGGCTTAAAATTTTTTTTTGTTCAAACCGCTCGTGATACTAGAACCAAAGGGCATAATCTTTTACTTATTTATCCCTTTTGCTTAATTAACTTTTGGCCAAAGAAATTTTAGATACTTGGCAAGAAAGCTACACATGGCTAGTATTAGAACACAATATTCTAAATATAATTTAGACACTAAGTCTTGGATCATTAGCCAAGACAGATCAAACATCAAAGATTTTGCATATTAAAACCTGTTTGTAAGCTATTTTTTGTTTCCAATGGGTTTGTCTTTTATTTTGAATGTAATATTGTTTTGTTATTTTTGTTGCATACTGCTTGTGTTATAAGTTGATCAACACAGGATTTTCCAGTGAGATGGACACATTAAATCACCTATGTAATGTTATTAAATAAATAAAAATATGAATTAAAAAATATTTCAGAGGAACGTGTTATTGCTTCCAAGACCCTATCCTCAGCTCCGGCAGCTAAGTTCACCGGAGACAGGAAAGCCTTCTTGGAAAAGATAAAGAAAGCCCTATATGCCAGCAAGATAGTGTCTTATGCTCAAGGCTTCATGTTGCTGAGAGAGGCTGCCAAGTCCTTCAACTGGGACCTGAACTACGGTGGCATCGCCCTGATGTGGCGGGGAGGCTGCATCATCCGAAGTGTATTCCTGGGCAACATCAAGGATGCTTACACTCGCAACCCCAATCTCTCCAACCTCCTTCTGGACAACTTCTTCACCAAGGCTATTCTGGGCAGCCAGCAATCTTGGAGGGAAGTGGTGGCTCAGGCAGTTTTGTTGGGAGTGCCTGTACCGGCTTTCAGCTCTGCTTTGTCGTTCTACGATGGATATCGCTCTGCAGTGCTGCCAGCGAACCTTCTGCAGGTAAACCTTTAAATACTTGACAGTCTATGACTTTTATTTTTATTTTTTTTTTATTTTTATAAATAATTCAAAATAGATACATAAATTACAAATGCATTTTATACACTAATTAATTATATAATATATATGTTTGATGTACCCCCATAAAAAAGCAGAGCTTGTGTGTATGGGGGGAGGGGTGTTATTATATAGTTTTTATTTGTTATTATTTAGTTCAGGTTTTGAGTGTGCTTTTTAAGGTGAGTTTTAAATTCTTTTATATTGGTATTCATGTTTCTAATATTTTCTGGTAATGAATTACTCCGAGGTATTTATGATTTAACTGCCCTATTGTTTTTTTTTCATTTCATGATAAACTTATTATTAGTAGAAAAAGTAAAGTTTAAATGCTAGGACTAATGTTTGTGGATGCATGCTCTACTTTACTGAAACCGAATATGACAGTATGTATGTTTGTAATTTAACGAGTCATCTGTCGTAAGCCCGCCGGCGGGCGGGTGACAGCCGAGAGGTTAAAAAATAAAATGCGATTCTAACAAAATAATTCCAGACTTTGGTTTTTATTAGAGCATTCTAGCTCCTCGGAATGCTCCGATATAAATATTCTATGAAATACGGCCTTAACCTCTAAGTGTCATCCGACATTCAAGATGTTAATTATATTCCTATTATGAATTATTTTTGGCAAATTGTGCCATGTTGCCCTACCTTCTTCTTTAGCGTAAGTTTCAGACAGCATTACAGTGTCCATCATCAGGGCAGATGTGTAAAGTGACACTGTAATGCTGTCTGAAACGTTGGCTAAAGAAGAAGGTATCGCAACATGGCTTGATATCCCAAAAATGAATCACTATAATATTTTTGGGGGTGAAAATTTCAAATCTCAATCTGTGTATAATCAATCATCAACAAGCAATCAATTACAATGTTTTGATTTCCAACTCTGCATTATTTTTGACAAAGATTTTTATAATTACATATTATTACGAGTTAACGAGCAAGCATCATTCTGCTGATGAACTTGTATCTAATTTGACATTAAGTCAATCATTTCTTCTCTCCAAATGAGAATCCAACTGAGCTGTAAATTGAATTATATTGGTAGCATCGATGACGACAAGTTATGGAAGTTTGTTTCTTGCTTCCACTACTCTATTTCCAAGAAAGTGTATCCTGGGATTGGAAACATAAAGTGTTTTTTAATTTTTTTTTATGAATATCTTCATTGTGATTTTGTCTTTTCAGGCCCAGCGAGACTTCTTCGGTGCTCATACTTATGAAATCCTTGGCAAAGAGGGCAAATTTGTCCACACTAACTGGACTGGCCATGGTGGAGATGTTTCGGCTTCAACTTACAACAATTAAAATGCTTAGAAATATCACACATAAATATTTTTATACATTTATAAACAAAAATTGTCTCAACATTCCTCATATTAAGCATATTCCGGCGATGGTTCTATAATTACTACTCTGGCGAGGGTGTAACCTAACTTAAATTTAATTCTTTGTTTAGTGTTTATAAGAAATGTATATTTTTTAAATTTTTGGTGAATATTATATTTACTGTTGGGAAAAGCAAAGCTGTTGATAATAAAAAAAAATGTGTTATTATGTCTTCCAATGTTCCCGTTGCTGAACAATTGTTATTTTGTTTCATCATTTTATTTTTCGATGATTGAATCACACTTAAGTTTTTTTAGATAATTATACACATAACATTCCAAAGATATTTTAATTGCTGAAGTTGATTCAGGTAAAGCCTGCCTAAAGATTTTCAAGAAATGAAGAAAAAATTATATCTTTAAAAAATAATACTACTTTCCTTTATCTGTTTTTATTGATAATATTTATTGATTTATACTTTTATAAGAGTTTTACAAATAAAACATATTTTATACAAGTTGTTTCTTTAATGTACACATTCATATGTTGGATTATTTTCTATTACAGGCTGATCATATGACAAGGTAGAAGAGTTTTTATTTTATTAACTTTTAAATTTGATGTTGTATATAACGAGGTACTTATTCTAGCGAATAAATATTATGGCTTAAAAAAAATATATATATATAAATATATAGTTACATGTATTAAAAAAAACACAACATATTTAAACATCCTTTGATCGGCGGATTCTGACAGAATTTTTGACACTTTCTCATGGGTCAGTCATAATGTGGGCAATTTTTTATGTTGTCACGCTGCGAGGACTCAGCATTCACAACTGCGATACACCAATTATTTCAAAAATATTCTCGTAATGTTTTAAATATTGCTAATTATTTGTTTTGCAATTTGTTGATTTTATTTTGACCAAGTGGGATTGGATTTAGGGGAAACTGAGGAGACTTGATCCCCAATTTTGTCTTTGGCTCAGAATTTTGATAATATTGCAAATATTTCAAAAGCTTAGGTGATCTTCAGTATTTTTATCAAAATGTAAAGCGGCGTTTGCATAAATCTATTTATAAACTTATAGATAACAAAAAATAGTCAACACGCGGCAAAACGATGATCTCTCTGCAGCTTGGGCAGACTTTATCCTGGGATTGGGTAGACTTAATCAGGGGGGGATCATGTCTCTTTTCATGCCTGATATTTTTGGGTGATTTGATTCTTATTGGAATTTTGGAAACTCTCAAATTACCATTTTGAGATGTTAAACTATGTAATCCATATTATGGCTTATTATTATTATGATATAATTACCTACTCTTATTGCTGCATGGACAATATTTATACCTTGTACTTATGTAGTTTAATATATTTAATATACATAAAAATACTTCTCTTTAGGCTTAGCTCCAATCGTTATAGGCTTCCTTCCTGCCTTCAATATTTCCAGCTTGAAACATTTTTAACCTCTTGAATGTCGGATTCGGCCCACATATGGCCGATATCCATAGAAAATTAATATCATAGCAAGATATTAATTTTCTAATATCAAGACAAGCTAGAGTGCTCAAATAAAAAAACATCTGGAATGATATTGGCGCAAGCGATTCTGACCTTGTCCTTGTACAGTTTCTTTATACTTTAAACCCCAGAAATATTT
Source organism: Limnephilus auricula (assembly GCA_951813805.1). NCBI lineage: Eukaryota > Metazoa > Arthropoda > Insecta > Trichoptera > Limnephilidae > Limnephilus > Limnephilus auricula. The sequence goes on from OX638391.1 coordinate 36,704,603, forward strand.
GACTTCTTACCCCTTTAGAACTCCGTGTATTTTTGGTATTATCTGCGCGAGGAAAGTAGCGCCAAAGTTGTTTTTATTTTTTTTTATGAATAATTTTACAAGAATGAAAAAAGTTAGTAATTCAATTGAGTCAAAAATGATCTTAGCCTTAAAGGGGTATTTTTAAAAGTTGTTTCTTATATAACTTCATGTTTATGTAATGAAAAAACAAATTATTTAGTGCTTTGCGCTTATATTTTTTGTAACGTAATTAATAATTTTATTTTAATTCCATTAAATTGAAAAGGTAGGAAAAGCTTCAATGTATCCATAACATATTTTTTCATAATCATAATGTATACCGATTCGTGGTAATAATAAATCTAATTAGTTATTTGGCGTATAGCTTTATCTAAAGGGTTAAATTCTCCTCACATAACCCGCCCGCCGGCGGGCTTATGACAAAGCCAAATTATGGTAAAGTTTGGAATTGAAACACTATATGTAATTATAAATAATGATGAACAATTTACATATATGTGCTCCGTCCTCCAAACTTTGGTACTGGCTATCTTCCAGTATTTTCTTCTTTTCTGTGGGCAGTCCTTCAAAATTTGTTTCCTGTTACACTATAAAAATTGTTTAAAGATTAAATAAATTAGGGTATAATAATTGGACGGGAAGGACACGAAATGAAACACAAATTTGAATATCTATTCCATCATTATTTATTCAATCAATACAACAGTACACTTTGACATTGATTAGCGAACTTATATCTTGTTTAAATGAGACAAATATATCAACTATACGATTAGGTCATTTAAACATTAACGTTTCATAATCAGTAATAAACAATACAGTAAAACGCTACTTGGTTATTATTTAAAGGATATCTAATTCAGGATTAAACTTTTACATGGATATAAATCTTGTTTCCCCAAGAGAAGTTACCTTTGGGAGAATTCCGACATGCACATGCTACTGCACGTCAGAAAGATAAATGCTCTTTAAGTCTTCCAGGATTTTTCATTTACATATATGTATTTAACTGTAAGCAAAATCTTGTATTTGCAATAATGTGTAGTTGTTCAATTATTGTACTTTATGTTTAACGATTCAACTAGTCTTTCTTAAACTTTACTTCAACAAAATCTTAATTTTACTGATCTGCAAAGATAATATTAATATGTATTGGGAATATTACAATATGCTTCTTTTTTTAATCTTCAAAATGAGTTGGTATGTTATTAACGACTTTAAAATGCTATTTATTTCTATAAACAATTAAAAGCAATTATCTACAGTAAAGGTCTTTTATGACAAAGTATTGATTATTTTCACATTCACATTTTAAACTACTTTTTGCGAAATAAAATTGACAGTAAATTTATAAAGTACACATCTGGGTACCTTTTAAATTGTTCACTGTATAAGTTTTCAGAAAAATGGTTTCATTTTTAGAGACTTCCATCTTTAACATGAATAATAAATAATAATTTGTGCTAAAATAATGTGTAACTAATAAATATGAAGGAAACAAGAACGTTGACATTTATTACCACAGAAGCACATCTATTTTTGCGGAAAGTTTAAATACAGTGGTTAGTTATTTGATGAGTTTCCTTTAGTTCAGAAAGCTTTCTCCCGCAGTTCACAAGGCGAGTCTTCCAGGAGATTAGCTTCAATTCCTATAGTTGAAAGGACATTATCTAGGGTTTGAATTCACATATAGAATATTGACATCTAAACAGGAATGTGCCCAGATACAAATAAGATAAGGACAGTGAATCAACACATTCATTATCAGTTATAATCTCACAAGGGCACAATACCTCACCATTAATCACTTTTACTTCCTCCGCTTGTTTACTTTATTCTGCCAAAGATTTGCTACTCTTCCAAAAATAAATTTATTTCAAATGGATTCATCGACTCGGTGTTGCTCTGTGTCGTGTCGAAGAAGTCTCCCGATTGAAGAAACTATGCGATGGTTTCATATTTGGCCAAAGCAGCGTTAAATTTTTGTTATAAAATAATATACATAATTTTTGGTATATAATTTCCTTCAGAAATAACGGAATATGAAAAATATTAATTTCAGTACTTCATGTACGAATAAAAATTTTTAGCCTTTCAGGGTATGACCATTTTTTTTTCCAAATAGATTTCTTAACAATACATAATATAATAGATTTATTTTAAATTTAGTCTAAATTCAATTTACAATTGTTTTGATGACAATGTGAGGGACAACCGTGGCGTTGTCTAGCTTAATGTCACAAACTAACAATGCGTCTTAACTTGCTTGCAATGCCAAATACACGCCTGCCTGGTCTCATCCGATCAAAGTTACCAAACGTGTTACTGTGATATGGCTATTTGATGTTCATTTTATCTTTAAACATTGTGGTCAAATCATGGAAGGCACTTACTAGTGTTTTATTTTTTTAAATTTTGAACACATTAAGTCTAGACTTAAACATACAACATCGCATCACTTTAATTCCAATTCAAACAATTTTTTCAAAAAGTCTTAATAAGCCGATATTCAATTTTAAGATTCAACAAATATAATAATTTGGAAGTGTTCACAAACATTTTCTACATCCATTTAATGACTCCGCCAAAATTCAAAATTAATGTTGTCATACAATATTTTTTCCTGCCTGAGAGCTGGTACCGTTTCAAATCCATCCACTTGGGTTTTTAAGCCAAGAAATTATTAAATAATAATTGTAGATTTCTATCAATGGGCAAAGCAAATTCAAGACTTAAGGTTGATACTGCTATCAGTCACCACTATTTTTCAGGAAATTGCCAAAAAGAAATAAAAAGATTTTACTCACGGAAGTATGATAAAGTATTATATTTTGTAACTATCAATAGAGTTATTTGAAATTGCCAAATCCAAATTTAATGTTTTTCTCAAATTTGGTTGAAAATGTTTTGTATACAAATTGCAGCATCAGGTAATTTTAGTTCAATGAATTTGAAAGGTTTCCAGCTCTTTAAAATTTTCACTTTCAACATTTTATGCAAACTTCCCCTCGCCCACTATATTTATGTGCTCTCAATAAAATCAATACAATTTTCATTGATTTTTTTTAAGAAAGAGAACATAACAGAAAGCTACTTCAAGGCCACTTCATTTTCTTTCTATCCCCTCCATAAACAAAATATCACCTTAAACTGTCAACATTTTTTTCCAATCCATAAATTTGGCATACCCCTTCATGGCAGGAAGGCAATTTAGTAAATTTAGTATTAAATAATGGTTAATCGTTTTAATTTAATTTTGTACATTATACCATAGCCTTACTATACTAAATGAATCACAAAAATAAGTTCATTTTTAAAAGACGTGTTTCATTGTAGACCACTACTGTCACCTAAGCTTCTATAAAAGTCTTGTGCTGGTTAGGTTAGGTTATTCAGTTACACGCAATCCTACCAATAACCTTTCTACTGTACCGCCGCGGGACCAATCTCTAAACCAATTCTACTGGGCGACGGAATTTCGCGACACCGCCCTCCATAGGTACACTATTCTCTTCTCCATTTCATGTTAATACAGAAGGTAAACACACTATGCACCCCGAGTCCATATTGGAAGCAGATGTGGATCGTTAGAGAATGTGGAAACATGTCATTGAATCGGGCTTTTGACATATCTTTGCGTTTTAAGATTGGTTCCGCAGCTCTCGTTTCTAGCAACTCCTGCTTCTTGTGGGGTCATTGTGCCATTGTATCTACTAATACAGAGATATACTATAATTTATTTCACATATATAATACATTTGGCAAATTTCTAATAACTACTGAGAAATTAATAAATAGTTATTAAAAAAACTCTTAAATGCTACTGTTAAAAAATAAAATTACCTTAGCTAATTAGGATAAACTATAATTTGCACAGATATATTTTCTGACCGCTGCATGATCTGGCTAAGGATACAGAGTATTTACTGGCAAATAAATCTTTTCAGTTCTTCATTGCACACACACACACACACCCTTTACAATGAATTTTGGTTTAATTTGGTGGTACATTTCCCTACCATCTTTCCCACTCGTATTTGGAGTCCAAAAGGTTCTCAGCGCGCGAGTCAGTGAGTTTTAAATTGTCACCAATGTCCAAAAGACACAGGGAACATTTTACTCCCAACATGACAGGGCATCTCTTGTACTTTTGTTAATTAACATAATGTACAATTTGAATGCCAATTTATCCAAATATATATTGACCTTCTCGTTGTAGATTACATGCTCGGATGAAATCTGTATGCTTAGCTCTAAAATTCATGCAAAATCAAAAATATTCAGTATAAATAAATTCTATGTCGATCTTTACATTTGAGATTATTCAATACCTTTCTAGGTTAACGCCACATACGCTCAGCCACTGGGAGCTAACACTTCACGAGACTTGTACATATTTATATCTAAATCATATGTTGTGTGTGCATATTACGAGGAATTACATGTTATGAACAGCGTGATACATTTAACACATATTTTATGTAAATGTTCAGCCAACACAATGAACTAATGTTTGTTTGCATGGAACTTGAAAAGCTACACTGCAATAGTTGAACATTCAAAAGCTCTAACTGCTGTATGACAAGTTTACTGAAGATACACTGAGCTAACATAAATAAGCTGTTTGTAAAGTTGTATTAATTACTGTGGACTAACTATAGGTACAATTTACACATAAACATCTCAACGATAATAATTAGCTTATGAAGTGGTACACACAATGCTCCATCTCTAGACACACACACTCGAACATTAATAACACACATATCTAACGTAATACACAAGTCAATTGGACTTGAGTATGCAAATGGAATTCGGAAAAATAGTAATAATTAAAAATAAATAGGGATGTTTTTCCGTGAATTTGAAACATTTTTGAGAAGTAAAAAATACATGAAAATAAATAGAATCATGACGACCCCGAAACTCATCCAAACCAACAAACATTAAGAAATAATACGACAAATCAATTTGTGATAAAATCAATAAACAATACAAACACTTTAACAATAACTAATTATTTCAGAAAGTATAGTTCAAATGCAGAGCGACTTCTTTGTTATCTATAAATCTGTGTAACACTAATATAATTCATAAAAACAAGTTTTAATAAAAATAAGAAGGTTAAAATGTAAAAGCAACAAATTACTAAAATTTACAATGACAATATCTGACTAATGTTGGAACAAGACAGTGGGGAGGTATGTAATTAAATAAACATGAAAATGAAATGGACTAATACTTTATAAAAAAATTATAATAATCTGAAGGAAGATTGCGAAGAATATAGTTTTTAAGACATAAGATAAGATTCTAAGATGCTACTCACTTTGAAACACATTACCTACATACATATAATATTTATATATATATATATAAACATATTATATATAGATGTATATAATATTATTAGAGTAGTTTTACTATGGAAACTAATGTATACCCAACAGTCTTTTTGAAACTGGCCGAAAGTTACAATTTTGATTCATATGAATGATAAAACTCTATCATAAACTTACTTAATAATATGTATAGTTGGACTATTTTACTACGACGATTTGATCAAAAAATGTCAAAGTATTAACCGAATAGAATACATAATATATATATATATTTACTTTGATGCAGCTGGGCTCTAAGGTGTAACATTATATGTTTGCATAAACAATCCTGACGGTAGATCCTACATATGCAACATCGCTCGCATTCAAGTAAAGTGTAGCGAGACACGGGAAGAGGGAGGGAGCGGGCGGCGCTGCCTCTCCTCTCGGGTGCCCGTCTCAAGGGAATCTCCTAATTATGTTTACATTGATTGATTATCATAGACACACTTATTCAATGGCTTAGCAAAGAATATCGCTACAAAGAAGCACATCAAATGTAACATGTAGCTCTCTATGCAATTTACCAATAAATAATGTATTGAAACAATAATCATTAGGGATAGTGAAGTTAGCACCGTGTAGGTACTAAGTCTGGATGACTGAGATAAATGCGGAGAGAAACTGTTTTAAGCGCGCATGGCGCGCTGTTATTTGTAACAACATAAGTGCATTTAGACACTTATGATGCAAACTTTAAACCCTAACATTCTGATAGACTGTACAATTTTGACCAACCAATGTGAGACACTAAATATCTTTGAAACAACAAAAAAGATAGCAGCCGTCGCATCCTCGTTAGAAAAAGTCCCTTAAAGAGTCCCGATTAGTGGTGTGGTCAAGACGTTGAGGGTTAGGGCAGTGGAGCCATCGGGGATCAAGGCGATCCAGCTTACATGCGTTGGTCGGCGAGCGGCTCCAGCTTGACCTCTTGCTCCATACGGGGTGAGCGCACCAGCTGCTCGAGCTCCTCCCGGAAGTAGCTGTCAGCGCGGGGCGGCGAGGCAAAGGGGCGGAAGCGCTCCCCATTGGGCGCAAGCGGCAGCGGCTCAAGAGCCAGTCCGGGCGGCGGTGGGGAGCACAGCGGCGAGGCCAGCGGGCCGGGCGAGGCGGTGGGTCCGGGCGAGCAGAGCGGCGTGGCGGGTGGGCGTGCAGCAGGCAGCCCGCACACTTGGCGGCGCAACCCATGCGCCACGGCTGCCACTGCTGCGGCTGCCGCACTGCCGGGGGATAGCCCCCCGTCTGATCCATTTCCATAGTTTTGTAGAGCCATTGCGTCCTGAAAACATGATGTGACACCATATAGTAACTGCAGTGTGGATTTATTTAACAGCTCAGAGTAAGTTGTACTATGACACATTCATGGAATGTTTTGAGGTTCTTTTTGTGGAAGTTAAAGAGCGGAAGAAAAAGGGGAAGTTAGGGAGGATTATATAAAAACATTTGAAGACTTTTGACTGACAAGAAATGTTTCAATTATCAATGGAAGATGATCATCCTGGTGAGAGACTTTATTAAGAGACAAAGATATCTTTACAATTTTTACACTCAATGTGATTAGTAGGAATTCAAGAATTTTTTACTGTTGTTGATATGGCGGTTGAGAAGTCTTGCAGCCTTCAAATATTAAACATAATTTATAATGTAACCACCACAATAGTTAGGGTCGTGCAGATTCCAGCATACGCCGACGTTTATGTAGGTACTTACTCGAAATAATTTAGCTGTGGGGATTGAAATAAGTGTGTCAATGAACTATTGCACAAAGATATACATTCTGCTGGTAAATCCGTTTTAACATCTAAAGTTTTAACGAAATAAATTTCAATTTGGGAGGCGGGTATGGGTACCGCCGCCCCGGGAACCATTTATTGGATAACCAACATCTGTTCCATAGGTCACTCCAAGTACTTTGCTATATTTGGTGACTTGGTAGGAGTATCCGGGTTCATGGGGTGGTGTTTGCCTAGGTCTTGGCGGGGGATATGCGTTTGCTCACCAGCTGCGGATCGAGAGAGACCGGTTGAGGGAGGCCTTTTGACCTCTTCAGCCGGACTCTCTCTTGCACCGCAGTGGGAAGAATGGATTCATACAACTTTTGAAGAGGATTTATACTCTGAACCATAGATTTCTACCCTCCCATCAAACCTTTATCCTTTCAGAACCTACTCTCAATCCTTCACCTAAAAAGGCCCTCCACACAGCATCCCCAAAGACGACACAGGCCCGAGAGAAATTGTTTTCCTAGGGGCCTTCTCTTTGGAGCTAACGTAAAAGAAAAAATATACACGAGTTGGTATTTATTTCGTTACATAAGGTTTACAAAAGAGCTCTCAGCGGCAGGACCATATTTTTTAAATATATTTTGGCTTAAAAGAGGGTGGATGGCGGAGTGTGAGTTTTTTGGATGGATTTAATTTTATATTGTGTTGCTTATTATATAAATAATGTTAAATTAACACCACTATCACAAATTCGCGACTTGGGAGTTATATTCGATTCAAACTTATCATTCACATCACATATAGATGATATAACTAATAAGGCTTTAAAGATTCTTGGCTTCCTTTGTAGAGCCCTAACTGATTTTAAGTCCTTGGATTGCATGAAAACACTCTATATTTCATTAGTTAGAAGTCAAATGGAATATAATTCACCTATTTGGTCCCCTTTCTATAAAGTACACTCTAACAAAATAGAACGGGTTCAACACAAATTTCTTAGGTACTTAAAATTCAAACTAAAAATTCCAATAGAAAACATTAATTATTTAAGTTTGATGAATAGAGTTAATTTAATTACGCTGTCTGACAGAAGAATCACTTCAGACTTAATTTTATTATACAGAGTCATGAACAACCTAATTGACAGCCCTGCTATCGTTGCTACTATTAAACTCCATGTACCGACAAGGAATACTAGACAAAATGTAACATTCTTTTGCAACACATACACAACCAACTATCAATCAAACTCACTTATCAATAGGATGCATGATTTAGGCAACAAGTTTGGTGGTATTGTAGATATATTCGCTGATTCCCTTTATAATCTAAAATACAATTTAAACCAACACTTTGTGGAATCCAACAAATTATTGTAACATGGGTATAATACATTTAATGATTTGACGTGTTATTGTAATGTTTTTTTTTATTATATTTTGTTCTATGTTATTGTCAAATGTTATATTGTTTAAAATATTTCATGGTTTTATTCTTCAAAAACTACTTGTATATTGTAAAAATTTTTCACTTTTATAACTTTTGGTATAATTTCTATGTATTATGTGTAATCCTCGATAACATATTATTTTATAATCTATAAATCTATGTAAAAGCCCCTGTGGGCGTATAACAACAATAAATAAATAAATTACATACGTTATTTAATGGTTTTGGTGACTTACAGTAATAGGCGGGTAAGCGGGCAGCGGTTCCTCCTTGATGTGGTGCGCGCTGTGCGAATCGCGGAAGACCACGGCGCGGATCACGCCGCGGATGTGCTCGTCGGGCCACACTCCCAGCAGGATGCGCTGAGGGCGGCCGCGGCCCTTGGGGCGCAGTTCTGCAAAGCACGGCCAAATTCAAAACACCCACATCCAACACTACAATATTTATTACGTTGATCCAACACCACGTATACGACCAATGGCGATCATTCAAAATATAACATAACATTTTAACTAAAGTAAATAGTTCTTAGAAAACTAAATGTGGATTAGTTCAATAGCTTCATATTATAGTGTTGTATTGTAGGGGTCGCATTAAATTATTGTCATATTCAAGCAATGTTTGCGAAATGTGTGAATATTAATTTCACGGAAAACATTTTATCAAAAGAAATTTCAATTATAGTCGCATTTATACGAGGGTTTAATGTCATTTCAAATTCAATTTTTCTTTCGTCTGAATGAGGGTTTTAGACGAAGTTGAATGGTAACAAATAGGTGCATACAATTATTTATGTGTACATTAAATATCCTACCTACATCGTAGAAAATTTTTGCGGTTTTTGAAAAAAAAATTTTTTGTTGTGTTTTAATGTTTGGTTTTTTATAAAAATTATATAAACTATCACGTAGGACGGGTTGCATTTAATATTTTGTAGTTAATTTTCAAGTTCTGTGAATGCCCCATTTCCCATTCAAGTTGTGTTATTTCAATTTTATGAGGCAACCGGCCTATATTGATATAATAACAGAACTTGAATAGAACTTACACGGAGCTTGAAAATTAATTTGATGAATTGCTATTTTTTTTCTTTTTTAAAAGTTTTTAATGTTGTAAAGGTTTTTTTTTAACTAAGAAAAGGTAGATAATTAAAATTTAAAAAAATAAATACAAAACAAGTCGGAAGTGAAACAACTGCTGTAACTATGTAATGACATCTTATAAAAATTGTTGTCTATTATCTAAAAGCAAAAGGGCCCCTACCTAGTCAACTTTTTTAATACTGACCTTACTTAACTACTTTATTTTTAAATCTCTGTTTCATTTTTCTTTATTTAACCCTTTGCATTTGAATCGGGTTATAACGTGTTAAATAATAGATCTACGACTCGTAAACAGGATTATCAATTTTGGAAACTTTTTTTTATTTTGATCACTCAATATTGATAAATTATTGGTAACCAATGTTTATATCTACTAGTAATTGGTACGTACGATATACCCCAGTCACTTCATAGCCAACGAACCAGCGGGCTATAATTACGAAATGAATGCAACTAGTTATCACAGATCTTAAGTTTGCGGCCCTTCAGCAGTTTGTCGTGTTGTTAAGTTGGGATTTGGGATGCTATGCCCTGGATCGAGCAACATTTACCGATCTTATTAGTTCGTAGTATAGCTGAGACTAATCAGAAAGTGGAAAAACAAGGGTGAGCTCTAGTGTCACGAAATTCGTTCACTTTTTGCAATATCTTTTGATTGCTAGGTTAAACGCATTTTTTAGCTCGAAACATTACTCTAACTTCAACGATTATCAGTGAAAGATACGAATTAAATTTAAACTAGAATCCAAATCATGGACGAAGTTGGGGTAATAAGGTCATTAATATATTTTTATAAACTTCCCAAAAATAAAATTTTTAGAAAGTTTGTGTATTTATTTTAAATACACAAAATGGTCAGATTTTACACTTCTTCGGAGCTTATTTGGTAGACACCTATTCATTTTATTTATTTAAATCTGCTGTCTAAGTGTCTAACTACCTACGCTTATAAATACCGGTACAGACCGAGTAAGTGATGCAAAATTGTCAACAGTCAAGAGTTTAGGCATAGTTATTGCCGTACTTTGGCCACGTAAGTTTACATTATAACAGAGAAGTTTGTGGCTGAGGAATCTTGGAATAGTTTGGCATATTGTCTCTACTCCTTAACTCGGTGTTAGGAGTTAACTAAATTAAATTTGGAGGTAACCTTCGTTAGGGGCTAATCCCAAATATTCTATAATGATATCCTAACATAACCCCTTTTTGTATATGTACTTAAAATCCATATTACCTATGTCTTAGTATTAAATAATCTTCGTCTTAGATGGACTTTGGCACTTTTAAAGCAATAAATAAAACCCCTTATTCAAGAAAGTTCTAATTTCACAAAATGTTATTTATTAAATAAAATTACTACCTTTTTCATTGGAAACAAGTGTTCAAAAAACGTATTTTTTACATGTATAGTGGGTTCGGATAAATATATCCAATTTTATTTATACGAAACACCTATTAACTCTTAAAAACGAATATTCGTATTTTTTAAAAGAGAAACTCTCTTTTAATAATGAAAAAGGTAGTTGAAGATACTATGGAAAAAAAACAATTAATTAAGTTAATTCTTAAATTTTAAATATGTCTTTGAAAAATACGGCGGTTTTATAGAGCGCACGTCCCGGTAAGACGAGAGATATAACGAGAACCGTTATATTTTATTACTTTTCTGTGTCTTGTTCATTTTATTGTTATGTTATTCTTCAATGATTAAAAAAAATTTCTTTTAAAAAAATGAATTTTATTCATGAGAAAATCATCAAAATTTTCATCTTCTCTGAAATGAAATTGTTAAATTTTTTTCTGTTTTTTTTCTGGTGAAGACCTGTTTTAACTCGACCATTTAACATTCATCATTTTCGTTTGTTTTTTTTTCTTCATTTAATTTTTTCATCATTTCTTCTTTTTTCTACGTTCTGGTTCTGGTTTCAAAAAGGGGGCCGTTTAATGATTCAGTAGAGATTATTTTTTCAAATATGAAATAGTTGTGTTTATTAATTAAGTAGGTGTGTATTTAAGTAACTACTTACAAATCTTGTAATTTCAGGGGAAATTTTGAATTTGATTTAAAAAAATAAATTAGAAACACCTTTTTGATCGTGAGGTCTACTGCTCACAGAACTAAAGGGTCCGCCAAATAACTTTTTTTTTTTTAAAACAGGGCGCAAAACATCGAGTGTAGCTTCGGCTGTGTGGCACGTAGCGCCGTCCTGTTGAAACCAAATGTTGCCAATATCCTCCTCTTCAATTTTTGTGAACAAAAATTCGTTCAACATGGCCCGATAACGATCGCCATTGACTGTAACGGCCACTCCTTGCTCATTTTCAAAGAAAAATGGCCCAATTATGCCTCTGGACCAAAATCCGCACCAAACAGTGACTCGTTTTGGGTGTACCGGCTTTTCAATGTATGCGTGCGGGTTTTCTGTGCCCCAAATACGACAATTTTGCTTGTTTACATACCCGCCAAGATCAAAATGAGCTTCATCCGAAAAGATGATTTTTTTGGCAAAATCGGCATCTTCTGTAAGTCGATCGCAGGCCGATATTTCCCAGCGTTGTTCAAGCGTATACACAACCATATTCGCTCAGCGGAAGGATAAAACTAATTATCTGTCAAATCAGACATGAGCTAAGTGTTACCATTCACGAAATAAGCACTAGTTGAAAAAAAAAACTTATGATGGCGGACCCTTTAGTAGTATATCTACCTAATTAGTGGCTAATTAAAATTTATAATTTTTGTAAGTTTTAAGTTATAAGTGCCAATTAAAATCAACGTATTATAAGTTGTTATTTATATGAGAAATAAGGAAAGCAAGTTTTTTTTAATCTTTAGGCTATTGAAACGACCGAGTAGCCCACCTGAGTCTACACGGAGAAAAATGTTATTGTAAAATACGATCATTTTATTCGTAAAAACGTTTAAAAACGGGACTGAAGTTTTTACGAATATTGGCGGGAACATATAATAATAATTTGTTGGTATACGTAATTTCGTATGTATACCAACAAATTATTCTTACATTTTCCCGCCAATAAACATTGAAACACTGTTAATTTGTTTATAAGAATTTCAGTCCCGGTTTTACAAATAAAATGATCGTATTTTAGAATAAAAATTTTCTCCGTGTATCTGTAACAAAATAGAGCTATAAAAGTGATCCACATAGTATTATTTTTACTATTTAGAAATTTGTGAAGACTTCTGAACAACTCATGTAAAAATAGACTTCATAAATATGACGGAAGACGCTAGGTATGCAGTTGTTGTAGTAAAATATTTTGGATATGAAAGGAATCCGAGTCGGCTATTATAGCAAGGCACCTACAAAGCGGCATTGCTGACACCATTCCAAAATACAGAGCAGTGGAAATACCTGAAGGAAAACATTTTTCAAAGAAATACAAATAATGCTTGCTCCATTAAACAAACATTCAAATTCTCTAGCTTTTCACGTTATACTTGAGACTTTTAACACAGTAAAACATGGTTTAAACTAATACAGACGCGTTGTACTGCAATTATTGAAACCTGGCCGAGACAGTGGGGGGCGAGAGCACTTCATCCCAGCCACCATCGGTCCAGTAGTGCACGCTGCTTGTACATACAATACATATAATTTATTTTAAAGGAAAATAAAACATCGCAAACGCATACAGAAACAAGTTAAATACACCTAATAACAACAAAAAAGTCGCAATGATTGGAGTATGTGTGAAATAATCAATCGCAAATCACTCGCATTGAATACAAACGCTAATCCAATCATTATAGATTCAGAAGATAATATCATGAAAAGTGTGTTTCGATAGAAAATATCTCACATTATTTAGCAGCGTGGTTTTTGGTGCGTAGTGGTATTAAGTAATAAAATAAGCCTGAGAATGAGAAGTCATGTTGTGTCAATGAATTTACAATCATATGTGTATTGAATCTTATTTTCACGATGAATTTTACGTGCGTTGTATTTTCTGCACCTTAAAATTTTGACTTTTCATTCTCATGCCTTGTTGGGGTCGGTGTCGGTCATACCTGCTCCTCCGTCGGCGCTGGGGCCGAGCATGTTGTGCACGCGGTTGGCGTACAGCACGAAGGTCGGATACGGGATGTCGTACTTGCGCGCGGCCTGCGACAGGCTGAGGCCCTCCTTCAACACGGAGAAGATGGCCTCGGCCATGGTCTCCGGCCGCCACGACTTGAGCGGGCCACGCTCGCGGAAGCGCAGGTTGTGCACCAGCGACTGGTTCGTGTTCCAGCACTTCTGCCACATGGATTGCAACTGATACTGGTAACTGTCTGCTGGAAAGAATTGGAAATATGGAAACCTTCATTAGTCTTCGCAGTCCACAAAGACAATATACAGCTTCATCGGTTCAAGATACTTTGCACATCGTTAATCGGTTAAGTCAGCGTTATGCACTAAGAGTTAACACCAATTATAATTAAGTTGCTGAACCGATACAACCCGTTGGTAGTGATGAGATTGATTTGAATTTGTCAAACTTTTCAAATGGTGCGAGTCTCTAAAATCTCGAGTTATCGTGTGATATTTTTAAATGATTAGAACACGTTTTAAAAGTACACAATCCCGAGTGTGATGGCAATTAAATAATAAAATGTAGGATATTTTGATACAGTACCACTGAAAATTTACAACTCAATAAACTTTTTTCCCTTTTTAGAAACATCGCTATCTCAACACAAATCAAGCAGGGTATATTTTGTGAAAATTATTGGAATAACTTTAATTTTACTAGCTGTTTTGCAATATATCAATTAAAAAATATATCAAGAATGTAACATTGTCATCATATAGCCGTTCAGCGCCTTTTTTTTTTGACAATTATTGAAAGATTCCCGTTAAATGCCGTTCGTTAGAGATTTAAAAAAAAATAATTATAGTACTTGTCCTCTTCTGCTGATCACAACGTTTAAATTCAAAAAACGCATCTAAAATCGGCGTTGCGTTACTTTCCAACCGTCAAAAAAAGGCGCTGAATGGCGACTTGATGACAATGTAACATTCTATCTTGATTAATTTTAATTGATTTAATATTGCAAAACAGTTAATAAAATTAAAGTTATACCAATAATTTTCACAAAAAAATACCATTATTGATTTATGTTGACATAGCGATGTATGCTATACGACTACGCCACCTTACAAACAAATTCTATTTTATACGCAGTTTTTATAAAATGTTAAAATGAAGATTAAAAATTCAAGCACCAATTCTCGACTGCGTATAAATTGCACACAATAATAAATGTTTGCATAAATTGGTGTTTAGTGGAATAAGCAGCAATTACAACAGGCTGCATAGTGATTTTATGCATTTTGTTTGTATAAAGAACCGGTGTTTAGACTCTTAAGGCATACCTAATTCAGTCCGATTATTTTTATACTGTAATGTTTTTTTTTCTAGAACTCGTCTCGACAACTCTGCAACAATACACGACAATAGAAACACATTCAATGTATTGTTCGCACAACTTCGCTTTCAGGTCGCAATAATGCATCGCAATAATAGTTCAATGATATACAAGAGGGTGAGTAATTAGTAGATATGTCAAAAGTGAACAAAACATTATATTAGTCGTAGACAAATGTAACTCACGAGACAAAATGTTAACATGTAATTCGTTGAACTCCATTAAAAAATATATTTATATGTATTCAATAATGTTATTTAATAAAAAATAAAAATAGTTGTGATTTGTAATTTTCATTACGCGGGACAGCTGTTTCGCCTTCCAAGGGCATTATAAAAATTGTGCACACATTAACAAAGCTTTCGGCAGGCAAAACTGCTGTCACGCCTAGTAATAATTACAAAGCACAACTTGTTTATAAATAAACTGTTTTTTTATACATTTAATAATAAAATTATTGGATAAGTAAAATAATAAAAGTAATCTTGATTCTAAACTAGTAGGTGCTTTATATTTTAACAAAAGCCCACGTGTTTCGAAGAAATTCAAATGTAACATTGTTGTCAAATGACCATTCAGCGCCATTTTGTTTTTTTTTTTGGCATTTGGCATGGAAGGTTTTTATTAAATGCCGATTATAGGTGAGCACTCTATCAAATTGTAATAAGCTGACAAGCGTAACAACTTGATAATTGTCATCTTCTGCTGAACACAATTTGTCTAAAAGCTGATACAGACTTAGAATCAGCAATCAACGGGAACATTCCAAATGTCAAATAAACAAAATGGCGTTGAATTGCCAATTGATGACTTTGTCAAACGTGAATTTACACCCTAATCAAAGTTTTCTTCAGTTATGATAAAGAATGATAAATGTGTTTTAAATTGTGGAAAATTCGAAGAATCTTAAGTAGTGAGTTCCTCCAAATTGTAGGCAGAACTGATGTTGTGGTTGGTGATGGCGTCCGAAGCAGGTCCGACGTAATACGGTAAACTCACCGGCAATCGAAGACGTTGAGGCGCCCAGCCACACGTGGGAGTTTTCCAGCAGCTTAGCCTGAAAGGAAACAAGAAAATACTAACTTTAGTAACGTTTAAATGGAGGAACAGAGTCAGGAGGTTTTGATTTGTCTTAGTTTACTGACATGGGAATGTTAAGTATTCTTATGCAGGAGTGCCATAATTTTCACACAAGAAAGATCAATATTGGCATTTATATAAAACAGTTACGGCCATTGTTACCAATCCTACTGATCAACTGTTGAGCAAAAATTTTGGATGAAGACCCTTCAAATGCACAAATAACTTCTCCCAAATGCAACTCTCCAACCAACAGGCGAATCGAATCTCCAATACTAAACAAATCACTTAGCTCAGTGAAGGAATCAGATTGATCGATCAAAAAGTTGGGAACAACAGCCATTACTGGTGTTAAAAAAAATCTATACAAAATTTTAAGAAAGTGATAAATAGAAAAAGCAGTAAGAATATTAACAAAATACTATTATTGACAAGTATTTGATAATATATTTATGTTGGCAAATAAGCAGACTAATATCTTTTTTAATGATTTTTTATGTAAATACCGCACAAGAGTCCTAATTGCTCTCGCCTGGAGCCAGTGAGACTATGGCATCCACATTTGGGTAAGTATGGAGTGAGGCTCAAGGTAGGTTGGGTGGGGAAGGAGAGGAGGAAGAGGAAGGTGGGGAAGTACTTGGCTATTCAGATTTAGTCACCAAATACGACTAAAGCAATTTCGAGTAACGTTTTATTTCTGAATGGTGGTCTATTACAGAGCGATACTGAGAGTATCTAGGTAAAAGATAGAAGTAACAAGTTAGAAGTCGATTACGTAGGTATGTACCTACTCATGTTATATTTGTAGCAATTAATATTCGCAATGTATTTAATTAAAAATTAATGACAATAACACTTGGTGCTTAAAATTCGTTAAATAGAAATCGTTAAAAAATGTTAATTTTTTACCAGAAAACGTAGATATCAGTTATTTCTAAGTCGAGGATTAACACACTCTAGTCACCCGAATAGACTCTAGCAACGCCGGGTTTATTTGAAATATCATAATTTACATAAATTTGAGAAGTAATAAAAATATTAAAAATAACATGTTTTAATGTACGTGTCGGTAAAATAAAATCAAACAGTATTACTATTGGCGTGTTTTAAGCACTCGTAAACCGCACGCCGGAATATTTCCGCAAAAATAAAAGCTGGCGAAATAAAAATAATATGAAAAAAAAATGATCGGAGGATTTTTTCCAAGTGCGGTTTTCATTTTTTTATTACGAGCTTTAAATAAAATCGCCATCAGCGGACTGGCGGCATCGGCGACGGCGATCACGGCGTGTCAAACACACGCAAGGACGGCCGCTACATGAACATGAATAGAGCCAGAGTGCCTACATCTGCCCGCGTCTGCTGCAGAGAGCAGGTCACCGCCGATGTGCGCCCGCTGCCCGCCGAATGCCGCGTCTCCTCTTGGCGTCCCGCGAACCGCCGGGATTCGCGGTTGAAATGCGCCATTTTCATCGTTTGAAAAAAAATCGCAAAATTTAACGCGATTTTTTTAACGTTTTTACGTGGTTATGTTGCTAATATCATAGGTGGCGACCAATTTTGACGTGGAAAAGATTTCTGGTAGATGTAAACGCCAATGTGGTAGGTGTAGGAAATTATATATTTATTTTATTTTTATTAGGAGTGAACAGTAAAAATTATACAGTTTTTCTTTTTATACCCAACTGAACTGCCCAAGTAATAATCTTTTGAATTTTTTTGTGATACATTGAAAATGTCCACTGATTTAGGAGGATAAACCCCACATCAACCTCAGAATTGTGTATAGAAAAAAAGAGAAAAATACATTCCTGGAAAATGCAACAATATCATATGCACCATCTCTGACGTAAAACATATAAGTTGTGGTAAGCAGAGGTCCCAAAAAAAACTACAGAATAAACGTGAAAGCTATAACAACACCCATGTCCATTAGTATTCGGGCCAATGAGGAGTACACTATACGGTAGTTAGTCCCCGAATTTGTATACTGAAATAAATCCCAACTTCTAGTATTACGTTGCGGAATCCGTACGATTGTGAATGCAAGCAATTCGGGGCTATCCGATGCATCATTAAGAATTTTATAAGAGAAAAACGAAGTCAGTGAAAATCCTTCTGTCCGATAATGAATATCCTGATCTTTGAAAAGAATGAAGTAGTTCAACAGAATTGTTGGAATACCCATTTTAAAACTAAGAAAGCATAAGAATTTATATTGAATTATTTTTATATGATGAATATGAACTTCTACGGGAACATCATAATGTGGATTCCGTACGGTAGAATTGTATTCAATTGTAATGCTAAACTTATCAGGTTTGGTCAATACAATTTGTCGTTGAAAATTGTAACTTTATTAGGTATTTTATCGTTAAAATGTGTAATTTTCACCTCTTTTTTTAATTTTTACCATGTTTATACTTTTAACGTGGGTAGATTGCTAATATCACAGGTGACACTAAACGTTGGCGTGGGATGGATGTTTCAATGCCTTCAAGCGCGTTATTGGGTGACTTTAAGTTTACTAATATTATCATTGAGATTTAATTTGACGTCAAATGTTCAAAGTAACTGATGTAACCGGCTACTAGATGGTTTCACGGTTGAAATGTGTCGTT
The DNA here is from genome assembly GCA_951813805.1 of Limnephilus auricula. Classification (NCBI taxonomy): domain Eukaryota; kingdom Metazoa; phylum Arthropoda; class Insecta; order Trichoptera; family Limnephilidae; genus Limnephilus; species Limnephilus auricula. Next base: position 36,723,416 of record OX638391.1, read on the forward strand.
CTCACTGTTTGTAAAAATGGCAAAATTTTATACATTTTTTACGTGGGTAGGTCACTAATATAACAGCTGGGACAAAATGTTGACGAGATTGCTAGTACGAGCTCCTGTGAAAGTTATCAATCATTTTGCATATAATATATTGTTGGATTGTTATTTATTCAAAACTTGTACACCGTTTTCACAGTGATTTTTTTTTTATTTATGCTGTTTTTAAAAGCGTGAAAAATTAAATGTGCATTTTACCATCAGTTTCTTATCTGGGGAATGTTGTGAGGTTGAATGAGGACAGGAGTCAGAATGGGAAGAGAAAGGCTGAAAAGTACGTAGATACCTAGTTCTTTCTATCTGGTTTCTACAAGTACATAATGCCATTTGGAGCAAAGCGCAACCTTTGCACAAAAACATAATCTTATAAAAATATCACGAATTTAATATTTCAGTTTCTCCAATGTAGACATTTTGGTAAAAAATATGGTTTAAAAAACTAGTCCGTTAGGTTCGTTAGTTCGTCCTCTGACCGTCTGAAAAGTTACGCCAGCACATGGACTAAATAATACAGTGCAATAGAACTTTAAAAAATGTTTATTGTAATGATATGGTATTCACGTTGTCTGGTCGGGTGAGTGACCCGAGTTCAATGTGCAACTCAAAGGGTAGGAAGATAATCATACCTAATAAATATTCCATAGACAGCGGAACAAAGAGAAACATGTACTCGTGTGATTCGCAAATTATTCGATTCCGCAGAACGAACGGTTCATATTACAAGACAGGCCGCACTAATCCAATGTAGACCACGACAATGTGTTCGACTTCTGCAGGCAGCGATATCGCACACGCATTACTAGGCCCGACCCTTTTCAAAAGGTAGCTAAATTCAGTGATTTTTGCATGCAAGAATTAAATATGTAATGTTCATACTCATTCCGTATCAAATACGAAAGCAAAATAGAATTCGAAACACTGATTGCAATATCTTGAAAAACGATCGTTAAAACGGTTCTTAGAGATTCGCGATTTGGGAATATAACATAATATTATTATTTGATTGTAAAATTGAGGCACGTGTTTATTAAATATTGCATATTCGATTCCGCGAGTAAAATGTGCGATATTTCCAGCACGGTGTAAACACGAAGCGGCCAGTAAAAAAGTATCCCGTTTGAATATCTTTGGCTAGTTAAAAATATTACGAGCAGTTTACTGCGCATTGCTGGAGGAGAGAATAACAAAGAACAACGTGCGAGCATCTCCTACTATTCTTAGAAAGCAAAGTGTATTGTTTTAGAGAGAGTAGTAGTCAATTTAAAATATATATTTTGTATGTAACCCTTAAAATGATGATGTCTTGGAAAAGGATTTTTCTTTTTTTTGCATTTGACACAGTTAACCCAACTGCACTCTTGGATGAACTCGACCAATTCGGATCATAATTAATTTGTAAATTGTTTGTTAAAGAGGCAAAAATAAGTTACGTTCATTTTTCGCTCAACCCACTTTCCTCTGGTTTTCCTCAAGGATCAAACCTTGACCCCTTAACTGTTTTCATTATTTATTTATCAAGAACATCCACAAAAATTGGAAATAAAATTTGGAAAATATCTGCTAACGTAGCTACGATATAAAGCTGTTCCTAAGATTCAGAACCCTAGAAAAGTGCCTACAGCTTCAGAACAACCTAAATTCTAACGTTGAAAGAAATTGAACTAATAAATCAGTATTTATTTAAATTAATTTGTTATGTATTATAACTACTAAAGAAGTCTACGGTCTATTTTAACTATCAGATGTACAATAGTCTTCTCTTAAACACACTAGAACTTGGGAATGACATTTGATTCATATTTAACTTTTCACATTCATATTATAGAGACGTTATGCAGCAGGGCCGTGAGAATGATTTGTGCTAAACAATTATCCAACTCTACTATAGTTCGCTTGGTGTAGTATATCTTATTTTACAAAATGGCTCTGTAATATTGGGACATGGGGATGTTAATGGCGGAGAAAGTACAAAATAAGTTTCTACTGCATTCATATTTTAGAAAACTTGTATATTATCCCGGGATATATCCGTCAGCCTTCTTATCTGGTCATCAGATAGAAAGCTGATTTGTTGACAATGGCCTACAACCCCAAGAGCGCGCGTTCACAGATATTGCCTTATTCGGAGATGCAGAACTAATATACCATTAGCAAGTAAATTTATTTTGATTAATTTGTATTCACAGGGTATTAATTAAAAATAATATAAAGAATACTTGCGGCACATTCCGAGTGGAAGACACTCTTATTTTCGTATTAAAATGATATTCTAAAATATATATCATTTTATTTGTAAACACGGGACTGAAGTTCTTACGAACAAATTAACAGTGTTTCAATGTTTGTTGACGGGAAAATGTAAGAATAATTTGTTGCTATACGTACGAAATTACGTATACCAACAAATTATTCTTACATGTTCCCGCCAATAAACATAGAAACCCTGTTAATTTTCGTTGTTTGCTTTTGGGTTGTTATGCCGTGTTGCGCTACCTCCTTATTCCGGATGTGCGTCGGAATGTCGGCTAAAGAAGGAGGTAGCGCAACACGGAACAACACCCCAAAAACAAAAACAGACCTAGTCGTTCTACGGATTGTGAGACTAGAGATGACACTTGTATGGCGTAAAGCGTAGCCATTTCGTGTCACCTGATAGTTGAGATAGAATTCCCTAGAATAAAACCGATGCGACGCGTTGTAGGACTGTGTGGTGAACGCAAGAGAAAAGTTAATTAGATATCGATGTGTGCTGCAACATTATTCTAGGAACATTATAAATCGTTATTAGAATCACGTAAAGTTTTCGCATATAAATCGATTATAGAACATCGAAAATAACCGTAACTTTTAAGGACGCATTTCAAAAGCGTCGCTCTAAAAGCTTTTAACTCGCTGCTTGTGTATAATGATATTATATTAGTTTTGTGACCAAAATAAGTTAATGCAGTTTTGATGTCCAAGTTTAAACTAAAGTCGATTATAACACGTGCAGAAGTAATTCACCGATGTTGATAAATATACAAGATTAAACTGTTGGCAATTGTAATATTATGGGAACGATACGTGGATACGGCCGCGGCTATAAGATAAGTATCTACGATTCACGCCGCGCGGAGGGAATCGTTTGTTCGCTGGAAATACATCCACAGTCTGCAAATCACGGTATAATTAATAAATTAACGACAATAATGGTATGCAAGCGGGATTAACGCATTAAAGTGAAATATTATAGCGGCTTTACATATTTTAAAGAGAGTTGGATGGGAATTCGTGTTCAAGTGGTTGAAACAGTGACAATAAACTGTTTAAAGAGCGAGGCTCTGTTTGTACCATAAATTGACAAGTTGCGCTACTGTCTTTAGTGCTGAAAGCCTTGTTTTATTCAAATACACTGGGTACAATAACGATTACTACCCTCCTTCTCATGTTTACTACCGACGATTCCAGGAGTTGGTTGGGAGGAGAGAGGAGGGAGGAGGACTGGGGAGGAACTGGGAGCAGGCATGTAGTTTAAATCCCCGGTAGCCATTGTCCAGAGTCTCGTATGTCGTAGGCTCCAGCGATTGATGTTCGGCTAAATCAAGCCTCGTCGAATAGACCGCCTTTCATCAAATACCCTCAATGGATCTCCTTTCAACATTTACCAACAAGCAACTATAGCCGCTGTAATAGGTCAAAAGATACCATACAAGGTACTGTTCCCAGGTGGTTCAGTCGCTTTTACCTAAATGCGAATTTGAAGAGACGACCAGGTTCTGAAAGGCGCAATGGGGACAAGATGATCGCCTCTTGGTAAGTATCAAACAAGACCGTGCATAATAAATACATATACATACATGTAAATATGTAATGATAGTAAACTCAAAACTATTAACCAATGGAAAGCCAATCTAAATTATAACCCTTTGACAATAAAATGAGCCCTTAGCCCCCTCTATGCACCCTTGTTTTATGGGTTTTGCATTTGAGTGCACTGAAGTCATATTAACTAGTTATTACAATAAATCTGTACACTCACAACTAGACGATCAATGAGTGTTATGTAGATACCTATCTGTACAGTTCAGTAAGGAAATTTTAAAAAAAAGTACCTACATTACTTATATACATATATTTATATAGCGCGGTTTTCGTGGGAAAATAACCCCTTGGGGATATACCTTAATTCACGTGAACTTATAACTAAAAACATACAGCTTAAATTTATTACTAATGAACTAATGAACAACACATGCTCGTGCGCGTTACGGTTTAAACTTACGGTTGTTTCACAGTATCTTTTAAAAATCCGGAGAGAAGCCATATTTTAGGATTTAGATTTTCGAAATTTTGAGAGGAGTGTCATTTCATACAGAAAACGGAAATTTGAAATGTTGAAAGAAAATACGGATAGAATTATAAAAATAAGTTAAGTTTGTAATTTTTCAGCGTTTTTTTCTCTTTTGATCTGCGTCTTCGTAATATTTCTAGGAAAATAAATGTGTCCATACGACTTGCATTTTAGGAGGATCTTTTAATCTGAAAAAAATAAAAGTAAATTAAATTCTATTATCAAAGAATTTACAAAAAATTTTACGGTAAATATTCTGAAATATCTTTTCAAAGTTAATTTAATTTAATTATTTAAACGCCATAAAAGGCTTTTATATTCAAGTGATACACATGTTTACAATGATACACAGGAGAGAAAAAAATTATGAACCCAATACGTGCTCTGAAATAATATCGAAATGTATCGTAAAAAATAAATATAAAAAAAAAAAAACATAATTATAGGTCTACAAAAACAGGGAAACAAAATTCCGTTATCGATATGGTTAAGTTCACGATACAAAGGTAATGTTTTTGACCACTTTTAATTTTTTGTGTATTTCCACTACTTTAAAAGATTGTAGGCCAGTGGTTCCTAAACTATTTTGCCCATAAGAAGGGAGGGGGAGGGGAGGGGGGGGGATATCGAAACCAGATAATTTTTTATAACTTGTGGACCCCCATTTTTGTATCACGCCAACGTAGACCCCCATAGAGTCTCCCGTGGACCCCTGGGGGTCCACTTTGGGAAACACAGCTGTAGGCGAAGCATGCCAGTTAAGGCGTAGATAATACATTATAACATACATTATCAAAAATATCATTGAAGATTAAGTTTCCAATTCATCGTTGACTCGAACAATGAATTGAAAGCACCCTGTACGGTGCGGAGTTAATATTGTGAGCAATATTTTCATTGACGGGGAAATAAGCAGCATGATATTACCCGGGCCATATTTCCGCGCAGGCTCTAGAGTCCCATATTGGGTGCCCTCTAGTGCCTATATTGTTTGGAATTTTGGCGAGCCGAATACAGTGGAAGTCGGTGCTCAAACGGACCGATTGCTGCTTTTCGAAAAGTTTTGAAATATGCGATTTTCGCTCAGGGCAAAGTGACACTTATTTGAAAACCGTAATATTTCAAGCCGTATACAGTACCCAACATAAATATTTTTCTACGCTCTGGGTAATATCCATTATTTACGTACTTAAATATTTCTGTTTGTAAGAATTTATGTAATTAGAATTAATTTACTTAAATACTTTAAAATTTATGTACTTAAGTATTTATGTACTTAGGGGGTTAACCCCTAGTTAGTTAACCCCTGATTAGGTAATAAATCCACATTGGATTTGCTAGTAGCCTGAGGCAAATGCGTTTCCTCGATTTTATGTTATTTTGAATCTAAAAGTAAATTTTATTCGCCTGGCAAGGAAATAATGTATCCTAATAATATTCTAGCTTGTCGTTTTGTCACTTATAAATACGTTTATTTTATCTGTGAAAAAGCCCGTCGCAAGATTTTCATTGGAGTTTGTTGTAAAAAAATTATGTAGAATTGTGTTTAAAAACATCGTGCATGTATCAATGTGGTGTTTTATAACTTTTATCTGACAACTGTACCCTACCGTAAGTTTGTGTTTAAGATTTTTTAACTTGTGATATCGTAGACGGTAGTTCAAAAGGCTACTCATAGATGGCACTGCTAACAATAGAACTATCGATAATGCAGAGATTGAGATCTACATAAATACAAGCTTAAGGACAAGGCCCAAAATTATTCCAACCGCCAGCTAAAAAAGCCACCCGAGCTCATTAAAATATTTCACCAATGAAAGTGCAAAGTGGTTCGTGGAAATGGTGCGACGACCAGGAGTTACAACAAACTCCTTGTTAAAAAAATATCTATGTTGAATTGTGACAGCACAAAAATGACCTAAAGTAGTGCGTTATTGAGGGTAAAATCATCGTACAGTTAGCAAGTTGGAGTACGGCAGATTGCGGGCGGGTGATGGTGATGTGGTGGCTGAGTACATTGGTTATCAGCAGAGCAAAGCAGAGCAGTGCAGCCAGAGCGGGTGAGGGCCCTAGCGCAGCGGCCGGGAGAAGAGCGCTAATAACCCCACTAGCGCCACTAAGCCCGACGGCGCCCGTAGCGCCACTAGAGGCGCTCAGGCCGCGGCCGTCTAGGGTGACGCTGCGAACACACGAATAGCGGGCCCACTCCCCCGCAAAGAATAAAATAGCACACTCACAAGAAGTGGCCACACGAGTGCGGGAATATGATTATTCTTTTTTAAATCGTGGATTTCTCGGGGTGCTGCTACCTGTACCGGCGGTTGCAAACGTGGATTACGAACTCCGTATTCTGTGCTATTATAAATAGTTCACATTTACTTGTTTTACAATAAATGTCAGTTTTCCCATCTATATTTAAAACAAAAGATATTTTTTTTAAAATATAGATGGGAAAACTGTGAATGAAAAGTAAAAGTGAAACTGTGTGAGTGAAGTAAAACTTCTAAAGAGAAAGAAAATGTGCGCGAACTGCTCTCTCTTGCTCCTGCAGTGTTACAGAGCGTTCGCCTCGCCCGACTACGCGTAACGTAGTAACGCTTTTTCGTAACGCATTCGCCAGCTTACCCCCCAAGTCAAGCGTGCGTAAAGAAGTTTTACTTAAAAAAAGTTCAATTTTAATGGAATAACTTTTTAATGTGATACCCATCAATGTTATATGTTAACACAACACAGGCGCAGCCGGTAGGATAAAAACAATGTTAACAACCTTTTAATGAAAATTAAAATAATTAATAAATACCGTAAAAAATGTAAAATGTAAACTAACTAACTAACTAACCATCACGCCGTTTCCCCGCAGGATTAGGCAGAGAGGACGGACCGCCAAACACCTTTACAAACACATTCACATTCATACATCGTCTCATACATACTCTTCTATTTTTCTGACTCTTGACGTGTAAAATGTACGAAAACAATTATTGAGCTCCTATAAGTAGCACAATAATGGTAAAGGTTGACGCTTGAACCTTGGTCAAAGAACTCCAACTGCCCAACTCAGTAGTTACAAAGTTTGCGATAATAAATAACAAAAATATTGATTAATTTAATATCTCCTCACTCCTCCGGAAAGTTGTTAGGTACCTACGTCACGAGCAATGAAAAATCGCCCGCGTAGAAACCCAGTCTTACAAAAAGCCTTTTTATTGAAATGTCGAATAAATTAAAATATAACGAATAGTCCATTAGTTAATTAAATAACTACACGCTCTATTTACGAATATTTCATTACGATCCATTATGTGATAGAAAATAAATCTAGCTTTCGTGAAAAATGAAAAATAAAGGAGTCGAACAACATTAATTTATAGAATTGCTATCCGTTGTTCGTGTTTGAAGTCAGTAACACATAAGACAAATAAATGAGTAATGCAAAATATCACATCATTGGGGCGTATAAAGCACAATACAGAGATGAGTTATTTTCGGTTAAAAAGCGTGTTTCTCACTCACGCCCGAGCTATTTCCAAATTGTGAAAAATATAGGGAAAAAAGTCACGATCTGTTATGCCAAAGAGTCCGTTCTTGCTTCGAGGGTACGAGAAGTTAGTTTAGTGAAACCAAACCCAGCCGAGCCGAGACAGCATTTAACTGTCAGCCTTTATCGACCCGCCGTATTTATATCGTGTTATTATAATAATTGCATTTTATTCCGAAATCTTCCGATGGCGTATCCGCTGATTTATGAATACCTTAGTATTACAGCCAACAATAAATCTGTATCTTCATTTCAAACATTAAATTACGCCGGGACATGAAATAAAATACTATAAATCTTACTTTTAAATAAAACTTAAACTTTTAACCTTTTTGGATAATTGTAGGTATTTTTCCATATGTCGGCTGACATGTATTCATTATTCTTATCCAGTAATAATATACTTTCGCTATATATTTATATCGAATCGGATTAGGGTCAAAGGCTAGGAGATATATTATTATTCACGTGGTTTTTAGTTCACCGATTTCCTGTGCGGGTAGTGACCGGCGCGGTCGTGTGACTCCGGTCCGACAGTACCTACGTACATACACCACCTAGTATCAGTCAACAGAAACAATGCTTCATTTCGTGTTGTGTCAGAGCGGTATTAATGCTCATGCTCGTTGCAGATCCGATGATAGATTACAACGTAAACATTTTCATAAAACCTTTATGCGCCTTTAAACAAATGATTAGTGAGAAAACAGTGGACAGAACAGTAGTTGTCTTTGTTTTACTATTTAATCAAATACACTACATTTAAAGCAATAACACCAATAAGTTATTAATAACTTACCCAATACTATAATGTACCTACGAGAGCTACCGTACAAACAACAGTTGATGACGAATATATAAAGGAAACTTAGTCATTGTGAACTGTCACCTATTCGTTTTGGATCTGCAGTTGTCCTAGGAAACGATGAGAAGTTACCGAAAGTTATCCTGTCAATCGTTATCGACCGAGTGTGCTAGGGGCCCAGACCCCCTAGCATACTCGACCGATAAGCATCGGTAGGATAATTGTCGGTAACTTCTCGTGGTTCCCTGGGACAACTACAGATCACAAACGTAAAAACAACAGTTGATATCGAATATATAAAGGACACTTAGTCATTGTGAACTGTCACCTATTCGTTTTGGATCTGCAGTTGTCCTATGGAACGATGAGAAGTTACCGACAATTATCCTACCGATCCTTGTCGATCGTTGTCGATTGTCATTGTCGGTAACTTCTCATCGTTCCCTAGGATAACTGCATATCTCTTACGTACAAACACCAGTTGATGTCGAATATGTTAAAGACACTTAGTCACTGTGAACTGTCACTTATTCGTTGGCGATCTGTAAGCATGCTAGGGAACGATGAGAAGTTACCGATAGTTATCCTATCGATCGTTGTCGATCGAGTGTGCTAGGGCCTCAGGACTGACCATTGCACACACTCGCTTGTAACCAGATAACATGAAATTAGTAATGGATACGCAGTTGTGGGGGATACATTTAACTGCACGGAAGGTAAGTACAAGAAGGCTATACTATCAAATATTTTCAATCAATATTGATTTGACCTAAGTGTATTTATACCTTTTTCTATGTACGCGTATTTATACTTTTATATCCTTCAAGATATTCTATTCTTTCTGATGTCATTGTACGATCTAATGACGCATGTAATAGTTATTTAAAAAAAATATTTTTACTACTTTCTTATACTTGTATTTAATTGTGACGTGCAATTATTGCTTACGGTAGGTATATCTTCTTTATATATAAAAATCTCGTGTCACAATGTTCGTCCGAGGTAAACTCCGAAACTACTCAATCGATTTTGATGAAATTTGGCTTAGTGTGTTTAATTTGGTCTAACTTAAAAGATATGATTGTTTTTATCTCGATTATTTACCTCAATATTTATTATTGCGAAATTTTTAAGACAATTATTTGTAAGTTCTATAAGTTTCTGACAGATGACGGTGTGATTTAATTTATTGATTTGTAGATTACACTTGGTTATGTAGATTAGGTAACCATCCGGTAGTCACACCAATGCGTGGACGGGTCAGCTAGTTATTAAATAAAAAGAACAAACGTAGAAAACTTTCAAAAATTTCTTTATAGTATTTGTAGAATAATACTATTTTTGCAGTATAAGAAAAGTAGTACAAACATTGTATCTAATTACCTATCTGAAAATGTTTTAAACCAATTTCACACAAAAAAACATTTTATTCGGGGATAAACAAAAATTGACATAATTATTGAATTTTTTTGAGACACCTTACAAGGGTGCCCCTGACTGTACCTACAGTATACCGTATATCACCACCCGTTTGGGAAGAGTTTTGAAGCGGATTAAGGTAGGGGCCATAGGAAGGGATTTATTATTGCGGGTTTGACGAGGGCCGTATTATATGAAGCAAGAAAAAGTGGCACCGGTATGTCGATCCCCTTACGAACCGACTTGCACAAAAAAGATGTCGAAGTTTTGTTGTCTACCAATTCACCTCTAGCTTATGACAGTCGCCAAGAAATGAATCTTGTAAAATAAAATATTTCGAAACAATTCGAGTATAGTAACAAAGTCATCATTAGTTCTTACTATCGACACTTTTTCAATCAAATTTAGGTATGTAAGTGTATATATTTGGAAAAATTCGATATTTCGAAACATTCCGAGTAGTTACGAAGTCATCATTTTCATCACCAGTTCCAACTATGGACACTCTTCCAATCAATCGTTTGCACCACTTAAGTATGTAAGATTATATATTTTTGGAAAAATTAAATATTTCGAGTCATTAGAGTCATCAATCTCCCCACTTCCTATTATCGACACTATTTCAATCAATCATTTGCGCCTTATGTAAGTGTACATATTTGGATAAATTAAATATTTCGAAACATTCAGAGTAGTTACAAAGTTATCATTCTCATCATTAGTTCCTACAATCGACTCGTTTAATCAATCATTTGAACCATTTCGGTATGTATGTATGCATATATATATGGAAAAAATAAATATTTTTAAACATTCCGAGTAGTTACAAAGTCACCGTTCTCATCATTAGTTCCTACTATCGACATTCTTTCAATCAATCATTTGCGCAAATTATATGTATGTATATATATAATATTGATATTACTTTGTATTCCCATTATTTGACAGCTAGCAGAATCATTTATTCCCACACTGCTACAAAGAGTGCGAGCATATTGTGGGAAAGACTTGAATGAGGTATTGAAGGAAGGTTGGTGTTGTTAGGTTGGCTGGTTGGCTAAGGCCGGCCCGTATGGAGAATGAACCACCCGCACCTTCCTCGTTAAACACTTATGCTGTCTCCAGTAATTGCAGTTTATTGTCGTAATTGCCACTAGACCCGCGAACCCAAAGGGGAGTCCACGGGGCCTGGCACTATGTAAATACCCCAACACAGTGCGCTAGCGTTTAGCGTAAAGCGTAAAGCGCCGAGAAATGCAACAATTAGCTATTTACCGTCTTAAAATTAGTGTTGAAACTGGCTTATTAAAATTGAGTGTTATAATTGTTGCCTATTTGAAAGTAAAGCCCTTTTCCAGGTTTGCAGGCTTTTTTCTACGGTGGGGCGTAACCAGCTAAATCAAATAAAGCACTCATGGGATCACATTTTCAAAGTCTTCCTCTAATTATAACAAATGTATTGGCAAATGGAGGGTTTACATATTGCATCAATGGTTAAGAGGTTTAGACCACTTTTGAGCAGTCGTTCGGTTAGCGGAATGACTGGGAGTTTGATGTGGCGAAAACTCCCTTTCTCGTGTTATTTTTTTAACAATACGGTTGTCTTGAAAGTTAATAATGTTATTTCGATAACCGGATAAATCAGAACACATTTGACAGTGATATAAAGTCATGAAAAGCGTTGAAGAAAATATGCTAGGTTATATTAGGTGTTCGGCTAGTTTTTTTCATCACTTTAATTACTATATATGTATCACTTCTCAAACGTGGTGTGATTTGCACTTGAATCATAAATCAAAAATCTTCTCTGATAAAACGAAAATTGGGGAGGAAAACAAGCGCGAGAGATGCAGGTTGAAATGTATTACTTGTTTACTGAGATCTGTTCACTAAACACGGTAAAATCATTTCAAGCAACGCGCGATTTACGGTTCTGAATGGCGGTCTTTCACTAGGCGATCATAAAGGTAGGTACATAGTACGTACAACTCTTGATCGTGCCGCAAATATATTATAGAATATTATAATGTCACAATCTCTTTTACGGATCATTATATTATTATTACAATCATGGAGATAAGAATAGATCGTTTAGTCAATGATAATAGTATGCATTGTGGGAAGTGACGAATCGCGAGGTGGGAGATGTCAAGTGTGACAGTGTGACAGTGTATCAGTGATCAGTGTTCAGTGTGAGAGTGTGCGTGTCGCGCGACGCGCCCGGTGCAGCGCGAAGAGAGCATCGACGCCGTGCAGGAAGACGCCGGCGCGGCCCAGGCGTCGGCGTCGCCCGCGGCGTCTCTCCGCCACAGCAGCTCCCCGCGGCGCCCTTTGATCTGGCCGGTCGGGTTGGTCCGGTAAATAAAGCTTCCGACTCATTAACACGCAGTTATGTTAAAGAGACCGCACAGATAATTAAATGGATTATTGTAATAATATTTATAATGCTTGGCTTGGCTCTTTCAAGTCGGGCCGGCAACTCTCATTCGCGGAAATATTACGGTTTTGTTTCGTTATTAAACATATACATTTATATACACGCGCACAACACATAAATACCTTCCGCCACCTATCTTCTTCTGATGGAGAATTTAATATTTAAACCTTCGCGATTTCCATTCAAAGTTTCCATTAGAGGGACGTTGTTTTTCTTCTCGCACAAACGCAACAAAAGGAGACTTACATAATACTATCACCTGAAACCACTGGAGAAATAAGTGATTAGAAGTACGATGAGCATATATGGAACCCGCACTAAGCTCAAACTTCACATACTCCGGGTAAGATTGATAAATATGAAATATAGAAATTCTTCCTGAACGGAGAGCCAATGTTATTAACCTCTCTTTGGCAAAAGAGTTGAAAGTCTTACGCGTACTGGATATTCATATTAATGATTATTACTTTCAACACAGTAGGAGAATTATAAAGGTTCAATTAAATATATTAAGCAACAAATAAAAATTGGATTTTAGGCTCAAATTGACAAATTAATTGAAGCCAGCAGGCATTTTGTCATTTAATTAATTTTTTAGAGCCAACAATCTATTTTCTAATAATATAATCATAGATTAACTTCATGCGGGCAATAACAGCCCTCACGCATTTGGAAGCCCAATTCAACTCTAAGCACTAAGCTACAGTAAATTAATCTCCATAACGGTATACAACATTATTTGCAACTGTTGTTATTTAAAATACAGAAAGATACAAAACATTTTATGAATAAAAATATGAAATTATTAATAAAAAGATTTTTCTCACATTTTTTGGGACTAACTACCATATGTATTCCTCACTGTCCAGAATGTGAATGGAGGGAAGTAATTAAGTCAGTGGACATCTTAAATTTATCACTAAATAAATAAAAAATATTGTTACAAAATTTTGCTATTCCTGTGTAAAAGTTTATAAAAGGGCTTCAATAATAAATAAATAAACAAATTAATACATCGTAATAGAATTGACGTGCGAAATTAATGATTTTTTTTTGTATTTCGTCGATAATTGCACAAATTCGTAAATTTAAAAACATTATAAATTATTGAGTAATTTAAAAAAGTTATAAATAATATATTTGACGACTGCAGTTGTCGAGGGGTAAGGCTTTATTAAGGATTCCAGAGTCTTACTGCCTCCCAAAGGGGAGCAGTCGGGACACTTGTGCAAGAAAAAAGTATTAAAAAAAATCATAGAACATAAAACAATTTTTTTTTAATACATCAGCATGTTACAGAACTAATGGTCCATTCCTCAGATTTACCTAGACATATTATAAAATGTAAATGGTTTTCGGGAGAGCACGTACATTTTTAAGCGAGAACTTCTGCTCATCAGAACACGCCAATAAACAGAGCATTTTTAAGGTAATTTCTTTGTAGCTTTAAAAATAAATAGAACTTGCTTAAAACGTGAAAAATAACTTCAAATATTTGACAAATTGTTCAAATTTTCGATTAGATACAAAAGTGCTCGATGTTCTAGCACTTTATATTTTTTTTAGTTTAAATACGGGACGTCAGAAGAGAATGATTAATAATTATAAATAATTTAACATTTTTTTAAATTTTGACTGTTGTTGTTAATATATATTACCGTAAAATAGTATTAAAAAGGTTTATTTTCAATTTGGAAATAAATTATATAATAAATATGGTTTAATGCTAGAACGATAGCTCGTATATTCGCTTTCTGACCGCGCGCTGTACAAGTCGCTCTTATTGTTATTCCAGGACGGAGGTTTTGGCGAATTTGGTAATTAAATTTGAAACCGTACGTTACCTCCTGGGCCCATGCGATGTTCGGGAGTAAGCAGAGGCGGATTAAGTTGATGGGAGGCCTCTGGCGGTAAACATTTCTAGACTTGACATCACCAATTTTTTTGGCCACGGAACCAAAAATAGCCGCTTGGGTGTTGACGGAACCCCAGTTCCATCCCAAAATTTATTGTTAATACGTAATTTTTTAATGTGTATACTGCTGCACATTAGTCACATATTCCCAGAGCCAATGCACTATGGCATCCCTCATTGAGTACGCTACGCCATAAAAGGCTTTTACATTTAAGTGATACATAAGTTTACAATGATAGACACGAGAGAAACAGATCATGAACAAAATACGTAAACTTAAATAATATCTAAATATATCTCAAAAAATAACATCAAGCATATAGTTTACATTCAGAAGAAAAAAATCTACATTTAAGATATCTCTAAATGCTCTAGTTTTTATAGATCTTAAACATTAATGAACATGTAATGTTATTTTGGGCGCCAGATTCAAAACACTGCAGAATGTTGTACAAACTAAAGTTTGTATGTTGTGTAAAACTTTTTGTACATTTAAAAACAGATCGAAAAACGTTGAAAGTCATAGCGATCACAAAATTAATCGATGGCTAAATCTGAAAAAAAAGAAACTGTGTAATTCAAATGAACGTGATATTACAATTTACAAAAAATTGACTGAAATGTCGCTCGGTTATAGTTAGAAAATATTAACGGCCGATGTTCTCAACTTTTCGATCGATCAATCCGAGTCTCCGATACGATAAGAGATTTGTTTAGTAACGCACGATTCGCCTGTTGGTCGAAGAGTTAGGGAAGAGCTTATTACTGCATTTGAGGAATACATTTATTTTTTGTTGTTTTTAACCACGAACCTATCGAGTCCGAGACCACTTGCAGATTGGGTACCTTGACGGCCGCCTAGTCCGCCTGATGCTTGATCCGCTCCTGGGAGCAAACCGGCCATGGGTGTATATAAGTGGATTACAGTCGACTTCCATCAACACCCGAGAGCATTGAGAGTACACTGGGTAAACTAGACATCCTGGATACAGTAGGCACGCAGAACATACGAGTGTGGCTGGGTACCCGCTGCCGTGAGCATTCTGCGCCTAGGTATCGGGAATAGTGTAATTTACCCACTCTCAATGACATTATGAAGTTTACAAAACACGGCCATAACATATTCCGGGCGCAATCCGACCTCGCTCGGGCACTATTCGGGAGCAATTGAAAACAACAACGAACTCTGATTACTGTGCTGAGAAAGGTCCCAAACAAAATTAAATAAATACCATAATACGAAATCGATCAAGCTTAATGGATTATCACGGAATTTTCATTCTATTCACATAATAAATTTAAATTTATATTTAGAAACCAAACAATAATTTATAAAATACAATGTAAAATGAACTTTATGATAAACCAATTTAGTTCAATTAATGTTCACGTACTAATTCTATTAACTAATCAGGGTTGCATTATTTCACTGTAGGTACATGTCGAAATAATTAATTTACTATCATTTCATTATTATGATGTATTAATTTTATTAACTTATTGGCGTTGCAATATTATGTGATAAATTTATTATATTAAGAACATTGATTATTATGATTAATTTTATTAACTTATAAGCATTGAATTATTTTGAGGTATTAATTTTATTAATTTATCAGCATTGTATTATTATAGTGGACCGATATAATCTGCTATATATTATCAAATGAGCATCACATTATTATGATGTATTAAATTTATTAACTAACGAGCATTGCATTATTATGATGTATTAATTTTATTAACTTATGGGCGTTGCATTATTATTGTGTGTTAATTTTAATATCTTAGGAACATTGCATTATTATGATGTATTAATTTTATTAACTTGTAAGCATTGCATTATTGAGGTTGTTGGCGCAACTATGCATGTATATACCTACCTTCCTTCCTTCCACCTACCTATCCCTTCTGACTACCCACCTGTGTTCAATACTATGTGAGGGCAATAATAACCACATGTGTATTGTCAGTCTGTTTTTGTGCTCAATGCAGTAAACATCGACCTTGTGAAGTCTGTTTTTGGCGATGTGCAGCGATGTACCTTCATCCCTCTTCGTCCTCAACATCGACTATTAACCCGTCTGCTTTGTATTGTGCAATGGTCGCTTGGACCTCTCATTACTAAACAACGACTTTATGGGAATCTATTATAGTGCTGTGCAGTGCGTGATTATTCATCCCTCGGCGCTATAATATCGATTAAACCGGACACTAGTACAAGTGATTACGAGTGACACAATAACTCCCCAAGAACGGAACCAGGAAGTCAGGGTAAGTCAGATCCTTCCCGAAGTCCTAATTACCATCCGTATAGTTGTGTCACGCCACCTCATATATTTGATACAGTCCACTCCTCTGATTCGCATCTTTGCGATTACATTATTTGGTCCAATCGTAGCCGGATGAGACTAGCATTTAAATTCATTTTTAAATTCATTAAATTTGATATAAATTTATATAAACTTATGGTTGAAGCCTTCTGCATAGGTTGTTTTCTGTGTGATAATATTATACGAAGTAATATTGTACTTGCGAAATAATAATATTGTATGAAATAATTATTATATTCTAAAACAAAATCATATTAAAATTTAGCAAGATGGCAGCTAGGAAGATTGCAGTATTGACAGCTCGTCGCAATCGTTTTCTACAAAGAATACAAACAACACATAATTTAATTCCCTTTTTAAGTTCCAATGAAAAGAAAAAGCAAATATTTTTATGTCGTTGTGATTTAATTTCCGAATGGGTAGGAGAGATCGAATCCTTGAATATTGAAATTAAAAATCGGCTAATAGAATCAAACACAGCTGGTGATTATTCAGAGATAATCACAGTTTCAGAACAAATGCAGGTCCTATATTCAGACATTTTATGTGCCAAAAGAAAACATGAGAATTTAGACATTGAATTAAAATCAACAAATAATAGTAACAATTTAGATCTACCCGCGAATAAAATCACACCATTTGTTTCCAATACTAAAAATTTATCTGCTTTGAATGCAATGAGTTATGAAAACTTATTTAGTAAATTTGTTCCTCATGTAATCTTGCATTGTCTAGATCAAGACACTAGGCGACATTTCGAAACGTCATTTGCAAGAACACAATTACCCGAGATATCTCAATTATTTGAATTTCTCCACAGTCAAACTAGAATTCTTAGAACACTTGTTACAAACATACATAAACAAAAGGCATCGGTTTCGCTAAAATCCTTATTGAATACAAATCCTTCTCAAGATTTGTGTGCTATATGTAAAGAAAATCACCCAATACACAAGTGTGCAAATTTTCTAACTATTTCTCCTACTGAAAGGAAAAACCGGATAAAACAACTAAATCGCAGTTTTGATTATTTAAGATTTAATGTATTTCGTGAATGTCAATTATTGTCTACATGTACGTCGTTGACTGCAGTCACTTATTTCATCGGAAATGTAAACAATGCGTGCCCAGTACCTTTAGGTAACGCTATTGTTTACATGCAAAATAAACACAGTGCGTACGTACCTATACGAATTAGCCATAGCCACGTTTCTCAGGGCTGTGCCAAAACGCTTGTGTTATCTTTAAGGAAATATAATATTCCGTCAAATGGACATTCACTTTTCAACTTATCACATATCGTTCGTGGTAACCCAAGTGTTTTAAATATAGTTTTAGGATATATTAATTTCGGGAAAAGTAAATTAATTGATTCATCATCAACGTCATGTTTCATATTGTCAGATATGTCATTAAATAATATAATGAAAATATTTTGGAAAGTTGAGGAAGTGCCAGTCGCTTCTGATTTTATCAATGACATTATCAAAGCGGAAGAATCTGAATTATTCGAATGTAATTCTGAATATCTACAACCAATATTGAATTTTAACAAAATTTTGAATGTTAAAATGTTACGCGTGTTTTGGAATCCCAAAGTGGATTATCTTTTGATACCAAATTCGGCAGTATATTCAAAGCGGAATATATTGTCAATCTGGTGGTTGTTTCCTGTAATCCTTACTACAAAAAGGATTATCCAGGAATTTTCGAACCTTCGGATCACCGAAGTACCACGACATATCGTATCTACGTGGATCAGCTTTGTGAAACAACTTCCATCGCTGCAACCCTTACGATTTCAACGATATTACCATACGAACCTAGATAGTCATTGTATTCTCGTAGAATTTTTTGATGCATTCCAACTAGGTTATGCAGCAGTGATTTATTTAGTCGTTCGAAACAATAACTCTAGCCAGTTGTTGATGGCCGAATTCAAGGTCGTACCCTTAAAGTCATTAACAATCCCTAGATTAGAATTGTATGCAGCCGTGCTGTTATCAAAACATATAAAAAATATATTGTCGTCAGCACCTTTTGCCGTGCAAATTGAAAAGGTTTTCCGCTTCGCTGACACGACAATTGTCTTATCTTGTCTTCATAATTTTTATTACTATTTTTATTCAAAACTTTTGTTGCGAACCGTGTTGTTCAGATCCCTGACAACATGCCAAGAGCAATTTGGAACCATGTTATTTTTGAGGATAACATTGCGGACTATGGGTCCCTATGGACATTTCCTACTCATTTTATAAAACATGTACCATGGCCTTTGGGTCTGCCGAGGCTCCGTGATCCTGTCGAGGATTGGTCTTCGGTGAGGCCACCAATTAAGCCGCCATGGGCTTTGAGTCTGCCGAGACTCCTTAATCCTGTCAAGGATTGGCCTTCAGTGAGGCCACCAATTAAGCCGCCATGGGCTTTCAGTTTGCCGAGGCTCCGTAATCCTGTCAAGGATTGGCCTTCAGTGAGGCCACCAACTAAACCACCGTGGCTGACGGGTCTGCTGAGGCTCCGCGATCCTGTCGAGGATTGGCCTTCGGTGAGGCCACCAATAAAGCCGCCGTGGGCTTTGAGTCTTGCGAGGCTCCGTAATCCTGTTGAGGATTGGCCTTCGATGAGGCCACCAATTAAACCAGCTAAACCACCGTGGCCTTCGGATCTGCCATGGCTCCGTAATCCTATCGAGGATTGGCCTTCGGTGAGGCCATCAACTATTATAATCAGTGAATTGCCGGAAATTCAACCCCTTAAATCTACAGTTTTTTAGTGCAGAAATAAAATCCTTTTCTTTTATAGTAAAGTAAGATTAATTATAATTTTATAGTAAAGTAAGATTAAATTAATTAATTCCCCATCATCAAAATTGAAGATAGTTATTTCTAGGACACTTAGGTGCAAAACAAATGTCTGTTTTACGTTTCCAATACGGCGAAACAGAGCCTAAGTAATGCGGTACTTATTATTCAAGAACTTGACAACGCGCTCATGAAGATGGTTAAACTCGAACAAGAAGATTATTTTCATAATGATCTTATACTTTTAACTTCCAACAAAATGTGTACTTCTGGCCTTCAAAAGTTACAACCTTTTATTGATTCCCAAGGTATTCTCAGGGTGGGCGGTATGCCACCAAATTCTGCACTCCTATTCGAAAGCAAACATTCCGTTTTACTACCCAAGCCTAGTTATTTAATCGAGTTGTTAATTAATTAATATCACCGTGCACATCTTCATGTAAGCCCGCGTACTCTCCCATTTATTATTCAACGCAATATTGGATCATGTCCGGTCGTACCGTCATTCGATCTCAATTATAAAAATGTTTCACATGCCACAAGTTTAAGGCCATCACACATCCACATATGATGGTGGATCTACTATTCTCTAGTGTCCGACCTAATCATCTCTTCTCTCGTAGGCGTCGATTTTGGTGGACCTATTTTTTGCTAAAATATTATAAACGTCGTGAAGCAAAAACCACCAAGGCATTTCTATGCCTCTTTGTCTGCATGACTACCAAGGCCTTGCACCCTGAGATCATGTCAGATCTCTCTACTGATGCTTTTATTGCATCTTAACCCTACTCACAAATCGACGGGGTTTGTGTTGCGGTGTCTTCGTGACTGCGGACATAATTTTGTAGCAGCAAAGCAATATCTAACTGGGATATTCAAATCTTTCTATTTTTTTCTTTAATTTAATGTAATATCAGATGACAAATTATGTCGCTACATACATAAGAAAACCTACAAGTCTCCCGGCCAAGATCGAACTCTCGCCGTTCATCCCGGGAAAAATGATATTGTTCAAATCGGAACAATTAGAACAAGTAAAGACGTCTTGTCCGCCCAGCGGTCAAGCTAGGTTATAATACATATTATAACTCATTTGAATTCAATACTCAGCAATGTTCTTATCGTAGAGCTATCCGTAATAGGTTGCCCTATTACGCTGAATACTATAGTCGTGCAATATTGTGTTTTTGTGTAGTGCAATAGTGTTGTAATTTAATACAATATAATTTTACTTTTCATTATTTTTTTTCGTTTCTTTATTGATGATTACATGGAAGACAGCCAGTGTGCTAGCGTTCAATGATAATCTTATAATTTAGTAATATAATTATAGGATAATTTCTTTATTTTCTTTGATTGATAACATAGTACCGTAGCTACTTTTGTTGTTATACTGTTTTTTGGTTATTAATTTTATTCTAAAATTAGGTGGGCGGAATGTTGGCGCAACTATGCATGTATATACCTACCTTCCTTCCTTCCACCTACCTATCCCTTCTGACTACCCACCTGTGTTCAATACTATGTGAGGGCAATAATAACCACATGTGTATTGTCAGTCTGTTTTTGTGCTCAATGCAGTAAACATCGACCTTGTGAAGTCTGTTTTTGGCGATGTGCAGCGATGTACCTTCATCCCTCTTCGTCCTCAACATCGACTATTAACCCGTCTGCTTTGTATTGTGCAATGGTCGCTTGGACCTCTCATTACTAAACAACGACTTTATGGGAATCTATTATAGTGCTGTGCAGTGCGTGATTATTCATCCCTCGGCGCTATAATATCGATTAAACCGGACACTAGTACAAGTGATTACGAGTGACACAATAACTCCCCAAGAACGGAACCAGGAAGTCAGGGTAAGTCAGATCCTTCCCGAAGTCCTAATTACCATCCGTATAGTTGTGTCACGCCACCTCATATATTTGATACAGTCCACTCCTCTGATTCGCATCTTTGCGATTACAGAGGTATTAATTATATTGCGTTATCCGCATTGTATTATTATAATGATGTATTAATTTTATTAACTTATGGGCGTTGCATTATTATTATATGTTAATTTTAATATCTTTGGAATATTGCATTCTTATGATGTATTTATTTTATTAGCATTGTATTATTATGATGGATCAATATAATATATTATTATATTATCACATGAGCATTGCATTATTATGATGTAATATTTTTATTAACTTGTAAGCATTGAATTATTATGACGTATTAATTTTATTAAGTTATCAACGTTGTATTATTATGATGAATAAAAATAATATATTATATATTACCACATGAGCATTGCATATTATGATGTATTAATTTTTTAAACTTATTTATTTCAAATAACCTAAGCAAGTTTCATTTGTTTTTAATTTCAGATTAATAACTTGTATGTACACTGAGTTTGCATTTTAATGATATTCGTGATATCGTTAATATTTGCGAAGCTTGCAGTCCACAATGGTACCTACCCTCATGTAGCTACTATGGCAGTGAAGCATGGAACTGGCAGAGAAATGATGAAAGTTGACTGAATGCTATAGAAATGAGATCCCTGAGGCCTACCTTTGTGTGGTAAAACCATGTATGATCGTGTGAGGAACGTGGAGATCCGAAAAGAAAGCAAGGCTGATGTGAGCGCAATAAGTAAGATTAAGAAAGTAACGCTTAGATGGTTTGGGCATGTTGAGCGAATGGATGAAGAAAGGAGAAGAATTTATGACACGAAAATTAATAATAAAAGAAGCCGAGGACGCCCAAGGAAGACGTGGCACGATCAAGTGAATCAGATACTTCAGTCGAACCATGTCAAGAGTCAGAATAATAGAAGAGTACGTATGAGAAGATGTATTAATGTTAAGAAGGCAAGAAGTGTGTGCCAAGACCGAGTTGTTTGGCGGTCCGTCCTCTCTGCTTACCCCTAAACGGCGTGATGGTTAGTTAGTTAGTTAATATTTTTTATGATGGTCACTTTTCCGAATTGCTCACGATCTTAAAATATTCTTTAAAATAAATAATCTAATGGAAAAGTAATATAAATGGTGTGAATAAATGCACTGTTTTTTTTTTAATAAATAAACGTGAAACCATAAAATTTTGCAGAAATAATTGAATTTAGTTGGTGTATTAATTTTAATTTCTTATTGACATCTTTTGCATTAATTTGTATTATGTGTTATTTTTACTAATATATATTAGCTTTCCCCCTAGATTCAGAGAGTTTTGTTCCCAACGATCAGACGATAGTTAATTTAACGTTATATTTTTAATGAAGTTGGTACGCCACTGACTCAGTAACGGACTTAATAATGGAACACGTGATCACTGTATTGGAGGAATTATTTATCCAAAACATCGATTATTTCAAAGCACAAGGTCCGATGAGAAATAAACATAAAATCTGAGAGTGGGCGTCGTTTAAACGGACTTAAAGCGTTCTTAGCTATATTGCAATTGTGATTATTAAATTAACGTACCGAAAATTATAACATACCTAACTAAAAAAAGTTTTACCATGTTTCTATTATTTAATGTGTAGTAAACGTACACCTATTTTAGTTTTAATTTACTATTTATTATTGCGCACGTCTTTGAGGTGATTTTATCACGAAACGTACAATATTCATAACGTCATTATTAAACAATTAAGAACACATTTACAAATTTCAAAATACCCATGGGGGGAGAATCTATTACTTTCCCAAGAATTCGGTTAAACCGACAATAAATCAATTTACTCACTTTCAAATTGACATTTAAAATCGTATAAATATCGTCGTCTAATTATGAAACACCTCAGTTTGAAAATGGCCCCGTAAGCCGAAACAGTTGTCACAATAATAAAAACTATAACAATTGCAGAACTTAATATTAATAAACATTATTAAATTAAATTTCAAAAAAATTTAATGGAGTTCTACGAATTAAACACAAAAACAATAAATAAAACGGAGTGACATGAACGATCCAAATGTTTCGTACTAGTCCCAGTGAGAGATCGAATAGATCATCGTTCTAGTTATTCTGTCTTTTTAGTTTTCAAACTACTAAAACATAAGCTAGGGCTAATTTATTAGACGTCAACCAGGTAAAAATAATGCATGAATTAGTTATTGAAATTGCTACTTGAAAACAGCATATATTTTTTAAGTAAAACTTCTTTACGCATGCTTGACTTGAAGGGTAAGCTGGCGAAAGCATTACGAAAAGTGTAATGCGTTACGAGCGAGGCGAACGGACTGTATCTCTTCCTCTCATAGACAGTGCATGAAAAATCCCAGTCAGTATTTTGAAATACCAGTGACGCGCCAAACGCGGGGGAGAGCGGACGTCAATGCGCACTGCTTGATCAGGCGAGGCAAACCATAATAAATTTAAATAAATACTTTTAGAAAATTAATATATGTATACGCTAAATAAGTTTTACTTCAGTCGTGTGGTATAAGCATTTTTTTATTAAAATATTTTATTTTAACGTTACATCAATATGTTTTAATAACATGTACGAAGAAAACATTATTATCCTTAAGTTGATAGCCAAGGGAAATAATAAATTGCTTACGGAACTTTAAAAAATACACCCCTTGGAATAATGCTAGAATAGACAAAATTTGCGAAGACCCACAGAAGAAGGATACCAACATTATTAAAAAGTATTACTTTCTAACAGTTTATTAGCCTTATTTAAAAATAAATAAGGGATCCTGCTAATCCCCAATTTATTATGGGCAAAGAAATTTGTAAAATGTACAATCCGTCAAACGAGAATATATTTAATGATTTTTGCTCTTGTTTTATAAAATATTCCCTATATTCCTCAATATTAACAATAGTCGTTCTTATTAAAATAGACAGATGATATACATATAGTTTTGGACGATTGTCGGTGTGTATATATTGTTAACCTTCTTATTTTACATAAATTTTATGCCACCTGTAATTTAAAACCCGTTTCTATTTTTTCTTTCTCTTTAAAAAAAAAAAAAATTATATAAATTTAAGTGCAACATTATATCTACCATATATTATATTTATATCGAGTTCTTTGGCGGTCCGTCCTCTCTGTCAAAAAACGTGATGGTTAGTTAGTTAGTTATGTATTGCATTTTCTAAAAAAAAAATGTTCTCAGTACGATTAAAATTCATACACATTTGTACATAAATATGCTAAGCTGATTTTTATTAACAGTAATTAATCAAAAGAGTCATCGTATTTAATATTAGAACCTGTGGTGATGTTTCAGTATTTTTATTAATAATTTTATGTCTACAAGCATAAATTATATAGCTAATGGAATTCTCACATTAGTTTAAGCCAGCTATACAGAATTAGCGTAGTAACCGGCTGCGCCAGAGTTGAAGCAACTTTCTAAGAAACCTTTAAAAAAATACGGTGAAATGTCTTATTTTTCTCAATGAAAAGGGTACTTCCAAATCTCTCTCAATCTCTCTGCCTACCCCTAGTTTTTTGTGAGTTTTTTTAAACTCTACGGTTCATGATTCATTTATTGGTGCAAAAAATGCAAACACAGGACATTTGGACCAATTAAATGATATTTTTCAATGATATATATTGAAAGCTCTGAGCCCGAACAACTACAACTTCTATGCCGTTCGAAAGCCGTTTGCTGCTTTATTCAAAATAACGTAGGTAACAACAATTATAACCTTTTAATTATATTTCTTCAAATTTTGCAAATTCACTTTGTGGCACCATTTTATTAATGAAAAATTAAAACACTTTGTTTTTACCACGAAAATCTTTATTTTAATAAAAAATAAAGAATTTCGTGGTAAAAACAAAGTGTTTTAATTTTTCATTTTTAATTATATAGTTGCTTATAGTAATGCAAAAAAATGTTCTTTACGAATAATAAAAGATATTTCTTTAGAAGTTTAGGTGCGAAAGAGTTTTAGTTTGTGCCGCTAATCTCGCAAATGCTTATTTTATGAGGAGTGTCGTCAACAATTCTCCTTTTTAAAAAGTCTACGGTGACTCTATCTGCGTTTCGCTGTCACTTGCTGGGTGAATGACCTCCCCCTGTCTCAGCTTTCATCCTCCAAAGTAAAAAATAATAAAACTTGCAGCGGGTAAAAGTATCCTCGTGATTTTCCAAGGATTAAAGTAATTAATTAGTTTAATTATTAAAGATTGATATACAACAACTCTCAATTATAAATATAAAATAGAGGATTAATTAAAAAAAGATAGGTATCTATGACGTTGGGACTGGAAACTTACCAGGACAATGGCCTCTACTAAATGTGTTATCGGTATGATAATTTTAGATATTATCAGAACAAAAGATTGATAAAATGATGAGGTGTAATTGGCCAAGCATAGCGAATCTTTAAATTTGTTTGATACATTCCGGTTCCGTTTCAAGATGGTAGCCTCGTTGGTTACTACTATTCGCACAATTGTGGTTCCTGCTACGGGCTATCATTTAATTGTAGGCGTCAATAAATACTTAATAATTCTAAAAAATGTATTAATCATTTATTAGTCAATAGATGGTTAGCTTATATACATCATTATGTATTTGACAATATTGACAAGACGTGACAAAAAGTAATGTTCTCAGTTTTACGTTCCGGTTCCGGAATGCACCTGGTTTTCAGCAGTGCCGTATTAACAAAGATTCTATAAAGCAGTAATCTGATTTTAAGAAGCGTAATAACTAATAAATAAGTGTGAATTCTGGCGTCATGAAATTTGCACATGTTATTTTAGCTGAAATATCTAGGTAAAGGTGAATGAAAATGTCAGGATCTATTGCGCTCTGGTGTACCTACAGGAGTGTAGGTATGTGAAATATCTCACAATACAACATAATGTAATATATATTAAATGTTATAAATGCCCCATTGACAAGGTAATAAAATATAACACATGGGGCGAAACCGGTTATAAAACATTTTTTTGTTATGTTTCGCCAGGTGAAATGTGACTTTTCCTCTCAGGCCGTCAGGTCTCAAGTAATGGGAGTGTTTCATTCTAACAAGGCTTGTAGGAACATTATGAAGCGTAGTGTCTTTATTCTTCACGTCGCTGAGGGTGGGGTGCGGGAATATTGGCGATGCAGCGTTGACTAATTAAGAGGGAGTCAACCTCCCCCCTCCCCCTTCCCCCCAACGCTTCGCCCACTCCCACCGCCCCCCGTGCGGCTCATTGAAGTCAACCAGACACGACGTGACACCACCCCTACCACTGAAAAAGTAAAATTTAGAAGTATGTTCTGAGCGTCTTTGTAAGCTCATAGAAAGGTCAATTTTATTTCACTTCTGTTGAAAATGATAAAGGTAACTTTTTATAATAACGGTTTTGTTTTTCAACAGATCAAGATTTGTCTGGGACGTAAAAGTCGACAAAATTTTCATTCAAATATGTCTAGCTATGAAAGTTGTTGCTCTTATGAAAGATTACCATTCGGAATTCGTACGTGCAAAATCAAACCTTCCATTCTCTTTCCCAATCTCCCTCTCTTCTTCCGTCTCCTTCCTCTCTCCAATCCCTTTTGCTTCACTAATTGGTAAAAAGTCTTAGGAGTTGTCTAATTAAAAACAAGATGTAATTTTTTTGAAAAATATCTAAAACGTAAGGTTCTAGAAACTTATTTATCGGTTGTTGTAATTGAATTTCATCTTTTCATCTAAAAAATTCCACAATATCGTGATAAAAATGTAATATTTCGCAAAAAATCAATAAAATAAACAGAAACATCTTGAAAAGCTAAAATATCAATGGCCAGTTGAATTCAAATCAAATTAAAACAAATAACTTTGTTTAAACCACTAATATAATCACAATCACCTACATGTTTCAAAACCGATGGTTTCTTCGTCAGGGTAGTAATGAATGTAATGTCATTACTACCCTGACGAAGAAACCATAGGTTTTGAAACATGTAGGTGATTGTGATTCTATTAGTGGTTTAAACAAAGTTATTTGTTTTAATTTAATTCAAAATGACGCCACAAAGTGATTTTGCGAAGTTTGAAGAAGAAAGAATTCAAATCACATTATTTACTCGGTAGGTACTGGCTAAAGAACGTTTTTTCCATTATTTTACAGATTTGATATTAAAATATCTATGTAATTACGTTGACGAATTTTTTTTGGGAAAATGCATAGGTACCTACACAAATATTATTTGTCTGGTTAGGTGCTAGGTAGATACCTAAAAACTGCTTTTATAAAAAAATTGTAAGTCTCAAAGAATCCGGGCAGTTATTGGGATTCTTTTGCGGTATTCAGATTAAAAAATATATATTTATTGAAAACTTCTAGAAGTTTTCTGTTCGGTGATCCCGACACACTTGCTCCCGTGGCATCTCCCGCTCGCCACAAAATCACCCACTCGATAAATGGAATACGGGTGCAAAGCAGTCATTCGATATCGCCTCGCCTCTAAGGACATCTCTTTGTTGGCGATTTGTTATACTTGAACCGTGTTCACACTACGAGCGTTTGACATATTAACACTCGGTAGCCAACGTTCTTAATGTATACTAATGGTTATATTCTTTATAAAAACATGTTTATAAACATACCATAACTTTAGACTTTTTATTCGGTATACATATTATGTTTTGCATATCATTTCTATTGAATTACTTATATATTTAGATTTTTATCTTTTATACGTTATTCTTCAAAATTACAATGTCTCCTTACTGTGTAAAGTTATATATATATTTTTTTAAATACACATGCATATAATATTGTCTTCTTGCTATGGAGAATGTAATTTTAGGTTAAAAATGCATTTTAGAAATTAATAATACTTTTAACGAACTAACCAATATATATATAAATATTTAAAAAATATATATATTTGTTAGTTATCCTCACCTATGCACAATCTTCTGCTTTATTATGAAATATTATGGTATATTAATGTATATATTAAATACGCCTAATTTGTATTTTCTCTGAGGTCCAAACCCTTGTTGGCAATTTGTTACATTTGAGGCGAGTTCGCACTATGAGCGTTTGACATATTTACACTTACTTCGTAGCAAACGTGACTGGCATTTGCAGTGCTTTAAAGTATCGTTAGGCCTACTTCGATACTCATCAGATAGAACAAAAAAATTATTTAAGATGAAGATGAACACTAATAATCTAAATTAAAATATGAAAATGAACAAGATACGCCTGTGCCAATTCGGCCATTGCTGCCAATTATAAAACCGTCATATTTTTCAAACTCATATATCAAATTTCAGAATTAACAATATTGTCTTCAACTAATTTTTTCATATTATCGGCAGCTTTTTTTATTTAAATGGACCACGTATTGACTTTTTATAAAAGTCTAAATGAATATTCAACTTTATAAAGGCGTCTGTCCCGGTAAGACGAGAGGCTGTGGGTTCGAGTCCCAGCTGCGACCGCTATCTTTTAACTTTATGTGTCTTTTTCATCTTCATGTTTTAATTTATATTATAGGAATAACCTTCAAAAGTTATAAAAATAAAGTTTTCCTTATAAAAATAGAAAAAATATGTTTTTTAAAATATAACAATCAGCTTTAATGACTTCCAGTTAGTAACTACTGTCAAAGATAAAAATCCACTGTTACAAAATTTGTTGGTATACGTTCATACGTATACCAACCAATTATTCTTACATTTTCCCGCCAATAACCATTGAAACACTGTTAATTTGTTCGTAAGAACTTCAGTCCCGTTTTTAACGGTTTTATGAATAAAATGATCGTATTTTAGAATAACACTTTTCTCCGTGCACCTCTAAAATTGAAATGCTTACCTTGTTAGCGATTGTCATTAGCTAGAAAAAATGTGTTTTCTGAAATTAGCTATTTCAA
The DNA here is from genome assembly GCA_951813805.1 of Limnephilus auricula. Classification (NCBI taxonomy): domain Eukaryota; kingdom Metazoa; phylum Arthropoda; class Insecta; order Trichoptera; family Limnephilidae; genus Limnephilus; species Limnephilus auricula. Next base: position 36,752,876 of record OX638391.1, read on the forward strand.
ACAATATTCTATTTAGAATGGTTGGCTGATGTGTCTAATGTGTTTTGAACAGAAACCTTTATTTTCCCCTCTGCTAATGGAAACCCAACAATCTTCCATCGCAAAATTCCTTTTAATCTGGAATAGTTATAAACGTGGAATACTTTATCGTTAGATCAGAATACCTCCACCGCGATGAGTAAGTAGGTACCTAACTATTATTTAAACACCTCCGTAAATTAAAATTTAAAGCGCTGTAAAAAAAACATCAACCAGAAAGTGTTATTACATTACTTGTAATTTCTTTTTCACAGTACAATATTATCAGCCTTTGTAAATCTCGAATTTCATTTTTTACATTCATAAAATACGCAGCATTTACAGAGCTGAAAAAGTAATAAGTAATTTATGCAAAAGATCGGAGATAAAAAAATACCTGAATACAAGTAGTGAATTATTTTATTGTATTGTGTTGTATTGTACATATTAACAAAAACAATGGCTCTAGAAATAAAGCAACTACACCTGCGAAATCTGACTGCATTATTCTGTATATCGGATAAACGTGGCGGAAAATTGATATGACCTCTTTCGTAATAAAGTGCTATTTCAACAAACAATTCATATTAAATAATTATATACCTGAATAAAAGTATTTTTGTCAGTCAATTGGCTCAAATTAACTAAATGATTCGTGAAATTATTACATTGTTAAATGAAACAATATTACTTTGTTAGAATCACTTACATATTTTAAAAAGAATTCCAACCACTGGAGTGACAGAGCAATTAAAAACTTTTTCTCGGATAGTTCAATATTTTTTGATCATCATTTTGAAATATTTCCGCACATATATAAAAAATCATACCTCCTCATTTGAATACGGAGACATATACACTGATTATAGTTCTATACAGCCAATGAATTCATCTATCTTTTGTCTATTATCACATATACGTAGGATTTATAAAAAAAAGTTAAAAAATCGTAAACTTTAAACTTTTTAAAGAATCTAGGGAATATTTGCCTTATTTGGCAGCAAAGTATTCCGTGGTTTTCGATATAGTACAATATACGCATTAATTATGTTTAATTACGTTAAAAAGCGTTCAAGAAGAAATAACCACTTTTGAATTTTTTATTAACATACAAGTGGTTCTAACACAGTAATATTGTTTCATTTAATTATAATAACAATAAAGAATTTGTTTATAACAATGCAAAAATCAGTCATTTTAAATGCATGTAGGATTACGAAAGATTTTTTAAATATTTATATTGAGGTATCAGTAGGATTTATCGGTCAAATTAGGATATGAAAATATCTGGAGTCGGTGAATTATTTTCCCATTTAATAGTCTGGTAGGTTAACATGTTGTTCTTATATTGATTTGTATTAATTATACTTATATAATAAACTTGCATAGCATGGATTTACTAGATGATCATTTTTATGGAAAAGTGTGTGAAAGGGTATAGTTTTTCCTATGGGGAAAACTAAACCCGGACCTAAAAATCTGGTGCATAAAAAGTCAAATTAATTCTGAAATTTGAAATATGAAGTTTACAATTACGACAGTCTCGTAATAGATCGCAATGGCCCAATTTGTATTAATGTGTGTATTAATTATACTTATATAATACACTTGCATAGTGTGGATTTAGTAGATGATCATTTATATGGAAAAGTGTGAGAAAGGCCTAAACCCTAAAACCTAAAAGTCTGGTGCGTAATATATAATTATACTTTATCAAAACTACGCGTAGTTTATTGTTTTCTTTCAATATTTTTTCAACCACAATATGTGTATACTTTTGTAACTTTTAATTAACTATTTCCTAATCAGTAATCACAAAAAAAATTGAACTTAACTTAAATGGAACTTAACTGGTTCATATTATGTTCACTATCTTATGTTGAATGTTTTTTTATACAACTGTATGTTTCCTTAATAGACTTAAATAAATAAATAATGGATAATGAATGTTATAGCTACATTCAAAAGTATAAAATTGGCAAACACAGATACAAAAGCTAAAATGTATTAAAAAAGGACAATTAAATACAGAACTGCTTATGAGAAAACACCAAGGCGTTAATAAAATAAGGCGTTAATAAAATATAATATAAGTGATTCTAAAAAGCATATTGATTAATTTAGTTATAATGGATAACCATAAATTTATAGCTACATTCAAAAGTATATTACATTGTTGCTTGTTGGCGATAATGACTTTAGCAAAATAACATATTGACTGGCCCCTTGCAAACATTTCATTATAAATAATCAAGAATCCGATTGTTAGTTATGCTAGCTGTGTTGAATAAATGACGATTGCTAAGTTCGTGGGAGTTAGCATCGATCAATATGAAAGTGACTCATAAGGAATGCAAAATGTAAAACCCCTGGATTTGCTACTGAATTGCTGGTTCATGATCTATTATTGTCGCCAGCAATAATACACTAAAGACTGAAATGATTGAACATGACTTTTTAAAATACAATGTCGATGGTAGAATGAAGAACCCCTGGGCCCTAGAACCTAGACCGAACTCCAGATGGCATACGACAATCATTCGACGTACCTACGGCAATAATAGACCAATGATTTGAATTTTTAATTTTTTGTTTGTTTTTTCTTTCTTTATTTTCTTTCTCTGTAGGTAATGTACACTTACTATGTTTTATATTTAATTTTGATTAATATTATTTCTTAGATATGAAATTAAACCATTTTTACACTTTGTTCCACTTGTTTATTTACACCAGGACCGGTTTCGTCCTACTACGGACCTTTTCAGACTGGTAGTTGACTTTGTAGTTGACTAGTAGAATTTCATTATAGAATTTCAAATGAAATTCTACTAGTCAACTACAAAGTCAACTACCAGTCTGAAAATGTCCGTAGTAGGACGAAACCGGTCCTGGTGTAAAAAAACAAGTGGAACAAAGTGAAAAAATGGTTTAATTTCATATCTAATACAATGGAATTCCACCATGAATTAACAGTTAAAAAACTTAACTCAATATTATTTCTGTTTTTTTTTTCTAAAATCTCCGTCTAGTAATAAATAAAACAAGATTATGCATGCTGTGAACATTTTTCATTGAAGTATTAGCATCTGTGCACTTTCCAATTCAATTTGAGAGGCGGTTATGGGAACCGCCTCCCAAAATACATTTGTCTTCCTAGAACTCCCTCTCCTCAGTTTCCTAAAAAGACCCCTTAAAAAAGACAGCGTCCCCAAAGATAACATATGCCCTGAGGGGAAGTATTTTATTTTTGTTTTCCAATATTTAAAACCTGTCAATACCAAAAAATAGATAATCCTTAGGAACCATAAAAATCTTAAAGAAAACATACACCATTTAAATTTTAAGTAATTTTAGGTCTTCTAGGCCCTTGACAGCCCAAGAAATTGATTATCTATTTAATAAAGAATTTCGATATTAGTCAAATGTTTGATTAATTTCGCACAGATAAGTCTAAATTGAGCTTACTTTGGTTTTCCTGATCAATACCAGACAAACTTAATTTCAATTTTCGACATCCCGCCAACGCGATGCTCATAGTAATGCGCACCGATACAACAACGCATTCGTATTATGTTTTTATTTTGTCGTCGGTTTCCTGAGTACCCGCTAATGTATATCATCATTTTGACTACATTGAATCCGTAATATGATGTATTATGGCTGCATAATGAAACAACCCGGGGCGAAGTAATTACAATCACATTCCTTACCCATCCCGTACCCATGCGATATTATACAACTCTCAAATATTTCATATTTAAATTATAGAGCGTGTCAAAACAAAACATCGGATAGTTGTGGATGAGTGACAGCGAGATGATCCCACTCTCGGGTACCTGCTTACGTTACCCACTTATTCCCTTCTGCGACTGCGACTGACGAGATTTAACATCCTCTTGCTTCTTAGGGATACTTGTGAGTAGTAGACCTCTTGTACAAAAAATAATTTCTCATATTTATCATAGTTTATAAATCAAAACCAATTTTGTTTCTGAAACCGTAAGATTTGCAAGTAGGTACGTAATATTTCCCTGCACATCTTTTATTGTTTCAAATAAAGAATTATTGACTGTCGTCTGTCCAAGATGGTAGCCGTGTAGGATAGTACATTTTTACTCCGCTAGATCAAAAAGCATGTAAAAACTTAAAGCAAAAACATGGGACGTTAGCGTTACGAGCAGTCAAATCTTATTATATGTACAAATTATTTGTCCAAAGAAACGTAACTCTCAAATCTGAAATATAAAGGTTCCATCTGTTGCGGTAACGTCATGCGATAATGAACTCTGAGGTAGCTTACTATAGATCTCATTATCGCATGAAGTTTCCCCAACAGGTGGAACCTTATTTTTCCAAAGGGTTGAAATGACAACTCTTTTTTTCAGAATATCTTTAAGAAGATAGGTAGTACCATACTATTTAAAAAATGCGAGTAAGAAAGTCCAAACAAATAAAACGATATCACATTTGAAAGAAAAATAAAAAATCAGACGAAATGCAAAACAATCGAGTTAAAACAGGACTTCGAAAGTTAAAACAGGATGTTTGAAAGTGAGAGTTTGCATCTTGTTGGTGTTAATTCGTCAAATTTCAAATTTAATTTTCAAGTTCTGTGAAAAATCTATTCAATATTTGTTTTTATTTCAGTTTGTGGGACAACTGATCAGTTATTGTAATAGTACGAAGGGGAAAGGTGGATGGAAAGGAGCAAGATGGGGAAGCACCTGGCTATTCAGATATGGTCACCAAACATGGCTAAAGCTATTCCAAGTAATGTTGGTCTTTCATCAGGGCGATAGCTTCCGCTCTGGAACGTGCCTAAAAAATACTATCATATTATTTTAAATGAATAAATAATTATGAAATAACACAAATGAATCAAGTAAAACTTGTAAAACGCCGCATGTTAAAAAGTATTCTACGATCTGGTATTAAATGAATGCAACATTAAAAGATTATGATAGAATTTTTTTTTACATTGAGAAAACGCGTGTTTCTATAATTTTTAAAGGAAACATTCATGAGGTGAGTATTGTATAGGTATTGACGGCATATGCGTTTGCCCATCTACCGCGTGGCGGGCCGGATCGGGATAGACTGGTTAAGGATAACCTATATCACTCCAGCCGGACTCTCTCAAACGATCTTGCACCGCAGAGGGAGGGAAGGATTCATACGTTCCTCTCCTGGACATATTAGCGATTTCCTTCCCAGAACTTCATCTTCTTCCTTTCTCTAAGTGATAGATTTACATTATACGTAGTAACCTACAAAATGTGAACTCTGACTGATTATCATATTTGATATTCTTTAAAAAGATATTATACAAGATATATATAATAAAATGATATAAAAAATAAAAAAATATATATATATAATAATAAAAGATATACACAATAAAATGTGAAATCTGACTGATTATCATATTCACAAAGGTCGTATTTGATATTCTTATAAAAGATATTCATTTTATATTAGAAATCCGTGCCGCGGTGCAGAAACGATGATTTAATATTCTTTAAAAAGATAGTATATAATAAAATGATATATACGTAAATATATAATAAAAATATATATAATAATAAAAGATATATACAATAAAATGTGAACTCTGACTGATTATCATATTCACAAAGGTCATATTTGATATTCTTTTTAAAGATATTCATTTGATATTAGAAATCCGTGCCGCGGTGTAGAAACGATGATTTGATATTCTTTAAAAAGTTATTATATAAGATGTATATAATAAAATGATATATGTATATAATAAAAGATATATACAATAAAATGTGAACTCTGACTGATTATCATATTCACAAAGGTCATATTTGATATTCTTTTAAAAGATATTCATTTGATATTAGAAATCCATGCCGCGGTACAGAAACGATGAAGATACCACTTATGTCTAATTCGTTGGATTCCCTCTGAGATAAACATTCGTCTGACGACCCGCGGTCCATTCCATTTAAATATTCTTTATCGAACAAAGATTAAAGAGCTCTTTCAACTTTCGAACTAATTCCCCCCGACAAGCGCCATAAGATGTATATCTCGTTGATGCATTGTTTCATGGCTGGTAAAACCTTTTTAAAACATATAAACAATGAAAAAGCGATCAAATAAATTTCCCATACATTTGTCCGTACACTGTTGATATTACATGAATATCTAGGTAGGTACGGTTAGAATGTGATATAGGGACAAGTAGTAGTACGAGTATAAGCGTTTAACGTAAAGTAAACGTTTCCTTCAATAAAATATGCAAAGCGGGCGGAATATTTTTATTTCAAAGTACCACGCTAAGATTGAAGGCGATATTTCGCTGTGAAGAAATCTTTGTTCGTTGAAAGTTGGTAACATACTTTTAAAACGAATAGAAAGATTTAAATGCGATAGGTTCCCGACTTTAATGAAATACGATGTAGTTTACTTACATTTCTGTATAAAACTAATTACTAACCGGTTTCGCAAAAACCGTGCTTTTCTCATAATACACTCTTTCGGATGTACAAAAGTTTAAAGAAGACATCAAATTATAGCTAACTAAACATGAAATGAGGAAATAATAACGATTGACCAGCGGCTGAGAATAAAAGTTTTAAAATGCTTGCAACTGTACAGGGAGGTTCCAATTAGAAAGATATAATTTTTTAATTAATAATTAATTATAATTTTTTGAAATAGCAGAACGGAATCCGTTTTGTTTTCCAACAGTTTATGTTACTGAGGGCCTATATATCAGCCGATCTTTATATAGCTAAGTAGGTACTTACGTGAATCCTTGTTAAAAATTAGGCATAATAATTCAGCCGTGTAATCCTTGCTAACTGCCCTGAGACAAACCTGCCTTAGATTTGATCAAATTTGACACTTGGGTAAAAAAAATGCTGCATAGGTACTTCATATCGCCAACATTTACGAAAATTGCCGTCTTTTCTCAGTAATTTTAATAAATTATTAATATCATCGAAAATATATTAATTAATATATTAATATTGAAACTAAATAAGTCTGGTAAATAGATATGATGGGGATTTTAAATGTTTTAATGTGAGAACATAGTGTGATGTTGAATAGTTGTTTCCTAATAATTTCATTAAAATGCACTGACTTCAGCAAAACAAATACTTCTTACAATAATTAGCTTCTTCGCATAATATAGTACCACGCTGATTATGGATGACTTTAATAAAAGTCAATTAGTAAATTAAACTCGAATAAAAGAAACAGTGATCGTTGATATTTTGAAACATTATGATAAGAGTTTATTTTTACAAAAGAAACACTATTACGATAAATCATTAATCTGACAAAAAAACCATGTATATTAAAATAATAGGAACAACGTTAAGGAAGTATACGGATTATGTTTGTTTTTGAATCTTTATTTAGATGTAGTTACGCAAGCTTTTTTCAGTAGGAAAAAAAGGGTTAAGAAATTACTACTAGTTTTGTAATAGTAACTATAATATTTTTGGTGAGTTCCCTTGCACACAATTTTTTTTTTTTTGATATGTATAATAAATATATCATTTGCAAAGTGCCATGTCTTTTGGCTTCGTAGGATATTATAAAGTTTCACATGTAGCAAACACTTTGTGGGAATACACCATAATTATAATAAACACAATTATTCTTTGTTTTAATTCAACTTTATTATGTCTTTATCCAATCGGTTTCGGTTCAAACTGAACCTTTCTTCCGGGATAGACGTATTACATAGAAATGGGATAAATCTACGACTTAATAATCTTGAAGCCCTTGAAATAAAAAAAGTCATTAACCAAAAATAAAACAAATTTACTTAATAAACAATTAGATTTGTCGAAAAGCCCCATTTTCAAAATACTTCCGTTACCCCCGCCCACCTTCACACCTCCCTCTTAGCCACCGCCCCCGTTGCCCCCACCTAAGTTGATGTTCTCTCTCCCTCTTCTATTTTTCTTTTAAATACCATGTACACCTGTATTATGTTCGATATATTTTTATTCACCCCTTTTTATTTATTTTTATTCAGGTTGAACCGAAACCGGTTGGATAAAGAAATAATAAAGTGGATTTAAAACCAAGTATTATTGCGTTTATATATTTTGGAGTGTTGTTCTTTATAAAACACGCTATTTTGTAAACACACAAGTTTAGTTTTGAGAAGTCTAAATAATATCTGGGCAACTTCTCTTAGGATAATTATGAACATTTTCTTGGTACATAATATAAGTTTGCAAATAATTATGGAGCATATTATTTTTAAGCTTGTGAGTATAAAGAGTAAATATATTAGAAATGTATTTACCGACCCTATGTCTGACACAGAAATTAGACAGAATATTGTATCTGTAGGAAAAATAACATACTGATCATCTGAAAAAATGTGTGATTTATATCGATTTGAAAGAAACTCGATGTCCTTGATTCAGATTATGAACTTTCGATTCCTAGGACACTGGCAATGAAAATGGTTACATGTTCAATAAAGATTAAAAAAGTTTGGTTGGTTTTAGCTTACTTCCTGCACCCAAAAAAATCCTAAAAATTCTAATGTTTACCTCGTCAGTGGAAAGAACTAAAAATATTAAAATGAAAGGTTAGGTACGGAAAAAGATAATACGTCATTTTTTTTTATACTAAAAGAAGATGGTTTATACAGTTCCTGTGAGCACTCAGACCTTGAGCCCATTGTGCTACCCCATATTTCACCTCATTCCTGTGACAAAAACCCGGTCCATTTGACAAAGTTCACAAGGTTTGTCATTTGATATTCGGCTAAGTCTCCTGGTTCCTCGGGTACCTGAGACTTGTTCCCACCAAGGCGGAACATTAGCACAAAAGGTAAATCTCTTCACTTTTCATGCATCTATTTTGTTAAGTGTTTTCCACTCCCAACAGCTGCATGTGTCTACTGAGATGGCAGTGTTCCGTTAGTAATCCGCATCCTACCAGTTACCTCTGTTATTTTATGTCCATATTGAGTGCGTAGTTACCTGGTTCGTCTAGCTTCTGATCCGTTTATGAAAACCAACTTTGGATTGCCTCATTTCGGATTACCTCTCCCAGTCCACCCGGTTCAACTAGGTTAGGTTTGATTCCTTTAGTCAGAACATTTTTATTAAACTATAAAAAATTTGTATCTATTTGTACAATGGTTATTAATTTTTTAAGAGTTGATACTTACTTATCAATAGTTTTGCTGGCTCAGAGCCCCTAGCAGATTCGATCGATAAGGATTATATCGATAACTTTCGATAACTTCTCATCGTTCCCTAGCATACATGACAGTTCACAATGACTAAGTGTCCGTAATACAATAGACACCAACTGCTGTTTTTACGTTAGGATGTGCAGTTATCCTAGGAAACGTTGAGAAGTTACCGAAATCAATCGTTATCGATCGAGTGTGCTAGGGGGCCTGGATTTCTGACAATAAATAGTGATACATATATTATAATATATATATATATATATACACATATATTTTTTAAGTTTCCTTACATCCAAAAGAACCAGTACAATGCACAGTGTGCATGGGTAGCACAGTGAGCCAAGTCCATAACTCGGAGCAGCTAGTCAAATGAGTCGCCCCACGAAAAAAAAATCATTTCCTTTTAATACAAGAACAATCCCGGTCGAAGCGGCCGCACGGGTTAGGCACATGTAATTATTCATGTTATTCAGTAGTTGTATGATAATGTTATATATGTTAATCATTTGCATTGTATTCCGTATTGCTAAATCACTCACCGAGACTGGCTATCTGGCCATCGATCTCACTACCCCCACCCCACGTCCCCCCCCGACCCCTCCCCAAGCCCCCTTTGCTCTCGTCATAATCGAACTCGTTTGTTCTCCTACTTTCCACCTACCTACTCAGACAATACTGACTCCGAGTGATAAATGCCGTGTTACCTACCTACAGACTTACTGTCTCACTAGATTTTATCTAGAGATGTTTTTTTTTACACTTCATTTTTCAGCAAAACGATTGCAAACTATATAGAAACGTGCTGATATTAAGATGAAGTTGTACGCCAAATTAATGTTTAGATTTATCTTTATTAATCGGCTTACATTGTGAATATGAAAAAATATGTTTTAGATACATTGCAGCTTTTCCTACCTTTTCAACGAATGGAATTAAAATAAAATTATTAATTACATTATAAAAAATATAAGCGCAAAGTACTAAATAATTTGTTTTTTTTTCATTACATAAATATGAAGTATAAGAAACAACATCTTTAAAAATACCCTTTTATGGCTAAGATTATTTTTGACTTTATTGATTGACTAACTTTTTTTCGTTCTTGTTAAATTATTCATAAAAAAAATAAAGACAACTTTCGCACTACTTTCCTCGCACAGATAATACCAAAAATACGCGGAGTTTTCAAGGGGTAAGACGTCGAATATTTCTGGCGTTTGTATTCCTCTTAAGGGAACGGTTGTGCAGCCTTTCTCATACAAAATCTTAATTTTTTATTTGAGGCCAAAATACCCAACCAAATTGAATCATTATTTTATTCATAGAAAGGAAAAGCAAATATCGAGTACGGATACTTTGAAATTATAAAATACAAGCTTCTGCCCGCGACTTTGTCTGCGTAGGATTATTACTTAGAGTAATCTATTTTCTTTTCCTAGATCCCATCTACCTTTATACCAAAATTCTTAACCTATTTATTTGAAATATCTATAATTCTTGATTCAATTCAAAGTATTAGGCAAGTACTTCAAATAAATTCAGTAATTTAAATATTTTTCAAATAGAATTTTGATTTAACAATCATTGTTTTGCAAAATGTCATTCTTAAATTTTGACGTTTTCTATTAAACAATAATTATTATTTTCAATGTATTAAAAATAAATAGCTAGCTTTATAAATTATAACCTATATGTTACTCTGATGTATGAGCTATATTATTATAAAGTTTCATTAAAATCCATTCATTAAATTTTGAGTTAAAGAGTAACAAACATACATACATCCATACAAACTTTCGCGTTTATAATATTAGTAAGATTTACTAAAAATGGTTTTTAGAGGCAACTTTTGCAATTATTTGTAAGTTAATGATACTTTTATAAAAATATTTGTTTTCTATTTATTATAGCAGTATGACAAAATTTACGAGTGTAGTAAAGTTTAAAATGATTAAAAAAGTAGTTAGGGCGAATTAAAATACAAATGACCGATTTGTGTTGGAATACAAAATGTTCGCATATAAATTATAATATCAAACCAAGATTAAGGTTTTTTAACGTTTTTTTTAGTTATTTTTCATTATATCATCACATTATATTTGGCAAGATTATTTTTTCAATAATTATAATTAAATGCAAGTTTCTACTGAAATCATGCAAAATTGAATTCTTTTACGACTTATATTTTATAATTTAACCCTTAAAAAAATTGGCGTATTTTGTCAGAGGCTAAAAATATTCCCGCTTTGCAATAAAATCCAAATAAATGGAACATTTGTTAACGTATTCGAAAACTAAAAACTGTTTTCGAAAGGTGATGAAATAGGCTTTCAAATTTCTATATTAAAAATTACTAAGTATTTTTTTTAATAAAAGTTTTTTTTACGAAAACTTTAAAAAGTGTTCAAAATGGCTCACTTTATTTTTTTTTCTAACTAAAATTACTGATAATGAAAAAAAAAAAACACATACTTATTTCATTAGATAAATGAATTATAAACCTTACTGTCACCTCACTTTTTTCGTTTCAAGTAAAAAAAAATTCTTAAAAAATTCACAAAGTTCCATAATTTTTTTTCAAATTGCTATCGGAAACTTTGGTTTTAGAAAGGGGTAAATTTTAATTGTTTTGTGGTTTTCTTTTAGATTTGAATATATAGTTTGTTGTATTCTCTTTCCAATACCGTTTAGATCACATTTCTGACTATGATAGTAAGGGAGAAACAACGATTTCTGTGAGACCTATGTGAGCTGGGACAAATTTGGTCTCCTGTGATTAAACGGGTTAAATACACATCCGAACTAGACATTTGTTATATCTTATGATTAAAAAAATAATTATTCGACTTTTGGCCTCAAATCCGAAACTAAGTTTTTTTTACTAGAAAGGGCGCTTAGCCGTTCCTCTTATGGTGGTTGATCCAAAAATACTTTTTCATATTGTAAGAATTGTCTTTTGCAAACTAATACGTTTGTCCAGTGGTATATTTAGAACTGTTTTTTACAATTTTTTTTTTTGATTTTTTGGTCATCTTTGACAAGCAAATAAAAACAACTCAGCAACCTATTTATCAAACGTTGAATAAACTACAACTATATTTAAATATATATTAAATGCAACTTAAAACTAATACGTACCTACGTCCAGCGGTATATTTTAATTGTAAGTATTTCCTCCAAGGTTAGTAGTTAGAGTGTCGTCGTGGAAATACTTCTCAAGCAACACTTTGAATAAATAATGTGCGTTTGTAAAAACATAGGTATAATAGTCCCAGCGTGAGATTGTACGTTATGACATTGTTCAAGTATCTTCTGTCTTTCGTTTTCAAACTAGACGCGGGAGAAGGAAGATGAAGACAGTCTCGAGTGGTTTATTTTGAATTTTTAAATTATTTAGCTTCCGCTCTCTCTAAAATTATAGAAGTATCGCCCTAAGGTAAGACATCATTTTGATAACATACAAGTTATGCTTAAAAATTCACATCAGAGTTTACCAGTTTCACTGTTTTCTTGAAATGGCATTAGCAATGATTAGTGGCCAGATATAAAAAAAACCTTGCCTTCAGCATCGTCTCACTGATATCTTCCACCTGATAATTGACTGTTGCGAACTCATGAGTGTAGTCAATATAAGAGTACTGATCCGACTAACTAGGAATAATGACCTATTTCAATGTCACCATTCACGAACAAAGTATGTAACAATCTCGGCAAATCCTGGCTTACATAATATAGCAAACCATTTGTAAATCATTGCAATGAAAAAAAAATTGTAACTTATTAACTTATTGTAACTTATTACCTCGGAGCTGTGGACCAACTATAACAAAGCATCTCTAAAAAGAATGGACGTACAGTACAACAATTCATACCGAATACTTTTTGGGTTGTCCTGGTACTGCAGTGCCACTGAGATGTTTGTAGAAGGGCGTGTTCCTGCATTCCGAGCACTACTCAAAAAACGGATCACCAGCTTTAGAACGCGACTAGCCACGAGTGAAAACGGTCTTGTGATGGCAGCACTGCACTTCTGGCAGGGTCCTATTTACAAGCGATGGAGCCAACTCCTGATGTCATAGTTAAAAAAAATAAATTATTTTCATGTTTTTTTTTATTTTATTTTATTTTATTTTATTTTTTTCTGTATTATTTTTATCTTACTATGTGTGCAGTATCTCACAATAAATATGTATATTTTTAATATTAATTTGATAATATGTTCTATGTATAATATGAAGCTCGTGGGATTGCACCACCCTCCCCGAGATCTGGAATAAACAACAAAAAAAAAATAAAAAAATAGTTTATTATTAACAAGTTTTGTGTAAAAAAATGGACTATGTTTATATTTTAGAGTAGACTCAAATATATAAATAAAGTAGTAGGTTGGTACTTCAGTTGTATTACATTTCGAAACATGTAACTCGCGCATTACATTACACAGTAAAATTGTAATTTAAACAATAGCGGAGAAATATTTAATATGAATTAGAATACAGAGGCAATTTAGCGAAAGCCGCTGTTTTGTGTTTTTGCAGGCGGAATCAGAGTACCACGTGACAGTGAACGGTATAAATCACTCCCTGAGCATATTCATGCGCGCCACAGCGATAGTGCGTAGCTCATTCAAACTACGCTTGTAAATATTAAACGATTTAATACCAAACTGACAACGATCGGTCCTAAATGTGCCCGTTGTGTACCTACAGATGGAATTTCATGTGAACGACTTGCATTTGCATCCGCAGCGAAGCTCCCAATGGACGGAGCGGGTCTTAAAGGGACATGGCATCGAACTACCAAGGAATATTTTATAAAAAAGCTTTATATTTTACATACGTAGGTACAAAGAAATGTTTTATATGCCATCCAGGGACATTGCAAACATTATGGTATAACATTGAAATGGTAGTTATATCACTAAAAAATATTTTTTGCAGTAAGAGCGATTGACCAGCAGCTGAGAATAAAAGTTTAAAAATGCTTGCAATGGTACAGGGAGGTTCCAATTAGAAAGATCTTTTATTCCCCGTATCAATTTTTTTGAATTAAAAATATTATATTGATTTATTCAAGTTAGATACATTCATACATTCAAGTACGCAATAAAAATGTTTAAAACGCACGATGATAAATTATTAGTCATTGTGTACCTCTTGTAAGTATTTTTTTATCACAAATATTTATAATTTTTTAATAATGTATAAATAAAATAAGTGTGTAAAAAAATTTTTAAACATTTTGGTTTTTAAGACCTTAAAAGAAAAAAGAGACAATAGGTCTAAAATTGATTTAAAAGGTACTAATTTTCGGTATTCTCTGGTAATGCAGTCGTAAATAAACACGGAAATCCTATTAATTTATTCGTAAGAAATTCAGTCCCATTTTTACGAAAAAAATGATCGTATTTTAGAATAACATTTTTCTCAGTGTGGATTTAGTTGTTAGGTACACTAAAATTCCCAAACTCAAAACTTTACTTCAAACTATTTACATCCCGAGCAACGCCGTGTACACCTCGCCACTTTTTTTAATTAAACAAATCTACCAACTTGAGAAGTGCACACACTTAGCAATATAAAGATGAATTATTGTCTAATTAATCTAAAAAGTTGAATGGAATTGGCTACCGACAGCACAGGCCAGTACTGACCGGTGTCACGCGAGCGCCGACCCTGGGGCGAAGGAAACGTGAAAAATTACATCCGCTCACTGAAATGATTTACCCGCCGTGCACAATTTCACGAAGTGAAGCCCCAATTCAATCTCATTTCAGAATGTTTCGGAATAATTAATTATTGGAATTCGCCCACAATATGGAACTGAGAAATTAATATTTCTGGAAATACACTGTTCCCATAAAATACTGTGAGAGCGATCAAAGATGGTCTTTGATATAAACGTGAGTAATTGCGGAATGATAGGGCTTTAATAATTACTATTTTACGCTTTCGCACTGACTATTTTATTGGAGACAGTGAGTGAACTTATGTGTAAAGTTTCGTTAATTTTAGTTGAATGTTCTATTGGCGACGTTGTGCATACGTAATATTTATTTTATAATGAAAAATAATTGCAACTACAAAAATTATAAATAATTAAAATACTCGTATATTCAAAATAAAATTCCTAAATTGTCGCACCTTTAAATGTATTTAATTGCTTCATGGCATTCAAATTGTCTAAATGCAATAAAAAATAAATAATTTTCACGAATTCTCTTTAGGAGGAAAGCGACCAGGTATTAACAATCGATAGTAATTACTATAATTTATTAAATTTAATAGCTATTATATATATATAGGGTAGAAAGAACACAATAATAGCTATATATTATAATTTTCAACAAAGATAAATTATATAATTAGAAACTGGATACGAGGTGTTTGATATATGCCTGCAAAGAAGGAATCGAGTTAAAATCTCAAATCTGCGACAAAATTGAAAGACCTGTTCTATATTTTTTTTAATATAACCTAATAACCTGCCTACTGCATTTAAGAGTTACCTCACTTGTGTTCACTTTTAATAAAATACAAATAGGTCATTTTACATCATTTCACACCGGTTTCTGATAGTAATCAATGTCAAAATCAAACATTTCGAATTAAATAAAACGGCACCCGAAATAAATCCGAACAGCGCTTTAACACTTAGTGCGGGATATTGGTTCTGACGAGTGCCGAGTGTGAAAAGTAAATCTATCGATCAATTAGCACCAAAGTGGATGCAAATGTTTTTAAAGTGTCTCGTGTTTTCGTCACCGACGAGGTTTGGTGGGGGAGGCAGCGGGCGGCGGAGGAGAGGGGGCACAGTCAGGTACACTAATAGATGGCAGCGAACAGGCTGAGTAATCGTATTAACTACCTTAATTACAAGGCCCTTTGATCAAGGAAATGCATTCATATCCTGTTTTCCGTTAACCGCTGGCCGGTGTCCGACGCCGCCAAACATCGCACACGCCGAGGATTCGATTACGAAATGCTCTTTGTTGGCGAATTATCACCTTAATTATCGGCGTCGCATCGACGGACCAGATCGGAAAATGCGTCACAAAGTTACCGAAAGCAATTTGAAGCGTTTGATAAATCTGAGGAGCTGGTGAAAGGTCAAACTAGGAACCGATGCTTACTAAGATGATTTAGAATTGGAATTATGAATGAATCCAGTGAAAAATGTGATGACATAAATATATATTTAAATGGTTCTATATCAACTCAACAAAGTAGCATCTCAACGCACATTCAAGAGTAATAAAAAATCCATTAAAAGAGATGATGTGCCGTTGATGTGTTGATGTACCGCTGACGTTTAGTAGTCCGGTCACCATTCTAAAAGATCGACTAACGCCGATTCTGAATATAACAGTTTTAGTTACATAAATTAAGCTTTTATTATAAATTGTAATATTGTAACAAAAATACGTAATACAATGGCGTAAGACGAAATAGTGAAAAACATATTTTTAAGAATTTATACGCCAATAAAGAGAACTAGCCATTGAGTTTGGCGTGGGAGTAAAAATAATATTACAAATCAGGATAATTTTACACCTTAAAAAACTAGGGTCGATTCATAAGATCCTCATTACAAAATGCATTCAACCACAACTCACAACCAAAACACCTTTTTGTCAAAGAAATGTGCAATAATATATAAAAATTGTTTAAAGCCTCCAACTTGCAAAAAAAAACATTAAAAAAATAACTAAGAAATATTAACGCTTATGTTATTTTTTCTTCTAGCTGTTGTCTTATTATTTTCCTCTCGATATATTTTAACACACTTACTTACAAAATCTTACTTAAAAAAATAAAAGCTATTTATAATTCATACTCAAAACTATGTAGAATGTGACCTTATAAAGGGATTACACTAGTAAGGTTCCATTCTTTGTGACTATTCTTGTTGAAAAATACATACAAAGAATATATTTTTTCAATACGACGTAAAATATTTGACAGTTCTCCCCTTTCTTACGAATTCAATTTTTATAACATTTATTTTGTGATATATTACAAAAATTACATCAAAATAATTTAGATAAAACGAACTTCATAATAATTACTCAAATTTATGCTTTCCACAATGGATTTATGTAAAAAAACAATGAATGAATATAGACTTAATGAAATAAGACGAATATGACAGCGTTCTTATTATCAAGCGGCCGCCATTATGTCCGCCATCTTTGGTGCCCGGCGCGTCATTGGCAATTAATTTGAATTTTTCGGCGTGGCTAAATACTGTCCAGGATTTCGTAATGTCAAGAACGAGAATGGCCCAAGCGATTCATACAATTTCTTTATACATAAGGGGCAATTTCTTTATACATGGAGGACCTGCTGGTGGACATGCGCTGCTCATCATATGCAGAATTCAAAAGAGCCGCACAAGATAGGGAAGAATGGAAGAAGAAACTAAAGGAAATTGCTGCAAACCAATCCCAGGATTGAAACCAGAGAGAGAAGGGGCAAAATCGCTTCAAAAATCCGGACCCGCCGGGGGGACTGCGGCCTGCAAGAGGTTTGTTATAAAAAATAAGGGTATAAGTATGAGACGATCTATGAATTAAATGTTTGCCAGAGATGAGCGGAGGACCAGTTACGTTTGTTAGTTAGATGGTTAATTAACTAGTTTGAAGAAATATCAACTTGTAAATTAAACGAAAATATCAAATCCTTCAAATGGAAATGCAGCTTTCAGATATATTAATAACGGAGCCATTTGCTATTTTTTTGCCGATTCATAGATTTTCATGCAAACCAAATAAAAGCTACCTCAATGAAATGCACGGCCATGATGAGATATAGTCAAACGAAGGGTTTATTAAACGGAAATTACGTCATTTACTCTTTTATATCATACGGCCGCGGTGCTTCGTTCTCGAACATTTTCCATCGAGTAATCTGGAATAGAGAAGAACGCCGATTGTCCGGACGCCGATTATTCGGCGACCGGTTATCCAAAGATTCAATAGCAGTTTAGTGATATCTTATAACTAATTATAATTTTTAATTTTGAATTTTCTTGTAAAACAATAACAACCAAACAAACTGCATATATAACTCTAAGATTATAACGGAGCGCTAGCTTACGAGGAGTCAGGCCGCCATTTTATATTTTTTATAAAAATACAATTATTTAAACATAATCATATTTGTCGTTGCAACTGTTTGGTGTCTTAGTTCATGGGGTAAGGATTTTCAAGGTTTTCTAATGGTCTGTGGACATACTGAACTACAGATTCCTGCCCACCCCATACCTTTTTCCTTCCCAGAATTTCCTCTCCTTCCTTTTCTTAAAAATACCAAACCGCACAGCAACCCCAAAGATGGCATGTGGAGCTAATGTATTGTGGGCTTTTCATTGAAAATGCATACATTCAGTTTCATTTCTCACTGTATCCTAATGAGCTTTGAAATACCTATTAATCAGTCGATTTTTGTATTTTTAAGTGAACATATATAAGTGAGGATATATAAAATGGAGGCCTCAGCATGGGTAAACCACACAGTGAGGCCAACATTACTGGATTATACCATAAAATGTAAAAATATTGTATCAAATAAACAAAAACAAAAATAATACGAGTGTGCTTTAGACGACACGACTGAAGTAAATACTTCTTTAGTAATCTAATCTAATTTTCTTTCTGGAATCGAATAAAACCATGCCAATCATCAGTGTATAAGAATCTACATTGAAGATTCGTTTGGATTGTTACCAATCATCGTGACAAATCAGTCGTTTCAATGCAATGAGTTCGCACACTCTAAATGAAAATTTTATTAATTTTATTATGTTAATTACGCTTAGAATGGGATTGTTGATTTAATTCTTACAAAGTTTAAAATAAATGCCAGCACCCATTCCAAACGTCATTATTATGGATTTGAGCACTGTTACGATTAGATTGTGAGGAATGAACCTCAAAATTAATTTTAATTTATTATCGTTCGTCTCCGTAACGTTCGTAACGCTTGATATTACGCCTCTCGTAACGCTGTAATTTCCGTAACGCATTTGGCAGTTTAAAAATACCTCAAATCAAGCGTGCGTAAAGAAGTATTTACTTAAATTTTTTTTTTATTAAAATGCAGAGTCGAAGCCAAGTTATACCTAAAACTAGACGCACTATGATGAAAACTTACTATGATGTTTTATCAATAATCCCTTAAATTTAACACACACAATTGGTATTATTTTATCCACTATTTCGGTTATTCGGTCTAGTCCAATTTAAATTAGTCCGGATAATCGGCGTTACACTGCTATTGCATTTATTGGCAATTTTACCGAAAGATTCGGACTCGTTGATCGTTGATCGGCCTGACATAAAACATCCCCTTATTCAACTGGTGGCTGTAAGCTCATTTCAAAATGATTCCCGATCAACACATGCTGACAAAACTACACTTATTCATTCCGATATTTGATAACAAATTGAAACCACGAATTTAGCACTTACATTGTTATGGAGGGGCGTAATGTATTTTGGTATTTTAAGGATTTATTTGTTTCAAATATCATTGCAATTATTGTAAAGATACTTACAAATTCAGTAAAAATTTAAACATCATCATTGAGAATCGAAACATGGGTGCTTGGCTTTAGCAACATGCTAACACTGCCATTCCGAAGGTCGCGGGTTCGAACCCGGCATGCGCAAATAAATTTTATTTAATTTATTTGTGATATTTCACAATTAATTATTCAAAATAATATATAGTATATTTGCGGCACGTTCCAGAGGGGAAGACACTCTTAGTATCGCCCTGGTGTAAGACGACCATTCAGAATTGAAACTGCTTGAAATGGCTTTAGCCGTGTTTAGTGACTAGATCTGAATAGCCAGGTACTTCCCCACCTTCCTCTTCCTTGTCTGCTTCCCTTTCCCACTTACCTTCAGCCTCATAACATACCCCGATTGGGGATGCCATAAGCTCACTGGCTCCAGACGGGAGCAGTTGGGACTCTTGTGAGGTATTCACTATAAAAATTTAAAAAAAAAAAACATGCAAAAATTCTCCACCCTTAATTTTTAGGAAGTTATTAATTCATTAGTAGAAGGCGGCTAAGCGGTGGCAAAACGAAGAATTCCAAGTCACGAATCCGCAAAAACATCATTCGGAGATATTGAAATTTGAATTTTTGAAATGATATGTTTTTGTTATAACGAATCAATTCTAAACTTCAAACCTCAATATCTCCGAATGATGTTTTTGCGAATTTTCAACTTGGAATTCTTCGTTTTGCCACCGCCTAGCCGCCTACTATTCATTAGGAAGTCTTTGAAAATATATATCAACCCTACTTCTGCCATTAATTTTCTAATAAATGTAATAGCAATAGTAATTGAGGAAAAATAGCAAATAGCAAAAATAAAATCATGCAATGACTAGTGTTTTTAACAAAATGTCGTACAAAGTCGTATCTCCTCCAAGCACAAAGTTTCTAATAAAGTGAGTAAGCATGTTTTAAATATCTGTTTGTAAAGAGTAAAGTTAGTTCCTAGTAAATAGGAACTCATATTAGGTACAATGTGCAGCACCCTTGAGGTTATTTTTCACAAAACAGCGCGTTACAAATTTTATAAATGTTAATTATAATAAAGAATAACAAATAACAAAAATTTGGCTAATCAGGTCTTAAATTTCCAATACAAAATTGTGTTTCACCATGATTCAAATGAATTGGAGATCTACGATGGAGAATTTGTTTGCAATGAAATTTATACGGAAGGCACTTTTGGTATTCTTCTTTATTCTTTGGATGAGCGGATCTGAATAAACAGGTTCTTCCCACTTTCCTCTATCCAATCTCATTCCCCTCCTCATTTCCTTCAGCATCACAATATACCCTCAATTGGGGAAGCCATGCCATGAATGGTTTCAGGGTCAAATGAAATTCAAACTCTGGACTTTACCTGGAACGACACATCCACCAATTCTGCCACTCAAAAAATTTCAACAAAAGCATTCTTCTTAAAAACAATTAATATTCTAGTTTCATTTTCTTTTTCCTGATATTCTTGCGTCCATCTTTATTTATAAAAAAATATCAGCAGTGTTCAACCTGAACACAATTACCGCAAGTTAATGTAGATGGCGTTACTGTATGTATCGAATATCGCTGCACTTGTAAACAATCGGAATCAGTGGAAACCGTAGTGTTGATGGATTAGACAGCGGCAGAAAAAAGTTTGTAGAAAATGGGATTAAACTGTAACGGTAGTATTTTATTTTATGCATTTTTCGGAGTGGCCAATCACGTTTCTTTTGCAAATAAGTTGCATAACGATTATGTCTTCTGCAAGATATAATCTGAAATTTGCTGTATTGTGTATTATCTGTCAATAAATATAAAAGCTCTGGATTATTGGAGTGAGGTCGAATTTATCGTTGAACACGTATATAAATATGAGAAATGGAAGTGTTTGTCTGATATTAAATCACGAATTGTGGATTATTACACGTGAACGGATTAATAGTACAAATAGTTAGCCTTGATTTTTATTTGTAGGAAAATTTTGTACTCTAACCTAACTTCCTTTTACTCATAAGTACATTAGAAGTATAATTTTTAATACATGATCCTAAAACATAATAATTTTGGTTACATTACCCACCTACAGGTACTGCCTCAGTGCGTTCCCATTACCGTCCTTTATTTTATATTATTATTATATTTTAATGCTAATGTTTTTTTAATGCATATACCTACTCATTTAAATGGAGAAATATAATGGGAAAATAAAGATTTTAAAAAAAAGTATAATATTTTATTGTTAGATACCTTTCAAAAACTCTTTTTCCTCATTTAACTTTTTTTGAAGTAAATACTTCTTCACGCATGCTTGACTTGGAGGGTAAGCTGGCGAATGTGTAACGGAACTTGAAATGCGTTGCGAGGCGAACGGGCTCACTGTAGAAGCAAAAGAGAGCATTTTCTTTCTCTCTTTCTCTCATAGCCAGTGCATGAAATATTTCAGTCAGAATTTTGAAATACCAGTGACGCGCCAAACGCGGGAGGGAGCGGAGTCGATGCGCACGGCTTGATCGGGTGAGGCAAATGATAATAAATATTTGTAGTAAATTGATATATGTGTATGCACGTATATATTTTATACATATAAACATATATTTGGACAGACATATAGATGGGGCTAAAGAAGTAATTACTTCAGTCATGTGGTCTTTACATATATTGTGTAGTCAGAAGTAAAATTACATAAATGTATTTTAAATTTTTATAGCGCTTATGAGGCGATTTTTTACAAAAATGGCATATTATTATTGTTGGAGTCGAAAAACCTTAAATAACTAAAAAAAAACTTAATTTATGAATAAAGAAAAAAAAACGTTAAATAATGATTCCTTTAACATTCGATATTTAATTTATGAATAATGCTGACAAACGGTTTTCAGAACAAAGTTGCTAACACTAATAAATAATAAAACAAAAACAAATAAAGTTTTGTAATATAGAAAAGGGGCGGCACTCCTAACACTGCTACTGCGAGCTTACTGCCTATCGTACATACGTGAAATAAACGTGTAGCATTTGCGAATGAGTGTATTCAGTGTATTGTATAGGCGTTCGACCTAACCTTCCCCAACCGGCCCCGGCCTAACCCGCGCAACATAGTTTTTACGGCGAGCCGATAGCGTAGTACTTTCCGCCCGGCCCAGAATGCTCATACCCGCTACCCGCTGGATAGATGTTAGGCGGGTAGATGCAATCGCGCGCGGGCACGAACCCCGTTTCGGGGTGTGAAGACTCAGAAATCGCTCAACTTGCGGCCAACTTGCTCGTGCGCTTGACGTGCCTTTCGTTTGCCCGAACTCCTTCAATGTTGCAATATCAAGCGGCCATTGCATACATTTACTAATTTGTCTGAAATTTACTAATTTTCTGTAACTATTTCAGCAAATTTCTAAAAAAATAAATTGGATAATATTATTTTTATAATTTTTCAATTGATTAGTATGTAGGTAAGTTCTTAGTACTTACCTACTGGTAACAAATTAAGCACTGAAGCTTGGTGTACACTACCCTTAGTTTAAATGGAATTTCGTTAATTATTAGTGGTAGGTGAGTCAATGTTTTTCTTAGAAAGCCGTGGTTGTATCGAAACTATCGATTATATTATAAAATCCTATATGAGAAGCAGTTTTTTACGAGCTTTTTTACACACAAGAGGTAAAAAGGGAAAGGAAGGAAAGGAAATTTTAGGGAGGAAAAAGTTTTGAGTTTTGAATCCCCTTTCGAGTCTCTCCCGATCCGGCACGTCACGCAATAGGTGAGCAAACGCATTCGCCGCAAAGACCCAGAAAAACCTCACACCTTGTAACCAAGCCCTTTGCTAAGTCAAATTAGCGAAATACTTGTTGAGATTTATGGCGTTTATGAATTTATGGGTGTTTATCAATTTTTAAATGCATACATTTTGATTATTATAATTTGGTAAAACAAACAATATTTTCAAACATTGTTTGGTTCACAAACCCATTAAATGATTTACCCTTGTTGAGATTTCAATTTCAAAATTTTATAAAATATAATAAATACATGTAAAATACAGTAGTTACTCTTTAATGGAGGTTTTGATCTGGAATATTGCCTTAATCGAAAAACGACCCGGCACTTCTATGCCACAAAGAGTATGAATAATGAATCTATGGAGTAGATTTATCGGTCTTTATAATAGTGTTATGATATGAACGGGAACCTAATGGCAATCAAATATGAATGTATTTATAAAATATCGAATAATTGAAGAAAGCAAATTGGATTATGGCGCGACTCGCTATACGATACTTGCTGTACGGCTATACGATACGGCAGTCGCGGGCGCCTATTCTGGGGGGCGGGCGGCAAATTGGGGTGATATGGTGTATGTATTATAATTATTAATGGCAAGGTTTATAATGTCGGAATAGGTGCCCAGCCGTGCCAGGCCGTGAGCCCGTATCATTCCTCCATCCGTTAACCCCTCCTCGCCAAATTACCTCCACGCGTGTGTAGTGTACGCCCGCCTGTGTGCGCTATTCGCGTACGTACACTCCCACACAAACACATATTACGTGTATTATCTACGTGTGTGCAGCGCTATTACACGTGTGCATGTGCAGGTAAGGCTGGGAGTTTACTTCTTATTTACCCCTATCAGCGCGCCGGCTTAAACTTACCTGATACGAAAAATACAAGTCAAGAAGTGAGTACGAAATACGGCGCTACTGTATTTTGATTGTATGTAAATAATAACCGCTTTATTGCGTTCGACATGATGTTGGTAAAATTTTCTTGTCAATTATAAACACATACGTTCTAAAAGTTTATTTGGACGATTGGAAAGTTGTTTTAAGAAGCATAAACTTGTAGTGACGTACGGAAATATAATTTGTGTTAAAGATGGATTTTACCACTTAAAACAGTATTTGGTAATATATTATATCTATTTTTTCATTGTAATGTAAAGAATATTTAAGGTAATCATTCCTCATGTATAGCTTATCAGAAAAAATACGAGTGTGCTTTAGACTGAAGTAAATACTTATTTAGTAATCTAATCTAATTTTCTTTCTGGCATCGAATAAAACCATTCTAATCATCAGTCTATAAGGATCTATATTGAAGATTCGTTTGGATTGTTACCAATCATTGTGACAAATCAGTCGTTTCAATGCACGTGTTCGCACACTCTAAACGAAAATTTGATTAATTTTATTAAGGGAATTACGCTTTGAATGGGGATTTTGTTGATTTAATTCTTACAAAGTTTAAAATAAATGCCAGCACCGTTAAATGTTACGATTAGATTGCGAGGAATAAACCTCAAGATTAATTAAAATATAGTATCGTTCGCCTCCGTAACGTTCGTAACGATATTTATTGCGCCTATCGTAATGCTGTAATTTCCATAACGCATTCGCCAGTTTACCCCTCAAATCAAGCGTGCGTAAAGAAGTGTTTACTTCAAAAAGGAGCTCCTGTACAGGATAAGGGAGCCACGATTCTAGTCTAATATCGTATAAGGGCCTTACTTTTAAACGTGCTTTAAATTTTATACAACTTCTGTACAGCCATTAATGTATCGTAAATGATAGTTTATCAGTTGTGCATAATTTAAATCATTTCCAATGAGTGGGTAAGTGTACAATTTACGTGTAGTAAGGTAAGTGTACAATTTACTTGTAGATTTACATGTAGTAAGGTAAATGTACAAGTAGTAGCTAAGGGCTGTATAGGAAAACGGCAAAACAAAAGTTGGGAAGCAAATGACTTTTCAGACTGGGTTCTAAAAAAAGCTTTTTTAGTCTTTTCAATGTGCAGCCACCCTAAAATTTTCACTATCACAATAAAGATGACATTATTTTAAGTACTTTTTTGTTCCAAATTAAATACTATAATTACATTCCTAAAATAATACTCCAATACATATTATCAAAAATTATGTTTCAATCTGGATAAAAACAAAAGGTACAGAAAATTTTTTATAACTCATTAACACCAAAATCAATGACACCCTGGAACTTGTTGCAAATATATTTTATTATGTAGAAATATTACATACGAACTTTTCACCAGTCTTTGAAACCTCTGGACCCGGACCATAAGCCAAGATAATTTATTAAATATTATCATAGAGGTTCTCATAAAAGGACCAGACTCTAGACAAACCAGGAAACTATTCGATATGGACAGAAAGTCGCTGAGGGAAGTGGTAGGACTATTAAGCGGACACTGCCATCTCAGGAGACACATGCAGATATTGGGAGTGAAAAACACCAATAGATGCAGGAAATGTGAAGAGGATGAAGAGACTCCAATTCATCAAGGTGCCAATGTCCTGCCATGGTGGGAACTGGGCTCAGATAACTGGGGAGACATACAGTAAACCAGAAGACATATCCACATATCCAATGACAACCCTGAACTTTAAGGGACCGGGTTATTATTTAAGGATTGAGGTAAAATGGGAGATAGCACAATGGGCCCATGGCCTAAGTGCTCACGGGAATTGCTTGTAAACGTAATGCATAGAGGTTGTCACACCTAACCTAAAACATTTTTTTTAATGGATCGAGAGAGACCGGCTTGAGAGATCTAGGGTATTAGGTCTTCCTAAAAAAAAGTTTCTACCGATCCGGTCCGCAACGCAAAACGGTGGGCAAATATTTTTGCCACCAAGACTTAGACAAACCTCACCCTTATACCCGGGCACCCCTGATAAGTCACCAAAAGTGGCCAATCAGACGGGGTGACTACGGTAAAGAAGTTGGTTAGCCAATAAATGGTCCCCGGGGTGGTGGTAACCATACCCACCTTACAATTTGAAGAAAGCGGTAAGCCGTCCAAATGATGGCCGTGATCTTTACACTCGTAGGTATGGAGCGGTACCCGGTCCTTCCAGTATTAATTAGTGCGTTTTGAAACATTGATTAGTGTAAATTTCAAAACAAATGCATTTTGGCTGTGTAAAAAATAACACTTAAAACACGATGAAAAATAATTTCTTGGAAAACATCAGAAGGGTTTTGAAAACACTATCCAGTATCCAATTTTATTTTACTAATATTATAAACGGGAAAGTTTGTATGGATGTATGTGTGTTTGTTACTCTTTCACGCAAAATTTACTGAATGGATGTTAATGAAACTTCACAATAAGCTCATACATCAGAATAACATATAGGCTATAATTTATAAAGCTAGCTATTTATTTTCAATATATTGAAAATAATAATTATTGTTTAATAGAAAATGTCAAAATTTGAGAATGACTTTTTTTCAAAACAATGATTGTTAAATCAAAATTCTGCTTTAGAAAATATTTACATTAGTTCATTTTTAAAGTACTCGCCTAATACTTTGAATCGAATCAAGAATTATAGATATTTTAAATAAATAAGTTAAGAATTTTGGTATAAACCTAGATGGGACCTAGGAAAAGCAAGTAGATTACTCGAAGTACTAATTCTATGCAGACGAAGTTGCGGGCAGAAGCTCGTACATAATAAAATTGAACAGTAATCAAACGAAGTTATCGATACTAGAACATAATACTTTATTAGTTGTTTCTATGATATCTTCGAGTAGCGTGAGGATTGCCAGGAATTTCAATGAATTCCCCTCCGCTGTTTAAAAGTTAATTAGTGCGTTTTGTAACATTGATTAGTGAACACTATTTCATTATCTTTGAATAGTCGGGAGGTGCAGCGGTAGGTACTCGGGTACTCTGTAGGGAGGGAATGGAAGGAAGAAGCCATTATATCAAGGGGTTGTAATTACGATGGATAATTCTAGACTATTTGTTACGACGAGCGATTTTATAGATAAATTAGAATTGCATTGATTTCTAGAAAACAGGTGATTGATTTCTCTACAATACTTGCAATGCTACAAAGCAAGTAAAGCCACGAGATATAAAGTTTTATTATTCAATAATTTGTATGGTTTTAAAGTCACCGAAATAGTAAATTTAAAAATGTATACCTTGATAATATATAATAAAAATGATTTTTCAATGCCTGCCTAACTGGGATAGTGTGTTGAGAAATTTAATATGTTTTCAAATTAGTAATCGGTACGTCCTGGATTACGCCTCTGCCAAAAGTCACCCCAAGTGGTTCGCAACGTTTGGCGACTTACATGCATACCCAGGTTCGTGGGGTGAGGTTTGTCCTGATCTTGGCGGTGGGGGCGTCTTTCCACCAAGTTCGTGGCAGGTCAAATCGGTAGAGACCTGTTGAGGATACGTTTGTCCTCTCCAGCGGGGCTCTTTCCTCAGCATACGTCCGTCACTAGTGGACACTCTGATCACCGGATTGAATGTTAAGCGGGCTTAACACAATTTTTCAATGACCGTCAATGACCGTCCTCTTGTTTTAAAGGTCAAGTGTGCCAAATTTCATTAATCCAGGAATTAAACTGTAGATTTGTTTAAAAACCGCCAAGCGGTAGACCGCCACATACACATACAAAATAATGTGGTATCTATGCCATACACAACGTTTTAAAAATAGATTTTTAGAAAATGGTGCCAATATGCAAATCATAGCTCATAACTATAGTACTGTCAATATTTCCAATACTTTCCTGTAGTAGTTGTCTCAAGATATTTGATCTTCGGAGCTAAGTTCATGTGTGTCGCTAATAACGGATACTGCACGGAGAAAAATGTTATTCTAAAAAACGAATAAAATGATCGTATTTCAAAATAACATTTTTCTCCGTGTGAGCATGAACTTGGTACTCTTGGAGTAGCATAGGTAACTTAACCAATTAAATTGAACTGTTCTTTAGCACCGTCCGTTTCTTGCTTTCCGCTTATTAAATAAATTTATAAAAAAACAATGGCAACTTTTTCAAACGTGACGTGTTACCAAATCATGCAAAATATCCATTCAACATAGATTAATTACTTTCCCAAAGTGTACCGCCTCGCCCGACTTACACACCAACAATTTCAACACAAAAATACAACAACGAAAAAAGCGTGAAAACAAAATTACTCCAAACACACAATATAAGAACATTGTTCGAATCGTGGAAAAAATAATATAACTGCGACAAATACGTTTCTTAATTGGATAAAAACATTTTCGTGTACAAATAAACATGTTCAAGAAATAAATTTTAGCTCGAATATTAATAATAATAACAGTCTATGTCGCCGTATTTTGTGTGTATGCTGTGTTTT
The DNA here is from genome assembly GCA_951813805.1 of Limnephilus auricula. Lineage (NCBI taxonomy): Eukaryota > Metazoa > Arthropoda > Insecta > Trichoptera > Limnephilidae > Limnephilus > Limnephilus auricula. Next base: position 36,781,806 of record OX638391.1, read on the forward strand.
CGCTGTATTTTGCGTATGTGTGATTTGAGAGGCGCCACATTAGGCAGAGAGTGTAAACAGCACAAATAATACAATCCAGGCCGAACTAGTGACATCAAATATATTAAAATTACATTTAATCCATTTGAGCACATTCTCTGCGAGGCGCAGTACATGGTTAATCCAGTTAATCTCGATTTGGAAACAAATATCAACTAAACATTGTCAAATGTGTAATAATTCACAGCCTATACGTGTAAAAAGTATTTTCTCGCTGGGAATAACGTGAGGGGAGTTTTCGCTCCATTTTACGGCGACTAGCCAACTTGACGGCGAAATAATAAAAATTACTTATCATGTTACTGCTGATTTATTTTTACTGTAGATACCTTATTCGGTTCCACGTCAGAGAAGTAAAAGAGAAGATTAAAGAATAGTGAACAAATGTTTTAAAAAAACACACCCAACCTAATATAATATCATGTTTTGTCATCGTTCTGTTTTATTCACTTACCACATTTTCAGATAAGTGAATGCTTTTGATGCTAAGAACGGATCTGAGTTATATGAATATTGGAATAACATTCATTACTATAAGTATTTATAAATTGACGCATAACTGAATTTATACGAATGTATTGATGATGCATTACTAAATTTACGTTGAAGATTATATTTGTCCAAATGAATCTATTGAATAATATCGTGAGTGTAAATAAATTTATGCATTCTGAAATCTTGTATGATTTTAATATTACATGGTGCATTATTGAATGCGCACGAATAATATCTAGGCACCTACTTAAATGTGTGCATGCGTTGCTGAAATAATAGGTATGTTTTATATGAAAAATTATATAATGAATTTAATGGAGTACATCTCTTCCAAAGTGCATTTCGTATTTTTTTTACTGGCTAGGTTTAATGTGTACCCATAATGATATAATATGAATATATTTGTAGTATCTTGATGTTATATATATGTTATATATACATCCCATCCTCGTCGCCACTGTAGTTTCTTGATGTTTATACTATTTTTCTTTAATTTCCATTACACGGGAATTAGAGATTAATACTCGTATTAGATATTCTAAAGATTATGTTTATTTGCTGTTCACTGGAGTCGTACAAGCGCAGGAAAAGAAATAAAAGAATATCAAGAATGCATCTTTATTCAAACCATGGTCAATCGCTCCCGCGCCTGTCTATCAAGGAGGTGGCTACCACATTATTGAAGAACTTTTGATTGGTGTCCAAAATGAATAAATAAGTACTGTTAAAGAACACTAAACTATATTTTACCCAGAATATTCAATAAACTAGCAATGATAATTCATAATATTACTGTTTATTCTGCTAACGTCAAACAAAATCCAAGGAAATGGCTATTTGAATCAGATGTTTTATATTGATGTCATTCTTAAGCCCTTATGTTGCTAATTGGAATTCACATTAAGATTTATAACTTTGTTAAACCTCATGTTACAACTTATATCTATGAAACTATTGATGTGACATTTCAATTATACTTGTTTGTTATATAATGTTAATACTGCTACTTATGTATATATATATATATACATATATATAAACTATTATTTTAATTCTATCATCATCATTATTACACTTGTATACCGTTTGAAAATGTACCATGTTATTTCATAAAATGTTGTCAATATGATCCTGCTGACTACAAAAGAATTGAATTGAATTTAAAAAAAAATAATAATAAATAAATAAAAAAAAAAAAAAAAATAAAATAAAAATAAACTGTTAAATTTAGAAATATTAAATTTGTCGTAATAATTATTTGATGCATTACTTAACATGTACAAATGTATTGATACATAAATATTTAATATAGGTATTAACTTGATTCACGATTATGTAAGTGAGTAGGATAAACTGAAATAGTATAAGTATATTGATATATTACTGAATTCGAAATAATATCTTATACCAAATTTATATTTAAAACGATGATGCACGATTTCATTACATTTGTGATATACATAATGGAATTTGGATACAGAATTTATATAATTTATTATAACTTTACAAATTTTTTATGTGTATACTAATCCATCACAGAATAATTATATACCAACATAATAAATATAATATGCAGGTGCATATTAATGCATAACTGAATTTGAAAACTTTGACCCATCACTTAAATTTTATGATTATAATAACATGGTTAAGTGATTCAAATGGACGTTTGCACATCTTTTTTAAGTAACTACAAATAAAATAACTATTTACATGAGGAATGATCACGGCGATAAATTATCCAACGCGAATGGGCGCTAATTGAAATGAATACAAGAAAATCAAGTGTTATTTAAAGTAAGGTTGTTTTTGTGCCATTTCACCGGCGGGCGACTAGTGACTCCCGCAAGGAGAAAATCACCGAACAGGCAATTCCTAGAAAGGGTGATCTGTGTTGAATTTTTATCAAAACTGAGTTGGCCAATTTGCCTAAGGTCTTCTGACTCCTACATCACAGAAAGGCCTATTTAATATTATGTATGTTGGTAAGACTGACTCACTGACTTGTTGTTTTAATCAACATTGATGCCAATGCCATCATAGTATCACAAATCGGGTTGATGCAATTACATTATACAGAATCAATGTTTACAGATGCATTGTTACTGCTTGCCTACATCATTTTATAAACATGTTGTTCGACTCAGAAAAGAAAATTCCTGTGAAATTGAATTGGTTTTTACAACCGACTTACGAAGAAATATTAGAAACTTTACATACTGAAAATTGAACAAAATATCATTATTTGTTGTTGAGGAAACAAAAATAAGTAAAAATATAATAATAATAACAAAATAATCATGTGTATTTCCTAAAAAGTAGTAGCAAGCATAACTGGACCAATTGCTGTTTCTCAGTGACGTTTGACAAGGACAAACAAGGACCACAAAATGACAAAAACCTAAATAAGTGGTGTTTGCATCAATAATATTTGACGAATTTGTATAGCGCCGTTTTACTTGGAAAAACCATATCAAGGGCGCTAATAGCCTAAAAGTATCCATATTTGTGTAATTAACTAGCAAATTTAAAAACTAAATAAAACTCTAAAAACTAAATATAAGTAAAATGAGACTCTTCAAAACAAAAAAAAAATAAATTCTTTGATTAAATTCACCAGAAGTAAGGAAAAATTGAGCTTACTTCGGTCACCCACCCACAATCCACTTCTGGTGTTTTATATCTTCTCTGTGGCGAGAATGCTGAAACTGAATTTCTTAATTCGATAATAAACATGGTACTCCGTGACGACTAAGTCTTGTAGACTTTTACTATTAAAAGTAAAATGGCAGAGTTAAAACTTACGTGAAAATGAAATGTCATATTATGGCACGCTTTTTAGAGAAAGATATTATTTGAAATATGAATGTTTAAGCAATTGTTAAGTTTTAATGATCTGCTTCTTTAAAAATGCTTGCGTTTTATTTTTTACCAGTGCAGACCAGTAAAAATCACTTGGTATTATAATTGTTGAATTTGTTAAAAAAAATTATTCAATATTTACCTAGGATAATTGCCTTTCATAAACCAATAATTTTGGGACGTTATACCCATCAATGTAATTATTGTAGAAGATGATAATACTAAAAAAATTAAATGAAACATAAAAAAGAAGAAGATTCAGATGAATAAAAAGGTAACGGTTGCAACTGAGAATTGAACCTAAGATCTCAATCTTACAGAGACAACACCTCAACCAACTCGGCCATTAGCACCTAATTATTATACGCATTTTTTTTTCAATAGGTGATCCATATCCATTCATTGAAAAAAAAAAGTTTATTTATCCGAGACACAGTCTACTTTATAAAGATAGCAGCCAAAAATATGGGAAAAAAGTTAATATGAGATCTACAAAAATTACGCGAAATAATCAGGTTCCAATGGCTGAGTTGGCTGAGGCGTTGTCCCTGCAAGATAGAAATCCTGGGTTCGTTCCCAGTCGCGACCACTACCTTTTTTATTTTTCTTAGTTTGGTTCTGTTTCATGTTTTAGTTGGATTTTTACGACCGACCAGCTTCAATACACGCCTATTTCCATTTAAACAATTTGTTATGTAATTTTTCTTAATTATCAACCTTTGAAACCTCTAAATTCACTCATATATTACAATATCCATTTGGAAAACTTTAAATAGTACAATGAATGTCACTTAGATATTATTAGGCTTTATTTTAGTGAAACCGTTAGTCACGCAAATAAAAAATAAAAATTATAAAAAAAGTCAGTAAACATTTTTATTTCTTGTTTCTAATGCCAGCTGGAGAATTAATATTTTTTTAGCCACTTCCGTCAATTTTACGAAAATTATACTATCCGATATCGGACGGTTTCAAGTTATTTTGGTTTATTAAGTTTGGTAGTGCCGCGGAACACATATTGAGTTATCGTCCGTTAAGTGCATCCATCAGCCTTCTAAAAAATATTTTCACAAATTTTCTTTAAAAGTGGACACCATTTTTGGTCAACAATTTGGGAGCGCGTTTTAGGAAAGGGCAAAAAATCACATTGAAAACCAAAATTCTCTCTTTACTTGTTTTCTCTTTCTCTCTGTACTGAATGTAAAACTTATATTATGATATCAAAATACCTTAGTAAAATTGTAACTACTACCTCCTACCACCTATTAAGTGTAAGTTCCTTCTGTCCTAAAATGAGTTTTGTAATAATAATAATAATAATTGGATGACTTGTATAGCGCCGTTTTTGTGAAAAATCACCTCAAGGGCGCTGTAACTCCTCGGCATAGCTCTAGCAAGAAATAAAAACAATAAAAAATAAATAAATAAATCACTTTTAAGTTAAGATTTCTTTGAAGTTAATAGTAAATAACAAGTGTCAGAAGGAAAGAATCACATTAAACACCAAAAATTATATATCTTTGGAGTTAATATTAAAATGTATTTTTTCTATGATATTAAAAAAAACAAGTGCCTGAAAGTAAAAAAAAAACATAAAAAAATTCATTTCTAAATTAGGATTTCATTATAAAGTTAATGTAGAAATTGGCTTATTTCTATGGCATGACAGATAACAACTGTTTGTGGTGTTCTTTCGAAGAGTTGCTTAGCGACCAACTGTTCTTTGCATAATATTTAAGAACATTTTAGGTGTTAAAAAAGTGGCATGTAAAAGTAAGTATTTTATTTAAAAGTTAATATCTACCCACATAAAAAAAATAATAAGTTTCATTTTGGAATCCTGTCGAAAAACCGAGAAGATGACCGGTCATTATAGTTTTTGTATTATAGCATTTACCTCGATGAACTATGGTTTACCTCTTGAAAATAGTTAATCTGTAATAATAAATTCATAGGTAAGTAGTGCTTTCTCCAAAATGTAAAAAAGCGCTAACCCTTAGCGTTTCCCTTTACCCCAAGAATTACATTTTTCAAATATAGAATTAAAATAATTTTTTTGGTAAAAAAAATTACTTATTAACCGCTTGGACACATAAGCTTGTTTTCACGATAATTTAATGTAGGTAGACATAGGAATGACGTATGGCCCGTACCTGAGTTATTTTAGTAACTACATTGCTTGTCTGAATTCTTGACCCAATTTTTTCCAAATACAAAATAAATCCAAGTTAATTGAATCAAAGTTAGGCGATGCGCTCACTGAAGATACTGAAATCAATCTAAAACTTGCTGGTGCTATTGTTTCCAACCAAACTTCCTACTTAATTTTAAGATTTCAATAATTATCTCAGCTTGTTTAACCTTAGAAGAAGAACAATCAGCTGTCATCGTAGAAACTAGCAGTGCGAGTCGCCAGTCACATTGACAATGGGTTTTTGAGAAATTATGTAGTGTGCGGGCCACTACATTGACATATGCAGGATAGGGAGTTTAGTTGCAAACTGTTTTTTTTTCAGTTGCCTCGTCAGGGGAGGCAATTAAAATCACAGACAAACGGTAAACAATTGTATTTTTAATGATGATATTTTAAAAATAATGTCCAACTTGTTTATATAATAGGATGTTTTATTATATTGAATGAAAGCAAACACTATCCAGCAAATTCATATAAAACAAATTAGAATATAAGTCTGATTAGCATCAATTTGCGTTTGTTATAACCCGTGTTTTTGTAACAAGCCTATCATTATAAAATCGGTTGTAAATCCTATGTATGGAACAAGGAGCGGTGTATTAACGTGATTATTTTTATAAAATTGGTTTCCATTGTACGAATTATTCACAACAAGTTGCATAATGCGCCGGCCGGAACCTAACGAACCAACTACAACCTACAATGCATTATTATAAACAATTATATTACGAAATGCTGTGACGTGGAAATTATCAAATGATTGCACGCCGGGCGCATGGACATGTAATAATCTAATGATTTTATATATATTTATGCTTTTAATTGTACGGCAGGGGACGCAATATTAAGTGATTAAAAAGGTACCTAACTGTCAAACTAAAAAAGAAGGGGCTAATTGTTAGGAATTAGTTTCTTTTATAGTCCAGTACACCGAAGGGCAGTGTTTAGCGTTATTCAAAGTCATTATTTTATAAAACTCGTGTAGTTGAATAAAAATGCAAAAATGAGATTTTAATAACGTGTTATTGCTTCGTTGAAGAATATCTATTTAAATTTTATATAAAGAAAAGTGTGTTTGGCGATGGCGTTTTGTTTTTTTATACAAATCTATATAGTTGCCGCTGACGAGGCAACTGAAACTAAACTAAAACCGGCTGGTGCTATGGATAAAATGGGTTTTTAACGATTTTGTTAATTATCTCAACGTGTTTAACCATAGACGATGAACAATCAGCTGTTATCGTAGTCATCTGTCGCTGTCAAATTGAAAAAACAAGAAAAAAACTAGAAAACTGACAACAAAACTGGCGCAACCATGACAATGCATTTTTTTGTAAGAATTATTTAGAAGCATTTAATTCTTAATTTTTTGGAATAATTTCAGAGAAAAACAACGATCCTGCTCGTTCTCATAAAAGAAAGAAAGTATGGTATTGAATATTATATAATAGTGGAATGTCTAATAACTCAACCGAGCTTATTTTGTTAGGATCTTCTTATAATATAATAGCTTTTGAGGGCATTTAAAAAAATGATAAATTTAAAAAAATGCCTGACGTAGTCTACGGCTTGCAATGATTATTTTTTTTCCTTTCGGGCATTTGTTGGCATTTGTCATGTCATGAATAAATCTTAATTTTGATATGAAAATGTTTGTTTTTATCGTGATTTTTTTCTTTCGAACTAGTTCATGTTCTGCCAATGTGAGTCATTATTGAAAATTGTTATTGGCATGATGTGATTATAAGTAAGAATTGATATTATGTCGATGTTTTTAGGCATCAAAATATCAATATTCGGCATTGAAATTATGGCGTAGGCATGAAAATGTATTTATTTGTAGACATTTTGTTGATGGTATCGAAACGTCAATATTTTTAGGCATTCAAATGTCGGTACTTTTAGGTATTCAAATGTTGGTAAGCATTGAAAAGTCGATTCTTCAAGGCATTGAAATGATTCATATGTAGGCACTGAAATGTCGGTATTTGGAGGTGTTTATATGGCGATTGGCGATGTTTCTGGATATTGAAATTGAAATGTCGATGTTTTGTACGTATTTGAGTTTAGTATAAGCGAGAACATTATCGTGTATTGAAAGTGCTTTCGGCGATGCGCGATGGCGGGTGTGCTTGCGGGGAGTGAATCGTCATTGTTTCACCTGCTGCCGTGGAATAATAGACATTACGTGGTTATTTCAGGTATTATATTATTGTATTAAGCTGCATTGGTAAGTGCACAATCAGGAAATACCATTATGCCGTGAACGCAATGTCACAATATGGGACACCTACAATATTCATGTGAATATACATATATTGCAGTTGTCAAATAACATTAGTAACCATAGTTGTGAATCTATTATTCTAGTGATATTTAATTAAACTGGCGATGCAGTTACAATATTAATAAACAAACTTTTAACAATCATTATTTAGTGAGCGGAAAAATATTATTTAAATGCTTACAGCCCAGAAAACACTATAATTTCTTCAAAAAATTAATCCTTCTAAGGACGGAGTGATTTAATAGAATTAAAAAATCCTCAAATTGAAATGTTAAAATTCAAGTTCTGAAAAAGCTGCATTCAAGTTGTGTTAATATTTCATCATGGATCGCTTGATTCACGGTATTTGGATAATGGATAGTTTCAGAACTTGAATAGTACTTTCCACAGGACTTGAGCATGAACTTTATTCTTATTTTTTACTTATTTTTTCCCGTACAAAAAGATATACCTATTGAAAATCCTTAGTGTAAGGTAACTTACCCGATAAATTTGCTGAGTCAGCCGAGCGCGATTGTGGTGACGTTGGATTGTTGTGAATCACCCTATCATAACAGCGTATAATAATAGTGATGGCTGCACACGGCGGACTAGTTTTATCTTTTTACCATAAAAGTACCCCTAATTTGGAATTTCGAAAAAAGTTGTTAATCTTTTTCACTTACATTATCGTGTAGGAATACCTACGGAAGTTAATGTACTTTTCTCCCAGACATTTATATATATACGTATGTACATTATTAAATTTGTAACTCTATTATTTATCATTAAGCAATGCTCACCGTTAGAGAGATATCACAGCGTCAGACTTCAAAAGATATAAAATTATTACAAAAGTCTAGAATAGAGATACAATGAAGAAAGTTGCTCACATTACTTCCGTAATTTAAAGCAATGACCGCAATATATCTTCAAGTTGTTTCACCCAAAACCACCTTAATCAAGGCCAGGACATTGTTACGAATCGGCCTCTTATTTCTATGAGTTCTCCAAAGCTTTTGAAGTTAGTTAGATATATCTATAACGAGACGGCCTCTGTTGTAGAGTAGTCAGGATCCTCGATTTTGAATTCAGAGGTCACGGGTTTGTACCCCGGAGTGTGCAAATTAATTTGATTTTAATGGTTTTGATAATTTTACAATTAATTCCAGCTCAGTTTTACAATATGCTCTCAGTGTCTCCCTGATTAAAGACCACCATTCAGAATCGAAATGTGACTTGAAATGTTTTTAACGTCCAGATCTAAATAGCCAGGTACTCCTTCCCCTCCCCACTAACTACAGCCGTACGACATACCCCAATTCGGGACGTTATTGTCCCACAACTGGCTCCAGACAGAAGAGATCAGATGATACTATTAAGCGGTATTCACATTTTTAAAAGGCAGCAAGGTTAATAAGATAATTAATATATCACACATCCCAAATAAAAATGTCGTAAGTAAAAAAATCTGTTTTACGTTTTATCACTGAAAAGTAAGATTGTGATTATCTATGGCCTCTATAAAACCATAATTACGATAATATCACTCCATTTCCGAAAAAAATCGCTAGTATCTTTTTGACGGGACTTCTTGTTAAACATTCAATAATTTGTTTCCGCTCTCTTGTAAAATTATTTTTCCACGAGATGTGTGATACGGGGATCTTATAGAAATAAAAGGCCGATTTTTTCAGTGTCCTGGCCTTGTTTGAAGTGTTTTTTTGGGGTACCCTTGCGGGACTCTACTCACGGCAATAATATCCCTTTACGACTACCCATATTATTATTTATATTAGTTCAACTGCAGTAGCAGTTAGTTGTTGCGAACTTTTAACTGCATTCTCTGACAGGCGTTCAAATAAAAGTTATTCCACCGTTTCGGAAGTGATAGCCGGAAATGCAGCGGGCCGCTTCCGATTTCTCTAGTTTATAAATAGAGTCATCCATATTTGATGAGAACCTGACATCCCGCCGCCATTACATAGGCTACATTCCGTACACAAAACATGAAAAATATTCCTCGGCTATTTTAATGCCGACCATATTATGTTTTTTTACAGTAACATGAAATTTCAACCCGTGTGGAAAATTTGTTTTTTTGTTTTTAATACCCAATGTTTTTTTTTTTACATTAGCTCTACACAGGTAGAGCTAATGTAAAAAATTCCTGTTTATTTATTGATTAAATAAATAAATAAACAGGAGTCCTGGAGAAAAATATTTCCCCTCAGGGCCTATATCATCTTTGGGGATACTGTATGGAGTATCTTTTTCGGAAAGAAAGGAGAAGAAGTTCGCGATAATTGTTGAGTTATTTGCTCCTTAGTGTTGTTGGCTTCTGTATGAAGAAGCGAAGTGTGCCTGGTATGCCTCATTGGAATATTAAAACAAATGACGGATAGCAATTTGGGACTACGTGGATGGATTCTACACATTGTCGAAAAACTTTTATTTTGTTCCGTTGAAGATAGATACAGACTTAAGAGGCTAGACTTTGAACCACACGCGGAACACCCGCGTCTGTCATTCTGTCCCGCTCACAATAAGCCCACGCACACTTACAATACATGCGAATGCGAAATGTGCGAATGAGACAACACTCAAATTTACCTACAGAAATCGCTCGAAAAGGGGTTTATGGAGAATACACTTTTTCTACACCGAAACTTTCACGAAATTGAAATTTAAAAAAATATATATTTTTCAGAAAGAAGAAGCTACGTCGGTAGCTTTTTATAATTTTACAATTCTTTATGAAAGTTGAGTTAACAGCACTTTTTCCTTAAATAATATTTTTTGATAAATCGTACATGTTTGACAGTGAATGTTTATGTTAATACGAAACGCATCGAAAATTTGAAAACATACCGACATAGTGTTCACCCTCTAGAAAGCAGTATAAAAAAAAATTCATTTTGTGCAATTTTCGATGTAGAAAAGTGTTTTTTCCCGGGCGTCCTTTTTGTATGGGCCGAAAAGCGACGTCTATCATCTTAATGGCGCTGGGGTCGTATCCGTACGGCAGAAGAAAGCTCATTTTATCATTAGATCCTTATGATGAAATTGATGAAAGATTTCTTAATTTCAATTTTTATAGGTAAAACGATAGTTTTCAAAATATGCCTAGGACCTAATGTCAATATATTACGATGTTCAAGCATTGCTCAAATGGTTTTGGCATAGTTAAGTGAATAACACAAACCTCCCCAATCCCCCGTATCTATAATTATTATCTCTCTCTTCCCATCTTCCTTCACTCTTACAAAATTCTTTAAATTGCAGTTACCGTCCTCTAATGTATGCAATACTGGATAAGTGGTAGTAATTTTATCAATTTACTTTGCGATGTAATTTTGAAAAGAATTTCGTTCGGGTGAATGTGAATATCGGAGTTGAATAATTAACTGAATAATAAGAAAGGTGTTTAAATTTTAAACAAACCCACTGTGATGTACGTACAATCTATCGGAGCGAAGTTAAGATAATAAATTCCCTTTGAACCACATTTCTTACATAGCTCACTCTAAACAGTGATCAAACACAATATTGGATTTTTATTCTGTGTTGCTTCAAAGACAAAACAAATCATGATAATTCCGTTGAAATTCCTTCGAAGAGTAGTTTCGGGAGTGAGTCAACACAACAAATTCAATCGACAACAACTGTAACAACACAACAATTATTATTGTAGAACAATATTCCGAGAAGTGAATATATTTAACAAAAGATTTTTAAACAATCTAGCGCGGTACCAAGTGTGTAATGGTGGATTGCAAGTGAGACCGGCCAACTGAACCAACAAGGGCGCTTCAAACTTCGATACCATTTATTTTTATTTTAAATAATAAACAGTGTTCCCGGGGAAGTGGCGCTATCGAGCCTGGACCCGGGCATAGTGGCTCCAGGACGAGACTGTATTGGCGCCTGTCAACGTTGATTGGAGTGACTCTAGAAGCGACCGTGTGTTCATTTGTTCCCCCTCGTTGTGTAAGCAATCGGGAGTTGGAAGGATTTATCAAGACCCTGCGTTAACTTTATTTTTAAGATTATAAAATCAAATTTATGAACCAGAACAAGTTTATTGGAAGATTGGCACAGACGAGTACGCGGGAAGAAAATTCTAGCATACATCTTTTACTTCGCTTTCAGAAAAAGTGAAACATAATAAGTAACCCCTTTGTAGAAATACGTATATAAATATATGTACATTTATATAGGTATGTACCTACCACCATTCATTACTTTCTTCGAGATTAAAAAAACGGGGTCGTAATATAATAAACAAAATGCAGGAGCGCAGAAATAAACCACCAAAAAACTGAAAACCTTTCATATACATAAAGTGCAGAAATCAAGCATAAAATTTTTACATTGATCATTAAGCAAAATTTAAGTACATTTTAAAGCTTTGTAACTCATGAAATTGGGACCGAAAAAAACTGTTTAAATTATAATGACAACATAGCTCACTGTTGCAGAAATTTTACAAAAACAAACAAACTAAAGATAAATAAAAGTAAGTTATTTCTCTCAGTGCCTTTAATGTGGAGTTACGGTTGAAATATTACTTTTAGCAATGGACATATACAAATAAATACCTGTATATTATAGGTAAAGATATATATTTGTTTTTACATCAACACCATACAGGAGGCCATATCTCATCTTTGGGAAAACTGTGCGTAGGGTCTTTTTAAGTAAAGGAAAGAGAGCAAGTTCTGGGAAGGAACAAATATCGCCGTTCTTCCATGTAGCTATTCACAAGCGACGCTACGGCTACCTGTCACACAAATTTGCTAGTGTAGCATCTAGCGGCGTTTTCAAACACTAATAATAGTATGGAAAACACAGACGAGCGGCGATCGCGTCGCTTAAAGGTAGCTCCATGGAAGAACGGCGTATGAGTAAAAAAATACGAAACTGGTCATTAGTGCGGTGCAAATAATTGGGTCGTAAGAGTTTGGCTGGAGAGGTCGAAGGACTCCAGATCCGACCTGCCCCAAGACCTGGATAAACCATGAACATAAACCCTTGCTAAGACATCAAACGTAGCTAATCATTTAGGGTGATCTATGGCAGAGGTTTTGGTTATCCATCGTACCTATCCGCCTCCCAATTTGAAAAATATGGTAGTTATTATTATTTTTTTTAATTCTGTCGCCTTATTAAATAAGTATTGTTTATAAATTTCCCAGACGTTTCTTCCACGCCACTGGAATCTACTTTAAAAGCAATTTTAAAACTTTAAACAGATATAAATACACCGCGGCAAATTCTTATTGCGTTTCCTTTACAGGCCAAATGAAAAGGATCATCATCAAAGAATCTTTCCGCTTGAGATCGACTACCTACACAAGATACAATATTGTTTGCAGTACAATTGGACTCGGATTGTTATATTATTGTGAAGAGATGTTAGTTGTCGGTTGTCTTTATAAAATTGTCGCAAAAAGATTTAATAAATTCTTAATAATTAGTTCAGTTCGAATTATTGATAGTAATGATTTTTAAAAATTAATTATATTTAATCAGTTCATCCGATCTAAATTAATTCTTATTAAGAGTGAAAGACACCGTCATCATCACCTCGGTGAAAGGCCACCTTTTAGAATCGATACGTTGCTGAAAATTGTCTCCGCTATGTTTTATGAACAGACCTAAAAAGTCAGTATGTACCCATTTCCTTTCCTTCCCCATTTCCTTCCCCTCCCTCTGCATTCAACCTCATAACTCACAACATACCTCAATTGAATGCGACATCTATTGACTTTTTTCTAGATTTGACGGTATCTTTTTCTGATTTTTCTTCATAAATTAAATAATACAATTTGAGGTTTTACTCATAAAGTTTAAAATAAAATAATTAAACGTATTTAGTCTTTTTAAAGCCTTCTGTTCGTGAAAGTTGTGAATATCTATAAAATAGCCAAGAATCACCTTGGTTGGTTGTCAAAACGAGGGAACTCATAGAATTTTTTTATTTATTTATTTTTATTTATATATTACAAACAATAAAATACAAAATGATCCTTTGATTGTCCAACTGGGAAGGATTCCCGTTTCAGGATAGCCAAATTGTGTATTTAGTACATATTCTTACAATGGAAAGGAATGGCGATTCTGTCAAGTCAATTTTTGAGAACATTAGTAGTTGCATTTGTAGTGACGGGATTGTTTCTTTTTTCCTTGAAAGAATCGCCAAGATGTAATTATTTTACCAGGGTCATTTTGGATAACATTAGTAATTTCATACAGAACAGATGAATGGTTTCTTTCGGGAGATAACAAGTCTGAGATTCTTTCCAGGGCATTTTGGAGAACATTTACAATTACATAGTTAGAATTTCCACATTTATAAGCTAGTATAAGACATAATATTATGAATCCTAAAGTACTATATTTTTTTGAAATTCCTAAGATATAGAAATTAGACATTACTAAACCAGAAAATATACTGTATGACACATGAATTTCCAATTAAACACATAGTTGTCTTAAATACATAGAGAAAAATCAATCCAAACCAAGTGATACATTTAAAGGATTAAACAAGTTTTAATAGCTTCAGTTTCACGAGTGAGATAACTTAAGATAAATAAATAAAATAAATTAATATTAAAATATAGTTTTTTTAAATGAATGCATTCGTATGCATTCGGATCCGGTCCGCATTTATTCGCGAGTACCTCTATCTAAGAGAAAATCCGCCCGCCTCAGCGATCGCATCGCCGCCGCCCTATCGGAATCGCCGAAACAAATTGCCCACTATTGTGTATTGGATTTTAATGGCAGTTATAGAAGTATGATGCGCGCAGATAGCGTCGGCGCTACGGGCGAGGCGCGAGTGCGTCGGAGGCGGTTAATGCTCCCGACGCACGCGAAAGAAACAAATTGCCAAACTACCTGCCGTACCTACTACCGACAAGCCGCACTCTACTCGCTGGCTTACAAAATGCAAGGTTGGAAATAAAAGGAGCCAAATAAAACAGTATGATTGGAGTGCAAACTAGACTACACAATAATCTGTGAACAGTAGACTTCGCGTAATGTTAATTTCTCCTACGTAACACTCACACGCTCTGGTGGAATAAAAATATACTATCAAACACGGCTACCACCTTGACAGGATTAACCGGACACATATTACACAAACAGAATTTATACACAGAAGAAACGCAAAGTGGTCTCAGTCAACTATTGGGTAACTCAGTGCAGATTTGACAGCCAATAACGTAAGGGATGTGATCGATGTAAGTTTCCGGAATATTGATCGAGAGGAAAAGCATCTATGAGGGAATACACTGGACAAATTATTATGCTTGTATTCAGTGCAGACTACAGTCTAATGTATTTCTCTACATTTTTCTTCCCATCTCTTTCCACTATCTTTAATCTCACAACATACCACAATTGGGGATGTCATAGTCTCAATGGCTCCAGATGGTTGAGAGCAGTTGATTCTTATGCGGTGTTCTCATAAAAAAAGACAATGATTCTATCTTTTGCCAGGACGATGGTGTAGAATTGTAGGTAGTAGGTGAAGGCATCAAGTAGTGTATTATAATGATGGTAAAACATCACAATCTACATAGAATATGTAGGTATGGTCTCCGATAATTGGTTCGAAATTGACTCTTCTGTAAAGAGCTTAAAATGTTAATACGTGATGTATTGCAAAAGGGATGAAATCGTCTGTACCAAAAGTTGACAGTGCTTAAATCAAAGCGCATTCACACGATATAAATTATAATGTGAATATAATTATTAATTTGAATGAAACATTCAATCATTCAACATTCTATAGAGCATCTTTGTAAGTATATAACTAGTCATTTTACCCGGTTGTAGTACGAATAATGTATAACAAACCTAACGTAAATGTTTAAGCATATTTTTTTAGGTAATAGATATTTAGTACTATTGTAATAATGCGAAAGTTATAGGTACTGTTGTAATAGTAAATTAGTAATTGTGAGTACTGAGTGAACTAAATACTATTGTAATAGAGTTACATTAGTACTTATGTACTACGATCCGAGATTATCTAAGCATTGAACCATTGCTTCCCTTCATAGAAAAATCGCAACTGAGAATATCTGATGACCGAATTCCGAGTAAAATACTGAGTGCGAGTCCAGTGGGCCGCCCCGGACACAGATGAGAGGATGGGTCTGCCATGGACGGAGGCCGAACAATCAGTACAAGACAGGGACGTATAAAGGAGCCTTCTCGATGCAGTGGAACAGGACAAGGGGAAGAAGAAGTAGAGGAAGTACTGTTGTAACAGTGCAGAATACATAGGTACCTACAAACTGTTGAATAAGTGGGTAAGCGACACAGATAAGTTGAAAAATAAATAAATACTATTCCGAAGTTGTAAACAGGCTCAGCCTTGAGCATCTGAAAAATGAGACAATGGCCATGGAATGTTTTCGGTTGCAGTCTTTTTTTATTTTTTTGACAACCATCTGTTGTTTATCCGTTGTTTAAAGCAAATAAATACCTAGATTTCTTGTGCTATGTTGAACTATTTACTTAAAATGCACCAATCTTAACAGTAAACTTCACATCATCGAGTATACAAAAGGTCTTAAGAATTGATGTAATTTAGTTGTCATTTGAAGGTTTTTTGGAAAAGATTGAATTTATTATCTGTGTTCTATCTCTAAAACTCGTCTAATATAAAAGTATGAAATAATAAAGTCATATTATAAAACAGTAATCAATCCTTTCCATAAGTCAAACAAACAGATAGCTATAGTGATGTGTTATCATATATATAATATGTAACTTAAGCTCGTAATATTATTTCCATTGCGTGTACCTATGGGTTCAAAATATCAAAAATCTATTATTGCAATAATAATTGTAGTAAGATTTCTGGATAAAATTCAAATATGAATAGAGTACTAATTGATGTTTTTAATATCTAGCATATTTTAAATCATTGCTCATTATTAGATTCAGTAGTTTCCAGAACAGATACTCAACGCTTAATTGGGAACAACCCGAAACAAATTTAGTAACTTGATCAAGATGCGGTAAAAACACACCTCTCTTTGGTTACGGCTATTTCCAACTACCACCGCTAAGTTGTTCCCACCCCCTTAAATTACCGCCGACACGAATATCCAAATAGTTTCAATCGAAGATAAAATACTTATTGTGGTTTTAAACTGATTTTCTTCAATGAACTTTAAACGCTTTAACGTTAATGTATGTCTGATAAAGGAATCGAACCGATTCGACTCACTTTTAGAATTCAATCACTATTAATTTGGAAATAATTCTAGAATTTAGGTGTTATAATGGGTTATTGGAAAATGGTGGATACTAATGTAAGATTGGTTTTAATTTATGTCCGTATTAATTAATTGATTTTAACTACGTTAAACTCAATACTTCTCTTCTGGAGATATTATACCTGCAGAAAAACAAGAATTTAACACGTTCATTGGTCAAATGCATTGTACAAGTAGTTTTGTATTAGCGATCGACGAACCGGTGGATGCAATCTGTTAGCCATATGTTGTTATAATAGTTAGTAGAATTAAGGCATTGCTTAAACACCTATATGATAAATTTTAACAGCGTCCTAAGTGATTTTTCACAAAAACGGCGATATAGAAATCATTCAAATATTTTAATATTAATATAATGTCGTACGTCCACAATAAGAGTGTCATGTGCCACAAAATATGTAAAAAATCTCATTTTATTTTTAAAAAATACTAAATTTGAATGCAGGTATATTTTACAACCAGCAAAAATGCCACATATCAAACTAATATGGTTACAATAAACAAACTTAAGTGTGGAAATTAAAAAAACTACGTGACGTTATTTAAATGGTAAAATAAAAGACATGCGAATATCCGTATTTGTGTACGTATATATTGATGATAATAAATGTACAGCAAAAATATGAATACATCAAAATGAAAGCGATTACAATGTGTGTAGTGGGAGTTACGAACATTAATAATTGGGCAAATATGCAAATAAGTCCATATATAAGATAATGTTCTCGAATTTAATGTGAGCCCGAAAAAATATTTAAGTTGCATTACACAAATAAATTGCATTTTTAAATTTGAAACTTGATTATAAAATATTATGTAAACATATTATTGACATTTATAGCGTAGGTATGTCCACTCTCTGCTTTATTATTTCATTTTCTTTTATTTAAAGTTCATCCGAGAAAGCTATTTCACTTTCCAAAATTATTGTAATACAAACTCATAAAAACTAACTGAAATTAAAAGATAATAAATAGTTTATATATATTGTAGGTACGAATTGAGGGAATCTACTTATTTTTTTAAATTATTCTTTTATAACTCGAATCGTCCATAACGAGTTGTTGTTTTTTCTTATTTGTATAAGTAAGTACGTAATTCTCGTAACAAATTTCTTTGACTATTTCCATTTCTATACCTTTTACCGTTATTATATTTGTGTGACAATTCTCCACCATCCCTCAAACTTGAAGAAAATTCAAGGAAGAATATTTTGTATAAAACTTTGGTTTTTGAAAAAAAACCATTATACTTATGTAAAATCATTAAATAAAGGCCTTACCATTCTTCCTCGGGAATTCACCTTGATAACCAAACCTAATTTATAAAATAAATATGAGATAAAAAAAACCTGGTAACCAAACTGATTCTCGGTAATGCCGGTACAAAAATCCACCGCCAAAATGTAATCATGTTATAATTTTAAACTGAATAAAGCTAACAAAAATAGATACATTACAATGAAAAAAACATTTCTTTCGAATTTTGCCACACCATTATTCCCAAAAAAAACGCCATTTTCGACATAAAAAATATTACCACATTTCTAAAAAAAAATACTTTAACTTCGCAAAAAGTAACAAAAGTTTTCCCAAAAATAACGCCAATTTCGTAAAAATAAAACCACTTTTATCAAAATTAAAGCTAATTTTGCCAAAAATCACTTATACATTTCAGGTCCGTACTAATGACAATTTAGTATATTAAGATACAGTTGACTATTATTAACCCGTGTCAAGTAGACGAAATAACAATGGGTTCGCATTTCCCGGTGGATATCGGACGTTGGACCTCGGACGCACCGTCCACCGAGTGTAGAATCAATCTTCAATAATATGCAATGCCAATTACCAGATACCGGTTTAAACGTAACTTATTTATTATGACTATTTCGCTGCGGAGCCCACCCTGAGAGACATTAATGTAATTTGCATAGGTATGCACGTCCTCGATTCGATACAAAAGGCCGGCGCATGTACCCGCTGCATTATGTTATCCAATGCAATTGTAGGGAAACAGACGGACGTAAATAATGAGTATAATTGGTTGAACGCTCGGGACGCAAAATAGAACATTCGTAGGAAAGGAGTACAGACAGGAGCGTTTTTATTCGTTCAAGAAAGTGGCGTTTGAGGAAATGTTAGGAAATGTTTGGTAACAGTATACTAAATGCTTAAAATTTGATTCAGGTTGGGATACTTATCCAATCCCATTTTAACCATTCAGACCATATCAGTCCTAGATAATATGTAGGTATTGTAGGAAAGCCTTACAACTTTAACGTGATATTTATTAATATCACAAAACTGTAAACATTCAATACATAATTCTACGAAAATAAATTACAAACCAGATTGTTCAAATAATTTTATGATTTCATAATATTTAAGTCCATAAGAAGTAAGTATTGTGTCGGCGTGAGAAGTTTAAAAATATGTAAAGTTATACATATTTTAAGACTTCTCAGAGTTACTAATAAAAATAATAATTGGATAACTTGTAGAGCGCCGTTTTAGTGAGAAATCACCTCAAACTCTAATGGTTTTTATTATTGGGAACTTGCTGAAGTCCCCGGCGTTACACTGGCTAAACGCATATTTTTTCGAAATCAGTAGGAGGTAATCTTGCTTTGAAAATTTAATACATAAAATCGACGCGTACTGTCCGGCACACTCTTCGCGCTCACACTCTTCTTTATGTAGAATCACAAAATCAGATGTATCGTAATTTTCTCCTTATTTAAAATTTCACCGTGAAGTATCAAATTATTGATTTTCTGGTGAGAAAAGGCGATGGGGTTAGTTTTAGAAAATCTTAATTATACTGTGACCTTACTTTTGTATTTAAGGTGAAGTGGGCAACTTGCATATTATTGTATGTATTGTATTTCATATTTTCTTCCTATATTTGTAAAACTACTCTCATTTATATGTATACAAGCCGTATACCTTTTTCCTTCTCAGAACTTCCTCCCTTTCCTTTCCCTAAAAAACCCTCCACACAGCATCCCAAAAGATGATATGGGCCTTGAGGGAAATTTTAATTCCATATGGCTTCCTTTGTGGAGCTAATATAAAAATATGCAGGGACACAAGTATATTCCAAAGTGTATTCTCTTATCTAATTTGTAAGCCTATTTTGTATAAATATATTAAAAATATAATAAAAAATACTTCACGTCCCAAAATTTTATATATTAAAATTTATATCTGTTTTATAAACGCAAATTAAAACGTCATTGTAGAAGAAGTACTGATAATTCTAAACGAAACGTGAATCGGAACACATCACAGAAAAAAAACGAGTGTACATTTGACCACACGAAGTAAAACTTCTAGAGAGAAAGAAACATTTTCTCTCTCTTGCTTCTACAGTGTGATACAGCCCGTTCTCCTCGCCCGTAACGCATTACACTTTTCGTAACGCATTCGCCAGCTTACCCCCAAGGCAAGCGCGCGTAAAGAAGTTTTACTTCAAAAAGGTAAGGCTTGCTACTGTTAATAGAACCCAGGAAATCGGTCTTCGGCTATCAAGACCTAATTACTTCACGCCATTTTTATCTTACTCATACTTCAAATTCAGAAATAACAAAAATATTATCTTCAACTAGTTTTTGCCATATTTTTGGAAGCAATATTTTTGATCGCTCACAAAGTGCAAAGGAATACTTGTAACCAAGGTAGTGTATCGGATAAACATCCGATTTTAACAAAAATTTCTTTATTCTATTTTTTCCTATTCAAAACCAACAGAAGAATGTGTCTGAGTTGATCCCGCGTCGCATCGCTGCTGTGTCCCGAGTAATATCAATTTGAAATAGCAAAGGTATTAGATATGGGTACACATCGCAGGGACGATGCAATTCCTTGTTTGCTTTCCGGATAAAACATTATTATTATAAAAAATACAATAAAATATCCCGATGTTTGATTTCTATTCATAGAGGCCGTCTCCTCCCTCGGGCGATCCGCCGGACTAGGAAGGCGACAGGCCATTTATCGACGTATAAATTTATCATATTATCCCAAAGCAATTGACTTTGTAATTTAGTTTCCAGGAGAAATTCGCGTCGGGCTCTCTGCGCTGCGACAAGGGAAGTGAGCCTTGTGTTCTTGTGCTGAGTAACCATATTCCCAGGCAGTTTTTGGTCTCGGGGGAAAAAATAAAACATGGACAGTATCACGTGTATTATTGTAATATTAGCTGTCGTCAGTATTGTAGATTGTAGAAATCTTTTAATGTCGGTACGTGATTAACTATCATAGTTTTTCATATTTATTAAACTTTTGGTTTATTTTTGTCGTGTTGCACCATTACAGTGTTTGTCTTCCACTTCCAGGATTTACATTAAGGGTGATTAAACCATTCATATTAATTATATCATGATATTATTAAAATTAAAAACATGAATTCTAATACAAAAAAATTTAAAGCGCACCTTAAAAATCATACTGAAATCTTGAACTGAATCATGTCAAATTAAAACAAGTAAAATAACATCCCCTATACACACAAGCCCTGCCAACTTATGGGGGTACAACAAACGCATGTGTGTATATTACAACGGGTAGATAAAACAATGTTTGTATCATTTGTACGCTCCATTTTGAAAATTGGATCGGTGATATGAACACAATGTTAAAATTTGATGATTAGAAAAAAAATCAAATAATGGATCTGAAGCAATTACATCCAAAAGTCCTACCGAATACCCAAACATCGTAGAGACTTACTAGACATATATATTTACTTATTCCATAAATTATTATCACTTTTTTATTAGCCGCTTGGACACATAAGCTTGTTTCACGATAATTTAACGTAGGTAGACATAGGAATGACGTATGCCCCGTACCTGAGTTATTAAAGCAGCTTCACACTCAAAATTTTCCCTTCACGGCCTATGTCTTCTGTGGGGATGCTGTGGAGGGGCTTTTCAGGAAAGGAAATATATTAAGTTCTGGAAAGGAAAAAGGTATAAGGGGTGGGTAGGAATCTGGGGGTCACTGTTTATAGAAGTGACGGAAGTGAATTCATGCCTCCCACTGGATTGCAAGGCGAAGGGTCGAGAGAGTCCTATTGTAGAGATCAATCAGTCGTACATTCTCTCCCGATCTGGCCTGCCAAGAAGTTGGTGGGCAGATGCGTCCGCCGCCAAGACATGGACAAACCTCACCCACGAACAAGGGTTCCTGCTAAATCACCAAATGTAGCGAAACACTCGTGGTGACCTGTGGCAGAATGGTTACCGGGGCGGCGGTACCCATACCTGCCTCGAAAATCATCAACAACGCTGTTGACACTGACTATCTTCAAGAAAACATTAATTTTTACTATCCAATCGTCTATCAAACTTCATATTAGCCCGTTAGGTAAGTATTGTTCTGTGCATTTTCTTAATAAAAAAAAAAAATACATGTACATTTTTGGGCAGCATCACGTTAATTGGTCAGATGCATTGTATGTTTAGTTTTGTATCACTGGTCGAATAAACGGAGGATGCAATGTTTCAGTCATAACTTTTTTATAATGCTGGTCTGTAGTTAGAAGTAAGATTGTAGAAATGTTTTGAAATTTGTACAGCGCCTTTGAGGTGATTTTTCACAAAATCGGCGCTATACAAGTCATCAAAACTTATTACTCAATTATTATTATTATTGTTACTCACAGCATATTTTCAGACGACGATATTTTCCAATTATTCTTCTATTTACCAAAGGCACATTATACAAACGTAAATCACAAGGATTATTGTCCTTGCTTTTTTCCATTCGTATGATGTTATATTACTGTAAATTGTAAATTAGTCTGTAAAATAATAAATAAATAAACGCACATGGTTAATAACAGGTCTAAATTAACCAAGAAGACCAAGATAATCTAAAAGTTTACCACAAATAATTAAAATGCACTCCTTTATAAAACTAAAGTTACCAATCGCAATTTGAATATTTTTTATAATAATAAAAAGTGGGGTAACAATAAGGTTTATAATTCATTTGTCAAATTTTTTTAATTTTCAGAAATTTTAATTTATATTGTTAAATTTATTGTTTTAAAGATTCCAAGTTGATAAATGATATCTCCAGGTTTCTTGACATCTTCAACACTAGCCTTGAAGGTTTCAAGAATAATTTATAATTTTAAACAAGAACTGTATTTATGTAGTTATGTTATGTCATGTGTATTGTAATAGGATATGTCCATCTGTTTTACACATTAAAAAAAATTACTGCCTGTCTCAGAAAAGGCATTGTCTAATTTGGCGACAACGAATTAAAAAAATAAACTTACTTTGAACTGGTAACCCCAATTAATATCTTCCGTGAATACGACCCATCAGCTGAACTCCGTCTAATTCTTACAATAATTACAATTTCCAATTTGTGACTTACGTATGTGAGAATATTTCTCGGAGACCGTACAGTGTACGTACATACCCTAGGGAATAAATGAAATTACGTTACCGGCGGCCGGGCATGTTGATCGAGTCAACGGAAATATTATTTTTACAATATTTATGCAATGGTATTCGCTCGGCAAAACGTGTTAATCTTCACCTCTAATAAAATGTAAGTCGGGATTCGTTTAATGCTGGAAACCGATTGAAAATAAAAACAAAATGGCTTTCGTCTGATCTCTCACAACAGCCGATGATTAATAACTTATAATAAAAATGTTTCTATTTGGATGGCGTGAGTCAACACCGGCGGTCTCGGCTGTGCGGATCTCGCAGGTATTCAAGATCAGTGGCGTACAGTACTTAAAGGCTGAAAATCTGGGCCTGCACAGAGAAAAAATAACAACAAAAAAACATTCAAATTATAGAAAAATAAAGAAATCAGTGTTTAAAAATTCAATTTATCCAAAAAATTGTAAAAATGTTTATGTCACAATGATTTAAGAGGGTATAACCAGAGAATACCGGAAATTAGTCCTTTTTAAATCAAATTCTAGACGTATTGACTCTTTTTTACCAGAAAACATAATTTGTTTTCGAAAAATTGTTATTTTATCTAGAGTAATTTTTTAAATTTTGAAAAACCGAGATAATTTTTAATATAGTAAGGTTATACCGTTGGTTGGTGTGCAGATTTGTTAAATTTTCAAAACAAATACTATACAACAAACATTTAAAAATCATATAATCATACAGTAAAATGAATCAACACATTATCTAGTAAAGCCACTTTTAAGAATTTTTATTTTATTTTTTTATAAGAAATACATTCTCTTTAACTTTTGAAGGATATTCCCATTAATCTAATATATTACTGAAGAAAAAGATAACAATAATAATCAAATTTTTTTAAATGGGAAAATGAACAAGACATAGAAAAATAATAAAAGATAATAGTTGCAACTGGGACTTGAAAACTGGGACCTCACATCTAACCGTACGTATTAACCAATTTTGCCACTGCACCCTATTATGAAAAAGGTAGCTGCCAATAATTTGAAAAAAAACATTAGTCGAAGATAATATTGTTAATTCTGAAATTTGAAATATTATATTGACAAATATGACGTTTTAATAATTGAAGGCAATAGCCGAATTGGTAGAAGCACCCGACCCGATAAGAGTAGATTTTTCTGTGTCTTGTTCATTTTCGTATTTTAAAAAAAAGACTATTACTGTTATCTTCTTCCTCAATGATATTTTAATTTTAGTTCATATAAAAACATTAAAAAAAGATTCGAGTGTTTGTTGTATGTGAAAATGTAAAAATGTAACTGAACACAGCTATCCTTTTATCACATTGTGAAGGACGCCATTGTACAAATAATATATTATTCATCCTATACAATCTATTACTTATGAGCGTACATTTTAAGATGCCTTACAATGCGGACTTTAATTGTTTTCATTATCGTGTATCTGATATAATAAAGACTGTTAAAGTTTATTTATAGCGTATAGTTGTTAATTATTAGATGTATAATTGCATTTAGTTCAGAAATCATTAAAAATAGTATGAAGATTTAGAGTTCGTGTCATCATCTATTTTTTTACATTAGCCTTTGCCACACATGAGGCTCATTTTAAGGGTCATTTCAAGGGTCATTTTAAGCAAAGGAAGAAAAAAAAGTTCTGGGATGGAAAAAAAACGAGAGTGCTTTAGACCACACGACTGAAGTAAAACTTCTACAGAGAAATAAAATGTGCGCGCGCACTGCTCTCTCTTGATCCTACAGTGTGATACAGCCCGTTCGCCTCGCCCGACTACACTTTTCGTAACGCTCTCTTCACGCATTCACCAACTTACCCCTTAAGCGTGCGTAAAGAAGTTTTACTTCAAACAAATAATGATGGGAGAGAAGTAATCCGGGGAGAGAAGTAATCAATATGTCCAGGAGTGGCGGGCGTATGAATCCATCCCTCTCACTGCGGTGCAAGTCAATGACTAGAGAAAATCCGTCGGGGTCTCTCCAAGACCTAGGCAAACCTCACCCCGTGAACCCGGGCACACCAAACGTTGCTAATCGTAGCGAACCACTTGAGGTGACCTATCGTAGGATTGTTTGATATCCATCAAATGTTAGAAAAATTAACGCTTGTGACAGAATGTAAGCTACGTTTAATAGCTTTAGAATGACTAGAGAAAATCCGTCGGGGTCTCTCCAAGACCTAGGCAAACCTCACCCCGTGAACCCGGGCACACCAAACGTTACCAAACGTATCGAACCACTTGAGGTGACCTATCGTAGGATTGTTGGATATCCAACAAATGTTCCAAAAATTAACGCTTGTGACAGAATGTAAGCTACGTTTAATAGCTTTAGAATATCTTTTTATAAATGTAATACAATCCTGTTATAATAATTAGCTTAACAAAACACTCCCCTCACCTTTCCCTAACACTCACCTCCCAGCCCCACTCGAGCGGCCCTTCGCCAGTTTTGTTCGCCGGTGCGTCTGCCGCTGAATAATTTAGGTTTGTACAATGCCAACTTCCAATGTAATTGCATATTAGAGACATTTTATGTATGGAGATGTAGAGGGGAACCTCCCGCGTCCATTCCGCTGTTAAAGGAATGGACAAACGCGTACTGACCTGTTAGGTACATCAACTTTTTTTAAAATACGTTTTAAAAAATATTATTACATTATTGTTAAATGATGCAAAAGACATTTTGGAATTCTTTTACAAACTCATTTTCTCATTACTCAGCATAAATCTGATCTCCATATAAGAGTATTAAGGAATTTGGCTACACCTTAAAAAAATCGTTAATTAATGGGGGTATTCGAGTTCTGTACTCATTACCAAATTGTGGTGAGGCCACATACAGACGATCCATCCAAATTACTTCTATACAGTTAATTTACTTTATATTTATACTTTATATTATTTTTTTTCAATCACGACAGAAATCCCAGTATCATTCTGTCGATGTCCCAGTAAATATCCTAACATTCTGCTGTTGATAGAGAGCACCGTTCAAAATGTAAGAGTTGATTTAAAATGTGTTATTGTCTAAATGTTAAAGACAAAATGATCTCGTTTCTTACTTTAATCTTTCCCATAGAAGAGGTTGACATAGTCCCACTGGCTCCGGATAGCTATAAGCATTCGAAACTATTGTACGGTATTCGCATTTAAAAAAAGTGTCCCTAGCGACCGGTGTAACACGAATTTATCAATGGCTCTTTCAATTTTCTTGGGTCGTATGTACTTCAAACATATCCAGTCAATATTTTCTTAGTGGAGTGATGACACTAAACTAAAAAATATATATCCCTATTTGCGTCTTGTACATGTGTACAAGTGTATCACATGCATGTATATTGTATACATACACGTGGAGTAAGTGTAAAGGTTTACATATTTTATATTACCCTGAATAATGTAGAAGAACGCCTAAATACGAAATAAACTCGGCCATGGAAGTTAAGTTGGTACACCGAGATATACGAACAAACAAACCAGCTTCCAACCACAATAAGAAGAAATAGACATTTTATAATCAAGACAAAGTAGCAGGCAAAGGTTCCCCAACTGTTTATTACTATTTTTTTAACAAAACTAAATGCCCAGTTTACTGATTATTGAGCTTATTATATAAGTTATAACTGAGTAAAAATCTCATTACGAAAAAATGTTATTCTTACCTAGTTACGAAAACAAGTTATTTTCAACAATATCGAATAATAAATCATTTTTATTGATACTACTCATGACTTCTAACTGACGGTCTCTTTCCAATGGAATTTTCCACCAGATTAATCGAAATGTTAAAATTACTTTATTTATTGAGCTCTCTGGGGTTTGACACATGTTAATTTGGCACAGAGCAAACGTTCTTACGGTTCTGTTCAAAAAGTTTACAAATTCGTAGGCATAATTCATACGAAATTGTAGCCAATCTACATAGTGACTCAACTGCTTAAGAGGCTAGACTTTGAACCACACGCGGAACACCCGCGTCTGTCATTCTGTCCCGCTCCCAATAAGCTCACGCACACTTACAATACATGCGAATGCGAAATGTGCGAATGAGACAACGCTCAAATTTACCTACAGAAATCGCTCGAAAAGGGGTTTATGGAGAATACACTTTTCTACACCGAAACTTTCACGAAATTGAAATTTAAAAAAAATATATATTTTAGAAAGAAGAAGCTACGTCG
The DNA here is from genome assembly GCA_951813805.1 of Limnephilus auricula. NCBI lineage: Eukaryota > Metazoa > Arthropoda > Insecta > Trichoptera > Limnephilidae > Limnephilus > Limnephilus auricula. The sequence continues at coordinate 36,809,600 of OX638391.1, forward strand.
GTAGCTTTTTATATTTTTATAATTCTTTATGAGAGTTGAGTTAGCAGCACTTTTTTCTTAAATAATATGTTTTGATAAATCGTACATGTTTGACAGTGAATGTTTACGTTAATACGAAACGCATCGAAAATTCGAAAACATACCGACATAGTTTTCACCCTCTAGAAGGCAGTATAAAAAAATATATTCATTTTGTGCATTTTTCGATGTAGAAAAGTGTTTTTTCCCGGGCGTCCTTTTTGTATGGGCCGAAAAGCGAAGTCTATCATCTTAACTATGCTGCATCGACCATTGCCATTGACAGTCAGTTGAGCCACTATCTTTTGACACATGTCACAAAAAAATGCCCCTTTCACTTTTATACTTATACTTTTCTCTATTACCTACCAACCTTTTCTAGCACTTGAATTTATATAGCAAAATATTGTCACCTCTTGCACGTTTATCTGATATTATTGTCTCTATGTGTTAGACATTTGTAATCTCAGTAATAGAATGGTGTAGTACTGCTTTATTCAAATTATGAAAAATAAATAAATGTGCCAATTCGTACGCGCCCTCTATTCAAGTTGACTCTAAATTGACGATAGAGTTCGATGGTAAACACTTCTATCATCCTCTTCTTCACTACAATAGTTTTCAATAATATAATTTATTAATATAAGTAAGTAATGTGGAGATCCGAAAAGAATGCAAGGACGATGTGAGCGTAATAAGTAAGATTAAGAAAGGGACGCTTAGATGGTTTGAACATGTTGAGCGAATGAATGAAGAAAGGAGTGTAAAGAGAATTTATGACGCGAATGTGAACGGTAAAAGAAGCCGAGGACGCCCAAGGAAGAAGTGGCACGATCAAGTGAATCAGATACTTGAGTCGGGCCATGTCAAGAGTCAGAATAATAGAAGAGTATGTATGAGAAGATGTATGAATGTGAATGAGGCAAGGAGTGTGTGCCAAGTACATCCTCTCTTACTACCCCTGCGGAGAAACGGCGTGGTGGTAAGTTTGTTAGTTAATATAATTAAATAATAACAAATCACTTCGTATATACCACATATATTAACACAATTATGTATGTACATGTTTACAAATCAAAGGTTTGTTCGTCAGGATAATATGAACACGAATAAATATAATAAAATACATACAAACATACTTGTTTGTCTTTTGTTATTTTTAATCATATTATGATTGGTTTTCATTTGAATTTGCGAAGATTGAAGAAGTAATATTATAATTTTTCTTAAAGTCATGTGTGTTAATTGTGACTTAATATTATGAATATATGTTTAGATTCTGATTGAAAAAACATTGTAATTGAACAAACATTGAATTTGAACATATTGTGGACAAACAGGATGTAAATGTTTAATCGCAGAATAACCATAAAAAAGGCGGTAAACAATAAATTTTCATTTAAGTTGAAGAACCACTGTCGAGTAATATAATAATATAAAATAATATACCATTCATAATATAAATTCAGCCGACTAGTGGCCACCGCGCCAGCCGCCCAGCCGCAAAGGAAATAATCAATTAACTAACAAAAGAAACAAAACGACACACTACTTTTTTTAATATTATCAATCTTTTTATCCGTCCGTCAGAAACTACGGCCCGTCCAACCAACTGCGGAGGTTCTCGGTTCTTACAGATGTAAATTAATAATTATTACGGATTTCTTTGTTGGCCCGTCTATTGTCTGAATTATTGTGTTTCCCAGCGTGCGATGGATATTCAATTCAAACCCCAAGCCACTCGGAACAATCGTAATTATCATTCTCCGTAAGTTAGTTCTTATATTATCGTTATTGTCTTTACTCGTATCTCCTCTCGCATCAGTGTAAAGCAGTAGGTTAATATTTGATTTCGTGGTCGTTCTAGCAAAGCCTTGAAATGGATAGAGTTATAGGAAATACATATATATTATTGGCACACAAAACACATAATCTTTTATATTATAAAATGTAGCCACGTTTCTTGGAATACGGACAAGGCAATGGAAATATGAATTTCCATGAATTTTTAGAATTTTAAAGCGAAGCTTTACTACGAATCGGCTTACATTACGAATACCAAAAAATATGCATTCGATAAATTTACTCTTTTCCTAACATTTCGCTTGTGTAGAATTATAATAAAATACTTAATTACTTGATAAAAAATATAAGTTTCAACTATTAAGAGATGTTTTTTTTGTTTGAATTTTTTTTGACAAGTTTTATGTCTACAGCTACATCACCGGCTTTTGAGTTTGGTCACTTGTATCGAGAAATGCAATAAAAATTATGAATATAATTGTACCATGGCAGTAATTTTATCGTTTTAGTAATATCTGCCACAACTGTCAAATAAGTTTTACTTAGACTGCGCTTAAAGGTTAGACGCACTTTTTTTTCATTAGTGTATGAACGCATATAAGAAACATTAAAAAAATACAATATTATTACGGCTAAAAATTATCTGTGACGGTTTCCCTTGATTATCATTTTTTCTCCTTACAAAATTATTCACAAAAAAAATCAAAAACACTCTTGCGGTAAAATACAGCATTATAATAAGAATTTAAAATATGAGAGAGACAAAAAAAAACTTAAAAATAAGAGGTCCCAATAGCCATGTTGGTTCAGGCGCTTGTTCCGGTAAGACAAGAAATTCTGAGTTCGAATCCCAGTTGCGACTGTTACCTTTTTATGTTTCTCTGGCTTACTATTTTTATTAGTAATATCTTCTTTAATGATATAAAACGGATCAACTTTAATAACGTTTGTGGTTACAATAATAGTCGACTAGTACCAATGTAAGTTAATCATATTTACTGATATAGAAGTGCATTTTGTATAAGTACCTGTAATGTAAGTAAAGTTCTTTGTGCATGTATACAAGCTTAAATTACAATATTAAAATTAGTAACAGAGCTACGATGACTTAATAAATAAACGCGATTGTTTCGTCGTAATTGGTGAAGACGTGGGCAGCGGGTAATAATTATTAATGTCGCCTACGTAAAAACGCATACCTTTACAAGCTTCAAATTCCATCACCGACAACTCAGCAATAACACTTTAGTCACAATTCGACCTGGCGTCGCGGGTTCATTAGTCACATTGCACATGCACAAAAACTTTTTCGGTTTATTACGATGATTTAAGAAGTTTTAAAAACAGTATTTGCAATTATTTAGTATATTGTATTCAATTTACACCATTTTAATTTTAATACACGTAGGTACATGTACATTTTTAGGCAGCACCGCGCTAGTTGTTCAGAGGCCCTAGCACGCTTGCTCTATAACGATCGATATGATAACTAACGGTAACTTCTCATCGTTCCCTACGACAACTGCACATCGCCAACGTACAAACAACAGATATTTATATATGATGTCGAATATGTTACGGAAACTTAGTCATTGTAAACTGTCACCTATTCGTTTGCGATCTGCAGTTGTCCTAGGGAACGATGAGAAGTTACCGACAATTATCCTACCGATCCTTATCGATCGAGTATGCTAGCACACAAGATGCATTGTGCATATAGTTTTGTATCGCTGATCAAAGAACCGGTGGATTTGCATCCATTGTTTTAGCCATAGGTTTTTTTATATTTTTCTAGTGTGTAGTTAGAAGTAAGATTGTAGAAATGTATTGAAATTTGTACAGCGCCCTTGAGGTGATTTTTAACAAGAACGGCGCTATACAAGTCAATTAATTATTATTATTATTATTATTTATCAAACAGTGGTTAAGCCTCTTAGAGAAGCACAGTTTTAAATAAAATACTTTTACATTTGATTTTGTTAAAAATCATATGAATAAGTCGTTTTAATGTAGCCTAACCAGTTTGATAATTGTAATATCACCGAAATAGATGTCACAATAATAACATTAACAATATCAAAAATTAAATGTAATATCATTGAAGAAAAGGTAACACTAATAATCTAAATGAAAATATGAAAATGAACAAGACCCAAGAACCCAGAACCTCTAGTATAATTGGAACGGGCGCGTTTCTACCAATTCGGGTATTGCCTTCAATTATTTAAACGTCATATTTGTCAATATCACATTTGAAATTTCAGAATTAACAATATTATCATCGACTATTTTTTCCGTATTATCAGCAACTACCTTTTTCATTCTTCAATGATATTAATTTATTTATCGAAAGTAGTAGTGTAAAATTTAAAACACATTTATTAGTAGGGCTGAATAACGATAAATAAAATATTGTCACGTTATTCGTAAACCCGGAAAGTTTATCTCTCTTTTATTTGTTTGTTTCGTGCTTTTAAAATTACAGATTTAAGGCATGTCTATGGTCGAATTGTGAACTTATGTACACAAATGTATTTAATTGATTGCGCCAATCGGTTTCGGCGCAATCATGCCTTTGTTTTGGAAGATATTATAATTTTATGACTCAGATGTGCCAAAAAAGGAAAATCCTACTGCTCCTAACTCTCCGGAGCCAGTAGGAATATGTGACCTACAATTATTGCAGTATGATATAAGGTTGAAGACGAGGAAACCTGACTATTCAAATCAGATCTGATCAGTGTATATAGAAAGGTGTCGTTTCAAGCAATGTTTTATTTCTGAGTGGTGGTCTTCAATCACGCTGACTGTATCTAACAAAATTGTTTCATTAACGAAATTTCGACACCTAATATACTAAAATGTAACGCTGATCTAAAAGAAAAGTTAGTAAATAAAAATACAGACCCTCAAAGAAGAAACTGTGGTTTTACTTAAAACGGCAGTACACTCCTAATCTTGTTTTACTCGTGGAATTAATTACCTTCTTGTGTTTATAAAAATATGTATTCAAATAATACAAAAGTGGGTAAACGAGTATCCAGTTCGTTACCTATCTAAAGTAATTGGTGTAATTATTTCCATGTACCTCGTTTTTTAATCAAGTATTGTAATTGCTTGCACATTATGATATCGATATGCTCGATAAACTGACTTCATTATGCGCTTATTTCTGTGTTATGAGCGCAGTCAATAAATATAATAAAAAAATTACTGATTAAAATTTGCAATCAGCAATATTCAATTCACTACTGAATGAATGTTTCTAACTCTTTACCGGTTCCTAACATTGACGTCAGAAGAGATAGACTTGCCCTAAAATGAAATCCGGGTATCGCTTCGAAGATCTGGAGACAAACCACGTGACAATCATTTTGGAACCAGGAGATTATCATGATACGTACATCGACCGCCGGCGAGCGAACATTGAAAAAAAGCGAAACTTGTTCAAGCGATTTGGAATTTGCAATAACGTCATTAAATGCTGCTAGCAATATGCGCGAATTTGTAAAAAGGGTTAGTAATTAGTAACCAGATTTTATTTTCGAAGTCTTAATAGTGATGGTAGGTAGTAAGCGAGTTGCCTGAAAACTGTGAGATTCATTTATTGACATTTCGTTGAAAGAATGACGCCCACCTTCGCCTTTCCTCGCAAAACGCTTTGTTCCCCTCGCCATTACCTTCCTATCTATTGTTTATCATGTCTATGGTGTCTCACTTTATTTTTTGAACATTATATTACTTTCTATGGTAAGGTAAGGCTTCCCTACGCTTCGAGTAAACGAATCTCAATTTAAAGATTTTACTAGCATTCGCATTCCAAAATAAATTGTATTATGTCGCACGACTAAATGTGACAAGTCACATTATTGTTTATAACTTGTTACAATTTAAGACTGATAGTGTGATCAGCAGGAGGTAAGGCGTCGTTTGAAAACGCTCTGGAAATCAAATCTAAAAATGAATGATTTTTACTACATGTCTCACTAAAGATGAATAAAGGCCAGTGTGGTCAGTAGGGAGAAGGCGTCCATCAATAGCACGCTTAAATATGCTATATTAATTGAGAAATTTTACCAAAAGTCTCACTTCAAGATTAATTTCACAACTTCACTTGCTTGGTTGTGACAATAGTCGCACCATCTTTTATAATTTGTTATAAGTTATAATATCAACCAATAGTATTAACAATGTGGTCAATGGGTGAAAGGCGTTCATCGACAGTACGCCTAGTATATCGAATCTTGAAAAATTTTACTACCCATCTCATGGTACCGATACACTTGCTTATTACATGCTCATTAATGAGCATGCTCACACAACTATACAAATTTGCTCATAAATGAACAGGCATGGCTTGAGCTTTCCCGTAAATGAGCATGCTCAAAGTCAACAATTGAACATACATGCTCTTTAATGAGCATGCGCATGTCAAATAATAAATGTCATCGTATAGCGTCAGTTCTGTTCGCCCAGAATTAATAAACAACTGCTTGCTTGCAACACAATTATTAATTATTTAAGAAAACTATAAAAGTTATTAAGAAAATAAAAAGATACATTTGCGTTCGTAATTGGATCACTAGAAGAGCAAACCTTGGAGAAAGTAATCACTTGTTAGTAGAAATGCGAGAAGAAGATGTCAACGGATATACCTAAGAATCATTTACGAATGCTTCCGCAGAAATTTGACGAGCTACTCTCTAGAATTGCATACAAAAACCAGATACTCAAATGCGGAATGCTATTCCGAACTTAGATCGGATTGAAATGAGCATGCTCATAAGCCAGCATGTTCATTCATGCTTAGAGGCTTCCCCTTCCATCCGATAATACATTGAGCGTGCTCACAAATCAAACGGCTGTGAATTTGAGAGCATTCTCATCGGGCTTCAAATCAGCATGCTCGTTACTAGCAACACACGTGCTAACGTGCTACTAAGTAGCAATTGTTACTAGGCAGCATACCCTTTGGCTTCTAATGAGCAAGTGTGTCCGTAACTTCTTCAAGATTAATTTCACATCTTCGCGTGACTGATTGTGACAAAGGTCGCACTAACTTTTAATTTGTTATATGTTAAAATAACAATACAGCATAGTCAGTGGGGGGGAAGGCGTTTATCGAAAGTACACTGGATATCGAAACTTAATTAAAGAATAATTATAATATAATGAACAACGGTTTTACGTAACTCAACACCGTTGGGCCGGCATTGTTGGCTCTGTTGGGTGTGTTAGTTGTGTTGAGTGTGCCCGATGTAACGCCGTGATCAATAGTGTATGAAAGGCAATCACACTCTAATAAGTTTGATTATTACAATGCATGCAAATATGTTGATTGGATTATATCGCACCAGAATGTCGCTTGACTAGCAAACATCAAACTGCATAACTATATTGAATTATTTTCATTTATAATATACATAAATGAGCAGAAATATTGCCTAATTATATATTATATATCATATCAGTATATGATTTAGTTCCTACATTACTATTACTATAGACTTCGGGTCACATGATTTCGTTCCCGAGTTGTGCCGAAGTTGAACGAAGGTAAATGTACCGAGTCATTAGAGGTTACCAGGTCGGTAGATCATAAATAGTTCAGCATGGTATTATTATAAACCATGATGTCAATAAACAGTCACTGTGTTAAGAACTTAAGTCTTTTTAATAGGCTTCCGATGGTACTGGAGAATACTGGTCCCAGTACTTACTAAAAAGAGAGAACATAAGAGATATTACAGTATATATCGAGATTCCAGTTGATTAGTCAGACATCTTGACGAAAAAACGAAATTTAAGTTGATTATGCAGTTAATTGTAAAAGTATACCCCCTATTATATAATTATTAGTACTTCATATAATCTGCATACTTCACCCGCCATAACACAGGGACATCCCTAGCATGGCGGGCGAAATAACACAATATGTACACTATGTATAAAATTCTTTAATAAATAAATAAATAAATAAATATTTCATACAATACTCAGAATACTCATAAACACCATCAAAACAATTTATAATGCAGACAAACTTGTAGTGAAATGAACAAAATGTTAAAGTTTTCTGAGTCACTAGTAGGATAGCTCAAAATGTAATTTTAATGCACGTAATTAATATAAAAATTAATATATAGACACTTAAAAATAATATTTGAATTATTCTCTTCTTATTATTTCTCATAAAAACAATTGTCAAAATACACAATAACCTATAAAAGAAATTTATTAAAATTATATTTCTTTTTACAATAAAAAATATGATATTTAAGTACCAGTTAAAAATTGTAAAGATTCTCTTATTATATTATTATCGTTGGTACCGTTAGTTATTTACTATCTTTACAGCAGTTTTGGTTATGATAAATAAATGTTTGTCTGTTTGGTAGGTATGCATTTATGATTAAAAAGAGCCTAATATTAGTAGTACGTAGACACCTACCAAACTGAATAATATTTAACTCTTTGAAGTTCTTTAGGCGCGATACGGCGAGTAATTCAGATGTTTTTCGGACGGAAGTAACATTTTCAAACGGAAATGAGGTGCGGATATCGAGACAATTACTGCCATCTGTGTTTGTTTTTTGAAGTAAAACTTCTTTAGGCGCGTTATGACGAGTAGTAATTCAGATTTTTTTTGGACGGAAATAACGTTTACGGAAAGACATTCGGATGTGGGTGCAATTAGTGTCATCTGTGTTTGCTTTAATTTTTAAAGGGTTCTCGCCTTCGCTAGAATAGTAGTACCTACTTTCCACAATAGTCAAAAAGGTTTAATCAACCGCGCGTAAAGGTTAGACGCACTCTTTTTTTTTTCGAAATTTCGGTTTTTTTGTGTAAATATTTTTAACGAATACGATACAGTGCACTGCCAAACTGATACTTCCTGATAATCATCATACAAAACGGATTTTAAAAAAAAAATGTTTTCGGCTACAACACCAACCAATAAGGGCATTTATTATACTTTATCCCGTTTAATCACAGGGACCATATTTGTCCCAGCTCACATAGGTCTCACAGAAATAGTTGTTTTTCCCTTACGATCGTAGTCAGAAATGTGATCTAAACGGTATTGGAAAGAGAATACAACAAACTATTTGTTCAAATCTAAAAGAAAACCACAAAAAAAAAAATTTACCCAATTCTAAAACCAAAGTTTCCGATAGCAATTTGAAAAAAAACTATGGAACTTTGTAAATTTTTCAAGATTTTTTTTTTACATGTAACGAAAGAAAGCGAGGTGACAGTAAGGTTTATAATTCATTTATCTAATGAAATAAGTATGTATTTTATTTTTTTTCATTATCAGTAATTTTAGTTATAAAAAAAAGTAAATTGAGCCATTTTTAAAACTTTTTAAATGTTTCGCAAAAAAATTTGATATTTAAAAAAATACATAGTAATTTTTTAATATAGAAATTTGAAAGCCTATTTCATCACCTTTCGAAAACAGTTTTTAGTTTTCAAATACGTTAACAAATGTTCCATTTATATGGATTTTATTGCAAAGCGGGAATATTTTTAGCCTTGACAAAATACGCCAATTTTTTTAGGGGATACTATGGAAAAACCAAAAGTCACGAGTCGACATTAATAGGTGGCTTCTGCCCTTGATTCTAAATTGATATAAAAATATCAGCGTTAAATTCACAATTCGTAGCATCTGATGTCACTGCAGAATTTTCACAAATTCTGAGACTACATCAAACTCCCTTCTGCTATCGCGAATACTTGAATTTTCACTGACCAACCCTGTGAAAAGCACTATCAATGTCCTATCCTATACTAAATGCACATGTGCGCTCTCAGCATTCTGATATATTGCGATATGAACATAATTTCAATGGCATCCAATTAAGATGTAATTTAACTAATGCAGAAACATTCATTATTCAGCGAGCTAGCTCACAAAGTTGGTCCTCCACGTGACGAAACTAAAGCTATAGCGGTGTTGTAGCTTGGCCGATGCGATGGTAAGGAACGCTAGGCAATATGAAGCCTGTTATTAATTTTAATTTCGAGATTGCGATATGGCGTGCAGCCGTGATGGCTGTTTGCACCAGAATTTGGCGTAGAAGTAGAAATCGAATTACACCATCGAATTTAAACTTAAATCCAAGTGCAATTACCGACTGAGAAAGTAAGTGTTTAAAACTTTTAATCGCTGTTAAGTTCGTAAGACTTTCGCAGACTTTTCAAGAAATTTGATTAACGTACATCGATTTTTATTTATATGCTCGCTCGCCTGGATACGGAATTAAAATAATTTAGCAAAGCTTTTCACATTATTAAATTTAATAACATAGCCGATCGATCCAGCGTTCGGGGTTAAACCAGACATAAAATAAAACAACGTTTTGAACTAATACAATTCTCTCGAGCAACGTTTGAAGAAACGTGAAGACGCTGTTTATTTGCAAGTTTCTTTTTTCAACAATTAATAACAACCCTCAAGTAAAAAGTGATAACCGTTTTTCTCTGCTGAAATTTCTCCAAAACTCAATTCAAAATTAATTAATATTTTCTGAATTTATAGCTTTAAAATCTTAAATTGGGTGTCTTAAAATTTGCTAGACGTCGGGTGTCTTTGTTATGTTGACCTCTACGAGTACGATTAGCTAATATAATAAATAAGTTAATCCAAATTAATTAAAAATCAAGAATTTACGGGTGTGCTCGCTGGGTTGATAAATTACTTTAATTATTATTATTATTGATTCGATACCGCGTTACTACGAAGAATTGGTAAATGTATATTTTATGGCGCAATGCATAAGTTATAAGGCAATTCTCTTCGTTAGAATTACTAGTCTGGTAAAGCAAGCATTTCGTTCATTCCGCGGAAGTAGTTTAAATAATTATCGCTGGAGAACAGAGCAGTGAACAGGCTAGAATGGGAGGTGGGTATACAGATCGGTACAAAACTTTATAATTACTTATTGGTCCGACTGATTGGAATTAAGAATGAGTGCCGTTTTAATGCTGGAGTGGGTTGGGGTGTAAACCGCCGTTGCAAGAAAGTGGAATGAATTGTGGCTGAAAACAAACCTGCACTCACTTACCTAAGTACTTACACTTTCAAAAATTATATACATACGAGTGTGTCATTGATGGGGAATTTTTATTAAAATACAGTAATTCATTACTTCACTAACATAAATATTTAGAACACTTACCGCTTTATAAAATACCTTAAGATGAAAACCGGTGGTGGAGAAATTTGAAAAATAGATTTTACTAAATTGTTGCTGTCACTGTTGCTCTTACTCCAACGGATATTGAGCGAAAGGGACAGTGCACCTCAGGCTACTAATACCTAACTAAAGTCGAGGTTTTGTATTCCTCACTTTTCTCCTCCACAAGTGGACTGATTTTCAATTTTTTTTTTACCAACTACATAAGAAAAAACTATTTATCTGTACGTTCTTTTTTTTTTTTTTTTTTAAACATTGCCTAGTTTGTATACTGAACTTCTTTGGACGGTGTTTAAACCAGTCAATTTTATTGATTTTTGGAAGGTCATAACTTCTATAAAAAGTAACTTATCAAAAAAAACAAAAATTACCGACACGTTAGTAGTTGATATCTATTTTATGTAAAAACAATATTTTCTCTAGGGTTGAAATACAGAGAGATAAATAGGGAATACGTTTGTATGGAAAAATCACCGCCGGGTATCCCCTTGAGTCAGTGATATCTTTCTGAAGATACTCGTAACTAGGTGAAACCATTACGAAAATAAAACTTACACAATAGGTAATACTAATACATTACATGTACTCTATTAATGCAACCTGTTATTTGATGTGAACGATTGAAAGAGTGGTATTTGAAAATAATTTATTTGCGGTAAATGTCAGAGCATCAGTCTGCGGTGTGAATTGAATGGTTAATTACTAGAAAATTTAAACCTTTTTATGTGAAACGCGGCTTCATGGTGTACCGGCTGTAAAGCGTGTTAACATTTCGGTAATTTCCTAAGTAGGCAATGGCATTGTGTATTCTCTGTATATATATTATGTACGTGGGCACGATGTTTGTAATCCGTGAGACTTAGCGCGCTGCACCGCGTGCTGTGTGCCTTATTCCTTAGAGGGGTGTGGAAGGGATAGGAGCAGGGGGTAAACCTCTCTAGGGGATGTTTGGTGAAAGTATTTTAGATAGATATAGGTGAGTAGATCGCCAAGGCGGTGTAGCCGGGAAGGGGCAAACTCTTAGCTAAAGTTTGTTCGAATACCAGCCAGTCTATGGGTATAGGTATGTGTACATAATGCGGCCGCGTGTGTGTGATAGCGATATTTGTCGAAAGGATTTCACGACTTTGGAGAGCATTTCGACTAGTAGACTTAAAGTATTTAGGGGGTGAAATTTTAAAGCCTTTAGGGGAAGCGTATCCGTGAAATTTGTATTAGGTTATGTGCGGCGGCGGGGAAACAAGCGGTCTTTATAACAAATAAGCATTCCTGAAGAATATTTCCTCCATTAATCACATAAAATTATAAAAGAAACTGAGTTTTTACAGATAACAGAGACTGCAGGATCGACTTTGACTACCTTTAAAAGCGATCCCTATCGGTCTAGCAAGCGATCAAACCGTGCGTAGCTGGATCAGATTTATGTTACGCCATTCTTCCATGAAGCTACTTTCAAGCGACGCGATCGCCGCTCGTCTGTATTTTCCATACTATTATTAGTGTTTGAAAACGCCGCTAGGCGCTTCACTAGCAAAATAGTATGACAGGTAGCGGTAGCGTCGCTTATAAGTAGCTACATGAACGATGGGCGTTACAATTTTGGCTGAGTGTTTTTACAACATTTTAAGTAAAAATATGGACTAAAACTATGGTGGATTAAATGATCGGTAAGTAAGTAAGAACCAAAAAAAACTCAAATGAGAGTCACACGAATACTGATATTGTACTTTCATTCGAACATCGACTAAAAACTAAGATGAAAGAGAAAGGGCCCTTTTTGGCCCGGAGCTCTAATGCCATTATATCAAAAGTCAAAGATTATAAACCATATATTTTCAGTTGGCTAAGTCCACTGATCTCTCAAAGAGAGCGGTCACTCGGTCCAGCAAGTGCGCGAACCAGTAACCACGTGTAGCTCGCACTCGAGCCCGGCGTAGCGGCCGCCGGTCAGCGCGTCGCGTCGCGTAGCGCCCTCCCCGGTCAGGTGAGACCGGATGCCGGAGACCGGAGAGAGTCACTCACCCTGAGCGGGTAGCGCGCGAGGCGTCTGGCGAGGAGAAAACTATCGCCGGGCGGAGCACGACGCGTCCAAAGTAACTGAATACATTATTTTATACATTAACCCGTCGTTAAATTAACGGTACGAAAGGTCACGTTGCTCTGATGTTTCCTTAACATTCCTTAATGGTATCTACTTTTAGACACAATTTTATAATACTTCATATACTTACCCATATCTATACTATTGATGTAACTGTTAAACTATACCTGTTTGTTAGATAGCTCTTATACTATACTACACGGAGAAAATTTTTATTCTAAAATACGATCATTTTATTCGTAAAAACTGTTAAAAACGGGACTGAAGTTTTTACGAACAAATGAACAGTGTTTTAATGTATAGTGCCGGGAAAATGTAATAATAATTACATACGTATATAAAAAAATTATTCTTACATGATCTCGCCAATTAATTTGTTCGTAAGAACTTCAGTACCGTTTTTAACCATTTTTACGAATAAAATGATCGTATTTTAGAATAACATTTTTCTTCGTGTACTATACCCATGATATTAAAATAAATGTTGTTGTTTCCATTTATCTGCTGACTAACTATAAGTTTAGCAGGGTTGCACGGAAAATAAAAATAGAACCATAAGCTTGTTTGAGTATTTTACTAAAAACTCCTGAAGGTTTTACCAATGGAATTTACATTAAATTTTCTCGCTATTTTTCATGTTTCATTAAAAAATCTGGAAATATTAATGACGCCAAGAATTTTAAATTCTACTATTTTGTTACTGACAATTCGTGGTGGAATTCCATTATAACGATGTATTGAAACAATTTTCAACTTGTTTTGTTTTTGACTGTAACCGGTTTCAGCCTATTACGGTCGTCTTCGGATTGAACTTCAAACCTCAAATGTGAAATCAAATATGAAATCGAATCTTGCCTATAACCACTCGAGCGCTTTTTGCCACATTATGGCACTATTTCTAAAACCTCGGATTGCTTTGTTGCCATAATGTGCCAAATTTTCATTTTTTTTTTTTAAATGACTATATAATATATTGTACATTCAAAATATAACAAAATAAATATTCTCTAGATTATTTCAAAAGTTTTAAGGTTAAAGATTTAATTATATGTTTTTTATAAATCCCACAAATATGTTATAAAAGACAAAATATAGGGGAATTCATTGGCTACATAGAACAATAATCAGTTTGTATGTCTCCATATTCAAATTCGGAGGTATGATTTTTTTATGTGTACGGAAAAAAATCCTTTAGCAATCCGAGAAAAAATATTTTAATTGCTCTGTCGCTCCAGTGGAGCTCGATAAAAATAATATTTACGTCCGTGCGTTGCTCATAGGATCCCTGACAAGATAAGCCGTTATTATTAAAACTTACTGAACTACCAGCTTACAGATACCTATTTACAGGGAAACTAACTAATTTACAAGATGACATAATATCATAATTATATTGAAGACTTCTCAAACACCCAGTGGCTAGCCAACCTCCCCATCCTCCAAACGTCTGGATAAATACAATATACGTGCACCAACTAAGTGTTGAGTGTATAGTAGAGAAGTGTACGTATTGTCCACTTACACTTGTAAGTCCCTCAGTTGAGAGCAACTTTTCACTCACGTGATGTTTTTTACGCTATTTCGTAGAGTTTTATAAAATTTGATGGGCGCGTAGTACAAGTGTTTTGTGCAACTTAACATGAGAGCCTAATCGTCCATGTCTATCAATTACGTTATAAGTTAACGTTGTTAAGTGGTTATTAAATTAAATGGATTACCTTTTATCTTAATAAGTAGGTACACAACAGAATAATTTCAATGATTTAGTCAAGTATTGTGAATGTCTTATACAACACATGCCACCCTTCTTAGTAGCGTTTCAATTTAGGAGGCGAGTATGAGTACCGCCACCCCGGGAACTATTCATTGGATAACTAACTTCTCCGTCATAGGTTCCCCCAAGTGGTTCGCTACGTTTGGTGGTTTAGCAGAGGTGCAAAGCCGGATGTCAAGTGGCAGGCTGGATAGGGAGAGACTGGTTGAGGAATACCTTTTTACCTCTCCAGCAGGACTCTCTCAGAATTTCACCTTGAACCGTTTTGGAAGGGATAGATTCATGCGTCCGTCCCTCCTGGACCTACCCACAGATTGTTACCTACCTCTCAAACCATTTTTTCGTTTCAAGAATTTCCTCTCCTCCTAAACTTAAAAACCCCCTAAACAGCATCCCCAAAGATGAAATAGACCCTAAGAGGGTTTATTTTCCTGGAGCTGAGTTAAAAATATGAATATTCATTTAGACTTTTATAAAAAGTCAATAGGTGTTCCATAAAAATAAAATCGGATATATTTATCCGAGACTATCTAGGTAACAAATACATTCTTTGAATACTTGTTTCCAATAATAAAGGTAGCTGCCAATAATATGGAAAAAAACATTAGTCGAAGATAATATTGTTAAATCTAAAATTTGAAATATGAAGTTGACAATTACGACAGTCTCATATAAGATCGCAGTAGTCCAATTGGTAGAGGTGTATGTCCCGGTAAGACGTAAGGTTCTGGGTTCGAGTCCCAGTTGCGACAGTTATCTTTTATTATTTTTCTGTGTCTCATTCATTTTCATATTTAAAAATATTAGATTATTATTGTTATCTTCTTCTCCAATAAAAAAACCATTAGTGAAATGTAAGTAGGCCTGTTTAAGCCAATATTTTTGGATTATTAGAGATGTACGGCTAAGTTTAAGGCACAGCTAGGATAGTATTAGTAGTCGTTAGCCGTTACTATTGTATGCGTTGAAGAATACGTATAAAGGGAATGTAGTTAAATTACAATAACCCCGTCTTGAAATATGTTTTCAACCTCTAAAGGGCAATTAAATTTGTTTAAGAACCCGATATAATATATTCTTTTAGAAAAGAACACGCAATCATGATTTGCTTAATAAAAAGTAACGTTGTCTATTTGCCGGGGAGAGTGTTTCGCCTCAATCGGGCACGGGGAAAATAATATTTTAAAATGTTGTAAATTCTCGAATGTAAGAGGGTTGTTTTATTCAACACAAACAGCAATAATAAAGCGAACACCAGCGGAGATGGGGTAGAATAATAAGCGCCTAGGATTGATAAAAACAGGGAGAGGCCGTCCCTCACCCTTCCTCCACCGCCCACCCCCTGTCGGCAGACCAGCTATTTTAACCCGTTTGATTAATGAGTGGTGAAATAATGAAAAACTCGTGATAAGATCACGGGGCGAGTGGGAGGTGTGGGTGGACGTTGGGAGGTCTTCCCCCACCTTCTTCTGTTGGAAAAATCCGACATTAATGCTAGAGAGCCTCAAGGAAACAAAACCGAACCTCAATTGACAAGCGCCCCTCCGGGCCTATCAGTGATTGCCGTGATGAATCCACTAAGTGTAGAGGCCGGTCGCACTCACAAAACTGGCCAGTCATACTGCTAAAGCTTTTTGATGCGCGTCAGTTGAGACGGGACTGACTTACCTGGTTTCTTTTTTACAAGACTGGGAGAACTTAATTTCTCGAATTAATCCTTAGTATATATATACGTTATATAAACTTCTAAAAAGTTAGATCGATTCGAATTCGAAATTCGATTAGAAAGGTAACTAACACACAAAAATTTGAGATTTTTCATAACTTCCACAGGAGGCTCTGGGGAAAGTGATTTCTCTCAGAGCCTGTGACATCTTAGAGACCTTCTGTTGATGTTTTTTAAGGAAAGAAAGGTGATGAAGATCTGGGAATGGAAAAGCCATGAGGGGTGAGTAGGAATCTGAAGTTTAGTATGGAATGTTCCGAAGTGACGGATGTATAAATTAATCCCTTCAACGGTGGTTCAAGGTAATGGATCGAGAGCAATAGTTGGGCAGACTAATGTAAAGCCAATAGTAATGTATAAAGTGGCCTATGGCAGAAGTGTTTGCAAATTGGAAATATGTAGTATTTACTAGCAAATGTGTAAATGTATAGTTCCTGAATAATTAACAAAAAAACACACTCTTTAAGAGGGTGTATATACCCAAAGAATACCGGAAAATTTTCCTTTTTAAATCAAATTCTTGACGTATTAACACTTTTTTACAAAAAAAACTTAAATTGATTTCGAAAGATTGTTATTTTATCTGGTAAAGTCATTTTAAAAATTTTTAAAAACCTAGTTCATTTTTAATATAGTAAGGTTCCGTTTATCGTTGGCAGATACAACACACATATTATAACGACCTATTTACAACACACATTTCAAATCATATCGTAATCTAGTAAGACACTTTTCAAATTTTTAATTTTAGTTCAATTAAAATCATTAAAAAATAAATCTAAGAAGGTATTTTGTGACGAAAGTACCTCAGTTTGTTCATTTATTTAAGGTCTTACAAACAGGTCTTAAAATATTTAAAAAAAATTGATACACTTATTTTGCTTAGACATTATTGAATAATCATAAATACTTAAGATCAAGAAATACTAACAATAAGTACACGATGTTAAAAAATGTATCATTAAAGCAAATTTTGAATGAAATAAAGTCGGAATTGAGTTAATAGTTAAACTTTTGGGTACGGAGAATAATTCATCTTTCTCTTCGAAACCGCCCCATACAGTTGCAAGTGTACGATCGCAAGTTGAAATTTAAATTCTTGGCCACTGGTACATGTGCCTTAAGTCCAAAAACTATTTATATCAGTTTGAATCCACTTAAAATATTATAATAATGTAGGTGTGTTTTGAATTTATAATTGAACTACAAATTGTGAAAAATAAACCATTTTGACCTTTGGAATAACAAGGTTCCATCTGTTGCTTTAACGTCATGCGATAATGAACTCTAAGGTAGCTTACCATAGATCCCATAACGGCGTGACGTTTCCGCGACAGTTGGAACCTTGTTATTCCAAAAGATCGATTTGCCATTCTATTGAATGATACATAAAAAGTCGGTTGATCGATGAAAGCTTTATCAATCACCTGCAGAATAATTTGTACGTAACAAATAGGCTGGTATGACATCGCATGCAGTAAAAAAACTCTATTGATTCTTAACTGATGGGAATCTAGCGGGCAGATTAAAGCTTATGTAAATGGATACCGCTGGGTGCAAACTCCCCTCGAGTTCAATCATGTGCGCAAATAACAATTACACAAATTGCCCGCACCTAGTTCATTTACTTTTATAAAACAAACAATATAAATAAAAAAGTAAAGAACGTAAAATTCCACGGGTAAATATATTTATTGCCAAGCCCTGGTCTCGAAGTAATAATACGTTGTATTTTTGAGCAAGTGCATTACGTATTTAGAAACCTTTGTGGGTAATTATTAAGAGGCGGCTAAGCGGTGGCAAAACGAAGAATTCCAAGTCACGAATCCGCAAAAACATCATTCGGAGGCATTGAAGTTTGAAGTTTAGAATTGATATGTTATTGTAATAACAAATAAATTCTAAACTTCAAACCTCAATATCTCCAAATGATGTTTTTGCGGATTTTCAATTTGGAATTCTTCGTTTTGCCACCGCCTAGCCGCCTACTAGTAATTATGCATGAACATGTAAAATACTTAATGAATTCGCCTTTATAACGGTTTTGCTTGTATATATATTGATCGATCGAATAACATTTTTAGTATATTTATATATATAACGCAAGTGGTTCGCTACGTTTGGTGACTTAGCATGGGTGCCCGGGTTTATGGGGTGAGGTTTGTCTAGGTCTTGGCGGTGGATGATTTGGACACACTGAATTCCAGATTCCTAGCCAACCCTCATACCTTTTTCCTTCCCAGAATTTCCTCTCCTTTCTTTCCTTAAAAATACTCTCCACATAGCATCCCCAAAGATGACATAGGTCCTGAGGGAAATTAATTTCCTCGGGGCCTCCTATGTAGAGCTAATTTAAAAAAAAAAAAAAAAAATATATATATATATATATATATATATATATATTTATGGAGGCTTCGGACTTATTTTGTTAGAAGGTCAAAATATTT
Source organism: Limnephilus auricula (assembly GCA_951813805.1). Taxonomy (NCBI): domain Eukaryota; kingdom Metazoa; phylum Arthropoda; class Insecta; order Trichoptera; family Limnephilidae; genus Limnephilus; species Limnephilus auricula. Next base: position 36,828,675 of record OX638391.1, read on the forward strand.
CCGCTTTGCAATAAAATCCAAATAAATAGAACATTTCTGAACGCATCCGACAACTAAAAATTGTTTTTGAAAGGTGATAAAATACACCTCGCACATCCCGTAGAAAATGAAAGTAAGTAAGTACAAAATTTCTATTTTTTTATCTCCGTAAAGTATACCTGTGATTATCTTTGTCCCACAAAAAACATATTTAAGTAAGATTACTCCATCTCCGTAAGATGTCGCTAGTATCTCTGTTTGACGGGACCGCTTGTTAATTTGTTTTCGCTCTCCTGTAATTGGTAATCACCTTTCTTCGTTTTACGTAAAAATAATAAGTTAAAAACTATCAATGTTTACTTTAGTTTCATAAAGGTAAACGTTTTTGTTGTGGTTAATTTTTAGCTTTGAATATAAAACGTGGTCTTTTCTCTTTCTAACACCGTTTAAATCATATTTCTAACCGTGATAGTAAGGAAGCCAGAAGGATTTCTATGAGGCCTATATGATTTGTTCCGAAAAGCGAAAAAAATATGGGTTTAATAAGCGGGTTAAAAGCGCTGAAAAAAATGATTACAGCAATTTGTTCTCACTGGAAAACTTAAATTCAACAAAAGAATTTTCTAACAACTTTAATATAAACAACAGATTAATCAACATTTTTCATAACGCAAAGAATACCTAATTTAATAAGAAAATATTATTTGTCAAGTGTTATTATTATTATTACGAAGAAAATATAATAATTAAAGAAATATACGTCTGGTTTTTCACTTCTTCATAATAAACATCCAATCATGGCGTCGGTGTTTTAACATCGCAATTCCACAGTAACTCAATAAAATCCAATTTACAAAATTCACAATTTATGAATCTCAAAAGTCTAAATAAATAAATAATTAAATAACACGGAATTGGATTTTCCGAGAAACAGCAGAACGCAACATATAATATCTAATATGATAAAAGAGAAAAAGTAGAAAATTTAAGAATCCATTTTCGTAATGACGGGAATAACGTGGCTCTGGCGTACAATAAAATTAAAATGAAAACTTAATACAATATTATTATCCATTTTTTTGCAGAGTACTTTTTTTGTTAGATGTGAAAAATGTGTCTAAGGAGAGTTTCAGCAAAAGAGATTGAAGAAAATTGTTTTCAAAGACATCCTCGTGAAACAATTACTTTTGGTATTACGGTGAATCTTGCTGTTGTTGGTTGGGTAATGAAATTATAAAAATGGAAATGAACGAAGTGTAAGTTGATGGAATTGATTTTTTTAATGTGATAAAGAATTAATAGTGGACAAACAAATTTTCAACAAGTTATGTGATAAAGAATTAATATTGGATAAACAAATTTTCAACATTTTTTTTTAAACTTCGCAAAATCACTTTGTGGCGTCATTTTGAATTAAATTAAAACAAATAACTTTGTATTAAACCACTATTAATCACAATTACCTACATGTTTCAAAACCGATGGTTTCTTCGTCAGGGTAGTAATGACATAATAATGTAATAATAATAATAATGACATTTAATGTCATTACTACCCTGATGAAGAAACCATCGGTTTTGAAACATGTAGGTAATTGTGATTAATAGTGGTTTAATACAAAGTTATTGGTTTTAATTAACATTTTCAACAAGTTATGTGATAAAGAATTAATATTGGATAAACAAATTTTCAACAAGTTAGTTGGTTTTTTATATTTATTTATTTATTTATTTATTTATTTAATACATGTTACATAATTGTGACATTTACATAAAGTTGATATATTAAATCACCATACTAGGCGGCTGCCTAAATATAAGGCGATAGTGCTACTTTTGGAACAACTTAATGGGTAAAACCTCAATTTGTTATATTCAATCAAAAAAGATAATTATTAGCGACACTCCAACGAAAATTTGAAATTGAAAAATCCTAAAAAATTCTTTTGCATCTAGGAATTGAACCCAGGACCTTAGCCTTGCCGGGGCTCTGTCTACCACTGAGTTAATTTGACCCTATCTCTTTAGATCATATTTAACTGTATCAAACTTCACATAAGATAGTGTTGGTAGTTCTTGGTAGATTACATAAGTTAACATCACTGATTCCTTAGCTTACTGTTAAGTATGACTGAAAGGGTCAAGGTCGAATAGTTCAGTGATTAGAGCAGAACCCTGGCAAGACTAAGGTCCTGGGTTCAATTTCTAGATCGATTGAATCTTTTTTTGATTTTTATATTTCAAAAAACGTGTTCGAGAGTCGCTAGTATTATCTTTGTTAATTAAAGAAAATTATTTGTTTGTAACATTTAACGATTCATTTTTCACCTCATTTTGGACCTCACTTTTTGCTTTCTATTCAAAAATCTCAAAATAATCTTCTATAATTAGACTTCTTCACCTGAAGTTGACGATCCTCTAACGGTAGAGACTTAGGCCTCTGCTGTCAGTTTTCATGAGCAATTTAGCTTTTACTCTCCAAGTAAGCTATATTTACAGTGGAACCAACACGGTAATAGGTCCAGTTAAGTTAAAATTTTGCTGAAATGAAAAGCGCTGTCCCTGTGGAAAACCCCTGCATATTAAAATTTAATTTAATTCTTATAGAATGAAGTCATAACCGAGGGAATCATAGAAAAATGAGACCCGTCTCCGCCCCGCGACGAACAAACGACTCCACCTAGCGGTCGATAGAATAAAAGCGTAATTATAAAAGATTACAAGACGCCTGGAATTGTTATAAATTGAGAGAGTGAACGAATAAACAAGACGTTGTTCGGAATGAAATTCAATTCTTTATCGCAATTATTAATTGAAAGCAGTCGGTAGCTTGAAAAAATAAAAAGAAAACTAATCTTCGACTCAGCGGGAAGCGCAAGTGGAAGGGAAGGAAGCGGGGGCTCAAGTGCTGGAGTGAGGAATGGGACACGTTTCCCTTGTGGAATGGGACACTTTTATAATCGGTTCATTCCATTTTATGTATCACATCAAATTGATGATTCGTTTTTTCCCCTCATGTGACGGAATCGTAGATATTATTGAGCAACTATCCAGAACTCTCTGTGGCTCCGGTAAATTAATCAAGGGAGATTTCTCGTTCGATGTTTTTCACGAATTTATTGAACAAAACTAAAGAGTGGTGGTAACGTAAGAAATGAACATGTTATTCGGAGATGATGCAATAATGGTGTGCACCACTTCTAGAGGAAGCGGACAATAAAATTAACATACATGTAGGAATCCGTTACCTACTTTGGGTAAAATTAGTAAAAAGTAATTTCATGTTCGATATCGTACATCCCGTAGAAAAGTGTCATAAGTCAAATTTTCTATTTTACATTTTATCTCTGAAAAGTACAGTGATAATATATATACATAATCACAAAGTGATTGTGATTATCTACGCCCCACGAAAACCGTATTTAAGATCACTACATCTAGATGATACTACTAGATCACTACATCTCTACAATACGCTTTTCGACGGGACCGCTTGTTCATCCTGCATTAATTTATTTTCGCTCTCCTGTAAAATTAACTTTTTTGACTTACGACACTTTTCTACGGGATGTTCGAATATTTATAAAAGTGTCAACAACTTACAGACAGGTTTAATTATTTTTCTCACAATTATTTATATTTTGTAGGTTAGGTTAGTAAAGAAGAAACAAAAAAAAAATAATAAACTATAAAATAAGTGATAATATTTCGAAGAAGCAGAAAAGCACGCATAAAAACCGGCTTAGCGTCCGAAGGAAACACCTGACATAATTTTCTCTAGTCCAATTCCCCGAACACGAAAAGCCCGTTAAAATAATAAAATAAATATTAAAAGTATCTAAAACAAACACGGCGAGAAGGCAGTAACAGTAAAGGCCACGCCGTATATTTCCCCGCCTAATTGGCGTTTTATTTTCGTGCCGTAGCGGGCGGCGGGCGGGTAGTCGGGCGGGCGGGCGCGAGGCGTGCCGGCCCGGAGGTCAACTGTCTTCGTAGCCGATGCTCAGATAGGGTCGAGACAGTGCCGGTTCCAGTGCTAAAAACAGGTAGTGTCCAACCGATGGAGCGCTGCCCTCAATCGCACTCAACCTCATGATAGTGTCAAGTAACGACTAAATGGTGATTGTTACGATAAGTCCCCGCATTTTGAATTTCTTTTTCGCCTAGCACCGCGGTGGGAGGGATGAATTCATACGTCTGTCACTAGTAGATTGACCGCAGATTCCTACCCACTTCTCATACCTTTTTTCCTTCCGAGAAATTCCACCCCTTTCTTTTCATAAAAAGACCTTCCTAAAAGGACTTTTTTTCTCAGTACCTTTTTAAAAAATCTATTACATCAAACCTTAATTATTAATACTTCAAGTTTATATTTTTAAATAAAAACAGCAGACTTGCGCTTAACAAATATTAAAAATTGAATTGAATTGAACCAATTCCTAAAATAAATACCATTGCAAGAACCAAACTCCAAAGAAAATGAGAAACATTCATATGAGAAACATTCAACAGCAATATAGTATTTTTCAAATCTCTCTCTTGTATACAGAAAATGATATGATAAAAAAAAAATGAAGATATTCTGTAACGGACCTAAAAATATTTATAAAAAGTTTTTATCATCGTACTTTGCACTTGTTACTAAATTGTATTATTTTTGGTTTCTTCTCTATTTTATAATGGAATATAATTATTCATTTTGTAAGCAATACTCAACAGATGATATGAACATTTTGTAAAAGGATTGATGACTCAACTAATGAGTATTATTTGCTTTAAATATTTCTGAAAAAGACAGTAAATAAATAACATTTACTCTATATAAGTTTTGGTCGTGTGCCGAAGGTTGCCGACCGGGCCACCCCACCAGAGCCGGTATAAGTTATAAGTTGCGGGTATTAGTACGTGCCCGATTCCGCCGATCGCCGATAGGGCAGTGTTTCCGGCCGACACCACTTACAGGGGCTGAGGCGCCCGCGGAGGTATGCCGAAGAAAGGACCGGAACCAAAATAGACGCGAGAAAATTTACATGTCGCGCCCCGTGTCAGCGAGCGGGGTGTCGCTTACTTATTCATAACGGGGGGATCCTCGGCCAACACTTTAAATTATATAAATCCCCTTTAATTTCTTAACGTTCACTTGGGAATTTTAAAATTCGTCGTGTTTATCGCGTCGTAGCAAGGTATATACACTTGAACGTTAGTTCGAGAGGTAAATAAGGTGTTTTAGAAAGGTGCAGATTTAACAACGATGTTGAATTATGAAAATCTCTGTTCTAAATATTGACATTTGATTAAAATAGGTGATATATACAAATGATGATTACACTTATTCTTTACCTCTGAGTGATGATGCTCAGTGGTAAATCGACCCCTTGGAATAACAAGGTTAGATCTGTTGCTTTAACGTCATGCGATAATGAACTCTAAGGAAGCTTACCATAATAAATAATAAGAAATTTTTTCGACAGATTTAAATTTATTTATTGTTATTAAGTTTATTTTGTAGAACTCCATTTAAATTTTTATTTCTTTTATATATTTAATAATATTATTATTCAATGTATAAAAACAGTTTATTATAAACAAGTTCTGCTTCAAATTATTTAAAATAACTTATATTATTGATGTAGCTATTCCAAATTCCTGTAATATTCAAAAATCTGTTTCTGAAAAAATAAGAAAGTATACAGATTTAGGAAATGAAATTAAAAGAATTTGGCATTCTCAGACTATAAAAATATTACCTTTTGTTATTTCGGCTACTGGCATTATACCTAGCTCTCTTATTAAAAATTTAGGCATATTAGATTTGTCAAAGAATTTGTATATAAAAATGCAAAAATCAGTCATTTTAAATACATGTAGAATTACGAAAGATTTTTTAAATATTTATATTGAGGGATCAGTAGGATTTATCGGTCAAATTAGGAATTCCACAGAGCCGAACCCTCTGATATGAAAATATCTGGAGACGGTGAATTATATTCCCATTTAATAGTTTGGTAGATTAACGTGTTGTTCTTGTATTGTTTTGTATTAATTATACTTATATAATACACTTGCATAACGTGGATTTACTAGATGATCATTTATATGGAAAAGTGTATGAAAGGGTTTAGTTTTTCCTATGGGAAAAACTAAAGCCGTTCCTGTAAATCTGGTGAATTAAAAAAAAAATATGTATAAAATAAATAAAAATAAAATAAAATAAAAAAATTATAATTAAAAAAAAGTTTTAAATTTCGTTGTATCGAGGTATCTACTCTTGACAATTAGTTGGAGAGGTAAATAAGGTATTTTAGAATGGAGTAGATGTAATCATTTTAACGGGATATATAAAAGCCATTCCATTAATTTAACAATATCGTCATTGGCTACCTTTAAAACATCTATTAACAAGATTTAAAGCTCCCGATCATGTTCCACTTGCAATGATTTTGAACCACCAGTAATGCACTAATAGTAAAAAGGTATTATATTAATATTTATATGTATGTAATGGATTAGTAACTTGCTGAGTGTAAGCAAAATGATGTCCAAATATTTGTAAAGAATATTATGTTATCAGTGCTGTGTTTGTCTTTAATTAGTGACAATATCAACCATGCCTATTGTAATTGTTTTGTGAGAGCTTTGATGTGAATCTCTGTTGACAAACCTTTAAATAAATAAATAAAAAAAAACAACGATTTTGAGCTATGAAAAACTGTGTTCTACACACTTTAAATTGAGCAAAATAGGTGATATTTGTATATGGACGTACTTGACTTACAATCAGTGATTCCTGAATTATTTTGAGTAAAAAATGTAAATAATGGTGGTCTAAATCAGTAGGTATTATTATATTTGGGCGGTTGCTGGCTGTTTTTTTTTTAATGAAAACAATGTAAAATAGTCATTGGAGACCAAACTCTCATTCACGTTTTTTACTCTAAATAATGTCAATTACGTTCCTTAACACTCAGATATGTTGCTCAATGGTAAATAAAAAGTACATTTCTGCTTTTGGTGTATTAAGGTCCACTCGGGGGATTTTAAAGTACATCTTAGCGAGGTATCCACACTTTAAAATTAGTTTGTGAAGTAAGGAATATAAAGTGGTGTTAAAGGTAATAACGATTATGAGTTATGAAAAACTGTATTCTAAACATTGCAGGATTAGTTCAATGAAAATTTTTGTGAAGTTTGAAGAAAATCAGGATGAGTTTATTTTAGAAACTTATATATGTCTTGTTCATTGGTTAATAATATGTACAGTGTTGCCCCGGTTAGATATTTGTCCTGGGTTCGATTTCCCGGTTGCGACCGTTACTTTTTTATTTTATGTGTAATCCTCACATCTGCAATATAGTTTTATCTATATTTAATATTATCTTTTTTAATTTCAAGTTTAGTTAAGACACCGCTGGATATTTATAATTAAGCAGTGTTTATTACATTTTAGCAAGATCTATGTATACCACATTAGTTAGCAAGGTAGATACCTATATTTCATATAATGTTTTATTCCTGTAGAATGGAAAGTAGGGCGCTTCGATTCTTGCTAGACACAACACCGATAACGAGTTATGGAAAATGGAGCACTAACAAAGCAAGCAAATTATATAAATACCTATTTCTTCAAACTTCGCAAAATCACTTTGTGGCGTCATTTTTAATTAAATTAAAACAAATAACTTTGTTTAAACCACTAATAATGACATTACTACCCTGACGAAGAAACCATCGGTTTTGAAACATGTAGGTAAATGTGATTATATTAGTGGTTTAAACAAAGTTATTTGTTTTAATTTAATTTATATAAATACCTATTATAAGCAATAATTATCAGCCTGAAACACTCATCCACGTTGAAAAATCTTCCAAGAAAAGATACATGCCGCCAACGGGACTCGAACCCATGTCCTTCTGATGTCCGGTCAGGTGCTCTGATCCAATGATCCAATGATCTTATTTTTTAATGTGGATGAGTGCTTCAGGCTGATAATTTAATTATTGCTAATAATAATTGTTACTATTTGTGCTATGCATAAAAAATCTTTTCTTAAACATTAGTTTATCAATTACTAAATATATAAATACTTATTAGTAACTTAAATTCCGTCTAGAAATTATAAAATTCGTTGTATTTATCTCTTTGTAGCAAGTATCTGCTATTGAACACTAGATGTCGTATTCTTAGAGGGTAAAATCGGGTGCTCAGTTTCTTGTTAGACTTAACTCCGATAATGAGATGTTATGGAAAATTCATTTCAAACAATGCAAACCGTCTTCATGAAATTATTAACGCACAATATCGCCATATCGATTATCAATTAAGTATTCTAGCAAGAAATAGATAGTGTAACGAGAAGAGATAGAATTATTGTGTAATAAAGGAATACTGTCCGTATGCATTTTTGTCCCTCTTCGTGTAAATGTACTAATTTACTGGCTGTAATGACTATTATTTTTTTCTTTTTGAAGTAAAACTTCTTAACGCACGCTTGAATTAAGGGGTGAGCTGGAGAATGCGAAAAGTGTAGTGGGGTGAGGCGAACGGGCTGTATCACACTGTAGGAACAAGAGAGAGCAGTGCGCGTGCACATTTTCTTTCTCTCTTCCTCTCATAGCCAGTGCATGAAATATATATACTCAGTCAGTAGTACACGATGTTTTACTTCAGTCGTGTGGTCTAAAGCACACTCATATTTTTTCCGTTCTGCATATTTTTATATCAATATTTCATTTAGAGGATATTCTTCTAGAGGCCTAAGAATTAGCCGAAAGCATAAAAATATACTTCTAGAGGCCTAAGAATTAGACGAAAGCATAAAAATATTCTTCTAGAGGCCTAAGAATTAGCCGAAAGCATAAAAATATACTTCTAGAGGCCTAAGAATTAGACGAAAGCATAAAAATATTCTTCTAGAGGCCTAAGAATTAGCCGAAAGCATAAAAAACACTATAATCATTTGTGCAAGATTTTATCTTTAAAGCGGACATAGAATCGGCATTCATCAGGAACCTTACCCCTGTCAAAGAAATTAAATGGTGCTTAATGACCATTCGAAGGCTTTATCACACGTGAATTTCTGTGGAACAACTTGGCCTAATTGTTCAAAGAACAACTAGTCATTTAGAAATTCAACTTGCGAGGCGGGAAGGTGTACCGCCGCTCCGGAAACCATTTAATGTATAATCGACTGTCATAGGTCACATGTGGTTCGCTATGTTTCATGGCATAGTTCATGGGGTGAGGTTTGTCTAAATCTTGGCGGAGGATGGCTTGGACACACTGAACCCAAGATTCCTACCCACCCCTTATACATTTTCTGCTTCCTAGAAATTTCTCTCCTTTCTATTTTTATAAAGAGTTTAATAAGAGTTTTTGGTTTTATTTTGAGTTTTAATAATAAGATTTTGGCATTGCTTGTACAATGTTCATACTACAAGCATTCTCGCGGGACTTGATTAAAAAATCGATAATAGAGACTGTCAATCAAACCGTAACTCCGCGCAAAAAAGGGGTGGCGTGAAAAAACGTAACGGGGCCGTAAGTGCCTCCCGCGAGCGGCGAGGGAGGCCCATTTGCAGCGAGCGGAGGAAATCGGCGTAGAAATAAGAAGACAGAGGAGCAGTTAACTACGGAATAAATGTTTTTCAGACGACTGAAGCGATCAGGTATGGCGGACACGGCCGCGCAGGTCGGGTCTTAGTGACATTACGGGTGCTCCGCCTACCGCCGCTGGGCCCGTAAACCGCGCAACTTTCCCCCGCAAGGGGAATGACAATAATGCCGCAAGAGCGCGATACATTTTGTCATATCTGACGGAAGCGGGATTGCGGCAGTTATATGTATCCATTCAATTAAGCACCACTTGGAAACATGGCGCAGCTTATTGAACAATATAAAACAAACTGTGTTTGAGTAATGATCAGAAGAAGTTTGCAGAGGATATATTCCTAGAAATTAATGTAGAAAATGTTTAACAATTTAATATATATGGCTGTGTAGTATTATTGTGTACGGTGAATACAGAATGCGTAAGGTACTTGTTTGATGGAAAGATAAAATAAACATTGGTGGACAAAAAAAAATCAAATCTCCGATAAGTACAGTTTTCAAATTTTATAAGAAAAACTCTAATTTCATTACTTTTGCAGGTTATTCTCATCAATGTAATAATATATCATTGAAGAAGAAGATAACACTAATAATCTAAATTAAAAAATGAAAATAAAAAAGACAAAAAAAAAAATATACAAAAATAACGGTCGCAACTAGGACTCGAACCCAGAAACTCTCGTTATCTTATTATTTTGACCGTTATCTTTTATCATTTTTCTGTGTCTTGTTCATTTTCATATATAAATTTAGATTATTAGTGTTATCTTCTTCTTCAATGATATTGTAGGGAATAACCCTCAAATGTTATAAAAATACAGTTTTTCTTATTTTATTTTATTTTATTTGGAAAACCAATAGTTATAACATTTTATAAAATGTAATAAATAATGTGTAAATCATTTAACCAATAATAGGTTTCCATTGAGGAATCTTAATTTGTTGGTTTAAACAAAGAAAAAGAGTTACATTAGCCTATGGGGATGGGATGGTGGGAGGGAAGGGAAAGGAATGGATCTATAAAAATTGAATATTCATTTAGACTTTTATAAAAAGTCAATAAGTGTTCCATATAAATAAAAATCGGATATATTTATCCAAGACACTTTCTAGGTAACAAATACGTTATTTGAACACTTGTTTCCAGTGAAAAAGGTAGCTGCCGATAAATACGGAAAAATATTGTCGAAGATAATATTGTTAATTCTAAAATTTGAAATATGAGTTGACCAATATTATGGTTTTATAATAGGTGGCAATGGCTGAATTGGATAAAGCGCCGCACTATGGATGGGCCCGGAAAAAGACCGTCTGATAATTCGGAAAACTGTACTTTTATTTGGTATATACCTATTGCGGTTTTAATAAGATAAATGAACGATAAATATTAATCCGTTGGAATTTTTTTTTTGGTTGTTTTGAAAATTTAAAATAATACATAAGTACGGGTACAAATTAAGATATTTCATTTAATCAAATGTGGGAATTTCGTGGTTCAAATTTAAAGCATTTTTATAAACATATATATAATGTTACATATCATCGCAAAGGTTTGTTCTTAAGCTTTGCTAATATGTATTTTTAATAATTTGATTAATAATAATATTTGTGATCTGTGAGCTCCCTTTAAGCATGTGATACCTAAACCAGATTTTGACAAAGTTTAGGTAAACTTTTAACTGGTCGCAGGGTTTGCCCCTGAGGATATTAAAATACCATTTTATAATAAAGATATTTTTATAATGTTTAATTAAAAAAAACTTTGCGAATTTTTTGCGCAACAGCATATCAAAATATTTGGATAGTTATGTGTTTTGATTCAGAAATCTACAAAAACAAGTTATTAATTACCTCAAGGGTTATTAATTCTAATATTCCCGAAACTAGTTTGATAAACGAATTAACAAATATTATTCTTTTTCATATTTTAATTTAGATTATTGGTGTTATCTCCTTCTTTAAAGATGACAATATCCTCATCGCCTCTTCTGAAGAAGAATTTAACCACCTCCTTGCTAAAGTAGAGGACGTAAGCCGTATTCTAGGTCATCGTCAGGGCAAACACCTTTGTAAGAACAAATAAGACTTATCAGAGACTTAGAAACGATAAGTGACGGAGAGGGTTGTAAGACAGAGATGAAAGGAAGAATTTGCACGAAAAAAGATGCCATGACTAAAATGCAAAAGATATGAGTTGCAGAGACATAACGAAGACCACCAAGACGAGAAATGTCCGGGCGTTGATTTTCTTCATATTTCACCTTTCGAACGCTTTTTGACACAATATGGCACAACTTCACAAGCCTCTGATTGCTTTGCTGCCACAATGTAGCAAACATTCCCTGCATTTTTAAAAATGTTTTAAAGTTAAAGATTTTATAATGTGTATTTTATAAATCCTACGAATGTGTGAACATAAACAAAATATTGGTAAATTTATTGGCTTTATAGAACTATAATCAATTTGTATGTCCCCATATTCTAATTCGAAGGAATAATTTTTTTTTTGTGTGGGCGGAAAAATTTCCTTTAGCAATTAAAGAAAAAGTTTTAAAAAGCTCTGTCGCTCCAGTGCTTAAAGAAACGGTGTGGAAACAAGGACTCAGAACCATCGAAAGAAAGACGAAATGTGGTCATGGAGAAAACTGGACAGCCACATGCAAAAATGTGTACATTCTGGAAGAGCTAGGGATCCATATCCATAATGGGCTCGTAACTATATGCGTACAACGTATTTTAAGGTACTTTGGTCGACTCGTAGTCATTGGCAAAGTGGAAGGCAGAAGAAGCTGAGGAAAGTGCACTGGAGTAACCAAGTATTACTGGCGGTCGATACGGAATCCTTGGCTCTCCAAGCAGCGCAGAACGGCGAGGAGAGGAGAAGCCTTGTCCATTGTAATATCTGGAGTAGGGTCCATGATCTTCAGCAATAAGGAACTGATTTAAGAAAACGTAATGATTGCGTTTTCAGGATTTTCATGGAAGCTCAACGACAAGTGAATAATATTATAAAAGCGAACTGTATCTGAAAAGTGATCAGCGACGAATTCGAACATAAAATATAAAATAAAATAATTATTTTCTTGTATGAAAATTGTGAAAATACGTGTATAATATTATAAAAAAATATTGATGTAGACTGTAATTTTAGCATTTTGATGAAATTAGTATAAATAAATAGGTAAATACAAATCCTCAATGAATCGTGAACATCTCACCTATATAAATATTATATGTTATTACGTAATAAAAATTATAATAACGCCAAACAAAGCCATTAATTTTGTAATATCTGATAGAAGCAATATTATTCAATAACATGGCTTTTAAATAATAAAAGTGAACTGTGTTTATTAAAAGGTTCAAAAGACAAGTTTCATACATAACAGAAAATATTTATACTACAACAATACACAAATGTGACAAAAAACCCGATATATTTTGAATAGTGCATTGGTCGCATAGAATCATAACACAATGTGTGTTTGTTAATACTTTTGGAATTGTATAACGAGATGAAACCAAACTCGGCATGCTTTTGAAAATAACATTTCTAAACGTTCACTTAAAACTTATTTTGACGAGTTTCATAATATAACAAGTTATAGTTCGATTAATAAAGTGGGGAGCGTGGAAATGGGCTCTGCCGGCGTATTCCTGAGCGAATCGCATTTTTCCCATGAACAAGAACAAACTATAAGAGAGCGAAATAATTAAAACTTTTAATTCTAGTGGCTGCAGCTCATTAACAAAAGGTCTGGATAAAAATTTGGCATTGTTTCCAACTTTTTAATACAGAATTAAAAATGAGTTATTATGGTTTTAAAAAATACACCCGCTCCACGCGAGTCGTGCGGGCGTGTTGCGGCTCCGGTGCGGATGCGATGCGGGTGCGGTGCGGTTAATCTAGTAATGCGTATTTCCAAAAACCGAGTTCTGTGAAAGATTCATTCAAGTTATGTTGAAACACTTTGGGTGACCTACGGCAGATGTGTTATTTATCCAATAAGTAGTTTGCCGAGAGGCGGTACCAAAATAATTGAAGTGTTATTTAGAAATCTTTTCAAAATACAAAACTAAAATTGTTGGCAAAATTTTGGCAATTAAAAAAAAAAACAACTTATGCATGCTTATTATAATACAATTTTATACTACATCATTGTGATTTCTATACACCTATTTTTTAATGTCAATAACAACATGACTAACTTGAATATTTGGAATTTTAATAAAAAAATGTACATTATATAATAAAAAAATTTTCCATTTTTGGGAGCAACGACGAATCCGTTATTAACAGTATCTGTCAGGGCCAGTGACGTTGCATCTGAGTGACGTGTATCGGTCACGTTACTGCGGCCCTGTGGGTGAGAGAATCTTTCACTCTTGCTTCAAAATCCCATGTCAAAAAATTATTTATCAAAAAAAATGTAAATAAATACTGCAATTTTAGATCTGTGTGCATACCCCAGTGAGCTCTTTGTATTGATTTCGTTGGATGCAGATTAAAAATTAAAAATTTGACAAAGTGCTGTTAAAGGTTAATCTAATTTATTTCATGCTGCTAAATACGTGCTGCTTGCCAATCATTTAACATTAACCTGACAATAATTGAAAATCTCCTACTATCAGAGTAATTCTCCTACTTCCTCAGAAAGCGAAAAATTTTCCCTGAGTCGTGATGAAGGACTTACCCAGCCGAAGTATTCAACACAAGACGCCTGGGTAGGAATCAAATGCGATGCCACTCAGCCACTGTCCGGTCTACAGTTCATTCCGAGATTGATGTAATTTTGCACACTTGACGTTCAAAATGCAAGGAAAATTACTAAATAAGAAAAAGGTAACTAACTCTCTTCACAAAATTAAAAAAAAAAACACCTAATCTAATTTTAGCAACTAATTAAAGCAGAAATTTGATATTCTTGATGACAGACGTTCAAAATACAAGGAAAATATCTGCACACCGATCTTGATGAAATTTAGCACACTTGTCCTTTAAAATAAGATAAACGTGACTGTCTACACGAGATTTTGAATAACCAGCAGCTTAATATTAGGTACCATTTAATTTAAGGTTAAAATAGAAATTCCATGTTCTTGATGTAATTTTGCACACCTCAGGTTAAAATAATATGAAAATTACTGCACACATCTAATTTCGAAAAACACTGCATAAAGCCCGGGCAACCCCGGAGACTTCAGCTAGTCATAAATAAATTAAATCAAAGCCTGTGTAGGTGCGAATTTTATGCGAGTTATTTTATTATACATTTCCAGATGCCTAGTGTGAAAATGAGCATTTTCTCCCGGGTCACCCCGGTTTCTTTAGCTACATAGGAGTTGGCCGGGTTAGAATTTACATTCGCCCAAAACATACTGGGGTGTATTTTTCATGTTTAATGTATTTTACCGAAGGTGAAGAGAAAATACATATTTCTATATTCCGCGCGTATAAATGAAGCAATTTATTTTCATACTCTTTACCGCCGCGGTCGTAGATTTATACCGCACCCGCCTGAGCGCATTTTAACCGAGCAAAATTACTATAAAATATCGCGCATTATAATAAATTACATTACACTGTTACGTAAGTTATTAAATAAATTAATGTTTCTTTTTCAGATGGGTTTAAACACAGAGCAATCTAATTTTCTCGTGTAAAAGAATTCTTTAAATCATTTTCAATTTTAATGAATGTAAATGCGACTCTTCTATTTCATCGATGAATACATTTTTTTTTATAAGAAAAACTCTCTTTTTAACTTTTGAAGGTTATTCCCATTAATGTAATATATTAATAAAAAAGGTAGCTGTAATAATTTGGAAAAAAAAAACATTAGTCGAAGTTAATATTGTTAATTCTGAAATTTGAAATATGAAGTTGACAAATACGACAGTCTCATAATAGGATGAAATAGCAAAATTGGTTAATGCGTATGTCCCGGTTAGATGTAAGTTCTGGGTTCGAGTCCCAGTTGCAGCCATTATATTTTATTATTTTTCTGTGTCTTTTTTCTGTTTCTTTTTTCTTGTTCATTTTCATATTTTAAAATATGAGATTATTATTATTATGTTCTTCTTCAATGACAAATTTTGTTGTTCATTCAATTTGTGAGGCGAGAATGGGTACCGCCGCCATTTAGTGAATAAATCTGCCTTAGGTCTCCCCAAGTGATTTAGCAGAGGTAAGATTTACTTTTGGTGATTTAGCAGAGGTGTCCGGGTTCATGGGGTGAGGTTTGCTTGGTCTTGGCGGCAGACGAGTGTGCCCAACTACTGCCTGGCGGATGGGGAGAGTCTGGATGAAAGTTACTATCGGACCTCTCCATCCGACTTTCTCGACCCATCGCCTTGCACAATAATGGAAGGGATGGATTCAAACGTGCTTCATTTCTTGATACATTGACCTCCATATTCCTATCCACCTCTCATACTATTTTCCTTCCCAGAACTTTCTCTCCTTTCCTTAAAAAAAAATAATAATAATTTTTATTTTTATTTTTATTTTTATTTTTATGAAAAATTATCTCATCGTCAAACATCGTCCCCAAAAATGATGTGAAATTAATTTACTCAGTGTCAATCTTTCTTTATTCAATCTTTCGTCGGGCTTGTGGGCATCATGAAATGAAAAAAATGTGTATAAAAATACCAAATAAACAGGATTTAACATTGAAAAAAAAATCTTTACTTAATCATTAAAACGGCCACCACCTTTAAACGAAAACAGAATGCACAAAAAAATTTGCAGACAATGAAATGGAAAACGGTCGAGTGAAAATGGGGCAGTATTTTCGATTCATTGAAATAAAAGTAGGCATCTTGTCAATAATTCTGAAGTGACCTAATTATATTTGTGACCCATTTAATTATAATTCATGCTAAACTTTTTTAATTATTTAAATCACCCCGAAATGGTTTGTTCGTTCATTTTGTTTGGGGTTTCAGAATTTGTGATTGCATATTGAAGCGTAGTTGATATAACGTGGACTCGGAATGGATTTAGGAAGTTTGTGAAATAATACTTGATTTGGAAGACTCTTGTCGAATTTTCTTGTGTTATCGTTTAAAATCATTCATTTGGCTGGCGTTTCCGATTTCGTGATTGTATATGTTGGTGATGTAACACGAACTTTAGGTGAATTTTTAACATTATAAATGTAAGCTTTTTAATCAATTGCATATAAATACACTGTCTGACAGAATAATTCTTTCAGACCTATAGTATACAGAGTTATTAAAACTTAATTAACAGTTCTGCCATCGTCGCCACTATTTACTAGTTTCCAACTACCGATGAGGAACACAAGACAAAATGTAACATTTTTCTGCGCCAAAAACATATAATATAAGTTGGCTTTTTTTTTGTACATAATGAAAATATAATTTGGCACATCGTAACAGATACTTAATTCTAGTAATATGTTATTTGATAAAAATTATAAATGATATCATTTAAATTCGTTAATTTTGCTGGCATTTTGTAAAAAGTATATGTAAAAAAATTTTTTTTTAAATTTATTTATTTGATATAAAAATACGTATACCTACATTGTAAGGACGCTTTGACTATTCAACATTTACATTAGTACAGTAAAAGGTTATATAGCATGGTCAATGCTAAGAGTTTCTTTGATAAAATTATAAATGTTATCATTTAAATTCGTTAATTTTGCCGGCATTTTGTTTATAGTAGGTAGAAATGAAATATGACACATCACGGACAATGCGAATCGTTTATTGGATGGAATTATAAATGTTTCGTTTAAATTCGATTATTTTGTTGGAGTTTATTGATCACAAATCAGAATGTGGATGATGACGGACCTTGAGTGGATTTAGGAAGTTCGTAGGTGAGACGTGTTGCCACAATGGGAATACTTATCGAAAGCAGGGTCTTCGTTAGGGGGGAGGAGGGTGTAGGGCACCATCAGGAATAATTGAGAGAGGGCGAGCCATCGGGGATTCGTGTATTCAATTATTCAAATTTTGCGCAGGAGGTCTCATCCTTGCGCCTTACGCGTGTGAATTATAGATTAATCCATCCATGCCGCCTTCCTACACAACACATTGAAGGGCTTGTTACATTTTTATCTCGCGAACAGTATCTTTACCAAGCAGTGATGCAGCGACAAGACATGTATGTATGTATAGTAAAGGCTTAAATGCAGCCTATTAATTCAATTTATCTATGATTTTTCAACTATTACCTTGTTTGACATTTGGATTAGTTATTAACCGTGATAAATTTAATCCTCCTTATTATAAATTTATTCCTCAAATATGAAACTAAAATATAAAAATTAAATTATTCAAATCTATTACATATGTGAGAGTGTCTGTGACGGACACCACGTGGCGGATACCGCGTGGCGGATACCGGGCGTTTGTTTTATTTTGTACTAATTTAATATTTTATTTTGAGATGGATGAAATTTTGCACATTTGACCCTCAAAACAAGAGGTCACCGTCGAAGTCTGATTTCGAAAAATTCTGAATAAAGCCCGGGCAACGCCTGAGCCTTCAACTTTTATAAAATATAAAAGCAATTTCGACACATTTAAAATTTATATATTTAGCTAGGGTAAATTGGTTGTGTAGTCTACAGTTTCAGACAGCTTTGAAGTATCCATCGTCAGGGCAGATGTGAATTAATATGTAGAAATGTCTGCGTCTATTGGCGGTGATACCTATTTAGTAAATTACGTATGTAACTTAGCTAACAACTCCACCCAGCACTATCCGCTCTGTAGAGAACAGCTAATCAGTCATTAGGTGTACACTTATATGCTTTTTAGATTTAAAAAAAAATGAAGCCAACGAATCACTCCTTGACAACGGTATGCTACGAAAATACTCAATTATACGGTAAAAAATCGTATTAATCATCGATAACATACGAATGCTAAGATCTGGCATTAAGAAATTTTCATAGAGAGGGAGGGGGGGGGGGGGTTCGGTAGAATTTACACGCAATCGAAATTATTATCAGTTCGCAACGTGATTTCAATATTGAGCTTTGAAAAAAGTCCATTTAATTGTTAAAGAATTGGAGAAATTTTTTTTGTATTGTGTGAAATATCTGATAATATATAGTTGAATGGCAAACCATATTTATGATAGAGCGTACAAATTAAATTAAAAACGGGGATAATATTATTTGTTTAAAATGCTCGCGTTCGAAATAATAATAAATTGCATTATATAAATCGCAGTGATTTCGCAGTCAGCACACAAAAAGTGATACATCACACGTTTTTAATAGCATTATGCGAGATGAAAAGCAGCGTTTAACGCCGGTGTTTCCACTCGGCGCCCACTAGCGATCAGCGATCAACAGATGTACTGCGGCCGCCGCACGATGCTCCGAACAAAACGGTTTCGTTACCTATATTTTATTACCCTTTTTTTTACAATAGTTCCAAACTTTTTACAATAGTTAGTAACTTTTTACAATAGTTCCAAACTTTTTACAATGGTTCCAAGCTTTTTACAATAGTTCCAAACTTTTTACAATAGCTCAAAAACAAGGGCCTATGTCATCATTAATTATGTCGAGGTTTCTTTTTAGGAGGGAAAGGAGAGTATGTTTTGGGAAAGAAAAAGGTATGTGGGGTGGGTAGGAATCTGATTGTCAATGTATCCAGGAGTGACGGACGAATGATTCCATTTCTCCTCTACGGTGCAAGGTGATGTTCCGAAAAGCATTCCATTGGTAAGCTATTGGTGGGATCTTATCTATACTTTGATTATGATACTTTAATGCGGTATAGATTTAACAAGCCATTTCGCCCAAAATTTTGTTTGAAATAGAAAAACTAACGTTTTGGCCTGTTATTTTACAGTGAATTCTTAAAAACTCTACAACTCGTAATGTAAGTAATAGTTCGAGTTAAAAATATTTACGGAGGCAAACTTATATTCGATAACATCTGTTGTTTGTACGTTAGCGATCATCGGTTGTCCTAGGGAACGATGAGAAGTTACCGAAAGTTATCGATACAATTCTTCTCGATCGAGTGTGCTAGGGGGGCCAGGTGACAGCTACATTAATGTTATTGGTGGACATGATTATTTTTTAGGTATCGTAAATATTGTACTTCTTATAGCAAAAAGCAGAAAGCCAGGCTGAACAAGATTAACTAAGGGTGGTTCAGATGGTTTGTATTAGATGTACATTATAAACGCAATCAGCTGACAACGACATTATATCTGAACGACCCTTTGTTAATCTTATTCAGCCTGGCTTTCTGCTTTTTGCTATAAGAAGTACAATATTTACGGTACCTAAAAAATAATCATGTCCACCAATAACATTAATGTAGCTGTCACCTGGTCCCCCAGCACACTCGATCGAGAAGGATTGTATCGATAACTTTCCGTAACTTCTCGTCGTTCCCTAGGACAACCGATGATCGCTAACGTACAAACAACAGATGTTATCGATTATACACTTAGGTTGAATGGTAGCCCAGACATTGTGAACTTATTCGTCGACGATCGGCAGTCATGCTAGGGAACGATGAGAAGTTACCGAAAGTTAGCCTGTCAATCCTTATCGAATGAGTGTGCTAGGGTTCCTGATTATATTTATATATATATACCTATATATAATATAATAAAATATATATAATAACCCTCAAATACTAGTAAACAACGACAATCCAAATTGATCAATCAAACCGATGATCGCTAACGTCAAACAAGAGTTGATATCGAATATATTAAGGACACTTAGTCATTGTGAACTGTCACTTATTCGTTGGCGATCTCATATGCAAGGGATCGATGAGAAGTTACCGAAAGTTATCCTGTAAATATCAATCGAGTGTGCTAGGGGCCCAGATTGTATTAATAATATACCCCGAATATAATAACCCTCAAATAATATACTAAGTAAAAAACGAATGACCAATTTGAACAGAGTTATCTCACTGTGCGGTGTCTGTATGCGAGTTTATCGAATAGGTCCACATTGTCTATACAGCGCACGGCACACACGCGCTCAGGTGGCTACACCGTGTAAATGCACCGCGCCGACCGCGTGTATACACGCCGGGAAAAAGTCACACTCAACATCACACCCTAAACCGTGTGCCAATAAATTTGAATGATGCAGTCATTTAGCGGATGACGAGTGATACAACTTTATTAAATGACTCCAATTTTAAAACAATTATAAGCGGCGCCACGGGGCGAGCACTGGCAGTTTGACACGCGACGAGATTACTAGCGACACCGATGCTCGAATACGGTCGGGTTAAGCGCTGATTTCATTTTATATTTCCCGAATAGTTTACTGTTTTACCGGCGAAATCAATCACCAGATATATTATGGTCGATTAGCCGACTAATGACTTTATACTTTAATTGATGAGATTTAACTTTAATGTATTCCATTCAAACCTTATTATCGGGTACTTTATACTGCATACATTGTTGCATTTTATCTTTACTGTAAGACTTAAAAAAATTGTCGGGTTAAGCGCTGATTTCATTTTATATTTCCCGAATAGTTTACTGTTTTAGCGGCGAAATCAATCACCAGATATATTATGGTCGATTAGCCGACTAATGACTTTATACTTTAATTGATGAGATTTAACTTTAATGTATTCCATTCAAACCTTATTATCGGGTACTTTATACTGCATACATTGTTGCATTTTATCTTTACTGTAAGACTTAAAAAAATTGTCGGGTTAAGCGCTGATTTCATTTTATATTTCCCGAATAGTTTACTGTTTTACCGGCGAAATCAATCACCAGATATATTATGGTCGATTAGCCGACTAATGACTTTATACTTTAATTGATGAGATTTAACTTTAATGTATTCCATTCAAACCTTATTATCGGGTACTTTATACTGCATACATTGTTGCATTTTATCTTTACTGTAAGACTTAAAAAAATTGTCGGGTTAAGCGCTGATTTCATTTTATATTTCCCGAATAGTTTACTGTTTTACCGGCGAAATCAATCACCAGATATATTATGGTCGATTAGCCGACTAATGACTTTATACTTTAATTGATGAGATTTAACTTTAATGTATTCCATTCAAACCTTATTATTGGGTACTTTATACTGCACACATTGTTGCATTTTATCTTTACTGTAAGACTTTAAAAAATTGCTTAGACTATATTTTATATAATTGAGTTGGAATTCCCTCACCAAACACAAGAGCCTTGTCTTTTATATTGTGAATAAAGGCTATTTTATGTACCTTTATGAAACATGTAAGAATTGCATTTAATTCAAACATACAATATTAAATAAAAACTCTATCATCTATAATTAAGATCACATTAATAATTAGTGCAGGGAAAACATTTTCAGAGTACTCTGCTAGAGTTACAATAATTTTCTCAGCAAATTGGTTCAATCGATAATAAATAAAAAAAATGTAGTAAGCGGTAGTTGTTGAATAAAACACTAGTATATATTGAACCATTTGGAGGGTAAGAGGTAACCCGTCGTAGCTCAGTGGATCAGAGCACCTGACCGGACATCAGAAGGACACGGGTTCGAATCCCGTATGTATCTTTTCTCGGAAGATTTTTCAATGTGGATGAGTTTTTTAGGCTGATAATTATTGCTTGTAATAATTATAAATTAAATTATACACCTTCAAAATTGACATTTAAAACCGTAAAATTTAGTCGTCTTAATGTGGTAGATGTAGATGTTTGTAGATGGCCTCGTAAGCCGAAACAGCTGTCACAATAATAAAATAAAACTTAAATACTTGCAGAACTTAATAATGAAATTATTAAATTTAATAAAATAAAATTATACGATTTAAAAACAAAAACAATATATTTTTTTAATATATTTCGTTGATGAGCTGACCTAGGACTGTATATCTTAATATTTAATTGGTTTCAATGTATTTCATTTAAACCTCAGTATTAAATACTTTCTAAATATGTAGGTCAATATTAATTTGAATTATGTTTTCTTGTATGAAAGAATAAATGTAAATCTTGGACGTGTAAAATAACCCACTTTCCGACAGCTGATCGGGCCGAAACTCGGCAGTTAGACATGTTGTATCAATAAATTAACTCACACCACCATCTGCCAGAAACTCATGCAACTTAAAAATAATTACAAATCATTGTCCCATAACAAACATTTAATGCCCATTTAATTCGCATTAATAAATATTGAAGTCAATAGTCGAGATTAAATTAACTATCCCTTCTTTTTTAACACCACACCAAATTACTCACAGTAAGCCAAATTTCATGAAAATCGATTAAGTAGTTTCGGAGTTGACCTTGGACTAATATCGTGATGCGAGATTTTTGTATATAAAGAAGAAAGATATGTCTATATTCTGGGGTAAGAATTGAACCCGGTATAGCCATGTCAAATATCATATAATATACAGCACTGCACCACCCAGCAATATCGCACGAGCAATAAACTCCAATAAGAATAAAACTAAAAATGTTCGATTAAAGCAAATCAGTTCAGAGGAATACAGCGATTAATTTTAACATTTACTGAATATATGCATAAATACGAGCCTTTGTTCCAATAAATTTTAATTATGTTAAATTCATGAAGCGATAAGTTGATTACAACGAGAACGGCAATAAAGTTATATTTCGAAATATCGACGGGCTTATTTATGTATTTGATAAGAAAATCATTCGATTGGCGCCCGCATTTTATTTGAGCTAGTTTTCATTTCAATCGAAATTACTTTAAAACACATTTTATAGTTTAATTATTATTGTTTTAAGATGTTTATAACGAAATTTGAACACGATCGAACAAAGCGTTCGTTCGTTACGAATAAATTAATGGCGAGATGTAGATTACTTTTATTAGGTAGGAAACAAAAACAAGTATCGAATTTTCATTAAAACTGTGACAAATGCATTTTTACATTATATGTTTATAAATGCGCGATTACAATAATAATTGAAAAGGTGGCGGAAAAATTGGTAAAGTAATTAATTTCAAGGCATGCGTGATTCAGAAAGAACTCGTGTCGAAAACCAGATTAGTTGATTATAATCCGCAGTGCATCCAATTTCCGAATTCTATGATTTTTAATGCTTTATTTAAATAATTATTTAGTTATTTATTTATTTAATTTCTACGGTAGAATATACCATAAACAGTAGTTACATGACACAATTAGAACCATAAGAAAATATTAGCAACCATTTTAAATAAAGAATAACAAATTAACTGTGGCATTTGATTGTGAAGTGACATCAGAGATATGAGCAAGAGAATATATCAAATTATAACAAATATATCCATATTCTATAGTATAAATAAGGTAAACTTAGATTGAATTAATATTGATCGAAAATATAAGATAGCATAGCCCTCTTGTATCTACTTTCCGTGCAGTTAAATATATCCGCTACATAATGTAATTTATTGTAATAATGCATAACTTATATATCCTTTACTGCAGGCATCATTACGTTTTGTACATATATATGTTATGATTAAGGTTTTCACGGGTGTAAGATGTAGAATAATTTTCTCGGTTTCTTACTAACTGGTGTGCTTACATTACCTCTCACAGATTAAGAATTTTTTCTTCTTCAATCATTCAGATTTCTTATTTTTTGCCGAAAAAAGGCTTTCGCAATTTATTGGAAAACCAACACCTCTGTCATAGGTTGTTACCTCAAACGGTTCACTAAGTTTAGCAACTTAGCAGGGGTGCCCGTGTTCATCGGATGAAATGTATTCAACTATTAACTGGATCGGGAGAGGTCGGTTTGGGCAGACCCTTTGACCAATCCAGCTGCTCTCTCTCTCTACCCGTCGCCCTGCACAATTGAAATTCATACGTCTTTCCTTCACAAAACTATTTCTACTTTCCTTCCTTAAAAATACCCTCCACGTAGCAACCCCTAAGATTTATTTTTTTACATTAACTCCACACAGGAGGCCCCGAGGAAAATAATTTCCCCCAGGGCCTATGTCATCTTTGAAGATGCTGTGTGGAGGGTCTTTTTGAGGAAAGGAAGGAGTGAACGTAGTCTTGAAGAGAAGTCGAACTGTTGAACACAAGAACGAGTCGTAGAAGCGACCCGTTCTCATGTAACAAATGTCAACCGTGTACATACGTTGGGCGAGCGTTCGGTGTGTTTCTCGACTATGAACCGATGCTGTTGGGATCAATGACGCTAGTTCCTCGGAGCATCTTCCATTGAAATACTGATAGAACAATGATAGCATTCCCACCCGACGCCTGTGCTCTGAAGATTGCAATCCGGTTGTTAATATGCGATAATCTAACAAACAGACCGCCCGTTTCTGCACAGAGTCAAGGGTTTTTTTCAGGTACATTGGGGCTCCTGACTAGAGATGGCTGCCAAATTCAACCTTGGGGCGCACTTGCGATTTGTACAGGGTAAGCAGTTGTGCACTTTTAAAGTATCCGCGGGCCCTGTACATACCTGAACTGGTCACTTAGAGTGACACCGAGCATATCAATGGAGGGCCTGTTCGGAAGAATGCTACCGTTGAAGGAGACTAGATTGTCGTTTCGATACCTTTTAGACGTAATCAGACATGATTGGGTCTAAGATGATATCGTCCTTGAGAGAAATTACTTTACTCGGGGCCCCCTGAATGCGTCAAATGAAGAAAAAAAACAAACAAAAAACGTAACGATTCAGGGAATCACCATCTTTACATAATCAACTACTATCTAAGATTTTTTGCGGAATCAAACATAATTCTCAATACATTTTTAGCGTACTTGAATAATATGTTTTGTTTCGCGTTACTAAGGCCCCCACGTATATTGTGCCGAGGATGAATTAAACAGCGCACTGAAGGTTTATCTAGATACACCATTAATAATTGCTTATTGTTATCTTATAGACGGTAAATATTATGCAAAAGTGCAAATAAGAAGTCACAATCTTAGTCGTACTTATACTATAACAGCAATACACCGTATTAAACGATAAGTTAACAAAGAAAGTGAGATGCAAATAATGGCGTAAAACATACAAACATACAGATTGTATTTGCTTGTAGTGACATTTAAAATACGACATATCGTTAAGCTTTATAAATTATGTATATTTTGTTTGTAAATATCACAGTTTAATACAGTAGCTTTTACACGTTCGAACGATTCTATTGTGAGATAATCGTATAATTTTGCTTTAAAAAATGAAACTTTTTCAAATAAGTTGATGAAAACATTAATAAATATAATAATAATTTTTTTAAATTGATAATTTAATTTTTCGAAGAAAACGGCAATATTTATTTTAATGAAAAGACAAATAACTTTGTTTACATCACTGATTTTTATTAATACTTTTTTACTTTTATTAATACACAAACTACATGTTTCATGAACGATGTTCACATCATCAGATATATACATACATTTGATCCTGATGATGTGAACATCGTTCATGAAACATGTAGATTGTAAATTAATAAAAGTATTGTAAACAAAGTTATTGGTCTTTTCATTAAGATAATTTAATGTTTAAAACAAGATGTTTTATGCATAGCATAAAGGGAAACAATTATTATAAGCAAATCATTATTAGCCTGAAATACTCATCCATATAGAAAAATCCTCCCGAAAAAAAAACATGCCACCAACGGGACTCGAACCCGTGCACTTTTGATTGCCGGTTAGGTGCTCTAATCCACTAAGCTACGGCGGCTTATCTCTTACCCACCAAATGATTCAATATATACTAGTGTTTCATTAAAAAATTACCGCTAATTATATTTTTCACCCGTAAACTACTTTACCAACTTTATTTTTATATGAGTAAGGCATTGTAAGTGCTAAATTACTCACGAGACATATTAAAATGGAGACATCATATCTATGAAATCTAGACATCAGTGAATTAGAGCACCTGACCGTCAATCAGAAGGTCACGGGTTCGAGTCCCGTCGGCGGCATGTATCTTTTCTCTGGCGGTTTTTTCAATATAAATGAGTGTTTCAGGCTAATAATTATTTCTTATAAAAATTGTTAATAAATATACTTGTAAATGTAGCTATAACTTTGAGGTTGTCCCTTATAAATAAATTAAAAAATATTTTTTATTAGGACCACATTTTTTTTACATATGCCGACCGGTTTCGGAATTTCCGTCCGTTCCTCAGGGCTAAATACACAGAATATAATATGTTTTGTATCAGTTTATTTTGCCCTAGGAAGGAACGGTTATTCTAAAAACAGTCAGCGCATATTAAAAAAATATATAGTTTTTCTAACCGAGATTTAATGTTTCATTTATTTAGATTAACAAATCTTTGACTACCAAAAATGGATTTAGATAATAAATGTATCAATCAGTGTTAGTATGCCATTTAGTCTTCACTGTCATAAAAAAGGCATAGAATGAATTCAGGGTATATTAATAAACATAACATAGAACACTCCAGGATAGAATATGCCAAATAAATAATTTAGAAGTTCTAGAAATGGTCAAACACTATTAGATGTAAAAATAATGACTCCAATTGGTATTTGAATTACATTTTTAGGAGCGACAAAATTTGTTTGTATTTAATATAAGATAACAAAACTGATAACCCAAAATAATAAAGTACACCTAGTAGAGAAAAACGGCACCCCACAAAGATTCCAAACCTGACTAGAGCGAGTGAAGTTTTTTTTAAAGCTTGTTCCATCTGCAGCTTAAAAAATAAGGTAGCTGAGATATAAAAACTTTCACTCATACTACCTGTTAAGAAAATTAATTTCTAAGTAGAGATGATTTTTAATTATTAGTAATAAATCTATAGATTCCTCAATCAACCGTCATTCCATAAAAAAGTATTAAATGCCTATCTTAGGGAAAGGTTCAACGATTCAAACTCAGGAGAAATAATAGTAATATTTGAACTCGTGATGGACACTGTTGAAAAATCCGTTTCCGAAAGGTTTAACATTTTTTAATGGTGTTTCACATTTCGCTCGGATATGGGCTTCGTCGAAAGCGACGATGGCAATACTGGTACTATCGACTACGGTATAAAAAAGCGACGGCGGTAATTTTTCTGTTAAATAAACAACGACGCCAATTTTAGTTCTAGGAAAGCGAAATCGATGTTTAAAATATGTGTATAAATTTTTTGTCGGTACGACGGATAAAAATTCGCTGATAAAATATTTCGGTTTTCCTGCTGCATATTGTAAATTTTCCAAATTACCAAACGAAAAAGACTTACCTTTTGTTAGTTTTTTAAATAATAATATTACAGATATTAATTTAAATTATTAGTGATCATCTTTAGTAAATTAAACAAGTTTATAACACTCCTATTTAACTACGATTAGAAGTTTTTTGTTGGATAAAAATGATAGTCAAAATGGTTGATTTAGCTCATTTCTCATACGAGTAGTAACATTAGATATATACCCACTTCTTCTTCTTTCGTATGGTGGGTGGGTCAGAGGGGGACATCTAAGTGAGTGAGATGTTCCCTCAATATTCAGGGACAATATACACACAATATACCCACTTAAACGTGTCTTGAAGTGACTAGTATTGAAGTTCGATTCAAATCGAATTGAATTGGATTAATTCAAAGGATTGAAATGTGCCGATCCTTAAAATAATCAAACACTTCAAAATAGATAGGTCGATTGCTCATCACCGCACCTGTTCGCGCCACGGTGGTTTTCCTACGTGATCCAGCAGCGACCTATAATCCTCCGCGGTTCCAATCGAGTCCGCCTGATCGACTCGCAATGCGCAGTGATTGACCAAGCACTGGAGCTTCGTTATGAAAATGTACAGTGTCATAAAAGCCACTCTTTGAAAGTAATTAAAGCGGTACGCAAAGGCTCCGGATCAAATATCCGTGAATCGAGTGCAGCGGGAGCGGGGTTGATAGAGGGAGGGGAGGAGGTAGGGGCGGGGTTGAACCTTAGAACGGAATATGCGCGGGTGGGTGATACTATATACAAGCCAGCATCGGTTGCACACGTCGCTTTTCATTTTTTGCCAAATTGCCTTTGTGTTGCAGAAATAAAATAATTCGGTGTCGAATTTGCAACATAATTTAACAAAGTTTGGAATGCTGTGTTACGCAGGCAAATTTTTAACAAGCAGCAGCTTCGCTTTTACATAAAAACATTTAAAAAAAATCAAATAAATTTTGTTAAAAATTAAGTTATTAACTATTCATTAGTTGACCATATATATATATATATATATATATATATATATATATATATATATATGCTAAGGTACTTATTGCGAAAACAGCCGATGCTCTGGTAAGACGTTAAGAGGAAGCCACAAACCAAAAATGTATGAATTCTGAGGGTGATTTATATCGCAACTATAATGTAGGTAATAGGCACATCATTCGCTTGGAAGACGGAGAGTATATTTTGTCTAGTAATGATTTCAAGCGCAAAAGTAGTTTTTAATAATTTATTATGCGAATTATTTTTTAGGAATAAAAACAGTGAATCAATAGAAACTGTTTAGTCTTAAAATTGTAATTAAATTGTGATACATTTCTAAAATGAAATAAGCATTGATTATGAAACATGTTGGCTTTTTAAACAATAAAAGTCGTTAAAACTAAAAGCTTATTAATTTTTTTATGATTATTTTTAATTTGATGTGTTTCTTTTCATAATTTTTGTCTTGGCATGTCAAGTTACATTGTGATATTTCACGGGTAAGTGAAAAATATAATTTCGGTTATTTATGAGTGAAATACAAAATCTGGCTCAATGAACTCAAATCTGCTATGAAATTCAATAGTCATTTTCTAAATTGGAACTGCTTGTTTTATACAAGCGATAAAGCAGGTACCTACCTACAGTATAACATTTTAACAGAAAATTATTTTAGTTGTTTTTGTTACTGTTATCAACTTAAAAACCATTATTATTAATTTATGAAAAAAAAACAGTTAATGTGTAAATAAGTTCTGTTGTTCAATTACGTTTCGCCTTAAGAAGACATTTTTATAATGCCTTCGGAAGGCGAAACAGCTGTCACGTAGCATTAAAGCGGCCTCTGTGGTCGAGGGGCAAGGTTATCGAATAGCAATCCGGAGAAATCGAATATACATTTAATTTGATTTATTTGGGTTCACAAAGAAATAATATGAGTTATAATTGCTGCACGTTCCAGAGTGGAAGATACTGTCATTATCGCCCTATTAAAGACCATTATTCAGAATTAAAACGTGTTTTGTGACTAGATCTGAATAGGCAGATATCTTCTTCCCATCTCTCTTACCTTCAGCCTTATAACATACCCTAATTGGGTTGCCTTAGACTCACTGGCTCCATGCGATTGGAAGCAGTTAGGACTCTGTGAAGTTACTCACATAAAAAAAATTGATTTCGTCAAGTTGACTAAAAACTAAAAATAAACTTACATTATTTAGGCGGCGGAAAATGATAAATTTGTTGAATAAGAAAACATGTCTACCTCAAATATTAATGTTTTTATTTATTTATGACTGTAAAAGCTAATATTTTATATTTGCCAAACAATCTAAATGTTTATTTGTTTTTATACACACACGAAGATGTGAGCTAACTTAAGATTAATAAATAAATACATTATTTCGTTTATAATTATTTATAGACGAAGGGGTCAAATTATCTTGCGATTCAGCCATTTGAATTCTAAACAACACTATTTTTATTGTCATACTACTTCCACTTTTTACTTCAATAGCTAATTCACTAAAATCAGACAGAAAAAAAAACGAAATTTGCTTTAGACCACACGACCGAAGTAAAACTTCTTTTTTCTACAAATATTTATTAAAATTTAATATCATTCGCCTCGCCTGGTTATACTTCCGTAACGTTCCGTACTCCCCAAGTCAAGCGTGAGTAAAGAAGTTTTAGTTCAAATGTTTTAATATCGGCCATTTTAAATTCCATATTATTATTATATTATTTATGTATATATCCATCGGCCACCATAAAACGGGTATGTGCGTAGTATGGTAGCCATAAAATCCTCAAATTTTATATTTACTCTGCAAAGAACAAAGAATCATTAAAAAATAAAAACATCATAAAAACCAATTCGAACTTACCTTATTCATTAGTAAACAAAAATTAACCGGTGACGTCCGACGTTTGAGTTTGCTTTGAGGTTTTGTTATTCGTTGCTAGCCTTCACTGTTGTTTCCATACCTACGACGTTAATATAATGAAATATAAATCGAACGCCATTTCCGTTAATGTTACTTCCGTCCAAAAAAGATTTGAGTTACCCGTTGTGATGCCCCTAAAGAAGTCTTACTTCAAAAATTAGAGTAATATTATTTTTAAATATACCCATATAACAAACAACTTAATAAATTAATTGTCTTTTTTAAATTCAATTACAGTACGCGGCACTAGTAATAGTAAAATCTAATAATTGTCAATGTCCGTCAAACTAATCACTGTGGAATAGTACCTACCCAAGCATTGGGGAGAAGTGCCGCAATCGCAGAGGTGGACTCATCTCAATATTCAATCACACTCGGCGGTCACGTCAAATTACAAATTCAAAAATCGCACTGCGAAAGGGTACCTACTCACATCTACTCACGCTGCAGCTGGGTAGAATTCTGCCCATCACAAGTTTATGTTAAAGCCCGCCTATAAGTTCTACAGACGCGTAATATTATGGTTGTGTGTGCACGTGTACATGTGTGTCTCTATTCTGTGTGAATGTGTGCTTCGTATAGCTCCATATTTGCATTTGATCGAAATATAATTCCAAAAAGCGATACCATCCCTCGGCTGGGCGCAAATTTGACCGCGGATTCAGCGAGCGCCGATTTGCCGATAAAGCAGTAATTGTTAATCGAACAGTTGTGAAAACAGGAAATGTGGCGACAAATAATCACTGAATATTTGAGGGGTGATTCCGTGCCTCGATCCGTCGCGCGCGGTGCTACATTTCGCACTGAAAAGCTGTTATGTGTGTGTGTTTTTTTGCATTGCAACGAGGGCAGGTAATGTTGCAATGCTCTTTGACATTTCAATCGACGGGATAAATATCACTTATAAATATCTTTTGAAGAATGACAGAACAGTTTCAGAATACTCACAACCTCCCTATTAATTTACATGCAAAATGAAAAATTTGAAGCATGTTTTGGGTCACGATCTGACCCCCTTTTCTGCATGACGATGTAAGCGCACTAACAAGCAATTGACAATGGTCTATTTTTAGAATATATAAGCCAATTGGCGCCACAACCCTTGGGTCACGAGATATATTTAAATAGTTGGTATTTTTTTGCATTGTAACGGAGGCAGGTAATGTGAAATGTTCTTTGACATTTCAATCGACAGGATAAATATCACTTATAAATATCTTCTGAAGGATGACAGAACAGTTTCAGAACACTCACAACCTCCCTATTAATTTATTAACATTTACATGCAAAATAAAAAATATTAAACATGTTTTGGGTCATGATCTGACCCCCTTTTCTGCATGACGATGTAAGCGCACTAACAAGCAATTGACAATGGTCAATTTTTAGAATATATAAGCCAATTGGCGCCACAACCCTTGGGTCACGAGATATATTTAAATAGTTGGTATTTTTTTGCATTGTAACGGAGGCAGGTAATGATGCAATGTTCTTTGACATTTCAATCGACAGGGTAAATATCACTTATAAATATCTTCTGAAGGATGACAGAACAGTTTCAGAACACTCACAACCTCCCTATTAATTTATTAACATTTACATGCAAAATGAAAAATTTGAAGCATGTTTTGGGTCATGATAAGACCCCCTTTCCTGAATGACGATGTAAGCGCACTAACAAGCAATTGACAATGGTCTATTTTTAGAATATATAAGCCAATTGGCGCCACAACCCTTGGGCCACGAGATATATTTAAATAGTTGGCGTCACAAAAGTTATCATCGTTAACACTAGCGGTACCTTAGTATCCTTATTAAAAATGTTATCACGATAAAAGTTTTAATTAACGACTAAAAAGTGTTGCTGCGGGCTGCATTCTGTAATAAGAAAATATAAGATAATAAGATAAGATAATATGTAACTATCCTTCGATAGGATTGGCCAATATAATGATGTAGATAAAATAAAAAATAAAAATAAGTTGTTTTAAAGATATTATAGACAAAGCGATTCTAATAATCTTCCTAATGTTGAATGAAGTAAGAAGTTGTTACATTAGAACACAAGTTAACAATTCTCCCACAGCTGCATAATACCCTGAAATTTGATTTTTCCTGGAAGTATCTACTTTGTTATTGTATTTACATTACGGTTTATGAGCATTTTCGAAGAATCGTTAAATAACTTCAAAGGAAATTGGTCCATTTTCTAAAATGCCGGCCTCTGCGCCGTTGATGTTGTCACAATCGCCGTGGTAATATTACACTATGCCGAATTATTAGTTTGGACGCGCTCAACAAAGCAATTTTGTGGAAATTCTACAAAACCCACATCGAGAGTTTCCTTGAATTTGCGTAGCAGGTAGGTACACAACCAACATTTGTCACATTTGAATAATTTAGGGTAATCCACAATCGAATGCCTTGCTAAATGGCCGTCTGCAACTATAAATATAAGTTGTGTGTAGTATTATTTACCTACCAGAAAGCATATCTCTGATTGCTCCGCTATATCTACTAATCTCTCTTTCTCATATTTTGCTCTATTAACATAAAGAGAGGTTGCATCTTAGTTCTCAGCGGCAAGACGTTGCCAGCGGAGTTCTGGGATGTTGACAGCTATTTTTAAAGTGAAAACGTTTTTAAAAAGCCTTCCAGACTCCGCCAATGAAGTGGTTTTGTTGTCGCCAAATGTTTAAACATTACTTGTTACTCAAGAGTTGTGGCGCTAACTCGTGTGTATATAGACTACTGCTATGAAATAAGTTATTCGTTGAAGAAGAAGATAACAATAATAATACAAAAAAAAATTTAAACATGAAAATGAACACAGAAAAATAATAAAACATAATGGTCGCATGGACTCGAACCCAGAACCTCACGTCTTATCCAATTCAGGCATTGCGTCCTATTATGAGACTGTCGTATTTGTCAATCTTCATATTTCAAATTTCAGAATTAACGATATTATCTTCGACAAATGTTTTTTCCATATTATTATTGGCAGCTATCTTTTTTCATTGGAAACAAGTATTCAAAAAATATATTTGTTACCTAGATAATGTCTTGGATAAATATATCCGACTTTATTTTTATGGAATATTAAATTTTTTATAAGAAAAACTCTCTTTTTAACTTTTTAACTCTTAAAAGTGAAGAGATACTTACATAATTTTTTTTTTCTTCATTGATAATGTTCTGACTATATTATTAGGTAACTATTTCATGAAAAAAACAAGTCAGATTAAGTGACATATTCACTTTTTAACATTTTTATTATAATTGGAAATCTGAAAGAGATAATAAATATTTCTCTTTCGATTGAAAACAAATAAAGTTGATATAGCTAGCATATAAATTCAAAAAGAAAAACCTGACAGTATCGAGTAAGAGATGGAGATTTAAATTAAATTAAATTAAAAAGAAATTTATAGAACTAAGCGTTGAAAATCAAAAATAACTAGAAAAGTAGTTTTTCGGAGTTGTTCTGCCTTGAACAATATATTTTATCAATCAAGAAATCAAAAACCACTTCAATAAAATTTAATTCAATAAAACTTTTGTGATATCCGGTTTCTATGTAGTATCTATAAACATACTTATTAAAGCTGCCGTACATTTGTGTTATTATTTCAGACTGATGAAACATGTTTATTTCATCATAATTGCTCTGTTTATAGGCGTACATAATTCTGTACTGTATTGTACAAATAACTAGCTGATACCCGTCATGCGTTGACTTGCTTAACTTAAATAAATAAATTGTTCGTGTCCTTTCCCATTTTTCCCCTACCTCCTCCTTTTCCCTCCCGCTTCCCCTCCACTCACGCTTTCCTATTTCACTTTCTCCACGTTCCCCCTCTCCTCTACTGCTGTCCCCTTCTCGCGAACCCCCCCCCCTATCGCATTCCTCTTCCATCTTCTCCGTCTACCCCTCTCCCTTGTCCACGCTCTCGTAAACCTACCTCCCCGCATTTCCTCACCTCCAGCACTTTTTCCTCTGCCGCTAAACTCCATAAAATACACTCATTTTTCAAATAACTCTCTTACGAGGTAATTCAAATTTTGTATGCTAATTTTCTAACGCTCTAGCTCACCTGTATATCCCTGTATATCCTTCAGGGGCACCCAAAAAAAATTAATCTCAATCCGATGAATAGTATTGGAAATAATTTCAAAACGCCAGAGCTATGCTATAACAATCTTGGTCATGCGCACATCAAATCTTCAAAGTTTCATCAAAGATGAGCAGCACATAACATTCGAACTAACAAACAAAACATAATTTTTATATGTTTCATAAATAACCCATATTCACAACGCGTTGTGTGGTATCCTTTAGTTTCTCAAATAAATACATAAATAACACCATTTCACTGTGTTAGGTAATTAACTTCTAAACATACAACAATCGAACAATTATCAAACAAAAGTTGTATGTACATATAAAGTAGGTTCCTGCAAACGAGCAAATTATAAAGTATTAATCTGACGCAGAAGAGAAATATTAATAATAAGATTGTAATCCGCTGAAAACTGACAATAAAAAGACGATAATTTAGAAATTCGCTTTTATTTAAGTTTGCTCTCTTTAATTATTCCAAATAAAGATGTATTTTGAAATTCAAATGTTGTATTA
The DNA here is from genome assembly GCA_951813805.1 of Limnephilus auricula. Taxonomy (NCBI): domain Eukaryota; kingdom Metazoa; phylum Arthropoda; class Insecta; order Trichoptera; family Limnephilidae; genus Limnephilus; species Limnephilus auricula. The sequence continues at coordinate 36,864,029 of OX638391.1, forward strand.
CTTTATTTTAAAACGCTTAATTATACACTTTTATAAGTAATCAATTAATTTTGGTTAGATATTTCTATAATTACTTTTGTTTGTTTAAAATAAAACCATTTTTATTTTTGCTGACTATAAAATGTCTATCGCCTCCAAGTTATAAAGGCTCAAGCCTATTCCATTATTTTGTAGGACTTGCACTTTTTTACACTCTTATCGAAAGTATGATATGAATAAATTAAATAAATTAATAAATTCCAACAAACCTATACTTGTTAAACACCCGATGTGTTCTTTTAACCCAATATTTGAAATTCTCACTGTTTTATCTATTTAGATAGATAGGGCAATCACTGCAATTAAGTTAGTAAATGCTTGATTGGGAACCCGAAAAAATAAATGTTCTTTATCTTTGCAGTTGGTTTAAAAGTTTGCCTAAATTATATTTAATATAGAAAACGGGCCTGTTCTGATTGCAGTTTTGATTGAGTTGCTAAGTTACTATTTAGCTATCAAAATTTATCAAAAGCGAATTGTTTGCAATACAACTAACACATTTGCGGAGGTTTCTTTACTTTGTAAAACAAAGATTATTAAAACCAATACGCGGCGTTATGTTGAATTTTAAAACGCCGAAAAAACTATTCGTAAAAAAAAATCCAACACTTTTTTTTACTTTATCGAGTAGGTAGGTATTTATCGTTAGTGTAGTATAGTAAAGTCATCTTAACTCACTGGTTAATCTTCATTGCACACAATTTTTGTCATGACAAGTCCATCAAACTATACACGGAGAAAAATGTTATTTGAAAAAACGATCATTTTAATAGCAAAAAAGAACATTTTAATAGAAAAAACGATCATTTTAATAGTAAAAACGGTTAAAAACGGGACTGAAGTTCTTACGAACAAATTAACAGGGTTTCAATGTTTATTGGCGGGAACATTAAGAATAATTTATTGGTATACGTAATTTCGTACGTATTTTACCGCCAATAAACATTCAATCACTGTTAATTTGTTTGTAAGAACTTCAGTCCCGTTTTTAACAGTTCATTTTTCTCCGTGTAGGAATTATAACATGTAATTTTGCCTGGTTAGAAACTAATGTTCACTAGGACATAACTAAATAAATAACACTAGGGATAACCGGAGTGACAAATCAAAACTATTTTGAAAAGTGATACAAAGACACAAAAAGTTATGACGACTGCAACTTGGTGAAGCTCATAGATAATGGCATTGTGGAAGGTCAGAGTGACAGAATATCACTGGCGATATCGCATGTGCTAGGGTGTTCTTGGCTCCTCACGCAGTGCAGAACTGCGAGGAGTGGAGGAGCCTTATTCACAATGGAAATTGGAGCAGGGGCATGATCCTCAGCAATCAGAAATCGAGAAGAAGAATATTTCTACCCTTTTACAATTGAATTAATAAAATGTATTCGATAAAAAAATGAAGTAAAAAAATACTAAGTGTGCTTTAGATCATACGACTGAAGTAAATACTTCATTGGCTCCATCTATATGTACGTCTATATATATGTTTATATGTATGAAATATATAGATACATATAATAATTTTCTATAAACATTAATTTAAATTTATATAATTCGCCTCGTCCGATAAAGCCGTGCGCATCGACGTCCGCTCCCTCCCCCCCCACGTTTGGCACGTCACTGGTATTTAAAAATACTGAGTGAAATATTTAATGCACTGGCTATGAGAGGAAGAGAGAAAGAAAATTTGCGCGCGCACTGCTCTCTCTTGCTTCCACAATGTGATACAGCCCGTTCGCTTCGCAACGCATTTCACTTTTCGTAACGCTGTAATTTCCGTAACGGATTCGCCGGCTTATCCCTCAAGTCAAGCGCGCTTAAAGAAGTATTTACTTTAAAAATATATATTTGACACAGAAATAGATGATAATATGGAATGTTGTAAGCGGTGTTGTTAGGCGGAAATGAGCGCATCCGATTAATGTTTGAATGATCACACCATTTAAATTGCAATAACCGTCAAATAAATAAAGTGAATACCCAATGGTTTTACCGAAACAAAATGTGTGAATTTAATTGACATTTGCCGGCGGCAATAAGAGTAGATTGGTTGATAGGGGGGGAGGGGGCGGGGGGCCGCTATCGGTTGACCGGGAACTATCGGCCCCCGCAGAATTCACACGGATTAACAAAAATCACCGACACCCGCTAATATTCATGAGCGCAATTGACTGGACTAATTAATATCTTTATTAAAATTTTCGTTAATTATAAATAGGACATGATTACCATTGTCAGTTGGTCGGAATAAATATTTCAACGTACATTTAAACTATCTAGCCAACATGAAAATTTAATACATTAACATCTCGTCACCTCATTTGGTTCTAACTACCCTTTATACATTTTTCTGAGGTATTAGGTATCAACGTTTGATAAGACGATTTTTCATAATCTAATTACCAATTTCTAATTTTGAGTTTGAATCTTCTGTAAAGTATTTTGATTGACCATATCGATCGTCTAGTAATCTAGTTGATTATCCAGACATCTCGAAATACAAAGTTTTGAAATAATGAGGAAAGCAATATTCGAATGCCCAGAATTAATAAAATATTATTTATTCTTATCCGTGTTTTACATAAATACATTATAAAATAGTAATTATAAAATAAAACGTTCCGGTACATTAGCACAACGTTTTTAAATATCGTTTGACGTTAAATATGTATTGAAACTGTGTTATAATGATCATGTTATATTTTAAATAAATTAGTGACTAGTGACCCAATCAACATCAACATTTTGGATAATCCTCTACAAGTTTTTCTGAATGATTTGATTTAGTGGTGTTTATAAGTAATCTGAGTATTGTACAAGATAGTGGGTACCCTTTTACATTTAAATGCATACTAAACTCAAATTAAAACTAAAATACTTTACACAAGATTGAAAAACCAAATGTAAAAAATTGTTAAACAGATTACGAATTTTTCTTCTTTGCGAACTTTTAACCCGTTTAATCACAGTAGACCATATTTGTCCCAGCTCACATAGGTTTCATATAAATCGTTGTGTCTCCCTTACTATCATACTGAGAAGTATGATGTAAACGGTATTGGAAAAAAATACAACACGCTAAATATTCAAATCTAAAAGTTAACCACAAACAAAATTAAAATGTACACATTTATGAAACCAAAGTAAAAATCGCAATTTTAAAAAAAAATAATGAAACTTTGTGAATTTTTGTTACATAAAACGAAAAAAAAGCGATGTGACAGTAACATTTATAATTCATTTGTCTAATGAAATATGTATGTGTTTTTATTTTTTTAATTATCAGTTATTTTAGTTATATAAAACGTAAAGTGAGCCATTTTTAAAAAAATTTAAGGTTTTTCATACAAAAATTTTATATTTAAAAAATTATATGGTATTTTCTAATAATAAAATTTGGAATTCTATTTAATCATATTTCGAAAACAGTTTGTAGTTTTCGGACTTCGTTAACAAATAATCCATTTATTTGGATTTTATTGGAAAGCGGGAATATTTTTAGCCTCTGATAAAATACGACAAATAGACAAAATACAAATTGTTTATAAAATCTCAAGGCAAAGTTAGAACTCTATCCAACCAATGTACCAACTGTTGCAATATGCCTTGTAACAATGATCAACTCTCAGATACAAATAAAATAGAGAGTGTAAGTGATGTTAGAACCTATTTAGAATACGTATAGTTCTGAGAAATAAGAAAAAGAAGTGGTTTGAAATCAAAGGTTATTTTCGAAAAGAATTTCAGTTAGAACCTTGTCCAACCGAAGTGCCCATCTGGTAGTGGGCACAAATTTAAATTTACCTAATCGGGTTTCCATCGGCTATATAATATTGTTATGTTATAAAACAATAAATTTGATAAAAAGGCTTACTGTTGCCTTCTCATAGTTACTAATATTATTATTATTTGTTGTGGTAATAAACTTATTGTTTTGCGCAAGTTTTTATTTTGTTTCGTTATGGAGCGATGAATTTCATTAAAATTCTATTGCCCTGTTCCTGTGAGTGACTTTATATATTATAAACAAATTCATTATATTTCCTTTACTTACCCTGGGCTGCAGAAAAAAAATCAACAAGAAATGACAAACATTACTATTTTAACAACTGAAATAAAGCAGTGCCTACTGGATGAAATATAAATTAAAAGTTAAAAAAAAAACAAAACCGCGATATATTTAAAATTTAATGAAAAAAATAAATATTTTAAAAACGTATTAATCAAACTCAGCGGCGTGTAATGAATCTCGCATATTTTTATTTTTTTTAGTTGTTTTAAACGTGATAAAATATTAAGAGGGTACTTGCAAGCACTTTTATAATTTGCACAGTTACGGCACAGAGACGGCATAAAAAGGCAATAAACAAACGTTCCTTATCAAAACAATGCTGCAGTTCTTTCTTACGCAGTAGATAATAGTGAGGCAAATGATGAGACAAACAATGTTCGTATGTCTGCTTCCTCGAAAGGAAAAAGTAATCCTTTTTTATTACCTCTCTTACTCTCATGAAAGAAATGAGACCCCGCGTGCCGTTGCCGTTGTCATGCCATTACCGTGGTAATTATAAAAGTAACCTAAAAGGTCAAAATTTAATTTAGTATTTTTATCACAACACGTAAACATTATGTTAAGGTAATCGTGAAAGAAATCACAGCACGCCTCTTTGGATAGATATTCGGTACAAAAGTTGGTAACGGTTTAACTTAGTAATTTAGTCAATAAAAAAATATCTTCATTTTCATGCCTAAAAATTATTATAATTCGTACTTCCCTCACTATCAAAGATTTTAACTGAATAATTAATTGTAATTTTAAATGACTTCAACTTTACTAAATCATAACCTTCAAAACCTCGATATCTCTCCAATCAAAGGAAAATGAATCTATTAGTTCCTAGTAGATCAGCAAAGCGTCTTACTTACCAATGAAGTGTACATTTGCCTTAAAGGCAAGTTATAGCTAGGTAAGGTTGTAATACCAATACAACCGGACGACTGTTTGCCAAAAATATATTCGTATAATATTTCTTTGGCCGTGGAGTGGTAATCCCATCCGCAGCCAAGCCCATGACAAATAATTCATTTATTTCTAGCACGGGCCGCAGAACGCATTTATTGCCGTTCCAACAGCCACCGCGCGCCGCTATCAAATAAAATCACGGCGGAGTGAGTGCGACAATTATTCAACTATTAGGCTTATTTTACATATCGGCGGAATTTAAGTGCGAATCAATCGCTCTATTGAAACAATAGATGGAATGTCGCAGCACTTCGGAATAACGCAAGGTTTAGGTTTAGGTACCTGCTTATTTACAAATTTACCAAAAATATCGAAATTGTTTAGTTATTTATTTATTAACGACCTTTTTATGAATAGAAAATATTAATTGTTTAGTTTTTTTAGACTAGTTATTACTTTCACATAGTTAAAACTAAAAAGAGTCTGTATAGATAACTGAAATGCCTCAATAACAAGACATTGGCTTAGTGAAAATGTCCAGGGACTCGGTGTATTTATTTTCGTCCATCAGTATTCTGGGTGAGAAGGAATATGTGTGTTAATTAGTTACATAATTTCTGCTCTGAAATAAATTCCGACTTTTGATATTTCGTAGTGAAATTCCAAAGTTTTTATCAATGAAAGAAATTCTGGGCTATCAAAATGCATCAATTAGAATTTTATGTAGAAATACAAAGTGAAATCATTCTGTCCGATAATTTAAGCATTTTATATTATTTAAAAGAGTGTTTAACAAATTTGCTGGAATGCCCTTCTAAAACTTAAACGTAAGAATTTATTTTACATTCACTCAATAGCTTGTTGCAGACGAGAGAAGTGTACTCAAGTTTACATCTAACAAGGGCAAAATACAACAATGTAATGCAATTGTTGTTCAATAATTGTTGAATTCCAACATTTGTAAGCCCTTGTTAGAGATTTCCGTTACGTGGTTAAAAAATTAAAGATTTGATTGAAAAGTGATGCATAAGTTTTTAATTTGTTTTAATGTCTCAAGAACATCATTGTAGTTATTAAACATATTACAATATTTTACAATATAATTTACTATCTAACTGTTTGATATTTTGAATCATTAGAGTAAAGTCAATTTTAATAAGACATGGTCTTGAATTTTTTTTTGTTTTATTATTTTTTAATTTATAATATTACAGACTAAATGAATTTTAACTGCTTACGTCTTAAAAAGCTGATTAAGGTAAAGGAGCTTAAATGAGTTTTTTTTTTAAAATAATTAGTTAAACATACAAAAAATATTAAAAAGGATTTTTAGGCAGGTAAAAGGGCCAGTGTCACATACACAATATAATAACAATGGTCCAAGTTCTAATTTAAGTTTTTGGTTTTATAAAAGTTTCTGTGATTTAATGAGCGCCAGAAAAATCACATGTTCATCTTAAGCACTTTACTTTCCTACCACAAAATTGCTTGTGCATTGATAGAGAACTTAGCTAGCGACACCTGCGGGTAAATTACCGATATATTTAGATACTGTAAATAAAAAACTACATTCCTTGTATCTTCCACGATGAAAAATGCAATGTATAGGTGACTCTTTATGAATTCTTACCAGGTTTTGAATCCTCAACCATTGGGCTTGTAGCGAATGACCGTACAACTTTACATGTATACGAAAAAAATTCCAATGTAAAAGAGTCATATAACACAATGGTAGAATCGGTGGTTAATCGATTAACAAAGATGGATGAAATATTTAAGTTCAAAATGGCGTCTTCCACACTACCTACTACAAAATCACGATTTTTCGAGAATTTTCGGTTTCGATCCCTTGATTTTTGGGTTCAAGCAGACTACCACCGATACAAATCATAACTATCACCTGCCGGTATAACTCTGATAGCCTATCAGCACAAATAATTACCTTGTACTTGCCTATCTAAGCTGTCGATTATGCAGCATTCGCGGTATTCAATAGTGCTATTAGATGTATTATTGTTTGGAAGGATAATTGACTCGGCTGTTAGATCGGTTTACCCCTGGATTGATACCTCAAATCCTATTATTATTCGGGCTGAGTTATAGAATACTCTGAATTCCATTGTTTAGAGATACCGAAGGCCATAATAGGTTATGGGTTAGCAAACAAGCAAGATATTTTCGCTGAAACCAAACCTATGGAACATGCCCGGGTTGTGTTTAGTATCCAGAGAAACCAGACAATGTAAGACATACAATATTATTGTAATGTTTATTAAACAACAACAACAACTGCATTGTTCTATCTAAATTTCAACCATTAGGCACTTATCTAACTACTGTAAATTACTGTAGCAGCTTACAGTAGAACTTTACGAAAAAACAGATATTACATCAACAACAGAAAACTTATATTTCAAGTTTTTGAAGAAACTACCTTCACTACTTGTTTTCATTCGAGTTCGAATACTGGTTGTTTTCAAGCGTTTTACTAATATTTATTATTTATTAATTTTTTTTTATATATTACAAACAATACAATACAAACTGATCCTTTGTCTGTCCAACTGGGAAGGATTCCCGTTTCATGACAGCCAAATTGTGTATTTAGTACATATTCTTACAATGGAATGGCGATTCTGTCAAGACAACTTTTGAGAACATTAGTAGTTGCATTCGTAGTGACGGGATTGTTTCTTTTTCCTTGAAAGAATCGCCAAGATGTAATTATTTTACCAGGGTCATTTTGGATAACATTAGTAATTTCATACAGAACAGATGAATGGTTTCTTTTGGGAGATAACAAGTCTGAGATTCTTTCCAGGGCAATTTGAAGAACATTTACAATTGCATAGTTAGAATTTCCACATTTATAAGCTAGTATAAGACATATTATGAATCCTAAAGTACTATATTTTTTTAAATTCCTAAGATATAGAAATTACACATTACTAAACCAGAATATAATAGACCATTTTTTTAAGCTCCCTATCCCGTGTTGGATATACCTATTTGGATCTGAAAATAGTTGTATTGATATAGAAATTCAAGACCGAAAAGTTCAGTAATCTTCAAAAAGCTGAAAGACTAACCACCCAACTTCCAAGCGCACTCTAGTGCTCGAATGCGAAAAATACCCACTTCCATAGGTAACTCCAGAGAGATGTCGAGCCCCTCTGGCTTCTTGGCCATCCCTTGAATCGCCTTTAACCAGCCGAGAAGCGGAAACCGAGACGCGTGTCCGTCCGATATCACAATCTCGCCCTAATCGAAGCACCACCTGCTGGCCTGCACTTTCAACACAGTCATCGAGAATCAAGACCACTAATAATTTCTTCATCGGACCTCACTGAAGAAACAATCTTAGCGTAAGTAAATGAGGCGAACAATACTTAATAGTTAATAATGTTATTTTTTACGGAGAATAATTAAAAACTCAATAAGAAACGAAGTTATCTAATTTCTAATAAACCCGAATGACCCTCATCATGTCACTGTTATTAACTTATTGATACAGGTTCAACAGCCAACTTCAGTTTGCAATGCCCGCCTCTCAAATTGAGTCGATAATGGAAGCTATCTACTATATCCATATGACATGGCTACGATCATTATCAATTATTGCAACATTTATTCAGAGTGTGTTTGAGCTATTCGATACGGCTCCCAATTTGCATAGAAGCAGAATTCACCGCAGATGAGATCGACGCATAGAGGCATTATAATGGGGAGAAAACTAATCGGAGTAATTTTGATTTACAAATTATTGTAACAGAGAGTGGAGTAAACATTAAACATTGTACTGTACCGAACTCGGTGGTACTAGATTCTGCAATCTGCAGGTTGTATGCATAGCAAAAACATGATGTTCATGGCGCTGTCATGGAAAAATGTTTGGTTTCTGAACATGTATCTGTAAATAGTACCTACCAATTTAATAGTGTGAAAAACAAAAAATGTTTATCTATTACATAATACATGCACTTGAAAAATATCTTTTCATCATATTAAAATTATAATGTAAGGTTATGTCTACTAATACTATCTAATAATAGTGTTAATTGTTACAGCCCCATTTTAAATATGTTTCCATTTGCCATCTCCTTCTAACTATTCACTAATGCGTAGTCACGCCTCCACCCCCACTTCAACACCTTATGTTTACCCTTAATAAGTTTGTAATATGAAGTTAGTATATCTTTTGTCCGGAGGAAGGAACGGTGGTTCCGAAACCGGTCGATGATATATTTAAAACAATGTAATTAAAACAGAGTAATATTGTTTTAATTAAATATTTTATGTTATCATTTGTGAAATCCTTAAAGGTTAAATCCTTAGACCAAATATACTGGAGTAGTATATATGGTGCTTTAAACTATTAGGATTTTTTGTAAGATCTAGCCAATAGTTTGAATAACATTATAATATGTATGATACTATAAGATTGTGATTAAAGCAAGAAGTTAAAGGTAGATTTCAAAATACCATGGAAATCGTGGGTGGAAAAAAAGGGGTAGTAAAATAGTTAATTAAAAATCCTGCTTTGTGTGTTACATCTTCTTTCAGATAAAAATAAAAAGGGCAGTCTTATGCAATACAATAACCAGACCATTAAAGTGAAGAATTGCATTCCTTTTAAATCCCTAAGAAATGTAGCTTTATAGATCTAATACCATCTAAGGATAATCTAAACCTTTGTAGGAAAATTTAAAAAAAAAAACTTTCTAAGAAATTGTATACAATTCTTTTAATACTATAAAAAAAGCAAAACTAACTATTATATTTGGCTTGAGTATGATAATAATTTAAGTAAACAATAAAGTTATCGTGTGAAAAAAAAAATAATCAGAAGATCGGTATATAAGTAGATACTAATTTTAAATAACAATTTAATGTAGGTACATATTATGTACGATATGTCATTTATACATTTGATATGTCCGTTAGGTGGATGCTTATCCTCCCTTGCCCAGGAACAAACCGATGAAGGATGATTTTGACGTGCGATCATTTGACAGCGATATTAAAAGATGGGAATCGCCGTTTGTGATTGATGATGCCAAATTTGTTTTTATTTATGACGCATTGTTCGCAAACGTCCGAATATATTGAAAACTGTAAATTGCGCTGTGGCCCGGATGTAAAATACGAATTGCTCATTGTTTAACGGAAAAGATTTATAGTTACGCGGTAGGAGAAATGAAAAGTAGAAAAACACTCTCATAGAATTTTTTTATTATTTGATATAGAAATAGAGGTATTAATCACTTTAATTAAAAGTGTACCTGTACAAAAAATATGTATCAAAGGTAATTTCTTAACTAGTTACGGAAAATGTATGTGAAAATACTGGCGAAGTAATCTCAATTAACAAGTAGAAAAGATTATTGCATAAAACTTAAAACTCTCCAACATTTAGAGGTTTTGGAAAAGACGGATCTTTTCGGTCTGACATATAAATTTTAAGTTTTTTTTTTAATAATCAAGTTTCATAAACTACAAATTTACAATTCCTTTTTTTATATACCTCATTTTTTTTAAATTATTTTTAATTCGCTTAATGACTTTTAAAACATTACAAAGCTCATTGTCTATGTGAGATTTCAAATAATCACCCCATCCCCTTTTCCTTCCCCTTAAAGTAGAATAAAGTCCGGGCAAAAATCAAATACAGCAACCCTTATATTTTCTTGAATGTTATTTTCAGAACTAATAAAATCTTACCTGGACAATAGATTACATAAGCAGGTTAATAAGAAAAATTTGAAAAGTCAATTCTTTTATACAAATTATTGAATGCCGCAAGGATTAAAACTGGTACCATTATTATTTTAAATATTAACTGCATCACGTGATCTAGACATAAATTGTGAAATTTTGGTCTAGACGTAAAGGATTGAAACATAACCAATAAAGATAACTCTAGAATCTACGTAGAATTTCGCCGATTCTTAAATTGCGCATCAAAGACATTTCTTTTTTATATTCTTTTATTTATTTTCGCTATGTTAAAACATTAACACGTTATATAACATATAACGTGACTTTAACGTGTATGTTAATGTTATATAATGTGACATCCTTGGTATATCAGGGAAGTAATTGAAATATAGATGCAATTTTTAATATACATAATATTTGCAATTGAACACTCTACACAATATTACTAACTTTATAAACGACATAAACGACACACACCCGACCTGTAACTCGTAACGTAAGATCATATTTTTTGTAAGATTATGTATTTTTTGTAAGATTATATTAAGACATTTTTTCTTTCATCGACATCCTAGATAAAAACAAAACAAACAGGAAATATATTCGTTTGCACGTAATAATACGATTACAAACTTAGAAACAACGTAATTATTTTTTTTAAAAGTCTCTAATCTAAAACTCGTGATTTGGACATATATATATTTCTTTTGTCGGTGATTTTAACTATTTCTCCGGTACGAGTCGTCGAGTGGGGGCTATCGAACAGGTCCGGGGGCGGCGCCGCGGCTTGGAGGGAGGGGGGCGGTGCCGCGCCGCTGCAAAAAGTGCGCGGAAATAAACAAATGGGAAAACAATATTGAAAATGCCCGCAACAAAACGGCGAATGATAGTTGTAATTGATGGCAGGCCCGGCCAGAGCCGCAAGCCGACGGCCAACGCAGCAAATGGTTTTGATACCTCCGTTGTCAATTTAAGTGTGAACCGAATGAATAATATATTTATGTGCTGCGCAAATTCAACTCGAGCGGTGAAAACGAAACAGTTTTTAAGCAATGATTGGCAAATATCACCAATCATTTATTAGAGCCCTTTTTAAATACACGGATACCGTAAAATATTATCTGCTTTTCACTGCCACGTTCAAACAATTACAAAAGATTGATTACAAGAATACAGAACGTCACAAATATTTTTTAGCAATTGACATTCGTTATTTTTCTTGAAAATATGATCTTACGTTACGAGTTATGAGTGACAGGTCGGGTGTGTGTCGTTTATAAAGTTAATAACATTGTATAGATTCAGTTACAAATATTATGTATATTAAAAATCTGATCTATCTTTCAATTCCTTCCCTGAAATATCAAGGATGTCTCATTATGTAACATTATCATACAAATTAAAGTCACACTATATAACGTTAACCACTCGAGCGATTGGTGTTCGGTTTTTGATTTGGCCACTCGATTTAATTAATATCATTCCTTAAAATATTAATATGGTAACATTAAAACTGTTTACTGCGGTTTAAAGCTAATTAATCCACCTAGATTTCGCCGTTTATCCCATGTCTGTAGGGTCGGTAAATGTGATCCAATTAAGGACCAATATCAATGGCAGAAAAATAAAAGCAGTTCAAATTTGCATCTAAATCGCTCCAGTGGTTAACATAAAAAATAATTAAAGAAAATAAAAGAGAAATTTGTTTGATGGGCAATTTAAGAATCGGTATGTCTACATATATATATACACAATGTCCTCGGAATAGAATGTTATAACCAATAATGATAATGCTCTGCAACAGTATAATGGCTATCAGAACCGAATTGTATCATTATTATCAAACAACTTAAATGTTTCTAACTCTAGTATTATAGAACATATTTTCCAGTAATTTGTTTAATTTAATTTAAGGAATAGTTCAAATTCAACACAGTGAATTTATCAATTATGGAAATTTTAACACATCTTCACGAAAAACTGTAGATAATAATAATAAACTAAGTTAGGTTAGTCTAATTTCGTATTAGCTACTATTTGTTTCGTTATGTTACCTACCTGCAGTTTTTTTTTTTATATCGAAACAAACTTGGTTCTTGCTTGTTATACAATATCTAATATAATAAGCATCTACATACCTACTCAGTTTTCATATGTTAACTTAATTTATTTTAACCATGAAGATATTTTTTGATTGATTTAGATATTTTTTCATTAAAAAAGTAATAACATTGTGAAAATAATAAAAGCTTATCAAACCTCGCTCGATTTATTTTTTGTAGAATGTTTTATCGTTTCCATTCGGATTGGTCAGCGTCGAGATGAACTTACCTAGAAAAAAGAAAACATTACATTAGTAAGTATAATAATTTCCTTCAAATTTTGGTGGTTTAAAAATAATTTGTTTAATTTAATTAAAACGATGCCAGAAAGTAATTTTGCTAAGATTAAAGAAACTGTACATATTTTGAAAATGAATAACATATTTTAAAAATGAATAATTATATAATTGAATATCTGTATGTATAAAAAAAAAATACATTTATGGGGAAGTTTATAAACAAGACAATAATAAAACGAATTCATACAAATAAATGTCGGCCATCTTACTAACTTTGTGATTTTTATAAAAATAATATATCATTATTGAAAGAAAATTGTAACACTATTACTAAAAAATTGAATAAATAAATGAAGTTCAGTGTTAATAGTTTACACCGTTTTTTAAATTATTAAATAAGTACAATAAGTAGAAAAACAGAAAAATATACATATTATAAACAGAAGATAATATTTAAGGAACACTTAATAGTTTGGTTTCGTTAATAATGTCGTATTTGGTTGAGTGCACCGGTAAAGGCCCTATCATTACTTTTAATCCAAATTTTGATGTTATCGTTGAAGTTGTTTTGGGAATCACATTTTTGTATACTATCGCAAGGTATCTGAAGTTTCGTTGACCAAAGGTAGTATGCGTACAGGAATTTGTAGTAAGTTTTTGTTATTGGTTCGAATACAGCGATTGATTATTTTTTTTCATAACATTTATGTGTGTGTTTATTTTATAGATTTTCATCAATTTGTTTTCAAAAGTTTGTTCCGTTTGAGGGTGTATACTGTTTCGCCTTAAGGCATTCTTGTACGCATTCTAACATCGGATTACATAACTTCACTCACGACAACACAGGCTTATGTTAATTTTCAACGTCGCGAGTTGTCGACTTGTATTGGTATTCGTACGGATGTCAAAGTTGGAATCAAATGTATAAAATCCGTCACCAATTACTAGGAAATCATAATAATAATTCGGGCGACTTTAAGTAATCACGGGCCGGGAGCGCGGGGTTTATTTACATAGAAGGCTACCGCTCGCGCGTGTAATTTCCGGTTAATTTGCTTGGGAACGGGCAAACTCTGATTGCCGGTGAGTGCTAATAGTTGGCAGCAGTGTGGCCCCGCCACCTCCAGCCCGGCCAGAGCACGATCGCATCCCCAGTCAGGCCGCCTGCTGCCCGCTGCCTGCTGCCCGCTGCCTGCCGCCTGCTGCCCGCTGCCTGCTGCTTGCGCCTTACACGCTGCATAACTCGCGTCTCTTTGTGCTACATTATTTGGTGTCCGGATCGTTTGTCGTGACAAAATTTTCGTTTGCCCTTTGGCCTGCGCCAACGCCACTCTTTTGATATGCCGGTTTTTTTACTTTAATGTTCGCACCTATTCGGGCGGCAGATTTTGGCGATTTTTGACAAAAAATGAGGAAGTTTGTTATTTATTTAGCGAAAGGACCAATTTTACAATTTTCCCTTTTTTCCAGTTTATTTTTCCTAAATTATTGCAGACCAGCTTTTACCCGCTTGTCAGCTTCGCTAGCGTCGTTTTAGAAAGAAATTACTGTAAAAAGAATTTTCTCACAGGAATGAAATTTTTTCCCTGTTGAAAAGTAATCATTCCTACTATCTCTACGCAAAAAATCACGTCGATCGGTCGCTCCATTGCGACCTGAAATAAGGACAAACAAACAAACACACTTTCGCATTTATAATATTTGTTATATAACGATAGGATTATAAATTGAAAAATAAACCGTGAGTACTTAATAATATTGTTAAGTTGTCCGGGAAAATAATAACATTTACAAAAAACGTCTTGAATGTTAGAAACGACGTTATAATTTTTTAAATACCGTATTATTAGGTGAAGATGTAATCTAAACTCTCTGAAAATGACATCTTATCTTCGTTACGTGACTTTACTACTATCTTAATAATCATCCCTTATTGAGTGAGTAAATTGTCTGACTGAAATTTTAAGAGATAAATCGCATTTCCAAATACAATGCAAACCAAATAGTTGCATTTGTAAAGCGCTTACAATGGACGTATTGTAATAACGAAGCCTAGGCAAGCACCGGGAGCGGCTGAACACGGTGCCCGGGCGTCATTTCCAATCTGGCGTAGCCGGTCATATAAATTTATGCGAGAGTCTTGTTTAACATCCGGCGGAAGGCATAACGAATTTCCAATCAGCGGATTCAGACAGACAGAGAGACGGCAGCGGGACGAGAAGGTGAGACAAGTCAAATTGCCAATTGCCGCAATATTGGCACATGTACAATCACTGCAATTAAATGGTGCGATTTAATAAACAACACGGGTTTCCAAAATATTGGTTCGATTGAATATTGATTATGGAAACTGGTCATGTTAGTATGTATTCATTTATCACTATTACAGTTTACTAGGTTTTTGCAGAGTAGTTCCTGGATGAAAAAGAAAATTTGGAAAGGAAATGGATTTAGACAGAGATACTTCAGCGGGTCGAGAAGATGAGACAAATCAAATTTACAATTGCCGAAATATTGATACATCTACAACTACTGCAATTAAATAGTGAGATTTAATAAACATCATGGGTTTCCAAAATAATCGGTTGGATTGAATATTGATCACAGAGACTAGTCAAGTTTGTAAGTATTCTTTTGTTACTATTACTGTTTTACTAGTTAAGTGTAGAGTTGTCACTAGTTAAGTGTAGAATTGATCACAGAGACTGGTCAAGTTTGTATGTATTCTTTTGTTACTATTACTGTTTTACTAGTTAAGTGTAGAGTTGTCACTAGTTAAGTGTAGAATTGATCACAGAGACTAGTCAAGTTTGTATGTATTCATTTACTAATACTGTTTTACAAGTTAAGCGTAGAGTTGTCCATCGATCGAAAAGAAAATTGGGAAAGGAAATGGATTCAGACAAGTCAAATTTTTAATTGTAGCAATATTGGCAAATGTACAATGTACAATCACTCCAATTAAATGGTGCGATTTAATAAACAACACGGGTTTCCAAAATAATCTATTGAATATTGATTATGGAAACTGTTCAAGTTTGTATTAGTTTGTTCCTGTTACTATATTACTAGGAGAATTTAGAGTTGTGCCTGGATGGAAATCAAAATTACGAAAGGAAATCTAAGATCAATCAAAATAGTTAAGTTAGACATTGTGGAGGGTTTTTAGGGAAGAAAGGAGATAAAGTTCTGTATGAGAGTTGGGTAGGAATCTGGGGGTCTACATGTCCAGGATTAACGAACGTTGGAATCCGTCCCTGCCATTGCGGTGCAAGTCCGTGGGTTGAGAGTCCGCATGGTCTCTATCAGCCCGCCACTCAGTAAGATGGACAAACGCATTAGTAGCCAAGACCTATACAAAACTTACCCCTGCTAAGTCACTAACGAACCACTTCGGGTGATCTGGAAGAGGTGCTGGTTATTAAATAAATGACTCCCAAATTATATTGATCTTGTTGTATCGTTGAAGAAGAAGACAATACTAATAAATCTAAACGAAACATGAAACAGAACAAAACAAGATACTTAAAAATAAAACCGTTATGGTCACAAACTGGGAATTTTCAATTGACGATTCCGTTTCAGTGAAAAACTCAGCAAGATTAAATGTACTCGTTTTGTTAGAGATTATTTTTAGTATACCTATTCATTCTATCGCGGTCAGAATTCGACACGGAAAGGGGAAGAGGTGTAGTATTCTACCAATAAGCTATTTTGTGATGTTTTAGAAATGGTTAAATCGAGGAATACGTTCACTGTTTTTTCTACGATTTAAAGTAAGTAAATACTTTTTAAGCACGCTTGACTTGAGAGGTAAACTGGCGAATGTGTAACGAAAATTGAAATGCGTTGCGAGGCGAACGGGCTCACTGTAGAAACAAGAGAGCTTCCTCTCTTAGCCAGTGCAGTGTAATGAAATATTTCAGTCAGTATTTTAAAATACCAGTGACGCGCCAAACGTGGGGGTGAGCCGACGTCGATGCGCACGGCTTGATCGGGCGAGGCGAATGATAATAAATTTAAATTGAATATTTGTAGAAAATTAATATATGTATATATTTTATACATATAAACATATATATGGACATACATATAGATGGAGCTAAAGAAGTATTTACTTCAATCGTGTGGTCTAAAGCACACTCATTATTTCATTAAAAATATAAGCCAATGCACCGAAAACCGTTATTTTCCATTTAAAAATTTATTGATTAAAAGGTTTTTTTATAATAGGGCTCTTTGAAAATAATAGCGCTGCAAGAAACGCCATTCTGTGCATATACACTATTTAATAACACCATTTATTTCCAGTGCTTACAAACTTCTTACAAATGATATCAATTCTATCGAAGGTTTCCATTAAACACTAAGTGGAATGGCAAAAATGCACTTACACATCTGAAGAGGTCTTATGATACAAATTGAAACTTGTCAAGATACAGAACCGTGCACACGAGATACACATCTATCATCCTATAAATAGGGGGCATTTTCCTTCGACAGTCGGAAGATTATATCGTAGAATACGACGTTGAAAAGAAACTGGTTCGGAAAGGGTGTTCAAAGTTCTCAATAAAATCGTGTAAATACGATTATTCATGCATACATTTTTTTTATTTTTTATTATTAAATTACAAGTTTACAAGGTATAACAATGTTGATAACAATAAATTACAAAATAAGTTGTCACAGATTTTTTTTTATTTTTGATTGTGTCTCTTCTATAGAAGCGGACGCTTGTGTTTAGAAGAGGAGCGAGTGTCAGAATGAAAAATATTTTGTACCTATAAATAATTATGATGTTTAAAATTATTAAAAAGGAATTTTGAACTTAAAAGTACGTGGATAAATAGATAGTTAGATATGTTAATTCTGATGATAAATTCATCATTCATTTGTTTTTACATTGAATTGCTCTTTAATCGCTTTTATTAGACATTTATTGTCTACAATTTTTCTTATCTTTTCCGGTAAACTGTTGAAGTATTTTTTTCCTAGGTATATGTAATGCTGTTGTGGAAATGTGGTGTTACATTTTTGTGATGGAAATATATGTTTTTGACGAGTGCGGCTTTCAGTTAAAAAGCTGTGATTTTGTTTTTCTTTTATTAATTGAATTAATATATTTTTTCGGACTAGATTATTGAATTTTAACACTTTAAATTCTTCAAAAATAAGGTGTGTTTTCAAAGTGGATGCTTCCTTGCGAATGACTCTACATTATTAATTCCTTAATTGGTAATTAAACCTAAATTCCACATGGCCCACGACACGTTCGTTGCTCTCAGAGGACGGGGGCGGCGATAAAGATTATAATTAATTGGAAGACGCGCGTTTGAACAAATACGGTTTATAACTGCGAATAACGTCACTGATTCTGCTCAGGTAATCGACCACGTAGGTAAGATAAAAAAATATTAATTTTACTTGATATTTTTGAAGTAAAACTTCTTTAGACGAGTAAACTTAGACTTAATATTGTAGATCAGTGGTGTCCAACTGGTATTGCTCCAAGGGCTATTTTTAAAATCCCGATACAGTTATTAAAAAACATAAGTGATATAAAGGAAAATACATTATACAATTACTCCACTTTTTATTTATTATGTCAACACTTCCACATCATATATTCTATCCACTGGAGCGGCAAAGCAATTAAAAAAAAATTCTCGGATTGCTAAAGGAAATTTTTCCGCCCACATTAAAAAAATCATACTTCCGAATTTGAATATCGAAACCTACAAACTGATATAGTTTTAAGTAGCCAATGAATTCCCCTATCTTTTGTTTATTTTGACATATTTGTAGGATTTATAAAAAATATATAATTAAACCTTTAACCTTAAAACATTTCAAAGAATATTTATTTTGCTATATTTTGAATGTACAGTATATTATAAGTCGTTTTAATAAAAAAATTATTTTTGAAAATTTGCCACATTTTGACAACAAAGCAATCCGAGGTTTTGGAAATAGTGCCATAATGTGGCAAAAAGCACTCGAGTGGTTATACCTCTTTCTTTGTTCATCACATACACCTCATTTTACCACAAATAATTATTTGGTTCAAAGTTTTCTCGGTTGTCCCTGACTTTTTCTGCCATTCACTTCGGTATTATCGTGAAATCTTCATTATTATCGTTGAAAACTACATTGAATCAATTTTATTTCGACTCCACATCTCATTTCAGTGCAGAGATTATGCATAAATTCTTCTTCGCTTAAAGCAGCTAAAAATTGAACGAGTGGTATCAAAACTGTGTATTAAGGGACGGGAAGAGGGGGTGGGCTAGTATTTCGAAATTTCATGCAAACAGTTACCTTCCTCTTGTTTTGGAGGTCAAGTGTGCTTAATGTCATCACTCAAGGACAAAAACTGTATATTTGTATAAAAAATAAAGTCATACCGCGACACATTCATAGCCAAAGTTACTTATTTTGCTCAGGCTTTATGCAGCATTTTACTAAATTAGATGTAGACAGTAATTTTCCTCTTATTTTAAACGCAAAATTTCATAAAAAAGTATCTTAAAAAGCGTTTTAAGGGGTGGAAAAAGAATATGGTGGTGATTTTTAGAATCTCGTATAGATAGTGATCTTCCTTTTGTTGTGGTCAGGTGTGTAAAGTTTCATCAACCTTAAAATAAAACTGTGGATTTGTATACAACATAAATACAAGCATCGTGCCACAAATCTAGAAACCATACAAATTAATATATTAGATTTTTAATATATTCAACAGACATGTTGTGTCAGGATTTGTAAAACAATTTGTAGATACTACAAGCGCAATTAGAAATCCCATATATATGGACAACGGGCTATATTTGAGGAGCGCGAGCGTCGGGGGGCGGACGAGGTGAAATGGGGTGGAGGCCTGGAGCAGGGGGTAGGGGAGGGGCAGGGAGGAAACAGAGTTGCTGCATTATTCAAGCGGCTATATGGCAAGAGAGGTCATTTAACATTAAAGCGCATTGTAAGGCAAACCACATTACTTATGTAACAGCTTAGGGTTGGACGCATACGCTCTGCGGACTGAGCTTTCCGTATGACTATGTCTCTTAGCTTTTCTGTATGACTATGACACATATAATCACTCCGATCACGGCTATGTTTAATCTTGGCACAACCCGACCAATTAATAACTTAGCATCCACACACTGCCGACATAACTATAAAGCGCTTCTATGCTCCACGTGAAAGGGCAACCAACAATTGTCGGATACCTGACTGTATAAAATAAAATTAAAATAAAAAACCAAATCTTCCGCAAATTTTTTAATGTAAAATATATACATCGCACACCCGTAAAAAAGGGTCATAAGTCAAAAAATGATAATTTTACAATGATTGATGAAACCACAATACATACACGGAGAAAAATGAACTGTTAAAAACAGGACTGAAGTTCTTACGAACAAATTAACAGTGATTCAATGTTTATTGGCGGTAAAATACGTACGAAATTACATATACAAACAAATTATTCTTAATGTTCCCGCCAATAAACATTGAAACCCTGTTAATTTGTTCGTAAGAACTTCAGTCCCGCTTTTAACCGTTTTTACTATTAAATTGATCGGTTTTTCTATTAAAATGTTCTTTTTTTCTATTAAAATGATCGTTTTTTCAAATAACATTTCTCTCCGTGTACATACTGTACATACACTAGCGACATCTCGCGAACATACAGTGATCTAACCTAAATAAGGTTTTCGCGGGGCATAGATAATCACTAATCACTTTACTAGTCAGACATTAAAATAAAATTTTATTTAAAAAATATTATGACCTACGACTATTTTATACGGGACGTGTGATATTTATTCCTGACGCGTCTACCGAGCTCAATCAAAATCGAAATGGTACCACTTTAAACAAAGCTCCCCTATTGACCAATTATCCCCAAAAGCTAAAAAAAAATCTAGATAGGTAACACATTTTTAAAGCTGAATTTTAACTCAGTTTTTAATAATTCACATCAGTCTATTGTAAAAAATTCACGCTGCAGTAAACTACTTAGTTTATTTGAAATCACAATGGGAACTACAAACCGGTGAACGAAGTTTGTATGAAATAATAATACAACCGGCGTGAAATGTTATGCATGTAGTTTTTTGTCAGCTAAAGTAGGATAATTTCATAAGGACAGAATTATGAAAATATTGACGATGGATTGTTCCACGGGTAAGAGCTTTACACAGTTAGCGCACGTAAGCTGCTGCATTATGCTCATAATGAATCTTAGACAAAGTGCTATCAGACCAGAGCTCATCGCAATGTCACGTAGCCATTATTTATACACACTTATCTATTTGAGACGCAACGCTACGGGTAGGACTTTCTTTCTTCTAAAATAATTAAATAGAAAATTCAGCCCTAATTGTTGTAAGAAACATCTGTAAAATTAGGGAGACACAAAATATCTGTATTTTTGTGGTCAATTATTACGTTTTCTTGGGCAGGGGGAGACTAACAGTCGAGTCGGTGATCTGAAAAACAAGAATGAAGTTCTTACGAACACATTAACAGGGTTTCAATGTTTAGTCTTACATTTTCCCGCCAATAAACATTGAATCACTGTTAATTTGTTCCCGATTTTAACCGTTTTTACGAATAAAATGATCGTATTTTAGAATAACATTTTTCTCCGTGTACTAGATTGGGGTGGGTACAAAACTTAAAATAATTTTTTGGTTAATAATTCGTATTAGGGTTCATTAAAATTAAGAAATCTTTATTGTACAAAATAAACATAAAGTTGTAAGTACATGATACTTCTTACAGCTAACCCAATATAGTAAATATTTTTATATATAGGACGTTATAGTATAGTTTAAATACACCTACCGAAGAGACAGAGGACAAAGAAGCAGATAATACATTTGTAACGTATTCGATTAAAATCTACATTTGTATTACTTGTAATAAATATTACGTGGATGGATGTTACAATATACTTTAACAGCCATGCAATAGGGTACTTTTTGAAATAAACTTTGTTTGCTTGTATTGTAAGTTTTATATCGTGTTGATTAGGTGAGAATTTTAGAGGAAACCTGTGTAAAGATAACCGTAGTAATAAGCACAACTCCATTACGTGTATAATACATACCAGTGATCGTCAGAAGTTTCAGTTTTTAAGGGGGTCTCCATGAATCCAGATAATTTTAAGCATCTCCTTTGGATTATGATTATTCTAAGTTTGAAACTTTTTCTTTTCTGACCCCCGTACTTTACTAATAATCAACTATAAAGTTATAATCACTAATTAGTTACGTAGGTATTTTTGTTATTAAGAGAAACAGAGGTCGTCCAAAGTGTAAACGACCCGAGAGTTGCTAGCCAAGTAAAAAAAATAAAACTTTTGTAAGAAATTTGATATTAAGTTGTTGTAGTAAGCACTATTTTCCTTCATTTTATGTTGTTTTATATACTTAAATACTTGCTTTGAACCAACACAAATATAAATCGCGCAATCACAACTTACACCCTGTACGAAAAAGTACTACACTTAGTCATTTTTCATTATTCATTACTAACATACAAAACTAATTTATTAAATTTCTTAGAGTGATTAAAATATTTTATAACCACTTGCACTTCGTTTTTCATTAAACTTTCAATAACAGTCAATTACAATTCATTATTACATACTTCTTGATTTCAAAACATCACTTTATCTCTCCACACACTTTCTTCCTTTTCATTACTTTTACTCATACATTCATCATGTTTTAAGAACCGTTCACATTTCACTCGAAATTATCCACTAACATTCTTTTATTATTATAAATTTATTTATTATTATAATATATTAGACTAATATATATTATTATATTATTATAAATTATTTATTATTATAATATATTAGACTTATATGTAATAGATACTATAGTCGAGCAATAATTTAATTTTAATATACCTATAACTTATATCACAGTACGCTAAGTTTGTCTTAATAAACAAGTAAATAAATAATAACTAAGTTTTTTTTTAAAGCGATAAGTACTAATTTATTTTGAAAATATTGTTATATTTACTGTCAGAGAATCTGAGAGCTATTTATATTGCAACCATTTTATTTTTCCTATGGCCCGTAAATATTTAATTCCTTGTATGAACACGAACAAGAAGTTTGTCATTTAAATAATAGAACACAGCAGACATTGTGAAGGAAGGTACCAGTTCCCAGTACCTATATTATATATATATATAAATCATCGGCAACTATGTTGGAAGCTTTAAAGAAACTTGAATCAATTAATTATTCAGAGGCAGTCAATCCAAGAACTTCAAATAATTAAAACTAAGCAAAACAGGTGGAGCAAATAAATTTAACATAATTTAACAAAAAGCAGCCAACCAACACAACATACACAGATTCCAGAGTAAGTTGGAGAAAAGTTTTTATAATTATAGAAAAATTAATTTATTTCGAAAAATTTCAACCGAAATACAGAGAATAAATGAAAAAAAAAATTAGCATACTAAATTTGTCTGGAATTACTGTACTAATGCATACCAATTTTGGTATTTGTGATTATATATAATAGTGGTTGATACAAAGTTATTTGTTTTATTTAATTAAAAATGATGCCATAAAGTGATTTGGCGAAGTTTGAAGAAACAACAATGTTTAATTCACAAAAGTATGTTGGTTAAGAGCTGTGGATAATTGAAATATCCACCGAATGAATACGATAAGACTCCATGTTTTCCGTTCCATGAATCAAAATTGTTCAATTAGAAAAATGATTTCCAAAACCGAGTAACTACTTTTTTTACATTAGTTGCACACAGAAGGCCACGGGTAAAATAATTCCCCTCAGGGCTTACGTTATCTTTGGGATGCTGTGTAAAGGGTCTTTTTAGTAACGGAGGGAGAGGAAGTTCTGGGAAGGAAAAAGGTTTGAGGGTAGGATTGGAATCTGGGAGTCAGTGGATCCAGGAGTAACGGACAGCATGAATCCGGCAATGTTCCGAGATCAAAAGGTCTCACTTTTCTACGAATTTTTTATAATGAAATGATTGTTGATATTTTATGAGGAGAGTTCAAATAGAAAATAGGCGATTCAAGTATTCGATAAATGATTCTGATTATTCTGTGGCCCGGCTATTTTCTGCAGAACTTTACCCAGAACTGAGTTCAAACATTTCAATCAAATTAAACCCGAACAATATTAAAACAGTTCATTTATATTTAATTTGGAAAGTTGTTCGAACCGGCGCGGAATTAAGAGTGTAGCCAGGTCGGAGTTTAGTTTGACTAATTACTGCCTTAGAATCGGTATAATTACTTTTTTTTTTAGGCATCGAGTAGATCTTATAAGGTGATTATGAATACATTTCTTGTAACTTAGCTGTACCCTAAAACTTGGCCCTAATTATAATTTTCTTAAATATTTCAACGACATTGAACATATTTTTAATTTTTTTTTTTATTTCATAAAAATTCAAATTGTAATATTTTATTAATGAAGACAATTTTTGAAACAGAAAAATCAGAAAAAGATCGGGTCACATCTGGGACTCGATGCCGAAGGTCCTGGGTTCGAGTCCGATTTTCTGATTTTTCTGTTTTAGATTTTCGATTGAGTTTCGCTATTATTTCCTCCATTAATTAAAATAATGTAGGAAAGGGGCCTACTTTCTGCAGTACTACATACATAATATCTTTGGAAGTAGAATAGGTATGTGAATTTTTTATAATTTTGATCCTTTAATACGCGGTGGAATTTCATTTTAATGTGATTTTTTTAAGGATTATGCCATTGTAAAATGCTAATCTAAGTTGGCTGACATTATTATCGTAATTTTATTTAGTTTTTTACGTTGTACCGTGTTACCAAATAATGTTTAAATCTATTCTATACAGTTCCCCAGGATAGCCACATATATTTAGAGAAATGATTTAATTATCTCTAATATTATAAAAAAAATTATAATAATGAAATCTACTCGAAAAAAATATACTCGAGTTTTATTATATTTTTCAGTTAAATAAACATTCTTCACAAAACAAATAAGTTATACGATGCTTTCCCGTATGATTATGACATTTGACTAGGTATTTTACGACGCTCTTTTTCTTTAAAATCATTTCTTTTAGATAAATATTTGTAGAAAATTAATTAATATACATTAGATAATTTCTTTACTAAGCGAATATAATACTTTTCAGTACTCTAGGAGTATTTTTAAGTTCCAAATTCCATAAAATCTAGATAAGTACGGTTAACTAATACCAAATCCACGGTGGATGTCTTGGCACAGTAAAGGTTAAAATACTTTTGTAACGTTTAAACCTTAAACCATACCGTACTCAAAATATTAAAAAAAAATCTATTAATGAATAACAATTAAAAATAATACCATGGGAGGGAGAGGGGAAGGCGAAAAATGTGGAAAGGGAGGGGGAGGTGCGCGAGAAAGGGGAGAGCGGGAGAGAGGAAGGGGAACGCGAGAAGGTGAAAAGAAAAGGCGGAAGTGGAAGAGGAAGATGAGGCGGAAGGTGAAAGGGGACGAACGGGAAATGACACGAAGGGAGAAACAATTTATTTATTTAATTGGCATTACAACGTATGCCAGGTATCGGCTAGTGTATTATATAACGTGTGTCAATATCTACCTACTGAAGCACTGCAAAAGTAGTTTAGCTGGTTTTAAATGTTAAAAAGAAAGAAAGAAAATTGTAAATAAATGGAATAAAGTCATAAAGGTGTTTTAAACCATAAAAGGGTATTTTATAAGTAGGGCACCTAGTTATAAAACTTTTAATCGTAAATGATTTCTAAAGTAAAATGGAACGACGTGTTATTTGTCGGGTATGTGACTGATGATGAAAAAAATAGCCTTTCAGAACAGTGCCTACTCAACAATTTGCCTCCCCAATTGCTGTAACAGGGTGTTCGTCATGCGCAATAGGAAGATTGCTTTGGTACCTGTGTATATTTAAAATTTCGATCATCCAGTTGATTAGTCAGACATCTTCAAATATAAAGTTTTGAGATAATAAAGAAAGCAATATCGAATGCAATAATAAATGTTATTTGAACGTTTCTATATTGTTCATATTAAATCTAATTTATAAAAATCTCGTGTCACGGTGTTTGTGGTCGCACTACTCCGAAACGGCTGGACCGAGTTTGATAATATTTTTTTACATACTTGGTAGGTATGAGAATAGGTCGTAAACTCTATTTAATACCGCGAGCTCTTGCTTTATGAAATTTGCATTAAAAAAATTAAATAGTACAAAGAGTTTAGCGGCAGGGAAAAAAGACGTAGACGGGGACAGCGGAGGGAACAGGGAAGGTTGGTCGCGATAAGGAGGACAGCGGGAGAGCGGAGAGGGAAGGTGAACGTGGAACACGGGAGGGGAAGGTGTCACAGAAGGGAAAGAGGTGGCGAAAGAGAATTTGACGAATGGGAAAGGACACGCAGCGAGAAACAATTTCTTTATGTAAGTGGCAAAAATAACACCGAGAGGCGTAAAGGTCCGGTATATTATATCTTGCAGGCTTCATGTTCATGTCTGTATAGATGTGTCCACCTATACACATACATTATACATGTGTGCTTGCAAGCACACATATTAAAAAAGAAAAAAAAAGTTTTGTACATTTTTATAATCTCATGCTAATTTACTTCTTTTCTCCTTTCTATTTCCTACTTTTTATTATAATTTTTCCAATATTTAACATGATTTATACTAATTCCATGTTTACACTAGACTTCATATTTCATACAATGTAACTATACTATATTGGTCACCATGATACAGGCAGCCGCCTAGTATGGTGATTTAATATATCAACTTTATGTAAATGTCACAATTATGTAACATGTATTATATAAATAAATAAAAAAATAAATTATTAGAATGCTTTTTTGAAGTATCCTACTAGTGACCCGGAAGACATCAATATTTAGTTTAATTCAGTACAAGATTTTGTGCATTATAATTGATTTGGTGGTGTTTATGAGTAATCTTTGTTTTATACCAGATAGAGGGTACACTTTTACATAAAACCGCCGTGTCTGACTAATAAATTGTACGATTGATTTATCCTTCCCATAAGTATAAGAAACAAGAGAAAAATGTGAATTGTTAATGTGGTAGGAATCGTAACGAGGCCGTTCAGAAAAAACATTCAGAACGTTGAGTTGATTATCAATATTTTGTGTTTCTAATGTATACAAAACCAACAGCTTCACAGACACAATATTTACTCTACGATCATAGAAAGTTATCAAATTTTTATGTAGCGAAAAATAACAATTATGGTATTAATTTAAAATAGTTCCATTTGGTATCACAAAAGTAGCTCTAACTGCGCGCACGTTAAGATGAATGACTGCGTATAATTTTTCATACAAAATTTAATTTTGGATTTGACGCTAAGATTCCCAAATAAACAGTCAATAAATAATTCGATTATTCATAATTGTAGATGCTAGCATTTTTTTGTGAGTTTATAGTAGTTAGTGAAAAATAATCTTTTAAATAATTAATAAATAATTGATAAAACAAAATTCTTAAAAAGGCGTTTTTATGCCGTAATTTTAATGTACGCGGCACATTTCTTGTAAATAATATTTGTATTAATCGGAAATCATTTGAAATAAGCAGAGCGAAATGCATTTTTTTTAAATTCATTTTATTTTATATTTTTACATGGGAAATAGCGTAAAAATTGTTTTTAAATAATTATCACAAACTCACAAACAATTGCCAGAATTGCCCCTAAAATCGTGTTAAATCGGCAATATCTAAAAACTTTGAAACGTAAAACACCTCTGCCACAGGTCAATGCAAGTGGTTCCCTATGATTGGTGACTTAGCAACTGTGCCGGGTTCATCGGGTGAGGTTTGTCCGGATCTTGGCGGATATGTTTGCCCTCCAACTCCATGGGACACCGCTTTGCACCGCATCGCGAGGGATAATTCATACGTCCGTCACTCCTGGACACACCGACCCCCCTAACTCCTACCCACCCCTCATACCGGTTTCCTTCCTAGAGCTTCTTCTCCTTCCTTTCTTAAAAATACCCACCATACAACATCCTTAAAGATGGCATAGGTCTTGAGAGGAATTATTTTTCCCGGGGCTTTCTGTGTGGAGCTGATGTTAAAAAAAAATTATAATTAAAAAAACAGAGTGATTAATTGTTCAAGTGACCATTAGCAAATTTAACAGGACGAGGAGATTTTCTTTCATTATTTCAATTAAAGTGGTTCGCTAAGTTTGGTGACTTAGAAGGGGTGCCCGGCTTCACGGGGTGAGGTTTGTCTGATCTGGACACACTGAACCCCAGATTCCTACCCAACCCTGATACCTTTTTCCTTCCCAGAACTTCCACTCCTTCCTTTCCTTAGAAACACCCTTCACACAGCATACCCAAAGGTGACATAGGCCCTGAGGGAAATTATTTTCCTCAGGGCCTCTGGTGAGGAGCTAATGTAAAAAAAAACATTTTTTCCGTAAAAGTAAATGTCTAATTCGTCTAATAATTCTTTGCAAAGTGAGTAATTATCTTTTTTGATACTTTATTTTTAATTGTAAAATGGAAATTGAATAAAAACTAAAATAGTCGTTTGGACAATAAAGCACCCGGGCGACGATCGGTAATACATTTTTGCTATACCTTTTGATGGAAAAAGAACATTTGGTTGGGTTTTTTATCCTCAATTCCAAAATAAAATTTTGTATGAAAAGACCGCGAAGTCATTCCTCTTAAGAGCTTTCGGCCTGATGTAGTTTGTGTCACAAACGATTCGTCTGCATATTTTTATTTGACACGAGGCGACATTTATCTCGTGCGCCGCCGCTGACGACTACATAATGTCTCCTTTAAATTTTTAATAATGTATGATTTTACGTAGCGAATGAGTATGTTGTGGAGTGAACAAAGTCGGAACAAAGTCGCCGTGAGGCAAGAGGGCTCTGCGTGGCTGTCCTTGTTGACTCAGTGCAGGGATGCCAGCCTCATTTACGGAACTATGAATCTGAAAGTGTTTTTCCTTGATAAAAAAAATCTGCCTTATGAATATTCACTTGGCGGTGAATACCTCTATTATGTATGGAGAACGTATACATCCTACAAATTCGTCATGGTAAATAAAGACCCCTAAATATACAACAGCGGCGGGAGTGTTTGTAAATAAGTTACTACTTTCCGTCGGTGACCAGTCTGTGGGAAGATGTTTGGGGACAGAAAGCGGTTAGAACCGAGGAAGCACCAGGCATCGTTAAGACGATAGACTTCGCTTTTCGGCCCATACAAAAAGGACGCCCGGGAAAAAACACTTTTCTACATCGAAAATTGCACAAAATGAATATATTTTTTTATACTGCCTTCTAGAGGGTGAAAACTATGTCGGTATGTTTTCGAATTTTTGATGCGTTTCGTATTAACGTAAACATTCACTGTCAAACATGTACGATTTATCAAAAAATATTATTTTAGGAAAAAGTGCTGCTAACTCAACTCTCATAAAGAATTATAAAATTATAAAAAGCTATTGACGTAGCTTCTTCTTACTATAAAATATATATTTTTAAAAATTTCAATTTCGTGAATGTTTCGGTGTAGAAAAGTGTATTCTCCATAAACCCCTTTTCGAGCGATTTCTGTAGGTAAATTTGAGCGTTGTCTCATTCGCACATTTCGCATTCGCATGTATTGTAAGTGTGCGTGAGCTTATTGTGAGCGGGACAGAATGACAGACGCGGGTGTTCCGCGTGTGGTTCAAAGTCTAGCCTCTTAAGATGGTGCTCCATCTTTGAGAAGTAAGATTTTAAAACTTAATGCAACTATCTTCAGATGATAGTAATCTTGGTTATTATTAGTGTAATAACTACAAACACAGACCCTTGAAAAAATAACTAAATTTGTCTTTAATTGTTAAGTTAACCCTAAGAAATGTAAACAAAAGGAGGTAGAATTAAAATAATGTTCTGGTAAAAATATATTATACTAGCTGACCCAGCAAACTTCGTACCGCCTCAGAATCAATAAATATTGTGTTTAATTTATTAGCTGAAAAAAAAAAGTTTTTATTAAGTTAAAATAAATAGGTACCTACTCTTAAGTTTAAAAAATGAAATTGAGCTGTTGACTAAGCACGAAGTGTTCGGCACACTACACCATTGACAGTTCGAATTGATTCAAATTATGTCGACCAACGCACATTATTTGAAAAGGCGTTCCATACAAAATAAATGAAAAAACTAATTTTCTTCATAATTAATTTTCCCGTGATTTTTTTAATAGTTATTCTGTTAACCGGGACGGAGACAAATCCAACAAATCAAATATCATAAAAATCGGTGTAGCCGTTCTTGAGTTATAAATGGTGTAACTAATCCGACTTTGTTTTATATATTAAGTTTTTAAGTATAAGTAGGTACTCTCTTGACACATCAGTTCCACTCTTTAAAATGGCAAATCAAATAATTTTCTGTTTCAGTGAATTTTTACAGGTAGGTACCTACTTACTGCTTCATTCCTGACACAATCTTGAAAATGACACTAAAATTCTAAACAAATCCGAATTCATTGAACCATGACAGTTAGAATAACTCAAAGACAGTCCGACAACCGAAATTAGTTTGATTAAATTAGAAATTCTGCAAGAAAATCTCTTTTTTATGTAGTTTTATGTAACGTAAACGCAGACTTTGGTTTAATTAAGTTTTCAATCTTGTACAAATTTGAGGGAACAAATCGGAATACATTTGGTACGTATTCTACAAAATAATAGTCTAAATATGATTCTACAAGAAAATAATTTATGAAACACAATTGTGGCAAGTTAATATTTCTATTTTATCCAACTTTATGGGTCTAAATAAGAATATATTTTGTACCCGTTGTAATAAGTTTGGCCTTCGCAATAAAATCCGAAAACACATTGAAACAAAAAATATTTTTTATTCGGGTTCTTTTCGCAAAATAAATTTCACCCATCGATTTTTTCGTGCAGCTAAATAACTCACCGAAGTCATTGAAAATTATTTATACATTTAGAAAGAAGCAATTTATTTTGTAAGTATTTAGTATTATTTTGTAAGTAGCTTCGCTATTTATTATGCATATGACATAATAATGAGATCTACGGAATAATAGAGAGGCAGGTCACTTATGCTACTCTGAAGAATTAATAAGACTTTTTTTTATTTAATAATAAACAATAATTGATTCCATTATTTAATTTTTATTTAAAGAGGAAGAATGGGGAGGTAAGAAATAATATATACAATAGAAGCAAGCGAGATGTATCTATCGTTAACCATTGTAAGAAACCGCTAGCGTATACTTCTATACTGCTCGCGTATACGCACAGCGAAGCCCCGCCTATAATTCTACCTACACACCAATAGCATAACTTTCATTGGGTCCGCTATTTAGTTAGTTCGTGCATTTTGGTCGTAGATCGGCACCAATCGTTGTTTTTATTAGCTATAGGTACGTAGGAAATGTTTTTAAATCTTTTATTAAATATTTATGTTATGAAACTTCGATAGAGCGTTTATTTTCGATGAAGATTTCCATCTTTAAATTCTGTCTTCCTGGTTGTTTCTTATTTAATAATACAGAACGCTATTTTCCCGGGATAAAACACGAAATGAATGCACAAGTATTTCATTTCTATAAAGTTTCCAGCAATGGGAAAGAAAAGATAAACCAAAAAGGTCAAAGGTAAATCGAGTCAGTGGGGTTTTAGTCTCGTTTCACTGGGCATCTTTGCATTTCCCGGTACCAAAATATTGTGCAAATTCTTAGAAGGACCCATTGAATAAGCAGAAAATCTCTGAAATTTCTGAAACAGTCTCAAAAAGTGAACTCTGGCGTCTTTGAAAGTACAAATAAATATCAACACGAGACAAGACTACGATTTATTTTGTTAGTCATATAATATATTACTCAAGTGCTCATAATAGGCAAAAACCTATCATCCTACGTCGTCTGCCTTACTATCGAAAGTCTTCGGCTATCATCGCAACCACTCGTACATTAAACACGAGCGATGATAGACGGTTTTTTGTTACTCTTCTAAAATAATACTGAACTGACATCAGTTGAGAAATCACTAAACTTCATTTAATTAACAGAGGCTTGTCATAGTGAGGTAGAAGAAACAATTATAAAAAAAAAAAATTAACTCTTTTAACAACATCTATTGAATGATGTTGAAATCACATGACTAACCTTTACACTACAGTACTGATGTCAGGCGAGTGTAGGTGAGATAGAACGCTGGGCAGATGGGCAAAATGGAACATTGGTTTTTATTCAAATTTGTAAGTAAAGCACTTCTGGTTTTCTTCTTTATTCTGCGTTCCACCGACTGGGCTACACCTCTAACACTGCGTTCGAATGCAGAATGCACCTATATATTTACGTTTATAGGTAGGTATCTACTGCGAAAAGTCAGAAAATCAGTCTACGTGCTATGTAGCTAGGCAGGTATGTGGGAACAACGTTCAGCTAGAATGCACTGAAACAGTGTGGGCGCCGGCGATTTTGAAACAGTACCAAAAGTTACACATTTTTATCGAATTACCATCGGCAGAATTCCGAAAGAATATTTAAATTGTTGCAAATCGCGTGAGGCGGCGTAGGGGAGAACGGGAGAGGGGGGGTGGGGGCGGCGCGCCGGCTGGTGTCCATACGGGTAAAAAAAATCCACAAAATAAAACTATATACCCACGTAATTTGATAAACAAAAAGTGTCTGCGTTGGAACATTTGTTCTGGTTTCCTCATCCGGGAGCGTATCGGGAAATATATTGAAATGGGAAATAAATAAAGGAGCACACATGAACGCGTTATTTTTTTCCAACTTTTTATCTTAAATATTTGAAATTTTAATCGCCCAAACAAAAGCGTGCACGAATTATCGGACGAGAGGTAGAACCGTATGAGATATCGCTTTGAAAATTGTGTGCGCTTCACGGAGTCGAGTTTTCAAGCTCAGGCCCGAGGCCGGCGATCACTTGGTATTGAACAAA
Organism: Limnephilus auricula; assembly: GCA_951813805.1. Lineage (NCBI taxonomy): Eukaryota > Metazoa > Arthropoda > Insecta > Trichoptera > Limnephilidae > Limnephilus > Limnephilus auricula. The sequence goes on from OX638391.1 coordinate 36,897,112, forward strand.
TTATTGAACTCTTTGTGTATCTATGCAAGAAAAAAAAAGAAGACATTTTGGACAAGTAAATTTTTGGTTATGTACCTATGCATATTTTCCTCTCCGTCATAAACCATGATGATCAGAATCTGGAGTCGGAAACTGTCTGTTGTGTTGCAAAGCTAGCTTATCCATGGTTAGAAGGTTTTTCTATCGATAGTCCTCCGGTCAGGTAAAATTGTTAACCCGAAAACTGACTATTGTGGATAATAGAATGCATTAAGAAGAAGTAAGCTGAGTACGCTAGTGATGTATGGACTCCGCATTTAACTAAATATAATTAAAAAATGCTGGAATAACAGAAGAAAAAAATCCCTCAGGTATGTCAATAAGCGAACGTATGGAACTTATTCGACTTTCATGCACCATACAGAATTACTTGAGGGAAAAATAAATTCGGCCTAGAAACTATATGTGATGCAAATCTTGCAATACTATGATATACTATGGTTTGCCTGAAAGTGCCTGAAAACTTCAGCCGTAGTCGTCGCCATGATTATTTCAAGATACCATACGGCAGCACAGTATTCTAGCACAGCATAGCATGACAGGAAGACTGATGCCATTGAATGATTTTAAAAAACCTTAAAACTTTTTAGTATTAAGAAGATTGTTATTATTCTTTCCGAATGATAAGAATGTCAAAATAAAAAATATTGTACAACTGGATAAAAAATCTATCGTACAATAAAAATAATTAAAAATAAAATTCAATTTACAATATTTATTTTAGATATCGATTACCATAATTTTCAGGGCAAAGCTCATGTTAAAAAGAAGAAAAAAGTATTTAAATAACCTTTTAATATACATTTTTCAAAAAGAGTAAGGACCTGAATATATATACCTACATCAAAAAATTATATATATGAAAGAGAGCATAAAAAAAGAAGAAGATGAAAAGAGAAAAGCATACGTTCATCATATATTATTGTTGAGAAATATTATAACTAAGTATAATAAGATATACATATATAATATATGTGATATATTATATATCTTATATCATTGATGTAGCTATTCCAAATTCTTGTAATATTGAAAAATCTGTTTCTGAAAAAATAAGAAAGTATACAGATTTGGGAAATGAAATTAAAAGAATTTGGCATTCTCAGACTATAAAAATATAACCATTTGTTATTTCGGCTACTGGCATTATACCTAGCTCTATCATTAAAAATTTAGGCATATTAGATTTGTCAAAGAATTTGTATATAAAAATGCAAAAATCAGTCAGTTTAAATACATGTAGGATTACGAAATATTTTTTAAATATTTATATTGAGGGATCTGTAGGATTTATCGGTCAAATTAGGAATTCCACCGAGCCGAACCCTCTGATATGAAAATATCTGGAGTCGGTGAATTATATTCCCATTTGGTAGATTAACATGTTGTTCTTGTATTGTTTTGTATTAATTATACTTATATTACACTTGCATAACGTGGATTTACTAGATGATCATTTATATGGAAAAGTGTATGATAGGGTTTAGTTTTTCCTATGGGAAAAACTAAACCCGGACCTGAAAATCTGGTGCGTAAAATGATAATGTTCACGTCGGTTATTTTATTCCCGAATTGGAAGCTATACTAAACGCGAAATTGCCGGTTGCACCACTGACAATATTAATTATAATGTAGCTAAACTAATACATCATTGTTCGGATTAGATATTTGCTTAACCGAATAGAACTCATGTTCTCCGCGTTCTTATTACAATCAATACGGGGCGAGCAATTGAGCCATCGAGCTGATTGCGCGTGGTAGAGAACTAGCCACATATTTGAGCGCGGTAATAGGCAGGCGGGCAGGAGGTAGACACAGTACCTGCGACGCGGTACGGTAACAGCACTGAAAATATTCCCGAAAATACGAAAAAAAAACACAATTCGTTTCACATGAATAAGTAAATTCAGACTTTTTTAACAAACGTATGAACGAGTCAAATTCCGCCTACGGATGCATTTTTAAAACAAACCTGTTTTGCTGCAATTGCACAAACCGGGGGTAAACAAACCATATTTTAATGAGACTCTACTTAATAATAATTCAGTTTGTGCTATCACAACAAGCAATAAGAGAAATATTTGTGGAATATAAAATCAGTTGGTTCGAAAAAAAAATTATAAGTGAATAATTTTCTAATACATGAATCGTTGAGTTCCAAAAACCTCTCTAATAGATTTTCATACTTTTGAGTAAATCAAGAAAAACGTGAGTTTTCATGATTCCAGCTTGACTTGGGGGTAAACAGGCGAATGTGTAACGGAAATTGAAATGCATTGCGAGGCGAACGGGCTCACTGTAGAAGCAAGAGAGAGCAGTGCGCGCGCTCATTTTCTTTCTGTCTGCCTCTCATAGCTAGTGCATGAAATATTTCAGTCAGTATTTTGAAATACCAGTGACGCGACAAACGCGGCAGGGAGCGGACATCGGGAGTCGATGCGCACGGCTTGGCGAGGCGAATTATAATAAATTTAAATACATATTTGTAGAGAATTAATATGTATATATTTTATACATATAAACATATATATTTATATGGACTTACATATAGATGGAGCTAAAGAAGTATTTAAGTGTGGTCTAAAGCACACTCGTATTTTTTTGTTTTTTAGAGAAATGAATAGAATAAGAAACAAACAGGTGACCATTAAGAATTTGTTGAAATGCTGACTTCTGATTTAAAATACTCCGTAATTCGAATCAATTACGGAGTGTTTTGAAACTCATCGATATTTAAACACAATTTGTAAAGAAACTATGAGGAATTTGGAAATAATAAGGACAGCATCACATTCCTGGTAAGAAAACACCAAATATGGCTTTCACACCTCTTTTTCAACATTCATAAAGGAGTTTCATTCACAGAGAAAATTTCAATAGAGAGGATATTGGGATTCTCAAAGATTCATATATAGTATTCAGTACCAACTTATCAAAATTATGTACGAGTACATACCTTAAACGTAATGATGTTATTTATTTTAAGTGGTACACGTGGTGGTATGGAACGTACTTGACTTATTTTGATTCCTGATATTATTTGGATTAAAAGATGTAAAGAATATTTGTATTCCCGTGACTTTTTTTTCAACTTTAAACATTAAAAAATCAGTAGGTATTGGATGATTAGGGTCGGGATGTAAGGTCGGGCGGTTTCTCGGCTGAGTGACCAGTTTTTTGAAGTTTAGTGAGGAATATTTTTGTTAGGTTAAAACATCAAAAGAAATCACCGAAGACAAAAAAATTATTTACACTTTTTACTCCAAATAATGTCAGTCATCACTATCACTATAAAGTAAGTTAAGTATGCCTCGTAGCACCCTGTATAGTAGGAATAATACATCCTCGTTTCCCATTACTTATGTAGGTATGAGGATCGGTGATGAGATGCTGTATAACATTTACATCCAATTATTACGATGGTAGCTCGCGCACTGATAAATGCGACTCGTAAGTGAAATAAAGTTTTTTTTTGTTCTAAGTATTAATTTTTGAACTGAATTTATAACTCGAAGTGGATAGAAAAAGAAGTCTTCTTCAGAAAAAAAGAAGAAAAAAAACATGTTTGACAAATCTGAGTGAAAAATCTATTATTATTTTCCTGGACTGAGTTAGGCGTTCCATTCATAAACTTCATGAAGTTAGATTATAACATAATAATTTTCAAACTCTGGCTTGCATCTAAATTACGCGAAGTTAGTACTGAGGTTAATACGGAGTTGTCGTGGATCTATCGAACTGAAGGCTATACTATCATATTTGCCAATCAATATTAATTTCTTAACTCTACCATTACATAATATATATTAGTATATATATATATATATATATACAATTAGAAAAATCAAAACATGACAAATATATATATATATATATATATATATATATATATATATATATATATATATATATATATATATATATATATATATATATATATATATCAATTAGAAAAACCAAAACATGACAAATATATATATTATCAGTATTTAATTGTATGTAATTGTAGATTTTTATAATTGTTTAATAACTGAGTTTTTATAACTGGATTATTCTCACGTAAGTGCGATTATCTGTAAAACTCAGTATAAATAAATATAATATTTTGTATACATCTCACAGTTATATTCTTCTAGAGCTTGTATACGTATACATTTTATACTTTCTGATGTCTTTTTATGACCAAAAGCCATACTTAAGATTAAATAAATACACAGTGCTAAAATAACACCGCGGCCACCATAACACGGGCTTGTGCCTAGTATGGCGGCCATAAATTCCACAATGTTATATATTTACTATTCAAAGAATAAAAAAACATTAAAAAAAAACAAAAAAACAAAATAAATTGTGAAATAATAATTATGGTTACGAAATTTTCACTTGCAAATTAGATATAAGTTTGTCTTCCTTCTACGGGTAGCAAAATTGTGCGTGTTTGTCTAGATCAGCAAAATCCTCGATCGGTGAACTCTGCGTCTATCATTTACAGGCCAAAAGCTTGCAAATTCTTTCCAAACAACTACGAAGTTTACAATAATTACCTATCTATAACTACAAACAATAAGAAGTCATTTCTTTTATCCATATCTCTAGCGAAGTTGGTAGTGTTTTTTTAGCTTGTTAATTAAGCATGTATAAGTGCACAACTTTATAAAATATTCATAATATTACATATTTCCTAAAAAAAAAACCTAAAATATAATGAAACTCTACTTAATTGGTTTACTTTTAATTAGTTAATAAACACCAATCGATCCAAGTTTGTACATTCTTCGATGAAGGAATATTGTACCCTGTAAAAGGAAAAGAACCTTCTCGAAGTTTACAAAATATTTTAAGGCCATGTCGTTATATAAATATTATCATGTTCGGGCGGCTCGATAAAACCCGCCGGAGAAGGCGGTATAAATAAGCGCGGAAATTCGACGCAGGAAAAGATTCGCCGACACGGCTGCTTAGCGCCATGCACTTTCTAGGAAAATGCTAAAACGACGGACGCGTGGAGGGCATTCTCAAGAAGCGCAAAATGCTAAGCGAAGTAATTGTATTGAGTGACAGTTTTGTGAAATATTGCGAATAAATAAGTAATATTGACGTAAATTACATTATTGTTTTCATCGTATATATCACCCCTCTAGTTTAAGAGAAAAAATCGTCGCTGGAAAGGAGAAAATGGCTAAAGCGCCGTGCTACTGGAAAGAAAGAGTGACTTAAGCGCCATACAGCGATTAAGCCATTTTACCTTTCCACCGTTGGCGCTTAAGCCATTTTTCCTTTACACCGTCAATATTATCTAGTATAAAATTACGACTTTTGTATTTGACATTAAGAGCCATTGAAAGAATAAAAGTTTAAAAATCCTTGCAACTGTACAGGGAGGTTCCAAATCAAAGGTATCAAATTTTTAAAATAAAAAATCAAATATCGATTTCGTTCGTTCAAAATTTGCTTTAATATATACCTTCATTCGAGTAAGCAATAAAAATGCTCAAAACGCACGACGATAAATGATTAAATATCAAGTACTTATTGTAAGTATTTTTTGATCATAAATACCTACTTATGATTTTTCAATAATGTCTAAAAAAAATAAATGTGTAAAAAAAATCTGAAATATTTTAGTTTGTACGACCTTAAATAAATAGAAAAACTGAGGTATTTTCGTCACAAAACACGGTTTTCGGATTTATTTTTTAATGATTTTAATTGAACTAAAATTAAAATTCTGAAAAATGTCTTTACTTGATAATGTATTGATTTATTTTTCTGTATGATTATACATATGTATTGAAATTTGTGTTGTATAATACAATATTTCGTTTGAAAATTGAACAAATCTGCCAACGACCAACGGTATAATTATAGAATATAAAAAAGAGTCAATACGTCTAGAATTTGATTTAAAAATGACTAATTTTCGGTGTTCTCTGGAAATATCCTATTAAATACCGTTTTTAAGTAAAAATATGGGCCTAACTACAGTTGGATAGTTGCCGAAACAGCTGTCACAATAAAGCAAAACTATTGGAACTTAATAAACTCGGACGCAATGGTTGAATTGGTAGAGCGCCTTCCCGGTAAAACGTGAGATCTGGGTTCGAGTCCCAGTTGCGACCATTATGTTTTATTATTTTTCTGTGTCTTTTTCATTTTCATATTTTAATTTATTGTTATCTTCTTCTTAAATGACATATTTCACTGTAAGGAATAACCTTCAAAAAGTAAAAAGAGAGATTTTCTTATAAAAAATTATTATTTCCGTTTGAAAACCCCCTGCGGCGCAGATTAATGCTGAATCACTATTTTTTATTAATCTACACTACGAATACGTTTACATTACAAATTCAAAAAAATATGATTATAATAATGTGAAGCGTTTCCTATAGTTTCCATTAAAAAAATAAACAGGATATTTTCATTAGAAATGTATGAACGCATGTAATACGCCAAAAATTTCGAACAGTCTGTTGACTTTTTTACTTGGGGAGTAAGCTGGCGAATGCATGACGAGAGCGTTACGAAAAGTGTGATCTGGCGAGGCGAACGATAATAAATTTTAATAAATAATTGTAGAAAATTAATATATGTTTATGCGTGTGTATATTAGACATATAAACATATATATATATATATATATATATATATATATATATATATATATAGGTCTAAATCATACTCGTTTTTTGCTGCGAGCCAATGTAGCTATTTTGAAGAAACTATTTCTTCACCCTTTCTTGATGCCCGCCGCGACCCGGGGTTTTATTGATTATTATTAAACAAGAAATCGTTATGTTCTTTAATGAATGTTTACATGATATTTTATCACGCGTTTTTATTGTGCATTATAAAAAACCGATTGCCACAATGACGGTCGCAAAATTCAAAATACCTGTAGTAAATATTGCCCGGCAATTTCAAAATTTGATCTAACGCTGAAAAGGACAGAGAAACGACAAATATTTTTTTTTTGTAAATACTGTAAAAAAATAAGCAAAACACGCTTCTTTCAATATACAATAGTTTTTTTTCTTCATTTTACGTTATTTTGTATCCAGTGAGAGAAATTTTTCACAATTGCTATTAAGAACCTCATTAAACCATTGTTGTAAGTCCATAATGTATGTCCTTAAAGACAAAACACCTGCCGGATATTTATATAGACTTAATGGAGTTAGGAAAAACTATTTTTACGAGGAGCACTTTCTTTTACAAAAGAAAAATGTTAAACATTACAGAAATCTGCCTTGGGAACCTATGAGGAGGAGAAGTAGAAGGGGGGGGGGGATTATCTTGGGGTAGGTCATGAAAGTCAAATCCGGCGATAGACATTAGGGCCTATTCTGCTAGATACAAAACAAGTTAAATTGAAGAAAATAATTTATTTTTTTTAGTTACTTCGAACTGCCCCGAGCCAGTGAAACTATAACTTCCCTGTGGGGTATATCGTGAGACAGGATGGGAAGTACGCGGCTGTTCAGATCTGCTAATCAAATACCGATGAAGCCTTTTCAAGCAACTGACCGAACCATGTCTTAACCAAAGATACAGAATATCCCCATAACATCATTTATACATCTTTAATAGTGAAAAAATTATATCGCGCATCCCATAGAAAAGTGTCTTAAGTCAACGTTTTCTATTTTAGGATTTATCTCTGAAAATTAAAGTGATTGTGATTATCTACGCCCCGCGAAAAAAACGGATTTAAGTTAGATCACTCTATCTTCACAAGATGTCGCCATTATCAGTTTTCGGCGGGACCGCTTGTTCATTATTCATTCATTTGTTTTTGCTCTCCTATAAAATTAACTTTTTTGACTTACGACACTTTTCTACAGGATGTGTGAAATATATATATAAATATACTAGCTGACCCGGCAAACTTCGAACCGCCTCAGAATCAATAAATGTTGTGTTTAATTTATTAGCTGAAATAAATTAAGTTTTTTTAAATTTTAAGTTAAAATACCGTGTTCAAAAAATGAAATTGAGCTGTTGACTAAGCACGAAATGTTCGGCACACCACACCATTGACAGTTCGAATTGATTCAAATTATGTCGACCAACGCACATTATTTGAAAAGCCGTTCCATACAAAATATATTTAAAAAAAAAAAAATTCTTCATAATTATTTTTCCCGTGATTTTTTCCCATGTTTTAATAGTTATTCTGGTAATCGGGACGGAGACAAATCCAACAAATCAAAGATCATACAAATCGGTTTTGCCGTTCTTGAGTTATAAATGGTGTAACTAACCCGACTTTGTTTTATGTATTAAGATATGAAGCATGATAAAAAATTATATAAACGCAGATTGTTAGTGCGGAGCCAAATCCATTCTTACATTAAAAAAGCACATATTTTCAAAATTATTTTTTTTCGGTTCATTTTTGAAAGCAGAATACCCCCGCTTTAGTACTGGGGATGGTTGACACGAGCCAGACAAACCGTGGGGCGAGAACTTACACGTGTTTCTGGTGAAGATGTTTAAAAGACAAATTTTATTAATTTATGCAATTTTTGTTTTGGAAAACGGTCACGGGTTCAAAACTTTGATAAACGTGTTGAAATAAGAAAAAAGTTATATTACATTCTCTCTCAGGGATCGAGACCGACTTGAGACCGACTTGAGACCAACGTTTAGAATCAAAACATTTTAAAGTAAGTGTTGAATATGAAATATATATACAATTCATGATATTTCAAATATTAGTTTTTTTACATTAGCTCAACACAGGAGGCCCTGAGAAAAACAAATTACTAAGCGCCTTTGTCACCTTTGGTGATGCTGTGCTGAAATGCTTTTTAGTGAAAGGAAGGAGATGAAGTTCTGGGAAGGAAAAAAAAGTATGAGGGGTAGGTAAGAATTTGGAGGTCAATGTGTCTAGGAATAAAAAACGTATGATTCCATATCTCCCACTGCGGTGCAAGGCAATGTGGGAAAACGCATTGGCCGCATAGACCTAGACAAACCTCACTCCACGATCCCGGGCACCCCCGGTAAGTCACAAAACGTAGCGCACCACTTGTAATGATCTATGGCAGGGGTGTTGGTTACTTAATAAATGGTTCCCGGGGCGGCGGTTCACAGTCACACTGATTCCACTCAGATATATTTAGTATAATTTAGAAAGAAAAAAAAACGAGTGTTCTTTAGACCACACGACTGAAGTAAGACTTCTTTAGCTCCATCTATATGTACGTATAAATACGTTTATATGTAAAAAAAAATATATACATATATTAATTCTCCACAAATATTTCATTCAAATTTATTATCGTTCGCCTAGCCCGATTACACTTTTCGTAACGCTTTCGCCAAGCATTCCCTAGCGTATCCACAAGTCAAGCGTGCGTAAAGAAGTTTCACTTCAAAAATCTATCAAATAAATTCAAATAAAATCAAATAAAATCAAAATACATCAAATAAAATCAAAATACAAAGGCAACGCTTCCAACTGCAAACTAAGTCGAATTATTTTAAAATACCTCAATCAGTTTTATTTTACACATTTCAGTGGTGCCATCAAATGATATTACACTAATATTTAGATATAACTCACTTATTTCAAAGCACAAATAGTTTGAAAGGCATTTCGGTACACGTGACGGTGAACCACGACAAGTACTTGAAAGTTGGAGATTTTGTGGATGGAATTCAGAATCCTGAAACAACTTTCAGCTCTCTAGACACGGGGGGGTCAATGTCCGTATTGTCTAAGAATGCTTTCAATATAAAGTAACAGTTAATATAATAAAGGGTTGTTAACGTACCCTTAATAAAAAAAAGTTACTATGTCACTTTACAAGTAAATTGTATTATAATTCGTTCTATGAATTTATGGTTTCTTTACACGGTAGGCATTACTGTTTATAATTCAATTTTTAACCTCACTAGGATAAGCCTGTGTAGAGAATAATAATTGTTTAAAGTTGTTTTATTAAACAATTGAACAATTATAATTAATTTACTCAATAATACAGTACAATAAACAGAGAATGAAATACACTGACTATTTTCCTGTTTCTAGATATCTTGAGGGATTTGAAAAAAACTGCATTGCTATCGATAATACTTTTATATTTTGTAAAAGGATTTTGTTGTGAAAACCTTAACCCGCCATTGGTGACGTTTATGTCTGTGAGACCGGGTGTTTTAAAAAAATCAAATTACTTTATTCTCCGTTATTGTTTTTTTTTGCAATTTTGAGTAGCTGCCGCATTACACATCCCCCAGTATCATTTCATGAGGAAACTGCTTAGTGAACACACATTTATTTTTTTTACTAACCGGTCCGTGCGACTGTGCGTCACCGTGTATGTAAGTAAAATAATCCGGATTATTTTTTTATTATACGCGTATTTTAACTAGTTTATTTTTTTTATTATTATTCTATTGTGTTATAACATTATATTTTTATGAAAAAAAAAGAAAAAAACAAGTACTCTTGCCATAAATGGCAACAATATTTGTGTCTTGAACACGTTGTGCCGTATTACAGCAGCTGTTTACCTGAAGAAATTTAGTTTATGAGATGTATTTTTTTGTTATTTTTTATTTGGAAGTATACTAATTTTTGTTTATTTTGTAAAAGTTCCGAATGCCGAAAGACTAAAAAATGATATTTTTCTTTTTGAATGTGTGATTTATTTATTTTTTTCTTAATTTAAAAAAATGTATTACTAAACATATTACGTGCTTAAATTGATTAAATACCTTTGTTTTATTGTCAAAGAGATTAAATTTAAAAAAAAAACATGAACAATTAGTAACACGTTTCGAAATATCTTCAGTTGAAAACCCCGGTGCGTTAGACCGGCGTCACCATTGAGGAAAGTCAAATTTGCGTCACCATTGGCGGGTTAAGAATCCCTACATGAAAAACTTATAAGGTGCCACATTATTTAGTGTTTCAAGCTTACAATCATGTAATCAATATTTACGTGGAAATGTCACCAGCCGCCACTGACAGAAAGAAAATAGTTATATATATATATATATATATATATAGTGTATTATATTTATATAATAAGTGGTATGCTACTCGTTTAGGTTAAGCAAATAAACTACTAAAAAACCATTTTAAAAGTTTTAAAATAATTAAATAACATCAGCGTAGAAAACTTCTAAACAACCTGTCTTGCATCGCAGTGCCCACGAGCCGCCACTGGCTGCCTACGAGTCGCCACTGTACCAGGTTTAATGACTATAATAACGATGCAAATTTTATTATTGTATAAAATTTTAGCACTGGTAGAACAACTATTTGATTACCATAAAATGTCAAGTAGTATGGACAGTGTATTTATCTTATGGGGGCAGGTAGAAAAGAACAAAATAACAACGCAATTAACGGATATACTTATTCCCCCCCTATTCTTTACCGTTTCATTCGCATTGTATACGAATGAAATATTAAAATGTTATTATGTGTATAAAATAATAAATTTCCATTACGCTTTTGCCAGAATAACAGTTCTTCCTGGGACTTTCACCATTTTTACTTTCGATCTTCGCCAATTTATTTACAAAAATTTTCAAGGTTCTAGTTGTTTTAACACCCCTAATATATATATTTTTAACTTGGCAAATATTTTTAAAAAGGCTACCATACTAAGGTCCCGCCAGAGTTAGTGATAAAACGGTATTGTTGTGGCCGATTATTTAATAATATATCTCATGGCCCAAGAGTTGTGGCTCCAAATAGCGTATATATTCTAAAAATAGACTAATGTCCGATGCTTGTTGCATCGACTGGGAGCCCCGAAATTCACATTTGGCGACCAAAGAATCAGTCATAACTCCGCAACGGAAAGGGTTGCATGACTATAGCATAGTGCTCGTCGTGTAGATCTTGAGGTGCTCTAAAAAGTATTTGAGCAAAAAAAAAATCACAGATATGCAGAGATGCTACCCACCCCATTTTAAGCAATAAAAAATGGCGTCATTATTTTTTTTGTTTTCAATAAGTTGAAATATGAAAAAAAAAATTAACCATGTACATTTTGTTTTTGAAAATGTAAAAAAAAATAAAAATCCTTTTAATTTAATTCTTTCTCATGAAGAGGTCGATAAAAAATGCCAGCGAATTAAATTATTATAAAATATTTTTGTCCCTCGTTAAGTTTTTCTCCGAAACGCTTTCTAAGTTAATAATACATAATATCACTTCTTCTTGGAAAGCACTTAAAAAAACTGAAAAAAATTTAATTATTATTTTCGTTTACTTTTCGTTGATTGGCCAGTCGTTATAATAATTAATACCATTCAATTTAATTTGCTCTTTAACATGCACGGTTATTTAGAAGTCGACTAGAGTTGACTCTTAACAAAGTGAGTGGTTAACGAGGAAGATACTTAAAACCCATCTATTTAGATTTAGAAACATTTTGAACTAAAATCAAGTAAGACTTATTAAATTGTTGAAATTGAAAATACAAGGAAGAAAGCTGAACAATAATTAAGTGTAAATGAAATTTGATCAAGAGAAATTTACAAAATACTGGAAGAAGTTGAAATTTGAAAAAGGGATGAATGTGGAAATAAAAATAGATTGAGAGAAAATAAAATTCGATCGGCAGAAGTTGAAATAAAATTGACAGATTGAGAGGAATCAAAAATGTAATGAGAGATAATTGTGACATGATTGAGAGAAAATGAAAATGTATAACATTTAATTTTAATATAATTTTCGCAAACAGTCTCACATATGTTAAAAATCAATCTTATACCATGATGTCATGTAAAAAAGTTATGTAATTGCTTTATTATAATGTTTTTTTTATTTCTTTAGATAATATACACTTACTATGTTCTATCTTTCATTTTGATTATTATTATTTCTGTTTTTTTCCGCTACTGGAATCTCCACCTACTTAAGTAACAATTTTTTTTTACAATAAAATAGTTTGTTATTAACGAATCTACCCAATTCAACAAAGAAAAAATTTCTCGTGTTTGAATTGGGGAGTAGTGCCGTTACAGTATATGTAAGGTAAAAGAAAAAAAAAGAAATTTTTTTAAGTAAGAAAATAAGTAAACTTATCCACTCCCGAATTTGAATATAGAGACTTACAAACTGATTATAGTTCTATGTAGCCAATGAACTCCCCTATTTTTTGTTTATTATCACATACTTGAAGGATTTATAAAAAAAATATAAATAAATCTTTAACCTTAAAACATTTTAAAGAATCTAGAGAATATTTATTTTGTTATATTTTGAATTTACAATATAGTATATAGTCGTTTTATTAAAAAAAAATTTTTGAAAATTTGCCACATTTTGGCAACAAAGCAATCCGAGGTTTTGGAAATTGTGCCATAATGTGGCAAAAAGCGCTCGAGTAGTTATATATCATGTTAACAAGTATATATAGTAATGGAATTGACTAACATAGCAGTTACTAAATTGGATATACAGTATAGATAAGTAAAGGTAAGAATATAGATGTAGTAACTAAAACATGATTACGCATATTGTGAACATTTTAAATTTGTAGTGTCGATATGTGTGCAAATTCCAACAACAATATCATTAATATAATAATTGTCAACACCATCTTAACGTTTCAAACAATAAATAAATAAAGATCAACAGAAATAAAAAATGATTAAAATTTAAAATAATAAATTACTGTTCCGGCATTCATTTGAACAATGTGCAAAATACTGCCAACAGGCTTGTGAGAAGTAACCGCTGAGCAATTGTTTTAAATTTTTGTCAAGAAAAAACTATTAAAACATTTGAAAGTGTAAATATTAATTATTATAGAATCACCTTTGCGTGGAAAAGTGGCTTTGCAGGGAATTAAATTAACACTCATTCGGCGATGAAACATCTGCAGGCGGTAGCGGGTAGGTCGGGGACAAGTGGCGAGTACCGCGCTAGACATAGACACTTAACCATCTCAATGGCGATATTGCTTTATTAGCAAAAAGAATATCCTCTAAAACTGCGCTCGTTTCTAATGAAAAATGTATTGAGTGAATTCATTCCGACGGAGTCTTTGATGTCTGCACGAGGGGAGTGGGGAGGGCGGGGAAGACGGGGAAGGCGGGGAAGGTGGGGAAGGCGGCGGGCACTCGGGCGCTGAATGCCGAGGGTGCTCGGCTCGTGTCCCGTCACAATAGTGCCGCGCGGCGCCGCATCGCGCCACAGTGCTTCAGTCACCAGTTCCCGCCACCCGAGAGCTGATCAGTGGGTTGATCAACCAATTATAGACAGCCACCTTAATATTGACATCTATTTCATCGAATCTTTTTATTTATTTAATGGTACTTACTTTATTTATTTATTTCTACTTGTTCTCCGTGAAACTTTGAGGTACATGTAAGTATAGAAAGGTATCAGAGGCAGTTTTACTATTTTGTTACATGCGTCAAAAGACAGTTACTGAAATGTGTGCAAGTGACGTTGAAAATGTCGACGGTCATCGTAGAATCATTAGGCAAGTTCTCTGTTGATTGACGAGTTCTGATAGGCAGAAGTCTTCGCTTTCTGTAGATAAAAGGTTTCGTGGGATCTCCCACGAGTGTTTTTGTTAGGCGTGTTATAAGCTAACATTTTATTTCCTTCGTCTAGGATTCTCATTACTTATGATTTGGGTGATTTTGACCATTTCTTCTTTACCGAGAGGAATGTTTTGTTGCACTGTGGCTATTATGTCTTAACAAATAACCAATCACACGTTATCACGCCGTTTTCCCAGAGAGTTAGGCAACTACCACACTTGCTTCAATCACCTCTTTATATCGTGTTATACATACTCTTCTGTTACACTGACACTTGAAATTAAATATTTGATGTAAATACAATATTTAGTATAGAATTAAACATTTCAACAACTGTCATTACAATAAAACGTCCCATACACAGCAATACATACGTGAAAACAAAGCGAGCATTTGCATTGAATCTCTTGCATATATTTGGCTTAATATGTGGTACAACAAAGTGTCCGAGGAATAAACTCCGTCACGGCTCGTGAGCACCTATCACCAGCACCATTAACGTCACCCACCGGCACCTCCTAGCACCTACACCAGACCTATAGCACCCGTGAGACAGAATGCACCAAGCACTTATCCTTGTCGCCGAGCACTCTCCCAAAACTGTCACCCAGACTAAATCGAACTTTTCCCGGCTTGTCAATTTGAAACACGTGTAAAAAGGTAGACGGAATTTTTAAATCTTTCAAGATACCTCAAAACGAATTCAAAACAAATTCATATGTAGTTAACACGTTGAGTGCTGAATACGCGCCTGGCGCGTATTACGAACACTCGCTGGGTGCTGAGAACGCGCCTAGCGCGTACGGATTAAAAACACAGTAAATGATAAAAAAACTTCATGATCATCGCTAGCTAAATATATTTTAACGCCTCATCGTTATAATTGAGCTCAGAAATACTTTGGATTCAGTCTGTAAAGGTCGTTTCTCTCATTTAGGCATATAAAGCCGCGTTCACACTGTGACATTCAATAAAAGCGGAATTTTTATTTTAAAATTATTTTCCATTTTTTCAAAAATACTTTTTTATAGTCCAAAATGGATAGTTCGTCAAAAATAGCGAGAATGGAAGAATATATAATAAATATATTATAATATATAGTGGAGTACAGATGACGAATTAATAAATAAGTATAGTGAACACGAGAGCAATTGTGAATATGAAGTTCGTACGGAATCAGAATTAGAGGACGGAAATAGTGATGGCGAAAATGATTAATTTTTTTAACGATAGGATGAAGACCATTTACACACCACTGGAGGAGCTTACAATTGATGAGCCGTTAGTTCTGTGGAGAGGCAGACTTCTGTTCCGACAGTACATGAAGGACAAAAAAGCAAAATATTAGATGAAGTTGTACATGGTTGTACAGTTGGACAATCTCATGGTTTAAAAATAATTGTATACGGTGGTGCTGCAGATACAGATTTGAGTGGTAAGGACCACATGAACAAGGTGGTTCACAAACTTATGGATGGAAAAACAAAGATTGGTTACAGCTTGAATACGGACAATTTTTACAATAGTGTTCCTTATGTGGAAGCATTTTCAGAAAAAAACTCTTATGTAACAGGGACTCTTCGAGTGAATAGGAAAGACAATACTGAGACAATAAAAAATAATAAAATAAAACTCAGAGAAGCCATTAGCCAGTACACAAATAAAGGGGTATGAGTCACAAAGCGGAAGGACCGCAGAGAGGTAATTAGTATATCATCAGAGTTTGATGGGGAACTAACAAATACTACTAATCTTTATTTTATTTTTTATAGTGAATACCTCACAAGAGTCCCAACTGCTCCCTTCTGGAGCCAGTGAGACTATAGCATCCCCAATTGGGGTATGTTATGAGGCTGAAGGTAAGTGGTAAAGGGAAGGAGACGAGGAAGAGGAAGGTGAGGAAGTACCTGGATATTCAGATCTAGTCACTAAACACGGCTAAAGCCATTTCAAGCAACGTTTCAATTCTTAATTATGGTCTTACACCAGGGCGATACTAGGAAAGAAATCAACCAAGATAATAAATTATAATAAATTTATGAGTGGCGTCGATTACCACGATCAGTAGATATTGGCGTACTATCCCTGTCGAAGGAAGACGTTACGTTGATACAAAAGTAAGATATTCATTTTTTTCAAACGATTCTCCTAAATGCATCTGTACAATTCAACCAGCGAAGAAAAGATGACGTTCTACGATTTTAGATTATCAGTCATGGAAAACTAGCTTGGTCCCGTTCCCTCTTGCCCTCGGTTTTTTATAGTAAGGAAAATGCATCTGCCATCTTTCTTCGAAAAAGATACCAAAGGAAAAACTAGGAGAAAAAGATTTAAGGTTTGCTGGGAGACACGGAGGGAAAGAAAAGACTCAATTTTTTGTTGTAAGGAATGTAGTAATTGTGCTGGGTTTTGTTTAGAACCTTGTTTTCTAACCTTCCATGAGTCGAACAACCTATACATTTTGCGATTATTGTTTATTACTTTTTTGAGTGCATATGTATAATAGAGGGTATGACCGAGGGGACAAACTCTAGGGGACGCCCACGCCGAGAGTACCCGCAGGACCTGCTGGTGGACATGCGCTGCTCATCATATATGCAGACTTCAAAAGAGCCGCACAAGACAGGGAAGAAAGGAAGAGAATAATAGAGCAAATTGCTGCAAACTAATCCCAGGATTGAAACCAGAGAGAGAGAGAGATGTTTTAAAATAACTGTGTTTTTGGTAACAATTATTAGTTGTTTTTTTATGAATTTACACGTGTACTACTACATACTACTTTTTTTGATTTCTCTCTGGTTCTTTTTTTATATTTGCAATTTCTGTTACGTCTTGTACGTATACAATAAAGTGTTTTGTAAATTATTTGTTTGCATTTATTTATTTCTAGCGAGTACCCGGTATGCGTTACAATGCCAATCAAAGAAAGTGGGTTTATTTTTTATTTTATTTCTATAAAATATTACGGTGTTCACATAATTATTAATTTTATATATAATAATATAATTTTTAAACTTTTTATTATGTTGTGTGTAAGGTGGGTTTGAGAAGGTAAAACTGTGGTTGGTTTGTGATGGTTTTTGTTTTGATTCTGTTTGTTCAAGTCCTTTTGGATACACGATATGTTTTCTTTTCATATATGGTACGTACACAAATAAATCAGAAAGTTTTCCAACCAGTAAGCACGCCACATACAACTGTCAGTAGGTATGAGAAGCGTGGATTTTCCAAAATTTACCCCTGCTTTCTCCTATCGTTACTATATCCCCTTTGCAATCCCTCCTTCTGCCCATCCCTCATCACCCCTCATCCGTGTGTCCTTTCCCATGCGTCCCCCTTCCCAACCCCGTTTCCCTCCCATGTCCTCTTCCCCTCCCATTTCCCCTTCCCCTTGAGCGTTCCCCTTCTACCTTTTCCGCCTTCTCCCCCTCACGTGTCCTTCCGTTCCGCAAACACATTCCCTACCTTCTTCTTCTTCACGTTCCCCTTCCCATGAACTTTCCCTAAAGTTCATGCGAATTCCCCTGAATTCCTCTCTCCTGGATTCCGCTTCTCCTCGATATTTCTCCCTTTTTCGCTAAACTATATGAAATATATACACACTTCTCACAACTGTCGGTGTGGGACGCATGGATTTTCCCAAATGTTCTCCCCCCCTATCATATACCGTTACTAGGTCTTATTCGCAATCCTCTCCCATCCCTCCGTCATTGCCATTCGCCCCTTCCTGCGTCTTTTTCCCCTCTCGCGCTCCCTTTCAGCTTCCCTGACATACCCTCCTCCTGCGTCCCCCTTTTCCGCAACCAAAGCTCCCTCGTTTCCCTCCCCTTGCTGCGATCCTCTTCCACCTCCCCCATCTTCCCCCTTCCGGGAACCCCCCTCTTTCGTTTCCATTTTTCAAACAACTCGCTAGCCACATATTGTAATTTTTTTTCACTAATTTCATAACGACATAGCAACTAACCAACGTTATATTGCAATCGGATGAACGGTGTAGAAAATAATTTCATAACGCTATATCTCACCCTTATACATAGAAACCATTCTAGGCATGCGCACGACAATTACCAAAGTTAGAAACATTATTTTTTATGATAAATTGCTAAAAAAATTACTATAAAGAATTATTTGATTCATTGAAAAAAAATATTTATAAAAGTAATTGACAGGAACGCTTTATTCATATCGCCGTGTGAATGCGGCTTTACTTTACTCGACCTTGAAATTCGCATGTTTTTGTTTCGCACCTGGCACATCCAGGTGACTCACCCCGTGATTTTTGTATCAATAATATCAACCTCTGCAATGTGTACATACAAATTGTAAGTATTTTGTTAGGAAAAACATTTTTTTTATCAGTTTTTTTCTGTATTTAAATTCGATATAATCTGCAGCATGCAGCGTTAGCACTAGAAAATACGACGCAATGAATGAGTTAATTTCTTGTGGGATAATGATAGGATAGAGAATAATAAAAATTAAAAATGTTTCTGTATTTATTTTTTACTATAAATAATTCAGAATGATATAAGGGTAACGCGTTTGGGGGATTTTAAGAGGATCGTAAAAATAATTATAACGTTGAAATATTTAATTGAGCTCGTGAATCGATTCACGCTAGGGCCAGGATAAGTTATATTAATGATTGCTGAGAGTGTAATTATCGGCTGGGGGGCCATAATCTTTGCCGTTCCGAAAGGCTTTCTGTTATTATACATATCGTGTTAATTAAATGCTTCAATCCACTTTTCTCGCTCTAACCAAAGTGGAGGAAAGATGGTTGTTTTATTGTTACCTTTGCATGCCGTCCTACCAAATCGCGCAATTATTAATATAACTTTTATTACCGAAGAACAATGCCAAGTCGGGGAAGTTTTATTGCGGCTACCTTTAATTATATTATCCTATGTCTAACTAAAAGATAAACACGTTTTGTAAATCTTACTTACTAGTTAATAACTTTAAAGGCTTCTTAAAAACTCCCATCAATGAAGTGAGGAAAATGATAGGGGAAGAGTAGATGTGTGAGGTGTTTGAGGTGCTCTTTGTACTGTTTCCACCAGACGACGGGGGTTTGACAAAACGCCTTTACGTATTTATTTGAGCGCTCTTTCTATAGTGGGGAACTTAAAACTCCAACAAAAGTCGGAAAATCAGAAAACGTGAAACGATTTTAAAATAATTGTTTAAAACCGTCGAGGTGGAAAATGGATAAAATAAAATAAAAAACCGTCACAAACACAAATACACCTTAATGCGAGCCGAAATTGAGGGTACATTTTTATATCAAATTTCATTTCGATTCCGCATTCATATTTTAAAAATCGCACACATTCATCCGCTGTGTACGTATTCTTCTACTTGTCTCTGGGGTGTGGAGTGAGCGGGATGGCGCTACCTCGCACAGCCGGCCCGCAGGTGCGAGCGGGACGCCGATAGCGTGCCTGCCCAAAAGCGGGGGAGGGGACGGTGGTTCGGCTTATATACATAAAACACAAATTATAAATAATAGACGGACATTAATTTTTTTCGAATACATTTTTCATTTTTATATTATACCGGGGGGGTTGTCGGAGGGTTGGCAGGCGCGGGCGGGAGGGGGCGGGGGGGGGGGAGGGAGGCGAAGAATAAAGAGAAGCGCAATTTGATTTTTAATATTTCACGAAGAGGGTGATAAGGGGGGCAGTTTTAACGGGTTACACGGGGTGGCCGAATGCCGCTAGTGGCGGTGGGGGCGGGGGGTGGTGTGGGCGGTAGGAGAGGGTGGCCCAGAACAAATAACATGCAGCCTATATAAATCGACAGCGCCCCCGGCCGTGTGCGCCCGACTTATAAATCATCCGCAAGTAAATTTGTGATGTTTGCATTAGGCATCGAGGCATCTAGATATAACGAAAAATAATTGCGCCTTATGCGTAATTTATGGGCCGTCATACGTTCCCCGTACATCAGATCGTTAATAATCATTTTGTTTACTTTTTGGATACGAATCGGTCGAAGGGAAAATCTATCGATGGAATATTTAATTTATAAAAAAACATTTTCCATTTTTCTGCCGTTTACATAGACGATAATGACTGGCGCGAGGAAAATTTCAATAATGCCTTCTACTTTATTCTGTAAACACGAAGTAAAGAAATGCAAATATTGTGAAGAACTTTACACGATCGTTAGATCAAACGGAGGGAGTACTCCCGCTCCTACCTACCTACCTGGGCTTTGGTAAACACGAGGATGCCCTTCGCCCTTTGCGTATCGAAATAATTATTCTATTTCTTCGCGACGTATTCAGGGGAAGAAGGGGGGGGGGGGGGGGAAACTAGGTTTAAAAAACTATACATTTCTCTTATTTGCAAAGCGAGTACGTGATTGTTTACACGTTAAATTTATTTATCAAGCAATAATCCTGCAATCTTACATTTAAACGTGTTACGTTTTGTTTTCCCGATGCGCTCGAGTAACCTTCGGCAAGCTAGGATCGGTGGCCGCTCTATAATAGCCACTTCTTTTAGACCGCGGCGCGCAATGTTATTTTAGGATCTTTGTTTGATTTGTTCCTTAAATAAGAGGTTTCTATGCAAGCTTTACACGCCTTTTAACGACAACATTCTTGTTAACATAAGAATGTCGAAAAAGAAGAGAAAACAACCTTAAAACATTAATGTACAAGGTACCCAACCTGACCACCTAATTGTCGTAAAACAAGTATAGACACGTACACAAGTACAAACTTATCTGTGCATTCGGATTTCGGAGGATTCTTTAGAGTAAATATATTGAGACAAAACAGTTGACTGTAAGACTCGGTTGTTACTTTCATTATTCCTAAAAATAAATATAAATATTAGTGATAATGTATAAATACTCACTTACAACGGAATCAAAATGCTTGAGTAGTTTAGTAGGCCTACCTACACAAAGAAATATAAGCAAAATATTGATTTCTTATATTTTAATTCATAGGCGCATAATATATTTTCCCCTAAGCACAAGTTTTCTCATCGGGAGACAATTTTTTCAAGCAGCACTTTTTATTTTCATAAAAAATTTCAAAGCTTTTTAAAACATAAATGTTCTTCTATTTTTAGATGCCCAAAACTTTAGCCTAGCCCTCACATTCCTACTGAATACTTTTAAAACTCATTTTATTAACACGAATATTTTAATTTTTATTAAACGATGGAAATTTTTTGCTAAAAATACAATTAACACATAAAATGAGACAAAAGGTTTATGTCTGGACAAAACAAAAGGTACCTACCAACAATTTTTAAGACTTTATAACACCGAAGAAAAATTAACACAATACTTTTACATTAAATTATAATTTGAACCGTTACTTTTTCAAATATTAAATACTTATTTTTTAATGTATTAACCTTTTACATAAATAATAATACTTTACTCCTCTATATAAATACAACGAAATCTTGTTTTTATTTTTCTTGCTCAATTTAAATAAGGGGACCTATCCAGAAAAAAAAGTGTTAGTTTTTTTAGTAGACTTTAGAGTTGTGGAAAAAAAATTACTGTGTGGATTAAACATTTTTTGCAAAGTATCGAGGGTAGAAGGATGTGAGTTTGCGGCTTATGGGCGAAGCTCAGAAATAAATCTATCACGGGATGTCTGGAAAGTTTTCGACTCTTTTAAGTTCAGCCACTGCAAAAATATTGGTCATTTCTGCGTTTCGTCTTTTCATGGCCTCTACAAAATTATTTTCACCGTACAAAATATTACACCGGAATGTAAATAAATGTGTTTTGTATTTATATAAAAGCAAAGGTTTTTTTTTCAAAAAATTGATAAATTAATTTACAAAGAAAGTCATAATAATTGGTTTATGATGTATTCTTTGCTTGCCATCATGATAAAATTCATATTTAATTAAGCTAGCAAAATCGTTTTTAGTCTAGTGAATATATTTTTTTTTTGCTCACACTGACAGACTTATTCATAATATTATAAAACCAAAACATTGTTTAGAGATTATGTGCTACTTAATAATAGTCTTTTTTTGGTTTAACTGAAGATTGAACCTTCCTACCAATATTCATAATATTATAAAACCAAAACATTGTTTAGAGATTATGTGCTACTTAATAATAGTCTTTTTTTGGTTTAACTGAAGATTGAACCTTCCTACCAATCAACTGAAGTCGGCAACTCTACCAACCGAGCCAAATCCTGATTGTATAAGACCGACATTTATTGGGTAGATTAACTGCTGTAACGTCATCGAATTTCAGAGAAATGCGTAGATCTCCGCGTATGTGTGCGTGATTGATACCAAAAGTTGAAAGAATTCATTGTCATATAAGTCTATCTGCCGAATTTCAGTCGATCACACCAAGATTCCACTTCATTCATACATTCAATCAATAAAATTTTTTATTTAAATATATGTTTTAAAAATTTTGGTGATATCAATAAACGACAGATATAATGAAGAAATCAAAAATGTTTTTAAACAAAATTTACAAAATTATCTTAAAATCTGATCAGTTCTAAGATTAAAAAAATCGAACTCCTCCGTGGATATCGTCTGGCTATCGATGCAGGAGGTGGTTGTGCTGGTGGCTCCGGTGGTTTTGTCTGCACCTATTGTCTGCGAGGAGCGAATAGGGGAGTGCGTCCCCATGGCAACGCGCCACCAAAGGGTTATTTTTCGCACCCCGATGTACCGAATGCCCCGGGTCTCCTTTCTGGAGAGGATGCAGTGGGACTTTGTGTGCAACGGAAGACAGTGTACTTTGATTATGGGTATTTTTTGTATTTTGATTGATGTGACAGGCTTCGAACGCGTCACAGATAAATGATCCTGCTTCTAAATTTTTTGTTAGAAGCTCTCTGCTGTTACAAGTGTTGTTTAAGAGGAAGCGAAAGGTTAAAACGCACCTTCTTAGGTTGAATGGCTATAGACTGAATATGTATCTATCAGTGTATGTGGTGAAATTCTTGGCTCTTAGCCCAAAAAGAAACTTATTCAAAACCTAACGAATTTTTGATTTTTTTTTTTTTAAAACCTGTATTGTACTTTTTTCTAAGGTGGAAAATAATTTCACAATCGTCTTGAAGAATGAGATAACATTTAAGAACCGTAATTAAGCTTTCGTAATAACTCCCTCAACACCGCAACCCCAATGATGACGTGTGCCCTGAGGGAAATTATAGAGTGTGTGTGGAGTTAACGTAAGAAAATTCAACGTTTCATTGATGGTTTCATTCTTCTTTCTCTATTTTCCAAAATTTGATCTTCATTTGTCTTCTTC
Source organism: Limnephilus auricula (assembly GCA_951813805.1). Taxonomy (NCBI): domain Eukaryota; kingdom Metazoa; phylum Arthropoda; class Insecta; order Trichoptera; family Limnephilidae; genus Limnephilus; species Limnephilus auricula. Next base: position 36,920,941 of record OX638391.1, read on the forward strand.
CCTCTCCGAATTTTTCATTCTTACCAACCACTTATGGATAGCAACTACCAAAATAAATAAATGTTCTAGTATCTATAAATCAATCTCCTCAATATTATTTATTTCATCATTAAATAACGTACCCTCAGACATCCCTCCCCCACATTATTAAGGACACAGTCAAGTTGACCTCTGGAATCGAGAGACGGGTCATTTCGTGGGATCATATATTATTTGCAGAGATGATGAAAACGCGATGCAATAATTCGTCAATTTTTCATCCACATCTCTGTACCTTCAAATACTTCGGTAGCATATAATGACTGTAACCAGTATTTTAAGCGATTCTCAGGATCTTCTTGGGAATATTCAAAAAATTCAACAGGAAGATGGCTCCATTCAATCATTTTAAAATAAAATAATTGTTTAAGTGAACAATGTACGTTCCGACGATGGCTGTCTTCTGAAATTTTCCGTGACGACACTCCAGGTCTGTCAAGGTCCGACCAGCGAATCCAAGCCAGGTCCTCGCGTCTAGCATAGAGTGGCCCCTCTCCGCCGACGGTTCCCCCCTCAGCTCTCAATCCCCTCGCGTGACAAAGCCCTCCGCAACTCATGTAGACCGACGGCCACCAGCCCTCAGGTCTTCGGAAGCAGTAACAAAGAAGTTAATCAGCTGACTTCGTCGGGTGTTAACATAAATCCACTCGCACAACGCGGTTAAACAAAAAGTAATCCATCTTCGTAGATTACGGTGGGAGATGGTCAAACAATCCTCGACCAACCTATTTTGAAGTTAAGAGGTTAGATTTTGCAACACACGCGGAACACTTAAGTATTTCATTGTCTGTCATTCTGTCCCGCTCACAATAAGCTCTCACACACTTACGATACATTCGAATGCGAAACTTGCAAATGGGACAACTGCCGTAATCTCTCAGTAAACTCACAGAAATCGCTCGAAAAAGGGTTTCGGGAAAAAACATTTTTCTACATCCAAAATTTCAGGAAATTATAATTTAAAAATAAAAATATGTTCTCGAAAGAAGAAGTTGTGTCGGAATGTTTTTATAATTTTGTATTTTTTTATGAGAATTGGGTTAGCAGCACATTTTCCTTAAATAATATTTTCCGATAAATTGTACATGTTTGACTGTGAATGTTTACGTTAATACGAAAGGCAACGAAAATTTAAAGGGCAATTTAGAAGGCAATATAAAAAAAATATTTATTTCGTGCAAATTTTCGATGTAGAAAAGCGTCCTTTTTGTATGGGCCGAAAAGCGAAGTCTATCGTCTTAACGCGGCACATGTTAAAACCAACGTGCAAAATCCAACATCCTCGCGTACAACGCGGTAAATATCGCTCCCATTCGGAAATTTCGCGGTCAATCCTTCCGCAGGTCGACTCGCAACCATTTATTTACAAAGACATAACTCAAACACGCCCGTTTTACTTTTCCAACTTCCCTCGAAATGACACTGAACTCGTCACCCAAAATCAAATATTCACGTCTGCCGCCATGATAGCTTCTGCTCCGTGATTCCAGCGCCTTTTTGTCGCGTTACCAACTTTTACCGTCAAAAACCCAGTGTTCCCGCTATCATCATATCAAGTACTTAACGTGACAAACTCTTATTATAATGCGTACGGAGATTTATGCGTTATATGACATGTACCAGAGGCCCTAGCACGCTCGCTCTATAACGATCGATAGGATAACTATCGGTAACTTCTCATCGTTCTCTAGGATAACTGCACATCGCTACCGTACAAACAACAGTTGATGTCGAATATGTTAAGGACACTTAGTCATTGTGAACTGTCACTTATTCGTTAGCGATCTGTAGTCATGCTAGGGAAGGATGAGAAGTTACCGATAGTTATCCTATCGATCGTTATAGAGCGAGCGTGCTAGGGCCTCAGATCTCTTCCCGATAGAGAGTGAAAGAAATACTTCATTATAAGTATTAGTTATGTCCACAACAATAGTCGGTCACTACTTCAAATTGTTTCTGGATGCTTAGTTTTTAGTAGATTTCACAGTGGAATATGCTCTCAGAATCGTCGTCGTGTAAGACCGCCATTCAGTATTGAATGGTTGCTTGAAATTGCTTTAGCCGTTTTTGGTGACCAGATTTGAGTAGCCAGGTACTTTTCCTCCTTTCTCTTTGTCCTCAGCTCTTTACCTTCAGCCCCACCAACCTATATGCCATAGTCTCACTGGATGCAGACGGTTGATGGCAATCGAGACTGTTGTGGTGTTCACGTAGTAAAAAAAAAATGAGAAAATTCTTCTAACCTTTACGTGCGGTTGAAAAGAAGTTCTTGACTGTTGTGGCAGGTATAAAACGGCATAATTACTGCCAACTGTGTTTGTTTTTATTTAGTAAAGGGTTCTCGCCTTCACTAGAATATTTTAATAATTGTACCGATATCCATCGATGTCAACCATCAGGATAGGTGTACAGATTTTATATTTATGAATTATATTAAAGCGATTCTGTGTGGCGGTTATAAATAGGTGGCAATGGCTGAATTGGAAAAAGCGCACGTCCCGGTAAGACGAGAGTTTCTGGGTTCGAGTCCCAGTTGTGACCGCTATCTTTTATTTTTCTGAGTCTTGTTCATTTTCATATTTTAATTTATTGATGATAACTTTATTTTTACTAACCATTTTGGATAAAATGTTAACATCATGTACACAATGTAAAAGCCCGATGGGAGTACAAAAGAGTAAATAAATAACTAAATAAATAAAACCTGAATCATTCAGACCCTGTTCCGAATCTTGCAAACCGAGTCCGTATATCATGCATACAGAGCTCATTACACACAGGCAAAAAATAACACAACAACCAGATTATTCTCGTTGATGCAACGTACGATTATTAAGGATAATTTCTGTTTGCTACTTGCATTTACCATTACGACCATACTTTAGTCTTAAGGAAAGCATAAAAGCGCATTTCAGTAGCGTCAAATAAAAACACGATAAGGAATACGGGGATATATTTTTCTCACAGATTTAGCAATTTACCAGACAAAAAAAGCCATCTCAGCACTCACTCATATATATACGAGAATATATACAAGCGAACATGTTAGCTTTAATATAATAGGAGATTTTTTAAATGTTGACGCCATATTTATTATTTCCCATCACAGAACCTAAATAATAATCAAATTATAATAAGTTAATTATAAAGGCTTAGGACCAGTACTTTGAACCATTTTGAGATGTTTTAGACACTAGTTTAGGAGGTTACCCATAGATTACACATTTATCTCCTAGATAGATGTTAGTACCCTTCTGTAGTGCACAGCAGTTGATAATGCAGGGATAAATACTATTGCAACCTCAAGGTCAAGCCCAGAATAATTCCTACCGCACGCCAAATAAGCCATCAGAGCTCATTGTTATCTGTTACAAATAAAGCGCGTGTTTTCATTGTGAGACAAACTGAGAGGAGGTCAACACGTTTGAAGTTGTTACCAACGCAGCGAGCATGTGTACTGCTTCAAAAAAGTGCAGTGATGGCCATGATGATGACTTTCAACCTGTCAGCGTTTAATCAATTTTGAATACCGTTATGCGTAAACATTTAAATTTATTCAAGTAAAGACTTGGGGGGGTAAACTGGCGAATGCGTTACGAAAAGTCTAATGCGTTACGTGCGAGGCGAACGAGCAGTGTGCGCGCACATTATCTTTTTCTCTTCCTCTCATAGCCAGTGCATGAAGATTATTCGTAATTTCATTTCGTTCTTGAACGATTTTGTAAATACTGTAGGAGCAAGAGAGAGCAGTGCGCGCGCCCATTTTCTTTCTCTCTATAAGTTTTACTTCAGTTGTGTGATCTAAAGCACACTTTTTTTTCATGGAAACCATCCCTTCAAAGAATTTGAACAATCCATTGCATTCAAAGCGTAGTTCCAAAATCTGTGAAGGTTTTACTTAAGTCCTATTACTATTCCGTTAGTTAGTTATTTCACAGAACTCGAATAGAACTTTCTTCAAAAAAATTTAATTTAACTTTGAAAATTTATTAATTGTTCAATTTGAAAAACGCAACAGGGCCGAGAATCAAATACTGTATTTGAAATGGCTGATTTTAAGATCACGTTAATTGTGACGACAGTCAAAAATTATCCACTTACACAATCGTCATCAGTATGTCAGTTACGGACACTGTATTTTTCACGAATACAAAACCAACTCTGGGAATTCGCCAGGGATCGAATCTAAGACTTCTCCTCTTTCTTTTTTCATTAACGACTAGAATAGACATTTAATGGGCATTAATAGGAAGATTTAAGAATATACGAGACCATTTCTCCCTCAAAATATCTCTATTCTTCAGCAGAATGATCTTGATTGGTCAGAACTGAACAACTTACCTTTCAGCGTTCAGAAATGCAGTGTCGTTACATTATTCTATTTGACCTTTAAAATTTGTAATCTTCTCCGTGATATAACCGTTTTACAAAAAACATGAAAAAAAATGTTTCTTACCTTCATCATTATTTTTTGTGGCTGTACAAGAATAAACCCCCCCTCAAGTGAAACAATGAACACGTTAGAATCATTTACACATAGCGGTTTGAATAATTTTCTTCAATGTTCATTGTTGGTTCGATCTTTATTTACCATTTACAGTGGTCGCTTGTTTGCAGTCGGTAAGCCTAGGCTATACGGAGAAAGTACGTCGATTTGTCACGAATAGAGCAAATAAAATTGCGAATTTAATGAAATGAATCCACACCCCCGGGAGTGTGTTTGTACGGTCCGTATATGCCGCCCCTGGGCGATACCGTAATTGGATGCTCCATATAAAATGTTCAATATGACGGCAGGAGTGTACCTACTATACTCTGCAGTAGAGTGTACAGGATACTGTGTACAGGTGGTTGGGCATTTAATAACATGGGAAGGGTCATTGCTACTAAAACTGTCTTGAGAATGCTGCGAGATTGGAAAAACAACTATTATTAAATTTTTATAACTAGCTGATACCCGACGTACGTTAAAATGCCACTAAAATAAATAAAGTGTTTCTCCCTTCGTGTCCTTTCCCATTCATCCCCGTTCCCCTTCCGCCTTCTCTTCGACTCCCACGCCCCCTTATCCTCCCGCGTTCCCCTTTCACCTTCCCCGTGTTCCCTCTCCCTTCTTCCACTGTTACCCTTCTCGCGAACCCCCTTTCACGCTATCCCCTTCCACCTTCTCCACCCTCCCGCGAATCTCCCCTCTCTAACTCCACTCCGCCTCTCCCTCATTCCTCTTCCCATCGCGCCTTTTTTCCCTGTCACAAAACTCCATAATTACACCTATTTATAAAACAACTCGCGTGTGATTTATTTTAATTTTTTTATGCAAATTTCATAAAGCCAGAGCTCACCAACACATATATTTATAGAAACCTTCAGGCATGTTCACAACAACCCTTCAAATTTTCATCGCAATAGGATGAAAAGTGTAGGAAATAATTTTATAACGCCAGAGCTCCATTACTATTATCAACTATCCTATAACCATCCCGGGTATGCGAACAACATATTTCCTAAGTTTTATCGCAATCGGATGAAAGGTATGGCCGCGCATAACATACGAACAAACAAATATTAATTTTTATATATTAGATAAAAAAACAAACAAAAAAATTGCTAGAATTAGTAAATACTTTATTTAATCTATAAGTGCTTCATGAGTATGTTGACCTCTCTTACACAGGTATGGTGTTTGATCCACAGCTTTCTAGATGTGTGATCTTTAACGGTAACGAATAGAAAACGGACGTTTTCAGTAAATCAGGGCCTCAGCACGGTTAAATTTCGCTGTGAGTCCAACATTATCAAGCAATGTTTGAAAATATTTAATATTATTGTAACAATAAAAAATATACCATGTTCGACTCCTAGGACACGGTCCGGCTAGCGGCTTAAATTGATAATTAGTGTGTTTGAAAAAAATTGATCGATTTTCACTCGAAGTAAGGAAAATTGATCTTTATTAGGGAACACTACACACCTACAACATATTTCTATCGTTGAAGAAAATATTTACAAAAATTTGAAACAGAAAAATCAGAAAAAGATTCTGTCTCACTAGGAATTGAACCCAGTACCTAGTCTTGGCAGACTTTGCTCTTGCAATTCCTAGTTGCGATTAAATCTTTTACTGATTATTCAAAGTTTTATTTGAGTCGCTAAAATTGTCTCCATTGCCTATTATTTAAATAAATATATATTGCCAAAAGTTGACAGAATGCATGGTCATCGATTACGAACCCTTCTGCCGAGTTTCAGCTCGATCGGATGCCGGGAAGTGGGTTACTTTCCACTTTCAAGATTTGTCGTCATTTATTCAAGAAAACAAAATTGAAAATCAAATAGATGTATTTAAAAATACAGCATCAGAATCACGGGGGCGTGACATATCAAGGAATGCGGAAAAGGCTTAGGGAATTTGAAAGCTGCTTTCAACTAGCAAATAAATAATTAAACAGTAGGACAAAATAAAGTGTATAAAATCAATTTTGGGTATAATAGTGTTTCCGGGCCTTCCATCAATGTTCAAGAATTTTAATCTTACTTGTTGGTTGGGAGCGGCTCCGGTGCGCTGTGCGGCCCGTCTGGAGGCAACTATTCAACAGTGGGCTCAGTGTGGCTTTATGTTTTCAAATCGATTTAAAAACCGACCCATACAACAAAGGTAAAAGCAATTTCGGTGCAATTTATTTTACAATAAAAATACAGAAGCTTAATCGGAAACTGGCTATTTCCCGGGAAAAATAAAGTGGTATCTATATTATTGTAATCGTAAATTGTAGTAATGGTCGCATTTTACAAAATGACTTAATTGTTATGTTAGCAAAAAGATTATTGTTTAAAGCGGTCGCCCTGCGCATTACATTTTATTGAAATACATAAGATCTATGTTAAAACATAAGCAATGGTGCTGCATTACATATTTATGGTTTCTGTTCACTAATGTCACATGAGTCGAGGAACAAACAAGCAGTTAGAATAAACAGATAATTAATATATTATGTATTAGATTATTTAAACAAATAGTTGTCCCAAAAATACATCGGACGCTTCATCATTAAAGTAACTTCTGTCTTTTTCGTTTTCATGCGAGACGTGTGAGAAGGAAGATTTTTAGATGTCGATAAAATCAAGGACGATCTCTTTCTGAGACTACTATAATTAATAGTATTGATTTGCATGAGTAGGAATTAAAGGAATCAATATATTTAAAAAAAACTCTTTTAATGCATACATATTTCTAATAAATATAATATATTATTTACCCGCCTCGGAACAGACTTTGTCTAGTGAGGCAGGTATACAATATAACACTATGTAATTAAATAAAAATTATAATAAACGTCCGGGTTGCCGGCACTGAAACTGAAAACAAAATGAGACAAACATTTACTATGAAAACAAAATGGACAAAAAATTATTATGAACCCAAAATGTACCAAACAATTATTATGAACACAAAATGTGACAAACATTTACTATTAATACAAAAAGTGACAAACAATTATTCTGAACCCAAAATGTGTCAAACAATTACTACGAACACAAAATGTGACAAACATTTACTATGAACACAAAAAGTGACAAACAATTATTAGGTGATTTTTATTAACACAGAGTGATTTACTGATTTACTAAGTGATGGGGAAACATCGTGTTTTATGACATATTATTTGAACAGGTTACATAAAAAAACTCGCATATAATGCAGTCATCCGCATAAAATCATAATCCGATTTGATAAACGCAAAATTATAAATAATCGTTCCCAAAACATTTCATATATTTATTTACATAATCGAGGTTACCCAAAAAACTACTTAGTTTGGTCAAATTTCATGCAAAGAAACTAATGTTCACAAAAAAATTGTCAATTTTTTAAAATACATAGTAAAATTCGGCATTCTATTTGTTTCATCGTTTGAGAGTCTCAAGGATGATAAAGTGTTCTTACTTATCACGGCAGTATTTATATCAAAAACGTAGGTTGACTTTTTGCAACAAACACAATTAACTAAAAATTATCGCCTTTTTTACAAATTTACATAGTTTTGTATCGCTGACTGATTGCTTGTGTACACTAAAATTTTACACAGACACACTGCGTGAAAGATTACCGTGTCCACGAGGATTTCCCTCTGGCTCCTATCGCCGTGTAAACTATCAGTGGGCGTATAATTGTTAAGCCCGGCTTAAGCCCGAAAAAGGCCGATTCACCGCCCGTCGCGCCGTTCTTCGTTCACTGTTCACCGTTCATCGGCGATCGGAACGGGAGGAAAACTAGAGGGTGGCGCGTCAACCAAACTGTCAACCGAACATCACCACCCAATTCGCTGATCTTTTGCGCTGGTTCAACGAAAATCTGCGCTATAATTCTCAGGAAACATTTAAAACAAATAAAATGTTTGTACTCGTTTCAAAACTATTCGCGTTTTATTTTATCTTATAAACTGTTTAACCCATTTGTCAATAGAATCAGTGTATTAAAATAATTATTTTATTATTATTAGTATTTATCACGTAAAATATGCAACAAAAAAGGCGATTTATATAATTTGTTTGCTGTAAAACTTACCTATTTATAAGCTCCATGACTCACGGTGGAAATCACGTTCCCGTTGAATATAGCGGATAGACTGGATGAAGACTAAAAAGCTGTATCAAAATGTTATGATGCTAGTACTCAATGTTCGAGAGTTTTTGCAGTTCAAACTGTTAAATAGATGTGTTGTTGAAATTTGTTATGTTGCTGAGCACTGCATTACTGCGGAGGTTGCTTATATGCCATCCAATTTTTATAAATACAGATAGATGTCGTGGACAGATTACTACAAAATTACTGTGAACATTACAACTCCTAGAATCTAACGAATGCAAATGAATGAATAGATATGCTTGATGTTATTTTTTGAGATATATTTCGATATTATTTAAGAGTACGTATTTTGTTCATAATCTGTTTCTCTCCTGTGTAACATTGTAAACTTATTTATCAATTGAATATAAAAGCCTTTTATGGCGCTTAAATAAATAAATAATGCAAATTTTTCAGTAGGTAAGCATACACATTAATTGGGACCATTTTTTTGTGTAACCAACACCTCTGTCGTAGGTCACCCAAAGCAAGGCGACTTAGCAGGGGTGCCCGGGTTCATCGGGTAAGGTTTATCCGGCTCTTGGCGGCGACCAACTGCTTACACACCTCGCCAAATGGGAAGAGACTGGTGGAGAGAGACTTTTTGGCCTCTCCAAGAGGATTCTCTTGGAACATCGTCTTGCTCCGCAGTGGGAGGGATGAATTCGTATGTCCAACACTCCCGAAACTAAAAACCATATTCCAACCCACCACTCATATTTTTTTTTCTTTCGAGAACTTTCTCTCCTTCCTTTCCTATAAAATACCTTCCACACATCATCTCCCAACACCACACACAAGGCCTCGTGTGTGGTGCTAATGCAAAAAAATACACGACTTAACAGTGAAACAAGAACTTTTTTTTTAGATACGCAACTATAGCACGAGCCACTAAATAGCAGGTGCTAACAACAAGGATAAGAAGACCTTGAAAATATAAAAGAAACGCACATTAAATGATCCTCGGACACATGCGACAAGCAACAAGTGCTGCCGGCCGATCGCCAAGGATGAGCGGAAGGATGGGTGTGTTGGGCGTAAGAGATTTCTTAAAATGACACTACCTACCGGGCAGGTGTTTGAGATGTAAGGGACATGATGGACTGAATAATTAAAGTACTTATTTTATTGAGGGACATAATAATATAGAACCTTAGCAATGAAGTAAATAATACATCAGGACGTATGTTTATCGGAGAAGTGTTCACTTTAGAGAGAGTAGGAGAGAGAAAACTGTCAATTGGCATATGTATCGTTTTTCCTTCATGTAATGCGGGCTTCTTCAGGAACCACATTAATAAATTCCTACCGGTAACTCTACCTTAATCCGCCTCACAACACTGCAAACAGGGTGGTTATATGGTTCACATGTTTTTACTCAGTATAGACCTGGGGGCTTTTGAGGGGTGTCAAGTAAAATATAAAAAAGAAATACACACAATAAAATATACAAAAAAATTTAGAGAGATTGAAAGAGAGGGGTAGCTGTAAAAAAAAATTTTATGGACTTAGAGTCGACATTTATCGAGGACTTTTCAACTTCAAACAAAAAGGCGTTGAATGGCCATTTGATGACAATGTTACATTTGAATTTATGTATAACAACTCGTCCTGATAATATCGTTCTTGTATTGCCTATAATATATCCTAATCTCATACCGTTTCTTGCTGGATTAAGAGGCGCGGCCGGTTTCACACAAAACGTAGTTTTGGATTTGAGGCCGAAATACCCAACCAAACTGAAAAATTAATTATGTAATAAAAAGGAATGTCATATATCTAGCTCGGACAGGAGTTACTTTTTTTGCTTTTAAATGATGACTTATAGGTAATTAAAGAAATCTGTTTTGGTTCATTTTAGAAGCAACTTAGGATTTTTTTTTGCAAACTATATATAAATTTCTCAATAAACGATAAACAGGTTTAATTTTTAAAAAAATGGTCTTGTATATTTCCACATTTTAACGCACCATCACGTCTATTCGTCAAATGCATTGTACATAATATATTTTTGTAATACTGATCGCAGTGCCAGTGGATACAATCGTTGTTGTAATATTTATTTGGCCTTCCTAGAACAACCGATGATCGCAATGGTACAAACAACAATTGACATCGAATATTTATTAAGAATACTTATTATCAATTATTGTGAACTGTCACTTATTCTTTGCCGATCTGCATTCATGATAGGGAGCGATGATAAGTTACTGAAAGTTATGCTGTGACTCCTTAGCAATCGAGTGTGATACTAATTTATAGTAAGATAGAACATTTTATAAATATATTTTACATTTATACAGCGCTCTTTAGGTTATTTTTCACATAAACTGGCTTACAAATCATCCAAATATTATTATTATTATTAACAAGCTTCTGCCCGCGACTTCGTCTGCGTAGGATAAGTACTTCGAGTAATCTATTTTCTATGTCCCATCTACGTTTATACCAAAATTCTTAACCAATTTATTTAAAATATTTATAACTCTTGATTCCATTCAAATTATTAGGCGAGTACTTCAAATAAATTCACTAATTTAAATATTTTCCAAAATAGAATTTTGATTTAACAATCGTTGTTTTGCCAAATGACATTCTCAAATTTTGACGTTTTCTATTAAACTATAATTATTATTTTCAATATATTGAAAATAAATAGCTAGCTTTCTAAATTATAGCCTATATGTTATTCTGATGTATGAGCTATATTATTGTAAAGTTTCATAAAAATCCATTCACTAAATTTCGATTTAAAGAGTAACAAACATACATACATCCATACAAACTTTCGCATTTATAATATTAGTAAGATTTATTCGAGAGAGTCGATTGGACATTCTCTACAATAAAAAAATATGCGTACAGATAAAACGAAAAGCACAGCATATTAATTATATTAAGGCACTTGAGAAGTTTACGAAGTCAACTTTTTTAATCGTCTGTTACTTTCTCGGCCTTTAGGAGAGGAGGTATTTTCAAGCATATAACATTACAACAAAAACGGGAAGGTAGCAAAGCCAGAAGCAAAGTATATTATAATATATGTGTTTAATTATAGGTCTTATGAGGCCCGCGGTAAAAACATAAGTAGACGCGGATAATTAAATAAGGCGGGAAACATTCCGAGAAAAATAACCCCTTGAAAGTTCAACGTGAATAATGTTTAATTTAATGAGACAACATTATGTTTTATGAATTCCATGTTGTTGGCGGAATGAATCTGACTTTGTTTTATTTTACGCGGTTGCGGTTGAGGCTTTCGAAATAATAAATATAAATGCAACAATATGTCGTTTTAATCATAATTAGGGGGTTTAATCCGAAAAATCTGCAATGACAACAATACTTGAATGTGTGACAATTGTGACAACAATATTAAAAGAAACCAAGTGTATTTAACTTTTAGAATATTTTAGTCACGTTTTCTTAGAAATAAAAGACTTAGATAATTTTTACTTTCACAGGTAGCAATCACTTTGTGGTCAGACATAATGATAATTTCGAGAAAGTTCTTGGTTTGACAACTTCTTTATCATATGTACATGTACATAAACAAATATAAAACACAAACGGGTTTCGGTAAGCGTGTGAGGATTTCTGGAGCTTTTAGATTACGTAGTCGTAGATTTCTATGGAGTACATCAATATGAGAAGCTTTATGAAAGAAGTGATTTTTATCAATTAAATGTAACGCAATAAGTCTAATCCCACAGGAGTTTATAGCAACATGTCACTGGAATTGTAGTTATATATTAAGATAAATGCGTATTTAATTATGGATTGAAATTTAGGTTTCTTGCATTATTTAATGGCTATACATTTCATTTCACTTGTATTCTACAGAAATAAGGTGAACATTTACCCACTAAGTATATCATAATACGGACAATTGACTAGTTTTAAGGTTCCAACTTAAGGGGTCGAAAAATAAGAAATCTTCTATCCCCCGAATTTAAATCCAATTCAATTGTAACCATATATACAAGCAATGTAAATTTAATAATGTCACTTTCACAGTGATTGAATAAGATGCTCTTTATTGCAGATCAAATAACAATTGCTAACAAAAAGCATGTAAATGATTTTATTTATTTATTTATGTGTTAATTGGGCCGATCCTGCAACGAATAAACATTATGCTACTAATATCTGCAAGTTTCGTTATCTACGAAGGACACTCATCGTTTACCAATAATGAATTCCAATGAAAAATGTAATGTTTGTTTTTATTTTTCACTTAATGAGTTAAACCTCAAATTATAATTTTAAGATAATATTGGCGAAAATCAATCGAAAATCTGAAACAGAAAATACAGAAAAAGATAAGGATACATCTGGGACAGATGTATCCGTATCTGTCGCAAATGTATCCTTATTTTTTTTCTGTTTCAGGTTTTCGGTTGAGTTTCGCTAATATTTTCTTCATTAATTAAAGTATAATAATAATGAGGTTTAACCCTTTAAGTTAAAAATAAAAATAAACATGATATTTTTCATTGGAATTCCTTATTGGTAGTCTAAGAGTGTCCTTCGTAGATAAGGAAACTTGCAGATATGTACTAGCATAATGTCTATTCGTTGCAGGATCGGCCCGAGGGGGCTGAAAGGGATAATATATCTAAGTTGTACGATGTATCTAAGTTAGACGTGGCGCAGCGCTACTGTGATTCAAGCGATTTTGTAATAATCATTTATACAACGCGCAGTCATTGAGGCAAAATGATTTAAGTTTGTCGGCACGAAGCAACGCAAATGGAGCGCTCGTACTTGCATATTACATTTATTTTATCCGAGAACAAAATACACGTGTAATGCGAATGTAGGTATTTAATGGCAGTAATGGCAAACATAAGGAGAGAACGGGAACTCGCCCGGGGTGAGCTCGGGGAGGAGTTTACAACCTTTTTCTATCGCCTATTATGGGTTTTTAGTTGTTACCTAATGAAAGAAGTGCATTAATTTAATGTTTAAGGTTTACGGCCCCTACACGGAGAAATTTTTTATTCTAAAATACGATCATTTTATTCGTAAAAACGGTTAACAACGAGACTGAAGTTCTTGCGAAAAAATTAACAGGGTTTCAATGTTTATTGGCGGGAAAATGTAAGAATAATTTGTTGGTATGCGTACAAAATAATACGTATGTACGTATTATTACACATAATCTAAGGCTGTCCGAAACGTTGGCTAAAGAAGGAGCTAGCGTAACTTGGCAATATATAATAACTTAACAATAACCCAAAAATAAATCAACATTATGTAAATAACCCATTTGGATAACAAAAAATGTAGTGAAATAAAATTTTGACCGTGAAAAACATTTAAAAAAAAATACAATTTTTAAGCCATGGTTTTTCATAGAACGCAAAATATAACTAATTCGGGCAAGGGAAAAGGTAAATGCGCAAATGATAATCTCCAATATGATCCATTCGCGTGTTGTTATGATCGCTATTGCACAAACCACAAAAACTATTCTTGTAGTCTTGCCACTGAGAGCTCCTTTGTAACCATTATTTCTGTTTCATGCATCGTTTGTGGGGGAGAGGCAGAGGTATCCAACCTGTAAGCGGTGCGGCCTTCATAGATTTCTACAAGGGTAGATAAATTCAATTATATCGAAGTGTATTATTGATAAATTTATTAGAAATTTAAAAATATATATATTCCTTTTATTTTATTAATCATTAAGCCCTGAGGAAAAAAACATTCTCTTAGCGTTATCCTTGGGAATACTTGGATTAGAAGTTATTTTTATGGAATACCACTTACCACTCGACCTCTTGACACTTGACTACCATTCGGAAGGTCGCGGGTTCGAATCCGGCGTGCGCAAATAAATTTTATTTGATTAATTTGTGTTATTTCACAATTAATTAATAAAAATAATATATGTTATATTTGCGGCACGTTCGAGAGTGGAAGATACTCTCAGTATCGCACTGGTGTAAGACCACCATTCAGAAATTAATAATGGCTTTAGACGTGTTTAGTGACTAGATCTGAATAGCCAGGTACTTTCCCACCTTCCTCTTCCCAACTTACCTTCAGCCTCACAACATACTCCCATTGGTGATGCCATAGTCTCACTGGCTCCAGAAGGGAGCAGTTTCTCTATAAAAAAAAAAGAAAGAGAAGAAGTATTGGGAAGGCAAAAAGTATCCCTCTGCAGTGCAACGCGATTGAGTCCGGCTGGAGAGGTTTTGGTTAAGTCTCCCTTAACCATTCTCTTCCGATCCGACCCGCCATGTAGTAGGTAGGCATTTGCAACGCATTCTCCGCCAAGACTTAGACAAACCTCACCCCGTAAACCCGGGAGCCCCTGCTAAGTACCAAACTTAGCTAACTACCAAGTATTTGCCACTTGATGTGACATATGGTAAGGTTGTTGTTATCCAATAATTGGTATGGTGTTACCTATATCCGCATCTCAAATTGAAGATTATTATTACAACCTATGAATTATAATTATTAATATAAACATTGTTGCATTTAATTAAATAAAATAGTTCGTAAAACTTCAATTCAATACAACTATTGAAATTTTAGCGAAGTTCTCTACCGCAGAGGAGAAAAGTCAAACAATGAGTTTTTCTTTGTGTTCCGCGCTACCGAGAAAAGCGTTGCGGCCCGATAGAGAAAACATTCAACTTTAATAATATCAACAACCATTGTTGTTCGATCTGAATACAGACAATAAGATTTTAGTCGGAAACTTACAAAGTAGGCAAGAAACGGAATCGCAAATAATACATACTTATTATAATCGTCATCGAACGCATTCATGCAATCAGCCAAGAATAATAATTACACAGAATCGATGATAGTTAACTATTGACTCAATTAAAATTATTTTTGTAGTAGATACAAAATCTAGAGTCTAAATTTAGGATAATCTTTACTAAGAAATAAATACAGTTAAATAATCTTTTCGTAAATTGAAGCTTTTCCTACAGTTTCCGTTGAGCATGATTAAAATAAAAACGGTAATTTCAAAATATAAGAGTAAACTATAAAAAATGTATTTTTGAAGTAAATACTACTTTAAGCACGCTTGGCTTGGGGGGTAAGCTGGCGAATGTGTAACGGAAATTGAAATGCGTTGCGAGGCGAACGGGCTCACTGTAGAAGTAAGAGAGAGCAGTGCGCGAGCACATTTTCTTTCTCTCTTCCTCTAATTGCCAGTGTATGAAATATTTCGGTCAGTATTTTAAAATACCAGTGACGCGCCAAACGCGGCGGGGACGTCGATGCTTGATCGGGCGAGGTGAATAATAATAAATTTAAATAAATATATGTATACACACACATGTATATATTTTATACATATAAACATATATATATATAAACATATATATTTATCAATTTGGGAGGCGGGAATGGGTACCGCCGCCCCGGGAACCATTTATTGGATAACCAACACCTCTGCCATAGGTCACCCCAAGTGGTTCGCTACGTTTGGTGACTTAGCAGGGGTGCCCGGGTTCATGGGGTTCATTGTCTAGGTCTTGGCGGCGGATGATCTAGACACATTGAACCCCAGATTCCTACCCAACCCTCATACCTTTTTCCTTCCCAGAACTTCCTCTCCTTCCTTTCCTTAAAAATACCCTCCACACAGCATCCCCAAAGGTGACATAGGCCCTGAGGGAAATTATTTTCCTCAGGGCCTCCTGTGTGGACCTAATGTAAAAAAAAAAAAAAAAAAAAAAAAAAATATAGATGGAGCGAAAGAAGTATTTACTTCAGTCTTGTGGTCTAAAGCATACTCGTATTTTTTTGTTCATTAGAAATGTACGAATGCATAAGAAAGAACATTAAAACACTATTTTATTGCTAAAATTATCTGTGAAAGTCTCCGTTGATTCTTTCTTTCTGATAAAATTATTCATAAAATAAATCAAGTATTTCCTATATGCGTGGCCATAAAAGATACACTAAGAATTAAACATTAAAATAATAATAAAATTGTCTTGTGGATTCCTCTTAAAAGCGTGTATGGTTGAGTTGCATACATTTTTTCCGATACGCATTTTTTTTTCTGTTATCTGTTTTGAATTGTTTTGATTAATGATATCTGCCTATACATATATAGACATCGAGTTGCGGTAAACAAGTGACGCTATTTTAACACTTCTTTTCATTTGTTATGCTAAGCAATTTTTATTTGAATGGTACCTTCCTACCCAGGCTAAGTAGCCAGGTACCGGTGAAAGTACTTTGTTTTATAGATATTTGTCATTTTTGTGACGTGTCGGTATGTTTGCCAGAGCGGTGTAAGTAGGGGTAGGACGTGGGGTGGGCGGTGTGGGAGGTGGTAGGAGAGGGGGTGTCGAGGAAGATGTGTGGAAAGGCGGGTATTAAAACATTGAAAGCGGAAGGAAACTCAAAGGGAAGGGAAGTTTCAGCTGCGCCCGCCGCAACTATTCAGGACTTAAGTGAAGGCCAAAGACATTCAAAGGGGAAAGAAGTGTTATAGGTACACTAGTAAGTGAACGTTGCTATAAATAAAAAGCAACGCTTTAACGGGCTGGCGGCTCCCGGCAGAAAAAATGTTTTTACTCAATTCGTCTGCACGTAAGTAAATAGAACCGTCCCCAAAGACCAGAACAAGCAAACTCGCACAGCCAACTGGAAATTAATTAACCTTGATAAAAGGTGCCTTGAAACAGTGAAAAGGGTTAATAATAAAACATTTTTTAAATTTCACAGTTTTATTTTGACTTACCACACTAATCCCTCATGTCTTTGGAACAGCTGATAAAACACGGAGAAAATGTTATTCTAAAATACGATCATATTATTCGTAAAAACAGTTAAATACGGAACTGAAGTTTTTACGAACAAATGAACAGTGTTTAAATGTTTATTGGCGGGAAAATGTAAGAATAATTTATTGGTATACGTACGAAATTACGTATACCAACAAATTATTATTGCATCCCGCCAATAAACATTCAAATCCTGTTAATTTGTTCGTAAGAACTTCAGTCCCGTATTTAACCGTTTTTACGAATAAAATTATCGTATTTTAGAATAACATTTTTCTTCGTGAAGGCGCTTCAAAACATTGAAAAAGGTTTATAGTAATACAATTTTAGAATTTCGCAGCTTCATTTTGAAATACCACTAAACGCTTATGCCTTAAGGACAGCTGTGTTCGAAAGCTTTAAATAAATGTAATAATAATCGCGACCCGGTCGGTAATATTACGAGTTTATTTATAAACTTTTGAATTTTTGTATAACTAATAACCGTACACGGAAAAAAAAACGTATTTTTAAATGATTTTTTTCTTAATACAATGAAGTAGTTAACCTGCTTGAAAAAACTTCACACATTTTTTCAAATAATTACATTACTATTAATAATTATTATAATGCAAAGATTTTTTACTGCAATCAATTACGAGTGTTACAATAAATGTCCTGGTAACAATGCTTCATTAAAATGATTCTTGTTTTGTAAGATTTATTATGTTTTATTATTAGGACAAATGTATGCAGGTAGTATAAAAAAAAATGTAAATAGATAATTCTAATGTATGGCAATCATCGAAACACCATTATAGCTGAATATATATTAATATTAATCATAAATATGGCGTGTGTAAGAATTGTAATATTTATGTAATATAGTTATAATTTTTTTTATTATTCATAAAAAATAATATTATGTACACCGATGACATACTATGATTTGAAAGATAATGAAAAATGACTTTAATTCAGTCAATGAATCTATGAATATAAGAATTTATTAATTCTCTTGGATGTTATTTTTTGTAAATCATACTTAATATAACTAGATTTAAGGAGCGTGTGTGGGACCGCGGACCATTTATTGGATAACCAAACCTCTGCCACAGGCCTCCCCATGTGGTCCTCTACTTTTGGTGTCTTAGCAAAGGTGCCCGGGTTCATAGGGTGAGATCTGTCCGGGTCTTGACAGGAGACACTTCTGCCCACGTTACGAGAAGTTTTGATCTTTCCATCGCCTGGCAAAGCAGTGGATAGATTGCATTCAAACGTCCTTTAATTCTGGACACACTGACCCTCCGGTTCCTATCCACCTCTCATTCATTTTCCAGAATTATTCTCCTTCCTTTTCTAAAAAGACCATCAACGCAGCATCCTCAAAGATGACAGAAGCTCTGAAGGAAATTATTATCATTAGTTACACAGTTTCCCTGGCTTTACTGTTGTAAAAATGTATTAATCATAAGAACACAAAATAATCGTGAGTCAAATGTTTTTCCCAAATTCTTTGAAAGAATGACACATCGAAATGAATTCTTTGAAAGAATGACACATCGAAATGAATTCTTTGAAAGAATGACACATCGAAATGAATTCTTTGAAAGAATGACACATCGAAATGAATTCTTTGAAAGAATGACACATCGAAATGAATTCTTTGAAAGAATGACACATCGAAATGAATTCTTTGAAAGAATGACACATCGAAATGAATTATTTGTCATCTCATAATTATTATAATAAAATTGTTTAGAATATGTTTTAATTATACAAATGAGAGTAGAATGATAATGATAAGAATTTTATACGAATAAAGTTCCTGTTAATGAATTTTCAATATAGTTGATTGTTTTCTTACATAAAATAGTTCTCACTTTGTAATGTTGTGTTATTTGGGTTTTGACGTGGCAAATCGGAAATTATGAAAATAGCAAGTGTGGATGTTTCCGCTCCCACAGCGGAAAGCTAAAATATACTTTTTACTTTCAGTCTAAAACAAAACTTTTTGTAGGTAAATATTATTTATCCTCGGGCGACACTGAACGTGGCTATTTTTATTTATACAATACATTTACTTAACACGTTTATTTTTACAATACAATAACTTAACCCGTTCAGTATTATGAAAATAACATTTTCAACATTGGAACTGGCATTTCGCTTCTTATAAAATTTAATTTAAATTTAACTTTTACAATTATGGAATTTTAGGTAATAACAGAAAAGTGGCAAATATACCAACAAACCTACGAAAATATTCTAAAAATTTCAAATATTAAAATGGTACACTTTTTTCTTGTAGTCTGTGTTGCAGTATGGTGTAATCACATGGGGAAGCATCTATCCGATAGTAATAACACAAATAAGATTCAAATTATTCTTAAAAACCAAGAAGTTTTACAACCAGTAATCTAAGGTCCTACTGCTCTTAAAACTTTTTGAATAAAATGCTATTCTAAAAGTTTTTAAAGAATCTAAACTGTCCTCAACGCGAAGTTTTTAAAACCTCGAACATTTTCAAATAAATTACATATACCTGGAAGCAACACGACAGCTGCACAACTTCTTGACGAATACCTAGGCCCTAAGCTATTTAACGATTTACCTGATTTGAAGAAAGCGAGAAAAGCTATTTAAAATTTTTTTAAATTTATTTATTTATTTATTAAAGAATTTTATACATAGTGTACATATTGTGTTATTTCGCCCGCCATGCTAGGGATGTCCCTGTGTTACGTCACATATTTACCTAAAACCTATTATGTTTCCTTCTTTATTATTACACTACATTTAAACAAAAATATTTACCTAAGGACCATTTAAAAAGAAGAAATTTATCTTAGTTAATATGAAAAATGACGATGTCTATCCAATGACATTTTACAAATAGAAGAAACATTATAATCCACACTCATCAAAAGAAAATATAGCACCATTTTTTAAAAAGTCACTTTGTCTAAGTAATATATCTTTACTATATTAATTCGTCTAAGTAAACGTCAAGCATTCAAGCATTTGAACAAAACGAATATCAAGTTTCGAATAAAAAAAATTGAATTCATAAAATAATTTAAAAGTAACACGTGATTAAATATACCGACTTATCCTCTACAACATAAGAAACATTTAAAAACTATTGGATTTTTACATTTCATTATCAAATGAAATACAACCATTTTTCACTCTTTTGTCTCACAATATTCCTCAAGCGAGGGTACCACAGTCCCACAGGTTTCAAAAGAAATACTTAACCTAACAAATGTCACATATCTAAGTAAATCTTCGTCGTCATTGAAGTACAAAATTACATAATCACCAGGTATCACCAAAAAGGGAGACAGATACAGTTGGGTGTCCGAAAGACACGCCGGCTACCCCTAGAATAGGGTTACTTCTTCTCGGACCGAGTTGGCCACCGCTGGCCGCTCCGCTCCGCGCACCCTCCGACGCGCCAGTGTGTAACCGCTGCTACGACTGATGAATTTTTTAGTTTACAATTTTTCTCTTTGTTTTTCATTTGTCCCCCAGGCTATCTACTATTTATACACGTCTTGTGTGGAAAAAAAGGCAAAGCGCGGTTCACAGAGGCACTATTGGTTCAGGATCCGCGCCTTCTTGGATGCCTTTCCGCGTTTGTGAGAGAGGCCCCGCTTTGTGTACATTGTATCTGCAATACATATCTGCATGTGTCGCTGCTCCGAGGATCCGCTCTTTGACGGAGACCTTTTTAACTCAGACTCCGAATGGCTGAAGTTTTAAGCACTTTTTACATTATTTAAAAAAATATGCGACCATTGTATTTGCGGAAGAGTGTACATAATAGGGTGGCGTAAATGGACAAATCATTTGTCCATTGGAAATCCATTCAATTGGACAAATAAATGTTAAATTGTCCAATTCGACAAATAAAAGTAAAAATGTCAAATTGGACAAAAAGACGTCCAAATGGACTAATAAACATCCAAATGGACAAATAAACGTCCAAATGGACAACTGCGTATCCAATTGGATAAAATAAATGTCCAATTGGACAAAATGAATGTCCAAATGGATTGTTTTGTATTGGAAATGTTAATACAGCAGAAGCGATTTGAAGGAACGTTTCGACTGGTTAGTAACTACACTTCCTCTACTTTCTAAGTCCCCCATCATTGCACAAGCAACATATTCTGCTTATAATTATGGAAATAGAAGGAACCCAAATACTGTTTGTGTTTGTGCAAAAATATAAATGTACCTACCAATTATTATAGAAACCTAGATATTATGTATTGGAAAAAAATCCTCGTGACATAAGAAGTTGTTAGAAGTTCTATATAATAATTTTTTTAGAAATGAGTTGAGTCAATAACGGCGCGAGAGACACTGGTTTGAGGCTGAGTTTTGTGTTTTTGTTTGAGTTTGAGAAAACATTGAGTTTACTTTTAGTGTTAGTATTCTTGATAATTCAACTCGTCGACAGGTAGGTACCAGGCTACCTCTAATAGGACTTAAGGAGTGTTTTCTCAAGACGTATAAGGATTACGTAACATACCTTTAGAAGCACAAACGTCACCGACAGAAGTAAACATATTATATAAAACAAAAGTAAAATAGTACTTCTCAAACAATAATATTTAACAATTAACAGTAATGCACTTCTGATAAACACGTAAGACAAATTTCATAAAATACATCGCTTTGGGAAACTTAATTCGTTGACATACTCTATTACTATTTGATAAAACTGCACCATTTTACATAAGAACTTTCAACTCCTTGAAAAAAAAAACAGTGTGCTTGAGACCACACGACTGAAGTATATACTTATTTAGCTCTATCTATATGTATTTCCAAATATATGTTTATATGTATAAAATATATACTTATATGTACATATATTAATTTTCTACAATTATTTATTTAAATTTATTATCATTCTCCTCGCCGATGTCCGCTCCCCCCCGTGTTTGGCGCGTCACTGGTATTTCAAAATACTGACTGAAATGTTTCATGCACTGGCTGTGAGAGGAAGAGAGGAAGAAAATGTGCGCGCGCACTGCTCTCTCTTGCGTCTACAGTGAGCCCATTCGCCTCGCAACGCATTTCACTTTTCGTTACATATTCGCCAGTTTAACCCTGAAGTCAAGCGTGCGTAAAGAAGTATTTACTTCAAAAATCTTTAAAATAAGGTAGTTGTCTATTTAAGTAACTACTTACAAGCCTTATTTAAAATAATTATATGTAACTACTTACAAGCCTTACTTAAAATAATTATATGTAACTACTTACAAGCCTTATGATTTGAGAGGAAATTTCGATTATGATTTATTAAATGAAAGAAAATAGAAACACAATTTTTTGGACGCAAGGTAAACTGTTCACAGACTGGTTTAGGTTAATTTTGCTCAGGGTTATTGTAAGATACGACAATTCTACGTTTAGGTTATGTTAGGTTAGGTTGAGTTAGGTTAGATCAGATTACGTAAATCTATGTTTTTTCTAGACCTTCCAACAATATTTAGTTTTGTTATGACACCATAAATAACGCTACTAAAGCAATTCTTCATTTGGCAAATTCTATAGAGGGGGGGTTTTATCTGTCCACTTAGGAAATCAGTTATGCGGATTATCAGTGATCAATGTTGGAATCATTCAAAGGATGATTCTCCAGTGGGAATCAAAGCAATGCGATTTCTTGAATGGAGTAGGTAATTACGGGCTCCCAAGCAGCGTCCATGGAGCGGGGCGGTGCAGCTCTGACGCAGGAATACTGATTGGTATTTCTTCAACAAGCATTAATTAACAGACCTCAAATGCATTTGATGCAACGATCTAACCCCGAGTCAAAATGATAGTCAAATAAGTAGGTACTTAACGAATTATCAGATCATCAAACGAATTATTAATTTACTTGCGACTTACACTTTCACCTCCCTTTCAAGTTACTATTTTTTTTTTCCTGTCTTTCTCTTTTTCTGTGCATCTTACTTTTCTAGGTAAATTTATTTGGAACCTATGGTATACCAAATCAGATAATGTTGTGAGATTAAATGTATAGAAAAAAGTTGGTTTAGAGGAAGGTGGGGAAAACCCGGCCAATCAAATTAAGTCGCGGGTTCGAACCCGTCGTGCGCAAATAAATTTTATTTGTTTAATTTGTATTATTTGACCATTAATTAATAAAAACAATATATACTGTATTTGCTCCACGTTTCAGAGTGGAAGATACTCTCAGTATCGCCCTGGTGTAAGACCACCATTCAGAATTGAAACGTTGCTTAATAATGGCTTTGGCAGTGTTCAGTGACTAGATCTGAATAGCCAGATACTTCCCCACCTTATTCTTCGCCATCTACTTCCCTTTCCCACTTCCTTGAGCCTCACAACATACCCCAATCGGGGATGCCATAGGCTCACTGGCTCCAGACGGGAGCAGTTAAGATTCTTTCTCTTTAAGGTATTCTCTATTTAAAAAAAAAAAAAATAATATATATATATATACTTCCCCACATTTCTCTTGCCCATTTACCTCCTCTCCCCGCTTAACTTCATCCTCACAACTTACGTTAATTGGGGCCTTAGTTTCACTGACAATGGCAGCCCCAAAAAGAGGAACATTTAAAAGGAGTCATATTTTTTGTAAAATTTTGAGTAGTATTTTTATATGGTCATGAGTAGACATCGGATTTTATGCATTTGAATATTTGCATATGCAAATGCATATAACTGACTAATTACGGCGTTAATGCATATTTTAGCCTTTTTTCCAAATCGTGCATATTTCCTTGATTTCGTTGATCAATTTGACAGTTTTGAGGCCATTGCAATTCAGTCAAGCAAGCTAGCATTTGAAGACGCATCCATTAAACATAACATCGCCCTCATCTCAACACATTTCCACAAGTAACCAGATGCCATAGAAAAATTGGAAACAAAAAAACCTTCCTCTATGTAAACCAATAGAAATTATGGAAACAATTATCGAACTTGCTTCACTTACTGAAAAGATTTGTAAAAAGTTAGACGGTATGTTGCTTAAAAACCCGAGTTTTGAAGACATGAAGAACATTGCCTACATCAACGGGACAGGTCCATACGTCCATAGTCCATAATCCATATCCTGCCTAAACGGGTATCTCCAGAAACGGCGCCAAATTTTAAATTTTGTCCAATGACGTCAGTTGACATCGAGAGGTCGTTTTCGGCGTACAAATTAATACTGGGTTTCAAACGTCACAAATTTGCGATCGAAAATTTGGAAAATACTTAATTGTATATTGTCACAAAAACTATGCATAATTTAAGAATATTTCGCTGTTTTTGTACCGTCTTTAATTAAAATACATAAAAATAAAAATAGTTTTTTTGATTTTGCATTGTGCATATTTTGGGCAAATCAAGAGTTTTTAGTGCATATTTCGGCCTTTTTTAGTGCATATTTGCATGCATTTTTTGGCACTTTGTTAGTGCATATAATCCGATGTCTAGTCATGAGTTATATAAAGTTTGAGTAGTATTATTATATAGTCATGAGTCTATGTTTGTACTAAGTACAAGACCAATGAACAATACTAAGTAACAATATCGATCCCAATAATCCCAGCCCGCCCGGTGAGAAAATGAGGAAACTGAAGCTCTAGAGTCCGCACCCATGAAACAGAACGCCGACGGATCGCCGCCGCATCTCCTCTGCGGCTGTAACAATCGCCCCGCAGAGGAGCATGCATTCCTAATACCGGTCCATGTACAAATCTCTAAGTGCATCCTTAATGAGAGTAGCCGAGTAGCCGAGTAGCCGAGTAGCCGTGCGCCGTGTGTTCGGGGGGCTGCACGCTACCGGAGCGGGCGCATACCTCGCTTTGCCCTGCGCCACCCATCGGGCTCGGCCACCCATCGGACTCGGCCACCCATCCAGGGGCGCAGCTGAATAAATCACCCCTGCCACTGGGCTGGTTATATGCAATCATAATCCACGATTAATGGTTATTTAATTAACTATAACACCATTTTCTTGTGTGTACATAGACGAGCTTTACTACACGGTTTCCCTAGGCCTAGAGCCTAAAAAAACATTATTTTTTTCTGAAAACAGTTTGAAAATTCAGAAGAAACAATTGTTGTTGCTATAAGGAAAGTTGTTGCAAACTGAATGCATTGACTTGCACAGAGAACGGTTTGTAATTGTCATAATAAGGGACTTTTTAGATTTTTCTAGTGATGTATTTAGTCAAAATGTTTGTTACTTTATATTGCTTTGAGCTGTTTGATAGCGAAAAGTGTGAAGATACGTTTTGGGAGACGGGATGTAAACATTACCTAGAGATACGGAGGTAAATACATTACTAAAATGGTTCCATGACCACTCAACAAAATGGAATTTCAACACTCCTTTAAAAGATAATAAAAGTGGAAAAAAAAGCTCATAACCTAACCTGACTAAAACTTTCAACCTAGTATTTTGTTTACATCACTTTTAATGGGTGATGAATGAGTGATGAAGTGCACTTTGTTGAGTTGTCCAATCACATCAAAAATATCCTTAACTTTAGTAAAATAAACAAAAATTTGCACTGCAAAATAATTTCTGGTAGAAAGTGTCTTTTTCAAAATTTAAAAAAAAAAATAAAAATTGTCTTAAATATGAACAAGAATATAAACTTTTTGTTAATATAACAACATTGTTTAACAGATACAATATCCACAATACACCCTCACAGTTATTCATATTTGTAGGAAAACAAAAGTCTAAAATAGATTTCTTAGTGTTCCTCAAACGGGACGTGAAACGTCCATTCTGCCTTTGAATACAATTAAATAATGAAAAATGGCAATTTGTTAAAGTCAACCGTACAGATTAAAACTGTCGCGCGAACAAATGGTTATCTAACGCGAGTATTAAAAATTCATTAATTTGTATTTTCATTCGCACCTATTGAGTTACGCTAATCTCGTTTCTTCTTTCTAAATACGAAGATAACAAAAAAAGCTCACCGAAAATACATGGCACTTTTAATCTATTACAAAAAAAATTCAAGAAGCATCTAAACCAGCTCAATATCTAAAAGAGTTGAAATTGTGGCTGAGTAATGTAGATATTCAAGTATTATTAATTTAATCTTTACTTCATTCTAATTATCATTTTTGTTTCTGTATTAATTTTGTTTCTTATTATTTTACTTTCTTTTCTTTTACTACATTTTTAGTACCTTAAAATATTTATTTTTTTACTTCGATATATTTAAAGTATTTACGTCTTGTACAATCTTTAGACAACTTTTAATTTTACCTCTTTTATTTTTTAGATATTAATCTTGGTATATTCTTTAGATGCTCTCTGTTATTTTTAGGTACAAAAATAATATGTAAAGTCTTATATTACCCACGCACAGGCTGCGCCTTAGTGGGTTTCCCTTTCTTTCTTTCTTTCTTGCATAACTGTAATGTCAAAATGTAAAAAAAAATGGGAAAAAATAAAGGAAATTAAATTTTTAAAAAAAACTTCACAAAAATAAAACAGATAATTTGTAACGTTGTCTCACTTTAAACCTGCAATTAGTGAACTTTGGCAACATGACATTTTGGCACAGTTTTTCTCGTCTGGAGTTTTTAGGCCAATATTCTAACGATATTTCCATAAGGAGTCATGGAATTTTTAATGTTACAAATTACTGTAAAATATTACAAAACACTCACCGTCTATTTCGTTTTTTTTCAAACGCTCGGGGCCAGTTTGTTGTTTTATAGAATTTGGATAATTCATCGAATCTTAAAGTTAATTGTTAAAGAAATTTGGTTGATTTGTAGATTGCAGAATTTGTAAAAATCATCGCGAGGGCGCTATCATAGATCTGTTATCTAAGTTCTGTTATTATTTCAGCAAATGATTAATAATGTTATAAAATAAAGAAAAGTACTAGAAGGTAACCTTCACAGAATTTTGAAAGCAACTTTGAAATTTGATGAATTGTTAAAATTCTGTAAAACAAACAGTCTATTGCCAGTAATGAAAGAATTTTGAAGAATTTCGATTAAACAGGGTAAATTTAAAAGTTGCATACTTATAATTTGGTTAATTAGTTCTCTAAGTTAATGTTTTGACATTCCTCGACTTTTGGAATGAGAGATTTTGTGAAACAAAATTTTGGCACTTTTGTATCTATCTAGGGTTGGAAATTGAATTAGGTGTACGTGCTGATTTGAATATTTGTAACAAGAAGAGCCATCAATTATTATTGTTTACACGGCATGTAAATACAATATATTCAGCGGCAGTGTCTGCTGTGATGCGCAGATATCACAGAACTGCGCCTGTGAATTCCCGCCAGTAAAGAAGCATTGTTCGGGAGCACAAAATCAAACTGCAGTCGGAAGCGTAGTTCAAACATTAGATGTTTCCTACGGCTCGTCTCGACAAAAGGGAGGAAGGCCCATTAATGCGGCCCCAGCAGTGCATGAACCACCACTACAGGCACCGCACTATGTACTGGAACAGCGCCATTAGATTAGCCCGGTACGATTGAATACTTGACAAATGAATGCAATTGCAAATTGGGTACTAAATACTAACATCGGTTAGACTACGGCCACGAGTAGGGGGGCTTGTTCTGCGGCGGGTGGCGGCGATCACCCATCGCCCATCGACTGATTTGACAGGGGCGCGCTCGCACTGCCCGCTTTGCTTGCTTGCTCTCCTTGCCCGCTTTATCGCAGGGTAACAGGGTAGCAGGGTAGCGACCGATGGACAGCGCAGGGCAGGCAGGCACATCACGGGACAGGTGCGAGGCGTGACTAGATTCTCGATTCTAATATTTAATTGACGGAGACAAGTGTAGGCGGAAGGCAGGTAATAATTATTGTAGGCATAGTCCAAATCTCGAAACATCCGACGCCGAATGATAATAATAATTGGGTAATTTGTGAAAAATCATCGTAAGGAAATGATCAATTGATTCAATCATCCTGATTAATTACATCTCGACAAGTGAAACTGAAAAATTATTAGATTCCGACCAAAATTAAGATATCTTGTAAAAAAAAAACATGATTTTAATGTTTAAGAACAACAAAAACCAAAATGGTTTAGTCTTAATTGTCTTAAGATTATACAGGCACACGATCGTATACAATATTTATAAGACTTACTTGTAGCAATAATTCTTAAATGGAAGTCAATAGTTATAACTTTCAGTGGTTAGTTGGTAGCTATAAGTCTTACTGGTAATCACTAGATACGTTATCAGTTATAAGCCTAAGTGATAAGCTGGAATTAGAAAAAATTAATTTGGAAAGCGCAGTTTAGGTCATTTTCCCACATAAATAACCATTAAAATTTAGATGCCGATTTTGTTTTAAGATCTTGATATTTATTTAGGTTAGGGTCGGTAATTAGAATAAATTAGTTAACCTGAAATAATATTTACAAGTCAATTCGATGTAAACAATAAGAGCCAACTGAAAAGTATCTACTTATATATTTTGAATTTAAATATTTACAACAACTTTAATATTTTCAGTAGTTTTAATATTTTTATTGCAAGAATATAAAGAACTATCTTCTGCCCGCGACTTCGTCTGCTTAGGATTAGTACATCGAGTATTCTATTTTCTTTTCCTAGGTCCCATCTACGTTTATACTAAAATTCTTAACATATTTATTTAAAATATCTACAATTCTTGATTCGATTCAAAGTATTAGGCAAGTATTTCAAATAAACTCACTAATTTAAATATTTTCTAAAATAGAATTTTGATTTAACAATCATTGTTTTGCAAAATGACAATTCTTAAATTTAGACATTTTCTATTAAATAATAATTATTATTTTCAATATATTGAAAATTAATAGCTAAAGATAATAATAATAAAAAGATAATAATAATAAAAAAATTAATAGCTAGGGTTATTATTTTCAATATATTGAAAATTAATAGTTAGCTTTTTAAATTATAGCCTATATGTTATTCTGATGTGTGAGCAATATTATTGTAAAGTTTCATTAAAATCCATTTAGCAAATTTTGCGTTAAAGAGTAACAAACACACATACATCCATACAAACTTTCGCGTTTATAATATTAGTATGATAGAACCATAAACAATAATACTCTGTTCTGATAATTAATTTAAATTCAATATAAAATGCAGTGTTTTGTTTCAACGTGAGCGCTGTCTACACGGAATACATTATACCCTCTAAGGTAAGCATAATAATTAATGACACGATACAATTTTTATAACTTCACTACATTATAATGCAATTTCCGGTCTGATCAGCTGCATTGTTGCTGCAAAATGTACACAAGAGGGTGTTAAAAATATATATTATAGATTATAACCGACACGCTTTGTTCGAGTCATCGCGGCTCTGAGTGATGATTGAAGCACCGGGAGCGAGACCGAGAGGGAGGGGGAGGCAGATAATGAAACGGGCGGAGGGGGGATGAAACACAATTCAAACGGCACAATGTAATATAAACTGCACCCACGGCAAACATTCATCCATATGTAATACCTTCCCAGTGTTAATCTAGTGGCGGCAGCACGTTTGGTCCGCGAGCCGGAGCACAATGGTCACCGAAGGACCCGTGTGGAACTATTTGTTTTAGCTGATTAGTAAGTCACACAATTAGATTACTATCGATACCTACGAATCGGGTTATTAATTATTTACGTTTAAGTTTAGTGGCACGGTCCTGCACAGTGCACAGTACCCATACTACACTCCCACAAGCAGTGGCGTGCACAGAGTTTGATCATGGTAGGCAGTAGGAAAACAGCGAATTAATACACAGGATGTTAAGGGACGTACTTGATTCCATTAGCTAGTGGTTTGTAACTTTATTTGGAGTAAAAAATATGTTATTTTGGTGACTTTTTTTATGTCTTCGATATTATGTCTTCGATATTATGTCATCACTAGTCACTCAGCCGAGTAATTAAACAAAATCTCACTCCGGCCGTAATTGTCCAATACCTACTGATGTTTTATGTTTTCAGTTATTAAAAAAAACTTACCACAGAAAATGTAAGTTTTCGCCAAGAATGGCTAAACTAGTGGCTTTAATCGATCTTGGTTAGGAATAAATATTCGCCAAGAATGGCTAACTTTAATCGATGTTGGTTATTCGCCAAGAATGGCTAACTTTAATCGATGTTGGTTAGGAATACCCGCCACATTAAAAATCCAAATAACCTTCTTCAAACTTTTTTTTAATAAAAGAAACAAATAACTTGGTACACACCCCTTATATAACCGTTTAAATAATGCATATGACCAACCTTTAATTAAATATTATGTACAAATATCACATTATTTGACTGCACAATTTCGTGAAAGAAAGCCAACTGATTGAAAATGATTTTTAGTTCGTTACTAAAGTTGTACTAATTAAAAACGTACCATGAGATGGCACTGATTGCGATTGTACTTAATTGCTATATTTATGACTTGTACTGATTAGAGGTGCCTTTTTCGATACTGTCTTCCCTTGCAGAAGCATTTACAAAAATGTACTTTTTTACAGATTGGTCAATTTATGAATACGACATTAGTCATTTTGCATACTTAGTTTCAGCTTTGGACACATTATAAGTCTGATTTGTGAAGATTGATTTTTGGCAATAATTTTATAAATTTGATCATTATTTTTATACGTGTGTTGGTGTTAATTTTTGTGTGATTGCACGCCTCTGCACAGGACTAAAAGGGGGTCAGGGGACAAACTGCATCATTCACACTCTTATTGAGAGCGGACTAGTCCCCCGGTACCCGTTACACCCACCCACTGCACCCACGGCAGTTCATTACTATTGTGCAAGTCATTGAGAAAAATAACACGTGAAATATATTCGGTGGCGGGTTCGATATATTGATACAACAGTTTTTTCGGGGGTAGGTACTTTGCGGTTTGAAAATTTTGGTCGCAGTATCTACACTCAAATGGGTCTGTGCTAGTTACTTGGCATGACTAACGGTCGATCTTGAAAGAAGTAGGTGCACCACAGGGCACTCTACGAGTACTCCATTAAACAAAAAATCATTATTTATTCTGAAAAACTTAAATTAATATTTTATTGTTATTAAAAAGCACAAATGTTCTGATTCAGGTACAATAAAATTGTAGAAGTAGGTATAAAGCAACACAGAAATCGCAATTAGCAAATTGATCGGAAAGTCAATCACAATGGATATAATAAAAAGTACTTAAAGCATTTCGCGGAAACAGCTCGCGGAATTAAAAATACAAAGAAAATAATATACGGCGGCAAGCGGGTATTAATAATTAGCTGAGTGTGAGCAGGAAATACATTATAATGCAAAATAATTACAGTTATCAAACATTCACATTAGATTCGCTCCTGAATTATTGTCAAAGCACACAACGGAACATAGGACTCGTAAAAAACATTTGTGGTTACATTATGGATAAAGCCCACAATATCTAATACGCTTTAATAACAGTAGCTGCTTTAATAATATAACATAAGTGGAATAATTGGTAGATCATGGTACTCGCGTGGAAACAGTACTTCCGCCACACAATGCAAATGTCAACAACTAATAACAACTACAAAATTATTAACAGTATCTATACAATAACAAAAAAACAATGGCTGTGAAAATATAAATGTTGCATGGATACTAACTTCAAGGATGAAGCGAATTGTTTATTTTCGTCACTGCTTTCATACCCTTGTTACAGTTGGAGTCCCATCGCCTCTACTATGTGCCACCCCTACCACCCGTATTAATTTTCAGAGTTGAGCAGCTTTGGTGTATTAATTCAGGTTACATTTGTGGAAAGAACATTGTTTTTACTTACATTACTCGTGCTGTCTCCCTATTACAACAAAGACGCAATTAAT
This sequence comes from Limnephilus auricula, assembly GCA_951813805.1. Taxonomy (NCBI): domain Eukaryota; kingdom Metazoa; phylum Arthropoda; class Insecta; order Trichoptera; family Limnephilidae; genus Limnephilus; species Limnephilus auricula. Next base: position 36,953,211 of record OX638391.1, read on the forward strand.
TAATAACATCATAAGTATAACAAACTTACTTTAACCAGTGATTCCTGGCATTATTTGGAGTAAAATGAAATATGGGTCTCCGGTGACATTTTTGAAAAATCACTAGTTTGCTAACAATTTGGGACGGGAGGGATTGGGCGGTTACTCGATTGAATGACCAGTGACGATATGTGGAAGATTTTTTTTGTTTGATTGTAAAGAAAAGAATAAACCAAAAAGGACACCACAAAAGTTACCGGAGACAAAAATTCATAATACTAACATTATATTTTTTACTCCTAATAATGTCAGAAATTGGAAAACTGGTTAATGTTACATATTAGCAAAAAATATATAACTTAGCAGGTGAGTTATTGTTTTTACTTACACTCTTCATGCTGCACCTTATTATAACGAAATTTTTTTTTATGAATTATAATAGTGCTTATTTCCACTTAAATAGCAATATCACTAAAAACTGGAAACATTTACCTATTAGCAAACAAAATAATAACTAAGCGGGTTAGTTACATAATAAATATAGCAACAAAAAACATAATAGCGCATTGAAAAGGTCTGAACTAAATGGTTCATGGTGTTTTTCATAAGCAGTGCAAAAGGTGAAACAATGGCCATGAGAAAATACAAAGTGCATTCTAACTAATGTAAGATGCTAATTTCCACTTAAGTATTTCATTTATGCATTTGAAAATACTCTTTTAAAGTAACTGATATTATAATTTAAATAAAATCAACTGAAACAGTAATAAAAAGATAAAATATTTTGAAGCGTAAAAACTTTTTTTATTTATTTTCAACTAGCTGAACGCACATTATTTGAAAAGCCGTTCCATACAAAATATATAAAAAAAAATATTTTTCCCGTGATTTTTTCCAATGTTTTAATAGTTATGCTGTTAATCGGGACGGAGACAAATCCAACAAATCAAAGATCATTAAAATCGGTCCAGCCGTTCTTGAGTTATAAATGGTATAACTAATCTGACTTTGTTTTATATATTTAGATAAGTAAATAATTACTGAATTGTTTCAAAGGCAATTTGACAGCTTTTCACAATATTTAATTAAAGCATCTAAAATAGTTTCTAATTTAATTTTCAAACCAAAATCACATAAAGAAGCATAATTTTAAAAAATTATTTCAACTGAATAATATCATTATCACCTGTATTGTAAAGGATTTTTTAAAAGAGCAAGCTGATTCTGTAGAGTTGAAGACTTATAATAAACAAAATTAAAAATTAATATGATTTTGTGATAAAGGCCAATGAAACTTGAAAACTCGATGGAAATTATTGAATAATAAAGTTTACGTTACTTATTCGTTATTATCTTTTTAACGTACGGTTGACTTAATAAATAATTTTTTTGATGGAGCATTTCTCAGCTAACAGCTGCCCACTTTCTGCAGGGAGCTTTTTTTGGCGAAAGCACAAAGGTCGTTTGCAAACTGCTGCAAAATAACAATATAACATGCTGTTATTGTTATCGCACCATCTAAGTCATTAAAATTCTACGGAGAATTTTTAAAAAGCGATATTTTAGTTGAATTAAAAAATATATATATTTTTATTGCATTTCGTCAGAACGGCTAGGCGCCATTTTTCACAGAACTTTACTTTAAATTTTAATCCAAAATAGCAAATTAAATGGAATATTTATATTTTTATCAAAAGATACAGCAAAAATATACAATCAGTACTCTTACGTGCTTTTTTATATTCGATTTTAGAGGCAAATTACAATTTCGAAAAACGCTTTTTTTAAGATGTTTTTTTTTATACTATTATTAACTCACAAGGCATTGCCGAAGTTGTCTCTAAATTTATAAAAAAAAGTTTTAATAACTTATATTTTATAATTAAAAATACAAATAATCAAAATAGCTCATATCCTTAATAGATATTTGCTATTTTAACTTTTTATTTAAAAAAAATTACCAACGTCAAATCCAAAATTACGTTTTGCATAAATAAAGGTCCTGCAATCCTTATCCTTAAATTTAAAAAGACAATAAGAGAACATATAATCTTTTATAAATATAAAATCTCTACAAAATCAACCTCTTCACTGAAAATGTTGGGGATGAATGTTATACCGCGAGTGGTCCGTCATATTTCTTCCTCTATTAATGCGGTGATAATATTACTAACATTATTGTAATGACATCCGTTCGGTCTATAATATCTTTAAAACGAAACGTATGTTGTCCGAATTTGTTGCTATAAGTTGAGTATTCCATTATAATGTAAAAAAAGAAAGCAGATCAAGGTAAGAGTCTAAGGTAAGTAAGTTAAGTTGTAAGAGTCTATTTCATCTATGTATGTCTTTTAAAGCAGTTAAGCCTTTGTTTTGCAGACACCTCAGATTATATTTCAAATTTTTTTTATCATACTTTTAAGTACATACATATTCTTTTAAATCGATGCTTTTTAAAGATAAAATAAAGTGCCAATTTTATAACACTAGGGGTAGGTAGGCAACATTCTAAGTCTATCGACCCCAATGCACTTGAAGCTGCCCCCATAGTACGTAAGTAGAATAATATTCACCAAATTTATATTTAATCAATTCCAGTAACTTTAATACGCGTCGCAGTCAACTATTGAAGAGAGGGTTCATCGTATCTTCACGGAATGAGATTATTTCCACGTCAACAGCAATTGTTGTTTAAAAAATCCCTATCAATGTTCGGCCTTTCCAGAAACAAGACCGAGGCCGTTTGTACGCGACTCAAGTGCGCGAATAATGTAAAAAATATCCTTATTATAATATAGAGAAGAAAATAATCATATTTGGGGCCGGATATCAAAAGATACCAGCAAAATGGCATTAAGTAAAACAGCTGCGTAATGAAATACATCTTACATCGCAGCACTGATAAAAATCCTTTTAAACTTTTTTTAAAGTGCCTCAAGATTGTTTCTCTTAACTGTTATAAACGGCATAACTCTCCGGCGCAAAATGAGGTTTTAACAAAAAAGAAAAGATTATATTCTAAGATGAATTGTGGCGGTGATGGAATTGAGTAGTTCCTTTTGATGATTGTAGCGAACTAATGATGCTGCGGATACGCTTGAATGTTGCGGCCCCTAATTAGGAACACCCTTCGGTTTTACGAGGGTTTCGGGGTCGATGGCACTACATTAAAAGGGGAGAACATCTGGCGCATGATCCACTGGAATTATGGATAAAAAAATAACCCAGAAATATTATAAGAAATTTCATGTTAAAAATCAGAACCGACAGATTTTAAAGCGCGAATAAGGATTTTAGAAAAAAAGGCAAAGCCTAAAATCTGGTGTTAAAAATATTTTAGGTACCTACTACATTCTTTCACTCGTAAATGTGCCCTCTTTTGACATCCTAAGAAGTCAAAAACGGCGAAAAAGTTGAATAAAACATTTCTACCATTGTACAGGTTCAACAGGGGAGTATGGCGGTTCATTCAACGCCATTTGTCTTTTTTATTTAGTGTTTGCTATAATACAACTTAAATACATTTAACAATAAGTGACAACAGTAATGCATAGAGAATGCTAGCAAGAAATGCTAAAATTATAAGATTAAGTGTAAGTGTTCCCCAGCGCATCGGACTGATATAAATATTATATCAGTCCGATGTAAGTCGCGGAGACTGAGAGTAGAGAAGCGAGTAGGAACAGGGAAATTGCTTGCTTTTTGGCCTGTCCTCTGATTATAAAAACGGTTAGTTTCTGAAATAATGAAGTGGTACATTTGTTGCGCCAGTCCATTGATTGGAATTCGCGAATAATACACCCCTAATATTGATCGTTATGTTTTTTAAGTAACGACGAAAAAGGAAAAAAACGAAAATGGCTTGGGTCATTGGAAATAATTTGGAAATCTTAACACATATGTTTCAGGGAATTAATGAATAACACACGCTGAGTAGCCTGCGCTGTGTCTTCTGGAGTGTGAATTTTATGTATTCCAGTACCGAAATAATACAAATAAAATCATCTAATATATAATGACTAAATTATTTCTACTAAGGATACTAATTTACTTTTTTATTTATAAATATAATTTCTTACAAAAGTCGAAAAGAGGGATAACTTACTGTGGAATACCATGTTCATAGGTCACATTGTACAAGGTTTTGAGTTGGTATTAAAAATTAGGTAATTTTTTTTTTTTGGTAAGACCTATTAGTAAGGTAAGTTCATTTTTAGATAGAAGAAATCTTAACATAAACATTAACCATTGTTAGATTGCAACATTGTATCTATATTCTTCCTTCTTACTTCTTTTGAAGTCGGTTATTTTTTTTAATGTTTTTTTATTGCAAAAGTGAGGATATTAAATAATTTTATATAGAAATATTGCATGTTTCTTTGTCCAAAAATCGTTTTAGTTGTAGGTTGGCGAAATGAATATCGTAATTATCTTGGGTTTTGATTGCTTAAAAATATAACAAGTTTCGAAAGGATCAACTGCCAAGGGGTGTTATGGGTGCATCTGATGGAAAATTTATTAAAAAAATATGTTTTTTTTAAAATAAAGAACATAATCTTTCTTATATAGAATATATATTTATTTGGTATGTTTGATGTCTGGTAGTCGAAAGGTCTTGTGATTTGCCAGTGTTAGTTTGTTTTGTATCCGGTATTGATCCCGTTTCTAGGTATTTTCTATCCGGTGTTAGGAGCCATTAATCAATACGGGCGCATCTACGATTCCGTGGTTGTTGGTAGATAAACGTCAAAATCAGATGATTAGTTGGATTAGTGCATGCAGCTACTCCGACCGGCTCGGGTGGCCGGCACCCGGGCATAACCCCCCTCCCCCAGAACCCAACCTCAACCCCCATCCCCCAACATCCCCCCCACCCCTTCGCACCAATACCCACCCCCGGGGCTGGCGTGCTGAATTGAAACAGCGGTAATTACCTAATTAATGAAATGATGGTCACCAATCGGCCCGGGTAGTTGGGCTTTCCTACCCCCCTGCCCAACCCACCCAATGGGTGCCCCCTCCACCCAACCTCCCACTATCAAGAGGATTCAGTTAACCAGATTTGGAAACCACCCTAGATGTGATTAGTTCCAACCGATAATGTTATTTCTGGGAAATTTGATGATTCTCTCCTAAATTGCGAAGTTCATTCGAAATGCTCTAAATATAAGGTTGCAGGGTGTTGGTAACTAGGAATATTTGTGGGTTCCCGGTGTGAACATCCCTTTTTCCTAAAAAGCATCAGTCATTTAATATTACGCAGAAAACATTAGGTAACTGTTGAAACTATAAACTGCTAAAATTAAAAAAAAACTAGTGTGCTTTAGACCACACGACTGAAGTAAATACTTCTTTAGCTCCATCTATGTATATATGTCCATATATATTTTTATTTATAAATAATATATACATATACTAATTTTCTACAAATTTTAATTAAAATTTATTATCATTCGCCTCGCCCGATCAAGCAGGGCGCACCGGCTCCCTCCCTCGTTTGGCGCGTCACTAATATTTCAAAATACTGATTTCATGCACTGGCCATGAGAGGAAGAGAGAAAGAAAATGTACGCGTGCACTCCTCTCTCTTGCTTCTACAGTGAGCCCGTTCTCCTCGCAACGCATTTCAATTTCCGTTACACATTCGCCAGCTTACCCCCCAAGTCAAGCGTTCGTAAAGAAGTATTTGCTTCAAAAATATGTATAAATGTTTTTAATACAATCAAATTAAGGTATTAGCACTTAATAAATTGTTAATATAAGTTATAAGTAATTTACTGGCGTGTACCCGGCGTTGTTCGGGTTTATGAATGGTTTGGGATTGTAAAATCAGAATTCTTGCGTGTAAAAACTGAGTGTAGTTTTAACGCGGAAGTAATATTTTCGTTAAAATTTCAATTTTTCTTTAAATATTTGTTTAACCTGATTGTGCCATAACTCTAATTACTTTCATCTGATTGTGCCATAACTCTAATTACTTTCATCGCACCAATAGGAAACCATTTTTAAATTTTCAGCGAAATAGGGCACACATTACGTATTATTTATAGAGATTTAATGCTAAAACACATTCAGAAAAATTTTCTTAATTATTTTTCTGTCTTGAATACACGGTTCATCACATTAAATGCTAAACATTTGTGATATTATTTAGTTACTCTCAACTTAAAATACGATACTAAAATTCTAAAATTGATTTGGTCACCCTAATATATGAGATTGTACATTTTATGCAAGTGCCAGGGGATAGTTTGGCAGCGGAGACCTCGAGGGGTGACCACCATTTCATATCTACCTATCCATCATACGAAATCAGCAAATATGATTTAAATATAGATTTAAAATAAATTTTAAGTAAATAAATTCAAAAAAATAATTAAAAGAAAAATTGAATCTAAAAGAATTGAGCAATTTTTTAATACAATTCTTAGTAAATGTAGATTGTATATAATATTTATAATTTCATTGAAGGCATTTAATTCCTACAATAAAAATGCAATAAACAGGATACAAAAATGTTTATGAAGAAAGAATTTTGAGAAGATAAAACTATATATAACTTTTTGAACCCCTTGATTTATTGGAGTTATTTTAAGCTCAAAACTCATTTCCGTCATCAACTTTGGAGCTATGGAGCTACGCAAATTCTGATTTTACAATAATAAAAACATACAAAAAAACACTATTTTTAAGTAATTATTCATTAGGGGTGAGATTTCGACTAGTCATGTGTTGTCTCCGATAATTTTTTTTAACGCAAAACATATTACAGGTTGTTTACGATACGTCAATTAACAGGCACTACGATTCAAAGAACCTACATATTTCAATAAGCATCCAGTGGTATCGGAGAATACTTTATATAAATAACGAATGTCTCAGGCCTCTCTATAGCATGACTTCAGATCGCCAACGAATAAACAACAGTTTACAATAACTAAGTGTACTTAATGTGGTGAAAGTTATCGAAATAATCCTTATCGATTGTCTGTGCCAGGAAGACATAAGAGACTTTACATAAATTATTTTACTTTATAGATACCATGATTATGCTCCTTATTTATTAATAGTAACTTTGACGCTAGCTATTCACTTTAACAAAAAGCATCACAATTATTAGTTAAAAATAAGTTGTCCTTTTTAAATTTCCTTTAAAAAACTACGAACCGTGCAAGTCAATGTCCAATTTCATATCAATTAAAAGCGTGGCACGAGACAAAATTCCCTTCTCCGTCCGACACTTGTTCGTCTCAACAGGATTCGATTATGGCGGCTCGACCGTGTTAATGACTTGAATTTCAATTATCTCCAATTACCTGGGGAGGTGTCGCATGTGTGATGAGGTCTATCAAAAAGCTAAGCCCAAAATTTGTGATAGGGAAACGGCGATTTTGTTTTTTCGCAGCCCTGGCGGCCAAATTTCGTCAAATATGCGGAAACTGGACAGCTAGTTATTTAAACATTTTTTTAATGTTATTATCACCAAACCTCTGTTTCTCTGCAAGGAAAAATCGTAGTAAAAAGAGGTAGTTTGAAAATTTTTGATCGACTCCTTGGTGTTTTCCATTTTGTCTATTTGTAAATTTAGTTTTTACGTTCAATTTTCGTTTCAAGATTGTGGCACTTTAAATGTTTCAGTAAAGATTATTTTTCAAATGTGAAATCGTCATATTTATTTGCACTGTATTATTGCCAATATTTCAATATTATGGTACCTACCTAACTGCCTAAAATTAAACAAAAAAAATTATTATAATTGTGAAGTTTTTTTGTGCTAACTGTAGGGATAAATTCATATTTGTAATTTTGAAAAATGTTACGTAAAGAAGTGGCTTATAATTAATTAGATGAGTATTTCAGAACCTACTTATAAATGTTAAGATTTCGGGAGGTATTTGGTTTCGATTTATTAAATAATAGAAAATTATGAACTCTTTGAAGCGAGGTCTACTGATCACAAAAATTGTCCTCTTCAGCTGATCACAATTTTCTGAATTCAACGGGAATCTTTCAATTATCACAAAAACAAAATGATGCTGAGTGGCCCATTGATGACAATGTTATACTCGAATTTCTGTGAAATAACCTAACCTACCTATTTATACGGACCAACGGACATAAACAGTAAGCTGGAGGAACGACAGTTGAGATGGTATATATGGGCAATTAAGACGGAGACCACCAGACCATACAGTGAAGCAGGTAATATCTAAGGAGCTTCATCGACAGTCATCCAGAGGAAGACCAAAGAATTCCTGGATGACTCAATGCTCCTAAATTCTACAGAGAAATGCCTAGATGAAAGCGATACTCAGAACCGAAGAATTACTGATACACAGCCTACCTAGGCAATGAGTTGGGACAGTGCAAGGAAGAAGAAGAGAACGAAATCTAAATATTTTGGGTAACTTTCGGTAACTTCTCATCGTTCCCTAGCATGACTGCAGATCGCCAACGAATAAGTGACAGTTCACCATGACTAAGTGTCCTTAACATATTTAACGTCAACTGTTGTTTGTACGTTAGCGATGTGCAGTTGTCCTAGGGAACGATGAGAAGTTACCGATAATAATCATATCAATCGTTATCGATCGAGTGTGCTAGGGGGCTTGGTGATTTAACCAAATAGAAAAAAAACAATGACAAAACACTTGTTTATTTTCAGAAATATAATCGAAATCGTTTCATATCATTGAAGAATAAGATAACAATAATAATCTAATTTTTTAAAATATGTAAATGAACAAGACACAGAAAAATAATAAAAGATAACGGTCGCAACTGGGACACGAACCCAGAACCTTACGTCTTACCGGGACATACACCTCTACCAATTGGGCGAGTGCGATCTTATACGAGACTGTCGTAATTGTCAACTTCATATTTCAAATTTCAGAATTAACAATATTATCTTCGACTAATGTTTTTTTCCCATATTATTGACAGCTACCTTTATTATTGGAAACAAGTATTCAAAGAATGTATTTGTTACCTAGATAGTGTCTCGGATAAATATATCCGATTTTTATTTTTATGGAACACCTATTGACTATATTATATATATTGTTATCTTTTATTATTTTTCTGTGTCTTGTTCATTTTCATATTTAAAAAAATTAGATTATTATTTTATCTTCTTCTTCAATGATATATTACACTGATGGGAATAACCTTCAAAAGTTAAAAAGAGAGTTTTTCTTATAAAAATATGAAATTGTTTCAATTGAAATCCTTCAAGTAATTATTGAAATTGCTTGTTGTTATAAATATTATGTTTATGACCGGACTCTGGCTTAAGAATAATGAACCAGTACAAAAAAGGAGTGAGTACAATTAGTACTCTCATGGCGGTGTGTAAACATCGCGTGTGCGTGCGCCGAGTTATGTACTGCTACTGTGTAAACAGTCGCTGGGAAGGAAGGAATGAACTTTTATTACATTATTTTTGACATTTGTTAGAAAGCGGTTGCTCGACATGGTATTTTGTGTGGGTATGTTCTAGGAATGTGTAGTTTTTTTTTTAGTAACAATGTTTAAATCATACCGTCACGTAACTACCTGCTGACTAAAATCACAAAAACCTTATTTTTACGTAAATGGATATTATATTACTGCTTGTTATTATGTTTTGAATATTATTATGTTATGTAATATATTAGACATATTAGACCAAAATTTTGAGAGGCCATTTTCTTACATCGTAATTCCAATATTCATTTGTTAAAAATTATAGATCGTCGATACTCATGGAAATATTGTATTTAAAATCGGAGGCATCGCTACCAGTGTGTATACATAAAATAGTAGATAAGGATTGACGGCCTCCATGGTCGAGGGCACTCCCTCGTGCGTCCCAGCGTGCGTAAATAAATTTGACTAGATTCATTTGTGTTTTCGACGATTTCTTAATTTAAAAAGATGTACAATTATTTTGCAGCACGTTCCAGAGTGGAAGATACTCTCAGTTTCGCCCTGGTGTAAGACCACCATTTAGAATTGAAACATTGCTTGAAATGGCGTGTTTGGTGACCAGGTCTAAATAACCAGTTACTTTTCTACCGTCCTCTTCCTCTCCCCCATTTCCTTCCCCTCCCCACTACCTTCAGACTAAAAACATAACATACAAGGGATACCATATTCTCACTGGCTCCTGACGGGAGCAGGTGGGACTCTTGTGCGGTTGTCACATAAAGAATAGGATGCTTATGGGTAGATATTTCTATACCTTTTGATTTTGGTTAAAAAAAATTGTTTGGATATTTTTGCCTAAAATACAAAATTAAGTTTACTTCGACTACGATTATACGGGCATTTGCCTAGCTTGGTAGTCGCAAAGCCATGTAAAACAAATCTGTAACAAACAAAATAAATGAGTAAAAAATATAAAAAAAATAAAAAAAAAGTTTGAAAAATACGGTTCAGCCGTTCCTCTTAGTGGTGTTGTACAAATATTTCATATTAATTCACTGATAATTATATTTGATATCGTGTACAACCTACCACGTACCGACTTTCCGTCGATAAAAGACCGAAACTCTATTCCCGAAATAAAACATTCATAAGTGAATAAGGTAATGCGAGTTGAAAAATAAGCACATAAATAAATAACCCCTCACGTACAGCCCCGCCCGCCGTCTTACTGTTGACATAATGTATTTTTAATGTCGGCGCCATTATAAAATATCCCGTGCAATCGAAACACACAAAAAATAGGTGAACAACTCAAAATTGTTTAAGCAACTACCTAAATTAATTATAATTCGTGTCCCTGTTTTGATGCGGGTGGGTATTAATTGTGGATCGATGAAGGACATTGTTTTAAAATATACACTTTATGTGGTTAAAAATAAAATTGTTAAAAATAATTCCTACCACTTACTTTTTGTGGTTAAAAATAAAATCGTTAAAAATAATACCTACCCACTTACACTGTAAAACCTATAATAGGAAAACTTATTTATTTTATACATTTTGTTTTGAAGAGTTTTAATTTTCAATGTACTACTATCTGTTTATCTACTATTTGTTTTAAGTTTGCTAGTGAATAACACGGATGCAGGTAGCAGAAAAAATAAAATTTAAGTAACGATAGTACATTTAAAATTAAAACTCTTCAAAACAAAATGTCTAGAAATTGTTACATAGTTAATGCCCAAGAAATACAAAAAAATATTTTATACATATTTTTGTATATGTCTTATGTGTGTAAATATCTTTAAATTACTCTATTTTATGGATTGTGTCGCATGACACCACACCTACAAACCTAGAGATTAGTAAAGTGGAAGATACCATCTTTATCGCCCTGGTGTAAGACAACCATTCATAATTTCTATTCTCAATTTTCTACAAATATTTATTTAAATTTATTATCATTCGCCTCGCCCCGATCAAGCCGTGCGCATCGACGTCCGCCCCCCTACCGCGTTTGACGCGTCACAGGTATTTCAGAATACTGACTGAAATATTTCATGCACTGGCTATGAGAGGAAGAGAGAAAGAAAATGTGCGCGCGAACTGCTCTCTCTTGCTTCTACAGTGAGTCCGTTCGCCTCGCAACGCATTTCACTTTTCGTTACACATTCGCCAGTTTACCCCTCAAGTCAAGCGTGCGTAAAGAAGTATTTACTTCAAAAAACTAAAAATTGCATAAGCCGAGAAACGAAGACCACTCGTAACTTAAAAGTCGTAAGAAAATGCTAAGACATTACGCTACAGAGAGAGGGCCGTCTTATGCGTTGATAAGAAAATCATTATATTAAACTTAATATCTGCCTACCTGCAGTATAAGATAATCATTTACTAACGTTACCTGCAACTAATCTTATGTTTTGTATACTGCTGCCATAGATTGAACTATAATGCCCTTCTTGATAATATCAAGGAGGATTCTGTGTGTTTTACTTATGACCACAGAATAACACTTAATCTAAAACATGCGAACACCTCAGCACAGGTTCTCCCAATGAGGTGTTCACAAAACACTATTTATAACTTACGTACATACAGTTAATGATTATTATTTATTAAAAATTGTTAACGACTTGTTGAACTCCCTGAACTTCTTTTTTTTTAATATCTTTCCCTTTACCGAGCAGATCAATTAGCAACAAATTACCTTATCATTGCAACAATTCAGGATCAAACACTGAATTAAATTCCACAATGAATCGTCTGCATATACTTGGTAATAAATACGTTGTTAAAGATATGTTAATAAATATTGAAAGAATATCAATATACAAACATTATTTAATTAGAGCTGTTTGTCATCGCTTCTCAATTTAATTATAATCAAAGGTTTTTCTCTTCTTTTTTCTACAAGTCTGCTTGTATTTATAATAATATCCTTCTCTCTGTATTTTTAAGTTGTTTACTACAATACTTACTTCGCAATTCCAATGCAATTTCCCGCTTGTATTATTTTCACTTATATTTTTTCTTAATGTAAATTTTCAAAATCAGAAAAATCAGCGTTAATAAATAAATAAATAAATAAACTTTTTTTTTGTATTTCTCAAATTTATTATCTGTGTAAACTACTGTAATCATTTGTAAAATGTACATATTTTCAAGAATAGAAATAAATAAAAATTAATCTTAAGCTAAGGTTCGAAACCGTTGGTCTTCGAATCAATAAAAGCAGCAAAATAGTAGGCTAAAATCATCACAACTCTTTTTTAGGTTAGAGGGAAATTTCCATCATGATCCATGGAACTTTGAAAAAACAGTACAATTGTCCCAAAAGACAAGGCGCGAAATTTTTGTTTTCACGAAAAAAAAGAGAAAATAGTGTTGAACTCCGGGTAGTAAAACAAGTGCATTTGATGTAAATAAATGTATTTTGACACCGAATAGAATAATAGAAACTGCGATAATTATAATGTCAGCGGTGCAGTGCCCGAAGCGGCTCAACAAATGCGATCGAAAATGTATAAATCCAGTTCGCGGCGGCCCCACTAATTACGAGTGTAACATTGTCGGGGGCAGGTGCGCCTTTACTAAACTCCTTCGGAGGGGGACAGACTAAATATGATAAATTATAAAAATGTGCAACTGTTCGCCGCGCGGAGCAAACCGAAAATGGTTTTATGGCCGTCCTAGTATTACGGGGCTCTAACTGCATAAAATGCTTAAAATATATCAACTCTATTAAATTTATTTTTATCACAAAATTTTTTTTGTAAATACATAAAATAAAAATTATAAAACTTCTGATAGGTTTTGGTGAGGGGAATATATTGTACCTGCCTATTTAGATCTAGTCATGTTTTGATTCTGAATGGGGTCTTACACCAGGGCGATAAAACTATTGACGGTTATTGTTGTATCCAAAAATGCTTACGAATTCCTGTTTAAGATGCTCTTGTAATGGATAATAACAATGAATCGAAACGATATCGTGTTTGCTGGTATTTGAGTTTAATATGTGTAGGTAAAATAAGATATGAAAGGAAAAGGGATAATCAATTATTTACCACTGTATCTCTACGAAGTAGGACAATATAGTTATGTTTTATTGATCCACCGCGATAACTAGAAGTAATTATCGCCACGACAAAACGAATGAGTACAAAACGATATAAAGTACTTCCGAGATAGTCAAAGTCGTCCTCTTAAGGTAAAAACGAGATTATGTACACGAAAACTACCTACATCTTGCTTTTATGATAGTACCAAATGTTCTGTTTTCAAAACAAACGCACACGAATTTTTAACTATTTTTCTTGTCATTTTTCCAATTTTAAAATATTTTTATTAAGGAGGTAGGAACTGGACAAATGATATCCCGGTAGGAACTATGCATTTTTTTTATTAACTCAAGAAGCCCCGACGAATATAATTTCCCTCAGAGCCGACGCCATCTTTGAAGTTGCTTTGGTGGAGGATATTTTTGAGGAAAGGAAGAAGTGAACATGAGTTTTGAAGAGACCCACGTTGAAGACCCATGTTGAGACCTGGTTTTGAAGAGACCCATGGTGTAGGAAGGAGGAAACACAGAGGCCGGCAAATCGTTCCACAGCCGAGCTCTTGAACTCAAAAACGAGTCGTAGAAGCGACTCGTTCTCATGTGACAAATGTCAACCGTGTTCAGGGGGGATCAATGACGCTATCAATGACAATCCGCTTGTTAAAAAGGGAGAATCTATTAAACGGACCGCCCGTTTCTGCACAGAGTCCTGGCGTACTTTCTCATTTCAAAAACAAACAGTTATGTTCTATAATGTTACATTATTTGAAACATTTGTCAAAAGCAGATGCATTGTGGAATGTCATAATTACAACAAAATAAAACATAATAATCTAAAAAATTTTAAAAAAGTCACAAATAACATAGTTCTCCCCTTTCTCATGACTATTTTTTTAATATTATTTTATCAAAATCTCCCGAAGTCTGAAAATTGATCCAACTTAGAATAATGATCTTACTTAGAATAATTAGACGTAATTTCGTACGTATACCAACAAATTATTCTTACTTTTTTTTTTTCCCCGCTAATTGTTGTCCCAACACTGTTAATTTGTTCGTAAGAACTTCAGTCCTGCTTTTAACCGTTTTTACTATTAAAATGATCGTTTTTTCGAATAACATTTTTCTCCGTGTATGAATCTAGTAAGATATAAAATACTTAATCCTGTTAAACTATGAATAATGTTTGACAGCTATCAAGCTTGAAAATACACAGCTGAACTTCTTTACAAATAAGCTATATATATATATATTAATTTTGGGGTTGAACGGTGGTTAGAACCCTTTAACGTGAAGCCCTTGATATGTCCGTTTCTTTATTTCATTCCAATGGGACTCATCGCCTGCCTTTAGCCGGCAATCTCGCGGCAGGTGATTGTTTTTACTTATGTAATTCCTGCGCCGGTAATGCCACTCCTGACTGCCAGCCCTTGGTGCATTATCATTACGACCACTCCAAAAAACAAACTAAATTATTTAATTTTATACCTCGGCCAGTTGAATCCATTTAATGTTAATTTATTTTACACATTTTTCAATAAATGCATTAAGGGGGCATCTGGACTTACATACCGAAGCTAGGTACTGTATCCAGGAAAGTAATTTTGTTTAATTAAAAATAATAATTTCGATCGTGACTCATCCGTATTTCTGTAACTTCGGTTCATTGAACTCTAAAACTTTAATTTTTTAAAATTAAATCCAAAAAAATTGAAGTTTTTGTTCTACCTAACTGCCTATAATATAATATTTTTAACTGAAAACCATTTGAGTTTAACATTTAAAACATGGTACTGATTTGTCAAGAATTCTATCCTATTGTAATTCTTTCCTAATTTGGATAACATATGGATAATTTGTTTAATAATTATGCATTTTTTCTTTTATTTATTCGTGGCAGACCACAATTTTTATGTTTATTATACAGCATAAAAAATGCTTTTAAAACGCGACATAAAATACTTTAAAAAAACCCGATAACTTTGTTAACTTAACAACAATTTTGATATTTTTAAAACTTTTTTGGTGACGTGCATTGGTTCTGTTTTGATGTTTTTTATACAGTATAGGTAAATACTGTTTTTGTATAAATTATGTGAACTTAAAACTAAGTCAAATCTTTTCACCTTCAACTTAACAGCCTGCTACGTATTAAATAACTAATTGTGTAAACATGTAAGCAAACGAGAAAGTGTAAGCTTTTTAAGGTCATTTCATAAAAATTCTCCAGTCATAAAGTTATCTAAGTTCTACCGTCTTTAAAGATAATAATCATAATAATCTTCGCATAATTGAAATAAAAACATTAATGGAGGGTAGCAAATCTAAAATCATGAAATGTCCAGTATTTTAAATATAGTATATTCTGGTGAAAAATCGTATATTCTCCAAGCATAATCTTACTTATAAAAGTGTGTTTATCGGAAGTGACCTGTCAGATTAGTATGTGTATGTATCTACATTTACGTTTGTAAATAATACAATTAGATACAGTCTAAAAACTTATAATAAATATTACAGCGCCGTTGTGTTGATTTTCACAAAAACGAACCATCCAATTATTTTCATTATTGTTTTTACGTAGTACATAATTGCTTATTTTGTTTTTGTTTCTCTATCAGACCATTGTAGGTTTCATATATTTTTTTAAACAATTAAATAGACGTAAAATACTACAGTAGGTAGAAAATGCTTACTTTATGTTAAAAAAAAAATATTTGCATTTTTCGTTGTTTGTTTTTGGGGTGTTATGCCGTGTTGTGCTACCTCCTTCTTTAGCCGACGTTTCGGACAGCGTTGCAGTGTCCATCATCATATTTGCATTTTATCTAACACTTCCTGGATTCACCTAAATTCAAGCTCGCATTTCAACGTAGCCAGATATATATATGTATATATATCTGGCTACATATATATATATATTTATTTTTTTAAATCAAGCCGGTTTTATATTTACTGCAATTGTTTAAAAAAAAACATTTTTTCAATGGCACTGCAATATGTTTGCATCACAAGTCACAAAATGAATTGAAATATGATATGAACTTCCCCAAAAAAAAATCAATTAATGGTTTATTCAACATAACAATATATTTACAACGACACGCGAGTGGTGATTCCTTAGTTCCGGATAAATACAATTAGGTATTGTTTAAATATTGTGTAGCAAACACACTAAAAAATGTTATTGAATACTTCACACTCAAAAGTTTGTTCATCCAGTCGGTTAAAATAATTTGAAATAAATGTAGATACGTCTGTGGGTTTAAAAAAGTTTGTGTAATTTCTTAACTTTCCCAGTTTTCCGTGAAATTAACTTTTTTTTTAAATAGAATAATATCAAAAATAGTGAATTTGATGTGTTTATTATTTCAAAAAATGTTTAGTATCCAAATTTTATGCCGCCTGAAACACAAAAGAAGTAAGGTAACAGATATGTTAATACAGTTGAAAATATGCATTTAAAAAACGTTAGTAAAGCCCCAGAAAACGTCATAGATAGGATAAGTATTGGGCCGTAGGTAGCATTGTTGATCTAAGATATTGTTTTCAAAGTCAAAATCTTACATTCTCGTTTATGGAAATATTCATGAAGTTGGATGAAAAAAACATCGATCATGTAATTGCACATCCCAAAAAAAAGGTAAGTCAAAAATTTCTATTATCGTTTTATCTCTAAAAAGTAGAGTGATTTTGAATATCTATGCCCCAAGAAAATCGTATTTAAGTTAGATCATTTCATCTCTGCAAGTTGTCGCTAGTGTCTCTTTTCGACTGGACCACTTGTTCATCATTCATTAATTTGTTTCGCTCTCCCATAAATTGACTTGTATAACTTTCAACACTTTTCTGCAGGATATGCGTAAAAAAAATATTTTTTAAAGCTAGCAGACAATCAATCGTAAAAACTAATGCATTATAAATAACACCACTGCTACTGTCGAAATATAACAATATTACGAAGTAATAATTTCCGTTGACCCCAGCAGCTGAAATTGCAAGCGAATTAAGTTCACCCTACGAGTCCATTGTGCACTGTGAAGTCTACATGCGGTATACCTAATGTGTAACCACAGTTTTGTGCAATATTATAATAGGGAAACATAATCAACCGTCTTGATTGAAAAAGGCAAGAACTATTAAACGTTCGTGTATATAATGATTACGAGATGGGAAGGCCGCTATTAGTCTGTAATTCTATTCTTGGGGTACCAGTAAGGACCAGGAGGAAATTGAAACTGGCTGCACTGCCACTGCAGGCCTCGGAGTAAAACAAATTAGCTTCATGTTTTATTATTATACGTGTATTCGTATGCAGGGTGCTTTTTTTGCGTTATTACTTATTACATATCCGAGGAGAATAAAGCACGGTGCATTGGAATAAGCCGCGAGTTTCTCAAAGATTGTAATGCCTACTGGCTGTGGAAAGTTGTTATTTTTAACAATGGAGGTTTGAGAAAATTCTTGTGTTTTAAACGATATTATTTTTAATGTAAACCCGCCATCATCAGGCGCCAGATAATTGTGTTTGCATTTGTTTGGTGTGCTCCGATATGCTTTCCCGTCTACACGGAGAAAAATGATAATCTAAAATACGATCATTTTATTCGTAAAAACGGGACTGAAGTTCTTACTAACAAATTATTAGGATTTCAATGTTTATTGGCGGGAACATGTAAGAATATTTTGTTGGTATACGTACAATAACTATAAAGCCTATAAACATTGAAACACTGTTAATTTATTCGTAAGAACTTCAGTTCCGTTTTTAAACGTTTTTACGAATAAAATGATCGTATTTTAGAATAACATTTTTCTCCGTGTAACCTATACCCAAAATCAAACATTACGGAGTGTAATTATTAGTATTTTAAATACACACTTAGATCTACTTTAAAAAGGGATGGTTACTGGAAAAAAAAGGTTAATAAATAATTACTTAAAATATGTAACTTACATACATTAAACATCATCGATTCTCTTTTCTTTTTAATTGCTTCATTAATTTCATTTTTTTATTTTCCGCATATTATTACTATTGTTGCTATATATGTGGCTACCTACACAACCACATCTCACAAATGTTCAATGCCAGGCCGTAATAAGTAAGATTAAGAAAGGGACGCTTAGATGGTTTGGGCATGTTGAGCGAATGAATGAAGAAAGGAGTGTAAAGAGAATTTATGACGCGAATGTGAACGGTAGAAGAAGCCGAGGACGCCCAAGGAAGACGTGGCACGATCAAGTAAATCAGATACTTGAGTCGGGCCATGGAGTCAGAATAATAGAAGAGTATGTATGAGAAGATGTATGAATGTGAATGAGGCAAGGAGTGTGTGCCAAGACCGAGTTGTTTAGCGGTCCGTCCTCTCTGCCTACCCTCTGTTAGTTAGTTAGTTAGTTAGTTAGTTCATTAGTTAGTTAGTTAGTTACCTACACAATTTTTTTATTACATAATTTAAAAAAAATAAATTAAGTTGGTTTTAAAAGTTTAGTTACATACTTTAACTGTTACTAACCTAAAACAAAATAAAATTTTATCTAAAACATACGAACATCTCAGCAGGTAGCAGCAGGTTCTGCTAGCGAGGTGTCGACAAACTGTTACTGCGTAACCATTTAAAAACGGTTTGCTGATTATTTTAGACTCTACTTCTACCGTGTTTTGCATTAGGAACATTTTAAAGTTTATTATACCCTTTATCTATTCATCTGTAAACAGTATGTACAAGCTTGGAAAATAATCATAAATTTTAACTTTGGCAATTATATTTATTTACTCTTAATTTTTTACTCTAGCAGCTCAAAATAGATGGCCCTTAAATATGTCACTATCTCGAAGAGTTTTAGAATAACACTGCTGCATTATTCATTTAACAATCATTGTAGATTTACTATTACTAAATACTAAATACGGGTTAATTCTGGAAGATTCTATGTTTAAATTTGAAATTTGATTTAGGTACCAAAAAAAATTCTAAAAGGTCGCTTATTTTAATATTATTAACACCTTTAACAGATTCAATTGTTTGATGAAATTACGACCTATCAGATGTAGAAGAAAACATTTTATTTCGTCAATTTTTAACGCCAAGAAATCTTATAAATTTGACATAGTCACTTGTAGCATTGATCCCGGGATAAACTAAAAGTTTTTAAATTAAGTTAGATTAATATTATACGCATTAATTAATCCCGTTTAAAGCCAAATTATAACCACATAAAATATGTGACGGAATACGTGGAAGCTGCTTGATTAGAAATGATTCAATATTATTGGGCTTTTATTGGCTTTACGCCTCAATCACTCAATATTGAAAATGACGTACAATGCAACATGAAATGTGTTATTTTTAATAGCATTATCTAGTTTGGGGCGCTGCACCGTCACAATCGACGTCCACAGTTTTGTATGAACGTATATGGGTATCTGATGACATGAAAGGAACATTTGAAAAACCTAACATTTTTTGGTAAAACGATACGTCGCGTCAGGCGGTGACTGATGGGCCAGGAGAGATGGAAATAGTGGAGATGACAGGAGAGAGAAGAGTGCCGAGAGGGTGGTGGTTTGGGGGAGGAGAAAGGGGCACGAGAGTAGAAGAAGTGCACTTTTTATCAAAGGCCGGCCTTTTGTGCGGAAGCGCGCAGTGATTGTTACGATATTTTATTGAATTAAAATTGTGCAGCCTTTGATAGAGCTCCGTGTGTGAGATGCTAAACAGTAAACAACGTTCCATACAATTTCCGACATCTATTAATTCATAATTGGACGAACAAGACCGTAATCAAGTTATTTGAAAATCCATTTTGTAGGCGAATTCCGATACACGGCACGGCGACCGGAGTTGAATATTCGTACCGACATGAGGCGCTGAGTGCTCTTTCCACACTACTTCTACCATGTTATTCCATAATGAAATTTCACAAAAAAAAGCAGTGCTGCATCAAACATCCCCCGTGCCGGGAACCTGGGAACTGGGGGTGCCCAGCGGAGACACAACCCATAGGTGTTTCTATTAAATTGTGACATTCCTGCCGCTTCATTGTCAATAATGCGCAGCCAAAAGAACGCCACAAGGGAAGCAATTATTTATGCATTAAGGCAGGAATTAATATTCCGCTAAAAGATATCACGATTCGTGTTCTTTGTGTATGTAACAATCACCAGGCATTCAATTTTACGGCAGCTAAAAGTTTAAATGTGCATGCACATATATGTTAATTGGGTAGATAGTGTACCATTTAACGGAAACCACTTGTTGAACGATTCGTAAAATAATATTTATCTACTAAATGAAGAATACAAACGGCCAATTAGAAACGACTGGTTAAAATACAATTTCATACATCACACACTGCGCCGATTGATGGGTGATGATGCAAACTCGCGTACCCGCTGAATATTTACCAAACCTCAATTAGCCGCAGTATTTACCTGCATTTCCGGATTTAACGCGCGTTTATCCGCCCGGGTCGCCTTCATATTAAAATGATTTGTTATAATTGAAAGCGATAAAATTTCGAGCCAGGCGCAAAAACACGTGCGAGGCATTTCCGTCCGCATTTGGGCCGAAATTAGCGCAACACGTGGGGAGAGCATTGCGGCCCAACTACTTCTGTACACTATTATAGCACGGGAACAAAAAGCTCGAAAAACCTGGCGCAAATCAGCGTGCGGTGGATGGGCGTGCGGGGGGCTTATCGCCGGCGGTTTTATCTGCCGCGGCCGAACTGTTGCTGCCCTTTGCCCAGTGCCCAGTGCCCACAAGCCCACATCACATCACCACACCACTGGGAGTCAGGTAGAGTCACCCTCTGCCGCGTACTTTATCACACAATCATGACTAATCTCTGATTCCTTCCAATGGTATTATCATTAAACACAAGTTAATCAAGTGCGCTTGTTAAAAGAACACTAGATATAAGACACCTTTAATAAATATCTGGCTATTTATAAACACTGTGTTGTGTAGTCATTGCTTTGTTCATGAGAGTGTCGTGGTGAGGTGGAAGCCGCGAGGGGTCGCCGTCGCTAGTGTGTCAGCCGCGATGTTCCACAGGCCTTTGATTAGGACAACAGCGCGTCCGCCAGAGAGTCTATTAGGGACGATATTCGGACAATCAGTGGAAAAAGCCCCTCGTGTAATTAGGACGACGGGGAAGGCGAGGGATCTAGAGGCACAGTGTAGAGTAGACAGTGTGTGATGTATGCAGTAACTAAGTAACTAAGGGGAGCGCACCTGCATGATTGTGATGTTCGCGACACTATCAGCGGCCACCGCACGCGACCGGGACGACTAAACCTAAGTTCAAAGTCAAAGGTCGTGTAGTTGAAAGCCAGAGATTTACAACTGTAGATAGGCGATGTACTCGACGTGACGGCAGGCACTTTTATCGATTTTTATACAAACACAATCCAAAATTTATTGAGAGCCAGTGTTGAAATATTGATGTTATCTTTATGATGCAAAAAGTGAAGTGAACGTCCGTAAAGGATGTTGATTGATGCGATAATGTATAAAACTTAAGGGCGAG
The DNA here is from genome assembly GCA_951813805.1 of Limnephilus auricula. Classification (NCBI taxonomy): domain Eukaryota; kingdom Metazoa; phylum Arthropoda; class Insecta; order Trichoptera; family Limnephilidae; genus Limnephilus; species Limnephilus auricula. Next base: position 36,975,199 of record OX638391.1, read on the forward strand.
CATCTATTATTATGATTTACCTGTGAAGTTTTATTATGTTTACTTGTACAGTGGAGAAAGAGGAGTAATATAATATTGAATGCAATTTATAGTTTGTATGACATTCGAGAGGGGAAATGCTGTGGCTTGGCGTAATGACAGTTGCATTGAATTATGTCGGCTGATTTCATATGTTATTCATTATTTTCGAAAAACATGCATAATTTAATGAATGTTTCCAGAAAAAATAACGTAATTCACAGGAGTCTGATAGAAAACTAGCTTTCCTCGGTCGCCGATCTGCTAATAGCGCCAAAAATCAAAAGAATAAACATTATTTTTAGTATTATTAGAAAATACGGGATATTTTATTTTATGATTTGTGATGCTGACAGTATTTTTATCAAATAATTGTCACAGGATTACCGTTCGTATCAAAAATGATGTGTTAACTAGTATAACGGAGGATAAAATGGCCACTGTAAATCATGCAATGTGCAGTGTTTTTAAAATTGGTAGTGTCATTTATTGCGGTCATATCTTCTCCAAACTTAAACTTTCTAATAATCTGAAGTGACCTGTTACAAAACTGTGTTTTCTGTATCTTTAAATAATTAGACAGAGCCTAGGAAGTTTGATTGTTACAGTGCTCTTGAGGTGATTTTTCACAAAGACAGCCTTCTACAAATTATTCAATTACCATTATTATATATGTAAAGAAAAATATAATTTTCATTAATTTAAAACAATGCCGAGCTTGTCTCGTCATTGTGGTTGTATGTATTGTAGGCTGTCACTGGATATGCGCCACAGTACCTACTTAATAGTCATTAGTAAAATAAAATAAAATAAAAAATAAATAAAACAATAGTAAAAAGAGTCTATGATGACAGAACAAATTGAGAAGATTAATTACTATCATGATTGAGATTAAGGAATTACAATTAATAACATTAAATGTCGTTTCTTTCTTCACAGGTAATGTTTTATTACCTTAATACTTTTCTTTATGTTAATCTTGTGAGGTTAAGATTATTTTTATTATTTAGATTAACAAAATAAACCATTTCTTTCTTTATAGAGAAATTCAATTGTGTTTTAATTGATCAAAATTCCAAATCACAAGGGAAATATTCTTATATATATTATATATAATATATAATTTACCCTTCGAATGAACACCGTTAGTAAACTTGAAAAATAATAATTTGCGCTCGAATATTTCACTTCACGCACCGACAACCGAAATTAGTTTTATTGATGATGTTATTATGATAAAAAAGAGTAATTTCTTCATGTTATTTCTTATTGTATATCGTTTATTGTTTCCGCACAAGAAACGATTTGAAATCTGAAAGAATATAAGGTACCTACATTAAATCCCTCCGAAAACAACAATAGCATGCACTATCTTTTTGTTTCATCTGCGTATTTTTGGTCAGGTAAGTTCTCAGATCCCGGTGATATGGCTGCGAATAAACGGGGCAGGCCAACAAGAGTGGGCGTATTGGGCATAAATCATTTCGCGAATGATAATATGAATGCTAGCTGTATTCAAATGAACAGTGGCAAGACAACAGGAGAGGTATGTCTCGCAGGACCATCCGTATTACAGTTGACAAGAATTATGCATACAATGCGTCTCTATGCAAACCCCCTGCAAAAACAATTTATCAATCTGGACATTGCATATTTTATAAGGCAGACAGTATACAGTGCATAAAGTATGCTCGGAGGGAAGCAGACAGAAAATGGCAGAACCAATTGTGTAGACAACATTCGGAATTTCATCATTTTCCAATAATCACATTTCACAAGCAATCAAGTGCCGAGCTGCTGGGTCTAGGGACTTGTATCTTCTCGTGCTTTTGCTGTTTTGTTACTCGATGCATATGACATAGGCCAACCATTCTAGATATACGCGGACAGCTGTCTTTGCGATGAGATATACACTGGAGATAATACATTGCTTCATTCTATATCCACGTATACATTATTACAGATACGTAGGTACTTATTGTAAACAAAACTTAAAAATACTTTATATACTATATATATTAAAGATACTTACAGACGCTCTCACTTACTTGAGAACACTGTTGGCAGGGTCACTTATAGTACTTACACCTTCATGTTTTTTTTAACATTGTCGAACAAAACCTGGTACTTTTTACCTGTCACCAAAAATGTATACTTTTGAGTGAGTATGCTAATTATTAATCACAGAATGTCTCATTATTCAATTATTATCTTTGTCAATAAATAATACGAATTCTTTAATATAATGAAGTAAATATAACACCGAAAACGTTGAAAAATTATTGGAGTTGTGGAAGTATTTTTTCTCCCTCTTTTCAAAGATACAAATAAATTTTAACATTCCATTTAAAAGAACCGCCACACCAACCTTTTTTTATTTAGTAATAAAACAAACGCTGCAGCCAATTCCCCGATTTTCCGCATTCTTCAAACATTGAACTCAATTCAAACAAGTACAATTACCGATATATTTTTTTATTCTCTCCCTCTATTTAAGAAAAAAAATTTCCCTCACACTGAATTCGCACACATAACTTACATAACACACGTAACACACACACACGCGCACACAAACACTCACACACACACCCACACACATCTCTCTCCTTCCGTAATAAACTAACTAACTTAATTTAGGTAATTCCAAGTTTAGTTTAAAAATGGCGCTATACAAATCATCAAAATACCGAAAGACCTAAATGTTACCGGCTGTCCTGGAACTGTTAAATGGATGTTAACACGACCTGAAATTCATTACGATAAACGCTTCATAACTCATGGTTGAAATCACGAAGCGATCAGAATATATTTGCGATGACATAGAAATTTCAGAAAGAAAATCTTTTCAAGTTACTGGGTCAGAAAACAGATTTTCTTCTACACATCCAAGACATTTTGTATTGAGTAAGTTATAAAAAAATAAGTTAAATTTTAACGTTTAGAATGTGAGAAACAACAACGCAACTATTGTCAGCATAAATGCCAACAACCATTCCAAACGTCATTACTATGGATTTGAGCACTGTTGTTACGATTAGATTGTGATTAATGAACCTCAAAATTAATTTTAATTTATTATCGTTCGCCTCGTAACATTGTAATTTCCGTAACGCATTCGCCAGTTTACCCCTCAAATAAAGCGTACGTAAGGAAGTACTTACTTTAAAAAAATTACATTCTAATCAGCGTGATTTGTAGATAATTTTTTTTTTTTTACATGAGAAAATAAAATTTAATTAAAAATGGAAAATGGAAAACTATGTGACTGAAGCCGTTAAAAGATCTGTTAATTCTGATTCATTAACACCGGTTCAATAGCTGCCATCTAACTAATTAAAATGTGTGATTGTAATGCTAGTGTCTCCACGTGTTAATTGATTATTTTTACAGCGAACAATTATTTGCATGTGTTTATTGGCACATCATAATTACTGATTACACCTATGTTAGGTAATTAATATATTATTATGGCATTAAACAGCTGTTTAACATTCTGAGAAAACAACAGGCAACAGTACTGTAATATGGAACAACGCTGGAATCGGGGGCTACTTTGATAATGCGGATATCTGCAATTCTTATTCGCGCTACTATTCTCTCGAAATTATTCGCTTACTTTTGACATACCGAAAATAAATGTTGATTTAATTGTTTTCTAGTTATATACAAACATATTATTACAATAATATTAAAAAATCCCTTAGAATTAAACACTACATCAGCCCAATAAAAACTTTTTGAAGTAAAACTTCTTTCCGCACGCTTGACTTGGGAAGTAAGCTGGCGAATGCGTAAAGAAATCGTTACGAAAAGTGTGATCGGGCGGGGCGAACGATAATAAATTTAAATAAATATTTGTAGAAAATTAATATATTTATATACATGTATATAAATTTCGGTAACTTCTCATCTTTTCCTAGGACAACCGCTAACGTACAAACAACATTTGATATCGAATATATTAAGGACACTTAGTAATTGTGAACTGTCACTTATTCGTTGGCGATATGCAGTCGTGCTAGGGAACCATGAGAAATTTCCGAAAGTTATCCTGTCAATCCTTATCGATCGAGTGTGCTAGGGGCCCTAATCGATATTGGTCCCAAGCTAGGAACTAAATGCTCGTGAAAATTCCAAACAGATCTGTTTGGTCATCTGGTTTGGTCATCAAACACGGTAAAGCCATTTCAAGTAACGTTTTAATTTTGAATGGTGGTCTTACACCATGGTGCTACTGAGAGTATCTTCCACTCTGGAACGGCCGCAAATGTAGGTAATATATATTATGTTTTTAATTAATTCATTATGAAATAATACAAATTCGAACCCGCGACCTTCGCATTGGGAATAGAGGTCAAATGGTGATGGTTACAACATGACGCTGTTTTTTTTGTGTATTCAGACTGAGAAAATATAAATACCTTTTGTAAATTCCTTGACGATTATAATAGTATTGTGTCATTTATATTGTAAACGTGTGTAAATGTGAATTTATAAAATAAAATCTTTACGATACTTGAATATTTGATTTTTCACTCTTTCTACAAAATTTATCGTGATTGGCGTAGAGTTGTAATGCAAAGACAGGATTGCAAAGTCACCCCTATCTCACACATCATTCGTTTTGTGTACTTCGAAAGTTTAAATATGTGTTATAAGTGTGACACAAACTTTACCTAAACAAATAATATTAAACAAAAATTTATTTAGTATAAAACTTTTATTCAAAGTCACCAATTTTACCTACCTAATAATGTATAGAACATGTATTTATACATTACATTACTGTTCTCAACATGCATAACATAACAAAATGGGTTATATATTCATTTATAGCTATAGCATTATATTTTTACAATTAGTTTCGCCTAAATTACTATGTAAAACTTTTATTCAAAGTCACCTATTTTACCTACCTAATAATGTATTGAACATGTATTTATACATTACATTACTGTTCTCAACATGCATAACATAACAAAATGGGTTATATATTCATTTATAGCTATAGCATTATATTTTTACAATTAGTTTCGCCTAAATTACTATGTAAAACAAAAACCTTTTTTCAAGTGTTTTCGCGGAATAATATCTGTTTGCATTCGAGCTCGATAAACAAAACGATACATGTCAACAGCGACGGCGAGAGTAAATGGCGATAAGCGACGCCGACGACGCTTCCCAAAACGATAGTCTGGTGGGTGACAAGCCGAGGCGACGCCCGCCGTGTCCTGCTTCCCTCTCCTCACTGGCAAAAACCCAACAAGGCCGAATAAAATAAACTAAACGCCCTATATGACATCTTTGGAGATGCTGAGTGGAGGGTATTTTTAAGGAAATGAAGGAGAGGAAGTTCTCTGAAGGAAAAAAATATGGGTAAGAATCTGAGGTTCAGTGTGTCCAGATCATCCGCCGCCAAGACCTAGACAAACCTTAACCCGTGAACCCGGGCACCTCTGCTAAGTTACCTTAAAAAAAACGTAAATTAACAAACCTAAAAGAAGTCTGAAAATATTGCACTGTAGAATTTTTGGGACTAACTACTATATGTATTCCTCTTTGCTGAGAATACTATTGGAAAGAAATGATTATTCCAATTCATTGGACATCTTCAATTTGTCTAAAAAAAATTGTTACTTGCACTTCAGTTTATTTAACTAAACAAATACAAAATGTTGATTCTTTTACTTCAGTTATGTAGGTACAATATTTACTGTATAATTTTTACTACCAGTGTACAAAAGCCTAAAAAAAACATTAATAAAAAAACAAAAGAGTTCTCTGATTTCTCTGGTTACCGCAGTACGTACAACATTTTAGTAGGATATCTTAAATTATTTGAGCGATTTACTTCAAAGTGTTCAAAATAATACTCGGTCTAATACGAACGAGTTTATTATATAACCTCCTTTTTATTTCTTCCCGAATTCTCTACATAATAAATAATATATCATAAAATTTACACATTATTCCGTTTGAGTTTTACAGACTTCTGCCGGTGACTGTTATTGCTGGGGGATTTTTATTTTAATTCTGACGAACAGAAATCCAATATTTTCCCGTATTGAATTACTCAAGCATTGGTTTTTATTGTTGACCGTGGCGCTATACACGCTGTTAATATATTTTCGCAAAAGTAAAGATTTATCACGGCTTTTATTGCCTTTGTTTATCCCCAAAGAAATTCCTGGCCCTCTTCAAAGTGAGTTATTACCTAACAGTTTGATTGGCTCCCAAAATTACTTGATTTTATTTTTAACAACTTAATAAAAGAGAAATATTTATTTATCTAATATATAAAAAATTATGTTTGTTTGTTCGTATGTCATGCTATCCGATTTCGAAGAAACTTTGGGGATATGATGTGCGCATGCCCGTGATAATTATAGGAGAGTGAGTTCTCGCGTTATGAAATTATGTCCTATACTATTAATCGGATTGCGATGAAAATTTGCTGAGTTGTTGTGAACACGCCCACGAAGGTTCTATACAGCGATATTTATATATTGGTGGGCTCTGGCGTTATGAAATTTGCAAAAAAAAGGCAGAGGGGTAGAGGAACGCGGGGAAGGTGAAAGGAAAATGCGGGAGGGGAAGAGGAGGTAGAAGGGGCCCGGGGGCGAATGGGAAAGGACACGCAGGGAGAAAGAATTTATTTATTTATGTTGCTTTGTAAAGCATGCCGGGTAACAGCTAGTATATTCTAAAATTATGGATTATGTCCATAGTAATGGACTATAGGATTCAACCATAAATGTAGGAAATGTAGGATTCAACCATAAATCAGGAATCTAATGGTATGAAGAAGCGATTTTCTGGTGTTATGAAATTTGTTGTTCTGGAAGTCAACGCACCTTTTTTGATATCAATGTAACTAAAGGTTATATGGCTTCTTATTCTTCATAAGCCTTCTGGCGTCCAGATTTTAGATTTTTAACAGATTTGCCGATTATTACGACACTCTCACTTTAAAATACATTTATCCAAGACACTATCTAGAGTTCGATAAGAATCTTGCAATCATTCATAAAGATAGCAGACAATAAAAATTTGCGTTAAGAAAATGAAGATAATATAGGCAGTTCTTCGTCTAAGTGTGAAACGGTTATATATGACCGAATGGAATAGGTTCGAATTAGCTCTGTGTTTAGTGCTGAGCCCGGCAATGCTAAGATCCTGAATTTTTTTCCTGATTATTATGTTTCAAATTTTCGATGGAGATTCGCAAATATTGTTTTCAGTGATTAAATATTATAAATTAAATGATATTATTTGAAATCGATTAAATTTGTGCATTGTCTATCATAAATCGGTGAACAATCCGACCAAAATGTAACGCCGCAAAAGTATTGCAGACAAATAAAGATTTTACTGTGAAAAACGAGCAGCGGTATTATTATTATTGTGCGGGTAGCCGCGCCGATATGACGTCGTAAAAAGATTTTAAGTATTGCCATGTAAAAACGTAAATGCCATCATCGGGCACCCCATCAGTCAACAATGGCCCCCGTGTTTGAATTTGCAGTCGAGCACTGCCGCCATTGTAAAGGGACTTAAGTTACTACCCACCACCCTCTGGAGAGAGCTAACCATCCGCCATTGGAACTCAAGAGCACCTACCTTACCTACCGGTAGAACCTACCTACACAACTGCGACCTCTACATTATAATATATATATATATATATATATATATATAAATACAATAATCCTCTTAGAACAAATACTTATTAAATAGCTTAAAAATGAGGATCGACAAAATATATGCAAACCGTGTGACTTTTTAAAAATTTGAAATTAGGAGCTCTAATACTGTTTGGAACTTCTGAGTGCAGTCAATTTAAGAGTGCCTTCTCGACTCACCAGGCATAAAGACTTATGTCAATGTCACCATTCACAGACAAATCATAGTTACATAGTTAAGTAAACAATATACAAAATACGATGTCGACTTGTAACAATTTCGATGTTTAAAAACAATTAAACTATTTTTTATGACACTTCATTATTTCTGATAATTTTCATTTATTATGTTTTTATACAATCATAAACCAGTGTAATTTATGTTAAAATGTTAAAATTATATACCCTTAGTTAAAGCCCATTAGAGCTTAAAAGAGAAAAAAAAATTTAATCCGAAATAATTTCTAATAAAAATGGATAAATATGGTCACGACATTATCTAGAATGCAATTAGTTCGGGAAGAAACTTACAATCAAACATAAAGTAACAGCCAATAAACATATGGGTTAAGAAAATGAAGATAATGCTTGTAGTTCATAGTCGAAGTATGTTAAGTCTGAATTTGTTTACCTTCGGATTGTTAGCCGAGAACCTTACCCTCGAGCACGGAAACCGTCGTTTGATTGATTTTTAATAATTTTATTGGCTTCGTTAATATATTATATTTTTTCAAGCAATTATCGCACGAGTTGAAAAACGAAATAAGTGCATACTATAATTAAATTATGTTTTTATTATAAATTAATTTCTTATCAAAAAAACATCTAATAACAATCAGAATCCTTTTTAACATTTAAACCTACGTAGTGTTGCCATGTATTGCAATTTAAACTATTACAGCGCCCACATATTTTCTACATTTATTTGTGAGACGTTTAAAAAAAGTTTTTCATCTTTGTTCATTATTATTCTTTACAGTTCGGTAAGCGAAAATCGTTTGCAATGTGGCTTTCTGTGTGAACCGAAACAAATAACCCGAAAATTTCAGCAAAAAAAGCGTCAAACAAAATGAAAGGAAGCCCACACGTGAATGTTCGGCGATAAAGCATGGGATATAATTTGTAGGTATGTTTATTCTTTAAATGATTAATACAAGCGACGCAAGGTTTTAACCCACCCTCCTCCGATCCGCCATTCATCCCTCTATCGATATACACTGTGAAAAAAAGTCATAAAAAATCAACAAAATTTATGCTTGCCACCGGCACAAGGGTGGCGCCCAACGCTTTGCCGGGGGGTGGGGGGAAGGGGGGAGGGAGATATTCAAATAAAGGCTTAAAATTTATAGGAACCTACGTACAAAAAAAGTATTAAAAATGTACATTGGAGCAAGCCAAGTGTTTTCTGCCCTTCAATGTAAGCGTTCGTATTATATGTTTGAATTGATGGCTGTTCGTATCGACCCGTGGAGGGGGGCCAGCGGCCTACACACTTTTTTTCGTGAATTTGATGAATAAATTTGAAAGAAATTCGCTTTTGTGCAACATTTTTTTTAAATTATGTGTAGGTAATCTTAGTTTGCGAAAGGCGTCAATTAACTTTGCCGTTTTCAGATCAAATTGTGATGTCTTTAAACGATTTGTGATCAGCTGAAAGGCACAAAAATATGATCGCTTGACAACTGAATCACCGTCTCATCACACGTCGAATCACCGTTTAACAGAGGGTTGTTAAAATAAAAATTGTACTGATTGCTTTGTATTGTATTTATATTGTTTTGTATTTCGTGGTCGTTAACTGTGTAACAGTTTCAACACATTTTATTTATTTATTTATTATTCATTTTCAACGCCCTGATGGGCTTTTACATAATAAGTGTATAATACAGTGATATATATGTAATATAATGTTTAAATACGAAAGATAAACTCACAGCAATGAATATTATAAAAATGGTAGGTATAAAGGTAAGTGAAAATATTATATTATAAGAAAAGAGAAAAAATAAAAATATCTTAAACTGAAACCAGTTTTTTTCAGATGGCATAAAAAAATAATATAGTGTAAGTTAATATGATAAATTTACAGGTAGGTAATAGGTACATTAAAAAGTTCTGAAAAATAGATAAACAAAAGAGAGTAACAAGATAACTAAATAGAAAGAATACAACAATATATGCATTAGCTCCTACATTATAAAAATATGCTACATAAAAATATCATCAAGGTATCTCTTAAATAACAGTACCTCATATTAAACATGACGATATTCGAGGTGAATTTATGTATTTCCAAGTGTGTGAAAGCGAAGTAGGTGGATGTATGTGGTAGTTTGTCCCGGAATTATTGTTGCAGAATTGTATATTTTGTTTTTGGAGAGTTGTTAAGTGTTGAATTATTACTTAATTTATATTTATCTGCTACCGTCATTTTCTAGAAATCTTAAAGCTAACTTAGAAATTACACTAAGAACAGAAATTATTATATTTAATTAGATGGGGGTTGTGGGAGGAGTGATTTTAAGGGAGGGGAATCTTCAATTCGATGATTCGTCAAGTCTTAGATTTGATGATCGTCAAAATTGAATTTTGAAACAATCCTACGTAATTTTTGTGTATATATTAATGTGTTTAATAATTGCGTAATGTGCACAAAAGCTGCGATGGGCCGATAACTGGCGTTTACCAGCGGGACCGTTAAAATCACAAAAAATCATAGTGTTACTACTGATCGTCGATTTGATGATCATCAAAAATGAAATTTGATAAAAAAGTAATTTTGTATCTATCTTAATAGATTTAAGAATGGTGAAACTTGTAGAAAAGCTGCAATGGGCCGATATTCGGCGTTCATCAGTGAGACCGTTAAAATGTTAAAAAATCAAAATTTTACTAAAGATCGTCGATTTGGTGATCATCAAAATTGAAATTTGAAACACTGCTAAGTAATATTATATCTATCTTATAAGGTTTAATGATGGTTAAATTTGTAAAAAACTGAAATGGGCAGAGAATCGGCTTTAAATAGCGGAAACTTTAAAATGTTTAATTTCAAAATGATAATACTGATCGTCGATTTGATGATCATGAAATATTAAATTTGAATCTCTTCTAAGTAATTTTGTATCCATCTTAATATTTTTAATGATAGGTGTTTAACAGTGGGGTCGTTAAACTGACAAATTTTAAAAATTGTAACACTGATCGTATATTAAGTTTTATCATCAAAAATTTAATTTGAAACACTCCAAATTGAAACAAGTGATTTTGTATATCTATTATCGTTATGTATTTAATGATGGTGACCTTTCTGTGAACTCTGCTGATGTTCCTACGTCAGGTACGACATCCCAGTAATTCTTGCAGGCCCGGCACGGTACGTTGGATAGAAAAATTTAATTATGCAAAATTATTCTTAATGTCATTACGCGGATCCGCCGGAGAACGCCATATACACTAACAGTGCTCTTACCCCTTACCCGCGAATCCGAAGACCCACAGGAATACCTACATGGAATATTTATTATTTATTTTTTGCTCTACGCCCACAAGATATACATTTCCTACCACGAAAATAATATTACAATATTTCAAACTGATATTTTAAGGTGGCAAGAAATGTATCCTCCATTTTGCACGCCTGCGCACATAAGTGGGGCGATACACACGTTTTATTTTCTTTAAGTAATTTCGTACAATACTACATTTTCAATTGGTACCTACATACCTGAAGATGAAAGTAGTGGGAAGAGGAAGAAGGTGGAGAAGAGGAAGATGAGGCAAACACGGCTAAAGCCTTTCGAGCACGGTTTTGTTGCTTAATTAAAATGGTGCATTTGTAACAGTAATGTGCATTTATTAAAAATAATATGCACCATACTACATATTATTTTTAATAAAATAATTTTTAAATAACACAAATTGATTGATGTCAAATTTACTTGAGCTGGGTTCGAGTCCCAGATAAGACCCGATTTTTTTAAGTAAATGAGAGGTAAACTGGCGAATGTGTAACAAAAATTTAAATCGATGTGCACGGCCTGATCGGGCGAGGCGAATGATAATACATTTAAATAAAGATTTGTAGAAAATTAATATAAGTATATTCATGTATATATTTTATACATATAAACATATATATGGACATACATATAGATGGAGCTAAAGAAATATTTACTTCAGTCGTGTGGCACTCGTTTTTTTGTATTTCAGATTTTTTCTATTTCTGATTTTCGATAGAGTTTCTTTAATATTACTTCATTAATTAAAATATTATAAATTGAGTTTTTTACCTATTAAGTTAAAGACAAAAATAATTTAAAAATAGAAGTGGTACCTTATTAATTAAGTTACGTTTTCATGATAGAATTCCCTCTAGCGTGTAGCGACCAGGAAAGGAACCCGGGAAGAAGGTAAGATGGTAAGAAGGCCGACAGGTCGTTCAATAACTGTGCATATTTCATTGTGTAAATCCGCAAAGAATTGAAAAGTTGAGAATAAAGCTCGTGGCGCAAACAGAAAAGCTTTTATGTAACGTAATTATTTTCTGTGCTGGCTCTCAGTTAGCGAGAACGGACCTGACAAAAAGAACCGTCCGAAACGTTTGATGTACAAAACATCTAAAAAGAAATGCGCGAGTGAAATTATTATTCGTCAGGTCAAAGGAAAATATTGATAAATTCCGCAACTTTTTGTTCTGCCTCTGCGAATAGCATTTAAATTTTTCTCTTAAAACAACGTTATCCCTGCCATTTTCCTTTTTAAGAGAAAATTCCTCTGTAGCACCACCGTGGTCTGCATGTTTGTATTTGATCTACTGGTTGAAAGTTCTATAATTCTTTTGCTAAATTTCGATTGACTTCGGTGTTATTACTTGTGCACCACTCAAATCAGCGCTGCTTGTCTGGTTATTGTTTTTTTTTTTTTTAATTTTATTATTGTAAGCTTTATGAAGAAAACAAAAAAAAAATAGCTACACAAAAATCGCCTTAACACAGGGAAATAAAAAAAACCTAAAAAAGTCTTTACTAATCCATTAAGTCCATCCTTAAATCCATTGAACCCTTTCAGAACTGTATTAAACTGTGACATATTATGTATATGATGCTTGTCAAAAATGGGGTATTTTAAAATTTTGTCTTTTTAATGTTTACATTTTTGTTGAACGATGTATCGTGCACTGCTTACTATGAATATTTTATTCAAATATCTAAATGTATTATGAATAATATTATAAAATTACCCTTACCAGGCACCGTAGATATTATATATTTTTTAAATATATAAGTAAAAATTTAAGCCATAATCTTTGTATTACAAAAAAAAGGTAAGTAAAAATTAAACATTAAAAAAGTACCTTAATAACTCCGGGAGATAAAATTCGGCCGAGATTAAATATATATCACACCTTTTAAAATATAATAATGGCTTCCGCATAAACCGCAAGCAAATATTAAAAATAAAGTTAAAAAAAAAAAAACTTATCTGAACATTGCCGTTTGTGTGAAACATCACTTCAAGGGCGCTAATACATTCAGGTACCACTGGAGAATCCGCCCTTGATTCCGCTCAGGGTTAAATCTCTGTCGGTGATACTATCACTCTCCCCCAGTAGGTAATTATTTTAGAGACAAAATAGATACAAGGGCGAACAAATACAGACAGCTAGACAAGTTCCTATTCCATTGCTTCCAACCCTATTACTAATAAATGTGTTTTTTTGTTGTTTTACACGATTATTATAGCAAATATTCTTATTTTGCTGTATTGGAACAATTGAATACCACACATAAATCATACAAGCTGTTTATAAAATAAATAAAATACTACTACTACTTTCCTAGTTTTAGATCAATTTTAAGGCCATTGGTAACCTTATGAACCATTGTACATACTAGTGTGTATATATACAAAAAATCGACATTGTAAGTAAATTCGTTTGATACCTATACCAATTTATTATGAAAGGTATTTTAGAAGTCGATTTTAGGTTTGAAATCGTTAAAAATTCACAACAAAATTATATTATACGAAATTTTTGACGAAAACTGGAAAAGTGGAGATTATCATACCAAAAAATTTCACGAAAATCATAAAAAACTGAAGACTTCCCCATTAAGAACTATTTTAAAATATTCAATGTACATTCAGTAACAACACTACATAAATAAATTGTTTTCTTTCTAATTTACCAAGAACATAAAAAATATTCATCAATTAGAATCAGTATTTTGTTATTTTTTTATTATTATAGAGTTAGTTTCTGCAACATTAATAATATAAACTAATATATACAAGATAGTATTTCATTTTGTAACTATAAATATTTTTACAATAAACATAACATTTCTTTTTAAATACATTCATTCTTCCATCATTCTTCAGATTTTCAGGCATTTCATCATACATCTTTAGTCTTCTCTACATTAGGCAGTTCTATGATTTAGATTTCTTCATATGTGGGATTTCTTATTCTATTTACACCGCTGGTTTCGTAATTACGTACATCTTTATTAACAACAGTTTCATCATAGATTTTAAAATCATAACGTCAACTAAAAGGGAATTATAAAAAATAACTAATCATCCGTATAACCATGTTAATTATATTAGAGCAGATGACAAAATAATATCCTAAGAAGTGTGATAGATGCTGATTTGAAAGAAAACTGATATCGCCATGTAACATAAGCCCTTTCGACTACTCGCCAGACAGGTTTTCGTTATATGAAAATGATTGATAAATTTAGTCAGAAGTAGGGCAAATTTTAGATTACGGGCACAACCCACCGGTATTTCTGGTTTCGAAAAATGGTATCTGTACATTTTTTGATGGAAATTCGAACTTCTCCATTACAAAAATACACAATTAAAATTAGGTGGTGCAAAAGTTCTTACACGATTCCTTAAGACAGAAACATTGCAAATAAAAATAATTATTGTAACACAATCATTCCGAGTTCTTGAGGAGTTTAACAGCGATTCGTGGTATGTCAACGTGTATTCTACATCTGCTTCCTACACAAATTTCAACGGCATATTACCTACACAATTTACAACATCTTTCGATAAAGTGATGATTTTGCGCAACTTTTAAATATTACAATATCACATAATACAAAATAACAACAGCTGCTGCTGAAAACTGATTGAAAATTGATATGAAATTCTTCAGAAATGTTTTGCGGTTTTTTGTAATAAATGAAAGTTAGAACTTGTTTTCCTCGTTGTAGTATTAATAATATAAATCATTAAATGTCGATGTAATGTCCATAATAAACCGAGAATAGTGCAAGCGACAGTATACCATGTAAGCACACCATGAAAATATAATTGGCAATTTTGAATGCGGCCCGCAAATAATGGCAGGACCCCGTTATCTTGAATGTCATAAATTCAAACACAAACACGCGTAAGCCGCGATCGGGGGAGGTGCGAGTTCGAGCCCGGGTGTTGCGTGCCGCTGAGCGGCTTGCTGCACGGTCCAGGCAGCGGCGAGCACCCTCGACCCCTCGGTCCAGGCAGCGGTGAACGCGACCGGCTCGCAGGGCGCCCCGAGCCCGCGGTGTCGCGCCCGAGCTCGCTGCAAGCCCCCGCCCGCCCTGCAAGTCGACGCAGCTCGCTCCGGCTCAGTGAATCATCACGCGGAAAATCGATGCAGCACGACGTGTAATGCTAAAATTCCGGCTGCAAGCCTGGCTCAAGCAAACTGCTATGCAATGAAGAAATTATCACACACGGAAATGAGTTGTGGGCGTGTCCGTGTGATTAAAACGAGATCAATTGTCCATGCTTCTAGTGATATAGTTCAAAAATTTTCATAAAATTATTGTGATCGTTAAATAAGGAAAAAAAACATAAATATAACTAATAAGACTGTCATCTTTAAACAATTATTATAAAATTCTTCCTAAGACTAGTATCTTTCAAAAGTGGATTAAACGCTTTACTCCAATATTACGAGGAATACATTTATTTTCGTTTCTTTTTTATTTCTTGCAATAGCAATCCTGATGAAGTACTATTTTATTATTATGAAAACCTATTTTAGGATGGGAGGAACTTGCAATTCGTAGGTGGGACGTAATAGTAGAATATTGCAAATTAAGATATTTTGATATCCATAAATAAGTTTAACATTCTGTACAACATTTTTCTCACAATTAAAAAAGAAGACGATCTACTGACTTAATATGTTTATACAAAATCGTTCACAAAACTTTCTTGAAACCACATATTGTCTAAGTAATAGTTATATTAAAGTTCTTAATATATGTTATTTAGTCATAAAAATACCGTCTTGAGTTATTTAATAGCAATATCTCGAATGTGTAAATTAAATACCATAGAATGTGACAATATAGACATCTTCATAAACAGCTTATGTATTTAAAAAACGTGTGCTAATTTTAGTAGCGATAAGCTAATAAGACGTCATGGCAAATAGAAGTATTCCAAAATTTTTCTTTTTTTCTTGTTCATTTTCATATTTTAATTTAGATTATTATTGTTACCTCCATCTTCAATGATATATTACATTAATGGGAATAACCTTCAAAAGTTAAAAAGAAAGTTTTTCTTATTAAAAAATGTTTAATTATTATTTATTTTCATTCTTGCATTCTTCTCTTTTATGCAATTTTAAGAAAAAAACTATTAATTTCGTTTGTTCCTCTGTAACTCCCGGTTCTATGAAATCTAGAACTTTTGCTGTTTATTTGTAGAATCCATACAAACAATAAAGTACTTCTGTGATACAATATTAGTAACATATAATTTATTTATAGTTATTTTAAAAGTTGGTACTGATTTGTCAGGAATTTAGAATATCCTGTGATTTTTCACAGTTCTTATATTGAGAGATGTTTGAAAATGCACTATGAAAGATTTATATGGAGTCCGGAAGGGTCCACATTTTTCTTTGTGCTGCAATTATTGAGGACTGCGTTTAAAATAATGATACATGATGGCTTCTGTCGCTTTCCAAGTCAATGATTGTTTTGTTGTTTTCGCGTTTAAAGAAACAAAGAAACGTTTAAAAACACAAAAAATATTTGCTTTGTTCTTTGGGGTATAATTTTTATTTACAGTAGTAGATACCTATTGCAATTTTGCATATAATTAGTCGGCCTAAATGGCATTATACCTACCCGTAATAATTCAACAATTATATTCTTCCCCTTCTAATATGCCTGGATAGGAATCCATCGCATTTGTCAATTCAGGTACTAACCGGTTAAAAAGAGTTATGGTGATGCATGTAAAATCGTCAAAAAAAAAACGTCTAAAATTTGGGCTCAAGCCGCTAACAAAAACACTCCGCATGTAGATTGGTGATAAGGTTTAAATTCCTGTAACACCAGCCGCCTGATTTAATGTATTCACAATAAAACCATCATTTTCTAAATAATTTAACTTTCCACAGTATACAATAAAACCACAACCGATTTGTAAGATGGAAATTTTAAATTTTAAAGCAGTTTTATTGTTTTGATACTTAATTATTAATATAAAGGCTTATACAAAGACAAATAATAAAGCATCTAAGCGATCATATGATTTTGCATCGCTAGTAGTGCATCCTTAAGAGGAACGACTGGGCTGCCGGTTTCATAGAAAAGTAGTTTTGGATTTGGTGCCAAAATAATCCACCAAAGTGGAAAATTATTTTTGTAATCAAAATGTATGTCAAATATCTAGCTCGGACAGGAGATACTTTATTTATTTTTGCTTTAAATTATAAAATATAGGCTATTAAAGACTTTACGATTTTAGAGGCAACTTGGACTATTATTTGCAAATAAATATAAACATTTAAAAATATAAAATTGCTGTACCTATTTTTCTTAGAAATATGATGAAATATAAAATTTAATAATATAAAATAATTTTTTTTAGAAATAATTCTAGTTGGTGTAAATTTAAATTACAAATTACCTATCGATATTGCAACAAAAACTTGTATATTAAAATTACTAACCAAAGTTAGTAATTTTTCATTTTTTAAAATCAAGGTGGTTTCCAAAATGAACCAAAACTGATTTCTTTAATTACTTATATATAGATATTAGACATACCTTTTTATTACAAGCATCATTTTTCAGTTTGATTGGGTATTTTGTTCTCAAATCCAAAACTACGTTTTGTATGAAACCGAACACGAACCCTTTTCTCGAATTTCTTCAGAAACCAACTAATCTTATAAATTAGTATATATTATTTTACATAAATATGTATTATAGTAAATGTTAATTTAACAATTGATTGTGAGCCAATACTAAATGTACCATACTTACAGCACTCTATTTTCAGTAAAAACAAAAATTATGATATCTTACTTTTCAGTTCTAAAAAACTAATTCGCAATTTGCATGGATTAGTCGTAGACGGGTGTTAAGGTACGTACTTGAGTTACTTTAACCAGTGATTCCTGACATTATTTGGAGTAAAAAATGTAAATGAAATTTTGGTCTCCGGTGACTTTTTTATGTCAATTTTTTTTTTTCAAAATATTTTTTCTTCAAAATTAAACAAAAAAAAATTTCTTTCACATGACCTTATTGGTCATTCAGCCAAGTTACCGCCCCACCACTTACCCCGCCCCCAACTACCCAACACCTACTATTATTTATGTTTTTGTAAAAAAAAAAAAAAAAACATCAAAAATGTCACCGGAGACCAAAATTTCATTTACATTTTTTACTTCAAATAATGTCAGGAATCACTGGTTAAAGTAACTCAAGTACGTTCCTTAACACCCATTACACTTAGATGATTTCTTTAGAACATGCAATATATATATTATATATATTACAATTTCTTTCACCGAATATAGCGTATTTCTCATAGCAAAGCAATTTGATACAAGCATGAATGCAAGGCAATTATTAAAATATATTTTTGCCATATGATATGATCGCGGAAAATACTGCTCACATTGGGATACAAAATCCAATCGTAAATTTCAAAGTATGCAAATCGGCTAGCGTAAGGCGGCGCGGCGCGGCATAGGCCACCCGCTTTCGTCATAGCCATAAAGGCCGGGGAGGCACCGTCAGTATACAGTCAGTATACTAATACTAACAGTATGTAACACCGTTACACGACCGTAATATAAGTGCGACAAGTAGAGGAGGTTATGTGTGGGCAAAAGTGGACTTGCTAAAGTACAGGGTACCTGGGAGCAATGGCAGCCCTCATTGACGCTTAAATGTAACCCCACTTTAAGTTGACGTCTGGGATTTGTCGATAAGTTCTAAGTGCCTTCTTGCACTAAGAATTCTTTGGTTTGATTCTGGGTGACTTATTGAATGACTTTAATCATACATTATCAATCCATTACATTTTTCTAAGGCTGTTTAGTTTTATTACTCAAATGACATTATAAAATTACAAGACACGTTATATTCTCTACTAATCGTACGAAAAATGTAGCACCGCTTATAAAAAAAAGAGTAGCCATTCAAATATTTTGTTTATAGGAATGAAATAACTACAATAACGACCCGCCAAAGTACGTGCACTGGACCTAGAAACCACGTGCGTTGACTCAATAACGTAAACCATTTATTGGATAGCCAACACCCCTGTTATAGGTCACTCCAAGTGGTACGTTTGGTTACTTAGCAGAGGTGTCTGGCTTCATGGGGTGAGGTTTGTTGATAACTTGTCGGATCGAGAAAGACCCGATCGGGAGAGACGTCTACTGTCGGATTCTCTTGACCTGTCGCATTGCACAGCAGTGGGAGGAGCGGATTCATACATCCGTTATTCCTTGATATACTCACCACAAATTCTTACGAACCCCCTAATTCCTAATCCTTCCCAGAACTTTATCTCCTTCCACTCCCCCAAAAGACCATTTAAACAGCATCCCTGAAAGATGGAAAAAGGCCTCCCGGGTGAAAAAAAACTTGAATTTTGACAGCTTAATAAATATTTAATTTCATTTTACTTTGCATTGAAAATTATAGTCCTAAGGAGCTGAAAACGCTGCGTTTAACTACACATCGACCCTTAGGAATAACAAGGTTCCATCTGTTGCTTTACCGACATGCGATAATGAACTCTAAGGTAGCTTACCATAGATTCCATGACGTTTCCGCAACAGATGGAACCTTGTTATTCCAAAGGGTCGACGTTACATTCATACACCAATAGCTGTGTTAATTTCACGACTAGAGACTTCTGTGTTCGGTTGTTGCTGCTTCAGATACCAGACTTTATAATTTCAGGGGTAAAACATTAATTATTGTAAACAAAAATAGAATTATATATTCCGTTTTAAAAAAGATACCCATATCTGTTTAGTATATTTACCACAAAGAGCGATAATTGCAAAACATCCTTAGAATATATCGTTTTTTAAATGCCCTGAAACCGCAATATTTCCCCATAATTAGGTATGGTTCAATACGTAGTGTCGTTGCCTACCTCATATTTATTATAAAGACAAGGGATCACGCTTGTTTTAGTACCTACATGTACAATAATAATATGTTGTAGTGTAGACGCACCATCCCTGTAAGCAAAAAGCTTTTTCCCAAATATGCATTTTAAAACAACAACAACAAAAACGGTGAGTGGTAACCCTTTCACTACCAAAATATTATTTTAGAGGGACATAAAATCGATTTTTTGTATTTTTGGTTTTGTGTTTTACATCGATGTTCCTTCAAAAGTTAAAAAGTACATATTTAAAATTAAAGACGTAATTTTATTTTTGCTTTGAAACAACATTTAAATCCCACGTTTTCTAATATTAAAAAAATAAAATTATTCAGACCAAACAAAATAGATCTTGTGAAGATGTTTTTTTTTAAGCAAAGGAAGGAGAGGAATATCTGGGAAGGAAAAGGGTGTGAGTGGTGGGTAGGAATCTAAGGGTCAGCGTGTCAAGGAGTGTCCATCCATCCCCACCATTGCAGTGCACGGCGAAGGGTCGATTGAGTCCTTCTAGAGAGGTAAAAAGGTCTTCCTCAACCAGTTTCTCCAAATCCGTCCCGCCGCATAATAAGTAGGTAAATGAACGTAAAAAATAATAAAAAGCGTTTCTTTAAGAAGTTTATGTAGATTTGATGTGATTAAGTAGATTCGTTTAAAATTTGACGGAAACGCCAGTATTGTATTGACGGGCTTCATTCAGTAGAATGACTCTCAATTATTGAGCGTGCATTACCTACTCTGACGCGAGGCTTGCATCATGGCTAAGCAAAATCTCAAATCACGCGATCAGTTGCGCATTGCCGGCTGGTCCATACCTACATCTTTACACAATGTCCGAGAAGTACATCTCTCATTTCTAGATTCTTCTAACCTAAAAATTAAAAAAATCTGATGTGGTTTGGCACCCTTAACGGAAGGTGATTATGGGTAAAAACTGAAGGAAGGAATAAACATCAACAATCGAAATTATTAGGTAAGCCTTCGAGGTTACCTAGAAGCAAAACTTTTTTATATAATAAAAATGGTATCTATGGTGTGCGGCCGGCGCGGTGGATTAACTTGTTTATAAATCTACACGTATAACATAAAATAAATTGTTTTCATCACAGCCCCAAGTTGGGCGCCAATGTAAAACGTTAAATGTAAGAAAACATTGATAGGTATGTAGTATATATGTAACTGGTATACACACAACTATACTACCCGGGGAAAAACGATAGTCCGAGCCAGTGGCGGCTCGTGACTTTTGGTGAGCTAGAGTGCTAATTTTAACAAAAATGGCATTATTGATGTCGTTGTAGCCGAAAAATATATATATATATTTTTTTTTTTTCGAACTTTTTTTTTTGTATGAAGATTTTCAGGAAATTTCAGTTTTGCTGTGCGCCGCACCGATTTCCTGAAAATCTTCATACAAAAAAAAAATTTCGAAAAAAAAAAAAATATTTTTTGGCTACAACGACATCAATAATGCCATTTTTGTTAAAATTAGCACTCTAGCTCACCAAAAGTCACGAGCCGCCACTGGTCCGAGCTAACTCTGGACTAATTACGAAATATAAAGAATTCCTCTACGTACTCTTCAATTTTACAAAAAGTTACATCTAGCATTTTTTTGTACTCAAATACATATTTTAAATCCTAAAACAATGATTTCTTCTTTGCCACTAAACGCGTAAATCGAAGCATTGGGATTTAATAATTATTGTTATTTTATTTATATACATTCCGGAATCTGGGGAGATTTGTATGATAATACAGATCCTATAAAGTACACAACGTGTAAGAAACTACAATAAAATAAATAGAAGTTAGTGATCTGCAACATTTAATATTATAACATTAAATATATATTAGTGATCTGCAACATTTAATATTACAATATTAAATATATATTAGTGATCTGCAACATTTAATATTGCAACATTAAATATATTATTTGATCGGTTTGAATAATACACTATTATGCAACACTGATACGACGTAGGTTATATGTAAACCTTGTTATTACAGTTTGAACCTGGACAATCGATTAAACGCTGACTTTTATAATGAACCAAGTGATTGTGAAGTAGGTAAGTTATTCCTGTATTTCACTTCATTTTAAAATTGTTTGATTTTTAACGGATAACTATATACCATAGTTTAAGCATTTAGAAAGCATCTGTTATAAGTTATATCTACTAAGTGATTTAATTTGCAGCGTTATTAAAGCGGACGCTATCGCTTCAGCGCTAAAAAGCTTGTTAGTGTATTCCTAGTTGCTAAGGTGTTAACAATACAAGTTGGCTGGCCATTATTGTAGCTATTAATCTTAGTGTAATTGTTTGGTTCGCTATTAAATACGTGGAAAACAAGAAGTATGAATAGAGGCAGAACAGAACAGAAGCGTGCAAGGTGTGCAGTACGGTGTACGGAGCGAGTACCGAGCGCGCTCCCGCACCAACAATCGGGTAGAAGCTCGAATGAAAGCTCGCTCTAAAAGAAGAGGGACATAGTACCCATATCTTTAGTTTCTCGTAGTTAGTTGCCTGTGTAGCCCCGGCGTACGTGTGTACGTGTACTTTATCCCTTTGTGTAAAAATATTTTGCACACATGTATTATGTAAAAATGCAAATACGAATACAGAAATATCACTAGGAGAGCTTTTACCCCTACCGGGCGGCTCGGGAGCGGCGTTTGAGCTGTGCCTCACACCCGAAGATACAAGACTCGAAATATGCATTTCCACGGCTGCAATTAAAGCAAAAGGGGAGTCGGGATATATTTGCGAGAATACCTATTGAAAACACAGGCATTGTGCGAGCGCGGGCGCAGATTCACGGTCACTAACTCTAATGGATTTATAACTTCAAATAAACATTGTTTTATATTCATTCATACTATTTTTAAAAAAAATAAGTAGCTTTTAAGGATTTTCCCTAAGAGTATGGATATTGGAGAGACGGCATGTGAAGTGTGCCCTCGCGCTCCAAGTGTGCCTTTTCGAGAATTTTACCCAAACGGCTTACATTGGCTGCTGGTTTTTGGCCGTTTAATACGTTCCGACAGCAGCCATTTTACATGGTGACAGCCAATGTCAGCCGTGTGGGTAGAATTCTCGAAAAGGCACACTTGGAGCGCGCGGGCACACTTCACATGCCGTCTCTCTAATATCCATACTCTTAGGATTTTCCTATTTTTTGAGTTGAGAAAAAATAATTACGTTTACAGATCTACTTACACACATTTCTACCTACATTCAAAACGAGGTAAATTGTATTATATTTATAGTCATCAGTCATGACTATTAAAAAAAATTAAAGAAGAAGAACATTGCTGAAACAGTTTGAAAGGTTGATGTGTAAACACAAAAGATAGAAGGAGCGCGCTAATGTATTTAAAAAAATATATATATTGAATAGGTATAAGCTACTGTTTTGAAAATATTTCATAAAACACAACCCATTTAAAATAGAGTCAATATTTCTTTAAATTTGAGTTAAGGAGCATTTAAAGAATTACTAAATTTGTGAATGTTCATTAACAGAACCAGAAGTGTTTTTTATAATTTTCAAAGATGTGTTTATTTATAATTTTTATTTCTTTGCGATTTTTTCTATCAAGGGAATTTTACTTTATTAATTTAATAGAGATATCTTTAAAAAAAATCATATCTACCTATATTTTTAAGATCTTAATGTTTAAGTTAAAAATCAATTAATGCGGGGTCTATGCTATAAAACTATATATAAACTATGGTATAAAGTAGAAATAATAAAAGAGTGTGCTTTAGACCACACGACTGAAGTAAAACTTCTTTAGCTCATCTATATATGTGTTTAGACGTATAATATACATTTATTAATTTTGTACAAATATTTAATTTTAATTTATTATCGTTCGCCTCGCCCGATCACCTTTTTCGTAACGATCTCGTCGCGCATTTGCCAGCTTACTCCCCAAGTCAAGCAAGCGTAAAGAAGTTTTACTTCAAAAATATAACGATGAGCTCTGGGGTAATTCAATTTGTAGAGCTTTTCCGTTAATTGTCAAAAAATATTAATATTATTCGTAACATTTTTTTAGGGCCACTGTTCTGCGAACTGATAGTTGTTACATTTGCAAAACGAATAAGTTCTTACACCGAGCGTTTTTTAACGATTTCAGCTAAAATAATTGCAGCTTGAATATCTCCGTTCTTTGTCTACGCCTTCTTATGGCGTAACTTTCTTCCTGTCTCGTATCCCTAAATAGCTGTAACCACTTGCAAGGTGGTGCATGTACACATGCATACTTGCCAGTATAAGTGTAAAATAAAAGATAGTTACGTTGTAGTGCACATATGATGAAGCTTAACAATTAAGGTGAATATTTCTTGAATATTATTCTGCTTTCCCGCCTAGCGACAGATATTAGAAGCTACGATGACTGCTGAATGAAACAATAACAAACTTACAAAACAGTAAAAAATAAAAATACGAAGAAGCGAAGACCAGCAAAAAATGCTGTGACGGCACCGTATTGAAAATTTAGGCATATTAGATTTGTAAAAGAATTTGTATATAAAAATGCAAAAATCAGTCATTTTAAATACATGTAGACGTGTTACGAAAGATTTTTTAAATATTTATATTGAGGGATCTGTAGGATTTATCGGTCAAATTAGGAATTCCACCGAGCCGAACCCTCTGATATGAAAATATCTGGAGTCGGTGAATTATATTCCCATAGTTTAGTAGATTAACATATTGTTCTTGTATTTTTTTGTATTAATTATACTTACATAATGCACTTGCATAACGTGGATTTACTAGATGATCATTTATATGGAAAAGTGTATGAAAGGGTTTAGTTCCTATGGGAAGACTAAACCCGGACCTGAAAATCTGGTGCGTAAAAAATAATGGGATTTTACGAATTAAACACAAAAACCATAAATATTCTGTAACAACCAATAAATTAAAATCTATAGACTTGAAAGTTTTCAAGCGCAATTTAGTTATTAATTTAGTCATTCTCCTTCCTTTCTATCATTATAAAAATCCACACAGCATATTCAAAGATAACGTAGGCCCTGTGGGAAATTATTTCCCTCAGGACCTCCCGTGTGGAGCTAACGTTATTTTTTTTTAAAGTAAAACTTCTTTTCGCTTGACTCGGGGGTAAGCTGGCGAATGCGTTACGAAAAATGTAATGCGTTACGGGCGAGGCGATTGGGATTTCACTGTAGGAGCAAGAGAGGGCAGTGCACGCGCACATTTTCTTTCTCTCTTCCTCTAATAGGCAGTGCATGATTATTCGTAATTTCATTTCGTTCTTGAACAATTTTATAAATACTGTAGGAGCAAGAGAAAGCACTGCGCGCGCACATTTTCTCTCTCTAGAAGTTTTACCTCAATCGTGTGGTCTAAAGCACAACAGTTTTTTATTTTTATTTATGAGGGATTTATTTTTGGGGTATTATGCCATGTTGCGCTACTTACTTATTTAGCCAACATACAGTTTTCGGACAGCATAACAGTTTCCATCATCAGGACAGATGTGTAATCAGCCTTCATAATGGATACTGTAATTATGTCCTAGTTCGACTAATTGTGAAAATTACTATTTCCTTTTTTAGTCAGAAGAGACTTATTGAATGATAAAAACTTGAAATAAACCAGTACAAGTGGATCATCTAGGAGTCAGAAGTTCTCGTGTAAATTGGCATCATCTGTTTTCTTTCAAATGTAGGAATATTTTGATCTGTGGATTAAAATTAAATTTCCTGCAAATGATAAAATAATCGACCTACAATGTTTTCTTGTCGGAAATGCAAAACTTGTAAATTCTAATGTAATTTTCTTTTTAATTTTTAATGACCCAAGCAAATTCACTTTTATTTAAAAATTGATGCATTTTCCTGCTTGCGTGTTTCGCTGTTCTCTGGCTAGATTAAATAAATTAATAATAGCTGTAAAGCAAGACCGAACACTACAAAGAATGTTAATTTTATGTTCTATTGACTCAAAACTTGAACTAAACTACAAGCACTTGAATAAATCATAGGAACCATCGGGCGAAAGAAAGGCGTATTATTATTCTAGAAAAAGCGAGAGAAATGATAAAAACATTATTGTGTGGCGCATATCAAAGTTTAACCGTTTTCAGCGGTGAGGCATGGTCTGCATAAAGTGGAACACTTTTCATTTTGATAATATCAAATCGGAATCTAGTCTTGGCTTGAAAGTGGGTTAGTCGTGGGGGGGAGTACTTACCCCGTGGAGGGTGGCCCGGGGTGGGGATGGCCTGGAGGCCGGGGAGGTGTGGCGACTTACCTGGAAAGAAAACAAAAACAAATTATTTAATGACTTTGATAGATTTTTATTACATTTTGTTCACACGTAGATATGGGTTGATCAATGATGAATATATTATGTGAAACACACTAACACATAATACAAAAAAATAATAATCATCTTCGACAGATTGTTAGTTTTTTTTAAAGAAAAACAAACAAATCTTGCAGTGTTACAAATTTGTAAAAAAACCTGACATAATTTGTAAATCTTTTACTACCATTACGGTAAGCGTAAACTTTTGTTTGTGGCATGTTAAAGGACTGAGCCATCTGTATAATTGAACTCACGACGCGTGGTTGTGAATCACACGCGATTCCAACTCAGCTACTGACCATTATTACCTTCTTTATATATAAAAATCTCGTGTCACAATGTTAAAGGTAAACTCCGAAACTGCTCAACCGATTTTGATGAAATTTAGCTTAATGTGTGTAATTTGATCCTACTTAAAAGATATGATAGTTTCTATCCCGATTATTGACTTCAGTATTTATTATTGCGAATTAAATGTTTTTTATGGGACTATTATTTGTAAGTTTTATAAGTTTCTGGCATATGGCGGTGTGAGTAAATTTATTGTTCCAACACTTGGTTATCTAGATTAGGTCACCATCCAGTAGATGGCGTTGTGTTTCTTTAGCTAGTTTATTACGTGAATAACTTTAATACTCAGCGAAAGTGTTGAAACGAGCATATCAGAATGTTTTATTACTGTTCAAAAATTTACGAATATTTAAAAATAGCTTGAAATATCAGACAGGAAAACTGAGCTATTTTATGATGCTAACCTTTCAATTCAAAATAAAATTTAAAATGCTCGAATCGTTGATGATTTAAGTACAAAAAACAAACAAAAAAACACAATACAAAACATTATACAGATATTTTATCGTTTTATGGCAAAT
Organism: Limnephilus auricula; assembly: GCA_951813805.1. NCBI lineage: Eukaryota > Metazoa > Arthropoda > Insecta > Trichoptera > Limnephilidae > Limnephilus > Limnephilus auricula. The sequence goes on from OX638391.1 coordinate 37,002,572, forward strand.
AGTAAAAATAATACAAACATAAACAAGCAGTTGTTGAGTAGGAAGAAAAATGGAAGTCTGATACAAAACATATTACGTCATGGGAAAGAGGACAAAATAGAAAAAATAAAAATTAGCAAAATTGATTTGAACCGATCCACTAAAATATTTAGATATTTATGCGGTTTGCTGAAATTACTTGTCTACTGCAGTTGTAAAATTCAGAAGGTTTGAGTTCAAAATATAGTCCAAATACCGTTATTGATTGATGTTTTAGTGAGTAGGTACCACCGTAGTTGTAAGTCCTTAATTTATAATTTAGGTTTAAAAAATAAACTCATCGTAGTATTTTTTTATATGAATACCGCACAAGAGTCAAAACCGCTCCCATCCGAAACCAGTTAGACTATGGCATCCCCGATTGGGGATTGTGTTAGGCTGAATTTAGTGGGAAGGGGAAGAAGATAGGGATGAGGAAGGTGGGTAAGTACCTGGGTATTAAAATATCACCTGCACGAAGTCATTGATTGTATTCAAGTTATAGGTACCCATTTGTAAAGAACCTAGTCAGGGCAACAAATATATTAACCAGCGATGATAACACTTACCTAGTTCAAAAGTAACAGTAATTGATTTAAATGTGCTTAAGTAGGTACCCAATGACAAAGAAAGTAACAAAAGGGTAACAAAACACGGAGTAAGTAACAGTAATTACCGCCCAACAATTATACATCTAATTTAAAAATATTGAGAAAAATGTTCAATGATTTATAGGTATTAAGTTGTAAATAAAGTAACAAAGGAATAACAAAACACAGTATGTAACAATTATTATCTAATTTAGAAGGGTTGAGAAAGAATATTCATTGATTTACATTTGAGTAAGTAGGTACCGAGTTGTAAGTAAGAGTTATTACAGCCCAACGAGTATATATCTAATTTAAAAGGGTTGAGAAAGATATTCATTGATTTACATTTAGGTAAGTTATAAAGACAGTAACAAAGGAATAACAAAACACAGTAAGTAACAATTATTATCTAATTTAGAAGGGTTGAGAAAGAATATTGATTGATTTAGATTTGAGTAAGTAGGTACCGAGTTGTAAAGAAAGTAATCAAGGGTAACAAAACAAAGTGAAAACAGTAATGATGGCGGACCGGCTGTATAAGGAAATAGCCATCAATACAGCTGACGAGGGGAAGTACCCGCCGCACAGTGCTCCGCAGAATAGTGCTCCGGTAGCGGGCTCGTATTTTAATTAACACTGTTATAAATTTCGCCCGATGGAGAGCCAGCATTTTTATGTTTCAGCATTAAAACAACAACACGGCAAATAACAAAAAATACATAACGAAGCAATAGTATCAAACAAAGGACAACAGTCGACTTTTTCAGACTTTTTCATTCTCGGCGCTGCAAATGGCCCGCCGCGCTACGCACACACTCCAATATTTATTTTTATTGTGAGCAATATTTAAATTCGTTTCTCGAACAATGTGAGTAGGTACCGCCTGTAGGAATTACGAATTGATGCAAAGGAACTGGAGCGTTATTCTTTTGTGTTGTTTCAGTGCGGCGATTTCGGTTTTTTTCCAATTGATTAATAAATAATATGACGACTGTTTGCGGGATTTATTTGAGTACCTTGTTTTTATGTAGCTCACATTGTGGCGAAACTCGGGAACTACTTTTTATTGTATTTCTGTGAATAAGCAGTGGGAACATGCTATCCCTATTTGGATTATTATGTTGTGAGGTTAAAGGGAGTGAGATAAGAAGGAAGTGGGGAAATAGAAGGTTGGGAAAGAATCTGATTCTTCAGATCTGGTCACTTTACACGTCAAATTTTATGTGAATATACGGAGAAAAATGTTATTCTAAAATACGATCATTTTATTCGTAAAAACAGTTAAAAACGGAACTGAAGTTCTTACGAACAAATTAACAGGGTTTCAATGTTTATTCTTACATTTTCCCGCCAAGAAACATTGAAAAACTGTTAATTTGTTCGTAAGAACTTCAGTCCCGTTTTTAACCGTTTTTACTATTAAAATGATCGTATTTTAGAATAACCTTTTTGTCCGTGTACCTGTACATTTTCAAATGCCCGGAATAATACAATGAGCTATTTTCCAGTATGTTTTATGTCTGAACGGAAAAAAATAGAGGGAAGAGGAAAAGAGGAAGTGAATGTGTTGGCTATTTAGACTTAGTCCATAATACGACAAAGCTATTTAAAAAACCTTTCGATTATGAGTTGTGATTCTAAATTATAGATTGAGAAATGGTAAGAATTTACAAAATGTTCTCAAAGTTAACATATTTATATTTTAACGGAACTTGGCAAAAGCAAGTACTTACAAGTATGAGTTAGACGTCACGTGTTGAGAATTCGCTGGTTCGAGTAATAAAAATACAGAAGTCATGACAGAAATGTCCAAAGACAAAGAAAATGACAGCACAATCAAAAAACGCGAAACAGACATAGATAAGTAGGTAGGTACTTTGGATGTACAATGTGTTGCATCCGAAACTCTTTACGAATTACGTTTTCAACGCTGCGGCAAAACTTATCACCGGCCTATCTAAATATTCCCATATTTCAGAGCATCTCAAAAATCTTCACTGGATCAAATGTCTTGAAAGAATCCAGTTCAAGCTCTGCTGGATGGTATTTAAGTCGTTGAACGGAATGGCTCCGGTTTACTTAACGGAACTGTGTATTCCTGAAAATTCCAATTCTCGACAATTAATCTTCAGGTCAGCAGCGACATCAGCTATCGAAAGGTTGAAGGAACCAAAGCGCACACCAGACAGCGAGCTTTCTGAGTGTCAGGACCTAAAGCATGGAATGGACTACCACTTGGGTCAAGAATGACCACAGACTCGGCGGAATTTAGAGCTAAACTTAAAACTCATCTGTTCAGACTGTCTTATCTATAAAGTCAAAACCCTTTCACCTTTCACAGCCCACGACATTGTAAATAACTAATGAAATTAAATGAAAAAATATGAGATAATTCTTATTTGTAAGCTTTATTAACAATCATTTCATGAAAATTCTCCAGTCCAAAAGAATCCTAAAAATCTCAAGTCTTTCAAGAGAAATATTAATTGGCCTTTGGCATTAATCTTCTTATAAATGAATACCAACAGTGATGGGGCGCATTAAATGTAACGGCGCTCTACAATTTTTTTTCTGTAAACTTATTATTATTTATATGCATTTGAAATGGACTATAAATTCTTTAAAAGATACGAAACGGAATGGTGTTTGATGGAATTGGGTGACAATATGCGTGTAGGAAAGAACATGGTATGGAAGGAAAAGAGGATGACCAATCACTTAACAATGTGTCCTTACAAGATGGTGAAATTCCTTAATTTTATTTAAATACGAGATTATGTACACGAAAAACTCCAACAAAAAAAAAATTTAAAAATTAATAAAATAAAATAAAAATAAAAAACCAATTGGTGAAAGCAATGAAGGTTTAAGTGTCATTGATATAATCTAACCACCAATCTGCATGGAAATCAATTAAATTAATAATACAATCGACAGGTATGTTTGGCAACCATGCTAAAATGTTTATAAGTAATATCTGAGAATGACGATAATACAACATGTAACTTAATTACACCTTTCAACGCTGAGAAAGGAAAACATATTTAATGTTTATTTAATTGTAGTAATAATCTTTCAATTCATCATATCTATAAATCAGATAATAAATTACATATAATTGTACATAGGTACGTAAAACTAATTCATCTTACAAATACTTCAACAAATTTTATAAATAACGAAATAAAAAATAAAAAAACGCGAAAGAAATCATCGCCGTCCATCGCATAAGTTATTTCGGAAATGACCGGTTGTGTTACATTATACAGCCGGCATAAGGTAATAAATAATAATATAATAAACCATTATATTGACCAGCGAAGCGAAAAACTAAATTGGATACAAGTTTTTCGTTTTGTTGTAATTTCTGTAATGCCTTTGTTAAATAGTGATATTTTCGTAGATTAAAGATATCAAATATTCGATCTTTACAATTGAATAATGTGAGGTATGTATTTATGGGGCTGTAAATATAATTTTGTACACGGTGGTCAGGAGTAATGGTCTCTGTTATTTGGTTCCGTCAATGTAGTTAGAAAACCTCAAAGGTTTCGAATAATAAACCTATTTTTGAAGGGGAGCGACAGTACGAGTGGTAAGAGAAACCAGAAACTGAACATTTTTTCGTCTGTCATTTTCAAATAATAAACATCTTTTCGATGATGAGATAAGTTAATGTTTACATCAAAAATCCTAGCAGCTGCTAGCCGGCATCGCTTGGGTTTAGAAATAAATCATTTAAAAAACTTATTTCGAAAAGTTTATCTTATTGAAGAAGTAGTGAAACAATTGTGTAAAAACTTGAAGAAGTCATGTATTCTGACAAAGGCAGTGTTTTCGTAAGACAATGAAAAACATTATGACGTTAAAAAGTAGTATCTACAAATACTACAATTGAATTCACATTCTTAACATCTTATGAGACACTGCAAAACTTGTGAAATAACTGTAAAAACATAAAATTTTCCGAATATTAAGGGTGGATCAATGTGTATTTTTTGCGCCTTTCTCGCTCATAACTTATAACAATAAGAAGGTGTAAGCAAGACAAAATGCTGTTTCTCAGGAACGTTTCGATGTCGACACTCGAAAGTTTACGCATTTGCAACTGTATTATTTGGTTCTATCAATGCCGTGCTTTGATTAGATTACATAAAATTTTATTTAACCCTTCTAGTTAGTAGATAGTAGATAAGGCGCACGAGGAATAGTTACTATTCGTCTTACTAATTAGATTCCTATAGGCCGGTTCAATGTTGGTATGGTAAAGCCGACCTTTAGCCTAGTTAATTGCCGTTTTAACCGTACAAACGCCTTGGAAATAGTCAATTTTTCACTATTTCAACCTCATACGTTGCATTATATTTACGCGGAGTTTAAGTAAGGGGATGTATAAAAACATTCATTGTGTCTGCTACATGAATCTCAGTGATAAGGGGCCATTTTATCTATCGTATTTAATTTTCTATTTATTTTCTTTTATAAAATGGACAAGGCGACAAAAAGCCACGGTTGATCGATTGGCAGAATCGACCCTTCCGCGATAAAGCGAACGAATGCAATGTTCAATACAAAAATATACTTTTAAGATATTAAATCTTTATGGAGAAGCATTCAAATTTCATTTCAAAGAGAACTAACTATCAATGCTACCTACCAACACGATTTTCTTTGCTTGTTAATGTAAAATTATGCTTTTCTGTATATACAAAATCTTTAAATAACAAAAATGCTCTGCGTATATTCTTGACAGGGTCATTTGACAGAAGCTTTGGAGTTCTGTTTAATTCTCTGTAGTAGGACATCAAAAAGAAGAAGATAGTTTGAAAGGGAGATAATACGAATGTTAGATGAAGCGTGCTTACATTAAAAAAAAACTTATATAAAGTATTTAAAATGGAACAAAAATTTCTCGACAGATGTCTTCAGTAGCATTTAAAGAAAAGCTGTGCGTTTGTTCGTAACTATGACTTGTTAAATAACAGAAACAGGTGATTTTTTGTTACAATTGTCGGAGCATTGACATAAAATGGATATTTTTATGACAAAAATACGATCTCATTTTCTAGTTGGTATAAAATGGTTCCCACCTACTTTCCAATTTTTTTAATTTAATTTTTTTAATTATTGTTGTTATAAACTTGTTGTGACACTCATTTCCATAATATAATTTTTTTATTTTAATCTAATAATTTCTGATGTCCACGAATACAAACTTGCCTATAAATCTAGCCCCATTAGATTAATTTTTACAACCGTGTCAAAAGTTATAATGCATTATATAAGAACTTATTTCTTCTTCTGGCGCTAAAAAATATTAAAGTGTATGTAATATATAATATATATAAAATGTGTAGAGTGTATAATATTAGAATTAACTTACTTCTATGATACTTGTTTGTGCCTATACTTACAGAGTTTTGTTTGTTATTTAGTTTTTAATGTTATCACTGTGGCAAAAACCAAATTACCTACGTAATTTTAAATATAAGTACCTACCTATGTTAGTTGTAAATCTCGAACTTTAAGTCACAGATGTAAATATAAATGTAAGTCACCAGTTAAGTCAGTAGTTATGAGTCTTACGGCCGCTGTTCCCAATCCTACTAATCAATTACTAAGCCAAAATTTTGCCTTAGTATTTGATTAGTGCACAACTACGCTTTTTCCAACACACAAGTATCGCTTAAGCATTTATCTTAACCTAAGGAAGCCGGACTAGTGGATTAAACTCGTTCCGGCCGCCTCAGTTTTGGACTAGTTCTTAAAAGTGTCGACAGAGTAGAAAAAATACCGCGAACACAATGTATGGTCGATAAAATATCACTTTGACAGAAGACACAGTTTCGCGCTCATTTCACTTCGGTTGTATTGCGTTTTTCAATTATCATTTTAATTAATATGGATTGAGAAGTTCGGATGCGTGCGGAGCAGAGACGAAAAACGGTTAATTTATGCGAAAAACTATGTCGTTTTCGAATATTCGCCAAGCCAAGTGTCAAGTTGAGTACCTACGGTCAAGCTGACACTTTATTTTATATACGTTTGTTTAAAACAATATACAATGTCAGTTTATGGATAAAAATATTTTAAATAAATTACGTGTATTAATAATAAATCCAACAATTAACTCTATAATATTAATTTAACTTCGAAAGTTCTTACTTTGATGTCATTTTATTGTCTATGAAAGTGGGCGAGGCCAGATAACATAAGATGTTTGGGGACAACATAAATCGAGCGCTACCCTACAAAATGCTTGGCTGATAGCGGCCTCAGATGAATCGATGTAAAAGTTAGAAACAGCGGCCGTTAGTCGTCAGTCACTAGCTATAAGTCTTAGATGTAAGTCACTAGTTATAATTAGTAATCTTAGTTTATTTGTACAGTGCCTTTGAGGTGATTTTTCACGAAAACGGCGCTACATAAATTAGCCAAATATTATTATTATTTCAAAGTGCTGATTTAAATTATTTATTGTTTCTTTACGTGGTAGATATTATTGGCAAAGATTCAAATTTTAACCTTAGATATTAGAATAAGCCTGTGTTTAGGTTAATAATTACAAAAGGTAATAAAAATATCTCTAAATAATGTACGTATTGAAAGAACAAAATTGGCACTTTAATGTTTCTTACAGATTATGGGTACCTACTGAGCTGAAGAAAGCTAATAAATTATAATATAAACATGTACGGTGACCATGTGTTGAAAATTAAACTGAATATAAAAAGGACTGCGTCTTTGAATTCTCTCCTTGTAATATGGGTATGAATAACATTAAATATTTTATTTGATATGTCGTGTTAGTAGCTCATTTCTATAACTAATTAGTATATATATTTTTTATTTTATAGAACAAAATGAGCATTTTAAATGCGAAGTTCTTGTCTATTTGTTTTAAAATGATCACTTAATTATTATAAACACGCTCTCCTCGTCTAGTTAGTATAAAAATACTCTGTAATGAATACATCTTCTTTTCCGCTGTAAAAACAGGTAGTCTACTCAACTGTATATAAAAATACAACACTCTGATAATAATGTTACAAATACAATATGATTGATACATTTTGCATCTGTAAATAAACACGCTATTGTTTGCTGTCTCACTCCAATACCTGGTCAAGACGCCAAATGGCCAAACCACAAAAAGAAAAAACATAAAAGTTATTTGGCGTTTTCAATAAGTTATCTCAATATTATTTTTTGTGTGGGAAGGACAAATCGGTCAATTGGCCATTATAAAAGCTGGCTCTATGTGATTCATTACAATGATTGTTATTATGATATCATTGGCTCAAAATATATTCATGTTAAATTAATTTACAAATTAAAAATTAAAAATACTTTATGTCTGCTTTTTCAAAGTGTTAAAACTTTCCACTTCTTTATACTACACACGGTGTCTGGAAACTCGTATTACACGCGGGAAACTGGTGAATCTAAGTCTCATTTAATTTTGTCAATTAACAATCCTTCTTCTGTTTTCAAAACAAATGCACTCGATTTCGCGCTATTTATTGGCATTTTTCAATTTTTAAAATCTTTTCCAGCAGAGTGATAGTTAGGGAGAGGAAGGAAATTTTAAAGTAAATTGTACGCTAGGGGGTTAAAATCAGTTGTATATTAAAATACGTTGAAGAGTAAAGTTGCCTAAAAAAGGTGTAAAAAGTTTTTAAAGTTTATAAAAAATACCTATTTAAAAAAAAAGTTTGGAAAAAAAAGTTTTTTTGGGTTCTCTTTGTGATGTAGATACGAGTTTCCGGATACCATGTACAGTGGTATATACTGACCAATATTAAAATGTGATTTCGAAAGCGAGTCTGCCTATTCATGAGTCCGGCAAAAATTCGTCATACCTCTGTTAAAATCAAACATTATGCAAAACCCACATTTTTAATTAACCGAAAAGCATTCCATCAAATTTGGTGACAATCATCATTTTATAGAAAACTACACGGTTTAAGTAAGATTCACGTTTCAAAAATAGTTATAGAAAATATTTCTTCTGAATTCCGCAATTTGGCTATTTATAAACTCTTAAATGTATTTTCCAGCGAAACATAATGGAAATAGTTGCGTAATCCTTTAAATTTCAAAGAGAAAAAAAAGTTCACACAAAAAAAAGGTCATAATGTTTGAGCTCACATTATGATTGCCTACTAAGTAAATGAATTTTCAAAGAATTAACTATTTATTTTCATCTATTTTCACCAGTATATAATAGATTTCTTCAAATCGCCAAAGGTTAATCACAATCGTATGAATGCTATCGAAACCTTTGCGGGCATGCGTACGACAAATTATCATCGCAATCAAATTAATAATTTAGGTACCGCATAAATGACAAACAAAGAAACATTCACGCCACCATAACACGGGCATGTGTGTAGTATGGCGGCCATAAATTCCACAATTGTTATATATTTACTATTCAAAGAATAAAGAAACATTAAAAAAAAAAATTCATTTTAAATATTAAGATTGGTAATTTTTAATACATAAATATCCTATTTGTCTACTTTATTCAAAATTAAACTTCATTTTCATACAACCAGTAAATTTCTTCTTATTGAGTTTTCAATACCGTGTGCAAATATCTATGCTGCATCCAGTTCCTATTCGTTCTGTTCTATTTGACTTTCCACGAAAAGAATCTTTCTTCTTACAGAAATATATTCTAATTGAATGGAATCATCGATACGCGCGCTATAAGTATTTCAAAGAACAGAATTGAATACAATACACGAGAAGAAAAGGAAACACTATGAACAAGTGAGCTTACACTAGTGGATTTAAGTGTGGACACTTTTCGAAATTTCTTTCAACCCGTTGTTTGACTTGTGAAAAAAAACAAGTTATTTTGTTATGCAAAGATTTTGAGGCAGTTTTGTAGTTTTACTCTCCTTGAAGCATTCGAAATTTTTTCTTACTCCAAACTTGGAAGCTCCTATACCCAATATATTTACAATTTCTTTGTATGCGTAGCCTTTTTCATGCAGGCAAAAGCTCTGCTTCTCTTCGGCCGACCAACCGGAACGTTTTGGCATCCTAAGAGCCATTTTCATCAATATGACATCTAAAAAAGTTAATTTTTTTCTTTAAGCAATGGCTGATTAACACCGGTGTCAAAGTAATCGTATTGCATTTTAAAGTGTTCTGAGTTCTGATTGAAGCAAGTGATGATCCTTAGTGCTTTGTGATAGGTTTAGACTGAACACGTGACATTAAAAATATTATTTTAGAATTTTTGTTATTTTCTAGGTGTTTGCTTCAATTTCTCATAACCACTCGAGCGCTTTTTGCCACATTACGGCACTATTTCCAAAACCTCGGATTGCTTTGTTGCCAAAATGTAACAAATTTGCAAAAAAAAAAATTTTATTAAAACGAATATATAATATATTGTACATTAAAAATATAACAAAATAAATTTTCTCTAGATTCTTTAAAATGTTTTAAGGTTAAAGATTTAATTATATTTTTTTTATAAATCCCACAAATATGTGATAATAGACAAAAGATAGGGGAATCATTGGCTACATAGAACTATCATCAGTTTATATGTCTCCATATTCAAATTCGGAGGTATGATTTTTTAATGTGAGCGGAAAAAATTCCTTTAGCAATCCGAGAAAAAATATTTTAATTGCTCTGTCGCTCCAGTGGATAAATAGTAATAAGAATTTTTAATCACCATCTGTTATATCAAATGGCATGTTTATTAATCAAACATAGCTTAAGGGACACGAAAAAATACTCAGAAGAGTTGCATAACAATGTATGTAAAGTAAATTGTTTTTTCCATCAGTCAAACAACGAGCTGCAAGAAATTTCGAAAAGTGTCCACACTTAAGTCCACTGGTGTACACTGCTACCTCCACACGACCTGCCTCAACATTATATTATTCCGATGTGTTACTCTTATAGTTACATATTCTCAGAGTGGAGCGCGCGTCAAGGTTCGTTGGAGATTTCCTCTTAGAGCCGCCCGAGTTTTCATAACGGCTTACCTCGCCGCTTCTTATTTCCCGTTCTGATACATCACCTGACCTGGAAACTGTCTCTAGATCTAGACGGGGCCACAACATACTAATTGCAAAATAAATATTATAATTTTATAGGTATTATTGAAGTAAATACTTCTGTACGCACGCTTGACTTAAGGGTAAACTGGCGAATGTGTAACGGAAATTGAAATGCGTTGAAAAGAGATGTGGTTTTCTCCGGCCCTATGCCACCGATGTGACTAAAATTTTGGACGTACCCATAGAATAGTGGCCTGCGCGGGAATCAAAAAGAAAATTTGAAAAAAGTTGCGTTTAGTAAAATATCATACATTTCATGGGCATAATGCAAGACTTGGGGTCGAACTATTTATAAATGTAGTTTTCTCCGGCCCTATGCCACCGATGTGACTGAAAACTTTGGATGTACCCTTAGAATAGTGGCCTGCGCGGGAATCAAAAAGAAAATTTGAAAAATTAAACCCCAGATTCTTAGCTATCCCTCATATCTTTATCTTTTCCATATCTTCGTCTCCTTCCTTTTCCAAAAAGCCTTTTCCCACGGCATGTACCTGGCATGAGAGAGATTTTGAAGTAAATACTTCTTTACGCACCCTTGACTTAAGGGTAATTAAGACAATGCGTTGCGAGGCGAACGGGCTCACTGTAGAAGCAAGAGAGAGCAGTGCGCGCGCAAATTTTCTTTCTCTCTTCCTCTCATAGCCAGTGCATGAAATATTTCAGTCAGTATTTTGAAATACCAGTGACGCGCCAAACGCGGAGAGAAGCGGACGACGATGTGCACAACTTGATCGGGCGAGGCGAATGATAATAAATTTAAATACATATTTGTAGAAAATTAATATATGTAAATTGTATATACATGTATATTATATTTTATACATATTTATGGACATACATATAGATGGAGCTAAATAAGTATTTACTTCAGTCGTGTGGTCTAAAGCTAAAACTCGTTTTTTTTTATGTGAAATTTAACATTGTTTTAAGTTTTATGCCATAATTAAATATCGTCTGAACACAGAAGTTGCAGCATTCTCCCGGATAAATATCGAATAAAAGATCACGGCATTCATATATTATTAATATAAAATAGTTTCAATACGACATTCCATGGAGAGTTACGCCGATCTTCCATGGAGCTACGTTCAAGCGACGCGATCGCCGCTCGTCTGTGTTATCCATACTATTATTAGTGTTTGAAAACGCCGCCAGGCGCTACACTAGCAAAACAGTATGACAGGTAGCGGTAGCGTCGCGTGTGAGTAGCTACGTGGAAGAACGGCGTTACGCGTCAAAAATCTCACAACTGAAAACTTTAATGTTTCTTTATTTGGCCATCAATAAAATTTTATTTAAATATATGTATTTTATTCCACCAGGTATATGGGGGTCAGTCACTTCTGCCCTATCACGGTCGACAGCTGTCATAAATACATTAAATCGATAACTTTACAACATTTTGCCTACAAAGCGTAGATATAAATAATAAGCCATGATGGTAAGCCTCCCGTCGAACCACTTGTTGCTACGTACCTACGCCATGATGAAAACCAAATGTGAATTATAGCACTTCCCCCGTTTCGCAATTACGGGAACAATTAAAATAGATAAAGTATTATTATTTATCTGTTAAATATGCGAACAACTCGGAATGGCCGGGCGATAAAACACAATCGGACGAAACGGCATATCGTTTATAAATTAATTTAAAGAATAAATTATTATATATGTAAAAATGTAAAGAAACAATAAGTCGTTAGCGTAGTATTCAAATATAAATATTCATTAACAGGGAACTGTTTGAATCAAGATCTATTTTGCCGCGCTGTTGGGTAAGTGGGTAACGAATTCTCTAGCACTACCGGCAATGTTGCATTTTTACAATATATGTATTATGTATGTAACATTTATAGTACAGCGACGAATGGATTTAAATGAAGCATGTAGCTCTACAAGAACTTCATTATGTGTTTCTCTCGCGGCAGAGGGCGCAAAGGGAAATTAATTCATATTACCGAGTCGGCTAGGGATTCGGTTTGAAAGCAAATACTTTGCGGATATCAACGACGAAATGCGTACTTAATATTTGCTGTGGGGATGTTAAGTATAAATTTAAATAAGTACCTACTTAGATAGAGTTCTGACAATTAGTATTATAAATGCAAAAATGACGCTGAAAGATGTTTCAAATGCCAAAACCGAAGCCTATTGCAAATTATTGCACTCATTTTATGTTCACATTCGTTTTTTTTTTAATGTCATTGCATAATGTACTCAGATGTTTCTCAGTAAGTAAGATTCCAGTCATACAATATTTGATCTTAAAATAGATTTATTTATTTAAAAATAAATTGGCTTAGGGCTCCATGTCATCTTTGGGCTGTGTGGAGGGTCTTTTTGAGGAGGGGAGGGACTGAACATGGATCTTGAAGAGGATCTATGTTGCAGGAAGGATGATACACAGATTGCGGCAAATCGTTTCACAGTCAAGCTGTTGAACTCAGAACGAGTCGTAGAAAGGGTTTTTTCTCGAAATACAAATGTCATCCTAGTTTTCCGAAGATGCACGGGTGCCGAGAGGATCAATGAGGCCAGTTCCTCAGAACATCTTCCATTGTAATACCGGTAAAACAAGGACAGCTTGTCCTTGACCTGACGTCTGCGCTCTTAAGATTGCCATATGTAAGACAGTGGAATCTATAAAAGCAACCGCCGTTTCTGCACATAGTCAAGGGTTTTTTCAGGGATTTTGGGACTCCAAACCAGAGGTGGCTGCCAAATTCAACACTGGATTGGAAAGAGTATCAATAATTTCATGAAATAGTTTTTCGTTTTTTTCAATGCGGGTATATTATTGGAAGCCATCAATGCCCCCCAATATATTAACAGTGGAATAACGTTATTGTTTCAGAATTTATTTATTTTTTGTCAGACACTTCCTATATTATATCAAAGCGGACATTAAACTTATTTGCAGCAAATTTAAAAAAAAAAGTACTTTAATAAAATGTGAAAATAAAAACGTAAAAAAAAAACTGTTATTCCAGTAAATTGCTTAAATTCGAAACTAAAAAAAGTCCCCAACCTTCAATATACCTACATGCTTTAATCGGCGTTGACTTAGTAACGGAAAAAATCGGTTTCATTCAATTTTGTATATTTTATTGTCAAGCGGTAGGCAGGTACCTACTTATTAGTAACTATAATAAAAGGAAACTAAAGTCGGCAGCAATTAAATTATTGCATAATAATTATATATTCCAGCCAACAAGTACCTATTGCTTCTGGAACCGTCAGTCGTAGATAATTAGGGGTATTCTAGCATGAAGAGAGCCTCACATGTTATCAATATTCGAATTCATCGAACGCACGGTAACACCACGCAATATTTTACTAGACATGTCTACGGCCCATGGGAAGTAATCGTAACGTGTAACGTCTGAATTCCAGTACGAATGTTGCTCGTGTTAGGGTCCCCGCTGCACATTGTACGAAATAAGGTCGACATGCAACTCACGGGGAAATAAGTAAAAAGGAACATATTATTATAAATAGAGCTGAAAGATGTTAAGCAAAGCTGCGTAATGTCACCATGGTAAATCAATCAATGATGATTTATGCAAAAATTTAAAGAATGGGATTGGGCGCGAAATTGAGTAATCTGAAAGTATGTTGCCAGTTGTATGAAGATGATGCGGTGTTCGTATTCTAAGTTTCTAAGATGAACAAAGTATGTATGAAGAATGAGTTAATGATGAATGTAACTCAAAAGCCATGGTGTTTGAAAGAGAACGGATCTAGCAAAGGTAGGATGAAAGTAGACTGAATGCTCTTGAAATGAGATCCTTGAGGCGTACGTGCGTAAAATCATGTATGATTGCAAATGCAAGGGATGCAAGCGTAATGAGTAAGATAAAGAAACCCTTAGATGGTTTGGGCGTGTAGAGCGAATAAACAAAGAAAGGAGTGTAAGGTGAATATATGAAGCTAATGTAAATGGTAGGAGAAGTCGGGGACGCCCGAGGAAGACATGGCATCAGATACTTGAGTCGGGCCATGTCAAGAGTTTGCATGAGAATAATAGAAGAGTATGTATGAAACGAGGCAAAGAGTGTATGCCAAGACCAAATTGTTTGGCGGTCCGTCCTCTCTACCTACCCCTGCGGGAAACTGGCGAGATGGTTTGTTAGTTAGAGCTATAATATGTACAAGGTAAGGGTATGGCCCTGTTTGCGCAGTCACTCCCGATACCTTGCCGTGCAGATAAGCCAGCGAGTGCAGTACCACCTATGGGCAGTAGCGGTCATTAAAAACGCTCAGTACTCTAATCAGAGGCAGTTTAAATTTGCAAGCAAACCATCGACATCCGTTCGCTCGTCGGTCTGCTAGATCTATTAATATTTATTAATGAAAAGTAATTACTCTGAAGCACGGCTACTCCCAGGCTCTTGTTTACGTTTTCCCTCTGTACGGTTTTTATGGTCTTTGTAACTATGAAAACATTATGTACTTACTTACTACTTAGTGAATCCCATCATCATAATGGATGGCGTTGCGGTGATGGTATTCTGATTCCCATCGATTTGAATGCATTTAGTTGGTGCATTTATCTAATTAACCAAAGGCTTAGCAAATCATGTGAAATGTAAAGTTTTACTATAAATTAGCATACTTAATAATTGATTAAAGCAACGTAATATAATTATAAAATTAACGCTTGATAGGAATAATGCAATAAAATAGATAACAAGACATTGGGATATAATCAAATTTTACGCATTAAAACGCATTCAAAGGTACTTTATTTATGTTCAAATTCACATGTGACAATGTCTTCAAATGTCCATTTAGTGCCAATTGATTTTTAGACAGTAGTTGAAAGATTTAAATTAAATGCCGATTCTAAGTCCGTTTTTGTAAATTGTTTTCAACAGAAGGGGATAACTATCAAGTTGTTAAGATTATCAGCTTATTACAATTTGATTGAAAGCTGAAACATACCGAGAATCACCGCTTAACAGGGACCTTACAAAAAAAAATTGTTCTGAATGGCAATTTTATGACAATGTTACATTACGAATTATCTGGGGCTTAGTCATTGATTCAAAGGTTTTTCAAATACCGTATTTACCCTCATAGATACCCTCCTACCCTCTCTCTTCCCCTTTGTTTGATTGAAATGTTTTAACCACCGTCACTTTTCACTGACGATCTTACATTAGAACGGTCACCGATTCTCAGTCCTCTTCAACGTTTTCTGAAATTGTGATCAACCGTCAAGTTGATAACAACATGATCGTTACCCTTGACGGTTTGCAGAAAGAGGATGAGAATCGGCGTTGTTTAATGGGGGCCGTTTAAAAGTCAATTATTTTAAAGATGCTGATATGCCCATGAATATTTTAATACCAATGAAAGTGTGAAAGGGATGGTATTCAATAAAATCTGGATGGCATCCATATTATATTGCTTAAAAAATAAATTTGTCGAATTTTTTTTATTGTGAAGCATTTTGCTTGTATTTGTTTATTTATTTAATATCTATATTATAAATATACCACAAACAATGATTGCATATCAAATGGCATGTTAAAACCATGAGAAAATATTAGAAATATAAAAAAATAATAACACATTAATTGTGGCATTTGATTATAAAACGACATAATTGAGTATTAAACGAAAAAGCTCTAATGACTACAAATAATAATGTGTAAGTAAAAGCTCTTAAATTCATTTAATAATGTTTGAAAATATTTGATAGCATAGCCTTCTTGTATCTACCTTCCGTGCAGTTAAAAAGATCGCCACATCTTCGTATCTATTACTAACTTTATGCAACCTGGGTATAAGCGAGTATTTGAAATACTCAGTCCTGAAGGGTGAGCGTGTACATTTTGCGTTAAGACAGCCTTACGAGAAAACTAACACAAAAAGACAAATGCGTCGGATATCGGAATGTTCATAAGGGTGAATCTGTAACTTTGCGACAGCGTAACGCGTGTTAAGACACCAACTCTTAAAAGTAGTTACGCTAACGCCAAAGATGACGACATGGTTGTCACGTAATCCTCGTAAAAAAAATGCGAATCGAATACCACCGAATACAAACCGCGACCAACTAATATACGAACGCCTCTTCTTCAACCCGAAGTTTACGATATCCCTCAGATTTTGCTTTTTGTCTTGTAACGCTGTCTTAACGCAAAAGGAAACACAAAAGATATAGAATCGCCCTTCTGGTATTATTACATATTTTTAATATATTAAACAAAGTCGGGTTAGTTACACCATTTATAACTCAAGAACGGCTGAACCGATTTTTATGATCTTTGATTTGTTGGATTTGTCTCCGTCCCGATTAACAGAATAACTATTAAAACATCGGAAAAAATCACGGAAAAAATAATTATGAAGAATTTTTTTTTTCATATATTTTGTATGGAACGGCTTTTCAAATAATGTGCGTTGGTCGACATAATTTGAATCAATTCGAACTATCAATGGTGTAGTGTGCCGAACATTTCGTGCTTAGCGCCTCCGCCCACTGAGGCAACTGAAAACTCTCAACTGCCAACTGTCTTTGTATGACAAAGTGATGGCCCGCGCACTTCACAATCACACAAAACCCCGTTGTCAATGGTAACGCAAGCGGTAATTTGCGATTGTCACTGCCGATTGTCCTGGGCGGCCGTTGCTAGTTGCCAGCTGTCAGCTGATTGTTCTTCGTCTATGGTTAAACAAGCTTTTTGACCAATCAAGACAGAGAAAACAGCCGGTTTTAGTTGGTTTTCAGTTGCCTCAGTGGGCGAAGGCGCTTAGTCAACAGCTCAATTTCATATTTTGAACTTAGAGTAGGTACCTATTTATTTTAACTTAATAAAAACTTAATTTATTTCAACTAATAAATTAAACACAACATTTATTGATTCTGAGGCGGTACGAAGTTTGCCGGGTCAGTTAGTTGTTACATAAAATAAGAAGCTCTCCTAGGTAAAATTTAATTATGTTAATTAAGTCACGGCTGTCAATAATACCATTTCGATTTCGAACATAGACATTAAATAATAAGACGGATTCAATTCTTCGAACTGAGAGTATTATGTTAGTCATTAGTTGCAGCTTTTATGAATGGCATCTGACTATAACGCTGCACCTGAGCTATTCTCTAAGATTCCAGAAAATCATGAAAATGTTTATCGTATTCGGAAAATTAATATCAAAGAAAGGCTATAGAGTAGAATAGCGAATAATGTACCATTTGTCTTTTTGTTGTAATGTACAGAGCTTTCTAGTTAAAATAAAATAATAAGTGAGAAGGCGGCGGATAAATTACAATGCGAGTAATAACATTGTTAGAATAATTACAATGTTATTGAAATGGCGCTGGCGGGCAGAACGTAGGTATATCTCGGTGATAATTTACACATTACATTCCCTGTGCCTCCCCGCGCAGTATTTACTGACTGCTTAATAATATTATTTCTACAACAGGCACTAATACTTTCTAGCAATAAATTACTAGATATGAAAATTTACTGTGAAATAATCTCTGCGAAGGCATAAGAAACGTTATTTGTTTCTAGTTATGTCGGCGTTTAAAGTCTCCTGCCGATAAATTGGTATTCTTTTATGGTGTTCTATCCAACGGGACTTGAGTTTTGTACTTTGAAGAGGAACATGAGGAAATAATTAGAAAGAAAACTAATATTTTTGAAGTAAAACTTCTTTACGCGCGCGAGAGTAAGCTGACGAAAGCGTGGCGAGAGCGTTACGAAAAGTGTGATCGGGAGAGGCAAACGATAATAAATTTATATAAATAAATATATGTAGAAAATTAATATATGTATATTTGTATACATGTATTTATATTATACATACATATATATATATATATATATATATATATATGGAGGTAAAGAAGTTTTACTTCAGTCGTGTGGTCAAAAGCACACTTTTTTTTTTTAAAGTACCTACCGCAGAAGAGTCCAAACTGCCCCTAACAGTCAGAAGCCAGTGAGACTATGGCATATGGCATCTCCAATAGGGTTGGAGATAGTGCGAAAGAGAAAGGAGATGGGGGGAGAGAAGGTGGGGAAGTACCTGCTATTCAATTTAGAAAAGTGGTATTTTACTAAGGCAATACTGAAAGTATTTACCGCTTCAGAGAGTGCCACATATATACTTTTAGAAGTTAAACTTCTTTACGCACTCTTGACTTTAGGGGTAAGCTGACTAATGCGTTACGAAAAGTGTAGTCGAACGTTACGAAGTGCGAGGCGAACGGGCTGTATCATACTGTGGGACCAAGAGAGAGCGGTGTGCGCACATATCTTCTTACTCTCTTCCTCTCATACCCAGCGAATGAAATATTTCGGAAAAATTAAATAAATATTTGTATAAAATTAATATATGTATATAGAGTATATACACGTATATATTTTATACACATAAACATATATATATATATACACAAAATACACAGATACACAATACACACATTCACAATACAAACATATAGATGGAGCTAAATAAGTTTTATTTCAGTCGTGTGATCTAAAGAACACTGTGTTTTTTATCATTTTAAATGAATTAATTGTGAGATATCATCAGGAGTTCTGTGAATAGTAAACCTTACGTAATAATAATTATTCCGATATTACAGCTCGTAATGAACCCTGGTGGAGTAAATATGTACTATCTAAAACGGCTACCATCTTGACAGGATTGACCGGACACGAACTCATAAACAAATTTACAGAGAGACGAAATTCAAAGCGTTAGAGATAAAGTAGGACTTCGATGCGCTCAGTCAACCAATTAATCAAATTAAATTTACTTGAGCACGGCGATATTTGTCCAGCTACCTCCGGATTCCTAGCTGAGGAACCACACCACTCAACTGAGGAGGCCGTCAAATTTACATAAGACCTTTCAGTTCTTAGGCCCTAGATAGGTTAATGAAAATGATTATGTTGTCAAGAGATTTGAAAATGTTAAATCATATTTCTCACTTCAGTTATCGTATCGGTTTACATTAATGCTACATACTAACTTATCCACAGCTAAAACCGTTTTTTATAGACCTACTTAAATAAATTATTTTAACTTTGCGTGGGTTTCTTAAAATAAATTACTAGATAAATGTATTGGTGTCAAACTGTAATACAATGTTTGTATTATAATTTGTCTATGCAGTTTGATGTTAGGGCGTAATTTCTGGGCACATACTTACTACCTACGCCATTAAGAATACTGTGCAAAATAAATATAAGATATACAACATATACATAATATTTATTACTTTAGAATAACTTAATTAGTAGACCACAAATTACATTTTTTTATCATTGAAGACAATATTAGCTATTCTAAAACAAAAATTATATTCAGAAAAATGTGAAAAAGCTTTGGTCTAGGAAAAACTAGGAAATGAATCCAGAACCTTAGCCTTTCCGGGGCTCTGCTCCAACCACTTAGATAAACCGACCCTCTCCCATTCGGTCAAATTTAACTGTATCTTACTTCGAGCAAGAACTACCAACATTATCTTCATTTTCTTAACACATATTTTTATTGGCGTCCCCTAAAAATGTATACTTTGGGCTTGATTTATTCGAAAATGAGAGCCAAAATTTAAAAAATAAAAATACCCCAAAATTGTTAATATTAGTTTCCGGACACCATTTAATAAAGTTTAAAAATGCTTGCAACTGTACAATGAGGTTCCAATGAGAAAGATCGTTTTTTGCCCGTATCAAATTTTTTACTTACGTGTAAGTATTTTTTAATCATAAGTATTTACGTTTTTCCAATAATGTGAAAACAAAGTAAGTGTGTAAAAAAATCTTAAAAAATTTTGTTTGTAAGACCGTAAATAAATAGGCAAACTGAAGTATTTTTGTCACAAAATACCTACACAAATTTTTTTTTTAAATAATTTTTGTGAACTAAATTAAAAATTCTGAAAACTGGCTTTACTAGTTAATGTATTGATTTATTTTAATGTAAGATTGTGTGATTTGAAATGTGTGTTGTATAATACAATCTTTCGTTGGAACATTTAACAAATCTGCCTACGACCAACGGTTTAACCTTCTTATATAAACAATTAACTTGTTTTTTTCAAAATTAAAAAAACTCACTTTACCAGATAAAATAACAATCTTTCAAAATCAATTTATTTTTTTTGTAAAAAAGAGTCAATACGAATTTGATTTAAAAATGAATAATTTCCGGTATTCAATACCCCCTTAATAATATTGCATAACACAACATTTTGACATAAAACATAAAATCATATTTGAACTACGTTTACAAAAAATAAATTTTTAAATGAATTCGTAATAGGTACAATAAATTCTGAATTCGAACCAAAATTAAATGTGGAAATTTATTAGTTCTCACTAGTGACGAAGAGCAATATATATATATTAATGCTCTAAACGACCATATTTTAAGACAAGCCCTGCAGGCGAAAAACGACCACTCTCCCCCTTAAGTTTAACCGACCCGAAAGCTGATTATCGCGAGACAGGGACCGTGGATGAAATCACATACGATTTTTTCAGACCTGATTTGTATGGGAAAAATTCAGCCAGAAGTTTTACCAATTGCAAATTTTCATATAAAAAAACGGATGCAAAAAAAAAAAACTGCTAAAAAAACTGATGTATTAAAACCTAGCGGCGAAAACTAGAAGCGCTCATTATTCGACGAAGAAATTCAAAGTTATATTGCCAGCCGCCAGGTTCGCCCCTCAAAAAAGGAATAATTTATCGTCAGACCTTCACGAAAAATTTCTGAAAGAGCCTCAGTACTGAAATCGTAAAGTGTATATTTTTTTAAATATAAGGCGTCTCACCTCAAAATTTAACATTTCGACGAGCCTCGAGGTAAATCAAAATTGCGACTTAAAAAAGATTCCCGGCTTAGATGTTTTTATATTATTGCGACTACGACAGGTTTCGGAACATTAATAATATATTATATTTGTGACTTTTCATGGAAATTTTGTCAGGATTCGTTTTCAAACGTCGGTAATTTCTGACGTTTACGAAAAAAATTCCGAGTTAAAAACTGTTAAAATGTTCGTAGCCAGTAAAAAAAAATGCTTTATTAAGGAAAAATTTATCGTCAGACCTTCAAAGTACTGAAATGTTGGGGCATTTTTGAAAATTATTCTATGGCGTCTCGCATGTAAATTTGATATTTCGACGAGTCTCATGTATATCAATATTACGTCAAAAATAGCATATGTGGATAAGATGTTTTTCTATAATTTTGAAAACCATAGATTTCCGAACTCCAATAATACATTATATTTACCACATTTCATGTAAATTATTTCAGGATACATCTTCAAAAGTTGAAAAAATTCTGACGTTTATGAAGGAAAGGAAAATTGAAAACAGGTTAAATGTTACCGGCCAGCTACACAACGTTTATTTTAATTGCTGTGTAGGTACTTTTGTACAGACAAATAAAATTCGAACGGTTCAGGCTGCTGAGATCATAGAAAATAATTTACCAGTGGGTAGGTACCTAATTGGGTGGGAACGTTATTTTTCAAATATTGAGAATTTAACATGATGAATAAAACTGTTTAAATAACTCAGGATAATCCTTTTTTTTTTTGCCAAATGGTGTAGGTACTTTTTTAA
Source organism: Limnephilus auricula (assembly GCA_951813805.1). Classification (NCBI taxonomy): domain Eukaryota; kingdom Metazoa; phylum Arthropoda; class Insecta; order Trichoptera; family Limnephilidae; genus Limnephilus; species Limnephilus auricula. The sequence continues at coordinate 37,024,877 of OX638391.1, forward strand.
ATAGTGCACAATAGTGTTATTCTAATATCATTCGGCGTGGGTGGTGTGCATTGGTACTGCCACCCCGTGAATCATTTATTGGATGACCAAACCCTTTATAACCGGTTAATCTGAGTCGATTTAAGAATATCTAAATATATTCAGGTTGGCAAAAAGATGTATCTCAGTGACGTTTTGCATCGTTATATGCACCAATACACACAATCCTAAGGGCGGGCTTTTTCGTGTGAATGTTTATGCATTTTTTATACACAAACTATGGATCTTACTCGACTAATTTAAAACAAAATTAGGAAAATCTACCGGGAAAAGAGAAGTTTATTTAATTTTTATAATAGCTCTACACAGGAGGCCTTGAAGAAAATAATTCCTCTCAGGGCCTATGTTATCTTTGGGGATGCTGTGTGAAGGGTTCTTTTTAGGAAAGTAAGGAGATGATGTTCTGGTAAGGAAAAAGTTATGAGGGGTGGGTAGGAATCTGGGGATCAGTGTGTGGAGTGACGGACGAAAATAATTCCTCTCAGGGCCTATGTCATCTTTGGGGATGCTGTGTGAAGGGTTCTTTTTAGGAAAGTAAGGAGATGATGTTCTGGTAAGGAAAAAGTTATGAGGGGTGGGTAGGAATCTGGGGATCAGTGTGTGGAGTGACGGACGAATGATTTTATCCCTCCCACTGCGGTGCAAGGTGATGTTCCGAGAGAGCTTTGCTGAAGAAGCCAAAAAGTCTCCCTAAACCAGTCTCTTCCGATCTGGTCTGCCACGAAATTGGTGGGCAGACGAATCCACCGCCAAGACCAGGACAAACCTCATGAACCCAGGCACCACTTCTAAATCAACAAACATAGCGAACCACTTGAAATGACCTATTGCAGAGGCGTTGGCCTACCCACCCAGCGAATTTTTTTAGCGTAAGATCCTCACGGCTTTTGCGGTAGGTCAGAGGCCCTAGCACGCTCGCTCTATAACGATCGATAGGATAACTATCGGTAACTTCTCATCGTTCCCTAGCATGACTTCAGATCGCCAACGAATAAGTGACAGTTCACAATGACTAAGTGTCCTTAACATATTCGACATCAACTGTTGTTTGTTCGTTAGCGATGTGCAGTTGTCCTAGGGAACGATGAGAAGTTACCGATAGTTATCCTACCGATCGTTATAGAGCGAGCGTGCTAGGGCCTGAACAAAAAAATTAGACTTTAGCCTTTAAAAAAATTGAGCTTTGGCGTATTTGAGAATCCTTCATTTGCAAACGAAATTGCGTCAAAATGACGGCCTCTGGCGTAAATGTTTTTTGATATATTCAATGGCAAAAGGTTTCGAAAACTTATTCAACCGTTTTTTTAGTGGCATTCCATTGAAAATATTCCACAATATCGAGCTAAAAATTTGATATTTTACAAAAAAATCCATGAAAAATCCGCTAACAAATTTTACAAGATTTAAAAATATTACTGGTCAGGTGGATTGGTATAATAATAATCACTGGGTAGGTACCTACTTTGCTCCATCGAATTACAAATAAATGGTTTGAAATTAAGAGAAATCACCAAAGATGGTAGGTACTAAATGCGTTTCTTCTGGAAAAATGCCGATTGCATTTTGTCGGTCTTTTAATTCAAATTCAGAAACAGGGTGGTAAAAAAAAATCCGCTCGAAATATACTGATTAATTTTTTTATTAAAACTCATGATTTTTTCCTTAATTTTTTTTTGTTTAGAAAATATTGTCGTGCGTTTGCGACCAACGTTTTTGCGGCGCATTAAAATTTATCTAAATAAGATGCAAAGTTTTTTTTCTAATTTTCTATACATTTATCGTTATTAATAATTATTGATTACGAAAAGAGTTATGGCGTCCGTGACATCAAAAGGTGGACACTTGAAAGATGTCATTTCCATAAAAAAATATTAAAGAGTCGATTTTAAAAAAAAGTCATTTTTTTAATCGATTGGTTTTTGTAATAATGAGTGAGGAAATTTTGCCGGACCCTGTCGTTCATTTTGACTGACCAATCAGGGAGGTGGTATTAGGTGGAGGTGGAATACACTAGACATGGTATTCCATTGAATTCAAATATCGATATTTACTGTAAGTAAGAACTTCTTTCCTTTAAATCACAAAAAAATTATGATATAAAATAAAAATAAGTAACCAAAGATGGATATTTCCAAAGAAATGTAGGTGTACACGGGGGTAGGTAGATATGCAGGTAGGTAGGAACTAAGTACTGAACAGGTACTCTGGGTAGGTAGGTATGTATGAAGGTACTTTTTATAAATTAGGTGGGTTCGATGCAGTGCTACAGATTTTTTATATGCATATAAATCGAAAAATAGATCGGACAGGATTCGTTCGTTTACTTTGGACATTATTAAATTTTAAAATAAAAATAATTATACGTGTGCACGGGTACCCGGATTGTATATTGTTAAAGAATTTCTTTGTGTAATTTTTTTGCTGCAGTAAAATTGAGTTTGATAAGATGGTTTTTTTGATAAGTAATAAAATTGCAATGTTTTTTTTTTTTGAAATTACGTAGGTAAATGAACAAATATTTTTTGTTTGAGGGTTAGGTAGGTTTTTTTCCAATACTATTCATCTGATGGCGACAAAACTTTTGGGATTTGATGTGTGCATGCCCGGGTTGGTTTCTACGCATAATAGTAAGCTCTGGCTTTATGAAATTATTTTATATTTTCATTCACCCGATCGAGATGAAACTTTGGGAATTCGATGTTGGCATGCTCGGGATGGTTTCTATGTAAAAGAGTAAGCTCTGGCGTTATGAAATTTTTTCCAATACTATTCATTTGATTGCGACAAAACTTTTGAGCTTTGATGTGTGCATGCCCGGGTTGGTTTCTACGCATAATAGTAAGCTCTGGAATTATGAAATTATTTACGCATAATGGTAAGATCTGGCGTTATGAAATTATTTCCTATACTTTCCATCCGATTGAGATGAAACTTTGGGAATTCGATGTTGGCATGCTCGGGATGGTTTCTATGTAAAAGAGTAAGCTCTGGCGTTATGAAATTTTTTCCAATACTATTCATCTGATTGCGACAAAACTTTTGGGATTTGATGTGTGCATGCCCGGGTTGGTTTCTACGCATAATAGTAAGCTCTGGCTTTTTGAAATTATTTCCTATACTATTCATCCGATTGCGATGAAACTTTGGGGATTTGATGTGTGCATGTCCGGGATGGTTTCTATGCGTAATAGTAAGCTCTGGCGTTATCAAATTATTTCATACACTATTCACCCGATTGAGATGAAACTTTGGAGATTTGATGTGTGCATGCCTGGGATGGTTTTTATGCATAAAAGTAAGCTCTGGCGTAATGAAATTATTTACTTTACTTTTCATCCGATTGAGATGAAACTTTGGGAATTCGATGTGGGCATGCTATGGATGGTTTCTATATATAAGAATAAGCTCTGGCATTATGAACTTATTTCCAATACTATTCATCCGATTGCGATGAAACTTTGGGGATATGATGTGTGCATGCTCGAAATGGTTTTAAAATATAATAATGAGCTCTAGCGTAATGAAATTATCTACAATAATATTCATCCGATTGCGATGAAACTTTGGTGAGTTATTGTGCGCAAGCCCGCGAAGTTTTCTTTATATAATGCAGAGCTTTGACGTTATCAAATTTGTACAAAAAATTTAAATAGGTGTAACGGGAGTTATTAGAAAAGTGAGTGCATATCATATAATTTAGAAACAATTTATTAGTGAAAAAATTGAACCGTAAACTTCTAGGCCCCTTTTTGCGAGAAAAGGCCCATACTGAACGCCTTAACCAGGGCGACCAAAGTGGCTAAGTAGCGGGTGTACAAAATTGAGCGATTAACTCACAAGACCCTTTGAGTAGTTCTCAAAATCCTTGCTTCATCCACATTCAAAGATCGATTTTTTTTTTCAAATATTTAATTTTTAAAAAATTTAGACACACACTCTTCTTGCTTCATCCACATTCAAATGTCAAATCGCTTAGTGCTTTAACCAATTAGTTGCCTTGCAACGGGCAAAAGCTAGTTAATTATTAATAGTTCTCAAAATATTTTATCAATGAGCCACTTGCGTGCGCTTTTATTGATTTAAACAAATTAGTTAAGTAGATTTTGATACAGAGAGCATCAAAATGTCAGTAGAACAATTTTTTTTAACTGATGCTTTATTTGGTGAACTGAAAAAAAATCATTGTTTTTAGCTCAAAGCTACCTTTAATGTTGTCTGCTCTACAATGTAACTACATTTTTTTAAACAGTGAAATAATAAATCGGTGGTCGTTATTCATTAATAAAAATAAATTAAATAATAATAAGTGATTCAAAACCAATTGTTTCTTCATCAGGTAAAACTATGGTCTATGGGTTTTTCGGGTCACATGGTCTCGATGTCGAGTTTTGCCGAAGGTGATCGAAGGTAGATTTCAAAGTTTTTAGATTTTCAGGAGATCTTCAGATCAAAACTATCCTTCAGCCTCCTTTGGAAGAATATTTTTCAGAAATATTATTACAATTACAATACGATATTAAACAGTCACTGTGCTATTAAGAACCCAAATCTTGCAATCAAGTATCCTACATTTTATAAGGGATAAGTATAGTAAAAGTACTGTAAAATACAGTTCCTAGTACTTACCATATAAATATAAACTTTGGAGATAAAATGAAGGACATAACCAATATATTTTCCTTATGTTTGATAATTTTCATCCAGATGAAGAAACCATTGGTTTTGAAACTTGTCGATTATTTTTATAAAGAAACCATTGCTTTTGAAACACATCGATTATCCTAATGAAGAAACTACTGGTTTTAAAACATATCGATTGTTCTTATGAAGAAACTGTTGGTCTTGAAACAAATTGATAATCATGATGAAGAAACCATTAGTTTTAATACATATTAATTATTTTAATGAAGAAACCATTGGTTTTGAATCCAAATCGATTATTCTGATAAAGAAACCATTGGTTTGAAACATATCGATTACCCCTATGCAGAAACCATTGTTTTTTAAACATATCGATCATCTTGATGGAGGAACTATTGGTTTGAAACATAACGATTATCCTGATGGAGGAACCATTGGCAATGGTTTGAAACATATATATTTTGATTAAATATTGGTGAAATAAAGATATTTACGTTCATTTAATTAAAATGACACAATGCCACAAATTGAATAATAATAAATCTTCACCTAAAACCATTGCATTTGGCAGCTAAAAGTTATCAATACTTACTTATTTTGAAAGATTTGACATAGAAATAATGCGTGGCTTTTATACAAATTTGTATAACCGATTAAACGTTATTTTTCTCTAATAATAATGAATCGAAAAATAAATAAAAATCAGCACGCAATTGGCCCATTGCAACGTCGGAATGAACGCTCTTGAACATCTCGTGATAAACCTTACCGCGAATAATTAAATCATTCAATTCTCGGTAATCCGCCGTAGACTGCAGATTGTAGGTCGTTTATTTAATTATGCAGAGGAGTTATTCTATTCTAAGGTTCTGGTATGTTCCGCAACGTCCCTTGTTCCTTATTCCTTGTTACCGTTTCCAGTTCATTATCGAAGCCACTCCTAATCAAACAACTAGAGAGCTATAATACGATACCATAGATATAGAATCGTGTGAGTTAAAATTGTGAAAAAAATTGGAACATTTTTATTCTGACAAAAACAATAAAATTTATTTTTTTAAACAAATATATGCATGCTGTAAGTAGGTTATTTTTTAATATGAACTTCACAAAGGAACCTGAACAAAATAATTTTTCTCACGACCAATGTTATCTTTGGGGTGTGGATGATCTTTTTGTGAAAAGAAGGAGTAGATCTGGGCCTTGAAGAGACCTATGTTGTAGAAGGGAGGAAACACAGAGGCCGGCAAACTCAATAATTAACTGTAGAAACGACCCGTTCTCATGTTACAAACGTCAACTGTGTACAAATGTTGGGAGCGCGTTTTAATCAAGGAATCAACGAAGCTAGTTCCTCTAAGCATCTTCCACTAAAATACCATTAGAACTAGGACAGCATTCCCATCCGACACCAGTTGTTTAAAGATTGCGATCCGTTTGTTAAGATAAGAGAATCTATCAAGTATGCAAGAAAGTAGATACCTAAAACATTTTACCTGTATTTGTTGTTTAGAGGTTTTGGCTACGGATCTTGGGTCACGAGTTCAGATCCATTTTTTATTAATGTTATTGAATGATTGTGGTATCACATCACACGTATCACACGAAAATCCACCGTAAACCTGATATTTAATAATTACAATATGTGTGTTGTATTTAATTCATTGAACTATTGTAATATTATTACATTACAGATTTTTGAGATCACTTGCAACCCAGTTGTTCCGCAAGTGTGGGTTTATAAATAAAAATTCATATATAATAATTGATTATATGGATACTAGAATGTCGAATTGTGTAATCATATTCCTATAGACTTTTCACGAACGTATTTTTATTTCGTATAATTATTGTGGAATTACCAGTTATAAAAACAAGCAAAGTTTTATTTCATGAAATACACGCAATGATAAAAAAAAGTTAATTACTTACTTATTCGTTAATAATTTAAATGTAAAATCATATTACATTATCGTCCGGGATGACTTATTTTAAGATTTTTAACACTTTGAATTCAAATGTTATGTAATGAAATGGTAAGGTGACCACCCAATTTTTAATATTGGAATTAACAGAACACTTGAATAAAATTTTAATTTACGTTCTTCTCGTTTTCTTTTCGTGAAAATGTTTTTTGATAAATTTTTTGTTTATTATTTGTAAAATGCTAATGAAATTTTACTTCGATTCAGTTTTTTGTTTATTTATTTTTATAATTATTTTTCAGATATGCTTTTTATTTACTGAACAAAGTAAATATTATGAGCTTACAAATAAATACAACTCTTGTTCTAACTCGCGTTTATACTTCGATTGCACAAATTAATAAATGTATGCATACAAATAAAACATTATACATCTGTGTAGGTACTTATTGATACTACGTTGTAAATATAAACGTGTAATCTTGTAAAGGTTCCGTCAATTATTGAAAAATGGTCATTGTCACCCTTCAATATTATAAGAAGTAAGTTATCACTTCGAATGCTCCATGATGACGTGGATATAACCTCTGTCTGGTTATAATTAATTACATTTGTAACAGAGAAACATATAAGCAAGGATAGATGTGGCATGGAAGCGTGCCGACTGACTGTCGCCGATCTGCGACCAAATTGCACAGGCTATCAAAGAGGTGGAGCAAATGTAAGTTAATTTTCTGTTGTGGAGGTAGATATATATACAAAATCACCGCTGTGCGAAGAGCAGCAGTAATATGTATTATGGGTGAACGATGTTGGCGACATTCATTAATTCGAATGAAAGGTTCATTGCCCATCTCCTTGTTTCTATTGTATGTGGTTCGGTAGTTTACGTAGGTCAGAGGGTATCAAATCAGCCCAGAGTTGTTGGGGAACACTGTAAGCAGTTAATAATGAACCTACCTAAGTTTCTCAGAGGCGGACAAGGGATACCTTCTCGTACTTCTACAAGTAAAATAATTGAAGGTAATCCAGGGGTAGGTACTGGTTCTGTAGAACAACGCAGTTGCGAACCTTTGTTCGGTACCGGATTAATTATTTTAAGCGGCGTTGGATGTTCAAATTGATTCATAGTAGATATTATATTAATAGATACACAGTACATAATAATAATTATGGTAGATGATATATTAAAGGATACAAAGTAGATAATAATAATAATGGTAGATTAAAAAAAAAATTTTTGTTGATTATAAATTAATAGATTCAATGTAGACAATAATAATAATAATAACCGGAAACTATAGAACACATTATATCAGGATGTTCTAAATTAGCGCCGTCTGAGTATACATTTAGGCACAATCAGGTTTTAAAAATAATTCACCAAAGATTGGTAATTAAACATAACTTGATTGACTGTCATAATATAGTACCATATTATGAATACGAACCAAATTCATTTTTAGAAAATAATTTCTTTAAAATTTACTATGATAAAACTATACTAACAGACAGACCAATTGGTCATAATAGACCTGATATAGTTTTACATGACAAAATTAAAAAAATAACTTATATTATTGATGTAGCTATTCCAAATTCCTGTAATATTCAAAAATCTGTTTCTGAAAAAATAAGAAAGTATACAGATTTAGGAAATGAAATTAAAAGAATTTGGCATTCTCAGACTATAAAAATATTACCTTTTGTTATTTCGGCTACTGGCATTATACCTAGCTCTCTTATTAAAAATTTAGGCAATTTAGATTTGTCAAACAATTTGTATATATAAATGCAAAAATCAGTCATTTTAAATACATGTAGAATTACGAAAGATTTTTTTAAATATTTATATTGAGGGATCAGTAGGATTTATCGGTTAAATTAGGAATTCCACAGAGCCGAACCCTCTGATATGAAAATATCTGGAGACGGTGAATTATATTCCCATTTAATAGTTTGGTAGATTAACGTGTTGTTCTTGTATTGTTTTGTATTAATTATACTTATATAATAGACTTGCATAACGTGGATTTACTAGATGATCATTTATATGGAAAAGTGTATGAAAGGGTTTAGTTTTTCATATGGGAAAAACTAAACCCGTTCCTGTAAATCTGGTGAAAAATAATATTTATTTATATAGGCTACTCGAAGAACTAATCCTGCGCCGACGAAGTCGCGGGCAGAAACTAGTATCACATAAAAATATACACTCGTAAGTGGTGTCAGTTCATATTGACTATGTAAAAATCCATCGCTTCTACTAGTACCCCACACCGTCTATTATTTCTCAGGTACCTGCCATACTATCGGAATGGAATATGGTGTGTTATTTTCTTCAAACAAACGATGACACATGATTACTGGGGCATTTCTCACAGATGGTTAAAAATACACACTGCAATTGAAGAAAGACACGTAGTGGACATTTTTTATTTGTTCTTCAATGTTCGCAAATTCACTTTGTGGGGCCTTTTTAATTAAATAAAATTATATTACTTTGTAGACACCACTTTTTTTATCAAAATTATCAACTTGTTTCGAAACCACCGGTAACTTCGTCAGGATGAAATTAAAATTAACAATAATGATGAAAAGAAAACACTTGTAGACGTATAAGAAACTATAGACAAAAAAACATTACAAATAGTGGTGATTAATTAGTTAAAGGCATCATTTTCATTCGTATTTTTATTCACATGATTTTTTTTTCATGTACCAAAAGTTAATAATTTACCTCTCTAATAGCACATCATTAACCAGCAACATAAGCTAATTTGATTTTGCTAGAACTCACACAAACCTATAAGTCCTATTATCTCAGAACAGCATTTTTCAAGATATCTTCACTGTTGCTTTAAGGTGACGATATATTGATTAAATAAGTTGTATATACAAAGTGATTGGTTTTTATTTAATAACATTTATTTTGACTGATAAATATGTAGGTTCCTAATATCGTGTACCTTCTCAATTATCTATTATTTTGCAAGGTGCTGTCAAATGATCAGAAATGCGAGTTTTATATACATACACTAAGACTTCAAGGTGTAATTTTTATAAGCAAAAGTGGACTTATCGTGATTGGAGTACTGTTGGCCCAGAAGTATAAAAAGTCATCATGTATTCGTTGAAAAGCGGGTAAAATCTACGAGTGTTGATTGCATCACTTATCTATTATTTTGCAAATATCAGTCAAATTATCAAATACGAGAAAATACCATCTTATGGCGTATAATTTTCTATAAACAAATGTGGATATATCATAACTGGAGCATTTAAATCAATACACCCTACATTTCCATAGGACCCAGAATTAAATTAATTGCGGGTTTATTCCATTCTGCATTTAACAGTCATACAACAAGTTGCAACATAGTACAAAGAATAATCAATATGTCCCCGTAATAATCGTTCTTCCTCGATACGAAATGAAAAACGATATGAAATGCTTCCTATTGAAATTCTTTAAACTAACTCGAAATGTGAATCGATCGAATAAAATAACGATAAGTCGCCCGCAAGTTCCAGGTAGTGTAACATTGATTTGGTATTATGACTTATGTTCAATGTAACACAAGCCGGAATTAATCGAGACGATTTTAATGTACATGTTATAAATGACGGTGCAGGTTCGGTTAAATAATTATTGGAACAATTAGAGGAATCGCTCCATTTATCAGAGTTAATTCGAGCCACGGGTTACGTTTCAAGAGGTGTTTTATTATTTTATTTCAACTGGCTTGTGCCGGTGAAAAATCGCTGACCAGCTTTCAACCGAGTAAAAGTAGTAATAGATATATTTTCAGCGAAAAAAGAAGGAATAATGCATACAAGTAGAGTAAGGCCAGTTGCGCATTATCAAAAGTGAGAATTTTGACATAATACCAAGTCTCCCTTTTACTGTGAAATTCTATATTTTATAAACTCTACATTTTTAAATCATTGAAGAAGAAGATAACAATAATAATCTAAATTAAATATGAAAGTGAACAAGACACACAAAAATAATAAAACATAATGGTCGCAACTAGGACTCGAACCCAGATCTCACATCTTACCGGGACGGCGCTCTACCAATAAAACCATAAATGTCGAAGTCATATTTCAAATTTCAGAATTAACAATATTATCTTCGACTAATGTTTTTATTTTTCCATGTTATTGGCAGCTACCTTTTTCATTGGAAACAAGTGTTCAAAGAACATATTTGTTACCTAGACAGTGTCTCGGATAAATACATCCGATTTTATTTATATGGAATAAATAAATAAAATTTATTTATTTATTACTTTATCCAGGTAATAGATCGCAATGGCTGAATTGGTAGAGCGCCGTCCTGGTTAGACGTGAGGTTCTGGGTTCGAGTCCCAGTTGCGACCATTATGTTTTATTATTTTTCTGTGTCTTTTTCACTTTCATATTTTAGATTATTATTGTTACATTCTTCTTCGATGATATATTACATCGATGAGAATAACCTTCACAAGTTAAAAGAGAGTTTTTATTTTTAATTTTTGATTACTTTAAACATACATTTTGAATTATTTAATAATTTTAAGTTAGCTCACATCTTCGTGTGTGCTGATAATTTACGAACGTATATTACAGACATTAAAATTAGTCATATTTTTCATTTAAAAAAAAAATTATTCAATTACAAATTTATAAATAATGGTTGTGGCAGACTTAGTTTCCTAATATGGCTTAAAAATTATTATTTCTTTTTTGTATGTAAGAGGTAACACGGTTGCCGAGAAATTTGAATAATATGTATTTTACCTAAGTGTTGCGGTCACTTTTCAGGTTTTGAATTCCTTATTTTACTCCTAAAAAAATTATGCGATTTTAATTTTTGTTTACCTACTGTATTAGAAGATAATTTTCTATGCCTCTAGTTCTTGCTTTCTTTAAAAATACATTGTCTAGTTTGTATACTGAAGGTCTGTAGATGGCGTGCGAAACCACGCAATTTTAACGGTTTTTGGAGGGTCGTAACTCCTACGAGAAGTGACTTAGCAAAAAAATCAAAACGTACTGGCACGATAGTGGTCGATATCTTAAATTGTGGATTACGTTAGTATGGACAAAACACCACCCGGTTTCCTCTAACTAATAAAATTTTAAACAGTATCTCCACACTCCTAAGAAATTGTCTTGTTTTGAAATTAAAAGCACAGACAAAACAGATAGAAAAATTTTCTAACGTTATTTTATTTTTTAACTAATAAAGTATGAAACTTTCCTCATCGATGCTAACTTTTCCTTTGCTTTATTAAGTGTTGAAAAAGCAACATAACTTTATCTACTAGTGTAGATAATACTCGTACCTACACGGAGAAAAATGTTATTCTTAAATACGATCATTTTATTCGTAAAAACGGTTAAAATCGGGACTGAAATTCTTACGAACAAATTAACAGTGTTTCAATGTTTATTGGCAGGAAAATTTAAAAATAATTTGTTGGTATATGTACGAAATTACGTATACCAACAAATTATTCTTACATGTTCCCGCCAATAAACATTGAAACCCTATTTATTTGTTCGCAAGAACTTCAGTCCCGTTTTCAACCGTTTTTACGAATAAAATGATGCTATTTTAGAATCACATTTTTCTCCGTGAACTTTATTTCAGACAACATTTATAAAAGCATTACTTTATCGGTTTCAAAGAATGTCCTTCAAACATAATAAGTATGAATGTGAATATCTTGTAATCTTTGAATGTGAAAACCAACACCCAACAATTATATGTCACCCAAAGTGGTTCGCTAAGTTTGGTGACTTAGCAGGGGTGACCGGGTACACGCGTGATGTTTGTCTAGGTCTTGGCAGGACTGGTTGAGGGAGATCTAACCTAGACCTTTCCAGTCGAACTGTCTTGACTCATCGCTTTGCACTGGACACGTTAACCCCCAGATTCCTACTCTTCGTAACTTTTTCCTTAGCAGAACTTCCTCTCCTTTCTTTCCCTAAAAAGACCTTATGTGCAGGATACTCAACGATGACAAAGGCAAAATTAAATTTGGATCGGTATACCACAAAAATCTGGCAAAAAGTCTTGCTACGTCCCTGTTTGAATTGTGTGCAATTATTGCGTTGTAAAAGGACAACGCTGACCAAATATTCGTGAATGTAGATTATAATAAATACGAACGTTTGCAAAAAGTTTATCTTGTATTCCGATTGGTTTAAATGTCAGCCGTGGATAATTATAACACCGCACTTTCTCAGGCCGGGGAAGGTACCTACCAACGTTTCATTGCAAAAGATAAAGCAATATCTACCCGTTAAAAACAAGGTATTTAACATACTATTTAAATTGATGGGAGTAAGACGTAAGGTACCCAAGTTTTTTTAACACGAAAAGAAAACAATTTCATGTGAAGAGCTCATTATTGTGGCCGACAGTGCCTGGGGGGGTTCATTGTCAATGAGACCAAACAACTCTGCTTTTTACTGCAAGACTGCTCCGACATGAACCAACTAATCTTATTGGTTCAATTAAATTCATTAAAACAAAAACATATCATATAAAACATCTATATTATTAATACGCTGACGTCTTTCACAACTACACACTCGCTTAACGTACTAGATACAAACGGAAGTGGTGCCATCTATAAAATTCAAATAGAACTATTAAAGTTTCCGTACTATAGTTTTCCCGCGGAAGCGAGTTTCATATTATTAGGTAATATCGTCAAATTATTCAAATACCGATTACTAGTCCAGTTGATTAGTCAGACATCTCCAAATAGTAGGTTTTATAATAATGAGGAAAGCATTAATTAAATGCTCACAATAAATCAAATATTATTTTATTAAACAAATAACTTTGTATTAAAACCACTATTATATAATCACAATTACCTACATGTTTCGAAACCGATGGTTTCTTCGTCAGGGAAGTAATGACATTAAATAACAAAAGAAACAAACAAGTATAGACTTGAAAGAGCAGACTAAAAAGAACTATGGACAAAAATATTATGGAGAGAGGTGATTAATTAATTAAAATATATCGTAATAAACAAATTTTCAAAACATAATAAAGGTGTTTAAACAACCAAAATAAATTATTTTAAATATAAGTATTAATTAGAAAATAAATTTAAGAGATGGCTATTTTAAAAAAATATTTGGTTATTAATAATATTTAATTTACTATTAACACTGTTTCTAATTTCTAAGTTTGCTAATTGTAAATCTGTTGAGTTTGTGTGTAAAATTTTTAACCCTTTATTTATATCAAAAGAATGATTTGTTTCTAAAATGTGGTTGGCAAATTCAGAATAATTATTATTATTCAAACACCTTAGATGTTCCTTAACTCTAATATTAAAATTTCTAGAAGTCTTCCCAATATAAAAAAGTTGCAATCGTTACAAATTAATTTATAAACTCCAGATTTGTTAAAAAAATCACCCTTATCCTTGTGATTTAATATATAATTTTTTTAATTTGTTATTTGTATAAAAGGCTGGGTTAATATTTTAATACAAAGTTATTTGTTTAATTTAATTCAAAATGACGCCACATCATGATTTTGCGAAGTTTGAAGAAACAAATGTTATTTAATTAAATATGTTATAAATCAAAGTTGGGAGGCAAAACTGATGCATGACGTTTTGAAATACCCTACTGGTGTAGTAACCCAGAAAAAAAGCAAGGTTTGGTTTATTTTAGTAAAAGTATTTCTATATCATAATTAATTTAGTGGTGTTTATGATCCGAGTATTGTATCAGATATAGGGTAAGCTTTTACATATATCTGCAAACCAAACTCTAATTTCGGTTTTCCAAATATGTCTGACTGAATGTCTATGTCAACTGGACGTCCGGTATATTGAGATACTCGAAATAAACAATATTCTAGGCACTTATTTTAGTTTGCTTTTGAATATTTCATGATGGGCTTTGTGTTATTTCACAATTCAAAGAATGGTATATTTCCGAAATGTTCCAAAGTGTAAGACCACTATTCACTATTAAAAACATTCTTGAAAGTGACTAGATTTGAATTGCCAAATACTTCCTTACCTTACTCTCCACTATCTTCTTCCCCCCCCCCCCGATACATTCAACTTCACAATTTACCCAAAGTTGTAGTTAGGGAGCAGTTGGGACTCTTGTGCGATACTCACTTTAAAAAACTCAACAGCACATAATGGAAATTATGTTTGTAATTAAGAATTACGGAAAACACAATAACGCAATATTCAAAACTCAGAGCTCACCGTTTGAAAGTTTTTCTTCTATGGCTGCTTTATATTTAAGACAATGTACTATTTGTTATAATATGCGTTATGATATTGATACAGAAACCATCGTAATAGGCGAGTTTAAGGTCCGAAAACCGGCATGCCTCCCCGCCCACAATCCTATCTCTGTCGCACGTATATTTTACACATCTTTCTCTTCCGTTTACGGTCATTTTATACTCAAAAGAGTGACTGTACCTGCGTGAGAATGGATCGTATCGAGTTTAGGTCGACATAAGTATGGCGCGTACTTTATAAGGCAGTCAAAAAACTTCAAAATTAAATTACTTTTCCAAGAAGCAGTTATGTGAGTATTTTTTAAATTTAATAACTCTACGCATCTTTCCGCACTTTCTAACAATATATTTTATTACACTAATCGCACATCCCGTAGAAAATTGTCGTAAGTCGAAATTATCTATTTTGCGTTTATCTCTGAAAACAAAGTGATTGTGATTATCTACGCCCCAAGAAAAACGTATTTAAGTTAGTTCACTCCATCTCCGCAATATGGCTTTCTTCGACGGGAACCGCTTGTTAATTTTTTCATTTGTTTCCCTCTCCTGTAAAATATACTTTCTTTGACTTACGACACTTTTCTAGGATATTTGTGACAAAATTCAGTAAAAATTCAACGCTATCGAATTATGTTATCGAACCGCTTGTTAATTTTTTCGTTTGTTTCCCTCTCCTGTAAAATATACTTTCTTTGACTTACGACACTTTTCTAGGATATTTGTGACAAAATTCAGTAAAAATTCA
This sequence comes from Limnephilus auricula, assembly GCA_951813805.1. Taxonomy (NCBI): domain Eukaryota; kingdom Metazoa; phylum Arthropoda; class Insecta; order Trichoptera; family Limnephilidae; genus Limnephilus; species Limnephilus auricula. Next base: position 37,040,514 of record OX638391.1, read on the forward strand.
ACGCTATCAAATTGTGTTTCACTAAATTTTGCGACACGGCAGAAATACCGATCTTCCCGAACCAACCACATGCGGGAAATTTAATTTTAATCTCGAGATTTTTTTGATGAATTGCTTTTCTCATAGGAGAGCATTTATTTATACAAGCATTATATTATTATTATTATAGCATATGTTACAAGAGTAAAATCTGCTGCTAAGAAATCATCACTTCAAATATAAACACATTGACTTAGGAATGTATTTTATTGGGCTTACATAAATAAATACTCGCATAGAGCGCCGTAGATAAATAAAAATATATTAGGTTGTACGTGTTACGTAGGCAGCGCTCATATTTTATTGCCACAATAAAGTCTGAGCGGGGTCTGCGTTAAGCGGAATAATGTAACAGATATTAGTATGTAGGCATTGCCGGTCACACTCACCTGCAAACACAGTTGTTGGTCTAGATCTAATCCTATTCTAACAGACCTACGATTAACAATTTGTAAAAAATGATTATTTGGATATCTTTTTGTGTTCTCAAAAGTTACCTGCTACCTGAAGAAAACATCCATTCGTTCGACGTTCATACTTTTTTTTTATTTTTTTTTTTATAGAAAATACCTCACAAGAGTTTCAATTGCTCCCGTCTGGAGCCAGTGAGACTATGGCATCCCCAATTGGGGTATGTTGTGAGGCTGAAGGACAGTGGGGAAGGGAAGGAGATGGGGAAGAGGAAGGTAGGAAAGTACCTGGCTATTCAGATCTAGTCACTAAACACGGCTAAAGCCATTATTAAGCAACGTCTCAATTCTGAATGGTGGTCTTACACCAGGGCGATACTGACAGTATCTTCCACTCTGGAACGTGCCGCAAATGTAGTATATATTATTTTTATGAATTAATTGTGAAATAACACAAATTAATCAAATAAAATTTATTTGCGCACGCCGGGTTCGAACCCGCAACCTTCCGATTGGGAGTCAAGTGTTGTTACCACTCGACCACGGACGGTCGTCAAATACCTATAATGTAACATACGTTACTGGTGTGAGTGAGATCACACTCCACCTGCAAAAAAATCTTGAAACTATCGATTTTTGGCATATTATGGCAAGTTTGCAAAACGACTTGAGCGATCAATTGTCGTAATGTGGCAATTTTACCCAACTTTTTTAAAACTTTATATTATTATTTTTAAATTTTCCCACGATCGACATTTTCGTCAGTAGAAAGTTGATAATATAATACTTTCCCATTTTATCAATATATACATATATTATCACAAATCGACTTTCTGTGGTCGAATCTATACGCGTCTAAATTCCAATATTGTTTGTTCTCAAGTTAACTTTAGTTTTTTCTCGAACAATGAATTTGGTAAAATGGTGTATGTATTTGTTAGATTCGATTTTTAAATTATCAGTCCATATAACGTATTTTGAACACGAAAAAAAATTGCCTTTATTCCATTTTTTTTTCTATCCAAAAAATGAATTCTCCACCTTATGTCTTTTACGATGTGAAATAGGCTGTTGTTAAACGATTAATTAAACAGAATACTGGTAAAATCAAATTAAATTATTATCATATCAATTAGTGTAAGATTTGTATGTATTGATGAAAGTATTTATAAAATAACATATTTATAATAATTGATCCGAAATTAACAATTATAATGAATACCTTTTAGTAAATCTAGTATTTGTTACCTAGTAAATAATGCTTTCATGTAAATTAATAGAGCGCAAACACTAGAAAGACCTTACTTGTCAAGATTAAAACAAATGTTAAACATAGAAATAATTGTCTGAAATACAGAATAGAAAAGTAAAATAATTAATCGATATTTTAGGAAGTTTACAAGTCTTAATTCTTCACACAAACTGGACTAACGCACAGACAACATAAATTAGCATTTTTGATGATATTAATGGAAACAAGTCACCCGTACTGGTAAAATCTTGTCTATTCGACCAGACAAAACTTCTCCAGAGTTTGCACGTAAGGTCGTTTGAAAGTCATTAAAACCTTTATATAAAATATAATAAAATCTATAACGGGCCTTACTTAATAATCGAGCTTCAAATTTTGTACAACTTATATACAATTATTAATGTATGGAAAATGGATTTTCATTAGTTTTGTAAAACTTAAAACTAGTTGGAATAAATCTAGAAGAAATCATCGATTTCAGCATGTTTCGGGCTTACCTGTAACTAAAATTGTTAGTTATTACTGACTAAATCCGGTAATGAGACCGAATAATAACCAAAGGCCAGGTGTCAATATTTGCATGAATTGGTAAAAGTGGTGATGACACATTATTAAAACCGTTTACTTTATGTTAAATTATTATATTATGTAAGCACACTCGCCCTTCAGGTGATATTCCAAAAAATTCGTTATGTATTAAAGGTGAAAGTTTATGCTTAAAAATAATAAGGTAGATTATCATCCTGGGTACAAAGTCTATTATTTTTTTGTTAAATAAATAGATCCTAATGACTGAGTTGGTTGAGGCGTAGTCCTTGAAAGACAAAAGTTCTGATTTCGATTCCTAGTTGCGACTATTAACTTTTTACTTTTCTTAGTCTTGTTCTGTTTTATGTTTCGTTTAGATTTGTTTGTATTGTATTCTTCTTCAATGATATTACATTGATGGGTACAACCTTCCGGAAAAGCTTGGTGTCCATAATAGGCCCTCCACTATCTGCCTAAAATGTATCTTAAGATAATTTGGATAGGTTGCTCACCAAACTGAGGACTCCATCTTGGAAAAACTCATTATCACTGGTAAAGTGGAAGGTGGAAGCTGCAGAGGAATGTCACTAACGTGCTGGAGTGACTAAGTATCACTGGCGTCCGGTCCAATAATTGAAGGAGCTTCATCCACCATGGAAATTGGAGTATGGACGATCTTCAGCAATGAGGAATAGACTTTAAAAGAATAACCTTCAAAAAGTTATTCCAATAAAATTAATTATTATATTTTGAACCTCTTAAGTCCTATACATATAAATCTCGTGTCACGTGTTTGTTATCGCACTGGACCGATTATTATGATTTTTTTGTTATCTATTTGGTAGGTATGAGAATAGTATATTTCATACCCCGAGCTCTGGCTTAATGAATTTAAAAAAAAAAAATGAAATATGTCAAAAAGTTTAGCGGCAGGGGAAAAAGTCGTGAGGGGAGGGGAATCTGGGAGAGGGAGAGAGGAATTAAGGAGAGAGAGGTTAGCGGGAGGGGTAAGGCTGAAAGGGTGGAAGGGGAATGCTTGAGGGGGGTCGCGAGAAGGGGGACAGCGGGAGAGCGGAGGGGTGAAAGTGGAAGACGGGAGGGGAAGCTATCTTGGAAGGGGAAGAGGTGGCGGAAGGGGAACGGGATGACTGGGAAAGACACGCAGGGAGAAACAATTTCTTTATTTAAGTTGCATTGCAACTCATGCCAGGTATCAGCTAGTAATATAATATTTTTTAAGCTTCGATACATTCCCGGTATCTTTGAGAACTGGTTCGAAAAACTTAATTGAAATTTTCGATACCATCGGTGCGCAAACACAATTCTCATCTCTTTAAAATGATTTTCCTGTACAGAATATAATTTCAAACAATGTATCTGTATGCTAAAACACAACTTACGGTTTGAAAGAATATTAATCTAGCCCGAAGACTAAAACGCAAATAGAATTAACCTGCATTAGTGTAATTAAATTTAAAATCGCCCAGACTGGTATTGAAATATTCATAACAAAGAAACAAAGTTGCTAATCAAACATTAATACAACACGATAAGCTTTCCGTGAGCAGGTATTCATACGAATAATTCATTTATTGGTGGCTTTGTTAGCAGGAATAAATAATGTCGAATCATTATTTCATTTATTTGAACGTAATCAAGCAACTAAACTACGCCCATGCTCGTTCGTAATATTAATTTGATAGAAAATACATTTTATTGGCGTACTGTTCGCCTTTGGAACGTAGGATATTGTGTGCCAACGCAATGGCTTCATGATTTATTTAGTGTTATTCATTACCACGCGATTTTGAAGAGAATTCTTCCATCACAAAAAGAAGCGGAAAAAGAATAGATATATCGCCTGCTTTGTGGTTTACTCCATTTTCAATACATATTTGTAAACCATAAGTATTTTATATTTCTTATTAAACATCAAGCGCCTGTGAATTATGCAACTTTATTTATGCAGTTGTCCAAGGGAACGATGAGAAGTTACCGACAATCGGTCGGTAACTTCATATCGATCGACCATGCTAGCACCCCTGGAGTGAGACTACGACCTACGACACACAGTTTAATTCCGCGATTGATGAAATTTTGTAAACTTGCTTTTAACCTCCAAAGACCCATACTTTAAATGACAAGGTTTTCTTAAAAACCCATAATTCAAAATTATGCACAAATCGATTTACTGCTTTCAGACCCAGATACATAAAACTTCATAAATTTGAAGCAGGTCTTTTAGGGTTTTAAGGGAGAGTATTAAGGGACATTTTTGGTTATAGTTATATTTTGACATAAAGAATAAAGACTAATCAAGTAATTTTGACATGTGAAAATTTGAAAATGAGAGGAATTAGACAACTTAGAGGAGCTCAAAGAATTCTGTACAGTGGGCTGTCATTAGTATAAACTGTTTACGAAGCTGGGTCTAAAAAAGGTTATTTATTTTGCACATAATTTTGTACGCGGGGTCTTAGGAGGTTAAAAAAAGGAAGATCACTGTTTACATGAGATTTTCAAAAACTACCTTATACAGTTTCCCAACCCTTAAAATAGTATTTTGAAACTTTTTGCTGAAATTATGCACACTTGTCGTTCAAATTTTGTGGAAATATACTGGCTACATTGTTACTATGACTTTTTGGAGCTACGTATTACCTTTTTCTTGTATACACGGAGAAAAATGTTATTCTAACACACACTTATTTTATTCGTAAAAACGGTTAAAAACGGGACTGATGTTCTTACGAACAAATTAACAGTATTTTAATGTTTATTGGCATGTAGGAATAATTTGTTGGTATACGTACGAAATTACGTATACCTACCAACAAATTATTCTTACATTTTCCCGCCAATAAACATTGAAACCTTGTTAGTTTGTTCGTAAGAACTTCAGTCCCGTTTTAACCGTTTTTACGAATAAAATGATCGTATTTTAGAATTACATTTTTCTCCGTGTAGGATGAGTACCTACTGCACGAGAGTTCCAACTGCTCCCGATCACCTGGAGCCAGTGAAACTATGGCATCCCGAATTGGGATATGTTATGAGGCTGAAGATAGCGGGGAGGGGAACGAGGTCGGTAAGAGGAAGAAGAGGAGAGGGATGTCGGAAGACTTTTAAGAACTCGTCACTAAACAAACCGCTAGTTATTTCAAGTAACATTGCCAATCTGAATGAGGTTCTATCCCAAGGCGATACTCACAGTATCTATCACTCTGGAAAGTACAACGGTTAAATAAATTGTGAAAACCCAAATTAATCAAATAAAATTTACTTGGGCATAGCAACATTGTGCAGCGATCTCCGAATTCGTAGTCATGCATTCTAACCACTTTACGCGGAGGCTGTCAACGTTTCAATAATGAATTTCGATACAGTATAACTACTACTGCTCTTTGAATATTTCATTTTTATGACTACTTTATTAATAAAGCCACTCCGTCCACAATAAAACAAAATAAGTCAGGAAAGTGCAAAACTGTGTAGAGCTAAAAACGCTTACACCTGACGTAGACGAAACATTTATAAGGGGTGTTAAAAGACGTACTTGACTTAATATAATTAATGATTCCTAACATTATTTGTAAAACAATGATTCCTATCATCATTTGTCATAAAATATATAAAAGTGATAGAATGCTATAAAGGTGTTCTTATCCATGTTTTTGCCTATCTACTGCATGGCGGGCCTGATTGGGAGAGGCTGGTTGAGAGAGACTTAACATAGACCTCTCTAGCGGTGCTATCTCGACCTTGCATCGGGAGGCATGCATTCATACGTTCGTTAAAATAACTCAGGTACGGGACATACGTCATTCCTATGTCTACCTACGTTAAATTATCGTGAAAACAAGCTTATGTGTCCAAGCGGTTAACAATGGACACATTGACTTCCTGATTCGTTCCAACCCCTCATTCCTTCTTTTCCTAAAAAGACTTCCACACAACATTCCCAAAGATCACAAAGATGAGCGAAATAGACGAGATTTGAGATAGAACGGCAATTTTAACAGCTATTAATTTTACCTAAATAATTAATAATATTAAAAGTGTTCGTATTCGCATAGTTAAATATATATATATACATACATAGAACTATCCACTATATGCAAACACGAGTCTCTAATGACTATTCTGTGTGTATCTATAGTAGGAAATTATTATACAAATTAAATCACTGAATTGTTATTACGGTTGACACAAATATTTACAATGATACTAACATATCAATAGATTACTCCAGAAGCTACAAGGAGGGTCGAAATTAATGCAATTTGATTATAATTATTTTTGGAATTACTTAATGAGTAAAACCTCAAATTGTAATATTTAATAATTAATGACAATACTAGCTAAATATTAAAATCATAAAAATATGGTAAAGCGAAGAACAAAGAGAACAGAGCCCCGGCAAGACTGAGGTCCTGGGTTCAATTCCTAGATGCGACTGAATCTTTTTCTGTTTCAAATTTTAGAGTTTTAGAGTCGCTAATTAATTTTTTTTTTCCGTAATTATATTATTGTATTATTTATTTACTTTGATTTTGACACACTACACTAAGTTGTTTATTTAACCTAAGTTTATTCTACCTACTAAGTTTATTCTACCTACTAAATTTATTAACCTAACAAAATCGCATCGATATTGCAATATTAATTCAGATGATGTATTTTCGTTATTAAAGTCCTGTTTATTATTTTCGTCTGTCTATATTTTTGTTTGTACGTCGCGCTTCCGTTTCAAGATAGTGGCCCTTTAATAGTTCATTAAAGATTATTTTTTGCAATGTGAATTTTTTGCGTTTATTTGGTTTGTTTCTCAATCTATTTTTTATAATTTTATGGTACCTACATACATAATGCTTAACTGCTGAAAAAAGGTTAAAAAAAAAATCAGTCTATGAGCGCTTTTATTACTAACGTGACGATCCGCGGAAACGGCACGGCGACGGTAATATCTCGCGCCATCTCATATATTTTATACGATTGCGAGAGATACAAAAAAGTTATAATTTTCTTCCCTCTCCCTCACTGGTATCAAAGTATTATTTTATCGTATTATCGTCGCTGTGCCGTTGTCGCGGGTGGGCACGGTGTAAATAAAATCGCTCATTCAGACGTTTTTCGCTCAAATTGTATAATTCGTTGTTTGAACCAAAAAATGTTGTATAAAACATATGATTTGTACATAATTAAGTAGGTAGGTATTTGTGGACTACTTACAAATCTAAGATTTCAGATGTATTTTATGGTTTTGTTAATTAAATAAGATAAAATTAGAAACACACTTTATTCAACCTGACATCAGGTTACAGAACTATTGTACTGATTCATTTGAATGATTAATTTTTTACCAATACTTTATCGATTATTTTTAAAAATTATGATTGATAGAAAAAATATTTATTTTATTGGGTAAAATTATTATTATTTGTACACGACTTCACGCCATGCTGACGATATGTATTCATTCGTTCACCTGTGCTGATTTTTATTAAATATAATGACATACGGATAAATACAGCAGAGACGTAAAATCGTCTGTGTATAAATTATAGATATTAGTTCGTTTGTGTGTGTGTTCCGATTTAGTTTGTATTATAATAAACAATTGTCGATTCCAAATAACAAAGACCATTGTATGATAATTTAAATTAATTCACTTACATTATGAAATAATAAAAAATGTATGTATTTGAAACGACATTAAAATAAATATTCTACGCTTAATGGCGTACACTGCTGAAATTGTTGTGGAATTTGCATAATATATTTAAATAATGGTTTCTCCGTACACTCGGTGAACTGACGAACAAAACTAAACTAAAAACAGACGGAGGCTTTTTATGCTCTCTCTGGAATATTAGAAGCATTTTTGTAAAAATTCATGAATTCTTTTCAAAATAAATGTGTACGGTTTTTGCGAAATTTTGAAGTTTTATTCTCATTTTGTACATGTAAATATAACACACATACCTAACGTTTTACCTCTGCAGCGGTTAGAGAACAACCATTTTCACAAAAAAAGTTTAGTATCGGAATATTATTATATATTATATATTATGATTGAGGCATATTATTTGGGTCGTTTGTGTACGAAAAGCTAATATTAATGGTTTTCAAAACCATAAGCAAGAAATGCTACACTGTTTAAGAATGTCTAAACGTATGTTGCATATTAAATAATAGAGCAAGGATATCGAAAGCACAAAAAGTTATTGTTGAAATTGGATTTTTTTAAATTATTTATATTTATATTTATTATTTATTTGATAACATTTAGGATTGATTTTATAATGAAATGCATAAAGGGTTATAAATATAATTTAAAATTCAAAATTATTTAAACTTTCTATTTGTATAATATACGATATCTATCTTTTTTTTAATTCTAAGGAATGCTCCACTTCTAGAACGACATCTCTCCTTATAAATCCGATCTTTCTCGTTATCTGTGCAATTTGTTTTAGCGTTAAAAGTTAAAATGAGCAGTTTTTATAACTTCGTTATAACAAGGTTTTGTTTTCGAGAAGCACTTATTTGGCGAGGTATTGTGCTGAATTATAAGAAAAATCTAAGGTTATTTGAAGAATTGTATCTTTTTTATGTGAATAGAGTCCTAACTATCCAAAGCCAGTGGGACTATGTCATCTTCTGTAGTGGAGCTGAACGAAATGGAAATGGTTAATGGAAATGGTAAAATAAAGGTTTTGGAAGTATTTGGCTATAACAAAACAAGGCACAAAACACAGTACATTTGAAGCAACATTTCGATTCTCAATAATATATCTTTCAATAGAGTAATATTGATAGTATCTACCACTGTGGAATGAACCTCTAATACAACTACTACTTACTTCAAATACATGATTTAAGTGTGAATATATATTACATATTAGAACGTATAACCACAGAGGTCGTCTTGACCTACTCGCATATAATTAATCCCCTACTGAAAATATTTGTCAACGAAAGGGAACAATTCGACTCCTATGTCGAGTTTTTCACTCTAACGCGTACCCTTTAAACTCCGTTACTGTCCCCCAAATTTCACGCGAGGCCGCCAACACAGGCATTTGTTTCTTCTTAAGTGCAGAACTAGCTTACAACTACTGATGCTCCTGGGAATACTCACTAGGTTAATTAACTGCCTCTCAGGATATGTGGTTATTTACACATGTCCTAAAACGAATTTAAGCATGAAATATTATGTAAGCTTTAATTGTGTGAAACTTTTTTGTCCCACGTGTAACATTATGTAATTATTATTCCAATTTTTTTTTTTGTAATTATTCTTTATTACTTTAGCAATTTTTTTTTTATATACAATTGTTTGCAAAATAGTCCTCGACTCTATTATACTGTTTTTGCAAAATAGTCCTCGACACTACTACCATTCACATTTACGTCATATATTCTCCTTACACACCTTTCATCGTTCATCTGCTCTACATGTTCAAACCATCAGAATGTCTTTTCTCAATCTAACTAATTACTCTTACAGCGGTCTTGCGATCTTTGCGGATCTCAAACGATCATACACTAAAATTTGTAACAATAACAGCGTCGTTTTCATTGAAAAATCGCTTAAAGGGTGCTGGATTATTATTATGCCGAAATCTAAGTTAGCTGATGTAAAACCACGAAAAAAAGATATAAGTTTTATTGTGTTTTTATGCTTATTTACAAGGTTTTTTTTTTTTTGTAGAATCAAGAAGAGTGTAAAAGTTTTGAATGATAATAATAATTTTACCAGACGAATGACGAGTTCCTTGCGTTATGTTGGTTTGAAACTAATTTAAAAACAGGAATAAATTTATTGCTCGTAATGAGACGTGATGTTATTTTATAAGGAAGCGGGCTATACGCCCACCCAATTGTCGGCGGTAATTGAACATTATAAAACTGAAAAAATTACGCTTTTTGTGAATTATTCTGTAAAATTCACAAATGTATGTCTGTCTTCTATAAATTTATACATGTAATACGAGTTGAGGTCATTTTGGAGCGCATGGATTGTATTATTAATGCATCCAATAACATTTTCCGATAACACTTCTATTATCGGAACCAAATAAAGCTCAACAATAAGAAATACGTATGTTGTTTCACAGAATTAAACATTACACAAAATTTTAGTCAAGTTCTATTGAAGTTATAATATCATTTCAGATATGTGGAAACAACAGGCTCAGATATAATAGCAGAACTTGAAAATAATTTCAAATAACCTTGACATTTGATGTATTGTTCAAAGAGAGTTCAGAGAGGAAGATTCTCTCAACATCGACCTGGTTGATGAAAGACCATCATTCTGAATTGAAACGTTGTTGAAATTAGCCGTTTTTCGTTACTGAATCTCAATAACTTCCTCACCTTTCTCCCCACTACCTTCAGCGTCACAATGTATCCCGATTGGGGATGCCGTCATTCTCTAGGCTCTAAACGGGAGCCGTTAGGACTCTTTTGCGGTATTCAATAAAAAAACGAGTGTTCTTTAGACCACACGACGAAGTAAAACTATCCATCTATATGTATGTATATATGAACATATGTATAATATATACATATATTAATATTCTACAAATATTTATTTAAATTTATTATCGTTTGCCTATCGATCACCCTTTTCGTAACGCTCTCGTGACGCATTCGCCAGCTTACTCCCCAAGTCGTAAAGCGTGCGTAAAGAAGTTTTACTTCAAAAACTATAGAATACCTACCTGTTTCAATTTAGAACAAAATGGTTGAATTTAAAGAAAATTATCATCTGAAAGACAAACATTTTTTTTAAAGCATATGTTTTAAAGCTTCAGTTTTTTGTATCTTGAGTGGTGCTGCGACAAGGAGAAATACTATCTACACACCATGCTGCGAACAGCAGCTTTTGGCAGCTGGCTAAAAATCGAAGGTTGGAGGATGTCTCCCGTCTCTTTTTTTCCCATGCGAATCCGTAACACTGTGTTTCACGTTGACTGCAAATTGGAAGAAACCGTCTGCCGTTAGTACCAACCGAGGAAATGAGATGGTGATATTGAATTTGTTGTGTTAATAAAAGAGACAGAAGACAACGTGAAACAGAATGTTACGGGTTCGCACGAGGAAAAGGGAGACAGGAGACAATAGCCAGCTGCTAACAGCCGGCTGTTCGCAGCACCGTGTGTAGAGCCCATTAAACTCTAAAAATTTTGAAAAACCTTAGTAGGTACTATCAAATACAAAATTTAGAGTGACCAAAAAAATAATAGGCAGGTTTGTATATTAATCGACCTATTAAGTAGCCAAATTGGTAGAGCAACAATCCGACAAGCAAAATATGTAAAATTCGAGAATTTTGCAACAATACCATTTATATATGTGTACCCTCTCCATTGTTATTTTAACTAGTGGTATATTCATTTCGTTGCTTTGTTTAACAAGCGGATTCTAAAATGTATACTTTTAATCCGTTCAAGGTTCAGTTGTTATAAGTCAAACAAAGTTATATAAAGTTTTTTTTAAAATCAATTTATTAAAGTGGTCAATTCTAAAACCGAGAAATGAATAATAAATGTGGACCCGTTCGTATTTCGTGCATAATTTAAAATGTTGTAAATCGATTTACAATGGAAGTTTTTTGTCGAACTAATAACAGATAATAAATAATAACTAGGTAAAAAAGTTTTTTATGGCCTTTTTTTAAACTTTCGTGTAACTATTGTAACACAGTAGAAAACATGCTTATACTAGTGCGGCTTAAATAAAACACGTAAAAACATATATAATTATCTTAATAAAATATGAAAACATGATCTACGATAGCTTGACGTTAAATAGGTAGGCACTTGGCACTTAGGCAACTGAACTACAATTTTTTTGTGAAAACTTGCGTGTCAATTTTTTTGTACATCTTGTAGGAAAATACAAATTTGTTTTAAATAAAATTAACAATAAAAAAATTAAAAAAAAACGGGTAAATTGGTTTAGGGTGACTAAATTAATCTTCAAGAACAACTCTTTTTTTTAACAGATATAGCACGCATCCTACGGTAAGTGCAAAGACTTTGTGTCTTCTGTGGGTTTTTATACTTTATATGTGTATACCCAGTTTTGGGAGTGGATAATTTAAAACTTCTAGTTAGATAATTGTGATCTTTTTCATTTTACAAAATACTGGTTAGCGTATAATTAGGTAGTACGATATATTTTTAATATTTATTATTTATCATCATATTTAAATTTAGTAATATATTCGTAAAACTTAAATGGGTACACTCAAATGTTTTAAATGTAACAAGGTTAGCAATAAACTCTTTTGAAACAACGCAAAATAATAAACATGAACTCTTTTTGCTTTATTTATTTATATTTCGTGGAAACCAACAAAAACCAACAACAATGATGAGGAAATCATGATCAACACCATACGACAACCTGCAGTCCACCTCGGAACAGGAATACCTAGTGAGGAGGACTGAGGATAAAATACTTCACTTTGTATTCTTAATTTAGTTAATATTGTATTTTAATTTTAATTTGTATTGAAATTAAATAAAAAAAATTAAATAATTATTATTATAAAATTACTAAGTAAACATGATGAAGGTTCGTTAAGAACCAATATTTCTGTGTCCAATTTGATACTTGGTTACGTAGGGTCATTTTGAACAGGAATATGCTCTACAAGTCGAAATCAAACCCGCAACATTCAGGCTCAAATTCGTATTACTAGTAGTTTCGAGGGTTTAAAACAATTAAGTAATTGAAGAAGAAGACAACCACAATAATCTAAATTAAAAATGAATATGAACAAGACACAGAAAAATAATAAAACATAATGGTCGCAACTGGGACTCGAAACAATTCAGCTATTGCGATCTATTACGAGGCTGTCGTAATAGATCGCAATATTTCAATGTCATATTTCAAATTTCAGAATTAACAATCTTCGACAATTTTTTTTTCCATATACTTTTATATGTTTCCATATACCATATACTAAAGGCATCTACCTTTTTTCATTGGAAAAAAGTATCTATTCAAAGAATGTATTTGCTACCTAGATAGAGTCTCGGATAAATATATCCGATTTTATGTTTATGGAACACCTATTAAATAACCTTCAATAGTTAAAAAGAGAGTTTTTCTTATAAAAAATATATATTAATATTCATTTAGACTTTTATAAAAAATCAATAAACTTCGAAATTTTGCCGAATTGTTTAAATTCTGTGAAAATAGTTTTAACCACTTCTATTACTTAAAATACCAACATATTTCGTAGCAATGCTTACTTCTTCAGGGTTTACATAAAATTGAATTACAAAATAGACTTAGATAGTAAATGTTTGGGGGCGTATGGGCAGGAAGGAGAGTGGGGAAGTAATATGACATATTCTATTATTTTTAAATATTTATTACAATTAATTTTGTATTATCAATAATGCTCCAATACCCCCTTACCTACATCCTTCCCACTCCTTCTGATCCATTTACATATTATCTAAATCTATTGTATAATTTATGTAGTTTTATGTAAACTGAAGAAGGAAGCATTGCATACGAAACGTGTTGGTTTTAAAAACATTTAAGTAATTGATTAATTAAATATTTATTTAGCTTTCAGATAATATTATTATAATTCGTTGCACAGTAGGTAAGTGTTCCAGGTAAAAGAAAATTACAATTAACATCTTGAAATGCAACATTCAAGCGGCCACTGGTATAATTATGTAAATGTTACATACGCCCTTTTTACATGACACGTTACACAAATTAATTTTATCTATAGTTTCATCATTTCGTGTTATTTGATCGTTATGAATCTACCACCATGTTGAAGTTGTAGGAAAGTACCTACTCAGTACATACAGCCGGCTCCTTCCACTCGGATAGGAAATGGGGGAGGGGGAGGGGATAGGGTGGTAAAACAGGTACCTACCTCTGGCCTCTGGTATCGGAAGTTAACATCGCTCTAGATTGCATCCTAGAAGTATTGGTTATTCCGGACTAGTTAGAATTCATAGGAAATAAAAGGGAGTTTTTCATGTTTTATGATAGGTAATTATTATCGTAATAATATTCCTGAATTCGTATAGTAATAAACTATCTCTACATTTGTGGTTATTTTATTGTAATAGTTGGTGTAGGTACAAGTTATAATATTTAATATGAGTTTTGACAGTAAGAACCATTGAAGATAATTGAATTTGTTGTCACCCTAAAAAATAAACAAAACTTGTCTGCAGGTGTTTTAAGATCGGCTATATTTTAGATACGTATATTATTTTTATTTTATTTACTTTTTATTATTGACATTTCGAAAGTAAACAGATTGTAAGTTTTGAAGTTTTGTAGACATGTTTACGTATCGATCGTCCAATTGTTTAGTCACACAACTCCTAAACTAGAAATTTGAATTGAGTTTACAGCTTTTTTCGTTGTTTGTTTTTGGGGTGTTATGCCGTGTTGTGCTACCTCCTTCTTTAGCCGACGTTTCGGACAGCATTGCAGTGTCCATCATCAGGGCAGATCCGGCAGATCCGACGATGTAAAAACGTATCCGAGTTTACAGCTGTATATAAAAGTTTACACTCTCAATAGTACAATACTCAATTACTAATAAACTTGAAAAATTCAATTATACTCATTTTTCTTATAAAGAAAACTCTCTTTTTAACTTTTGAATGTTTTTCCCATCAATGTAATAAATCAGTTAAGAAGAAGATAACAATGATAATCTAAATTAAAATATGAAAATGAACAAGACACAGAAAAATAATAAAACATAATGGTCGCAACTGGGACTCGAACCCAGATATAAAGCTACCAATTCAGAGATAAATAAAATAAATTATTGAAGATGAAGATAACAATAATAATCTAATTTTTTAAAATATGTAAATGAATATATTTTGATGGGAATAACCTTCAAAAGTTAAAAAGAGAGTTTTTCTTATAAAAAAAATTGAAGATAATATTGTTAATTCTGAAATTTCAAATATAACTTTGACAATTACGGCGGTTTTATAATCGGATGGAATGGTGGAATTTATATAGAGCCCCGTAGATCTGGATTCGAGTCCCAGTTGCGACCGTTATGTTTTATTATTTTGTGTGTCTTGTTCATTTTCATATTTAAATTTAGATTATTATTGTTAAATTCAATTATAATTCAGAAAAAATTGACATGAAATATACGTGAAATTGATCAAAATGTCATACTAATGTACCGGACCGTTATGCTTTCTGTGTTATTTTAAAGCATAATTAATTTGTAAAACGCGTAAATAATATTTGATTTTTGGCGACCATTCGAATATTACTTTCCTTATCATCTCAAATAATCTTAATATTTGGAAATATCTGACTAACCAACTTGACGATCGATATACATATATGGTCGATTAACCTTTATTATAAAATTTACGTATTTAAATTAATGAAGATAATATTAGCGAAAGTCAATCGATAATCCGAAACAGAAAAATTAGAAAAAGATACGGATACATCTGGGACTCGATCCGTATCGTTTTCTGATTTTTCTGTTTCGGGTTATCGATTGACTTTCGCTAATATTATCTTCATTAATTAAAATATTATAATTTGAGGTTTAACTCATTAAGTTAAAAAGTTAAAAATAAATATAATATTTACGTTTAGAATAATTCTATCTTACAATCAGTGTTTATATGCCGTCTGTGCAACAATTTGATCTCTATTTTAAATGATTCCTATCAAACGGTAAGAACAAAACGAAACGTAGAAATCGTTATATTGTTATTATATAAATGAATAGTTATCATTTCTTACCTATACAAAAATATTTATCATTCTGCATTGTTTATTTCACAACAAAATGTAGACGATAAAGCGGAATAACAACACGTATAATTATAAAAATATTTCCATGTCCAATATAATCGTAATTGTTGTTTTATTGGACATAGAAACACAAGTAATCAAATTGTAACCAACTCGAAGTCCTGTCCCTTTCGTGAGGCCAACCTGCGGGCGCAAACGACCCATTTCCGGGGAGCTCAACCTTTCAACAATAAATTAATAATAAAGTAAATAATTTTTTTTCTTCTTTTTTTATTGCCATATCGGTTACTGAATCATGCAATTTCAACAAACCATTTGAAAAGCAATTAAAAGTTATGAAAAAAATATCGAAAAATAGCCCATAATCTAATCTAGCGTATTTTATCTAACCTAATTTTTTATACATTTTTTTGTCCTTTTTAATGACTTTAGGTCATTTGTCAAATCACGTGTAAATATATCACAGAGGGATATATTCTCTATATCACCCTGATTAAAAACCACATTTCGGGGTAGAAATATAGCTTCGCTTTAAATGACTTTAGCTGTATTTAATGACCTGATTTAATAACCGGGTACTCCAAAGTTACGTACCGGTAAGACGAGAGATCTGGGTTCTAGTCCCAGTTGCAACCGTTATGTTTTATTATTTGTCTGTGTCTTGTTCATTTTCAAAATTTAATTTAGATTATTATTGTTACCTTCTTCTTCAATAAAAATTACGAAATTATATTTTTATATAAGAATGTATAGTTTTCCCGTTAAAGTATGATGCAATCAATGACAAAATAAAATATCTTATTAAGTAATTAAATGAAACAATATAACTTAGTTAGAACCACTGATTTATTTAGTTAAACGCCGACCGGTTTCGGAACAACCGTTCCTTCTTCAGGGCAAACATATAATTATATATATATATATATATATATATATATAATTATATGTTTACCAACATGAATGTTTTATAAATATCCTGTTTGTGTCTCAAATAAATAAAATAAATAAATAAAATATGTTTGCCCTGAAGAAGGAATGGTTGTTCCGAAACCGGTCGGCGTTTAACTAAATAAATCAGTGGTTGTAACTAAGTTATATTGTTTCATTTAATTATAAAATGGATAACCACAAAGTGATAGCTAATTTCAAAAGTATATCTTATTAAGTTTTACCAATAAAATTCCCTTTTCAAAAGCTTTTATTAAAATGGCGGCCAAGATGTAACTAAGTATTTTAGGTATTTTGTTTAATCTTTGGTCGCAACCCGCCATTTTGTTTGTTCCCATTTTTCAATTGTTTCATAAGCTAATCAAATAATCGGCCAGGTAGATTTTGTTGTGATAAAGACCGAATTCACAGTCACTGGATGTGTTTCGGCGCTTCAAATAGAAAAGCCGATAAAAATAAATAACGCTATCTAAAGCTAAGCAAATAGTTGTAAAATAACCATAAAAAGATTTCACAGAGTATGTAACTACGTAATAATATCGCAATGCGTATTTATAATAAAAAAAACTAATACGGTGAGTCACAACTTCGTGTTTTCAAAGTCTGGCGTCATTGACACAATAAACAACAGATAATATTTTTATTGATATAACTTTTATTATAATTAAACAAATTTGTGTGTAAAATAATTAAATAATTATATACCTGTGTTCTCCGAACGCAAACACCGGTAATATAATAAAACTAGAGCTGTTTACGTAGGAACAGAATGTCACGGATAACTTTGTAATTGGTGGTATCGCCATAATATTGTGTAGATGCTTAGGAATCGCCACAATTTCTAACACTGTCAATCGATTAAGGATGTATCGATAATGTCGATAACTTGTCACCCATCCCGAGCACGACTGCAGATCGCTAACGAACAAACAACAGTTTATAACTAATAATCAATAACACTTAGTCGTCGTGAAATGTAGTTTGTTCGTTGGTGATCTGCAGTCATGCTAGAGAACGGTGACAAATTCCCACAGTATCGATAAAACCTGCATCGAACGACCGTACTAGATATTCACAATGACACAGGTATCTACATAGTACACTCACTTACGTAGGCCATATATTTAAAACTTATTAATAATTCGACTTATTTATGAAAATTTTTTGAAGCAGAACTTATTTACGCACGCTTGACTTGGGGAGTAAGCTGGCGAATGCGTTACGAAAAGTGTGATCGGGCGAGGCGAACGATAATAAATTTAAATAAATATTTGTAGAAAATTAATATACGTATATATGTATATATTATATTATAGGTATATATATTACTGGTGGACATGCGCTGCTCATCAAAATAATTGGATAATTTGTAGAGCGCCGTTTTTGTGAGAAATCACCTCAAGGACGCTCATATGCAGACTGCAAAAGAGCCGCAAGAGATAGGGAAGAATGGAAGAGACAAATAAAGGAAATTGCTGCAAACCAATCCCAGGATTGAAACCACAGAGAGAGATATATTATACAAATAAACATATATATAGATTGAGCTAAAGAAGTTTTACTTCAGTCGTGTGGTCTAAAGCACACTCGTTTTTTTTATTTACAACATTATTTATTCCAGTTAAACATAATAAGCTGGTGTAAATCGGACAAAACACTGTTTCTCAGTGACGTTTGGCAAGGACATTACTATTGGAAGTTTATACATATGCACCAATATCCACAATTCTTAGTTAGTGTTGTTTTTTTTTCTCTCATTACCAGTGAATTAAACATTTCTGACTTTTCTGAATTTCTGATTTTGTCTAAACATTGTCACTTATGTTGTTTAGGTTAGGTTAGGTTTTATCCGCAATAGGTAATTTTATCTGTAAAGCTGACAGAACGTCTTAGGCTGGCGGTAGCTGGTTCTGGTACTGAAAAAATTATGAATTTTGATGGTTTTTCAAAGTATACCAATAAGTATTTGGTATTTTTTTTTTAATTGTATCGCTTTATAAAAATTGTATTTAGTTCCTTTAATCCCTCTCCCGGTCGCCTGCAAAGTTAACCATGCCAACTGTTACACATTTTAAAGAGTCACATAATATAATTAGTACAATATTTTCTACAAGTAAAAATTGACACGCGATTTCTTAACATATTAACGCAATGACCGCGATCTTTCGCCGTTTACAGCGATGTATTATTTCACAGTTCATGCATTACAAACACATGGTACACAAACAGTGCTCGCAGCACTGAACACATCATAACTAGAAATGTAATCTATCTACAACTAAACGAAAAAAAACTAATTTCCGTAAATCGATTATGTGCTCAAAAAAGATGTTCGCTATTGAAGTTTTTTGATAAATTTTACTACGGTCCTATAGAGCAGAAGTTTATGATTACATTATGATTAATTATTAAAATTGTGTTAAAATTTTTAAAAGATCAATAATTATTCCAGTGTAAGTTATAATTGCGATAACTTCTAGCATATGGAAACATCTGCAACAAAGTTCATAGGTCTCTTTTTTGTATTTCTTGGGCATTGAATACGTACAAACAATTTCTAGACATTTTATTTTGAAGAGTTTTATTTCAAACTGGCTTCTGCCTGCGACTTCGTCTGCGTAGGATTAGTGCTTCGAGTAATTTATTTTCGTTTCCTAGGTCCCATCTATGTTCGTTTATACCAAAATTCTTAACTATTTATATAAAATATGTAAAGTTCTTGTTTCGATTCAAAGTATTAGGCGAATACTTCAAATAATTTCAGTAATTTAAATATTTTCTAAAATAGAATTTTGATTTAACAATCATTGTTTTGCAAAATGTCATTCTCAAATTTTTAACATTTTCTTTTAAACAATAATTATTATTTTCAATATATTGAAAATAAATAGCTAGCTTTATAAATTATAGCCTTTATGTGATTCTGATGTATGAGCTGTATTGTTGAAAATTTTCATTAAAATCCATTCAATAAATTTTGCGTGAAAGAGTAACAAACATACATACATCCATACAAACTTTCGCTTTTATAATATTATATTTAGTAAGATGTGCAATTGTTACTTAATTTTTATTTATTTGCTACCGGTTTCGACACATCCATGTCATTCACTAGCAATCTTATAAAAAAAAAATTTTTAATAAAAATATTCTATCAAAGGTGGAAACCCTTTAAAAATAAAAACAAACAAATGGCAGTAAATGTACAGATATCCTAACGTCCGAAAAATTACTCGTCATATCGCGCTTACAAATTTTACTTATAAAATTAAGTGATAATTGTTCATGTGAAGTAAAACCCTTTAAAACAAAATGTATATCGGTTTTTTCTCGATATTTGAATCAATGTGACTAATTCCACCAGAAGTGAGGTAAAATTGAGCATGTTTTTGGAACGCTTGCGCGCCTACAACACAGTTCTACGTGTTTATATGTTCAGCGATTCGTAGTAATTGAGTCTATGCTCTGCTCACGGTGGAGAAATTAAACGCGGTGCTTGTATGCACAATGCAGAAATAAAAATTGCAGAATGCGGAAAATGCAGTGTGTACTCAGACGTCTTCAGGAATTACAGGGTATTATAATTTTTTTTTTCAGTGTAGGTAGGCTTGAACAGGTGTGTCGGTCACCGTCGGTCACTATCGGTCACTTTCTTCTTACATTCATCGTTCACATTCAGATGCGGTCGAAATACGTGTTGGGAAATGTCGGAAACGTACGGATTTACTACAGAAAGCTTCGTTGGAGCCTATATTTCTGTTATATAATATGTATGTTGTTTATGAGGTTTGC
This sequence comes from Limnephilus auricula, assembly GCA_951813805.1. Classification (NCBI taxonomy): domain Eukaryota; kingdom Metazoa; phylum Arthropoda; class Insecta; order Trichoptera; family Limnephilidae; genus Limnephilus; species Limnephilus auricula. The sequence continues at coordinate 37,061,295 of OX638391.1, forward strand.
TTTTTCGTGTAATAGTTATGATCTCGTGACACATTTAAAACAAAAACAAAATTATTATAAAATTAACAAATTTTATCATCCCAATATCTACCTCACTACACAAGCAAGGGGCTCTTTAGAATGATTTACCTATTACTTCGGAATTTTACGTCAAGAATCATTGTTAAAAAATATATTTAAAAAAAATACACAGCTAAACAGTGCGCACTAAGTGGGATTCCTCTCCAAAAACTCGAAGGGTTTTAAGGTAAATATGTAAGAATTTATTTAGTTAGGTACCTACTTAACAAAAAATTGTTTAAGATATGGTGTAAGTAGGTACCCACCCTTTTTTACTATATTTCTTGGGCATTAACTACGTAACATTTTCTAGACATTTTGTTTTGAAGAGTCATTGTTACCTTATACGAGTGAAATAAAATTCCTCAAAAAAAGGTATCTGCCTAATCAAAGAAAAGGAGTAGGTGGGAATGAATGGGTTAAAAGTTAGAAGTCAACAATTAAATAATCTACGTCAAATAATTCCAACATTGAACAATTATTTGTAGTCCGATATAAACAAAGGTTGTCTACGGCATACTTTATAATAATAACAATATACGGGTGATATAAACATATATTATTATATAATATTACTCGATTTTTTATTCTCCTTTTTCATTTATTATTTATAATACGGCGTTCTCCGGGAGAACAGAGTTGTAAAATTTATAGCGTAGATTTTTTATAAGCCGTTATTATTTTGTAAGCGCAAACAGCCGTCGGTTGGGGAGAGAGAGGGAGACGGGGCATTACAAAATAAGATACACTTTATGCTCTGCCCTCCCTCCACACTCCAAGGGAGCCGGCAACTGTGGGGCAGGCCAGTGGCGGAGCGGGGTCTTTAACACGCCACAGGGCTAACTAAAACTAATAAAATATATTAGTATTGTTATGATTTATTTTTATTATTTTTTTTCTATTCTTAAACATACATTTTACAAATGATTACAGTGTTGTATATTGTATTACAAAAAAAATATGTTAATATTCAGTAACTGTATGTAAAAAGGTACATAATAAAGTTAGGTTAAATGTTTAGTTGTGTTGTGAGGAAAAAAAAAGTATCGATATATTCCAATTTTTTACTTAAACGGGAAGCCTTGAGAAAAATCTTATAATATAAACGAAATCTATGTCACCGTTGGGTATGCTGTGTGGAGAGTATTTTTACGGAAAAGAAGGAAAGGAAGTTCAAGGAAGGAAATGGGTATGAGGTATCCTTAGATATCAAAATAAGATAAAAACTTTGTCTTTACTACAATAAAATAAGTGTTTTTGACCTTGTGGTTAAATGGTTGAAACTGATTGGTGTTTTGATAAGTCCTTATGACTTATGATATCATATCATATTATTATATCCTTTTTTTACTTTGTCGTATTGGTTGTAAGTACCTACCTATTTACCTATTTGTTTTTTTTTTTAAATTATAAGCAACTATATTCTGTCTTTGCTCTATAAAAATATCATATTTGCTAAAATTCTACATTTCCCTGCATGTTTTTTTTTTATCTTCATCATTAAACTTCTTCAAACTTTAATAATTTGATTTTTTTAAATACGGATTCTTAAGAAATCTCTGGGTTTAATGCAGTCATTTAGTGTGGGTTGTTTTCAGATTTAGTACATTCTATCAAGTTATGTGACAGTTCTCTTCAAGTTCTGTTATTATTCCATTATGGGTAATTTGTTTCTCAGAACTGAAATAAAAACAAAACTCTATTAGAACTTTCGCTGAACTTGAAAATTAACTTTGAAATTTCGTGAATTGTTCAAATTATGTGAAATAATTCGTTTTTAGGATAGGTAATTTCACAGAATTAAACAAAACAAACTTCAAAAATTAATTTGTATGTTCTCTAAAAGTTTTATTCAAATTATATTTTATTTTGGGGCATTATCACAGAACAAAAATCATAACAGAACTTTCACAGAACTTGATAAATAACTTATGTGAAACAACTGGCCCAAATATTACAAAATTACGTGTAATATACAGAAGTACCCAAAGCATGTAAGGTAAACCAATTGATGCCCAGCTCCGACCGTTAATTAAATGTTTTTGGCAATGTTCTTAAAACCGGTGAAACTAAAGAGCATTTGTTTAAAAAAAAAAAAAACATTTTTAATTTGACATGTCATCACTAATCGCGTCTTCCATATTTTCAAATACAGGTTGTTTTAACTCCTAAATACCAGTTGTCAAATTTTAAAATTTCACTCACCGCCGAATCACAATTTTGACATCTGCGCATGCGCCGCCCATTATTTCAACGCTAACCAGTCGAATTCAGCTGATCACATTTCAGTAATTATATATCACATTTCTATGAAATTTTCGTTGAAATTTCTTCTGCTGGAGGTTAAATAACCCCATGTTTCGGTGAATGACGATTTGAAGGAAATGCATACGTGAAATTTTCCGAAACAACTGGCCCTACAATTTAAATGTAAATAGTTCCAATGCAATTCAATACTAGGTTTGTGTAATTGCACTATGACAAAATTTAATAGCTTTATTAATAATACGGTTGAAAAAAATGTGGAATGTAATAATCGAGACACCACCTAACTACGCTCAATATTTAATTAAATACGTTCGTGTACACTATTTGCCTTAAATTAAAAATTTGCCGTATTCCAAAGCCAAAGCATGTGGTGTTCTTGATTGTTGTAAAAAAACGTGAATATATTGACATTTGTGTGTTTACTAACGAGAGCAGCAACACACCAAGAGCATTTTTCATATCATCATTAATTATGTTTATCTTGATTGGGAACGAGGAGAATATAATTATTCTGCAGCACAGTAGCAGCAACACTTTGTACAAGTGTTTAACTAATCAATAAATTTCCCACAGTTCTCACGTAAGTTATATAAAGATACTTATTTGAACTCTGTTCATTGTTGCCTTTGCTGGTGTTTAGAAAAAAATGCTTCTTTTCTGTACCCACATAAATATTTATACAATTACTTGGTAAAAAGGCCTAAGAATGGGAAACCGTTGCACATTATTTTATGTTTAAAACGCGTTAAATATCTCTAAATTGTATTCTAATAAATAAGAAATGAAACATTTTGTAATTGTGGTAATAAATAGCAGGTAAATTAAAAACCAATTAAAATAGTAGTGCTAACAGTGGTTAATGAAATTTTAGAAGCTCTATGGCTAATGATGGATTTGACGTTAAGTTCTGATATTCAGAGCTCCGGGCCAAAAAGACCCCTTTCAGTATGAGTTTGTATTATTTGAATAAAAGACACACACACTCCCGCCTCTTACCGATAATTTTCGCGAGCTTAATAAAATCCAAACTTGTAGAATTACTTTAATTATGAAAACGAACTTTGCACGTGAAAAAAGGTAAAAAAAAATAAACAAAGGACTCAACTTCCTTATCATTCGAGTGTGTTAACTGCTTCATTACAACAAAATTTTATGTAAATGTTAATGCCACAACAAACAACAAACGATGGCCCTCCCCTTTGAAAGAATTCTAGGTGTACCTACCATTTTATATCATAAGCGAGAAAAAATATGTAGTTATTCTATTATATTGCTTGTAAGGAAGGTTTGTTCTAATTAGTGCATAATAAGTAGGTATAACTAATATGCAAACCGCACTTAGGTCATAATTAATTTATGTACATAAGTTCCTTTGCAGAAATGTGCAGAATCTGCTAAGTTTAATATTCCGATCAAGCAGATTTTCATAAGGATTAATAAAAAAAAATGTCTTCACAATCCCGAATTCAACTAGATTTTGTTAAACTAAACTTTTCAATTTCTAAACAATTTCTTCTGTAATATATTACGCAAAGTTGAGCCACACTCCAATGCACAGTTTTTTTAGTTTTATTTTAGCAGTCATGTAAAGACAGTAAATGATTATTTTTCTTATTTCAAATGACCGGGACAAGTTATAAACTATTGCCGCGAATAAATCATGTAATTTTATAATTTAAAAAAACACACACAATGTGTCTAAATTCTATAGTATGGCTACATTGAACATGTTCAATGAGGAATTCTTATTGACAGAATATATTTTTCTTTTTCCAATGGCGTCTATGACTTATATAGCCCAATTATTAGGGTATGTTGTTAGTCTAAGGGGAGTCAGGAGGAGGAAGAAACGCGGAAGAGGAACGTTAGTAATTGAAAGAAATTAGTTAAGTAAGTGACCATATTTAGCTATAAAGAAGAGGCTACAAGAAGAGGCAAGAAAGGCCACGACAAGTCAAGAAAAATTAAGATGAAGCATTGAGATGTTAGAAGATGCAAGCAGAGACTAAAATATAAAACATAAGAAACTAGATAAGGCTAAAAAAACAAGAACAAACCAATAGAGGCTAGAAGGAGCAAGAAATTGCAAGACCAGAATAAAATAGTAAAGAAAGAGACAAGAAGAACCAATACGAAGCAAGAATGGACAATAAAAAATAAGAGCCAATCCGAAGCAAGAATGGACACGAAAATGAGAAAGAAAGAAGCTGGAAACAAAATTATACAAGCAACAAAAAAGCATAAAACAAGATACCAACGCTCAATCATTGTATTTAATACTGCTAATGCTCAATTACAATATTGGCTTAATAGGTTACCGGTACAAAATACTATCGACAAAACTTCAACTTCCTTCGAATCCTCAGCGCACGTGTTACAAGTCCTAACATACAATCGTAACGTGTGATATTGTACAGCAAAAATAAATTGGATTTCTCTAATTAATTTCTAATACGTAATGAATCTAATGAGTGTTTGGATGTCGTAACATTGTATCGAGACACAAAGTATTGTTGAATCAATAATTGGGCGCAGTAAGGTGCAGTGCGAGCAAAGCAGCGAGTGTTGGTTGCATTCGCGATGCATTTTTTGCGCGCCCGGAGTTTCGAGCAGGGCGACCGCACACGCACGCCGAGCAGTTCCCCTACTTAACGCCTCGTGTTAAAAGAACTCCGTCTGTGCATTGTGCCAGCGCTTCCCAAATAATTAACACGTCTGATGGGAGCTAAAAGCATGTCCCATGAAAAAAAGGTTTACCCAAATTGTTAATGTTTCTCAGGGACAGTTAATTTTTTTTTAAGTATTAAAATATTTTTTAGAACTTATCGATTTTTTGTTTTAGGGATTAGATATTTTCCACGGTAAATCAATTTATATAACAAACTTTTATATAAATTGATTTACCATGATTTAACCCGATCTCACACAAGTATCAACAATCATTTTTAATTGCCCTCCTTTAAGAACAAATACAATATCTAGGAATCGTAATTGACCATAACCTTAGATGGACACAATACATCATAACAAATAAACTCCTCAAAACAGTTCACATTTTCCTAAACATAAGAAACATATATGAAATAAAAAGCAAATGAAAACAATATACTTTACACTTTGTCTATCAATAATAGAATATGGAATAATTGCTTGGGGAGGAGCAATAAACTCGGCTATAAATCACACAGAAAGGTAATACCTTAAAATCGTAGACTGACTGAAACATACCAAATATTCAGCAGTTGTAACGCACTAGATATACGCCAATTTAGCCAAAACACTACTGAACTACATTTTTGACCAAAAAATAAATTCCGACTAACACAAAATATCACTAACAGCTTAGACAGTTAGACAAGCGTACAAAGAAAACATAAAAACTTCGACGGTAAATGAAACTTTGGACAGAGACACTATCAATGTCATGCTATAAAAGCATTTAACAGTCTAACACTTAAAAATTAAATTGAGGAAAATAAAAATAAATTCATTCCCATAATTACAAAATGGATTAAAGATCAAAAAAGACAATATTATTAACATTTCATAAAAAAAAATAATAAAACATACAGGTAACACACAAAACCAGTTAAAACACACTTCACTCACCAACACACAGCACATAATATAAATAAACTGATTTTAACTTTTTATTATTTATTTAAATCTTACATTAATTTTAAATCTCTATTTTTAATTTAAATTTATCTTAATCTTATGTTTTTAAATACATATATTTAAATATATATTTATATTTATATTTATATATATATAGTTATATACATATTTTATTTTCTTCCTTCGCCAACATTATATATATTAAATGCATTGTGTAAGTTTTTTTGTATATCAAATATAAACAATGTGTGGCGCCTCGCTAACACACAATCACACATATTTCTTAACGTTTTATAAAGGAAAAAACTCAGGTGATTTAAAATAATATATTTAATTTGGTATCTTGAAGTAAAACATAACAGAGTTTGAGAAGTGTTCGCTTCGCGCGCCACCCGTAGCCGACGTAGGTACGTACGTAGGTATATACTCCGAGACGTTATTATTATAAGAAACCCGGCCGTACCTACTAGCGTAGGGGTTATACAATATAACTACATTTTTATTTTTATAATAGTTATTACAACGCCGGTCTCAGCGAAGGGCGGGAGGTGGCGAGGTGGTGAGGTGGGGAGGTGGTGAGGTGGGGAGGTGGCGAGGTGGATATGGGCATGGGTTAAGGGGGAGGGCGCTCCAAGTCGGGCAATAAAAATGATCATAATACTTATAATAAGAAACGAAATAACGGCTAAGTACTTGTGTAGGTGCGTAATAGTGGATACATGTGTATTGTGTGTCGACTGTGTAACAACATTTTGTTTTTACTGTGTTGTGATCACGTGATTATCTAATATTTTGTAGAAAATAGGTAACTTTTAAAATTATTTGTAATTTTTTAACGGATGAGTTTTTCTGTTTTAATTGTTTATTTAACGTGATATACACAATAGTGTTGGGAGACAGTGGAATTATGGCATTCCCGTTTGGAGAATCTTGACTGCAAAGGTGAGAAAGGGAAAATGAATAAGGTCACTGTCAGTATCATACCACCCTGTGAATTTATAGAGTGAGAAGAAATGTGTTGATATATCTACAATAATAATTATCTAAAATGCAGCGTTTTAACAGAGTGAAAATGATCTCAAATCGAAGTTAGTGGAATAATAACATAATTCTGACTACCCATAAACCTAATACTCTTCCCAGTGGCTTAGTGACTGTACTTGCCCCCGATGGAAAATAATTTGAACAATTCGAAAAATGTCAGTTTTTTTCAGTCACTGTCTATCTTCATCCCTAATTCGAAAATTTTATTTACGCCGGTACTAGACAAAAAATAAATAAAATTTCCGCCTGTGGCGCTTATTCTCACTACTTACTTACTCTTACACCTGACTGGACTCAACATTTTAAAACAAAATTACATAATATATTAATTAGTGTTACATGAACTTGCATTTTTTTATTTAACTTTTAAAGTGTTCTAAATAAAAAGCAAAGATTTTTTACATGTTTATATTATGTATTTAAACAAATTATAGCGTCTATGATGCGTTTGTGGGTCAAGTATGTCGCTGGCTTCGTATATGTGTAGGTACATTTTCATTAAAAAAATCATAGCCACCATCGCGAGACAAGTCACCGGAAACATGACGGAAGTTGCCGTTCCCTTGCTCTGGTCGGCGACCGCGAAGTTGTCCATCGGTCGGTGAAACTTAATAAAATAGTGGTGTGTTTATATCCAACTTGTGAACATGAATATTAATCAAAACTAGCCAACTTATTTTTATTTGAATGCAGGTTATTATTTTCCCCCGATGACAGCCAGCCTTCGATATGAGAAGGCATTACAATGAAAAGAAGCGTCTTATTGTAACTTCTTACATAAAAAAATTATGTATGTCGTTGAATGAGTTACATGACGGAATTACACACAAAGGGACACAGGCTTATCAATATTAAATTTTAAAAAACTATAGTAATCATATTTGGTAGTAAATCATATTTTTTAGAATTTTCAATTCCAGTCCATTTAAATGATTACCTTAAATTTATAAATAAATATAGGTAATATTCTCTTAAAACATCCCACAACTTTTCCACCAAGACATGATAAAATAAAAAAATCAATTAAAACACATTGTTTTACATGTAGATATCCAAAGCTGAAAATTTATAAAATATCAATAAAGAACTTATTACATATTAAGCGCGTGATTTTAAGAAGCAATTTGTAAAATTAGGTAGGTTTCCCCAAATAAATACTAAATAAAACAGGTTTTCAGTCAAACCTAACTTTTATTTATTCCGATATTAAATTTATTTAGCACACACTATTAAAAAAAAGATTTTTTTTCATTTAATTTACTCCCTCTCTTTTATCCATCCGTCCGTGTGTAATTGACAGGGTAATATTGACACGTAAAATTCACTCTTGTGTATTTTTATCCTGACACCCTTTAAATCATCACGGTTAAGCCGTTTCTAGGTTAAGCCAAACCCGGTTAAGTTAGACCTAGTTAAGCCAAACCCGGATAAACCCAGTTAAGTCAAAGACGGTTATGATGAACCAAATGAAACCGAACCCAGTTAAGTCAAAGCCAGTTAAGATGAAGCTAATGTAACCGAACCCAGTCAAGTCAAAGCCGGTTTATTATGGTACACACAATAAAATGGCAATAATAGATATATTGTTTATCGTGTTATTTCTAGAAACATCAACACCCCTGTGTTTGGGCTGGAAAGCCAGGTGTGACACGTTTTGCCCAGGCCTGGCTCGGTGCGATCACAATGTATTATTACGCATATCAGATCTTACTTTTAATCGACATTTAATAACCTTTTTTTAGTCTAGGGGTTATTAATAAGTGTATGTTATATAATATATACACACCTTCCTTTCTTGGTGGCAGGGTAAACAAATTACTATTCACGTTCTTGTTTCAAGACGTTGTCGATGCGAAAATATTCAGAATATTTTTATACGTACACCACCAACCTAAGCAAAAAAAGGGTAAATACGAATATTATCATTTTCGCAACAAGGTTTATGTATTCGTACATATTATTTATTTTTTAAACTCTAGTCATATATTTCATGTTTAATTGACTACAAGCGCAGACCCGTTAAAATCAGGGTATATTATAATTCCAATTTTCAAATACATAGAATATTTTAAGTGGGTATCTACTTTATCGCTTGCCTGATTTATTTTCCAAATTAGAAATTAACACTTCAATTCAAAACCAAATTTTATTTCGGAAGTGTTAATTTTCACTAAGGAATGTATGGTGTATATTTTCGATGATGTATTTCAATTTTCTAATCTAAAGATATATTATATTAAAGGCAAGTAACGACATGTTTGTGAAAAATCACCGCAAGGGCGCAGTACTAATTGTTGATATATTTCAATAAATTTCTACTACAAACTAAAGGCTAGACAAACTATAATAATAATTTATGCTAACAGATTGCATCCTCTAGTTTATCGATCACTAATATAAAATAATATGGATCATACTTACCTGGGAGGTCATTTGCGATAAACTCTGTTTATGATTTATTATAGAATTTTAGAAAAATACTTTGCACTCAGAAGACATAACTAGGAACACATATATGCTATTGTTTAATCATGGTGTATATTTTAATAATAATATATATCATGTTTTGTAATGAAAGTGTTTGGAAAGCAAAAGCAAAATTTTATTATATCGACCCTTTGAAATAAGAAGGTTTCATCTGTGGAGGTAACGTCATGCGATAATGAGATCTATAGTAAGCTACATTAGAGTTCATTATCGCATGACGATACAGAATATTTATTTTCGTAAATGTGATTCGTCCTTCGGCATGAGATAGTTTAAGGTGTAAGGCGAATAATTTTAATCCAATAAGAAAAGTGTGATTAGAATATAGCAGAGATTAAAAATAAAGAACAAGAAACATTTAAACAGAATTACGTTACATATTTCAATTGCATAACATCAATTTGTTGAATAAATTTTAAATCACTTTCTCAACGCGCAAATTATTCACCTTACAATATTCACCTCGGGGTGAAGAACTTCGATAAATACTAAATGTTGTGAAGATAATTAATCGATATTTATATTTATTATTACTTATAACCCAAATAAATAATTAATATATTAATAATATTTTTGTACGATTTTGTATCTTAGTGTAAATAATGTTCATATATGGTGATGTGGTAATTATAAATATGAATTAAAAGAAATAAAGTACAAATTTACAAATTTGTTAACTTTGCTGTATTTTATATTGAACATGAATTTATAAAAACATATAGGTACCCGTATAACACATGTTTTTATAAAAAACATTCAACAAATTATATAATTTTTGTAAATTCTTTATTTATCATAAATATGCATTCAGGAAAGCAATACTGCTGTAACCGCTTCTAAGCGAGAAAATACTTTTCATGCACCATTTTGAAGAGTTTTTTTTTTCTACGTCGATCTATCTGGTCTCGTGACTCTACAATGATAAGTAAGAACTGTACGACGTTGGAAAAACTAGCCGTTTTTACGTTTTTAACTGATATACACACCTTCAAATTCTGCGTTTTTTATAAGTTTGGCGGTTACGAAAATATTTAATTTTAAAAGAAACGAAAAAATCACTTGCACGGAAACATTACACGTTCGGATGGAGCATACAGCATTTTCAAAGATTGTATTTTAGTGTTCGCGGCGGTTACTACATTTTATTTGTTTGCTTTCTCATAACACTTGTCGTTTACTACAACTTGTCAGTACTTTTTTAGAATAAGTTAGTGTATTTACTACAATTATACAGGTCGTGGGTTAATATTGATATATTTTGGCGATTACAGCAACTTAAGCAGCTGAAAACAATGTTTACAACATTTTTGGCGTACACAAACAAAAATGACAACTGCTGTAAGCGCCAAAAACTTTGCCCTTCTCATTTACAAAAGATTTAAATATTGCCATTTTATAGATCAATTTTTTTCAGCCAAGGATTTTAAAAATGGCATTTCCATAACCACTAATTTAAAAGTTACGATTTTTTTTTCAATCTGATAAGTTATTTGGCTCTGATGAACAATTTGGTCTTTGGCTGTTACAGCAGTATTGCTTCCTTGCGACGATATAGTGTTAATTTAAGGTTTATTTATGTATTATTACAATAGATTTTATAATATCCTTCGTGATAGGAGTTTATCTGTGATGTGGACGATACTTCACAAGTGTAAATATGTTGATTAATTTCATAGAAACACTTAAATCAATAATATATTATAAGTGTGACAAATTTCATTTTCAATTTTGGAAAAAAAATATTGGATAAGCGATAGTGGTTTGCTAAGTTTGGTGACTTATCAGGGGTGAGGTCTTGGCGGTGAATGTCTCTGACACACTGACCTCCAGATTTCTAACCACCCCTCATACTTTTTTACTTCCCAGAAGTTGATCCCTTTCGTTTAATAAAAAAAAACACTTCACACAGCATCCCCAAAGGCAACGTAAGCCTCGAGGGGATATATTTTTTTCGGGCTTCCGGTGTGGAGAAAATGCAAAAAAGTTCACTATTAAAATAAAGACATTGCTTAAACACAAATTTCACTACAAAAAGGGTTATAATTTAATTAAAAATATCAGAAATTATCATTTTTAATTTGAATTCAGTTAAATTTCAGATTTATTTGATTTGTTCCCTTTACCTAACATGATAAACATTTTATTACTTTAATAACTGTTTTTAGTAAGTACTGACTAACAATACAAAATAAATAACTACCTGTGACCATAAATATTATAATATCAAAATACACGATGAAAGGAAGCAGAAAACAAAGGGAACATAATTTTATTGTATTATTATGAATATTAAAAAAAAAACTTTTGTACAGAGTGCTTTAACAAAGGGCCAGGCATTGATATCCGTTCAATATCGTTGTTAATAATACACTATGTAATTACCTAATTAGTTTTTTTAAATAAGCTTCACAATGGAGTCCCTCAGGAAAATAATTCACTGAAGGGCCCATTTCATCTTTCGGGATGCGGTGTGGAGTTTCTTTTTTTAACAGGAAGGAGAGGAAGTACTAGAAAGGTATGAGAGATGGGTAGGAATCTAGGGATCAGCATATCCAGTAGTGACGGATTTACGCGTTTATTCCTCCCACTGAAGTGGTAAACAATGTTCCGAGAGAGTCCTGCTGGAGGTGTCTCTCTAAACCATCCGGCCTGCCTAGCAGTTGGTGGGCAGACGCATCCGTCGCCAAGATTTGAATAAACCTCACCTCATGAACCCGGGCATTAAGTCACCAAACATGGCGAACCACTTGGGACGACCTATAGGGGTTAGTAAACCAATAAACGGATCCCAGGCGGCGGTACTAATACCCGCCTCCCAATTAAAAAAAATATAATTAAACCGCATACATTATCATACGATATATTTATTTCTAAAATTTTGATTTTGGAGAAATTGATGTATTCTTTCTTTTGCTTGTAACATTAAATACATTCTATCACTGAATATTTATAAACCAATTTAGAAATATGTTCATGTAAGCGAAGTTATATATCAATATTTTTTCATTTTTCACATTTATTAATAATACTTGTTCTGGTAAAAATGATTTGAAAAAAAATTAAAAATCATAATTGTTTCTTGAAGAGGTAATCAATTTTATTTCCATATCAATTTAAGCTATAAAAACAAGAAAATACTTTTTACACAGAAATATCAGTGGCGGATCATGGGTATTAGTGTACTAGAGTACTAATATTAAAAAAAAATTCAACATTTAGTATTTATTTTAGTCTTATTACTACTACTAGTACTTCTTTACGCACGCTTGACTTGAGGGGTAAAGTGGCGAATGTGTAACGAAAAGTGAAATGCCTTGCGAACGGGCTCACTGTAAAAGCAAGAGAGAGCAGTGTGCGCGCACATTTTCTTTATCTCTTCCTCTCATAGCCAGTGCATGAAATATTTCAGTCAGTATTTTGAAATACCGTGACGCGCCAAACGCGGGGGGGAGCGGACATCGATGCGCACTGCTTGATCGGGCGAGGCGAAAGATAATAAATTTAAATAAATATTTGTAGAAAATTAATTTTAGTATATATTTTATACATATATAGACATACATATAGATGGAGCTAAAGAAGTATTTACTTCAGTCGTGTGGTCTAAAGCACACACGTTTTTTAATTAATATAAGCCTTCTAGCATACCCAAAAGTCACGAGCCGCCACTGACATAATGTATGGCAATTTTTAATGAAGCTTACGCTAGGAAATTTTATAGTGTTGTTTAGAAAATTAAAATATTAAGTAAAGTTAAAATATTTATTCATTTATAAATAATAATATAATAAAATGGCTCAAACTAATTTAATTCGCTTCAATGTACCAAAGTACTAATAACTATGACCGACTCGCTAATGGAAAACATTATTAATATTAATTTTATAGTTTTGTATTATTAAATATATTTATGTTATGGTTTAATATTAATAATATCGTTTTGTTATTTATTTTAGCACAATCAAATAAATTAATCAAGAATAGTTGCAAAATTAAATTACTTATTGTAAATATTTTTTTTTGTTAATAATTTGTTTTCATTAACCCTACAGAGGCCCTGAGGAACATAATTTGCCATCTAAGTCTATGTCATATTTGGGATGCAGTAAGTCTGTTTAAGGAAAGAGAAGAGAGGAAGTAACGGGAAGGAAGAACGTATGAAATTTGAGTTGAAATTCAGGAGTGACGGACGTATGAATCTATTCCTAATCGAGAGACCAGCTGCAAAGGTTAAACCAAGGTTTTTTTTTTATAGAGAACCACTTTTCACAAGAGTCCCAACTACTGATCCCGTCTGGAGCCAGTGAGACTATAGCATCCCCAATTAAGGTATGTTGTGAGGCTGAAGGTAAGTGGGGAAGGGAAGGAGATAGGGAAGAGGAAGGTGGGGAAGTACCTGTCTATTGAGATCTAGCCACTAAATAAGGTTAAAGCCATTTCAAGCAACGTTTCAATTCTGAATGGTGGTCTTACATCAGGGCGATACTGAGAGTATCTTCCTCTTCCTCTCTGGACTACGCCCGCGCCGGTTGTCGAATAGGGTAAGATATGGCAGAGATGTAGTTTATCCAATAAATTATACTAAGGGTCTTTGGCACCTATACCCGCCCTCTAAATTGCATAAATAATAAAAATAATTCTCACATCGCATAGAAAAGTGTCGTAAGTCAAAATTTTCTATTGTGCGCTTTAACTCTGAAAAGTAAAGAGATTGTGATTACCACATCAAAATCTATTTAATTTAGGTCATTCGATCTCCTCAAGATCTCGCTAGTGTCTCTTTTCGACGAGACCGCGTATTCATCATTCAATAATTTGTTTAGACTTTCCTGATAAAACTAAACCTTTGACTTGCGACACTTTTATGTTGTGTTATGTTCGAGCACAATTTCTAAAACACTTTATGAATACAATATATTTATAATGTAGATACTTAGGTACAATTCATTACTAATTTCCATCCATTTAATAAAAGAATGATTCTATTCCACTGATGATATAAAGCGGGAAATATACATAGAAATTTCTTTCTTTCATTTTAAAGCGGGAAAGGAAACAATTCCATTTTATTGCCGGCCATTAAAGCAAAAAGTTATTATTTTATTTGAATGTTTTACGTAGGTAAGTGGAGGTACAACGAAATACGAACTTGGAATGGCTCGGAACATCTATTATTAAATATACGATTCGGAAAGTATTTTCGAGAAAATGGTTATACCTGTGTGGGTGAACGACTCGGGTCGGATGTGTTGGCTCGTCTAAAGGTGTGTGTGCCCAAACAATGTACCACCACTTTGAGCAGGCGCTACTTATTGCTACAATTTAATATCAGATCTACTACGTCTACTAACGTAATGGTCGATTTCGATATGATATTTTATACATAATATATTTGTGTAAATACTCGAATACTTACAAGTGAATTACAATGATAAAGGGACAGGCACTTCGTCTTCACAAATCGTCGAATAAACATTGGAACACTAGTTATCCTATGTTGTTTTTGGATTACTCCTATGTTTTAAGTCAAACAACTTTTTTTTGGAAAAAGGTATGAGAGGTGGGTATCCAGGAGTGGCTTACGTATGAGTCCATCCCTCCCTCAACGGTGCATGACAATGGGTCGAGAGAGGATACTGGAAGAAAACTATGTTGTCAATAATAAATTATTACTCCTGGGCCCCAGATAAGGAAACGAAATGGATTCAAGAAGTACCATCAATATTTGTGAAAGGTTTTTATCCAAAGTCAGGAAAAATTGAGGTTAATTTAAGACTATTTTTTAAATTTGAATACCGCACAAGCGTACCAACTGCTCCCGCCTGGAGCCAATAAGACTGTGGCATCCCCATTTTGGGTATGTGGTGAGGCTGAAGATCGTGGGGAAGAGAGGGATAGGAAAGTACCTGGCTATCCAGATGTGATCACCAAACATTTAACGCCATAAAAGCCATTTCAAGCAGCTTTGCAAGGAGGCCGTCAACACACAAAACGCTCTTGTCGGTTTTTCAATTCTAGTATTGAAAACATACCTACATTGTATTTTCTTATTACACGTGGTTTTTGGTCTGTATCGTGCAATAAGTTTAGTAGGAACTCAATTCTCAAATAGTTCAGCGGAAACTCGTTCGCAAGGAATTCGGGGAAACTAAAATTACGTCAAAAATAATATTTCGCCGCACAAATCTCTGTACGTACAATTTATAATTTTAAATATATATTATTGAATTTTTTTACTGTTTGTGTTTATTTCAATGAAAGGTAGTGACAACTAATGAAAAAAAACATATTTGAGTACATTGTGTTTTATAAATAAAATACATATTGCTTAGGTACTTTCTTATCATTCCTTCCTTACTGTTTATTAATTTCCCGTTTGTCATAAATATGATACGTGCAAATAATCTATCTGTAAAGACATTTCCAATAATTCAAAGGTTACGGCTTGTAAGTCTTAGTTGAAAGCTTGTAAGGTACTGCTATAAATCTTAGTTGCAGATTAGTTACTAGCTAATACTTCTTAGTTTTAAGTCACTAGTAATAAGTCTTAGTTATTAGCTTATTAGTCATAAGTTATGATTATTGTAAGTCACTAGTCATTCATCTCAGTTGCAAGCCAACTGTGATAAGTATTAGTGATAAGTTGAAAGTTAGATGTATGTATTAAGTTTTTGCGCTTTTTAATGATTTTTTTAAATGAAAATTATTATTTGATATATTTTATTTTCCTGCCCTCTGTGTCCGGGTTTGATAAGATAGGAGCTTCCACTTTAAAAAAGTAGGTCGTGCGACGTTGGTTTTATTTATTGGATATAATGATAAATGGGGTTCTTCTAAGCGTCTTTCCTGGCCAATGATGAACAAATTAGATCTAAATAGAGACACGCAATTGAGACATTTAACAAAGTGCATCTCATTGCACAAGGATGCCGCTCGGTGCATCTAGTAGACCAGAGACGACCGGATGGAACATCATCTGAATTGGCGGTGCGCATCGTATGAAGTGTACTTGCATCATTCAATAAGTCCGCAATCCATATTATAATTCGCACGGGGACCATGTCCGACTGCAGGCTGGGGAGAGTGTGCCATTGCAAAGACGGATATTAGCGATAAAGCAATGAGCGCTAATGGGGAGGGCAAGCGTTCAACCACCTTGTGACTTGTGGTTGCACAGCGCTCCAGGGTCCCTTTTAGATGATGTATCAATTATCCGATTTAGAACTCATCCGTTAGCATATAACACCAAACGTCACCGACACTAGCACTACATTCTACCCTTGGGTTGCTTCCATTTGAGCTAATAGTGGCCACCTAACACATATTACATATTATTCGTCAATACAAAACCAGGCGAAGTGCGATTTTATTACGCAACTCCAAGTAGTTTCACTAAAGGATTATAACATCTTTATGGAGGATGTGCTTACCCTTTTTGGAAAACATACAAATAAGATACTACAGAATTGTAAGGACTCCAGGCCGAAGATGAGAACATTGTAGGGTACTGTTAAAATGTACTTAATGATTTGAAAAAGTGTACATATCATGGACCCAAACGGGGTGACCGAAAGGTTCCAACATTTGCATAAGGGCTTGTGAAAGATTCAACAGATTTTATTGAAGAAGGGGACTTTTAAGCAGTGTACGAAGTGGTCGTATTGATGCAGAAACCACCCTCTCTGAGTACAGTCGCAAAAGGCCTCATGGTCGAGAAAATCGAAAGGGGTCGAAGAAGAGAAAAAAACTCTAGTCAACAAGTGGTTCAAAATACCCTAAGCTAGATCTAGTTGACGCCGGTAATAAAGACTTGTGTTTTCTCCGTTGAATTTATCGCTTTGCGACGGATTGCTGAAGGTTGTTGCGCGCGCTCGAATATTCAATTCGCGTAATCCACGTCTATTGCTTCAAATAAAGGGCTGCTTTCCCCACGGTTTCAAGTCCCCGGATCAACTGACTGTGCTCCGGATTTTATCCTTGCATTTTGACTGCCGAGAGACGATCTTTGTCTGGATAAATTGAAGAACCGGGAAACAACCCCTGTTGACAAAATGTGTAATTCCATATTAAACAGATATTTTAAACACTGCACGATTTCTACAATATATTATATTGCCTACCTTTCTGTCTATATAAACTATGGTGAAAAACGATCAAGAGTAAAATAATTGACAAAACTGGGGTGAAAACATGAAACATGTTCGCAGGGTGCTTGATAATAATTACTACGACCTTTTGACAAAAAATTAACACAAAAAATTGAAGTCTTTGGCTTGAGTCCCCTATATTAAGTTATGTGGTCCCTTTCAAATTTCAACCGCATTTTTACGAGTGAAAGTGGACTAAATAAAATTTAAAGTATATTTATATGCTAACGAATGAATTTTAGACAATAAAGTAGGTTAAATTTCAATGAAAATTGTATTTTATTGATACCGCTTCTAATAAGAACATTACATTACATGGATATGTTTATTCTATTTTTAGGGATGTTGTAGAAGGGCTGTTTTAGGGCTAGGATGGAGATAAAGTTCTGGGAAGGATCTTCTTGGGTAGGGATTGAATGTGTCCAGGAGTGACGGACGTATGAATCTTTCCCTCTCACTGGAAGGCAGGCGATGGGTCAAGCCGGCTGGAGAGGTCTAGATTAGTCTCAACTCTCAACTCAGTCCCTCCCGATCCGGCCTGCTATATAATAGGTGAGAAAACGCGTTAACCGCCAAGACCTAGATAAACCTCACCCATTAACCCGGACACCCCAATTAAATCACCACAACTTGGAGTGACCTATGGCAGGTATGTTGGTTATCCAAAAAAAGGAAGTAAATTAAGAATAAAGAAAAATAAACAATTAACGATGCCGAATATTATAAAACTATATATTTCGAACACCGAATTAAAAGAAAACATTGAACTGAACGCATATTACAACTATTTTAAAATTTATTACTAACTTTGTGGTAGAGCTTTTATCAAGGTTGTATAACAACGCAACAAGTTGTTTAACATGTTAATAATAATTCAACCCAATGAAGCCACGGTTGTGTTTGAAACTGGTTGGCCTTTAAAATCAAATAAAATGGACTTTACATTAACAGATATTCAAAATTCGTATAAAAACTGCTTTAAATAACCGTAGCCAAAAATGGTTCATTTGCAACTAATATAATAATATTATGCATACCAGAATAGTATATATACGAACAACAGAAGAGAATATATACAATGTACTTACCGAAATGTCATTTTTAATTCAACGAAATCGGTCACAAAGATATTTTTAAGGAGAAATTTACTTTATTTAGTGTTTCACGCAAGTGACATTTCAACAGTTTAATTTTCAATACAGTAGGTGATCGAATTATGTGATCACACGCGAATTTATTCACATTTTACAGCATGTGGTATTGGCATTGTAAGTGATATTACATTAAAACGCTAAGTAGATAGTACTTCAAGACATTATACATTATACAGGTACCTACTTATGCAGCAAAATTATTGAAAACGGATAATTAGCAGAATTAAACGTCGCAGAGTGCAACTATGGAGAATGCAGTTTCCGTTGTAAGCGTTTTTATTCCTAATAATGGAGGTAACTAATTGATACGGTGGAATAGTAATTAATTTATTTTGTGCCCATTTTAGAAAAAGGTTCTACCTGCAGTGTGCCCTTAGCGCTGGGAGGAAGGGGAAGAGAGGGGGGGAGATCACGCCCACAGCACTACATACTAAGACAGACACGCATAACAGGTGTACAGCCACCGACCGCAATACTACTCGAATGGATGGATTCAATAACTATTATTAGAGTTTTATTGCGTAAAGTTTGAGATATAAAAATACGTCTTTAAAGTGAGTTTCTAAACCTATCGCAACCTTGTATAGGAAACATAATGGATGTGTCTACCTACCGTAAGCTAATTTTAAGCCATTGCTGGAAGAATGCCACGATGCACTTGAAAGAAGAGATAAGATAAAAGACAAATAAAAATAATTTCTTTAACGATCGACCGTGCTAGGTACAAAGATGTAACGATTTTTTTACCAAAAAAATTAGGCAGCATAGAATGAGAATCTGTTCGTATGAAACTTTAAAAACTTTGGAAGGATGTTGCACATCAACTATCAGTTTGCAACGTAACTCCAATCATGAGCAATTGAGCTTTTAATCAAATTAATAATAATGCGAGATCCATTTTTTGTTCCAGAGGCGGCTGGATCATTAGGTCAATAGGACATTGACCACCCAAAAAATTTAAAGACAACAATATAGTTAATCTAAAATATTATACAAAAAAAATAATATTAGTCACATCTGGATCCCGTTTGGATACTGTTTGTATTACATTATTCTTTTTTTTTCAAAAAAAAGAGATGAAACTCTAAAAGCTTACAAGGCATAATTTCATAGATTGAATTCCAGTGTAATTACATCAAATTACAAGCGATAGAACTGTATAATATAAATTATAAATCTTCAGTAGGTAGATTATTAACGCGATCTCATTAGCTTCCGATAATTTCCCCGGCCGCTGTGAATGCACCTTATTATTGTTAATATAACGCGCAAGAAAAGGATATCAACCCGAAGGGGAATAATTATTACTATTCATGTAATTTTCTGCACGCTCGATAATAAGAAACGCAGCTGTGAGAGTTTGCGCCAAGATAGGTACCCATCTACCTGGGCAATGTATTATTTAAATTAAGTTATCGACGATTGATCGATTAATACTTTACATGAATGTTGGAACTAGCTTAATTTTATTTTAATGCATTTTATCTTGGCAACATAATCGACAACAAGGATCTCCAGTCATTTTTTTTAAATATGCACCTACAATGAAGATATGTCACGACCAATTGAATCAAAAATATTGAGTACCTAGTACAAAAAAATTGAGATGCCCACTCATAGGTAATACAAAACAAATATGATGCCAAAATTTTTAGACCTTTATCAGTGTAATTTATATTTCTGACTTCCCAGAGCTTCCGAGACTATTGCAACCCCTGTGAATAAAATATTACGAGGGTCACGATCAATGTTTTTTTTCTATCCGATTTTTATATGATTTTTAGTGGCGTAGCAACAAAAATAATTTCCAGATAAAAGTGCCAAAACATTATTATGTTGGGAAAGCATTACTCAAAGAACCCCTTATATTAGTGGGCCGAGAGTTGATCCCCGACATTTGGCTCCGCGAAATGATGTTTATTATGAAAATATAATTTTTGTGCATTATTTACCAATTTCAGACCTGAAAAAGACTTCAAAAACAGCTTTCATAATAATTTGGTATGGATGTCAAACGAATGTCGAGCTTGTGTACCTACTTACACACTGATATGTACTGTATATGGTAGCTTTTTTCTTGATGCATTTGAATCAAAATATATTTTATACTTTTTATCCTTTTGCAGTAGGTATACCGTATTTTCGCAAAACCGACTGTATATTGTATAAAAGTATGCTGTCGTGCAACCCTTTATTTTGTGTCTACGCCACTTGTTTTGCCTGATTTAACCCGATCTTATGCAATTAAAAATATATAATAAAATTTATTTCTTATAATTGCCGTTTTAGGCAGTAGATACTTGCTTGATACGCAGGAAAAAAATATTTAAATATAAAGAGGAATTTAGTTTTAAAGATAAGAAACCATTGCCTATTGGACAGATTTGGTAGAGATTCTTATCGCGGAAAGTCCGCACACATTAGAACATACATAGGTACGTTAAAAAGAACAGTAATTCTTAAAATGTTTTATGTTTCTCGCTTTTAAAATAGTCGTGATATCGGGAGAGGTCACAGCACGTCACTGTTATGTATTTAAATTGTATCTATAAGTATAATAGAGCACCGTTTAAGAGATGCATAACAAGCATTTTGTCATTGTGAGACACATTAATTTAATGAATGTCTATTCATCTATTATGCGCATTGTCAATCGTCAATGGAAATTAATATCATAAAACCGACGCGACCTCAGGCCACGTAGGGTCTTGATTCGTAATCCACTCGTGGTTTTGATCACTTGTACTAATTTCAGTAACCAAAAACGTATCAAAACAAACACCCAATGGCTTAGTGACTAAAAAAAGTATATAAGAAAAATGTTTAATAATTCATGTTCATACTCGTATTATCCATACGAAGAAACCTTTGATTTTGAAACAAGTAGATAATTGTGATTATTCGATATGTATTCATTTTATTTAAGTACCTTTAATACCTTGAAAAAAGTTACTATAATAAACCCTCAAGGATATTTTCTACCCAGAGCAAATGCGATTAAGGCATTCTAAAGAAATTATTCTTAGGTTACTATTTTGAGCAGAAAAGAGCAAAAACCGGCCAATGTATTGCATAGCACTTTAACTGCATATATTTATTTATTTATTACACGCCCTTATGGGCTACTACATTTTAGTTAAATAGATGAGTATCACAGTTATTTAAAAAAATTCTAAATTAAAAAAATAAAGAAAGCATAATACAGTGAAAATAAAAGTAAAACAAAAGCATATACATACAACAAAATATAACAATAAATGCATATAATAAAATTAGATACATAAGTAAAAAATATAAGAAGTTTCACAAAAAAAAGATATTCAATATATACAAAAAATGACCGGTCAGTAGTTGAGTGAGCATCGCGTTTGGGTCTCACCCGGGCTTTCCGTGTTCGATTCCTCGGCTGGCTAAGTCCTCCACCACAACACAAGCAACATCTTCCGCTTAGTGTGGTGGTAGTAGGAGATTTTCAAATGTTGTTGGGTTATTCGTAACCCGGGAAGGTTTGTCTTTCTTTAAAAATGCAGAGATTATAGTCTATTTATGTCTAAATATATGAAAGAATTGAAATAAGCAATGTTTATACTTATTGTTTTAAATGTGAAATATATCTCCCAGATCAGAATATTTATTTCCGAGACTTTGAAGTCTCGGTATCGGGGAATTTTGATAAGAGAGTGTCCTGGTGTTATTAAAATAAAATGGTAGTAAATTTCGGCAAGATCTTTTAGGTATGTGGATATTGATTAATTGAAGCAATTCTGGACAGTCAATTTTGTAATGCAGTATTTTATGTAATAGTATTAAATCTGTATTCTGGAACAAACGATTATTTTTTATTGTTTATTTAGTTTTACAACTTTCCCATCTAGGATTTGTCCTATTTAGATGAGATGAAAGGACAAAACAAGTGTTTTTAGTATTTTTGTCACTAGTCCAACGAGTTAGCCTTTTGGTGGCCGTTATCTCTTGCTCCGGCAATGGCTATTATATTATTATTGTGGAGCCAACTGTTGGCTGGACTCGCGGCAGATGGACGGTAAAGTGCAGCTTCCTGCAATTTACAGCGTGTTTTATAAATAAATGCGCATTATTTTATTAGCTCTTTCCATCATTGCCAAAAAAAGGTTTCATCTTTTTTTTCATTATTCTTAATTACTGCGAATGCAATTTGTCAACAGGTCATTTCCACATTGTTAATTATAATACTAAAGCACAGATATATATACTTATAAAAACCGCAGTATAGAAATGGAAGAATAACATTTCAAATTACTACAATACAAAGACATAAAACACATAGACAGGCTACGTACTCTTAGACAAGAACACACTGAATATATTTCGTTATACGTGGGACAAAATATATTTAAAGAGAGATTTGCCTAGTGTATATATAATTTAGATTAATTTAGATTATTTACCAAGTATCTTGTGCAGGGTGAAAAGATCTATATTGTGGAGAAAATAATTATACATATAAACGGATGCGGCTTTGCAGTTGTTTCTTTATTGATTAGAGATTTATCTTAATATAGCAACTCTTAAGATGACTATTCTGAAGATGACCATAATAGGATGAAAGCGGTAACGGTCAAAAATAAAATAATGGAAAAAATTTAACTTGTTTGAATATGTCAATGTAATGGAATTTCACCACGAATTCCAACGTAGAAAGATATTGGTCCCAAGGAAAGATGATTTTTTTCTTCATCATTATACATATATTTATTTATTGTGAAAAACGGCACATCCAATTATATTTCACAAATTACAGTTAATAACATACATACTTTAAATTACATATGTAAAGATGAAATGGATTTGTTTGAAATGATTTATGAATATGTATTTAAAAATAGTTATTGCGATCTTAAAGTCAATTTGGTTTAAATTTAAAATGTCTATCTCAGAGGAAAGGGGGTTACACATCGTAATCATTCTCCCCAAATGCATGACCATTGATAGGTTGGTCCTGTCTCTTTGAAAAATAGAAAGTCTGTACTATCAAGCTCTGATAAAATTATCGTTAAGTTAATTTATATTATACTAGCTTCTGCGCGCGACTTCGTCTGCGCAGGATTAGTAAGTACTTACATTAGCTTATTTTCTTTTCGTAGGTCTCATCTATGTTTACACAAAAATTCTTAACCTATTTATTTAAAATATCTATAATTCTTGATTCGATTCAAGGGTGTACTTCAAATAAATTCACTAATTTAAATATTTTCTAAAATAGAATTTTGGTTTTAAAATCATTGTTTTTCAAAATGTCACTCTCAAATTTTGACATTTTCATTATTATTTGTAATACATGGAAAATAGCAAATTTGGGTATAAATTATAGCCGTTATGTTATTCTGATGTATGAGCTATATTATTGTAAAGTTTCATTAAAGTCAATTCAGCAGTTTTTGCGTGAAAGAGTAACAAACATACATACATCCATACAAACTTTCGCGTTTATAATATTAGTAAGATTTATATCTTACTAATATTGTACATTACACTAACTATGTTACAAACCGAATCATTAGAACTTTGTGATGATTTAAAAAGCTAGCTAATTGAGAAAAAATTGTTAAAGATATTGTTGTTAATCCTGATTTATTTGAAGTAGGAGATCTTCAAAAATTACATAAAAATAAAAGGTCGAGTAGATTAAGGCATTTGTCCCTGTGAAACAAGAGTTCCTGGGTTCGAGTCCTAGTTTCCGTTTTATTTTTCATATTAGTATTATCTTTTTCTTCAATGATATATAACATTGATTGGTATGACCGTCAAAGGTTATTATAACAATAATTATTGAAAAAAAAAACAGAACTAAAAATGTTTGTAAAACGAAGTAATTTATTTGCAATAAATTAATTATGAAACACCATGTACCCAAGAGATTACTTACGAGCGTACGTCGGATATTCTGCCATTCTACTGCTATTATTACAATACCTAATTTGAAGCGCAAATTAACATTCATTTCGTTATTATGTTATTCCTACTCGTACGGCAATTTACCCTATTTTAACTACTAAATTACAACGAAAAAAACACATGTCAATACGATGAAGTCTGCGAACAAAGCGGCCCGTGGGAGGGCTAGGGCATGTGACAGTAACAATGTTATATTATAATTATTACGGAAACATGAACATTACAATTATTTCCGTGGACGGGATACGGGATCGGTCTACAAACTACAATTATACCTACAGAAAAGCTATCAAATTACACATTTCAATGCTTATTGTAAACCGACTTCAGGCTTCAGGCTTGCAGGTAAGCGTTTTAAAAAAAGAAGAAGATGCTTTGAAAGGGAGATAATATGTAAATAGAAGGTTAGAGCTAACGCGCTAATATTAAAAATGACTTTTATCTAATTAACCGAAAATCGTAAAAATATTTCATAATACATAAAACACGACTCGTTGATATTAGAACAAAAAAAACTCGACAAATGTTTAAAGGAGAATTTAAAACGTGTTTTAATACTTTTTGGAATACTCCTTGTATTTTTTTTATTTATTGAAGGAATTTTAAATACACATTTTTTTTTATAGTGAATACCTCACAAGAGTCCCAGTCTGAAGCCAGTGAGACTATGGCGTCCCCAATTGGGGTATGTTATGAGGCTGAAGGTAAGTGGGAAAGGGAAGGAGACGAGGAAGAGGAAGGCGGGGAAGTACCTGGCTATTCAGATCTAGTCACTAAACACGGCTAAAGCCATTTCAAGCAACTTTTCAATTCAGAATGGTGGTCTTACACCAGGGCGATACTGAGAGTATATTTTACTCCGGAACGTGCCGCAAATATACTATATATTATTTTTAATAATTAATTGTACAATAACACAAATCAATTAATTAAAATTTATTCGCCGGGTTCGAACCCGCGACCTTCGGAATGGCAGTCCAACGCCCTACCGCTGGACTACGCCGGCATACTAATATATAAGTATTATCTTCCTAAAAAACACAATATATTTAAAAAAAACTTAAACATTTAAAATGTGAAAGAGAAATATGTTTTAAATCAGTCGAAATTGGGAATGCGGGGTCGCCATTTTGGCAAAATTTAAAACCTTACAATTACAATTAAACACAATAACTGGAAGCGCAGGGGAACCGAATTTTGCAGGAATCGAACCCGAAACATACCGATACAAACGCGTTGGTAAAGGCTTTCAGTAATACGCATGGCGACCAACGTTTTAGTTTTAGAATAATGCGCTTTCGAAGAACAATGCATTCTGGGGGCTTTATATTCGGAAGTAGTTGGGTATCATTGTGGAGTTTCAATTTGAGAGGCGGGTACGGGTTCCGCCGCCCCAGAAACCATTTATTGGAAAACCAACATCCCTGACATAAGTCACCCTAAGTGGTTCGCTAAGTTTGGTGACTTAGCAGAGTGATGTTTATCCAGGTTTTGGCAGCGGATGCTATTGCCCACCTAATGCGTGGCGGGCCAGATCGGTAGAGACGTTGTGAAAGACCTTTTGACCTCTCCAGCTGGACTCTCTCGACTCATCGCCTTGTACTGCAGTGGGAAGGAGGAATTCATAGTTTCGTCACTCTTGAATATACCGATCAGATTTCAACGCGCCTCTACAACCTTTTTCCTTCCCAGAACTTCATCTCCTTCATTTACCTAAAAAGGACCCCCAACACAGCTTCCCCAAAGATGACACAGGCTAGAGGGATTTTATATTCCTCCGGGCCTTATAATTTTTTTGTTAAATACCGGACATTACGTCGAAATGAAATGTGAAATCTGTTTATGACCCATTGACCAGCGGCTGAGAATTAAAGTTCCAAAATGCTTGCAACTGTACAGAGGAGGTTTCGAAGAGAAAGATCGATTATTCCCCGTATCAAATTTTATTTGAGTTATTTCATTTAAAATTTGATTTAATATATACATACCTACATTCATGTAAGCAATAAAAATGCTCAAAACGCATGATAATAAATCATTAAATATCGTGTACTTAAGTATTTATGATTTTTCAATTGTGAAAACAAAGTGTGTAAAAAAATTTTAAATATTTTAATTTGTAAGACCGGAAATAATTAGGCAAACTGAAGTATTTTTGTCACAAAACACGTAATCAGATTTTTTTAATTAATTTTATTTGAACTAAAATAAAACTTCTGAAAACTGGCTTTACTAGTTAATGTTTTGATTTATTTTAATGAAAGATTATATGATTTGAAATTTGTGTTGTATAATACAATATTTCGTTGGAACATATAACAAATCTGCCTACGATCTACGGTTTAACCTTATTATATAAACAATTAACTTGTTTGTTTCCTAAATTAAAAAAAAAAACTGACTTTACCAGATAAAACAACAATCTTTCAAAATCTTTTTTTTTTGTAAAATGGAGTCAATACGTCTAGAATTTGATTTAAAAAGGACAAATTTCCGGTACTGTCTAGCTATACCCTCTTAAGGAAGTACATTTTCTTTCAAAATGTTCGAAAATCATAGAGATTGTGTTATCCATGGATAGTTTAAAATCGTTAAAATATTACAAAAAAGTATTACAAGAAAGTTTGTTTTTGTTTATACAAAAAAATCGGGTTCTCTGACGTTATTGATAAATTTGGTTAATGTGGTGAAACAATGTATTAACTTTTTAATATATATATATATTTTTTAAATTTCAAAACATTTACCATCAATAGATTAGGTTACTTTGGTTAAGATGTTAATAATATAATTATTCCTATATATATATTTGTGACAGGATGTCCGTCCGAATTAAGGGAAACTCGCTCCAATTCTGAACCGCGCTTAATTGGTTTAAAGTGTGGTTACTCCGTGGCGCTCCCGCTAACCCGAAGTACCCGTACTGATTGGAATAAGGTCACCCAAGTTCCCGGACTTGGAGGGAAACATAGGACTGCTTATTCTTAAGATTTGTGGAAACTTCAACGAAATAATCTAATAAAATTATTATAGAAAAGGGTGGATAATTAAGGTTCCTGTATTTAAAACAGTATGTTCATGTTAGCATCATATTCTTTACATCACCATACAATATATTTCCTTTTCCGTCTAAATGTGGTTTTAAAACTCAACATCTTACAACAAAGTTCGTTTTTCTTTCTAGTTAATTAGTGATTCGTGATACCGCTGTCATGAATCGAGCTCCATATTTAAAAAATGTATAAGTAGCCACTCGAGCGCTTCTTGCAACAATATGGCACTATT
This sequence comes from Limnephilus auricula, assembly GCA_951813805.1. NCBI lineage: Eukaryota > Metazoa > Arthropoda > Insecta > Trichoptera > Limnephilidae > Limnephilus > Limnephilus auricula. Next base: position 37,089,292 of record OX638391.1, read on the forward strand.
TCCAAAACCACAGATTGCTTTGTTGCCAAAATATGGCATTTTTTAAAGTAAATACTTCTTTGCGCACGCTTGACTTGGGGGGTAAGCTAGCGAATGTGTAACGGAAATTGAAATGCGTTGAAAAGAGAGGGGGCAGTGCACATGTTCTTTCTCTCTTCCTCTCATAGCCAGTGCGTGAAATATTTCAGTCAGTATTTTGAAATACCAGCGACGCGCCAAACGCAGAGGGAGCAGACATCGATGCTCACGGCTTGATGGGGCGAGGCAAATGATAATAAATTTAAATAAATATTTGTTGAAAATTTAAATATGTATATACTTTATACATACAAACATGTATATGGACATACATATATATGGAGCTAAATAAGTATTTACTTCAGTCATGTGGTCTAAAGCACACTCTTTTTTTATTATTTTTATGGAAGCCACTTAATAATATATTGTACAATCAAAATATAATAAAATAAATATTCTCAAGGTTCTTAAAATGATTTAAAGTTAACGACCAAAATTTTTTTTTTTATAAATCCTGCGAATATGTCATAATAGAAACAAGATATGTGAATTCATTGGCTATATAGAACTGTAATCAGTTCAAATTCGGAGGTGAACGGAAAAATTTCCTTTAGCCATCCGAGAAAAAAGTTTTAAATTGCTCTGTTGCTCCGGTTAATAAACATAACAATAGATAAACAGGTTTAGACAAATAAGCATTTATAAAGTTAAAGCAAATAAGTTTTTTTGCGATTTATTTATGTTTAAATAAAATGACGCCACAAAGGAAATAAATTTGAATAACGTTTATCGAAAAATACGTTAATACCTACATAAATCTACTCATCCAATCCACAATACCATCAAACACACTGTCGTTAATTTACTCATCCCATTATTTAAAAAAAAAAACACCAAGCATATAAAACTAAAAATGTTGCATGAGATTATCAAAAAGAGCAAGAAATGATAATAATGGTAATTACTAACATAATGCAACAAGGTTTTATAATAATATCGATTTTTTGTATCGTGTGGTTTCATTCAAGCCACAAATAATAATAAGAGTACGAGCCGAATCCTTTGAATTCCAGGCCTGAATGTTCTACACTCTACACACTACACACTACCACCATTCTGTAGTATAGGTATACCACCTACCCAGTAACACTGACAGACCAAGCGTAGATAGACGCCTATTCTTAAATACTATTCTGTATTAATTGCTTCATTCTTTCAAGTCATTTTTAGTGGGGTTCTTTTCATTATCTTATTGAAAATGAACGTTATTCTTACGACATTATTACGAATCATTTTATGTTATAGGGTTGGGGTCGTCAGACACTTTCTACATTTACACCTCAATCTATCTCTTACCGAGTGACAAATCAGTAAGATAAATATTCTAATCAAATCCTTGTATAATATTTTGTACCGTCATAAAATTTCGCTTTTGCTTTACCAGAACATTATTCATATGTTATTGTTAAAATATATAATAGGATGAAATAATGGCATAGGTTAAAGACTTAACAATTTGGAAGCTTTGCAAATAAAAAAATCAGTAAATTCAAAGGAATAAATCATTAATAACCTACTAAATATAACCTTCAGTCCAATTTTAAGTATGTTCCCCGTGTCTTCACTTATCCCCCATTCCCCTCCTCCCTCTGACGCTCTGTACCACTCTAGTATACTGTCCCTTTCTTTCATAATATTATGTATATATATATATATTTGTACTTCTGTATTTGTAGACATTATTTTTGTAACAGTCCTGATGATGGTACGGAGGTACCGAAACCGGTAGACGTTAAATAAAAATAAACTTACTAAAAACAAAGTATTTTCTTTTCGAAATAAATTAAACAAATAATTAGTATCAATTACTATTATATAATCACTTCCCTGACGAAGAAACCATCGGTTTCGAAACATGTAGGTAATTGTGATTATATAATAGTGGTTGATACAAAGTTATTTGTTTAATTTAATTCAAAATGACGCCACAAAGTGATTTTGCGAAGTTTGATGAAATATTTTCTTTTCATTTATTTAAAAGTCAAGTCACAATGTCAAAGTCATGTGTTTTTTCTTTTGAAAAATTAAAATAATGGCATTTCCAAGAACATGTGTTCCCAATTATATGAGCTGTGAGTTGATTATATGAAACTAAATCAATTTTTTTTCTAATAAACAATAAACAATGTTAATCTCAAGTGACTTTCCATGTAGGTCCTCTGCCTGTACGGAGTTTAAATAAAACAATACAAGTAGATTTTTATGCAGCATCGCGTTGCACCATTGAGGTGATTTTTCACAAAAACAGTGCTATACAAAACATCAACAATTGTTATTACATGGGTATTCTGAAGAGGGTAGGTTGATAATTAGGGAAGTAAGCATCTTGTAATCTTTATTTCTTAAAACATTTTATTTCAAATTGACACGAACGACTACCTTCACGGACTATTTTCTCCCTTGATAGTAGAAATGTGTCGAATCTTGATTTAATTACATTCAATACATTTCGAAAGGGAATTTTCAGTATTCGCATCACTAGCCAGCCAGTGATTCATACAAAATTTTACAGTCGTTTGTTTTCGCACCATTTGAAATGAAAATAAACTTAAGTTCGTCCGCCTTAAAATTTTAACGTTATTTAATTATAACGGCCAAAATTTCTAGTCACAACAAACTTACATATTTAATGTTTAAATTTAACGACGTAACGGTCGAGCACGCCCGGTCAAAGCCACATTATGATTCGTACAAATTCAACTACACAAAGTATTAAGAAATCGTTATGCACGTCAATATTTATTATGGATTTAAATTAATCGGTCAAACTGACATTCCAGACAGACATTTTTACAGATCTACAAGATCACTTTCGTGGTCAAGAGAGGAACTAATGAAAGTACAAACTCCTTAAGAAATCTATAAATCTTTGTTACACCTATTTGCAATAGCTAACACTGCGCAGTAGTTACTACAGTAGACACACATAGGGCAAGTTGAATAATTCACACAGTTTCCCGCGCAAGAGTCCCTACTACTCCCAACCATCTGAATATATCCCCAATCGGTGTACGCTGTGAGGCTGAAAGTAGTGGGAGGGAAAAGATATGGGAAGAGGAAGGTGGGAAGAATCTGTTAAATCAGATCTGGTCAAAAAACAGTCAATAAAGCCATTTCAAGCAATGTTTCAATTTTTTAATGGCCTTAGGGCAACGCCGAGAGTATCTTCCACTCTGGAACGTGCCACAAATCTTTCTACTATTACTTTAAATGATTCAATTGTGAAATAACACAAATCAATCTAATAATATTTACTTGCGCAAACCTGGATTTGAACCCGTGACCTTCGGATTGCTAGTCGACAGTCGAACCCCTCGTCACGGAGGTCCTCAAAGTAAGGTAAACAAATATAACTTTGACAATAGTATTATAAAATTAAATAATATTTGACACAAATCATCTAATATTAACTCTTTATTTAGAACTCGACTATATTTTAGTACCTATATTTTTAAACAATATTTAAGTAAAGCCGAATGTGATCCGAAAAATAACGAACTCAGGTTTCATTGAGCCGAAATTTCGGCTCTTTTTTGGGCTGAAACCGAATCCACTGCCGAAACTGCGTAAATTGGCCAAAACTTCAGTCGAATACTAAAATATTATTCAAAATTAAATTACCTAAATAAGTTTAACTTCCGAAAGAGGAATGCAGAGACAGTTTTGAGGAGCGAGAGAGAAGAGAGCGTGTTTACAGCGAGGACAGAGCGGCTGTTTGTTTAAATAATAATAAACATATTTCACAGATGGGTAAATATAATCCAAGAGCTCGGCAGGGCCTACCTCCCACGAAGGGGCCAGTCAGTCACACAATGAGAATAAACCAACTTAACATTTTGAATCCAAACAAAGAAATAATGAACCTGCGACCGACGAGGAACTGGCAACTTGTAACGACCATTAGGCAACTATGAATGAATACGTAGGCCACCGACGTGCATCGCCCGTAGTAAGTATATCTTATATAATATACCTGTATTATAAAATACGTCAATTTTATTTATAATATTATTAAGCTAACGTCTGTAGTGCACAATTGCATCGAAACTACAGACGAAAGTGCTGCCATCTTTAATGTTGAAATAGAACTGTAGAAGATTTCTTTGCATTTATTTTTTAAATTTCTGTTTTAAGTTATAACGTTAGCTTAATTATATAGGTCTATCAGTAATGTTACTACTGGTTCGTCAGGTTTTTTATAAATTATTCGTCTTATTATAATTATTTCTAAGTATAATTCTATAATTCAGAAATTTGTTTGCAGCATTTATTGTGTAATTAAAGTTTTTCAGTATTCAAATATTTGTTAATTAAATGTTAACAAGTCGAGATATCGTATATGGCTTTTTAGTTTAAATATTAAAATAAAGTCAGAAATCTGCTGCGATCAGTGAGTTTTAGCGTCATCAAATATTAAACTTTTTTTTCGAAAATATTTATTTCAATATGTCTAGGCCTCGTTTTCATTAGAAGCTGTGGAGTTCTTAAATAACATGGGCGAAACTAAATATTTCATCAACAGTTGCTTTTTCATCAACGACAGTCAGATGTACCTATGTAGTGGGATGAATGTAATGGGGAGGAGAAGGAGTATCTCGTTATTCAGATCTGATCATCAAATACGACTAAAGCCATTTTAAGCATCGTTTCAATTTCGAATGGTGGTCTTACACCAGGACGATGCTGAAATTATCTTCCACTCTAGAACGTACCGCAAATATATACATATAATTTTTAATTAAATAATTGTAAAAAATAACACAAATTGATCAATTAAAATTTACTCACGACGGAGAGCCTTACCCCTCGACCACAGAAGCCACCAATGAACAAATTATAGTTATTAATTATATTATATTATGCATCTATAAGGTATTCGCTATAAGGGCAGTTATTTTTTATTGCGCTTTTAGAATTATTAACAAAATGTAATAATGTTAAAACCTTCACAACGTCCACCTCGAACATTACCTTTGACTACATCAACATAATATTACACATTTAATGGCGAATCAATAATAATGGTTAAAGGCCAATTCATGCGGGCAGGTACTTTGCTTTATAGCACCACAAGGGTCAGAAGAGAAAATGTCTCATCGCCATCACACGTATACAAAATGTATAATTCTTCGCGTAGCCGTATATATAAAGTGAACTTGAGATGATTTTTCACAAAACGGCGCTACAGAAATCATCAAAATATAATTATTATATGTTAGATAAATGCGTGTGTAAGCGCGTGTGTGCGTGAGAGCCAGAAAAAGTTGATAGATTGCATAGTCATCGTCAACTGCCATTTTGGTTTGACTGAGTTTTGAAACTTTATATCCAGTGAGCGGAATTAATCGTGCTACCAACCGGGCTAAATCGCGATTTAGTAAAGCCGACATTTATTTCGAATATTGAGTGTTTTTATTTTTTCTAATTCAGATAAATGCATAGATGGCTGCTTGTGTGTGCGTTAGTATCACCAAAAGTTGATAGAATGCATTATCATCAACAACGAATATATTTGTTGCAGCTCTATTGGAGTTCGAGAAGGGGGATAATTTCCACTTCCAATATTAAAGAAAACCAAAAAAGAAAGTTAAAAAAAAATTGTATTTAAAAATTTATTGCATATTTAAAATAAATTGCAACTCTACTTTTGCCACTAATCTTCAAATAAATGTAAAAGAGTATAAAATAGTCAGGTACTGTAAAATCGTACAGCAGTGTTTTTTAACATTGTGACCTTTGCGTGCAACACCGTATCTATTCCAAGTTTATACTTTTTAACAAAACTGTGTTTATCTAATGTGACCTGCCAGGTAAATGTAATTTCTGAATCTATTTATAAGAGATTCTCAGTATCGCTGTGCTCTAAGAACACCAATCAGAAATAATAAACAGCTTTAGCCGTGTTTGGTGAACCAGGTACTTTCCCACCTTCCTCCACCCCATCTCATTCCCCTCCCTACTACCTTAAGCCTCACAATATACCCCAATTGGAGAGGCCATAGTCTCTCTGTCTCCAAGCGGTTGTAAGCAGTTGAGAACTTAAGGCCGCGCTAACCCTCTCAAAAAGAAGAATATGGAGAGTTACGACAATACGAACGTGAGAGCGAGCGCGCTAACATTAAAAACCATAAAATTCATGCCAAAATTGTGAAAATGTTTAATAAAATACGATTCGTTTGAAAAAGAGCAAAAATCTCGTGGGGGCTGTGTCAAGTAGCATTTAAGGAAACATTGTCAATTTATTTATACATATAACTTGTAAAATAACAGAAATAAACGTGTTAATAATAATTTTCGGAGCATACTTTGCGATTTATTTCTATCGAGGGAATTTTAAATAATTACCATTTCGGCGTGGGGAATGCATAGATACTATCTTAAAGAATAACATATTTTTTTTAAGAACTTTAAAACTTCAAACGTTTTAGGAAAACTTGTAAGAAAGACATATAAATTATTAATATTAATAATATTGTTCTATTGTTTTCTCACCTTTAATAACAATTACATAAAATATGTATAATAGTTATGAAATAATGCCACCACATTTTTTAAAATTATAATAACTAATCTCAAGTAATTATTATAATATCTCACTGGACGATACGTTAAACATTTTGTGAAATGTTCCAAAGCCCATAAAAACTCACCGAGCAGACAGACTCCTACGGGGCTTGGCATGTTTCAATACGGCGCGGTCCCTCAATTCCAATGGGTCTGGAATATTATTAATAACTAATTGAACGCATGCATGTGAGTCCAAACATTTAATTAATAATATATGTAATAAATAATTATACTGTCCCCCGCGCAGATGTGCGGCGCGGCGATCGGGCACTCCAGAGACTTACCAGCCGCCATTCATTGTATCCACAAAATAAACTAAATACATTGTAGCAAGTTACCACTTAGCAATAAAACACAATCATTCCTATGTACGGGAAAAATATTTCAAACCAATGAAATGCACCTTTTTGTTGAAGAAAAAACACTTTACCAACGGACGTAAGTTACAAGAGTTTACCACTTTGTAAAAATGTTTTGTGTAGCTATTATATGTAAGGTTTTTTGGGGTGAAGGAAGGGAGCGTTCCTTTTTTAAGTAAATTCTTCTTTACGCACGCTTGACTTGAGGGGTAAACTGGCGAATGCGTTACGGAAATTATAGCGTTACGAAAAGTGAAACGCGTTGCGAGGCGAACGGACTGCATCACATTGTAGAAGCAAGAGAGAGTGGTGTGCGCGCACATTTTCTTTCTCTCTTCCTCTCATGGCCAGTGCATGAAATATTTCAGTCAGTATTTTGAAATACCAGTGACGCGCCAAACAAAGGGGGGGGGGAACGGACATCGATGCGCACGGCTTGATCGGGCGAGGCGAATGATACTAAATTTAAATAAATATTTGTAAATTTATTTATTTCGGTCGTATGATCTAAAGCACACTAGCAAGTAAATATCAGCAAGCAACAAAGTTTATTCGTTTTTAAGCACAAGAAAAAGCCTCAAAATAATAAAATTCCAATTTTTACTAAAAGCAAAGAACACTGCTTCATCATTATGTAACGTTGTCCAATTTTACCACATTGTAAAAATGTGTTATCTAGTTTTATTCGTTGAATTAACAGCGTGAAGGAATGAGTGTACCTTTTTTATGAGTTGTTGGGTTTTTGCTAATGCTTTTACCCGCCCCTGGACATGTTCGATACCGACCAAACAACACGAACAAGTTAAATTTCGTAACCACTTAGTTAAAAAAGTACGTGCATCCAATGTGTGCGCTAAGCAAATAAACGCACCTTTCTATTTGTCACGAAACAGCCGAAAGTTTGTTTTAATAAGTCTTAACGAAGCCCTTAGGGCGCAGAAGGGTCGTCGGCTGAAAAAATAAGCATTTATTATAAACATCGGGTCATTAAAATAATAAAGCTAAATAAACAAAATTACAAAGTGTTCCCGTCTACAAAAAAATTATATCTTAATAAGATACACAAATAATATAAACATACTCCAATACAAATAATTAAAAAGAAAAAACATCTGTGTTTATTTTTAATATGTTTTTGACATTATTTGTATTTCGTCTAATAAGTTAGTGTTTATTAAACGAAAATTGAAAGTTCTCCAAATATGGGTGTTTGATTTTGCCAGAAGAAGTCAAAAGTTTATTAATTACAATGACTAACATTTCAATAATAATAGATGGATAATTTTTATAGCGCCGTTTTTGTGATAAATCACCTGAAGAGCGCTGTACAAATGTAACTTCCTAGGTTTGATCTAATTTTGTAAATACCTATAGATACAAAAAACAATATCTTTTGTTATGTAATACCTACCTGGCGTTCTACTTCAGATAAACACACATTTATAAAGAAGTTTAAGCTTGGAGAAGATAGAATAGATTGCTATTATGTACTTCTTTCCTATTAATATAGCATTTATTTGATTTTTAGTGGAAAAAACAGTGTTGATATTTATTATAAATACGTATTTATATTGAATTTATATAAGAATAACTTTTTTTATAACGTCATCGAGGAAGAAGATAATTCAAGTTAAAAAATAAAAATTTTATGGTTGCAAATGGGAATCTTGTCTTAGGGGTAAAACCTCCTTAACTAACTCGTTCATTGGGACTTCATATTTTAAAATAATTTTTGTCAAACTCAAATTCAGAATTAAAAATATTATTTTCGACGAATTTTATTTTTATATGGTATTGTTAATTCTGAATTTGAAATAAGAGATCCCAGTTGCGTTCGTCCCGGTTAGACAAGAGATCTTGGTTTTGAGATCCAGTTGCGACCGTTACCTTTTAATTTTTCTATGTCTTGTTCTTTTTCATATTCTCGTTCTATACTAACTAATAATGTTCTCGTAGTTTTATTAGTACAGGTATTATTTTCTACATCAATGACGTAGTTACATTTTTTATTGTTTAATTTTATGATTAAAGATTTTGTTTTCTAAGACAGCTTTTTAAAAAGCTTCAAAGCTTCTAAGTAATTTTTAGATATAAATTAGGAATTATCAGTGGGTATTCACACATAATTATTTACAATGTCGCTGATTGTGAAAGGTTTCTGACTTTGTGTCTGTATCTCAGTAGTGCAAAAAATAATTAACATTTTCTATAGGTGACCTTAACGAAGTACTTACTGGCTACCTTGTCACTCTATTAAAGAATACATTGCCTTAAAAATTTTAATCAATATAATTTATTTCAAATTTTTGTCAAGAATCACATTTGTTTGTGCTACGGTGAAAGACCGTAGCAAAAACTTACCTACCAGAAGGATTGAATACGCAACGAATGGATGAAAACCCATGGCTATAATCCAATCGACAACTAAGCAAGTCAATTTACAAAAATTACTTTTTTAAAAAGTGTTCTTTTAACGAAAATATTTAAAAAAGTATTGCAATTATTATAACGAAGAACAACCTACCACAGCATTGAACACTCAACGAATGGATAAAAAAACATGGCTTTACCAATCGTCAACTAAATAAGTCAATTTATAAAACTTAGACAATTTAAATAAATGAGCCATTTTAATGAAAATATTAAAAATAAAATAGTGGTCGTACAAAGCTTAAAAAATTATAAAGAATTGCATTTGTTACAATGAAGGGCTACATTCCAAAGTATTGATCACGCAACGAATGGATGAAAACCCATGACTTTAAAGCAATCGACAAGAAAACAAGTCAATTTATAAAACTTACTTGATATTAAAAATATAATAGTGGTCATGTTTTGCCTATGAACCACACGAAATTACACAAGTGGGGGGGAGAAAGACGAAAGTACACAGGTATTTAGTCACGAGCATTGTTTCAAATAACTGGTGGAGGAACAATAAAATGGGCCTACGTTAAATGGGCATACGCTGAAATAGGCCTACGCCACATTATCCATAACGTTTTGAATCGCATGGTCCAAAATGTTCAAATGCAATGAATATCGTTTCGGCGTGCATACTGCTTTGTTAATGTAAAACTATTTATACATTACGTATTGTCCGAATCATAAATTGGTGACAATAAATCACATGTATTTATTTATTGAATGCTGTGTTTAGCACGAGAGTGGCCCAATTTATGTCCCAACTTTCAGAATAGCGCCAGCACTGGCTAAAATATCGCCAACGTAGGGGAACATGTTGTGTGTACTTGGAAAAACAACGGTTTATTGTGTGACAACAAAATACGCGCACCGTGAAATTTAGTTCAATCGCCACCCTCAAAATTCACAATTAATTTTCCGATAACATTTACTTTAATTTTTTTTATTTTCTTTGAAAATTTTGTTTTATAAAACGGCCTGCAATAAGATCACTCTAGACTAGAATATTAGGATTTTTTAGAAGGTTAGAGAAGTGATAAAAACGAATTTTTAGTCATCGAAAATAATCTAGGAAAATCACAAAACTGAGATATTTTCGTCACAAAGCACGTTCTCGGATTTATTTTTTATTGCTTTTAATTAAACTAAAATTAAAATTCTATATAATGTGTCTTTACTAGATTATGTATTAATTTATTTTGCTGTATGATTTATGATTTGAAATATCTTATGATGATTTATGATTTGTATAATCCGATATTTCGTTTGAAAATTTGAAAAATCTGCCAACGACCAACAGTACGACCTTAGTTAGTAAATTAATTAAAAATGAACACAGTTTTTTAAAATTTAAAATATGCATTTATCAGACAAAATAACAATTTTTCAAAACCAATTTATGTTTTTTTTTATTTGATTTAAAAATAACAAATTTCCGGTATGTCTGGTTAAGACTGTTGATTGTTTAGTAGAGAAATTTAGATACAGATTTCACGCAGAGTATATAATTGGGAACACGTATAATTGGAAAAACTTATATTTAAAAAAAATTGTATATTAATAGTATAAGTATAGATTTAATTTTTTAATGATAAAAGAAGTATTTTAGAAACTCGTTCTAAGTCACGTAGAAAAGATAGTTACACAAGGATCAATAATCGGAGTAGTCAAGGTAGATAACCTGCTTTAGTTTGTATTATTTGATGGCGGCAAATAAAAAATACTACTTACACCGCATTCGGAATTCCAATTTATAATTATTATTACAAAAACAATTAAATCGCACGACAGACATGAAGAGCCACAGAACACACAAACCCTAGAAGTGCCATCTGTACCGATTAATAATATAAAACTGATGCCAACAATTATTAGCTAAATACCTCGAAATGGATGGCCAGTGAAATTTGTTCTTCAAGAAAGAATTTTTTTTGTTGTATGATAAATAAAAAATACATTTGATAATAAAAAAAGCAAAAGTAGGAGAAAATAATTGTGTTTACTTTAGGCACACAGACGAGCTTACAGCTATTAAGGAGATAAAAATCGAAAGATGTCTGTTTTGGTGGTTTTTACGTTCGAAGATTTTTAAATTGTTTTAAATAAATCGAATATTTTCAAATACGATAATATAATATTGTTTTAGTACGTGTCTTGGTCTTAGAAATCATTATTTCTTACAAAAAATTACTATAATGCAAATAAATAACAAGTAATAAGCAAGATTTAAAAAGGAACGATTAGATTAGGAGTGAATACATTACGCGAAAGTGAATGATAGAAGAAGTCGAGGATGCCCGAGCAAGATATACAATAAGCAAGTGGGTCGGGATAATACGAGAGTCAATTATAATAACAGAATTATAATAACAGAAGAATAAGAACGAGAAGGTGTTGTATTAAAGTGGATAACTTGACCCAGACACACTAGAAAAGTTTACAATGCACGCGGGACATTCAAAAGAGCTAATATACAATTAAACCGTCAAATTATGGCTGAAATAGTAGTCTGGACGATGTTAACGAAGCAAGGAACAAGGGTCAAGAGTTGTTGGGCGGTCAACAAAAACTGTGTGAAGGTTAGATAGTCTTATTAAGCTGATATTGTGATGAATTCCTTTATTTAAAGACAGCCAATATTGTACCTCATAAATCAGCGTCTTATCAGCACAAGTGCCAACAAGAAATTATTCATGGACACATTTGTATTCTACCTTTTACCCATTCGTTTTTCGTTTTATTTTTGCATATTTAGCTAATATTTTTGGTAAATAAAAACAAATCACTGTATGCACCACAAAATTAATCAAAATTATGATACCAATGTTTTTTTCATCAAAATTAAAATATAAATTAGAATTTAAGTCGTAAACCAAATGCCAAAGTATTTTAAGAATGAAATAGTTTTTAAAAAGGATGTACATAATTACAAAACCAGGAATATAAATAGAATTTACATTGTTACATGTGAAAAAAATCAAATTTACAGAACTGTATAATGTGTAGAGGACTAAACATGTATGATGAAAAGCTTGAAAGTCTGAAGAATGAGCGTTTTTAAAAATAAATGTTTATGCTTAATGTAAAATTATTTAAATTTTTAAAACGAAATATTATCTTGTATATATTAGTTTATATTCCAACCAAGTATTATAAACTAACTAACGAAGAAATCATTGGTTTTGAACAAGTTGATTGATTAAACAAATAATATGTACAAAAGTGATTTGTTTTCATTACAAAGAGAATTTCCGAATAATGAATAATTCATTATTTTTGTTCAATTTTTGTTAGTATTTTTTTGTATTAATGCTTAATTTACGTATTAAAATAAATAAAAAAAATTATTTGTTAAGAACCTAATTAGATGGATAGTTTGTACATATCACACTTCTGCAGATTACCTCATCAGTGCGCTCGGCAAACACGTAAAGCTTGGCGTGTTGGCTCGGAGCAGAGGCACCACCAAAGTAGACGAACAGAAGGAGCCATTGCAAACCAATAACATACAACAGTGTCTTCATTAAATAAGACGCAGAGCTGTTAAACGCCCGTTAAATATACCAACAATGTAAATCAGATGAAATATAAATAACCGATCGCAAACTACGCTTCGATTAAATTTAATACGCAAATAATATTATTCATATTGCACTGGAGAGAAATTTTAGCACGTCTAGTTAAAATTTTATTTATAATAATGTTACTTTTTAGATATTATAAATTTTTACGTCAGTTAAAAATACTGGCTTTAAGAAATAAGTTTTTTAATAGAAATTTAGAACACACAAAGAATAGTACGTTAAATGAAAAATGGTGAAAAAAAAATATTTTGAATAAACGAGTAGTAGCAATAATGATTCTTACTGTCTCATCTGAACTTATTAAAATTATCCGAACGTAGAATAGTTAACGACTGAACATGTAAAATCAATCAATCATCGATTCTGAACAAAACCATATCTTAGAAATAGAAAAAGTACAAAATTTTTTTTTGCTTTACCTGTATATGAGGGAATATACGTACTATCCATTCCTTTATCCATCCTTGTTCTTAACAGGGATGCTCGATTTCAACACCTTAGAAGCCCGCAGAAAAATATTTTTAGGTAAACACTTTTTTAAGCTAATCTCTGGTATCATACTCAATCCGCCTATATTAAAAGAGGTTAATTTTTACGTCCCTAACAAGTATACTCGTGGTAAATCCCATGCACTTTTTTATGCTCCGAAAGTGAGGACTTCTGCCTATCAGAACGCGCCAATAAACAGAGCGACTCAACTGTTTAACGATTCTGCATTGACCATCGACATTTTCAATGTCACTTACAGACAGTTCAGCAACTATCTTTTAGCACATGTCACTAAGTAGTAAAACTGCCCTTGTGTACTTTGTAATTTATAATCTTCTCCATGATATATTGGTGTATAACTGTTTTATAGAGAACATGAAAAAAAAAAATAATAATAATAAATAAATAAATACATTTAATAATTGACAGCCCTGAACTATTTGATTTCTTTCCTCGCAAACCTACATCGAAGTAATTAATAAAAACGTTTTACTTTTTACAGAATCACAATTGTATACCGAAATTCGCCGTGTACCTGCAGAATTTGGGGAATGATTGTAAGGATGTTGTTGACGTGTTTAAAGTTATCACTCAGCAAAATATAAGCCGGCCTTATATTTCTGCCTCCTCCTTACGTTTCCTTCCTGCTTACAATATTCCTGATGCCATGATCCCCTGAATAAGGTAATTTAAAACTCTTGCAAGGTAAGTAAAACATATAAAAAAGGATAGATGGTATTATAGTATCAAAAAAGCAATAACTTTAATCTAAAATACGTAATAAAAAGAGCGCTAGAAAAAAAAACAGTGTGCTTTAGACCACAGGACTGATGTAAAACTTCTTTAGCTCCATCTATATGTATGTATACATATTTTTTTTATTTGTATAATATATACATGTATGTATATACATATACATGTATATTAATTTACACATATTTATTTAAATTTATTATCGTTCGCCTCGCCCGATCACACTTTTCTTAACGCTCTCTTCAAGCGATCTTTTCTTATTCGCCAACTTACTCCTTAATGGCGCGTTCTGACGCTTCGATTTTTGTTGATTCGAAAAACTCGACACTTGAAAGCACATTGACACGTGTGAACCTTCTTTCAACGAACTTGAACAAGTTTTTTCAAACAATTTTTCACGTTCAATCAAAGTTGATCAACAAAAATCGCATCGTGTGAACCGGCCATAAGTTAAGCGTGCATAAGGAAGTTTTACTTCAATAAAATATTGCCTAAAAAACATTTTTATTAGTATTTTTTTTTATTTTACATATTGTTATTTAGTTTGATTTTAAGATATATACTAAATCATAACAACATTTAAAAGAAAGTTATTTGTATCAAATGTCTTTTTAAAAACTGTGATATTTCACGGGTCTGCGCTAGTTTATCTTATTCCTGATTGACATTCAAAATCCTTTGTAAAGAGCGACACTTGGCTACATGAGTGTCTTTACCGAAGATCTACCTTGTTTGTTTGTGTTTTGCCAGTACATACAGACCAGCATTTTTTAAATATTCGGACAAACTTCTGACGAGCTGTTTGAAAAGTCTTTCTGAAAGCTAATCAAACTGCTTGAGCCATCTAAGCACACAATGTGCAACACGGGCTCAGTGTTCTGAGCGCTGTGTGCATACAGTATTCATTATTTTGATTCTTGTGGGTGTTTCCTCAACTCCTTCGCAATCCAGAATTACGTACAGCGATACATTCATTTATACATACAAGACACAACTTTGAAAAGAATTAAAACCAAAAAAGTTCATACCGATTCTTTTCATAAAAATAATTAGTTTTATTAATAATTTGATTACAGATTTATTTTATAAATTACAATAAACATGATTCTAAGGAAGTCTGAATCCCTCCTTATTAATTAATTTTGTTTTTGTAAATGTTGATAGTGTGTGGATGGGTAGGTAAGTAGTCCCATGATATAGGTACAAACATCTGGCATAATGTTAACTGTGTATAAATATTGTGTAAATCGTGGGGAAACATACTGGGGGCATAATCATTTAAAATAAATGCATATAGTATAGTTATAACAAATCGCTTTATTGGGTATAAAAAATGATAAAACCCTACTCATTCGAAGGATTTGCACATAATCTTACTAATATTATAAATGCGAAAGTTTGTATGGATGTATATGTGTTTGTTACTCTTCCACGCAAAATTTACTGAACGGATTTTAATGAAACTTTACAATAAAATAGCTCTTACATCAGAATAACATATAGGCTATAATTTATAGAGCTAGCTATTTATTTTCATTATATTAAAAGTAATAATTATTGTTTAATAGAACAATGATTGTTAAATCAAAATTCTATTTTAGAAAATATTAAAATTACTAAATTAATTTATAGTACTCGCCTATACTTTGAATCGAATCAAGAATTATAGATATTTTAAATAAAGAGGTTAAGAATGTTGGTACAAACGTTGATGGGACCCAGGAAAAAAAACGAAGCACTAATCCTACGCAGACGAAGTCGCGGGCAGAATCTAGTATTATATAAATAGATTATAAAACTTTTAAATCATACCCAAATGACACGTAATACCAAAAGAAGCAAAATACACATGAGACACAAGTGATACATAATAATCAGCCAAACAATTTTTACAAATTTTTTGTAATGGAAGGAGTTTTTTTCAGAAGCTATATAAATTATCAAAGAAAATGTCTACTTCAGCACACTCTATTTCATTATATTACCTACAGTCGAACAGTTCGGGTCCGATGACTAAAAAACTATATTACTTTTAAATGTATTGAGGAGATGGCATCTTACAATAATAATGATAACAATGATTATCATGTGTGAATGACAACCTGAAAACAGATTGACCCCCAAATGACTACCCAGAAGATTTTGATAAAAGATAAACTGTAAAAAGAAGCCACTTGCTTCGAAATCTAAGAGTTAAGGTAAGAGTTCATTTTGATGTCAACGGAACACAAGAGTTCCAAGTTCCGACTACTCTGTGCCAGTATTAAGGCAACCCCGATTGGAGTAGGTATGTTGTGATGCTGAAAGGGTTGGAAACAGTGGGTGGAATAGGAAAGAGATCAGTTGGGTAAGGTAGGGATAGATAGGTACCTGTGCATTTCAAGCGACGGGACGCAACATTTAGATTCTGAACTTTTAGGTGATAGCCCAGATTATAGACAGATCAGATGAAGTAAAAGTCTGGTGTATTGGATATAATCTAATCGCCATCCCCAAAGATAAGTCGAAAATTCCATAGAAATTAATATAATACAATTTTATTTGTTGTTTTGAAATTGCACTGCATTTTTGATATGGGGAAATTGCATTTACGCGGAAGTCGTTGGGTCTACCGGGAAGCGATGAGAAAAGTATGTAGCAAGACGATATATTGGTTATTCCGTTACAAAAAGACATTCAAAAGGAAATTGAACATCAGCTATCGAAGAAAACTTGTAAGTTTTATTTATAATACCTACTCATATCATACCTTGAGTACCACTTTCATAACGTCTAAGGAAAATTCTACGTATCCCTGTTATATGAAATTGAGGGGATTTTTCATAAAAACGGAACTATACAAATTTTTTAAAAAGATGTCATTTATCATTATTTAAAGTTTTTTTTTAATTTTCTCTAAAGGTTATAAAAAGTTGAATAAAATATACGTCCCTTGCTGCGAAAAAATCTTCTTTTATGTTTAATAATAATATCGGTTTATGATACCAGAAATATTAAAAAAAAAAAAACAATATATAAAAATGTTTCCTTTCACCATCCGTTCCATCTCCTCTCTACACTCTTCTCTAATCCCCAGTCACCTCCCACCCCCACCTCAATACTTAGTAATGCTGTTTACTCATTGTTTTGTTATGTATAAGTATATTATGCCCTGAGGAAGTAAAGGTTGTTCCGAAACCGGTCGGCGTATGTTAAAAAATATAGTGGTTCAAACAAAAAAATATTACAATTTACAATTTTTATGTTTCTTCAACTTGGGAGGATGGCATGGTTACCGCCGCCCCGGGAACCATTATTGGATGACCAACACCTCCGCAACAGTTTAACCTATCTGAGGCCCTAGCACACTCGCTCGATAACGATCGATAAGATAACTATCGGTAACTTCTCATCGTTCCCTAGCATGACTGCAGATCGCCAAAGAATAAATGACAGTTCACAAATGTCCTTAACATATTCGACATCAACTGTTGTTTGTACGTTAGCGATGTGCAGTTGTCCTAGGGAACGATGAGAAGTTACCGATAGTTATCCTATCGATCGTTATCGAGCGAGTGTGCTAGGTCCCCTTAAGTCCCTATAAGTGTGATCAATACCGATTGGCAAAACACTATTTCTTAGAGTTTCCCTCTTGTAAATTATAATAATTGCTGTTTAATTCTTGCGAATTTTCACATTATAAAAAAAATAGCAATTTTCAAAAGGTAACTGATTTTATAAAATTCAGACAATCCGTTAGTTATCCGCTAGTTTGATATAAAATACGAAGCACGCTAGTTAAAAGATAATATTTTCAAAAAAACTCCGTCAGACATTATCAAATTAGCTAAGGTCATTTCACTCTGTCACTTAGTTGAGTAAAAAAATTATATAAACAAAACTCCGCATCAAAATTCAAATATTTGAGTATGTAAATTTTTCCTTAAAACACATTAGTTACTTTATGCGCTACATTAGTTGAAACACATTTATTTTATATTTGTACAAACCTATTGATGAATAAAGAAAACAAAGAATATTTCGAAACCTTGAGTGCCGAGTCGCCTATTTAAAGGTGTTTACGGCACATTTTTTTCAATATTTAAACAAATGATCTAATATGTAAATAAACTCAAAACGTTTGTGAATTGACTTTGTATTTGAATGTATGTATTAATTATCACTAACATACGTTATGTGCCACATATCACGGGAAACCGACACACACCGACTCTATACTCTCGTCGGAGCATTCAAATTTTAAGATTTTATGACTTTTTTTGTCACTGAATAAACTTCCTGCTTTGAAAAATATTAATGTTTCGTTCTTGGAATTCCAATTAAAATTTATCATTGCACGATTAGGTACTTAATGTATTGTCACCAAGTATGTCGTATAATTTCGAGAAATAAATCAAATTAGATACTCATATTATATTGATTAGCTTCACATTTTCTTCATCGTTTCGAAAGAATTCCAATTGAATTATCTATACACAAATGACGACTCTTAAAAATTGTCGTCAACAGTGTAGTACAATAAAGAATATTCTGCGTTAAAAAAAACATAAAAATAATTATAATTAAAAAAATAAGCTATAGGGCCCGAAGTAGACACAATTTATTTTATCATTGATGAAGAAGAAAATACTAATAAATCTAAACGAAAAAATTAAAAAGTACAATACACAGAAAAATAAAAAGGTAACGGTCGCAACTGGGAATTAACCCAGAATCATTTGTCTTACTGCCATTAAAATTTGTATGTCATTTTTGTCGATCTGATATTTCAATTTCAGAATTAAAATCTTCGACAATTTTTTTTCCCATGTTTTTGACTGCTATCTCTTAAAATTATCACAAAGTTCTAAAAAACTGGTTTGTAACCTAGATAGTGTCTTGGATAAACATTTTTGATTTCGTTTATTTTATCAATTATTATTCTTTTTGTTCGTAGTTGCCAAAGAAAAGTCAGTTGAATTTGAACACAATACGAAACGGATTTAAAAAAATTTCATGAAAAATGCAGAATAATGCAGAAAAAAAGTATTTAGGATTATAACAAAAAAGATTAATTACTTCCTTTTTATGTTTGAAATCATTGTAATGCTGTGCGACTGAACTGATCTTCTTATGTCAATTCGCGATATAATTTATCAACGCGCATTTTGAGAATTTTTATTGCTTACTTGAATGTAGGTATATATTTATGCAAGATTTGAATGAAATAAATCGATATAAAAATTTTTATTTAAAAAATTTGATAAGAGGTAAAATCGATCTTTCTCATTGGATCCTCCCTGTACAATTGCAAGCATTTTCAAACTTTTATTCTCAGCCGCTGGTCAATCGCTATCGTAACACACTTGTAAATCATGGTTTAAAGGTTATGAGTTATGACGAACTTCTCCTTTTCTAAGATACGAATCATTGCAATGCGAAACGTCGGGGGCTGATGTTCTTATGTGAAATTCGTGCTTGAAACGATCGCTAGTTTTAATCATTTATTTCCGACTTAATGTGCATCATCGTCTACGGAACTTGCACAAACTTAATGGCCAGTACGACTGTTAAACTAATCTAACGCCGTTTGCCGATAAAATAATGTACACTAGCTGCACGTGAATCTACTGCAAGTATATCTGTTATTACTTAGCTAAGTTAATAGTTACTGTGAAACACTGGAGTGTAACATGTTATCAAGTTATTTGAAAAATAATATATGTTTGCGAATGAGTTAAGCAGCTGGTATAAAAGTACATAACCAGTACATTATACCAAAACAATAATATGCTGAGGGTTGGTTTGTACTATGTCCATCTAAGGATTTTTTTAAACTGTGAATGCAGTAATATTAATCATATGTATTTTTATTTACTATATCCACACACAAAAAAAGATTTAGCCGAAACTTTCATTTTGTTTGTTCTATCTCCATAGTAATTACAAAAAAAATGAGAATTGGAGTGTACTATGTCCAATGGCCAATACTAATCTTTTACTATTATTCATTAAATCCTTATGTACTTGCATGAAAAAATTACTAATGTTTGATTACTCCATACATTTTATTTTTCATTCGACAATACTAAATAATTATTTTTTCAAAAGACTTTTTTTTTAATCTGGAGCTTTGCGATGATGCAACATTCAAATTTCACGAACTTTGTTAGTTTATTTAACAAATAAATTTTCAACATTTTAAAAAAATATTGACATATAAAAATTCTCCAGTCTCTTAAAGAGTCCTAAATTCAGCAAACTTCCAAAATAAATATTATTTTAATTTTGCCACTATCTTCTCGTAAATGTAATTTCAATAGTAATGGAGGGTATATAGCAAATTATGCAATATGAAGTGTTTTATGTATAAAGTACTCCGCGTGCAAAGTCGTATATTCTCCAAGCATAATACACTTTCTAATAAAAGTGTGTTTATAGGAAGAATTCTGTATGTTTGTAAGTAATAAAATCAGATACAGCCTAAAAACTCGTAATAAATTTCACAAAAATTTATTATTATTATTCTTATAAAAGCAATAAAGCTCCATAACTGAAAATCATACCGCAATTTGAAAAATTGGTGTTAAAAAATGCTTTTTTGCTACAATTAATTTTAATTATTAGTTTGTTTTGGTTATTTGTTTCTCATTAGTGTAAAGAAGAGAACCGATTTGCTTTCGCCCGAAACAGAAAGTACCTACCCACCGATTCATTTGTCCTTGAACTTCAAGATGGGGCGAAGAGACCGAAAATATTCCATTCATCCCAGATCTGAACACTCGACACCCAATACTGGGACACCTAGTATAAATATATAATTTGTGAGTGTAGCCATCCCGCTCGGGCGCGGCGGACGGCTGCGCGTGCGAGCGCGACAAAAGTCCGGCATGTTAAAACTCTATACGCGAGATGTTATCTGTTTATTTTTAACACGTGGTTTTGGTGTCGAACAATCGTTTTGCCGCTGCATTAACGCCCTCTCGGCACAGTCCAAGCGCCCCTGTCACGTAGAGCGCCACTCGCGCGCCTTTGGAATGTGACTTTTTTCGGCGAACAGACTGGAAATGCTTCCTCCGAACCGTGAAATCGGATAATTTAAGTCGTACTACTGTTCGTAGTTTGTCGTTTGTGGTTTAAGTGCAATTCTGTTATCTCCGCATATAATGTGGTTTACGGAAACCGTTTTCTATGTATTATTATATATATATAACTATAAAAGAAACTGAATAGTATTAAACTATTATGAAAGAGTTGATTTGAGCTTCTCCTGAAGTAGTGAGATCAAATACCTGAGTGAAGTTTCAATATTTCTCAGAATTAAGTATTTCGTGAGAAAATGCATAATATTAAAAAAAATTACATTAACTCCAAACAAGAGACCTTGAAGAAAATAATTTACTTTGAGGTCCTCTTCTTCCAGGAAATCTTCGAGGAAACTGTGTGGAGGATTTTTTTGTGGAAAGAAAGGCGTGAAGGAGGAAACACAGACCGACAAATCGTTCCACTGCCGAGCTTTTGAAATCAAGAAAGAGTCGTAGAAGCGATCCGTTCTCATGTGACAAATAAGTCAACCGTGTACATTCCGCATTGCTACCGATTTAAAACAAATTTCTCTTGAACAATTTAAGTTTTTAAGTTCCTAAAACACTTTATCTTATAAAAAATAATGTTAAATTTATATTAAAAAAAAAAAAAATATTTTTGAAAAAAATATTTGTCGATCCCCAAACGGTAATCATGTAAAATTTATTAGGTAGAAAAAAAACGTGAATTATGCTTCCAAAATTATTAAAAACACATATGGTTTTGTTATTTAACATGTTATAGCTATGAACTATGATATTTTTGCTCTAAAATATTTTCACTATTATAATCGGTTTTTTTTATTAGCGCGCTCCCTCTTACATTCATATCATAATTTCTTCTTCTTTTTGAACGCTTACTGCCTTAAATCTTATTTTAAAAAGATATAAAAACTTTGTTCACAACATAAAAATAAAATAAAATTCCATCATTGTAATTCGAAATTTTTTTCAACAACAAAAAACAGTGAAAATACCCTGCCACTGATTTTCGTGTACTTAAAGAAAATCTTTTTAATTATTTACGCATTATTTAATTTAATTTATTCACTTTTCTTTCTCTTAATTATTTGATACTTGAAAGATCCCTTGATGGATGCATTTCCACACCTCTTATATTTATTTAGTAAGAATCTAATTATCATTTTGGAACCGTGATAACAAAACAACAGAATTCCTTTATCTGAAACATATGTTGTCTGTTCTAAACTCTAACACCTTGATACAAATATCAACAAAGATAATCCTCACACTTCGTAGATACATACATAATTCAAGGAATTCTTTTTATTCGAGAATTTGTTAATTCAGTTGATGTTTTTAATGTTGTTGCTAGGACTTGTAACCTATGTTTGTTTTGTTTTACCGAAGCGATGGTGTATATTACAACAAATCTAAAAAGCGTGCATATAATAATAGTTGTTAAATTAATAATATTGATGTAATTTATTTTTTAAACATTAACTTATTGTTTTGTACATTAAATGCAGCATGATAGGAAAATTCTACAATTATTATTGTAAATTAATGCATAGGAAAATATGAGATCTGAATGCTTCGCCCGTCATTGCTGAAAAATTAAGAAACCGAGAAAAAAAAATTTTTAGGATCTGGACAGAGATAGATCCCGAAAAACTGTACTCAGATGGATCTTCTTTCTCTCTTTCTATATAAAGAAAACTAAAACATTCAGCTTTTGTCGACCTCTGCCACGAGATGGCATTACATATAGATTACAAGAACAATTAAATTTGTCCAAGGACACAAAAGATTTTAAAAATGTACACTACATAATAAGCTAAATAGAAATTTGCTACTTTGAATGGTCGACTATGGGTTAAAAGGTGAATTTTAATCTACCTATGACATAAATTGTATTAAAGAATATATATTTGCTAATTTATAACAGATTTTTAAAGATATTCTCACTTACAGTAGAACAATTTAGTTATAAAAACGTAGTTAACACACAAATAGGTACTAACAATTACATAAATCTAAGCAGATAAATTATACATTCGCACACATCTAAATAAAGATTAAAAACAAAACAAATAAGAGTTCAATCAAATCACAAATAATCCAAAGAGAGAGAAAGAAGAGATATGAGAGACATAAGATACGCAAGAGACAAAAAAGAGACGCAAGTAATACATAATATAATTAGCACAACATGTTTTTTAGCAATCGCAGAACATTTTTTCTGAATCTATATAAATAATCTGCGAACATATCTACTTCAGACACAACATTTGGTTCAGAGGGCTAAAATAGGCGATATTATTATTAAAAGCATGCAGAAGAAACATGTTATGGCGTCTTAAACAATGGCCGTGAATTATTTCAAGTAAACTATTTATTAACGAATTATTTTAAGAAAGTTACAAATATATTCTACAGTGATATAAAGTAATTAAAATTACTAGATTAATATTCTATTCAAGTTTTCTCTACTATACTTCACAGTTTGCTCCACACATACCTACATAGATAAGTGAATATACTCTTTGTCTTACGTATTTCACCAGACGGTCTATCGAAGTAAGTATTCAATATGTTTTAACAATGCACCATACAATTTAAAAATCAACATAATATTTTACCTGATTTACATACACGGCCCGAGACGTAGAAAAAACCTAACTAGGTATTAACTCACAATTTTGTTAGAATATCATTAAGTTTAATGAGTCACTTTGAAATTTGTTTAAACATTTGAAATTGCTATTACCTACTATAATAGGTATTTGCTTGAATTGGATGTTATTTTTATGAAGGTTTAAGGCGTTGGCAATACTTTAAATAAATATTAGGTCTGAGTAAAAGTGAGTAAAAGTACTTAAGGGACCGTTGAATGAAAGCTTTATTTTTACTCATCGAAGTATATTAATACGGTAAATCCCGCACGGTTGAAATTAAGGAACCCGACTCCGAGTAAATCTCCAACGCCACACTGTATGGAAACCGTTCTGACCCGTCCGTGAACGTGCCTTTTTCCACGGAGCTGCTGCCGTAATATGCAAACTTATCACTCGCTCACATGCGATTTGCAAACATCTATAATAATATATTTAAGGAAAAAAGTATAGAAACATTTTTCGCTTTCATTCAATAATAAGAAGATTTATGTTGGGGTGAAGTGTTCGTCTCATTATTCACAGTCTTAATGTAAGAATGTATACTATTATATATCTACCTATTAAATATAAGTATTCTGTAGTTTAATGTTAATAGTAGATAGTTTTGCAAAAGTAAATCTTATTATCTATCTTATTAAGGGCCTTATAAATAATAGTCACCAACACTTAAACTGGGCGAAGCAGAACGAAAAGCCGCCCCGCAGGGCCTAGCAGCAAAAACCCACGGAGCGTGTTTTTTACTGCTAGTAGTAATTATCAGCTATGTATCATATCCGAAATATATAAAAAACAGACGTATTACAAAAAGATAAGGTACTTTTTTAATAATAAAAGTCAAACTAGTAGTCATGTATCACTTATTTAAATGTGGAGTTCTTTAAATGGTGTAAGGAATGAAGTAACTACTAAAAAGTAATGCATTTTCACAGATTTCTGAAATGTCTAAAAACAAGCAATATGATTCCTTGTGATTTTGGATGTAACTTGTCAACCATCAAATTGATGTTTATAAATATTCAGATTTTATGCTTTGATATCTACTTTCACGTTTATTATATATTATATTAACATTTATTATATCTACTTTTAATTTGCAGTTTCATAATAAAAAGGAAGGTAGTTGGATCGCTGTATTTTCACAAAACTGTCTAAAGTTTTCGGAAAGATGTAGTTTTAAACTAAATGAAACTGTAGTTCTGTGAAAGATAGACCTCGCGTAGTGTTAACTTTTCTGATTGACAGCTCGTTGCCCGAGTACTAAATTGTCCAAAAGAATATTAGCAAATTTTACAGGAGAAGGAGGTTTTCTTTCATTATTTCAATTTAACATTATGATATAACGGTCAGTGGTTCAGTGGGCATCGCGTTTGGGTCTCACCCAGGCGTTCCGTGTTCGATTCCTCGGCTGGCTAAGTCCTCCACCACAACACAACATCTTCCGCTTAGTGTGGTGGTAGTAGGAAATTTTCAAATTTTGTTGGGTTATTCGTAACCCGAGAATGTTTGTCTTTCTTTTTAATGAAAAAAAAAATATATGTGTTTAAGATGAAGCTATTTCCGTAAAGGTAAAAAGTCTCATAAGTTTGAATAATGTGTAGTTAAGTGATTAATTTTATCGTTTGTGAAACTTTACTTTTTACATAAAATAACGTAAAGAGCAGTGAAGCCGAACAAATGAGAATGAAACAAAACAAAGGTAAATGATCAATAATGCCATTAGTTTAATGCTTTGAAATACCAGTGCCTGTATTTAAAAATTAGAGAAGTACGCAATATTATTATTCAGTCAAAATCACTGTAGAAGCTGGGTAGTGAAACAGTTTACCGCAAGTAAATAAAATAAAAAATATTATTTCGGTAGTACGTAGGTATAAACTTTTTAGTGGCGTTTCTAACCGTAAGTAATCAAACGGTTTGATGAATAATGGCACTCGCAGGTGGAGCACCTTAGAAAACGCGTGAAGGAGCTAAACTTAGCCCGGTGATGCATCTCATGGCAGAACTAGGGAGCTTTATGTGCCGCAGTAAATTCTGAATACAGAATTCTACTTAGTAAGATCGGAAAAGCTCGGAGAATGAATGGGGAATACACGGGCGGATTCGTTCACTCTTCCTGAATATGGATCCATTTCAAAGGTGCACAAAAGTCCGATCTTAGATAAATGTACCACCTTACTTTGACTCTACATCCGTTGTCTAAGATTATTCCAAAATTTGTATTTAACAGTCTAGTAGGTGTTTTTAGTAGATGTCCCAACTGCTCCCAACCGCCTGGAGTATGTTGAGAGGCTGAAGGTGGTAGGGAAGGAAAGCAGATGATGCAGATAAAGGTGGAGAAGAGGAAGGTGGAGAGAACTCTAGATTCAGATCCAGTTACCAACACGGCTAAAGCCATTTTAAGCAACGTTTCACCTCTGAATGGTGGTTTAACAGCAGGGCAGTACCGAGAGCATTCCCTATGGAAATATTTTTAGTTTAATGAATTGTGAAATAATACAACGCTGAGATTTAAACCCGCGACCACGGGTAAGAGAAGAAAGAAAAATATATAAAAAATGCACGAATATTTTCTTTTTTTTTATTGTTAAGTAAGAAAATCGTCTTGAAAAAGAATCTACACTAATTTTGAAAGAAAACTGCTATCCTTACAATTCCAGAACGACAATGAAATTGATAATATGAAAATTTTCACCAGAAGTAAGAAAAAATTGAGCTTACTTCGGACACAGCAAACACTCTTCAGTGGAAAAAGTCAATTTGGAAGTGCGATGGCGAATATTCGAATATTACATAATTAACAGCGTAAACACGTGGAAAATAATGGACCCGTGAAAAATCACGTTCTTAATCCATAAATGTAAAAATAATTTTTTTAATTTATAATTCGAAAACAAAATTGTTATGGTAACTTTGCTGGCCTTATGATATATAATGAAAATATAAGAATTAGGTATTTTTGAATTTACGAAATTATATTGACTGTACTGCTGGCGCACCCTGCTAAAAATCAGGGATATTCTGAGTTATTCTTGACACATTAGGTCCAATTTTGGAAATGACAGTTAAAATAATTTTCTATTGTAGGTACCTTATGCTTGTCAGAATTCTTGACACAATCAGATCCAATTTTTTTAAAACGACACTTAAATTCAAAACAAATAAGAGGTATAATAACAGACAGACCCTCAACTGATATATAATAACAGACAGACCCTCAACTGATGTATAATTGATGATAATTTTGAAAATTTAAGTAATTTTAATAGGTTATTTTAAGAACGTTCCGAATCTAAAAATACTCGGACATTCAAGGTAATTAAAATGTATAACTCACAATATCCAAGGACAGATCCTTTTACAAAAATAAATATATTCAATCGGACTTTCCAACGTAGACATGGACAACGTAGAGCAATCTTGCTGTTGAACAGAATTAATTCTGATATCGACATATTTAGCGTTAGTGAAGCGGCCTTTAAAAGGCAAGCTTTATTAATATGTGAATAGTTAGTATCCTTACCACATTTGAATTGTAATACTTTGTAACACAAATGTATTTTAAAAACGACTTAAAATATTAAATTTTGTAATGTTTTTAAAATAATAAAATGAATTGAATTGAATTGAATTGAACGTAGACATGGACAAGTCCGAGAATCTGGTTGTTTGGTTATTTGGCTGTTGCGTTGTCGGATTGTTTGGTTAATTGCTTGTTTGACGTTGTCAGTCTATGTTTTATCTTCGTCCCCCGCCACTGCCCTTTGTCCCCCGCGGCCGATGCGGATAACCCGATGGGGATAATTTTAAATGACTCATAGTGCTAAAGCCTGCAATGGCGGCCGCAGAATGGCGCTGGACCTGGTGCCCATAAATGCGTTAGATACGAGCGGCAGCTTACACAAATACTGATCGCGAAACCCCCGAGTGATGGCCGCAATCCATTTTCAGATCACCAAACGCGATTAAACTTGTAAAACCATGCCTTCAAAAAAAAACTTTTGCCAATCAAAATCCTTGCACCATCGCAAATCCTATACAAGACCTTCACGTACACGGAGAAAAATGTTATTCTAAAATACGATCATTTTATTCGTAAAAATCGGTTAAAAACGGGACTGAAGTTCTTACGAACAAATTAACAGTGTTTCAATGTTTATTGGCGGGAAAATGTAAGAATAATATGTTGGTATACGTACGAAATTACGTATACCAACAAATTATTCTTATTCCCGCCAATAAACATTAGAACACTGTTAATTTGTTCGTAAGAACTTCAGTCCCGTATTTAACCGTTTTTAAGAATAAAATGATCTATTTTAGAGTAACATTTTTCTCCGGTAGAAATAGTATATTATAGTTTGGGTATCAACTGTATAAGAGGGATGGTTGCGTAGTGTTTTTCGTACAGAACTTAAATTTGGATTTGACGGTAAAGTACCCAACCAAACACAAAATACCTAGTACGGATATGTGCTACTGTATTGTTTTGTGTTTGTGCATTGAAGAAACCAATTTTGTGGAATTTTAGAGGCATTTTAATTGGGAGGTAAAAATTGTTATTTAAAACAAATATTTTTGTTCTATTTGCTAAAAAAATAGGTTAAATGTAGATGAAAAATTAAAATTATTAATAAAAGCGTTTTTATGAGCGTAAATTTAATATGCAAATGAACTATTTACGTTAGAATACAAATTTGTGACAATAAATAAAACATTCTAACTAAGAAAACGCTTTTTTATGTTTAACATGATTTAAGATTTTCACGGCCAAAAGTATTTTTGTTGTTTATTTTTGGGATGGGACGTTTCGGATACTGTAATGTTGTCATAAACGTCGGCTAAAGAAGGAGTTAGCGTAACACGGCATAATATCACAAAAATAAGCAACAAAGAAGCTTTTTTACGTTGTTTTAATTGACTGGTTGAGGGAGTTTTTTTGACCTCTCCAGCCGCTTCCTCTTCTTTAAAATGACCCTCCACACAACATCCCCTAAGAAGACATAAGCTCCGAGGGAAATAATTTTCCTCAGAGTCTCCTGCGTGGAACTAAAATTAATTTTAATGGATTATTTGAAGATAACTATACATTTAAATCGCTCGTGGGACATTGAAAACGTAATATCGCATGATAACATTTTAAGCTTGCCATAAAAATGTAATATTTATAATGTATTATAATATTTTATTGATTTTATCAGCTCCAATAAGTTTATGGGAGGTTTAGAGGACGCGACGATAGAAAACATTAATGACTCAGATAACAGGAAGAACAAAGTTTGCCTTTAATTTATCAAGATTTTCAAAAACCGCTGGCAAACTTATAGAAATATTATATTGTCGAAGTGATTCAATTAATAATTATTATTCTAGAATAAACATTCCAGCAATTAACTACATAAAGATACGATGGCGCTTTCCTTTGATGATTTAGATCTTGTATAAACGCAATAAAATTACGTAGCTTTTTAATGTAAATAGACGACGCGAACCGCCAGGTAAAGTTAATATTATATGCCCGCAACGCAATACAAACTTTAGAAAAATCCTACGTCTCGCGTCAGTAACAACTCGTCATCCATGTCCGTCAAACTTGTAAAAACGGCCAACGTTTAAAACTAACCTAACTTAAAGAATTATTTGCTGTTTTAAATTGGATTAAATTACATAAATCACCTAATTCTATCTTAACTAAAATACTAAAGATGCAGCTTAAGAAATATGTATTTTTCATGTACTTCAATGAGCTCTAAATTAATATTATTCCAGTATTCAATCTGAAATATATGCATGTTTAACGCACGTAGTTTTAATAGCGTAAAATTAGTCTTCAGGTGATGCAATACAACGTGTAAAATTCAGAATCAGACCGCTAACAATAACACTCCTTATGTAGATGGCGATAAGTTTTAAATTCCCATTTAACACCAGCCGCTTATTTTGATTTATTCAAGAAAAAAACATCGCCGAAAAGCTTGTTTTATTATATATTGATTGTAAATATGGGTTCTAGTGTTCTATGTTTTTACAGTATGTGTTCTACTCGCAGTATTTAACTAAAGCAACTAAAATATTTCTAAGTGATCTAATTATCAAACCAAAATTATATGATTTTGGTTTGATAATAACTTTTAACTAAAATTCATAAAGACAGTTGATAATCAATTTGTTTATACGAAATACAAATTACATTAAATATAAATTGTAAGGTATGTTAAATAAATTACATGCTTTTGTACCATTACGTAAATCTGTAAAATGTCATTACGTAGTAAGTAATTTCGCCTGGGTTTTAAAACTTAATTAATTATGATGAAACTAATGATAAAATTTGGATGACTAATATAAACAAAAAGTAAGAATGTGGAGGGTTGAGGAAAAGTTACGTTTTAAAATCGAAAATTATGTGCTAACTCAATTTAATTGACTATTTGTATTATTTGATTGATTAGGTTTAATAAAAATAATGCTATATAATTATTATTATGCGTGACAGCTATTTCTACTTCTGCAGGCATTATCAGACTGTGGCTAGTCATATGATTAAATAATAATATTATTGACTATATAAAAGAAATTGTGAACTCAGTTATTCAAATCCAAATGTTGAAGCACCTTTCTACTTGCTTGTCTTACAAGCAATGTGTTGTTTTATAAAGATAATTATTTAAATAATATATAAGAAATGGTCTTTGGATACGACATAATTACAGGAAAAGAATGCAGTAAAGCGTATTACGGTGTGCATCGGAGTCCAGTAGTTGCTTTGGTGTCCCGACGGAAGTGCCGACACCTTGGGCGATAAAGCTGCGCTTAGAGAGAAGGGGTTATTACGCGTATTAGTTGCTAGTTATTAGTATCAGGAACGAGTAGACTATGTAGAATGATAATTAAATTTCTCACTAATCATCGCTGACGTGCTGGTGATAAGTATGTTGGTATTGGGAACAAGGTGTCCACTGCACAGTGTACACGGTTATGTTTAACGCTAAATGCTTTCTCAGATAATGTGAAAATATCAAAAAATTATAAAGAAAGAATTTAAATTTTTTATGGCTAGTGATATTGAATAATATGCAATATCAAAACGGGGAAATATGTTTATCGAAAACACGCACTAACAATGCCAAAATATGCAATAACAATGTCAAAATATAGGATCAAAACTTAAACAGGCGTGTTCTTTGGTACCAGTTTTTATGGAAGTTTTTTTAGTGTAATTCTGAACGGTTTCTGAAGTTTCTTGAAAATCTTTGATTTAAAAAAAAAACCTGTCAAATATTTTTCCAATTCAAAAAACACCTAAAAAGACTTGAATAATGAAATACTAACTTAATTTTTTTTTTTGTTGTAATAGAAAAACAATTTTCGAAGTATTTATTTTTCAGTGCCAACTAAAGCATTCGTGACGTCGTAAGGGGGCGTACATCAATTACGTGAGCTCGAAATGGGGGGGAGGGGTCCAGTAAAATCTCACCAAACCTCATTTAAACCGATGACGGGGGGTCAAGAAGAATCTCATGTTATCTTTAAAAGAATATATAATATTATTGAGATAATTAAAAAAAAAATTATATGGTTTCACTTCTTTTGGAGTGTCCCATTTTGCAAGCTGAAAAAATGTGTTTTAACTGAGTTAAACTACTTAACTCTGTTAACGGCAGAGTAGTTCAAAATCATTCAAAATTAGGTCACAATGCTTTAATTAAATACTGCGAATAGAACACATATTAATTACCTTTGAAATAAACGAGTATTTTTTTGTTTAGTCTTTTTGTCAGCCCAGAAAAAATAAAATTTCAGACTTATAAAAACTGCTTTAAAGTTCAAAATCTCCTACTTTCAAACCCCTTTTCGGTTATGATTTTATTGTATAATGTGGAAAAGCAAATTTTATCTACACAAAGAGTGTTATTGTTAGTGCCCTGATCCCGAATTTTACACGACGAGGTGCATAGCCTTTAGTCTTTCTTTCTCAGACGTAGGGGCACCAAAATAAACATTTTGCAGAGAATTCTGGTGCACATATAGTTTTCAAATTAAGCAATTTGAAAGGTTAACTTAGCGTTTATAATAGATTATTGCGATTTGATAAAAAAATGTTGCTTCTAGTTTCTTTTATATAAAAAAAGATATCCAAGATTCAAAGAGAGAACGTAGACTGCGACAGATGATGTGGACAGATAAATGTTTTAACGATGTAAAACTGATATGTGTAACGTCTTGTTTGTTAAACATCAAAACGACGAAAGAACCTCCGACGAACGATGTAGAACTATTGAAAGTTATGAGTGATTTTCTATTCTTACAACCACGTTAACTCGTTTAGACGTAAATGGTGCGCGTAAATAAATAATTTATCGACAAGTACGTAAGTAGAAGGGGACTGTAAACTTTGCAAGGGCCTTTAAACTGTCAAACCTGATGGTACAAGGCACAAAGCGGTAGCAGCTTGATTTCTGCTCCAAGAATAGGAAATTATCGTTATTGCAAGAATAATTAATGTGTTATAAGTTATAATTATTGTATGTTGGGTTTTGAACTCATAAAATAAAATATTCGTATCGCGCGTACCTACACAGGAGTCAGTGTGCTATATTCAAAATTGTTAAAATTATTAAAATAATTTGTTTTTTTTAATCCGGAAGAGCGTAGGCAAATTGTTTTATCAGGCGATTATTCTTATTCTATTTTAGAAAATTTCCTTCGTAACAAGACGAATAATTGATGGCGTTGATAAATCGGCGTTTATCGAAATATTTATATATTTCTATGCTTAAAAATAAAGTTTACAAGAATTGTAAGTATTATAGGTATGTGATAAGTTCAACTAACATAAAAATTAATTCAAAATATAAAACATGGTAGGTAGTAGTAGTAGGTTGTAAAATAATAAGCAATAATGTAAATAGTTAAAACTTATTCATTTTTAACTTAAGCAGTAAAACTAAAATTGTAAAATTTCATTAATGAAGACAATATTAGCGACACACAACCGAAAACCTGAAAGGAAAATCAGAAAAAGATCCGGGACAAGGAATTCCTACATGTGACCGTAATTTTCCCGCCAATGGACATTGAAACACTGCTAATTTGTTCGTAACAGTCCCATTTTTAACCGTTTTTACGAATAAAACGATCGTATTTTAGAATAACATTTTTCTCTGTGTAGGTATAATCTGTTCCGGGGAAAGTGATTTTTAATTGCAATGTACTAATGTATGTGGATAAACTAGTTTGAACAATTTTTATTTAAATAATAAAGTCGAGAAAATACAAAGCTAAATTACAAGGAGTAAAATGAAGCTACTTTTACTTTTGAAGGTACTTTTCTGAAGAATTCTTGGTTTTTCACGGACTTTTAAAAACAAAACTGATGTTAGATAAAGATCTATCTCCCAGTAAATAAATAATTAAATAGATACCTACATAATACACGTGAAAATCATTAAAGTCTACGTATCTAAGTATTTATAATGTAAATTTATGATTACCTATCTGTAGGTAGGTTTCTGTCTGCGTAGTTCATTTTCGTTTGTCGGTAAAATGTTATTACATACTATTACAACACGCTTAAGCCACGTTTGAAACACTGCTTCATTGGTTTGAGGTAAGGATGGTACATACTTGAACAATTTTGGCAGAAAATGATTAATGACTAACATAATATATGATATTTTATTTAAGCCAAATCACATCATCAAAGTTGTCATGATCTAAAAACGTTGCAGAGATATTAATTAAAACAGTAGTACCCGATATGAACTTAATACGATCCATTCTCGCGCAGTTACTGACTTTACAATGAATGTAAGCGGTAGAGAAAGGTGTATAAAAAAATAAGTGCGACAAAGGTGTGGGAGTGCAGACATGCCACTCAACTGACCTTAAATTCGCCTATTGTGGCGATTTATTTTTTAACATCATGCCGGTAAAAATCCCTTTAACCACAGGAGACCACATTTTTCCCTGCTCACATAGGTCTCATATAAATGTTTGTATCTCCCTTTACTGTCATGGTGAGAAATATGATCTAACCGGTGTTAGAAACAAAAAAACTCCACGCTTTGTGTTTAAATGTAGAATTTAACTATAGAAAAACTTAAATGTGCATATATATGTGAGACCAAACAAAATTTGAGACAAATGAATAAAATTAAGAGTTTTTTTTAATTATTTTTTTATCAAACAATAAAAACGTGAGTTTTATAATTCATTTACCTAATAAAAATGTGCGGTTTTTTTTCTTTTTTTTGTGTAAGGAATTAAATTGAAAAAACGTAAGGTGAGCCATTCTTTGAGCTTTTTTGTGTTTGAATTAAAAATTTTAATATTTCAGAAATCACATTTTTTTCTTCTAATAATAACATCTGAATGATTATTACACCACCTTTCAAAAACAGTTTTAAGTTTTCGGATACATAATAGAAATTTTTTTTCGATTTTATTGAAAAGCTGACATTTTCTGACCTTCTAAAGTGAGCCATTTTTTAAGCTTTTTATGTTTGAATTAAAAACTTTAATATTTCAGAAATCAGGTTTTTTTTTCTAATAATAAGAGATAATTTTCTAGAATATTTGATCACCTTTCAAATACACCTTTTAGTTTTCGCATACGAATAGAAATATTCATTTTTTTGGATTTTATTGAAAAGCTGAAATTTTATGAACTTCTCACAGAATATGTCCAAGATCTGATGCGTTAAAATTTGGCGTCTACTACACCTATCTACTAATCACAATTATCGCAGGTCATAAACCTTTTTTGCTTTTCGGTTGTGTGGTCGTCTGCAAAAGTTGTCCGGTAAATGTTTAAATAGATCCGCGAAACGTTTATTTTTTATATGTAAATGCACCATTATAATCCCGGTGCATTCGCAGCATATTATTTACATTGTGATCAGTCCATAGTCGCCGTACCACTTATATATTGTTATGTTTAAATAATAATTATGACGATAGCTTAACCGCTCTACATTCTGCGCTTTGACTAGAACCGTGGAATGAACGAAGCAGACAACAATAAGAATCTAGTCAATTATTCTGCAGAAAGAACAAGGCATTCATCGACACCATCTAACGGCGATGTTTTGATTAATCCACCTTACTTTAATAAAATACGAATGAATGACTTTTGCATAGTCTAAAAGTTTTGAATATAAGATGGGTAAAGATAGAAGCGAAAGTTTCATGTTAGGTTTTGTTTGAAGGACCCGAATTCCAATACCTGTCTCGCCAAAATGATAGGTATTAATTTCTGCGTTTGTGCGTAAAAT
The DNA here is from genome assembly GCA_951813805.1 of Limnephilus auricula. Classification (NCBI taxonomy): domain Eukaryota; kingdom Metazoa; phylum Arthropoda; class Insecta; order Trichoptera; family Limnephilidae; genus Limnephilus; species Limnephilus auricula. The sequence continues at coordinate 37,124,522 of OX638391.1, forward strand.
CGTTTCAATTTTGATAATATTAAGTAAATGTGTAAATTTATAGATACAATTATTAATGTATAGATACAATTATTATATACCTATCTTATCAAAAATATTTTTCATATATTATTTATTTTATTTTAGGAAAATCAACAGTTTAGAATGTGAGTAATTCACCTAACTTAGAAACCAATTATTATAAAATTATTTATTTATGACGTATTTAACTAATTATTCACCACTCAGTTTTTGTATTTAGGTACGTATTTGTCTATCCCTGTTTATCTTTTGTTATTTTTGTTAATTTTAATTTTATCATGACGAAGCAACTATTGGTTTCGAAACATGTTAATAAATTTGATTAAATAAATGATGTATAAAATTGATTGGTTTTCATTTCATTAAAGAAGTATTCAGGTATGGTACTCCATTGTGCAATAATTTGTGGTTAGGTCAGTGCAGGGAAGCTAGTTATGTTTGAAGGTTTTTTAAATATTGATTACAATTAAAGTACCCACCAACATAATATTCAGTTAAGATGAGGTAAGGTTAAGTATCATTCGAACGAATAACCATTTTTCATGTGTTTTATTTTCAAATGCTACAGATGATGTGATGATTGTTTATAAGTAAGAATTCATTCAGCCAGCTAACGAACGCGGATCAGCATCGCGTACTAAGTGACTTAGCCCCGCCAGAGCGCCTAATTTTACAGGTGTACATCGGTGTGATTGCTTGTAATTACACGCAAGAAAAACACGGAGTTTGATGAACAGCAAACAACAGTTGAGAATGGTAAGAAATTACGAGAACACATTTAATTTGGGCGATAAGTGTTGCCGCTTACATTGTAAAAGACGGAACAAACCGAGATAAACGCTATTATTTATGACTATAAAACATTGCTTATCTTAAATCTGAATTCGTTAGCACATGGAACATAAATAGACAATGTATTTCATGCCTCAGTAATAGTTAAATATTCTTTCAGCATGGCTGATCTGACGCTTGTACCGACATTGTGCCGGGTACATCATTCATATATATATATATTTGCTTTGGAAAGTGGCCCTATGTTTCCGTTTCATTTTAACAAATGGATCGTATATCTTGAAAATTAGTAACTTTGTGCTAGAACAATGTTAAATCTTCCACCTCCCCTCTTTATCTACATCTTACTGTAATATTGCTTCTCTCTTATTCACCTGACGTAATTACTTACACATATATTCATATTTAAACGTTTACTTTGAACAGGTAGTTGATAATAAACAAAGGATGTAGTAAAATGAATAGCAATATAATAACTATTAGAATTTTTTGAAAACCTTCACATAATTACTTTACAGCTATTAAAAAGGCACATTTTAACTATTTGGTTTTTAAAGTAAAATAATGTATAGCTATATACGGAGAAAAAAATGTTAAACATTATTGACCACGGTACAAAACTTGTTAGCTGTAACCGAAACCAAAATGTTAAACTATTTAGCATTAAAGTAGAATAAAATCGTTATAAAATACCATGAAAATAATGTTTAAAAACTTTGGTTGCTATCCAAAAATAAAATTTAAAACTATTAAACTTCAAAGTGTTGATAAAATACAAAGAAAATAATGTAACACATACACGGAGAAAATTTTTATTCTAAAATACGATCATTTTATTCGTAAAAACGGTTAAAAATGGGACTGAAGTTGTTACGAACAAATTAACAGGGTTTCAATGTTTATTGGCGGGAAAATGTAAGAATAATTTGATGGTATATTATTCTTACATATCTCCGCCAATAAACATTGAAACACTGTTAATTTGTTCGTAAGAACTTCAGTCCCGTTTTTAACCGTTTATAAGAATAAAATGTTCGTATTTTAGAATAACATTTTTATTATTTTAATTATCTTGCCTGAAATCACCAACAAAAATGTATGCTTTCCTTTAACCAAAAATAAAAGGTGAAACTTTATAGCTTATAAGTAGAATAAAGTGTTGATAAAATAAAAAGAAAATAATGCAAAATACTTTGGCCTACGGTACAAAACTCCACAAATAAAAATGGACAACGTAGTGTTTGTTGTTTTTAATTAACTACGTCGCATAGATTAAGGTAGGTAGTAGGAAATAAATATATAGGATGTTGTGAGTTTTGATGTAATCGAATCAAGGAATAACCTTTTTTAAGAATTCGTCTTACATCCAATTTTTAGGTCCAAAACCATCGGAGTTATTTTCCCCTAACTGCGTAGGTTCTATCCCGTGGAACAAACAGCAAACATGGTAGTTTCCTCGCACTATTTAACGGTAAAACTTATTATTCTAGCGTATCTATTCTTTATAACCGATTTATGGCCGTGTTATCAATTCTATTTATTTTACGTCATTTATCATATTAATTTATGCCGACAATGCTTGTTATAAATAAATGTAGCACATAAAAATGAAATAATTTAAACGCAGCGTACGAGGAAATAAAACATAACCAGGCACGGCTATCTTATCTGGTTTTTACGATTGTAATATTAGTGGATAGGTAGGTGGGTACCTGTGTGCGGCTCACACTTCGGGCTTTTCAAGTAATTAAACTTATCTAAATCCAATATAATAAATAAAATAAATATTTCGGGTATCGTAACACGAGAGTTAACATTGTTCAAATATTCTTTACACCGTCGCTATTGTAATCGGATTCAAAAAGCCGCTATTAAATGCGTGTTTCATATTATTTAATACCGAGAAAAGCCTCGTTGTTTTCGTATTGTTTGAACGATATTATGGTTGTTATTTTTTAAAATAAAATACAATAAACTATAGAAATTTTAACAAAATATAATTTGTGGATGAAGTTTTGTAACTTTGTTTTTATTGTTTGTAAAATTCGTACAAAAAGCCTATTGAAAATTAATTATTATTACCTCCTAGAAAACAATGATTACGTTTGTTAGTTTGTCATTGTTTACAGTAATTTCAAAATTAAATGCAGATATGATTTTGTTAATTTTTCTTGACCTACCCTTGTATGGTAGAATAATATAGATATTGGTAAAAATTTACTACAAAAATAAAAATACTAGTAGAAATTTCTACAAAGCAGTTGTTTATTAAAATTATTTTTGTTTATATATATTATGTATCCTAATGAAGGCACTGTAGCACATCTACATTAAGTTTAAAAAAAAATAAAACTATATTTAGATTGGTAAAATGTCATTACCAACTTTTTGGGTTTATTAAATTTATTTAATTTATCTTTCTCATTTATTGAGAAACACAACCGAAATACCTATCCGAAACAATAAAAGAATAATATTTAGTTTTCGATTTAACGTATTGTACCAAACAACCAATATTTTTTAAAATTTATAAGTTTAAAAAATCTGATTTTATGATTGGGAGTAAAGCCTAAACTTCGAGATCAGGCCGCCAACAATAATGTTTATGTAGGTTGCGATAAGGTTTAAATTCCCATTTAAATCCAGCCGTCTGTTTTTATCGCCAAAATGCGAGTTTTATTTTATTTTGAAAAGTTCAGGCAAAAATATTTAAAGCCTGAAACTTTTATAGTGCTGAAACTTTAAAAAAAAATTTCTGGGCTTATAAAAAAAACAATAAAAAAATACTGATTTATTTTAAAGACAAAAATTATACGTTCTGCTCGCAGTATTTAATTAAAGCAACTAAAATATTTCTAAGCGATCTAATTTTTAAACCAAGAACTCAGGATTGTGCATTACTTAGTAGTGTATCACCTTAAGGTAGTGCATGTAGTAAGCAAATAGATTTAAACATTTCCGGATTGTCAGATTTGCAAACAGCAGTGGTTCTCAAATGCTCAATCTTTTCTTAGAAGTGGAACAGTTTCCGACACTCGCAATCTTTGTTGTTCCCAACCTTTTCAATTATGTAGCTAGATTCCTGTTCGGTTCCATTTAGAATTTGTAACTTTTTTTAACTAAAAAAAACATCTTTTGCTCGCTGTTGGACCGAAAATGCTTTGAATGAAAATTGTTTCTCTTAGCGGAGGTTTTACTTGTAATGTTTGAAAAGATGTTTGGTGGTTATGACTTGCATCCGAGTGCCGAAACCGGAAAATTGTTTGTTGTGTACACTTCAAACATCAATAACACTTATTGATCAAATTATTCCTATATAAACTTAAACGTGTCAACTACAATAAGTTAATAAGGTAAGTTATTAAGTTTATAATAAAAGTATATAAGTTAACATTATAAGTTATTAAGTCAACAGTATAAGTTATTACAACAATTTCTAATTCTATTGACGGAAATTGCGCATTGATAAATAGATAGGTATCTAATGCTTTTTTAAAAGAAAAATTAAATTTTTTAATTTTTGAAGGTTATTTTCATCAATGTAATATATTATTTAAGAAGAAGATAACAATAATAATCTAAATTAAAATACGAAAATGAACAAGACGCAGAAAAATAATAAAAATAATGGCCGCAACTGGGAGCAGTGTGTTTCGTGTCCCATCAGTTGCGACCATTATGTTTTATTATTTTTTTGCGTCGTTCATTTTCATATTTTAATTCAGATAATTATTGTTATCTTCTTCTAAAATGAGGTATTTAATTATTTAAAAAAATATATTTTTATTTTGATGGATGATGAAAGTACTTGTTTTAATTTTACACGACTGTAACAACTTGGTACAGATGTGTAAAATTTAAAACACTTTTATTAGTAAAGCATACGTGTTTTTCGTGTTTTATAATATTTAATTGTTAATCTTGTTATTTATTATGTTAACCTTTTTTCAATTATAAAATTTGTTATAATATTTCAACTATTATCTTTAAATGTAGAGCTAGGTACCTACATTGGACCTGTTCCGTGTTATTTTTAAGTATTTTCGGTGTACTAAATAATAATGATGATTACAGTCCCATTTTTTGTAACAGTATAAGTAAAAAAATTCCTGGCGACCGAAATTTTTATTTTTTTCAAATCGGACCCTCCCATTATGTTAACTACTAACTGCCTGTCCGCGACTAGGTAATGGAGGCGGTCCAGTGGATAAAGACGTCTTGACTGACTGAATTACGGGTTCGCTCCCGTCGGATGCAAATAAGTAACATTCATAATTTAAATTATTAATAATTTTTAAATTCTGATTTTTTTTTTTTGTAATTGATAAGTACTAATGAAATTACTGAAAACAAACATATCTATCATTCTTTGAAAATAGTATTTTTTTTCCAATGTAATATTTTTTCTTAACAAATTTATTTTTATTTTTATGTACGTTGTTAAATATTTATATAATAATATACAAATACATACATAATTATTTATATCACTAATACTATCTACTTATTATAATGCAATTAATTTTATAAATTTATATATTATATAAATCAGTATATACCTAACTATTAGGTACCTAAATAGTAAACAATCACATCTAAATAACCTAAGGTGATGTTAAATCATAACCATATATAAAGATAATTATAAAATTCATGCTATCTTTTACCCTCTCTCTTAAAGACGCGCCGCATTTTGATACAGCTTATAAATCTTTGTTGTTAAAAATTTTCAAGTTTTCCGTCGGATTTTTCAATTAATTTTTTTTTATTCGGATTTTTCAAATAATTTTTAAAAAAATGTTGGTAAAATAGGAAAAACATAGTTACGTAATAATTACAAATAAAGAAACTAATTAGAAAATAATATATAATATTAATAAGAAAGGAAAATGAATGAGGAAAATGTTTTTAAACTCACCCTTTCTTCTTCGCGGATCATCTCGGCTATGCCAGGCTTGATCTCCATATCGTCAGGGTGCATGGGGTAGGCGGGCAGCTGCAGCGGCGGGACGGCCGTGGAGGGCGCCGGCGGCGGGCGGGCCGGGGGCGCCGGGGGCTCCGTGTAAGGGGGCTCGGTGCCTGCGGGGCTGTGCTGGCGCTTGCGGGCCTGCTTGGCGCTGGCAGGCTCGCCGTGGCGGGAAGCCGCGCGCGGGGGCGCCGGGGGCCCCAGCTCGTGCTCCGCGTTCACCTCGGCCAGCCCGCGGATCTTTAGCGACTCAGCCACCTTCAGCAGCGGGGCTAGCTGCTCCTGAGACACGTTGATCTCTCCCTTGTACATGAACTCCACAACCGCTTTCAGCTGCGGGAAAGTGACGTCGCGCATGATCACGATGGGGTGACGGCACGGGTTCTCGAAGAACAGATTGCGGAAGTAGGGGCTGCAGGCTGACAGGATCATCTTGTGAGCCTTCAGGCTGTGGCCATCGCAGGCCAGCGTCACGTCCACGAAGGACTCGCTTTGCAGCAGCTGGTCAAAGACGCTCGTCAGGTTAGACTGGTAGTTGTTCCAGCGCAGGCAGAACTGCTGCGAGGCGGCCCCCTTGTCCTCGGGCTCCGGGGGCGGCTCCTCGTCGGCCGGCATTGTGGGGGGCTCGGCCTCCCTGGGCCCCTCGCGGCGGCGGTAGTCCCAGGCACCTCCGTTCCCGTCTAGCCTGACCACATCGGCGAAGCACGATAAAAACGGCGACCGATTAAAGTCTACCAGCGACCCTCGTTCGGCCAGCTTGCCGGCTTGGAAAACCGTCGGTACGAAAAGTTGTCAAAGTGGTGCGAAACTCTCGGAGTACACGCGCGTTTGTTTACTCGGGATTCAGAGCGGCGAGGGCCGGTCGGTCGTACGGCGGCCGGAGACAGACTGAGCGCTGGCTGAGGACGGCGGACGGCCCCATGCGGCCCGCGGCGAATCAGCGCCCGCGCGCCCCCCCCACTCGCACTCACACCACCACCCGCTCACCGCCACACACCCAAGCCACGCTCACACACACCACCACCCTATCGATCCCCGACACTCTACAGGGGAAATAGTGCATCCATCCTTTCCTTCTAATCACTCACCGCACTTTCTTACACCGGGAGAGGTGCCCCTCCCCCCTACCCCCACCCCCACCCCACCGCGTTCCCCTCCCTCCACACCCCTCAACAGTAAGTTGTTTTATAAAATGTTACCTAAGTACGAACTTTTCCAACACCTTCTCAACTTTTTGTTGCCGTACAAATAATATTTATCAAAGTAGATCCCAGAGACATTCTAAGGAACAATTATTTTTACCGTCGAGTTAAACGCGTGGAAACAATATCTATATACAAACAAAGCATGGAAAAATGTAATATTGGAAATTGGAACATAAACATAACACAAGGTGTTTTCCGACATTTTATGCTGACACAGTACAAATTTATAATGAGCGCTTTTAAATCAAACGAGTTTGTCAAGAGGGCTGCCGCTGTCACCCCATTATTTGGCTGCGGTCAATGTCAGCCTTGGTTTAACTTCCCTGAACAATAATAACGTGGGCTCATTGTGCGGTAGCTTTAGCTTGTCACTTGGTCGTCGTAACACCGCCACCGCCACCGCTACCACCAGTAGTGGTTGTACCACCAATGTTAGGACCGTACCGCGTTGGGCTATCACGAATCCATCTGGATTCACGCGAGAATATCAACAATGCGTTTTACTTATTTATTTCTAATTTACACTACTTCCATTAACATTATTTTATTAATTATTTCAAACATTTACAGAGTTTTTACAATTATTGTATTAATGAAATTGCAATTGGAATGTGGATAGATATTAACACTCTAATTTAAAACGTTCAAGCAGCATGGGTAAAATAAGGTTTAGTTGTTACTAAGTTAAGATGCTACTGGCAAACTAAAAGAAATAATAATTAGCAAAATATGCACTATTTTGTATTAAGTCCATCTAGGGTAAAAACCCTTTTGGGAAAATAACTTCCCGCAGGGCCTATGCCATCTTTGAAGATATATAAATCACACATAGTACAGAGAAAGAGAAGAAGAAATCGTCGCAGCAAAGCAATACTGCTGTAACCGCCACTATTTACGAAAATACTTTTTACATACCATCTTGAAGGATTTTTTTTCTGCGTCGATCTATTTGGGTCCCGTGACTCTACAACGATAAATAAGAACTGTACGACGTTGGAAAAACTAGCCGTTTTGACAATAATACGTTTTTTAACTGATGTACACACCTCAAAATCATGTGTTTTTTTTACGTTTGATGGTTACGACAAAATTCAATTTTGAAAAGAAACGACAAAATTACTTACACGGAAACATTCCATGTTCGATTGGTGCTTACAGCATTTTCAAAAATTGCATTTAAGTGTTCGCGGCGGTTAATAAATTTTATTTGTTTGCTTTCTAATAACATTGTCGTTTACTACAACTTGTCAGCACTTTTTAGAATAAGTTAGTGTGTTTAATACAATTATAAATATCTTGCGTCATCGTAATTTGTACATTACGGTGTTGTAAACAAAACAAATTTAGCCCAAAAACGCGACACATTTACAGCTATTCAAAATTTTAATATTGGTGTATTTTTTGCGATTACAGCAATTTATGCAGCTGAAAATAAAGTTGATATTCAGGATTCATACCTTTAGCAGCGCTGTTTACAACATTTTTGGCGTAGATAAAAAATGTCAACTGCTATAAGCGCTAAAAACATTGTCCTTCTTCACTTATAAAATTTAAATAAGAATTAAATATTGCCATTTTTGATAGATCATATTTTTTAGCTAAGCGGTTTAAAAGTTATGAATTTTTTTCTAAAATATGAAAAGTTTTTTTGGCTCTGGTGAACAATTTGGTAATTAGTATTGCTTTCTTGCGACGAAATGAAGAAAATACATACTATTAAAAAATAATTTTAAATCAATTGCCTTATTTGTAGATCAAATACGTATGTTTGTCATTACGTCATATTAGCTAATAGCTACTAAAATTAGCGCACGCTTTTCTTAATATTCGAGGCTGTTTATAAAGTACTTTTTTGTTTATTATTTATGTTTTTTTTTTTTACTGGGAATATTTAACAGTGTGACAATCAATAGTATCTACATATCGATAGAAGCCAGTAAAGTCATCGATCTATTTTCAAAATCTTCTAAACATGTAGGTATTTAGTATTGGATCCAAAAAAAAAATATTAATAATATGTTATAAGTTATAAAGTTGTGAAGAGAATAAAAATAATAGATAGTAAATGAAAAAGCGAGATCAATAAACAATTTGTTTATTTTAGCTTTATTTAAATTTAATAGTTTATTTGGAGAATACAGGTTATTACAGGGCGCACTTGACTTACCTTTAGCAGTGTTTCCTGTTGTTAGTGGAATAAAAATAAGTAAATGAAATTTGATCTCCGATGACTTTTTTTTCTTCCAAGTGTCATCTCTGGTCACTCAGCCCAATCCTTCACCCCTATCCTTACTGTCCAATACCTACTTTTTTAGTATGTGTTAAGTCAAAGAAAAAAACATAAAGGATGTAACAGGAATCCAGAATTTAATTTACCTACGTTACTCCAAATAATGTCAAGATTCACTGGTATGTCAAGTACGTCCTGTAACACCCTGTAGGTACATCAATTTAATTGATCATACGATTTTCGTTACACAAACGACAAATGCGAGAGAGGGTTGAAAAATGTTATATTGCTCATGAATGTTTCTAATAGAAATCTTTGGATTAGAAACATTCATTTCACTTGGTTCTTACATTTAGCTTTATTTTACAAATTAGTTCTGACTAAATTACATTGTAGAATACTTTGTATAAGCACTAAAAACTTTTTTTTGTTTTCGCCGGTTATTTACTTTTTTAATATTGAAGTACTTCAATTTGGGAGGCGGGTAAAGGACCGCTGCCACGGGAACCATTTACAGGATAACCTCTGCCTAGGTCACCCGGGGTGGTCCGCTTACTTTGGTGACTTATCATGGCTGCCCGGGTTCGTGGGGTAAGGTTTATCTAGGTCCTGGCGCGGATGACAGAATTACTAATCACTAGATTCCTACTCAGCCCTCATTTTCCTTCCCAGAACTGCCTCTCCTGCATTTACTTAAAAATACCCTCCACATAGAATCCCCCAAGATGACAAAGGCCCTTAGGAAAATAATCATCCACAGGGCCTCCTTTGCAGGGCTAATTTAAAACAATCTTCAATTTAGGTATTTAGAATCTTGCTCGTTCCCGTTTTATGGGACAATGTCTTAGTGATTTTTTAAAAATAATTATTACATAGCGTTACTTTTATGTTTTTATAAAGAAAATTCGTAAGGCAACACTATTTTCATTTTTTTTTTGTTTTCATGCATTTTTTTGCACTATTGCCAGATTATGGCACATTGATTTAAACCACGTATTCAAGAAAGTGGAAAAAGAAGAACATTGTAATTTTAAAAAAGTGATTGCTCACTTGGACCCGTGGTATAATCCACTGAAGAAATAAACCGATAGGAAAGCGTTTCGGGTGTCCATGGTACGCTCCTATTTATTATTCCTTTCGTCTGGTGAAATAGATTTTCAATATACCGTTTCGAGAGATTTTTGTTCTTTGCATAACAGCGGGCAGGAAAACTTTTGTAGTATGATTACAAAAATAATTATATTTGAACATGGCCGTATTTTTTAAACCATGATCTCTAGGCCTATAGTGAAAGACCTTACTGCTTTGCCACTTTTTACTGAACCTAATTAGCTGTAAGTAGTAAAAAAAATCGGTAGCAAAGACCTGTTTTAATTCGACCATTGGCATTTCATCTATCTGAAATTTTATTTGCAAAGTTCCGGTTCCGGTTTAAGATGGTGGCCTTCATGGATACTACTTTTTTATCCAATTAGAGAACTCATAACGCTGGTTCGTACTGCTAGCTGTCGAGTAGCAATAATCAATTTTTTGAGACCTACGGGTGAAATAATATTTCGTTTTAGTTTAAGACGTACTTATCAAATCTAAAGGGATGAGGAAAAAATTGTTAGAAATAAAAAAATTTTGGACGCGAAAACTATTGTTCATAGAACTTTTTTTTTTAAATATATATATATATATATATATTTATTTATTTCCACACCTGGCCCTGAGGAAAATAATTTTCCTCAGGGCCTATGTCATCTTTGAAGATGATGGGTGGAGGGTATTTTTGAGGAGAGGAAGGAGTAAACATGATGGGTCTTAAAGAGACCCTTGTTATAGGAAGGAGGAAGCACAGAGGCCGGCAAATCGTTAAACAGCCGAGCTATTGAACTCAAGAACGAGTCGTGGAAGCGACCCGTTCTCATGTTAGAAATGTCAACCGTGTACATTTGTTGGGCGCGCGTTTGGCGTGTTTCCCGACCATGCACCGGTGCCGATGGGATCAATGACGCTAGATCCTCGGATCATTTTCCATTAAAATACCGGTAGAACAAGGTTACCATTCTCACACGGAGAAAAATGTTACTAAAAAAAACGATCATTTTAATAGTAAAAACGGGACTGAAGTTCTTACGAACAAATTAACAGTGTAAGAATAATTTGTTCGTATAAGTACAAAATTACGTATACCAACAAATTATTCTGACATGTTCCCTCCGATAAACATTGAAACCCTGTTAATTTGTTCGTAAGAACTTCAGTCCCGTTTTTAACCGTTTTTACTATTAAAATGATAGTTTTTTCGAATAACATTTTTCTCCGTGCTCTAAAGATTGCAATCCGTTTTTTTAAGACGGGAAAATCTATCAAACGGACCGCCCGTTTCTATAACGACGATGTATACGCTCTCTCGCTTGAAGTAGTTTATCTTTATAGTTTTGAAACGATTAAAATCCTCGCAATGCAGAAAATGTTGTAAATTGTTTTGGGAATATTACATTTTTCCTCTCTGCGCCACGATTGGCGCTGGTTGTCATGGGTTGATTAATGGAGGGCACTTGACCTTTGAAAGCGATATAGAATCATTACTCAATACAATAGAATTATAACAATTAAAAAGTCCGCTCGCTCGGGACAAGTAACTTGCCAGAACACAACTTAGATATAGCATCGTTCACTTGCATATTAAAGCAATATTATAAGTGTTATTATCATAAGTTAAATAGGTTCAATTTAATTTTATTACCGTTACAAAAACTTTTATAATTTCATAATAACGTATATAAAATCAAGGTTACTTACCCCTGTACCTTCAACTTATTGTGGTGAAATGATTAAGAGGCTAGACTTTGAACCACACGCGGAACACCCGCGTCTGTCATTCTGTCCCGCTCACAATAAGCTCACGCACACTTACAATACATGCGAATGCGAAATGTGCGAATGAGACAACGCTCAAATTTACCTACAGAAATCGCTCGAAAATGGGTTTATGGAGAATACACTTTTCTACACCGAAACTTTCACGAAATTGAAATTTAAAAAATAAATTTTTTTTAGAAAGAAGAAGCTACGTCGGTAGCTTTTCATAATTTTATAATTCTTTATGAGAGTTGAGTTAGCAGCACTTTTTCCTTAAATAATATTTTTTGATAAATCGTACATGTTTGTCAGTGAATGTTTACGTTAATACGAAACGCATCGAAAATTCGAAAACATACCGACATAGTTTTTACCTTCTAAAAGGCAGTATAAAAAAAATATATTCATTTTGTGCAATTTTCGATGTAGAAAAGTGTTTTTTCCCGGGCGTCCTTTTTGTATGGGCCGAAAAGCGAAGTCTATCATCTTAACCGTTTAAATAAATGAACATTATTATGGATGATGTGTGGAGGATCTATTTAAGAAAAGAATGAGAGGAAATTCTGAGAAGGAAAAAGTTACGAGGTTTGGGTAGGAATATGGAGTTCAATGTCTCCAGGAGCAACAGATGTATGAATACATCCCTCCCACACGGACAAAAATGTTATTCGAAAAAACGATCATTTTAAAAGTAAAAACGGGAGTGAAGTTCTTACGAACAAATTAGCAGGGTTTCAATGTTTATTGGCGGGAAAATAAAGAATAATTTTTAGGTATACGTAATTTTGTACGTATACCAACAAATTATTCTTACATTTTCCCGCCAATAAACAATGAAACACTGTTAGTTTGTTCGTAAGAACTTCAGTCCCCTTTTTAACCGTTTTTACTTTTAAAATGATCGTTTTTTCTGAAAGTGCTAAGCGATGTTCCGAGTTAGGAGTCCAGCAAGAGAAGCAAATGGTCTCAACCAACCAGACTCTCCCGATCCGGTCAACCGCGCATTTAGTGGACAAAACCTCACCCCTTAAACCGGAAACCCCTTGGAGTGATGGTTATCCAATATGGCAGGTGGTTATGGGTTCCACCGCCCCGGGAACCATTTTTTGAAGAACCATTTCAGGTGTTGGTTATCCAATAAATGGTTCCTTAGATGGCGGTACCCATACCCGCCTCTCAAAAAAAACCTAATGTGTTTTATTTTTAAATAAATGAAAAGAAAATACTTTGTTTTATGTCACTTTATTTTTAATTAAATTAAACAAATAACTTTGTTTACACCACTATACAATCACAATTATCGAAATGTTTCCAAACCGATGGTTTCTTCGTCACAAAGTGATTTTGCGAAGATTGAAGAACTCTTGTTTTTATTTTTAAAAATTCAGGTGAAATGCAACGTTAATAATGGACTAGAGCATGGGAATAGTTAGGTAGATTTATATAAAGATTTTCTATTTTACCGGAGGGAATTTAATTTTAATTTCAAATATCTGTGCCGTATTGGAAAAATTAAAAGATATGTATTTTTGTGAAACAAAAAGGGTACTGTGTTGTACTTATATTTCAATAGAACACTCTAATAAACATCAGGGTCATCGGCTGCTGTGTACAGTCAAGAGACACATAAAACACGCTCTTAGCATTCATAGGCAGTTGTCATTGAATGGGTCGTTTTACGACCGGTCCTTCTACTAAACAGCTCGATCCTACAACATAGAGAGCCTCTGCAAGATACTGCTTCATGTTTTATCTCCTAAAGGACACCCTTCAACATAGTGACTAACAACGCCATTCGCCCCAAGGAAAAGCTGAAGGAGGTTTAGGAGGTGTTCCTATATTACTTAATAAAAAAAAAAAACAAAATAAGAATAATTAGAAGAAAAGAGGTGACGGGTGGGTAGAATCTGAGGGTCAGTGTGTCCAGGAGTGAAGGACGAATGATTCCATTCTCCCACTGCGTTGCAAATAGATGTTCCTAGAGAGTACTGCTGGAGAAGTCAAACGGTCTCCCTCAACCAGTCTCTCCCGATCTGGCCTGCCCCGCAATTGATGGCTAACTTAAATATATATTTTTTTTTAAAGTTCGTTTTCACACTTAAATTAATTCTACAAGTTTGAATTTTATTAAGCCCGCCAAAACGCCCAGTAAGAGGCCGGAAAGGGTGTGACGTCATCTGTACGCTTTTTTCTATGAAAAATAACGGTAAATATTTACAAAACAGGAACAGGAAAAAAATAAATTTAAAAAATTGTAGATGTTAGATATTCATTAGTAGTTATCAATTCAGTTACCGGAATTTCGAAAAAGTGCATTTTAATGATTATTTTTAAAATTTAAATAACCGAAATGTCATTTTTCACCGAAACTTGCAATAGTCCTTAACATAGCGGCTGGTGAAAAATCACATTTAATGTTTTAAAATTTAAAAATAACTATTAAACGCACTTTTTTCGAAATTTCGGTAACTGAATTGATTAGAACAAGTTAACATCTAAACATTTTTTAAATTTTATTTTTTTAGTAGGTACATATTAAGCGTGTCCCGGTTTTTTAAAAATATTTACCATTATTTTTGATAAAAACATGCTTACACATGACGTCACACACACTCTTACCCGGCGTTTTGGCGGGCTTAATAAAATTTGAACTTGTAGAATTAATTGAATTATGAAAGAGAACTTAAAAAAAAAAATTTAAGTGTGACTGTTGTCTACAATATGAACATTCAAAATATTTTTTACTCTACTTCCTTATTGTCGCGTGATCACATATCAGGGAATCATTTTACGCGTACTCTTATCCTGGTTTTATTGTATTATTTGGTGTGTCTCCCCTAACTACAAGAAATATGTTTTTTTTTTTAAATACATTATTTAACTTAGTTGCTGTAGTTGGACATAATGTCTTTCACACTAGAAATTCACCTGTTTTTTGGTTCAGAAATTCAAGAAAAGAGGGTTGGTTTACATTAGACACCTACAACCAAGGAAATCTATTTCAAACGGTTGTGTTGATGTTTTGTGTTCGTCTTCTTTCCTATTTCCTTCGCCTGATGTACAACTTGTGGCTCCAGAGCAACGTTCGAGCAATAATTATAATGATTTACGTTTGCACGCCATTATGTAGCTATAGACAGTACTTGCCTACTGCAGTAGCTACCTATATTATATTCCAATAGCGTCATGCATGCTTTGCCTCACGAAGATTCGTTTTAATTTCATCCTTTTTTTACTAATTCCCGTTTTTTTTACTTTCACGCTTTCTTGATAGGCGTTTCAAATTATTACTTTTAATAAATATTATTAAAAATAATTAGTTGCGTATGAGGTGAATGACTACAATATTTTTTTTAATGTATCACATTAAAGCCGTCCGTTAATGTGCATACCCGCCATCAGTACTTGCGATACTATTTTGTTAGTGCAGCGCGTAGCGGAGTCTACGAACACTAGCAAAATAGTATGGCGGGTACTAATGGCGGGTATGCACTTGATGCTCCATGAACGGACAGCCTTATTATTTAATTAGAGGAACGATTCTTTATAAATCTGAGGTGGAAATATCGGTGACCGGACAATTCAGAATGAATTTAAATCAACACCTCCTTTGAAAAGTCATTAAAAGTTATGATAAAAATATATAAAAAAAATATTTAAATAGGTAATGTTAGGTTAGGGTACCGGATTTTTTATTTTTTTCGTAGCCTTTAATGACTTTTTAAAGAGGTGTTGAGTTGATTCTGAGTTGACGTGGAACCGCTAATATCACCTACGAAATATAATATTATGAGGAAGAGAATGTTTCTGCCTATACTAATTAAAATCCAACGTTTTTTTTGTTTTAAACTGCATCCTGGTCCAAAGTCTCTTGCTGCCTTTTTACTTTAATATGGAGTCTTTCTAATATAAAAAATGTTAATTTTATTTAATTGCTCTTTGTTGTTTCACAATTAGTTCATTAAAAATAATGCATACCGTGTCCGTTTTTGAAAAAAAACTATTTTCAGGTTTTTCGGGTATTAATTGTTTAAAAAAGGTTTGGCGCGAGTTTACCTTCGATGTATTTTAAAAGTTAAACAGCTGATACCACCTAGCAAGCGATTATTTTCATATTAGAATTTAAAAAATACACTTGATACTCAAGTAATACTTAAATCAAAAAGTTTTACCACTAAATCGATTCCAAATGTGTTGTAGTCTCACCTTTTTCCCAATGTTACGAGTTTCCGAACACCACCAGCAAAGACCACCATTTAAAATTAAAACGTTGTACGAAATGCCTTTGGCCATGTTTGTGAATAGATCTGAACAGCCAGTTACTTCCTAGCTTTCCTCCTTTATCTCCCCGCTGTCTTCAACCTCGCAACATATACCAAAAATTAGGGATGCCGTAGTCTCACTGGCTCCAGATGGTTGAGAGCAGTTGAAACTTTGTGCGGTATTAAATTACATACCTTTGCAGGAAAAATATAAATATCATAATGGTATCGGTGGCTTTAAAAAAAGAGAAAACAATTTTTTTTTCTTTCAAAGAAAACAGAGAATTACAGCCGTTGTTCCCAACTTTTCGATCAATCAATCTGAGCCTCTGATCAGCTAAGTGTGTTTATATTTTATTCGTCTCTAATCTGAGAGCTGCGTTGGGAAAAGCGTATTGAGGAGGGTTGAGCCAAACTTTTGGCTGATCAGTAAGATTGAGAAGAACGGTCGTTAGAGAGCCTTTTAAGATTTGTTGCATTTCGTCCGCATGTGAGTATTGTTTACGTTACAACCCACTTGACATCTGAGCTGTGCCCCGGCAACCCAGGCAGATGTGTGCGCCAGTGAGCAAAAATGTGGTGTATTGTAGACGTATATTATTTTATTTTAATTTTTAAAAAAATCTATTCACAACTTTTTAACAGCTACGTAATAAAATAAAAGTATTTTGTCTGCAATTATATTTTATTGTAAATACCTGCATAAAGTATATTTGGTAACTATTAGACGAAATTGTTTTTAACAAAAGTAGGCACATGTAAGTAGCTCCTCAAAATCTTCACAAATTATGATGAAAACTGAAACGGAAGAGTGAAGAAGTACGATGAGGTGCTTCAGGAAGTAAGAATGAGTGTGTTCAAAAATAATTATTACGATTACTTACTGTAAAAATATTACACTGTAAAATTTGCAATATATCACGTATTGTACATTTTAGTTTATAGAAAAAGCGTGTATTATATATTTTATGTTTAAATTAGTTTCATATTGGAACCCCTAAGGAAACAAAAATCCTTTAGTGCCTATGTCATCTTTAAGGATGCTATGTGGAGGGACTCTTAATAAAATGTAGGGAAATGAAGTTCTGGGAGGTAAAAAGATATGAGAGGAGGGTAGTCTAGAAGAGGTAGGAGTGACGGACATGTAAATCCACCCTCCTCAGTGCAGGGCGATGCGTCGAGATCAGAAGGCGGGCAAACACATCCGCCGCCAAGACCTAGACAAACATCAGACCTATGAACCCGGGCAACCCTGCTAAGTCAGAAAAAGTAGCAAACCACTTAGTGCAACCTGTGTAGGGGTGTAGGTTATCCAGTAAATGGTTTCTGGGTCGTAAATTGATAAATAAATAAAAAATTAAAATTAAATATTCGCTAAGGAACAAACTTTAAAAAAAAATCTCTTTATAACCAGAACGGTCTCTGGTTGTATTTTTTTATAAAACTATTTTTGTAAATAAACATGTTCTACGAGGATTTTAAAAACATTAGGTACACAAATAGGTATTTATTTTCTTTTAGAATGCGTTTGCTTGGCTGGCTCAGGAGCTTACCCAAAGTAAATAATGTCTGCAATGCAAAGAAAATATAAAGTACGAATATAAATAGCTCTGCAATATTTTTTTAGTATTTAAAAAAAAAGTGAGATATTGTAGAATGCGAGTTGTAGAAAAATACATGTACATAAAGTTAGTAAAAGCAAGTAAACAAACGTATTTCCAAGAGAGTTATATAATGCTACCCATCATTTAAATTACAGATAAGTAAAGGGTGAGCAATTTCGCAAACTATGAAAATACAAAGTAAATCTTAGATACATTGTTGTCTAATAATCCCTTGCGCATGCTTTATTATAGGTAGGTATTCACTTCTTCTTCGAAAATCGCACTAGACTAGCCAATATTGGGTAAGAGCCGGATTGTTGCCTCAGTGGGATACATGCCCGGGTTTTGAATACGCTATGTTAGGGATGTTGGTGGCATTAGCGTTAGCGCTTTACTATAATTAGAAGTGCCTCTCTCGCAGGCCTCAGTGACATGTAAACCGTCGGAGTAGGCGCACGCCTTTGTTTGTGTAAACGAAAATCTTCAGCGGCTGTAGAAATCACATTGGTAACTTCTTTTTTATAGTGAACATCTCACAAGAGTTCCAACTGCTCCCGTCTGGAGCCAGTAAGACTATAGCACCGATTGGGGTATGTTGTGAGGCTGAAGTAAAGCGGAGAAGGGAAGGAGATCGAGAGGAGGAAGGTGGGGATGTACTTGTCAATTCAGATCTAATCACTAAACACGGCCAAAGCCATTTCAAGCAAAGTTTTAATTCTGAATGGTGGTCTTACACCAGGGCGATACTGAGAGTATATTCCACTCTGAAAATATAGTTTATATTATTTTTAATTAATTAATTGTGAAATAACACAAATTAATCAAATAAAACTTTTTGCGCGTGCCGGGTTCGGAACCCGCGACCTTCGGAATGGGAGTCCAAAGCCTTGCCTCTGGACAACTCCGGCCGTCAAGTAATTTCTATTAAGTATTTTTGTTACTGGTTGTGGTTTTGGGTTTTCAATGCAGGCATTAATTAGAGTTTAAACTATGCTATTTACTACGTTTTATGGTTTATTAGTTTTTATTTAATTCAAAAATAAAAAGGGCAAGAATCCGTATCAAAAAGGATCGTGGCTCTATTTACTTTTGCGGATAGTCGCTCAAATAAATCAGATTGTATTCAATGTGATGCGTCAGTATGTGGTCGCACGAAACTTGTACAACATTCGAAAACCATTTCATGACATGTGGAAAGTAGAAAACACTGCTTCTTTTGATAATTAATTCTAATGCCGAAGCTAATTGCCATATATTTTTTATTCTATTTTTATATTAATATAGCAAAAGAGTCCCAACTGCCCCCCTCTGGAGCCATTGAGACTATAAAACAGAACTCTTGAAGTTATAACAACATTGTCTTATCTCCAAGATAAATAATAATATATTACTAATAACTTACGTAACTTAAAGATTAGAGGCTATTTTATTATTTTTGCATAGTTTAAGACGTTGAAACTTAATACTATTTTATAATGTTGATTAATATTTTGATTATTAGTTAATAAAAGATCTCAGTAAATAATGAAGACTGATTACTTGAATTAATATAAATTTGTTTCTACCTAAAAAAAATCATAATGAGGCATTTATCCCCCATATTGATGCATACCCGCATGAGGTATTTATCCCGAAGCATTTTTAACGTTAGGCTACTATCCCTTTTTTAAAATTTAAAATAAAACGGGATTTACTCAAAACATAATATATTAATTATGTTTACAAAAATTGGGTACTATAAAAGATCAAAGACCTACATTTTAATATACATATTGCATTATTCTAGTAGGTACATTTTTGAAGTAAATACTTCTTTATGCACGCTTGACTTGTGGGGTAAACTGGCGAATGTGTAACGAAAAGTGAAATGCGTTACGAGGCAAACGGACTCACTGTAGAAGCAAGAGAGAGCAGTGCGCGCGCACACTTCTTTATCTTTTCCTCTCGTAGCCAGTGCATGAAACATTTCAGTCAGTATGTATATATGTACATGTATATATTTTATACATATATTTGGACATACATATAGATGGAGCTAAATAAGTATTTACTTCAATCGTGTGGTCTAAAGCACACTCGTTTTTTTTTTTATAATAGAGCTTTTTTAAAAAGTATCGCTTTTACCCTACCAATATAAGCAAGCAAACCCAACAATTGTTAAGGTAAACTGATACAATCAACATTCTTCGTAAAATCTCTAACATGAGATGATAGTATGGTCTGTAAATGGAGTTCAAGATTTGTTGTAGCTGAAACTGCTTTCATAGGAAATTAAAAATATTATTTGCATAAAAACTACTGCTTCCATTTTACCTTTGAACTTTGAACTTTCATCGTTACAATTTTAAAAACTAAAGATAATCTCGTTCACCGGCCTTGTCTACGTTGGATTTTTTGTTATGTACACATTAAACATAGGTAAATATTATTCTTCAGGATGAAAACGATTCCTGAGCATATTTGGAGTAAAAATGTAGTTATCATTTTGCTGTCCGATGATTTTTTTCTTCTTTTTTAGATTAAAAACAATTTCTTTTTTTTACATTATCCACACACGAGGCCTTAAGGACAACAATTTTCCCTCAGGGCCTGTGTCATCTTTGAAGATGCTGGGTTCTTGAAGAGACCGTGTTGTAGGAAGGAGGAAACACAGGGGCTGACAGGTCAATTCACTGCCGAGCTGTTGAACTCCAGAACGAGTCGTAGAAGCGTTCCTTTCTCATGTGACAAATGTCAACCACGTACACATACGATTGGCGTGTTTCCCGACTACGCAAAAAAAATGAATATATGTTTTTCCATGGCACGTCGGCATTGTGTTGCGCACTCCGTCTCGTTTCAGCCGCGCGGTAATAGAGGAGAGAGAACGCGCATCACGTGAACCCGTCGCTACGCGTGGCAGTGGTAATGTGTGATGAAAACATATATATCTATATATATATTTTGTTTTTATTTTTATAAGAAAAACTCTCTTTTTAACTTTTAAAGGTTATCCCCATCAATGTATTATATCATTGCGGAAGAAGATAACAATAATAATATACTTTATTTAAATATGAAAATGAACAAGACACAGAAAAATAATAAAATATAATGGCTACAACTGGGACTCGAACCCAGAACCTCACGTTTAACCGGGACAGACGCATTAACCAACTTTGCTATTTCACCCTATTATGAGACTGTCATATTTGTCAACATCATATTGACAAATATTTATTATTAAGTTATATTCGTATAATTCGTATTTCTCAACTTCATATTGACAAATATTTATTATTAAGTTGACAAATTCGACAGTCTCATAATAGGGTGCAATAGCAAATTTGGTTAATGCGTATGTCCCGGTTAGACGTGAGGTTCTGGGTTCGAGTCCCCGTTGCAACCATTATATTTTATTATTTTTCTGTGTCTTGTTCATTTTTATTTTAAAAAAAATAGATTATTATTGTTATATTCTTCTTCATTGACATATATTTTTGTTTACATCCCTTATATTTACAATACTCTTCGGACTACGTCTGCTCAGAAACTGGTATTCATGACCAAAAAATGTATTTAAATAAAGTAATTTAATAATATTTTTAAATTATTTTATGTATATAAAAATAATTATTTAATTAAATAATTGTATTATTATTAATATTAAAATTATTTTCACTATTTCATAAAAAATATCGAAATATTTCAAAACCAATGGTTTTTCATCAAGTTACAAAGTTTACAAATAATAATTTTCTAAAAAAAAAAAACACTTGTTGCACAAGTGTTTTTAACCGTAAGACTATATTGTTAATGCACCTTTTATTTTGCTTGTGGGCCTGTGAAAATTTTAGCGAAAACAGACGTTTATTCGCTGAAGGCGTAAGAGATTGCCATTATTGGCCGCCCCTATCCCACGGTGTTTCACTGTTTCATATTGTCATTGACTTGGATAATTTTAAGAATAACCCGTCCAATAATTGTTTTATTTAATTAGAGATACACAATTTGCCAATCTGATACTGGGGGATTTCGAAATATTATAAAAATGGACTTTCTTCAAAATTTAACCAAATGACGATCCAGGGGATGAATTAATAGTGGTAACATGATAAAGGAATTAGCTGTCCCAGACGAATTTCAATGCGAGAGGACGATCAGAAGAAAAAGAAAATATTGTAGAGTGCATTACGTACAGACATTATTGTAATAATTAAAGTAACCAATAGAATGATTACGTGATAATTAACTGAATTTAATTAATTAATTTTCGTGAATTTGAACAATTTTTTTCGAATCGGGCATTTTATTTGTCCTTTTGGACATTTTTTGTCCAATCGGATATTTATATCAATTGAACTTTTAATTGTCATTCATGAAAACATTCAAACATTCTTTGATCTCAGAAATAGGACATGGGCCAAACCCTGTCCATTTCCTATCCATAATCCATAATTATTTTGAAGTAACCTTTTTTAAAGATACGAAAAATTCGGGCTTTAGGCCCAAATAATTATTTTATAGAAGATGGTACATCTTTGTTAGTAAGTGTTTGAAAACCATGAAGCTATAATGTATATGCATTTAATTTATCGATAAGTTAAAGCCTTTGAATATTTCATTAAATCCGGACGTTTATTCAGCTCAATGAGAGATCGCATAGTTGGCCGCCCCTATCCCAGGGTAAAACTTAACGTTGCTGCTAATTCACACGGAGAATGAGTAATGTTTAGGAAGAGCTCGGCCAGTTTGAGTATTGGTTTAAGTGTTGTTGCTATCCTACCTATTATCAGCAATAAACAGTAAGAACTTTACTACAAAACTTTACCATATTTCCTTCTCACGCGTCAGAGGAAATCAATAAATTGTTTATATTTCTTCTTCAAAATTAAGTTACTTTTCCAGAAACATTTGCGTAGGTATAATAGCACCAAAATAATTCAAGATCTTTGACGTTGATGAGTCGAATATTTATGTTTATGCATCGTAATTGGTGCCTTGAATTTATTTATTAATAAATATATATTATCTCTATTTGTATTGCACTACACTTTTTACAAAAAAATAATATTTTTTCCACAATCCTGTTAAAACGAAAGCTCAGTAGTAAGGTTACAAACGTATTTGCAAATTATGTAGGTACCATCAATATATAATAACAATTGATCATCCCTCTCATATCTTATTTCAATCTAAACATAACACCACCTAAGAGGAATTTTATAATACAACTCTCCATCTTGACGTAAACTTATTGTACAAGTTTCTAAAAGCGTACGCCAAACTTGCGTTATTTTTTGACAAAAATGTTGGCGTAATTATTTTTGTAATCTAATTCTTTTACCAGAAAGAAACGTTAGATTTATATCAATTGTTGGTTTAATCGAAACGCTGCCTATCTATAACGTACAAATGTATGCTTTAATATTCGTGTAGCAGAATAAATTGTACAATTTTTATAAGAAAAACTCTCTTTTCATAACTTTTGAAGGTTATTCCCATCAATGTAATATATCATTGAAGAAGAAGATAACACTAATAATCTAAATTAAAATGAACAAGACAGAAAAATAATAAAAGATAAGGGTCACAACTGAACCTCTTGTCTTACCACTATTGCCAACTTTTATGAAACCGTTATATTTGTTATCTATGTTATCTACATTCTTTTTTATAATTTTTCTGTGTCTTGTTCATTTTCATATTTTAATTAGATTATTAGCGTTATCTTCTTCTGCAATGTTTAATTGTTAATGATAAAGTCCGCGAGAGTCTCTACCCAAAATATTTCTAACTGCCACGAATTCGTGTTTAAAAAATGATTTTCAATGCTAGTCTGGGATGCACTTGTTGGTTGACAAACTTTCAGTGCAGACCAACAAAGGTAAAAAACCAATGTTTTTTCCGATCTTTAGACTCCCAGATAATGCACTTTCTTTTCCATATTTTTTTTCTTATAACAATATGATTGGTTTCGGGGATAATTTTAAGGTCACACGCCATGTCTAGATTATACGTAGTCTTTGGTAGGTACATATTTTTCCATTGGTGCTTATTGCGGACTATCTTTTCTTGTTTTGCGGCACTAAAGAAAACTTATTATTTCCAAGCAAAGATTTTAAGATGCCTGAAATGAAGTGACATCAAGTTTCCTTGTGCAATTTGAAATGTTTACTCATATGTTGACCGGAAAATAGTGGTACCTTCAATCGGTAAACTAATGAATCTGTAAAATTTATCTACCCGCCTATCTATTCAGTAATACGTAAAAGCTCAGCTGGGCTTAAAACGAATTAAATAAATTAATCAATTTCATAACGTTTTTTTAACTACATCATATTTGGTGCCGAATTTGCAGTATGTATAAAGGTATGAGCTTTTGTTTTCGAGTAAATCTAGTCCGTAAATCGTTAGAATTTTTAAGCCAAAATTTAAAAAAAAAAGGATTGCTACGAGGTTACGGTCATACACCCGGCTCCAAAAATATTTTAACCATTTAGATATCGAAAAAAAATAGAAATAACCAAATCGAAAAAAAAGTATGTAATATCTCTATACTTCTGTTACTTTTTTGATTGAAAACGTATTTCGTTCGTCACTAGTCATAATTGTAAGTAATTATTTTATTTTTTTAAATTTATTTATTAAGTTAAAAGAAATATACATATTTCGCTTTGTTAACTTAAGTATACATTGATACAAATAATATTAATAATGATGGTTTACTACCTAACACCAAGTAACACTGTTTTTTAAGTAAGAACATTTTGGTTTTGCTCATTAATCTTGAGAGCAAACAGTTTTTTTTTAAATATATTCATTTTATTTTCGGTTGTCATCAGGAAGGAGATTATATATGTTTATACCCTCATTGCCTATGTTTCTTTTGCCACACTCTGTCTTTGTTGAATTTGTGTATAACTTATTACGTTGTCTTGTGTGGTGTTCAGTGTTCATGTACTTGTGATATTTTCATAAATGTAGTATTTGTGTGTATAAAGCCATTTTAAATTTTGTAGATTAATAAGCATATGTTGTATTTTTGTTGTTATTGTTACATATTTCGTACAGTTTTCTGATTTTCATTAAGTTAGTTTCTTGGTATACTCTTTTGGTGGGGGTATCTGGTCTATAGTTAAAAAGTGTTTTTATAACTTTATTCTGTATTATTTGAATTTTGTTGAAGTATGTGATATTTGTGTTTCCCCATATTTCTATAAGATAATTAAGATGGGAATGAATTAAACTAAAATATAATACCCTCTTTACTTGTATTGGTAGAAGAAGGCCTATTCTATTCTAAATGAAATCAAATTTCAACCAATGTATTTATTGTGTTTTGGAGAACCTTACAATGACATAAAATGAAGTTAAATAAGTGAAATATAATTCATTATATCTGAATTAGGCAATTTTATAACTTTTTGTAATTTGCCTCTTGGTATCATTTCTTTATTAAATATTTTTCTGCTCAGCTTACTTTTTAGAAGCACCTCAAAACCTACACGACCGCGACATCGCGTCGTCGCGGCATACGAATATGTCACCCGACTTTCAGGAGTTATGACAGAATTATGAAATTATGAGTTATGAAAGAAAAAAAAGTCTTTTTAAAAATGTGGTTCAAGTTAGCACAAAAAAAATGGGATCTTCTAGGTACCATTAGTTTCCAGAAACCGTGTACTATACTATATAAATATACATAACAAAGAATTAATTTTGATATTAAAACATTCTTTTCAAAATAGATTTTCATCGGATAGTCTAGTGGAAAAACGGTCATACATATCTCCTTGTCAGGTAATCACAGTTGAACAGGGAACATAAAATGTTTAAAGTGCAGTTAATCGTCGATTTAATGTCGATTTAACGTCGATTTAATAATTCATCAAATATTTAAAACACCCCAAGATAAGATCAGTGTGTTTTTGAGAAAATTTTATTGGATTCTGAGAAAAAACATATTGCAATAAATAATGTATTCTATACAAATCTTACAATGTAATAATGTTGAATAAACTTTCAAAGTCCACCACTCAGAATTTAAAAAAAAAACCTTTTTCTACCTCTCTCCTCTCCCTCACCAATCCTTTCAGTCTCGACATAACCCGAATGGGGTTGCCATACTCTCATTGGGACTCATGTGCAGTAACTTTTCCCATTAAAAAAATCCTACACAAAATTAACAATCTGTGCCTTGACCCCTTTCAGCGTTTCGACGCTCGCCCGATGCACTTTTAAAAAAGTCCATAAAACTTCGCAACACTTCCATCGCCGCACTTTTCTGTGGACAAGTTCACATGAGCAAACAGTAACACTCGAAACAATGCCTAATAGTTGCCACAAGGGAACGTTCGCGTTGAGTTATCGAGCCTTGTGAACATTTTAGTATCGAAGTCTGGGCAGTTCGGGCAGAGTGAGCCAGGGAAGGCGACGCAGGAACAGCTCCGTCTCAACTCTTCTCATTCTGCTCTCCGGATAGTATTTAAATACGGGCAAGTACATTATAAAAGCTTCATAAATATTTATGTGTTCGCGGCATGGGCGTGCTTAAGTACTGGGATAATTTTATTATAATGTTCGGATATGTTCGTTCATTTTCTTCATAAAATTTAATGTTATTGCGGCACATATATTCATATTGATACACGGCCGCTCTTCGGTCGGTCTCCTTACTCCTCGCGCTCTGTCTCGCCTAACATAACCTAACCTAAACTTATTACCTTATTACACACTTATATTATATTTCCACGAAAATTCTTGTATTCTTATATTATAATACATTAAACATTATATAAAATAAAATGCTCGATACGTAGGGACCACTAAAAATGGGTTATTTTGAACAGAATTTGAACAAGTTGTCATCAAATTTTAAAGTTAATTCTCAAGTCTGTGAAAGATCGATCTAAGTTCTGTTTTTATTTTAACAGGGGTCTGTTGTTTAACAGTATGTTGATAATAACAGAACTTGAATAGGACCTTTACAGATCTTGAAAATTAATTTTGCAATTTAATGAATTGTTCAACTTTCACGAAACAACCCGTCCTTGGACATGTTAATTGAGAAATTACACTCACAGTAGCGGTGCACCTGACTTCATAGAAAAGGTTGCGCCCCTCTATTATCTCAATTTTCTATACCTTTGCAATAAACTATTGAAAATAAAAAGCTGAATATATTGACTCTAACCTTGAAATTCCAGAATTGCAAATAGATTTCATGGTGCTTTAGATAAACAGATTTCAACTGAATAGTTAAGATTCTTGCGATTTATGCCCGGTGTTGTACAGTGTTTATTTTTATTGTTACAAAGGTGAAAATCTCTAACCGTTGATGGTTGGTTGTAAAATGTAAAATGGTGGAAAATATTCGATGAATGTTCAATAATTGCGATTTCTACCGTTACACGAAAAGGAGAAAAGCGAAATAGCTTGGACAGAATGGCTGGCCAATTGGTGCTCCAGGAGATGAAATATGGAAGATAGGTCTGTAATTATTCTCCTAGACTAATGTCGATATAGATGACCAATATAAAATCTTCATAACATACTAAAGAGTAGTAAATACAAAATAATCTAACTGATTTTATTTAATTGTTTATTTCGAATTATTCAGAGTCCTATTAAAGTTCAGGCCCATCGGAGAAATTCAACAAATTCGACAATCGAGATTTTCTAATCGAATTCAATCAACGTGATTCGAATGGAAAATCTTCTTCAGGTAGTTTGAAAGCTTAAAAATTTAGACGGAAACTTCTTCTTCTTCTTTGGACTTTTTTTGGACATTTATATGATCGCTTTAAAAGCATCTCTTATTATGTATTTGCTGTATTTCGCTTTATATTATACATATGTACACTGATCTGAGAAGACTTACTCCTTACACGAAAGCTGTAGATACGTATGCGATGAAGTTATCAATAAATTTGTAAATTGTTTAGTTATTAATTTATTACGTGATTGTTACATGTTATGGAACATTAAGACTTCATATTATGTACAACGATTGTCTCTGTTGTCGACGGGTAAGGCTCTCGACGTACAATCCGAAGGTCGCGAGTTCAAACTACATAGTGCGCAAACATTTTTGTTTGTGTTATTTCCCAATTAATTAATTAAAAATAATATATAGTATATTTGGGGCAAGCTTCATGGTGGAAGATGCTCTCAGTACCGCCCCAGTGTAAGACCACCACTCAGAATTGAAACGTTGTTTGAAATGGTTTGAGTGTTAATTGTGTTTGGTGACCAGATCTGAATAGCCATTCACTTCCCACCTTCCTCTTCCTTAGTTTTATCACCGCCCCACTACCTCAGCCTCATAACATACTCCAATAGGGATGCCGTAGTCTCACTAGCACCTATTTTGGGTTAAATTACGAGTAGTTCGTACATAATGCTTTCAATGGAAAATCAAAAAGAATATGCCACCATTTAACCCTTTTCTTAAATTGGCTTATGTTTTTGCTCTGATCTCCTGAAAATCGTAGGTAGATGAAAAGATTTAATAAAATCAAGGAAATTTCCAACACACCTGATAACAAAACTAGTGGGGTAGGTAGACAAGCTAGTAAATATAATAATATGTTGTTTTCAGTTTCCTCATAAATAATTACAGATGAATAACATTGATTACGGTGGTACATACCCGAGAACATTTCCCCGGTAGATACGCCAATGTTCGGTTCTGCTGCGCCAGACCGTATCTACTGTTTGCTCATACATATTTTATATTACATAAATTGCATTATCATATCTTATTATATAAATATATTATACGGAATGCAGCGCGGGGTGGTAGGAAATGATATATTAAAATGAACCACTTACGTATTTCCGAATCCGGGAGGTACACAATAATTTCAGAAATTTACTCTTAACTGTCTGCGTTATCATTTTCTATTATGAGTTATACAAAAATATATTAACTGAATTGAGAATCGTTAATTTATCTTTTGAGACCGTGGGCTGATTTCCATTTTGCTACCATAAAACATACATTACCAGCCTTAAGAGGGTTTTACCAGAGAATGCCGAAAATTAATTATTTTTTAATCAAATTCTAGAGGTATTGACTCTTTTTTACAAAAAAACATAAATTGATTTTGAAAGATTGTTATTTTATATGGTACACGCAGTTTTGAAATTTTGCAAAACTAAGTGTATTTTTAATATACTAAGGTTATACCGTTGGTCGTTGGCAGATTTGTTCATTTGTCAAATCGATAGATTCTATTAAACAACCCAAATTAAAAATCATATATTCGTACAACAAAATAATTTAATACGTAATCTAGTCATCACAGTTTTAAGAATTTTAATTTTAGTTGAATTAAAATCATTAAAAAATAAATCCGAGAACGTGTTTTGTGACAAAAATTTTTCATTTTATTTAAGGTCTTTAAATTTTTTTACACACTTATTTTGTTTAGACATTATTGAAAAATCATAAATACTTATGATCAAAAAATACTTACAAGATATTTAATAATTTATCATGGTGCTTTTTGAGCATTTGTATTGCTTACTTGAATGTAGGTATTTATTAAAGCAAGTTTTGAATGAAATAAATCGATTTTAAATTTTCATTTTAAAAATTTTGATACGGGGAATAATCGATCTTTCTCATTGGAACCTCCCTGTACAGTCGCAAGCATTTTTAAAGTTTTATTCTCAGCTGCTGGTCAATTGCTCTTAAGAGGCTAGTCTTTGAACCACACGCGGAGCACCCGCGACTGTCATTCTGTCCCGCTCACTATAAGCTCACGCACACTTACAATACATGCGAATGCGAAATGTGCGAATGAGACAACGCTCAAATTTACCTACAGAATTCGCTTGAAAAGGGGTTTATGGAGAATACACTTTTCTACACCGAAAATTTCACGAAATTGAAATTTAAAAAAAAAAATATTTTTTAGAAAGAAGAAGCTACGTCGGTAGCTTTTTATAATTTTATAATTCTTTATGAGAGTTGAATTAGCAGCACTTTTTCCTTAAATAATATTTTTTGATAAATCGTACATGTTTGACAGTGAATTTTTACGTTAATACGAAACGCATCGAAATTTCGAAAACATACCGACATAGTTTTCACCCTCTAGAAGGCAATATAAAAAATATATTCATTTTGTGCAATTTTCGATGTAGAAAAGTGTTTTTTCCCGGGCGTCCTTTTTGTATGGGCCGAAAAGCTAAGTCTATCATCTTAAGGCTGGGAATTCAGATTTTCTGCCGATTTATAACATACGTCCCTTGAAAACTTTACGTTTTTAAGTTCTAAGAAAATATGTGTTATTTTTTAAGATACTGTGGAGCCGAAATGGTAATAACATAAATTTCCCTCGATAGAAAAAAATCGCAAAATATGCTCAGAAAATTAAAAGAAACACATAGGTATGGTTCTGTTGTTTAACACATCTTAGGTTTGAAAAAAATCACAGTGTTTCTTTACATTCTTCTTTAGATATTTTCGAGAGATTTTTGCTATATTTTAAACGAGTATTAATTTTTAATATTAGCGCGCTCCCTCTAATTATCGTATCCGTATTATTATACCCTTCATATTAACGTATTTTGTTATTTTTAAGCGGGCATAACCCAGCCTTATACAGGGTGTTAAGGTACGTACTTGAGTTACTTTAACCAGTGATTCCTGAAATTATTTGGAGTAAAAAATGTAAATGATATTTTGGTCTCCGGTGACTTTTTTTATGTCAATTTTTTTTTTTTCAAAATATTTTTTCTTCAAAATCAAACAAACAAAAAATTCTTTCACATGACCTTATTGGTCACTCAGCCGAGTTACCGCCCCACCACTTACCCCGCCCCCAACTACCCAACACCTACTATTATTTATGTTTTTGTAGAAAAAAAAAAAAAAAACATCAAAAATGTCACCGGAGACCAAAATTTCTTTTACATTTTTTACTTCAAATAATGTCAGGAATCACTGGTTAAAAGTAACTCAAGTACGTACCTTAACACCCTGTATAGTGTTGCTATATTATATGATTGTTCAGTTGATTAGTCAGACAACTCCAAAA
The DNA here is from genome assembly GCA_951813805.1 of Limnephilus auricula. Taxonomy (NCBI): domain Eukaryota; kingdom Metazoa; phylum Arthropoda; class Insecta; order Trichoptera; family Limnephilidae; genus Limnephilus; species Limnephilus auricula. Next base: position 37,155,483 of record OX638391.1, read on the forward strand.
TATAAGTTTCGAGATAATGAGGAAAGCATTGTTGGAAAGATCATCATAAATGCACGAGTTTTACATATTAATATGCTGTAAAACAACACCAAGAGGCAAAACAGTCCGGAACACTAGTAGGATATTTTGAAATATCCTACGAGTCACCCGGAAAGTTTTTGTGTTTTGGTCACCCCAAGTTATTTATTTACATTTGATACATTTAAAGCCAAAATAACAGAAATAATATTACATAATAAGAGAATATATTTAAAACGAATAAAAGTGTTATTACGTTGTTTTAGGTCGATATTAGTTCCTAGCTAGGCAGATTGCCTGTTCTAAGGAACCAAAGTTTGTAAAGTGCCAAATGCAATTTTAATTATTATTGTTTTTTAATATTAATACCTATATACTAAGTTTTTAATAAATGTGCCATTCATAGGTGACCATGTATAGTTTTAAGTCACATTATATAATAGTTTTTCAGACTCCTCCCTACCCAAGCCAATCAACCATTTAGTTATTATTGAACCAATGTAGGACATTTTGCAATTTTTAATATTTAAGTCTGGGGGGATTTTATTGTATAATTTTGGTCTCAGATACGCATACGTCTTTTGATACTTTGCCGTATAACTCCCTGGGACCAAGAGATCCTTTATTTTGTGACTTCCTGTATTGTATTTGTGATCAATTTTATTAAAATTTTCTAAATTTTTACGTACATGGATAATAATCTTTTTTATGAAGTTTTGACGAACATCAAGAACATTAAATTTTTTGAAGAGTTTGTCACTTGAGAACCTGTAGGGTTTACGGATAATGACTCTAATTATGGGTTTCTGGGCCTTTACAAGCGGATCTAAAATCGTTCTTCCTGACGCTCCCCAGCCAATACAACTATACGTTAAGATGGGGTTGCACAGTCCGAAATATATTTTTCTTATGTCTTTTTGTTTAATTATGTTTCGTGATGCAAAGAAAATGTATATCAATTTTCTTACCCTACTTGAAAGGTTGTCGATGTGATATTTCCACTTAAGTTGTTCGCTACATTATGACCCTGGTCTAGCAGGTATGCCAGGGTTCTTGGGGTGATGTTTGTCCGGGTCTTGGCGGCACCTATTGATTTTGATTTGAAATTTTGCTCCCCCCTGGTGAAATTAATAAATAATTTTGAAATAGCGAATTTCTAACTAACTAACCATAACGCCATTTCCCCGCAGGGGTAGGCAGAGAGGACGGACCGCAAAACAACTCGGTCCTGGCACACACTCCTTGCTTCATTCACATTCATACATTTTCTCATACAGCTCTTCGACTCAAGTATCAGGTTCACTTGATCGTGCCATGTCTTCCTCGGGCGTCCACCACTTCTTGTGCCATTTACTTTTGCGTCATGTATCCTCCTTACACTCCTTTCTTCGATTATTCGCTCTACATGCCATTCTGAAGGTCCCTTTCCTAATATTACTCATTACGCTTACATCAGCCTTGCATTCTTTGCGGATATCCACATTTCTCCTTTACATTTACTTTACCTTTCTACAGCATTCAGTCTACTTTCTTCCTTCCTCTGCCAATTCCATGCTTCACTACCATACATCAGGGTAGGTACCAGCACTCCATTGTGGTGTACAGCTTTTTGTTGGCGCCAACGTCGTTCAGTCCAGTATTAATGGAGTTACCAGAATTCACCCTCCTTTCAGTATCCCTATCAACCTTCCGATCTCCCGTAAACATACTTCACAATTGAACACATATTGATTTTTTTTTTTTTCTGTGTCTTGTTCATTTTCATATTTTAATTTAGATTATTATTGTTAAATTATTCTTCAATGATATATTCCATAGATGGGAATTACCTTTAAATGTTAAAAAGAAAGTTTTCTATAAAAAATTGAATATTCATTTAGATTTTTATAAAAAGTCAATAGGTGTTCGATATAAATAAAATCCGACATAGTATCCGAGACACTGTCTAGGTAACAAATATGTTCTTTGAAAATGTGTTTCCAATGAAAAAGATAGCTGCCGATAACATGGAGAAAAAAAACATTAGTCGAAGATAATATTGTTAATTCTGAAATTTAAAATACGTACGACAATGGCATAATTGGTAGAGCGCACGTCCCGGTAAGACGAGAGATCTGGGTTTGAGTCCCAGTTGCAACGTTTATCTCTTATTATTTATCTGAGTCTTGTTCATTTTCATAGTTTAATTTAGGTTATTATTGTTATCTTCTTCTTCATTGATTCAAAATATATTTATTTATCACTGAAAATCTGAACTTTAACCTATCACTTGATGGCAATGTGACACTTAATCGCGGTTATTATATTACACAGCTTCAATATTTTATTTTAAAATAAACATCAGCCCAAGTTTATGCTTTTGTAGGAAGCCCTTGTGTTGAACATAATTCACGAATATAGTCAAACCAGTCAAATATTTATTTAAGCGCCATCAAAGAATAAAATTCTACATTCGTTTTTGAGACACTTTAAGTTTTACACTGTGTGTTCGATCAATGGCGATGAATCATTTGATTTTTTTACTGACGTGTTATTATTAAACAATAATGAAATGAGTTTAGTTGACTTTTACATTCTTGAAAAATGTCGACTAATTTAATGCTTGCCCTGATTTATTTGTTATTGTTATGAAGGTTACGCTTTCCGAATCACTTAACGAGTCTGCTACCGTATAATATTATTCCATTAAGTAAATAGTTAATTATACAGGATATTAAGGAATGTACTTGACATTCTTCAACCAGTGATTCATGAAATTATTTGGATTAATGACTGTAAATGAAGTTTTAGACTCCGGCCACATTTTAAATAGTGGTTTTTGTAAACTAAAAACATTAAAAGAAAAAATTATATGTGTATATATCGGAGTATATTAATACGATAATGCCCGTACGGTTCAAATTAAGGAACCCGACTCCAAGTAAATCTCCACGCCACACTGTATGGACACCGTTCTGAGCCGTCCGTGAACGTGCATTTTTCCACGGAGCTGCTGCCGTAATATACACATTTAGATCTAATACTATATTTAAGGAAAAAAAGTATGAAGAAGAGGAAACATTTTTAGCTTTTATTCAATATTAATAAGATTTATGTTCCTCTCATTATTCACGGTATTAATGTAAAAATGTCTACTATTATATATCTACCTATTAAGTATATGCATTCTGTAGTTTAATGTTAATGATAGTAGTTAGTTTTGCAAAAGGGTGATGCTTTATAAATAGTCACCAACACTTAAACTGTGCGAAGCAGAACGAAAAGCCACCCGCAGGGTCTAGCAGCAAAAACCCGCGGAGCGGGTTTTTCACTGCTAGTATTATAATAATGTCTAAACAAAATATTGTACATTCTTTATAATAATTTTAACACGAATTAATTGTTTGGGACCGTACGTAAGCACTACACGTATGAATATATTTTGTCCGTATACAAACTCAATTATTTCAAGAAAGTACAATATTGGATTAAATCACTGATACAATATTGTATTTTATGCCGTTTTTGAAAGAATTGAGTTTTTTTATGGACCAAACTAATTTTTCGTATTCGACAAAACATTTAATTCATTTTAATATTTTAAAGCACAACTTGCCAAAAGTGTATTTTAATAATAAATAATTCCAAGAAAAGTGAAACAGTTTATTTTGATTTTTTTAAAGTCTCTAAATAGTTTACTTTTTATATATCGTAACATCATGCGTAAAACTGTTCTTTAACATGAAAAAAACGAAATAAAATATTTTATTTTTATTTTTACAGTGAATACCTCCCAAGAGTCCCAGTGAAACCATGGCATCCCCAATTGGGGTATGTTATGAGGCTCAAGGTTAGTGGGGAAGGGAAGGAGACGAGGAAGAGGAAGGTGGGGAGGTATCTGGCTATTCAGATCTAGTCACTAAACACGACTAAAGCCATTTCAAGCAACGTTTCAATTCTGAATGGTGGTCTTACAGCAGGGCGATACTAAGAGTATCTTCCACTCTGGAACGTGCCGCAAATATATATTATTTTTAAATAATTAATTGTGAAGTAACAAAAATCAATTAAATAAAATTTATTTCAAAATTTAGTTCGAACCCGCGGCCTTCGTAATGGGAGTCCAACGCCCAACCGCTGGACTACGCCGGCCGTCAAAATTCTGTTTGTTCTTCATAATATGTAATATAAAAAAGTGTATGTAATATATAACATCACTATATTTTCACTTGTTTTGTGGTAAATCAACAAAATATGTGTAGACTGGTGAATGTTTTATTCGAAATGGATTAAATTCTAACCGATGCAACGTCCAGGAAATATATTATGTAAAATAAAACAATCATTTAAATATTCCGGGCGACCTTTTTACAACAGAAAGTTCACCTTCGGTCGTTTTCATGAATTCTAGTCTAATTCCGGTGAATGTGTTATTCGAATTCATGTCTGCTGTAAAAATTAAATTATATATGGAGTAGTTTATTATATTTTCAGTTTACACGACGAGAATTTGCCGATAATGATTAAAAATTTATGTCTACTTCCACTGTAATATTAATTGATGATCATGTATTGTGTTCTACCTTTATTTTCTTTCTTTTTGTTTCACATTGAATACGATCCAGGACCCAAACTTCTGCAGATGTATAAGGTATATTCATCTCTTTTTGTTCTTTCTTTGCATTTATAAACTCCAGAGAAGCAAAGCCATCAGTCCACAATGGATTGCTGGTACCTACCCTGATCTGTGGCAGTAAAGCATGAAACTGGCAGAGAAAGGATGAAAGTAGACTGAATGCTGTAGAAATAAGATCCCTGTATGATCGTGTGAGGGATGTGGAGATCCGAAAAGAATGCAAGGCCGATGTGAGCGTAATAAGTAACATTAAGAAAGGGACGCTTAGATATTTTGGACATGTAGAGCGAATGAATGAAGAAAGAAGTGTAAAGAGAATATATGACGCCATTGTGAATGGTAGAAGGTTGACCGGTCAATGGTTGAGTGGGCATCGCGTTTGAGTCACACCCAGGCGTTCCGTGTTCGATTCCTCGGCTGGCTAAGTCCTCCATCACAACACAAGCAACACCTTCCGCTTAGTATGGTGGTTGTAGGAGATTTTTAAATGTTGTTGGGTTATTCGTAACCTGGGAATGTTTGTCTTTCTTAATTAAAAAGTAAAAAAAAAAAAAAAAAGTCGAGGACACCCGAGGAAGACATGGCAAAATCAAGTGAATCAGGTACTTGAGTCGGGCCATGTCAAGAGTCAGAATAATAGAAGAGCATGTATGACAAATGATAAGACCGAGTTGTTTGGCGGTCCGTCCTCTCTGCCTACCCCTGCGGGGAAACGGCGTGATGGTTAGTTAGTTAGTTGTTAGCACTCTCTTTCTCGTAATTAATTTATTATTATTATAAAAGATACGCAAACATACGATTCAACCGTTTTATTAAAAACAGAAATTTTTTTATTTTTCTTTTGTAAATAAATATTCAGCTAAAGAGGAACGACCAATTTTAGCAACACAATTCAATATTTCGTGTTTGAATTTGGTCATTGTTTCTTTTTGTCTAATGGTTTCTAATGTAATATATCTAATGGGGTATGTGTGAGGCTGAAATGAGAAAGGAGGGGAAGAAGATGTGGTCGAAGAAAGTGGGGAAGTACCTTCTTTTTTTTTTTTTTAAAGGCGGAGACGGTTTACAAGCAGTTCCCGTGAGCACTTAGGCCATAGGCCCATTGTGCTATCTTCCATTTTACCTCAATCCTTTAACAACAAACCAGTCCCTTTAATAAAGTTCACCAGCTTTGTCATTGGATATGTGGCTATGTCTTCTGGTTCTACTGTATGTCTCCCCAGGTATCTGAGCCTAGTTCCCACCAGGGCAGGACATTGGCACCATAGGTGAATTGGAGTCTCTTCATCCTCTTCACATTTTCTGCATATATTAGTGTTTTCCACTCCCAATATCTGCATGTGTTTCCTGAGATGGCAGTGTCCCGTTAATAGTCCTACCAGTTCTCTCAGCGAGTTTCTGTCCATATCGAGTAGTTTCCTGGTTCGTCTAGGGTCCGGTCCTTTTATGAGAACTTTGGATTGTCTCATTCCGGGTGCCCTCTCCCATTCTTTGCAGTGCTGGGATTTGACCCACCTATCGATATGTAGTTTTGTGTGGCAAGCTGCTACTCCTACGGCCGGCTCGGATCCTACAAGTGGTGCTTTCGCCCCTTTCCTTGCTAGTTCGTCAGCCCGCTCGTTGCCCTCAATACCTTTATGTCCTGGTACCCAAATCAGGGTTATTTTATTGATGTTAGCGAGTACCTACTAAACTTAGGTATATAATTATTGAATGATGACGAAATTTTTTGTAAGGCTACATAATCTATATACTTATCTATACATTAAATTACAATGAGATGTACAGGATAAATTATAACATTTTAATTAATGAAGACAATATTAAACTCAATCTAAATCTGAAACAGAAAAAATAGAAAAAGATCGGGTCACATCTGGGACTCGAACCAAAGACCTTTGAGAACTAATCTGTCCCCAATTCCCATTATTTAAGACGCCATAACACTTTTCACCTGAATACATTTAAAAATAATATCGCCTACTTTAGCCCTCTGACCCAGATGTGTCGACTATATAAAAAGATAGAGTGTGCCGAAGTAGATATTTTCATCGATAATTTGTACGGATTCGGAAAAAAAATTCTGGCGCTTTTAAAAAATATGTTTAACTAATTATATTGTGACAACTTCCTCTCTTTGCATGCCTCTCGTGATTTTTATGTCTCTTGCGTCTCATTGTAATATGTGTTACTTGAGGAGCTTGTATATAATTTTGTATTTTTTATTTTTAACACTTATTTTTTATTTGTGATTTTTCTGTTTTTCTAATTGTATGTATCTGTATTTAATTGTATGTATCTGTGTTTAATTGTATGTAATTGTCGATTTTTTGTAATTGTATGTCTCTATTTGTACAATAACTGAGTTCTTATAACTGGAGGTTCTCACGTGAGTGTGAACATCTGTAAAAACCCAGTATAAATAAATAAATAATAATAATAATATGTTATGTTCATTTTCTTTACACATACTTTATTGGTTGCTATCTTTATGTATGATGGCAAGATTCAACTATAAATAAATGCGATCTAGATGAAAAAAAGAGTCGGCTTCGGATCACGTTGTGAAATGTTTTGCAAATATATTTACCCATAGGAAGCCAATAATGCGGAACGTGATGAGTGCCGTAAAGTAGGATTTTACAATCAACAGGTAGGTGGTAGGTGTTCGGTTCACAGGACCACGCGATGCCACACGTGGATATATGTAGTTGTTACATATTATTACCAATGTATATGTGTAAAATGTAGTTGTTTTATTATTACCAATACAAAATATTTATAGCGATAGCGTTGACTCAAACAATATTTGCTATTATTGTGCATAAGTAAAACTTTTTAAAAGTTTTTTTTTAATAATTTTCATTGCCAAATATAATTTTAAAGCTCAGACTAGGAGCCTAGTCACAAAATACGGATAATGCCATTTCAAGCAACGTTTCAATGCTGAATGGTTGTCTTATAACAATGCGATACTGATAGCATATTCCACTCCGGAAAAAGTAATGTAATGTTTTTCTCTTGAAATTTTTAAATATATGTAATGTTTTTTCTTTAAATTTTTAAATACATGTAATGTTTTTTCTTGATATTTTTAAATATATGTAAAGTTTTTTTCTTAATATTTTTAAATATATGTAATGTTTTTTTCACGATATTTCCCTATTATGTACTTCATTTATGATGTTTTATTTTATTTTAAAAAGCTCTTGATTGACATATTTATTATGAGATATACTGACTACTTTAAGTAAGTTAAGTAGTGATTCCAGGTGTGATAATGTAAATGTAGACATTTTTTATTATATATTTTTTTCGACTTAAAACATAAAATAAACTGTAGGTATTGGAGAGGTCTCGGTCAGGGTTGGGCGTCTGAGTGACCAGTAATGACATCAGCAAAAACAATGATTTTGAAGAAGAAAAAAAACCGAAATACACGCGAAATAAATAAATTTGCCTCGATTGCTTGAGATTTCAAGATGATAATTTTTATTTTTTGGCTACATTAAAAAAATCATTCCTTCGAATTATAACATGGAGTCATTAAAACTTATTAAAATTATATATAGCCAATGAATTAACCTGTACTTTGCCGTTCCTCTCAGATTTGTAAATATTATAAAAAAAAATATTTTTAAAAAAATAACCGCGCGGATCCTGAGTGTTTGTTACTTTGAAACTGCCGTGAGAGGTACTTATTCGAGTCAACATAGAATATTTTTGATTTTTGTGGGTTGTCTGTGGTGTACTTCATAATGAAAGGTAAATATTTATAGAAAAGTGATTTAATTTTAACCGTAAACAGCTGATCAGAAATTCTGTAAAAAAAAAATTAAAAAAAAAAAAAAAAACATCGTTCTAAAATAGTCTACGAAGTTCGGATCTGCAACACCCATGGTTATGATTGATAAAACATTTCAATAGCTTCCTTTTTAAGGCCAACATAACAAACGTTAGAGCAAATATTTTTTTTAAATTGAGTGCATCAACCGTTGAAGTAAAACTTCTTTAACTAATTACTAAATTAAAAATTACATTTTTTAGACAGAGAAAGATGATTAGGATGTTATTTTTTTTTTTGTAATTATTTTTAAACGAATTTGTAAAATTTTCCTGCGATTCATCCATTTGAATTATAAACAGCACTATTTTTATTGTCACACTTCTGCCACTTTTTGCTTCAGTACCTAGAATTCATAAGAATCAGAGAGATAAATAAGATAAACCAATATGTTCATCTAAAATCTGAAGTTAAATCATCTAATAATAAACAAAACATAACACAAACCTGTTGAACTTATACAGTAGTTAACAAAAATAAACGGGTGACGTCTGACGTTTGAGTTTGTTTGTTATTGTTATTAATGAAATATATATCGCAGGTCATTTTCGTTATTTCTGTCCAAAAAAGATCTTGGTTACTCTTGGCAATGCCCCTAAATAAGTTTTACTTCTAAAAATTTGCCAAATCATCAGATAATTTATCCATGATTTGGCAAATGACCCCCAGACCAACCACATATATTTTTCCTTCCCAGAACTTACTATTCTTCCTTTTATAAAAAGATCCTCCACACAGAATCCCCACGCTGTTAGTCTCTGAAGGGAATTTTTTAAAATGAAAAAACAGTCTCACTTACCATATCCAGAATTAAAAAAAACATTACAGTAAAAAAGTATAAAAAAGAATTTTTCAAAATATATCATTAATCCACTATTCATTCATTGGAGAAAATATTATGTCACTGGCTCCAGACGGTTGGGAGCAGTTGGGACTCTTTTACTGAAATAAAGAAATCTAATCTTATAAATTAAATTTTCCAATTTTGGTAACGTGTTTATCGTAGAACCAGCGAAGGTAAGGTTTTTTAAGAACCCTGCATTGAAATATTGGTAGAACAAACACAAGATTATAACGCACGACCTATCCAAGCACATTCATCGACCAAAGCTGTTGCTACGCAGCCCGGCCCTTAAAACATGTTAGGCGAGATCAGGAACCTTGCCAGCACCCTCGTCAACTCTTTACTGAAAATGGTTGCTGAATTTTGAGGAAGTCCTCTTGTGCTCTATACGGAAACAAATATTCCTGATGTAAATCGATTTCTTCTGTAATTTTAAACATTTTGTAGGGATTATTTTATATTCTATTATTAGGTATTGTTTTATATTATGCTATTTCGATATAACCGTTTTTACATACACGTTTATATTTCTCCCATTAAATACTGTTCTACATTTTCTTTTATTGTAACATTATTCTTATAACAATGTTATTGTTATTAACTTATAGTTATTAACTCACTTTCATTAATTAATATTGTTAACTTTGAAATTGAATGTTATTGTCATTGAAATATGTTATTAACATTACTGTGTAAAAGAAGAAATATAAAAAATAAAAATATAGTCAAAATGTAACCAATACACGACTATGTAGTTTGATAATATATCATAACATATTCATGTTATTTTTTTCGGCGAAATAAATAAAATTTTTTTTTTTTTTTTTGATAGTAGGAATGTTTTGTCATATCACGAACATTCATGAACATTTATTCATCACCTTAGATATATTTGGGTTGACAATTTTGCAAGTTTCAAAGGGCAACTTACTTCGATTCTGTCTTCTGAAAATTTACTTTTATATTATTATTTTTATAGAAAATTTCTCTTATAATATTCGCTACCTTACAGTACATCATATTTTTATTTTATTGTTTGTACCAGACACTAATAATTGAATTCAGACACTAAAAATCCCGATTAAGAATGTTATGTTTTATGTCATGACTTTTTATCTAAATTGTTTTAGTTTTTATTGGTATTTATTTATCATCTTACACTTAAATACGGTAATATATTGTAATAATTAATGTTAAAGTCCACTAGGCCGTTGATAAATAAATTAATTAATTAAATGAAGGTACCCATAAAGAATTACGTCAGTTGTATCTACCAATTAAATTAAAAAAGATAATTATTTAACACGTTGAAGACCATTAGTCACATTCAACACGTGCAGTCACATGTGTTTTGTGATTTCGATGAAAATCAGTTACCTAAAAAGTGTTAACCTTGGGTAAGATACTATCAAGTAGATATTGAAATGTGCCACAAATAGACCAGCTACACACTTCTACCATGCAAAACTTGACTTATCCCCAACTGAAATATGTATAATAAATACATTCTGTCATAATATCAAATCTCCTCTAAAACGACGTCAATAGACGTTATTTTTTTAAAGTTGAGTGAAAGTAAAAAAAAACTTTCAGGTCCTATGCCATCTTTGGGGATGCTGTATGTAGGGTCGTTTTAGATACAGGAAGGAGAGTAAGTTCTGGGAAGGAAACGGTTATGAGGTGTGTTTAGAAATCTGGGGGTATATGTGTCCAGGAGTGACGGACGCATGTATCAACCTCATTCGCTGCGGTGCAAGACAATGGATCGAGAGATTACGGCTGGAGAGGTCTAGGTTAGGTTTCTCTCAACCAGTCTCTCCCGGCCCACCCGTTAAGCAGTAGGTCGGCAAACGCGTTCACCGCCAAGACCTAGAGTAACCTTACCCTTTGAACCCGGACACCCTTGCACTTGGGGTGACCTATGGCAGGGGCTTTAGTTATATAGCAATAAACGTTTCCGCCTTCCAAAATTTAATCATGAAACAAAACGCCTTAAGTGTGCGATTATGTGTAGATATTTCAAAGCTTCGTAGCTCGTAATGTAGATGAAATATTTTAAACACCTGCCCTTCTTAACCTGCAGTAGTCCTATGATAGAGTACACAAACAATACTACTCAAACAAATTCTACTTGTGTACCTGGTGCTCTTTTGTACGTATATTATATGTAAATATTATAGTTCCAGCGTTCGATTCTTTTAACGTCGCAACAAAAACTCCATTTCCCATTGATAATAATAATAATTATCATCCAGAGCGGCGACTCGGCCCAAAAAACTATAGTTAAAATAATAAAGCAGCAATTCTTCGTCATTTAGTGTAATTATAAATAAGTTTGGGACACAGGGCGCATACTAGCGCTCCGGAGGCAGAACAAAAAAAACACAGAAAATAAAAATAATAACGATTCTGTTGTTCATGGTATAATCATTAAAATAAACAGTCTGTGCCGGGCCAGCTACGAGTGCGTTGCTCCGGCCAGGGGACGCCAACCATGGTTCGAGTGCTTACATTAAAACACCACTCGGTGGTGTACCGGGGGTAACACTCTTGGCGTGAAGTTCGGTCCCTGCTGAAGTACAAGTATCGATTTTCATTTTGGTTTTTTTGAAAGATTGTTGATTTTGATAGAAAGTTAAGAAAAAATGTGTGACATTAAGTTACAATTGTAGTTGATTTCTCTGCGAGAAAATCGGGTGGCGTTTTGTCTATACAAATGAATTACCCTATTTCTTCTTTGGATTTTGACACCAGTGGATATATTTTTTGTTATAAAATGGATATCAACTACTGGCACGTATCTACGTCTTGCTTTTTTTATCAGAGAATTCTTTTAGGAGTTAGGACACTTCATAAATCTTGAATTTTTTTAAATTGACAGTGTAGGATAATATTGTGCTCCATATATTGCTTATATTCCTTAAAGTAAAATACGCAGGAATCAAGGATTAACAGGAAATATTGGGGTGACCAAAATTATTTTTCAGAGGACTCTCTTCTACTTCGGGGATATAGGTACTCACAATTCTTGTTATTGAAAAACAGGAACATTATTTCTCCACTATCTCAGAATGACAGAAGAATTTAGGTGAAGAAGAATTGCGTATATCCAATGCATTTTTTATTTTCTTATAAAATTACGAAAAAAATATCTTTAATGTAGTACCTACTTTAGTTTTTTATGTTGACGGATACATTTTCGAGTTTATTGATACATGATCGTTTTTATTTGTAAATATTGGCAATTGGCAACACTGGGCAATTGTGGTGACAGCTGACCTACCGGACATTGTCGTTTTCTACGTCATAATAACGTTGTGGCCAGTTGGAAGCGTTTCGAAATAAGCGGTTTTAGATCGTTTTTAGGATCAATAATTATGAATGGGAATATTAAAATCAGAAAAACAAGCCACAAGTTTGTGGAAATTGTCCATTGTGGATGTATAGTATCGACATTTTCAATGTCACTTACAGACAGTTCAGCAACTATCTTTTAGCACGTGTCACTAAGTAGTAAAACTGCCCTTATGTACTTTGTAATTCATAATCTTCTCCATGATATATTGGTATATAACTGTTTTATGGAGAACATGAAAAAATAAATAAATAATAGTGCATCTTCAGAAAGAATAACCAATTTATGCTTTAAAAGTTTAATAAGAAAAGTAATAATTGTGACATAAAAGTAATATAACACATGCAATAGGTAACAGCAACAAATAAATTTAAAAAGGGACATAAGCAAAAACAAAGTTATCCAAATAATTTAAAAGTTCTTCATCGCATAAAAAAAACTGTGAATTCATTCTAACTATGAAAAGAAGAAATTTGCAATGTTATTCTAGAGCTTTTACTTTCCGATCTCCAACGAAACAAAAATGTTAATTCGTTTGAGTGTTGCCGACCCCCTTTCTATGTAGGTCGCCATTCAAAACATTATAATAATATAAGAATATTAGATATAGCATTCAAGTTGAAAACATTCGTGTCCCGCTCCCACCCGCGGCCGGAGGTGCATGCGTCCCCCTTCCCGGCGCGGCGACGGCCCTCCTTCGGAACCGAAATAAAGTATTTGAACCTATTATTCCACCAGGAACATTCCTCTCTTTACTCTCCAGCCCTGGATTTTACTTTAGGACCTGTCCAAATAAAGGAACGAAATGGAATGCAAAGATAATAAAATATATTTGGAGTTTACTCTGTACTAAGGATTACGATAGTGCATGTTGTACGAAGAACTAGAATATGAAATATGGATACATTCCTTAACCTTTTCAACGCCAGATTTTAATTTTAGCTGTTATTAGTTGTAAGGTGCTAAATATCAGTAGTGTTTTCGTTGGTTAATTAGTTGTAAGACATTATGTAATTAGTCGTTAGTTATTAGCTATGGGGTATGGAATATGGATGTATTCCTTAACCTTTTCAATGGCAGATTTTGATGTTAGCTGTTATAATTTGCACGATGCTAAAAATCAGTAGTTTCGTTAGTTAATTAGCTGTAAGTCATTATGTAATTAGTCGTTAGTTATTAGCTATGGGGAATGGAATATTGATGTATTCCTTAACATTTTCAACGCCAGATTTTTGTTATTAGTTGTAAGATGCCAAAAATCAGTAGTGTTCCTTAGTTCATTGGTTGTAAGTCATTGTGTAATTAGTCTTCAGTTATTAGCTAATTTGGATAATTGATGTTAGCTGTTATTAGTTGCAAGATGCTAAAATTCAGACGTCTCGTCATTAGTTTATTAGTTGTCAGTCAATACGTTATTAGTCCTAAGTTATTAGCTATGAAGTATGGTATATGGATATATTCATTAACCTTTTCAGTGACAGATTTTGATGTTAGCTGTATTAGTTGCAAGATGCTAAAATTATTTGTGTCGTCATTAGTTTATTAGTTATCAGTCAATACGTTATTAGTCCTAAGTTATTAGCTATGGGGTATGGTGTATGGATATATTCCTTAACCTTTTCAGTGGCAGATTTTGATGTTAGCTGTATTAGTTGCAAGATGCTAACATTATTTGTGTCGTCATTAGTTTATTAGTTGTCAATCAAAACGTAATTAGTCCTAAATTATTAGTTTTGGGGTGGTCTATGGATATATTTCTTAACCTTTTCAGTGGCAGATTTTGATGTTAGCTGTTTTTAGTTGTAAAATGCTACAAATCTCTTTTGTCGTCGTTAATTAATTATTTGTAAGTCATTAGTGATTAATCGTAAGTTATTAGTAACAGGATAAGTAATACATTCCTTAATCTTTTACACAGATTTTTGATAGATTTTTGGCGTTAGCTTATTAGTAGTTGCAAGATGCTAAAAATGAGTTGATTTCATAAGTTAATTAGTTAATTAAGTCATTATATTATTAGTCGTAAGTTACTAAAAATAGGTACTTTTTACTTATAGGTGACAGGTTTCTGGTAAAGTGGTCGAGGGGTAAGGTTCTCTACTAGCAACCCGAAGGATTTTTTTACTTCATTTTTTTCTTTTATATCATGGATGCGGATTGTGGACGGTCTTTTAAGGTCTTTTGAGGAAGTTCTGGGAAGGAAAATGATATAATGGGCTGGTTGAAATCTGTAGGTCAATGTGTCCAGGTTTAGAGGACGTATGTATCCATCCCTCCCACTGCGGTCACGTACTAATCATTTAAAATAATAAAGTCATATTTACGGCACATTCCAAAGTAAAATATACCCTCAGTATAGCCTAGGTGTCAGACCACCATTCAGAGTTGAAACATTGCTTGAAGTGGCTTTAGCCGTGTTTAGTCACCAGACCTGAATATCCAGGTACTTCCCTTCCCCCTTAATCTTCGCTTTCGCCTTCCCATATCCACTACCTTTAGCCTCACAACATACCCCAATTAGGGATGCCATAGTCGCACTGGCTCCAGATGCAGTTGGGACTCTTGTGCGGTATTCACATTAAATTAAATTAAATTTACCAATGCAATAGACTGTGTACTCTCATATATGACATTTGCAATGGTCGCAAATAAGACACCCCATAAACATAACTTAATACGATACAACGCGTCCGACGGGTTAAATATTGTGCCGCAACAAAGGAGGACGTGCGTTATTGTCTATTTATATTTGTAATAACAAATGCCTTTTTTAAAGACACGCCTTTGTGTGAAGAGGAATTAGTGTGTGCACTGTTTGTACCGCACGATCCCCAAAATATCTATTAACATCTTCTAACGGACGGCGTTTAAAGGCATACAATGTGTGTAAATATAATTTAAATAAAAATGACTTGTTCGCTTTTTTGAGTCGGATAATTAAAACTATTTCAACCTTATCCGTGCATTCAAGGAGGCACATGTGGTATTCATGTTTCATGTTTGTGTTCGATATTTTTTGTGTACCTTTTGTATAAACATTAGGACGGGATAGAACATAAACACACCAGCCTTCTGCATATTATTGTAAACATTAAATAGTACGTATGATGGGCTCTGTGGATGAGAGGTAAGGATATATAGATAACTACCAATCCGAAGGTCGAAGGACACAAATAAAAATTCATTTAATATACATTTTATATTCGTTATTTTGATATAATGTATGCCATATTTTTTGATACTCGAAATTTCGTCCTAGTGTAAGATCATTATTTAGCATTGAAACGTTTAGCCATATTTGGTGACCAGATCTGAACAGCGAGGTACTTCATTACCTTCTTCTTCTTCCCTTCCGCTTTACCTTTAGCCTCACAACATACCCCAATTGGGGATGCCATAGTCTTATAAGAGTATTGGTACTATTGTGAAGTATTCATATAATAAAAAGTAATAACGCAAAGATAGAAGAAAATAATAACAAACAACCTTCTGAACTGCTATACTGCATTCCTGAAGTGAAACAAATATTAGTGTTTTATGTTCTCGACAACTTCACAAGAGCAGGCACAGGACTTTGCTTGTTCCGAGATGCAGAACTAACATGCCATTGGTAATGCCTGTCGAAAAAAAAAATATAATAAAAAAAACGATTACATATTTTTAAATGTATATTTTAAAGTTGAATATTGATTATAATTACTTTAAATGTATTGTCCTACATTTAAAGTAGAATATTTTGTAAATAAAAATAAAAATTGTTTAATAATTTACAAAAATTGGGTTTGATTTCTATTTTTCCATTTTAATTGTTTTTGTGTTTAATTCGTAGAACTTCCACTTAATTTTAAAAAAAATTAATTTAATAATGTTTTTATTAGGCTCTGCAACTATTTTACAATTTATAAGTGTGACAGCTGTTTTGGCTGTTTTAAAACTGTGATTAGATCACTTTGAGACGACTTATTTATATGATTCTAAATTTCAATTTTGAAGGTGCTTAAATTGAGTAAATAAGAAAATAATTGTGACAATAGATTTTCTATTTTCTGGGATACTTTCAATTATGTTTCCCCACGTTAAGTGTAAATTCTTAATTGTTTAATAACGACCTTGCTTTTTTTAATTTGTCATATTTTAAAGGTTTTGTAAACATACTGAGAAGTGCGGATAAATAATTTTCCTTTATTAATTAGTGTTATATTAGCTTCAGTCTTTCGTTTTTTCTACTCTGTTTTCTTATTGAATTTAAATTAAGTGCACCTTTGTTCCATACCCATGAATAAATGATCGATGAAATATATGAATAATTCCTTAGACATTGATGAAGCAAAGTCGGTCATCTGAAACCCACAGCCCCTGGATCCCAGATCAAATGTGCATGGCGCTACATAACGGGAATTTCTCCTGTACCACCTACTCGTCCCTATACTGTAAGCCCATAATTTGCACAAAGGGCAGGTAGGTACTGCCTGCATAATAATTCTGTGCCACGCTATGAAAGCTTGTTAGGTTAACAGCATTATTAATCCCTGTATGAAATTGGTACACTTAATTTGGTGCTTACCACCGACTTAGAATATATTGTTAATACCAACCTACATAAAATAAAATTAGGTTAATGATAAATTTAACGATAAGTTGTTTATCTTTAAAGCCGAATTTATATTAACAAATTTGATTTTACATTGGCAAAGTTTACTGAATTTTTACATCACATTATTTGCACATTTGTTTCACTTGAAAACATACAGTTTCATCGGTGACCGGACAAACTCAACAATCTGCAACTTCAACCCGCTTTTGAAAAGTTAAAAATTTTAAAAAAAATACTGAGTTAGATAAGTTGTGTTAGGTGAGGTTAAGAGTTATTTTTAATGACTTTTCGAAAGGGGTGTTGAAATGCCACATTGTTGAGTTGTCCTGGAACCAATAACTCCTACCTCTGATCAATTTTGGCATAAGAAATTTTTAGGTTTAACCTTAAATAACTTCGTGTGTATATTCTATTTTTGTATTATATAAGCTGAATGTTTCTGAAAAACCAATATAAATAATTATATTTATAAGAATAACTCTCTTTTTTTTAACTTTTGAAGGTTATTCCCATCAATGTAATATATCATTGAAGAAGAAGAAAATACTAATAATCTAAAAATGAAAATATAAAAATGAAAAAGACACAAAGAAATAAAAAGGTAACGGTCACTCGAACCCAGGACGTCTTGTATTTTTGCTACAAACGCCTTAACCAACCCAGCCATTGGGACCTCCAATTTTTAAGACGTTTTTTTCTCGATTCTGAATTAACAATATTTTTTCTTCAATCTTTGCAAAATTAGTTTGTGGCATCATTTTAATAAAATGAAACAAATTACTTTGTGTAAACCAATACCGATGGTTTCTTCGTCAGGATAATATGACATGTGATTATAGTGGTTTACACAAAGTAATTTGTTTCATTTAGTAATAATATTTTATTCGACTACCATTAACCTGGTATCATTTTAAATTATCACAAAGTTCTAAATAATCGGTTTGTAACCTAGATAGTGTCTCGGATGAACATATTAGATTTTATTACAGTTATGGGTATAACCATCAAAACTCAGTCTAACAAGAGTTACTCCAATAAATTTATTGTCAATAAATGTTATTTTATGTAGTACAAACTACATATATGATTTTTTAAGTAAATACTTCTTTAGGCACGCTTGACTTGAGGGTTAAACTGGCGAACGCGTTACGGAATTTACAGCGTTACGAGAGGCGTAATATCAGGCGTTGCGAACGTTACGGAGGCGAACAATAATAAATTAAAATTAATTTTGAGGTTCATTCCTCACAATCTAATCGTAACAAGAGTGCTCAAATCCATAGTAATGACGTTTGGAATGGGTGCTGGCATTTATTTTAACTTAGTAACAATTAAATCAACAATCCCATTCTAAGCGTAATTCTCATAATAAAATTAATCAAATTTTCGTATGCGAACTCAGTGCATTGAAACGACTGATTTGTCACGATGATTGGTAACAATCTAAACGAATCATCAATATAGATTCTTATGCACTGATGATTGGAATGGTTTTATTCGACGCCAGAAAGAAAATTAAATTAGATTACTAAAGAAGTATTTACTTCAGTCGTGTGGTCTAATGCACACTCGTATTTTGTTTAAATTTTCCATTCTAAAAAAAAATGGTTATCAAAAGTGGACCAATCTAGATAGTACATATAATATTAATAATAATTAAAACGTATCTACCATTGAAATCAGAGAATGCTTTCTAAATAAACATCCGTAAGTTGAATTGAATGTGCCGCTCCTCCCAAATGCGTTTTTAATTATAATAAATTAATACACGTCCAAGGAGAAGTATTATGATATCGGTACAGCGAATAACTTGCGTTTCATTAATCATTCTGAACGTATCATATAAAAGGTCCGTTCGCCTCAAATACTATTTCATTATACAATTAATAATGTGCCCCCTCCGTGGAGGACTTATTATATTATTTGTTTCAATCGAATCAACCTTCAGAAATCGCTCCAAACTATAAAGTTAATGAATCGTCTAAAGATAAGAACCCCACCAGACCAAACCGTGTTATTGAAGTCGAACAGGACCGGCAGAAGTACGAAAAACTAGACGGGCCCGACTTCTGTGGGTTGCGTAAGTACAGAGACCATTTTTTGCAATTCTAAGAGTAGAAGCTCCAGTATTTTTTAAGTAAATGCTTCTTTACGCACGCTTGATGGGTAAGCTGGCGAATGCGTCACGAGAGCGTTACGAAAAGTGTAGTCGGGCGAGGCGAACGGGCTGTATCACATTGTAGGAGCAAGAGAGAGCAGTGCGGGCGCAATGTGAAGCTGAACCCCATTTTGTAATTATTATATGAATTATTATAAAGTTAACTTTTTAACCATTTTTCTAAAGGTCTTCCATTCTGACTGTAAATTGACGTATTATAAATATGAAATCAAGTTATAAATTCGTTTCTTGAAATAAGTTCAAGGCATTTAATTACCAATTTTATTTGACCTGGAGCTCTAATGTAGGGCCGGGCCAGTTCGGCACAGGGACAGTCCATAACATCCAGCCCGGCCCTAGCAGACCTCTCCCCACCATGCTCTAGTAATATTTTTTTTTAGTAAACTCCATAAATTTAGTTTGGCACATATACCATCGCGTGTTAAGTACATCTACACTGAAATAGCCCATTGATTAAGAATGCATTAGATAAGCCCATTTAAAGTAATACAAAATAACTACTTAAGAAAATACAGTAGATAGTAATAAAGTAGAAAGGATACCCTCTCGCTGTTGCCTCTTACCCCGAAAGAACTGATGCTACGTGAATTGCGTAACTTTTCTGAATCCGTACTTCCCCAGAGAAGGTTTATGGACAGAGAATTTCATCCTTCGAGCCGGACCTGAACCGGCAGTCAATGGATCGACAATAAAAATGATGTGTTTTTTAAATGTTATACATTATACATAAAATTAGATCGATGATGAATACTTATGTAGTACAGATGATTTGTAGAGCTACTGGACGTTCACATTTTTAATAAAATCTGTAAAATACTTGTTTTAAAAATATATTATATTCGAGATGTCATAAGCAGGTATATTTGAGTTTAAATTATCTCCCAAAAATTTTCAATGACAATAAATAATAACAGACATCTTAGATCAGAGATCTGACTTTAACTTTCTCTTACTGGTAGAAGCAATTTAAGAAATTCAGAATTATAAAATTGAACTATAATCTATTTTTAAATAATATAGATATATTTTTTTTATTATTAGATTAAATATTTATTTAAAGCCTTCGCTTGTCAAACGAAGTCTAGAGGTCACGATTTCAACAGAACAAGTGTTTTTTATTTATTTCATGAATTATTTTATAAGAAAAAAAAGAAAATTAATTAATTGAATCACATAGTTATAACCTTAAAATCATAATAAAAAAAGTGATTTCTTTTACATGTATAACACATTTTTTAGTAGTTTACGCATATATTTATTTGGAAAGTAATTAACAATTATATTTTATTTCGACTCAATGGAAACTGTATTATAAGCTTAAATTTATCAAACGCATCTTAAAGGTCACTGAAAGGTATTGGGTTTAAAATGTTTAAATCGGTTATGTTAAGTTAAGTTATGGGCGATTTTTCAAAAAACAAAAAGAATAACTTTTAATGACTTTTCAAAGGGTGAAACTTTTGAAATACGACTGTGTTGAATTGTCATGGATATACAACTAACAAGTTCTTGAGAAAACAAACTGATTTAAATTGAAGTTTTAAAAACAACATTATCTTGGGTTCGGGAACAGCAGTCTAACTTTTTACTACAGAATGTTCGACAATGGTCAATTTGGAACGACTTTTTTCGAAGTAGCAAAGTAAAGGACAAAGGAATATAATAAGTATTAACTGTCAGCAGTCCGCAGTAGTTGCTACACACATCGCAAAAAAAAAAAAAAAATTATCAAATTAACCAAAGCCTATTAGTGTTTGGTATTCGTATAATAACATTATGATATACACATACGCACAGACACATATTAGTATTTAATAATATGTAATACCACTGGCGTAGCGAACTACTCACGAACCCCCGAGTTTTTACTTTGGAACAACATCTAAACGTGTATATAACAATGACAGCACCTCTTGTGACAGCAGAAGATTTCAAGCGTATTTTTCCAATTCGTACGTTTGCAAATTCTAAAGGATTTATTTTCCTAAAGTTCATATTAACTTCCATATTAGTAGGATAAGAATTTTAAAATAAATTACTCTTAATAAGGCACAATTTAGAAATAAAATGTAAAGTTTTAAATTACTGTTATTCACCTTTATTAATTTTATTACAACATGGTGATGTGTTGTACCTGTCTCACTTGTGACTCCTGTATTGGAAGCAGGCGTAGTTTATAAAATAAGCATAAAATAAGTTCATAATAAATAAATAAATATAATAATGAAAAATAATTTACAAAACCCACATAGTAATAATTAAATGACCTTATTATAGATTTAGTCTTACAGCACTACGTATAACGACGTAACACTACATAACGACGATTCGTTACCAGAAGATGTACATCACAAAACACTATTAATCTCGATTCCTATTCAAAAAACTAAAAATATAAAAAAGACGGACAGAAAATATTTAATTTTAGACTGGCGGATTATAATACCATTAATACAAAAAAGAATGAAATTAATTGGGATACTACGCTAAATCGTTTGAATACTCAAACCGGTTTTGATGTCTTTTACAATATATTAAGCAATATAATTGCGGAATTTGCACCAATTAAACATAATGTTAAAAGTAGTAACTATCCGCCGTGGTATTCAACCTCTCCTATCAAAATAATAAAAGAATAAAGCAAAATTTACAAAATTATAAAAAAATTAAAAAAATCTTGTGACTATTAAACTTTTTCACTATCACGATCCTTGAAAAAAACAATAGCACAAGAACCATCTTTTCCTCCTTCCCCCCTCCCTCGTCCCCCAACTTAATTCCTCTCCTCCACTTCCCCTCTCGCTTTATTTTCGTTCCTATAAACTCCATAAAATACACCCATTTTTTTAGACAACTCACTTTTGACCTATTTCAAATATTTTATGCAAATTTCATAACGCCATAGCTCGTTATTCTTCAATTCTGGATGGATACAAATCCATCAAATCAAAAATTATGGAAATCGTTCTAACCGTTTTTGAGTGGTGTAATGGTGTAACTTTATCCCGACTTTGGTTTATATGTATATAAAGCTAAGTTTTGTTTTTGTCTTACGGCCAGTAGAAGTGCACTGTATTGCTTTTATGCAAAATTATTTAAAATTTCTTTAAAAGTTGTTTTAGCGAAATGGATAACAGTTTGGACATTTTAAAAAGCAGTCGGTATTTAAAGTGAAATATTGCCAACAGTCTGTTTTTGGCATAAAGTTGCCTAATGTCCAATACACAGATTCTCCTAAAGATTTCATAGTTAATTTTATATTTTACGATTATTTTTTAATTAAATATTTGTTAAATGTCCTCTATAAGTACATCGATTTGTATTTAAATCTTGGCTGACAATTTCGAGGCATTTCCCATAGAATTGTGTTGGTTAATTTGCTATCTCCCTTAAAATAAACAAAAAAAGACAACATATTGTAGTTTCTTGAAACAATTATCCAACAGACCTCTCTCTGAAAACAGCACCTTCTGGTAAGACGTAAGTAAGATGGAAGTAAGTACGTTGTAGTTATAGTATACTTCACTTGTTACCTTTAAGTTGAATGCGTTGTAAGTTTATTGAATTCTGAAATAAAAATGAACTAGTCGAGGCATATAAACATTAATAACGCTGAACACATATCATGGTAACCTGGTTTTATCATTCATTTTGTTAGAATCGCAGATCTTATTTAAGCAATTTTTACCCAAAAATATGTTTTGTTGAGTCTTCTCCCTCGGGCGGCTACCCTGCCCAGTCCGCCCACAAGGTCGCTACTACACTGAGAACAACCTATCCATGTTATTATAACATTTCTACGGTTCGTGCTCCGTCTACAGGCGAAGGAGCATTATAATTATTGTTGTTTCATTCTACTTTAGTTTCTTCGGGACTAAAGACTAACATTAGGGAAAATAAATATTTTAATTGACGTGGAAACATTTAAATGTAGGTAGAAACCAGACTCGCTGTTGCCTATTTAAAGTTTTATGGATGTGTCAAAACTTTTTGACACGTTGGAGGAGAATTTTTACGATTATAAAATGTCGCATGCTTGCCGATTGTTTGGCAATCACAATCATTAGTTGTTTATTTCACAAAGAGGTTTCAAAGCTCCGTAGCTCAAGATGGAAGTGATGTTACTGCACGAATGTTTGGATAACGAATAATAATGTTTGGATGATTTGTACAGAACTATTTGTAATAGCTACCTACATCTTTTTTTATTTAAGAACATAAAACAGGTAAGTTTTCAAAAAATTTACATGGATGTATGATTTAAATTTATTTAAATATTTCAATTAACATATTTCAATCAACTAAGATCAACAATCTTAATAAAAACCACCTTAAGTCACATACATTAATTCTTGAAAATATCTTTTATTCTCCATAAACATTCTTTCTTTTTTTCAAAATACATATAACACATATACATATATTGTGACCTTGTGTACCTCACCTCGTCTGGTACATATATTATATCATTTTTTATTAATATTTCTTAATATAACACACTAAATATAAATGTAACTTTATTACCAAATAAAACTTATTATTTATCTTTATTATTTTCCATCATAACATGTACTTACTATATCACGCATACACATGTATGTAAAATTAAATATCTTAGTAGTATTTAATAACAACACTATTTCCACTCCTCTTACATACACAACCAAATGCTTTAAATGGAATAGTAGTAATTATATAAGATGTAAAATAAAATATATCTATATTGTATTAATTAATATGTTCACAAATAAATAAAAAAAAATTTAAAAAAATAAAAATAATGTAATGCATAAAAGAAATCTTTAAAAAAATAATTAGCTAAGTATGCAAAAGTAAATAACAAACATGAAAGAGTAAAAGTAAATAAAATGAGTAAAGTAATTTTATTGGAAGAGGTTAAAAAAGCATACATTTCGAGGTCCAGGGCACCCATCTACCGTGAATTAAAATAGAAGTGTAACCTTCGTCGCCCTCCGTGGAGAGGTTGTTAAATTAATTCAATATTGCACCACGTAATTTTGTTCGGCTGGGAGCTGTGGGGCGGTTAGCCTTGTCGCGAAAATTCAAAATTTATATTAATAATTTTTAATAATTTATTAAAATTGTCACTGAAGGTCACTTCTCTGAAGGTTTTGACAGGTATTTCTATTCTGCAGAAAAAAAAATTAAAACAAACACAGATGGCAGTAATTGTATCAATATCTGAAAGTTCGAAAATGTTACTTTCGTCCGAAAAACATTTGAATTACTCGTCGTATCGCGCCTAAAGAAGTTTTACATTTATGCAAATATCATAGGGCCGGACGATGTTGGAGAGATTGCCGATACAAAGATTTAAACATATTTAACGATTTCCATTTAAACCAATGTTTCTCAACTTTCTTTGTGCAATGTACCACTTCAAACTCTCCACCCCCCCCCCCCCCCCCTCTCTGCCCTAGGATTATATTGTAATTATATGTTCTATTCTAAAAAATATATATATTTAACAATTTTAAAAAATTGCACAAATAGTCTATCCGAACGTTGCCAAACATTATCGGCAACGGAACACTACAAAATGATATACATGGTGTCCGGGGGTAAGATGCATTAACTTCATGAGGTGATTCTACATGGCAATATAAGTAAAAAAAGACATATGACTTTTTTCGACATTCCAACTTTTAGGGGTACTTTTAAGGTAAAACAATAAAATCAGTCCGTCGTATGCGGCCAGCAATAGGTACTATTTTACGCTGTTACGATACGGGTGACTCACAACAATCCAACGTCGCGGGCGGGCGCACAGCAAATTTGTCGGTATGTTTGTACCTTACACTAAGGATTTTTAATAGGTACGTCTTTTGTATGTGAAAAAAAAGTTTCTTTTTTACTCCTACCATCATGTAGATTCACCTCCCAAAGTTAATGCACTTTATGCCCGGACACACTGTATAATAACAACAAAAGGATAGGGTTGGTTCTGGCATAGTTCTAGATCATTAAAATAGATAACAATATAAAAATCTAAAAGAATAGGCTGGCGAAAATTGCTTTGTTTTTGAGGTAAATCACAAAAAGTTGTCATTTGTTCCATCTTGAAATATTGAGGGACAAGGAAAAATAGCTTTTAATTTTGGACAGTTGATACCGAACAACGCTTTGAATTTTGTAAAACAGAGCGGAAACCGTTAAATATTTTAATCAGAGCACCCCGAAAATTCCGCAGTTTGTTCCGCGGAGGCGTCATAAAAAATATAAGAAAGTATTGCGATAAAAATGTAAGAAAATATCTATAATATAAAAACTAATGTTTGTTTGTTTTTTTGTTCGTACCTTATGCGCGGATATACCGTTCATCCGATTGCGATGAAACTTTGGGAATATGATGAGCGCATACGGTGGTTATAGAATAGTGAGCTCCGGTGTTATGAAATTATTTCGTATACTATTCATACGATTGCGACTACAATTTAATCCGATTGCTATTAAATTTTTTTGAATTGTTGAGAACATGCCCGTGAATATTTCTATCTATATTTATGTATATTATTTATTTATTTATTAAACGCCCTTATGGGCTTTTACATTTTAGTTAAATAAATGAGTATAACAGTTATTTCAAAAAAATCTAAATTAAAACAATTATGAAATTTTCATAAAAAATTTATTAGGTCATACGAGTTTTTGGAAAAATGGGGGTATTTTTTGTAGTTAAGCGGCGGGGAAAAAAGGTTAGGGGGAGGGGTATGCTGGGGAGGGATGTGAGGGGAAGGAGAGGGTAAGGCGAAGAAAGTGGAAGCGGAATGCGTGAGGGTGGGGGGTTAGCGTGAAAGGGGTGAGTGGGAGAGGGGAGGGGGAACGCGGTATGGTGAAAAGGTAACGTGGGATGGGAAGGGGACGCGGGATGGGAATAGGAAGAGGAGAATTTTTATTATATCTACCTATATATTTATAAATGTAATTCATAATAACAGCGTGTACAAATATGAACTAAACCGGGCAATTTAAGTGTCCTAAAACGGGAAACTTTCCTAGTTAAGACTGTCAAAGCTTCCTTACTACATGTATGTAAAAAAATTGTATCTAACAAATAAATAAATAAAAATAAAATAAATAAATGTACAGATGTATCTAGTATACTAGTCCCAGAGAGAGAACGTACGTGACGCCATCGTTCTAGTATCTTATGTCTTTTCGTTTTCGGGTGAGGCGCGTGAGAAGGAAAAGGACGAACGTCAATAACTCTCTCTGGGACTATCTATTTTAGCTGCATTTTAATTTTTTTGAGATTAAGCTACATTGTGAGATTGAATAAAATAATATTGATTTTTAAGTTGGTAGGTACATACTTATTACTCATCGATATAAATATATTTAAACGCAAAAATAAATGTTTCTTTATTTGTCCCATATGCGTTACCTAAACCATGTTCTATTCCATTTATCCGATTGCGATGAAACTTTGGTGAGATATTGTATGCACACCCACGAATGTTTCTATACATAAATGGAAGCTATGTCGTTAAAAAATGTGAATAGTAAGTGGAGCGAGTTGTTAGAAAAATGTACGTATTTCACATATTTTAGCAACAGGGAGGCGAGAGGACAGAAGGAGGAATGTGTTAAAACAATATATATATATATTAGAGTCTGGTTGTCTTTAGAGTGAATATGTAAACAATATTTGTGGTGCCATCTATGTAATACGAAGAAGTGTTCTCAAGTTCAGAGGGGCTATAATTGAGTTTGGAAAGCGTAGCATCAAATTGGTGCCAACAGAAAGCGACTAATTTTGCCTCTGACTGACCACCCCGTGCACGGAGGACAATCGTTATCAAAAGCTTCGCTTGCACGGTGATGGAAAGTGTGAATAATTTAAAGTGGCAGTTCGGATTGCATGATTTTCTTCATCAATAGAACGGAACAGGAATTCCATAGTTCGGATACATTGCGAAAATATGCAGGTAAGATATATATACATACATACAGAGCTCCGTCTATATGTATGTATATGTTTATACGTATAAAATATATAAATGTATATACATATGTTAATTTTTTACAAATATTTATATAAATTTATTTGTTTGGCGCGTCACTGGTATTTCAAAATACTGACTGGGTTATTTCATGCACTGGCTATGAGAGGAAGAGAGAAAGAAAATGTGCGCGCGCACTGCTCTCTCTTGCTTATACATCTTGTGATACATCCCGTTCTCCTCGCCCGTAACGCATTACACTTTTCGTAACGCATTAGCCAACTTACCCCCCAAGTCAAGCGTGCGTAAAGAAGTAATACTTCAATAAATTATTTTATATTTAATTTATAAAAACAGTTTATTTACAAACATGATCTGCTACGTAATTATTATTACGCATGACAGCTGTTTCGCCTTCCGGAAGAATGATCGAACTGTGGTTAACCTACCTATAGAACATACATTTATATTATTTCTAGGCACTGGTTACAAAATTCTTCATTAGTACCTGTCTGGAAATAATACAAATGTATCATCTGTAGGTGTGCCAAACAAAGTTCGATAATGCCTTCAGAAGGCGAAACATCTGTCCCGCGTAGTAATAATAATCACGTAGCGGAACTTGTTTGTAAATAAACGGTTTAAATAAATTAAATATTTTTTTTTATTTTTATATTAACTACACAGAAGGCCCTGAGGAAAATAATTTCCCTCGGGGACTATGTCATCTTTGAAGACGCTGCGTGGAGGGTCTTTTTGGGGAGAGGAAGGAGTGAACTTGGGTCTTGAAGAGACCCATGTTGTAGGACGGAGGAAACACAGAGGCCGGCAAATCGTTCCACAGCCGAGCTGTTGAACTCAAGAACGAGTCGTAAAAACGACCAGTGAATGTATAAAGAAAAGAAAACGAAAAGAGATATTTTACCATGTTTCACCTTATTTTATGAGACTCGTCGCAAGAACGTTCCTGTCTTTAAGGTATAAGGAGAGTGACACGGGAACTATGTCGCAACCCGGTTGGGTAACGTTGTTAGGCGGGTTAAGGGGGGGGGGGTTGTTGGAAGGGATTTATTATTGCGGGACCTTGAATAGGCCCAGATTCTATTATGAAGAAGGAAAAAACAGATGCCCGTAGCTCGTTCCACATACTAGACTTATCTAAAACCGACCCATTTTTATCAATGGGATCAATGCTTCAAGCTCCTTAGAGCAGGCTCCATTAAAATACATGTAGAAAAGACTCAGCATGCCTTAATAACATGTGTGTTATAGATGGCAATCGGTTTGTTAACAATGGATTGTCAATCTGACGGCTCGCCCTCCTTCGCACAGAATAAAGTTTAATCAAGTATCGTTGCGCTCCAGCCCAGAGGTGGCTCTCAACCTATACTCACCACAAGGTGACTTAATATTATGAAACGATTTACCTTTCACCTTGTATTCGGAGAATGATATAAAAAACTTTTTTATTTATTTTAGTTATTCAAAAATTTAAGCATCAAATTTAATAAAGCTAAGTATTATTAAGTTCGCCGAGTTTTTATTAATGTGACAGCTGTTTCGGTGTTTAGTGCTAATTATGGTTATGCCACATTGGCTTTACTTAATGATATTTTATTTAACCCCACCCATTTTTTATTGTTTTACGTTTAAATAATTTATAATTATTGGGTAATTTGTAGATCGCCGTCTTTGTAAGAAATCACCTCAAGGTGTTTTATTAATATTTTTTGGTAAAAACAAATTTACTTAGACATTCAATTATGTAAGGAACTTACTGTTTAACTTATTATGAATTCCCATACTTCGAGAATATACTAGGAATAAATCTTCCACACTTCCAATACCGGTCCAATCTCGTAAATTTGGCAGCCAATACATTTATCTCCTACCAGGCCCTCGGCCACCCTCTATCTTACCTTTTAATATTAGTTGGAGGAAGTGATATTCCTTCCCTCAAGGTATGTGACACAGATATGAAATTTTCTTGACTTTTAAAAATGTGAGCCGTTCTCTATCTACTCTAGCCCGCCTCTGAGAATTTCTGTGTTGGTGATCTTGTCGGTTCATGGGATTTTTGAGCATTCTTTCATGTGAAGCCACATTTTAAAAGTTTCTAACCTGTTCGTGGTATTTACTTCCAAAGTCCATGTCTCACATCCATAAAGCAAGACCGACCACACATAACATTTTAACATTCTCTGCCTTTGGTTTAAATTAAACGGCCATCCGTGGTCGAGTGGTAAGACACTTGACTTCCAATCGGAAGGTCGCGGGTTCGAACGCGGCGTGTGCAAATAAATTTTATTTGATTAATTTGTGTTATTTCACAATTAATTAATAAAAATTATATATATACTATATTTGCGGCACGTTCCAGAGTGGAAGATACTCTCAGTATCGCCCTGGTGTAAGACCACCATTCGGAATTGGAAGGATGCTTAATAATGGCTTAGCTGTGTTTAGTGACTAGATCTGAATAGCCAGGTACTACCCCACCTTCCTCTTCCCCATCTCCTTCCCTTCACCACTTACCATCAGCCTCACAACATACCCCAATTGGGGATGCCATAGTCTCACTGGTTCCAGACGGGCGCAGTTGGGACTCTTGTAAGGTATTCTCTATAAATAAAAAATAAAAAAAATAAATAAAAAATAAAAAAAATATTAATAAATAAATAAATAATTTTTTTTTTAAATAAAATTTAAAAAATTGGTATTGTTATACTCTATAATATCAAACATCTTTTATTTGTAGAGTATTTTTAAATTAGTATTAGAATACTGCTGTCGTAAAAATATTTTAATTTATCTCTTGATACAAGGTGTGTGACGCTACATGGTACCGGTCTTACAAAAATCACCAATGTCTGTTGCTAGTTAGTGCGCTTACGTCATCAAGCATGGAGGGTGGTCAGACAAGAGCCTCGAAATTCACGCGCGACAACATAATCAGTCACTGTGGTCGAATGGTAAGGCTCTCGACTGCCGATCCGAAGGTGGCGGGTTTAAATCTGGCGTGCACAAATAAATTGTATTTGATTATTTTGAAACATAATAATATAATTCACATATAAAACGTAACTCACGTAACTCCGAAACGGGAAGGGTTTTTTTTTCGTGCGGCGCATCGTTGTATTAATCTTGAGGTGTTCTAAAAATTAAGCTGAACAGAAAAACATAAATTATTCATAGTAACTGATGAAAGACATATACTATTTTCATTGAGAACAAAAGTCCTAATAGAGAACACGTACATACATATATCAATTTTATGTTACATTGGTTCAGTATGCGAACAATGTATTTATCAGAAGATTATATTCTATTGGCGTACCGCTGCTAATATCGGTTGAACTGAGGAACCAAAACAGAAATTGAAAAACCGAAATTCGGTTTCTGTTTTAGTTTCGAAAGTTGAAAAATATAATATTCCCGAAATGGTGCTATTAATAATAACAAAAAAATCATCAACATAACGAGTAAAGGGGCTTAATTTTAGCACTTTTCGGTGCGCTGTTATGTAATAGTTCTTAATTGTATCTATTTTTGTATATTTAATTAATATTTGATATCCACGGTAAAAATGTACCATAAAAATGATTGCGTGTGTCTGTTAAATACAAGCATAAGAAAATACTAGAAATATATATATTTTTTTAAAATAACTTTGTGGCATTTGACTGGAAAATGACATCAGAGAGTATAAGATGAATAAAAGCTTTGACACATATGAAAGTAAGAGACACCTATAAATACTTACAAATTATTATTTATTTATTTGTAAGAAACAAACACCTTTTACATAATATACAGTGATAAATATACAAGTGAACAGAAGTCAAGCCATAGAAGTTTATTATGCTAAAGTTCATTGGAAATGAACATTTAATATCTTAAATTTAATTTTGGGTTATAGGAAGGACACAGGAAGAGGAATATAGGAATAGGTTAGGAGATTAATATCTTAAATTTAATTTTGGGTTATAGGAAGGAATACAGAAAGAGGAATATAGGAATAGGTTAGGAGATGCTCCGGATTCATTGCATACTCTCATATTATCAATCGATCGCATGCATTACTTCACATCGCTGTTTCTTAAGGTGGTTGTTAAAAATGTCAATGGTGTGAAATTTTTATTATATTATGCACATACACGAGGACTTGGGTTTTTTTCTAATATTTGTTATACATGAGGGTAAATAAAATAAATCGGACGGAATATGAACATTTATTACATTGGTAAGTCCAGAATTAGATTTAAAATTTTAAACAATAGGATTTGATCAAACGTTAGACGTCGTGTTTATAATGTATTCATAGGTAGATTAAAATTAAATTATATAATTGTAGAAGAAGATAACATTAATAATCTTAAGGAAAATATGAAAATGAACAAGACACAGAAAAATAAAAGATAACGGTTGCAACTGGGACCACTTTTCCGTTCCGTGTTCATTTTCAAATTTTCGATTAGATTATTAGAGTTATCTTCTTCTTCAATTGTATATTACATTTATGGGAATAACCTTCAAAAGTTATAAAAACACATTACATAGCGTTTGTTAAATACCCTTGTGACCAATATTTTAAAATTTGACCTAATATGCACGAATTTTTATAAGAAAAACTCTCTTTTTAATATTTGAAGGTTTATCCCATCAATGTAATAAATATATCATTGAAATAGAAGATAACAATAATAATCTTATTTTTTAAATCATCAAAATGAAAACTTACAAAAAAATTATTTAAAAAAAAAGAGTTGTTCTTATTAAAATTTAAATATTCATTTAGCCTTTTATAAAAAGTCAATAGGTGCTCCATTAAAATAAATTCAGATATATTTATCCGAGACACTATTTAGGTAACAAATACATTCTTTGAATACTTGTTTCCAATTTGAAAAGGTAGCTGCAAATAATATGGAAAAACATTAGTTAAAGATAATATTCTTAATGCTGAAATTTGAAATATGAAGTTTGACAAATACGACAGTCTCGTAATAGGACGCAAAGGCGGAATTGGTTAAAGCGTATGTCCTGGTTAGACGTGAGATTCTGAGTTCGAGTCTCTGTTGCGACCATTATCTTTTATTATTTTTCTATGTCTAGTTCATTTTCATGTTTTAAAAACTTAGATTATTATTGTTATCCTCTTCTTCAATAATTTGTTCTCGATTTACTCGAAAACAAAAGCTCAAATCAAAAAAGCTGTAACACAAAATCTACTAAATCTGTTAAAAATAATATGATGTAGATTCTTCAGTTTCCTGCTTGTACCGTACCTACAAGTTGTTACACGTATATTTGGAGTAAAAATGTGAATGAAATTTTGATCTCCCGTGACATTTGTGTTTATTTTTCGACTTAAAACCAAAAATCAGTAGATATTCGATAGTTAGAGTAAAGATTATGTATTGGGCGTTGAGTCGGCTAAATGACCAGCCCCATATGAAATAAAGCCAACGAATAAAGTCATCTGAGACAAAAATTTCATTTACGATTTTTTACTCCAGATGTCAGGAATCAATAGTTAAAGTGAGTCGAATACCTCCTATAACATTCTGTATAACCTGTACCTCCTGCTTGTAATGCACAAATTACCAGTTTGTGTTTACAAAACAGCATGTATTATTGTTGTCCTCTGTGCTAGGAGTTGTGGAGAACATTGTGGATAGTTTATGCGACCACTATCAATATCACAGAGTTGAATGGATTCCAAGTAATTTCACACAGGTTTGCATTAATGTGTTCAAGCTTGGCTTTGACTCAAGCAATGTGCAAATATCAATACATATTATACCAGGATTACAATATCGAGCTTTATTCCCGGCTTTGCCTGACTCAAAATAGTCGTATTTAAAAATAAACTATAATAAATTATTAATTAATATTTCTTCAAACTTCGCAAAATCACATCAATTTTTAATTAAATTAAACAAATAACTTTGTATCAAACACCATTATATAATCACAATTACAAATATTAATTATTAATAAAGGATTAAAAAATTTACACACAAATACAACAGATTTACAATTAGCAAACTTAGAAATTTTAGAAATTAGAAAAAGTGTTAATAGTTTAAAATAGCCATCTCTTAAATTTATTTTCTTATTAATACTTATATTTAAAATAATTTATTTTTGTTGTTTAAACACCTTTATTTTGTTTTGATAATTTATTAATTAATCACCTCTCTCTATAATATTTTTGTCCATAGTTCTTTTCAGTCTGTTCTTTTTAGTCTATACTTGTTTGTTTCTTTTGTTATTTAATGTCATTACTACCCTGACGAAGAAACCATCGGTTTCAAAACATGTAAGTAATTGTGATTACATAATAGTGGTTGATACAAAGTTATGTATTTAATTTAATTATTAATTAATATTTTAGATAATTCAAAACTCATGCCGAAACTGATAATGAAGACAAAAAAGTGGCGCAACCTAAGATTTTTTATGTCCTTAAGGAGGGTTATACTTTATGAGAATTTCTACAACTCTGATTATAAGGCTTAAGCGATCCGCTCACTGAGGCAACTGAAAACTGCCAACTGGCAACTGTCTTTGTATGACAATGTGATGGCCCGTACACTTCACAATCACACAAAACCCCGTTGTCAATGGTAACGCAAGCGGTGACTCGCGACTTGCACTGCTGATTGTCGTGGCCGGCCGTTGCTAGTTGCCCGCTGTCAGCTGATTGTTCTTCGTATATGGTTAAACAAGCTTTTTGACCAATCAAGACACAGAAACCAGCCAGTTTTAGTTTGTTTTCAGTTGCCTCGTCAGCGGAGCGCCTTACATTCTCAAATTCATTTGGAACAAAGCCGCCTTTGTACAGAAAACCAGAAATCGACCAGCAATTTTATTCCCATCTCAGGATACGCGCACAAAGACCAAGTATTAAATAATAATAATAATAATATAGCCGAACGCACATCAACAGCCGTCTGTAGAATCAAATTTTATTATATAATA
The DNA here is from genome assembly GCA_951813805.1 of Limnephilus auricula. Taxonomy (NCBI): domain Eukaryota; kingdom Metazoa; phylum Arthropoda; class Insecta; order Trichoptera; family Limnephilidae; genus Limnephilus; species Limnephilus auricula. Next base: position 37,189,883 of record OX638391.1, read on the forward strand.
AATTAATATGAAATTTATTAGGACGAGCGATGCGGGCGGACCGAGCGAGCGGAGAGTGGGCCGCCTGTAGAAAGCAGCAACTGTGGCATTAATTGAATTTTAATTCAACTAAAGGAGTTTAAATGCATGTGGGCGGTACAATAATACACGGCGATAAACAATAAGGTATTAATAATATGTGAGCACGCCTCGGCAACTAAGGAAACTTCAGTACTTAAGGTGTGCGTAAGTACTTAACTATTTGAGGTTAAGGTAACTACTATTTTTTGGTGGTACATTCCACAATTTTGCAAAAGGTTGTACATAAAAATGGTGTCTTTGTGCACTCGAATACAGGGAATGGCACGCGGCATTTCATTTCTTTAATATGAGTGAGGGAGAGGAAAGAAAGTGATTTTTGTTTCTATGGAGGAAACAGACATACGTACATTGTTATCTCATCCGTTGTGTCAGTATTATCTAGAGTGTGTAAGACAGAGCCGCAGTTTTATCGTGAAAAATAACGTTCGTTGATTGTCTTTTTTGTGACGTTGCTGGACGTAAACGTGGATGCTGCTTTTAAAATGTTCATGGTTACGGCACGGCGACGACAACGACACACGGCTACTCATTTCTTTAACTTACGTGTGATGGAGATGAAAATAATAACTTTTTTCCTTTGAGGTAGTGTACATGGTGTGTATCAACCTTCGCCTCACTATTATTACAGAGCAGCAGGAGTATTGTAATAAGGTTAAGATTATTTAATAATAATGTATGTTTGTTATAATTTGTTTTAATTTGTTATTGAGTATATACCCATTATTATTATTATTTATATTATTTCAATATCTGTGCTAAACAAACAACAGTTTTTATATATAAAACTTATATTTTCTTTTATTACTAACTATTTATTTTTTAAATTCTCAATTTTTATCTGTTATTTCTTTTATTTAACGTAAGATTTAGATATTAATAACGGATTTTAAGATTTGAAAAAAAATTATGAATAATGACTCTTATAGTAAGTTTTAGGTACTTTTAAATTTAAAATGAAATTCATGAATATTTTCGGTAAATTTTAGATTAAGAGGGTATAACCAGACAATACCGGAAATTTGTCATTTTTAAATAAAATTCTAGAGGTATTGACTTTTTTAATTAAAAAAACATAAATTGATTTTGATAGATTGTTATTTTATCTGGTAAACGCACTTTTTATTTTAAAAACCTAAGTTTATTTTTAATATACTAAGGTTACACCGTTGGTCGTTGGCAGATTTGGTACATTTTCAAACAAAATATAGTATTATACAACACAAATTTCAAATCATATAATCATGCAGCAAAATAAATCGATTCATAATAATATAGTAAACACACATTTCAGAATTTTAATTTTAATTCAATTAAAATCATTAAAAAATAAAAGAACGTGTTTTGTGACGAAAATATCTCAGTTTTCAATTTATTTAGGTCTTACAAACTAATATTTTTCAGATTTTTTTTTACACAATTATTTTATTTAGATATTATTACTTCCCAATCGAGAAGAATGGTGTGATGCTGAAGGGAACGGGAAAGGAAAGACGGCCGTCCGTGGTCGAATGGTAAGACGCTTGACTCCCAATCGGAAGGTTGTGGGTTCGAACCCGGCGTGCGCAAATAAATTTTATTTGATTAATTTGTGTTATTTCACAATTAATCATAAAAATAATATATACCATATTTGCAGCACGTTCCAGAGTGGAAGATACTCTTAGTATCCCCCTGGTGTAAGACCACCATTCAGAAGTGAAACGTTGCTTAATAATGGCTTTAGCCGTGTTTAGTGACAAGATCTGAATAGCCAGTTACTTCCCCACTTTCCTCTTTCCCATCACGTTCCCTTCCCTACTTACCTTCAGCCTCACAACATACCCCAATTGGGGATGCCATAGTCTCACTGGCTCCAGACGGGAGCAGTTAAGACTCTTGTGAGGTATTCTATAAAAAAAAATATATATATATAAAAAAAAAAATTATTAAAAAAAGAAGATGGGTTTGAGGAAGGTTGGGAAATTCCTTAGTATTCTGTCTAGACATTTTATGCCTTTGTATTGACGTCACTTGAAATGCTAGTGCTAAATGCTTTTTATTGTATATCTATACGAGTGAATGTACGTATGTACGAGTGTATAGTAATTATTATAATAATGAAATGTTTCAACACCTACTTTTGAATTACTAATTTTGTATATGAAACTTTTCAATTCGGTATGGCTGGCCCAGCACACCCGATCGATAAAGATTGTATCCATAACTTCTCATCGTTCCCTAGGACAACTTCAGATCACTAAAGTACAAACAACAGTTAACGTCAAATATATTAAGGACTCATAGTCATTGTGAACTGTCTATTATTCGTTGGCGATCTGCAATCATGCTAGGGAACGATGAGAAGTTACCAAAAGTTATCTTATCAATCCTTATCGATCAAGTGTGCTAACGGCTCTGGGCTATACTGAAATTATCTTCAAATCTGAAACGCGCCGCAAATATGACATATATTATTTATTTAAATGATAAATTGAAATAACACGAATTAATCAATTAAAAAATATTTGCACACGCCGGTATTCAAACCGCGACCTCCGGTTTCTTCAGAGTCACCTCTGTATCGATATCACGAAAAATGTTCAACATTGCGATTGTTACACTAATTTCATAACGCAATAAAATGTATTCAGTACTGTCAGTAATAATCCTGGAATATTAACTAAAAAAAACAACAAACGTATAGAATAAACAATATATACTACATTTATAAGACAACTACAATTACATATTGTAGTTGTATTATAATACAACCACTCAGTGGTGGGTCTCGCCCGACTCGAACAAAAAAACAATTATTACTGAATCTAAGGTCTTGTGAATAATTCATTAGTATTCATATCAATGTAAGTACTTTTTATCCGTTTCTTGTAATTACGGAGATACTTAATATTACTATCTATATGAATACAACATGTTGAGTTTAAACCAACATTTGATTATTTTATCATGCTACACGCCGATTTGCATGTAAAGGTAAATATCGGAATAATTTTCAATCCATGTTTTTTTCTAACACGTTTTAATAAAATATTATTACATATTTTTTTTATTTCCTTTAATCTGAATTTTTTTAATATCCTTAAGATACCTACGTAAATAACACTAAACACCTCGGATCGAACCCTGAGCCAACGAATAAACTTTTTAAATTATAATTTTTTTTATTGTTAAACTAATGTTTAAGACAAGATTTTTTATGCATAGCACACTTTATTTATTTTTAACTTAATAGTTAAAACCTCAAATTATAACATTTTAATTAATGAAGACAATATTAGTGAACCTCAATCTAAATCTGAAAACAGAAAAAGATCGGGTCACATCTGGCACTCGAACCAAGGACCTTCGGTTCGGGTCACAGAATTATTTTGATTTTTCTGTTTAAGGTTAAGATTGAGTTTGGCTAATATTGTCTTCCTTTTTTTTTCTTTAACTATATATAGTATTTGAGACGTACTTGATTTTTCATTGTTTTCATTTATTCTAATAATAGTAACATTGGTAGTAACAACCTGTATAACTAACATAAAATAATATATGTAGTATTTTAATTTTCTCTTTCTTCCATGTCCAGGGTGGTAGATTATGAAAGACCACACAATTAAAATTCGAAAAATATTTATTTATTAATTTATTAAACGCCCGTAGGACTTTTGCAGACGTAATTAATATATGTCGGACATTTAAAAACATTATACAGAAAAACATATCATTACAATTATAAATACTTATCATTTTACAGACATAAAGCCATACTAAAAAAAACTGTAGCACGTTGTGTAAAGTCTGTACATTTCGTTTTTCAAATTCTTACTAAACAAAATATATGATTTTGATCTGACAACGTCGTATTTTACCAGCCTTACTAATAAACTTTCTGAAAAATTTGTACAATGGTCAAACAACCATGTATGAAGAATCCTTACTAATTAAGAACTGACAAAATATTGTTCATGGAAAGATATGTACATTGCTTACAAGGCCAAGGAGGGTAGTTTATCTGTTGTATATATTTGATATATATTTGTAATTTTCAACGAATTTCGATTTTTTTTTAATGTCCTATATATTTATTATTTTTTGAGATAAAAAAATACCATTTTAAGAACCAAAATTTAATTACCTTTAAGATTTTCATATCTAAAATATACTTAAGTGTTCAAAAAATAAGGTATTTTAAGCTTCAAACATCAAGTTGAAAAAAAAACTCACTTACCCCAAACACTTTCTATTAAAACATTGAAATATTTGGAAAATTTCAAAATTCAAAAAACACAGTCCTTTTATTTAATGATTTTGAAATAAAACTGTCACCTCACTATTTACTCCTTCACACAATAAAAAAAAATCTTGAAATTCGCTTTTCATTCCCAAAAATTTACAATAAAAAAAACTCACGTTTGCATACATTGCTTGCACATCTTAAGACATTCATTTCTTTGGTACGTTTACTAAAATATGTATTAGACATTTTAGTCACCAAAAAACATCACTTTCAAGAATTTATAATAAAATAAAGATCTTAAAATGCAAATTATTTCTGAATATAACCTATAGAACCATTTTCTGACAGTTCAATTTAGAACACACGATTTTGTGTCACAATTTGACTTAAACTAACGAAAAACAACACAAATTAATAGTAAATATATTGCGTACATGAATATAAGTGCGAATTAGTCAAGTATTGAAATCATTAACGAAAAAATCATCTTAATCACACACACATTCGCGACCGGCTTTTTTCCGTATTCGCGGCTATTTTTTTTTTCAGCGGGAAAGCAATGCGCAGGCGCATCAATCACACCAACTAGCGGATTATTATGAAAACTCCAATTTAAACAAGTAAAATGCGGCGTTGCAAAATGTAAAGATTCACAAAAACACCGTTTAACGGCCGCGGAGTGTTTTTTTTTTAGTAAGGCTGTTAATGTTTAAACATTTTAGTTATATTTACAACTAATTATTTTTGCTTTGTCGCAGGACGGAGAGGTTTTCAAAATATTGAAAAGGTGTATAATTATGAGATATGCATATGCTAGCTGCGATCTCATAACAAAGCAGTAAAGTTATTTCATTGACTCAACTTTATGAAAAGTCCTTTTGTGAATTACAAAATCTAAAATTTGCATGGCCTTATTGAAAACTAGCGTTGACGATCAAAGTCAAGTTTCCTGACGAAAATAACACTAACAACTTTGATGATTGGTAGATACTAATGCAATTTCATTATTTTCAATTGAATACGACGCAGATATTGGATTCCGTAAGCGGTAAAAACACGTTTAGGAAAGAAAATATTTATTTCGCTTCAGCTATATTTTAACAGTGAATTACTGTAATATTTTATGATAAAATGATTAATGAAATATTAATTGTGATAAAGACCAGATTAACTTAGGCCTTAAGTGATCTAGCCGACAGAAAATAATATTTTTATCGATTTGGGCAAAAGCTTGAAGCGTTGTTGTCAAAGTACAGGTAATGTGCATCCTTCAACAGCAGGAAATACTCTACCCATGTACAACATTTCCAATTACCAATCATACATTATCACCTTTCTTGAATGTACTACCGCAATGCAAGAGCAATACTTCAAACTGGCAATAAATAAATATTTTAAAGGAGAAACAAACAAATTTTCAAGAAAAGCTTTATCTGTGGAAAGGATGTACTGGCGGGTGTCCTTGAAGTGATCCCATTACTTTACGGAAATATTTCGTACATTTACATCAATGGCATGTAGTAAAAAAATCTTGGACAAGCAACGAGACTGTGCTCTTCGTAATAAATTTGTTTTGAGTAGGTACGTAAAAATATATCAAAAAAAAAATTTAACATAATCGATGTGCCATATGATTAGTAAGATTTTTAGGTGTCCTTTTTTTATAGAGAAACCTCACAAGAGTCCCAACTGCTCCCCTCTAGAGCCAGTGAGACTATGGCATCCCCAATTGTTGTGAGGCTGAAGGTAAGTGGGGAAGGGATGGAGATGGGGAAGAGGAAGGCTATTCAGATCTAGTCACTAAACACGGCTAAAGCCATTATTAAGCAAAGTTTCAATTCTGAATGGTGGTCTTACACCAGGGCGATACTGAGAGTATCTTCGACTCTGGAACGTGCCGCAAGTATAACATATATTATTTTTATTAATTAATTGTGAAATAACACAAATTAATCAAATAAAATTTATTTGCGCACGCCGGGTTCGAACCCGCGACCTTCCGAATGGGAGTTATGTGTCTTACCACTCGACCACGGACGGTCGTCCTATCCTATCTTTCAAACGCTTTGAACTTGTGTAAAAATATTGAATCGTCGATAATAGGTGATAATGTACCTCATTTTACGACTTTTATTTTCGTCAACTCCGCACCCCAGCAGGAGATCCTGAGAAAAATAATTTCCCTTGTACATTGGTCTTGAAGAGACATATGTTGGGAATGCCTTTTGGCATGTTGACTATGACCCGGTTCCGAAGGGATTAGTGACGCTAGTTCCTCGGAGCATCTTCCATTGTAACATCGTAGAACAAGGGCATCATACTTACTAAAGATTGACGACCGTCCGTGGTCGAGTGGTAAGACACTTGACTCCCATTCGGAAGGTCGCGGGTTCGAACCCGGCGTGCACAAATAAATTTTATTTGATTAATTTGTGTTATTTTAAATTAATTAATAAAAATAATATATGTCATATTTGCGGCACGTTCCAGGGTGGAAGATACTCTCAGTATCGCCCTAGTGTAAGACCACCATTCAGAATTAAAACGTTGCTTAATAATGGCATTAGCCATGTTTAGTGACTAGATCTGAATAGCCAGGTACTTTCCTACCTTCCTATTTCCCATCTCCTTCCCTTCCCCACTTACCTTCAGCCTCACAACATACTCCAATTGGGGATGCCGTAGTCTCACTGGCTCCAGAAGGGAGCAGTTGGGACTCTTGTGAAGTTTCTCTATAAAAAAAAAACTGCTTGGTTAATATAAGGGAATTTATCAAACGGACAAGTTTTTTTCAGGTATTTTTAGGCATCAGATAGTGGCTACCAAATTCAACAGTGTGACGCACTTTCGAATTATACAGGGTAAGCAGTTATGTACCATTAAAGTATCTGCGGACTCTGAACATTACGACCAGCTTCTGAGAGGCTGACTTTGTTCTGGCTTCGACGGAGACCCCGTTCCTGAGCTGATCACTTATGGTTACACCAAGCGTTTAAGACTGTTCGGAAGATTCGCGGAAGGGATCATGGTGGGTTAAGAAGGTATATTTTCTAATAATATATATTTATATTTAAATATCCAGTCATAGCTGCACCACCAACATAATAAATAACACTCACTTTGTTTCCGTATACAATAAGTTTCTACCAAAACGTTCACTAGGTAAGTATTTTAACGAGCGTCCGGTTAATTTTCCCGTGATTATGCCCGATATACGCCCAACGAATCCCCACTTGCAGCTTCAATTGGACAGATCCTGCGCGACAAGATGACGTCACATTCGGATGACGTAGTTATTAATGCGTTGCTATTTTGCACATCATGCTAAACAAAATCTAAAACTGCAAACAGTGCTGCTTACGGAACTAACTACGGAACCCCCCTAACACCCCCGCCCGCGCCGCCCTCTCTCGATGCGATCGGGCGGGTATTTTTTCAAGCGGCTGATGCAGTTATTTTTCCAATAAATGATTCCGGGAAACGCGGGCAGCTATTGCAACAAAGCGTTTAATATTGTTTTGAAAGATTGTTATCTTAGACAATATTCACTCCCTGCAGAACAGTTTTGTTGCCATTTAATAATATTATGTCTTCTATACCTAGAATGGAAATGAAATTACAAAAATAATATTTTCGCGTAAAGAATAGAATGGAAAAGAGCATTCCTGAATTAATCAAGGTTATTATTATTATATATTATTTAACATTTTTTTCGCATGTGGGCCTCGCCGGGTATTTTTCCCATGATGAGGTCCATATTCATACACAACAAAAGTAACATAAAAGTATTTCATTACCTTAAATTATATAATCTGCAAACTTCGGCCGCTATAACACAGGGACATCCCTAGCATGCCGGACGAAATAACACAATATCTACACTATGTTTAAAATTCTTTTAATAAATAACTAAATAAACACAAATTAAAATTAAACTATCTTTCGAAGGATTTGTATGAAAGCTTGCATTTGCAGGATGTATAAATATATATTTTACATTACCTCCACACAGGAGGCCCTGAAGAAAAGTTAGGAAGTTGTCAAATATATAGGTAAAATAATAACTATATTCAGATGATTTTATCAATAAGAAGAAGCAAAAACCTCCCAAAGCAAAACGAAAACGAAACCACTTTCAAGGCCAACAGCAAAGAGATGTTTCGAGTGGAATGCAATGGAATCCACACGAATCGGGATTTTCAGAACAAAATAGGTGCAATCAACGCTTCGTGTGGCCCTTTTGCTATGAACATGTCCTTGAATGGCACCTACTGACTGGTACACTTCCTGTGACCGTGTTTTGGCAAGCTAAAGTGAATTTGCGCGCTTGAACATATGCATACAGTTAAAGGTACTAGGACTATGTTTATGAATAACTGCACATTTTTAATAATTTAATAAGATTTATTTTAAACTTAACTTTCCGAAAACCGGAACATTTTCCTAGTTGGATAGTCGAAAACTTATTTAAAATAATTGTCGTAATGTCATTTCTAATAATTTAATTTAATTAATTTTATCTAAGCAATACTTGTGAACTAAATCAAAATTTGAATAATAGACCATGATATATTTGATGTTGGCACTGCACAGGATGTCTTTATTATTTCGACCCTTTGGAATAATAAGGTTCCATCTGTCGCCGTAGCGTCATACGACAATGAACTCTAAATTAGCTAACTGTAGATCCCATTATCGTCAGACGTTACCTCAAAAGATGGAACCTTGTTATTCGAAAGGGTCGATTTGTGGATTCTACATCAGTTTTGAAGATACGGGTGTGGTTAAAGAAGAAATCTCAAAACTGACTTTTAAGCACAAGAATTAGTTGTAAAAGACTTCATCTAGATTATTTCGTGCCAGTAGTGGGCAACCCCCAATGGTGAGTTAAAATTCATAATGCCGTCATAGGTAGGTACTATTTTAAATCATATTTTTTAAGTATCTACCTTTGACTAGTAGTAAGTAGAGTAAGTAATAACTTCCAATATTTATCATTCATTTCAAATATTCAAATAATTCCAAAACAAAAGAAGTCTACCGACTTGATTGTTATAAGAAAAAGTGTCCTAGAAAAAAACGAGCAATTGTAAGCACAACCACTGGAGCGACAGAGCAATTAAAATATTTTTTCTCGGATTGTTAAAGGAAATTTTTACAACCACATTAATAAAATCATACCTCCTAATTTGAATATGGAGACATTCAAACCGATTACAGTTCTATACAGCTAATGAATTCCCCTATATTTTGTTTAGTATCACATATTTGTAGGATTTATAAAAAAAAAATTAATTAAATCTTTAACCTTAAAACATTTTAAAGTATTTATTTTGATATATTTTGAATGTACAATATATTATATAGTTGTTTTAATAATAAAAAATTGAAAATTTGCCACATTTTGGCAACAAAGCAATCCGAGGTTTTGAAAATAGTGCCATAATATGGCAAAAAGCGCTCGAGTAGTTATAATGCAATTTGTTACTGAATTACAATAAAAAGTACGACCGTATAAATATTTAAAACGTGTTTAATTGCAAAGGCGAGTAGCACAGAAAACCTCCACCTGTAATAAAACATAAAAGTTGCCTAAAAATCGCCAAATGAGTTGTAAAAGAGTTCATCTAGTTTATTTGGTGCCAGTGGTGGGCAACCCCCGGGGGTAGTATCAGCAGAAGAGTCAGCCCGTATTTCTGGTGAACGCAGATGGAATCGGAATGCTCGCTGTGGAAATGCAATCACTTGAATAGAAGCCTGGTCAAAGGGTTCACTAACACGCTGTTGTTTTGCCTCTAGACCCTGGCGGCGGCTTTTTCTTTGATAGCCTCAGAAAATGCTAAAACTGGTAATTTTATTTTTACTATTGGCATATTTTAAATCAAATCTTATAAAAATGTGAATGAATCTATGTGATTCTCGAGACTCGAGTAAAATAAAAGATTCCACACCACACGGAGAAAATTTTTATTCTAAAATACGATCATTTTATTCGTAAAAACGGTTAAAACCAGGACTGAAGTTCTTATGAACAAATTAACAGGGTTTCAATTTATTGGTATACATAATTTCGTACGTATACCAACAAATTATTCCTACATTTTCCCGCCAATAAACATTGAAACACTGTTAATTTGTTCGCAAGAACTTCAGTCCCGTTTTTAACTGTTTTTACGAATAAAATGATCGTATTTTAGAATAACATTTATCTTCGTGCATTGCTGAGGAAGCCTTGGAGCCAAGAGGAATTGTGGACTGAATGATAGTTGTGTGAGAGTGATGATGATAATGATAATGATTGAGGTGTAAGATAAGGTGAAGATTGTGAAGAGCATTACTATATAGATGGGTTCACTAAACAGAGGTGTAGTAATTTTAAGCAAAACTTGCCTTTTCCGTGTAGAGCGATATTGAGAGTCAATTTAGAGCAGTGTTCAAATGAGAGATTATTTGATCAACTTTGACTGAAAAATTATGAATATTCTAATTGTTAACTGCAGCTTAGTTTGTTATCTAAAGATGCATGTATGGGTCGTTTTTATGCACTCTTCGATTTAGTGTTAGAATAACCGCAAAGAAAAGACAATAATTTGCAGATCAAAATAATTAATTAGCAAAATAAATAACAAAATAAATAATAAATTATGGATTTGGGAGGCGGGAATGGGTACCGCCACCCCGGGAACCATTTATTGGATAACCAACACCTCTGCCATAGGTCACTCAAGTGGTTCGCTATGTTTGGTGACTTAGCAGGGGTGCCCGGGTTTATGGGGTGAGGTTTGTCTAGGTCTTGTCGGTGGATGATATGGACACACTGAACCCCAAATTCCTACTCTACCCTTATACCCTTTTCCTTCCCAGACCTTCCTTTCTTCAAAAACACCCTCCACACAGCAACCCCAAAGATGAATTAGGCCCTAAGGGGAAATTATTTTGATCGGGGCATCCTGTGTGGAGCTAATGTAAAAAAAAAATTAAAAACGACAGGCATCGTTCAATGACTGTCTTATTTGATAATATGAACGAAATCAATTTGAAGTTATTTTTAATTAAAATTAAAATTATACCATCTGTAATGGTTGCAAAACGTTTTTCTATACAAACGAAACTTGGGAAGATGAAAAATTGAAAAATCTCAGCTTTCAAATCTTTCAAAATTGCAAAAACCAGATGAACCTTGTTTATTAGCAACACTTAATGCCTTTTCATTCTGACATTAGTAAAATATCTGAAAACATTCGTTACTTGGGCATTCCCGATTGGTTGTTGGATCCATTTGCAAATAGACCCAAACTTAGGCGAATCAACTTCAATATTCACTACTTTCAAAACAAAATGTGTTTTTTTATCTTATTTTAAAATTTTAATTTTACTTTTGTGTTGTGTTTTGTTATCATGTGCTGGTATAAAATGTTAACTATATTACTTAAATTTTATTGGAATTATTTTTAACCGCATGCCGTGGAACCTATATTGAGCAAGGTTAATGAAAAATAAGGCATAAGACGAAGGGGCATTTTTATACTAAAATCCTAAGGCCTTGCCATTCCTCAATATAAGTAAGTTTCAATTTTAAAACTCAGTTCGGGGACGTTATAATTCCTCTGGATCTGTTCAGTGCAACTGTCGTAGATAGTTCCATAATAATAACATAACAAAAATAATCGTGAACCCAACTCTCCTGACTCCCCGACCGCCATCTTAGCCATCCAATAAATCACAACAACAAATACAGCTACCTGAAACATCCACAACTCCGAAGAATGTCTACTTTGTCAATCGCATCAACTACTGATATTATTACCTATTGGGTGCAAACAAACCGACTAACTGCTCGAAAAATAATTCCTAAGTAGTGTTTATATATAGGTAAACTACAAGACTGTACAGAACACATCGGGACACAAATAACATGACTGTTGGATACAAAATGCATAAAAACGCCTCAAGTGGAAGCTCAACACACCCACAACACGCAACAAATAATAATAAAAATACATTGACGTTTTCTGCACCAGTGCTCGTAGCAACTCTTTATGTATTGTGTGTCGTTCATATTATTATGAATGTATTTGTACATGTATTCGTAAATGTGTAATACAAATAATAAAAGCCCGTAAGCAAGAGGGGTCAGAAACAACATTTTATATATATAGATATAATTAAAAAAATAAACGCACTTTAATAATATCGGTTAGAAGTAATAACTGAAGCGTGCCGATGAATTAAAGTGGAAGCTCTAAAAGCTCCGATGCTGAACGTCTTATAAGGAAATCGGAAACAATGCGAACAGAATGTTTTCAATTATGTTTAAAGCTTTTTCTAGAATTCTCCGAAGCAATATTTTTTTTTACTTTGTGTTATTTTCAAAAATTTATTTGACAATGAACTTAATATTTTTGAACTTTTTTTTTTTTTTTCACAAGAGTCCCAACTGCTCCCGTCTGGAACCAGTGAGACTATGGCATCCCCAATTGGGGTATGTTGTGAGGCTGAAGGTAAGTGTGGAAGGGAAGGAGATGGGGAAGAGGAAGGTGGGGAAGTACCTAGCTATTCAGATCTAGTCACTAAACACGGCTAAGCCATTACTAAGCAACCTTTCAATTCTGAATGGTGGTCTTACACCAGGGCGATACTGAGAGTATCTTCCACTCTGGAACGTGCCGCAAATATAGTATATATATTATTTTTATTAACTAATTGTGTTAAATTAATCAAATAAAATTTAATTGCACACGCCGGGTTCGAACCCGCGACCTTCCGATTGGAAGTCAAGTGTCTTACCACTCGACCACGGACGGTTGTTAAAGGAATTACTACCTAATTCCTTTGAGATATGATTTTAGATTTTCACGGCCAAAAGTATTTTTGTTATATATTTTTGGGGTGTTATGCCGTGTTACGCTATCTCCTTCTTTAGCCAACGTTTAGCCACACATCTGCCCTGATGATGGACACAGTAACGTTGTCCGAAACGTTGGCTAAAGAAGGAGATAGCGTAACACGGCAAACACCCCAAAAATAAATAACAATAATTCCTTTGAGTTCGATTTTTGTATGGTTGTAATGATATTTAATTAGGGGTTCAACCATTTAAAGTACTATTAAAAAGTTAAAATTTAATATTCAACAACTGTTAAATTCCTAGTTAAAATTAAGTAAAAAATGATGCAGTATAAGATTAATATGACTTGAAAGTAAAAAATCAACAGAAAAATAGTAAAATAGTGTTGCTTGTGTTGTGATGGAGGACTTAGCCAGCCGAGGAATTGAACACGGAACGCCTGGGTGGGTCCCAAACGCGATGCCCATTCAACCACTGACCGGTCGTTGAACCTATACAATTATTTTATAGCACTTTTTCAGTACATAACTGTGGTGTATCGGTTAATTATGTAGTTTCAAGATCCTTCAATAGATGTCGATAGCATAGTTATTTATACGAAGCTGTGTGGTATCTCAACATATGTCAGTTAAGTATTCTTTGAGAATAGTATCATCTACCGTCGTTCGTGTCTAATGGCGACTCAGAGTGACGGGATAACTTAGAACCAGGACATCTAGTCAAGTTAAATGTTCATTGAATATTTTACGATCACGTACATTGGGATTAAAGTCACAATTTATTAATGATTTATTACAAGTCAAGGGTGACTATACATAACTTTAATTGATTAACAATTAAATTAATTAACAATTAATTAACAATAGTATTATGCTGTAATTGGTAATTATTTTATCATAGCCTTATTATTTCTATTTTCCGGACAGTTGATTGATATTGCTATTTTTAATTGATAATTTTCGTAGAACCATAAAAATAATCTATTGAAATATATGTATCAAAAACGAACCTACGTTGCATCTCGACGCTTACATTTCGAAGATTTTGCTTCTCGCAGTACTAATGTGTAAGCTAGACTTTTCCAGCCGCCTACCACCGAATAAAAAGTGCATTGAATTTGGCCCTTCCACCCTAAAAATACTTTTGATGCTTTGTCACTTTTATCTTGTGGCCCTCACAATAGCTGTCAGCCCGTGTGGTCGAGGCAAGCCCAGCGCACACACTTACACATAGTATTGGTTCTGACGTAAATAATAATTGTGTTCTGTGTAACTATGTAATTAAATTTGTTTGGAGTAGTTACAACAAAAATACATTCGAAATGAATAATGGGCACAGTTTTGGGCACGTACTTATTTAAAGATATTAAATGTCTCTGCCGGCTCGATGACATGGCCAAATAATATAATTATATACTTAAATACTTCAGTTTTGGCCCTCGCAACAAAAACTTTTGTTTATGATGTTTGCTGCGTAATTTAACGTCGTTTTTTACAACGCTGTATGGATATTTATTACAACGACCTATTTTAAATTATGAATAATCTGCACTATGTATTCTACCGACTGCCAAATGAAAAGCTCCCACAACTTAGGTACCTACTTCCCCTCCTTTTTAAAACCTGAACCACAAATATATTTTTAAATATTGTCGTTGGTACCTACTTACTAGGAACTAACAAGGACTAAGAGTACAAGTTAAATTGAAGAATAGTTAATTATAAATATATTAAGGCCGTTAAGAAAAGGTGTAAAAGAAATTGCTGCATTTAAATATTGCATTTTCAATCAATTTAACCGCCTGTGTAATGTCCCTTTTAACTTTTGCTTTTACTCTCCGATAACCGATAGTTATTGTAAAGTTACAGCGCAATTTTGACATATTTGACTGTTGGAGGTAAGGTAGAAATTACAACAACACTTGACTCCCAATCGGAAGGTTGCGGGTTCGAACCCGGCGTGCGCAAATAAATTTTATTTGATTAATTTGTGTTATTTCACAATTAATTAATAAAAATAATATATACTACATTTGCGGCACGTTCCAGAGTGGAAGATACTGTCAGTATCGCCCTGGTGTAAGACCACCATTCAGAATTGAGACGTTGCTTAATAATGGCTTTAGCCGTGTTTAGTGACTAGATCTGATCAGCCAGGTACTTTCCTACCCTCCTCTTCCCCATCTCCTTCCCTTCCCCACTTTCCTTCAGCCTCACAACATACCCCAATTGGGGATGCCATAGTCTCACTGGCTCCAGACGGGAGCAGTTGGGACTCTTGTGAGGTATTCTCTATAAAAAAAATAAATAAAAAAATGGAAGAGGATTATAGTGACGACGAATTCCATTATTTCAAATTTGAGTTGTGGTGTGGCCGCACCAAAAAAGAATGCGGTGCGTTTTTACACTTACTTTCGAGGAATGTTCTGCTTTTTGTACTGGCCACTTGAAACAGCACGAGGTCCTATTTAACATCCTCGTTACTTTAACTGACATTTCGAATTGATCCCTTACGACCCAGATAATATATTACCTACAACACAGTAAGTGGGCAGACGCATCCGCCGCCAAGAACCAGGCAAACCTCACCCCATGAACCCGGGCACCCCTGCTAAATCATGTAGCGAACCCCTTTGGGTGAACTATGGCAGCGGTGTTAGTTATCCAATCAATTAGACGCCTCCCAAACAGATTCGAAAAAAATAACAATAAAACAAGACACATTTTGCTTTTTCGAGCAAAAGTATATTATTTTTACATTCATTATTCAGTGTTTTTGTGAGCACTTAAAACTAATGTTTATTATTGTATAGTTTGTTTTTATAGCGTTGTTACATAGGTAGTATATAATTCAAATAATACATTTAATTGAACGCAAACAATAGGAAGGACGTTGACATCGCTTGTTTTCGTTTGGAGCGGAATATATTATTATTATTGTACGGGGTCCTCAAACGTAGTGCGGGGTTTGTTTATGATTGTTCTCATCCAGACTTCGGCAAACAGGGTAAACAGTGGATTATACCTCCATACTCCAAACTATAAATTATTATTCATGGATTTTAGAATAACTTACAGAGTAGATACTCTATTTTTCTATGTATTGTTTTTAACTCATTTACAAATATATTAAAATTGTTAGGTTTTACCTAGCTGAATGTGAGGTGTAGTATTCGTCCGCGTTTAGTTTTGCAACCACTTCACTAATTTCTTCTACTCTATATTTATATTATATTGGTGGTCGTCAGGATTTGTTTGTGAATGTTTAGATGTCGTTCTTGTCGACTTCATGCTGATATGTGAATTAATTTTTGGTCAAGTACTTTTTTAGTTTTTATTTATCTTTAAACTGATATGAAGCATTTAATTAACTAATAACCTTCTATGTGAAGTTATTGAGAGGGGACGGGTTGTTTGACAGAATTTTAAAATGTATCACTTTTCAAAGTTAATATTTAAGTTCTGTAAAAGTCCTATTCAAGTTCCATTGTATCCAATCGGCGTATGATGAAATGATAACAAAGCTCGAATAGAACTCTCACAGAATTAGAATTTTTACATTTAAAATTCTGTGAAACAACCCGTCCAAGATTGATTTATTTATTTAGAAAATAAATAAATCAATCTTGGCAGTAGGAAACCCGATACATTTATAAAGTGATATAAATATAAAACCACCAACAAATAGTTTTCATAATACATATATTACTTGTAGTAAATAAAAAATACAGCTACACCGATTAAATAATTATTAGTTACCAAAATATAATTTATTTTATTTTATTATTAAAAAAATAATAAATTTGTATTTCAACAGTGTTTGTTTTTTTTTAAATTTTCGACAGTTTTTCCTGGCATGTCAATGCAGGTAAACATACTTTTGTTAGGAAGTTTGCTTGAAGAAGATGTGATTATGTACAAAGACTTTATTAGAAAAAAATTACAGTTGCTATTGCATCATCAAATAATAAGATGCCCGTTCCGAAATGGCAGAAATTTAATCTAATTTTAAGAGCTTAAAAAAATGAGGAGAAAAAATAAATTAAAGAGATAAATAGAAAAAAAAGACTTGGGAACAATAAAACCAACTACTTTCAAATGACTTTTAAAAAAAATCAATAATTTTTTTTTTTTTGTTTTGAATGAGAATTGAGCCTTTCCTTCTGGAACTGAATTCTTCGAATTTCAGAAAAATAATGCATGTTCGCGTGTGTATGTGGGATTTCCATCAAGTCATTAAGAACGAGTCTATATGCCGAGTTTCAAGTCGATCGGATGACGGGAAGTTGGTTAATTTCCATTTCCAAGATTCCGTGGCATTCATTCAATCTAGAAAACAAAAGTGAAATTCAAATAGATTTAGGAAGAAGGGAAAAATAAGGCATGGAGGGTGTGCTAAAATATTTCAGAAGTTATCTGTCCGCAGGATACAATGCCTAACGCATTTTGTGTTTAAGTTCACGATTTGCAATTTACAGTTTGCAGGGATATTAATGGTACTCTAAAATATTCATCTGACGTTACAATAATAATAGGGGTACCCCAGGAATCGATACTAGGGCCATTGCTTTTTGCTAAATAAACCGCTGACATGGTGCAAACTATTTAACACTGTGGCTCGCACTTGTATGCTAATGACACACAATTATATTTATCGTTTGATGTTAGTAAAGCTCATCTGGCAGTGGATATGATAAACGGTGACCTACGTAGAGTTTGCACTTAGGCACAAGAGCACGTATTACTTCTCAATCCCCAAAAAACTGTTACTTTATTAATGGGAACTAAGCAAAAAATATCATCCGTAAGGGATGGAGGACATGTAGTAAAATTAAATGAAACCACTATTCCCTTTGTTGATGCTGCGCGCAACCTTGGAATAATGGTGGACGGTAGATTGAGGTACGAGGAACATGTAAAGGACACAGTAGTGCTATTCGAGACTTCGTCGGTTGTATAATATAAGAAATTATATATCAGAAAAAATACGTAAGATTATTACCGATAGTCTTGTTCTCTCGGTGCTGGACTGTAGAAATACAGTGTAGGTGAAATTAATACGTTACAACTACTGAAAACCAGCTGCATTCCAGGAGACACCCTGAATTGCAGCTAAGCAGTGACCTTTTCGTCAACAGAACCAATGAGTAATCAAAAATATGTAACTGTATTTAAAAAAAAATTATGAATAAACGATTTCATTATTATTACTTTTGACATGTGAATGGTTTGAACGTTTAAAAAAAATATAAATGTGAACTGATATTGTTAAGGTAATGTCTATATAGGTGGTAATTGTCTTCGGACGCATGTGTTGATGTCTATATCTTGTTTCGTAATTGTATTGTGTTGAATTTTGACGATTTGATGACTTTTAGATCTACAGCCATATGAATAACCTGATCAATGCAGTAATATTTGAATTGCCAATAAAATACATAATTCATTACGTAGTTTTCTATAATAATTAGCAGGAATGGTAATAAGGTAATTGCATCCTCTTGGAGTTCAAATGAGCTCAGCATCGACGATCTCTTTGGTTTACTGGGAAAAGCATCCCGATTATTAATCTCCGCTTGGTTTTAGGTAATTTACATAATAACATAAGTATGATATTACACACGGTGTCCGGATACCAGTGGCAGATACTAGTGGTAAAAGCAAGTAACTGGTGAATCTACAACACATTTGAAGTCGATTTTGTAGTATAGTTTTTTTTTAATGTAAAACTTCTTTTGCTTACAGTATATCAGTAAAATTACTTCCATCTGTGTTTGTTTTTATGTTTAAAGAGTTTTCGCCTTCACTAGAATATTTATTTATTTATCTTGAGGGCGGTAAAAGATTTTAAATGAATTTCTTCCTTTAAATTGCTATTCGCAGGGTTGGTGAGAAGCAACTTAGAGTATAATTCAACAACGTGGGCTCCATTTTATAAGATTTACCAACTAAAAATCGGGAGAGTGCAGCATAAGTTTCTGAGATTTTTTTAATTATAAACTAGGAATTCCAATCGAAGATCTAAATTTTACATTTTTAATGAACTTACTAAATCTAAGCGACCTCTCATCAAAACGCACAGTAAATGATTTAGTTTGTCATTTCAAAATATCTAATGATGGACTAAATGCAATGCATTTAACTAGCTTAATAAATTTGCGTGTACCTACGAGTGATACTCGTCTGATTGCGCTACATTATGTTCCCAAATCGGCTAATAATTATTTCGAAAACTCGCCTATTCAAAGGCTACACGGATTTGCCAATAAGTATAGTTCGAGCGATGTCTATCGTCATCAATCAGTTTCCAAACTAAAAATCAATATATTAGAATATTTTGAATGGAGCTATAAATTAATTGCATTTGCACCTCTAATTTTTATTTAAATTTAGCTACTATATTCTACAATAAACCCACTATATAGGGCATAATAAAAGTTGCTCAATAACACAAGCTTATCAAGTTTTATCCTTACGTTAACAACTTTTTTTTTTTACAATACCTCTCAAATTGAAAAATTCTCGTGTTTAGAGAGGGAGCACTATCAGAGTTGACAGTACTATACATATTTAACAGTTGTTTCAATTGGCGTGCATGTAGAACAACTATTTTATACATAATATAACCATAAGTTGGCATTTTTTTGTACATAATGGAAATAATTATACATAAATAAAATAGAAGTTGGTATTTTTTTTATGCATAATGGAACATAATGAAAATTTTTATACATAGAGAAAATATAAGTTGGCATTTGTTTTTGTACATAATAGAAAATAAGATGGCACATCGTAACAGATAATAGTAGATTAATAGTAAAATATTTTTTAAGTTTTTGTTTAAAAATTTTAATAATTGCTCTCGGATTGGATTTCTTTAGTTAAAGCATTTTATGGCTGAGTATGTGTAATGATGTTGGGCTGTTGTAGTAATAAGTTTAGGGATTATTATTTGTCCTAAGGTTCTCAGCCTGGTGCTACAAGACGTTGTTGTTAGTTTATCTTTGTAACCTTTTTTACTATAAAATGATGGAAAAAATATGAATATTTTTAAATATAAATTAGTAGTTATGTTAAGTGATTAATTACATACTAATAGGTACATATTATAGTTAATACTTAATCAATTATCACTAATTAGTGTACACACAATTAAAAATATGTAGACTTCTTTCTAAGAAATTAAAATTTGTAATTAGTGTTTGGTTTATCTAATAGTTGTTTGATTTGAGATTTGAAAACTTTATACTTTTTTCTGTTTTGATTTTATTTGGAAGGGCATTGAAAAACTTTATACCTTGGTAAGTATAATGGTGATGAGAAGCAGTAGTTTTAAATTTAGGAATTTCTAAGTTACCCCGGGATCTAGGTCAATTACTTGTTTTTGCGGAAATTGTTGTATTAAAATGGTATTTGTGAATTTATAGCAATGCATTCTTTTGGAGAACCTTAAAAGTTTCAAACAGCTGTGTAGTTGGAAATGTTGATGGTTTTCGCAGGATGACTTTTAGAATCAACCTCTGCACCTTTTCTACAGGTGAGAGGTTAGTTTTAAAAGTTCCTCCCCAACAGATTATACCATATTGTAAGATAGATTGGGCAAGGGCGTATCCATACTAACTTATTATTAAAGGTATTTTTGAAGTCGATTTTAGGTTAAAAATTGGTAAATAATGCACAAAAAAATTATAATTTTATGACAAACTTTAGAGAAACCAACTATCGGGACACCATAGTTAACAAATTCATAGATAAAACCACAATTAGCTATTTATTTTTTTAAACAGCAATGTACTTTGCACAATTAATTTAATTGGTGGGTTCTTAATCAAATTGATTTATTTACAAACATACGAACATACGTTAAAATGGAATATAAATAATTGGTATTGTATTATAATTTCACCTTTTGTAATTAGGTTGTATAAATTTTATTAACAAAAGTTGATTAGGTAGGTACTGCAAATGAAAAACTGCTACGGGCAAATGTTTATTAATTATTTCACATAGGCAATAATTATTATAAAATACGCTAACGTGCCTTGACATTAAAATACGATAAAGTTTGTGCAGAATAATAGCTTAGCATCCAACTAGGCAACAAGGCACATTTAATTAATTTTAACGATAAGTAAAGGCTCTACGCGGTGTGAATAATTTGTACTTAATGGCTATAAAAAGGTAACAAAGTAATTACTTTTTTGTAACTTTTATTTTTATTCTTTTGATTGTCCGGTCAAAACATACATGAACGTTGCTTAAACTTGCTTTAACAGTGTTTAGTGACAAGATTTAAAGAGCCAAGTACTTCCTAAGAAAAATATACGGATACATCTGGGATCTTCGGCTTTCCGAGTTGGTATAATGTATCCCTTTCCGATTCGGTAATATCATACTGAGAACTACCAACATTATATTCATTTTCTTAACGCATATTTTATTGCC
The DNA here is from genome assembly GCA_951813805.1 of Limnephilus auricula. NCBI lineage: Eukaryota > Metazoa > Arthropoda > Insecta > Trichoptera > Limnephilidae > Limnephilus > Limnephilus auricula. The sequence continues at coordinate 37,211,481 of OX638391.1, forward strand.
TGCTATCTTTTTGTATGATTGCAAGATTCAACTCGAACTAAGTATCTTGGATAAATTTTTCAATTTTTATTAAATTTTTTTTTTTTTAAGAAAGACCAACATTCCCGGGTTACGGATAACCCAACAACGTTTGAAAATCTCCTACTACCCCTACACTAAGCGGAAGATGTTGCTTGTGTTGTGATGGAGGACCAGCCGAGGAATCGAACACGGAACGCCTGGGTGGGACCCAAACGCGATGCCCACTGAACCACTGACCGGTAAATGCGACATCTATTGACTTTTCTACAAGTCTAAGATGAATATTAATTTTTATTTTTTAATTAAAGGGTTAAACCTCAAATTATAATATTTTAATTAATAACGACTGTTAAATGTGACCGAATCGGAACGGGATACATTAGTCCACTTGGTAGAGCACCGGCCCGGAAAGCCGAAGGTCCTGCGTTCGAGTCCCAGATGTATCCAAATCTTTTTTCTGACTTTGCTGTTTCAGATTTTCGATTAAGTTTCGCTAACACTATCTTCATTAATTAAAATATTATAATTTGAGATTTAACTCATTAAGTTAAAAGCAAAACAAATATTTCCTAGTATTCTTCCTTTCCATCTCCTTTCCCTGCTGTCAGCCCCAATACACATCCTAATAATTGAGGATACCTTAGTCATGCTGGCTCAAGATATTTGAGACACTTGTGCGGTATTTACTTTAAGTTTTCATATTATAGAAAGCTAGTGGAAAGATAGGGTACTTGAAATAAATCACGGACTTCAGTGGTGATCAATCCTAAATTTAATCATTTTAAATAATACTGGTTAAGTATATTTGCGACACCTTCCAGAGTAGAAAATGCTTTCAGTGTCACATTGGTGTAAGACCATCTTTCAGAATTGAAACGTTGCATGAAATTACTTTAGCCTTCGTGTTTAGTGACCAAATCTGGATTGTCATTTACATTCCCACCTTGCTCTTCCCCCATCTTCATCCCTCCCTACAACCTTCAGCCTCACAACATACCCCAATTGTGGATTTCATAGTCTCTCCGACTCCAGACGGTTGGGAGCTGTTGCACGGAGAAAAATGTTATTCTAAAATACGATCATTTTATTCGTAAAAACGGTTATAAACGGGACTGAAGGTCTTATGAACAAATTAACAGTGTTTCAATGTTTATTAGCGGGAACATGTAACAATAATTTGTTGGTATACGTACGAAATTATGTATACTAAAAAATTATTCTTACATTTTCCCGCCAATAAACATTGAAACCCTGTTAATTTGTTCGTAATAACTTCAGTCCCGTTTTTAACCGTTTTTACGAATAAAATGATCGTATTTTAGAATAACATTTTTCTCCGTGTGGGAGTCTTGTGCGGCTATCACATACATTTTGAAAGGTTGACTTCAACCAGGGCGATACCTACTGAAAGAATCTTGGAAAACTAGAACCTGGAAAAGCAAACTACGAAACATAAAAATATATCCAATAAATTTTAGCAATGTGTACTAGATCACTATATTTGTGGTTCTTAGGCTTTCTTCTAAAAGGTTAAATGTCAGTTAACCCAGAAAGCCCTAAAATAATGTTTTTTTTTTTGGTTTCATCATTAAAAAAATTACAAATTTTCTTCAAGAAAAGTCAGTGTTTGGGCCACTGACGAGCAATTGAATTGTTTTTTAAAGAAACTTCTAGACGCCTATAACCAGCAGTAGGATTATAGGCGTCTAGAAGTTCTTTAAAAAAATTCAATTGCTTGTCAGTGGCCCAAAATCTGACTGTTCTTGAAGAAAAAAATGACAAATGCAATATATCATTGAAGAAGAAGATAACAATAATAACCTAATTTTTTTATGGAAAAAAACATTAGTCGAAGATAATATTGTTAATTCTGAAATTTGAAATATGAAGTTGACAATTACGACAGTCTCATAATAGATCGCAGTAGCCCAATTGGTAGAGGTGTACATCCCGGTAAGACGTAAGGTTCTGGGTTCGAGTCCCAGTTGCGACTGTTATCTTTTATTATTTTTCTGCATCTTGTTCATTTTCATATTTTTTAAAATTTGATTATTATTGTTATCTTCTTCTTCAATTATATATTTCATTGATGGGAATAACCTTCAAAGGTTAAAAAGAGAGTTTTTTTTATAAAAATATGAAAAACAAATGCAACTAAATAAGCAAAATTTCAATTATCTAAATTCTTGTGATAATAAACATATAAATTATGACCAATAACGTCAAAATAGACGGTTCACGTTTAAAAATTTAATGTGGTTAAAAACTCATCCCAATTTGTCTAAATCCTTGTTTGAATGTTATTAAAATGATCGCATTAGTTGTTAATAACAAAGAAACATTTTCATTTAATGTATAATTTTCCAAATATATTTAACAAATGGCGTAGCAAACGATGTAGTGCTTTCTGCCTCCATTCCACAAGATGCAATATTTCTCCAGCGAGAGTGGTGCGACTCGAGGCGTTCATAAACTGTAATTCCGAACGACAAGCATTACCGATTTTACATCGAAAACTAACAACTAACTTTGGATGTATAACTTAATTTACAAGCTTAATCCAGTAAAGACTAATTAGTTTATTTTGTACACACCCTGTCGGCAGCTCGCAGCACCACTGACTCGGCATGGCGGGGGCAATGGCTGCATCTGTAATCTTAAAATTAAATACATGAATTTATATTATGTGCATACACAAGAGGTTTAGAATACTATGAATAGTGGGTTTATATATAAGTAATACTACGTACCTATATATTTTTAGTACGAATAATCACCGAATTGTGATGTAGACGTCTTTGTGTAGTAATTATCTCTTTGAAGTGTGTTATGTGTGGCAGTGCGCGGGAAAAAGATATGGTAGTTTCCGGTCGTACGGCGTTAGAGCGTGGGAGGTAAAATCGGAATAGAAAAAATTGTTATCAATTTTTCGTTTTGGGTCTAATCGGAATTTTTTTTTTCACATCATAACAGCATGTTGTGTATTTCTTTTGTCGTCGTTATTGATTGCAATTTGTTTTATAATATCTAATTCAGTATCCAGGGGTAAGGCTTTGGACTCCCATTCCGAAAGTCGCAGGTTCGAACCCGGCGTGCGCAATGAATATTATTTGATTAATTTGTGTTATTTTACAATTAATTAATTAAAAATAATATGTAGTATATTTGCGGCACGTTCCAGAGTGGAAGATACTCTCAGTATCGCTCTGGTGTAAGATCACCATTCAGAATTGGGGATGCCATAGTCTCGTTGGCTCCAGACGGGAGCCGTTGGGACTATTGTGAGGTGTTCACTGTAAAAAAAAATAAAATTTATCAAATTTAGTTACACGGGAAAAATAATAATATGAAAAAAAATATTTATATACATGTATGAAAAAATGTTGAATCTGTAGATCAAAATTATAAATTTTAAAATATATTATGTAACTAAACTATAAGCACCTATTGACAAGCGAATTCAATTGGCTTAGCAGGACTTGTTTATTGGTGTAAATTAAATATTCTTTCAATAAAATAATTTAAATTTTTTTTTTTTTTAAATTGCTAACAACATTTTAGAAACAAATCAAATAAAGGGTTAAAAATTTTACACACAGACACAACAGATTTATAATTATCATACTTAGAAATTTAACAATCAGAAAAAGTGAGGCCATAATACCGTATCAAACAGAAAAATTATTTTTCTGATAAAAAGGTATTTTTTAAAATACTGAAATATAAAATGGAAAATAAAAAAAAAATTAAATCCATTTCTTTGGGTGGTGATTTGAACATGTAAACTATAAGTTTTAATTCTGATGTAAATAGGTTATTTGTAATTTAAAAATCAAAATGGTTTAACAAATATATATTTTAATTTTACATTACATTTTATTTCTAAAAAAATTAAATAAAATTATTTTTTTTAATTTTTACACTTACTCGCAAATAATTGTTCAAGTGTAATAATTGTTGTACACTCTCGGACATTTCGAAGCCAATACATTTGTCTCCTATCAGCCCCCCGGCCACCCTCTATTTTGCCTTTTAATATTAGTTGGAGGAAGTGATATTTCTCCCCTCGAAGTATGTTACCCAGATATGGAATTTTCCTGACTTTTACTAATGTAAGTAATTCTCTATCTGCTCTAGCCCGCCTTAAAACTTCTGTGTTGGTGATCATGTCGGTCCATGGGACTTTGAGCATTCTCCGGTGAAGCCACATTTCTAAAGCCTCTGACCTGTTCATGGAATGTATTTACTTTCAAAATCTATGTCTCACATCCAAACAGCAAGACCAACCACACATAACAACTTAACACTTTCTGCCACAGTATAAAATTGATATTGCCATTGCAGAAGAGGTGCAAAATTACTTTGTGGCATCATTTTGGAATTCATTTTACTGAATGCGGTTCTTTCTGCTTCAATTCAGCACATTACCTCTACATCTGGGTCACTCCTGGACATAATTACCTCCAAATTCTTACCCACACCTCATACCTGTTACATTCCAAGAACGACCTCTTCCCTCTTTCCTAAAAAATACCCTCCACACAGCAACCTCAAATATGAATCAGTCCTCGAGGAGAACTATTTTCCTCGGGGCCTCCTGTGTGAAACTAATGTAAGAAAGGGGCAATTAGAAACAGTAAGCATACAAAATCGATTCGTTGCAGGTAATAAGTAATTAATAATATTGGAAATTATTCATTTAAGTATCAGTAGTTAATTAAAGTAATCGGCTTGCCTATTTACGACCTACATTAAAAAAATGTAGTTCGGTACTACATAAATTAAAATTAAATCAATAAAACGACTTAACTTAGCTCGAAAGGATGTTGTTATTTATTTGGTTTTGGAAATATTCATTTTGAGGTTAACTTGTAGGAGATCCGTAATATCCGTAACCTGTAGGAGATCCGTAATATCATCATTAAACAAAATTATATTATTTCTTCAAACTTCGCAAAATCACTTTGTGGCGTCATTTTGAATTAAATTAAACAAATAACTTTGTATCAACCACTATTATATAATCACAATTACCTACATGTTGATACAAAGTTATTTGTTTAATTTAAAATAAAATTATAATTTAATTTATAATTTATTTATTTATTGACGCCCTATTGGGCTTTTACACTTAGATACAAATTTATTTTATAACAACAATATAACCTAAATAAAAAAGATTACAAAATATATGAATAAAGCATAAACACAATATAATAAATAAGAATATATCTAATGCTAAATCCACATGCATAACTTTAGAGAACTCGTAGGTACAATTCATATACCTACGAGCAACAAAAAAAAGAAGAAAAAACAGTCACATAAAAAGTTGTACAGTTTACAGTTGTAGAATATGAACAATTAAAAATAACAAAAGAAAATCGAAATAAAATAAAATGATTTCTCATTCATTATTAACATTTAAAAAGTGGTGAACTAATATTATATATTATATTAATTTTTGCTTGGAATTACTCTTACTATAGTAAATTTTAAAGGTTATCCCAAAAAAATGAAATATATCATAAACGGAAATATGAAAAAGAACTTTACTCCATAATGGAACCAGAATCTCTTGTCTAATTGTTAATTCTGAATTCGCGTCCCTGTTTCGACCGTAACCTTTTTACTTTTCTGTATCTTGTTCTTTTTCATATTTTTGTTTGGATTTATTTGTATTATCGTCTTTTAGCCCCAGGTTCGTAGAAGTTATGCATCTTCAAAAATTGAGAAATTTTGCTGCATTGCAAAAATTAAGATAATTCCAAGATCTTAGTCACATTACGACAAGACGAGAAATACAAGATTACCCGAATGATGATAGGGGGAAAGTGGAGAAAAAGGCAGACAAGTTGATAATGCACTTCGTGGATTCGAAGTGTTTGCGACAGGTACAAATGTAGTTCCGCTTAGTTGTTTCAGTTTGCAACTTTCCGGGAGAAAACTGCCCTGATGATATCAAACCACCGATAAGACACCCAGAAGGCATCTGAAGAAGATCAAGATTGATGACTTGTAATAGTATAATCTCGTGTACGAATTCGAAGGTTACCGGTTCAGTTTTATTTCTTTTTTTTTTTTGTGCGTCCTCGAATGGTAAATTCTTTTAGTATCGCCCTAGTGAAAGACCACCAATCATAAAAAGAACGTTGCTTTAAAAATGTTCGTTTTTGTTATTTTCTTTAGTAATACTAAGTAACTTCAAGTAACTTCAAATAATATTTATATTTTTTTACTACGAGATAAAAAGTGAACTGACGGTTATCTTTCAGATTCCCTAAACAATCGGAACGTGTTTTCTAAATTCGTATTCTGTAAAAACTTTTGACGTTTGGAGTAAAAATGTACGTGATAACCTTTTTTTCAACAAATTTCATATTTGATATTAATTCATATTTATAAATATTTTTATAGGTACACTTCAATTATAATGCAAACTATTGAAAAGTAATTGTATTTTTTTTACACCCTAATCTGAGAAAAAAATCCCTCAAGGCCTTTGTCACCTTTGGAAATGCTGTGTCTTTTTAATGAAAGGAAGGAGAGGAAGTTTTATAAAGTGAAAACATCTGAGGGGTGGACAGGAATAAACTAGGGGTCAGTTTATCCATGAGTGACGGACATATAAATCCATCATTTCCACTGCGGTGCAAGACGACGGGTAAAGAGAGACCAGCTCGACAGGTCAAAAGGTCTTCCAAACCGACCTCTCCCGTTCTGGCTCTCCACAAGCTGGTGGGCAGGCGCATCCGCCGCAAAGTCCTGCACACACCATACCCAATGATCCTGGGTACCTCATCCCATCACCAAACGTAGCGAACCTCTCGGGGTGACCAATGACAGAGGTGTTGGTAATCCAATAAATGATTCACCAAAACCCGCCTCCCAAATTAGATGTAGTTTATAAAATCGTATAACTCTGTACAACAACTAACAAATATATAAGACTGTTTGTTGTCTTTAGGTTTTAAATGACAAATAAAACAATGTGTTGCTCTGGAGTATAAAGAAACGACAATTTAAGTTTATTTGTCATATAGAGGTTGTTTTTATAATGTTTTAAAAATATCAGCCACATAACATAGTGTAACCAAAGTAACGACATTTGAAAAAAAACAATAGAATAAAATAAAATTCATAATTCAAATAAAAAGGAAACCTAGATATTTCTAGGTAGGTACTTAAATGCTAGGTAGGTAGGTAGGTAAATAAATATAAAGGAATCCTAGACATTTCTAGGTAGGTACTCTTATTCCTTTACAAATATTATTTTTTTTTAGTTTGAAAAATAGCTTACACTTTATCTAATTATAGGTACCTAAGTAAAAAAAAATATCACTTTTAATGCACGTGTTTAAGTTGTATATTTCTGAGACTTCCGATCACCATAAAAATGTCCACAGCCATGTAACTTCAAACCAAATACATTATTTACAAAAAATAACCTAAAAAAAGCTTATTACCGTGATGATGATGATACTGACGATGAATTGAAAAAATATGAATCGGGTCTAAACGCGATAGGTACTCTAAATAAAAAGTCCACTTTGTGTTTTAGCACTTGGGACGTTATTTATTTGAAGTGTTCAACTATTGATCGCGGCCCCTCCATCGCAGTAATTAATTGAATTAAGCGGCGGGGTGTCCGAAGTCCCCGCGGGGGCCCGACTTTATCAGATTTTAATTTCACTGTTGTTATAGACATTTTGTTACATTTAAGAAATTCATTATTATTGCGAGTTGAGTCTTTTTTTAGATTACCGTATCGATTGATTCTATTGTGTCGTGATGAAATCACCGAATATACCCTATTTTAGAATTGTGGTTTTATTTCTACAAATTTTTAGTGGTCTCGTATGTACATGTTAAATAATTGTAATACTGTTTCTTTGCAATCATTTACAGAGATATTATTGTCTTTAGTATTAATACTGGACCTTTTTTCAGTACTAAGCTGTTTGATTAAAAGACTTTGGTTGTTTGATTGATTTTTTTTTTTTGATTTTATGGATTCTTTCGTAAACCTCTAACTAGCTAGGGCTTATAACAATACCCTTTCATGTTTCTAGCTGACTAGTACTGCGGCTCATTTGGCTTTATTACTATTACCATCTGATGGTTGTATTTAAATGACTGAATTTAGGTTACATTATTGTGCTTTATGAGGAAAAATTCTTAACTGGATAAAAAACCTCATACAAATGAAAAGAAAAAGAAGACATTAAGTTCTGAACTTGGTTGTTTGAAATAACAGTGACTGTTTATTGTTTTACGGCCAAAACAAATATGGTTTAAGCGGGCGACAAACGCGAAGCTCACATCAAAAGATACTGTGTTATAAAGTATCTTTTCTACCGACTCACTCGTTATAAAAGATTTCTTCCTACGGCAGGAGAAAGGGTCAATTGAATTCGGAAGCGGCCGAGGGAATCTAATTTCTTTGCACTGGATATGTCAACTTGACGGCTGACAGCGGCTGCTCCATGTATTTAAAATGACCCCTTTCTTGTTTACGGCGGAGGGGATGTCGCATAACTTTTCTGATATCGCGCCGCTAGCAGTTATGGGGAATAATAATAAATAGCGAAGACTCGAACCGCGCTTATAACACATGATCTTTTTACGCCTGTATGGGATTGTATGGCGGGCGTTATTGTATATAAAGTATCTTTTGATGTGAGCTTCACGTCTGTACCGTGCATTAAGAGGACACATGTCTATATAACTAGCTTACTAGATTTTTTATGAAGATCTCCTGCAAAAGGAATGACTTGACACTCTGAGATTGTCGTAGAATAAACAACATAACAATAATAGAACTGATCATATCATAACTAATATTCAGATATATTACAATACTGGAAATGAATAGATAATTAAGTAGGTTAGTGTAGTTGGTAACAAGAGTTATATCGAATAGCATGATTGATTTTTGATAATTTTCTCAATTTTCGGGTATGGTACACCCGCCCTGTGAATAATTTTATTGGATAACCGAGACCTCTGCCATGTTTGGTGACTTAGTTCCCGGGTTCATGGGGTGAGGTTTGTTTAAGTCCTGGAGGCGGATGGGTCTGCCCAACCCTGCGTGCCGGACCGGATCGGGAGGTACAGGATGACAGTGACCCATTGGCCTCTCCAGCCAGACTCTCCCTTGACCCATCGCCTTGCACCGCAGATGGATTCATACGTCCGCCAATCCTTAATACACTTACCTCCAGAATTCTACCATTTTTCTTCCCAAAACTTATTTCCTTCACCTTCTTAAAAAGAAAACTCCACACATCATCCCCAAAATTGATATAGACCCTGATAGGTATCATTTCCTCAGGGCCTCCTGTGTGGAATAATCTTAAAAAACATCAACGCTGAATACATACTCGTATCAATCTGTTGAAAGACCCCCATTTAAAATCAAAACGTTGTGCGTTGCTTCAAATGCTTTTAACCATGTTTGGTGATCAGGTCTGAATAGCCAGGTACTTCCCAAAATCTCTTTTTTTACTCGACCTTCTAACCCTTTCCCTCTTCCGTTCCCCACGCTCTTTTTTTAGTTCAATTATATAATATCATGTATGAAAGTAAATAATAAAATATTGCAATAACAAGGGATAAATAAGAAAATGCAAGATTTATCAATAACAGATTTCAAGATTTTGACAACATTTACAGTTTTAGGTAATTTTTTAATTTTTGCTGAAATTACTGAATATTTTTGAAAACTTTTAGATAAGTATAAAGAGAGGTTATACCTAGATAGACATAAGCGTTTTGTATGTGCTTTGTACAAAATTTAGGGATTTTGATAATTTTCCGAATTCCGATATCTTGCTTATGAATGAAATTGTAAGTAAGTGTATTTCTTTGTAAATTTGTGGTATTAAATATTTTTTTTATATATTTTGTCCATTGTAGGTACATGGAATATTGAAAATAGAATTTCAGTAGAAAATTTGGAGCGTTTTTTTTCAAATTTTATGTATATATACTAGCTGATACCCGGCATGCGTTGCTATTCCACTTAAATAAATAAAATATTTTTCCCTGCGTGACTTTTCACATTCGTCCCGTTCCCCTTCCGCCACCTCTTCCTCACCCTCGTCTCCTTCCCCTCCGCATTCTCTTTTCACCTTCCCCGCGATCCCTCCACGTTCCCGCTGGCACCCTTCTCGCGAACCTCCCCCTCACGAATTCCCCTTCCACCTTCTCCGCCTTCCCCTCCCTCGTCCACCCTTTTGCGAACCATTCCTTCTTAATTCCTCTTTTCCCCTCCCGGATGACCTTCCCCCTCTCGCCTTTTTTCTCTGCCGCTAACCTCCATAAAATTCACACTTTCAAACAACTCGCGTGTGCCCTATTGAAATTTTTTTTTGCAAATTTCATAACTTCAAAACTCACCGATATAGAAATATTGCCATATAGAAATCTTCACGGTCATGTCCACAACAACTCACCAATTTTTTTATCGCAATTGGATGAATAGTATAGGAAATATCTCTAAATATATCAAACGCGCTAACAACTGTCAAACGAAGTTATAATATACTAAAATAAATACTTCGTACGAAGTTGAAATAGTCGTTAAGTTTTCTTAAATTATCCAATTTTCTGCGCAATTTTCTTAATTTTTCTATCCGTAAGAAACTTCTACAGAATTTAAAAAAAATGTTTAAAAAAAAGATGAATGAAATGCGAAAAGCCGTTCAAAAGTTATGGCGTGACCAAGGGAAACGGGGATTCATTTTTATTTATATGTATGTAAACAATTGTAATCCAATTGTAATTAAATCTAATCCGACAAATTATACATTTGAATACATTTAATTGAAGATCAAAAAAACAAAACAAATACAACAGAAAAGTATGAAAATAAATAAAAGTTTACTCAAATGACAAAAATACACAGGTGAGAACCAAATGATACGTACTTATAATGAGTACAACATTTTTGTTAGCAAAGGGCAGATCATTTTATCTAAATCCATACAAGTTGTCGACTAAAATATCTTCTTTAAATCACTCTATATTATTATAAAGTCGACATATTTGGGTCAGAGGGATAAAGTAGGCAATAGATTTATTAGTATTATCTTCTTCTTCAATGACAAATCTCTTTCATCAAATCTAAACAGCCTTTTAAGTTCACAATTTTAAATTCAACTCAACAATTGTTCAGTAGGTAGTAATATCGTTAACAGCAAGCCCCATAGAGCTTTAACATCAATTAAACCAGGTGTATAAAATAAAAATTGAGGCCGAACGTTGGAATACTGCGCACCAGTGATTTTTAATAAACTTAATAAATACCTTGTATTTGGAGGAAAATGAGTGACCGAGCGCCAATATGGCAAAGCCATAGCCATTAAATGTACAATACATGTAACTTTTAAAAACTAAATGTAGCTTCAAATTAACACCGACTCTTTTTAATATTCGGAAAAAAATATTTTTTGTAGAACCTGCAGACCGGCTTTATTTAATTTTTTCATTTTATTACTTACTACTTACCTTTTTGTGGGCAGTATTTTTTTGCTGATAATAATAATACATTTTTATATTTGCCCACACAGATGACACTGACGAAATAATTAACCTCAAGGTTCATGTGATCTCTGGGGATGCTTGACTTGGGGGGTAAGCTGGCGAACGTGTAACGGAAATTGAAATGCGTTGCGATGCGAACGGGCTCACTGTAGAAGCAAGAGAGAGCAGTACGCGCGCACATTTTCTTTCTCTCTTCCTTTCATTTCAGCCAGTGCATGAAATATTTAGTTATTGTTTATATTTTGTGAAAATACTTAGAAGAGGTGAATATATTATTTTCCTTACTTTAAATTAAACGTCATTATTAAACAATTAAGAACATATTTACAAATTTCAAAATACCCATAGGGGAGAATCTATTACTTTCCCAAGAATTCGGTTTAACCGAAAATAAATCAATTTACTCACTTTCAAATTGACATTTTAAATCGTATAAATATCGTCGTCTAATTTTGAAACACCTAAGTTTGAAAATGGCCTTGTAAGCCGAAACAGCTGTCACAATAATAACAACTAAAATACTTGCAGAACTTAATAATAAACATTATTAAATTTAATATAAATTAAATTTCAAAAAAATTAAATAAAGTTTTACGAATTAAACACAAAAACAATAAACAATGGATTTATGTCGAAATTTATCGATGGTTCAATACAATTTGCGTAATGGTCGATACCGTGCTCACTGATCTTGTAGCAGCTGCTGATGTTGATTCCTACAGAGCTGGTGGTTGTTCATTTAAAGAAATAGAACATATATAAGTGTGATGTGACATATATAGAAGGTCTGCGATGATATATTCACAGATAATACTGCCGATTTTATTTGTATTGCGGATTTGATTGCTGGTATGCCATTTACCGTTGCATTTGCAAAACGTCTTTCCATGTTTTGGATGACCAATTGTTTGCCAATTCCAGAATAAATTGCATAGGTATAACAGATTTGTTCGCCGGCTCTAAATATTATAAAAGATGTAGGATGCCAAAAAACTAACATCAGCATGTTACAAAATATGGATGGCCATCGGTTTGTTGATTCTCTTCCTTATTATTTGCCGCTAAATATTCGGCCAATATTTTTTATTGATCGCGAATATGTACGCATGATTACTACGCCTAGCAAAGAATCCGTCTTATGATGCCATTTCGGAAAAATCCAAAAACACAAACAAATGTCCAAAAAACATAACATTTTCTTCTTTAGACCCGTACACAACCAATGACTAATAATTCGACCGGTCAGTGGTTCAGTGGGCATCGCGTTTGGGTCCCACCCAGGCGTTCCGTGTTCGATTCCTCGGCTGGCTAAGTCCTCCATCACAACACAAGCAACATCTTCCGCTTAGTGTGGTGGTAGTAGGAGATTTTCAAACGTTGTTAAGTTATCCGTAACCCGGGAATGTTTGTCTTTCTTTTAAAAAAAAAAAAAAAAAATTACTTACTCCTACTGAGCAGCTGCTCGGTTATATATGCTGTATAATGTACACAGGAGCCTAAACAAATTTGTTCAAACGTGATTTGTGTCCAGAAAAAGAACATTCCGTTAAATGCAGTGTGGCCTGTCCAGGCCACATGGTACTTTAAGTTTTTGTCTTAATTTATTTTATTATATCAACTAAAAGCAAACTGATCGAGAATGGAATTATTCGACGCATCTCGCCGAGTTGTATATTGACACCGCTTGCCAAAAAGGCAACGAAAAAATTTGAAAATTACTTGGTTTAAAAAGGCCTGGCCAGGCCACATTGCCCGTCGGAGGGTTGGGCCGCGTCTCTAACGAAAATATTACCATAAACATGGAACCAAATGTTTGTGAAAATACGAAACATTAGGGCAGTTTCACAATGATTTTAGTTTCCGTTGCCGATAAAAAAAACCTTTGTGGACCGGATCCAATGTTTTTGTTTTCTTCTGATGTTTTGAAAACATTTGGACGCTGGAGACCCGACTTTATATACTCATGGTGACCTACCTACCCGTAGGTCTTCCAAATTATACTCCATCGGTAAAATAAAATGAAATAAAGAGAGGCCGCATTAACTCCTAGACAAAGTGAGGATGCGGCGAGTGGGGCATAGAATAATCATTGTAATTATTTATCCCTAAACAATGCGGCTCATTGATAAAGGATTCCTTAGAAGGGTCCATTCATGGCAAATTTAGCTTTAGATAAATTCAAATTAAACATAAAATCTTGCAGTACAACAAATCCGGAAAAAAACTTTAAGAGCCATTGACCAGCGGTAGAGAATAAAAGTTTAAAAATTCTTGCAACTGTACAGGGAGGTTCCGATGAGAAAGATCGATTATTAGCTGTATCACTTTTTTAAAATTAAAAATTTAATATCGATTTATTTAATTCAAAACATGCTTTAATATATACCCACATAAATTCAAGTAAGCAATAAAAATGCTTAAAACGCACGATGATAAATTATTAAATATCGTGTACTTTTTGATAATAAGTAGGTATTTATAATTTTTTTATAATGTCTAAACAAAAAAGTGTGTAAAAAAAATCTGAAATATTTTAGTTTGTAAGACTTTAAATAAATAGACAAACTGTGGTATTTTCGTCACAAAACACGTAGTCGGAATCATTTTTTATGATTTTAATTGAACTAAAATTAAAATTCTGAAAAATGTGATTACTGTATTATGTATTGATTTATTTTGTATAATACAATATTGCGTTTAAAAATTGAACAAATCTGCCAACGACCAACGGTATAACCTTAGTATATTAAAAAATAACTCAGTTATTCAAAATTTAAAAAGTGTGTTTACCAGATAAAATAACAATCTTTCAAAATCAATTTTTTTTTGTAAAAAAGAGTCAATACGTCTAGAATTTAAAAAGGACTAATTTTACAGTATTCTCTGGTAATACCCTCTTAAGTGATGGTTTAATATAGGTTCGATGACCAGATCCGATTAGGTACTTCCTCACAAATTAATACAAGATTTTAAAATCAATATTTTTTTTTCAATAAAACAAAATACATAGATGATATAATATTACAAGCAACAAAATTTACCGAAGAAACTCTTAAAGCTCATCACTTTGTCAATTTTTAGATATCGAAAAACTTATTTACCTTACGTTTTTATCTCTTTTAATATAATAATACAATGTCATAAAAAAATGAATAAAACCTAAGAATCGCCATGCCATCTTGTGTATACTTTAGCACTGGTTTCGTTGAAATCATCTTTATACCGAATGTTCCCCAGGAATGGTCTTCACGTTCTCGCGCCCTGAATATATGAATAAATGGAAATAAATAATAAATATCTCGCTAGTGTTGCCGAGCGCCATCGGAAAATATATATTTGAAAGAAATCAGCCTTTATCTGAATAATATATGAAAAGATTAAATATTAAGGAGTTTGTTTCGTCTCCTTGGCTCCTTTTGAATAGATACGGGTGAATGCAGGAATTAATATTTATATAATACTCTTAGCCAACACTACTATATTCTTTATTTCTATCTCTGCTGAAGTTCGAAGAACTGATTTTTATCATAAATAATATAATATAAACAACTAGGCGGTACCGGCAGTAGACCGATTGGTACATCTTTGTATTTACGTCTCAAGATCAAGGATTGGAAAACATAAATACTACGGTAAATAGGGGTGATTGAAAATGGGTTGTCACTGATGTTCCCTTCATCGGAGACATGTGTAACCGGTACTTAATCCATATAGTTTTAGTATCGGTTCCATCGGTCTAAAAATTTTGTTCTTTATGACAATTTTTCTGATTTTTATTTCACTTTTATTAATTAAAAAAAGGTGTAAAATTTTTGTTTTTTATGACAATTTTTCTGATTTTTCTTTTACTTTTATTAAGTATTTAAAAAGGAACCGGTTCTCCTTAGAAAAATTATATTGACGGTTCTGGTGACAGCAATGGAACCAATTCCTTGTAACTGGGATAGAAACATAGAACAAGATCGAAAGTCTCTGGTGGTAACTCTGTAGACGAGGAATCCCAAAAAATAATAATTGCGTTTCCTTTATTTCACCTTCTTTAAATTGATAATTTAACTTAAAAAATCAAAGGCAGGATTTCGAAACCGGTAGGTATGCTACGTCTCTAAAATTCGTGCCATGGCCTCTCGTCTGGTGGCATTATATTCACAAATCATTGTTCAGAAGCTAACAATGTTTGTACAAACATAAAGCGATATACAGCTACTTCAGTTACCTACAAATAAAGTAAAAAAATGAAGGCCCTAGGATATACATATTATAAATGTAATATTCTTGTAGTTATTTTGCTATGCCTGCTTCTAGTTTGCATGAAATGGATAACGGAAACTAGATTTTTTAAATTTCCATATGACTATTCTATATTATTTTGTATAGGTACCTACTTCTGTATATATAAATCTGCCCACACGACGCCCGCACAACCCACTGAGCCACTTTAACAAGTAAGTTAGTAAATATTTAAATATTGAAGAGCGGCTCATGTGGACGTTACCTCTGACGAATCTTTGGTATGTATCTAGCAATTATTTATGATATAATCGATTTTTTCATAGATTAAAAATATGTTTACATTTGAAAAACACTATAAGTCGGTGGGTGCTGTTTTTCCAGTGTTTGCGAAAATTTTACAAAAAATCAAAAAACTTAGAACTCTAACTGTTTACTATAAGAATCAAACTGTGAAAAAAACTAAAATTAAAATATTTAAAAAAAAACGATATTATTTTTTTGGAAAATTTGTAAAGATCATCGCTGTACTAGTTATTTTAAACTTATAAACTTTTATTAGTATTACAAACTTTTCATATCATACAATTTGCAATCCAAATGACGGAATGACAACTGTCCAATCAAATAGTAAACCCATTGTTCTTCTGACGAGCATAATCAAACTACTATGGGGAAATAAATACATTATTAATAATCCAGTTCAACGAAAACATATTTGTACTTTTGTTATATTTTCCTATTACGTCGGTCCGCCGATAAATTATTCTCCAGATACTTTCCCCGAGAAACAAAGAACAACAGATGAAAGCGTAATGAATTTTCGTACACACATGTTATTCAGGTACTACAAACGGGTACCTAGAAATAATACAGCTAGTAAATAACGCGGTACATGGAACTTATCGAATGCGTGGAAATAATGAAATATAAATTCATTTGGTCGATTGTTTAGGTTTTCTTTCTGTATCTCCACCAGAAATTCAGTAATTACCTTTGGGGTTAATTAAAATATTATCTGATACTTCTTTCTCGGTTCAACATCTCTGCCATATGTCACCCGAAGCGGTTCACTACGTTTGGGGATTTAGCAGAGATGTTTAGTAGGTACATTTCAGTTAATAAAAATAACATAAATCTTTTCGTATGTATTGTTAAAGCAGTGAAAATATTTATTTTATCTCATGTTCTCCTTAAAACCGTTATACATCAATATATCACGGAGAAGATTATAATTTACAAAGTACACAAGGGCAGTTTTACTATTTTTTGATATAAATTAAAAAATAGTTCATATTTTTTTAATAAGAAAAACTCTCTTTTTAACTTTTGAAGGTTATTCCCATCAATGTAATATATCATTGAAGAAGAAGATAACAATAATAATCTATTTATTTTTAAATATGAAAATGAACAAGACACAGAAAAATAATAAAAGATGACGGTCGCAACTGGGACTCGAACCCAGAACCTTACGTCTTACCGGGACATACACCTCTACCAATCGGGCTACTGCGATCTATTATGAGATATATTTATCCGAGACACTATCTAGGTAACAAATACATTCTTTGAATACTTGTTTCCAATAATAAAGGTAGCTGCCAATAATATGAAGAAAAAAAACATTAGTCGAAGATAATATTGATAATTCTGAAATTTGAAATATGAAGTTGACAATTACGACAGTCTCAAAATAGATTGCAGTAGCCCAATTGATAGAGGTGTATGTCCCGGTAAGACGTAAGGTTCTGGGTTCGATTCCCAGTTGCGACCGTTATTTTTTTATTATTTTTCTGTGTCTTGTTCATTTTCATATTTAAAAAATTAGATTATTATTGTTATTTTCTTCTTCAATGATATAAAAGATAGTTGCTGAACTGTATGTAAGTGACATTGAAAATGTCGATGGTTGAAGCAGAATCGTTAAGCAGTTAAATATATACTCTAACGGTAAAAAACAATCAACACCATAAAACGGTGAGTTCTGAATTAATTAAATTTGCACATCTTTTCTATCTAGGATTTAAAGATTCTTAACAAGATATTTCCATCACGAGATAGGGAACTTTAAAAGATCCAATCAATTTTATTTTTAAAAAATACCAGGACGTCTGATTTCTGTATTTTAAGTTGCAACTCGACCAAAACTAACTTTATTATAATTATAAATTCAGATTAAAAACATTAATCGAATACAAAAAAAAATCAACAATAAGCAAGAAGAGACCGGTAGTGGCGCGAAAGCTATATAAGAGAGTAGTGGGGAGCAGAAGAAATTGTAAGCACAAAGAAACGGGAAGCAAGAAATCAACGTGCAATTATATTCCTTATTCTTGCTCTTCAAAATTTTTAAAATTTGTATTATTAATTGCCGTGTATACCTACATATACACGGCAATTGAACTGTGTATTAAATTTATTAACACGGCAATTAAATTAAACCCCTCAAGAAGTCACAAGTGGGGGGGGGGATGAGATGCAAAAAGTTTAAAGAAGTACGAAGGCGAGCCAAAAAGAGTCAAAAGGAACAATTAAAGACAAGAAGAAACAATTATAACCACGAAGATGCAAGAAGAGCCAAGAAAAGATAAGAAGACCCTAAGATAGCCAAGAAGAGGCAAGATCAAGGAAAACAAAAAGGAAAACATGATGTTTAATCATTACCTTTATTCCTGCCCATCCTAAATTCCAATATTGACTCATTAGGTTTCCATATATACCGGTCAGTTAAACTCCAACCTCCTTTCCATCCTGACTTACCAGGACAGGAGTACTGCTGGCTGGGGTGGTAAAATCGTATCGTATCGTATGTATTTTTATGATTTGTGTGTAACTTTTACTATCAACAAAGTGTATCATTTATTTTCCAACCAAATGTAAGAAGTGTACTGTACTAAATTAATGTAAAACCATTCGGGCGTTGAATAAATAAATAATTAAAAAAAAAAATAAAAAACAAGAAGTTTTACTTCAATAATAA
Organism: Limnephilus auricula; assembly: GCA_951813805.1. Classification (NCBI taxonomy): domain Eukaryota; kingdom Metazoa; phylum Arthropoda; class Insecta; order Trichoptera; family Limnephilidae; genus Limnephilus; species Limnephilus auricula. The sequence continues at coordinate 37,230,262 of OX638391.1, forward strand.
TTTGAGAGAATTTAGGATGTTCGGAATTTCTTGACGTGTTCAACTTTGTCGACTCTGTTCTAAGTCGTAGATATCGGAATAAACACTAAACTTCTATTGCAGGAATGTTCGATGCAAACTTTACTTTGCAAAGTCCGATGCCAGCAGATTGAATTTGCTTTCACTAGCACAAGAAGTATCTATTTATGGTCTCAATAGAATGTCAAGTAGTTTTAAAGAAAATTAGGAACAAATTTACAATGAGTTTTTTCGAGTTGTAAAGCATCGAAATATCAAAACAGCGAACTTACAAGTACTATTTGTCTTTAAATGTTTTTTTTCTCCACCTTTTTTAAAGCGGGCACTAAGTAATGCAAAATCATGTGATTTTTGTTTGTAAATTATAACTTTAATTATTTTAATTAAAAGACAAAATAACTTTGTTTTCATCACTTTTTATTTATACACAATCTACATGTTTCGTGAACGATGTTCACCTCATCAGGAACAAATGTGTACTAAACTTAAAAATTAAATATAGATTACATATGGGAGGAAAGGCTAGAAGGAAGGGGAAGGGGTAAGGGTGGGGGAAGTTAATTACAATTAGGAATTTCAAGGTCATTAGCAGGTGAACATCGTTCACGAAACATGTAGATTGTGTATAAATAAAAAGTGATGAAAACAAAGTTATTTTGTCTTTTAATTAAAATAAATATTGACATCACAAAGTGAAAACCCTTCCGAAGAAGTTTTCTTCGAAAAATTAACTTTAATTAAATACTGTGAGTAGAACAAATAATCGAGTATCAGTAAGCCCAAAAAACTGCTTTAAATCAAAATCTCCTAATTACGAACCCCTTAACGGCTTAAGATTGGAGAATTTGGGACTCTTTAGGACAGCAGAATTTGTACGAAATTAACATTACTTCTCATATAATGTATAAAGTATAATAAATATATATGTATCTTTGAAGAAGAAGATAACAATAATAATTTTAGTTTTTTTTTTAAATATGAAAATGAACAAGACACAGAAAAATAATAAAAGATAACGGTCGCAACTGGGACTCGAACCCAGAACCTTACGTCTTACCGGGACATACACCTCTACCAATTGGGCTACATCGATCTATTATGAGACTGTCGTAATTGTCAACTTCATATTTCAAATTTCAGAATTAACAATATTATCTTCGACTAATGTTTTATTTTTATCTTCTTCAATGATATAATACATTGATAGGAATAACCTTCAAAAGTTAAAAAGAGAGTTTACTATAAAAATATATATATCTAATTTAAATTTAAATTCTTATTATGTATTCCATAGATAAAAGAGCCTTGCTTGATCTACTTTAAAAGAACTTCTCACAAATTATCCTATTATGACGACATTTGATAAGATACTGAAACAAGATGGAATTTACGGTATTTCTTATTGCGAGTTCATAATAGGTGTGGATAGATAGTAGATTTATATTCGTACATTCCAGTAGGTAAAACGTTCAACTAAAAGTTAGTTGGTTGAATTTTGGATTTTCTCAGCATTTATCATTGGAAAATCCACGGTTTTTTACGTAAGTACTGCCGAACCACTGTTTGTTTGCTTTTGATTTGGTTCATATTTATTATTTATGTAGGTGCCTGCTTACAAAATATGTTTGGGAAATAATAAAAATTGTTCGTAAAGCAAGTTATTTTATATGTGACCCAAGAACCTTCCCCCATCCCAAACGTTCTGAGGAAGTTAGGTAAAATAAATTTCGGAAATGGATATTTCGGAAATCTGGCTTTTTAGACCTGTTCAGTTAATGCATCGTTTCAAGGAATGTTTTAAAACAAAAGAGGTTTATGGCTGTGTGTTACTACCAGTCTGATGTGTTTGTTGTTACATTACAAAGTAGTGCATTACCGCGAGTTGTAAGTTGTAATCCTCCATTAACCCTTCATGACTCGAGCATTTTCTGTCAGTAGGTCAAAATATTTGCATTAAAATCCAAATAAATGAAATAATTCTGAATGTGCTAAGAGGTTCTAAAAATGACTCACCTTACGTTTTTTCTAACTAAAATCACTGATAATAAAAATAAATGTATACAAAATTGTATTACAAACATTATTGTTACCTCACTTTTTTAGTTTCATGTAAAAATAATTAATAAAAAATTTAATCATTATCTCTAAACTGCATTAGAAAATTTTGGTTTCATAAATTCTTACATTAGAATTCTTCTGCGGTTAACTTTTAGTTTTTAGTATTTTTTTAAACTTTTTTTACATTAGGTCCACACAGGAGGCCTTAGGAAAATAATTTCCGTCAGGGCCTACGTCATCTTTGGGGGTGCTGTGTGGAGTGGTTTTTTCCGATGTTTTAATAGTTATTCTGTTAACCGGGACGGAGACAAATCCAACAAATCAGATCATGAAAATCGGTTTAGCCGTTCTTGAGTTATAAATGGTGTAACCAACCCGACTTTGATTTATATGTTAAGATTATAAGGCAAACCACTAAATTTTGAAAATTAGATCGTTATGTTAGATGCTTTACTTAAGTACAGTTAGATGCTTTACTTAAATACTGTTAGATGCTAACTTAAATAATGTTAGATGCTTTACTTAAATACTGTTAGATGTTTTACTTAAATACTATAAGTAGAACACATAACCGAGATTTTATTTGAGAAGTCTTTTTGTAAGCCCAGTAAAATAAAGTATCAGACCCACAAAACTACCAATATAAAATTTTCTACTTACAAACCCCTCTTTTTTCGGTTATGGTTTTATTGTAAAACGTGAAAAATTAAAAGGTTTAGAAAATGATCGTATAATATTTTAATATTTTTACATGAACTTCGCAAAATAAAAATTAAAACGATGATGGCGATGTTTTTTTCTTGTGTCAATCAAAAATAGCAGCCGGTGTTAAGCGGGAATTTAAACCTTATTACAAAAGGAGTGTTAATGATTTCGAATATTACGCAACATGGTGCATCGCCTTAATGTGTGCAGTCAATGTTGCTATGATTAAATGTTGCACAAATGGTGCTTAAAGTACTCTGATTTTTTTTAATGTAGACAAATACACATAACAGAACGTATCGTAGGAGAATATCCTCTTTACCAGTTTACCGGATTCACTGTACTGAATCAAGTGATTCTAGATGCCGTCGACTGGATGAATAACCTCACCATCCCAATTAGATGTTCACAATATTTCATCTCCACCATACCTAGAATATGAAGTATCCACAACATATATTGATTACTTGCACTTTAAAATCCATGTGATAGAGAACAAGTGAGGCGAATTAGAATAGAGAAGAGGTGAAAGTTTGCGATTAGTTACCTGACTATTCAGACCTGGAAGCATTTCAACTCGCACCAGTATTCTCTCACCAGACTTCTGCAAGTAACTTCTACTCCAGGTATGTTCTTATAAATAAAATTTTAACCTGCAAATTTATGCTCAACAGAAACTCATTTCCACAAAGCGGTTACAGCTTCAAATCAAACAATCTTAAGTCACTTCAACTCGCTGCTCCCAGTCCTCGCAGGCTGGAGCAGCCCTTTCTGGAATTTCATTAACAATAAACTGCACAAAATAATTTTGGAGAAACTTTATGCATTAACTCAACTCTTTTGGTTTATTTTTATGGGTGAACATGGCAGGGGGTGGGTGGGGTGCGGGGGAGGGCGCCAGCGGCCCGCGAACGGCGATTTATTGTTTTTAATAATGGCAGCACACAGCGGCAAATAGCTGCATAAAAAATTAAGCCAAATCAAGAAAACTTTTTAAGCTTGTTAACCGAAATAAATAACGTAACGTGTTAGTCTCGGTACATAAATAAGGCTTTCTTCGACTCCATCAAAATGCTCCGTGGAATTTCGTCACGCCTAATGTCGTACCATATTTCCGCGAAACTCGTTTTTTGGTTCTAAATAAATCCATACTCGCGGTTTCGCTGGTGCTGGTTACTTGTACGTCATGAAAGGAAAAAATAACATCGATTATGTTATTATTATTTACCTATGAACATTACCGTAAGAACCATTTTTCTGATTCGATTTACAAAATAATATTATATTTATCTTCTTTAAGATTATTTTAATGTAGGTACATATTATATTGAATACTTTAAATAAATATTTATATTTTGCTACAATAAGTGTAAGTAGAGATGATACTTTTTAAACCCCACTATGGGAGTAATTACACATAGGTACCCTTACCTCTAGTTGGCCGACTGATCACCGGTGATCACCGGTTTTTGGAAGCGATTTTTTCCCTTATGTATAAAGAAATTGTTGGAAGAACAAGGTCAGAATCGCTTGTGCCATTCTCGTTTTTGACGTAACGAAATGCTGGATAGCGTCTAGCCACTCCGAATAATTCAAATTAATTCACAATGACGCGCCGGGCATCAAAGATGGCGGACAAAATGGCTGCCGCTTGATAATATGAACGGAGTCGTATTTGAAGTCAATATTTTTTCATTAATTTTTTTATATAAATCCATTGTGGAAAGCATAGATTTGAGTGATTGTTATGAAATTTGTTTTATCTACATTATTTTGATGTAAGTTTAGAGAATATGCAAGTTAATGCGTTGTAGGTACTGCTATCTCTTTACCTATTAAATGTTAAGCATTCGAAAGAAAGACATTTAGGTTGAAATATATCTTTCATAACTAAAGCTTCATTAAAACCAGTGGCGGCTCGTGACTTTTGGTGAGCTAGACTGCTAATTTTAACAAAAACGGCATTATTGATGTCGTTGTAGCCGAAAAATATTTTTTATTTTTTTTTCAAAATTTTTTTTTTTGTATGAAGATTTTCAGGAAATTTCAGTATTGCTGTGCGCCGCACCGATTTCCTGAAATTCTTCATACAAAAAAAAAAAATTGAAAAAAAAATAAAAAATATTTTTCGGCTACAACGACATCAATAATGCCATTTTTGTTAAAATTACCACTCTAGCTCACCAAAAGTCACGAGCCGCCACTGATTAAAACAGTGGATAAAACTAAAGTTAGCATAAAACATATCTAAAGATTAATTAAAACATAATAAAAACCTACAAAAATTTTAAATTATATTTTTTGTGCATTATATACCAATTTCAATGTAAAATCGACTTAAAAATTCATTTAATAATATGGCGGTGTGGATATCAAGCGAATTTATATAGAGTATCGGGTTTTTGTACTTGTACTGCGGTGGTATAAACGAATACAGTACACTTGTATATTATAAACAAGTCGTTTTATCCTTGATGTATTTGACTGAAAACATGTTTTATATTTTGTTATTCGGCGGTACGACCTCTCTGCGTGACCGTTCTGGGACACTTAGTATATTTTGCATGATTTGTTGCGAAACTGTACATAATCGTACTTCAAAATAAACACTTTTTACCGACTCCTTTTTAAAAATACTTCAACCATTCGCCGCCTGCTTAATTGTCCAAAAGACCATTAGCAAATTTTACAGGAGGAGGAGGTTTCCTTTCATTATTTCAATTAAACATTATGATAGGTGTTTAATATGAAGCTATTTCCGTAAAGGCAAAAGTCTGATTAGTTTAAATAATTCTTAGTAAAGTGATTAATTATCGTTTTCGATACTTTATTTTTAATTTCAAAATGAAGATCGACCCAAAACTCGTTTGGATGGTCGTGTGGACAATTAAAAACTCAGGCGACGCATTATTTACCAGGGACCAGAGGCCCTAGCACGCACGCTCTATAACAATCGATAGGATAACTATCGTTAACTTCTCATCGTTCCCTAGGACAACTGCACATCGCTAACGTACAGACAACAGTTGATGTCGTATATGTTAAGGACACTTAGTCATTGTGAACTGTCACTTATTCGTTGGCGATCTGTAGTCATGCTAGGGAACGATGAGAAGTTACCGATAGTTATCCTATCGATCGTTATAGAGCGAGCGTGCTAGGGCCTCTGGTCCCTGGTAAATAATGCGTCGCCTGAGTTTTTAATTGTCCACACGACCATCCAAACGAGTTTTGGCTCGATCTTCATTTTGAAATTAAAAATAAAGTATCGAAAACGATAATTAATCACTTTACTAAGAATTATTTATTATTACACTTTACTAAGGGCCTCAGGATGACGGCAGAAAATACAAAAATACGAAAAAATAATTCAAATTTTTGTTTTGATTTCATCTGCCTGTCTGTACCTCCAGTTCACCAAACTCTGCAACTTTTGCTTTGAATATAAGTTGAATTTTCAAAATTGAAAGCGTTTATTTGGATAATTCAGACAAGAGATTAAGTACCGACCTATAATACAACATTTTTAACAGAAAATTATTGTTAATTTGTCATTTTCGAAATTTGTACTGATTTGTCAAGAATTCAGATTATCCCCCCATTAATTTAATATGTTTAATTGAGACAAGAAGCGACGAGCTTGGTTACACATTTTTGCCTACAATGAGTCCAATTATTTGACCTCCAACGTTAATGCTGTTGAAACCGAATCGGGTCCCCGCGCACTGCTGCTGATGATAATAATGGAACACTTTTCGACGAGACATTAGTACACAACAGCATCTAGTGATATTTCACATATCTGTGCTAGTAATATATAATTTGCTTTACTATAAATCCCACGCCACGCGATCCCGGGATAGCAATGGCGGACCCGTTTTGGAAAACATAAATAAATATAAGCGATTCATTTTATGAAAAGTTATTAGTGTTGTAGGTATGAGGTAATTGCATGTAGATAAAGTTGTGTACGCCAGACGGGAGTACGGCGGGACGGGAACCCCGGCCGTAAGAAAGTTTGGCTCAACCGCCGCGCCGCGCCGGGGCTGGGGAAGCGAAATACAATTGAACACGGCGTATCAAAAGAGCAGGTAGAGGCAAGAGGGGTAACCCCGAACCCAATTTAAAAAGTTACATTTTTCTTTTTTGAAGTAAAACTTCTTTACGCACGCTTGATTTGGGGAGTAAGCTGGAGAATGCGTGACGAGAGCTTAACGAAAAGTGTGATCGGGCTAGGCGAACGACAATAAATTAAAATATTTGTAAAAAATTAATATATATATATGTATATGCATGTATGTATTATACATATAAACATGTACGGATGGAGCTAAAGAAGTTTTACTTCAGTCGTGTGGTCTAAAGCACATTTGTTTTTTGTATTTCTTGGACATTGACTATGTAACAATTTCCAGACATTTTGTTTTTGAAGAAAAATCATACCTTCCCTACTCTACCTAAAATCTAATCATTTATCTACTTGTATAATTTTTAAGTTTTTTTAAGATTGCTAGATAATGACACAGAAGGGTCGAAACAGGTAGCGGATAATTAAAAATTAAGAGACATATATATATACATGTGAAATAAAACTTTTTAAAAACAAGTCCATCGGCGGCATGTATTTTTTCTAGGGAGGTTTAGGATGGATAAGAGTATCAGGCTAATAATTATTGCTTATAATAATTGTTAGATTTTTGAACCAAATGACTTTAGTCAATTTATTCCAATATCTGTGTATTAATATGACGGCTTACGTAATCGAGGGATAAGATCAACTAGCAATCGAAAGGCCAAGGATTCACATCTCGGCGTGCGCCAGAAAATTGTATTTGATTAAATTGTTTTACTAAATATTTGCGGCACGTTCCAGCATGGAAGATACTCTCAGTATCGCCCTGGTGTAAGAATTTCATTCAGAATTGAAGCTTTGCGTGAAATGGCTTTAGTCGTAATTTTGTGACCAGATCCGAAAATCCGGAAACCTCCCCACCTTCCTCTTTTTCATCTCCTCACCTACAGCTACTACCTACAGCTTCACAACATATCCCAATTGAGGGTGCCATAGTCTCTCTGGCTCCAGGAGGTTGAGAGCAGTCGGTAATGTTGTGCGGTATACACATTTTATAAAATTGAAGTACGTATCTCAAACAAACACAAAACCTCATCCATTTCATAAATCAATGCTATGCACAGATACCTAAAAAATGGGCAGCTTTCTTTCATGTGAGATTTTAATTTTATTTTATTTTATTTATTAGATACGTTTAAAAATATATAATAATTAAGCTTTAACCAAAAAACTTAACTTTGGTTCGTGCATGAATAATAAATAAATATTTAGTAATTGAAAAGATATCTACCAGAAAACACAATATACGAGTACATATATAAAATATAAGTAAAATACGGCAACACACATAATGCAGTATGTGGGTAGGAGATAATAAAAATGTATTTAAATTTTAAAAAATAATGAAGGCGTAGGTTTATTTTTACGATTTACCATACCAGTTTTCAAATCGTACAAAACTGGAAGTTTTTTTTACATGTCTCAGTTGATTGTAAAATCTGATATTACTTCTCTACACCTACTCTTAAATAATGGTGTTGATTTCAATAGTAAAATAGATTGAGTAAAGTGAAAAGTGATACAATGTACCACACCTTCCCCTATTGGGCGGGTAAAGGGTGACTCTAGACACTACCTGTGTAAACATATATCGTGTATTTGTATTTTTATATACTTACTCATATTTGTATACTTAATACATGTAAACGTGTATTTAAAAGATGATTCAACCAATAATCCGCAGGATGATTGTTGGAAACGTAGTAAGGGACGAAGTAGAAGATTAACACATGATAGAGGAAGACGCCGCACATAAACCTGACTGGTACGAGTGCAAATCTGTTGAACCTGCAGGGTGTAGATTGAATTAACGGTAGTATGATGAGAGGCCACCAGAAAATTGAGAGATTAAAGTATTTATGATTTTGAAATATACACATATTTACCTACGCACTTATAAATACTTATATACGAGGGGTGTCCGTAAAATAAGGTCTCCAAGATCATGCAATATTGGAGTATATAGCCTGATTCCCCACGCCAAATCCCCACCACGCTCCATTCCCTGCGACGCTTAGTCTCCGCATGGCAGCCGTTCGCCATAGGGCTTTCACTCGACGCGCCCGCCAGTTTTTGGTTCTTTGCAGATCGGTGATGGTTCGGGAACTCTGTAAAATGATCCCTGATGTCAATAAGGCCACTATTGACAGGATTTTGACAGACTATTTGAAATATCACAACGATGCTCACCGAAGATCACAAACAACAACGGATTGAATCAGCCTACGAATTTTTCTTACGAGATCTGGGTACATTACACGAAACCAGAGACAAAGGAACGATCAATCAGTAGCGTAGTAAAAGTTTAAAACGAATTACAGAGCGTAATTCACACCTGGCGAGTGGAAGCTCTATCGCGAACGGCTGCTACGCCGGGACTAAGCGTCGCAGGATGAAGTGCAGAATGGTAAGGATGTATGTAATATCTTCCCTCGCGACCACAGCACCTTGGAGACCTTATTTTACGGACAGCATACGTACTTTAAAAAATAGTAGAATAAACAATCACACCTTATCATAATTTTAATTGGTTTATATTTTCTTCTAATATAATTTACTTTGTTAATTGGACAAATATCTATATTACTCCATACATACGACCGTTGACTGATTTTTTTTTTAAAAGAATGTCTTATTTGATTTCTTTTCCTCGACTCACATGTGTTAGTGCTGAATTGCTCATTATTTTTTAGTTTACAAATAAAGTACTTGCAGAACAAAACAAGTTATCTAAATGATAAAATATATAATTCCTTCATTATCTGCTAGACTCATATAGCAATCTTTTTTTTCAGTATTATTATCGTAGTTCTATTATGCAGTACTGTCCATCGTTGATAATGATAATTTTGTGTTCGTGCGCAAGCACAACATTATTTTCTTTCTTAATGCACCGAGTTTATGCAAAAATATTCTTCGTGAATTAATTTAGTTTGTTGAATGGCTAGAGGTAATGTATTTAAAACCAGCTTGAAATATAATATTTTTATTTTTATTTCACTTAATTAGTTAAACCTCTAATTATAATATTTTAATTTATGAAGATAAAATTAGCGAAACTCAATCGAAAATCTGAAACAGAAAAAGATATGGTTACATCTGGGACGAGAAATGTATCTTTTTCTGATTTTTCTGTTTCATATTTTCATAAATTAAAATTAAATATAATCAGTTAATTTGCAAAAATTAGAAGCGGAGATAGCCATAGTGGATTGCTATAGGCGCCGCCTTCTACAAATAAATTATATATAACACTTCCATATACATAATATATATATATATACATATATATATATATATATATATATTGTGAGTGTAGTGCTTCCACATTCCTACGTTATACATAGATCGTCCGTCATACAAATTAGGCTCGTCACCGTGATGAGCATCGTGAATGCTGCATCCACACGGCCGGACAAGACCTGCCTTGGGAAAAGCTTGAATAATTTTCTACAATATTTATGAAATACACCGAAACACAGTTGGAGTGCCGGGGTGGGGGTGAGGGTGGAGGTAGAGGTGGCAGGGGGAGGGGGAGGGAGGCAGGCGCAAGGGAGCACAACATATCTCAACAGTGTAACGCCATTCCGACGATTGTAATATTTCAGCGACAAAACGCGGGCACAAACACGTTTACAGTAATGTTTTAAATATATTATTCTTACACGGGCTTTAATTTTACTCCCGCGCCCCGCGCACCTCCCCCCCCCCGTGAAATAAAGCGGGACGTTAATTTAGCGAAGCCGGTAGAAGCATTTGCCAAATATTCAAATCGCACCGTAAAGGGAAAATCCCGAAGGGGATCGCTCGGAATGTTACCGCCTGATCGCGCGACGGAGGAATATATATACAACTCGCGGCGCTCCGTAAGAATTATTTGTGTTGATTATTAAAAAAATTCGCATGAACATTAGTTATTTCGCGCTTTTTCATCTTTCTACTTTCTCCCTTTCAAATGTTTATTGCTTCACTAAGTAACGTTAGTGGCGAGACAAAATTACAACTGGAGCTTTCTTTCGGGATCGTGTTCGGCTGTAAAGGGTGCAGATACGAATGGACCGTGGAACAGGGTGCTTTGCAATCTTTATAACGTCGTATACGCACTTGAGTACAATACAATTAAACGTTATAGAATAGCCTCGTAACTACCCTTTCTTACACAGGTACTTGGAGTACCTTTATCTACCCTCTCGCATGTTTTCAATTAAAAAGAGTGTTTAAGACTTTCGTCGATAAACTACACTTCATAATATTTTTTTTTTCATTTATGCGCAAAGCAAGCAATAAATCATTCAGCCTATGAATTTCCACCCCAATGTAAAGAAAGAATAAACATCGAGTCCACTATAAATTAAATATTCGTATACCTTCTTGTGTACCTATAGTTAGTTAGTTTGTGGTGGAACACAGATATACAAGTTAGTTTTTGGTAGATACTGGCCTACCCAACCCAGACAGAAGCCAACCCTGAACCAACACCGACACAGTTTAGAGGTGTATATTAATTGTAATGTGTAAATTGGTTTAATACATTTAAAGAGATAGCGTAATGTTATTTTTACATGCACGTCTCGTTATAAGCCATTAGACAAATTTATTTCTTACCTTGAGGCGCCCATTAAGTATAATAAAGGAAGAAATTCCCTTCGCTGCGAATAATAAATTATAATTTTCATTATAAAATATATAAAGTAATTTGTTTTTATATGCCTCCTTATTCGGGTCTCTTTTGTGCGCGAAGGCATAATTTTAATAAAATACTTTCGAGAGTTCGTCGAAATTTCTTAAAGAAAAGTTGTATGTTCATAATATGAAATTAAAAGAATAAAAGAATGTCGCTAGATTGGCACGTCAGAGACGGAGAAGGGGAAGAGATCCGCGGAGAATAAGGCAAGATAAAAAGTTTAAAGAAAGTCATTAAATCTGTTATTAAAAATACAAAATAGCTTTCTCCGACGCTGCTTGCCGCTGTGCAAACACGTCCGCGCGCCCTCCATATAAAAATAATCAAAAGAACGGCCCCGCCACCGAAGAAAATGAAATAAATATTTGAATAACGTTATTATATTCGGCCCGGCTCGTCTGAGCCCAATGTTATTTCTTTATTATTTATTGTGTTTTCTTTAAAAGTAAAAATATATTTTTCTTTCTACCCGCTGGGGTGAGAGAGGTGGGGTGTTGCGTACAGCCCCGCTACCCTGTTATACTGTGCTCTACAGAACACTGCCTACATCGACTGCCTCTCCTGTTATTTATCCCGGCGCGCGACGAACTCCGGCAATGGAATCGGCACGGAAAAATAAACACATCTTAGCGAGCCATTGTTGTAATTGTAGCCGTCTGTGATCGATATTGAATTAGTTCATTCTGTTATTTTATACTTATGTACTTTTCTACAGATTTATTACAATAAGTTTATCTGTTTTTGTAGTAAGAACTTTCAACGTCATCCGTTGTTTCAAGTTTTGCACATCTTTTTCTGACTAGTTTTGCTGGTTCATTAATTTATTTATTTATTGTGAAAAACAGTATAATCCAATTACATTTCACAAATTACAGTTTAAAAAATATACATTTTATTACATAGGTAAGTACATCAATAATATCAGATGAGATGGAACTTATATTAAGGAATATATTTATTGTGATCTTAAATTCGCTTTTGTTTAAATTGAAAATGGCAATCACAGAAGAAATGTGGTTTAGCAAAGTAGTCATTTTTATAGTAGTCATTCATCTTTTGGGGTTGGTTATATGAATCATTTATTAAATAAGTAGTGACAACTTTTAAAGTCATCCGTTGTTTCTTGTTTAGCACATCTTTTTATGACTAATTTTGCTGGTTCAACTTTTGGGGTGTATTACATTTATAAATCATGTATTTACATTCGTAAATGTACCAATGCAAACAAAAGTAACACTAAATTAATATAATAGTTTCTGAATGTTTAAGGATTATATTTTTATAGTACTGTTATATAGTAAGTCAATGTGTTATATTGTTCGATTCCTTAAGTAGGGAAAGAGTTTGCCATATATCTATATATATATATATAACAAGATTTACTCAAAATTAAGGAATAGTGGTTCCGAAATTTACCAATAAATACGGTGAAAGAACCCCAAACAATATTGTACCCACAATTTTTAATTAACTACATGACAATTAAAAATAAAAACATTTATATTGCTAAAGTCAAATGTAATATAAGGAAATCGCTATTAGGTACCGATACCGATACCGATTTGTATTGGCCCATATTCATGTCCTTGTATTCCTAAATATAATTCAAATATTGCAATAGGACACACGCGAGCTGTTTGAAAAAATTGTGTATTTTATGGAGTTTAGCTGCAAGGACAAAAGGCGGGGGTGGTGGTGAACCAGGCGGGGGCGGAGGGGAATGAAGGAGGGGTGGGTTGCGGGAGGGAGGGGAAAGGCCGTGAAGGTGGAAGGGTAATTCGTGAGGGGGGAAGTTCGCGAGAAGGGTGACAGCGGGAGAGGGGAGGAGAAACGCGGGGAAGGTGAAAAGGGAATGCGCGAGGAGAACAGGACGAGGGTACGGGAAAGGACACGCGGGGAGAAACAATTTCTTTATTTAAATGGCATTCAATGCATGCCGGGTATCAGCTAGTGACCTATAATTTAAAATTAAAAATTTTGAACTAGACGCCGCTTTTGTGTAATTTTTTCCAAATATTCAAAGAGTAAATATTTTAAACTTTATTTTTGACGGCTGGCGTGATCCAAGGGTAAGGCTTTGGTCTCCCAAACCCGGGTTGCGCAAATAAATTTGATTGAATTATTTTGCATTATTACATAATTAATTAATTAAAAATAATATATAGAATATTTTCCAGTGCCAGTGTGGAAGATACTCTCCAGGAAGGGTCTCTTAAAAAATATTTATCTGTAGCTACTAAATAAAGAAAGTTCTAAACATTCAAATGCTCGACTGTTGGGCTGCTCGTCTGTTCGGCTGTTCAGCTGTTCGGCTTTTCGGGTGTTCGGATGTTCAGGCCTTACCGCTGAGCCTTTCATATGATTACGTAAGCGACTGATTGCACCCATTATTTGATTAACATTGGCTGTTTGTTGGAGGCCCGGCCTGCACTGCCTACTGCTAACTGCTGCCTACTCTAGGGTGGGCCGCCAAGGTTTTTTCCGAATTTATTCAAGATCCTATATTGAAGGATAAATTTGGTGAGTTAGATTGGGTTAGGATAGTTAGATTAGGTTTAAGGCGAGAGTAAAGATATTAATATACTGGGTCCACGTACGGTACGTAAACGACACAATATTACGATATCTGAACAACTTACAATCCATTGCAATGCGTGTGATTCTGAAGCTATTTCTAATTTCGTAATCTATTTCCATAGAAAATATATGCATTGTTAGGTGCCCAGACATCTAAACGCGTAGTTTGGGTGGTGTACGTCGACTAAGAATGTACTTACCTTTAAGGTAGATACATACTGAATCGACATACGTACGCCACGTTACGCATAACAATAACTACTTAGCAACTTAGCAACCATACATTTTATAAAGAAAAGGATGCTTCAGAATCACTCTGGCCACACGTTTCGATGCGTGTGATAAGTTTAATTCTAAAACATATAATTCCAATGAAAATGTATGGATGCTAAGTAGTCTAGATATTGTTATCGTAGTGTATCGTACATACGTTGACCTAGTATGTATCTACCTTTAGTGAAATGGAACGCCCGCGCCGGGCGGTTGGAGTAAATGGAACAAGTGATTCATTTTATATTTCTATGGAAAGCACTTCTAGTGTTTTTCTTTAGGCGATCCGCTCACTGAGGTAACTGAAAACTGCCAACTGGCAACTGTCTTTGTATGACAATGTGATGGCCCGCACACTTCACAATCACACAAAACCCCGTTGTCAATGGTAACGCAAGCGGTGACTCGGGACTTGCACTGCTGATTGCCTTGGCCGGCCGTTGCTAGTTGCTAGCTGTCAGCTGATTGTTCTTCGTTTATGGTTAAACAAGCTTTTTGACCAATCAAGACATAGAAACCAGCTAGTTTTAGTTGGTTTTCAGTTGCCTCGTCAGCGGAACGCCTTATTCTACGGTTTTTAAATTACACTTTTATAGCAGTTGGAAAAGTTGTTCATGGTACTTGAGTCATCCGTTTATCTATTTATCTGTCTTATAATCTATCTTCTATATATATCCGCTCACTGAGGCAACTGAAAACTGCCAATATATATTTATAGGTATACAAAATTGAATCCCTGTTTCCCTTGGCCACGCCGTAACTTCAGACCGACTTTACCTATTTCAGTAATCTATTTTTTTAAGCGATCTAACACTTTGTAGAAGGTTCTTAAGGAAAGAAAAATTAAGAAAGTTGCGCAGAAAATTGGAAAATTTCTGAAAAACTAACGACTACTTTAACAGTTCGCGCGTTTGATGTATTTAGAGATATTTCGTATACTATTCATCCGATTACGATAAAAATTTGGTGAGTTGTGATGGACATGCCCTTGAAGCTTTGTAGCAATATTTATATATTGGTGAGATCTAGAGTTATAAAATTTGCAAAAAAAATTGTAATAGGGCAGACGCGAGTTAATTGAAAAATGAGCTATTTTGTGGAGTTTAGCGGCAGCGAAAAAAAGGAGGGAGGGGGAGGGGCGGATGGCATTGGAACGCATGCCGGCTATCAGCTAGTATTGATATAAAGAACCATTTTTAATCCAAACTCAATTCATTAATAAGCATGTAAAGCATCATTATATAATCCGTTTAAATATGTTAGAGCAAGTAAACTTAGGTTTAGGTACTCTGAAAAATAAATAAATCGAAAGTCCAAAGTCCATTGTTGCCTGGCTTCGGTTCGTATATAAATCTACAGTTTAAATCCGATAATTATTAAAATTAAATGAAATTAAGCACACTTGACCTTCAAAGTAGAGGAAAGTTCCCTTTCCCATCAGTTCCAAGATTTAGCGGCATTTCTATCAAGAAAACAAATATATTTAAAAAATTTGGGTTTATTTTGAAAGTGTCTCTGGAAAATATTCCCTTGGATGTGAGCTTAGGCTAGTTTAGTTAGATTGGGTTAAGATAGTTAGATTCGGTTACGTTAGTTTGATTGTGTTAGATTAGGTTAGGTTAGTTAGATTAGGCTAAGATAGTTAGATTCGGTTAGATTAGTTGTTTGATTGTGTTAGATTGGGTAAGGTTAGTTAGATTGGGTTAAGATAGTTAGATTCGGTTAGGTTAGTTAGTTTGGTTTAGGTCAGTTAGATTGCGTTAGGTGAGTTAGATTGGGTTAGGTCAGAAAAATTGGGTTAGGTTACTTAGATCGGGTTAGGTTAGAAATATTAGATTAGGATAGTTAGATAGAGTTAGGTTAAGTTAACGTAAAGTTGGATGATTTAGTTTTTTGTGAAGGGTTATTGTTCCGTAACGCCGCTTTGATTTCGACAGCTCTGTTGGGTGTTTGACCAATCGTAGGGCGAGATTTTAAACATAAGTTTAAAATGCATCGAAAGTATCACAGTGGTGAATAAGCTCAAGATAAATTGAGTAACATCAACCTTATAACCCGTGCCTATACAGTTCAACGTGTAAGACATTCCAGTGCCGGCCTAGGAATACCGGTATTCACCATTCCTTCACCGGTAAGTCAATTGTGGAGTACCTTACTAATTGGTTGAGCTACTGGTGTGTCGAAATCTCGGCATTGCTCCCGTAAAGAGTGGCCTACAACAAGGCTATTTCAACCCTGTTCGCTTAACGGAATAGAAGTTGAAAGGAATTCATTTCTTTGAACCTAAATTGTCATACGCAACTTATGAGATCCAAAAAATTCGCCATACATCAAAAATCCACCCTAACAAACTGTTCCTACCTGATCCCGCCACAGCTGATGCATAAATAGATTTCTATTCTATGTGCGAGGATTCGTCTCCATTATATATCCAAGCAGCACTACCGGAGATATTCCAAACATGGCGTTTGTTGTAGGCATTTTCCGCTAATAACACATGGATTATGCAATTCTTAGTAAACGTATACTAATTATGAGCACATTCAATCACATGGGTATAATTATTCTACTTGCATCTAATAATAATGACTAATACCTCTTGTATGCTTAAATAACCTAACCTAAATAACTAACCTAACTTAACCTAACTTAACCTAACTTAACCTAACTTAACCTAACTTAACCTAACTTAACCTAACTTAACCTAACTTAACCTAACTTAACCTAACTTAACCTAACTTAACCTAACTTAACCTAACTTAACCTAACTTAACCTAACTTAACCTAACTTAACCTAACTTAACCTAACTTAACCTAACTTAACCTAACTTAACCTAACTTAACCTAACTTAACCTAACTTAACCTAACTTAACCTAACTTAACCTAACTTAACCTAACTTAACCTAACTTAACCTAACTTAACCTAACTTAACCTAACTTAACCTAACTTAACCTAACTTAACCTAACTTAACCTAACTTAACCTAACTTAACCTAACTTAACCTAACTTAACCTAACTTAACCTAACTTAACCTAACTTAACCTAACTTAACCTAACCTAACCTATAATTACTATGTGCAATTTAGGCAAGTGGTTCTGTGAATAGAAAAGCATCCAAAAATGATGTTTCTAGTGTTTGTCTTATTTAAAAAATCAAAATCAAAATTACCGCAGTGTAAGCAGGTACCTAATTACTTCCCTATTCTCTCTCTGCCATCTTCCTATTTAATCATCATGGACCTAATAAGCCCTAATAGGGCTTAATCCATATACCCTATTCCATAGCCCATGATTTTTTTTTAATTGCAAATATAATATGTAAATATACAATTTATCCAAAGAAATTTCGCTACCCAAAGAATAATTCTTTTTTCAAACATTCTACTGGCGGGTAATAAAATTATCCCAAGGTTCGTAGAAAATGTAGTTTGTTTTGAATTAGAATTGATTTTATTTTGAACTAGCTGACCCGGAAAACTTCGTACCGCCTCAAAACCAATAAATGTTTTGTTTAATTTATTAGCTGTTCGAATTGATTCAAATTATGTCGACCAACGCACATTATTTGAAAAGCCGTTCCATACAAAATATATGAAAAAAAATTATTTATTTCATAATTATTTTTCCCGTGAGTTTTTCCGATGTTTTGATAGTTATTCTGTTAATCGGGACGGAGACACATCCAACAAATCAAAGATTATAAAAATCGATTCATCCGTTTTGAGTTATAAATGGTGTAACTAACCCGACATTGTTTTATATATTAAGATTTGAATTATTTTTTTGAATTTGATTTAAATGTATTTTGAATTTGGATTGATTTTATCTTAAATTTGTATTGATTTTATTTTGAAATTGAATTGATTTTATTAAGAATTTAAATTAATTGATTTTGAATTGTTTTTATTTTGAATTTGAATTGATTTTATTTTGAATTTGAATTGATTATATTTTATTTTAATTGATTTTATTTTGAATTTGAATTGATTATATTTTATTTGAATTGATTTTATTATTAAGATTAGTTAATTTACTAAGATTATTGGCTTTAATTTGAATTCCAATTTACATCAGATATTTATATTTTTTTCTATTTCTTTTTCTATTATTTATTTTGTGTGTGTTGAATTAGAAATTTGGTTTAATGATTTTTTTATGTAATTTAATTTAATTAATTGTTTCTATTTTATCTGATTTATTTTATTTTCTTTCTTATATTGGAGGCACTACTGAAAACCAGCTGCATTCCAGGAGAAATCCTGAATTGCAGTTGAGCAGTGTCCTTTTCGTCAATAGAACCAATGAGTAAAAAAAAGTGTAATTTGTAAAAAATTAATCTTTTAATGAATAAACATTTTTTTATTATAATTAATATGTACTTTAAAATGTATTTTATGATACATTTTCTACCAACGTACAACGTGGTACGTGGAAAATGTATGTTAAAATGTATTATAATTTTTTCTCTTATATTGTTCGTAAAAGTAATTAGTAAGATTCCAATATACACAAAAAATAAATCAAATTCCACCACTGTATATTGTTTGTAAACTTATGTATAAATATGATTAATTTGCAGGTATTATAACTGTCAGTCTGTGTATTTTATCCCTTCGAAATGTAGTTAAAAATTAATATTCTGTATCTATTTTCTATATTGTATTTTCTTGTAATACGTGTACTTTAGTATTATCTTAATATTGTTAAATTGACCTGCTGACAAACTGCTTTTGCAGATTAACGGGCGCCTAAAATTAAAATAAATTAAAAAAAAACATTTTCTACAAAATACAGAAATTAAATTTAATCACGACGATTTCACACTTCAAAAAATAATATAATAATTTACTGAACCATATTCAGAGTTAGTCGTCTAGTCCAGCGTTTCCCAACCGTTTCAGACCTGCGGACCGGCAAAATAAAAAGTATTATTTCGCGGACCGGCTGCTGCCTAAGGCTAAGAAGCGCACGCTTTAACATTTTTTCTTTTATAGTTAATTTAGCTATTCAACCTGTTTCCTATGACCATTCTCATGTTGAATGCAATTTTTACAACAACACAGCGTATAAACTATCATGTTTTGATTGCAGTATTTGTGTTCAAAATAATCTGATTAAAAAACGTGCACTCATATTAACTGCATAAAACTAATGCATTCTAGTGTTTGGCAGCAGCTATTGATGTCTTAAAATGCTGTATTCCCAAAGACACTTGTTTTTAAATGACGGTAAAAACCGTAAATCTGGCAAAATTCCAGTCAAACCGGGACATGTTGTAAGTTTAGGCTCAAGAAATCTTAGCTTTCGATCGAGCTTGGGAATGAATTATTTCCATTTAGTGTAGTTGTTAAAATTTTTGTAAATTCGCTTTAAATATTTACATTCTTTACAGACTTTTGTGAAAAAACATGTCCAAGTTCTGAATAAAGCATTTTATCATCCTGAAAATCAAATAAAAAATTTTTAAAATGAAATTATTCCCTTTTTTTGGATGCAATTATTAAAACATCGGTATTGAATCACTTTATTGTGATCCAGAAAAAAATCATTCCGATGATTACAGGGAAAAAATTAAGTTTTCTTTAATTGTCTTAAAAAAAATCGTTATATTCTTGCGAGTTCTGCATTCCCTTGTTCCGGTAATGATTTCTTTACAGAACCGAAATGTTTGTCATCTCTAAAATAAAATTTATTAATAAAATGACTGGAGGTATTTGGGGCAGAAACCATTCCCATGTTCTGAACGCAATGAATAATGTTCTAAAATCATCTTAAATATATCATTTTCGAGCTAGCTCTCCAAAGAAACTATTTCCATGTTCTGAGTGCAAAGCATAAATTCTCTATGAATAATATTCAGTGAAAGAATTTTTTTCCCAAGTTAAGGTTTACGCCAGGGGTTAGGGAACCGAAACTGGAACTGAAATCACCATAAAAATTACACTCAGAATGCGAGAACAGATTTCACCGGATACCACTCAATAATGTCACCGGAGACCAAAATTTCATTCACATGTTTTACACCAGGTAATGTCAAGAACCACTGGTTTAAAGTAAATCAAGTACGTCTCTTAACATCCCGTAAAATATTTTTATCACTACAAAAACTACACCATAATAAGCCAACTCATCAACATGTACATACTTACATCAAACAATGTATACTACATTTTCAATCTCTGTCTTATTGCATTTTGTCCGTCGTATTTCTTATTATTAGTTTAAGAAAATGTTTCCAATCTCATTTCAAGTTCATATAACTTTGGTTTACTTGACATTACATCCAGATTGTGAAATGCTTAGAAATCCTGTGCATAAATTCAATTTCCCCCACAAATAGATTTCCTTACCTGCATGACAAAAGCAGAAATAAAATAATACATACTAGCAGCATACACCAAGTTCGGACCAAAGTCCTTTGAGAACGCAATCGTATTTGATATTTTATTTCGTGTGTATTGGGTTTATGCTCTTTAGACGTTTATTTTAAAACTAAGTGCATTCATGTGTAGTGAATTAATGTATTATCGTATTTCCGCAACCATATTATCATTATTCTAAATAATATGCATTGTGGTGCTTTCATTTTAATAGGCGATTGTGGGTGTAGTCGCTTCGTCAACCATTCATTGGATAAACACCACTGCTGCAATTGGTTACCCCAAGTAGTAATCTACGTTTGGTGCCTTAGCAAGGGTTCATGGGGTGAGGATTGTCTAGGTCTTTGCGGTGGATGCAAATGCCGGCTGCATATGTGTGGCTGGTTAAGACGTTTTTACCTCTCCAGCAGGACTCTCTCGACCCAGCGCCATATACCACAGTGGGGGGGTGGTATCGTACGTCTGTCACTCCTGGTCACACTGATTCCCATATTCTTACCCACCCCTCATTCCTTATTTTCTCCTCAGGACCACCCCGTGCCTTCATTTCTTTAACAGAATCTCTAAACAACATCTCAAAAGGTGACGTAGACCCGGGCCTTCTGATAAGTATAAATATTACTAGCAGACCCGTCCACGCATTGCAGTGGCTCCACACAAAACACCACTCCATTGGTTACCTAACCTAGATAACCAAGAATTGTGTCCGCACCAGTCAGAAACTTATGGAACTCACAAATAATTTAAAATCATTGTCCCATAACAAACATTTAATTCGCAATAATAAATATTGGAGTCAATAATCCAGATAAAAACTATCCTACCATTTAAGTTGGACCAAATTACACACAGTAAGTTAAATTTCATTAAAATCGGTTAAGTAGTTTCGGAGTTTACCTTGGATTAACATCGTGACACGAGATTTTATATGTAAAGATAAATGCATTAATTTACTTGTCAAATAATTATAAACATGTATATAAATTTAAAAATATAAGCCGCTGTAGTATAAAGTTATTTAGGGCTCGTAACACTAGTATAAACATTATTTAAAAAAAAAACATTAAAATAATAGTAATACCTACACCTACACACAAAAAAATATTTATTCATGTTTGTACATTTAAGAGGGTATTACCAGAGAATACCGGAAATTAGTCATTTTTAAATCAAGTTCTAGACGTATTGATTTTTTTTTACAAAAAAACATAAATTGATGTTGAAAGATTGTTATCTTATCTGATACACGCAATTTTAAAATTTTGAATAACTAAGTGTAGATATTTTTAAGATACTAAGGTTACACCGTTGGTCGTTGGCAGATTTGTTCAATTTTGAAACGATATATTCTATTAAACATCACAAATTTCAAAAAATATAATCAAACAACAAAATAAACCAATACATAATCTAGTCAACACAGTTTTCAGAATTTTAATTTTAGTTAAATTAAAATCATTAAAAAATAAATCCGAGAACGTGTTTTGTGACAATTATACCTCACATTTTCTATAAATTTTTACACACTTGTTTTGAAAAAAAAATACTTACAAGTAGAACACGATATTTAATAATTTATCATCGTGCTTTTTGAAAATTTTTATTGCCAACTTGAATGTAGGTGTATATTAAAGCAAGCTTTGGATTTAAATTTTTTAATTTAAAAAAATTGATGCGGGGAATAATCGATCTTTCTTATTGGAACCTTCCTGTACAGTTGCAAGCATTTTTAAACTTTTATTATCAATCACTCTTAAGTGAAACTTCAAAGAACATTTTCTCAGTTTGACATTATGTCAGTATATGTAGGGTATATATTACGCTTCTCACCTACATCATTTTAATGCATTCAATTCAACGCATATTTTTTATGTACGTCCTGGGAATGTTTATAAACAGCATTTCGGAACGAGCTTTTGGTAATACATAACAATTTTCGATTTTTTTTTGTTTATTGTTTTAAGACTTGCCTCAAATTGATATTGGGAACATGTTATGTAGCAAAATTACAGGCAAGCCAATTTTAAAAGACCCTTGTTTGTGTAGTGGTGTACTGTGTAAATAAAATAATAACGATTACGTATTAACAGATTTATCAGTTGACGTTTGGATGCAAATTCAAATTCAAAATCATTTTTTTTTTTTTTAAACACAACAAAAATGCAATGGGTGTAGCTTGTAGGTACATCCCATTTCTTACAGTTAACCCAATTTACTATTAGTAAAATAATATGTTTACATATAATTGTGTAAATACCTATGCATTTTAAATTTGAAATTAAACAACTTTTGTACTTTGGTCCACTTATTTATTTTCACCAGGACCGGTTTCATCCCACTACGGACATTTTCAGACTGGTACTTGAAATTCTTATGCTACGGAATTTTTACAAACTTAGACAGGGGTACACAACATTTTCTCTACATAATGAATGTTTCTATTTTGTTAATTTAAGGTACCTATGCATATATCATCATCATCATCTTCTTTCCCTCATCCTATTCCACTGCATCGACAAGGCTCCTCCATATGTACCTTCTAAATATTTGCGCATATATATTGCTTACTTAAATGAAGGTATATATTAAAGCAAGTTTTGAATTAAATAAATCGATATTATATTTTTAATTTAAAAAATCTTGATCTTGCTCATTGGAACCTCCCTGTACATTTGCAAGCATTTTAAAACTTTTATCCTCAGCCGCTGGTCAATCGCTCTTAGGTAATAATCAAATTTAAAATGTTCGAAGATTGCACAGTTTAAGATTTATTTTCCTCTATGTAGTGACGTTAAAGATAATTAGAAATAACAAAATATAAAGTGAGATAAGAAAAAAAAACATGAAGATTAAAATGTTATTAAAATAGAACAATAATTATAGTAAATAAAAGCCATTTTACATTCGAGTTAAAATAGAACTATTCCCATGTGATATCATTTTAGCAGATTGTTAATTTGCCATTTTAAATGTAAGAGACTATTTGCATATATACCTATATAGTCAAATTCAATAGTATTATACAGACGACATATTCGAGACAGTGGATTTAAGTAAGCAAAATTGTTATTAAATAATTCAAGATGGAATATATTGTAACTCCTTAAATAATCTACTTATAAATAACGGGAACTGTAATGTGAATATTGGTCAGATAAGTCAGAGTGTTAGAAGCTTATCATGAATAACTTTATGTAAACATATTAAGTCAGTAAATTGTCTTCTTTTTCGAGGGTTATAAAATTAAAATGTGGAAGTCGTTCCTCATAAGATTGGAGTAAAACTGTCCAATTTTATATGATAATGGTCTTAGGATTTTATTTATACAGATTCAACAGTTTTTGAATATTTTTAAATTTTGGTTAAATAGTGTCGTAGTTATAGTATGTTTAAATAGTGTACAGATAACACTCAAATGTTCAAAACATATAGAGAGAAATTCAGTGCACCAACTTGCAGTGAAATAGTAAACATGTTACCATATATTCACCTCATTTGGACATGTAAATTTTACGTATGGTAAACCGATACGCCAAATTTTAGACATTAATAATTGTGTAGTGATATTAAACGACGGGACTTGATAGTAATTTCATTTCACTGACAGGTGGATGTGAAATTTCCACTCTATCGAAGTATTTAGATATCTATGCACATAATCTATGGGGGTTGATACATCTGATATCATAAAAGAGTGTTTGTTTGGCTTACATTTAAGACAAATTTAAAGCCGTTGGTGCTGCCCTGACCTGATTAATCGTAAATCCAGCAAATGCAGGCAATTGCGAAATAGTGTCCAAGTTGAATAAATCAGATTATCTTTAGTAAGTGACCATGCAGGTCCGGAGTGAGGAACAAAATCTATAAATTTCCTTAAGCCGAGAACATTTTTTTTACGTGAAAGCGACTTATGGCAATAAATAAATAAACCGAACTTTTAAATTTTTTAAGTAAAACTTCTTTACGCACGCTTGACTTAGGGAGTAAGCTGGCGAAGGCGTGACGAGAGCATTACGAAAAGTGTGATCGGGCGGGGCGAACGATAATAATTTAAAAAAAATAAATATTTGTAGAAAATTAATGTATGTACATACATGTATACATTATAAGTACATATATCTATATATATATATATATATATATACATGCGGCCGAAGTAAAACTTTTGCTCCTATATATATATATGGGGGCAAAATAAGTGTATATATGTATATGTCTAGGAGCAAAAGAAGTTTTACTTCAGTCGTGTGGTCTGAAACACACTAGTTTTTTTTTGTTGCTTTTATTTTTATATTATATACGTACTTTTTTTTATTGTTATCATTATCAAAATGATAAATTTATTATTTTAATTTTTCACGGTACTTTAAATTTGTGTTCTTTACTTTCAACTTTCGTAACTATATTTATATTATTTCTATCTCGTGTTAAAGTTCTACTGCCCTTAACAATGCATGTAAGATCCCTCTGGGCGTAAAATAATTAAATAAATACATATTAAAATATATTTCGTGGCCCAAGGGTTGTTACACCAAGTTACATATGTATTCTAAGAAGAGACCGTTATCTGTTGCTTTTCACTGCGTTTATGTATTTTTAAATTTCTTGCTCAAAATATTGGGGGTGGGTAGAAGTGGCAGAATTCGGTGTTCTAGTTTACTAATATTAAAAAAATGGCATTGCCGGTGTTCTTGTAGCCAAAAAAAAAATTTTCGATATTTTGTTTTTGTACGAAGAAAAAAAACTTGTTCGACTACAAAATCCACATATATTCAATTTTTTTTTAAATTAGCCTCTACCACCCAAAAGTCACGAGCCGCCACTACTACCCACCTCAATATTTTGAACAAGATATTAAATTTAGTTGCCATTTTCATAAATGGAACTGATTGTCGAGAATACAGGCTATCCCATTGATTTATTATATTTAAATGAGACACAAATCGAAAAAATAGGGCCACTTTTTTAACTTCTCCAATTTGTCCTCCAATCCTCCCAATATTTTTTCTGCCCTAAAAAGGAGGATATATAATATAATATTGGTCCTTACATATGAAATTAGCGTTTTGCCGTACTGGCAACTTTGATCTCAAATATCTTCTCTTTGGTTAGGAAATCCAAATTCAAATTTATACAGCTATTTACTCACATATTTGTGTTTCGAAAATTATAATTCATTTGTTTTTCCTTAATTGTTTTTTTTCTTTGCGTCACTTAGACCACACACTGCACAACAGACGGCTACCAAATTAGAGGAGCTTCAATTGGAATGTCTAAGACATCCACCGTACTCTCCGGACCTTGCCCCAACAGATTACCATTTTTTTCGAAATTTGGATAACTTCTTGCAAGGGAGAAAATTCAACTCCGATGGGGCAGTCCAAACCGCCTTCAAAGATTTTATTGATTCCTGTCCGAATGGTTTTTTTAGTAAAGGGATCGATGAACTTACCTATGAGATGGCAAAAGTTCATAGATAGCAATGGTACATACTTTGATTAAGTAAATATATTATATTAAAAAAATCGACTTTCTGTTCCCATGCAAAACGCCAATTTCATATGTAAGGACCTAATATATTGAAGATTATTTGCTAGTTCGCCCCTGTCGCTCGGCAGTGGAATATTGACTGATTTGCGCTGCTATATGTTTGCGTTACCCGCAGCACATGACATGTGTGCCGTGCGCATTAGGTGAGGGCGCTAACTCCCAATACCGGAATAATGGGACGTCACTGCTGGGGCCGCCGGAGCTCGCCGCTCTCCGCTCTCCGCTAGCCCCGCGAATTATTGCCGCCGCTACCCGCTGCCCTCTCGCGAACTGTCGCCGACGGCGGCCGACACTATGCCGTATGTTCATTTCACCAATTCAAATAATTATTAGATATAGAATTAGTCGATAGAGTGCGGCGACGCCGGAAAATTGCTTTATTGCGTGCTGCGATGGCGATGTGTGCACTACTGTATAGTGTGTACGCTGAGTCCACCGAACAAGTGGACAGGTGATCGCTACAAGTGTAATCTATACCGATACCAATTTGAAATAAAAACGGATTTGTGTGTGCGAAAGTCGATATGCAGAGGACTTTTGATTTCTAGGTCCCAGACAAGCCAAAAATTTTGATTGTCGAAAAAGATAAGATTCCATATACATATACCTACATATCGACGCTGAAAAGGAAAAATGGCAAAAGCGCCATACAGCTGTGACATTAAAAATGAACCTTCACAACAAGCTAAATTGTTTGTTTGTGCTTGTGTTCATAAAATCAAGTTTTCTAGAGTTTCAGAGAACATGTGTAAACTCTAAAAAAATGGATTTGATGAACTGTAGATTTGTTTAAAAAACAAAGTCACAAACCCACACCGGAAAAAATATTTTATAACAGAATATGTAAATATATCGATGCTGGAAATTTAAAATGGCTAAAGCGCCTAGATTATGGAGATGAACGTATAAGCCATGTTGCTTTTTTGTGGTTGTGTTCATCAAATCAAGTTTTCTAGAGTTTCAGAGAACATGTGGAAAACTCTAGAAAACTTGATTTGATGAACACAACCACAAAAAAGCTACATGGCTTATATGTTCATCTTCATCATCTAGGGAGCTTTAGCCATTTTTTAATTTCCAGCATCGATATACGAATCGTTGAGTTCCAACATCCTCTCTAATGAATTTTTGTTGAAAATGAGTTTTGAATGCCATATTTTGTGTTTTCTAACCAGGAATGTATTGCTGTTGTTATTATTTTTAAATTATTTCTAGTTTCTTTATAAATCGTGTTTAAATATTGACCTTCCAAAATTTTCAGTTCCAAAATTCTCAGTAATTGAGACGAATTACGGAGTATTTTGAATCAGAAGTCAGTATTTCAACAAACTCAAAATGATCACTAGTTTCTTTCCATACTAATGTTGGTCGTTTGTTTGATTTCTGTCATGCTTATTCTATTAACTTCTCAATAAAACAAAAAAAAAACTGGAATCTTGAAAACTCATCAGCCCACACGTTTTTCTTGATTTACTCAAAAGTATGAAAATCCATATGGGAGGGTTTTGGAACTCAACGATTCAATTACTATATTGTGTTATAAAATAAATTTTTCCGGTGTGGCTTTGTAGCTCGGTTTTTTAAACAAATCTACAATTTAATTCCAGGACTGATGAAATTTTAAACAGATATTGAAAACAGGAGGAAAGTCTCTAATGTGCATGAAATTTCTTAAAACCACCCCTTCCCCTTTACTACACCTTTTTGCAAAAATTTGATACTTCTTAATGTAATTTTGGACACTTAACTTTTGCATGATCAAAACAAGATGATAATTACTGTCGGATTTCGATAAACTCCTAAGTGAGGCTATGGCATCCCCAACTGTAAAGATTTGGGAACCACAGGCCATTTAGATGGTCATTGCCGTTTCCTTCTGTTTCATATTCTCGATGAAGGCGATACTAAGAATACTACCATTCTGGAACGTGCTGTAAATATACCAACGTAAAACATACCGCGTATATATTATTTCATATGATACCAACTGAAGTCCCGATATTGCCCGGGCTTTTGGCAGCTTTTTTTTTTAAATCTTAAAGTTACTTTATTTTTCTTATTTAGGTCAATTATTTAGGAAATTTGTGCATTTTAAATTAAATTTGTTAAATTTTCAAACGAAATATTGTATTATATAACACAAATTTCAAATCATATAATCAAACCACAAAATAAATCAATACATAATCAAGTCAACACAGTTTTCAGAATTTTAATTTTAGTTAAATAAAAATCATAAAAAAATAAATCCGAGAACGTGTTTTGTGACGAAAATACCTCAGTTTTTTCTATTTATTTAACGTCTTACAAACTGAAATATTTCAGATTTTTTTTACACACCTATTTTGTTTGGTCATTATTGAAAAATCATAAATAATTATGATCAAAAAATACTTACAAGAACTTACTTACATTCAAGTAAGCAAAAACAAATATTTGAATGTGTAAGGCTGAGCGTACTGAGAATGAGCATGTTGCTATTTCTCCGAAACCGCAACAATTAGCTGTGAAATAATTGAGAAAAAACTATTCTATTTTGTCACGCGTTATGTTCGGCCTTTTGACTATCGATGACTGACTTCCGGCGCATTTCCCAGGAAGAAAAAAACCCGTAAAGCTCTGGACTTGTTTCGGGAACAAGCCATCGCCTGTGGCGGAAATGCATGGACAAATAATAAAACTGCATATTTGCAACAAGGCACCACCGGAAATGGACAAAGCCATTTTAGTCTAAATTCATTTGCAAGTTGCGGTGTCTGAAACAACCATTGGTTCGGAAAGCGCGGGAGGGCTGCAAAATATCCACAATTTCCTACTATTCCCGGCCATTTTTAGACGCAATCAACATTATTGTCAATAAACATTCAATTCAGTTTTTAGTTTTACTTTCAGCTTTTGGAAAGAGGGGTCCGTAGTTGAGAATATTTTTATTTCATCTAATGTGATGGTTGTGACATGTTTCAAAGCATATTTTTGTGGTTATGTGAATTGACCATATTTTATCCGCTTACTGGAATAACATGAAACTTTAGATGCAATTATTAGTGAAAAAAATTTAACATTAAATATGTATTCGCTAAATTATCTATTACAATCAGCTTAGATAAATCATTAAAAAGCTTTGGTATTTTTGTTGATCTGTAATAACATTTCTACCGTATAAATCTGTTGCCAAACAAATTCCAAAATTAATTTCTGCGGATTGACAAAGCAACCAATTAGTTAAAATTATTTATAAAAAAACACAACGTTGTGAAAACCAATGAAACTTTAAGTCTTCATCTTACAAATGATTTTGGCACACCACAAGGCTCTGTCTTGGGTATATTACTATTTATCAAGAATATTAACGATGAAACCGACGACACAATCATCATCATCGTAGTAAAGTGGTTGAGTGGGCATAGCGTTTGGGTTCCACCCAGGCGTTCCGTGTTCGATTCCTCGGCTGGCTAAGTCCTCCATCACAACACAAGCAACATCTTCCGCTTAGTGTGGTGGTAGTAGGAGATTTTCAAATGTTGTTGGGTTATTCGTAACCCGGGAATGTTTGTCTTTCTTTTTAAAATTTAAAAAAAAAATTTAAAAAATGGGTCAGATCTGGAATATTACAAAGGTTAATGCAAATAATGACAAGAAAATCCTAAATTACTGGTTCGATACAAACCTGATATCAATAAATATAACGAACGTATTTAAATAATTATACACAACAAAAATATATCAAAGGTGCATGTAATATCACATGCTTCATTCTAATAGACTGAAATAATAATAAATAAATAAAAGTCTCGGATTAATAAATTGTAGTCCAAAATAAACAGATACTTAGGTTTCCATTTGTAATGTGCATCTTCCAGTTGCAGAGAATTGTAAAGCTGCAAGCAATTTATTGCATGGTAAAATTGGGCTCAAAACATATTAAAAATACACGTTTTTCGTCATCTTAAAACGGTTGTGAAACTCTCCGTGATTTAATATTTCGATTTAATATTCTGTTTAAAAAAAGTGTCCTTTTACGTTTTTGATTATGCTTTTATTCAAATTAAAAAATCAAATCATTATGTTGTACTTTTATTTATAGCTAGATTAACCCTTGTATTTCATATTATTATTTATAACAATAAATTATTATTAGATGGGGAGATATGTACGTATAAAAATGTGTAAGCTATGTTAAGGTGATGGAAAACTAATTACTTTTACTCTAATCGTGAAAAATAAATGTTAACAAACGTCTTAATATTATTAGCATTAGCAACTAATAAGTAAAGAAAATGTAATATTATATTTGAGGATATTCCTGGATGTTAAATAAAAGCGATGTAGGAATATCGGAATAATTGATAAGATTTGATATGAACATATAAATAACAAATGATAAGAACTAAATTGTTACTGGGATCTATATTAGAAGAAAATATATCCCCTTCCTGAAAGAGTTGTCTCCAGACAGCTTTCTTCCACAAAAGTCTCTCTAACATTAAAATTTGCATTTATTTTTAGTGGGGTTCTTAAAAATATCGGAAGAAAAATAGTGATGGTTCTATAAATTTTACTCCATTTTTTAAAAGAATGATATTGATTTGGTATCAATTGACACGTGATTAATGTGGATAGATAGGTACTAACCATATTAAAAAGTATACCTACCCACTTTGATGCCACTGAGATATTCGGATACAAATAACCTTTAATCGTTGTTTTAAATATTCGACTATTTCCATAATTCTGACTTATAAAACAGCTGATTTAACTATCCACAATGTTTAAAATTCAAGGTTCAGAAGAATGCTCCACGAACTACTGTGGTATCCAGTAGCCACCCAGATATTAAAGTATAAAACAAACTTTTTCATGTTAGACATTTTCAGAAATATAAACATTCCGACACAATATGTTATACTGATTTACATTTGAAGAAACATCAATTTGAATTCAAGGTCCTCTTAACAATGGGAAGCGTATGTATTTATTCAAATTCTATGTATTTTATTATAAATATTTACGTAAAGCACAAAATGCATGACATGAGACAGACATTATTTTAGCTCCAGTGTTTGGTTGCGACGTTGCTGACTTTTGTTTCTACAATTAAACGAGTATTTTTTAGTAAATTTGATAGTTTCCTCCACAAAGTAGGTCAAATTATTACAGAATGTAATATTTGATACAATATTTACCTACATAACACTTGTAAATACGTTTCAGTAGAAGGTATATTTAAACTTCAGGATAGCTTTCTCACAACGTCTGAAGTAAAATGAGCTTTGTAATACCAGTATTCATACAAAATACTGATCTAAAAAAAAATCGTTTTCGGCTACAACAACATCAGTAATGCCATTTTTTTTTAATATTGTCATTCTAGCACACCCAAAAGTCACGAGCTGCCACTGCTACCTTCATAACTTTAAGCTGCTAAAACGATTTAGTGAGTGAAATCTGTGTTTCCGAGTTAAAGTCAATTTTTCCATTTTGGGGTGCAATTGATCAATTTTATTCATTTTTATCGAAATTATTTTTCTATATAGTGAATCGATTTAGTAGGCTTATTTGGGTCCTAGGAGCCGAAAGGTATCGTTTGGTGGTATCAATTTTCTTCCAATTTGGTGTGGATCATAAATTTATAAATTTATCATTTAATATTGTGATTAAGTGTTAAATTTGTACAACGTAACCCCTATTAATCAAGTCAGCAGCTCGAATATGTATCTTCGCTTTGAGCCGGGGCCGGGGGCACCAAAGCTAAAAGCCTGCTGCGGGCTGCAACCAGCGGTCGACCAAACTTCCAAGTCGGATGTGCCGAGGTCCAACCTAATAATTGCATGCACTTTGTAGCCGCTCTAAAGAGGTTATTTATTTATTTAGCGGCTGCATCACCATTGTTGTCGCTGCCAGGTGGGCGTATTGTGCTTTCTTGGGAGTTGGGAGCAAACGCGTGGACAAACGGAATGGGGGTATTTGTAATGAGATCAAACTATGTATTGGGTGATTGGATGGTCAGAAACTTGACAACCTCCGTGATTCAGAAAGCCACGAGCCAAAATTTTGTTTATTCTTAGTACTGTTGTTTAAAAGAAATTAAAATTTCATCAAATATTTAAAGTTAATTTTCACGTTCTGTGTAAGTTCTATTCAATTTTGGTTTTTATATTATTATAGGCCAGTTGCTTAATACAACTTAAATAATCACAGTACTTCAATAGAACTTTCACAGAACGTGAACATTAACTTAATGAACAAATATTTGATAAAAAAAAAATTTACAATTTACCTTAGTGTGTCTTATATTATCACGAATATAGGTAATAGGCACAAAAATTACTGAGAAACGTTCGATTTCAAGGGCCAAAGTGATGTATATTTATTTTTTGAGAAATAAAAAATTAATCTAGGGAAACTATCACAAATAATCTTAGCCATAATACTTTCTTTTTTTAAATTGTGCGTCGTGGACGTTCACACATTATCGATGAAAAAAATAATCATTGAAGTAAAACTTCTTACGAACGCTTGACTTGGGGAGTAAGCTGGCGAATGCTTGACGAGAGCGTTACGAAAATATAGCGTTACGAAAAGTGTGATCGACCGAGGTGAACGATAATAAATTTAAATAAATATTTGTAGAAAATTAATATATGTGTAGATATATATAATAAAATTAATATAAAATGTATGTATATATCATACATATAAACGTGTATATATACACATACGTATAGATGGAGCTAAAGAAGTTTTACTTTAATCGTGTGGTCTAAAGCACACTCGTTTTTTTTAGTAATTTACGTTTATATTTTTATGGAAATGGTTAATTTTTT
Organism: Limnephilus auricula; assembly: GCA_951813805.1. Lineage (NCBI taxonomy): Eukaryota > Metazoa > Arthropoda > Insecta > Trichoptera > Limnephilidae > Limnephilus > Limnephilus auricula. The sequence goes on from OX638391.1 coordinate 37,263,462, forward strand.
TTTAATTCTGTTCAAGCGAAATGATAAAAAAAGGCTTTAATTAATTATTTTTATATTTTTTAGTATTGGTTTTGTTAAAAATACATAGTAAAAATTAATTTAAAATAGTAGTTACTCACCTTAAATTCCGACGTGCGCAAGTAAATTTTGTTTGAGATTCTCCTTTGAGTTTAGGTTTTTTCACAATTTTATAAAAATATCTTGTATATTTCAGTACCGCCCTTCAGGATCGGAACGTTGCTTAAAATGGTTTCAGATGTGTTTGGTGCGATCCTTCCCCTCCCCACAATCTTCAGCCTTAAAAAATACCCCAATTGAGGAGCTTTTTTTTTCAATACTCAACATAATTTATATCAAACATCTTTTTTTTGTTGAAAATTCATCTGTAATTAAACAAATAAATCTATCAAATTTTAACGGTAAGCGAAGATATATTTTTTAAACTCAATAGTATCTACTTACTAGTACTTACCTATCAGAAAGTTACAAATGCCGCACATTATCTGCTAGAGCGCATAACATGGCGGAATCCGCTCAGACTGGTAACCAACAAACAAAATAAAATAACGTTCAATTTTATATAAGAAAAACTCTGTTTTTAACTTTTGGAGGTTATTCCCATCAATGTAAAATATCATTGAGAAGAAGATAACAATAACAATCTTTTTTTTTTAAATATGAAAATTTAAATATGAACAAGACAATGAGACGTGAGGTACTGAGTTCGAGTCCAGTTGCGACCATTATCTTTTATTATTTTTATATGTCTTGTTAATTTTCATATTAAAAAAAACAAGTGTGCTTTAGACCACACGGCTGAATTAAATACTTCTTTAGCTCCATCTATATGTATGTCCATATATATGTTTATATGTATAAAATATATACATGTACATACATACATTAATTTTCTACAAATATTTATATTAATTTGTTATCATTCACCTCGTTCGATCATGCCATGCGCTCCCCTCCGCGTTTGGCGCGTCACTGGTATTTCAAAATACTGACTGAAATATTTCATGCACTGGCTATGAGAGGAACGCAACGCATTTCAATTTCCGTTACACATTCGCCAACTTACCCACCAAGTCAAGCCTGCGAAAAGAAGTATTTACTTCAAAAAAGATTATTATTGTTATCTTCTTCTTCAAAAAAATAACATTGTTTGATTGTTAAAAAATAGAAGTCTCGTGGTATTTTTTATGACATTTTAAAGTTTTGTAACGACGTAAGTTAGTTTATATGACGTAATATATTCGCATGCTGGTCAGGTGATATATTAAGAAGTATAAAAACTGATGAAGGTGTACCGTTGAAAGCACGGTTTTTCCACCTCCTTTTCACTCAAGATCGACGCGTTCAACGGAAAGAGAGGTTGCAACGGAATTCTCAGCAACAGGGCTCTTTGCTTTTGCTAAAATCGTGAAATTTATTTGACAAGTCGCATTCCGCAGCTGCGCAGTTTTCAGCTGCTGTTTCAAGGGTTCAAACTTAACCCACATAATACAGAGAAATAAATCTTAGTGAATTATTATTATTTGCGTGAGAATCGAACGCGTAACCTGTAAGTAGTTAAGTCATTAACAATTTAGTGGCACCTTCGTCTGCATATATCTTCAAACGGTTAAGGCGATGCACCACGTAGTGTAAAATCGGGATAAGAGCGCCAACAAGCTCATTATGTAGATGGCGATAAGGATTAAATTCCCGTTTAACACCAGCGTGGTTGAAGTAAAACTTATTTGCCTAAAAACTAAATAAAAACGTACAATTTTTTACGCGGTGGAACATGATTAGGATGTTTATTTTATCGTTTATAATTATTTATAGATGAAGGGGTATAATTATCCTGCGATTCAGCCATTTGAATTTTAAACATCACTATTTTATTGTCACACTATTGCCACTTTTTACTTCAATAGCTTGAATTATTATATCATTGAAGAAGAAAATAACAATAATAATCTAATTTTTTAAATAATATAATATTGTTAATTCTGAAATTTGAAATATGAAGTTGACAATTACGACAGTCTCATAATAGATCGCAGTAGCCCAATTGGTAGAGGTGTATTTCCCGGTAAGACGTAAGGTTCTGGGTTCGAGTCCCAGTTGCGACCGTTATCTTTTATTATTTTTCTGTGTCTTGTTCATTTTCATATTTAAAAAAATTAGATTATTATTGTTATTTTCTTCTTCAATGATATATTACAATGATGGGAATAACCTTCAAAAGTTAAAAAGAGAGTTTTTCTTATAAAAATATGAATTATTATAAATTATATTAGTCTTAGTGAACTGTTATTTATTCAAATTAAATGAAACAAATAACTTTCTGTCTATATATTCACAATTATCGACATGTTTTGAAACCGATGGTTTCTTCGCCAGAATAAGTTATGATGAGAAGTTTTTGATACAATCCTTATCGATCGACTGTGCTAGGGATCCAGGGGGCCTAGTCTATATCTCTCACAGCGCCCGTAACGCGGGTTTAGCTACGTCACGAATCCGTATTAACCCTCCTCTGACCGTGCTAAAAACTTTCTCGCGCTCCGATGCTGTACACTCAGTAAATATTAGTGTAATGTATTTATTTAATCCAATACATAAATGTATTGTTGAGGAATACCTAAAATGTTAACTCTATGTTTAGTATATTTACAAAGATATTTCAGTAAATACAAACCGTGACCGCTTAGTTGGCAGCACCGTCAAGAAAGGTTAAACGGCAAACGTGCTTGTTTGTGAAACCGAAAGATCGAGACTAGGCCCCCAGGCCACCTAGCATAATCGCTCGATAAGGATTGATAGGATAACTTTCATTGACTTCTCATCGTTCCCTAGGCAAACTGCAAATTGTTAACGTGCAAACAACAGTTGACGTCGAATATATTAAGAACACTTCGTCTTTGTGAACTGTTATTTATTCGTAGACGATCTGCAGTCATTCTAGGGGACGATGGAAAGTTACCGAAAGATAACTATAGATAGGATAACTTCTCATCGTTCCCTAGCATGACTAGAAATCGCTGAAGAATAAGTGACAGTCTACAATGACTAAGTGTCCTTAATATATTCGACATCGACTGTGTCTGCGACATAAATTGTGTCTACATATTGAATTGGGTTGGGTTTAAATTTTCAAAAGTACCAATTGGCGATCCCTTAATAAGTTTTGATAACTCATGAGAGTGCAACTTAAAATAAAAAATAAAAAAAAACTGTTGTTTTTACGTTAGCGGTTTACAGTTGTCCTAGGGAACGATGAGAAGTTACCGAAAGTTATCCTGTTAATCCTTATCGATCGAGTGTGCTAGGACCCATGGTTTATTGTATTTACCCTCTGCAATATCGGCTTTGGTAATAATAAAGTCGAATTTATTTTATGGCCGGTTGAGTATATAATTGCATGGTGAGGCACAAACACGCTTAATTAACTTAAATATTATTTGATTATTATTTGATGACGAGTGGCGGCTTGCTTCTGAGAAATATCGTCAATCAAGAAATATTGCAATAAAACATAACCATTATATTAATGTTTAATGATCATTAATATTTTATTGTAAATCAAAAGATGAGCTTTATATCAATATACTTCTGATTGTCTTGATATTATCTGAATAGTTATTGCAGTAAATACTTATTTACGCACGCTTGACTTGATGGGTAAACTGGCGAATGCGTTACGGAAATTACAGCGTTACGAGAGTCGTAATATCGGGCGTTACGAACGTTACGGAGGCGAACGATAATACATTTTAATTTTATTTATTTATTTATTGTTTCTTCACATTTTAGGTATAACAGTTTACAATACAATTTTTAACCTCACTAGGACAAGCCTGTGTTGAGGTTAACAATTATTTACTTAAAGTAACAAAAATAACGCAAAAGGAAAAACAAAAATAATACTTCAAAAAACAAAAATAATATTTCAAAAAACACAAAATAATATAGGTAAAAATTTGTTAATTTTTAAGTTCATTCCTCACAATCTAATCGTAACAACAGTGCTCAAATCCATAGTACTGACTTTTGGGATGGGTGCTGGAATTTATTTTAAACTTTATTAGAATTAAATCAACAATCCCATTCTAAGCGTAATTCCCATAATAAAATTAATCAAAATTTCGTTTAGAGTGTGCGAACTCAGTGCATTGAAACGAATGATTTGTCATGATGATTGGAAACAATCCAAAAGAATCTTCAATATAGATTCTTATACACTGATGATTGGAATGGTTTTATTCAATGCCAGAAAGAAAATTAGATTACCAAAGAAAAATTTACTTCAGTCGTGTGGTCTAAAGCACACTCGTATTTTTTATTACAAACCTCTCCCTTTTAATACTTCTCATTACTACTTCATTAGCATTCAGTTCACTAGATTTTAACATAAAAGTAATCGTGATTTCTTTTAGTAATCGAAATTCAACAAATTCGACGAAAATGATATTATAAATCCAATTATATTATTATTAAACAAGTTTTTAATCTCTAGTTTATACATAATAATGTTAATAAAAAATTAATGGCACGGAAAAAGAAAAATTTTAAACGGAACACACTAAAAACTGGCAAAAATGCGACTGACAAAATTGACGAGATAGATAATGAAGTTTATCAATTCCGTTTAAATTAACGATTTAATTTTTGACCAATGTTCTTATATTTCATTTTTTAACTTACTAACAAAAACAAAAATATTAATAATTTATTTATTTATTGATATAATCCTGTACACTAACTAATAGGTAGGTACACAAATGATTATCTTTGAATTGATTTATTTGTAATTAGGTAATACTTCCTTTTCTAAAAACACCTTCCATCTCCTACCACAACTACTTTCACTTAGCCAGATACTTCCCCACCTTCCTCTCCTTCCCCTCCCCGCTACCTTCAGACTAACAACATACCCCAATTAGGGGTGCCATAGTCTCATCTGGATCAAGACGGGAGTAGTTAGGACTCTTGGGCGGTATGCATATAATTTTTTTTAAAACGAGTGTGCTTTAGACCACACAACTGAAGTAAATACTTCTTTAGTTCCGTCTATGTGTATGTCCATTTAAATGTTTATATGTATAACATACATACATGTATATACATATATTAATTTTCTACAAAAATTTATTTAAATTTATTATCAATCGCCTCGCCCGATCAAGCCGTGCGCATCCACGTCCGCTCCCCGCTGCGTTTGGCGCGTCACTGGTATTTTAAAATACTGACTGAAATATTTCACGCACTGGCTATGAGAGGAAGAGAGAAAGAAAAATATAAAATCTCTCTCTTGCTTCTACAGTAAGCGCGTTCGCCTCGCAACGCATTTCAATTTCCGTTACACTTTCGCCAGCTTACCCCCCAAGTTAAGCGTGCGTAAGGAAGTATTTACTCAAAAAACAAAAAATGTTTCACGACATTCCTCAATTGGGAACTAAGGAAGTCATAATTCCACTCCGGTCAGTTAGAATTTCCCCCAAAATCCTCCTAAAACACCTACCGTCCATTATTATTAACATAGGCTTCCCTCAGAAGTCAGGTTATGTAAATTAACTGTAAATGTATAAAAATCCAAAAACTCACAAAATAAACCTAATATGTACAACATTATAAATTTAATGGTTGTAAAAGACAATAATTCGGTATTATTTGCAGGTCAAGTGGATACAGATGATGATCAGATATCAAATAATGAAACACAAATATGAACCGGCGAATCGGAGGGATCGGGTGTCAGGTGTCGCGCTGCCCGACCTCGTGTCGCCCGCGCCCGGGTCAACTCACACGACCTTACGCCACTGGAAAATACACACGTTACGCTAATCAAATAACAACATGACTCACGTAACGCCGTTATTATTTTAAGTCTGGATTTTTTGGTCGTTGTTGAAACATATTTCCTTAAGTTTGTGGGTTTATTTAACATTAGCTCCAATCAATACCCCTCTTTTGACCGTCTTTTGAGGAAAGGAAGAAAATGAAGTTTTGGGAAGTAAAAATGTATGATAGGTGGGTAGAAATCCAGAAACGCCGCTATTATTTTAACTGTGGATTTTTCTGGTCATTGGTGAAAAATACTTCCTTAAATTTGTGTTTTTTATTTGCATTACCTCCCCACTCAATGCCCCTCTTTTGAAGGTCTTTTGGGGGAAGGAAGAAGATGAAGTTCTGGGAATTAGAAGGTATGATAAGTGGATAGGAGTCTCCAGGAGTGACGGATATATGATTCCACTACTCGATGTTCAAAGGGGTCAAAAGGTCTCCCTCAACCAATCTATCAGGCCAAGATCGAAACAAACCTCATAAACCCTTGCTAGGTCGCCAAACATGGCAGACGTGTTGTTTATATAATAAACTAGCTAACCCGCCCACGTGTTGCTGTGGCTAACGATACACAACACCATCTACTGGATAGTTACCTAACCTAGGTAACTAAGTGTTGTCAATAAATTAACTCACGCCACCATCTGTCAGAAACTTATTAAGCTTACAAATAATTGTCCCATAAAAAACATTTAATTCGCAATAATAAATATTGATGTCAATAATTGATATAAAAACTATCTTTTACGTTGGACCAAATTACAAACAGTAATCCAAATTTCATCAAAATCGGTTAAGTATTTTCGGAGTTTATCTCAGACGAACATTGTGACACGAAATTTTTAAAAATAAAGATTGTTCCGGGGACGGTGGTACCCACATCCGCCTCCCAAATTGATGGAGTGCTTGTGACAGAACTGATAAAATTCTCTGAATTTCAAAAGACGGGCGTTTTTTTGGTGGCACTCATTTTGCAAACTCGTGATATATCATTTAATTTCTGGTTAAATTTCCCCATATCTGTGGTAATAATACGAATAACAGTATTATAAAATGTGATGCATTCATATTTTCAATATTTTCTGAAAATACAATAAATACTTATTTTTTAAATAGTTTAGGATACAAAAAGTAGCCTTAAAATAACCTATTGAAAATGAAGCGTTACAAAAAGAGGATTTAATGACCTATTGATAATGATGTACTATTTTTTTTATTATTTATTTATTGGTAAGAGACAAACTATATATAAAATATAAAGATAAATATATAAATTGTTAAATGAAGTCAAGCCACACATACACACACGCCATAATGGGCTTTTACATTCTAGTTTATAAGTTGAGTATCACAGTTATTTAAAATACTTCAAAATTGGAACACTAAAGAAAACATAATACTTATAATGAAAAAAATGTAGCAACACAAGCATTTAATAAAATAAAATTTGGTAAAAATGATAAGATATTTCAACATTATTAGGTATTTAATACAAACAAAAATTTCAGAAATTATATAGGTACGTCTATTTTTGTCTAGATATATAAAAGAATTGGAATAAATTTTTGTACTGATTATTTTTAAAGGTGAAATAGGTACGTCTATTTTTGTCTAGATATATAAAAGAATTGGAATAAAAATATTTGTACTGATTATTTTTGAGGTGAAATATATCTCCCAGATCAGTAAAAAGGTTAAATTAAGCAAAATATGTTAGGTACATGGATGTTATGTAAGTATTTCCATTTTTTGAAGCATTCTGTCTTTTCGATATCAAAACGGAACAAAATTAGGTGTCATCGGTTTCGAAACAAACTTACATAATTAGGAATCTATACTAATAAATTCCCTACTACGAACTAGCTATGAATATTTTTTAAAACGGAGGTGTGGCGACGAGAGGGGGGCGGGGGATGGTAGCTGTAGCGGTAGTGGATAGCAGGGAGTTTTTTTTTTTTTTTTTAATTAAACCCGCTAAACTACTTATGTAGTTTGTCAGCAGGGACATAGAGACAACATTTTATACAATTACATGATACAATTTAAACGGTGAAACATGAATTTGAAAAGTCGCTGTTTCTCACACTGGCAGGTGTTTATGGGCTGATCACGCATCGGAAAACCTTCTGATTTATTCGTGAACGAATCTGACGGAAAAAAATTGTTTGGCTAAAAGCACTTCAATAAACAGAACTTATTTACTGTCTTTATATATTATATTTGTAGAAAATTTAAAAAATATATATATTCTGTAATTATCAAATACTACAAAAAATTATATGCAATGGTATTCATAGAATTACAATACAAAAAACAAGTTAATCAAAAATTAAGAATTTGTATATAAGTTACTGCAGGTAAATATTTTAGGAATTTTGTTGTTAGGAATTAAGTAAAGGTATATATAAGTATAGGTTAGGTTATGTAGTGTAAAACACACTTGCGATGACAGTTCACAAAACTGCAGTATATAAAAACTGTTATTATAATTATATTTTTATAAACATCTTGTATTTAAAATTTGTCGACTTAACATGTTGTATTTATTCGTACCAATGTATTTGTCCATCCATGGAAATGTATTCTTCAATAATCTGATGTAAATAAGGATTAGATGACTTATCTATTATTTACTCAATATTTACGTTAATGCCAAAAATTATTAAAAAAAAAACTGCTTAGACGAGCAAAATATATGATGCTCAACTATATATTAAATTTTAAATTACATTTCCTCACTCCCAGTGATCAGTGAGCAGTGACCCTGACTCCTACTTCATTTTACTCTACATTAACTTAACGAGCGTACTTAATTCAGTAAATTAATAACTCAACTGCTGGTCATATTCAATTACTTTTGTTTAGTAATGTACAGAAATTGAGGTATAATCAGGGTTCACAGTTCACTGTTTGCTCTCTACAATCGCTGAAATAAACATATTTCTTTAAATTCATTGTTTTCTTTGTATCTTACTCTTAGCAGGAGAAAAATAATCATTATTGTAGGATAACTCATTAAGATGGTATAACCAGACAATACCGGAAATTTACTCCTTTTTAAATCAAATTCTAGATTTTGAAAGATTGTTATTTTATCCTGTAAACGCTCTTTTTAAATTTTGAAGAAAAACTAAGTTAATTTTTAATATACTAAGGTTACTACCGTTGGTCGTTGGCAGATTTGTTAAATTTTAGCTCAACTAACGTAATTCGATACGTTTATTTATTTAGCAGAGGTGCAGGGTTTCAAGGGGTGAGGTTTGTCCGTATCTTGGCGACTGATGGGTCTGCCCAATCTCCCCTCATACATTTTTCCTTCCCAGAACTTTCCCTCCTTCTTTTCCTAAACATACCCTCCACATAGCATCCACAAAAATGATACAGGCTCTTTGGAAAATTATTTTCCTCAGGGCCTCCTGTGTGGAGCTAAGGAAAATAATTAAATAAAACTTATGAAAAAAAAAAGATAATGGTTGCAACTGGGACTCCAATCAAGGACCTAACCTGGACTTACCGGGACTAGCGCTCTACCGAACGAGCTATTGTCACCTCATTGCATATCGTCATTTTTGTCGATCAACTTCCTAATTAAATAATTACTAACATTATGTTCAATTCTTTCTGGCGTACTTTATTTTTTATGTAAAAACCGCAGATGAGTCCCAACAGTTCCCGCCTGTATCTGTGGAATCCCCAATTGGGATATATTGTAAGGCTGAAGCTAGTGGGGACTGAAAAGAGATTCAAAGAGGAAGATGAGGAAGTACTTGGCTTTTCAGATCTGGCTAGCAAATATGGATAAAGCCATTTCAAGCCAAGTTTCAATTCTGAAACGTGATCATACACTTTATAAACAAATCAGTTCCAATTTAAATGAAGAAAAAAATCTGTAACAAATATTATATTAGTTGGTTGTTTTTTATCGATGATTGTCTGAATTATTCACATAATCGATTACAATTCTCAAAATTAAACTTAAATTCAAAGCAAATCCGAGTAAATTCAACCAGCGTTACACAGACTTACCTTGTTTAAGTTTAATATTTTTAGAATGAAAAAAGTTCCAATTAATAAAATAAATGAGTTCGTACGAAATCAGGCTTAAGAAAGAAAAACAAGCTATTTAATCGAATACTATTTGGTTTTCTGGTAGTGATTGATCAATTTGCTTTGATAACTTCAGGTGTGTAGACTAGAATCTTCAGTGCGTGGAGTAGACAATATTAATATAACCATCTTACTAATGGAAAACATATCAATAAAACATCAAAGACGTGTAACGCGATTAACTAAATATTTGGACGCGGCGTTTGTAAAGAAAATTCTCAGAACTAAGAACAAACCGATGTAAAGTAATCTGGAATCTAAATACTGTGGATGTGGATAGCGTGGATATTTATAAATACAACGTTTTGTTTTTGTTTTCAACGTTTGAAATTAAACGAAATATTTTTTTTTCATATTTTTGCTTATTTTTTCATATATTCTTGATCTCAAAAACAGTAAAAATGCAGAAACTAAACTATAAACATCTCTAATGCAAAAAACTACAAAATCGCGTATCCGATATTGTTCTTCGTTGATCAGAAAAACCTTCAAAAGTTATTACCAAAAAAAAGAGTTTTCCTAATAAAAAAATTATAGATAATGAAATAAAATAATGTATTTATTCATTTAAATTTAGACCATTCGAAAAGGGTCATATAAATAAAATTGGATATGTTTATCCGAGACACTATCTAGGTTACAAACCAGTGCTTTGAACATTTGCTTCCATTTAAAAAGGTAACTGCCAAAAATATGGAAAAAAAATGCCCGAAGATAATATTATTAATTCTGAATTTGAAATATGAGATTGACAAAAATAACTTTAAAAAGGAGGTCTCAGTGGCTGAATTGGTTGAGACGTTCTTCCCGGTAAGACGGCAGATCAGACCGGGTTTGAGACCTTATCATATTTCTTATAAATTTGTTAGTATTATGTTCTTCTTAAATCAAATATTACATTGATGGGATTAACCGTCAAAAGTTCTCTAATTTAAAAAAATAATATTCATTTAGACTTAATAAAAGGTTAACAGGTGTCCCATATATCCGAGACACTACCCAGATTACAAACCGGGTCTTTGAACATTTGTATCCATTTAAAAAGGGAGCTCGAATTGCTTTTTTAACTTGCTGAAACCTAAACAATATTCATAATGTAACGTCATTATTAAACAATTAAGGTAGATTCAGACTGAGTCGACGTACGTACGCATCGCTACGCCAAACAATGCTTAGCAACCATACATTTTCTATGAAAATGGCAACAGACATCGCACGTCGCGTTGCGTGTGGCCAATGTGATTCTAAAACATAAATTTTCATTGTAAATCTATGGTTGCTTAGTAGCCCAGATATTGTTAGGCGTAGCGATGCATACGTACGTCGACCCAGTCTGAATCTACCATTAAGAACACATTTACAAATTTCAAAATACCCATGTAGGAGAATTTATTATTTTCCCAGAAAATCGGTTTAACCGATGATAAATATATTTACTCACTTTCAAAATTGATATTTTAAACCGTATAAATATTGTCGTCTAAATGTGGAACACTACTTTGGAAATGGCCTTGTAAGCCGAAACAGCTGTCACAATAATAAAAACTAAAACACTTGCAGAACAATAACATTACTAAAATTAATTTAAGTTAAATTTTAAAAAATTAAATACAGTTCTACGAATTAAACAAAAAAACAATAAAAAACTAAATCTTTGGAAAATTTTATTTTATAATTTAAAACACGAATAAAGAAAAACAACTCCCATCGTACATATTAGATATTTTCTACACCTTTTGATTAAACAATACCTATATTCGGTTTGGTGTGGTGTTACATAAAAAATATGCCGCGCTGCCTTTCCTCTAAATGTTGCCATTATTTTGGTTGCATCTGTACAACAATTATTTATTTCCGCCTACATACAAAAGAAATTATTCACATGGTGACCCCGTCACGCTTCATATATGAAGTACGTGAGCGAACTGTGAAACTTATAATAAAAGATTCCAGCTCAGTTCAGCTGAGCGCTCACTAAGCCATGATTCATATATAAAAACCCACCTACGCTCAATTAGTTGCCAGTTAACATGGCAAATTATAACAAATGATTTAGATTAAGAAAATACTAATTCGTCCATTAAGAATTTAGAATTTAGATGTACAAAGACTAAGTTGTTTACGTTTATAGGTACGAAGACGCGGCAGACTATAAAAATAGAATTATTGTGCATACCTTATAGTTTAGAAGCATTGGGAAGTTTTTTCGTAATACTGAGATAAACACTCCCATTTTTACTGACAATTAAACGGTTTCATGTCAGTTGATCCCCGACATTTGGCCCCTCAGCATCGACAGGTTTGGGAAAATTTTGGTATACCTGCACGGAGAAATTTTTTTTTCGAAAAACGATAATTTCAATAGTAAAAACGATCAAAAAAGGGACTGAAGCTCTTACGAACAAATGAACTGTGGTTTAATGTTTATTGGCGGGAAAATGTAAGAATAATTTGTTGGTATACGTACGAAATTACGTATACCAACAAATTATTCTTACATGTTCCCGCCAATAAACATTGAAACACTATTAATTTGTTCGCAAGAACTTCAGTCCCGTTTTTATTAATAAAATTATCGTATTTTAGAATAACATTTTTCTCCATATACTACAAAATATAACTAAGTTTCCTAAGTTGCAAAAAGTATAAAATAATAAAAGTATAAAATATTATTTCATTTAAATGCATCAATGAAAAAACTGCTTATACAATTATACTTTATACACCAACCTATAAGTAGATAAAATCGACACTGAAAATAAATTCGTTCGATATCCATAACAAGGTATTTTTGAAGTCGATTTAAGTTTGAAATTGGCAAATAATATGCAAAATATTTATAATTTTCTAGTAAATATTAATTCAGGGGGCCTAATTGTGGGGTCACCCCATCAGACAGAACACAAATTATTTGAAATATAAATCAGTCCCCAAGCCTTGGATCATCAGCCAAGACAAATGAAACGTCAACGATTTTATTGAAACTTATTTACAAGTATATATTTCCAATGGTAAGATGCTGATGTTTTAAAAATTTAATTGTAATATTGTGTTATTTTTATTTTTGTTGTTCTCAACACAGGAGTTCCTGGTGAGACAGGCACAGACTGGCACAGCACATCACAAGTTTAATGTAATTAATACAGATAAATATGGTTATCTTGGTAACTTTAATTTGTTGTATTTAAATATGTAGTTTTTTATTAGTTTTTCGACTCGTTAACTTTTACTACTCAGCGTTTTGCATTTCGGCAATCTCTAAATTTGTTTGTTACGTTTCGATTCCGGTTCAAAATGGTGCTCCTTTAGACGGTTCAGCAAATATTATTTTAAGTGTGAAATCGTCGTATTTATTAATGAAGTATATAGATAGGTACATAAGTATCTACTTACAAACCTTATGATCTCAAAGAAAATTTTGGTTTTGTTCTAAAAAAGAGAAAATAAGAAACATTTGTCTGCTGTTCGTAGAAGCCCTCTACTGAAGCTATTGAAACAATTTACATTATAAAATGTCCTTCTCAATTCCTGGCGTCAAGGAAACTATACAACACCTTAAATATGTTTGACGGCCTCCTTGGTTGAGTGGTTACCAAACTCGGCTATAAATCCGGAGGTAGGTTAATTTTTTTTTCGTCGATTTTATTAAATCACTAATCAAATTTTAAAATCACTATAACAATTAATCTTAGAACTATTGCATTACACGGTATGATTATTACTTGTATATAATATAATTAGACTTTGCCGATTTTTTTAAATATATAACGGCATTTTACATTAAAACATACATAAAAATTAAAATGGCATTTTTTTATAACAATTTAAAATACGATCATTTTAAATGCATAAATTTGAATGAAAACAGGTACACATTACATAAAAGCACATAATTATAAATTCGTTAAAAAATATATATTAGTGACAATATTGTTAAAATGTAAAAGTATATACAGATAAGATAATTTTTTAAGAAGTGAAAACAGCGTAAAAAAGGATGGAATTCTTTCGTAATTAATGTAGCAATTTACAACTTTTGCACTATTTTTATCATAGGTTCATGTTACAGTCTGGCGATGACCGCAATATGTTGAAACCGATACAATCTAAAAAATGTGGAATAAATTTTAGAATTGCTTTTCTTATATTCTCCCCTTTTAATAGTAAATATTTATGCAACTTTGTAGAAGTAACTTTAAGTAAGAAAACAGAAAACCTCCCTTCATCAGTGAATTTTTTATGGTTTTTACATTTTAGAGTGGAATGCAACGTTGTCATCTAAATAATAATCCAAAAAAGCATTAGTCACTTAACATTATACACACTTATTATACAAATATACATTTAAAATTACACACGCATTTGAAGTCCTCCCTTCTAACCAAGAACCCTATTGAAAATGCTCTAACTTTAGAGTTGTTAGTTACATCACAATGTAATCACTTGTATCCTCGCAATCTCCACCGAACTTATGTTATTCCTGCATTGGATTTATTAAATGCATGCTTCATCTTAAATCCTGATATGATTCACAGTAATACAAACATCTACGTTAAACAAACAAACGCCCGAATATTAAGAGTGGCACGCAGAGCTGTACGGGGAAAGTTTAGTGATTTTAAACTATGTTTCATTGGAATTTGTAACGCGGACCAAACCAAAGTGCAAGTATTTATTTAAAAATATCACGTAGAATACAAACGAATGTTGCTATAGTATAAAATTATGATTAATCTGTATTTGTTTATGCGCAAAGTACTTCAAGCACATACCGTGTCCTCGCTCAAGCCGTGAAGCTTTGGAGGGTTCATGAAAAAGTTTGCAAAAAATGTGATTTTTTTTTTAGTACGCAATTAAAAATGTTAAATAATTATTTCTGTTTGGTTTTCAAAGCGGTCACATGATCACACCTATAATTATTATTTATTCTTATATTTATACAAGCTGTTCAGCTTTTCATCTGTTGTTTTTATGATTTGAAATGTGAAGGTAGCCAATTTATTATCCGAACACGTGTATTATTATTATTATTATAATGTATAATAATGATAATGAATGATATATACTGGTTTTTTTTTCTTTATTTATTGAATTGTTTCTTACATAATTTGAGAATTTTTCAACCACCATGCTAGCATGTTGTGGTGGTCGAATTACTTTGAAGGGTTTTTTCTTAGATTATCGTGAATAACACCCCCCCCCCCCTCAAGGTTTCGCTTTGTTAGCGTGAAACACGGTATATGGGCCATACTAGTGCAATCCTATAATTTTCAATGGTCTGACGGATCCGCTGATCTGCAACCGTAACAGTCATTTATGTTTCAGAGCGATGCATTGAAATGTTTTCATACATAAATCCTCGGTCATGCCAACGCTAGGTATCTTTATATATTATTATTATTTATAGTTTTATCCAATTGGACATAATTTATTTGCACTAGCCGGGATTTGAACCCGCGACCTACGGATAGTAACAGAGAGTAACACTCGACCACGGAGGACGTCAGTTTACCAATATTGCTTGCGAATAAACAATACCATCTTCTGGTAGCATGTTGTAATTTTGTTGGCCAAGTATCTTAAACTGTGCTGGCCAGAGGTGGAAAATAATGCTGGTTGTTAAAATTAGTGTTACAGTGTCCAAATTAATTTAGTTTATAGCAACAAGACCATTTTTAACGCAGCGGACATTATTCAGCATCAGATTGCGAGGAGAATTATTTTTCAGTTTCACATAGCAACGTAATGCTTACAATGAATTATTATGATTATATTACTATTATTTCGAAATAAATTTTTAAGTTTTATTAATTTTAAAATTGATATTCCTATTATTGAAATCAATTAACTTAACTTAACTTATCGAAATTATCTGAAAAGCTAATAACATTTTATCTCCTTCTATTATATAAAATTGTTCATTCAAGGTTGGACTGCCCGGACGCTATAAATTTGCTATCTATACATATACCTCCAAAATATACCAGACGGAATATTTTATTCTACAACAATAACTTCGCTATGAATTCTATGTTAGAAAGAATACATAGGTTGGGCAATGAACTAACCGATGTCGCAGACATATTTAATTTAAACTTCGTCACATTTAAATCCATATAAGTCCACCACTTTTTAAATGTAAATAATGAATGAGAAATCATTTTATTTTATTTCGATTTTCTTTTGTTTCTTTTCTTTTCTTTTATTTTGTTTATTTTTATTAAGGTAATGCATGTGGATTTCGCTTTAGACATATTCTTATTAATTTATCACATTGTGTTTATGCTTTATTTATATACTTTGTAATTTTTTTTATATATGTTATACTGTTGTTATAAATGAAATTTGTATTCGATATGTAAAAGACCAATAGGGCGTCACTAAATAAATAAATAAATAACAATAATACGTCATGTAGTCAATATGTGTAGAAAACATATATTTTAACAGCCCATTGCAGCTCTGGCATTAAGGGTAGATAGAAATTTTGAATAACTCAACAAAAGGCGAACCCTGCATACTCCAGGTACGCCTTGGAATAAGCACAAACTCGAGCTCCGTATGGACATAAAAAATGTATGCACCTGAATTATAAATTGCCTTATATTTTAAGATAAGTTTATGTATATATTTTACTAACCTTACGGCGCAAAGCCTGCACGCCTGTACGCCTACATCAATTATTAAAACGATTTACAAATTTATAAGAGTCGGCCCCCCGTCTGTAGTTTGTCGTTCCCACCCTTTGCCTTTCCCTCCCCTTCTCCCTTCTCATCCCTTCACCAGGCGAACATCCAACCGACCGAGCTACAAACGTCTCAGGTTTAGAACAAGGTGAAATTGCTATTTAAAACGTTGACAGATCTTCCGGCCTCGGCGCGGCGCTATTTTTATAAGTACAGTTGAATTGATGTTATTTTTTATGCATTGATAAGTGTGAAATAATCTTACACAACTGTAAGAAAAATTAATTAATAAATTAAAATATAATAGTGTTTGAAAGAGAGAGTACGAAAACAGTGAGCAGTATAGTTGTGAATGATGAATACTTGCAAGTTGATGAGTTTGTGTATTTGGGAAGTATGTTTACGAGAGATGGGAAGGCTGATGGGGATATTGAAAGAAGGTTAAATGCAGGTAACTTCATTAATGGTGGACTGAATGCTGTTGGCGCCAACAAAAAGCTGTCCAAAGAAGCGAAGCTAGCAGTTCACAATGGAGTGCTGGTACCTACCCTGAAGTATGGCAGTGAAGCATGGAACTGGCATAGAAAGGATGAAAGTAGACTGAATGCTGTAGAAATGAGATCCCTGAGGCGTATGTGTGGTAAAACCATGTATGATCGTGTGAGGAATGTGGAGATCCGAAAATAATGCAAGGCCGATGTGAGCGTCATAAGTAAGATGAAGAAAGGGACGCTTAGATGGTTTGGACATGTAGAGCAAATGAATGAAGAAAGGAGTGTCAAGAGAATATATGACGCAAATGTGAATGGTAGGAGAAGTCGAGGACGCCTGAGGAAGACATGGCACGATCAAGTGAATCAGATACTTGAGTCGGGCCATGTCAAGAGTCAGAATAATAGAAGAGCATGTATGATAAGATGTATGAATGTGAAGGAGGCGAGGAGTGTATGCCAAGACCGAGTTGTTTGGCGGTCCGTCCTCTCTGCCTACCCCTGCGAGGAAACGGCGTGATGGTTAGTTAGTTAAAATATAATAGAAAAAATCAGTGATAATCTAGCTATTATTATTAATTTAGAAATAAATGATTATTGCCTCAATTCATTCATCGGATAAATTTGAGTGTCTTTTGGTAAAACGCTTCTCAACCCTCTAATCTTTCATAATTATAAATAGAATTGCAATATTTAAACATAAAAAATATATAAACACAATTAAACGCTTTCACATGAATTTCAAGACTTTTACTTCTTTAATCTTCGCAAATTCACTTTCTTGATCCATTTTTAAATAAATGAAAACAAATTACTTTGTATACACCACACATATATATATATATATATATATATATATATATATATATATATATATATATATATATATATATAAACACAATTATCTAAATACTTCGAAACTAAAGGGTTCTTCGCCAGGATATATATAGTAAGTCAATGATGTTCATATTATCCTGACGCAGAAACCTTTGGTTTTGAAAATGTAGATAATCGTGATTCTGTAGGAAATAAATGGAGATAATCTGATTATATGTGGTGTATACGAAGTAATTTTTTTTTATTTAATTCAAGACTTATAATTAGTTTTACGAGTTTGTAAAAAATTTTTTTAATGTTTGCTTTAAAGTCTTCATTTTGTGGCTCAAAGGGTTTTACCAAACTTTACATACTTGTTACATTACTAGCTATAGAATTCACATGGGGGGGGGGTAGATCATGGGGGAGGTTGGAAAATGTATTAGGAAGTTTTTTGTGTCCTCAACTTACCACTAGGTTTCTAGCAATGTCTATGAGAACTATTATGGCCGATATGATATCTAGTCCCAAGGAGAGATAGTATGCACATCATCGACGATGTAGCAGCATTCGTGGAAGCAGTAGGTGACGTCATCGACGCCCCAATTAAAAGTAACAAAACATCTTACTTACTTTCCTTTTTTTGCTTACTTTTTTTAAATGCATGTTAAGGGTTACTTGGTTGCGCAGCGTTTAGTTATTTTGCCTATTTACGTTTTTTAAAACGAAAATACAGCGATGATATAATTTGGCGCAATATCAGTGTTAGTAGATGTCACTAAATAGATAACCCGTTGAATTGTGATAAATTTATTGGTATGTTGGTAACGCGCAAGTTCTTCTAAGTATGAAATTACTTGAACGAAGGTTTGTAGAAAATTTATTGTTAGCATAATTTCTACGAATCCTGGACTATAGCAATTGAAAATTGGCGCATTGAGCTCAAAATTTTGAACGGAAACGTCGAATTTGTTTTAATTAGAGCTTAGTTTTTGCAGATTTCTGATCTACAAAACAACGCTTTATATTTATTTACTATATTTTAGTTAATACATTTTTTTGAGTAAATACTTCTTTATGCACGCTTTACTTGGGGGGTCAGCTGGCGAATGTGTAACGGAAATTGAAAAGAGTTGCGAGGCGAACGGGCACTGTAGAAGCTAGAGATATCAGTGCGCGCACACATTTTATTTCTCTCTTCCTCTCATAGCCAGTGCATGAAATATTTCAGTCAGTATTTTGAAATACCTGGCGCTCGCCAAACGCAGTGGAAAGCAAACGGCTTGATCAGGCGAGGCGAATAATAATAAATTTACATATAATATACATACAAAAATATATATGGACATACATATAGATGGAGCTAAAGAAGTATTTACTTCAGTCGTGTGGTCCTAAAGCACACTCGTTTTTTTTTTACATGAATTCCGCAGAAGAGTCCCATCTGGAGCCAGTATGGCATCCCAAATCGGGGTATGTTGTGAGCATGAAGATATTGGGAGGGGATGGAGATGGGAAGACTTAAGGAAGTACCTGGCTATTCAGATCTGGTCACCAAACACTTGCAACGTTTCAATTCTAAAAGGAGGTCTTACTCCAGGGCGGTACTGAGAGTATCTTCCACTCTGGAAAGTGCCGAAAATATTTTATACATTATTTTTAATGAGTTAATCGTTAAAACACAAATTAATCATTATATTCCACTTTTTTTACCTCCATTTAGTCCACTTCTACCTCCAACGCACCTAACGCACTAACGCCGAACGACCGGAACTTACCGAATCCGGTAAGTTCCGGTCCGAATAGTTGAATAATTTTCGATGAGATTTTAGTACGCAATAACATCCCTATTACTATTCCGTAATTTTTTTTGTGTCTTCTCTACTCTTATAATAAAAGCTCTTAACTTAATCTTAAAATTTTCTTCGACGAAGGAACTTAAAATTTTCAGACAATAATACTTGTGCACACATAATACAATATCCCAGCTGTTCCTTCCGTTTTCCCTTTGCCGCGCCTCCCGCACTACTCCACATTTTAGAGTGGAAGATACTTTCAGTATCGCCCTGGTGTAAGACCACAATTCAAAATTTAAATGTTGTTTGAAATGGTTTTAGCCGTGTTTGGTGTCCAGATCTGAATAGCCAGGTACTTTCCAATATCCTTCCCTTACCTACTCCCTACAGCATCACAACATACCCTAAATACGTTTTTTTTTTACATTAGCTCCACACAGGAGGCCCTCAGGGCCTATCATCTTTAAAGATGCTGTATGGAGGGTATTTTTAAGGAAAGGAAGAAGAAGAATTTCAGGGGAGGAAAAAGGCATGAGGGTTGGGTAGGAATCTGCCCCCACCTTCCTTTTCCTCTTTCCCATCTCCTTCCATTACCCACTACCTTCAGCCTCACAACATCCCCAATTAGGGATGGCATAGTCCTTCTGGCTCCAGACGGGAGCAATAAGGACTCGTGTGCGGTATTCATATAAAAAAAAACATGCAGCCTTGTACCCTTGCTGAACTGATAAACCGATACAAGTACTAGAAGTAAGATCAATCGAGGCGCGTAAAAGCAAAGGCAGCAATCTCCATTTCGGCCAGATTGCTATGTTTGCTTTTGAAATTATGTAAAGATTGCCGTCTTTGCTTTTATTTTAAATATTACATACACATATTGTACACACCTATATTACGTACAATATCTGTATGTAATAGTGTACGTAAAAGCAAAAACAGCAATCTTCACGTCATTTCAAAAGCAAACATAGCAATCTGGCCGGAATGGAGATTGCTGCCTTTGCTTTTACACACCTACTTTATCCTTACTTCCGTTAAAAGTGCTTCAGGAATCGAAATTCATTCTTGTGTGAAATAGTTATCCGTCTTCTTGTCTGTGGCCTAGGACTTGAAAGGTCTTATGTAAATTAGCGGCGTAAGATGTCTTTCAAATCGATATAGATCGTACTTCTAGTAATTATACTATGTTCACTGTGTGTAGTGTACACTATGTACCCCAACACTTCGCCAGAACAAAGGTACGCGGGAGATTGGTCCTTTTTACATTATGCCTGCGACAGTTCTCCACCCTTCTTTTTACGACTTGAGTAATAAAACTTTAATACATTTGTAAACAACAAGGTGTTTTACGAATAGAAAACCAATTGTATTAAAGCATTAATATATTGTTATAATAATACATACATATAATGTTTGACACATCATTTATTAAGTATAAACACCTCATAGTAAGATGTTTATCGGAAAAAAGATCAATGATATTTAATTGAATATACCACGTAGTTCTCCTTGACTCAATCTACGAATTGTAATTATCCCATTCTGTTGTTTCTCTACCTTGCATGGTAGGGTATCCTGCTATTATCTAACTCGTATTTGATTTTGTTTTTGTTTATGTTGTTGATTTTGTTTTTGATTTGGAATTTGATTTTGTTTAAGATTTTTTTTATAGATTCAGTTTTATAATTAAATTTTTTGCTTTTGTTTGTTTTGTTTGTAATTCTTATTTAGATGTATTTTGCTTTTTAATTTTATTTTTTGGTTTTGTGTGAATTGTATGTAATGTTGATGTAGATGTACTTTGTAAATAAAAAATAACATTTAAAAGCCCAACAGGGCGTGAAGTACAAATAAATAATGTCACCTTTTTTACAATAGCTCCGCACGGGAGGCTCAGGGGAAAATATTTCCCCTCAGGGTCTTTGTCATCCTTGGGGATGCTGTGTGGAGGGTCTTTTTAGAAAATGAAATAAGTGGAAGTTCTGGGAAGGAAAAAGGTATGATCGATAGGTAGGAATCCGAGGGTCAATGTGTCCAGGAGTAACGGACGTATAAATTTAACCATCCCACTTCGGTGCAAGAGTTCCCAAGAGAGTCCTATTGGAGGGATCAAAAGGTCGCCCTCAGCCAGTCCCTGCCCATCCGGCCCGCCATGCAGTAGGCGGGCAAACGTATCCATCACCAAGACGTAGAATTTTAGACAAACATCAACCCCCCGGACACCCCTCCTAAGTCCCCAATGGTAAAATGCCTAAGACAGGGGCGGGCGTTGGTTATTCAAAAAATGGTTCCCGGGGTAGCGGTACCCATAACCGCCTCCCAAATTGAAAAAATACATAATGTGGTGCTGAAGAAAAATGCTCAGGATTCCTTGACAGCCAGAGGCACAAATGTGTCCATTCTGGAAGATCTAAGAATCCACATTTAGGCTTTCAAATATCTGAACTTATCTTAAGATACCGCTCGTTAAACTGAGGACTCCGCCTTGGGTCACTGACAAAGTGTTTGTCAGAAGAAGCAGAGGAAGGTCGAAAATGCGCTGGAGTGAACAAGTATCACTGGTGTCCGGTAAGTCGGTGTCCTTGGCGCTCCATGCAGCTCAGAACCGCAAGGAGTCCACCATGAAAACTGGAGAAGGAATCACCATCCACAGCAACGGGGAACCAAGGGGCAGCTAGTATATTTTGGTTTTATCTCCTACTTTATAAAGTATACGCGTTGTATATAATAACGCTGCGCGATCACATCAACGGAAAACTTGACTAATTACCACGACTTTTGTATGATTAAAAGGGGATACCCGGTGGTGATTTTTCCATACAAATGTATTCCCTATTTATCTCTCTGGATTTTAACCCTAGAGAAAATGTTGTTTTTACATAAAATAGATATCAACTTCCAGCGTGTCGGTACTTTTTGATTTTTTTTTTTGATAAGTTACTTTTTATAGAAGTTATGATTTTCCAAAAATCAATAAAATTGACTGGTTTAAACGCCGTCAAAAGACGTTCAGTATACAAACTAGACAATGTTTTTTAAAAAAAAAGCAAAACGTACAGACATAAAATATTTTTTCTTATGTAGTTGTTAAAAAAAAATTTAAATCAGTCCACTTTTGGAGGAGAAAAGTGAGGAATACATAACTTCGATTTTAGTTAGGTATTAGTAGCCCAGGGTGCACTGTCCATTTCGCTCAATATCCGGTGAGTAAGAGCAACAGTGACAGCAACAATTTAGTAAAATCTATTTTTCAAATTTCTCCACCACCCGGGTATCATCTTAAACCAGGCATAAGGCCAGCTTTATACCGTAAGATGGTTTTGTTTAGTAAGTGGTTACAACCCAGTTTGATATGGCTTGAATGAATTATCCAAGAAATAAATATATAAAACAATGATTTGCAAAAATACTCTGCGCTGATGGAAAGTTTAGCTTTAATATTATCAAAAGCAACAAAGTAAAAAATTAACAACAAAAAACCAAACAATTCTTAACTTCTGCATTTTCCGGGAAAAATATCTGTAAATGATTTACTTTCAGATACATCACGGAAAGTTTTATAAAACTTTCATTAAAAAAAAAAACTTCAAATGTAGAGAAAAAGTTTGTTTTTTTAAAACTAATTACAACGACAATGCGAGTAGAAAAATGGAAGCTGCTTTAAAAAAGGGTAACTTTGTTCCAATCAATTCAGTTATCACATTTCATCGTGTCGTGTCAATTTCGCATTGAATGGCACGCGAATTGCAAAGCATTCTTACTATCCTGTACAAAACGCTCCATCGCCCGCTTCTCTGAGCGTCGAATAAAATATGCACGAAATGGGAAGCAGGAAAATCCAATGAGATTTATAAATTGCATTGACTAAATAATAATTCAAGTACATCTGCTAAGTTTTAAAGAGATTTTTTTCTACCTCTGTTAGTTTTAATTAATTTTTGACATTTTGGTATATTGAATTCGTTTATTATGTAAAATTATGATATGCTTACCTATTACATTAATTTTGAATTGCAAACGACAAATTTACGATTTGTACCTCCCCAGCCCGGAGCACTCCTGTCCCGATGAGACCTGCCGCTTGGTTTGTTGGGACTTGGAATAAGCTCTCTTCCTTGTTCATCTCATCCCTTCTTAGCTCTTCTTATATCTTATTTTTATTTTCTCCTGTCTCTTCTTGCCTCTTCTTGGCTCACCTTGGTTCTTCTTACATCTTTTTGGCTCTTCCTTGTTCATATCTTCCATTTTTCGCTTTTCTTATCTCTTCTTGTTTCTTCTAGTTTCTCTTTGCTCTTTTTGCCGCTTCTTGGCTCACCTCGGTTTTTCTGACATCTTGTCATTTCTTGCACATTCGTATTTTGTTATGTATAAATGTTTACTGACAGAAGCAGTGTAATGTCGTGTTATGGATTAGTTACATGTTATGACAATCCCATATAAGAGCGGCATAATACCGGGTTCCTACTTTGTATAAAAATAAGTCGTCCGGGATCAGCTTTGGTGGAGAAATATGCTAAAAACGACCAACTATAAAGGCAGAGCATGAGGATCCAGTCAAGGTATAAGATGCTATCCAGGCTGCGTGAGGAGTTTGAAAGTTAAGGTAGTGAATGAAAGAATTAATTTACTGGTGGACAAGCCACATTTAAATATGTATTTACAAAAGCATAATTTACATCAATAGGTACAAATTATGGAAAAGAACTCACCCCAAATCAGACTGTAGATTGTAGTCGCCAGAAAACGTCCCACGGTTTTCTGGCCCAAAGAAGTCGCAGATGATTTCCCGGCGCTGAAAACGTCCCACGATTTTCCGGCTTGGTGGTCAGGAAAGCAAGAAGTCGTAGATGGACCCACGGCACAACAAAACGTCCCACGGTTTTCTGGCCTGATGAAGTCGCGATAATGGCGATCCGTTCGTTCAGCTCATTCCTTGGTGCAAAAAGATCTCTGCGTGATCCAAAATTATGCAAATGTCTAAAAGATAAAGGCAGTAATATTCAGAATTACTACATTTTAAGTAAGTTAATAATTTTAGTTTATAATTTTAGTTAATAATTTTAGTTAATCATTATTATTGAAAGCATAGTTATAATAAATACGTCAACAAACAAGTCCTGCTAAGCCAATTGAATTGGCTTGTCAGCAGATGCTTATAATTTAGTAACATATACATAATTTACATCTTATATCTAGAGATAACATTTTTTTTATATACTATATTATATTTCATACACAATATAAATATTTTTTTCCGATAGCCAATTTGTCACCATATATTTAGCCTTATTCATAGAATTACATTGCTTTATAGTGTCAATTCAAGTTAATAATTTTTGTTAATAATTTTAGTTAACTTTATAAGTAATTGGAAATATTATACTACCTAAGTATTCCAATAATAAACTCCTTCCACAAAGTAGACACTCCCTATTAAAAAAAAATCCGCATAAACTTTACAGTGTTATCGTCCAACAGTCAATTGTTTAAAGTGGTTTACCTACCTGATCTGTTTCGTTTCACAAAACGTTGCTGCGAATCAACTAACAACAATGATTGAGGTAGAATAGATGAAGAAAAATTGTGACCTTCTCAATTAACCGTATTTCCCGCGATATTTTTAACTTCGTAGTTGATATTATTTATGGCACGCTATTTCTTATTGACGAACGTCATAAAACACGTGTACGTTTGACGATACAGTGCTGAAACAATATAAACATAAATGTACGTAAGTTTTTGTTAATACACATTTTAATTTTAATGTCGATCAAGCAGATTTTTTTATGCCTTCTCTGAAAAATAGTCTATTTTGTTTTACATGAAAGGTTTTGGAAAATAAATACAGAGTGTGATCCCCGATGTACAGTGAAAACAAAGTGCATGGTTGTAGATTGTGACAACTGTATTAATTCATTTTTTTATTGGAATAACTCTTGTTATAACTTTTTGAAGGTTATGCTTAATAATGTCATGTATCACTGAAGACGACAATACCAATACATCTATACGAAATTATGAAAAAGATCAAAACATAGAAGACTAAAAAGGTAATTGTCGCAACTGGGATTCGGACGCAGGATTTTTGATAAGATGTCCCTGTAGCCGATTTAGTTAAGGCCTTTAACCCGGTAAGACAAGAGATTCTATTTTTTTATTCTTAATTTATTTATATTACAAAGGTATAGTATATTGTCATCCACGCTAGATAGGTGTGGTGGACATTTTTCAATTGTAAATTTTAATTTGTACATAGACAAACAAACAGTGGGCTAAGTTACAGTATATAAAAAGGGAACAATACAATATAAAAGTTAAAATATAAAATCAATTTCTACATAGTTTCAATAAAATAAATGTGTCTTGTTAGTTATGAGTGTGGTAATAGAATTATAAAATCAGAGTTATAAGGATTGTAGCCAGTTCCATATGTGTTTTTATTTTTATTTTGAAAGATCTGTTAGATATTTTATAGTCCTTCTTATTTATCCTTGTCTTGTTCTTTTTCATATATTTTTTTTAATTGTCAGTTTTATCTTCTCCTTAATGCTACTGTATTTTTTTTTAACAGATTTCTTATTTTTATGATCCATTTTCACTTCGATATCGGCAAACGGCAGTTATTGTAAGAGTTGTTAAAAATTATTTTAAATTACAAACTGTGAACTTATACCAGGGCGATACTGAGAGTTTTCTTCACCCTGGAGCTATATATTATTTTAAATTAGTAAATTGTGAAATAACATAATTTAATCAAATAAACTTACCTCTCGCACGCCGGGGTTTTGAACCCGCGACAACCGGCTTGCTCGTCGAAAGGGAGACAGTCGACACTATGCCACCGAGCTTATCAAATAATACACGTAATTGTCATCTTCTCGAATGACGAATGCCTTAACCTTAACTGGCGTTTAGACGTAACATGCCAATGCATAATTGAATTGGTTGCATGCCCGACCATCTAATAAAGGAGGTACCATCATATTATGCAATATCATAGCCTTCGAACTGACTGAAATGTGGAGAAGTGCTTACTCCCTCCTTCCTGCCCACTCACCGCCCGCTCCCCATCCATACCCCCACCACTCCCCTTAGAGCCTGAAGTTCCATGGGTGCATGGCTCTATGACGGTAGGACGGATCAAATATTAAACCTGGCATATTAGCATTCAGTTGCCCAATTCAAAACGCTATTAAATCGAAATGAGACGGTATTCATTTTAAGGATTGATGCACCACGGTAGAAACAACCATTATACTTTCACCTGTTATTTAATGGTACACACTCTGTTCTGTGGCAATTATTAGCAACCATTCAAATTTACCTTTTAATGATTCTGGCAAAGTTTCATTAACATTTTGTTTACATTTAAAGTTTTCAATCGAATGAGCAGGCATGATAATCAGGGCAGGTAGTTGACAGGTGTATTACAAACGTATTTGGATGTCGCCATTGGTCGGGAAAGAGAAATTGAGGCACAAATGAGGAGTGGTTACGTTCTGGAGGGAACCGCCTCAGTGAAAAAATATTTGCAAAATTGGTGACATTGAATATGTAATACGTGCACCACAAAATTTGCACAATTTTTTTTATTTTTTATAGAGAAACCTCACAAGAGTCCCAACTGCTCCCTTCTGGAGCCAGTGAGACTATGGCATCCCCAATTGTGGAGTATGTTGTGAGGCTGAAGGTAAGTGGGGAAGGGAAGGAGATGGGGAAGAGGAAGGTGGGAAAGTACCTGGCTATTCAGATCTAGTCACTAAACACGGCTAAAGCCATTATTAAGCAACGTTTCAATTCTGAATGGTGGTCTTACACCAGGACGATACTGAGAGTATCTTCCACTCTGGAACGTGCCGCAAATATAACATATATTATTTTTATTAATTAATTGTGAAATAACACAAATTAATCAAATAAAATTTATTTGCGCACGCCGTGTTCGAACCCGCGACCTTCCGAATGGGAGTCAAGTGTCTTACCACTCGACCACGGACGGTCGTCAAAAATTATTTAAACCATAAATAATATGTTTTATTCAATTTGGGAGATGGGCATTGGTACTCATTACCATTTGTGGGAATTATTTATTGGATAATCAACACCTCGGTCATAAGTCACCCTAATACCATCTACACACCATGCTGCGAACAGCAGCTATTGGCAGCTGGCTAAAAATCGAAGGTTGGAGGATGTCTCCCGTCTCTTTTTTCCCATGCGAACCCGTAACACTCTGTTTCACGTTGACTGCAAATTGGAAGAAACCGTCTGCCGTTAGTACCAACCGATGCGCCGCAGTGAAATGAGATGGTGATATTGAATTTGTTGTGTTAATAAAAGAGACAGAAGACAACGTGAAACAGAATGTTACGGGTTCGCACGAGGAAAAGGGAGACGGGAGACAATAGCCAGCTGCTAACAGCCCGATATATCGGGTTGTTCGCAGCATGGTGTGTAGAGCCCATTAGTGATAATAGGCTACGTTTTTTTAAAGCAGGACTGAGAGGATAGTTCAATTCCAGTATACCACATATTAGGTAGGTACCTAATTCAATCACAAAATGAAAATTCATCACGTAAATAACAAAAAATTAAGAATAAAAATTAAAGATAAATAAAAACATATTTTTGTTAAAAAATAGTTAGATAACTTAGCAGAGGTACCCGGTTTCATAGGGTGAGGTTTGTCTTGGCGGCGAATGCATTACATCGTAGCTGTACGGATCGGGAGAGACTGGTTTTTCGGAGCCGGACTTTCTTAACCCATTGCCCTGCACCATAGAAGGAGGGGTGGATTCATACTTCCGCCACTCCAGGACCCATTGACCCTTACGGCCGCTGTTCCCAATCCTACTAATCAATTACTAAGCCAAAATTTTGCCTTAGTATTTGATTAGTGCACAACTACGCTTTTTCCAACACACAAGTATCGCTTAAGCATTTATCTTAACCTAAGGAAGCCGGAGTAGTGGATTAAACTCGTTCCGGACGCCTCAGTTTTGGACTAGTTCTTAAAAGTGTCAACAGAGTAGAAAAAATACCGCGAACACAATGTATGGTCGATGAAATATCACTGACAAAAGACACAGTTTCGCGCTCATTTCACTTCTGTTGTATTGCGTTTATCAATTATCATTTTAATTAATATGGATTGAGAAGTTCGGAACGGTTAATTTATGCGAAAAACTATGTCGTTTTCGAATATTCGCCAAGCCAAGTGTCAAGTACAGTACCTACGGTCAAGCTGACACTTTATTTTATATACGTTTGTTTAAAAAATATAAAATGTCAGTTTATGGATAAAAATATTTTAAATAAATTACCTGTATTAATAATAGATACAACAATTAACTCTATAATATTAATTTAACTTCGAAAGTTCTTACTTTGATGTCATTTTATTGTCTATGAAAGTGGGCGAGGCCAGATAACATAAAGGCTATGCGACACGACCAAGCCGCTTGATGGCAAGCACGTAGTTTCTTTTCTATGGCGCTTTGTGACAAGCCTTTTGACCGTCTCCAAAGCTTGCTTGCGGCTTTCTCACAAGCATTGCGCAATACTACGTGCTGGCGACGGGGCTTGATGCGAATTTATATTTATTCGGGAATAGACAAACGAGAATAGATAAATAAGTACACATAGACAAAATACATTACGATGAGTGGTGATTTTAGATATTACGTATCGTGTAAAACAATTATACAAATCATATAAAATTATTATAAAGTAGGCAGCTATTGTTTCTGTGTTCAATTTGTCCATTTCTGTGTTCAATTCAAGAAATCCATTGATTTTTAAAGAAAATATTGTACATCAAATTCAATAATGTTATTTTTAAGTTCTGCAAGTATTTTAGTTTTTTTAAATATTATGAAAGCTGTTTCGGCATTCAATGTCATTTTTAAATTGTAGTTAGGTCACTTTTAGAACACTTATTTATGCGATTCTATTAACGCCGTCCAATTTCAATATCCATGGAATTTAAAATGATTTTTTACTGGTGTTAATAATTTAATATTTTCTTAAATGTTTAATAATAACGAAACTGCTATTGTCTTAATTAAATGTGTTAAATTGTACAGGTCTTGTGTTTTTTAAAAGAATATTTCCAAACATTATGATTTGAAATTTATTAAGCAGGTTATATGTTAACTTTAAATTGTTATTTATTTATGTTCTTACATCTTCTTTTAATTTTTATTTAATTTCACAATGTTGTATTTTTTGTAAATATTATCTCAGCCTACTTAGTTTTTTATTATAATTATAGTAATGTGAAAATCTGTTTAGATTTTATTTGTATTCTTAATTTTATTTTAATTGATGTAAACAATCTGTTGATTTTCCTAAATAAATAAATAAACATCTGAGAAATGGAGAAAAATAATTGTCCTTACTTTACTAATTAATGTTATATTACAATATTAATATATAAAATTTATTATAACACAATAAAGAATGCTTTGTCTTTGTTATATTCCATTTCGCACAAAATTCACTTTCAACCCCCTTTCGACCGCCACGAAATCACCGAAGGCGTGGCCAGGCTTGAAGGAGAGGCTTGATGCGCCGCGGCAAGCCTAAAAGCATAGAGAATAATAGAAAACAATAGATAACAAATTTACGTGCTGGCCATCAAGCCGCTTGTTCGTCTCGCAGTCCCATTAAGCGAGTGCGAAACGACCAAGCCGCTTGATGGCAAGCACGTAGTTTCTTTTCTATGGCACTTTGTGACAAGCCTTTTGACCGTCTCCAAAGCTTGCTTGCGGCTTTCTCACAAGCATTGCGCAATACTACGTGCTGGCGGTGGGGCTTGATGCGAATTTATATTTTTTCGGGAATAGACAAACGAGAATAGATAAATAAGTACCCATAGACAAAAAACATTACGATGCGTGGTGATTTTAGATTTTACGTATCGTGTAAAACAATTATATAAATCATATAAAATTATTATAAAGTAGGCAGCTATTGTTTCTGTGTTCAATTTGTCCATTTCTGGGTTCAATTCAAGAAATCCATTGATTTTTAAAGAAAATATTGTACATCAAATTCAATAATGTTATTTTTAAGTTCTGCAAGTATTTTAGTTTTTTTAAATATTATGAAAACTGTTTCGGCATTCAATGTCATTTTTAAATTGTAGTTAGGTCACTTTTAGACCACTTATTTATGCGATTCTATTAACGCCGTCCAATTTCAATATCCATGGAGTTTAAAATGATTTTTTACTGGTGTTAATAATTTAATATTTTCTTAAATGTTTAATAATAACGAAACTGCTATTGTCTTAATTAAATGTGTTAAATTGTACAGGTCTTGTGTTTTTTAAAAAAATATTTCGAAACATTATGATTTGAAATTTATTAAGCTGGTTATATGTATTGTTAACTTTAAATTGTTATTTATTTATGTTCTTACATCTTCTTTTAATTTTTATTTAATTTCACAATGTTGTATTTTTTGTAAATATTATCTCAGCCCACTTAGTTTTTTTAATTATAATTATAGTAATGTGAAAATCTGTTTAGATTTTATTTGTATTCTTAATTTTATTTTAATTGATGCAACAATCTGTTGATTTTCCTAAATAAATAAATAAACATCTGAGAAATGGAGAAAAATAATTGTCCTTACTTTACTAATTAATGTTATATTACAATATTAATATATAAAATTTATTATAACACAATAAAGAATGCTTTGTCTTTGTTATATTCCATTTCGCACAAAATTCACTTTCAACCCCCTTTCGACCGCCACGAAATCACCGAAGGCGTGGCCAGGCTTGAAGGAGAGGCTTGAAGCGCCGCGGCAAGCCTAAAAGCATAGAGAATAATAGAAAACAATAGATAACAAATTTACGTGCTGGCCATCAAGCCGCTTGCTCGTCTCGCAGTCCCATTATAAAGCGAGTGCGAAACGACCAAGCCGCTTGATGGCAAGCACGTAGTTTCTTTTCTATGGCACTTTGTGACAAGCCTTTTGACCGTCTCCAAAGCTTGCTTGCGGCTTTCTCACAAGCATTGCGCAATACTACGTGCTGGCGGTGGGGCTTGATGCGAATTTATATTTTTTCGGGAATAGACAAACGAGAATAGATAAATAAGTACCCATAGACAAAAAACATTACGATGCGTGGTGATTTTAGATTTTACGTATCGTGTAAAACAATTATATAAATCATATAAAATTATTATAAAGTAGGCAGCTATTGTTTCTGTGTTCAATTTGTCCATTTCTGGGTTCAATTCAAGAAATCCATTGATTTTTAAAGAAAATATTGTACATCAAATTCAATAATGTTATTTTTAAGTTCTGCAAGTATTTTAGTTTTTTTAAATATTATGAAAACTGTTTCGGCATTCAATGTCATTTTTAAATTGTAGTTAGGTCACTTTTAGACCACTTATTTATGCGATTCTATTAACGCCGTCCAATTTCAATATCCATGGAGTTTAAAATGATTTTTTACTGGTGTTAATAATTTAATATTTTCTTAAATGTTTAATAATAACTAAACTGCTATTGTCTTAATTAAATGTGTTAAATTGTACAGGTCTTGTGTTTTTTAAAAAAATATTTCGAAACATTATGATTTGAAATTTATTAAGCTGGTTATATGTATTGTTAACTTTAAATTGTTATTTATTTATGTTCTTACATCTTCTTTTAATTTTTATTTAATTTCACAATGTTGTATTTTTTGTAAATATTATCTCAGCCCACTTAGTTTTTTTAATTATAATTATAGTAATGTGAAAATCTGTTTAGATTTTATTTGTATTCTTAATTTTATTTTAATTGATGCAACAATCTGTTGATTTTCCTAAATAAATAAATAAACATCTGAGAAATGGAGAAAAATAATTGTCCTTACTTTACTAATTAATGTTATATTACAATATTAATATATAAAATTTATTATAACACAATAAAGAATGCTTTGTCTTTGTTATATTCCATTTCGCACAAAATTCACTTTCAACCCCCTTTCGACCGCCACGAAATCACCGAAGGCGTGGCCAGGCTTGAAGGAGAGGCTTGAAGCGCCGCGGCAAGCCTAAAAGCATAGAGAATAATAGAAAACAATAGATAACAAATTTACGTGCTGGCCATCAAGCCGCTTGCTCGTCTCGCAGTCCCATAAGATGTTTGGGGACAACATAAATCGAGCGCTACCCTACAAAATGCTTGGCTGATCGCGGCCTCAGATGAATCGATTTAAAAGTTAGAAACAGCGGCCGTTAGATTTCTACCCTCCCCTCATACCCTTTTCCTTTCTAGAACTTCCTGTCTTTATTTTCCCTAAAATTTATTTTCCTCGGTGCCTCCTGTGTGAAGCTAATGTAAAAAAAGGAACAAATATATTTTTTAAACTCTCATTAAACTATTAATCACTAGCTCATACCCGGCATGCGTTGAATGCTAATTAAATAAATAAATTGTTTCATCCTTCGTGTAATTTCTCATTCGTCCCTGTTCCCCTTCCTCTTCCACTTCCGCTTCTCCTTCCTCTCCCGCGTTCTTTTTTTTAATTTTTATTTTTTCAATAAAATGTTAGTTACATTTTTTGGATTTTACTATTTTGACCACCATGCTAGGCACATACCCGTGTTGTTTTGGTCCCCTTTTCCCTTAACCGCGTTCCCTCTCCCCTCTCCCGCTCTCCCCTTTCTCGCGACCCCCCCCCCCCCCCTTCCTCACGCATTCCGCTTCCACCTTCTTCGCCTTCGCCTCTCCTTCGTTCTACCTCCCGCGAAGCCCCTCTCCTTAATTTCGCAACCGACTGCATACCCCTTCCCCCAGCCTTTTTTCCTTGCCGCCTAGCTCCATAAAATACACCCATTTTTTCAACAACTCGCGTGACCTATTTAAATTTTTCATTCAAATTTCATATTGCCAGAGCTCAGCAGTTTAGATATAGGAGTATTCACGGGCATGTTTACAACAATTCCAAAAAAGATTAATAACAATCGGATGAAATTTTAATCGCAATCGTATTAATAATAAATAGTTTAGGAAATAATTTCATAACGCCAGAGCCCACTATCCTATAACCATCCCGGGTATGCGCACATCATATTGACAAAGTTTCATCGCAATCGGATGAACGATATGGCCGCGCGTAAGGTACGAATAAACAAACTAACAAACATTATTTGTTTATATTATAGATAATTATTTTACCCACTAGAGTACTAGAGTCATAAAGTGTGGAAATCCTCAAAAGATAAACACGTTCAATTCTTGCTGGGAACATTATCATACTTCTAGATATTCGTTTGGAATTCTTCGAATCTCTTGAAGACATTTCTGTAGACATCTTGGAAAATATGTTAAATTGCACCATAGCTATTTTACGATGCAAAAAATATTTGTTGAGTAGTCTAGAGAAAAAAAAATACCCCGTGTTTTTTTTCACTATAATACATCTATTTTTAATTTTCGACCAAGATATTCATTTTTTTTACAACAAGTAGCCAATGTGTGCGCGCGTGTATGTGCGTGAATGCCACAAAAAAATAAAGAATGTATTGTCATGTACAACGAGTTTCTTTGCTGAGTTTCAGCTTGATCGGATGTCGAGAAGTGCCTTAATTTCCACTTCCAACATTTTCATTAATTCAAGAACAGAAAATCGAAATTCATAAAGTACATATTATAATATTAAATACTACTTATAACTATAAACTGGATTCATTTTACTCCGAGAACATTGTGGCCGTTGTGGGGAAGGGTTTTTGGTGGGGGAATGAGTTCAACGAGTCAAATGGTGAAGGAGGAAGCATCTTACATTGAAGAATGTAAATTATTATTTTTTACTACAACATATCAAAGATACAAATCAAATTGATAAGTTATGTACAAAATGTATGGCTTTTCCGGAAACTAGAGAACATATTATATAGGGATGTTCTAAATTAGCGCCGTCCGAGTAAACATTTAGGCACAATCAGGTTTTAAAAATAATTCACCAAAGTTGGGTAATTAAACATAACTTGATTGACTGTCATAATATAGTACCATATTATGGATACTAACCAAGTTCATTTTTAGAAAATAATTTCTTTAAAATATACTATGATAAAACTATACTAACAGACAGACCAATTAGTCATAACAGACCCGATATAGTTTTACATGACAAAATTTAAAAAAATACTGATATCATTGATCTATCTATTCCAAATTCCTGTAATATTGAAAAATCTGTTTCTGAAAAAATAAGAAAGTTTACAGATTTAGGAAATGAAATTAAAAGAATTTGTCATTCTCTGACTAAAAAAATATTACCATTTGTTATTTCGGCTACTGGCATTATACCTAGCTCTCTCATTAAAAATTTAGGAGTATTAGATTTTTCGTCAAAGAATTGCAATTGAAAAAATGCAAAAATCAGTCATTTTAAATACATGTAGGATTACGAAAGATTTTTTTAAATATTTATATTGAGGGATCAGAAGGATTTATCAGTCAAATTGGGAATTCCACCGAGCCGAACCCTCTGATATGAAAATATCCGGTGTCGGTAAATTATTTTCCCATTTAATAGTCTGGTAGGTGAACATGTTGTTCTTGTATTGTTTTGTATTAACTATACTTATATAATACACTTGCAGCGTGGATTTACTATACGATCATTTTTATGGAAAAGTGTGTGAAAGGGTTTAGTTTTCCCCATAGGAAACGAACCTAAATGTATGGTGCGTAAAAAAAAAAAATTGTAACAATATTGGGTGCGCGGCCGGTTTCATACAAAACATAGATTTGGATTTTTAGCCGAAATACTTAACCAAACTGAAATTATTATTATATCAAATTATTTTTGTAATCAAAAGGTAGGTCAATCTCGGACAGGAGCTACTTTATTTATTTTTGCTTTAATTTATAAAATATAGGCTATTAAAGATTTTAATATCTTATGATTTTAGGAGGCAACTTGGACAATTATTTGCGAGTAAATTGAAACATTTAAAAAAACAATATTACTATACTTTTTTTTAAATATAGTTTTTAAATAACTTGCTTCCAAAATGAACCAAAATTGATTTTTTTTAATTACCTATACGTCATCATTTAAAATAAAATAAAGTAGCTCCTGTCCGAGATCGTCATTTGACTTACCTTTTTATTACAAAAATAATTTTTCAGTTTGGTTGGGTATGTTGGCCTCAAATCCAAAACTACGTTTTGTAACTACGTGTTCCTCTTAGCTTTTACACAATACTTATACTTTTACTTATTACTTTTACCCATGAGCGTGTACAACAGCAAATATCCTTTGCTATATTACATGCTCATGGTAGTTGACCATGTGTAAATATCATAGCAAAATGAGATCCTGTTTGAGTTACACAATATTGGATTGCCTAAGAAATATACACATTCAATACTTATTTTCTTTAATTAAAAATGTATAAATTTATTAATTTAAAATATTTAACTTTAGATGAAGATGAGGTTGGTACTAAAAGCATTAGGGCAGGTATATAATGAGTTAAATATACTTCAAGTTGAAAAGATATCTAAATGAGAATCATGTACCTAAGTAAAAGACAGCACTAATGAGCGTGTAAAATGAAGAATAGAAAATGAAAGTTGAGAACAAGTCAACAGTTTTTTTTTTCTATTTTATTTGGAAAACCCAACAGTTATAACATTTTATAATGTATTATAAAATACATTTATTTAAGCATGTAAACAATGATGATAGGTTTTCACGTAAGTATTAATTATTTAGTGTAAACAAAGAAAAATTGTTACATTAGCCTATGGGATGGGATAGTGGGAGGGATGGATCTACTCTGTATAATTAGTAGCTTGTATGTAAGGTATGTACATAAGTAGTTATAGCAAAGTATCGGGAGATCGCCTGTGTGACTGTAAGGAGTGTGGTGCAGAGTTAAAAAGTGTCAAATTTTGTGTTGTATGTGTAGAAAATGTGTGATGCACGATAAATGAAGGAGTTTTGCTTAGATTTGGTGTTGCATCGAGGGAGGCTAAACATGTTGTCTGATCTAGTTTGTTTGTTAAGAACTCGTAGTTGGTAATCCAATTCGGAACTCGTAATCTCACAATGCAATGATATTTGTATAATATATGAATGATTATTAATAATGCGGTACGTCGAAAATGTTTAATAGGTAAATAATAAGAAAGATGTATTTCAAGTTTATAAGAGTTTGGTGACTTAGCTGGGATGCCCGGGTTTGTCCGGATCTTGTTGACGGATGCGTCTGCCCACAAATTGCGTGGCAGGCCATATCGAGAGAGACTGGTTGAGGGAGGCTTTTGACTTCTCCAGCAGGGCTCTCTCGGAACGTCACCTTGCACCGTAGTGGGGGGATGGAATCATTCGTCCGTCACTCCTGGACACACTGACCTCCAAATTCCTACCCACCCCTCATACCTTTTTTCTTCCCAGAACATCCTCCTTCCTTTCCTAAAAAGAACCCTCCACATAGCATCCCCAAAGATGATATAAGAAACAAAGATGAGCTATCGTAAAAAAAGTAAAAAACCTAATTTCAAATGACACAATTATAATGATATTATCATAAAAGTTTTACATTGTTCATACTTTCGCCAAATTTACACAATTCGTTGAACAAGTTGTTATTAGGTTTTATTGTAACCAGGGTTGCAAAATAAACCCTTTGCTTATTAAAATACAAATTACAAAATACTTTCAAGTCATGTATTTAAAATACGAAATACAAAATACTTTCATGTCGTGTATTTGAAATACAAAGTACAGTATTTTAACCATTTTTATTTCAAACTAGCTGATCCGGCAAAAAAAAAAAAAAACTTCGTACCGCCTCAGAATCAATAAATGTTGTGTTTAATTTATTAGCTGTTCGAATTGATTCAAATTATGTCGACCAGCACATTATTTGAAAAGCCGTTCGAAACAAAATAAATGAAAAAAATTATTTTCTTCATAATTAATTTTCTTAGATTTTTTTCGATGTTTTAATAGTTATTCTGTTAATCGGGACGGAGACAAATCCAACAAATCAAAGATCATAAAAATCGGTCCAGCCGTTCTTGAGTTATAAATGGTGTAACTAACCAGACTTTGGACCGGTATATCAGTCATTGCTAAGGAGCACATTCCTCGCTCAACTTAAACCGCCGAAATCGGCCGCTTAAGCCGTGGTAAGCCGCAGAATAGTTCCTTTGCTAGACGCTGTAGCGCTATTGGCAAAAACACATCTGTCATCTGTTAGATTCCACATTGCTTCGGTTTCGATCTGCTACGTACATGCTACGTACGGACGCAATAAATTACATTGGAGGAATAAGTTTACCTATCAACATGGAATTCGAACTTTATTCGAGTGATGACGATTTAGACATCGTTTGACGTTTGGTTGTTTGATAAAACCATAGAGTCCATAGATACTTACATAAATAGATTGGTTCGGCATAGAAATTACTAAAATTATCATAGACTAAACGTTTAAAATTGGTCAACTCTAGGATTACGACTGATATACGGATTGTGTGCTAAGCCATGCTGAGCTCCACATTCCTTCAAAGCCGAGCTTTAGACCAACTGATATACCGGCCCTTTGTTTTTTATATACAAGATAAGATAAGATACAAAATACTTTCAGAACCTTTGTATTGCAATAAATTTTCGTAAGTACCCTTACCTAAGAGTGCGTTTCCATAAAAGCAAAGCTGAGCAGAGCGATGCAGAGACGTGCAAAAATTGACTAATCATATTGCTCAAAAAACACGTCTCATCTCCGCTCCACTTTGTAGACTTATAAAGTTGTGTGGTAAAGTGGTATTATCAAGGTATTAGGTAATATAAATAGGAACTAATCCAGCCCAGCCTATTTATCAGTAGAATTAGAATTTCCTTTTATGAACATTAGATTTTAAAATGCATTATCCGAAAAACGGTTACTTGTTGAGGAATGAATAAAACCTTCTAAAGAAAATAATCTTTCTACAGGTCATGATGAGCACAAACTTGGGTTAAATTGTAGGAACACTTCTTTTATATTTTAGATAGCTTTCAAGAATGTTATGCTCTTTATTTGTATCGTTTAGAAAGCTGACTAACTCTAACTTCATTGTTGATGTCTGTGGTTGATCACTGTCCCTGTTCACAAAAACAATAAAGTCATCAACTTATTTATTAGTATTGCTACTGCTGCTGCTCTCAGGTATTTATTTCATGTTTTTTGTAATTTGCCTCCAAGCCGTGAATTGCAAGATTTTGAATTCTTTGCCTATAGTCTGATGCTTTCAGAGGCCCTAGCACGCTTGCTCTATAACGATCGATAGGATAACTATCGGTAACTTCTCATCGTTCCCTAGGACAACTGCACATCGCTAACGTACAAACAACAGTTGATGTCGAATATGTTAAGGACACTTAGTCATTGTGAACTGTCACTTATTCGTTTGCGATGTGCACTTGTCCTAGGGAACGATGAGAAGTTACCGATAGTTATCCTATCGATCGTTATAGAGCAAGCGTGCTTGGGCCTCTGGCAGCCAACGCATTTTGTAACTAGGGTGGTAACATGACGCCAACATGGCTCCATTTATTTTAGGCGACAAGCAACTTCTTTCTTAGCACTCTTAGTTGTGATACAATAAAGTGGCCAATTCTAAAGATTAACATATTTTGCTATTGATTTTAGTGTTTTTAGGCTATGTATGAGTTAGCTTATTTTTCACATCATATCTAAATGTATTTGTGTGAGAATGTATTATGAAATACTAATTACAATATACTTCAGCATCAGGTATTTGAAATACCAAACAGATATTACATTTTTAGAAGTAATTGAAATACAAATACCAAATACGTATTTGTAATTCAAATTCGTGTTTCAATTACAAGTAATTTAAATACTGCCCAACCCTGTTTATAACTAATATGTAACCCAAGTTATTGATTACTTAAATTTGCGCCTTTGGTAGAGAAGGGGCTCGCACTCCATTCTCTTCGCGAAAAGAAGGTAGGTACCAAATATAAATTACATTTTTAGGAACTAATTGAAATACAAATACCAAATGAGTATTTGTAATTCAAATTCGTGTTTCAATTACAAGTAATTTAAATACTGCCCAACCCTGTTTATAACTAATATGTAACGCAAGTTATTGATTTCTTAAATTTGCGCCTTTAGTAGAGAAGGGGCTTGCACTCCATTCTCTTCGCGAAAAGAAGGTACCAAATAGAAATAACATTTTTAGGAAGTAATTGAAATACAAATACCAAATGCGTATTTGTAATTCAAATTCGTGTTTCAATTACAAGTAATTTAAATACTGCCCAACCCTGTTTATAACTAATATGTAACGCAAGTTATTGATTACTTAAATTTGCGCCTTTGGTAGAGAAGGGGCTCGCACTCCATTCTCTTCGCGAAAAAAAGGTACCAAATAGAAATAACATTTTTAGGAAGTAATTGAAATACAAATACCAAATACGTATTTGTATTTCAAATTCGTGTTTCAATTACAAGTAATTTAAATACTGCCCAACCCTGTTTATAACTAATATGTAACGCAAGTTATTGATTACTTGAATTTGCGCCTTTGGTAGAGAAGGGGCTCGCACTCCATTCTCTTCGCGGAAAGAAGGTTTGAACGCATCGCGATCTCTCCAAATGGGAGTGAAATCTTAATTAGTGTATTCAAATATGTATTCATGCACAGCGCAAGGCCGGTCCGCATCTCCGGTCTGATCTGTGTGTGCGGGGGGAGGGTGGAGGGAGTAGCAGCAGGAGCGAAACTAACTGCCGAATAATTCAGCAATTTTATGTCTGGCACGGTGTAATAAAATGAAAAAATAAAATATTCACCAGCCCGCGCCCTCGAGGCTATGGGGCGGGGGCAGGGGGAGAATGGGGGGATAGAGCGGCAAAGGCGCGCCGTTTACAACAATGTAATAAAACGATGGAGTGATTCGATTTTACATTCAGAAAACATCGATTTTTTTAATTCATTTCGTGTTAGCCTCTCCTCAATGGCTGACCTGAAAATAAATACGCTCCACAAACACAAGAATGCTTGATTTTCTGGTGATATTATGAAATACTCTAATTATGCACAGGTATCTCGTTATTAG
The DNA here is from genome assembly GCA_951813805.1 of Limnephilus auricula. Classification (NCBI taxonomy): domain Eukaryota; kingdom Metazoa; phylum Arthropoda; class Insecta; order Trichoptera; family Limnephilidae; genus Limnephilus; species Limnephilus auricula. The sequence continues at coordinate 37,304,305 of OX638391.1, forward strand.
GACACTCTAATTATTAAACTTTTTATACACGGAGAAAAATGTTATTTGAAAAAACGATCATTTTAATAGAAAAAAACGATCATTTTAATAGTAAAAACGGTTAAAAACGGGACTGAAGTTTTCACGAACAAATTAACAGGGTTTCAATGTTTATTGGCGGTAACTTGTAAGAATAATTTGTTGGTATACGTAATTCGTACGTATTTTACCGCCAATAAACATTGAAACACTGTTAATTGGTTCGTAAGAACTTCAGTCCCGTTTTTAACCGTTTTCACTATTAAAATGATCGTTTTTTTCAAATAACATTTTTCTCCGTGTAGTAGTTGCGTTATAACGAGAAAAGATCACAACGAAAATTAATAGGGCATGCTCTTGCTAGGACTAATATATTACTTATGCATTGCTAAATGTACTGTACTGCTTTATCTGTGATTCAGCGCCCTCGGGTGATTTTGACACAAAAGCCAAAAATTATTTTTATTATTCTCTAATCGTCATCTTTTTTTGCCATGTGCCTAAAACGTATCGTTTTCTACTTCACACTTCTACACACTACATACTTTATTAATTCTTCACCTTTACGATTGAACGAAGAAAGGAGTTTAAGGGGAATATCGGACGTAAATGTGAATGATAGTAGAAGTAGAGGACGCCCGAGGATGACATGGCAATCAAATAATTCTTGAGCTAGACAATTTCAAGCGTCAGAGTAATAGAAGAGAATGGATGAATTAGAATAAGGCAAAGAGTGGGAGTTGTTTTGTAGAGAAAAAGCTTGATGTTAGTTAGTTAATTAGTGCGTTCAATCTTAATTTAACACTACCTAATATGTTAATAACACTAACAAAGAAATATTTGTATTGTATATTCATATCACTTTACTCAGATTAGGTTACACATTGTGAGGTAGGTGATGTGCAGTATACATTAAATTATATATAAAAAAAATTATGATACCTACTAACATTATATTTGTTGTGTGCGAATCAGTAAAGTATGTACGATAAACTTCAATAAATGCCAATTAATCCCTTCTGAATTGAAATGGTGTTTTTGAAGTAAATACTTCTTTACGCACGCTTGACTTGAGAATAAGGGTAAACTGGCGAATGCGTTACGGAAATTACAGCGTTACGAAAAGTGAAATTTGTTGCTAGGCGAACGGGCTGTATCACATTGTAGAAGCAAGAGAGAGCAGTGCGCGCGCACACTTTCTTTATCTCTTCATCTCGTAGCCAGTGCATGAAATATTTCAGTCAGTATTTTGAAATACCAGTGACGCGCCAAACGCGGTGGGAAGCGGACGTAGATGGGCACGGCTTGATCGGGCGAGGCGAACGATAATAAATTTAAATAAATATTTCTTGAAAATTAATATATGTATATATTTGATACAAGCATATATATATATATATATATATATAGACATACATATAGATGGAGCTATCGAAGTATTTACTTCAGTCGTATGGTCTAAAGCACACTCGTATTTTTTTACTATAATTTTCAAAGGTTGTAATGTAGTCCAGTAAACTTCACTTTGCGTTTTTCAAAATGAAGAAGAATTTAAAGTGTTGTCAAATGTATTATATTATAATTATTATAATGAACGTTCGTCGTTACATTTTATGTAGACTAATTATTTATCATCTTATGATTTTAAATTATAAATGATGTCATAAGCAGTGTCTCAATTACGGAGAAATACTAAATTTATTAAATTAGAACTATTTTATTATATTGACAAGAAAATCAATCTGAATAGTGATGGGCACACTCGAAATTTGTTCATAATCGATATATTCGATTTCGAAATAAGTATTTTAAATTTAAAAAGATAAATTAATACATTTTAATAAAATATGTCAAGTTGGTAATAAAACATAAAATAAAATCGGCAAATATTATGAGTTACGATTGTGTATAACGATGTGTGTTTTATAATGTTATTGTGTATTAACTGTGTGAGTAAGAGGAGCAGGTGGATGAGTTTGTGTATTTGGGAAGAATGTTTACGAAAGATGGTAAGGCTGATAAGGATATTGAAAGAAAGTTGAATGCTGGTAACTCTATTAAGGGTGGACTGAACGCCGTTTGCGCTAACAAAAAGCTGTCCAAAGAAGCTAAGCTACCAGTCCACAATGGAACTGGCAGAGGAAGGATGAAAGTAGGCTGTAGAGATGAGATCCCTGACGCGTATGTGTGGTAAAACCATGTATGATTGTTAGAGAAATGTGGTTATCCGCAAAGAATGCAAGGCTGATGTAAGCGTAATTAGTAAGATTAAGAAAGGGACCCTCAGATGGTTTGGGCATGTAGAGTGAATGAATGAAGAAGGGAGTGAAAGGAGTATATATGACGCAAAAGTGAAAGGAAAAAGAAGTTGTAGACGCCCGAGGAAGCACGACCAAGTGAACCAGATACTTGAGTCGGGCTGTGTCAGGAGTCGGAATAATAGAAGAGCATGTATGAAAAGGGGTATGAATGAAGCAAGGAGTATGTGCCAAGACCAGGTTGTTTGGCGGTCCGTCCTCTTTGCCTACCCCCGCGGGGAAACGTCTTGATGGTTAGTTAGTTAATTAGTTAGTGTTACGTGTATATATTTTAATATTTTATACGTTATAAAAATTTTCTAGTATTGCTTTATTGATCTTTAATCCAAGTTTTAATATTGTATCTGAAATTACTTTTGTTTTCCTCATTTTTTATGTCAAGTGAAAGATAGTTGAATGCTTTTATTGCCTGGTATTTATGGTGTCTTTGTCCAAAGCTTGTATTTACCGCTAGAGGTTTTTTTATGTTTCCTTTGAACACTTGTCTAACTGGTCTGTTTGTTTGTTAAATTATGACCTTCGTAAATTCCTCAAGTGTTTATTTAATTATTTCTGATCAAAATCATTCGAATGCATTTTACGATTAGAAACATTTCGAATAAAATGGTAATGTCGATTATGCCCATCACTTTAACTGGGTATTGTGTAATAATCGAAAGTTATAGGTAAGCCGACTTGTTGGATATTTAATTCATTGGGCACACGCCGCGATTCGAGAGACACTCCTACATTATGAATACTTGAGCGATTATATTACATGCAATTCTCCAGTGGCGTACAGACAAACTGCCGCTCACCGGGCAGGTACGGTAACGATTCCGCAAATACAAGTTTTGTCAATGACACATTTGGTAAAAATACCTTTTTGGTTTTAGATTAACAACAAATATTTAAAAAATTGATTTGTTAATTTAAAGGAGAAAAAAAACTTAATTGAATCCTTACAAACCAAAAAAAAATACGAGTATATTTTTAACCAGTGTAATTGCATTTTAATTTCTTCACAATTAAAAGGAGAAAAAAATATTAGCAGTATATTGAATTACGTCGAAAAATGTCGCAAGCACACGCGAACAGAAGATGCGCCACTATCTTGAAACAGAACCGGAAAGTAACAAAAAAAACGAGTGTGCTTTAGACCACACGACTGAAGTAAATATTTATTTAGCTCCATCTATATGTATTTCCTTATATATGTATAAAATATATTGTGATGACCGTGGCCGGTTTCACATTGAGTTCTGGACTCCAGTATATGGATCCAGATTCCTTTGGGGTGGTACTCCAATAATAGATCGTAGGTAGACGATAACGTTTATTAAGAGATTATGTACAGGGTTCCTTCTTAGGATGTCTGAAGGCAAAGAGGACGAATGGACAACAAACAAACCTTTTATGCCTTACTCATGCTGTCTCACTCATGCACGCATGTCTCTTTCATACCGCAAGACATACGTTCATCACATATATGCATGTATAAACATACATTAATTTTCTAAAAATATTTATTTAAATTTATTATCATTCGCCTCGCCCGATCAAGACGTGCGCATCGACGTCCGCTCCCCTCCGCTGCGTTTGGCGCGTCACCGGTATTTCAAAATACTGACTGAAATATTTCATGCACTGGAGATCAGAGGAAGAGAGAAATAAAATGTGCACGCGCACTGCTCACTCTTGCTTCTACAGTGAGCCCGTTCCCATTTCACTTTTCGTTACACATTCGCCAGTTTACCCCTCAAGTCAAGCGTACGTAAAGAAAAATTTACTTCAAAAATTAAGTGTTTTTTATTATTTGTTTACACTTTATTTAGGCATTAAAAGTGTTAAAGAAAATGTTACGGCCAGATCTGCCAGATGCTTTAAAAGACAATTAACATTGAATAAAGTAGAAAACTGAATATGCCTTCAATACAAATAGAAAATTAAAACCCGCGATCTGTCTCACTTACACTCGCCTAACATCGTAGATCTCCATCCCATTTTAAATTCGTAAACACAGTTATATATTTGAAATTTATGCAGCGAGTAGGAAAATATTTGGACCACGAAGCACGCCCGGGAGGCACTTCTAGTGTTATTCTTTATTCTATGACCTAGGGCCAGATCATCTGACCGATCATCACATTTGATATCGTCACAAATCGATGAACAACGACGTTTAAATTTTGAATGGTCCCCGGAACAAATGTATTTATTTCTATTCTAAACTTTTCGATGCTATGGAGGGAGAACAGTTCTTGGAAGCAAATTTTTGCGCCACTAAAATCATATTAAATAGCTGTCTAAACTCGATTTACGGTCAACCACTGAACAGGTGAACCGGGAGAAGTATGTTGTGGGTGAGTCCGTGTGACCGAACTAAGCCCAGTTTTCCTTAGATCCATAAAAATTATCACACTTCTTAAAATATCATAATTCTTTGTAGAACAAATTGACATTTTTATTGGCCCGTTTAGGGTCGTAGATTCGAAAATAAAATGGTGATTTCTTTTTTTTATATTTCTGCACAATATTTAATATGTCTAGGGATTGTGCATTCATTGGGGTCAGCCCAAAGTTACAAAATCATATTTCAAAATGTTTTCTGGAAAATTTCGCGGCAAATCTAATCAGTCTCGCACGTGGTAATATTTTGGAACATTTATCGAGATCCGCCACACCGGGGACTTCAACTAGTACTTTATTTTAAAAGTCATTGACCAGCGGCTGAGAATAAAAGTTTAAAAATGCTTGCAATGTACAGGGAGGTTCCGATGAGAAATATCGATCAATTTCCGTTATCAATTTTTTTAAATAAAAAATTTAATATCGATTTATTTCATTCCAAATATGCTTTAATAAATACCTATGTACGTTCAAGTAAGCAATAAAAATGCTCAAAACGCACGATTATAAATTATTAAATATCGTGTACTTCTTGTAAGTATTTTTTAACATAAGCATTTATGATTTTTGATGAGTCTAAACAATATAAAGGTGTAAATTTTTATTCTTAAATAAATAGAAAAACTGAGGTATTTTCGTCACAAAAGACGCTCTCGGATATATTTTTTAATGATTTTAATTAAACTAAAATTAAAATTCTGAAAAATGTCTTTACTAGATTATGTATTGATTTATTTTGCTGTATGATTATGTGATTTGAAATTTATGTTGTATAATACAATATTTTGTTTGAAAATTTAATAAATCTGTCAACGACCAATGGTATAACCTTAGTATATTAAAAATAAACTTAGTTTTTCAAAAATCTTTTTCCAGATTAAATAACAATCTTTCAAAATCATTTTATGTTTTTTTGTAAAAATGAGTCAATACGTCTAGAATTTGATTTAAACACGACTAATTCCCGGTTTTCTCTGGTAAAGGAAAAATAACAAGTAAAGCGAAGTTTCTGACATTAAAAGAAAATTTTAATTTCTATAACCTGAAGAGGTTTTTTTCTAATTTGTCTCATTTTTTGCTTCCTCCCCTACAGGCTGAACTCCTGCATTTGAAGTGCTAAAGAATCGTACGGGGCACTGCAATTACAGTGTCGACCCAGGGTTGCCGATTTAGGGAGAATTCCCCAAACTGCGGGGAAATTTTCAAGAATTGGGTATTTTGCGGGGAATAACGTGTTGCGGGGAAAATGCGGGGATTCTGGGCATTTCTTGGTTATCCAAAAATTACCCAACATTATTGAAAAATAAGCACATTTAGTGAAAGATATCGAAGTTTATTTTATGGCAGTACTGGTATGGTAGCACTTATCGATTAAGTAAGAAGGAGGAAGCTAGAAGTTTAATCCTTTAAACAAAATGCAAACCAAAAAAAAGGTATGATGCAGTCATTAGTGATTAAAAGTAGGAAATTATTTTACATCACTGTACATATGCTTACCACGTTAAAAATCCTTTGAATTTGTTGTTAAAAGTCTTATAATAATGTAAATTGCTTTGAAGAGTTTTAATTTTCAATTAAAACTCTTTAATTTTTATTTTTATGCTACCGGTTTCGACACATCCGTGCCATTCGCTAGTTTAGTTTTAAGTTTGCTAGTGAATGGCACGGTTTGTCGAAACCGGTAGCAGAAAAATTAAAATTTAAGTAATGAAAGTACATTGAAAATTAAAACTCTTCAAAACAAAATGTCTAGAAATTGTTACATAGTTAATGCCCAAGAAATACAAAAAAAATGTAAATTGCTTACTATATAAATTTATTGTTTTGAAAGATTACCCTCAATATCAATTAACAAAATAAATAAAGTTTTAAAAATTATGTTTAAAATTACTAGTACTTGTCACACTGTATGATTACATTGTTTTATTTTTTCTACTGGCTATATAATTTATTGGTACACCGTATTGAATTTTTTTTTAAAGTTGGGTTATTGAGTTGTAACCTATTTTTTATTCGTATATAATATATGTAATAATATGTTTTAATCATGTTAATGTTCCAAGTAAAATAAAACAAATCAATAAAAAATTATTTTGAAGGCAGAATTTTAAAGGAACTTGTGGGAATTTTGCGAGGAATTGTCATTTTGCTTCCCGATTCGGGGATTTTGAACATTCGTGGCGGGTATTTTAGAAGATAAGCATTGGCAACCATGGTGTCGACATTCATTGTGCGTTCATTTTACCTTCGGTTATTACATCTATTAGAGAGTTAAAGATAAACATAAAAATGTCGCTTTATAAAGTATAGTATTGTCTAAGAGTTGGCTACGAAAACATATTTTTTATATATTGAAGTTTCTTTTCGGCATCTATGGGCGAACATTAACGAACGAAACAATTTAGTTATAACAGCAACAAAACAAAAATATTGCTCAATGTGCTGTATCCGGAATTGAGAACATTTTTTTGTTATTTTTTTACAGTTTTTAGTATTATTTCACCCACAATTCCACAAAGTAGATATACTTCTATCGCAAACCAGTGAAAATAATAATAATAATCGTAGAATAGTATATTAGATAGTCTATATAGTATAGTCAAATTCTCTACACATAAGTTAGAATACTGTTACTGATCATAACAAAATTCATTTTGAGAAAAGTGGCTTCCACTTTTCCAGGGGTTGGAAATGCTTTACTTTACAAGATAATTTATATTCGGTTTCCTGTTTTTCGTACGTTACTATAACAGTCGCAACTACTCCCAACCAGGGGGATATCGACCTCATTGTGACGTCAAATCTTCGCATGCCATAGAGAACTTGGAATGCCCGTGGAAGAACTGAGTGTCATTTTGAATTTCCTCCATCCTCGTCTATGGTGTGTGACGTCAAATACAGCGTTTTGTTGCCATATCCATGGTAAAATAAGTACCGATTTATATGAGATGTTCTAGATTGATACTTACGATGTGTGATTTGTAATAAGACTAGCTCAGTATACGTGTGAATAATAAATAAGGGGCGTGTGTAAAATTGATTTCAAACTACTTAAATAAAAGATTTTATATTTCACAATGATAAATTTTATTAATTGAAATTACATGTGAAAGGAAAAGGTAGAAGCATTGATTAGAGACTCTTAATTTAAATTTAAATCTAAGGGCCGCAACGTGCGCAAAGCCAACATGTTCATTTAAGAATTACTTATGCATTTCCAAATATTTAAATTAATTTAATTATAGGATGGCGCCAAGCTCATTATTGACCAAACGGCTATGGTATTTTAAATGATAAACCAACAATCTAAAATAATAATAATATGGAAGAACGCTACGATTTGTAATGGCGGACAGCGCCGACACAGATGAAACTGGCGTAGAAACGTGAGTTCAACTGATTTCCTCTACGAACGTCTCCGACAGCTCGCCCACGATGAAACCGACATGCCAACCTCACGATGTATTAGCCCGCTAATTAAGAACTCGTGCAATTGTAGCAAGGTGTGGTTAGTAGAAACAGGCTGCTACAAATAGTGACGAAAGTTGCCCCATCCAAAAAGCCCGAAGATATCAATCTAATGAGTGGTTTATTTATGCTCCCAACCATCTGGATCCAGGAAGAATATGGCATCCGAAGATGGTTCTTATGTTGTAAGACTGAAATGGTAGGATGAGAGGGATAACATGGGAAAAAGGAAGGTGGAGAAACACCTGGCTATTCATTACTAGCTAGGCATATCAAGCAACGCTCAAAGTTTCGATTCCAAATAGTAGTCTTTCACCAGGACTATACTGAAAATGTCTAACACTCTGGAAGGTGCCGCAAAAATTTATTATTGTAGGTTTATTATTTTATATTAATAAATTGAAAAATAACCAAATAAATATTCAAAAAATATTTATTTACTTGCACACGTTGGGATATGAACCCCTGTCCTCTGGATGTAGTCAAGGACCGTCCTTGGTCGAGTGGTAAGACACTTGACTCCCATTCGGAAGGTCGCGGGTTCGAACCCGGCGTGCGCAAATAAATTTTATTTGATTAATTTGTGTTATTTCACAATTAATTAATAAAAATAATATATGTTATATTTGCGGCACGTTCCAGAGTGGAAGATACTCTCAGTATCGCCCTGGTGTAAGACCACCATTCAGAATTGAAACGTTGCTTAATAATGGCTTTAGCCCTGTTTAGTGACTAGATCTGAATAGCCAGGTACTTTCCCACCTTCCTCTTCCCCATCTCCTTCCCTTCCCCACTTACCTTCAGCCTCACAACATACTCCAATTGGGTATTCCGTAGTCTCACTGGCTCCAGAAGGGAGCAGTTGGGACTCTTGTGAGGTTTCTCTATAAAAAAAAGGATGGTCACCATTCAACCATTTAAATCTTGTGCCTACCCTTCCACAAATACTGAATTATCATAATAATATGATGCATTTATCCTAACGTATATGACTTTTTTTAAATCACTTTTCTATTACATTCCTAACTAAAATTTTATTTTCTTTCACTGCTTAACATTATTCCTACAAAATAAAAACTTAGATACAAAAAGACGTCCGCGGGGCGTGCAGGTACTTAACTGCCTATTTCATGCAGTGACCTAGTTTTTTGCTCACCCTGTTATGGCTGAATTTACAAGTAAGGGCACAAATTTATCCAAAATCCCTTGCTGACTGTTACTTGTTATTTAAACAGTTTAAAAAAATTGTATCTCCAGTACATAACACTTAACAAGCGATAAAGTAGGTTCCTAAATTATTTTATTAATTTATTGTATCTTGGTTTGAAATGTGTATTTGGTTTGTTTAAGTGTTTGACAGATGTTAGTCGTCGTAGCATTTCAGGTTTTTAATATTCGAAAGGTAAAGGCAATGATACCAGACAAGCTTTTTTTTAAATACATACTTTCAGCTTCACTATTTCTGCAAATACAATATCCCGTTAACTTTTACCGGTCTGCACTGGTAGATTCATATTTTTTGTAAATGATGGGTGGAATGCTGATTATAGTAGTGAGCAAATTGATTTTTAAGAATTTTTAAATTTATATTATGTCATATATTTATATTTCACATTACAATACTAATTTACATTATCACGACCACTATACTATATACTAGGCTCCTGCAACTATCATGGTAGTCGTATATAGGCTATATATTATTACAATGTAATAATATAAATAACAAAAACACCCGAAATAAAAATAAAAATAAAAAGAATTATATTAATCATAAATAAAACTTTACTCAATTGTTAATATAGACATTTCTAAGAAAATATAAATAAAATACTTAGGTAAAAATCAAGACTAAAACCGCGAAAGTAATTCCTCCCTTTTGAAAGAATTTAAAATTACAGAACTCAGTAGAACCGTAGAAAGCACTGAAGAACTCCCAAGAAATACCGACTAATACAAAAAGATGGAAAAAATTGGTAAAACGTATTCAAATTTTAAAAAAATGTTAATGTATTATGTGAAGCGGAATTTTCAATTGATGTAATCTTTTTAAAAAGCTCACCCTTTTAAACATCCAAAATTGTACACAGGGATCACACATGTAAAGTTGTACACGGGGATCACACATGTAAAGTTGTACACAGGGATCACACATGTAAAGTTGTACATGGGGATCACACTTGTAAAGTTGTACACAGTTGAACACAGTTGTCAATTTTAGAGATGTACCGCCGCCCTGGGAACAATTTATTGGATAACCAACACCCCTGCCATAGGCCACCGCAAGTGGTTCGCTACGTTTGGTGACTTAGCAGGGGTGCCCGGGTTCACGGGGTGAGGTTTTTTCGGGTTTTGACGGTGAATGCGTTTGTCCACCTACTGCATGGCGAGCCAGATCGGGAGAGACTGGTTGGGGTAGACCTAATTTAGACCTCTCCAACCGGACTCATTGCAGTAGGAGGGATGGATTCGTACATTCGTCACTCTTGGACACATTGACCCCCAGATTTTTACCCACTCCTCTTACCTTTTTCCTTCCCAGAAGTTCCACTCTTTCCTTACCCTTAAAAGACCCTCCACACAGCATCCCCAAAGATGACGTAGGCCCTGAGGGATTTTTTTTCCTCGGGGCCTTCTGTGTGAAGCTAACTTAAAAAAGGCAGTAAAAAGTGATATTTGACTTTATATGAATGCAGGTACTACTCATTGTACATTTTAGGAGCGATTAACCAGAATTTTCATAACTATGAGTTAAATGTACTGTTCGGCAACTCTCAATAAAATAAAGACGAACACAATATTAGCGACACTCAATCTGAAATCAGATTCTGAAATCAGATTCTGAAATCAGACTCTGAAATCAGATTCTGAAATCAGATTCTAAAATCAGATTCTGAAATCAGATTCTGAAATCAGATTCTAAAATCAGATTCTGAAATCAGATTCTGAAATAAGATTCTGAAATCAAAATCTGAAACAAAAAAAATTTAAAAACATGCGGTCCCATCTAGGAATCTAACCCAGAACCTTGCAGGGGTAGTGCTGTACCACTGAGCTAATGAGACTCTAACCATGTTTAACTGTATCGTTCTTCGACCAACGTTATCTTCCCTTTCTTAACACATATTATTCTGGCTTGTTACTGGCTGATGCTGAGGACTGGTGATGGCTGCTGAGTGCCATGGCAAACATGCAATTTTAGTAGGGTATTTATGTCTGTAATCGCCATGTAACGTTTTAAAAAAACCACATTCGGTAAAAATTACTAGGCGCAAATGACGCAATTCTATTTGTATAAAGATCATTAACTTTAAATTCAATTACTAAACTAATTAAATAATTTCTTGCGATAACTGAGGAAATTTAAATGATCCCCACTTCTTGTAAAATAAAAATCTAAGAAATTATCAAAAAAAAAAAAATATATATATATATATATATATATATAACATTATACTCATTATCGTAAATAATTAATAAATATCATTGAAGAATAAGATACCACTAATAATCTAAATTAAAATATGAAAATGAACAAGACACAGAAAAATAATAAATGATAACAGTCGCAACTAGGACAGTCATCTTTAATTTTTATTGTTGTCCCAGTTGTTGTTGTTGTCTTGTTTATTTTTATATTTTAATTTAGATTAGTAGTGTTATCTTCTTTTTTAATGATATATTACATTTATGGGAGTTACCTTCAAAAGTTATGAAAAGAGAGTATTTCTTATAAAAAATGAATAAATAAATAAATTACTATATATATTACAAATTAAGGTTGTACACTGTACACATTTAAAAATAAAAAATAAATGATTAATATTAATACAGCACCAAATGTTTACCTACTTAGGAACATAATTAAATATATTGATTAAAATAAATTAATTCATCCAACCGTAGTTTTCTTTGAAGTCGCTTCAGAGTGTTGTGATCACGGTGTTATTTTTTCAACATCCTTTATGTAACGTGATTTATTATGACTAGCATTATAACACAATCTAAATTGTGTTAGACTTGAACATACACAAAGTTGAGCATACATTTAATAGTTAAAGTTTAGCGGCGACTTGCTTCGGGACAAAGCCCTTTGCGAACAGTAGCGACTGGGAATGTCCTGGTTTCTAGTTGCTCGTTGTTAACATGCTTAAAATATATATCGTAAGAATTAAATATTTCAGTACAGCAGTTAAAATATAAATACATTCAGTTGGCGCACTTTTCGTTCCTTACATCATATAATTTCATTGACTTGTACCATTTTCTTAAAAAGTATGAAAGAGCTAAATTCTTCACTTACCCCTCCAAACTCTAACATAACTCTTATCGCCTTTTTGAAGTAAATACTTCTTTACGCACGCTTGTCTTGGGGGGTAAGCTGGCGAATGTGTAACGGAAATTGAAATGCGTTACGAGGCGAACGGGCTTACTGTAGAAGCAAGAGATAGCAGTGCGTGAAATATTTCAGTCAGTATTTTGAAATACCTGTGACGCGCCAAACGCGTTGGGGAGCGGACGTCGATTCGCACGACTTGATCAAGCGAGGCGAATGATAATAAATTTAAATAAATATTTGTAGAAAATTAATATGGGTATTTACATGTATATATATATATATATATATATATATATATATATATTATACATATAAACATATATATGGACATACATATAGATGGAGCTAAAGAAGTATTTACTTCAGTCGATTTTTTAATAGGTGTAGTACACTCAAAACTTTAAAAGCGACGATTCATTGATACAGAAACCGTCGCGGTAGGCGGGTTTAAAGTCAGAAAAGCATATTTTTCTTTCGCACGTATGTTTTACGGATCTTTCTCTTTCGCTTAGTCATTTTAAAGGCATACACCTGCGAAAATGGAACGTTTCAATTCCAATTTTGGCGTGTACTATACATACTAACAAAAATACTATTCGTGTTTACACAATTAATCCGTTTAATATTTTTTTCTTGTGGTTGGTGAACACGAAAAAACAATTTAATATGATGTTTAGTTAGGGGTGAGTTTTTATCGTTTTTTCAATATTCTGTCAGAACACAAGAAAGTATAATTTTTGCATTGTTAAAAAAAAAACAGTCTGAAAACAGAGAATAGATTAAACATTTTAGAAAAAACTTAAGAACAGAGAGCAAAATCAAAATGTACCTTTATAATATAAGAATAATATGTTACTTAGGTGGTACAGAATAGTATTTAAATATGTTTTTTGTGTACTCAACTTAAGAAAGCGATATTTTATTTTATTTATTTAACATAGAAAATAAAATATTGCATGCATTGATTTTTAAAAATGTATGAAATGAAGTGGAACTTAATCCAATTCCAGACATCCAATACAGTTGAAACAAATAGGCTCGTTGTCAATGACAACGTATTTTACCAAATTTTGGTGGGAATCACGCACACACATTAGGACATATACGCATTTCTCTGAAATTGGGTGACAGTTATTTTGGCAGTTGGCAGCACAATGTTCGTCCTAGATAAACTCCGAAACTACTTAACCGATTTTGATAAAATTTAGCTTAGTATGTGTATTACACATACTAAGCTAAGGTGGGTCACGAATGTATGGGGAAAAAAAAATTCTTGTTCTTATTTGACTAATAGTGATAAAAGGGTGCTAAATGACGATGAAAAATCACCTAATTTTTTTAATAATATTTGGATATCATCTTCTTCCTCCGGTTTGACTTTGAAATTTCACATATTAGAAAAAAACCCACCCTTGTTAAATCTTTAAAAAATATGAGATAAAGAAGTTAAAATGAACAATTTTTCAATAAAACGCTAAATAGAGGGAATGTTTCGAATTATTTACTAAAAACATATATGAATATAATTCAAATTATCTCAAGGTAGTGTATTCAAATACCAGCAAAATCCTTCTTAATCTCAAATTTCGGCATTATTTTGCGAGACTCAATCTTCACCTTAATAAGACCTTCTCTTGCAGACTTCATACATAAAGTAGTCAAGGCTTGAATAACAGTCGTTACACCTCTTTCAACTGCTTGAGTATGACATGACAGATGCAGAAGAGGCAATCTACCTTCTCCCCCATGAGCTACAAATAATTGAAGATCTTCATCCAATATATTCTTCAGTATTGGGGGTTCGGTTACATTTTGCTTCCAAATAATATGATGCATCGAGGTTTATGTTTGGAAGATGGAACAGCCCTGTTTTACTTAGTTTCTTACTGCGTGCTTTTAGAAAACGATGCGCAGCTAATTCTCGGATATGCTTGTGAGGGTCAGTCAACATTGCAAGCAATAAATTTTCGGGGTGTGCGAAGTAACTGTTTCTTGCTATAACTGGACCAATTATAGTTTTTAATTCAGCTGATAAGTATCTAGGCGCTGAGATTAACTACCACAGGTGACGTGCTCCATCTTTGCAGGTGGTGTGAATTTTAATGCTGAACCAAGCCGGAGCATACACTTTAACAACATACGTTTCTAAAATAATAAGATTCTCTGAAGGAGCTTCCGTTGAAACATAAAGACGAAGAATTCGGTTAGCACGCGTAAGCTATTTGGCATGAGACATTTTTCCAGGAGATTTGTGGCATAAATCTTCAGGTAATTCCCCCACCGTAACTGCAGATACTATTTTATGCAAATATAAGTGATCTGTATCCACGTCTTTAGTAAATAATTCATTCAACTCTCCATCAATTTTCTGAAAATGAACCATAGGCTTTTTTTTACAGATTTCCAAAGCTAGTCCTATTGTGCCTGAACATGTTTGAGGTCCAGATGTCTTACCGTCAAGATGTGCGAACAAATGCCGAAATGGTAACTCGTTCATGTGAAGCAAGAAAATTATCCATTGCAATGGTTTATAACTTTCGACGTGCCAAAGTTTGGTAGAATAAAACCTAAATATATTTTGAGTCTGGCTCTTTTATCAATGAAATATGCTCTTCAATGCGTCATTCTCTGAATTGCGTCCCCTCCCTTTTTCCTGATAATTAATGTTTTATCTTTCCGGCCATCAAAATATATTTGGGGGTTTTTATAAAACTATGTGTTGTGCCCTTAATATTTTCTCTTGTTTTCTTTCGTTCTCTGCGAAGTTTACTCTTGTCAATGACTGGAATATTAGACTTGATGTCATACAGAACTGCTAAGGCAAATGGCTGCCGCTGCCTTATCCGACACTCCATATCTATCACAAGTTTTAGACTGTGTGGAGTGATCAATATTGACCGAAGCCTGCTTCTGAAGCGTTTGAGGTACAACATTAGGTTTAAAAACATCTTTACAATCGGATTCATTTGATGCAGAATACGTGGAAATATCGATTAGAGAGGTAGTTGGCTTACCTGTGCTTTCCTTTTTAGACGGGCACAATGATTTTTGCTTCAAGAGTTTTTTTTTCAACGCAGTTTTCATTTGTTTTGTTGAAGCGATATCCACGTTTCCTATTATCATTTTTCGTGTAGTACGTTGGTCAGTAATGAAACTCTATTCATTTACAGGTATTTTTGATGTCTAGGACAGTCACATTTACTGAAATCATTGCATTTGCAAGACGAAATATCAAACAGCACTTTACTTTTGCAGCGGAATTCCTCCATTTTTTCTCCGGTATTAGTGTAATCGGTACTCTCCCCGCCCTCACCTCACGCCTCCAATAATCAAAACCGGGACTTTTTAAAAATTATTTCGTAAATATATACTACATTTGCTATGGAAGATTACAAAAAAAATGGTTAAAAATATTCATAGTAACTTTTTTATATACACTAGAAATAACCTCAAATATTGAAAATTTTCAAAACTTTGAAGTGAATCCGGAGGAAGAAGATCGTATCAGAAAATTTAAAAATTTTAAACACGTCGTTTTCAACCTATTTGGCACCCTTTTATCGCTCTTAGAATTTGAAATTAACACTTTTTTTAAAATGACCCGCCTTAATGTGTAATCTGGTCCAACTTAATAGTATAGTTTTTATCTCGATTATTGACCTCGATATTTATTATTGCGAATTAAATTATCATTAAAGGTTAGATACGTTTTTATCATTAAAGGTTTGTTAAGGACAATGATTTAAAACTATTTGTAAGTTCCATAAGTTTCTGACAGATAACAGTGTGAGTTAATTTATTGACACAACACTTGATTATCTAGTTTAGATAACCATCCAGTAAATGGCGTTGTATTTCGTTTGCCACAGCAAAGAGTGGGCGGGTCAGCTAGTACGAAATAAATTACTTTTGGTCAGTTGATGGTGTTGTTTTTTTAAAAAAATTTATAGTGAATACCTCACAAGAGTCCCAACTGCTCCCGACTGGAGGCAGTGAGACTATGGCACCCCAATTGGGGTATGTTATGAGGCTGAAGGTAAGTTTGGAAGGGAAGGATACGAGGAATAGAAAGGTGGGGAAGTACCTGGCTATTCAGATCTAGTCACTAAACACGGCTAAAGCCATTTCAAGCAACGTTTCAATTCTGAATGTTGGTCTTACACTAGGGCGATACTAAGAGCATCATCCATTTTGGAACGCCGCAAATATACTATATATTATATTTAATAATTAATTGTGAAATTACACAAATCAATTAAATAAAATTTATTAGCGCACGCCGGGTTCAAACCCGCGACCATCGGAATGGGAGTCCAACGCCCTACCGCTAGGCTACCCCGGCCGATAGTTGACTATGGTTTCTGGGTAAAAACATTGTATCCTTAGTCAAACCGAAAAAAAAAATAAAAAAATATTTTGTACGTTTTAAAAGACATTTCAAAAATAGATGTTTTATAGTAAAATCTCGTTCGTTTTTCATTTATTTATTTTTTTACTTTTTCCGAATATTTACATTTCTTTTGAACTATTTGTGTTGTGGAAGAGAAACAAAGTATAGCAAACCCATCTTGCAGGACGATACGTGGAGCTCGCTTCGTTCATCACGCATTAACCTTCGCATTAAACATGCATCCACACTGAATTAATGATTATTATGCCACTGAAATATTTATACAAAATTCCCAGACGCCGAGAAAGCGGGAGCCGGTGGAGCGGGCCACATGAAATATTAAATAATGCATAATTAACTTAGTTTTATATAAAATTTGGTGAATTCACAATGCGATCGCTGCAGACGAAGGAACGCTGGTAACTTCATAAGTATTACCGAGTTTCATCAAAGATTAACCAACTACATACATATTTTAATAGTTTTACATATTTTAATACAAGAAACATATTTATATTATACTAGCTGACCCGGCAAACTTCGTACCTCCTCAGAATCAATAAATGTTGTGTTTAATTTATTAGCTGAAATAAATTACGTTTTTATTAAGTTAAAATATATAGGTACCTTATCTAAGTTCAAAAAATGAAATTGAGCTGTTGACTAAGCACGAAATGTTCGGCACACTACACTATTGACATTGACAGTTCGAATTGATTCAAATTATGTCGACCAATGCACATTATTTGAAAAGCCGTTCCATCTTACTAATATTATAAACTTGAAAGTTTGTATGGATGTATGTATGTTTGTTCCTCTTTAAATCGAAATTTAATGAATGGATTTTAATGAAACTTTACAGTAATATAGCTCATACATCAGAATAACATATAGGCTATAATTTACGAAGCTAGCAATTTATTTTCAATATTTTGAAAATAATAATTATAGTTTAATAGAAAACGTCATAATCTGAGAATGACATTTTGCAAAGCAATGATTGTTAAATCAAAATTCTATTATGGAAAATATTTAAATTACTGAATTTATTTGAAGTACTCGCTTAATATTTGGAATCGAATCAAGAATTATACATATTTTAAATAAATAGGTTAAGAATTTTGGAATAAACGTAGGTGGGACCTAGGAAAAGAAAATAGATTACTCGAAGTACTAATTCTACGCAGACGAAGTCGCGGGCAGAAGCTTGTACAAAATATATGAAAAAAAAATTTCTTCATAATTATTTTACCCATGATTTTTTCCGTTGTTTTAATAATTATTATGTTAATCAGGACGGAGACAAATCCAACAAATCAAAGATCATAAAAATCGGTTCAGCCGTTCTTGAGTTATAAATTGTGTAACCAACCCGACTTTATTTTATGTATTAAGAAGATATTATATTTATATTGAAAAGCATATTTATAATTACATATTTTTAATTTTTATTGTATATTTTGTTTTTTGTATTATTGAATTTTCTTTTTATTTCTCTTCTCTAGTATTTATAAGAAACTTCTTGTATCAACCATTAAAACATTTAAAAAAATTATAAAGTGTAATCTAAGTAAAATTAAATACATTCCAATAATAGACAAAACAGTAATTAGGTACATTCAATAAATCTGTTCATTTTGACTGTCCTAAAACAGGTAAATTTCCTAGTTGAACAGCCAAAGATCATTGGAATATTTAATACATATTCAAGTTTTATTAAAAAATAAATAAATTAATAATTTTACGCCCAGCTTTTACTAGGCGATCGAATATTCAAACTAAGCAGCAGACTTATTTTGATTGAAATTGTGTTATTGTAACGTTTGCTTAGTTACGTTCAATCACCCTGTTGGGGACTTCTCAATAAATCCTTGGTTCGTCTTTACAGACTATTTATTTACACAATATAATAATAATAGACCTGAGCTTGTGCGACTAGCTTCAACTGACTGGTAGGTAAATCTGAGCGCGTAGAGCTCTACACAATCGACTATAAGCATTCCTAGGGACAACTCTATTCCCTCGCCATCTGTAGAGAAACTAGTGGAAGCTTTATGACTCCTGCTATCTATTGCTAACCCACTGAACCTACTTGTCAATTACGCACGGTTGACTTGGGGAGTAAGCTGGCGAATGCGTGACGAGAGCGTTACGAAAAGTGTGATCGGGCGAGGCGAACCGAAGTTGAGAGGGAGATATAAGGTTAGTGAAGATATAAAGAGAGAGAGTTGCGTTTCGTATATTATTGTAGGGGCAAGAGAGAGAGGTGCGAGCACACATTTTCTTTCTCTCTTTCTCTCATAACCAGTTATGTTTCGTATATCTAAGACACGGTGCAGGCCTATTGTCTGTATCACACAGTAGGAGCAAGAGTTATATATTACCGGACCCAGGATCTCTCATCTTACCGGGGCAAGAAGAAGTTATCCTTTTATTTTTCTTTGTCTTGTTTTTTTTTCAAATTTTCTCAATTGTCTATAGCGATTCTTTAAAAACAGCCTAAAATCAATTACATATTTGTATTTACAAAGATCTTTAATACAACTCTCATTTTATTACTAAATCTAGTCTCCTTTAACAAAAGTCAACTTCCGAATATGCCTTCCAATATGCTTGGTGTAACTTGTTTCAAGAAATATCTCCACGATTTGTGCCCCTAAATAATAAAAATAAAAGTTAGTTTGTTGTTTTATTAATTTTTCATAAATACTTCATAAATATTTTCTACTTATTAGAATTTTTTTATTATAATAGTTAAGTTAAAAACAAAGCCACCCTTCAGCGTCGCAAGGCCCAACTTGATATTACAATACATACTTATGTGTTTAAAATACATTATTATCATTTCTAAACATAAAATCCAATAGTATTGCTTGTACATTCTTAACATGTAACAATTAAGTTAAATATAAAAATACTGACATTGATTTTCATGTGTTTGCTTCTGTGTATATGCAAATATGATTACTGCAGACACATTTAGTCTAGGGATATGTATATTTGTATTTTAATTTGTTTTATAATACCAACAAGAAATGATTGCTTCGGCACCGATGTACAGTCGGAAGAACATGCTAAACGTGCGCCCAACTGTACGCAGTTGAAATGTGTCACATGAGAACGGGTCTACCTACGACTCGTTCTTGAGTTCAACAGCTTGACTGTGGAACGATTTTCCACCCTCTGTGTTTCCTCTCTCCTAGAACATGGGTATCTTCAAGACCCCAGGTAAACTCCTTCCTTTCCTTAAAAAGACCTTCCACACAGCGTCCCATCACAGGCAAATTATGTTCCTTGTGTTGTTATATAGAGTTAATGTAAAATAAAATATTAAAAAACAAGCATTCTACGGTAACACAACATATCATAACAATAACACAACATTTCATAACAATAACACAACATTTCATAACAATAACACAACATTTCATAACAATAACACAACATTTCATAACAATAACACAACATTTCATAACAATAACACAACATTTCATAACAATAACACAACATTTCATAACAATAACACAACATTTCATAACAATAACACAACATTTCATAACAATAACACAACATTTCCTAACAATAACACAACATTTCGAACACAGTAGGTAGGTACTGTGGCGATCACCCCACATACGCTTTACAATGTGTCAGCTTAATGCTGCACCACCGCTGTGAAAGTGTGTTAGTTTAAATAGACATGTGTTTATTATGGAAGACTGCAACATTTTTTAAATTGCAAATCTCCACCCTTTCATCATCTTGCTGCCTATTATATTATATGCTCCCCCACGAGCGTTCCGTTGAAAATAATATGATCGCTAGACGGAGAGGCGCAAGCAAGACGCTTTCATTTAATTATTGTCGGAACTTCGGCGAATTTCAGAATATTATAACTACATAAATAGAAGCAACATTTTTTAATAAATATCTACCTATTTTATTATCAAATATTTTTTATTATTTTATTACTAACTGGCATCGAGTTTCAGTAATTTTTATTTTTTTATTATTTCTTCGGCATTAACCATGTAAAAATAGACAATTAGGTTTTTTTTTATTTTTAGTGTACCTACATTTGATTTTTTTTATATATTTTGCTAGCGGTTTCGATACACCCGTATCTTTAACTAACTTTGTATAACGGTAGCATTTTTTTTAAACCACTAAGGCGATCCGCTCACTGAGGCAACTGAAAACTGTCGACTGGCAACTGTCTTTGTATGACAATGTGATGGCCCGCACACTACACAATCACGCAAAACCCGTAGTCAATGGTAACGCGAGCGGTGACTCGCGACTCGCACTGCTGATTGCCGTGGCCGGCCGTTGGTAGTTACCAGCTGACAGCTTATTGTTCTTCGTCTTTGGTTAAACAAGCTTTTTGACCAATCAAGACATAGAAACCAACCAGTTTTAGTTTGGTTTCAGTGGCCATTTTAAGTAAATTATCAAATAAAACTCTTGCAAAACTAGAAGTTGTAATTTTCTTTTATTTTGAAGGTTAAGTGTGCAAAATTTAATCAATCTGGGAATAAAACTATAGGTTTGTATTTTTGTCAACTTGAATAAATATTAAATCCACAACGCCACCTCTCTTCTATACATAAATGTTTTTTTTTTTTTTTCTTGTGAAGCTTCGGCTCCAATATTAAATGTGAACTTAACACAATAAAAGCAAACCACAAAAAGGTTTCTTTAGTAGCAGATTTGCATGCATTTGAAAGCTGTTGATCGGCTTTGGGGCGTCATGGGTTCAATTCTTCGACGGGAATTTATTCCGCTTTTATTTTTTTATTAGAAAATCTTCAATAATTGTCAGGTTATTTATACACAAACAGTAAAAATATATATAAACCTAAATACTTTCATGTAATTTTTCAACTTTAATTGAAACTGTAAAAAAAATATTAGTAAAGTAATGGCCAAGATGTGTTTTTATTAATCTATTCTAGTAGTTCTGTGAACAGTAGACATTGTATAACTTTGATTATTCCGATTTGTTAGCACGTGCGCTAGAGCTCAAGATCGCGCTCTGGTGGAATAAAAAGGTACTATCAAAGACGGCTACCATCTACACACGATTAACTGGCTTCCGGCATACAGAAAAAATACCAAAGTCGAGTTAAAATAGGACCTCACAAATTTATTAAATGAATTTTGTACATTGTATAGATAGTGTGTTATTTCATCCGCCATGCTATGGATGTTCCTGTGTTATAGCGGGTGAAGTTTACAGATAATATAATTTATAGTGATGAAATATACTGATAATATAATAATTGTGGATTTTGAAGTTTACAGTTAACGCAGCAATGAATTTATAGTAATTAAGTTAATGATAATGAAGTTTACAGATAATGTAGGTATGTATTTAGTTTAAGTTTACGTATAATATAATGATTTATGAAAATGAAGTTTACAGATAATATAATAAGGTGTTTATGACAATGAAGTATACAGATAAAATATTAATTGATAGTAATGAAGTTTTCAGAAAATATAACGTTGAATTTATGTTAACGAAATTTACAGATATTATAATAATTGATGATAGTGAAGTTTACGGATAATATAACAATGAATTTATGGAAATGTAGGTTACAAATAAATAATACTTTATTTATAAGTTACAAGTTACAAATAGGAGTAGTCAACTACTAGTTTTTTTGAATTCTCTAAAAAAAAACACTATTTCCAAGCTAAAAGTTTGATTAGTTCCTTTTACGCCAATGCATATTCTTCGTCAAACAACATAATGTAACATTTTTATTATTTTCACAGTATTCATAAAAGTCACCAAAATATCTCTAGATGTGTTTTTCTTATCTACAAACGAAAACGATAACGATTCCAATCGTTCGATACCGTTTAGCGTGCACCATTCGTCGCGGCCGGGCGTCGCGGCGCTTTCCGAACGCGTCGCTTCACACTCCGGCGTGCGTAACGACGTCACGGGCGGCGACAAGTTATTGGGTTGTTCAACAAGCCGTCAAATGGGGGCGGCGCGGCCCCAAACACTTTTTGGCCACGGGGAGACCGCGCCCGCCCTTGATCGGTAACATCCATTTAAGTTGAACCGAATCACGGAGCCGCCACACTTCGAGGGCTCTCGGGTGCGCGAACCCGCCACCATAATGCAATCAACGATGCCACAAGAAACGACAGATGGAATTTTTTATTTTTTTTGTAATAGATTTGGTTAGTGCTCTTCATACCTGGAAGAGCGCAAAGATAGAGTTTTTTATGATTCAAACGCAGTCGGGTTTCTTGAGAGTTCGATAAAAATCTGAAAAACGTTACTTAAAATACTTACTTTTTTTTACCAGGAAATTTTCTTACCTGCATAGAGAAGGAAAATGGAATGGAAAGTATATAATGCTATTAGAAGGCACAGCTGACATTTTTCACCTAAAAAAAACGAGTCTGCTTTAGACCACACGACTGAAGTAA
The DNA here is from genome assembly GCA_951813805.1 of Limnephilus auricula. Classification (NCBI taxonomy): domain Eukaryota; kingdom Metazoa; phylum Arthropoda; class Insecta; order Trichoptera; family Limnephilidae; genus Limnephilus; species Limnephilus auricula. The sequence continues at coordinate 37,327,679 of OX638391.1, forward strand.
AACTTCTTTAGCTCCATCTATATGTATTTTATATATATATATATATATATATATATATATATATATATATATATATATATATATATATATGTTTATATGTATAAAATATATACATGTACATACATATACATATATAAATTTTCTGCAATTACTTAAATTTATTATCGTTCGCCTCGCCCGATCACACTTTTCGTAACGCTCTCGTCGCGCATTCGCCAGCTTACTCTCCAAGTCAAGCGCGCGTAAAGACGTTTTACTTCAAAAATCTCAGTTCTGTCCCAGTCAACATTAGTTTCTAACTAGACAGTGTTCTAAGAAACTAATTTTTTTGTTATTTTGGTACTTATTATCAAATTTTAAAGACTTATAATTACTTCTTCAACCTTTGCAAAATTACTTTGTGGCATCATTTTAATTAAATGAAACAAATTACTTTGTGTAAACCACTATAATCACGTGTCATAATATCTATATGTTTTAAAACCTAAGATTATTTCAGGCTATTTCATAAGTTTATTAGTTCACAGTTATTATTATCGTGTTATTATCCTGACGAAGAAACCATCGGTTTTGAAACATGTGGATATTATAACATGTGATTTAGTGTTACGCAAAGTAATTTGTTTCATTTAACTTTTAATTACGTTATATTAATTTATTTGTATCGCTAATAAAGTACAATAAAAGCGAATAGGATAATAAAATAAAATTTTGAGGGAAAAGAAATAAAAGCAAATATACAACTAGGTACTCGTGGAAAATTTTCAGAAGACATTTTTTTAATAATTTTTCTGAATCTGGACTGCCAATATCTAATGACCATTTTGCTATTTTTGGACCGGAGCATGACAATTTATACAGTTTCAGGAGTGAAAATATTTATTATAAATTTTTGGTCCAATTATTGAATTTAAAACAATTGATTATGTGTATAATTTTTTAGAAGAAACATCATTATCTAAAATGCGAATACGAGCGACGATTTCACATTTGAACCTTTAAAATGGCTACCATCTTAAACTGGAGACGGAACGTACAAAAATTTACAAACACGATGAAATGCAAAACAGCCGAGTTAAAACAGGATTTCGCTACGCTCAATCAATTAAGGCTTACCGCTGATAAGTACGTCAATATCTCTCCCTCTTCCTCATAAACGACGCGTGTACCAGAAAGAGAGATTACAAAGATCCTTTCAATTTCATTTTCAATTTATGGAACAGGCAAATATATTTTTGTGTTTGAGGCCTACACCGTAGAATTACATACACATTAAAAAAAAATAATAACATATATGTCCCTATTGTTGCAAGTGTTGAAATGGCGTGCGGTGCCATTCGACCGCCCGGGCAGCCGGCACTCTGGGCAGCTGCCCGGGGGCCCGCACAAGTAGGGGGCCCGCTGAAGACTTAAACTTGAAACTACTATTAATTCTAAATGTACATTATTATTTGTACTGGTACATCTAATATTTTCTGTTTCTGGAACCAATTTGTTGGGAGGGTTGAAAAGTTTATCTTGCAATTACACCGTTATTTTAAATTCTCGCATTAAATATTTATAAGAATTTTCTTTTCGTATTATTGAATTGTTCGTTTGACACGGTTACCCTTAAAGACAGCCAAATAAAAAACTAAGGAACTAATGAATTGTTTTCATATATATTTTTTTTATAATCTGTTTTTTTGTAAAAAAAAATCTGCTATTTAAGTACACTTAAAGAGATTTCGTGGATTATCTAATGGTGTTCAATAATTAGCATTTTTAAGGAAATGTGGATTTACGAATGATGAGCCACAAATACAAGACCTTTTAAAATACATGTATTGGAATTTCTATTTTGTTTGATTGAATGAATGTAGAAATGAAGTGAACTCTTGGAAGAGAAAATTAAACCACTTCCTCATATCCGATCGAACCGAAACTCGAGGCCGATGGATTAATTGTCGATGAGAATGCATTTCATTAACTTTTGGTTGCAATCACACACACACACACACACACACACACACGGGCTTATATACATTTCGCTTAAATTCAATGACATTACAGCTGATATCACACGTAAAAAATGTCTTAATACATTCGGGATTTGGCTCGGTTGGTAGAGTTGTTGACTCCAGTTCCTGGGTAGAAAGGTTCAATTCTCAGTAAAATATATATATATATATATATATATATATATATATATATATATATATATATATATATATATTTCTTTACGTTTTTAAAATCAATGTATATAGTGAAAAAGAAAATATTTTTTCGTATTCTAGTATTTTATTTTCCATGAAGTGGTAAATTATTTAAATTTACTGTTTTAAAATCAAATAGGTTTTATATAAGTACTAGCTGTCCCGACCATGCGTTGCTGTGGCTAATGAAACACAACGCCATCTACTGGATGGTTACCTAACCTAGATAACCAAGGGTTTTGTCAATAAATTAACTCACACCGCCATCAGTCAGAAACTTGTGGAACTTACAAATAATTTCAGATAATTGTCCCATAAAAAATCATTTAATTCGCAATAATAAACATTTAGATCAATAATCGAGATAAAAAACTATCCTATCTCTTAAGTTGGATCAAATTACAAACATAAAGCCAAATTTCATCAAAATCGGTTAAGTAGTTTCGCAGTTTACCTTGGACGCACATTGTGACGCGAGATTTTTATATATAGATTTTGTATAAATATAACGGCCTCATCGCGCCTCACAATTTTTACCTCATGAGGGTGTTATTGGCTTATAGTTCTAGTTAGCTGGTAGGCCTTGTTTTTTGTCGACAGGAATTTTTAAAAACTTAAAACCCAACTAAAATAGCATGTTTTATGCAGCATCAACAGCAGCAGCCAACCACGGCCATATATATATACACATACGTGTCTTTTTGTGTTGTATTGGGAGGGTGTCGGCTATGGCGTATTTTTTAGGAATTCCTCCGCGTTCACCTTTTGGAAATGAGTGAAACCATTAAAAAAAACTCATTCAGTAGGAAGCGGCCATTTGTCAGCATGAAACAAGGATGGCCTGCGGTGTCAACAGTATCTATAAGACATCCTCCATTTTAAGGTGTATGTGTAATGTGTATGTTTCAGTTATGTTAATATATACCTTTGGGTAAATAAATAATTAATATACATATCGCACATGCCGTCGAAAGGGGTCGTAATTCAAATATTTCTTTGAAGAAGAAGATAACAATAATAATCGAATTTTTTTAAAATATTAAAATGAACGAGACACAGAAAAATAATAAAAGATAATTGACGCAACCGGGACAGAACCCAGAACCTTACGTCTTACCGGGACATACGCCTTTACCAATTCTCTACCGATAAGACGTAAGGTTCTGGGTTCGTGTCCCAGTTGCGACTATTATCTTTTATTATTTTTCTGTGTATTGTTCATTTTCATATTTATAAAAATTAGATTATTATTGTTATCTTCTTCTTCAGTGATATATTACATTGATGGGAATAACCTTCAAAGATTAAAAAGAAAGTTTCTCTTATAAAAAAAATTAAAATATTTCTGTTTTAATTTTTTTTTTTATCTCTGAAGAGAAAAGTGATTGTGATTATCTACGCCCCAAGAAAACCACATTTAACCCCTTGTACGTTGGATGATATTTGGCCGTTCTCTTTAGAAAATCAATTTCAAAGCGTTCCGAGAAGCAAAATACTGAAATTAAAAGCAACGTCTGGAATGATATTGGCGCAAGCGATTCTGACCGTGTCCTTGTACAGTGTATGTATACAAATGGGTTAAAATCGCATTTAAAAAAGTCTTCGGTGCCGGACGTCCGAACAACAGGCGAGGGGTTAAGTAAGACCACTCCATCTCTGAGAGATGTCGCTATTGTCTCTTTTCGACGGAATCTCTTGTTTTTCAATCATTATTTGTTTTCGCTCTCCTATAAAATTAACGAGCATTATATTAGACAGAATAATAAATTGTATACACATGCTCGTAAGACTGAAAGTGGCAAAAGAAGCGTTGGCCACGAGAGTGTTCAAATATATAATTTCCTTCCAGACACCCCAAAATCTGAGAAAAGTATAAATATATTAATTAAAAAAAACTATTTAACCTTAAGTTGATAGAACAAAATTAATTTTACTGCCTTATAAGGTGAAATGTAAATTTCTTTCAATTTAGTAAAAAAATTATAAAAATAATTTTAAAAAAAAACATTTCGGCTACTGGCATTATACCTGGCTCTCTCATTAAAAATTTAGGCATATTAGATTCGTCAAAAAATTTGTATATAATAATGCAAAAATCAGTCATTTTAAATACATGTAGGATTACGAAAGATTTTTTGAGGGATCAGTAGGATTTAACGGTCAAATTAGGAGTTCCACCTAGCCGAACCCTCTGATATAAGAATTATTTTCCCATTTAATAGTCTGGTAGTTTAACATGTTGTACTTGTTTTGTTTTGTATTAATTATACTTATTTAATACACTTGCATAGCCTGGATTTACTAGATGTTCATTTTGGGCGTACATAATTTAATTTGTGTATAAATCTATAGTTTTATTCCGAATTCCGAGGTTCACGAAATTTTACACACTTGACTTATAAAATAAGAGGATGGTTGCCGTTTGCATTAGATTTAATGATACTAACCCCTTTTCCTCCACCCTTTAAAGCAAAATGTTGATATTACCCGATGAATTTTAAATGTTTCACTTTCTTAATTAGGGGAAAATAACGGTTTCCTTCTGATTTATATATATATATCGGATATATATATATATATATCCGATAATACGTTAAAAAATGTTAATTAAATATATATAAACGTTATGATGTGGGACAGAAAATTAATACCTTCTTCTCATTTTTTTAATCTTGTTTGTCCAGGTCCATCAGAAATCAGGTTGAGTTAAATATAAGACTACACAAATGATAAAAGGAATCGAAGTTCCTTATCCAGCTTTAACTGATTGTAAATTTTAAATTTGGTCACTTAAAATTACATTGTTATGTCGGGATTGTAAAGGGTATCTGTTTGATGGTTGAATAAAATAAAAAATATAAATAATCAAATAGGTTGTTTACGTATTTACAGAAAATGAAATGGAAATTTTTTAGAAAAAAAAATGGTGTCTAGATGCCGACCCTCACCCCTCTAATCTCAAACGAAGATGTGGTAATTTTTGACATATTACTTCAACAAGGGTAGCGGGGTTTCGTTTTTTTTGTGACATCATAAATGAGTGGTGCGGATAGCGTCGTGCACTGCTTTGTGGAGATACAGCAGCAATGGAGTGCATGGGGATGCATCACGTTTTTGCATGTGAGCCTATTTCTTACCTATTCTCGCAGTGACGCTGGCATTAAAAAAAGGGCACTCACCGTAAACAGTTTTTTGGACCAAGAATTTCAAGGATACTAGTCATACCGACTTAGCAATTGCTGCGGTAAACGAATTGTCCCCGAAAAAAGTAATTTCTCGTAGAGGCATCATTAACTGGCCTCCCAAGAGTCCCGATCTCAATGCTCTTGACTATTTTCTGTGGGGATACCTAAAAGGTAAGGTATACTAGATTAAAAGCACAATATCACATCAGAAACGGCAGCAGATCCGCGAGTATAGTGACAAAAATTACCAAATCTTCGTTTGAGGTTAGAGGGGTGCCAGCAGCGTGAGGGTCGGCTTCTAGACACCATTTTTGTTTCTAAAAAAATTTCCAATCTTTGTTTGTAAATAAAACATACACAATCTATTTGATGCCAACTTTAAACTTCATTGCACTTTTTTTTTTAGATTTTCACGGCCAAAAGCATTTGACAAGCAGATGACATCGACGGATCTGCCGGATCTGCCCTGATGATGGACACTGCAACGCAGTCCGAAACGTCGGCTAAAGAAGGAGGAAGCACAACACGGCATAACACCCCTAAAACAAACAATGAAAATTCATTGCACTTATTTTCTGGGCTAACCGGTTCAGACAACCACGTCCATTTTCAGAATTGATGACATCAGTCAGACGTAAATAAAAATGTTATAAAAAAGTTTAATAAACCTTTACCTTTTCATTACTATCTTATTACATACCAATATTGTAAAATTACATGAAATATGAAATTTTAGCATTTTAAATATCTATAATTATCAATAAAATTGGCCTTGGTGAAATGTAGCTTGGGTGATATTACCTGAAAATACTAAATTCTTATGCCTGGAATTTTAGGCTTAAATTCATCAGCCACTGCCATCTAGCGGCACCGCGGCAGAGCGTACACCTCTCTTTTGTTACACTATTTGACCTGATTCAACAAACTTGAATTTATTACGGGCTTTAAAAGCTATTCCACACAGTTTTACCCATTCCACCTTCCATGCTATATTTTAAGATTTTCTTAGTTGTAAATGACAGTAAAATCAACTGAATCTCTCGACATGGTTTAAATAACTGCCATTCAAATTTAAGATGACCTCCTCTGGAGCTTTCTCTATTTTTAACCCTCCCGTTCTGAGGGGGGGGTAACACTTTCTTACTTACTTACGTACTTACTTTCTTACCTTATTACTTTTTTGTTACTTACTTGCTTACTTACTTACTTATTTACTCACTTACTGTCTTACTTACTTACTTATTTACTCAGTTACTTTCTTTCTTACTTACTTACTTACTTACTTAAATACTTACTAACTTACTTACTTACTTACTTACTTACTTACTTACTTACTTACTTACTTACTTACTTACTTACTTACTTACTTACTTACTTACTTACTTACTTACTTACTTACTTACTTACTTACTTACTTACTTACTTACTTACTTACTTACTTACTTACTTACTTACTTACTTACTTACTTACTTACTTACTTACTTACTTACTTACTTACTTACTTACTTACTTACTTACTTACTTACTTACTTACTTACTTACTTACTTACTTACTTACTTACTTACTTACTTACTTACTTTCTTACTTTATTACTTACTTTCTTACTTAGTTACTTAATTACTAGCTTTTACGTTTTATGCATTAAGTAAGTTTTTTTTTTTACATCACAGAATTAATCGCATGTACGTAATTAAAGTAATTCTAGAAAAAAACTATCGGGAAATCGATCAGCATTTAATTAATTTATTTGCATAATTGATTATCGTTTATTTATATTTAGTTCACATGTTTTTCTTAATATTTATTAAATTGTATTTTATTACATTTTCCATATGTATAACATGGAAGTGTGGGATTGCACCATCCTACCCACATCCTGAAATAAAAATATTATATTATTATTATAAAATAAATTAATCCGATACTTTTTTATTAAGACGTAAAAAAATGTCTATCAATTTCCGACGAAATTAGTGGAATTAAATACACTTTGATCTTTTTAGGGGTGTTATTCTGCCTCCTTCATGGAAATTGTAGCGCCCTCTGAAGCTTTAGCCACAGAATGAGGTAGCTCAATACGGCATAACACCCCAATAATAAAACATTAAATACGAGTGTGCTTTAGACCACTCGACTGAAGTGAATACTTCTTTAACTCCAACTATATGTATGTTTATATTTATAAAATACATACATATATTAATTTTCTACAAATATTTATTTAAATTTGTTATCATTCGCCTCGCCCGATCAAGCCGTGCGCATCGACGTCCGCTCTCCCCGCGTTTGGTGCGTCACTGGTATTTCAAAATACTCAGTGAAATATTTCATGCACCGGCTATAAGAGGAAGAGATAAAGAAAATGTGAGCGCGCACTGCTCTCTCTTGCTTCTACAGTGTGATACAGTCCGTTCGCCTCGCAACGCATTTCACTTTTCGTAACGCTGTAATTTCCGTAACGCATTCGCCAGTTTACCCCTCAAGTCAAGCGTGTGTAAAGAAGTATCGGCTTCAATAAAACAAAAATACTTTTAGTCACGAAAATCTACAATCATATGTGACAATCTCGTTAGTTCAGAATATCGAGGCTTGTTAACTTTTGGATAAGCAGTGGAAAAGTTTTTATTTTGTTATAGAATGATGATATTGTTTATTTGGAATATTTTACATAGTGATGACTAATAATACATAGTGAAAGGAAAACAATAAGATTGAGGGCATAATTCAGAAAAAAAAATTAATTTTAATATTTTATCAAGGAGAGAAGAAAATAATTATGCGTCGTAACAAGTGCAATACCAACGACAAAAGTAAACATATGATTTAAAATTGGTTAGAATTTTAAGGGCGACTCTGAGATTACATTATTATTTTCATTAAACATAACATTTAACATCAAACAACACACGCGAGAAAGATGATTGAAAAATGCTATATTCATGTTGAATGTTTCTAAATTAAGAAGAAGGTTATACTAATAAATCTAAAAGAATCATGAAATAGAACAAGACACAGAAAAATAATAAACACAGTAAAACAAAAAATATATAAGACAAATTCATAATATAATATTTTAATTAATAAATATAATATTAGCGAAAGTCAATCGAAAATCCGAAACAGAAAAATCAAAAATAGATACTTTCATTAATTAAAATATTATAATTTGAGGTTTAACTCGTTAAGTTAAAAAGTTAAACATAAAAATAAAAAATAAAAATTCATAATAACTTGATTTTCTTTTTTAGTGTCTTATTCGATTTTACGTTTCATTTAAATTTATTAATCTATTATTTTCTTAAACTCGTAATGATAATATAAATTTGGGAGACGGGTATAAGTACCGCCGCCCCAGGAACCATTTATTCGAACACCAACACCTCTGCCACACGTCACCCCAAGTGGTTCGCTACGTTTAGTGACTTAGCAGAGGTGCCCGAGTTCTCGGGGTTAGGTTTCGTTTATCTGCGTAACAGGCCGGATCGGGAGAGACTGGTTGAGGGAAACCTTTTGATCTCTCCAGTCAGACCCTCGCGACGAGGGATGGCTTCAGATGTCCATCACTCCTGGAAATGTTTATCCCTAGATTCCTACCCACCCCTCAAACCTTTTTACTTCCCAGGACTTCCTTTCCTTCCTTTCCCTTAAACAACCCTCCACACAGCATCTTCAAAGTATGGAGCTAATGTAAAAAAATATATATATTACTATCATAAATATAACCTTTAAAAGTTGTTAAAAAGTTACTCCAATAAAATTGTTACATATTTTCTTTGTGGTCTTGTTCTTAATAAGATTTATTTTAGAAATTAGATCTTATTCAATCACATTGTTTAATACTGAATGTAAGCACGATATTATAAGTCTTAGGAAAAAATGGGGGGTGAGGATTTGATTTGTATTTAAATCTATAGTTTTATTTTGACGTGGATGAAATTTTACACACTTGACATTCGAAATAAGGACACTGATTACTTTAGATTTATTGAAACTAAACCTTTCCATTGTCTTACCCCTTAAAGCAAACTTTTGATACTGCCCGATGAATGTTTGCACATTTGACAATCCAAATTAGACGAAAATTACGGTTTCAATCTGATTTGAAAAAATTGACCTATGTGTGTATCTATTTATATATGTAAAGAAGAGTGCCCTGTTGTGTAAATCTGCCGTTTTATTCTTCGATTAATGAAACCTTTCAATCGTGATCTTCGAAACAACAGAAACATCACTGTCTAAATCTGATTTCAGCTAGTTTTTTTATTGTAGCGTTCAGGAACTGGATTGGGATACTGACTTCAATCTTATCCTCAGTACTACACACTGACAGTTTGTGGAAATTCGTTATACGAGGTCGTAGTTTATTGAATACAAGTGAAAGATTTTTAATGGCAGCACGGATCATCACTCGCTAAAGCGCTTCCTTGAAATGACCCACTTCGGGTCGCAACTCCGTCAACGTTCGGGACGTTGCTCGGCGGTAGAGCCCGCCCATATATCATAGAGTAAGAGGCAGTGTTGCAACACCACAATTACCTATAAATAAATTATTATTCACTTCGAAATGTTTCTCTCTATAAGACTTTGAAAAAGGTGTAGAAATAATTTTTAAATGTTACAAAAGGTGATATCATTTAAGTCAGAGTGTGCAAGAAAATTTCTGCGGTATGAATGCATTGTGTTTATCAATACTAATTATTATGTATGGATAATTAGTTAAGAAATTGTTTTGCAATGTCTTGGAAAAATCAACACGACTTCTATTTTTCGCAGAAGCGTTTATTTTTAACAGAAACTACTGTTGATACATGTATTAATGTATTGTAGTGGCTCGGTTTGTGGAATTATCCAATAAAGATAATCAATAACAAAACCGATGCATTGAATACATCGCTCTCCTTGTTTCGACAACAAAACATCAATATTCTTCATTCGTTATTAATCACAACAATGGTATTCAATTAGACATTTGATAATAAGTCGTGTAGTTTTATATTATACGTGAAGACTATAGAAAGCTAGTAGTACTCTTTACCTATGTGGAGGCATGTAGATTGTATATATATAGTTTCTCGCCAATATTCAATTGGGAATACGTAGGTACCGAACAAGAATTAGGTCATGTTGTGCATAAACCATGCAACCAAGAATTTGGCAAAATTGAGATATTCGCATTTGAAATTTAGCGGAATTTAAAAAAAAAATAAAGACTATCGGCTGCACGGCCTTTTTCATACAAAACTTGGATTTGTAAAATTTGGAATTGAAGCCAAAATACTCGACCAATCTGAAAAATTCTTTTTGTATGAAATATCTAGTATGAATATGTGCAATTTTTTTATTATTATAAAATGTAAACGGTTGAAGAATTATTTTTTTCGTCATTCTAAAAGCTTCATTTAAGAGTTAATAATAATTATTAAAAATTTTATCTTGCCTAACCTTCTATGCAAATATAATACAATATACAAATAAAGAATCATAGTAAAAAAAAACTTTTTTGGGTTAAAATTTTAAATTTGTATTCCTTAAATTTGTGTTCCAAAGTCGTTTGTAATTTAGTCCATCAAAAAACTTATTTCATAATTTTTTTATTTTTTCTTCAATCTTTGCAAATTCACTTTGTGGCATCATTTTATTTAAATAAAACAAATTACTTTTGTGTAAACCCATAAAATCAATGTTATAATATCTACATGTTTCAAAACCGTTTGTTTCTTCGTCAGGATAATGCTGTTATTATAACATTGATTTAGTGGTTTACACAAAGTAATTTGTTACATTTATATATTTTTTTTATTTATATTCAAAGTTGGTTTTCTGGAATATTCAAAAAATAATGTGGTAATTGAAAAACACTTTTTCAATAATAATTTTTCATAATAAATTCGGTAAAATTATATAGAATCGATCTCCCTAAAACTTAACTCATTTTGCAGTTGGATCCAAGGATTAATGTTGACCAATCTGTTCATACGATCTTTGAAATGGTATGCAAAGGGATATTATTCAATAAATATGCTGGCATTCATCCTGAGCAAAAACTATTGGAAAGATAACAGAAGCCTCGATAGAGAGACAATGCGCTCCCGAGCTCAGCAACATTTTGGCAACAACACAAAGCTAATGAAATTTTAAATGTAAAACGTCGCAAACAATTGTTTCATCTGTAAATCAAATATTCTGCTAAATAAATAATTGAAAAAAAACTCCGATAGATGTACGAGCGTTTACCAACACACGCAGACACGGCCGCACTCCAAACCTTTGATAAATAACACAGGCGGGCGGGTGCGAAATAAAACCGACACATCAGCGGGAGTTTTTTCCATATTCAAATTGAATATGTAATCCATGCCCCCCGGTGGGCGGAGGGCCGTGGGGAGTCGGGGGTGGGGGCTGGGGGGTAAAGGGGTGTGCAGGGATTGATTGATGCGATACCCCGCAGGAACACCCCTAACCGAATATTACTCTTCGGGGGGTGCCCAAACTCACCCCACCTCTTCAAGTCACCCGCCATAACGATATTTTTAACCATGTACCTTTGCTAATTGTTGGTATGTTCGTACTCACTCTACACGCGGTACATGCCTTCTCAGCGAAACGGGTAAATTACAGACCTGCATTTAATAGGTTCGATGTCCTCGATTGTGTTCCTAATGTCTCAGAATTTCTTATTGAATGCAATGAAATTCTGTTTTACGGAGCAAAGAAAGGCTGGGCGGGCGAAGTAAATTACGCGAATAACTATCCCCACGCCAGTAATAGGTAGATACTGTAAACAACGTTTAGTGGCCAACTACAAACTGTGGCCTGTTTTATTTACTTAACAATTTGCTACGGAACTTGATTTCAATACACGCCAGCGGATAAAACTTCAAGTGGAACAGAGGCACTGTTAGCTATTCAAACGTGCACAAACAAACCACCGAGTACACAGAACGTAAACTGCTCGATACTATTGTTCCAATCATTATGTGGGGTGAAATGTTTCCATCTAAGACGCCTCTAGTATATTAATCCGTTCGCCCCTCCGGTTCCCACCACTCAGCGAACCGCATCCTTTGGGCGTTTCGCCGACTGATCAACCACCAACCTCGAGCGATCTGCGTTCAGCGTTTCGCGTTACACCGAGATTCGATGATTCTGCGTCACAGAGTAAATGCGCTTAAGCCGACGAGCATATAACACGACGGAAATTGAATGTAAATATCGAATAAACTTTTAGAATTTGGCGCCCAGGTGCGAGGTTCGGCTTTTCGGGTGTTTGGGTACTCGCCCTCGGCGCTAATTCGGCTCCATACCCCGCGGATGGGATGTAGGAGATGTAGGTGGCAGTAGCTGTACGGTGGTTGGTAGTACGGTACTGGTGCCCCAGTGTGTGTGATAGCCGCGATACCACGCCGAACGTTTGACACGATAATCCGCGGAAATGGCGCCCAGCGCGGCGCACCGGTGCGCGCTGCCCATTAAACCCTATCTTTACTGTCATGTAGGAAGCCGGCCATCTCCATTCCCGATCCGTAAATAGTTTTATAAACCAGGCCGCATGGCTGAGATCTCATCAAATTAACACCGCCCGCATCTCATATCATCGTATCGTACCCTTGGCCCGAGGAGATTGTGCTGCCTCCAGATGCATTACAAGGAGACGGAGGTAATGATGGATGCACTCTGCATACATAATATCAGCACGCCTGCTTAGCTTTCTGCTCGCAGGGATTTTATCCCTTCAATATGTTCAATTCCAACTCCTCAATCACGTACTTCTATTTATACGATCTCTCCTCGAGATGGGATTTAACTCGGTATTGAAGTTTTTATACCAGCGTCCGGTTCAGGGTTCATAATGGTGATTAGATATTACTTTGTGGAGGGCAACGGACACATTTGCATCTGTTCTAATCTATATTGGTCAAAGAAAAATATATGTTATTTTATGTATTTATATGCTATATTATACGGCTGGACGTGGTCATCAAACTAATTGTATCTGACATACTGGAAGGGTTAAGGTGATAATAAATTGTGGGGTCGAGGCGAGGGCGAGTAATATAGAAAAGTAATGAGAGAAAAAAGTATCTACTCTTGCTGAGCCATGTTTGTATTGATGAATGAAAATAGGGGGAAACTTTATTTTTTTGCTGAGCTTTATCGATTTGACCAGAGAATGTACTTTTTATGAATTCGTTTTCATTTTTAAGTGTACTATCAATCATTGTTATTTCTACTTTTATTCATTGTTATTCCCACGAATTACATCCAGACGGGTATTATACATAAATTCTCCACATTAATACTGCGCAATTTACTAATATTTCACCCCACTCATGCCTTACTCTAATAAATTCTGAATGTATAGAGATTCCTTTCTTACTAATAATATTACTAAGTAATATTCCAATGGTTAAAACAATTACAGCATCAAAATAAACTTATTAATTTTTTTATAAGAAAAAGTCTCTTTTAAACTTTTGAAGGTTATTCCCAACAAGACACAGAAAAATAATAAAATGTAGTCGCAGTTGCGACCATTATGTTTTATTATTTTTCTGTATCTTGTTCATTTTAATTTAGATTATTATTGTTATCTTCTTCTTCAATAAAATACACTTATCTTCATTATGTCATTAACATTATTCAAACCAAAAAAAAATACTAGTGTGCTTTAGACCACACGACTGAAGTAAATACTTCTTTAGTAATCTAATCTAATTTTCTTTCTGGCATCGAATAAAACCATTCCAATCATCAGTGTATAAGAATCTATGTTGAAGATTCGTTTGGATTGTTACCAATCATCGTGACAAATCAGTCGTTTCAATGCACTGAGTTCGCACACTCTGAACGAAAATTTGATTATTTTTTTTATGGGAATTACGTTTAGAATGGGATTGTTGATTTAATTCTTACAAGGTTTAAAATAAAACTTTTTGATGCGGATTCTAGTTCACATTTGCCGCAGGAAATTCAAAAAATGCTATCGAAAAAGTGCTAGTTATTAGTTAGATTTTAAAGTTTAGAATATGAGAAACAACAACAAAACTATTGTCAGCATAAATGCCAGCACCCATTCCAAAGGTCATTACTATGGATTTGAGCACTGGTCTTATGATTATATTGTGAGGAATGAACCTCAAAATTAATTTAAATTAATTATCGTTCGCCTCCGTAACGTTCGGAACGCCTGAGAGGCTATAATTTCCGTAACGCATTCGCCAGTTTACCCCTCAAGTCAAGCGTGCGTAAAGAAGTATTTACTTAAAAAATATAAAAGGTTGTACCTATACCAATATTAATCTTTAAGTTTAGTATTGTAACTATTGATATTAAACCGGAGGTTAAATTGAATTTTGTAGTAGAGTATAAGTTTCTCCGAAGAATATGTTTCCAAAATATTGAACACAGAAAAAACAAAATGTTTTGTATAACTAGTGAACTGTTTATAATATAATGTTTGATGTTTATAATATAAAGATTATTTTTTACTGCCAATGACAGACTATTGTTTTATTTTTAGTGATTCTACCATTTCAGATATATACAAAAGTGAATTTAAAAGAAGACTGGAAATTCTTTAAATTCCGAGTATTTGAACATCAAACAAAAATGGTGACCATTTATTATTTTGTTCATTTATAAATAAAATTTATAAATTAACAAAATTCAACTTTACCAAAAATATTACCATTTTTTATTTCGGCTACTGGCATTATACCTAGCTCTCTCATTAAAAGTCTTGGCGTATTAGATTTGTCAAAGAATGTATACATAAAAATGCAAAACAGTTATTTTAAATACATGTAGGATTACGAAAGATTTTTTAAATATTTATATTGAGGGATCAGTAGGATTTATCGGTCCAGTTAGGAGTTCTACCGAGCCGAACCCTCTGATATGAAAATATCTGGAGTCGGTGAATTATTGTTGTTAATACATGTTGTTCTTTTATTGTTTTGTATTATTATACTTAAATAGTACAATTACATACCATGGATTGACCATAGATACAATTACACAGCATGATGATCATTAGTGGAAAAGTGTGTGGAAGGGTTAAGTTTTTCCTGTGGGGAAGATTTAACCCGGACATAAAAGTCAGAAGGATAAAACGATAATGATCTTAAAATAACAATTGGACACTTGTACAATAAAAGATAAAACAATGAGAAAATGAGTAATTAATTTTTATAATAAAATTATTATTTGAGGTTTTGCATGAATACATCAATCGGCAAACCAATAGACGCATTCATTTTACCATTTTTTTTTTGTGTACTAAAAAGTAATTCTGTCTATGGTTGTAACTTGTTTCAGTGTGTGGAAAAATATTATTATTATTACATCTAGATTGTTCCTATTAGTTTGGATTTCAGCTTTTAGGGGTTCACTTTCTTTTAATGGTTTATAGAAGAATATTAAAAATTCTAAGACTGAATTTTAATTTTTAAAACAAATTTTTGCTATATTGGACATAAGGCGAAGAACAAGTACCTACCTACCACTCTAGCAGTTACTGTTCGCACTTAACATTCATATAATAAAGATCATAAAAAACAGATCGTTAGTTGACACAGTCAGTCAAAATTCGTTGATGTACGAATTAATTTAAATTGTTTGGCAAATAAAATTAAAAGAAAATATAAACATATTTAAACTTAAGTTCCGAAAAAATGTGATTATTTCATTTAAAAAAAATGTGTTTTTAAAATACAATAATTGTACATTATAAGGATTGTAGGACGTGATAAGTCACTATGAACCTATTAAAAAAAAAACACAAATAAAATAAATAATGTGTAGGTATGTAGGGACCAATATTGAATGTTGGATAATCTGTCTCGGATAAGAAATGCCGGTGGAAGGGAACGGAAGCTGCTCCTTCGCCAATGAGCGGTCCCTTCGCCGCCAATAATTAGCGCCTCCCCAATCCGATTTTCCTCTCTCTTTCGCTGCAACCGGGTTCCCAATATACAGCCGCGGGTGACATTGGTGGAGGAAGTAAGAAAGACACCGCTTTCTGCGTCTCGCTCAGCCGCCAAAACTGATCCACCATTCCCTAGAAGTGAAATATTTAAATAAACCAAATTTGATTCCAAACTGAACAATTGAACAACTGAACAACGTGACACATTTAGACTCTTAGGCGATCCGCTCACTGAGGCAACTGAAAACTGCCAACTGGCAACTGTCTTTGTATGACAATGTGATGGCCCACACACTTCACAATCACACAAAACCCCGTTGTCAATGGTAATGCAAGCGGTGACTCGCGACTTGCACTGCTGATTGCCGTGGCCGGCCGTTGCTAGTTGCCAGCTGTTAGCTGATTGTTCTTCGTCTATGGTTAAACAAGCTTTTTTACCAATCAAGACATAGAAACCAGCTGGATTTAGTTTGTTTTCAGTTGCCTCGTCAGCGGAGCGCCTTAGTAATTAGGCAACTGAAACCAAACTAAAACTCGCTGGTTTCCAATCAAACTTTATCACGGCGCTACTCAGTTTTACGATTTCTGTAATTATCTCAGCTTTTTTTACCTGCAAACTATCTTAAAACGTTTGACTAACGAAATAAGTTTGTGGTCATTTTTACTAACTTGTACTATTGTATTGAAAGACCTCCCGAAGTTAGAGCCTTAAATCCATATAATCCGTATAAACACTTTTATTTTTGTGATTCCTACACAAGCGTTCCAATTGTTGCTGACCCTCCACCAGTCCGGAGATAGTGGGTCTGTTACATCCACAATTGGGGCGAGTTGTGAGGTAAAAGGGAGTTAGAGATGGGAGGTAGGAAAGAGGAAGTTTGGGAAGGACCTGGATATTCAAAACTGGTCACCAAACAATGCTAAAACCATTTCAGACAAAGCTTTGTTTCTGAATAGCCTAACTCTAATCTAAGCCATTAGCCATTATAGTGGTTCTTTCAGCGTCTAGCAATCTGAACGCATTGCAAAAGTACTAGCTGAAGTCTTCGGTATTTTCCTTGATCTACACAGATGCAGTCCTCAGAAATCAGATGCAGATTTTCATCTTATTTTGAACATTAAGTCAGCGGAAATTTCATCGGTGGTAGGTAAAGAGGTGGGATTAAATATATTTTAGATAGTAACCTTCCTCTTATTTTGAAGGTCAAGTGTGTAAATTTTCGAAATAATACTGTAGATTTGTATAAAAATTAAATCCACATCCGCGTAATAGACATGCGTCTTTATATAAATAGATTTTTACTAAATTATGAGATTTTTTTACTTTATCTCCACACACCAACCTCTCTCCGTGAACCCGGTCACCCCTGCTACGTCACCAAACGTAGCGAACCACTTGTTATCCAATGGTGTTGGTTATTCATTAAATAGTTACCAAGGGCAGCAGAACCCATACCCGCCTCTCAAATTGTGAAACTACACTTATTAATTATTAGTAAAAATGAATTATCAATTTAAGTGTAAGTAAGAAGCAACTGAGCTAACTTCGGGCAGAAGGATATGTCCACAACACACTTCTACTAGTTCATATGTTCAGTGGTTGCTACCGATCACCGCGACACGGCAACTGTCTCCGTCTCTGAGGAGGCTTAATTCGGTTGCGTTTTATACCGCGAGTTGGTTCTACTGGCGAGGAGTGGTGTGGTGGGGAGTAGAGTGGCAAGGAGTGAGTGAGAGGCGGTGGGGGGTGAAAGGTGTCGGGGCTGCTTCCAATCGGCACACTGACGCGCAATTTCCGGCGGATGAAGAGACTTAGTCATTGGTTTTCGTAAATTTCTGAAGAACTTCTCTTCCCTTTCCTATTAAGAAAGTGATTATACAATAAAAGCAGAGGTGCTCGGTGTCATGCACCAATCCTAGGTGCAATTATTTCATGAAAAAATTTAAAATAATAATTTTTTAATGTTCTTTTGTTACAAATTGAGATAATTACATATTCATCCGCACTGCTTTCTCTCGTGCTGGTGTTTTAAATGACATTAATAAAATGTATTTATACATGGTGTCCGGATACTAGTCGTACAAGCGGGAATGCGCATCACATAAAGAAAAGCGTCACAAAATCAAAACTTATTTTTTCGATCTGATCGTTTGTTTTTTTTTTATTTTTTGTGGTTTTCGCCCATCAATGGTTTCCTAGGACATCATTCCAAATTGTAGAGTGAGGAAAGGCGACTTTAAATAGTAATTTTATTTAAATAGACAAACTTTGTATGAAAGATTTGTAGTCAATTTTTGTCTTTTAAAAGGTTAAAAAACTTGTTGAGCTCCTATTTTAAAATACTATAAACAGATGATAGAAACCTCTCACTTACTGTCTATTTCAAATTTGACCTAAAAAAATTCAAATTCGTAAAAATAGTTATATCGCAAAATTGAAAAATACAATGTGGAATCACCGCTTGTGCCATTAGTTTCTGGATACTATACGAGTATTGTACATATAGTTATTATTTAATTAATTTCGATCTTCCTATAGTTTGTATCCAGCTTTTAATTAATGTTTTAAATGTTTTTGTGTTCTGATTTTGGAATTGATGTAACTGTACCTGTTAATTCAGCTTTTTATTGTCATTTCTAAATACAGTCCTTAAATTTTCCAGTCTTCCAATTAAAGATCAACTATATTTTTGCCACTAATATTATTTTAAATATAATATCAATAGTATCTAATGGAGGGGAGCAAATGTAAAATAATGCATGGATTCGCATGTTCGTCATTCGTGAACACATTAATCCCAGATTCCTACCCACCCCTCATACCTTTTTTCTAATGGCGGTGTCATCTTTATGGATGATATTCCTATACTGACTGACAATATTGATTGGTCTTTTACTTTTGTATATCTCCTTCACTTTTTATTTATTTTATAAAAAAAAACCTTTATTGAATACGTTACTTTATTTTTAGTCGTAATTATAGTACCTTGTATACTTTAGATTTTAACAAAAGTAAATAATCAGTTTTTATAAGAAAAACTCTATTTTCATAACTTTTGGAGGTTATTCCCATCAATCTAATATATCATTGGAGAAGAAGATAACAATAATAATCTAAATTAAAATATGAACAAGACACAGAAAAATAATAAACTCGAACCATATTTTATTTTAATTATATACATTACATTACATTGATGGGTATAACCTTCAATAGTTATGGAAAGAGAGTTTTTCTTATAAAAATTGAATATTAATTTAGACTTTTATAAAAAGTCAATACGTATTCCACACAAATAAAATCGGATATTTTTATCCCAGACACTTTCTAGGTGACAAATACTTTCTTTGAACACTTGTTTCCAATGAAAGAGGTAGCTGCCGATAGTATGGAAAAAAATAGTCAAGATAATATTGTTAATTCTAAAATTTGAAATATAAGTTGATAGATATTACGGTATTATAATAAATGGCAATGGCTGAATTGGTTAAAGCGCCATCCCGGTAAGAGGAGATGTTTTGGGTTGGAGACCCAGTTGCGACCGTTATCTTTTATTATTATTCTGTGTCTTGTTCACGTTCATATTTTAATTTAGATTATTTCTGTTATCTTCTTCTTCTATGATAAAATTAAATTACATTGTTGTCTTTTCAAGTACCTAATTCCGTCATTTTTTACCATTATAAAGAAAACTACTATTTTCTATATGTTATAGGTATGTGTTTTTTTTATAAATGTATCATAATTAAATCCCTGTAACGACCCCTGAATTTATAGGTACTTAAGTATTCAGTACCTAGGCAAATAGAAGTGGGTAGGTACATACCTACATATAAATTAAAATAATTATTTTTATGTGTAATCGGGATAAAAATAATATTTTGATAATATGTGAGTGATTAAACATAATTAAATATATTTGTAAAGGACACTGGTACTGCAATAAAATATAATAAATTTAAATTTTTTTAAAGCCCTTAGATTGTAACATATTTTTAGTAACAAAATTTAATCTACTCAACGAAACGAATATTAAAAAGTCGGAACTTATTTCCGAGCCCTCCGCTGACGAGGAAATAAGTTTTTTATAAGGACATTTCAATAATGAAATCATGTTTGCTCAAGAAGAAAACTAATTATCCATCCGGGGACACCGCCATGTTTTCTGAGGAAACTGCTCCAAATATTTCTTTGCAATGTATTTTACAATATTACTTGAGTAGGTACCTGTCCCTTTTATATTATGTACCATTCATGGGGACTTTATTTTGTAAAGCGGTTTATTTTTTGCAAAAATCACGATGTTTTTAGGAAAAATTGTGTTATTTTGCATTAAATGTTTTGTTATGTTCGTTTTTTGGTATTGTTCCTTGTTATTTGTTTGATTTACAAATTTGGCATACACGGAAAAAAATTCTAAATTACGATCATATTATTCGTAAAAACTGTTAAAAATGGGGCTGAAGTTCTTACGAATAAATTAACAGTGTTTCAATGTTTATTGGCGAGAAAATGTATGAATAATTTGTTGGTATATGTACGAAATTACGTATACCAACAAATTATTCTTACATGTTCTTGCCTATAAACATTGAAACCCTGTTAATTTGTCCGTATGAACTTTAGTCCCACTTTTAACCGTTTTTACGAATAAAATGATCGTATTTTAGAATAAAATATTTGTTCGTGTAGGAACTTCTAGCATTAAGGCCCAGATAAAAATGTCCACACGGGGTAAATAAATACCTTAATAAATACATAAACATCGCGATTAATATTTGGAGGTACCAATTATACCGTGTTGCTCTACCTCCTTCTTTAACCAACGTTTCGCTCAGCGTTACAGTATCGATCATCAGGACAGATGTCACGTGTAATGGTTGTAAATACATCTGCCCTGGTGATGGACACTGTAACGCTAGTTCGCGGGGTTTTTGATATGAAATAATTAGTTTTCAATAAGGATCATTTTCTACAAGCTTATCAAAATCATAGTCAACAAACTATTAGAATGTATAATATTGCTTTCTTTTTCACGCGTACCTACTAGAAGAGTTCGTAAAAAATTTAGAATTTCGCGTTATTCAAAATCGGCATTTAATGCGAAAAAAATACAAAATTATCGAAAAATATAGCATTATCTAAATAAATATAATAATATAAATCAGTCTTTTTTTATGAGATAATTTAGCTAAGAAATTTTAATTTTTTTGTCACGAGTTAAAATAATTACGTATCCGAATTTGTTTATAAATAAACTATTTTTATAAAGTAAATAATAAAATTATTATATATTTAAAAAATTAAATATAAATAAAACCGCTATGAAATGTTTGAAAAATGTTTAATGGTGTTTCTGTAGCACGTTGTGTAAAGTCTGTGCATTTCGTTTTTCAAATTCTTACTAAACAAAATATATGGTTTTGATCTGACGACGTCGTATTTTACCAGCCTTACTAATAAACTTTCTGAAATTTTTTTACAATGGTCAAACAACCATGTATGAAGAATCCTTACTAATTAAGAACTGACAAAAAATTGTTCATGGAAAGATATGTACATTGCTTACACGGCCAAGGAGGGTAGTTTATCTGTTGTATATATTTGTTCCATTTGTAATTTTCAACGAATTTCGATTTTTTTTTTTAATGTCCTATATATTTATTATTTTTTGAGATGTCGTAAAAACAAATACCAAAACTTACTTACCCCAAACACTTTCGATTAAAACATTGAAATATTGGGAAAAATTCAAAATTCAAAAAACACAGTCCTTTTATTTAATGATTTTGAAATAAATCTGTCACCTCACTTTTTACTCCTTCACACAATAAAAAAATATAAAAAAATTTTGAAATTCGCTTTTCATTTCCAAAAATTTACAATAAAAAAACTCACGTTTGAATACATTGCTTACACATCTTAAGACATTTATTTCATTGATTCGTTTACTAAAATATGTATTAGACATTTTAGTCACCAAAAAACATCACTTTCAAGAATTTATAATAAAATAAAGATCTTAAAATGCAAATTATTTCTGAATATAACCTATAGAACCATTTTCTGACAGTTCAATTTAGAACACACGATTTTTGTGTCACAGTTTGACTTAAACTAACGAAAAACAACGAAAATTAATAGTAAATATATTTAATACGTGAATATAAGTGCGAATTAGTCATAAGGATTGAAATCATTAACTACAACATCATCTTAATCACACGCATTCGCGACAGACTTTTTTTCGTAGAGTGCGCATTCGCGGCTATTTTTTTTCAGTGGGAAAGCAATGCGCAGGCGCATCAATCACACCACCTAGCGGATTATTACGAAAACTCCAATTTAAACAAGTAATATACAGCGTTGCCAAATCTAAAGATTCACAAAAACACCGTTTAACGGCCGCGGAGTTTTTTTTTTTAGTAAGGCTGAATATATTTAAAACATTAAAATAATTAAATTGTAATTTGTAAATGAACCCTCAGCACAGGAGATCCCAGTGAGAAAATTATTATATCAATGGATGCAAAAAAAGAAATGGTAGGTACCTAATTCAAATTTAAATTTCCTGTGTATTCGTACTAAAGTTCGAAGAATTCATTTCTATAGGCACGAATCATAATATTGATTAATTTTCTTTGAAAAACTTCACATTATTTCAATTTCCATTCAGACAATTACTTTAACAAATACACAGCTCACATGAACTGACTAACTATTATTTTTATTCTGCAACACAGGCGTAGTGAACTTTTTATGATATTTCAAGGCTTTTAGTAAGCAAAATTTATGCAAAACTATCAAATAAATTGGTAAGGGCGTAATATGATGCCTACATTTTGTAAACAATGAACTCTACAAAAAAAAATAATGTACTTGATGTTCGTCAAAACTTCATAAAAAAGGTTATTAACCATGTACACAAGAATCTAGAAAATCTTAATAAAATTGATCATAGTTATAGTACAAGAAGTCAAACCAGAAAGGAGTTAGGAAAGAATTTATGTTTACATAAGAGAAAATTTATGCAAAACTATCAAATAAATTGGTAAGGGCCTACATTTTATGTATATGATATGATGCCTACATTTTGAACAATGAACTCTACAAAAAAATTAATGTACTTGATGTTCGTCAAAACTTCATAAAGAAATGTTATTATCCATGTACACAAGAATCTAGAAAATCTTAATAAAATTGATCATAGTTATAGTACAAGAAGTCAAACCAGAAAGGAGTTAAGAAAGAATTTATGTTTACATAAGAAAAAAATTATGCGAAACTATCAAATAAATTGGTAAGGGCGTAATATGATGCCTACATTTTGAACAATGAACTCTACAAAAAAATTAATGTACGAGTACTTGATGTTCGTCAAAACTTCATAAAGAAATGTTATTATCCATGTACACAAGAATCCAGAAAATCTTAATAAAATTGATCATAGTTATAGTACAAGAAGTCAAACCAGAAAGGAGTTAGGAAAGAATTTATGTTTACATAAGAGAAAATTTATGCAAAACTATCAAATAAATTGGTAATGGCGTAATATGATGCCTACATTTTGTCAATAATGAACTCTACAAAAAAATTAATGTACTTGATGTTCGTCAAAACTTCATAAAGAAATGTTATTATACAAGAATCTATAAAATCTTAATAAAATTGATCATAGTTATAGTACAAGAAGTCAAACCAGAAAGGAGAACCCAGGGAGCAATACGGCAAAGTATCAAAAGAAGTATCTGGGACCGAAATTGTATAATAAAATCCCCCAGATTTAAATAATAAAAAATACAAAATCTTCTACATCGGTTCAATAATAATGTTATTTAAAATTATACATGGTTATCTATTAATGTCACATTTAGTAAAAACTAAGTATATATTTTATAATTTTTTTTAAATACATAAATAAAATTGCAGTATTTCACAAATATTTGGTTCCTTAGAACAGGCAATCTGCCTAACTAGGAACTAATATCGACCCAGCAAAACGTAATAACACTTAACCCAGTTTAGATTTATTACTTTATTACTGTTATTCTTGCTTTAAATATATCCAATGTAAAAAATAAATACAAAAAAAAATAAAGTTATTTCAGCTCAGGCCCGGTACTAGATTTATTTACGGCCAGATCTTTCTCTAAAACGCAGTCTACAATGTGAATTCAATATATCCGACCCTGCTAGACCACTTTTCCAAAAGAACACAGACCCCACTTCGTCGATTGCACCTAATGTGTGCGCTACATACCGTAAGTGTTCTTATATGTCAGCTATCTGGTAAATACATCACTTCGATTTGAATAGATCTCATTTGGATTAAGTGTCTACCTAAGTTTAAATAAGTCGCTATTATATATAAAGAATGAAGTGCCCTTCAGTCGGTTTTCTTACTCTAGTCCTGACCCTTCCAGAGGCGGCTAAATTTCCAGCTTTATATTGAAAAATACAAATAGTACTAGTATGTAATATACTTATGAAGGTGTAGTAAAATTATTTAATATGGGTAATGTAATGTATTCACTCTGATAAGTTACATTTGTGAAATATATTAATAAATAATTGCTTCGCCGTCACCGTTCGTAAAATCGTCTCGAGAGTAAAAGACCACACAAACGCCAATGTATAAATGTTGAAGTGCTAACATTGTAAATTAGTATTACTAAACGAATACATTATTGATGCATTGGTCAAAGTGGTGCAAAATTCACTTGAATACGAGGTGCTTCGCGCATTTGTCGCTTGTGCACGGGTTCATTTGTTATTTTGATTTTTTTTTTTTAAATCAGGCTTGTGATTGGCTTTTGTTGAGAGTGGTGATTTTCGCTGTGAAGAGTGGTGATTTTCATCTAAACCATATTTTTATTTCGATTTTTCTATAATTTGCGGTTGATTTTTCTGAGGGTCTCAAAAACCGTCTTGAAGCTACGGACATTGCGCAGAGATTGGCATTTGTAATTCAATGTCGTCATTTTTGGACAGTGGCGTTTTTGTTTTTATACCCCACATATATTCCATAACCATCTGTCGATTGCGCTTAATGTGAAAAGTGTTGTACCTTGACCTATTAATACCAGCTATCAAGTAGAAATATCACTTCGTTTGTTAAGTCACCCCCACCCAAGCGTCCAGCGATCATTTGCATTATGCACTTGAGCATAATATTTTTAACGAGTATTTAAGAATAAAAGAGCCATAACATAAGTTTTAGTTGCATTACCCTAGTCCAACCCTGTCAGAGCACCCTTCTCATGTATCATATTATTCCCTAACCCTTTGTCGATTGCACCTAATGTGTGCTGAACAAACTATAAGTGTTCTTCCTTGACCTATGATTACCAGCTATCTAGTAGAAACATCACTTCGTTTGTTAAGTCGCCCCCACCTAAAAGCATTCAGCGCTCATTTGCATTATGCACCTAAGTAAAATATGGCCGGCATGCATTTTGTTTCGAATGCATTCGCTGATTAAATTCTGCCATTCTATAAAATGTTACCACCGCCATTGTAAAGAAAGCCATTGGATCAAAGTGGTATTATTGCGAGTTTACATGCAATCACATCGGAATATGCTTTTGAAAGCAACGCCTTAATAGTTACTCCACGCAGAAAATATTATATTGAACGAGGAATTAGCATTCCGCTACCATTATGTATTTTCGCTAACTAAATTATCGGCTGGCCTGATTTCAATATAAATTTACATGAAAAGGAAACATTTATATATCGTTGTTAATTACTTACCATTTCGCATGTTGACGTAGTTAAGTAACTTATGTAATTACTGACTAAAGCGAACAAACTACAAATGGGAATAACTCAAAAAAAAATATTTTCGTTCATAATTTTTTCGTTTTCTTTTGATCTAATCTGATTTTTCTATGAGATCTAAATTATAAAAACCGAGCACATCTCGAAAATACTTTAAAATAGAATTTCACTATGATTGGCATCCATAACCACAGAAATATCAATAAAATCACCGTTCCTCAAACATATACCACAAAATATGCGAAACAATGTCTGAAATATATTGCTTTCACACCATATAATTTGCTTCCAGATAT
Source organism: Limnephilus auricula (assembly GCA_951813805.1). NCBI lineage: Eukaryota > Metazoa > Arthropoda > Insecta > Trichoptera > Limnephilidae > Limnephilus > Limnephilus auricula. Next base: position 37,354,065 of record OX638391.1, read on the forward strand.
GTACAAAAACATTCAGCTTATCAAAAAATTTCAAAGAAAAACTTTGAATGAATACTTATTAAGTGCATATAATTTGAAAATATGTAACGTTCTTGTCATGCTTTGTTCTGTTTTCTTTCCCTTCGTTTCTTTTCCCTGTAATAGATAACAATCACCCTTTTTTTAACAAATCTAAAGAAAAAATTAGAAACTGGAATATTCAAACCATTTTTGTTTTACGATTTCAATAGTCAAGCTTAATGTAATCCAGTAATCAATCTTCAGTTGGTCATTTGTTTGTCGAATAAAATGTCCATACAAACCGTTTATAAATACTGTACAGTACCAAAATGTCCAAATACAACATCTTCAACACCAAACAGCTCGGACTCGGTTTGACATCACAATGTCGCCAGTCAATGATGACTCGTTTTTGATCTTTGAGTTTTCACACAACTTTGAAAGTCATTTAATATTTTTTTAAGGGGGTTTTAAGTTCGATATTCGAGTTTAGTTAACTTTTTTTACATATATTAAATGCATTGAAAACATTGTATTACATACACTGCATGTACCCTATTGTTAATATACATATAGAGTATCCTTCTTTATTTCTTTATCTGTTTTCTCTTGTAGCATGTTCTACTTAACCTGTAATTTTCATTTTGATGCTATGTAAAATTGTACCTATCATATCTCTCTTAAGAATTGTAGGTTTCTACTGTCCTAAAATGAGTTAAACTCATAAGGAAACTCATCAGGAATGCCTTAGCAAGTAAATTTAAATTTAAAAATAATTCAAAATATTTTTTTCCTGAAAGAAACTGATATTTTGAAATAAATGGCAGTTTAACATTTCCACCAACTCAGCCTTGTTCTAGCGCGTCGCAAGACGACCAAAAGGCCTACGAAGTAGCAATAAGAGAAACATTCAACAACTGGTTGACATGCAAAGAAGAAGAGATAAAGAATCTGCCAAACAACCAAACTGACGAAAAGCAATGGTTGTAAAGTTACTAGTTTGTAAATAGATAAAAATCAATTACATGTTTCTGTGTTTGTAAATACCATATCCAAACAATATCTACCTACTCTTTCTATGGCATTTTTTTCAGTGAAAAGCTTTTTTAATGAATCAGAAGAGGAACACAATTATTGAAAGAATTAGACAATAATATTGTATCTCCCTTTCCTTGCTTTATCTCTTTTTTATCATTAAAAATACTTTACAACAATTTTACAAATTTAATAAATATGCAGTGAACTTTACATGTTTAATACGGCGTATTGTAAAGTATCATAGATATGGTGACCAGAATGATTACAAACAATACAATACAAATATTCAGTACAAACTTTTCATCGGATGTTATAATTCCTCACATGATAATTCATCATGTCTCGAAGCGTCGAAAACTGATAATTGGGGTTTTTAACCTTAGGTTAGGTTAGGTTAGGTTAGGTTAGATTAGATTAGGTTAGGTAAGATTAGGTTAGGTTAGGTTAGGTTAGGTTAGGTTAGGTTAGGTTAGGTTAGGTTAGGTTAGGTTAATGTAAGTTATGATGTGATGAATTATCATGTGAGGAAGTATCGTGTCTGAATAAATTTACTATGGGAATTCAGACGCTGAGATCTCATATGAAACCCATAGATATAATAGGTCGCCAGCATAAAGAGATAAGTTTTTTGTGTCTGTTGAGATTTTTGTGTCAGGAGTTATATTTCCGATCGTCTCTCTAATTTGTTGACGAAAAAATACAATTTTATAATTATATTGTAAAATATAGAAAATTGATAGTATTTGTTTTTGAAAGGCTTGGATCCTGAGGACAATATTTTGTTAATAATTTCAGCCTCACAAATCCTACAAAAATTATAATATCCTGTGATATTTCACGGGTCTGTCGTAGTTTTATTCTAAAAACCCAGTCCCAGTGCATTCACATAATTCACTGAATAAATAATACACATCATTTATTCTTTGACAGAATTCGTAGTTCCTGTGCTTTTACTTGAATTTCAATGTTTTAAAATTTTAATCATGAATTCACTCTCTCTCTTTCACTCGCACTCTCTCTTTCTTCATTAAAGCCGCAGTAAAAAAAAAACATAATACTGGTAGGTAAAATTCTCAAAAAATCTTTAGCTCAAGATATCTAAATTCTTTAAATTCATGATTTCAACTTTCGTATGAAATAAGTGAAAAGCATTGAAATTAATTTTTATTTATGTGTTTCATAATTATACCTATTTCCCCTCAGGCTAATTTTTTCGCTTTTGGGAACATCTTATATAGGATTAATTTATTATCATGGTGAGAAATATGGTCAAACAGAAATGAAAGAGAAAACACCACGCTTTATATTCAAATGGAAAAGAGAACCACGAAAGAATTAAAATGTACACTTCTAACATAGCAAAGTTTCCGACTGAAAAAAAATTTATGAAAAAGTGATTTTTTTTTAAATTATTTTTATATGAAACAACATCAAAATGTGTTTATAAAACATTTTTGTAATAAAATATGTGTGTGTTTTTTTTCATTATCAGTTATTTTAGTTAGAAAAAACATAAGGTGAGAGATTTAAAAAAAAAATTATATAACTTTCTAATTTTTATAATATATTAAAAAAAATTAAATGATTATTTCTAAAGGTAGTATTTAAAAACGTATTTCATCACCTTTCAAAAACAGTATTTAGTTTTCGGATACATTCAGATATATTCCGCTTATATGTATTGCAAAGTTTAAAAAAATCTGACAAAATATATACACAAATATGTACTTTAATTTTATTAGTTCAATTTTTTTTCAAATAATAATTTTAATTCATTTTATTGTTTTGTTTTCAAGAGTTTTAATTTTCAATGTAATTAAAGTATCGAAAGTAGTAAAGTCTAGAAATTGTTACGTAGTTAATGCCTAAGAAATACAAAAAACATTTGATTGTTGTCTATAGGTACGTATCCCATATTCAAAACGGAAAAATGAAACTGTGACGCACCAACTGCATAAAAAAGATTGGCAATTAGTTGAAGGTTTCTAACATTTTATTAAACAACATGCTACCATTTACATTATTTGGAACTTAATAACATTATGAAATAATTTAACAATTTATGTACACAGCCCTCTATAAAATATTTTATCTTTCTCGGGAAAAGTCGACTTGCACTTGTTATACCAATTACAAACAGCCATTAAAAAAATAGTGAATTTAATTTTGAACAATTTATTCAGCTCATAGGTTGTTGAATAAATTGTTGAATATCGAACTACCGGATAATTTCGGAGTTTATCATTTCGAACAATTCATCCGATAGATGTATAATTTCATAATACCGAGAGTCGTGAGCAATTTGCGAGTGAGGGAAACTTTGCAGGGGCAAGACCAAGAGAAAACGCCGTGAACCAACCACGGCGGCTGCAATCTGCGCACACACACAACAACCTTACCATTCTCTACCCATACAAGGTATTATAGGTGTATAGTATTTGCGTACATCCCTGCGCGGTGATGGCCGGAATGAGAATGCAAAATAGCTAAAAAAAAGCGCGCTGTGCGCAGCGGAACAGTAGCGAACTGTGCGGGGCTAATCCGCGGGTCGGGGCTTGGGAGGATCGCACCGATTAGGGCCGCGAATTCTCGAATATTTTTCGAACCCCCGAATGCTGACTTTTCGATTATTCGAATCCAATCAAAATCGCGATCTAAAAGTTATGAATAGTATAAATCTCCCGGGACGGAGTGGACCGATCAGGAGTGTGGGTTCTGCCAAGTGTAATTATTGTGCCAATAAAAATGTTGCCCTCCGTTGAGTTTTGACACAGTTGTTTCGTGAAAACATTATAAGTATTTTGCAGATTTAGATAAATAACAAGAATTTGATGTGAAGTTAAAATAATTAAGTTTGGTTCATTGAAATAAAAATTTTAACATTACACTTACTTAGACATACTTTACTGGAAAAATGAAAGTCACATTTCCTGGAACGTATTTTTTTTGTTTTGAAGAATCTCATAAAGTCATTAGGTAAATTCTCGTCCAGGTTATTCCATTACAGGTTAATTCAAATTATCTGACGCACAATTTTTCAATAACAAATTTCATGTTTTCTACTCAACTTAATAATTTTTAGAGCACCTCAAGATCTACGCACGACGACGCACAAATAACTATATATACTCCCTTTCCATTGAGGACTTACGACTGTTTATTTAGTCGCGCAGAGTGAATTTCGAGACTCTTATCAACGCCCCCCCCCCCCCCTTCCCCCTCCCACAGCTTACGTAAGCGCACTAAAAGCAACAAAAAATGGTATTATATTTATAAAATATACAACCAAATTTGCGCCACAACCCTTGGGCCTCGAGATATTTTTTTAATATTTCATGATGAAGCGTTTCATCGCTAATTATGTCGGAACCTTAGCATGGTGGTCTTTTTTAAAACCAAAGTTTAGCTTTTAAAAAAACAAATAGTTTTCACTTAGAAAAGGTTAAGACAATACATTTTTAATTGGAACGGTTTTATCCTTCAACGGCATTTTCTGACAGAACCAATTCAAACTATTTACTTTCAAAAACTTTTGAAAATATCCTTTAAGATATACCATTACGAAATCGGGTAAAAAAATTCTATTCAAAAACACATACATGGACATAAATTACGTAATAACGTGCCCAGTGTTATCAATTATAATATAACAAACAACTTCCACCACAAATAAACTAACATTTAAATATATATATATATATATATATTAGAACACCTTGCATTGACAACTAGACCAAGAATACGAAAACATATTGTCACAATGAGTAGTAAGTACCCAGGGACAATGTGAATTGAAATCCACCACTCGCTGCCTATAGTAAGTAGGACTAAGTTTATTCGTATATCAGGACCAAACTAGTAGCTCCGTTGCAGTTCTTGGGTCGAGTGAGGCCCTGCACGGCCGGGGGCGGGCGGCGTTATTATCCCAGGCTGAAAAGCAGCGATCCGAATGCTGCAAAAATACCAGATTACAAATTACAACATAAGGCATCAATCAAATCAATAGTAATTTTAATAAATAAACGCTAAATACGAGTTTGTGCACAATATAGGATTAATGCAGACGGAGCCGAGGAGAAGGAAATAAAAGTTAATATCTCCTACTCACGATCGACCGTCGCAGTGGCGGACGAGGATTTTTATTAATTTATTGGTATTGTGTGTTTATTGGTAACTTATTTTTCGTTGGGGATGCTAGAGGAAGAATAAATATGTTTGCTTCGGGTCGTGTCAAAGTCGCGAGTAAAGAAATGTTTTAATCTAACATCATTAATCATTAATATTATGCATAAATTAGTTGATAGCCCATTCCTCTTCAAATAACTAATAAATGACTTATAAATAATGATTTATAACAGGTCGAACGCTTTTTGCCACATAATGGCACTATTTTCAAAGCCTCGAATTGCTTTGCTGCCACAATGTGGCAAATATTCTCTAGATTCTTTAAAATGTTTTAAAGTTGACTATTTTATAATATATTTTTTTTAAATCCTACGTATATGTGATAATAAAAAAAAGATAGGTGAATTTATTGGCTGTATAGAACTATAATCAGTTTGTGTGTCTCCATATTCAAATTCGGAGGTATAATTTTTGTAATGTGGGCGGGAAAATTTCCTTTAGCATTCCGAGAAAAAAGTTTTAAATTGCTCTGTCGCTCCAGTGGATAAATGCTGTCAAAGTTCTTACTTATTCAAGATACCACACGGCAGAATAGTGTTCCTTTGAATCAAATTTCTAAAATAGTAGATTTAAATACGTAACCTAAAAAAAAAATTATGCTTACCTTTCTAAATGTGAATGTTAAAATAAACAATCTTGTTATTTGTTGCCTTTATTTGTTGCGAAGCTGACTTACCTCCCCATGTTCCTAATAACAGAAATTATTATTTTTATTTTTGTGTGCTTTTTTAAAGAAATATAAACAAAATATTAAGTGAATTCTCCGGAGGTCGCGGTTTCAAATCCCGACGTGGGAAAGTAAATATTATTATTTGGTTCATTTGTGTTATTTTATAATTTATTTATTTAAAATAATATATAGAAACTATATTTGCGGCACTCCCAAGAATGGTAGATATTTTCAGTATAGCTTTGGTGAAATGCCACCAATTAGAAGCGAAAATTATTATATCAACTGCTTGAAAAGTCTTGATCTGAATACCCAGGTACTTCACCACCTTCTTTCTCCTCCGTCTACCATCCCTTTCCATTACCTTCAGCCTCTTAACATACTCTAATACCATAGTTTCACCGACTCCTATGACATTTTTTTTTAAATTTATCAATCTTTAAAGACTTTAATCAATGTTTTTTAATATTTAATTTAAAAAATAAATAATATGAAATGAGAAAGAAATACATAATATAATAAAAGAGAAAGGTCTCTATAAACTACTATAGTTAGATAAAGCACTCGACTGTCCTATGACACAGTTATCTGTTACCAGTTACCTATATAGCTTCATTCTCACTCCAGACCTAATTCATAAAACACTGATTTAAAAATGGGTGGAAAATTCAAAAGGAAAATTCGAGGTTAAGTTAAGTAATTTTTAATTAAGTTAAGTAAGTGATATGAAATTTACTTATTATTCTTAAATGATAAACTAATGTTTAAGACAAGATTTTATGCATAGCACAAAGGGTAAAAATTATTATAAGCAATAATTTTATAAGCCTGAAACACTCATCCACATCTGAAAAAATCTCCCGATAAAAGATACATGACGCCGACATCGGACTCGAACTCGAATCAGAAGGACACGGGTTCGAGTCCCGTCGGCGTCATTTATCTTTTCTCGGGAGATTTTTTCAATGTGGATAAGTGTTTCAGGCTAATAATTATTGCTTATAATAATATATATTAAATTTAAATTAAGTTAAACAAATAACTTTTTTATTAAACCACTATTATATAATCACAATTAATTTCGTAATTGTGATTATATTATAGTGGTTTAATACAAATTTATTTGTTTAATTTAATTCAAAATGACGCCACAAAGTGATTTTGCGAAGTTTGAAGAAATAAGATATTAAATTTGTTTACTTTTGGAAATGTTTAGATAGAAAACATTAAAATCGTTGGTGAGGTTAGGTTTAATTTTTACCACTTCATTGTAATTTCTAATTGCATTCTAAATATTTGGAATATGTAAATTCTTTATTCGAACGTAAGCCAATCTTGCATGAAACATGTGTCAAACATTGTTAAACTCTGCCCTTACTTGTGATCCGTGGGTAAGTGGTTTATTTGGGTATGGTCAACGCGCTTAGTGATTTACCCTGAAGCTTTTAGTCGGCAGGCTACATCATATTAACGCGAAAACCTCCGTCCAAAACCCACCGAAATTTTATCAGTATAGATAGGTCGGTATCATAAAATATTAGACCCAATTACTACCGGCACCTCTGGCAATGATATGAAATACCTACATCCTACATCAAATGAAAGGTTCCAAAAAAACTATATATTTAATTTTTAAACCAGCAGTAGGTAGATATTATCTGCTGTGTAAATTACCAATTTCGAAACTACGTCTTATTAATTGAAGTAAATACTTATTTACACACGCTTGATATGAGGGGTACACTGGAGAATGCGTTACGGAAATTACAGCGTTACGAGGCGAACGATAGGCGAAGGATAATAAATTAAAATTAATTTTGAGGTTCATTCCTCACAATCTAATCGTAACAAATAATAAAAACTCAAATCCATAGTAATGACTAATGACGTTTGGAATGGGTGCTGGCATTTATGCTGACAATAGTTGTGTTGTCATTTCTCACATTCTGAACGTTAAAATCTAACTAATAACTAGCTTTTTTTTGATTTTTTTGAATTTCCTGCTGCAAATGTGAATAAACGTCGCTCTCTAACTAGAATCCGCATCAAATAAAGTTTTATTTCAAACTTTGTAAGAATTAAATCAACAATCCTATTCTAAGCGTAATTCCCATAATAAAATTAATCAAATTTTCGTTTAGAGTGTTCGAACTCAGTGCATTGAAACGACTGATTTGTCACGACGATTGGTTACAATCCAAATGAATCTTCATAGATTCTTATATACTGATGATTGGAATGGTTTTATTCGATGCCAGAAAGAAAATTAGATTAGATTACTAAAGAAGTATTTACTTCAGTCGTGTTGTCTAAAGCACAATCGTATTTATTTATTGAATTGTTTTTGGAGGCTAAAAGTTTATATTACAAAATAAATTATAATTTCTAAGTTATTTGCGTTCCACTATTTTATATAAGTGAATATGGTGATTTAAAAAGAAAAAATATAGTTTCAAAAAAGTAACATAAAAAGTTGGATAGTGATATGCAAGGGATTGGAGGAATTGATTAAGTTTAAGTGTAGTTATATTATTATGTATGATTTCTTAGTTTTTGCGAAAAATTAAGTTGGTGGTAATGTTGGTACCTAGTATGAAGTTAATATATCAGTTTTTGTGTATCAGATTGCCTGTGTATTTAATCATCTTATTTTCTTAGTTTTATGAACAGATTATTTTCTCGATGAACAAAGAAAATTGTACATTTATTTAAATTAAATATTTATGACTTCAATGAGAGACAACAATAATTTCATACAAATAATAAATAATACAAAAATAGGAATACCACTGCCATCTGTTGACATTTTCCTAAAGGTTTACCATTTCGTGAACCGCGAAAACCTTACAGATTTCTGGAATCATTTGTGAAGTTGAAATATTTGGAAAAGATAGTAAAAAGGTGACGAGCCTACCCAGGTTGTCTCATTATCTAATAATAGGCGTTCTTTTTCATTAGAATTAAAACGGTACAGTTGTAAACCTAATTTACAAAAGTAAGTACCTGCCTAAAACCCATAATTGTTATTATTGCACGTAATAAAGCGTAAACGTTTCTATCTGCTGCTTTAAAAAGTCAGACAGTTTTCATTGTAAATTATTAAATTTTTTTAAATATATTACTACCAATAATTTTAGGTTCAGTAACTTCCTACAGGTAGGAACTAATACTAATAATAATTCATGATTATAAATATATAAATTTTCTACAAAAATGTATTTAAATTTATTATCATTCGCTTCGCCCGATCAAACCGTGCGCATCGACGTCCGCTCCCCCCGCGTTTGGCGCGACACTGGTATTTCAAAATACTGACTGAAATATTTCATGCACTGGCTACGAGAGGAAGAAAGAAAATGTGCGCGCGCACTGCTCTCTCTTGCTTCTACAGTGAGCCCGTTCTTATTTCCTTCTTAGTTCCCGTATTTCACTTTTCGTTACACATTCGCCAGTTTACCCCACAAGTCAAGCGTGCGTAAAGAAGTATTTACTTCAAAAAGAAGAAATAAGCGGAAAAGAGAAAAACATATTTAGGGATAAATAAAACTAAATACAAATAAAAAAATAATAGTGAGCTGAAAAATGTAGAGAAAAAAATATTTTAAAGATAGAAATAATATTAGATATATTAGAAATATAAAGATATATTATTATAATAATTCAGGCGAAGTGCGCGCCACTGACTATCGTGCGCATTATCAATTTATTCAATATCGCGAAATATAAAAATTAGTATAATGCTACCCTACTTATACCATATTCCCAGACAATTCTTGTTGAGCTTGCATATAATTTGAAGAACACTGTTGCCGTTTCCCTGGTAAAATTCAGAGATATTATTTTTCTTCCAGATTGATTTTAAAATAATTGCTAATGGTCGTGCTGAAAAATATTAAATGTGATTCCACTTAACGTCTCATTGTTTTGCAATTAAATTATTGAGTGAGTGGTTTGCAGCTGATAGCTAAGTACCATCAATGATTATTACCATCAATGATTAGTACCTACCATCAAACATTCAAAATGTTTGACGTACATTTATAAATACACTACACAGATTTGATTAAAAAAAAAAAATTCAACAACACAAACTACCAAATAGACTATTGCGTATTAGCTAAATAAAATTAAAAAAATAAAAATAATCCAAAACAAGTTTTGAACAAATATAAGGCAATAAAAGCATTCAACAATCTTCAACAGCACTCGATACCAAAATTGCGGATAAAAATGTTATAATTAATAAGTAATACACAACACCATTAAGAGGGCATTACCAGAGAATACCGGAAATTAGTCCTTTTTAAATCAAATCCTAGACGTATTGACTCTTTTTTAAAAAAAAAACATAAATTGTAAGATTGTTATTTTGAAAAACTAAGTTAATTTTTTAATATACGGTATAGATTTGTTCAATTTTCAAACGATAGATTATATGTAACAACACAAATTTCAAATCATATAATCGCACAACAAAATAAATCAATACATAATCTAGTCAACACTGTTTAAAAAAAAAAGTTGAATTATTTAAATAGTTTAATCGTTAAAAAATAAATCCGAGAACGTGTTTTGTGACAAAAATACCCCAGTTTTTCTATTTATTTAAGGTCTTACAAACAAAAATATTTAAAAAAATTTTACACACTTATTTCTTTTAGACATTATTGAAAAATCATATATACTTATGATCCCAAAATACTTACAAGAAGTACACTGTATTTAATAATTTATCATCGTGCGTTTTGAGCATTTTTATTGCTTACTTGAATGTAGGTATATATTAAAGCAAATTTTGAATGATCGATATTAAATTTTTAATTTAAAAAATTTGATAAGGGGAATAATTGACCATTCTGAATGGAACCTCCCTGTACAGTTGCAAGCATTGTTAAACTTTTATTCTCAGCTGCTGGTCAATCGCTCTTAAAAACACACTTACAAAAACAATGCAACGATGATTTTTATTTTATTTCATCTCTGTTTTATTTTATTTTATTTCAATTCAGTATTTCAAATTATCTTTGTTATTGAATGTTATTAAATTTTAAAGTACGAATAAGGGTTTCAGAACGGGTAAAGGACCTAATGAGAACGGGACCAAATACGGCTGGACTCTCTTCACTTTAATCCTTCCCCTAAGATGATATAGGCCCTAAGGGAAATTATTTTTCTCCTGGCCTCCTGTGAGGCCATAATATTATTCAAAATGGCATAAGAGTTTGTGCGGGACGATGCATGCATGTGAATGAAGCAAGAAACGTGTCCCAAGACATTGTTGTGTAGCAGTCTACCCTCTGCCGAATCCTCTGAGGAAATACAGTGAAAGTTAGTTCATTTATTTCTTTTTATAAGGGGACATACATTAATTACGTGAGCAGTTTTAAAAAAATTAAACCCCCCCCCCCCCCCCCCCCAATAGCCATTTTTTCAGCAGGCAAAAAGGGACACTTCAAAAGAATCATTTTTATTAATTATTTTTAATCATTTTTATTAACTCTGTCAACGAATGCCCGCTCCATTCATTCCCCGGCGGGATTGATGAGGTCCACAGGGCGACGCCTGAGGCCCTGGACTGGCTCGCAGACCTAGATGTCCCCCTCTGACCCCCCCACCATACGAAAGAAGAAGAAGATTAACTCTGTAATAATATTAAAAAAATACTCACCTTTCTGTAAGTTTATTGGGATAATTATTAACTTTCCAGACGAGACCACCATATACATAAATGAATTGTTTCCCGAATCAGTTCAAATAACTAAGTACGTAGTTATCTCGCCCTGTTGCTTGAACTTTGAATAATATTGTGATGGTTCAGAATGAAGGACCCAACTAATACAATATGTTTGCCTGTGGTACAACTCAATAGGAGTGCTGTATCAACTGATGCAATAACTAACAAAAGGTAAATAACACTATGTTTCATGATCACAGAGCGAAATGTTCGTGAAAATCTAAATTGCCAAAATAACGATAATACAAACTTATTTAGTAATGCATTCGGTTGTTGACAAAAAGTTTGGATAAACGTACCTACAAACCTACTTAGGTACTAGGTACCTCTGATCTGTGAACACAGAATATTTGATAGTGTGATTGATGTGAATAACCTTAGTAAGTATTTTTTTTTTTAAGTAAATACTTCTTTACGCACGCTTGACCTGAGGAGTAAACTGGCGAATGCGTTACGGAAATTACAGCGTTACGAGAGGCGTTCCGAGCGTTACGGAGGCGAACGATAATAAATTAAAATTAATTTTGAGGTTCATTCCTCACAATCTAATCGTAACAACAGTGCTCAAATCCATAGTCATTACGTTTGGAATGAGTGCTGGTATTTATTTTAAACTTTGTAAGAATTAAATCAACAATCCCATTCTAAGCGTAATTCCCATAATAAAATTAATCAAATTTTCGTTTAGAGTGTGTGAACTCAGTGCATTGAAACGACTGATTTGTCGCGATGATAGGTAACAATCCAAACGAATCTTCAATATAGATTCTTTTACACTGATGATTGTAATGGTTTTATTCGATGCCAGAAATAAAATTAGATTAGACTAAAGAATTATTTACTTCAGTCGTGTGGTCTAAAGCACACTTGTTTTTTTTTTATTCTTATGAACGTTTAACTTCGACTATGTTATGGCCGGGTATACCAAGGGGACGTTTGAAAGAGTTCTGCTGGAGAGGTCGAAAGGTTTCCCTCAACCATTCTCTCCCGATCCGGCCTGCCACGCAGTTGATGGGCAGAAACATCCGCCGCCTAGAACCGGTCACGCCTCACCCCGTGAACCCAAGTACGTCTGCTAAGTCACCAGAGGTCGCCAACCACTCGTAGCGAACCACAATTAAAAGGATGTTGGTTATTTAATAAATGGTTCCCGGGGCGATTTCTCCCAAATTAAAATTGTATATGTCTAAGAATTGCATAGAGGAATGTGCTTCTGTCTAGGTATTATACCTATACTGTTTACTGTCTTTTTTTTTATGATTACATACTCTACCAAATTAATTTAACTATTTATTGTTGATATACGCCAATAGGGGCTTTTAATTAACTTACAGTTAATACATTATTGAAGAACAACATAACACTAATAATCTAAATTAATATATAAAAATGATAACAGTCGCAAGTGGGACTCGAACCCAGAACCTCTCGTCTTACCGGGACGGCGCTTTATCCAATTCAGCCATTGCCACCTATTATAAAACCGTCATATTTGTCAAATCATACTTAAAATTTTAGAATTAACAATATTATTTCCGATCATTTTTTTCCATATTATTGGCAGCTACCTTTTTCATTGGAAACAATTATTCAAAGAACGTATTTCTTACCTAGATAGTACCTCGGATAATTATATCCGATTTTATTTATATGTAAAAGCTATTGACTTTTTATAAAAGCCTAAATTAATATTAAATTTTTTTAATAAGAAAAACTATCTTTCCATAACTATCTAAAAACTATCTTTTGAAGGTTATTCCCATCAATGTAACATATCACCGAAGAAGAAGATAACACTAATAATCTAAATGAAAATATGAAAATAAACAGAAAAATAATAAAAGATAACGGTCGCAACTGAATAACGGTAATAATTATAACTATGGGAATAACTTTCAAAAGTTATGAAAAGAGAGTTTTTCTTATAAAAAAAATTGAACAATTAATAGATACAGTTTTTTTTCAGAAACCTTAACACAATCTACTACACTACAATAACACTACAATCAGCATACGCGAGAGTACTAATTTCATATAGTATTTGTTTTGCCGGAGTCGTACACTATTCATGAAAGTAATGGCAGAAACAAACCTGAAACTTTTAAAATCCCTTACCAAACTAATTTAGATAGATTCTCATTAATAACATCGACATTCGATGATATATATTCTATATTTATAATATTAGGATACGTCGTTCTATTTTTACAATATTAGGCAATTAAACTGATAAGGAACAATTGAATTATTTACTCGGCGTCTGAAAGGGGAACTATTCTCAGGCTTACCAAGGTTTGGGCGGTAATTTTGGCGAGGATATGAACCGACTAATCTACACAAATATACAAAAATGGAGGCACGATTTATCAGTCAATCCGTATATTTATATATAAATACTCGCTGGGTTACCCGGCTTCTCTCAGGACAACATTCGAGAGTGTTCTACAATGTTGATGTTAATGATTCCCTATTCCAGAACATTCCACAACATTCCAGAATATTCCGGAATGTTGTGGAATGCTCTCAAACACTCTAGCTGGAGTATTCGGCTTCGCTCGTATTGAAATTTCTAGAGGGCAAAACTTCCAACCTTTATATCTTCAAAAGCATACCCTTTAGGAAAAAAACGGGACCTCTTATTCCCTAGGGAGGATAGAGATCTACCACACCATATAACTCCCCCGATCGTACCGGGACTCGTTTCTGAGTTTTTGCAGTCCTCGAGTTTTTTTGGACTTTCTTTTATAATATATATTGATTATTTATTTTTTCAAGCCTCGCTAAGCTCGACATACCAACCAAGAGCTTAAAATCAACAGATGTAAGATAACTAAAAACAGTAGATTTATAATTATGTTTTATATGATATCAGTTTAGGTACCTAATGTAATATGTATAACATATATGTAATGTGGTTAATATAACATTATGACATGGTTGGCTATCATTAAAAATATAAATACGTATATAAAAAACCATCCAAATTTTCTACTGAAATTCTCTTTTCAATATTCAATGTACCTACAATAGTCAAAATATATTAAAAAAAATATGCAATGCTACAAATTTACAAAGAAGTGCAGTTAAATAACTTACCATTCCATTCATCAGCAAGATATCAGAATACTATCAAAACCCCTAAATTTAGTTTAAAGCACACACTTATATTTATTACTTACTTATCTCTATCTAGGTATAACATATTATAACAAACTACCATTAGGTATATCTGAAAGTCATGCAAAAATTTAAAAAATACCTAAAACTACTATAAGAGTCCATATCTCACTATTATTATTACTTCTTTCAAATCCGTTATTGATAAATCTTGCATTTTCTTAATTATCCCTTGTATTTGCCATATTGTATTATTTACTTTCACACATGATATTATATAATTGAACTAAAATTCCCTCACCAAACACAAGAGCCTCGTCTCTTTATGGTGAGGAAAATCTATTTTTATCTACTATTTTAACACTGTATAAAATGTAAAAATTGTGTATTTATAACCAAAAAAATAAATATATAAAAATATTTATTTTTTTCTTTTTTAACGTATCCTCCAAAAATATTCCATCAACATTGAACTACCAAAGGATTATTGTCACAACTCAATATTATGTACTGCTTTTACAGCATTATCAGCTCCTCTACTCAACTGCTAGAATCAAATCCATGTACCCAACACCTTTGTTAATTATATATAATACCTACCTATAAATTGAAATGTAAAAATATTATTTTATTTCACTACATCTATTTCTTACTTTTACTTATCTATTTCTGTATATCCAACTTAATAACTGATATGATACTCAATTCCACTATCAATGTATATTTGTTAACATCCTATATAAGTTTATGTATTTTGTTACCTCAAATTTTTTCTTCTATTTTATTTTTTCTCTTACCTTTGTAATGGCACTACTCCCCAATTCAAACACGAGAAATGTTTTTCTTTATTGAATTGGGTAGATTTTGTTAAAAAAACTATTTTTATTGTAATTAGCCAAAGAATTATGTAATATTAAAGACTTATGATTTTCTTTTATAAATAAAAAAAAATAAATAAAAAAATAAAAATTGTAAAAAAAAAACCTATAAATATTAAATTTAAAAAGTATACTTTTAAGAATAATGTTTAAAAATCACTGATATAGTATTATTCTTCATTCCACGCATTTAATACAAAAATTCTATAAAAATTATCATTAAAAAAACTCAAAAACCTTTTCAATTATTTGTTGCTACCCTTAATGCCTTTAAGAAAACAGAAAGTAGCGTACGGCAGGTAATGGTTAGTGGTCGAATGCATCTCAATCTGCAGCCGGAATGTGCTTATTATAAATATGCAGGTCAGTACTGAAGCGGGCCGGCCGCGTTGTTGGCCAGGCCGACTTTGCCGGGTTTGCCGGGTTGCCGGGATCGCCCCGTGGCCGGGACTGCCCTGTTGCCGGGATTGCCTGGTTGCCGGGCCGGCATGGCGGGGGGCGTCCCCTCCGTGACCGGCCGCCAGCTACCGGGCTTGACCGCCACGTGAGAACCCACCTTTAATCCGAGCGAAGCAAAACAACACACTTTATTATGGCTAATAATAAAGCTGGTGAATTTTAAGTGCGGCTGATAAAATCGGACGGATTTACACTTTGTGATGGGTAGAGAGGCTGACGCGGTTTCAAATCCCCTCCAAGCGCTTAAAAATATTTACTATGTTAAATACCAAAAATACGCGGAGTTTTCAAGGAATTAGAAGTCGAATATTTCTGGCGTTATATTCCTGATTTTAATTTAAGTAAAATTTAAATTCTTAAAGCTGTGTTGACTAGATTACGTATTGAATTATTCTGTTGCATGATTATATGATTTGAAATTTGTGTTGTTTTAATACAATCTATCGTTTAAAAACTGAACAAATCTGCCAACGACCAACGATATAACCTTAGTATATTAAAAATTTCTTGGTTTTTTTTATTTTAAAACTGCGTGTACCATATAAAATAACAATCTTTCAAAATCAGTTAATGTTTTTTTGTAAAAAAGAGTCAGTAGGTACGTCTGGAATTTCATTTTAAAATGAATAATTTCCGGTATTCTCTGGTAATAAATACCCTCTTAAGTGGGAAAAGGTTCAAAAGAGGATTAATAAAAATTTGCTGCTTATTATAAATAAAAGTGATGTAAACAAGGTTATTTGTCTTTTTATTCTTTATTCTTAATATTTTCGACGTGAACTGTTGTTTGTAGGTTCTGGATTCGAACGGTGACAAGTTATCGATATTCTCGATAAAGCCTTTAACGATCGGCCGTGCTATTACGGAGAACGTATTTATAATATTGATACACTCTATTTTATTATTACATCTCACCGCGTGCGAGATTTTCTGCTTTACAAAACTTATGACAATCTAAGATGCGTCAGCAATATTGCTAATTGGATTATTAACCTTGTTTACAAAACCCAAAGGTGTTATGTGTTAAAATAATCACAGTACCGAGAATGTATGTGGTGTCGTTTTTCACTATCACGATTTTAAGTAACCACGTTCTGCTGTAATGTATTTTGGTACATTTATTTGAGCGATGTTAAGTTCTTTTCTGATCCCCGGAAAAAGTCACGAATATGTTGTCCACAAATCAGTGCGGTGGTAAATCGCAGCTTATGATTTTTCATCACGCATAACCGCTGTCTACAGCCCAATACCAATTTTCCAAATTCGAATGCAACTATCGAAATATGCAGGGTGTTAAGGTAGTTGACTTACTTTAACCAGTGATTCCTGACATTATTTGGAGTAAAAAACGTAAAAGAAATTTGGTGAAAAGTGACTTTTTTGATGACATTTTTTTTCAATTTTTTTTTCTTTTTAAATCAAACAAAAAAAACTTTCACATGACGTCACTGGTCACTCAGCCGAGTAACCGCCCCACCACCATTTACCCCGCCCCCAACTGTCCAACGCCTACTGTTTTTTTTTAATGTTTTTTGTAGTAAAAAAAAATATCAAAAATGTCACCGGAGATCAAAATATTATTTACATTTTTTACTTCAAATAATGTCAGGAATCACTAGAAGGTTAGTCAAATACTTACCTTAACACCCTATAGCTTGACTATTTTTTTTCCTTGAAATTAATAGATTTTGTAGTTTTAACCACGTTTATTAAATAATATTTAATTAATTAATAAACGTGGTTAAAACTAAGTAATCTATTCATTTCAATTTAAAATGGTGCCACAAAATATTTTTGCTCTGTTTGAAGATTTTTTTTTTCAATCATAGTTATTTTTAATATACTCTAAATCAGACATTCTCAAAGTGGGCGATAACGCCCCTTGTGGGCCCTGGAGGCGTTCAGGGGGGTAGTAGAAGACTTAAAGAAAATTAAGGGGCGTTAAGGAAATCTAAAGAGACGACGGCAGACAAATATCTGTCTATAAAAAACCGACGAAATCTAGACACGTCACCGCTATTACTATTCGAATGCTTGGAGTCCCGTGTAGACCCTTAAATTTGATTATTTGTGCGTATAATAATGTGGATGCGGCTTTATATTTCATATACGTAGTCCATGGTTAAGTTAACTAAATAAAATTATCTGTGATTTCTGATTTTTTTTCATAAAAAAATTATCGGTTGATCGCTGCGATCCCATACCTATCCTAAATTCATATCCTAAAATAATGCCTGTTTAAAAATTATATTGGCAATATCTGTTTCTAAGATATGCAAAAGATGATAATGTAAATAGGTAAGTTAAAAATAGGGGGGGACTACATTTTTTGAATCTCAAAGTGGGCGGTGTAAATAAGTTTGAGAACCTATGCTCTAAATCGACAATAGCGACGCCACCGACTACAAAAATAAAGATTTCAAGCAATATTTAAATACTCGCTTGTACCCAGAAAGTTTACGAACTTGGAAATTCTTTCTCAGAAGTAGTAGATGTGTTCAATTGCACGGAATATAGTTTCAAATACAAACAGGTGATCATTACATACCTCATTAAATAAATGTTAGCATAATATCTACTATTTTTCTACATAGGTTGTATATAATTTATTAATTAGCATACTTTACCTCAAAATCACTCTTAGACAAAATTATTACGTAGGTATATCACAAGTTTTGTAAATGCCTGTATATTAATATAAATAGATAAATGATTATAGAGTCGTTACAGTCAAGCATAGTGATGACTTAAAAAATACTTTGTGAGAAAACACAACTGATTTCTTTGTACCTAGGTACCTTCTACTAAAGACATTTTAACAATAGGAAAGTTGAGTGAAAAATATTGTGACTTATAAAAAAATATGTTCATCTAGATGACATGCAAACTTAAATACCTTTTTTTTTAAATTCGTTTTCATAATTAAATTAATTGTACAAGTTTGAATTTTATTAAAGCCCTCGAAAACGGCCGGTAAGAAATGGGAGAGTGTGTGACGTCGTCTCACGTCATCTGGTCCCTTATTTGTGTGAAATATATGGTAAAATCTGGACGAAAAAAATCAATTAAAAAAGTTGTAGTAGTTAGATATTAACTAGTACTAATCAAAATCTAATCAGTAAAAACTAATCAGTGCATTTTAACGGTTATTTTTTAAATTTACAAATACAAAATGTCAATTTTCACCGACCGCTATGTTAGGAACTGTTGCAAGTTTCGGTGAAAAATGAAATTTCGTGTTTTTAAATTTTAAAAATAACCATTAAAATGCCCTTTTTTCGAAATTCCGGTAACTGAATTGATTAGTACTGGTTAATATCTAACTAGGTACAACAAATTTTTAAATTATTTTTTCGTCCATATTAAGCGTTACCCGGTTTTGCAAATATTTTACCCTATATTTCACACAAAGTAGGGATCACATGACGTCACGAACTCTCCAGCACGGTATTATTCTCTTAGCAGGCGTTTTCGCGGGCTTAATAAAATTCAAACTTGTAGAATTAATTTAATTATGAAAACGAACTTTAAAAAAAATTAAAAATATTGGTATTTAAGTTTGCATGTGCACATCGATAAAAAAAGGTCTCAACTTTCTTATTTTATGTCACCTGGCTCAACCTCAATCGATAGAACATAATTATAATAGTGTAAGGAAGGTACCTAAATCTTGAGGGGAAACGCTATGACTGTTTGCGAGGAAGATTCTTTTAAACTTAATTGTGAATTTAAGGCCAAAAACCCAACCACACTAAAAAATATATTTTTTAATCAAAATCAAATATCTAGTACTGATTTGTAATATTTTATTTATTTTGTTATTATATTACCGTATATAGGCCGTTAAATAATTCAATTTTGCAAGATTTTGGAGGCAAATTTAGCATTTTTTGTGAGTTTTTTATAATTACTAAAAAATTATCTTGCACCTTTTAATGTTGTTAATAAATGGAAAATATATATTTAACATCATAAAATAGCACTTCTATGAGTAGAAATTTTAAATTTGTGTACTTACGACAAACTTATGTTGACTACGTAAATAATTTTCTCATTTCCAAAATATAAGTAGAACAATTCACAACACATAAATGTTCGATTTAACCTCACCTACTTAACAGTATAAATATATGCAACATCCGATTTTGATTACCATCTTATAATTCAATTTCCCAACAATGCTGATTTCAGAGCAAGGGCGGACCCAGCTTTGTCGCCAGGGGGGAGGGGGGGGGGTTCACATAGTCGGGGTCAAGTGACAAGAAGTTATAATTCAATTTTTAAAATAATATATACAAGTAAAAAGTAGATTTTTTATTGTGTGAAAATGAATATATTTTAATCTTTATTTACGCACCAGACTTTTAGGTCCGCGTTAATTTTCTCCATAGGAAAAACTAAACCCTTTCACACACTTTTCAAATGATCATCTAGTGAATCCACGCTGTGCAAGTGTATTAAGTATAATTAATACAAAACAATACAAGAACAACATGTTTACCTACCAGACTATTTAAATGGGAAAATAATTAAACCGACTCCAGATATTTTCATATCAGAGGGTTCGGCTCGGTGGAATTCCTAATTTGACCGATAAATCCTACTGATCCCTCAACATAAATATCCGTAAATATTTGTAATCCTACATGAATTTAAAATGACAAATTTTTGCATTTTTATATACAAATTCTTTGACAAATTTAACATGCTTAATTTTTTAATGAGAGAGCTAGGTATAATGCCAGTAGCTGAAATAACAAATGCTAATATTTTTATAGTCTGAGAATGCCAAATTCTTTTAATTTCATTTCCTATATCTGTATACTTTCTTATTTTTTCAGAAACAGATTTTTGAATATTACATTAATTTGGAATACCTACATCAATGATATGATATTTTTTTTAATTTGTCATGTAAAACTATGGGTCTATTATGACTAATCTGTCTGTTAGTATAGTTTTATATAAAAACATTATGTTTAACAATTTTAATTAGTGTTCCACCTAGGTCCTGGACCCAGCCCAGGGGGGGCATGACCATGACCCCCACTCGATCCGCTCTTGTTTCAGAGTTACCTAGTTTTAGTAATTAGTGTAATTACCCTACGATATTTATTTATTTAAGAAGGTATTACCAGAGCTTATCGGAAATTAGTCCTTCAAATCCTAAACGTATTGACACTTTTTTACAAAAAAACATTAACTGATTTTGAAAAATTGTTATTTTATCTGGGAAACGCATTTTTTAATTTCGAAATCGAAGTTTGTTTTTAATATTATTTTTTTACATTAGCTCCACACAAGGGGGCCTTTTTCCCTCAGGAACGATTGTTATTTTATCGGATACACGCATTTTTTTAATTTTGAAAACTAAGTTTATTTTTTATTTATATTTTTTTTACATAAGCTTCATACAGGAATTTTTCCTGAGGGAATTTTCCTTCAGGAAAAAATCCGCAGGGCCTATGTCATCTTTGAAGATGCTGTGTGGAGGGTTTTTTAAGGGAAAGGATGGAGAGGAAGTCCTGGGAAGGAAAAAGGATTGAGGGGTGGGTAGGAATCTGGTGATACATATGTCCAGGAGTGATGGACGTGTTAAGCCATCCCTCCCACTGCGGTGCAAGGTGATGGGTCGAGAGGGTCCGGCTGGAGAGATCAAAAGGTCTCCCTCAAACAGACTCTCCCGATCCGGCCTGCCACACAGATGGTCGGCAGACGCAACCGTCCCTAAGTCCCGGACAAACCTAACACCATGAACCCGGGGACCCCTGCCAATGAATTGCATACTAAAGTACGAAGTACTTGATGTTCTTTTTAAAGATATTTCTATGTTACTTCAGAGATCCTTATTATGCTTAATATAATACTGTTTCCCTCCTGTACACTACTGTAAACATTAAATCCCACCTTATTGCAAAAGCCTTAAGAGCCATTGACCAGAGGCTGAGAATAAAAGTTTAAAAATGCTTGCAACTGTACAGGGAAGTTCCGATGAGAAAGATCGATTATTCCCCTATCAAAATTTTAATTAAAAATTTAATATCGATTTACTTCATTCAAAACTTGCTTTAATATGTACCTACATTCAAGTAAGCAATAAAAATGCTCAAACAGAAAATGCACTTTTTCGAAATTAGGTAACTTTCAAAACTTGCTTTAATATGTACCTACATTCAAGTAAGCAATAAAAATGCTCAAACAGAAAATGCACTTTTTCGAAATTCGGTAACTGAATTGATTAGTACTAGTTAATATCAAACTACTACAACTCTTTAAATTTATTTTTTCCGTCCATATTAAGCATGTCCCGGTTTTAGAAATATTTTCCCTTATATTTCACACAAACATGGGACCAGATGACGTCACACACTCTCTCGTACCGTACCGGGCGTTTTCGTGGGCTTAATAATAATAATAATAATAATTGGATGACTTGTATAGCGCCGTTTTTGTGAAAAATCACCTCAAGGGCGCTGTACAAATTTCAATAATTTCTACAATCTTACTTCTAACTACACACTAGAAAATATAAAAAACCTATGGCTAAAACAATGGATGCAAATCCACCGGTTCTTTGATCAGCGATACAAAACTATATGTACAATGCATCTGAACAACCAGCGCGGTGCAGCCCAAAAATGTAAATGTACATGTATTTTTTTTATTTTTATTTTTTTATTTTATTTTTATTTTTTTATTTTATTATATATATTTTTTTTTTCAATGAAAATGTACAGGACCATACTTACCTGGTAGGTCACTTGAGATTAAAGTTAAAAGATGTTTATTTATATACAGTTTGCGCGCAGAGGACATAATAGCGAACACATGTTGTTGGAAAAGTAATTATTTGATATATATTATGTTATTTAATGAACGTGTTTGGGAAAAGCAAAATTAATTAATTGGCGGTACAGAGTAGTACATGAATTTTATTTATTTTCTTAAATGAAGTCTCAGTCTCTCGTTAAGCGACGGATTGCTGTGAAGGCTTCGAATGATGTTAATCTAATAAGAAAATAGATTAAGATAAATTATAGGCAATACATAATACAAATAGATTTATTAAATTTAAGGGTATGAGAGCCTAAATAAGTAGGTTTTTAGTTTTGACCTAAATTCTGTTGGGCTTGTTATGCCCCTTAGTTCCGGAGGGAGTTTGTTCCAAGCCTTAGGCCCAGATACTTCGAATGCACGATCTCCAAACTTAGTATTTGGCTTTCGTTTAGGTTCTATCAGTCTACCTAGAGCTGATGATGTTGCTGATCTAAGGGTTGACTGCCTTGGACCAATGTTTTCCGGGACGCATAGTTCAGAGATGTAATGTGGGGCCATTTCATTGATGGATTTAAACACCATCCAGCACAGTTTGTACTGGATTCTTTCAGGGCACTTAAGCCAGTGAAGGTTGCGAAGGTGTTCTGAAATGTGCGAATATTTAGAGACCCCGGTTATGAGCCGTGCCGCTGCATTAAACACGGATTGAAGTTTGTCGATTTGACATTTCGGAAGGCTAGCATAAATACCGTTACAGTAATCGAGACGTGAGACTACATATGAGTTGATGAGTAATTTTATTGCCTCTGTTGGAAGGTTTCTTCGAACTGATTTAAGTTGTCTTAGGTGAAAAAATCCGGTGCTTACTGTCCTATTTATTTGACTTTTAAGCGAAAAGTCCGAGTCTAGATTAACGCCAAGAAGTTTAACTGTTCTCTTTGGAATAATATTGCTGCCAGAAATGGAAACAGGTGAATCGTCTACCAAATGTTGCCGTTTGTTTGTGGCCGCCCAGAGAAACTCGGTCTTAGATGGGTTCAGTTTCAGCTTGTTTGAAGACATCCAACGAGTTATTGCTTCTAGGCATTCAGCTACACGGATTTTGAGACTGTTGATTTCGTTTGGAGTGCAGTAAAAATAAACTTGCTGATCGTCAGCGTAGCAGTGAGACAAGAGACCAAATGACTCGATTATTTTGGCGACATCATTTGTAAAAAGGATGAAGAGAAGTGGACCTAAAACGGATCCATGGGGTACCCCTGAAGAAAGTGCAGCGAAATTAGACAGTTTATTTCCAACCTTCACGGCTTGTAAGCGATTAGATAGATAGGATGCCAGCCAATTTTTGATGTCGGAATTCAAACCAAATGTTTTCTCTAATCTGTTAATGAGGAAGTTGTGATCAATCGTATCAAATGCTGCACTCATGTCTAGGAGTGAGATGAGTGCTAATTTTCCTGACTCTATGGCAAGAGTTATATCTGACAGCATACGAAGTAGTCCGGTTTCTGTTGAGTGAAACCTTCTATATGCGGATTGACGATTTGTGAATAATTTATTTGAATTCAAGTGACTGGTTATTTGTGCTGCAGCAATTTTCTCTAGGATTTTTGAAATGAAAGGTAAATTTGAAACGGGTCGATAATTACCTAAGTTATCGGAGTCTAGTTGTGGCTTTTTTAATATGGGTGTGACTATGGCTGACTTTAGAGGTTCAGGGAAGTGACCTGTGCTGAGAGATTTATTAAAAACATGAACTAAGAACGGAGCTAAGACAATTGCACATTTTTTTAATAACCATGTTGGTATAGGATCTAGACTGCACTGCTTATTTGGCGAACTTGCTATTAATTTTTTTACTTCTTCCAGCGTTGTAGATTTGAAGGAAGACAAATTTCCTTTGGAATTGAGAGTGAAAATTGGCGGAGGGGCGTGAGATGTGGATGCACGAATAGATTCAATTTTTTCCCGAAAAAACTTTGAGAACGCATCTGGGGTAATATCTATTTTAGTAGGAACTGTGGCTTCGGAAATAACAGTATTTATGGAGTTCCAGAGACGTTGTGGATTGGTTCGCTCAGAGTCAATCTTTTCATTCCAATATTCCGATCTTTTGGAATTTATTTTGCTCATATACTGTTTTTGAGCAAGCATCCACTCATCCCTTGAATTTACTGTACAGTTTTTTCTATAGGTCCTCTCTAATTTCCGCATTAGTCTCTTCTGGTTTCGACATTCATCGTCAAACCAGCCGTCAGACTTTCGAACTTTACGTGTTTTTGATGTTGTCGGAGCATATTTATTTAACAGAAATGTAAGTGTTGTATTATAAGTATCGACAAGTTCTGTTGGAGTCTTTGTTTCCCAAAAAATGGGTGTACATAATAGTGAGGTCTGTAGTTCTTCCAAATTCAATGGCTTAATCAAATTCTAACTTGTAGAATTAATTTAATTATGAAAACGAACTTTAAAAAAAAAATCTATTTAAGTTTGCATGTGAACATTGATAAAAAAAAATAAAAAAGGACTCAACTTCCTTATTGGCTATTGTGTAGAGTAGTTTGATATTGGGTTTATTGTTTATGTAATTGAGACGATTTTTGACTCTTGAAGGGTAGAAAAAGGAATGTAAATAAGTTCTGTTTACTACGACGGCATAATGGTGCGACATTGTTTAGTTTGCGATAGTTCCCAAGTTCCTTTCATAGAAGAGTCTTACTACTATTCCTTTTACAATGTTTAGAACTGTACTTAATACATTTTTTTCTTAAAACATCGAAGGCAATGGACGGACCTAACCCACCCTGGTATTAATTTCGCAAATATGGAATTATATTTCACTGATGCAACGGTTTATGTTAATTTTCTTAAATTACAACCACCTGATTAAATAATAAAAATTATTATAACTCTCAGATAGAAGACTTATTTCCGACTTGATTTTTATTTTTGAAATTGTTAATGGTATCTTATAGAGTCCTGATTTATTAAGCCTAATTACCTACACTCGATCTAAAATTATTTTTAAATGCAACAACAATATAAGTGTGTGTATGATTCATCTTTAATTAATCAAATTAATTTTAATATAAGGCCGAAATCCACAAGAAATCCGGTAACCTTTTGGATCGACACTTGTCGTAGTA
Organism: Limnephilus auricula; assembly: GCA_951813805.1. NCBI lineage: Eukaryota > Metazoa > Arthropoda > Insecta > Trichoptera > Limnephilidae > Limnephilus > Limnephilus auricula. The sequence goes on from OX638391.1 coordinate 37,380,069, forward strand.
ATACAAGTTTTTTCAAACCAACATCAAGAATGACTCGATTGTATAATAGGTACTGCAATCTTCAAGACTTAGATATATTTTCAAACTCAATTAATACCTTCAGAAGGAACTTACACATACTTTTACCAGATGATCTCCTTACTTAAGCCATTTTATTATTTTAATTTCTAACAATTACTACTTGTGCATTGGCTCCACAAGAAATGTATTTGTATGTCCAAGTGTAAGTACATGTATGCATATACATATATATATATATGAGTATGTTGTGTACATATATGCATATATGATTATGTGAGTATATTTGTGTGTGTATGTATGTATGTATGTGTGTGTATGTATATATATGTATATGTATATTATATTTATAAGTCTGTATGCATTTTTCTTCCTAATAACTGATTTCGATCCTCCTTATTTTTATATACATATTTGAAATTAAATTTATCACTCTTGTAACTAACCAACCATTATTACATAAAGAATATTGAGATGAACGTTGTGCTCACCTATAATTAGAAACATCATTACAACCATGTATAAATGTAAATTACTGTAAAAATTATGTGATGTATTCTGTTGGCGAGCCAATAAATAAATACAAAAAATAAGGACTGAGTCATTTAGATACTCGCTTGTACCTAGATTGCAGGCAGTAAAAAATGCTTTTTCAAATGTATTAGATGTGTTCAAATGAACGGAATATAGTTTCAAACAGGGTAGGATAACATACCTCGATAAATGGGTTCCATGTCTAATCGGACTATGTGATCTCAGCGTCTGAATTCCCATAGTAAATTTATTCAGACACGATACTTCCTCACATGATAATTCATCACATCATAACTCACATTAACCTAACCTAACCTAACCTAACCTTACCTAACCTAACCTAAGGTTAAAAATCCCAATTATCAGTTTTCGACGCTTCGAGACATGATGAATTATCATGTGAGGAATTAACATCCGATGAAAAATTTGTACTCAATATTTATACACTTAAAAAATTTCCACTGAACATTCTGGTCACCAATAAATCTTCGTTGGCATAATACCTGCTGCACGGCTTCTGTATAAATTAATTAGCAAGTTATTATTGTTTGATTACCTCTTATCACTGTTCCACAAAGTTATTATATATTATATCACATGTTTTGTAAATGCCCATTATATATTAATAAAAATAAATAAATAATAAATATTTTCTCCCGAGCCCAGTGGTTCATGAATGTAGGTGTACATACATTCATGAACCAATGTAGGTGTACATACATTCATGAACTACTGGGTGTGTATTGATAGGTGTGTATTGTGTATATGGCCCAACCACTAGGTTAGTAAATAAATTAACGTGCACAAGGAAACATTTCATATTATATTAAACAAAGTCATTATTGCTTCATTCTTCATACTTTCTTAAAGGGTTGATCATACCAGAGAGGGGAAAAGTTTGAGGACGAAGTGTGAAAAGGAGGCTGGAAAATCGAACGTTGTCGCACATGACCGAATCTTTACCATGCGACTGTTGAAATCCACCAAATTTTTCATCTGTATTATTAATGATTACATATTTATTATACCAACGGATACAATACAAGAAAACGAATACAAGAAAATGGGCTACTCGAAGTACTAATTCTGCGCAGACGAAGTCGCGGGCAGAAGCTTGTAATAAATACGTATTAAAAAATATTGTTGCCATTGTGGGTAGTTAAGCTCATGGGAATATAAAACAATATCAAAATTAGTTTCAAGTCCGAGCTTATTTTATTCTTTGTCCAAAGAGCAAAAACAATGATACTTCGTGATACCAATTTGCTGCATATCATCGGAGTTCCACGATGGCTGCAAGTATCTTCGTCGTACATACCACACAGTGGCAGTCGCTCGTAGCTAGTAAGACATATTTATACACCGTGGAGGCGCAAGAATTACGAGAGGATTATATCCATTGCCTCTAACATTATTTTTTAAGTAAAACTTCTTTAGGTGCGATATGACCGTCAAATAAATTTTACTTTAACCGCGCGTAAAGGTTAGACGCACTCAATTTTTTTTAATGAGTAATTATTTGAATACCGCAGAATAGTCCCAAACGCTCCCCAATTACCGGAGCCAGTGTGAATATAATAATAATAATTTTAATATCAATGATTTATTAGTTCGGCTACTGGCATTATACCTAGGTCTCTCATTAACAATTTTGGCGTATTAGATTTCTCAAAGAATTTTTAGATAAAAATTAAAAAATCAGTCATTTTAAATAGATGTAGGAAATAAATACATTTTACGAAAGATTTTTTAAATGTTTATATTGAGTAGGATTTACCGGTCTAGTTAGGAATCATACTGAGCCGAACCCTCTGATATTAAAATATATGGAGTCGGTGAATTATTTTCCCATTTCGTTCTCTGGTGGGTTGACGTGTTGTTCTTGTATTATTTTGTATTTATTATAGATACTTAAATGGTACAATTACATAGCATTGGTTTGACTAGATAATCATTTGTGGAAAGGTGGGTGGAAGGGTTAAGTTTTCCTGTGGGGAAGATTTAACCCGGATATAAAATCTGGGGACATAAAAAGTTAAATCCAGAATGTACACGGAGAAAAATTTTATTCGAAAAAACGATCATTTTAATAGTAAAAACGGGACTGAAGTTCTTACAAACAAATTTTATCAGGGTTTAAATGTTTATTGGCGGGAACATGTAAGAATAATTTGTTGGTATACGTAATTTCCTACGTATACGAACCAATTATTCTTACATTTTTCCGCCAATAAACATTGAAACACTGTTCGAATAAACATTGAAATTTGTTCGTAAGAACTTCAGTCCCGTTTTAAACCGTTGTTACTATTAAAATGATCATTTTTTCGAATAACATTTTTCTCCGTGTACAGGGGTAGTGCAATGCGAAACATTCCATATTTTGAAACAATAAAAAGTATTTAGATGAATAATAAGAAAAAAGAAATTAGATAAAGTAACAATACATAAGTTCATAATATAAAAACGGAAAACCGATATAAACTAATTTTCAGCTCGATCGGATGTCGGGAAGTAAGTTAATTTCCACTTCAAAGATTCATTAAAAAAAAACGAAATTCAAATTCATAGATGTATTTAATAAACTAAAATAATAATTGAATTTTGCTGTTTTTCAAATGTCTTGGCATAAACACCTACGAGTAGGTACGTAAGGCAACGGTTCCCAACCGATCGATTGCGATCAATTGCGAACGACCGGTAAATAGAGAAATAAAATTTGGTTCATCCCAACCATTGCGATTGTAATTTTTGAAAAAAAAATAATCGATTGAAAAAAAATTAAAATCCCGCTCCTAGGTTAAATTGGTTTTGCTAGATTAGTGTTTTTAAGTTAATTCGACGATTTAAAGGTCAAGGATTAAAATAACTGAAAGAACAACAGCATAAATTCTTACAATATTCTTGTTAAATCGAATGCAATTATGTTAAGGTGATCCACTAGTCCTTGGAAAATTCGAAATCGGAATCCCGCCTCTTTTTGGGAGGGATTTAAAAATACTTTTTTATATATATATAAAACAATTATAGTTTATATATATATAAACTATAAACTAAATATAAACTATATAAATATTAATTATACATTTATAAAAAAGTATTTTTAAATCCCTCCCAAAAAGAGGCGGGATTCCGATTTCGAATTTTCCTAGGACTAGTGGATCACCTTAACATAATTGCATTCGATTTAACAAGAATATTGTAATATTGTATATATATATATAGTATATAGTTTTTATATATATATATAGTTTTTTTTTGTTTTTTATATAGTATATATAGTTTTTTTGGAAAGGTTGGAGAAGGTATATGAGAGGTATATTTTAACAGGTTGATCTGATTCAAACTCGTTCTTCATCCTCTACAGTCAATGATACTAGTATAATACGGTAGGTAGTGTTGTGTTTATGTCGATGGATTTAACATGGAGGAGGTAATGTCATATTTCCATTCAAAAAGCCTTCGGGCCGCACGAAAAGCAATGATAAAAAGGCGGACGTCCTCCAGTTATTACAAAAACAGGAGTCGAATCCCATCCACTCTGAAATTATCGTTTATTATTCCGGACGCCGAACTAAATTTATGTTATTAGCTCCTGAAAATGCGTCATAAAATTCCTACATAATCGGTTTTAACTTTTATTTTAGGATAATGAATCTACGCACCTAATGTTTATGAATCCATTCCACTTCTTAACAAAATAAATATTGTGCTAACGTTATCTTTATTTATTAATGATTTATATAAAAATAAAAAAAAACAAAGCTATTAATTACATTCAAACAAAGTGTGCGTTATCGAAATACCTTTTGCAAAATATTTTGATTTTTATCAATTATATATTTGATAAGATTTCAAAACGTTTGAGTTATTGGAAGTTTTTTTAGGGAATACCAAATGTCTTCGTATTTTTTCCTTTTTCAGAAAATAAACATTTATGCCTTAGATTTTTCGATTTTCGAAATATTCGTAAAGGTAACAATGCAAGTTATAACAATTGATATGAAAAAAATTCTTGGTCTCACAAAACCGTGACTGACAAATGGATTGACCAATTATGTGTCTTTTGAAGTAAATACTTCTTTATGCACTTGAGGGGTAAACTGGAGAATGTGTAACGAAAAGTGAAATGCGTTGCAAGGCGAACGGACTCACTGTAGAAGCAAGAGAGAGCAGTGCGCACACTCCTATTTTTTATGTTAAAGGTGTTCCAAACAGTTTTTCACGACTTTCGAAATCAACAAAAAAATCCATATACTTAATTAGTTTGATTTGATCATTTGATTTGAACATCAGCTACATTCTACATTATAATAAGAAATACCAATGTTGTGAATTGTGAAATCTGTTTATAACCGAATTGTAGACTGAAACCGTAGTATAATTGTCACAATATATTAGGGAATCTTGATTTAATTGGAGGAACATTAAAGTGAATTAACTTAATAATTATATTAACAGTTTGCTAGCAAATAGGTTGAAAACACCTAAATGTGAAGTTACAATCCGGCTACCGAAAAAACGTGATCAAATTTTATACATTAGCAAATACAACACGATCGTGCCCAACAGATACAATTGTCAATATGCCCATTGTTTTGTGCAATAAACTTCTACATAATAAGACAGCAGTAGCTCTCATCGTGCTCGCCGATAAATAATTGTAATTTCAGGTGCGATATTGATTCTTATAATTTCTTACATTTCCTGCTTTCTGGCAGCTATACACAGGCATTTATAAACGGTTTTAAAAACCCACAAACAATCCATTTTATTTCCACACCAGATACTTTCGTTTAAATAACATCCTTCTGAGTTTTCTGTGACTTCTTTATTTCTTTGATGTATTGAAAAAGTGCGAAGGGAATGAAAATGAAAAGAAGATGGGTCAGGTGGAGAAGTTATTGGATAAGAAAACATATTTAGCTTATGGAATTTGTTTGAAATACTGTCATGAGCTGGACAGTTGGACATTTTTGAAATATACCAGACAATGGCAGGACACCAAATGTCAAGATCAAGTTGGTACCTACTTCAGTAGAAACGTCCTTGAGGCAGATTGAGGAATATTTGGGCTGTTTCGTAGAAAAAGATTGATCCAAGAGATGTAGCGCATGATGAAGTTTTTTTTTTATTTGGTACCTCTTTGACAATATTGTTTTTAAATCCTGTCTGTTATCTAAAAAAATCGGGCCAATGGAATTTACTAATACCTACACACCACAGTAATAATCACAAATTTTATTTGAGTAAATATATACCCATGTTAATATTAATTTAAACAACAATTTACTTTTACTGGCATTTTGCCCGGCAACTAATTGGTTAAAGCACTAAGCGATTTGACGTTTGAATTTGGATGAAGCAAGAATTGTATGCCTACATTTTTTTTAATTAAATATTTGAAAAAAAACTATGTTTGAATGTGGATGAAGCAAAGATTGTGAGCCTACATAAAGGGCCCGGGGAGTTAACCGCTTCATTTTGTACACCTGCTACTGAGCCACTTCGGTCGCCCGGGTCAAGGCATTCAGTATGGGCTCTTCCTCGCCAAAAGGGGTCTAGAAGTTTACTGCTCAATTTTTTCACTAAGCCCTTCGGGTTGTTTACGTTCAGACGCGTATTTTGTACATCTCGGGTTCTTTACTGTTACAATTATGTGTAAAAATAAACCTACATTACATATGTACTTACCTACGCAGTTGTACACCAATCTATTCTGTCACAAAGATTCCGCGTACGTATCTACATATACAAATGTATTTTTGCCAAAAAAAAATTATCGGCAGTAATTTGTACTTTGAAAAAAAAAATTTTTGGAGTTTTTTTGTGAAATTGTAAATTTTTGTGAAATCGGAATTTTTTTGTGAAATCGGAAATGTTTTTCCCACCTACCTGCCCCTGTATACTTAAATCTACAATATCTACATACCTCAATAAATATTCAAATTAAGTCAATAATTTTTTTAATTTTTCTTATGATTTTCACTGGTTTATTTTTTATATAGAACACAACGTCCATTTTTCAGTAATGGCGCTATAGAAATTATCATAATTGAGAAGAAAAAAAAAAACAAGTTTGTTTTATTTCCTACCTACCTACCCCGTGTACCCACAGTACCTACCTACAATATGTTTTCCTGTAATACCTACTCATTGTACATTCCTACGTATTTTTACAAAAAAATGGGAGTTTCAGCCAACATCTTTTAAATGAAAGTATTTTCAACCGTGCTCCTGATCCATTTTCCATATGTGTATAGCGTTCTTTAGGTAATTTTTTTTTCAAATGACTAACCTAAGAAAAGTCTTAAAAAAACAACATGGTGACCGAAATTTTGACTAATATGTAACATAAAATATTTAATTTAATTCAATACATTTTTGATAATATTTTAACTGCTCAATTTTTTATGTGCTCCTGATTATATTAGCACAGCGCGCTTGACGTGATTTTTCTCAGAAATATCGCTATACAATTTATAATAATTGAGAAAATAAAAATTTCATGTTTGTTAAATTTTTTCACAAATTTAAGGAAAAGGTAAATCCCATATATTATTCAAGTAGGTACCAAAGCACTTTTCTACAAACAAATCAACATATCTAGTTTTTCCCGAGGAAAAAATAATTATGCCGATATTTATAATAATAAATTGTATATAATTTATTACATAGTACCTCCGTGAAATGTACTCCAGAGGCCCTAGCACACTCGCTCGATAACGATCGATAGGATAACTATCGGTAACTTCTCATCGATCCCTAGGACAACTGCACATCGCTAACGTACAAACAACAATTGATGTTCAATACGTTAAGGACACTTAGTCATTGTGAACTGTCACTTATTCGTTAGCGATCTTAGTCATGCTAGGGAACGATGAGAAGTTACCGATAGTTATCATATCGATCATTATCGATCGAGTGTGCTAGGGCCTCTGGTAAATATTCCGCAGTACCTACGCAGTTGTACACTAATCTATTATGTGACAAAATGTCCGTGTATGTACATTTTGTCTCAGAATCATTAATAAACGTATTTTTATTATATTTAATCTCCGTGAATTACTGTCCTCCTGGTAAATTTTCAGTGGAAGTACTTTAGATGATTGATTACAAAAACGGCGCTTTCCAACTTTTCATTACTGAGCAAAAAAAATATTATGTTAAACTTAGGCGCTCCGCTGGCGATGCAACTGAAACCAAACTAAAACCGGCTGGTTTCTATGTCTTGATTGGTCAAAAGGCTTGTTTAACCATAGACGAAGAACAATCAGCTGTCAACTAGCAACGGCCGGCCACGGCAATTAGCAGTGCGAGTCGCGAGTCACTGCTTGTGCCGGCCATCACATTGTCGTACAAAGATAGTTGCCAGTTGACAATTTTCAGTTGCCTCAGTGAGCGGTTCGCCTTAATTTTATTGCAATAAAAAATACATAAAAAATCTTACACCAAATTCGGGTAGATACCCGTTCAAAAACATAAATGTGTCAAGAAAAAACTAAGCGTTTTGGATAAAAATAAGTAAATATAAAATAAAAATTTAAAATACAGTCTTTGTTGACTTTTTTTAATTTCACATGATTAATTTGTAATACGGTGGAAAAAAGTTCTTACCTACCTAGAGTACTACATACCGTACCTACCCAGTTTTAAGTTACTATGTATTTTTTAATGCGGGCAAGACTGACTCACAAACATAGACATAGCCTTCTAAAATTAGGACGGCTCCAAGCCATGTAATCGAATTCCGCCATCTTTTTAAAAACATTTTCATACAAAACCTATATGGCTGGAATCAGACGTTTCACACGAGTGAAGGTTTACTCTATGGTTGCTCTCGCGAATGTTCCCAACTTCGTTTCACTTTTGTTTCATTTCATGTTCAGACGTGTCATTCTGAGTAAAATAGGCCGAATAAAATACAGAAATTAACGATTAGTGAACCATCTGATTCCATCCTAACGGCATGGATCGAAAAGCTTTAGGAAGTTGTGGCTAAATACTCTCTGTTTTCAGTCAATAATGTTCCGAAAAATGGCGTTTTTTGTCTTCTTTTTCAAATGTCAAAAGTTTGGCGGTTTGCGGCACATTTCTTATGAAAGGGAATAGATGTCGCGCTTTATTAAGATGACTAAACATGTTTTCTTAAAACCCATCGAAAAACTGTCGACGGCATTATTATTTTTAACGCAATCTGCCCAACCGCCCAGTACCTCCCAAATGTAAAATTTTTCATGTGGAACGGGAGTGAATTAGCCGGATTTTACTAAAACTGTTTTGTACTAAATTTGTAGTGAAGGTCTGACGCTAAAAAAATTCTCTTTTTGCGGGGAACCTATCGGCTGGAAATATAATTTGGACTGAATTTCTTCGTCGAATAATGAGCGCTTCCAGTTTTCGCCGCCAGGGTGTATCCGGAGTCTCAGCCCTTGATCCGTTATTTGTATCAGTTTTTTTTATACGAAATTTTGCAATCGGTACTGTTCCGGCCGGAACGATCTTGAAAAACAAAAGCTCGTGTCAATTTTTCAAGCGAAAGTGAACCTTAGAGTGTTCCCGAATAGTACGCGTGAAGGTCTATATTATTTTTTAATTTTATCTGCGCTGAAACTTCCCCATACAAAAGCCGCCCCGTCCCAGATACGTACCCTTGCCGGCGAAAATGAGCCTTGCAGTCGGTTAAACTTAAGGGGCAGAGTGGTCGTATTTCGCGTGCCAGGAAAACTTCTTGCAACGGCTAGTACTTTTATAATTTTTCAATGTTAGTAGTACTTACGTATTGATAATAATATTATATTATAATATGTACCATAGAGAAATGGTAAACATTTTTAGATGGCAATTTTAAATATGTGCCATAAATCGGAAAACAGCTGTCAAAAGTCAAAATATTATTGTCAATACATGGTCAATACGCTTAGTAGGTGGGCGGCAAGTCTCCGTAAAAAGTAAGTAATAAATGCTCCAGTTTACCAATTCAGTTGACATGAATTGATGTAGGTATATCAAACAATTCTTTGTCTATCTTTTAGGTTTGTCTACTAAAAAATCGCATAAAATATTTGCTTCTCTTCAAACAATTCTTTGTCTCTCTTTTAGGTTTGTCTACTAAAAAATCGCGAACATCTGCAACGATCTCGGCGCCCCAATGTTTGTAAGTACATTATGGAGACGTGTATGCATTAGAGAATGTTGTTAATTAAGCAATTCTAACGACAAAACCCGTACCGAACTTTTTGCAGTCCAAAATGAATGCCATCATGAAGAGTGATGTAGAAAATGAGCCAGTTTTGACTGCAGAAATTCACAGTGATGCTTACCTCGAGTGGCTCTTGAAGAAGGAGGCCAACCTGCAGCCACTTGTTTCTCGCGCTCCAAGTAAGTTGCACTAATACCCAACACATTCTTGTATCAATAGCTGCCTTCTTGCAATCTTTTTTCCGTCTTTCGGACTTGAAATGAGATCTCTGAAGCTTACATGTGGTAAAAACCGTGTACATCCACGTTTCGAATGTGGATATACGAGAACATTAAAAGCAATGACCTTACAAAAAAAGATATGGTAATTTTCATAACTACTTTCGATCATTTCAAAATAATGTTAAACTTTTTCACTTCGCATGAAGTTGTGTGCTATGCTATCTCTAACCAAATCGTGTTAATTAGTGCCATAATGCCTTTGTGTTTGTGACGAAAAAGTGTTTCCATTTCATGGCAAACTCTAGTAAAATCCAAGGTATTACATTTCATTTGAAAATACATCCAAAGTACTTATTATAAATAATAAAATTCCCATAATAGACTGTGTTGCAGTCCTTTACCTTACTTCTGATGTTTCCCGAAGATTTTAAGTGCTATCTTAGTCACATATGAACAACGTATGAATTAAGAATGTAATGAAAATGCAAGTATATTTGTTACTTGCCACCTTTTGTACTAACTTTTTGAGAAAATATTGCATTGATGGATTGTAATATCATTGGTTATTCTTCGCTTTTAGGTTTTATTTGTATTGAACGCCTGTAGGGCTTTTACGAACATATTGCATGTCATACAATAGGTTCCATGTCTGGTCATAATATGGGATCCCACCGTCTGAGTTCTCATAATAAATTGACTCGTAAATGATACTTCCTCACTTGTTAATTCATCATTCAGAACAGACTACCTCAGAATATACAATTCATTATGTAATTTGATATTATAAATGTTATAATATGCACTTACGTCAATGGCAAAGTATGTTAAATATTGATATTTTTTAAATTACAATTCTCAGTTTTAATCACAATCGTTCTTATTTATTGCCATGATGAATTATAACAATCTCTATGGCCGTATTCTTAGCGCCTCCGCCCACTGAGGCAACTGAAAACTCTCAACTGCCAACTGTCTTTGTATGACAATATGATGGCCCGCGCACTTCACAATCACACAAAACCCCCTTGTCAATGGTAACGCAAGCGGTGACTTGAGACTGTCACTGCTGATTGCCCTGGACGGCCGTTGCTAGTTGCCAGCTGTCAGCTGATTGTTCTTCGTCTATGGTTAAACAAGCTTTTTGACCAATCAAGACAGAGAAAACAGCCGGTTTTAGTTGGTTTTCAGTTGCCTCAGTGGGCGGAGGCGCTTAGACCAACATTATGAAAATTCATATTACCAAAAAGTTGCCACTGAGTAGACCGTTCACCCATACAATAATAGGGTAATTAGGAGTAAATAGGTACCTTAGTTACCCTACAAAAATAAATATAATCATATTAGATACATTCAGAACTAAATTTATGATTTGAGCAAGATTGTTCATATCGGCTGTTCTGTGAAGACGCGCTGTCACAACTAACACTGTATAGTTGTGCTTTCATAGTGTTTTCACAGTGGAGAAGTAAATTTTATATTAATAACTCAGGTATGGGGCATACGTCATTACTATGTCTACCCACGTTAAATTATCGTGAAAACAAGCTTATGTGTCCAAGCGGTTAAATTTTATAATATGTTTTAGAGAAAAAGAAGAGTCAAGGAGTCGTTCATTTGAAGAAATCTGATCAGGGACCTTCTTCAGCAGCCAAGATAGTTTCTGTTCCGACGCCCCCCGTGGTAAATTGGTTTTCTCCTTTCATATCTATGCCATTTTCTATTATGTATCAATACAATCAAGCTGTTAATCTTGGATGATTATTAGAATATTATAATGATGATACACGGTGTATTATAAATACGGTTTATAGTAACGACGAGTATTTACAGTATATTGAGTCTAACTGATAGCTGGGAACAGAGAGCGCTACTAACTACTACAAAGGCTTATATAGTCACTCTGTCTCTTTCATCTTCCATCTCTGTTACCTACTACGGAAGTCAAGGTAAAACCTATCTCACACAAGTCTTATTAGGGTATTATTGCCATTCGAGATCTCGGCATCTCCGCATTAAAGCATTTACCAAACATTGCCTATTGGTACAGCTTGGCACACATCATCCCATGGGTCGGTAAGAAATCAACATAAATTGAGAGCTGTAAGACCATGCGTTGGCAAGTCCCATAATAGACTGTGTTGCAGACCTTTACCTTACTTTAACAAACTTTGCTTTTCTGAGCATGATCTTACAACATTCGATTTATGTTCATTACTTACTGACCTACTTAAATTTGCAGTTATATTTTGGGGATCATTTATTCAATAACCAACACCTCTACCATAGGTCACCCCAAGTAATTTTCTACATTTGAGTTTGTTACGGTGACTTAGCACGGGTGGCCGGGTTCATGGGGTGAGGTTTGCGGCGGATGCATCTGCCCACCTTGTGGCCCGCCGGTTCATGAGAAAAATTGGAGTGGGAGGGATGAATTCATACATCCGTTGCTCCTGGACATGTTGACCTCCAGATTACTATTCACAACCCATACGTTTTTCCTTCCCAGAATTTCCTCTCCTTCCTTTTCCTCAAAACACCCTCTACACATCATCCAAAGATGACATAGACCCTGAGGGATTTTTTATCGCTAGAGAAGGTTTTGAGGATTAAAAAAAAATTATCAATTTAAAATGGTTTTGGTCCACTGCAAAGTTGAGTTTATCAATCTCTACCATTGTTTCCTAATAAGTTTTACCTCCTTATCTCATCAAGGAAGATCTTACAAGAAGTTTCCTACCTATTCTTAACATTATTTCATCTATAGCCCTCTAGCCTAAATCCTATTTTGTATCTATTTAAGGTGTGTGCTGACATAATAGCCAAGGACTGCTCTGCGGTTCCGATGGCTCCAATGCCCTACAGTGATGCATATCTGTTTACGATGCATCAAGGCATGAAGACAAGAATCCTGCACAGCAAATTCACTTCACCCGGAAGAAGTCTTCAAGGTATAATTTCTTCATTTATGAAATTTTTCCCTGTTTGCCTATAAGATAACTATATATTTTATAATATGTATGTAGCTGATACCCGGCATGCGTTGCAATGCAACTGCTCGCGAACCAATCCTATTTTGGCCTCAAATCCATATTTAAGCTTTGTTTGAAAAAGACTGCATCCGTTCCTCTTAACCTTTAGTTGGCCATTTTCAACCGTACAGTCACTAGCATATACATAATATAGATACACAGATTTTTAAATAATAAAATTGACTACCGAACTTCTATCCTTAATTAATTTCAATATACCTTTTAGACGTTCACGCCATACAGCACTATTCCACATGCTTAATTACAAAACAAATGCAGCAACTAATTCGCCAATTAACCTTGCTCTTCATACATTCAATAATATTTGCCTAAAGTCTGACATTTTCTCACATCACTGCCCAAATTTAAAAGTAGCTTCATGTCAATGATAAATCTGTTTAATGGTCATACATATCCCTTCACATATCACCACTTCTCACTTACACATACTCATACATACACACACACTTACACACTATGCACATCACCCTTTAATTACTAATTATACATTTCACAAATAAGACATTTCAAAGAAACATATCATAGGTACTCTCCATAAAATACTACTACACTTAAAATTTGAAAAAAAAAATTATTACTGTAACCAAAGTACTGTTTTTTTTTCATAATTATAATATAATTTTTTTTTATAAAATTAAAAGATAGAACAATTAGTCATAAAATACTCGATATAGTTTTACATGATAAAATTTAAAAAATAACTTTTATCATTGATGTCCTATTCCAAATTCTTGTAACATTGAAAAATGTGTTTCTGAAAAAATAAGAAAATATACAGATTTAGGAAATGAAATTAAAAGAATTTGGCATTCTCAGACTGTAAAAATATTACCATTTGTTATTTCAACTACTGGCATTATACCTAGCTCTCTCATTAAAAATTTAGGCTTATTAGATTTGGCAAAGAATTTATATATAAAAATGCAAAAAAGAGTCATTAATACACATAGGATTATGAAAGATTTTTTAAATGTTTATATTGAGGGATCAGTAGGATTTATCAGTCCAGTTAGGAGTTCTACCGAGCCAAACCCTCTGATATGAAAATTTCTGGAGTCGGTGAATTATTTTCCCATTTAATTTAATTTTTATTTTTTATTATTATACAATTATCAACGGTTATCTGGTAGGTTAACATGTTGTTCTTGTATTGATTATACTTATATAGTACACTTTCAAAGCGTGGATTTACTAGATGATCATTTGTGGAAAAGTGTGTGGAAGGGTTAAGTTTTTCCTGTGGGGAAGATTTAACCCGGACATAAAATCTGGTGACAAAAAATTTAATAATAATAACAAATAATAAATTAATAATAACTATTTTTTCAGTTGCCGTGGCTCGAGCAGTGGGAGCAAATGCCAAACATGTGATAGCCGACTCCGTGAAGAATGAAGACTTAGCCGATTCTATCCGCGCTGCCATCACCACCATCATCAAGGCCAGGATTGCCGCTGATTCAGACTTTGACCCCGCTCGTTACAAATACACCCAAAAATTCATTTCACAATAAATATTTATTATGTCTTTACAAAATGTATACATCGATCGTTCAGTTAATTAGTCAGACATCTCAAAATACTAAGTTTTGAGGTAATGAGGAATGCAATATTCAAATGCTCACCATAAATAAAACATTATTTACACGTCTGGGTTTTTAATATTAAATATGCTAAAAATTAACACCGAGACGCATACAGGTCTGGTACATCAATGACATTTTGAAATACTAGTGACCAGAAAACATCGACCTTTTTTTTAATTCACTACAAGTTTTTCTGCATTATAATTGATTTGTTTATGAGAAACCAGACAGAGGGTACACTTTGAACAATGCACTGCATACTCAACTTAAATTAAGATTTTTCGGAGATGTCTGATTACTGAATGGATCAACATGTGGAATTATTTAACAAACTATGTAACAAATGTAAATTTTTGAAGTAAATACTTCTTTACGCACGCTTCACTTGGAGGGTAAGCTGGCGAATGTGTAACGGAAATTGAAATGCGTTGAGAGAGCAGTGCGCGCTCACATTTTCTTCCTCTTCCTCTCATAGCCAGTGCATGAAATATTTCAGTCAGTATTTTGAAATACCAGTGATGCGCCAAACGCGACGGGGAGTGGACGTCGATGCGCACGGCTTGATCGGGCGAGGCGATGATAATAAATTTAAATAAATGTTTGTAGAAAATTAATATACAAGGTGTATCGGTATGTACCCGACAAACTTTAACCAGCGATTCCTGATCATATTTAGAGTAAAAAGTGTTATGGCGACTTTGCTCTCCGGTAATGTTTATTTTCAATAAAAAAATTATGAAATAAAAAAACCAATACCACCAATAACGCGATAGACATCGCGGCAGTAGGCAAGGTGGGGGTAGCGCAGAGATGTGGACAGTGACGGCGTGCGGTATTTTTTTATTTCATAATTTTTTTATTGAAAATAAACATTACCGGAGAGCAAAGTCGCCATAACACTTTTTACTCTAAATATGATCAGGAATCGCTGGTTAAAGTTTGTCGGGTACGTGCCGATACACACTATATGTATATATTTTATACATATAAACATATATATGGACATACATATTGATGGAGCTAAAAAATTATTTACTTCAGTCGTGTGGTCTAAAGCACACTCGTATTTTTTTTATTTTTACATTCCTTTTTTTCTTTATTATGCTGTAGTAATAATGTTGTGAGAAGTTGTATATAATAATAGCTTGTATTAATTAGTCTTGTCTGTCGAGGTTGTGCTGTATATGTTGTTTAAATTTACATACACAAATTTATATATAAGCAGTACATATATTCAACCTCGAAATAGAGTTCCAGAGATCTCAAAATAGTTTTTAAAAACTGATTCCCTAACAAATGTGAACTTAATGTGATGAATATAACCTTTTATGAACCTGTATATTATATATATTTATTGTCAATTACATAGGTCTAACCATATTATTTTTACTCATAAATGTTGAATCGTATTAATCTATATAATTTTATGTAGCCATAATTTTATTAAATATATAATGATTTGATTGTTTGTTTTTTTAATATATGTATTATAATAAATTGAATTGAATAAACCTCAATACTTTAATATAATTTAATTCCTGGAGAATTTTTAATCTAATAAAACAATAAGTGAAAATACTGAAGAAACAGTACCTACATATGAAACCTGGTGTTTTATTTGTTTATTTATTTATTCATAATGGGTTTTTACAGGTGATCTCACTCGTGTGAGAACAATCCAGTTATAATAACTCAGTTAGTTCACAAACAGGTACAAACAATTATATAAATCTGATCGGACAAATTATGCATTTGCATACATCTAAATAAAGATTAAAATCAAAATACATAAAAGATCACTTCAATGAAAAATAATATAAAGAGAGGCAAGAAACACAAATGATAATTTAATGCAATTAGCAAAATATATTTTTTAGCAATCGCAGAACATTTTATCTGAATCCATATAGATTATTGATAAAAATATCCACTTCAGCACACTATAGTCGACACATATGGGTCAGAGGGCTAAAATAGATATTATTTTTAAATGCATTCAGTTTAGGAATCTGAAACAATGGGAATTGAGAACATTTATTTCAATATTGCTAAGACATAATGTAGGATAAGATGGCCGTGAGTCAATTGCCTTCTAATTTTACGTGTATTAATTTTGAAGTGTTCAAGTCACAAGTCGCATGATCTAAGAAGCTCATTGTGGATTCCAAATAGTGCTTCCATTTTCTAGTTTACTTTAATTAAGGCATTCTAAAGGGTTAGAAGTGGTTGAGGATCTTTGAAGGTATTCTGTGAATAAATCCCATCACTTTAAGTGATTTGCACTTAACGTCGTTAATGTGTACATCAAATATGAATTTAGAATCAAGAGTGATTCCTAGATCCTTTATGGAAGTCACTTTTTTAAGAATAGTATTATTAATAACTTAAGATAGGTGTAGTTGGAAGTGTAACATTTTTCAACATTTAAGTGTATATCATTGAGAGTACACCAATTTTTGAGTGTGCCAAGGTCATTTTTAAGCAGTTGATGATAGGAAACAGACATAATTTTTAACCAAGGTCTTTTATAAATATTAGAAAAAGCAGGGGGCTAAGATTTGACCCCTGTGCATTTAACTTTGATTGCTGAATGTAGCTAGATACGATTCCCAGCGAGAGCTTATCTTCGACGGTCGTCCTCTTCGTTCTCACATGTCTGGAGTGTCAATCGTGGAGATTGACTAAAAGAAATTAACATAATATGTGAGTGGTAGAAGAAGTCGGGGTAGCCCGAGGAAGACATCACATGATGAAGTGAGTCAGATATCTAAAAAAATAAACTTTCAATACGATGTAAAATATTTGACAGTTCCTCCACCTTTCTTACGAATTCAATTTTTATAACATTTCTTTTGTGATATATTACAAAAATTACATCAAAATAATGTAGATAAAACGATCTTCCTAATAATCACTCAAATCTAGGCTTTCCACAATGGATTTATATTAAAAAAAACAATGAATATATATTTATTGTTAGACTTCGAATATGACAGCGTTCATATTATCAAGCGGCAGCCTTTTTGTCCGCCATCTTTGGTGCCCGGCGCGTCATTGGCAATTAATTTGAATTATTCGGAGTGGCTAAATGCTATCCAGTATTTCGTTATGTCAAGAACGAGAATGGCCCAAGCGATTCTGACCTTGTTCTTCATACAATTTCTTTATACATAAGGGGCAAAATCGCTTCAAAAACCCGGACCCACCAGGGGGACTGCGGCCAATTAGGCGCTCCGCTGACGAGGCAACTGAAACCAAACTAAAACTGGCTGGTTTCTATGTCTTGATTGGTCAAAAAGCTTGTTTAACCATAGACGAAGAACAATCAGCTGACAGCTGGCAACTAGCAACGGCCGGCCACGGCAATCAGCAGTGCAAGTCGTGAGTCACTGCTTACGTTACCATTGACAACGGGTTTTTGAGTGATTGTGTAGTGTGCGGGCCATCACATTGTCATACAAAGACAGTTGCCAGTTGAGAGTTTTCAGTTGCCTCAGTGGGCGGATCGCCTTAGAGGTTAATGTCTCCACCCTAATGGCCACTACACATGGTACTGCGAACAGCCGGCTTTTTGCAGATGGCTAGAAATCGCATCGTTAGTAGGCAAAACCGGCTGCCGAATTGTTATTATTCGTCTGCCGTATTATTATTTCTTTACTGCCGGAGCGATTGTTTCCACTTTCTGCCGCATTTGCGCGCAGAGTATTATTATTTTACTACTGCGGCGTCCGAATTGGTGCTGCCGCAGACGGATTCTGGCTGTTTGCAGCCAGAACGACATGGTCCGTACACGTGATCACAGCGCCCGAGAAATCAACTTACTCAGTGGCGTTTCTTCACAAGGGGACCATGGGTCCAGACAGTCCCTACTTATAAACGTTTAATGTTAATGGTATATTTATACCGTAGAAATGAAATAAATAAACTACTATTACATATACTCTACACTATTCCTGAAACCTAACAAGAAAAAAATTGACAATTCTTTGTGTTCACAAAAATAATGAATGCGTTCTGAACATAAAAGTAATTGCAGAAATATAATCTAAAAAATTACTTCGGTTAAGTAATTTTTAATTTCTCTCCTTCCTTCCTTGTAGCATAATAATAATTTATTGCATATGACGTTTTAGTAAAATAATAATATTGATATCGATTGATCGGATTATTTCTATAGCGCCGTTCTCGTGGTTAAAACACCTCAAACCGAAGTACAATTTGTCTTGTGCTATTTTTATTAAACTTCATATTTACATAATTGTAGAAAGCAATCACTTTGTGGTTTGACATATATAAATAAAACACTTGTTTTGTTTAAACCACGAGTTTTTGGTTGTGAACAAGTGTTTATTTTTATTTAAACTTAATATTTATTTACGCACCCTATTTGATGGTTCTGGTTAGGTGCGTGACTTATCTTCGTACCTCATAAAATTTTCTGTAAGAAATTATATTATTACTATTTGGGTATACCTATATTTGTATTGAGTCTCGTATCGTTACTTTCTGGCAGTGAGACGTCAGTATCTACACATAAAAATGACGGTCCCCGCCATCGAAAATGTGCTCGACCCGCCACTGATCTTACTGCAAATAGCATGGTCTAGTGGCAACCACCAATCTGCAGAACTTCTGTAGCACATTAAGCCGGGTCTTTTGCTTCAACAAAGGTTAATAAAGTAATAACAAAGCGTGATAAAGGTTTGTAATTTATAATTTATAAACAAACTTTACAAAAACTATTCGTGTTTATCGTTGAAATATTTTAACGACGTATATACTGTTATTCATATTTTAATTTGATTATAATTAGATGCTCTGTTATGTTATATTATCGAACTCGTATGTTCTTTCCGTAATAGTATGTACCTTATCTGACATTATTTTTTTAAACCTGAAATGTTCCATGGTAGCAGTATCAAGTATTTTGTCTTCTGAAATTGACTTCTTTTAGCAGAAATTCTGACGATAGTGTAATTGGTCAAAATGGAATCTCTTTTAATATTAATTTTAGTGCGTATTATACCTAACCGAACCCACATATTATATCGACCCATAATCGGCAGAACAGCGTAAGCGACAAACAGCAAAGTGTTCAGGAGAAGGTTTTTTTTTAAATAACTTTCTTAGTTGATTCAAAAAATGATTTTGGTTAATTACGATTATTGATATTTGGTTACTGCCTGTATAGAACTGATAATGCAATTATCTGAATGCCTTCAGTTGTGGAGATAGTGGCGGTTACGCTGTTTTGCCTATCACCCTGACAGATATTTTCCCTTAGAAATGTCGCTTACGCTCTTTGGAGTACATGGTTTTTTTATATTTATTTATTTACACATATACTGCACAACATGTGCCATTAACATAATTGACATACAATATAAATAGTACAACAACATGAAGAATGACTAACAGTATATTTGTAAGTTAAATATAAGGAAAAAAAATGTAAAAAGTAAGTAGCAAGATTATAAGTAGTAGGTTAAGGGTAAAATATAAATGTAAAGTGAAAAATATGGTATAAAGTATAAGTATAAGTATAAAGTACAAGCTTTAAATTATTAAGCAAAAATAAAAAAAGTTAAAAGTGAGAATAAAATAATAATAATAAAAAAAGTAGAAATATAAGATATCTTTAAAAGGTACAATGATTTAAATATAAAATATAAAGTAAAAAGTCCTCATAGGAGCAATGAAAAATAAAAATAAAATAGAATAGTTAAGAGGTCGATATTATGGATTATAAATATTAACCGATATGATGAATTTTACAAGTACCTATGATTTCTAATGAATTAATGTTTTGCAAGTACTGGTAAGCATATTATGTTTACATGATCATTATGTTTACATGGTACTAGAAGACAAATTTTGTTTAATGCATCTTTTGTATGATGCCAGATTACCGGCGTGATCGATATTAGCATATTTATTGCCAAAAGTGTGTAAGCGATTTATTGTTGCATTTTGTTCTGCGGTGGTCCCAGAGTTATTACAATAAAAAGGTGTTTGGAGTCGAGTAGGTCTAAAAGGAAAATTAGCGGTGGCAAATATTTTTCTCAATGGATTAAAGAATGAATATTGTTTAATTATTTTTGCTGTTATGAATTTATTCCCATAATTAATTAGGTATGTGTGGTCGATTAACGATTAACCATTGTCGATTTCGATTAAAAATTAGTTTTATTTTCACTGAAATAAAAACTTATTTAAAAAAAGTCGCAGGAGGCGACAATGTTGAAGCAAGAGACCCGGCTTAAGCATTTCGCAAATTCATTTCGAAAGTGACCGAGTTCGGGAGCGCTGTGAATACGT
The DNA here is from genome assembly GCA_951813805.1 of Limnephilus auricula. Classification (NCBI taxonomy): domain Eukaryota; kingdom Metazoa; phylum Arthropoda; class Insecta; order Trichoptera; family Limnephilidae; genus Limnephilus; species Limnephilus auricula. The sequence continues at coordinate 37,400,998 of OX638391.1, forward strand.
GTTCACAGAGCAAAAGAAACCAACTTACTGCAAAAAGCATCGTCTGGAGGCAACCTCCAACCTGCGATTTTTAGCCAGCTGCTAAAAGCTGCTAAATGTCGGGCTGTTCGCAGTATAGTGTGTAGACCACTTAAAACTACACCAAGTTTACTAGAATTCAAACTTTACTCCAAACCATTTAAAACCCCGAGCAACGCCGGGTTCGTCAGCTGTTCAGCTAGTATCAATATAGGATCATCATCATCATCCAAGCTAAATTAAGAACCATAATATTTCAGTCGCTAAAGCCAATATCAATACGTTTTGTTTTAATAAAGGGTAAATATTCCACTAACCCCTGTATTTTATTAGGCACACAGATACTTTTAAATTACGTTTCAATTTAATTACTATAAGAAACAACTGATAAGGTTTGGATAGATGGTAAAATATGCATTAAAAATCCATTTATAATCAATTAAAGTTGAAATTTTGCCGCATAAAACGTTTTCTTTGCCGCCATTTTTTTCGTATGGAATTGACATTTGCGAAATTTTCTTTCAATCTAAGTACGCATGAATAACTTAGTTCATCCAAACTAAGAACCTAATGACCTATTGTGTGCACGTAATTAGTTGTTTCTTGTAGTAATTATTGAAATGAAGCGTAATTTTCATAATATATGCCTAAAAAAGTGAAAATGATAATTTGCAAAGCTGTATCAATGAATGCACCGTTAAAAATATTTTTTTAGCACAACCTGTTGTTACAAAATCATTCATATACATAAATAAACCAATTACATTATTAATACGCTAGTTATAAATATTACGTTAACGTATTGACGGGGGAATTGGTTTATTTATGTTCACGGGTATTTTGACATTTCACTTTCACCATAGTCGACTGTCAAGATGGCCGCCTATTAGGGATGCGCAACCTAGTGATTCGAAAAGTGCCTCGACTCTGGGACAAAAACGGGGTAGGTAGGTAAGATATTTCGTATAAAATTTATAAACTTTTATTTTTAGTGGAGTTCTTCAAATTAAACCCGATAAATATAAATAAGTATGTAAGATTAATAAAAGAAAATGGAATTTAATTAAAAGGTCATTTCTTAGATATTTCCGAAAAAACTTATTATTTATTTATCATAACTTTTTTTTATAAAATGAAATAAAACAACAACTTGTTCAAAACAACGGATTTATTTTTATGACAAACCAGTTTTGCTTAGCATACGCTTCATTGGGGTACAATTAAAAAATAAATAAATAATATATTTAAATATACAAAGAGAGGGAGACACGATATACAATAATACAAAAGATAAACGATTAAGATATGGAAATAGATTAAAAATAAATTATAACAAAGATTATTACACATTTTGTAAATATACAGATTATTATTTTGCCCCTTTAAAAAAAATAGAAAAAATATATATGAAGCTAATGAACAATGAACAACAATCAATCAATGAAAGAGAATATTATGTTCCACAAAGAGAACATTATTTTAATTGTAAATATCTTTTCAAAAGATTATTGGGAGTACTTTTTATTATATATGTGACGTATACATATATAAAAATCTCGCGTCATGATGTTAGTACACAAGGCAAACTCCGAAACTGCTTAACCGATTTTGATGAATCTTGGCTTACTATGTGTAATTCGGTCCAACTTAAAAGGTAGGACAGTTTGTATCTCGATTATTGACATCAATATTTATTAATGCGAATTAAATTTTCATTAAATGTTTGTTTTGGGATAATGCTTTGTAATTATTTGTGAGTTCCATAAGTTTCTAACAGATGGCGGTGTGAGTTAATTTATTGACATCCAGTAGATGGCGTTGTGTTTCGTTAGCCACAGAAACGCGTGGCCGGGTCAGCTAGTAGTGTTAAGGAACATACTTGACTTATTTTAACCAGTGATTCCTGACATGGTTTGGAGTTAAAAAGTAAATGAAATTTTGGTCTCCGGTGACAATTTTGATATTTTAATTAAAAAAATAGTAGATGTTGGACGGTTAGGAACGGGGTAAGAGGCTGAGCGATTACTCGGCTGCGGGACCAGTGACGCAAGCGGAAGAATTTTTTGTTGTTGTTTGATTTTGAAGAAAAAATTTAAAACAAAAATAAAGTCATTAAAATAGTCACTGGAGACCAAAATTTCAGTCAGGAATCACTGGTTAAAGTAAATCAAGCACGTTCGTACGCCAAACGCTCGTGCGCCAAAACGGTTGATTTTACAAAAAAAATGTTAATACATAAATTGTAGGAAATTTTCTTTACTTTAATTTTGTATGGTGTGTTTATTTATGGTAAAATGAGTCGGAAAGGAGATATTGTCAAAAAAAACTGGTATCAGGAGCCATTTTTCCATTATGGCGGAGCTAGTGGTAAAGATAGGTGGCGGCAAAGCTGAAATTCGGAGAGCACATCTAAATCTATAAAATTAACCATTTTCAAAACTAACAGAAAAATTTCCAGGTAACCTCGTGACTGGTAACGCAATATCAAACACATTTTTTACAAACCTTTTATTTATTTATTTATTTATTTATTAAAGAATTTTATACATAGTGTACATATTGTGTTATTTCGCCCGCCATGCTAGGGATGTCCCTGTGTTATGGCGGGTGAAGTATGCAGATTATATGGGTAATGAAGTACATTTACTGATTATAGAATAATTATGATAATGAGGTTTACAGTTAATGCAGCAATGAATTTATGATAATGAAATTTACATATAATATAGTAATTGATGATAATGATGTTTACAGGTAATGATGTTTACCTTGATACCTACCTATCTATCTGACATTTTTGGTTCCCGGGGAGACAGTCTACCCTAACACCATCTTAGTGCATGTACCTACCAGTTCCAATAATTAGGCAGGCGGAAGCAATGTAAGTACAAGTGTACAAGAAGATTCATTCAGAGATTCTTGTTCGTGACCCTAATCATGTTTTGGAGATATAGTATGAGCTTTTAAAAGTTTAAAATAATAATTATGAAAATTAAAACATCTTTTTTAGATTAATTTACTTGGACGGTTGGAAAACAATAAACGAACGAATGATCCTATTATAACATCAATTAATAAAGGTAAATTATTTATTCCCGCTCTCAGTATGTTCACAAGAACTCAACAATATAACCCATTTAAATTGTCAATAGCAGTCATTAAAACATTATCCTACGGAATTCCCTATTGCATTGATTGTTCCCTATTGTCACAATAGGGAACAATCACTTTTTCTTACCAAAACTTAAAGAAAAAAAATAAAATTACAGAATAATCAAACCATTTTTTACGATTGGAATAGTCTTTCAACAACGTTTTGAAAATTCACATTTTAAATTAGGACCATGTACAGTACCTACCAAAGTGTACACCTACAATATCTTCAACACCAAACAGCTCGGACTCGGGAGTGCGTTGTGACGTCACAATGTGGCCAGTCAATGATGATTCGTTTTTGATATTGAATGCATTTTCACACAACTTTAAAAGTGAATTAATTAGTTTAATCATTTTTTGAGAGGTTTTAAGTACGATATTCGAGTTTAGTTAACTTTTTTCAATATATTAAATGCATTAAAAACACCATCTTACATACACTGCATGTCCCTAACGGTTTAACCGGAAATAAATTAGTTTAGGCACCATGAACATTGGAATTGTGGGTGTAAATAAATTCATTTAAATAAGTCGTCTATATACAGTGGTCTATCCACAGTTTTAAAATGGCCTTGAACGCCGAAAGAGTTGTGATAATAAACATATAAAATATTTGGACAACTTTAAGCGGCGTCTCCTCCGACGAAAATGTGTACACACTTTGTGGATAGTTAGGTCGGTCAATGTTTTTCCTTTCCGTGGCCCATGGAAAACAACAAACGTTGTGGCCCTACCCCATGTTTATGGTAATGTTTGAGGTATTGTTTGTGAAATTGGTCGCAAGAGACTGGCCTTAATAAAAACATTATTAAATTTGAATTAGATACATAAACTTTCAAAAAATTAAAATAAAGCAATTGACTTTTGGGTTTTCAAAAGTTTTTGTTTAGTTTACCCGCAGTCACCGATTATTTGTTGTTTCGATTAAACCATTTTGATTATCTCAATATTTCGGTTATGTACATCACTACGTAAACCTACGACCTTTCTACGCAATTATGAAATCTATGGTTTTGTTTGAGTGATCCAGAGTGATCTATCTAATTATCTATGGTCCTGTCTGTAGGAAGGAAATGTATCAAACGCTTGCACGCGCGCGCTTTTGAGTTCCTCTCATTCTTTTAAATTATTTCCTTAGTGATTACACACTGAAAAAGGTAAATACATTTGCTAGTACTTTTTTAACATAATATCTACACGCCTGATCGCTAACGGTTTAAATACTTCTCCAACTATTTGAGCAGGCTAAAAATATACATATTGCAAGCATGACTTTCTCACGTTACTCTTTAACGTTTATTTGAATGAAAATCGCAATTTCAGTGATTGCCAATCATACGAAAGTGCATACATTTAAGCAAACACTATTTTTAGATGAAGAACTTTGATATATATTTCATTTTACACTGTGTTAACTGTCTGTTGCGCGTTTCGTTATTTTTAGATTTAAAAATAATATTTCTTTGTAATGCTAACATACATTAAATATTCATTTTATATTTAACAGTTGTCGCTTTTATTTTATATTGACTGGTAATTGAAAAATTGTCATGATATGATTGTCTCCGTAATAAGTCATAAATCATAAGCCAAATCCTTGCATATTAATAAGGTTATTATATTCATTAATTTCTCCTCTCAATGGAAAATAACATTACCTCGTACTCCTTATCTAGCTATCTGCAATTTACTGACAGTAAACATGAAAACCCCATATAATATCATATTTATTGTGTACCTCTTTATCTGTACACCATTTGTCATTATCTTTCTAATGGTCATGGTTTCAAATCAAATGTAAATAATACCATTTTGCGGGATAGGAATTAGTTTCCATCTTTATTAATGATTTTATTATGATGGAAAAAATACTAAATTACCATCATGCTATTTGATGGAAGGATTAGGCAAACTGATGGATATGGAATACAGATCTGTCATTGCACACGCTCCTTGCTTCATTTGAATTCATACATTGTTGAATACATGCTCTACAGTTACTCCTATAATTTGGAAGGTGAGGATGGGTTCTACCGCCCCGAGAACCACTTATTGGATAAATGACACCTCTGCCATAGGTCACCCCAAGTTGTTCGCTACATTTGGTGACTTAGCAGGGGTGGTCTGGTTCAAGGGTTTGTCTGGATCTTGGCAGCGGATGCGTCTGCCCAACAACTAAACTCGGTTAGGGAGAGACTGGTTAAGAGACCTTTTGACCTCAACAGCAGGGCCCTCTCAGCCTTGCACCGCAGTGGAAGGTGTCACTCCTGGACACACTGACCCCCAGACTCTTACCCACCCCTTATACATTTTTCCTTCCCAGAACTTCCTTTCCTAAAAAGACCTTCTACACAGCATCCTAAAAGTTGACGAAGGCCCTGAGGTGGATTATTTTCCCCAGGACATCCTGTGTGAAACTAATGTAAAAGCGGAAATGTTTTGACCCTGACAAAATATGGTTGAGGCCTCAGGGGTTAAATCTTTAAGCGTTTAATTTTTTTGAACTTCATTTGAGTGTTAATCAAAATGAATCTGACTATGTGAATATAAAAATATATGTGAAAAACACTGAAGTGTTTTAACCTCTCAAAGCTAGCCTTTCCAATGCAGTCTATACCACCAAGTCCTACAGTTTGACAAAATACATGTGTTTTAGTGAAACTTCATTGATCACGAGTGATCCATACGCGGACGGGATAGCCGCCGATGGATCACATAAGCGACAGCTGTATTGATAAGAATAATCATTGGTATTTACCAATATTCGGAGTGCCGTTGTCCCACTAGCCCCAGTTGTAAGAACTCTTACTTAGTATTTACGTATTAAAAAGATTATTAGCGAAAAGGAGGTCATATTGTGTATTATGTTTTGACAGCTTTTTGAAAATGTCTATTATGTATTTTAAGACCTTGTTTTGGTAATTCAATATTCACTTAAAAATTGACAGATAGGTCAATAATGTTTCAACAGTTTATTGGAGATGCGTCTTAGCCACTCGCTCGGACACCGGTGTCCGATTGACAGATGAGAGGTTAAAAAATAATATGCGATTTTAACCCTTATGTATAAAGAAACTGTACAAGGACAAGGTCAGAATCGCTTGGGCCAATATCATTCCAGACGATGCTTTTAATTTTAGAATTACAGCTCCTCAGAATTCTTCGTAATTCATTTTCTATGGTGTGAACATTCAAGAGGTTAAAGCACGGTACAGACTCAAAGCTCACATAAAAGGATACTGTGTTATAAAGTATCTTTTCTACTGACACACTACGTTATAAAAGATTTCTTACTAGGGCAGGAGAGGGGGTCAGTTGAATTCAGAAGCAGTCGAGAGAATATAATTTCTTTGAACTGGATATGTCAACTTGAAGGCTCCGTGCATGCTCCGTGTATTAAAAAAAAATGACCCCCTCTCCTGTTTACGGTGAAGGGAGGGGTCGCATAACTTTGCTGATATCGCGTCGGTAGCGAATACGAAAAATAACGCCGATATTAGCGAAGATTCAAACCACGCTTATAACACATGATATTTTTACATCTGGCGGGTCTGTATGGGATTGTATGGCGAGCGCTATTGTGTCATAAGTATCTTTTTGATGTGAGTTGCGAGTGTGTCGGCCCCATAATGCACAGTTGACCCAAATATAACATATTTATTTATGCTAAGTTTTTACAGTTGTTCTCTTGTGCAAGCAATTCTCCAGCAAATTCAAAACATCACAGCTGTATGGCGCTTTAGCCATTTTTCCTTTCCATCGTCGATATTATAATGCCACATAAATGTTTTGCAAGGGCGACCATTGAGTTTTTGGTCTTGGTATTTAGCTAGTTCAAACCATGCTTGGGCACACAAACATTTGAGATACATGTGGCTTCTTCTCTATGTTCCACAGGCCTTGTAAGTGTTTTAGAAGCACGGAAGTCTAACTATTCTGCTAGCTTGCTCCACACATTCGAGTCATAGAATATTGAGGTATATTGCAGACAGTGGTAGAGGTGTTAATAATATGTAAGATCAAGCCAAGGCCACAAGATGATTTTTAACTACCAGCGTTGTAGTATTATTTAGAATATAATATAATATTTCAATGGTTTACATGTGTATATTAAGTACTGAAGAGAACCGTTTATGCATTCGTTCATTTTTAAAAATATAGGATCAAAACAAAAAAAAAACAAAAAAAAGTAAACAAAAAAGATACCTGTTCGAAAAAATTTCATTTGTTTTACACTGATATATATTTGAAAGTAATAAGTACATTTTAATGGGTTTTTTTTTTTATACAGAGCTCACCAAACCCTAAATATAAATATATTGTCCAAAATTATTACCTACTTTGTAATTTTTATTTTTTATTTTGATACAATATTTTTACATTTCATAGTACAATCCATTAATGTTGGCTTCATTGGGTGACTTATACTCGCTGAGACCTCCATTTTATAATACAAAAAAAAAAAAAATTATTAGAAAGTTAGTAGGCATGTCTATGTGCCCGTATTAAGTTTAATTTTTTTGTTTTGGTCTAATTGATCAACAAATTTCAAATATCCATACTTTTTCTTGAACAGATAAACAATTTAATTTGTCTGTAAGAGGCCTCGGAGTCAAAACGGTGTGGCTTGAATTGGCAAATCAATCACTCAAATCCTCTAAAGATTCACCATCAGAGCTTTCAATTGATTGTGTATTCAGAGATTTTTAGCTTTAAAGAAAGCGTTCTTTTGCTGGCGATAGCCAAGCAATGCGTTCATTGCTTGATTGGACTGACCGCTCGTGATGAATAATGCATGGTCACTTTATAAGAGGGTTTTATACCAATCAAAAATTATTAACAAGTGTGTGCCCCAGTGGAAGTAACCCAGAGATGGATAGACTTCGCGGAGAAAAAGATTGGAGCAGGACAAGAAGGACTGAAGATTGCGCAAATGGCGCGGGACTGCCATCCGGTGTTAGCCAAAAGTAGCCTGGTTTTAACTGGATCTTATTTTAACCTTGATTTGATGAAAAACTTTCTTCTTTTCAGACTGAAAAAGCCAAGATGAGTGAAGACAGGATTAAGATGAAGAAGCAGTTGGGCCTGTTGGAGGGGGTGGCTATCATCCTGGGCATCATCTTTGGCTCCGGAATCTTTGTCTCGCCCAAGGGGGTGCTGCAGCAGACGGGGTCGGTATGGGGGGCGCTCATTGTGTGGACGGCCTGTGGAGGCCTGGCCACCCTCGGCGCTCTGTGCTATGCCGAATTAGGTTTGTAGTTAATCATTTTTTGATTTATTCCCATCTCCTAGACAAGTGCTTCCAGTCAGTCAGTGGCCCCCGTTCATTGCAGGCCTAGTTTCTTCTTGCACAGCCTCGTGTGGTTGCTTTCCCCGACTTTGTAGATGTCTCGCCGCTGGAATTGCTCTGTTTTTTTTTAATATGTTATTTTAAATTTTAAATTGTGGAGTTACAAAATCCTATATGGATTTTTTGTTGATTTCGAAACTCGTGAAAAACTATTTGGAAAACCTTCAATGTACAAAAATACGAATGTGCTTTAGACCACACAACTGAAGTAAATATTTTTTTAGCTCCCTCTATATGTATGTCCATAAAATATATACATGTGTATACATATATTAATTTTCTACAAATATTTATTTAAATTTATTATCATTCGCCTCGCCCGTCGAGCCGTGCCGAGCCGAGCCCCGCCGCGTTTGCGTGAGCCCCTGGCGCGTCACTGGTATTTCAAAATACTGACTGAAATATTTCATGCACTGGCTATGAGAGGAAGAGAGAAAGTAGCTACTCATGATACTTATTAATGTTATTGTAATTATTGTTATGAAAGATGTAATAGTATAGATAGATGAATTTATTTTTAGGTAAATAAAACATTACGTTCTAACAGAATGAATTATCATTAAAATAGGTCGCTTTTAGCAGTTGGTCACTTAAAACTAACTTAACGCTAACTATGAAACCTAACTTGAGTTTACATTGTCGTCGCTAAAAACCTTAAGCTGTTATATCCAAATTTATTCAATTCATTCAAAAACTGTTTTTAATTTTTGGATATGTTATTAATACATTATTATGTAGATTTTATTGCAAAGTGGAAATACACACTATTTTCCGACTTTCTGACGGGTCTTTAAGGAATAACTCAATATGCCAGAGACCTGAAGGGTTAACAGTCTTTTATTGTTTATTTATGTATCGGATGAGAAATGCTATTCAAATTATATTATAGTAGTTCAGTGGGAGGTAGTTGCTTCATAGAAAGTCAATAAGCATTGAGGAAGTAGGTCATAAGTTTAAAAAATATTTCTTCATTTTAAATTCACCAGTTTCCTGACCTACCACTTGTGTCCTTGTTCACAGCAGAAAATGCATTAATTTATCTGCTGACATAACTCTAACCTCTAACTGATCTCTGAGTCTTAAACGGGATAACCTCCAAGGCAATAATTGATCTTTCAGTGTCAAAGTTTATCTTCGCATAGTTGATGCAGCATTGACCCCTTAAACCATTAATGTACCACAAATTATAATGTTGTAAATCATTCATGTTTTAGATTAGATGTATTTATATTTATTACTGTCAATTAAATAGCAATTAAAATAACATTAAGGCGATGTCATGCAAATCATTAGTTTTGTTTTGAAAACTTGATCGCCTAGAAGTATTATAAATGCTTTAACCCTTCAAAAATTTTGCATATTTTGTCAGAGACTAGAAGTATTCCCGCTTTTGCAATAAAATCTAAATATTTGTTAAAGTACCCGAAAACTAAAAACTGTTTTCAAATGGTGATGACATAGTATTTTTAATTTTATTATCAAAAATAACCATGTAATTTTTTAAATATAAAAATTTTGGATGAAAACTTTAAAAGCTTTAAAAATGGCTCACTTTACGTTTTTTCTAACTAAAATTACTGATAATGAAAATAAGTAAAAACACATACATAATTCATTAGACAAATGAATTATAAACATTGCTGTCACCTCACTTTTTTGTAGATTCAAGTAAAATAAAAAAATATTAGTGTGCTTTACGCCACACGACTGAAGTAAATACTTATTTAGTAATCTAATCTAATTGTCTTTCTGGCATCGAATAAAACCATTCCTATCTTCAGTGCATAAGAATCTATATTGAAGATAAGTTTAAATTATTACCAATAATCATGACAAATCAGTCGTTTCAATGCAATGGGAACTACGCTTAGAATGGGATTGTTGATTTAATTCTTACAAAGTTTAAAATAATTGCCAGCACCCATTCCAAACCTCATTACTATGGATTTGAGCACTGTTGTTACGATTAGATTGTGAGGAATGAACCTCAAAATTAATTTTAATTTATTATCGTTCGCCTCTGTAAAGTTCGTAATGCTCGATATTATGCCTCTTGTAACGCTGTAATTTCCGTAACGCATTCGCCAGTTTAGATCGGAAACTTTGGTTTTATAAAGGTGTACATTTTATTTTTTTTGTGGTTTACTTTTAGATTTGAATATATAGCATGTTGTATTTTCTTTCCAATACTGTTTAGATCATACCACTGTGATAATAATAAAGACTCAATTTCTACGAGACCTATGTGAGCTGGAACAAATATGGTCTACTGTGATTAAAATATTTATTTATTCATATAAGATTTATTAATTTATTTATTCCTTCAAAAACATTTACAAAATTTTTACATGTTTTTTAAATACATTTGTAAGAGTATTACAACATAAGTGGTAGGTATACAAACTAACAGTAAATATGTCAATATCTAAATCAATTCTGTTCAACAGCAAGACTGCTCTTCCCCCCCGGCATGACCATTGCAATAGTGCAAGTAGAACACAGCTTGGCCTTTGCTATAATCTAGTATCTTTTAATTAATTATTTTTGTAAGCCTAGAAAATAGTAAACAGTCCTTTAAAATGCTTCAAAGTGCATAATCTTCCACCTTTCCGGATATGGTCTTATTTTCAATGTGATAAATAAAGTTATTTTGATTGCCTGAACTTCACAAAATAAAATAAAGCATGCATTTTTTCAATGTTTTTTTTCCGTAAATCAAAATAGACGGCTGATGTTAAGCGGAATTTTTAACTTAATCACTATTTGCTTTTGCATTAACCGAATTTTGGAACTTATATGTCGAGGCAGATTGCCTTAACACTTAATCTTATAAAATACGAAAAAACCCTCAGGCCTCGTCCATATTTTGTCAAGGGGAAAAAATATTTCCACTTTACAATAATATCCAAATAATGGAATATTTCTGAACATATCTGAAAACAAAAAAACTGAAAAATTAAATTTATGAAAGGTGATGAAATAGGCTTTCAGATTTCATAATTCAAAATTAACATATTATTTTTTAAATATAAAATTTTTGCATGCAGACTTATAATTTAACAAAACAAAATAAAAGCATCTATACATGTATTAGATAAATCTTAATGTATAAAAATGAATGTTTCTTTATTTGTTCCTTATGCATTCGTAAACCATTCATCAGATTGCAATGAAACTTTGATGATTTGATGTGCGTATTACTGCGTATGCATAATATATAAATATCTATATACTGTTTTTCTTCTGTATATACTCGTGAGTTCTGGCGTTATGAAATTTGGGAAAGGTTTTGTATAAAAATGGGGGAAGTTGGAGGGGAAAAGCGGTATGGGAAGGGGAGGCGGAAGGAAAATGGAGGCAAATGGGAAAGGATATTCAGGGAGAAACAATTTATTTATTTACGTGGCGTTGCAACGCGTGTAAAAGTATATTAGAACTAGTAATTATAGCTAAAATAAAATTAAAAATGATCTTTTAATATCCTACTTTATTACCCACACAGTGACAGTATCTTAGTGGGTTCCCTATTTTTATAATAATAATAATAATAATTGGATAATTTGTAGAACACCGTTTTTGTGAGAAATCATCTTACAGTTTATAAGAATAAAAATATATATTTAAAATAAATTAGACATAATGGCTCCAGATCATACAATGTTTTAATTGGCAGTATTAAATCACTTAAGATGAAACCCGGTGGTGGAGAAATTTGAAAAATAGATTTTACTAAATTGTTGCTGTCACTGTTGTTCTTACTCCACCGAATATTGAGCGAAAGGGATAATGCACCTCGGGCTACTAATACCTAACTAAAATCGAGGTTTTGTATTCCCCACTTTTCTCCTCCAAAAGTGGACTGATTTTTAATTTTTTTTTACCAACTACATAAGAAAAAACTAGTCTATGTCTGTATGTTTTGCTTATTTTAAAAAAACATTGTCTAGTTTGCATACTGAATGTCTTTTGACGGCGTTTAAATCAGTCAATTTTATTGATTTTTGGAAGGTCATAACTTCTATAAAATGTAACTTATCAAAAAAAACTAAAAGTCCCGACACGCTAGTAGTTGATATCTATTTTATGTAAAAACAATATTTTCTCTAGGGTTAAAATCCAGAGAGATAAATAGGGAATACGTTTGTATGGAAAAATCACCGCCGTGTATATAAGTGATAAACCGATAGCATGTCTGGTGTTTCTGAAGTAAGGTAAATTTTTCTTACTTTGGGTGAAATTGATCAATCACATAGAAAGTCTTTCTTGAAAACGTAATCCAATAATTTTGCTTTTCTGAGGCCTACGGATCGAAAGGTTTTAAATAAATTATTGGTGATTTATTTTCTCTAAAATCAGTACAGATAAAACTAATATTAGACTAATAATTTTTAGAGTCTTTCTTTCATATTTCATGTATAAGTAATACATTTTTTTAGTCACTCCTTTAAATTAAAATCTCTTTGTCTCAATTTGCAAAGTCCTTGACCAGCATTAATAATTGTTAATCAAGCATGTTGAATAATACAAATATGGTGCATGAATTTATTCCATGATTGTTAAGACGGAATTTGAATTACATTCTGACCTTACCTATTGTTTCAGAATTAATTCTTAACCCCTCCAACTGACGCTCATTCGTATTTACCGGACTTATCCGGTAAACAACAGCTTCACTCATGATATACTTTAAAGCTCGTACACACAAGGTGCTTTAAAATAATGGGTGTTTTTTTTTATTTAGATTTTAGATTGAACATACGAAAGGGTTATTTTATAACCGATTATGAGATGCACTCACTTTTAACAGTCTGGAAATCATCATGAAGAGCACAATTTAAATTTAAAATTATTCTTATTTCGTTGATTTGCCCAACTTACATCCACAAAAATGCTACGGGTTAAATGCTATTACAATTATTGGATCTTATTTTCTTCAAAAAACAAGGGAGTTTGCGGTCTTGGAGAAAATTACCGGATTATGAATCATTTTTTTTTGTTTGAATAAATGGTTGACATTGATCCAGACGAGATCTGGTTTCAACAGGATGGAGCCACGTCCCATACAACAATCGCAACTATCGACTTATTGAAATCAAAATATGTTGATTTTCAGAAATGGGTATGTCGATCAGCCTCCATGGATGTGTTGACACCTCTCGATTATTTTCTGTGGGGCTATGTGAAGCCAATGGTTTAAATTGATGAACGTCAACACTAAGTTATTTTAGTTTAGAATGTTAATGTTAATGTTTTACACTTATCGGGCTAAAACCACGTTTTACATACCAGAGAATATAGAAGCTGAAACACTCAAAAGCACGCTTTTCAGATGAAGTTCTAGTAACTTTTGAGGACTTGTTTTTTTTTTTTTTTTCATTGTTTTTATTTCTTGCTAGAGCAATCCCGATGAGTTACAAAACTCATTTTAGGACAGGAGGAACTTACAATTCATAGGTAGGAGGTAGTAGTTACAATTTTACAAAGGTATTTTGATATCATAATATAAGTTTTACATTCAGTACAGCATAAAAATAAAAATAAAGACAGGTTAAGTAGAACAAACAACATGAGAAAACAAGTAAAGAGAGGGAAAAACTGATACGAGTATATAAGATAGAACAAAAAATGACAAGACGATTACATATTTTCATTTTTAAATGTAGTTAAAAAATATTCTTTTAAAGCATTGCTTTGCAATTTTTTATTATGCTGGATGTTTTTGTACATATCTGGAAGCGAATTATATAGTGTATAGGCAATATAGTTCAGAGATTTTATCCCATATTTTGTAGTGTGTGTTTGAGGAATGCGGATTTTATTGTTATTTCGAGTATTGTGGTTGTGGATGTCTTGATTGTAAATTGGCTTGGTGTTAGTATGAGTTGATTGTTGGGTAATTTGTAGGATGGTGCTTGTGATTTCATGTTTAGGAAGGATTGTGATTGGAAGGATACCGGAAACTGAATAGATGTCCCTGACATGAGTGTCCCATGGAAGTCCATGAACATTTCTGAGAGCTCGGTTTTGAACTACCTGCAGGTCGGCTATCAATTTTTTTGAGGCAAAGCCCCAGATACAGCAGAGATAGGACAGGTGAGAGTGTACCATGGCATTGTAGACTGAAGTTAATAAAGGGATGGGTAGTAATCCTTGAAGCCTATATAGTACACCGGTTATGGGTGTAATTTTCTCCTTTACATGATTTACGTGGAGATCCCACGAGAGTTGGGAATCTATGATCAGACCCAGATATTTTGTGCTCATTTTCTTTTCGAGGGAGTTGTCTCCAATTTTGATATCGAGGCTGAAATTTTTTTTGTTACCGAAAAGTATATAGTGGGTTTTTTTTACGTTAAGGGTTAGTTTGTTTATTCTCAACCAACTTGTGAGATGGGAAATATCAGCATTCATTTCCGTTTCAAGCTCCGCTAGGTTCGGTTTAGTATAAAAAATTACCGTATCATCCGCATAAAGTTGTATAGTTCCTTTAATACCCCACTTTGTTATGTCATTTACGTAGATTAGAAAGAGCAACGGTCCAAGAATTGATCCCTGTGGTACTCCACATGATATTTTACCTAATTCACTCGTTTCTCCCCCTAGTTCTACTGCCGAAAAGCGATTTGAGAGGTAAGATCGGAAAAGTTCCAGAGGTGTACCAACAATTCCCAAATGTTTCAGTTTTTCGATCAATACGTTATGATCCACCGTGTCAAACGCCTTTTTTAGATCAATAAATATTGCCGCCGTAAAATCACCGTGATCTATATGTTTCTGCAGATTTGATATAAAATCGAAGGCTGCACATTTAGTGTTAGAACGTCGTCTGAAACCATATTGTTTTGACGTGAGAATTTTGTTGTGTTCAAGGTATTTCAGTAGTCTTTCTTTAATGACACATTCAAAAATTTTAGAGATAGCTGGAAGTATAGAGATTGGACGATAATTTTGGACATTTTTTTTACATTCGTCTTTATGTACAGGAATAATTTTCGCAATTTTTAGTTTATCGGGAAAGGTACCCTTTGATAGAGAGAGATTTATTAAGAATACGAGGTCATCCACCAGTTCTTCCTTGCATGTAGTTTTGAATGTAGTATTTGTACATCCCAACCTAATGGCATATAACTCAATTACATTTGACTGACAATCAAATTGTTCATCAGCGTCATTTTGATTTTTGAACATTTCCCATTAAACACTGATTATTATCAACCTGTTACATACTTTTGATCATCTGTCAAGCATAACGGTAATGCTGTTATGCCAGACTGCTGATGACAATTTGGTTGAGAGTTAACATTTCACAGGGACAACCCAAATATCCAAAAATTCTGACCATCAATTTGATTTTCAGTCAATTAATTGCGTCGAAATTTGAAACACTGAAACCTAAGTAGGTTGTTCTGGTACAATCTATTTATTCTCATTTTCAATAAATCAAATAATCCTTACACCGTCTGAAAATGGTCAGTTAATGACAAATTTGAGAGCAGTACAGTAGTTTAAAACACTTTTTACTATAATGTGAGCGTCTTGCCTATATTTAGTAATATTATTCTAGGAACTGCTCTGGCGGCCAGTGGCGGTGACTACCATTACATCAATGAAGCCTTCGGCCCCTTCCCCGCCTTTTTATATTTGTGGGATGCCAATATCATATTTGTGTGAGTATTCTCTAGGTAATGGCATTTGAATGCTAATTCAACACTGTATTTATTTGCTCTGTTTCTCTTCCTATGGATCAATTGTTACCAATTTACTAATGATGACAGTATGCAATTAAGATATCTTTGCTAACGAGCCTCGGATATGATTAAGATGGATTATTGAGGATCGAAAATTATTCTAGAGTTACTGACTATTTTCATGGATAAAGTGCAATTTCAATTATAATTTAAAATTTGTTTGAAAAGGTATATGTAATTATTTAGGTGTGATAAAAAGCAATAAGTTTGTTAATGATTTCAATACTGAGTTACGCTTGTGATTTATTAAACCTTTAGATTTTTACAATGCTATTATTATTTTCATATTAATAATATCAAGCTTTCTTTTCATAAAATCAAGCGATAAATATGTCAGGAGCTTGTTACTATGCACAATCTTTGCGATTTTTCCAAAATTACTTACATCCAAATTATTTTAAAGAGGGCATGTTTAAATGTATTTGTGCACACTGATAGTGCTTCAAATTGGTTAAAAACTATTTTGGAATATCCGCCCTTCATCCATTCTTACCTCGCAGTATGATAAATGGTGAGCTATGAAGGATTGCGAATTTGAAAAATCACACAAAAAAAACTAATGTTCATATTGACATTATTTTTTTTTATTGGAGTAAAAAAACAATGGCAATTTATTTTGAAAAATTACAATTAAGTAAAAATTACACAATTAAGGTGTGACCCATCTCGCAAACACTTGACGAACCTGGAACGCAAATTTGCATCAACTCCCTCGCGCATTGCACGTGGAATGGCAGCCATTTCTTGGATAATGAACACATTCTGATATACAGACCTTCATGTTTATCAACCTATTATAATAAAAAGTGTATCTGAATGTGGCCATATTTCCAGCTGTCTTTTTGCTTTTGACGGAGGAAACCAGACACCTTTTTCTTTTGGATAACTGAGAAGGTGTCATGGCTTGTAATAAAGCATTAGCTGAAATTGTATTTTGTTGTATCATACACTCATGGCGTTTGTGTTTTGCGAATTTATTGCTGTATTGTGTAATATTTACTATATCCAAAATTAAATCACCCCTATGGTAATACCTAGCCAACATTCTTTAAAAAACTAATAAACCTTAGTTTTTTGTTTTTGCTTCAGAAACTTTCCTCCCTTTTAAAAAAAAACTTATGAAATATTTAAAAAATATAATATTTGTTTAATGGAAACAATAATTTTATATATGCATTTTTTTCTTTTTTGTTCAGACCAACAACAAATGCAATCATGGGGCTAACATTTGCTAGTTATGTACTTCAGCCAATGTTCCCATCCTGCGATGTTCCAGATTTAGCGCAACGGTTGATAGCAGCAATAACAATTTGTGAGTTTGACAATATTTTTAGCACTTGTGTGCCGCATAAAATTTTTTGATTCACTTTCGTAAATAACTTATATGCGTTTTGCAAAATTATGCGTTTTGCAAAATTATGTGTTTTGTAAACTGTACTGTTTTACTAGATAATGTGTTTATATACTTACTAGCTGACCCAGCATGCGTTGCAATGCAATTTAAATAAAGAAACTGTTTCTCCCTGCGTGTCCTTTCCCATTCGTCCCCGTTCCCCTTCCGCCTCCTCTTCCCCTCCCGCAACTCCTTCCCGTCCCGCGTTAAACTTTCCCCTCCCCCCTTCCCTCTCCCGCTGTCCCCCTTCTCATAAGGTTGACTGAATATATCAATGATATTAAGTCAGATTTTTAAATATACTTTTTATGAAATTTTGCGATAATTTTGTTTTGTTTAATTTCAAGGGGAAATTATCAACCAACAACATATTTACTTTTAATAATTTATATATAAATAATTTAATTCCATAGGTATGTGCAATTCATATTATAATGTTATTATGTAAATAGGTAATAAATACGTACTTACAATATTTGTAATGTGAATCATAGATATTTTGGTGACCGATTCAATCGTAAATACCTTGGTAATTATAAACAATAATATTATGGTAGCATTAATACCTAATGCAACACAATAAGTTACACTAATACAATTCACGATGATCACATTTAATGTACTTTAAATTTGAGCATAAGATGACATTTGTATGTCTCAATTACGGAGTATTTTGGATGGTTTATATTTAAATACGATTTATAAATTAACTAGGCGAAATTTGGAAATACATAATAACAACAGCACTACATTCCTGGTTATAAAACACAAAATATGACATTCACAACTCATTTTCAATAAAAATTCATTAGGCTAAATATTGGAACTCAACGTTTCATATATTAACCATAGTTAGGGCAGATAGAGAGCAGATTTGAGTTTTTAGTAGTATAAATTACCAGAAAATATAATTAAATTCCTTGCAAAATCTCATTTGGTTTGCCACAATGATGTTAAAACCAAGATTTTGACCTCTGCGTAACCTCACGCCCGGCGTTACCCGGTAAAAACAGAATAATTTATGCACTTATTTTCGTTATTACTCATAAATGTTCCAAAATAATAAATAAAAAAAATATAAACCACACAGAAACCCAAAAAACTTTTTTTTTCAATTTGAGATGTTTGGTATTTTACAATTTATTCCTTTTGGCGTATTATAAAATACATTAAACAGCTGATATTTATTATCCCTATTGTGACCTTTTTTTTACCCGTTGTACTTTCACCTGATTTACTTGAAAATGAAAACTCAAATCATAAAAAAAATTATACAACAAAATCGACTCTGAATGTGATTACCATCAGATTCACCGGTTTCCCACTTGTAATATGAGATTCCGGACACCTTGAATAAAACTTATGCCAAAGTGCATGAATTAATCAATTCACGGAAATCTGTGGTATATAGCTGTAAGTAGCTAGCTATATACATACCACAGTTTGATCCTATCGCTGGAGTGGCTAAACTATATACATTAAATTTGTTGTATGTTTTAGGTTTCCTCACATTCATGAACGGATATGATGTAAGAGCGACCACTAAAGCGCAGAATGTCTTTATGTTTACAAAGGTGGCTGCTCTTGTTGTTATCATAATCGCTGGAATTGTTTGGATGGCAAAAGGTTAGTTAATTATACAGTGAAGAAATACATACATATATACATGTATATTAAAAAAAATAATTTGTCTTTTTTTACAGCTGTAAATTCAGAATCCTCATTCAGAACAGAAATTTTTTCATATGATGCATTTTTTGCTCTCCAGTTTATTAATTTGTATGGAATCCAACAGTGGTGTTTATAGATCTAATCGACACTAGAAAGGAAAAATGGCTAAAGCTCCATACAGCTGGAAAAGGAAAAATGGCTTAAAAGCCCCATTCAGTTGTATGTCCATTTTTCCTTTCCAGCGTCGATATAATATGTTAGTTGTATCACGGCGATTTTTTCAGATAATTTCTGTCTTGCGGCCAGCAAAAAAATCTAAAATGCAGCTACAACAGCTGTAATATTCATTTTCATTTTTCATTCAACAGTCGATATTTTTAATTTATTTGTGTTTGGATGGAAAGATTGTGGAATTTTGGCACTCCAAATGTTAGCAAAAAATGGCAACATTATTTTTGCTCAATATGCAAATTTCTAACTGACAGTGGTGCTTGTATAATTGGCAAAGTGCCAAATTAACTTTCACTGTCGTGAATCTTTTACTTTTTTCTGCGTGCCTCCCTAACCCTGTTCAAATTTGTAACATTGAGCGTAAGGTTGGGTAATTTTCTATCATATTACATACCATTTTTAATTCGATATTATTTTATTATTTATTATTTTATTATTCCTGTTTTCGAAGTACTTGTTTTAGTAGAAACAGGAATAAAAGTGTTATAATGGTTTAATCATTTTTATTCGAATCAACATTTTTCTTAGAGAATTCAACTTATGACACTTAATTGTCCATTTTTATATAAAACCAAATAAAAATCACAAAATCTTAAAATCTTCTAGAGTTTTAATCATAACACAAACAAATTATAATAGTTTTTTTTTCGTTTACAACAAATTAGACTTGAATTATTGAACTTCAAAAATAGTAACACCGAGCGCTAGAGGGGTAAAACACACCCACCATCAGCTTTGATGATGTCTAAGTACCTCGCTGAGCGTTGGCTGACTAAATCCTCTTTTCTTGTTGCCTCCCCCCACTGACCTACTGAACCGAACAATTGAGCGCAGCAAATTAAAATTATCAAGGAACATAAATTGTCTCGGGTAAATTTTACCCAACCTTACGTCAAACTTATAATCATCATCAAAAATTCAGAACGGCAACCCCTCAAAATGAATTGCAATTGCAATACATATATTTTAGCCGTTACTGTTGTTCAACAGTTAATTTTAATGTGCAAATGATTATAACTCTCTCTCTTTTCACAATAGGTGGCACTGAGAATTTCCATGACGGTTGGCAAGGCACCCACAATGACGTCAGTAAATGGTCTCTGGCCTTCTACTCTGGAATATTTTCTTACTCGGGATGGTATGTTTAAATTGCATTATTCTGATCTGGCAATGTTTAAAGTATGGTAATTTGAAATAAATCTTAATACCAATGGCATTTAGTCCATAAAGACTGAAAAACTGTGGGTACCCTAAAAAAAAATTATTATCTCGCAATGATATCTTCAGGTGGCGCGGTTAACCTTAAACTTACAAAAGTATATTTTTACTTTTTTTTTTAACTCCGCACAATGCACAATTCAAGTAACTTTTATTATTATTATTATTATTTATTGTGGAACATGTTCAAAATATCATCAGATACCAAAATTACAATTGTACATTTTTACTCCAAATGATACCAAGATCATCACTTGTTAAAGTTTTGAATGCTAACTATTTTTTTGTGTAATTCAAAGAAGATGCAATTCAAATTCTTATTTCCTGCTCTTATTTTTGTCTTATTGTTTTCCAGGAACTACTTGAATTTCATGACGGAAGAATTACGGAACCCCTTTGTCAACTTGCCTAGAGCCATCTACATCTCCCTGCCCCTTGTTACCACCATCTATGTATTGGCCAATGTGGCCTACCTGGCCGTACTCGGCCCTCAAGGAGTTCTGGCCTCACCTGCCATAGCTGTGGTAAGTTGCTTCTCTTGTGCTCTTAGTCAATGTAGAGACGATATGTTGTCTATTTGATCCTCATAGTTCTCGCCCAAACAACCTGCTACAGCTAAGCTACATTGAAATCCCTCCTGTGTCTACTGACAATGTATTGGCGAATACTGCCGGCTTGACTTGTTACTTTCTGACCCAATGGAGTTTTTGTTTCAATGGCTGTGGTAACCAATTTTTATATATATTTTTTTTATATTAACTCTACACAGGAGGCCCTGAGGAAAATAATTTCCCTCCGGGCCTATGTCATCTATGAGGATGCTGTGTGGAGAGTCTTTTTGAAGAGAGGAAGGAGTGAACATGGTCCCATGTTGTAGGAGGGATTTTTACCGAGACCCATTTTATTTTATTTTATTTGTAAAGCTCTGGAATCAACAACTAACAAAAGTCTAGACAAGGCATGTGGATGTTAAAAATGACACCGAATCCAAAATTATTGGTTCTAAAAATTGGGTTACAAAAACATTATTTATCAAAAAGAAAGTGCATTATTTCGCAGTCAAGGGATCACAAGAAGTGTTGCTTTTTATTTTTTGTTGGTCTGCAAGGATTAAATTTGTGATATGCTTTTGAAGTGAGGTGAAAAAATTACAGGTTTGGTTTCAATGATAGACTGAATTATTCAACTGAATTTGAAGGATACGCCATATCTAGAGTTGAAATATGTGTTTAACAAATAAACATGTAATGTTCTTTTTCAAGAATAAGTGGGTAGATTGATTTTTCTTGGTTAACGTTTATTAAAATTTAAATACAAAGTTTACAAAGACATCTTTTCAGCTCATTGCACTTGATAAAAACTACTACTGTGAAAAAACAAAAGAACACCAACAACCAACTGAACTCAGGTCATATGTTCTAATTTTAAAAAGTATTCAATTAAGAGTTAGCATTAGTACCTACCCCGACGACCTTTCGGCGGGTAGGTACCCCTGATACTACATACATATTATTTTTAGTAAGGAATTTGAATAGTGAGCTAATGTAAAATTATAATACTACTTTGTCTTCTTTTCTAATCTTTTTTTATGGGAGTTTACTGAACAAAAGCTGAAGTGAATCATGTGCCGTAGTTTCCGGCACTGGAAAGGAGAAACCTAAATTAAATGTGCTTTGTATTTTGCAGATGTTTGCAGAGAGAGCTTTGGGCTGGATGGCCTGGGCCATGCCCACTCTGGTGGCTATTGCGGCACTGGGCGGCCTCAGCGTGCACATCATGACCTCGTCACGCATGTGCTTCGCCGGAGCCAGGAATGGCCACATGCCTACTCTGCTGAGTCACCTCAACATCAAGTGTCTGAGCCCACTGCCGTCTCTTGTGTTCCTGGTAAAATTACAATATTCAATTTATAATCCAATACGGTGTGTAACTATCTTATAAGGTTTTACAAGGGTCTGAAAAAAAAATGTATGTGGGTAAATCTCAAACAAATCTCATTGAAACAAGTCTCCTGTGTTTGGGTTTGACTTATTTTGTTTCCTCTCTAACAACTATAATTTCAATTGTAACTATTGGAATGCACATTTTTGTACAAATAACTTAATAAGAATTTAATAAAATAATTTCACATATTACAAGTCAGTGTTTTTTTCACTTTTTGACTTTTCATTGTTCATCTAATTTCGGAATTTCTGGCGGCTTAAATTTTTATGTATAATTTAAATGCTAAAATCCATTTTAATATTTGCTAAAGATAAATAAATAAAAATAAAATTAATGAAAAATATGCTTAGAATTGAATTAGGCTTAATCACTTCTCCAAGCTGATTATGAGAAACCGTTGGAGAATTATCCACTCATTTCTTGAAATATCTATTCAACTGTCTAAAACCAAGATGCCTTTTGGTTTAAAACACATTTTTTCAATTATTGTTTGATAAAACAAAAAAAGATTTCTGAGTATGTAATTGTTTCTAAGGAAATCAGAATGAACTATCATTCTACTTTCAGATGTTGATGTCCCTTATCATGCTCATAAGTGGCGATATCTTCACACTAATCACTTACTGTACTATCGTGGAGACGTTCTTCACTACACTGAGTGCGGCTGCTGTGCTCTGGCTGCGTTACAAGAGGCCCGAGCTGCCAAGGCCTATTAAGGTTGGTTTTTTTAATGTTTTAACCTAGCGTGCAGTTTTTTTACAAACGAGGAATTAATTAAGATAATAACAAGTAATTGAAAAACAATAGTTTTCTCAGAAACACTTGCACAACTCTAGTATGAATATGGAAAAGGCACAATAATTTATTGTTGCATAGTTTTGATTTGACGGTACAAGAAAACAATTCATGAGATTTCGTATCACTGTATGATTACAAAATAAATATTTTGCTTACCTAGAATGCACCAACTAGACAGAATGGTTGGTTGGGTTAATTATATTTGTTAACCTCATTGAGCACTTTTATATATATATGTATATCACCACGGTTACGGCACGGCGACGGCACATATTACGATAATGCTGCAGGTCTTTCTTACACACTTTTGTTGAAAATGAAACAAACGATGTAAGTATGTCTGCTTCCCCTAAAAATGCAATCATTATGAAAAAAATTGATTATCAAAAAAATATCAAAAAATTAAATCTCCCTCACACAATATTAAAGAAATGAAACTCCATTCTTGTTGCTAAACAAATCAAACTTCATGCCTTGCCACGGTATTGCCGTGATGATGCCTTGCCATCGCCATGTCGAATTGTGGGAATTAGTCGAATCAGCCATCCACAAAAGGATTTTTAGTTCCACTTGTTTATTTACACCAGGACCGGTTTCGTCCTACTACGGACATTTTCAGACTGTCCGTAGTAGGACGAAACCGGTCCTGGTGTAAATAAACAAGTGGAACAAAGTGAAAAAAAATTTGTTTCATTTCATATCTAATACAATGGAATTCCACCATGAATTAACAGTTAAAAAACTAGACTCAGCAATAATTTTTATCATCACTCTCATTTTACTTTTTCAAGATGCCTCAGATCTAAGTAGATTCCTCGCAAAATGATTCCGAGATCACAAGTCAGTGCTTGTTTTGTAAATGGGCCTTATGTGCACATTTTCAAATACGTAAAATAAATATATTATATATGGTTGTTTATTTTAATTTGGGGAGCAAAAAAGATTCCACAATTTTTTCCTTATTTTACAAATGCCTAATAATCGACCGTGAACCGCCAATATCTCTAATCTCCATAAATGTTCATTTTCCAGGAGAAAGAAACAACATGAAATATTTAAAACCAATACAACAATTTCTAGACACAAAGTCAAGCTGTCAAACTGCAGTTAGGAGTTATTGCCAAACTTCGTAAATATTTCCGTAAACAATATTTCAAATTTAGCAAAAAATGTATATTTACAATGTATTGGCGCAAACTGTATTTCAAAAATGGCTATAAGATTGTGTTAAAAATGATAAATCATAAAAATGCGAGTTTGGAGATATTGGCGTTTCATTATCACTTATATAGGTTTATTGAAAATCTAAAGCATGTTTTATAACTTCCAGGTTCCCCTGATAGTGCCCATTGTCTTTGTGGCGGCATGTCTGGCACTGCTGGTGGTTCCCAGCGTGGAAGCCCCCATGGAGGTGGGGGCCGGAGTCCTCATCACTCTGACCGGCGCCCCCGTCTACTACCTGTGTGTCAAGAAGCAGCCGCAGTGGCTTTCAAGAATCTCACGTAATTATTTTTATTATTTGTATAATTTATTATTTAATCAGAAAAAAATGTAGATTACATATTACACTCAATCTATAAATACATGTAACTATGCTTAAGTTGCGGCATTGCTAACAGACTAATAGTTCTGTGAACAGAAGACTTTGTGTAATGTTGATTACTCCAAATTGATAGCTCACAATAGTCGCAATGTTCATGCGCTCTAGCAGAATAAAAAGGTACTATCTAACACGGCTACCATCTTGAGAAGGATTGAGCTGACACGGAACACGCTAACAAATGTACATATAAACAAAATGCAAAGTAGTCGAGTCAAAATATAAACTTCGCTACACTCAGTCAATGACATATGGAACTCAAGTAACATTGAATGTTGTCCTTGGTTAAGAAAATCATGCAGATTCTATTAAGGGGGGGGGGGTAAGGTTTTAAAACCTTTTATTTTAAATTCAATATTTTGAGAGTATTTTGTCAAAATTTCAAGTAAATCGAAGCAAAACTAAAGAAGTTACAGTGTTTCAAGCGACAAGCCCTTTTCGGTTTTCTACCAAATTTTCGAGTATAAAAAACTTTAACTCGGATACGTTTTTTAGATTTTCACGGCCAAAAGCATTTCCGTTGTTTGTTTTTGGGATGTTATGCCGTGTTGCGCTACCTCCTTCTTTAGCCGACGTTTCGGACAGCGTTGCAGTGTCGGTTAAAGAAGGAGGTAGTGCAACCCGGCATAACACCCCAAAAACAAACAATGAAAAAAAAACTTTAAATCAGGTTTCTCGCAAACAAATTTTTGAAGTTCGTGAACATCATAACTCAAAATCTCCTTGACCGATCCTTTTGAAATTTTGTACACTATTTCTACACATAAATCAACAGGTAATCAGGAAGAGTTTTTTTTTACCATTTTTTCCAATTTTTTTCCATTTTTAATAACAAATTCACCGAAATTTTTTTGCAAAAATCGCGTTTTTCACTTCAAAAATTAAAAAAATTAAAAAAAAAAACTACTTGATTATCTGAGAAAACATATCACCTTTTAACGCCTTTCAATCTTTTTGTTTCGGATTATCCGGTAACGAGTTGTTATGTTCACCGCATAACGACTTTTTTTCGAGGCGCCTCTGGAGATTCGCTCTCACGGACTTATTTATTTATATTTTTAATTGAAATTTTTTTCAAAGATACTTCAGATATTATACTATAACGTGTATATAAAATAAATAAACCAACATTATTCTATCAAAAAAAAAAATCATGAAAATATGAAGTTTGCTAAACAAAATAAATTTCCACGCACCGATTCGATATAGCAGACAAAATACCCTTTTCTACATTGATAGATGCAACACCAATTGCAAACAAAATGAATTTTTACAAAGGACATGTAACTACTATAACAATAAATTTTGCAAATACATACACATGTGGTGACATATTCACTGCTAGTTACTATCGCTACAGAATTTCTTTGTATCACACTCTAGGACGATTAAATTAATTGTACCTAATACAAATACATATTTCGCAGTCTAAGGCGATCCGCCCACTGAGGCAACTGAAAAATCTCAACTGCCAACCGTCTTTGTATGACAATGTGATGGCCCGCACACTACACAATCACTCAAAAACCCGTTGTCAATGGTAACGTAAGCAGTGACTCGCGACTTGCACAGCTAATTGCCATGTCCGGCCATTGCTAGTTGCCAGCTGTCAGCTGATTGTTCTTCGTCTATGGTTAAACAAGCTTTTTGACCAATCAAGACATAGAAACCAGCCAGTTTTAGTTTGGTTTCAGTTGCCTCGTCAGCGGAGCGCCTTATGGTTGTGTATTATAGGATTGTCATTTGTATTATTGTTGATTATTTATTTCTGCTTAATTCTGCTTTTTTTTCTAGTTTACATTCATTTTTATATTTCGAAATACCTATCTGTGAACATTAATAATTGGTCTGTTTTTTGGCAATCCTTTTATGCACGTTATACTCTTAAGACTGTTTATGTTCCAAATAAATAAATAAATAACGAATGCTCATTTTCATTTGCAGGTTCATTCACAATGACTTGCCAAAAGGTGTTTTTGGCCGCACAAGAGGACCAATGAAGATTTTACAGTACAATAATACTAAGTGAAATGCATTTTAAATGCTTGAGTGTTATTTATTATTATATAATTTAGTACGGTGGATTTCCCCACTACGCTTTTTCTGTTACTACTGTGAATGATTTAGGACTTTCTTGCTTCATTTGGTTCTTTCAATAATTGTTTAATTAGGTTAAGAGTTTTTTTAGATAGCCATAATAGTGCTGTAGAAGACAGCTTTCATATTGTTTAAATATACACCTATACAGTGTGCAGAAACTCATCACATAGACAACTTTAAAAAATTGTCTACATAAATTTAAATCTTTTTTCCATTTGCTTTGGCCAAAAGCTTTTGGACTCGGTTTTAAACTTTGATGCATTTTGAAAGACATTAAACAGCTGATATTATCTCCCACCGTATGTACATATTACATGTAATTATAAAACATTTGTTTGATGGTACCTATTCAAATACATTTTTCATAACAGTAACATTCAAACATACTGTTTTTGTTAAAATACCTACCTTATTCATTAGTTCCATTACCGATGTCGGAATGGTATTTCAGAATGTCAATTATTTGTATATAACATAGTCACTTTTATCTAAATTATCCACCATAGAGTTGTCTGCAAAACTGTGTGTAACAAATAAAAGTCATGACGGTAACAAAATGGTTTTTTACTGACAAAAAATTATAATTAAACTTTTTCTCATGCGTGACTAATAACAATATCATTACTGTCTGAGAGATTAATATTACGTACTGACTTTCAAACATCTACTCATAATCACAAATCAAGTTACAGTGAATTAGTTCCCTCTTAAGAATTTTTCATGCTTAAATCCTGCATTTGCAGTTTTGAAGAATCATTCCCATTCAAGGTATGAAGCACTGCATATGCAGTGTCCACTTTATACATTCATTTTGCCTTTAGATATAACCTAAACTAGGTTAATTAAAGACACAAATAAAAATGTCACTATCAATATATGTATGGTATTGTCTACATGTTGGCTTTAACAAAAATCTCTTCTTTTTTTTAAAGTTTCTTGCCGGTCCCTTTGGGTTAAGAAATTTGGTTTTTTCTGTCCCCTGGAGACTGAATGGCACAATTTATCCCACAAATAAGGTATTCCCACTTAAGAACTTTTTTTCCCGTTCCTTGTAAAATTTCTTAGGAGAATTTCACTGTACATATTTGCTTCCTACTTTAACTGCATATTTGTTTATCTAATGGACCAAGTTATCTTAAATATTAACATGGTGACCTTTTCTTAGCTTTCTTTCAAGAACTTTACTAGTGTACCAGGTTGAGTTAGTCATTTTACACAATAATATTTTGATGACTGTTATTTTACCAATTAGGATATCTCTAGCATCTTATTAGAATCTCTTGTGCTTGAAAACTCAATATTAAAAGTACATAAAACTTTTGAAATAAGTCAGTTCCTCATTAATGCAACTTTTATATTTCAAGAACTTTTTTTCTCGAGAAGTTTTTACCAGTTTATTTTTGGTGTAACAATATAATAATAATATAACATTTGTACAGCACAGCTTTGTGTTATTTCACTTCAAGTGCGCAAGTAATAACATTTTGCTGATACATAATGTAAAATGTTTGTACAATAACTTATCATGACATTTTTTATAACTCTTTGTATATTGTAAGACTTTTATAAGATTGTCTATTTTTAAGTTGCTCTATCTAAATTTAGTCAACAAAAGATGATCCAGTGGGCCTTAAAAAAGTATTCAATTAATACAAATAATATATATATACATTACACTATTCTTTTCACATCTTTTTCCTATTTTTACTTTACTTTAAGTTAATCTTCACCTTTTATTCTTTATTTATTTATTTACGCCCTTGGAGATTTTACATAATATGTATAAGTGTTAATTAAATTTGTGTAAAAGAAGTATTTATAATATGAAAAATTAAGAGAGAAATAAAATGAATCGACTATGCTTATGTTATGGTTATAATAAAAATTATAATATTATCTAAAATTTGCAGTTTGGCAATAAAAAAATTGAAATTTATAAAATTGAACAAAAACTCTCATTACTATGGCAACACCAAGCTATTCGGTTTGTTATTGAAATTTTTTTACTCACGTTACATTGTCTTCACATTCTTATTTGACTGTTCTTTACAAATAAGGGAAAACAATAAAACTTATTTTAACATTTAACATCAGATCTAGTAAATGGCTATACATATTGATATGTACATACATTTTAGAAGTACAAAAAATCCCCTTTCTTGTTGTTTCTTGTATATATTCCTTGCAAAGCATTAAGTATCGAAAAACTTTTAAACATAAAATTTTCTTTGAATTATGGTATAGAATCATTTCTTTTGGAAAGTACCATTAAAATTTCTGAACACTGTTTGGTTAAAGTAAAAAATACGCACTTGTATCATTATTTTGAACTACAGTAGAACCCTGTTAATTAAAAAAAAAAAAAACACAAATTTTGCCAAAAAAATATCCCCAGAAAATTTAATTGTAGAAAATGTTTTTTTTAATTCGGAACTTATTTTTGTCCATGCATGAAATTTTGTTTGTGTAGTTTGAAATAATTCGATTTTTTTGCGAAAATAAATCATGCAATTTCATAATCTCAAAAAATCTTTGGCGGTACAACGCTGTCAAATGTCGATTTACCGCCATTCATAGTCCAAATTCGAATTATTATTTTGTAAATTTGAAAATAAAGTTGTATTTTTTCGAATATACGACTTTGAAAGACCGACCTGAGCTTAATCGGCCGAGAGAATTCGAGTTATGTGGAAATATATCATATTTTTATGAATTTTATTTGAATATCTGAGTTTAAAGGGCCGGCAACGACTGTAAATCGACTGCTGCGAAATTTCGATTTAATTAGACTGCACACTCCGGATTTTGTAATGATAAGCAAATTGAATTGAACTAAATAAATTTTCATCCGCATTGGTTAGTGTTGTTTAATCTAAAAATATATTATTCTTACATAATTCACAAATAACATTGAAGAACACTTTTCACATACATATACAATACTGAGTTTCACCATGTTTTGGTTGTCGGTAAAGCAGTTTTCTACCAACTATATATGCATATTTAAAACATAAGTTACAATATTCATAACCTTATCTACATAGCTGATGCATAATATGATCTATCGACGGCTCTCCCCACACGCCAGTGGCTTGCATTGCTCCATGACCATGAGAAGGCTGCAGTCTTTTCAATTGAAATTGCTTAGCATTGAATATTTTAGTGACCTTGAAAATTCGGTTTTTATTAATTTCTTCTGTCAATCATTGTAAAAACTGATTGAATATAAAAAAAAAATATTTATGTCACAATATTTTTCAGCCTTTAAGGACTCCAATCACGACCATTTGCGAATGTCACGCGTGTGATCTATGAAATTTCACTAAAACGCATACATTGTGTAAAAATGTGCCGTTTGACGATGCCACAATCTACCCCATTATGCGGCACTATTAGATTAAGGGGGTTTCTTACCATCCTCCCAATAGCTTATCTACACTAATAACGAATATTATTAAAAACAAAATACTCGCAGTGGTTAGAAAACTCGGCCAACTTATCCAATATATAGCCACTATTCATAGGTTCGAGTACCGAATTATAAACTCCAACTTAATAAATCGAAAATATGCGTTATTAGTGTAGATAAACTATTGGGAGGATGGTGAGAATCCCCCTAACATAGACAACATGGTAGATTCCATTGTAAAGTCCAGCATATAAAGGTTAAAGTTCTAACCAAAACTTGATCTGGACTTGGCTCAATGTTCCATTCATTGTTTTATTGGATCATTGTAATAAAGCATATACAGTGAAACTCTCTTAAGAAGTTTTCCAAGGGACCGGAAAAAATAAACTTCTTAGGCGGGAAAACCTTATAAGTGGGAAAAATTGGGCCATTTGGTCTTCGAGGGTCTGAAAAAACCAAACTTCTTAAGCAGGAAAACATCTTAAGCGGGAACTTCTTAAGAGGGTTTCACTGTATTTCTATTGAATTGTTACAATAAAATGTTTAAACCTTGTAATAAGATTATAGTTTATTTTTTGTCATTTTATTTAGGTACTTCGTATGCTTAGCTATTGTATTGTATATATGAAACTCGTAGCGTTGAACTGATGTGCCAAGATTTATAAGTTTTTATTTTTTATTTTAGTCATTCATAACAAATGTCACTTATTTTTAAAAAATTGGCAGTGCTTGTTTATAATAATCTTAGTTTTATATGTGTATAAACATCAAACTTATAATATTTGTCGGGTTTCATAACTGTAAACCAATTTTGTATCTGCATTAGGGTTTATTGCCGTAGCAAGGGAAGATATTTATATCAACAAGGATTGTTTACCGTTGCGGGAGGGGTCTAGCATGGTCAACGAAAACTTAACAAATCTGATCGATAGGCTTATTATATTATTATATATAATTACTTTATATCGATGTCCCGAGCATGGTTGGGCTGTCGATAGCTAAACCAATATTGACATAAAATAAAAGAGAAATCATTTCAAGATGGCAGTTCTCGGAGGTATTGTATATGGATCGACATTCCTAAATGATACTAATACCTATAGACGACGGATTAAATCAATATCATATCGACATTGGGTTTTAGCGATCGACCGTCCTAGATTTCCTGGTTCGGATGTTGTAACGAGATTATCAAGTTTTATGGACCTTATAAAAATGGCTTTACTCTTTGATAAATAGGTAAACACTATCATTTAATTTAAAAGATTATAATGTGTATTTCTATAGGATTTATATAGCTGCATAAATACATTTCTAAGATATTACTAAGGTGTTACTAAGGCAAACTTTATAAATGTGTATCTCAAGCTGCCTTATTTTATTTAATATTTTTTTTATTGAATGTTAGGTAATTAATAATTTAATAATAAAACTTTTTACAAAATTATTTCTGTTTTCTTCTTTAATATTTTAAGTTCATTAAATATTTAAATACATTTTAAGATTTGTGAACAACATACCAGAAAACCGTTGCACACTCATCATCAGTGGGTTTGCTTGAAAAGCAAATGGTGTGCAGAAATGTTGGTTAAGAGGGTATTACCAGAGAATACCGGAAATTAGTCCTTTATAAATCAAATTCTAGACGTATTGACTCTTTTTTACAATAAAACATAAATTGAAAGATTGTGATTTTATCTGTTACAAGCAGTTTTAAAATTTTGAAAATCTAAGTTTATTCTTAATATATTAAGGTTGTACCGTTGGTTGGCAGATTATTAAATTTTCAAACGATAGATTCTATTAATAACTCAGGTCTGGGGCATACGTCATTCCTATGTCTACCTACATTAAAATGTCGTGAAAACAAACTTATGTGCCCAAGCTGTTAAATAACACAAATTTCAAATCATATAAATAATACAACAAAATAAATCAATACATAATCTAGTAAACACAGTTTTGAGAATTTTAATTTTAGTTCTATTAAAGTCATTAAAAAATAAATCCGACAAAGTGTTTTGTGACAAAAAACCTCAGTTTTTCTATTTATTTAAGGTCTTACAAACTTAAATATTATTAACAAGTCACAATTAAACACAAAAGCAATAAATAAATACCCCAGGTTAAAGAAAAACTCCAAGAAACAGAAGATCAAAAAGCTCATTCTGATGTAGAAAATGTAGAAGAGGACACGGTATTCCTGTAGTGTGTTGACGTGAACAACACTTATTTAAAATCTTCAGAGCTTTGGATGGCCTGCCATCGAAGTGGACATTGGGCTCCTGTAGCCTGTGCTGGTGTCGACGACGAAAATGCAGAAGAAATCATATATGAGTAATTCGTTTTTTACAACACAAACTCTATAATAGGTAATCCTAGAAAATTTGGTTATTATTTTAATTGAAATGCATTTAAAAATACGAGTGTGCTTTAGACCACACGACTGAAGTAAATACTTTTTAGCTCCATCTATATGTATGTCTATACTTATAAAATATATACATGTGTATACATATATTAATTTTCTACA
Organism: Limnephilus auricula; assembly: GCA_951813805.1. Taxonomy (NCBI): domain Eukaryota; kingdom Metazoa; phylum Arthropoda; class Insecta; order Trichoptera; family Limnephilidae; genus Limnephilus; species Limnephilus auricula. The sequence goes on from OX638391.1 coordinate 37,434,167, forward strand.
AATATTTATTAAAATTTATTTAGTCGAATGACTCGCCCAATCAATCCGTGCGCATCAACGTCCACTCCTCGCTGCGTTTGGTGCGTTACTGGTATTTCAAAATACTGACTGAAATATTTCATGCACTGGCTATGAGAGGAAGAGAGAAAGAAAATGTGGGTGCGCACTGCTCTCTCTTGCTTCTACCGTGAGCCTGTAAGCCTCGCAACGCATTTCAATTTCCGTTACACATTCGCCAGCTTACCCCCAAGTCAAGCGTGCGTAAAAAGTATTTACTTAAAAAAAAATTGCCATGAAAACCTTTGATGAAATCATTGTTGGAATGAAACATGCGATGAAATATGCAATGAAATCACTTAGGGATCTAGCGATGAAATATGGGATGAAACCTGTGATGAAATCAGTGATGTAACATGAAATGAAAACACTGATGCAACTAGTGATGAAATATGTGGCTAAATCTGTGATGAAAAGCTTTTTAATTGAATCAATTGATGGAACAGGCGATGAAACAATTGAAGAAACATGCGATGAAACTTGTGATAAAATATGCGATAAAATCACTTAAGAATCTAGCAAAGAAATACGTGATGAAACCTGTGATGTAACTTGGAATAAAAACATCGATGAAACAATAGATGTAACTAGTGATGAAATATGCGATGAAACTGTGATGAAAACCTTTGATGAAATCAGTATTGGAACAGGAAATGAAGCAAGTGATGAAACAAGTGATGAAAGACGCAATGAAATCACTGATGAAACTAGCGACGAAACGTGTGTTGAAACATTCGATGAAATCACTGTTGAAACTAGTGATGAAATCTGTGATCAAAATTATTGCTAAAATCACTGACGAAATCTGTGATGAAAACCTTTGAAAATCAGTGTTGGAATAAGCGATGAAACAAGTGATGAAACATGCGATAAAACTTGTGATCAATTATGCGATGAAATCACTTAGGAATATAGCGATGAAATCAGGGAATAACGCGGAACGAAAAGATCGCTCCAACAAGCGTTTGTAAACTAGTGATGCAACAAGCGATGAAACTAGTGATGAAAGACGCGATGAAATCACTAATGAAACCAACGATGAAATCTGCGATGAAAATCTTTGATGAAATCAGTGTTGGAACAGGCGATGAAACAAGTGAGGAAACATGTGATGAAACAGTAATGAAACGTGTGATGTAAACTATGATAAAACATGCTATGAACGTGAGATAAAACACGACGAAATACGCGATAAAACCTTGGATGAAAACAATCATGTGACGTGGAACGAAAACATCGCAGAAACATATGTTGTAACTAGTGATGAAATTTGCGATGAAACAAGTGATGAGACAAGTGAAGAAAACTGTGATGAAGCATGCAATAAATCAGTGAGAAAGGCGCCATAGCATCACTGATCAAACTAGAGATGAAATCTGCGATGAAAACCTTTGATGTAATCAGTGTTGGAACAGCCGATGAAACAAGTGATGAAACACTCTAGATACATCGTAGTTTTTATCACTTTCTTCATCACTGGATTCATCACAGATTTCACCGCAGGTCTTTTATCGGTGTTTACAACAATGATTTATACATATGCTGCGTATACATGCACGAACATGAACGCGGGCCGAGCCATGAATTATGGGAAAGAAACGAAGCTACTGGAAAACGGCTCGAAACACCACTTTCGGTTGCCTCATTCTTTTCCGGTAATTCAAAGTTCGGTTCGCGAAAATAGCTACGTGTTTATACGCAGCATTAGGGAACGCCCATACAGTTAGCAGAGCTAGCGATCGCGAATCAAATCGTTCCGCGGCCTTATCGCAGAATCGTTCACCCCTCGCGACTCCTCGCAATGTTCATCAGGGTGGGCCGGAAAATCTTTTTTTAATAGAATTTGGATGGGTATCAAAAGCTAAGAATACTTTCGACCAAATGCAAACGTTAAAAAAAATCATTGACTAATTATTATACAGGATATTCCAAAAGTCAATGTTATCCATTGGGGGGCTGATAGGCTAACTCACGACTTACCAAAATATCTTAATATTATAGCTTTAACAAAATGTTCTTAGTTTTCGAGATATTGGCACTTTTAAGAATTTCAATAATCGACACTAGATCAGTTTTTAGAGTGCCACATTTACATTCTATTTCGTGAAACAAACAGTTTGCACGATTCATGATCTATTTTTTTTAAATTTAGTTAACTTCGACTCACAATTCTATTACAAAAATGTACCACACTAATCTGACAAGTTATTAAAAAAAATATTTTGTGTAGTTTTGAAATATTATAATATTTGCTGCGTTTCACTTCACAAAAAAATGATATTGTTATTTTACTGCAAAAAGAGTTCGAACTTAGAACCACCTTTGATGTTATTTGTGTTTTGTCCAGTTCTAAATAAAACCCGCCATTGTGTTTTCTTTCGAATTTCTAATTATTGATATAATTTCATAGTGAAACAGCAATATCTTTTTTCTTTCCTAAATTAAACATCCCGTGATTTTTCATGGATCTGCGTTAATGACTAAACAAAATACCTAATAGTTGTACTAGGCATAATAATCTATTATATTATATGGAATAATACTATAATATTTTGCATGCTCATTAAAATTAAGTGTTTCACAGAAATAACACTTTTTTTTCTCAGGGCCTACTGTATAAAGCTAATGTAAAAAAAGATCCACCGCACTTTTTAACAAAACTTTAAGTCATAAATGCCAGATTATCCTGTGTCAGATGACGAAGATAATGAAAATACCAATAATAAGTAATAAATATATAAAGAAATAAACAGTAACATGTATTTTTTTTACCTGCTATGTATTGTTATTATTTTACTTTTAAATCAAATTTTCAAACATCGATCTTTTAATAATTCATCACTTGTCCTAACAAAATAGTCATTTTGAAGCAGAAGGACTCAAGTCCATAGTGATTTATTTTTAGGCTTTGCATGTAAAATATTTCATTTTATTATAAACAAAACTAATTGATTTAATAATTTAGAAAAAATCATCAATCAGCATGAATATCTGCAGAAGTTATGAGACCATAATTAGAGAAAATAACAGTTTTGACTCTCCTGAACATTTGGCTTTTTGGACTTGCATCCGTATGCTTCTCAGGTACTGATATTTGCTATTCGACTAAAATACTCTCCCAGTCAGAACAAGGCATTAGGGTATTTTATTTAGTCAATGATCTGCACTGGTTAAGAATTTCTTAACAAGTGCATATCATTCACGTAGTTAAAAAATAACCTACTTTATCTAACTACTTTGTACAATTTAACGTTTTTTTTAAACATAACCCTATTTTGTGAATATTTACCATATACTTTTCTAAAGTGTTCTGATTTATCACTGTTCTGTTTAATCGTGTACCCCACACATAGACGACCCACCCTATTGTTCCCCCAGCCAGTATTCTCTGATTCTTGCTGTATAATTTCCCTACTTGCCTTTGCCACTAGTTCCCTCCGCGCAGTGAGTTGAACACGTCCCCTAGGACCGTCAATCCGCAGTGGTTCACTTATATCGCCCGCGCCGCGATACCTCCCATTTCATTCACTTCACTGACGGTAGACGGTAAATCATAATTCACCTCATAAAGCGACATAATCGACTAGTTCTTATCTGCCACACCTGACGTGGAGTGTTTGTTTTACTATACCTTACACTTAGGTATATCAGCTGAAAAAATAATAATTACTAACATATAGCTAATAAAATTATTAATTATTTCAAAGATTTTAAAATGAAAAATAATTCATTTTTTTATTAAATTTACATTTCTGCATTTTAATAGAACGTAACCTAACCTAACCAAAATTATTTATAGAAAACGAATGTGAAACTACGCGTAAAAGTGAACAAAAAAACAACAATAAACGTATTGAAGCAAAGATAAAATAAAATATTTGCCAAAAAGATAAAATACCTAAATATAAAATAGTTAATGAGATTATTATTATTAATTAAATGATATACAATAGGAAATTATTGCATAAAACATAATAAACAAAAGAAATGGAACAATTGTGTCAGCATTGTACGAGAATTATGTACATACCTACATAATTATCACAAAAAAATACTAATTCCGTTTTTGTGTCTGACTGTAACTCTCATTGAATGAACTTTAGAAGTCGGATTTGCTTTGAAATCAGGTTTATTTTTCAAAATTGAAACTGATTTTAATGAAGCGATAAATGGATAAATTATCTACCTAAAACACACCGAATATTTTTTTTACCAAATTTCGTTTATATAGATGTTACCTAACTACCATAATATAACATTTCTTTACAAGAAAATAACGTTATTAATAAATTAAATTAAAGTATTTTTTTATACATTTTCCAGTGAATTTTACCGCCAGTCCAAAATGTGTGCAATGAAACCCGTTGCAAAGATTCCAATGTCTTCGAACATTAAATAAGTCAGTGTTGTTGAAGTGTTGCACAAGCGTGTCTGTTGTGTGACAATGTTCAGCATCGAGGGCATGGACTTGGACGAGGGTATCCCCGGTCTGGCAGGACCGTCGGGCGCTTCGCCCCCAAGCCCGGCACACTCGGCAGACCTGTTCCTGCTCGACGAGTCCTCCGACAGCAGCCTCTACGGCAGCGACCAGGAGAACAGGCTTCACACCTCCAGCTGCAGCCAGTGAGTTGAACTCCGCTTCATAATTGCTATTTAAAGAATATCTTTTACTTCTTCAGTCGCCGTCATTGATATTGATCAAATCAATTGCCAGTGAGTTGAACTCCGCTTCATCATTTCTATTTGAATAATATCTTTTACTTCTTCAACGCCGTAATTGATATTGATCAAATCATTTGCCAGTGAGTTGAACTCCGCTTCATAATTGCTATTTGAAGAATATCTTTTACTTCTTCAATCGCCGTCATTGATATTGATCAAATCAATTTCCAGTGAGTTGAACTCCGCTTCGTCATTGCTATTTGAAGAATAACTTTTACTTCTTCAGTCGCCGTCATTGATACCTATTGATCAAATCAATTGCCAGTGAGTTGAAGTCCGCTTCGTCATTGCTATTTGAAGAATATCTTTTACTTCTTCAGTCGCCGTTATTGATACCTATTCATCAAATCAATTGCCAGTTAGGTGAACTCCGCTTCTTCATTGCTATTTGAAGAATATATTTTACTTCTTCAGTCGCCGTCATACCTATTGATCAAATACTGAACTCCGCTAATAGGTGAACTCCGCTTCTTCATTGCTATTTGAAGAATATCTTTTACTTCTTCAGTCGCCGTCATTGATACCTATTGATCAAATCAATTGCCAGTGAGTTGAACTCCGCTTCGTCATTGCTATTTGAAGAATAACTTTTACTTCCTCAGTCTCCGTTATTAATATTGATCAAATCAATTGCCAGTGAGTTGAAATCCGTTTCTTCATTGCTATTTGAAGAATATCTTTTACTTCTTCAGTCGCCGTCATTGATACCTATTCATCAAATCAATTGCCAGTGAGTTTAACTCCGCTTCGTCATTGCTATTTAAAGAATAACTTTTACTTCTTCAGTCTCCGTTATTGATATTGATCAAATCAATTGCCAGTTAGGTGAACTCCGCTTCTTCATTGCTATTTGAAAAATATCTTTTACTTCCTCGGTCGCCCCCCACTTTACAACTTAAATTTTGAACATCACTTTTATGTTCTACCTCCAGAGTAATTACAAAAAATGAGGATTGGAGTATACTATGTCCATTCGCCAATACTAATGTTTGATTACTCCATAGGTACATTTAATTTTTTCATACGACAATTCTAAATTTTCTCATTTGTAATGAAGAATTTTCATTTTTATTTTATTATTATTTCTTAAATCCTTATGTATGTGATTGTCAAATTATTATTGCATGATGTGTCATAGGATGAAACTACTGCTGGTTTGGTGTATTTCCGTCCAGATTACGGATATAGTATAAACCAACATTAAATATGGTAATGGTACAAACCAACATGATTTTTTTTGCTATTTTGTTTAAAAAGTATTATTTTACTGTCTTGATTATGCTTTTATTCAAATAAAAATTCAACAAATTATGTTGTTCTTTTACTTAAAGGTAGATTAACCCTTTTATTTTATATTATTATTTATAACAATTAATTTGAAGTTAAATAAACAAAAAATGTATTTTTTAAACTTCAAACCTCGTTTTCTCAATACGAGTTTTTGTGATCATAGTACAAACCAACCCTCAGCAAGCGAAATGTCTACAACCACAGCTGCTCTACAGTATCCATGGTTCTGCGCAGCATGATTAGATCCAAGGACAACGACGCTCCATACGTTGATGGTCTTGATATTCACTGGCCTCCGTGTATCCTGACACTTCACCCTCACAGTATCGTTGTGATCGTTGTAGAGTGCAGGGTTAGCGTGCTGATGAATTTCTGCAAAAATGTTTTTTAAAGCGGTGATTCTTCGCGGAGATCACAACTTACTGGAAACGCAAGTTGTTCAGATGTCTAGGTATGTTGGAATAATGTAAATGTTTTACTGTAGGTGAAATGATTTATAAAGGAAAATTGTTGAGTTGCTCGATATTGTTGCGGAATGTAAGGATACTGTTCTTTTTTCAACTAAAGAAAGAGAAAATAGACCCTCTGCGTGTGTACGTTTTCGGTTTTAAAAATAAATTGTGATGAAGAAAAAGAAGTATTGTTTTCCTGCTGGGACCCATCTGCCGCTGGTGTTCTCGAATCAAGATAGTCAGAAACACGGCGGTTTGGGGAAAAATACTTACTTTACATTATAACATATCCAAGTGTCGTCGTCGTACATCGCCGCGAGGATGTTCCGCCGAATAATAAAAAAAAATTTTTTTCATTCAAACGCATCAATGAGATCACTGCTCGTCTATATATGGTATACATCAGCAAATAAGTGCATAATCTATACTGTAAATAAATTAGTTTTATATCCATACATATTTTTGAAGTCAATTTTAACATTTGTAAAAATTGCACATTTTTTTTTTTAATTATTATAATTTTGGGGGTCCAATTGTCGGGGATCAACTGTTGGATCATCCGTTATACCAAATTGTTCATATTAATAATAATAATTAGGTTTCAGTTGTTGACACAATTTTGAGGCACTGAACCTGTTGTATTGCGCATTGCCTAATTGTATTAAATTAAAGAAAAACCTAAATAATGCTGGTAAATAATGTTGGAATTTTTTTTGATTTGATGTGTTACATAATATATTAGTTATTACAGCTGACTAATATCTTCGATATTTTACGAAGTAAAATTAATATTACGTAAACATTACTAAATTATCAGCCTACGTATTCGTTTATAGTTTTACTGTTTTATTTTTATCAATATATTGTCTACACATTCTCGCCAAGCCGTAATTATTGAACCTGAGTAAATAATTATTTAGCATGAACTATGAACTTAGGAATGAATAATCTCCAAAATTAAAGTATTAGTTCTCTAAATACATTCTCATAGATTATTTAGATGGCTTTCTATATTCTGCATCCATGTTCGCTGTAATATGTTGTGCACGTGGTTGTGCGTATTGCGGACTGAAGATAATTGATGCATAAGATTTTGTAATATCTTTTTTGCTAAAGTGACCATCGCGACACGACCAATTCAATTCTTATATTTTCACAGATATTCAAAAATATGAGAACTCTACCAAATGATTTTATGACTGCCCCAACCTTAGAATCGACTGTCCTAACCCCACGATAATAATATATTACTTTATACCAAGTGTATCGATTTAATCTCTGGTAATGTCAGGTGTACTTTGTTCTTGCAGAACACCTGTCATTGTATCTGGTTCATTTAAATTATTAGGGGTTATTTCCCAATCGATCGATTGTCGTCAAATGATTTTATCAAGTCCTATTTATAAATCATTTTTACAAATATTTTTGAATTTTTGTGTAACTGAACCTAACGCCCGAATTTCAGTGTTAAAGTATGAACAATTATTTTTGTTGGCTCAAATCGAATGTATTTAGATTGATGAAATATAGAATTTGATAACAATTTACCAAACACCGGGTTAACCACTCGAGCGCTTTTTGCGCTCTATTTACAAAACCTCGGATTGCTTTGTTGCCAAAATGTGGCAAATTTTCAAATTTTTAAATTTATTAAAACGACTATATAATATAGTGTACATTCAAAATATAACAAAAAAATATTCTCTAGATTCTTTAAAATGTTTTAAGGTTAAAGATTTTTTTTTTTTTTTAAATGCCACAAATATGTGATAATAAACAAAAGATAGGAGAATTCATTGGCTACACAGAACTATTAATTAGTTTGTATGTCTCCATATTCAAATTCGGAGGTATAATTTTTTTTCATGTGGGCGGAAAAAATTTCTTTAGCAATCCGAGAAAAAATATTATAATTGCTCTGACGCTTTATTACGGTTTATAATATCAACATATTATAAATATGCTTCTTGGAAATAATTCTGAAATTAGCACAGAGTTGAAACGGAATGTTTCATAAAATTTTTCTTTGTGACTATTGGCTTTGTATTTTTATTTATTTATGGTTTTTAAATAGATACAGAGTTACATTAATTACGTATGTCCTATAACAATCCTTACACATACGAGTATATAAATAAAAATACTTTTTATTTTTACAGAGGAATAATTTATATGTACATTACATAGTAACATTTAAATTTTATAATTTTGTTTCCATATTTTGATTTAAGGGTATATCCCCATAAAACCCAATCCCTGTATGTATGGGAGTGTTACTTATTTAGTTATTAATAAGATTTTTTAATCCTGCTATTGTTATTTTAGTTTTAAATTTTTAATATACATTTCAAAAGTTTATAATTGGGGGGTTAAAGGACTTACTTTAAACCTTGATTCCCAACATTATTCATGGTTAAATGTGATTAAAGTTTGGTCTCCAGTGACTTTTTAACGGTAACTTAAATTTTTTTGTGAAAATACTAAGACCCATTTTGGAAAAACCAGTAAATGTTACTTTTTGAAAATGTATGTATTTCATGACAATAAAAAAACAATTGAAATATAAATATCATAAAGAAATGTCTTCCTTGAAGATTTGAACGGAAACCTAGGTCGACACTACCTTAGTACCTTTTGGTTTTAGCCCATTTAGTACGCCCTCTGTCAATTTTACACTTCCTTATAATATATATAATAATAAAATATCATAATGATATTGAACTCCTCGAATATTAAATACATATGGAAACCGTACTCTTGAATACCATATACCAGTGATTTTCAATCAAATCAATAAAAACTTAAAATTTTAATAAAAAATAAGAGACCATGCCCTAAAATGATAAAGCTGTGGTTAATTAACGAAAAATTCATGTATCTTTGAATATCTTAATGTAGCTGCCTACATATCTCGATATTGGATAGGTATATTGAGATGTTTTATAGATTTTAAAGACGTAATCTAAATTATCTAATAATTACAACGTGATCTTTTCTAATGTTTCCTTAATTCTGTAAATGTATTTACAAATATTTCCTAATGTATCATATTAAGAATGTTTAATTAAGAACCTACAGATAAGCTGCCATATGACAGCTTTGTGGGACTACCCTAAATTTGTACTAATGTTGTTATCTAATAAATAAATTATTAAAATCGATTTTTGGTACGTCAGATTTTTTATTTAAGAAACACGCCCTCATCACATTTCTTGTGTTCTTCCATTCTACGATTTCTGTGGAATAAAAAAACATTTATATTTTTAAATAAATTCCAATTATAATTAAATATTTTACTTTATATGGAAGATTATTTAGAATACTTCATTTAGGCACTAGGCACGTAGCTACGTATTGTCTTATTGAACATTTATTTAACACAATTAATTGATTTTTGAAATTCTTTGAATCCTGATTAGTTTTACTCTGCTACAAATTTTCTACTATTTTCCTATATTTTCATAAAATGAGGAGGTGGCCCAAATTTAGAAATTTAATTTGTTGTATATTAAAATTAAAGTATCGGGCAACACAGGTGTAATTTCAGTAAAGTTAAATGATCGTTTTTTTATGTATGGTTGGGGTACCCGGCTGGGGTAGTTTACGTAGCTGGGGTAACCGACTTCGCTCAAGACAATGTTCCAAAAAAATGTTCCCTGATCTTAAATGCTGTCAAACACTCTAGCTGGGGTACCCGGCTTTGCTCAGAGATCTGTAATTAGATTGTGGAATAAAAAGATAAACTTTAAAATTAAGATAATTGTTTTATTGTTAACATATTCTAAGTATTTACAATACTTGTTTATAAACAAAAAAAATCATTTTGTTACCCGGGGTACATATCTATGTATTTTTTTTTTAATTCCTAATCGTGAGCAAGCTACACATAGCTGACCGTGAGAAAAGCAGTTTAAAGCTTGTTAAAGTTTGTCCTTGCGCTTTGTAAATTGTAAAACTATAGGCTAATTTGATTGGAAATTGCAGTCTTTTCAATTGGAGTGGCAGTTCAGTAGAGATCAGTGGTATTCTGGGAATAAATACTGTGTGTCCTTTGTCCTTTCCAGTCAAAAGTTAGGCTTCGATTATATTATTCGATAGCTGTTTGACGATCATCCTTGTTTAAAAATTCTGTAGAGAAGTTGATCCTTTTTTCAAAAACATTGAAGATAGTGTCAACTTCCATATAACACCGTGTTGATCGATTTGAATATTCTCTCTTCACCGGAAATTTTCTTTTGAACATTTAAATTGATAACATCGACAATATAATAGTTGCCAAAATTGCCCTTTGAAATAGCCACTCCGGATTGGTACAGTTGTGAACAATGTTTGGATAAATTTGGTCGATGAGTTCGTTTTCAGCAGTGTCTATGTTGCAGAAATCACTGTTGAGTTCAATGAGGCCAGTCGCCTGGTCAGTAGGTTATGTGCCTTCTCCTATTTGTAATTTGTTTTTAGCAAAATGTGCTGTTGCTTCGTCTTTCGATAGTTGATCTCTCATATTTTTGGTTAGTTGCAGTATTTGTATGTGCGGCCATAGATGTGATTTTTTAAAGCTTGCTTTGATTTCGTCTGCTAGTGTTGACTTGTGGATAACTGGACGTGTTTGTCGAAAATGCTTGAATGCAAAAATGGACTTACCATGCAAAATATCGTAAAATTTATTTATTTGAACAATTCTTTATCAAATCTCACATTTTAATTGTCAAATGTCGTATCAAATCACATATTTTTGGTTAGTTGCAGTATTTGTATAGATGGCCATAGATGTAATTTTTTTTAAAGCTTGCTTTAATTTCGTCTGCTAGTGTTGATTTGGGGAAAACTGGTAGTGTTTGTCGAAAGTGCTTGAATGCAAAAATGAGCTTACCATGCAAAATATGGCCAAATTTATTTATTTGAACAATTCTTTGTCAAATCTCACATTTTAATTTTAATCCACCAAATTGGTTAATTTGAACAATTCTTTGTCCAATATTGTTTAACCTATTGATATATTTTCAAAATAACGTTGTCGGAGCAACGAAACGAAAGCGGTTAATTTGAACAATTCTTTGTCCAATATTGGTTATAGTCCAGTACTATAACCTATTGATATATTTTCAAAATAACGTTGGCGGAGCAACGAAACTTTCATAGATTTGATTCTGTTCTGGACAGCGGATTGTTTAGAGCTTCGGTTGCCAAAAGCTGGCTGGTTGTATTAGCAGCAACTTCAGCATTGACAAGCAGTCATCCACCCAATCTATCATTACATCCCTAATGAAGATGTGTGAACTTGCAGGGATTCCTTCTACCGCAGTTGCTCGCGTCGCAGCCACAGGCGTCGCTCCAAGTGCCCGCAGCAGCAGATACAGCAGAGGCAGGCGGCCAATCTGAGAGAAAGACGCCGCATGCAATCCATTAACGACGCCTTCGAGGGCCTTCGGGCGCACATACCCACTCTACCCTACGAGAAGCGCCTATCCAAGGTGGACACTCTCAAACTGGCCATTGGATATATCAACTTTTTAGGAGAGTTGGTGAGTACAAGTTTACTAGTAAATAACTTAATTACATTATTAAAAACTAATAAAAAAAAAATATGTATATTAATAGAAACTTATAAGAATAACAGCTTAATTATATTAGTGTGTGGAACTTCAATGGTTGATGTGGCAAAAACTTCCAAACGAATATCGAAGACTTTTGCGTCTTGATTCTTAAAGTCTTGAATTTCGGAATCTTTTCCGTCGTGATTCTTAGGTCAAAGCTTTTACTTCCAGCCTCCAGTATTATTAAGATCATTAATTTCTACCAGTGGAGTTTTGAAATAATTCAATCCTTTCGCATACGGTGATGATGTTGAAATTCCCGCTTAAAACAGGCTTGATTTAAGCAAACAAATAACGTTGCCAAAATGAATGTTTTATTTTATTTTGTGAAGTTCTGGCACAGATATTATTTTCTTATTATTATCTAAAAAGATGATTTTTACACATTATACAGGATGCCCGGGGGTAAAGAGCATTAAGAACTTTGGAGGATGATTCTACTTGTTGGTAGGAGTAAAAAAGATTAATAACTTTTTCCGAAATTCCAACTTGGTTTCCCATACAAAAATACGTACCTATTAAAAATCCTTGGAAGGTACAATCTGCCGATCAATTTGCTGTGAATCAGCCGGGCACGATTGTGGCGACGTTGGAATGTCGTGATTGCCCGCATCGTAATTGTGGATAATAAAAGTGCTAGCCGCACACGCCGTACTAATTATATCTTTTTACCAAAAAGGTGGAATTTCGAAAAAAGTTATATGTCTTTTTTACTTATACTATCATGTAGAATCACCTCCCGAAGTTAATACATTTTATCCCCGGATACCCTGTATGAACATTTTGTACCCACGTACAAAAAGTTTGGAATTAGTTGATTTTGCACTTCAAACCATTTAAAAAAATAATAAATAAAAAAAATGGTCATTAACAGACAGGCCAAGATATTACTGGCAAAATTTTATTTATAATATTTCTAAGCGATATCTTTATCAAATCAAAAACACGTAATTTTGAACTACTTCATTGCATCGCTTCACTGTCCAAAAATAAGACACGATTTCGTATTTTTTAATAATGTTCCAAGTAAGAATTTGTCCAATACCATTATATTTCTAAAAGATAATTTTCTTTTAGGTGCGGAATGATAAAACATTGAAAGATCCGGCCCTCGGTACTGGCTTGTCCAGGTCCCTGAAGAGAGACGAACCCAAGAAAATAATCGTCAAAGGTAAGAAACCCAATATATGTACACACAGTCGAACAAGTCTACGAGTACCTACTAATTTCGCTAAATTTTCTATATAGACTTTTACAGAGAGATTTTGGGTTAGCAGAGTACTATTAAAGTATATATTTTTAATTTAGTAGGCGGATATTGGTACCGCCGCTTAGGAAACAGTTAACCAACACCAATGCCATAGGCCACACCAAGTGGTTCTATACTGTTGGTTCATCGGGTGACATGTGTTGGAGAGACTGGTTGAGAGAGAACTTTTAACTTTTCCAACCGGACCCATCGCCTTTCACCGCAGTGGGAGTATGGATTCATAATATGTCCATCACTCCTGGAATTATTATACACTCCTGGACATATTGACCCCAGATCCCTATCCACCTCTCATGTATTTTTTTCCTCTCCTGTCTTTTCTTGAAAAGTCCCTCCACACTCCACACAGCATCTCCAAAGAAGACAGGCCCTGGGGGATTTTTTTTCTTCAGCACCACCCTTGTGGAGTTAATGTAAAAAAAAATGTGTACAACGACATTAACTTTCTCATTACTTCTTATATTCTACCATTTTTAAGATTTCAGTCCCCTTCTTATTTTATTTTGAAAATTACTGGAAAACGGCTTTTATTTTTTAAAATTACGTAAGTTGGTTGTCAATTTCCACTAGATCTATTTCTGCTCCTAAGAGAATGAGATGATTGTTTATTGTGTTACAGCACCTTCATCAACATCACGCCCCTATGTTCTACACTTCATACCACAAATTATACATATGTACACTATATTTGCTCTGGATAGGGTGCGAAGTTCTTTGCGAAGGTGGCATTAGTGCGAGTGGTATGCGCATTGTACTGTGCGCACTCACCCCCTGAATCACCCCTGTTTCCTCTCATGTATAATATAATTGAATATGTCAGATTAAAGCGTTTATTTCTGCTGGCGATATGTGTAATGTATGGCAAATTGAATAATTATTTATTTCATTGTGGCGATTTACTTGCTTTATTTTTATGAAGTGTTCTATGGCGACTGTACACAGTGGCGGCTGGTAAAATTTGTGCGAAAGAAAAATAATTAATAAAAAAACCGTAAAAAAACATTATTTATTTATAACCGAGAAAACATATTACAAACCAAACCAAACTAAAGAAATTTAGATTTTATCTCTATTACGAAAATATTATCAGCAGCAATTGTCTCTGAAAATTATAAAAATATTTGATGGAAATTGTTTTACGAGTTTTTTATGTTGCAATGGAATAAGATACCTATTCTAAGCATGCATCTGATGTTAAGGAGAAGCAATAATAATAATTTTCAAAATTTAGTTTTATTAGATTTGTCAAAGAATTTATATATAAAAATGCAAAAATCAATAATTTTAAATTCATGTAGGATTACGAAAGTTTTTAAAAATATTTATATTGAGGGATCAGTAGGATTTATCGGTCCAGTTAGGAGTTCTACCGAGCCGAACCCTCTGATATGAAAATATCTGGAGTCGGTGAATTATTTTCCCATTTGGTGTCTCGTAGGTTGACATGTTGTTCTTGTATTGTTTTGTATTTATTATACTTATATAGTACACTTGCATAGCATGGATTGACTAGATGATCATTTGTTGAAAAGTGTGTGGAAGGATTAATTTTTTTCTGTGGGGAAGATTTAACCCGGACTTAAAGTCATAATATAAAAATAATTGGATAATTTGTAGAGCGCTGTTTTTGTGAGAAATCACCCCAATGGCTCTGTACATTATTTTTATTACTTTTTTGTTTTGTTTTTTTGTTTGTTTGTGTTTTTTTTTGTTTTATGAATTCTTAGGCTCTATCTAAGTTTATTATTTACAATACGAATACAAACAAATACCAAGTAATGCAAAATCATGTGTTTTTGGTTTGAAAAATTGATCGCATAGAAATATTATAGATGCTTTAATTAAATGCTGCGAGTAGAACTCATTTTGGCATTTGAAATAATCGTTTGTTTTGTTGTTGAAGTTTTTTTGTATCATTTCCATAAAAACTGCTTTAAAGTTCAAATTCTCCTATTTATAAAAACCCCTATTCGGTAATATTTTTACAATTTGGCAAATTAAGTTGTTTAGAAAACATTATATTTTTTGTATTTGTACCTGAGTTTAGCTAAATATAACACTATATAATTTTGGAGATTATATTTTTTTGCATAAATCAAAAAAGCAGCTGGTGTTAAAAGGAAATTTAAACCTTATCGCTATCTACATAAGGAGTCTTATTATCAGCGACCCAATTCCAAATTTTGCACGACCAAATATTATATAAAATATATAAACTTGCACCAAAAATTTATGAAGATGTACAACCGTATATTATACATACATTTCTCGTATTAACCTACACTATATTATTATTTTTACGCTATCTGCAATTTAAAAACTGCTTTCCGTTTTTTTTCTTTCTCTTTTATTATAATATATTATTTTTTACTTAAATTTACCTTTATACATACATATAATGTTAACTTCTTTAAGTTTACCATTTTTTAATATAAATATTGTGTTTCTGTATCATATACTAATCATGTAAAAACTCATCAGGACGTTGAAAATGAATAAATATTGTAATTGTATTAAATATTTTTTTTAATAAAATATTTATTTAGTTTGTATTATGTGTAATTTGGGAACATTTATCGAAATGCTGTTGACTAAAGACTTTATAAATTAAATGTAATATTTTTTTTTTATGTAATAGGATCAAAATGAATTCGATATACGGCAAAACAATTCTTCCCAAGGCAACAGTGCAAATCAAAAACGCCACTAACATACATCATCCCTTTCAAATATATAGAACGAACTTACGATTAATTAACTATAATAATTACAACAACAAATTGTACACAGCCAAAACAATAATTCCGAACACAATATAAACATTCATCATGAACAACTTCACCTGTACGTCATTTGATGCCCCTCTCAATAATACACTCAATATGTTCCCCAGGAAAACTCTATTTTATTTAGGGTATTAAATTCATTATTACATGCGGGGTGACCCCGTGGGGAGAGTGGGGTGACACCCTCCCCCGGCAACAATGGCAGAACTGTATTATAAACCTATTAAGTTGGATTCTGCAGTGGGTTTGAATAATAATATTATTCTTTGCGTCATACAAAGGAACTAAAAAAAAATCTCGATTAACCGCAGCCGATTTAGAATTAATTTTAATATATTATTTGGGTTAAGTTATTTGAGAGTATTAAAAATAAGTTTTGTTATGATGATTTGTTTTTTCCTTCTTCATTATGCTTGTGCGAACTAAGGAATATATTATCTTATCTGAAAAAGGTTGAATTTTGAACACGAAAATAAAACTTCTTCAATCTTTGCAAAATCACTTTGTGGCGTCAGTTTTAATTAAATGAAACAAATAATGTTGTGTATTATCCTGACGAAGAAACCATTGGTTTTGAAACATATATACATACATTTTTAAATTATAAATATATATATTTATAATTTATATATATTTATAATTTAAAAATGTATGTATGTATGTTTCAAAACCAATGGTTTCTTCGTCAGGATAATACACAACATTATTTGTTTCTTTTACTGAAACTGACGCCACAAAGTGATTTTGCAAAGATTGAAGAAGTTTTATTTTATATATACATATTATTAACACATAATGATTATATAGTGGTTTATACAAAGTTGTTTTATTTTCATTTATCGAAAATAAAAGCTTACTTTATAATCTGTTGGTTTTAGTAATAGATTTACAAATGTCATGAAAGCGCAAACGGTTGGAAAAATACGGAATCAAGAAAATACTGAAAAAAACTAACAACGATTTATTATTAACCGTTAAATAATAATAATTAATTTGCAACTTTATCGTGCAAAATATTTTTTTCCTGCTCGATGTGATTGTGCTTGATAGGATAGGGGCTCGGGCCATCTAGGTGATATCATTAAACTCAAAAAAGGTAAACAATTCCTATTCGCTGAGCACACAAATTTATTATCCAGGTATTTTGATGCTTATAATAACGATAAGCTAGATAGATGATGTTTGCGAGTGATTTCTTTTTAGTCTTCCGAAGGTAATGACAATGCGTGTTGAACAAGTCTTGTTTTGGCCTAGGTTATTTCGTTTCACTGTCAGTGGGGGATTGTGACGTTTTGGTGTGTTTGTATGAAGAATGTGCTTAGGATCGTGAGTCCATAAGTGCTGATATAATAACGCACATGTAAGGGAATATCGGGTTGCTCTTCGACCGTATTATTCGGTCGCGTAGATTTTATTTTAGATTTTACTGCTTTAAATGTCAAAATTATAATGCAAGTTTGTGTTATATTTTTAGTGTGAGTGCACTAATAATTTAGATGAAACGAAACGATTTATTTTTATAAAATCAGCCGTGCTATGAAAAATATTACCACTGCAAGGGCGGATTGAAGTCGAATTTCGGTAGGTAGGTATTCCCTTTATACTGCATTATTGTAAAAGTAATGGTGCCTTTTTCTCCCAATGCATATTATAAATATGTAGAAGCATATCTATTAGCATCTTTTTTTCTTTTCGTATTCATTATTTTTTTTTTTAAAAAGCTGCACCTACATAATAAAATTATCAGTATTTAACGCGATGCAATGCAAAAAATGCAAAATCATTCAAAATCACTTTATTGGTTTTAAAATTTGATCGCTTAAAAATATTGTAGATGTTTTAAAAATACTGCGAATAGAACACATCTATATCAAGTGATTAAAAGTAATTATTTATCTCGTTTCGGATATGGTTTTATTGTATAATGGGGGTAGAGTTAAGTTATTTGAAATATGATCGGAAACATTTTAATATTTGTGCATGAACTTCACAAAATAAGAGAGTATTGATAAATACGTGAGTAAGCATCGTTACAGCATCAAAATAACATCGTCAATAGTTGATTCGATATCCTGGTATTGTCAGTTTTTAAAATAGTTAAAATACATATTGTTCAAATTTCTTAGCCGCCGGATATCCTCTTAAAGCTGTGTTGCATGTGTCAAGTGAAATTGATGGCAATGTTAATATGAGGTAAAACTATTCGTCTGTCAGTGGGTTCAACACGGCTTGTTAAAACTTTTTACCTTCGGAAGACTAAACAGCAATCATTCGGAAACATCATCTATCTAGCTCATCGTTATTATAAGCATCAAAATAATTGGATAATAAATATCGGATAAAGTATTTTCATTTGATAAAAAAATTCAGCATTCATCAAACAATCACAAATTTTCTTCTATTCCACGCGGCAATTAACAATGTAATGAAATGCAAAAGAACAAAATAGTAAAGTGCACTCCCCCCCCCCATTAAATCGTCCTTATGAAGTGTTTACCGTGGTCCGGGGATGAGCGGCATTAATTCGCCCAACAAAGGCCTATCTGAGTGTTGTTATTCTAAGATCTGCGCGTTTGGGGGGGTCGCGCCCCCTATCGGTGGGTTTCGTTCCACGTGCAGTGAGTGGCGAATAGTGATGTAACGGAGTGGGGTCGACAACCAAAAAGGGAACAATATATGTAATCTAATATAATGCAGCGGAATCTTGGAAGTGCAAATTACCCTTTTTTCCGAAATACGATGGTGTTGCAACTCGTCAGATAGACTATTTGTCGATGAAAGTGCATTATATCAATCAACCAACATTTGGCGGCAATAATGCATTCACACTTGGACATTAATTAACCTACCTGGGAATTATCAGAAGCCTGTGTTTGCGGCCTCGCGTGAAATTCTCCGGGACATAGAAAGCACTTCATACACGAAATAAATGTCGGCCTTACGAACTCCGGATTCGTCCCGATTTGTAGCGTGGTTGATTCCGATCACTGGGTAGGAAGGTTCAAACCTCAGTCAAACCAAATTTTTCAAAGACATTAAGAAAAAAGATTTATTCAAATATCGACCCAACACCTTGCTATTGCACCGCAGTGGGAGGGATAGATTCAAACGTTTGTCACTCCTGGACGCATTGATCCCCAGGTTCCTCCTCATCCCTTAAACCTTTTTCCTTCCCAGAACTTCCTCTCCTTTATATCTCTTAAAAGACTAATGTAGAGCTAATGCAGAAAAAACTCACAAAGGAGGGGTAGGGGTTCGCGGAAGGTGAATGAAGGAGGGAGTGGATTGCGGGGAAGGTGGAATGGGAATGCGAAAGGGGGTTGGGGAGCGGGTTTAGGGACGCATGGGAAAGGACACGCAAGGAGATACCATTTCCTTAAGTGGTAAATCAAATAAAATTTATTAAATTAAATTAATCTTAATTTTATTATTTATATTTATTTTAATCTTTGAACGCTCTTGTTAATAAATAAATAATTTATTACATCGATAGCTATTTAGTTCAACACCCCTGCGTAGAATTGGTCGCGGTGGTGAAGGAAGGTAGCGAGTAGCAAGCGCCCCCTAATCGCTGATGCGTCTCTGCACGTGCAGCCCGCGCCCTTCGTTTAGCGGGGCCGGCGGGGCTATCGGGTCTATTTGCAGTGCGACGCGGTGCGGCGGTTGCGTGCTGCGGGGAGACCTGCTTATTGCTCCGTACTCATCACCGTCACGCATATTTTTCGACAATTTATTGTTAATTGTTTAAATTTATGTTGATGTCCCACTTCACAAGAACTTCCCTGGGTTGGGCAGCTTTTGAGGCTGTAGGAAGCAATTTATTAAGGAGTCTTAAAGAGGCTAGTTCCATTTGTGAGCCAACTAACATTATAAAAAAAAATTGACAGGCTGTTATCGTCAAGCCGAAGCTTAATGTAAAATTACAATTTAGGTTAACCTTTACTACAAATCGGGATACATTATGAATAACAAAAAATATGCTTTCGATAAATTGAAACTTTCTCTATTGTTTCGTTTTTTTTTTTTTATAGAGAATACCTCACAAGAGTCCCAACTGCTCCCGTCTGGAGCCAGTGAGACTATGGCATCCCCAATTGGGGTATGTTGTGAGGCTGAAGGAAAGTGGGGAAGGGAAGGAGATGGGGAAGAGGAGGGTAGGAAAGTACCTGGCTATTCAGATCTAGTCACTAAACACGGCTAAAGCCATTATTAAGCAACGTCTCAATTCTGAATGGTGGTCTTACACCAGGGCGATACTGAGAGTATCTTCCACTCTGGAACGTGCCGCAAATGTAGTATATATTATTTTTATTAATTAATTGTGAAATAACACAAATTAATCAAATAAAATTTATTTGCGCACGCCGGGTTCGAACCCGCAACCTTCCGATTGGGAGTCAAGTGTTGTTACCACTCGACCACGGACGGTCGTCAAACGGTTCGTTGAGTAGAACTAAAATTGGATTGTGAATAACTTCATAAAAAGACGTACGGGTAATAAAACCACTATGAAGTGCATGAAGGCATATGGAAACAACTTTAAAAAATACATTTTCGAAAATTAAATCAAAACTGTTTTGCGCTTGAAATTTTGCGTTTCTAGACTCCATTTGCCAAGCGATTTTTATGCCTATTATCTATATTCGTGGCGATACAAGATTATACACAGTTTTAGCTTGTGGTTTCCACTTAAGAAATCAACTGTGAACAGGTGTTCGGTTCGTGTCCTCCAAGCTTCGCTTACGTGCACCGATGCACAGGGATCAATGCTGATCGCTCCTTAGTGCAGGCTCCATTACAATACCCGTAGACCGACTCATAACCACTTCACGTCTGTGCAAAGGTTAATAACGGATTGTCAATCAGACTGACCGCCCTCCTTTGTACTACAATTGAAGAATTTGCTAGACCTTTAAAAAAGACGTCCGGTTTCCAGGAAGCCAGGTTTACTGGAGCTTTCGTGGAACGTCGATACTTACTCCAAGCATTTCAATGTACAAGTTTATCAGACTTGTTCTTAAGTCTCTCCTACTTTGTACGGAGATTTAGAGACCCTTGATCACACTTATAGTAGTCAATAATATCCACAAAGAGAACTTGACATCGAACGACATCCATGGTCCTGACCGAGGAAACAGAAATCTAGATATTCCTACACTTATAAAAATCAATAATATCCACAAAGGAAGCATGAAATCGAACGATATCCTTTGTCGTGATCGAGGAAATAGAATTCTAGGAATCCCTTCAGGAACATTTATCTACTATATCTTCACTCGAAATAATTCCCGCATCTTTCTTGAATACATATATATCTTGGAAGTGGAAGTGGACTCACTTCCCGACATCAGATGGAACTAAAACTCGGCAGATAGACTCGCTGTCGATGACATTGCATTAAATAAATTTTTGATGACACTCACACACACACACGCGCACCCACAAGCATTTTTTTTATGAAATTGCCTACTGGTCGGCCAAAGCGATGGCACATCTATATCAAAAATTGAAAAACCTACTATAGTAAAATCCTTAATTTTCATCGCTTAAATTAAATAATAACATTATTGAATATGTAAAAGAAAAACTTAAAAAGCAGTTATAACAATTCATCATAGATAATTTATAATGTTAAATAAAACATTTAAAAAATATTACAGAGTGATTATTTTTTCTCACATATATTATCATTATATATGTGGCGATAACTAACAAATAATAACTAAAATATATCATAATACATCATCAAACTTTTAGATTTTATAGCTGATAAACTGCGTGTTTATTTACTAAAATATTTAGCCCCTCACAGCACGTGTTCGAAAAATCCAATTCTCCTACTGATAATGCCATATGTAATCATCTCTGAACCTTCAAATACGTATCAATAAATAAAACAAGCACCCCGCGAACTGCTTCCGGCACCCATGGCCCGGGCACTATCTATTAGCGATTGCATGTCCGACAGCGGGGTTACAACTAGGGTCACTGCCAAGTGTTCTACTCACACATCTAACCCTTCCAAATTTTTTATATATACGTATTTGTTTTATACATATAGCCCCCTTACTTTGAGTAAGTCCACCCTTCCACATTCACTTACATTTAGATCGTCACACCGGATCATGAAAGTAATAGTGCGTGTATTGTGTTATTGATCGATTATAATCATTTTGTACCTAGGAAAAGGAACATTTTTTATTATATTATGCTATATAATAATTTTAACATTTTAAAAAGATAGATGTTATAAAATATTAGTTAAAAAGATATGTAGATGCATATTTTCCAAACATCACATAACAAATTAAAAATCAGTTTATAAAATTTACCGACCCATTTTTAGACAAATTTCCTGTTTCTTCAAATTTTCCGAAGAAATTAAGAAGGAATTAAAGGAAAGAAGCATTAATTTAAAAAACAAACAAAAAAAATCCAAGAATTGAAAAACATAACATGATATCAAAATTAAAATATCTTATTAAAGCCTATCTAAAATGGCCTCCCCACAATTCAACATCTCATCTCTGAATTTTAATTTTTTTAATTTTTCTGAAAAATAAAATTTTTTGGATTTAAAATTTTTACAATTTGAAAAGTTTCCTAACTTCAAAAATAAAATTAAAAGCCTCATCGAAATAAAAATCTTCAAATAAAAGCCTTATCGAAAATGGCCTCCAAACGATTCAACATCTCATCTAAGTATGAATTTTTTGAAAAATAAAATTCTCCCGGATTAAAAGTTTTCAAACTTTAAAGGTTTTTGTAAAAAAAAACCCCCATCGGTTTTCGACCATTTTCAATCTTCACATAATATATATATTATATATTTTTTTAATTCAGCATTTTTAAAGAAGATTTTTTTTTCGGTAAAATAAAGGATCCAAAAACCGCGAAATGAAAGTTTTGAAACTTCAAAAAACAAAATCAAAAAGTTAAATGTTTAACCTAAAATAACGTTTTCAAAATCAAATATTAAAATTGTTTAGGACCAGTTGTTTCGGAAAATTTCACGTTTGAATTTCCCTCAAATCGACATTCACCGAGAAATTGGGTTGTTTCAACCTCCGTCAGAAGAAATTTCATCGAAAATTCCATAGGACCAGTTGTTTCGGAATTCCCTTAAAATTTGAATTTCCTTCAAATTTGAATTTCCTTCAAATCGTCATTCACCGAAAAATTGGGTTGTTTCAATTTCCGTCAGCAGTAAATAACGTTCGATAAATTTGAAAATTTTATTCAAGTGTTCCCCACCGAATCACAATTTTGACGTCTGCGCATGCGCCTCCCATTATTTCGCTAACCGTCCGGACCCGGCTGGTCCCTATGGAATTTTCGATGAAATTTCTTCTGACGGAGGTTGAAACAACCCAATTTTTCGGTGAATGTCGATTTGAAGGAAATTCAAACGTGAAATTTTCCGAAACAACTGGTCCTAAGAAAAATACCATTATAAATTTTGGCGAGCCACAAAGTTAATGCTTATTACAAATATGTTAAAAACTTAAACTAAATGTGTCGTTCATTGTAAAAGTAGTGTAACTCCAAATTTTAAGTTACTTATTTTTTTGCTTAGCGGTATCAAATTTAGACATATATTAGAAGTTTTAGTTCCCTAAATAAACAAGTAATGCCATCGATGAGATTTTAATGCAGTTATTGGAGTAGCTTCACGTTCATATCGAAAGATATGACTAAATATAAAAGTACAAAAGTATAAAAGTAGGCCAAAAATAAGTACTTAAAAATATAGAGTTACACCACTTTTACAATGAACCAAATATCAGAACCAAAGGTTTAAAAGTATCCAAACTATTCTTGCGTCCTGATGTGTATGTAAACTTGTAGATATTTTTTTTAATCGTGGAGTAATAATGTTTTTTATTTCCTTTTAATGAAAATGGCTATATATTTTTTTCGGGAGTCGGATGTAAAATGTTAATTTTATTTCAGGTGGCAGTGCTCATGCCCACTCCCTCTCTTGGTCACGCAGGGGAGATCGTCCTCCCGGTGGCACGCTGTACGCCCGCCTCTGGACACCGGAGGACCCGAGGTCTGTGAGAAGCTCCCCAAACTGAGAGAAAACAATGGTACCCTGGGGAACTCGGAGAGAGAGAAAATTATGATGGCCCACTCAAACTGAGAGAGAGAGAAAGAGCTAGGAGAAAATGATGATGGCCTGTTTGAACTGAGAGAAAAAGAGCTGGGATAAAATGAAAATGGCCTGTTTGAACTGAAGAAAAAGAACTGGGTGAAAATGATCATGGCCTATTTGAACTGAAAGGGAAAGAGCTAAAAAAATTGTTAAATTGTAGAACTAAGAGAGAAATAAATGTGAATTGGGAGAATATATGGCGGCGTGTGATCTGAGAGAAAAGGTAGTGACTTGGAAAAGTTGTGAGAGAGAAGTGATAGAAAACATGGGACAAATTGATTTTATTGTCATGATATTCATGTATCGGAAATTGGTAGGTAAGGGTAAGGTCAATGAAAAGTTTGTAGTCCATTATTACAACAAGATATCCTTCGTTCCAAAAATTCTGATATACCAGTGCTCTATTAATTTATTCACCCGTATCTAGTCCATAATGTGATTGTGTGTACATTTTTATTTAGTTTAGGTATTATACTATTATTATATAATCTCATAAAATCTTCGAGCTGTCTCAAAATCGTAGACTTTTTTTAGTTTTATAAAACAACATCATTGTAGTTAGTTGGTTGAAAGTAAGTTATAAAATATGAAATAGCAAAGAATTTTTTTTAAATGTATTTCAACATTTTAGATGCTGACCACGTTTCATTTAATTCGTAACACCAAAAGTGTTATACTTATATGTCAAATAATTTAATAGAACTATAATACATGATTCATTTTGGTTATGAGTTGCGCTAAAAAACATAATTTATTTAATTTTATTTACAAGTCTGTGATATTAAACATTTTGAATATATTAATTATTAATTTTCAACAAATAATAATCTCTGTGTAACAAATGTGAATCTAATTTAGTCTAACTATGTTAACTTCAATCACCATCCTGTTTTGATGTTATTTTAACTATAACGACAACAATTATAATACCTGCTACCTATAAAATAACAAAAATACATTTTATTTACTTTTACTAAATTTATGTTTACTTTTTTATATGTCTTTTGTTAATAATTAAAGAAAGTCATTGACACTGTTTACTCGTTTAAGGTTTTGCGTCAAGTGACGCATCCGGACTACCGTCAGCATGTGGCTGCTGTGTTTTGACCAGTACCAACATAACATCCTCAATACGTCACTAGTCAATACCAGTGCCAACATAACAGATACATAACATCCTCAATACGTCACTAGTCAATGTTATTTAACTCCAACACATCACTAGTCAATGTAATTTATCTCCAACACATCACTAGTCAATTTAATTTACCTCCAACACATCACTAGTCAATGTAATTTATCTCCAACACTTCACTAGTTAATGTAATGTACCTCCATACACATCACTAGTCAAAGTAATTTACTTCCAACACCTCACCAGTCAATGTAATTTACCTCAAACACATAACAAGTCAACGTAATTTACCTTCAACACATCTCTATTCGATGTAATTTATTTCCAACACATTACTAGTCAAAGTAATTTACCTCCAACATATCACTAGTACCAACTATATATGTAATCAAAGTAATTTACATCCAATACCACCAGTCAATGTAATTTACCTTCAATAATATAAAATTATATTATTTTTTGATCCGTACAACTTTTATACTGTCACTCCCATACAATACACCACTGCACAAGCAAAAGTCTCTTTGTATTGTAGTGAGTTATTTGGCCTCTTGCAATTCATTATAAAACGCCAAAAATCATATCATTCTCTTATTGTGTGAAATACTTACCGTTCTTAATGTGTTCCTTTTAATTGAAATTCAAAGAATCTTAGACGAACTCTAAGGTATCACATATTATGTATGATCCAGGCCCCATAGTACGTACTAACTTCTTAGCAATTAGTACTTTTAGAACTTATTGAAATTGGCTCTAAAATAATATTCGAGTCAAACGATATTTTTCATATCACAATCTAAACTTATATAAATTAAAACTTCTGTTCACATCTCTCGTTAGAAGTATTCTAGAATACAACTCTTCAATTTGGTCACCTGTCTTTAATAATCACATATATACCATTGAAAGAGTCCAACGCAAATTTTTGAGGTGTATTAATTTTAGACTTGGAATTCCTTTAGAAAAAATAGATTATGATTTTTTGTTACATTCATTGAAATTGCTTAAGTTAAGTGATAGAAGAAAAATTTTTGGTGTTATATTTTTATATAAATTTGTAAATTATCATTTGGATAGCCCTGACATATTAATGTTGATTCAATTTCATTAGATATCAATACCATTAGATCGAGGTCCTCTAGTATGTATTATTGTGACAATTATACCACAGTCTCAGGATATAACTCAGTTATAAATAGGTTGCAAACACTTGGTAACTTTTATGCTAAAATCGCCGATATTCTTAATACACCCCTTGTGAAGTATAAAGCTGCACTAATTAAACATTTTAATGAGGTCACTGTATAACAGATTTTTGTTTTTGCTTCCATCTTTTTAAAGTTGTTATTATTTTATTCGTTATGTTTCAATATAATTATATAATTTTCACTCATCAAAATTTAATACTGTACTATGTCTGTGTAAAAAAAAAAAACTTATGTATGTAAATGGCACTAGTGCCATAAATTCTAAATAAATAAATAAACTAGGTGAAAAATAATAAAGGTTTGCGTGATGAATTCACCTACGTTAAAATGTAATATGTGAACATATAAGCTTATATACATAGATATAATTTTAATAAAGTCGAATAGATAACGAATGTGTAATGTATATATTTCATGTCTAACTTATTGATCTCATTTGCAATGTTTCTAGTCAGGACAGGGCGATAGTGTTTAACTTTATTATTATGTAATAAAATAATCAATATTTTATTATTTTACACTAATTATTTAACTTAAAATAAAACGTCCTTCTTTTTGTAAAAACTTCTTATAACTATTACATACCTATGTGAAACTGCAATATTCTCGATGTACCTATGCAAAATAAATATATTCGTAAAATTCATGTTCTTGTTTTATTCGATGCAACCCGCCATTCAGTCTATCCATGTCCGTTTGATTATTAAGACATCTCCAAATACTAGTTAGTAAAATAAATAAATACTTGTTTAGAGATAAAAATAAAAGTAATATTCGAATGCTCACCATAAATCAAATGTTATTATTCAAAACGGTCAGGTATTGTTATACCAACATTTTGAAATATCTTATAAGAGTCCCACAAAACATTAAAATTTTGTTAAATTCACTATAAGATTTCAATATTATGATTTGCTGGTGTTTATGAGTATTTATTTATTTATTTGTTAGATACAATTATTTTGCATACATGTAGTAAGGAAGCTTTGACTGTCCAACTAGGAAAGTTTCCCGTTTTAGGACAGTCAAATTGCCCGGTTTAGTTCACATTTGTACACGCTGTTATTATGATTTCATTTATACGTATATATATAAATATAATAAAAAAAATTTAAAATAATAAAAAACTACTGAGAGTACCAAGTTAAAAAATAAATAAATTTGATGATAGTTAATTAAAAACAATATATAAAAAGTATTTATATACTTGTACAACAGAAAAATAAAAACTTTCTTAGATATATTTGTACACCCAAATATTAGTCTTGAGTTTTTATAAAAAATACATTATATGGTACATGTAATATAATATGCATAATTAAGGAACAATGTAATCGGGGTACATAACATATTGGAGAAATTCAATTTATAGTTACAATACAAGAAATAGATTAGGTGGATTTCTCAATTTGTTCGCTGTTACTGGGCTGTGCATTAACTTATGTAATCGAGGTACATGTAATATGTTATACATAATCAAGATAAACAGGTAGAGTAATCTGAGTATTGTACCAGAAAGAGGGTACACTTACACTCAACTGAAATATCGATTTTTCGGAGATATCTGACTAATCAACTTGGCGATCGATGTACAATATACCATTCACTACCCAATTATATACTAGAAATACAGTATAATATAGTGACACTAAACTAGACTTTGCTTGTTTAAAATCTAGGAACAGTGGGAACCTACCAGGGGTGCTAGCGTGGTCGATCGATAAGGATCGGTAGGATAATTGTCGGTAACTTCTCATCGTTCTGCAGATCGCTAACGTACAAACAACAGTTGATATCGAATATATTAAGGACACTTAGTCATTGTGAACTCTCACATAGTAGTTGTCCTAGGGAACTATGTCTACGCTTCGACTGATACTACCTACCCCCCCCCCCCCCCCCCCCCCTAGATACTGATTTTTTTTAGAATTTTGTCCTTTAAATTCAAACTTTGGACTCTATTTACTCGCAAACGAAATCTCAAATAAAAAGTTATATCTCAAAATGTCCTCCAAATTCAGATATTGTAGATTTACCAGATTCCTGCTTGTACTACGAGTTTCCGGACACCGTGTATATTATTATTATAGAAAAGAATTTTGGTATCATGTTGTTTATTATATTATGTATAAATATCGTCTGTTTAATTTAGTTTTTGTTTTTCTTTTATTTTTTCCCATTTACATATTTCTACATATATTTAAAAAAATATTTTTAATAACCTAAGACACAACGAATGTAAATGTAATCTACGAAAATATTATAGTATAGTAAAAGTACACGGAGAAAAATGTTATTTTAAAATACGATCATTTTATTCGTAAAAACGGTTAATAATGGGACTGAAGTTCCTACGTACTAATTAACAGGGTCTCAATGTTTATTCTTACATTTTCCAACAAATAAACACTGAAACACTGTTGATTTGTTCGTTAGAACTTCAGTCCCGTTTTTAACCGTTTTTACGAATAAAATGATCGTGTTTTAGAATAACATTTTTCTCCGTGTAGGTATGGTAAAATATTATATTACAAAAGTTTGTTGATTTTTTGTTATAGTTTCAAGAAATATTATAAAGTTAGTATTGAAGTTACAGTAGAATTGAATTGAAAGGTTTACATATTTATAGGAAAAGTGTTTCAACATCTGCGTCATTCGGCCATAATGTTAATTCTTTTATGTAACGAGATATTTTATTTGTCATTTGGTACAAGAATAAATGTACGAGGACCAATAAAACCACTGTTTGCATTATTTTATTATTGGTTTCTTTAACTTTTTAGTTACTTTTGAAAATCTATATCTCATTGCTTTATTTTGAAGAATTTGCAAATTATTTGGTTATCTGTTGTTAGACAATTAATATTATTTGTATTTTTTACTGTAAACCATCATTATTAATATTATTTGTCCGGGATGTTGGGATAGTCCGATGCTCTGTAGGGAACCCGCTTGCACAGCGCGGGTATAACTGTGCGACCTAAAGTTTAAGTTTAGACTTACGGAATTCAATACTTCGTTTGTGTGAAAGCACTATGAAACCAATTTATACTTAAGTTAACAAAGCGAAATATGTATATTTCTTTTAACTTAATAAATAAATAAAAAAAAGACAAGAAAAGAATCTTGTGTATAATATATATATCAATAAATATTGTGTATTAATTGGAAACCAAATTTTGGCCTTATTTATTACCGGGTTATCTAATAAAGACGTAGGTAGTGAGATTATGATCCGTTAAAATATAAAGTGTTTTTCGTAGCTCTATCGTAGGCCGCTAATCACATCCTTAAACCCTGAATTCTAAAATACAGAGCTACAGTATAATGAAAGCATCAATGTAGACCGTAGCTGGATAGGTTTGCCTGCGGAATGGAGGCGTGGGAACCGCGACTGCTGCGGCCAATGAGGTTCCGAGGAAAATGTATCGACCAATTCCAGAGGGGCTCGGAAAAGTTCCCGGCGCGGTTGCCGCTGCCTGCCGTTTCTGTCGCATCTCTCGAACTTGCCGCTCACCCTCGCTGAATGACGTCGACAGGTTGATTCTTCAAGAAATAACATTATAAAATAAATAATACGTATGTCACTACTAATATTTCTTCATTGTATTTTTTACTGACATTGTAGGTACAAACATTGTTTTCAAAGTAATGCTTTTAAAAAATATTTTTTAAGTACATTTAAAAATGAAAATATGTCATTTTATTGTCAGGTTTTGTTCCGTCTTGTTTCTTTTTTATCTTCTTTTATTTTACCTACAGATTCCCAAAACAATAATTAGCTTACATTCTAAGGCAGACCCTTGTAAAAGCACGGGATATTAAAATTATTGTAGAATTTGTAATTTTTCCTCAGAACCGACGTCTTTAATTATATAAAAAATTAAAAAAAAAAAAATCGAATGTTAGTAAACTTGAAATATTACTAAATCTATCACTCATTCGCCTAAGCATCCATAAAAAATTCATACAAATCACAGACGTATTTAAAATAATAAGTTATTAATTATCCGCTTAATCGTTTGGAAACATCGATATAATAATGTGCTAGAAGCTTTGAAATATATTTATTATAATAATGTGCTAGAAGCTTGGCATACTATCTTATCCTACTATCTTCTGGACATTTTCCTGTCTACTGGAAATCCAGCTACATTATCCCGATATTTAAAAAAGGTGATGAGACTGACATTTCAAACTATCGACCAATATGTATACAGTCTGTATTACCCAAGATCTTTGAATCTCTAGTTCTTGATGAAATATATCCCTCATTAACAAAGGTAATAAATGACAAACAGCATGGCTTCGTTCGAGGTAGATCAACTACAACAAATTTATTACTTTTTCAAAATTATATATTGGAGGCTTTTTCTAAAAATAAACAAGTTGACTGTATATATACAGATTTCTCGAAGGCTTTTGATAAAGTGTCTCATAAAGTATTGATCCGTAAACTTCATGCTTTAGGTATCAGAGAAAATATGTTAAAATGGCTAAAAAGTTACATTTCTGGTAGAACTTTATTTGTTAAAATAAAATCTTATATATCTAAACCATTTTCCGTGTACCACAAGGTAGTCATCTTGGCCCAGTTTTATTTCTTGTTTTTATAAACGACATAGTCAACTGCTTTAAAGACGTCAATGTATTGCTATTCGCCGATGACATTAAATTATATAAAGAAATAACTCTATTTAATCACTGTGAAGTTCTTCAATATAATATAGACATGCTAAATAACTGGTGTTCACAAAATAATTTATATTTAAATGTAGATAAATGCAAAACTTTGACCTTCTCCAGAAAAAAATCATCACTATTGTTCGACTATTCTATAAATGAAATAAATTTAGAACGTGTAGCGGAAATGCGAGATCTTGGCGTAATAATGGATGAGAAACTAGATTTCACGGTCCACATTCAACAAACTGTAAATAAAGGTATGAAAATATTAGGATTTATTTTAAGAACAATTAAAAACTTTGAATCTTTACGAATCGTAAAATTGTTGTACATATCCCTAGTACGAAGCCTAATCGAACATTACTCAATAGTCTGGTCGCCCTTCTACAAAATTCATATCCATAATATTGAAAGAATTCAAAGAAAATTTCTAAGATTTGTAAATTTTAAACTTAACATCCCTTTAGAGCACATAAATTTCATTGCTGTGAACTCTTGCATTTAATTAATCTACATGTACCTACACGAACTACTAGACAAACATTAACATTTTATATACACACATCTAATTCTAACTATAAATTGCATTCCCCAATACAACGATTACATAGTCTTAATAATCAATATTTAAACAATATTGATGTATTTGACAATAATTTGAATTTGGCAAACTTTAAACGCCGTATGTGCGAACTATTTTTACTTAATTCATAAACTATTGTAAATACCAATTTTATACATTTTTATTAATTCCTATTAATATTGATTTGGAGGATATTGGCAGCCTATCTATTTTTACTTTATTTATATTATGTATTACCTACATTTTTTCAACTCATATTTTATCTAACCTATATTATGTGTCTTTATATTTTCTGTTACTTACCTTTATTTTATTCACTTCTAACTCTTCACTGTAATTAATCGAAACATGTATTGCTTTATGTATGTAAAAGCCCTTTGGGCGTTTAAATATAAATAAATAAATAAATAAATAAATATCGATATAATAATGTGCTAGAAGCTTGGCAATATCGATATAATAATGTGCTAGAAGCTTGGCAATATATTTATTATAATAATATGCTAGAAGCTTTGCAATATCGATATAATAATGTGCTAGAAGCTTGGAAATATCGATATAATAATTTACTAGAAGCTTGGCAATACCGATTAATATTGTGCTAGAAGCGTGGCAAAATCAATATAATAATGTGCTAGAAGCTTGGCAATATCGATATAATAATGTGCTAGAAGCTTGGCAATATCGATATAATAATGTGATAGAAGCTTGGCAATATCGATCGTCCAATTGATTGGTCAAAATCTCCAAATAAAATATTTGGGATAACGAGAAAGCAATGTTCGAATAAAATTAAATCAAATATTATTTATACGTGTCTGCGTTTTACATATTATAAAATAACAGCGTATAACACGATGGGTTAGTGTGCGCGATGGGTAAGTGTGCGCTGCGATGTTTGCGAAAAATTCGTATATGCTTCACCAGCGGTCATATCTGACATCTATAGTGCATTGGGTAGACTTTAAACAGGTCGCGTATTTATAAAATTGATGATTTTTTTCGTGTTTTCTTTTATTTATTTATTTCGCCTCTGTTAAAGGTAGGTGCTATTGTATAACCAAGTGTGAGGTCTATGACAATGTTTGGCAATATAATATTAGTTACATGGATGAAAAGGGGCAATTCACATACAGAATAACTGTTTTTTTTAAGTAAAACTTTTTTAGGCGCAATATGACTAAATAACAACGGAAATAACATTTTCAAATGGAAATGACGTTCGATTGTCGGTACAATTATTGCCATCCGTGTTTGTTTTATTTTCTAGGGGTTCTCGCCTTCGTTAGAATAGTAATACCTAACAGTCGAAAGTAGTTTTACTGCTTACCTCTTTTTTATTATTTTAAATAAATAATTACATAATTTGAAAATTGTGAATTTGT
The DNA here is from genome assembly GCA_951813805.1 of Limnephilus auricula. Lineage (NCBI taxonomy): Eukaryota > Metazoa > Arthropoda > Insecta > Trichoptera > Limnephilidae > Limnephilus > Limnephilus auricula. Next base: position 37,467,490 of record OX638391.1, read on the forward strand.
TTTATTTCAATGATCCCCTAAACTGTCCAACAACTACTATATTTTTTAATGTTTTTGTAGAAAAAAAAATCAAAATGTCACCGGAGAACAAAACTTCATGTCCATTTTTTACTCCAAATAATGTCAGGAATAACTGTTTAAAGTAAGTCAAGTACGTGCCTTAATGCCCTGTATATATAATTTTATATCGATGTTCACATATCGCACATCCGGAGAAAAGTGTCGTAAGTCAAAAAAAAGATTTTATAGGAGAGCGAAAACAAATGATTGAATGATGAACAAGCGATCCCGTCGGAAAGGGATACTAGCGACATCTTGCGAAGATGGAATGATCTAAATATGGTTTTTGCACACTTGACCGACAAAACAAGAGAAAAGACATTGTATACATTAGATTTTGAAAATGAATTTGTATTATTGATGACTCTGCGCAAACCCCTGGCAACGACAAAGACTTCAGCCAGTTTTAAATATATAGTTATTTATTTTTCCATTATGCGGCCAACGGACCTAGCTATAAAAGCTCAAGCGTTATTTGGTTTGGCGTATTTCGGCATATCGGTTGCCGTAAATTCCCAATGGGAATGTATGACGAGCGATATGCTGAAGTAGGCCAAGCCAAATAACGCTTGAGCTTTTATAGCTAGGTCTGTTGGCCCCATTACGCAGAAACGTGGACGTGCCTGATAGCGGGCTCAGGCGGTTCAATTTTGGTTAATCATGATCATGATCATGATCATCTAAAATTGAACCGCCTGAACCCGCTATCATGATCATGATCATGATCGTGATCATGGTTTGAAAATATATTGACGGGTGTGAACCTTCTTTCAACAAAGTTGAACAGTTTTTTCAAACAAATTTGACGTTCTATAAAAGCTGATCAACTAAAATTTAATCGTTTGAACCTGCTGTATAGGTTTTTCATGTTTTCCAAGAATTATGAAATGGTTTTATCCAATCCGATGATAAGATGTTTCTGGAACTTTTAGAATTTAGAATCCGGAGTCAGTTCCCGGGTTACGAATGACCTGACAATATTTGAAAATATCCTAATACCTAGCGGAAAAGTCGCCCAGGAATTGAACTCTAGCCACCTGGATGAGAACCAGACGCGATGTTAACTCAGCCACCGATGGGTTAAAATTGTGTCAAACATCGTGCTAAAAAGATTAATCAGTTTAAAGAAAAATAAATAAAAACAACCGCACATCTTTTATAGGTTGATTCCTCTGGAAAATATCGAAGAATCGTACAGCGGGATGTTTTTGGTTTAATCGTACGAGTTTAAGTAGGTATTTTATAAAATAAGAGATATTACTTGATAATAATAATATTTATCAAATTAAAACAAATACAAATTTTAAGATGCCATGTCATATTTGAAATGAATTAGTAAAACAACTTAGCCTATTTTACCCCTCTGCCCCAAAATGTATCTACTATAATATTATAGTAAGTTGGATTGTTAATGTAGACATTTTAGTCGATAGTTTATTTACGAATATTTTCAGAAAATAATGTCCAGGCCCCCTAGCACACTCGATCGATAAAGATTGATAGGATAACTTCTCATCGTTCCCTAGGACACTGAAGATCGCTAAAGTTCAAACCACAGATGATGTCGAATATATTAAGTACACTTAGTCATTTTGAACTGTCACTTAATCGTTGGCGATTTGCAGTCATGCTAGGGAACTACCGAAAGTTATCCTTTCAATCCTTATCGATCGAGTGTGCTAGGGGGCCTGCTACTGCAAAAAAATAGGTTACATTGGTTGAGATAATTTTTCTAATGTATCACTTATTTTATTTTTTATAATGTTTCTCTTTGTGTCACTTGCTTATACCTACCATGTAGAATTCGAGTGAGTTTTTGTAATATTTTGTATCCTATATCACAGAGTAATTGTGTAACATCTGTACAAGCTATATACCCTAATGTGGAAGGCTTAGAGTAAAATATACTCTCAGTATCGCCCTGGTGTAAGACCACCATTCAGAATTGAAACGTTGCTTGAAATGGCTTTAGCCATGTTTAGTGACTAGATCTGAATAGCCAGGTACTTCCCCACCTTCCTCTTCCCGATCTCCTTCCCTTCTCCACTTACCTTCAGCCTCACAACATACCCCAATTGGGAATATCTTAGTCTCGCTGGTTCCAGACGGGGGCAGTTGGGCTCTTGTGAGGTTATTCACTAAAAAAAAAAACTTCCCAGAAACTAAACTAAGGGAAAACCAACAAAAAGTAGTTTTGTGATGAATTGGATGATTTGATCTGAATCTAATTATTTGACTCATATCGACTAAGTATTATCAGATACGGCGTGTGAACCTTAAAATTAACATCGAAACTAAACATAGTGGTTTAAGAAAATATCAATTATCAAATACGAAACTGAAGCAGTTAGAAATATTTTAGGTAGGAGCTCTGGCGGACTGTATCATTAAAAATTTACTCAGCTACATGAATAATTAAAAAAAAACATACATACCTTTAAGAGAGAGCTTTAAGGGAGTGGATCGATAAAAGTAACAATTCTTTCTAACAAAACAACAAATTACGATAATGATCTTTGCTGGTTTCGCGTATGTTTTTAGAAGCTTATACAACAAGTTTGTATCAAGATGGGGAGTTGTATTGTTTATAAAATTATTCGCCACTGGAGTATTCCGCAAGTGATCAATTTCAGCCTTGAGCGCTAGGACATTTTTAAGCACTCGTTTCGGAAGTTTCATTAGGAATTTCAATAAGGGGACATACATTAATTATGTGACCTGAGATTTTTATTGACCCCCTCGGTTTAAATGAGATTTTACTTAACCCCTCCCCCCCTTTTTTTGCTCACGTTATTAATGTACGGATGTTAATAACACACGGAGAAAAATGTTATTCGAAAAAACGATCATTTTAATAGTAAAAACGGTTAAAAACGGAACTGAAGTTCTTATGAACAAATCAACAGTGTTTCAATGTTTATTGGCGGGAAAATGTAAGAATAAACATTGAATCCCTGTTAATTTGTTCGTAAGAACTTCAGTCCCGTTTTTACTATTAAAATGATCGTTTGTTAGAATAAAATTTTTCTTCGTGCATAGGCAATGTGAATATTGACAAATTTTGGCGGGAAAATGTAAGAATAAACATTGAATCCCTGTTAATTTGTTCGTAAGAACTTCAGTCCCGTTTTTACTATTAAAATGATCGTTTGTTAAAATAAAAATTTTCTCCGTGCATAGGCAATGTGAATATTGACAAATAGTTCTGTCAATTAAAAAACTCCAATCTTTCAAGAACGACTAACAAATACAATATTTCATCGGTGATTCAATCCAATTTTGTATTTGTTAGCCTTTCTTGAAAGATTAGAGTTTTTTAATTGACAAAACTATTTGTACGTATCCATATTGCTTGTGTACTTCCGCGAACAATAATGTTTCTTAATATTTCAAAGCATAACTTGTAAAGCGTTTATAAGTAAAAAATACTATACGCATCTACGAAAGCGTAGAATATGAATTCTTTTGACAATTACCTTAAATGCCTTTCTAGGTGATACTACAACGATGACATCACGTACGCCGTCTTGCTAGGACTAGTATACTAAAAATTTTTTTTTTTATAAATTTGGCAGGTTTCAAAGATTTTCAGCACCGAAATGTTTTACTTTTTAATATTGTATTTTCTATACCTACTTAGTGCCTGTTACACGAGGCCCTTATTAGAAGGCACAGTCTTATTAGAGTGGATGGTGCATTTTTTTTGGTAAATAGCAAGTTAGGCGCTCCGCTGACGAGGCAACTGAAACCAAACTAAAGCCGGCTGGTTTCTATATCTTGATTGGTCAAAAAGCTTGTTTAACCATAGACGAAGAACAATCAGCTGACATCTGGCAACTAGCAACGGCCGGCCACGGCAATCAGCAGCGCGAGTCGCGATTCACCGCTTGCGCTACCATTGACAACGGGTTTTTGAGTGATTGTGAAGTGTGCGGTCTATCACATTGTCATACAAATACTGTTGCCAGTTGACAGTTTTCAGTTGCCTCAGTGAGCGGACCGCCTTACCGTTTAGAAACAGTAGTTGACACTAAATCACTCTTCTAAACATTAGCCTAAAAAAATCAGGCCATTAGAGCTCACCTTTGTCTTCCTATGGGAAGAGAAATAAAACATTCCCCTTCCCTATTTTAGAAATCATAACCCCACGATTATCTGCTCTTTAGGGCTCTATTATACCTTTGCGAATGTTTTTTTTTTCACAATAGCTCCACACAGTAGGCGTGAAGAAAATAATTCCCCTCAGGGCCTACGTCATTTTTGGGGATGCTGTGTGGGGGATCTTTTTAGGAAAGGAAAGAGAGGATGTTCTGGGAAGCAAAAAGGTACGAGGGGTGGGTAGGAATCTGGAATTCAGTGTTTCCAGGAGTGACGGACGAATGATTCTATCACTCCCAGTACGGTGAAAGGTGATGTTCCGAGAGAGCCCTGCCGGAGAAGTAAAAATGCCTCCTACAACCAGTCTCTCCCGATCAGGCCTCCAACGCAATTGGTTGGCAGACGCATCCGCCGCCCAGACCGTGCCAACCTCACCCTATAAACCCAGGCACCCCTGCTGAGTCACCAAACGTAGCAAACCACTTGGGGTGACTTATGGCAGAAGTGTTGGTTATCCAATAAATGATTACCGGGGCGGCGGTACCCATACCCACTAACCTAATTGAATATTCTGAACTCGCGATGGTATCAGTCGTACTAAGGGGGTTTCTCACCCTCCTCCCAATAGCTTATCTACCCTAATAACGAATATTTAAGATTTACGATTTACGGTTTATTTATTTATTAAGTTGCAGTTTATAATTCGGTACTCGAACCTATGAATAGTGGCTATATATTGGATAAGTTGGCCGAATTTTCTGACCACAGCGAGTATTTTATTTTTATTTTTAATAATATTCGTTATTAGGGTAGATAAGCTATTGAGAGGATGGTGAGAAAACCCCTAAATGAATATAATTTAAAAGGTACATATTAGGAAAAAAAACCTAAAATATCTATATTATCGCATATGACCATTTTTCAATTTTATAAAAATGCATCATTACTGCCCTCTGTAGATTAAATGAGAAATAAAACTACCCCCTTCTGGGCAACCCTTCCTACAAAACAGATTGGGACGGATCTCTGCTAAATATTTTGAAGGTAAAATAGGAAAATTTCAATAAATAACACGGGAAAGTAGAGAACTTCCGCTAGACAGTTTCCCCGATAAAACGGAGAACTTCAACAGCTTGGCTTGTAAACAATTTTGTGACTGGAATGTGGCGCCATGGAATTTATTTTGAGAACTTAAAGGTAGAGAAGTAATCTACCATTGGTTTGAGGCACGGATACTTTTGAGGTGTGGGGGGATTCGTAGGAAATTATGTATTAGACGATATCGATCCGAATAGCAAACCTGGCGGAAATTTATGTTAAAATTCCGCAAACCTTTTGTGGGACTTTTGAAATAACTTGTCATAAATATTATTTTTGTTTTGGGTTTGTTGTTGTACAGCTTGGGAAAGGTTATCTTTGCAGGCGGATAGAGGAAATAAATATAATTTTTTTATGTTAGGTTGTCAAAATATGTATTTACAATAATTGATTTATTTTAAACTTTAAAAATACGCTTTTATACAATGTACAATTTCTAATATTCTGTGTAATGATGATTATATTTTATTATAAAATTGAAGATTATAGCAATCTTTAATTTTTATTTTTTACTTTTGCTCCACACAGAAGGCCCCCGAGAAAAACAATTTCCCTCTCGGTCAACATCATCTTTGGAGTGCAATGTGGTAGGTGTTTTCAGAGGAAGGAAGGAGAGGAAGTTCTGAGAAGGAAATAGGTACGAGGGGTGGCAGGGTTGGGCAGTATTTGAATCTGATGGTGCGCAATTTCTATTTTGCGCTTTTATCCTAATACCTACGATGGCGACGGTGGCGCTAGCTCCACTGTAAAGTTATTTATGTCAATCTGTAAATTGGTATCATTCCTTTTTATGGATATTTTGGAAAGCAAATCTGACGGATGTTATTTTTAACTTTGCTAACATTATTAAGTAAATTTATTAAAAAAAGGTTACTTCGTTCAAATACCAACAGAATGTAATATTTCGGTATCACGGTTATGAAGTGACAGTATTCAAAGAAGAAAAATATAAAAACTCAAAAGCGCATCTTTCGGGCTTTTTAATAACTTACCAATGTACTTCTAAAAAACTAAGGGTGCCGAGTTCACAAACACTTCAACCGAGTTCAAAACACGACAACACGGGCATGTTCCTAACATAATGGCCGAAAAATTCTCAACTTATGTATTTAAAGTGACAAAGAATAAAGACAAATTAAAAAATATGTATTTTTAAACTCTACTTAATTACTACTTCAGGTAATTGGCTGTTTTGTTTTTAAATGGCAATCTCAAAATCCATCTAGCAAAAAATTGGTTTTAATTTTAAATATTCAGCAAAAAAAAAACCATTTTAGCATTTGGTTATCATACTTTATTATTGTCATACATATTATAAAGAATACATTGTAAAAATGAACTACATAAATCTAGAAATACCTAAATGATTACCTGTAACAATATTACAAATAAAACATAATTTTATCTGTGCCTCGAAACACAAACGTTAAAAATATAAGAAAATTAACGAAATTATAACATTAAAAAACAATTATAATTCCCACAACTCTTTAACCATATAATAATATTACAACATGAGAAATGCCTTATTGGCGTGAACCAAATATTTGTCTAATCGAGGCCTCAATTTCCAATACAGGTGTACACGAAAATCAAATGGGATAGTGATCTACGATATAAGTGTGAGTGTAAGTGAGACGAAGCAATGGGCTATTGGGCATTTGTTTTGTATTAAAATTTTTATGGAAGGCACTTCTAGTTTTATTAATCTATGGTTTTAACCGACCAAACCGGCAGGACAATAGATGGTCGTGCGCTAACCCCCTAGACAAATTAATGGTGAACAAAAAATTGAAAGGACAAAAATATTATAGGAAAAAAAATGTTTATAACTGGCACCAAAACTAAAAATCTATTATGTTTTTATATTGAAGGTTGTAAATAGTACCGGACCGGTGGATCTGATTTGAGTTTGTTTGGGAAATTTTGTGAAAAACGATAATTTTAAATGTGGGCTAACAATAATTACTTAAGAAGTGCTTTGTATTTAATCTACTATCTTCTATAACTATCTTTTCACAATTCTGCCCATATTAATGCTTAAATAAATATTAATCACCCTCATGTTCTGTGTGAAATTTTAAAATCCGAGTTGCAAACAAATGTACTGCTAACTTTTGTGAAAAACCATTTTCGTGTTCCGATAGCAATAATTTATCTAAACCTAAGGGAATGAAATGCGAACTCACATGCAGATGCAGTGGAGCTCCAAAGTTAAAACCACCCTAGTGTTCCGAGTGTAAAAAAAAATCTAGTTTCAGACTCATGAGCTACAAAATAAGGATGAAACCGTTTGCGTGTTGTGAGTGCAATAAATATTTAAGCTCGTGACATCACTTTCAAATTCACTCTCATAAATAGGACATGCGAAAAATATCCACAATTTCTGCGAGGCAGTTTATTAACCTAGTAGGTCTTCCCAGGGGCATCAGCATTAGGAAGTTAGATCTGGAAAGAATTAGAAGCCTGTGTTGGCAGCCTCGCACCAATATTGTTTCAGCCAGAATGTCTGGTATTGATAATTAACAAACCGTTTGGAAGGCTGTACTAGTAAGAAAATGATAGGTGAGATTTGAGGTTAGGTTGATGGTTTAGATGAGGTTACGTTAGTTTAGGTTTCATGTTCTGTCGTGTCATGGAACCTGATAGAATAATTTATTCATCTTCTAACAGGTCGAGAAAGGCGGCGTAAGTGCCCACAACGAGGCCCACAAATCCGAAGACGATGATGGATACGTCCTTGACCACACGCCAGTGTACGCGGCCCTTGTATTCCTCGTACCAGTAGACGCATAGCTCGATGGTGGCGGGGAACACGAGCCCCAGCATGGACAGGGCGAGCGCGCCCACCAGCGCGATGAACACGCCCAGCCGGGGTATTAATGCGCCCATTATGACTGCAAAATAAAATATTTTTACTGTGTTGCGAGTTCTATTAATTAGCTTAACCCTAGGGTCTAGACATGTCATAAAATATTCCCGCTTGCCATTCAATTCCCAATAGATTCTTTGACATTTCTTGGGCATTGACTGTGTAACAATTTCTTGGACAATTTGTTTTTGAAGAGTTTTATTTCACAAGAACACTTCTTACTTAATTTTTATTATGTCCTTACATATGAAATTGGCGTTTTACCGTACTGGCAACTTTGATCTCAAATTTCTTCTCTTTGGTTAGGAATTCAGAATTCAAATTTATACAGCTATTTATTTATGTATTTTTGTTTCGAAAATTATAATTAACTTGTTTTTTCCTTAATTTTTTTTTTCTTTGCGTCACTTAGTTTACAAAACGGAAAACTTGAAATATCGCGTTATTTACGAGTACGAGTTCCACCGTGGCACCAGTGCTGCAGAAACGGCTCGAAGAATAATGTTAGATACATACTGGGTCGACGTACGTACGCATCGCTACGCCTAACAATATCTGAGCTACTTAGCAACCATACATTTTCTATGAAAATTTATATTTAGAATCACATTGGCCGCACGCGACGCGACGTGCGATGTCTGTGGCCAATTTCATAGAAAATTTATGGTTGCTAAGCATTGTTAGGCGTAGCGATGCGTACGTACGTCGTCCCGGTATGATTCTACCTTTAATGATGTGTATGGCGTCGGTGCCGCAAAAGAAAACACAGTGCGTTTTTGGTACCAACGTTTTTGTTCTGGAAATTTCGATCTGCAGAACAAGCCCCGTGGACGGCCGGAGACGAAAGTTGATAATGAAAAATTGAAGGCTGTGGTGGAAGCGGATCCATCGCAAACCACGTCCTAGTTAGCTGCAGGCTACGGTGTTAGTGATAAAACTGTTTTAATCCACTTGAAGCAAATTGGGAAGGTGAAAAAGCTTGAAAGGTGGGTACCTCACGAATTTAGTGAAGCAAATCAACAAACGCGCGCTGCGTTGCTCAACCGGCAAAATATTGTAGGGATTTTAAATCGAATCCATTACCTGTGATGAAAAGTGGATCCTGTACGATAATCAGAAGCGCTCATGGCAATGGCTGAACCCTGCCGAACCAGCCAAACCATGCCCCAAGCGAAAATTGACCCCAAAAAAGTTACTTGTGAGCGTTTGGTGGACGCTGGTGTCGTTCACTACAGCTTTCTTAAATCTGGCCAGACGATTACGGCAGATGTCTATTGTCAGCAACTGCAAACCATGATGGAAAAGCTAGCTGCTAAACAACCGAGGCTGGTTAATCGCTCTAGGCCACTGCTGCTTCATGATGACGCTAGACCACACACTGCACAACAGACGGCTACCATATTAGAGGAGCTTCAATTGGAATGTATAAGACCTCCACCATACTCTCCGGACCTTGCCCCAACAGATTACCATTTTTTTCGAAATTTGGATAACTTCTTGCAAGGGAAAAAAATCAACTCCGATGGGGCAGTCCAAACCGCCTTTAAAGATTTTATTGATTCCCGTCCAAATGTTTTTTTTAGTAAAGGGATCGATGAACTACCTATGAGATGGCAAAAGTGCATAGATAGCAATGGCACATACTTTGACGTTCATAATGCCAATTTCATATGTAAGGACCTAATATTAATTTGGTAACGATTTCGATTCGCTGTTTTTGAATGTATTTCAAAATAAAATACTGTTTGTGAAAGCAAATGAAATAATCTTCCATTATTATAAATCAAAATAATTAGCAATAAAAAATATTAAATGTTGATGACTTCAATCTTTAATAACCACATTACACAAAACTAAAAACATATTCAATTAGACAAAGGTATTACTAAAGTCATTGTCGCTTCAGATTTTTTGTCTCTTAAATATAAATATCTATTAGATAATATAACATTTTTAGAAACCCTGACAAATAATATTTTTCAAATATTAACTGTTGTTTCATAGAATTATTTCAACATTTTCGGGAGCGTTATTGATAAACTTTTAAATTCAAATATAAAGCGCAATGTGCTCTATTTCCAACACTTAAGATGATACCCGGTGGTGCAGAAATAGATTTTACTAAAATATTGCTGTCACTGTTGCTCTTACTCCACCGGATATTGAGCGAAAGGGACAATGCACTGACACCTAACTAAAATGGAGGTTTTGTATTCCCCACTTTTCTCCTCCAAAAGTGGACTGATTTTCAATTTTTTTTTTACCAACTACATAAGTAAAAACTATTCTATGTCTGTACGTTTTGCTTTTTTTAAAAACGCATTGTATGGTTTGTATACTGAACATCTTTTGACGGCGTTGAAACCAGTCAATTGTATTGATTTTTGGAAGGTCATAACTTCTATAAAAAGTACCGACTCGCTAGTAGTTGATATCTATTTTATACAAAAACAATATTTTCTCTAGGGTTAAAATCCAGAGAGATAAATAGGTAATACGTTTGTATGGAAAAATCACCGCCGGGTATCCTCTTAAACCGTAATACAAAATAAAATAGATTGGTTTTTGTGAGTCCGTTTCAGGCAGGAAAAAAATATCTCCCAAAAGACACAAGCCCCACAGTGAGAGTAGTTATGGCATTTGGGCCAGTCCCACCCTGATAGCGATAAAGGAATTGCTGTCCATAAATTTATTTGAAAATTTGATTTAAATCGATTTGTAATGTATAAAATATGTACATAAATAAAAATGCGATACAAGTCTTCAGCATCTCTTATCTTTGTGTGGAAAAATACAATAGAATCGTAGAATGACGAAACGTGATGAAAAAATTCTTATTTTTTGGATTATTGTGCCAAATTGAAAAATACTCGTATTCATAACAAGCATCACCAAATGGCCCAACGCTGACTTTATGAAGTGGAATCACAAAGCAGGTTTTAATAAATTGTTTCAGACAAAATATTAGATTGCCTTGCCGCTAAACCACAGCTTTAGACTCCTAATCTAAAGGTCGCGGGTTCGAACCTGGCGTGCGCAAATAAATTTTGCTTGATAAGTTTGAGTGATTTCACAATTAATTAATTAAAAAAATAATATATTGTATAATTGCGTCACGTTCCAGAGTGGAAGACACTCTCAGTATCGCCCTAGTATAATAAGACCACCATTCAGAATTGAAACGTTGCTTGAAATTGCTTTAGCAGTGTTTGGTGACTAGATCTGAATATCCAGGTATCTTCCCTACTTCCTCCTTCCCTTATCCCCCTCTTTTTCCTCTCCCCACAACAACCTTCAGCCTCACAACGTACCCCAATTGGGAATGCCATAGTCTCACTGGCTCCAGACGAGAGCAGCAGAGAACTCTTATGCAGTATTCTTAAAAAAATTTTAGACATGTTATAAAATTCTTACAATATCGTACGTGTACCCATGATTAATTTGACTCGCGTTTTCCTGCATTTCAAACTGCAGTTGGGTTAGGTTAATTCGATTTAAGTCACCCGTGATCTCGTCCTAAAGGCTTAATGAAACTGATCTAATGGATACATTAGTGATCCGGAAGTATTAAGTCTGTTGGCATTACAAGAGAGCGTAGCGCAATAGTCATTGTTCCGCAAAACTAATTTGCCTCCCGAAACGCGGCGGCACTGTTGAGTAACTTTGGCACTGAAATTGACGCCATTTTATACCCGAAAATTTGCAAATCATAATGAAAATTGCAAATCATAATGAAAATTGCAAATCATAATGAAAATTGCAAATCATAATGAAAATTGCAAATCATAATGAAAATTTGCAAATCATAATGAAATCATAATTTGGGAGGCAGGCTGGGTTACTGCCGCCCCAGGAACCATTTATTGGATAACCAATATCCCTACCATGGGTCACCCCAAGTGGTTCTCTACGTTTGATGACTTAGCAGAGGTGCCCGGGTTCACGGAGTGAGGTTGCAGGGCCAGGGCCTCACGTAATGCAAGAAAATAATAATAATGTGTTGGATAAATCTGTAATGTTATTAAATTAAATTAAGAAATTAAATGTGTAGCGATGCTGTACTAAAATAGGGCCGCACGCAACGATGTACACTGAACTACAACGTCATTTTCGTTATTAACGTTTGAGTCCAATCGTGACACATTCACACTACCACTGTTTAGGGTCACACATTAATTACGTAAGCAAAAAATGGGGGGGGGGTCCAGTAAAATCCCACCACATCTCATTATACCGAGGGGGGGAGGGTGGGGTCAATAAAAATCTCACGTCAACTATAAAAGAATATATAAACAATACAAATTTCAAATCATATAATCATACAACAAAATAAATCAATAGATAATCTAGTCAACACAGTTTTCAGAATTTTAATTTTAGTTAAATTAAAATAATTAAAAACAGAACGTGTTTTGTGACAAAAATACCTCAGTTTTTCTGTTTATTTAAGGTCTTACAATCTAAAGTACTTCAAAAAAAATTTACACACTTATTTTGTTTAGACATTACTGAAAAATCATAAATACTTATCACAAAAAAAACTTACAAGAAGGACACGATATTTAATAATTTATCATCGTGCGTTTTGAGCATTTTTATTGCTAACTTGTAATATTGATCTTTCTCATTGGAATCTCCCTGTACAGTTGCAAGCATTTTAAACCTTTTGTTTAGCCGCTGTTCAATCGCTCTTAACACCCCGTGAAAGAAGAAAAAAAGAAACTATAAATTGTAAATCACAACGCAAATTTATTCGTATCTACCCAGAAGAATTTTTTGTTTAGGGGTAGGTTTTTTTTAAGAGTTTTGGGGCTCCAGATCATCAGAGACGGCGCCAGATTTAACAGTGGGCGAACTTGCAATTTGGACAACATTATTATTATTAGATCTTATTTTTGTCAGCTTTGTCTCAATTCACTATAGATAACACATCGTCTCGAACCCCCGATCTTCTTGTAAGGATCTAAGTAGCTTACTAATCCTCCAAGAAGTTCAAAATAAAAAAATACTCACACGTGAGGATGACTATAGCGACCCTCAGACCATAGTTCCAGTAATCCCGATGCTTGGCATCGACGTTGCGCTTGATTAGCGGGCCCAGCATATAATCTTTCCAAATTACCGTTATGGGTACGTAGCACTGCAGGGCGTACGAAATAAATACCGCCAATGCCATGGTTATCTTCACAGATTGGGCCAATCTGAAACCCAAATAAATAAAATAAAAATTAGGCGCGGACCTTACCAGCAATTTAGGCACAAAAACCAAAGTAATTTGCTAGCACATTTCCGATTTGTTGGGATGGCCGCTTTAGCACGCTCTAAAATTTAATTATTATTTAAAGATCGATAGCCGAATTTGTTGCTCATCCCCAAGCAATTATTCCATATTCTGTTATTGATTGACAAAGTGCAAATTATATTGTTTTCATTTGTTTTATTTTATACATGTTTAGGAAAATGTGTATTGTTTTGAGGAGTTTATTTGTGATTTGGTTGATGTGATGTGTCCATCTAAAGTTATGGTCAATTACGATTTCTAGATACTTTATTTGTTATTTTTTTTCTAGAGGAGGGCAATCGCAGATGTTGGTGTTTTTTGGCTGTCCGTGCTATTTATACTGTACGTTGTGAATTTGGTTTTCGATATGTTTAGTGTAAGTATGTTTGAGTCTAGCCAGCCATGTTTTCACTAGCGTGATTCCTAAATTCGCTAAGTTATATACATTATTCCAATCTTTAGATTTAAGAAGTAAAACTGTGTCGTCTGCATAAACTATTTCACCTTCCATTTCCATGCTGCAAAGTTGATTTATGTATATAGTGAAAAGAACAGGTCCTAGAATGCTTCCTTGCGGAACTCCGAATGTAATCGGCAGCGGTTTGATAGTATGGTTGTTAATTTTTACTTGTTGTGCTTTGTTACTCATATAACTTTTTATTAGTTGGAGTTCCTTGCCTTTGATACCCATGTTTTATAATTTTTTTTAAAGTATTTTGTTGCAGATTGAATCAAAGGCTTTAGCTAAATCTAGATACATCGCTAATATTTATACCCTTGATCTAAGTTGCTATGAATATAATCGTATAGTTTGGTACATGCCAAACCTCCTTTTTTGCCTATGTTTTCTCAAAATACATATTGATTATCTATATTTATTTTATAACAAGCTTCTGCCCGCGACTTCGTCTGCGCAAGATTAGTACATCTAATTTATTTTATTATTTATATTCTTTTCCTAGGTCCCATCTATGTTACCAATTACAATACCAAAATTCTAACCCATATATTTAAAATATCTATAATTATTGATTCAATTTATAGTATGAGGCGCGTACTTCAAATAAATTCACTAATTTTTTTAAATAGATTTTTGATATGAAATTTGATGGTTTTGCAAAATGTCATTCTCATATTTTGACATTTTCTATTAAACAATAATAATTATTATAATATATTGAAAATAGCTAACTTTTTAAAGCCTATATGATATTCTGACGTACGAGGTATATTATTATAAAGTTTCATTAAAATTCATTTAGTAGTTTTTGCGCGAAAGAGTACCAAACACACATACATCCATTCAAACTTTCGCATTTAAAATATTAGTGAGAAGTAAGATTTGGTTCTTTAATACTCTTTCGAAAAATGTTGAAAGCGAGATAACAATGTGATAGGTCTATAGTTTGTTATTTCCATTTTGTCTCCGGGTTTATAAATAATAGGAATCACCAGTCCTTTTTTAAGAGTAGGTACTAAGAAAGCAGGAGTGTGTTATACTAAGGATGATAAGTGAGTTATAGGTTTTAATTTTTTTTTTTTATTTCATTTTTTATTACATTTATACAATATTTATCTCATTAAAACTTACTTTTCGTCTTCGGGGAGGTTTAGTGTAATAGACCCTCGACAATCGTGTCCATATTTCAGATAGCCTAGAACACCAATGACCACATAGAGTGCAACTATTATCCCCAGCCCGATGTTAAGGATACCAAACGTCCCTCGAAAGTCTGCCGGGTTCTTCATGTTACTTTCCAACGCAATAATCTGAAAATCAAAAGGTTAAATTTTTATAAGAAAAACTCTCTTTTAATAACTTTTCTTCTTCAATGATATAATAAGGTTAGTTAAAACCCATTATTTTTTTCTGTGATCACCACGAAAACATCCCAAATCCCAACACGAATAATATCTACCTTAATTTTAAACAATACCTGTGATGCGAGTATTGTGCTCGACTCAACATTCGCTGCGATTACCTATAATCTTGATAATAGTATTCTAGCCAGTTTAGAAATTGTTTTTAACCACTCGAGCGCTTTTTGCCACATTATGGCACTATTTCCAAAAGCTAGGATTGCTTTGTTGCCAAAATGTAGCAAATTTAAAAAAAAATTATTTTTATTTAAACGTATATAATATATTGTACTATATAATATATTGAACATTCAAAATATAACAAAATTAATATTCTCTAGATTCTTTAAAATATTTTAAGGTTAAAGATTTAATTATATATTTTTTTAAATCCTATAAATATGTGATAATAAACAAAAAATAGGGCAATTTATTGGCTACATAGAACTGTAATCAGTTTGCATGTCTCCATATTGAAATTCGGAGGTATGATTTTTTTAATGTGGGCAAAAAAATTTCCTTTAGCAACCCGAGAAAAAATATTTTAATTGCTCTGTCGCTCCAGTGGTTAAACAATAATTTAGAGATTTGAGATGTCGAGTACGATCGCCAGTTGTATGTATAATGATTTAATATAAAATAATTGTAGGTAAAAACTGTAAAATTTTTTGATCATTTTGATCGTTTTGAACATTTTACCTCACCAGTGTGAAAAATATCCTTCCCCTTTCTCCAAATATACCCCGAAATAAGGAACTTGAGTAAAAAGTATTGTGACTTAAAAATATACATAATCTTAACATTTGTTAAAAAAAAAAAATGGTGGTATGTAAGTTAAAAAGGTGAACATTCCTATTTTTTTTTAAATTGACATAAACTCTTTACTGGGGATCCATAGACACCAATCTTGCTAAGGACGGTTGGGAGTAGATAAGGCTCTTGTGCGGTATAGAAACGACTCCAATACTTTAATTTTACAACCCTGTCGAAGGGAAGGCAATTTACTGACTGATGTGGTTTAAGGAGTCATAATATATATTCCATATTAAAATATTTAATAACATTATTGAATACTTCAATCAACTGTCTCGAATGTGTCGTCTGTACAATAGGTACTATTGATTGTGACCGTATAGATATCTTCGCAAAGAATCTCGCATTCTTTAAAAACCAAATCACTTCTTCTACCGTGATGTCACGGAGAACAGTATGTAATTGCTTTATTAATGTTTTTTTGTTTTTTCTTTCTTCTCTCTGTTTTTCTTTTTCTCTTTCTTATCTACTCTCTTTCTATCTTTCTATTTCATTATGATTTTTTTTTCATCTACGCAAAGTAACAAATAAAGCTTGATTACGCATGCTGTGAACATTTTTAATTGGAATTTTAATATTTGTGCACATTCCAACGGCAATATCAGTAATGTAATAATTGTTAATACTCTGTAAATTTTTCAAACAACAAATAAAAAAAAAATCATTATTTACATTATGAATAATATTAAGTGTAATAAAATTAAATTATTGTGTCCACCTAAGTCTGCGTAATCGAATGGAATACCCAATTTCGCGCCGTTTGCGGTAGCTTCGTTCCTTTCCCACAGTTCGTGGTTCGGCTCAAGCTTTTGTTCGCAAATGTACACGCAGCATATGTGAAGAAGTGCAATAGACTCACCACCCCGACGGCTTCGAGCGCGAACAGCACGATCCCAAAGAAGAGTGCAAAGTCAGTCACCCCGCCGCCCATGTTGCGCTCCGAGATGGGCGGCACGTCCGTTAGCACGTAGTATATGATGATGCCCAGTCCGACAAAGGTGATAAGGTTGGCGAGGGTGGAGAAGGGTGCCAGCAGCTTCAAGTTCCGCACGCAGTTCAGCAGGATCAGCGGGAATACTATGATTAGCATGTGAAGCCTCACGTCCAGCGTGCCATCGCTGTAGTAGTAGTCCCATACCTGAAAAGTGTAGTGTTCGGCTTTCAGTTGGCATTACTGTGCGTCACTTGGCCGAGCTTGTAAACTTGTCAGCATTAATTTATAGTAAGTGCCTCAAGTATCACAATAACAAGTCCAAGGCTGCCTTTAAATACGTAAGTTTTGACCCATAAGTAGC
Organism: Limnephilus auricula; assembly: GCA_951813805.1. NCBI lineage: Eukaryota > Metazoa > Arthropoda > Insecta > Trichoptera > Limnephilidae > Limnephilus > Limnephilus auricula. The sequence goes on from OX638391.1 coordinate 37,484,867, forward strand.
TTTTGTAAGTGACTTATTTTCAATTTAACAATGGGGCATACATTAACTACGTGAAAAATGGAGGGGAGGGGTTCAGCAAAATGTCATCAAATCTCCTTTAAACCGAGGGGGGGAGGTCAATAAAAATCTCACGTCAACTTTAAAGGCTCTGTCAAACAGAAGGCGTACTTACCGCGCGTCAAGGCGTTAGCATAACGTCGCGTACTTTCTATTTGAACGACTTCGACGCGCAAACCAGAGCGTTCGGCGTCAGTTACTGTCAATCGGTCTTCGCCACGATATACAGCGATTCAGATGATAAGTTGTTACTGCTGTGTGCATTATCACGTTCCCGTAGTAATCGAATATGGGTGCATGATATTAATAAGAAGAGGAAAGAATTTGGAGAATATCATCGCTTATTCCGGGAGCTTTCATCACATGAAGATCACTTCTTTTAACGTCACGCGTCTTCTGCAACACCAAATAAGCAAATGCACCACAAATGCACTGTTCCTCGTGTCGTACAAACAAGGATGTTTTCGGACACATTCAATTAACTTTTCAGCAACCATTTTTACTACAGTCAAGCAAGAACTCCCGGCGTCAAAGGAAATTTTGTAACAAAAATACAACGTGGCGTTCTGCCTCGGCGGCAGAACTTCGCGTATTGCTACACGCTCGCTCTGTTTGGCCGGTTTAGACATGTTCAGTACAACACAACGTAGCGTTATACGTCCGGGACATTTTAACGCCTTGACGCGCGTAAGTACGCCTCCTGTTTGACGGAGCCTTAAAAGAGTAAATATTATTATAGAGATAATTTTAAAAAATTGTGAAACTTTTTAAGTTCCCTATTTTGTCCGCTGAAAAATGGCTATTATGAAAAACAATTATTTTACTGTAGTGTAATGGTAGGTTCAGACTGGACGACGTACGTACGCATCGCTACTCAAACAATGCTTAGCAACCCATACATTTTCTATGAAAATGGCCACAGACATCGCACGTCGCGATGCGTGTGGCCAATGTGATTCTAAAACATAAATTTTCATTGAAAATCTATGGTTGCTTAGCAGTCCAGATATTGTTAGGCGTAGCGATGGGCACGTACGTCGACCCAGTCTGAATCTACCATAAATCTCACGTGAGGGGGAGTGGGGTCCCACCAAATTTCCCTTAATCTCATCAAGGGGTGGCGGGGGGAGGAGTCTAAATTGAAAAAAAAACCGCCCACGTAATTAATGTACGCCCCCAATGTAAACGACACCAAAAGTCACTTACCGTAATTTACAGCAAATTAAAGAAGTTGTTCTAACGTAAGTTTTTTGACGGGTCCAATCGCCTCCCAGCTTATCAAATCAGTTTAATTGGTTGCGATGCTTACCTTAAGAAATGGTACCAAAATAGGCCGCGCGAAATGTCAAAAATGATACAAGTTACCTGTTTCACGTTGGTGGCCACAAACACCACGTAACAGGCGCATATGCCGATCTGGTAGAAGATGAGGAAGCCCTCGACGATGTAGCACGAGGCGGGCGCCAGCCACGTTAGCCAGGAGGGACCGTTGGTCAGCGCGTACATCATTGTCTGCGGGTAGGTCACCAGCGGGACGCGCATTCGCTTGCATATCTTGTATTGGCTACGCAACTGCAACAATAAAGTGAGCCTAGTATTAGCTAGACTTAGCTGGGTTACTTGTCTAGGTCTTGGCGGCGGATGGATTTGCCTATCTACCGGACTGGTTGAGGGAGACCTCTACAGCTTGACTATCTTGACCCGTCGCCTTTCATCGGAGGAATGGATTCCTACGTCCGTCACTCCTGGTCCCCCGATTCCTACCTACCCCTCATGGTTATTTCCTTCCCAGAACTCCCTACCCTTTCTTTCTTTTAAAATACCCTCCAAACAGCATCCCCAAGATGACATAGGCCCAAGAGAAATTATTTTGTAACAACATTTAAGTCTTACCAGAACATGGAGACAATAGATGCCTATTGCTCCTATTAAGATAGTTGACAGTGTTCCGACGACGTATCCAGTTAAGGCGATTGCGTGAGGCATAGCCAGAATTCCAGTTCCCAGGCTGCTCTTCAGCACGTGCACCAATGTCTCTACATTACTGTGAACATTCAAAATAAAAATAATTTTCGGTTAGACATTGTCTACTACTCAATACAGTGCTACATCTACTTTGTCATCTGCTTTTCCATCTGTGTTAGTCGTAAATACCTTGTTTTAAGCTAGTTGTAAATCATAATACGAGTAAGATAATATTGTGTAAATACCCACTCGAACGTAAAAATAAGTATAGTTTTAAGTCACTAATAAGTCTTAGTTGTAAGTCACTTTTTATCAATCTTAGTTGTTATAAGCCACTAGTAATAATCGAAATCGTTAGGTCCAAGTGTTAGTGTACAGGTTTAACATATAAATTAAGTTGTAAACTGCCCACGAAAACGGCGCTATATAAATTACTCTAACATCATTATCATCATCGTACTTATCAACGCTCTGATTGGTTTAATGGTATTAAATGATTTTTATATTTTACATGATTTAGTACATGTTGCAGAAAACTAACACGTTATTTTTAATACCTGCCAAAAAAAAGGATGAACAAAATTCACAATAATTTCTACATAATATACTCCTCCATCTATCTTATCTCCTTCTCCATCCACTATTATATCTACTTCGTCATGTACAGATGCATCTACTTCTCCATTGCCATAGGACAATTAACATTTAAAAATGTCTGTTGTTAAATTCTAGATCTGAATACAAAGCTTGTAGTATTCTCTTTCTAACACCGTTAAGATCAAATTTCTAACCATGATAGTAGGGGAGATACAACGATTTATGTGAGACTTTCGTGAACTGGGACATATATGGTGGATATTTTTTGATTTTCGGTTTTTTAAAGTATTTAAAAATAAAAAAGTGTTTTGAAAGCAGATAAAAGACTCTTTCAGATCAAAACTTATTAAAATTTTGAACGAAATTTTTAGACTTGAACTGGGATAAATATGGTCAATATTTTTTGATTTTCGTTTTTGTGAATATTTAAAAATAAAATAGTGCTTTGAAAGCTGATAATAGACTCTTTCAATTAAAAATAATTAAAATTTTGTAACGCAAAACATAGATTAAATTTTTAAAGTAATTTTTCGATGGACTTTTCGTGCAAACTGTAATTACTACTCTTCACGAAACTTAAAAAAACATATTAAATTATTAAAAACTATGTAAAAGTTGTCATCCCTTTACATTATACTCGTTTTACAGAAAATAAATATATTATAAAATTCCCAACAAGTATTTTTCAAATACTAGATGTTGTTGAATAGAATTGTCACAAAATTTTTGAGAGCTTTTACAGTAAACGTCTACTTCTAACACTGTTGAAGTCATATTTGATTAGTTGATTAGACAGAGTTTTCGACAAAGGGGTCGGCAGGAGCAGCTTGCGAGCCGCATGCTCAACTGAAAGCATTCGACGAGCTTTTTACAATTTTAAATATAAAGAAGCCACAACGAAAAGAATGTCGACGACCAAGAAATGTCTTCGAATTGAAGGCAGCGAGTTGAAGATATTAAGCTGGTTTTCACAATATCAATTGCTCAAGGAACATAAACGTGGAAAAGATATTGCGATTGCCAAAGAAACATATAATAACTACATATTAGAATATGTAGTTATCATACCTCGGACTCTCGGAATTTTGTTTTCTTCAAAAACAAAAACAATACTCACGAAGTAGGGTTATCAACAACTCGATGTTTGTATGGATCGTAGTCTTCATTCGACGGAAATGTTTTTCTAGCTCCCCTTTGGATGGCTGCTTCTTGGCTGGGGGTTAGGCCGATGACGGGCTCTGGAGAATAAATTTCCGCAAACGAAACTATGTGAGATTTCCTTGTAGGTGGCGCTTCTGAAAGGGCACGTGGGTTAATCGGAGCTTTTTTAGCCTCTGCACCTCGGGGAGTACGCAATGGATCCGAAGTTGGTTCAGGCGGTCTGCAATGTGATAATTATAAATTATTTAGACTTTATAATTTTTTTTTTAGTTTTCATGTGAATACTGCAAAAGAGTCCCAACGGTCTGGAGCCAGTGAAACTAAGGCAACCGCAAATTGTTTTTTTTCTTCATTTTGATGCTGACACCAGTGGGGTGGCAATGAGATGGGGGAGATGAAGGTGTGGAAAAGGAAGGTGTGGAAGAGGGAGATGGGGAAGTACCTGGCTGTCACAAAACACGGCTAATATAATTTCATTTGTTCTCTTACAACATGGCGAAACTGGGAATATCATCTACTAATAATTATACAATTTACTATTTTAAATGAATAAAATGTGAAATAACACGAATTAATCAAATAAAATTTAAATGCGCATGCCGGGATACTATAACCTCCGGTTTGCTAGTAGAGGACCTTATTCTCAACCACAGGTTGTTTTATATCAGTATGTACACCAACAAATTATTCTTACATTTTCCCGCCAATAAACATTGAAACACTGTTAATTTGTTCGTAAGAACTTCAGTCCCGTTTCTATCCCAGCGATTTTTTTATTACATTGTTAATTAAAGAATTTGAGGATTTGACGATAACTAAACTACTGTTATTATGCGAGTATGTTAAAGATTAATTAATGCACATTTACTCTTCTTATAATTTCAAGTGAGCAAACTATTGCTAATAATAGAAAATTTAAAAAAAACTATAAATTTTTTATAGGCGTTTTTACAAAGAATATCTAAAACTTTATTCATAAACCAAAAAAAAACACTTTATAAGTAATTAATATGACAGCCTCGTAAGTAAATTTTATTTGATTGATTTGTGTAATTTCACAAATTAATAACATATAGTGGATACGTAGTAGAAGATACTGTCACAATCGCCCTGGTATAATACCACCATTCCCAACTGATACGTTGCTTGAAATGGTTTTATCCGTGTTTGGTAACCAGATCTGAAGAGCCAGGTTCCTACCTCCCTATTCAGCATCTCCTTTCCATTCCACTACCTTTAGCCTCATAAGATACAACACTAGGGAATGCCTTGACTCTCTGGCACCAGAAGTTGGGACTCGCGTGACGTATTCACATAAAAAAAAATCTATAAAGAAAATAGGTATATTTACCATAAAACGCACAGTTTACTAAAAAAAAACCTATTTAAAATACGCAGTACAAATTGCCTGGCAAAAACCTGGCGGCGTTTTGTCCGTACAAACATATTTCCCAACTTCCTCTCTGAATTTTGACATCACTATAAATAGTTTTAAATACAATACAGATATCGACCACTGGCGTGATTTACAGGAGTTAGGACACTCCAAAGATCGTTAAAGTTACCTAGTTTGAACGCCATCAACAGACGTTCAGTATACAAAAGACACAGTGTATTTTTAAAAAAAGCTAAACGTACACACAAAGTATTTTCTTCTATTACATATAGTACAAAAATTCTTAAAAAATCGGTCCAGTTTTGGAGGAGAAAAATGGGGACTACAAAACTTAATTTCGTTACAATCAGCTTGAGGTGTAGTTGTCCCATTCCCTCAGTATTCGGGGAAGTAAGAGCGACAATGATAGCACCAGTAAAATACCCGTTGTTCAAATATCTCGGGTACCAGGTTTCCTTTTAACATATAACGTATCGAAGATCAAATTTGGAAATTATAGAAATTGCCACACATATTATAATTAATGTTTTAGTGTATCACGTAACAGAATTTATAACGTATCACGTAGAATGTTTCAACATGTAACCTGATGACATTTCCTTTATCTAAATTAACGAACTTTCTAAAATATTACAGGAATACCCCAAATATAACAACTAGTGTAGAGCCAGCAGGGGATATATATGTAGGTACGAAGGTTAATATCGATTTTTGATTTTATTTCACCAGCTATTGCAGACTATCAATTTCCTATGGACGGACCCATCCGTTATTACGTGTATGACAACCACGGAACTATGTAATATCCATACTCTTTGATGACAACACACGCGTTTTGACTTTGGGTAGGCAAGCGATATTTTGAAAATTCCTTTTAGCAAAGCCGGAAGAAAACTATCAAATATATAGACATCCAATACAACAACAATGCTAATCGTATTGATTAGTTTGCTTTGATATTTAATCTATCCTTTGCTGTTTTAAATGCTTACAGGGGCTATTTATTACTTACGTAATACTCATTTCTCACAATTACAGTTCATGTTTTATAATTAAGTCGCACCATGTAAAAGCCAAACGGCTTTTATTAATCGAGACCGGATAATTTTAACATCGTAAAAACTCACCTGAAAGTATTGACTGAAGTTTTACTGCTTTGCAAATTCATTTTGATATCATGTGTATCTCAATAACAATCAGATTTACAAATATTTTCAGTAAACTCATTGAAATAAAAGAATTTGAAAAATACTCCGGCAGTGTTCTTTTTGTCAAACACCTCCCTAATTTGAAATATCGTTTTACAGTTATTACCTACCTGCTGCAGTTTTTGTACTTGATCAAGAACCGAGGGTTATTTTATTAACCTAGCGGTTCAGGATTAAGCGTCTCCGCCCACTAAGGCAACTGAAAACTCTCAACTGCCAACTGTCTTTGTATGACAATGTGATGGCCCGCGCACTTCACAATCACACAAAACCCCGTTGTCAATGGTAACGCAAGCGTTGACTCGCGACTGTCAACTGAAAACTGTCAACTGCCAACTGTCTGTATATGAAAATGTGATGGCCCGCACACTACACAATCACTCAAAAACCCGTCTTGAATGGTCAAAAAGCTTGTTTAACCATAGACGAAGAACAATCAGCTTACAGCTGGCAACTAGCAACGGCCGGCCACGGAAATCAGCTGTGCGAGTCGTGAGTCACTGCTTACGTTACCATTGACAACGAGAAATTCTGTAGTGTGCGGGCTATCATATTGACATACACGGTTTCAGTTTCAGACGAAGAACAATCAGCTGACAGCTGGCAACTAGCAACGGCCAGCCAGGGCAGTTACCATTGACAACGGGTTTTTGAGTGATTGTGTAGTGTGCGGGCCATCACATTGTCATACAAAGACAGTTGCCGGTTGACCATTTTCAGTTGCCTCAGTGAGCGGATCGCCTTACAATGCACGGCGAGTTGCAAGTCACTACTTGCGTTGCCATTGACAACGGGTTTTTGAGAAATTGTGTAGTGTGCGGGCCATCACATTGACATACACAGGATAGCGAGTTTAGTTGCAAACTGTTTTTTTTTCAGATCCCTCGTTAGCGGACGCACGTAGTGCAACTAATGTCATGAAACACTCGTGCGCAACTAAATTCGGCTTTATGGTTATAGTTGCTAGTCTGTAATAAAAATCGATATTGTCAGTATTTCTTGATTAATACAAATATTTTTTTCTTCTAAAATAATCGCAAAATCACTTTGTTATTATTTGTTAGTATATTCTTATTTTTGTTAATTAAATCATTGGTTTCGTAACATGTTGATAATTTTGATTGTAAGTAATGTACTCAAAATGATTTTATTTTAAATATATTTTTAAGCCATAATATTTTTCACAAAAAAATTCTTATTCTGTATAATTTTTCTCGTATTAATGTATTCAATAAATAAATAATATTCAATTTTTATTAGGATTAAGCGTTTCCGCCCACTGAGGCAACTGAAAACTCTCAACTGCCAACTGTCTTTGTATGACAATGTGATGGCCCGCACACTTCACAATCACACAAAACCCCGTTGTCAATGGTAACGCAAGCGGTAACTCCATGGTAACTCGCAACTGGCACTGCTGCGAATTGCCAGCTGTCAGCTGATTGTTCTTCGTCTATGGTTAAACAAGGTTTTTGACCAATCAAGACATAGAAACCAGCCAGTTTTAGTTTGTTTTCAGTTGCCTCAGTGGGCGGAGGCGCTAACTTATACAATCCTATAAACCTTTTTGTAGATTGTAATATAAGTATAATCATTGAAGAAGCAATACCAATTACTCATGCCGGTCGGGATATCAATCTTGCTTTTGAACAGAATTAATTCGGATATCGACATAATTAATGTTAGTGAAGCCGCCTTTTAAAGGCGAGCTCTATTAATACTTATATAGTTTGCATCCTTTCCTGTCATGTATAATTATGTACACTCTAAGGCGCTCCGCCCACTGAGGCAACTGAAAACCAACTAAAACCGGCTGTTTTCTCTGTCTTGATTGGTCAAAAAGCTCGTTTAACCATAGACGAAGAACAATCAGCTGACAGCTGGCAACTAGTAACGGCCGCCCAGGGCAATAAGCAGTGACAGTCGCAAGTCACCGCTTGGGTTACCATTGACAACGGGGTTTTGTGTGATTGTGAAGTGCGCGGGCCATCACATTGTCATACAAAGACAGTTGGCAGTTGAGAGTTTTCAGTTGCCTCAGTGGGCGGAGGCGCTTACAATTGTATTTTAAAAACGCTTAAAAATGGAAAATTTTGTAATGTTTTTCAGAGAACAGATAAATTTAAGTGAATTGTAATAACCAGGTAAGTCATTAGATTTTTTTAAAATAATTATAAGTCATCTTCTAAGTATAACTATTACAGTCCCAAACACACAAACCTAAGATTTAATCAAACATATCAGTATAAATATGCAGCAACCGATTTATCTTAATATTTATCAACTAATTTCACTTTTCCAACAAAGCTGATTTCCGAGTTACCTAGTTGTAGTAATTACCCCACGATAATGGAAGTGATGTGGTGAAACAGGCCAACGCTCAATTCATTATGAGAGTACAGCTCTCGTGTGAGACTCGTGCCCATAGTTCAGTGGATATTTATTAATTTTCAGGGCATGATTTTTCATCTCCTGTTTTCTTCGGTTCGTTGGACGTACCGGCGTCTTGCTCTGGTTTTTGTTGGCACGCCGTGAATACCAGTTTACGCAATCTCATTGTCGCTACGGAGCGTTTGACGCTTATTGAAATCGGGTCTTTCGATTCTTCTGCAGAGGGCGGAGGACCCGGGGGTAAGTCTTCCAGAATTTCTACGACTGGGTCAATGTGCGAGGGTTCCGAAGTTGGTTCAGGAGGTCTGAAACAAATATGTTTCACGTTGTTAGACTCAATGGAGTGGAAAGGGAATGGAAGGTGGCGACGATAATGACTTTTTTTTTTCAAATAATGGCTTACGTAGCTCCGGGCCAAAAAGCCCATTTCTCTTTCATCATGACAATTATAATCAATATTCAATCACAATCGAGCTTTGTTTTATACGTATTTTTCAACGTCCAAATAGCAGTTGAAGTACGAGTTTAGTGGTAGCTCGTAGTTTAGTGGTTGGGTTCCGATGATGTTGGCCAAATGAGGAATGGCCAGAATTTATTAATTCATTCATCCAAAATGATCAGTATTTTAGTTCTTCGAGTGTCTAAACAAAATTTTCGACGTCTGTCAGCTGATTCTATTTTCGTAATAACTCATTTGTTTTCTTTTTAGATGATTTTTTGGACATTTTATATCTTTCCCGAAAACAGTTTTAAAAATAAATTAAAATCTACCTTAAGTAGTTTCCGCAAAACACTAAGAGAAATGATTTTTTTTATTGTGCCAATCAAGAGATTGAGCGCACGGAGGCTGAGCGTACAGGCATTTCGGTAAGTCAATGGTTCCATTGTACAATGTGCTGAGAACAAGCAAGTAACATAATAGATACAAAGAATATTGAATTGATTGTATACCCAAATATTGTTTAGTTAAAAAACGCGTACCTTTTTACTCCGCAAGACTTTGCACAAACATAACGAGTCGTCGAACTACTAGGAGGAAAGGTTAAAAAAACATTTTTTTTATGTATCATTTTAAAAAATTTAATGGATGTGATCACTTTATTTATAGCTAGCTAAAACCCGGCAAGCGTTGCGTGTCACTTAAATAAATAATTTGTTTCTCTTTTCGTGTCATTTCCCATTCGTCCCCGTTCCCCTTCCGCCTCCTCTTCCCCTCCCGCGCCCCCTTCTTCCTCTCCCTCACGCATTCCGCTTCCACCTTCTCCCCCTTCCCTTTTCCCTCGTTCTCTGCCGCGAACCCCCCTCCACAATTCCCCATCCGACCCTCCCGCATACCCCTCCCCACAGCCTTTTTTCCCTGCCGCTTAACTCCACAAAATACACTCATTTTTCCCACAATTCACTTGACCTACTTCATTATTTATGCAAATTTTATAACGCCACAGCTCTACAGCATATACATAGAAATACTCACAGGCATGTTCATAACAATTAAAAAAAAAATCATAACAATCGGATGAAATTTTAATCGCAATCGGATGAATAGTATAGGAAATAATTATTGGTTGGGGAGGGGCCTTTAAGGCTTCCTTACAGCCCATAATTACAATTCATAGAACAATTATAAAAATCATCCTTAGAAAACCATACGACTTCCCTACTTTAGAGATATTTCGGGAATTTAATGTACAATCTATCACAGAATTGTATAAAAGAAACGCCTTATATCAAATTTATAAAGAATATTTTATCCAAAAAGTTCACCCCTCAGATAACATAATCAAGATATTCAAAACTAAAGGCTTAATAACCATCCCTATGCTTAGAACCACCACGGCTCAGCATCACTACTTGTATTTAGATGTGAAATGATGCAATATATTATTGTCCAAAAACAAAATTAGTATAACCGAAACTTTGAAATATGAACAATTCAAAAAGCAAATTAAGTCCCTGAAATTGGATAATGATATATTGTAACCTTAATTTACACTTACTTTACTCTTACTTAATCTGTACTATTCAATGTAAAATATATATACATATATACTGTTTTTGTATTTCAATAACAATTTGTTTCTAAATTATTGTATACCTATGTTAAACGATGTTTGTATTTATCTCAAAAGTCTTTGATTAATGTTTACACATCTAATTAGAACATTATTTTTTTTACATGTAAAATACTCCTACCATAAACACGAGCTCCTAGAGCTCAACTTATGGAGTAATAGAATAATAATGAATAATTACATAACTTTGCATAATGTTGTATCACTTGTAATGTAAAACTTTTTCTTGTAAATAAATAAATAAATAAAAAATTATAAAATTCATAACGATAGATCTCACAAAGTTTCATCGAACAAACAAACAAACATACATTTTTATATATCAGATAAATTAGTAGGATAATTCGTTCTTATTTTACCAGTTAGTAGGTATAGAATTGGTTTATGGTCCTTTGTCCTGTTTAGTGTTTGTCTCAAACCAGTGCACGGAAAAATAAAAAAAATCTAATAATTATTATTTCCAAAAATTACTTTACGGTTTTTCAGGAAAGTACACCCGCGACCAGTCATCGTGGTAACAGGATCGGATAACACCTTTAGATGTAATGAATTGTAATTATTTGTTTGCATCCCACCACGTACTCCGTACGAATCTAATAATGGTTCATTAGGATAGGATGTTGTACAAAACAGCGGGACTATTTAAAATTTAGGAAATATTTCTGTATCTGTTATATGCCCATGCCAGCGATTTTCTTGTATTTAACTTAATCAGTTCGCCGAGCTGACAAACTGATAAAAGTTTTATCAATACTTTCGGTAACTTTTCTTGGTTCCCGAGCACGGCTTCAGAACGCCAACGAACGGATAACAAACAGTTCACAAAGACTAAGTCTTCTTAATTTAATTTACGTGAACTATTGTTTCTACGTTAAGGATCTGCAGTCGTGCTCTGTAACGATGACAAGGTATCAAGATTATCGCATGAAACTTTATTGATCGACTGTGGATAGATACTAGGTCAAACATCGGAAACATGCCGTCTAGAAATTTAGAACTGTCAGTTTGAAACAAGTCTTACTAATAATTCGGAAAGAATATTAATATAAATAATAATATTATTTTCAAAGAATTTGTATATAAAAATTCAAAAATCAGTCATTTTAAATACATGTAGAATTACGAAATATTTTTTAAATATTTATATTGAGGGATCAGTAGGATTTATCGGTCAAATTAGGAATTCCACAGAGCCGAACCCTCTGATATGAAAATATCTGGAGACGGTGAATTATATTCCTATTTAATAGTTTGGTAGATTAAGATGATAGACTTCGCTTTTCGGCCCATACAAAAAGGATGCCCGGGAAAAAACACTTTTCTACATCGAAAATTGCACAAAATGAATATATTTTTTTTATACTGCCTTCTAAAGGGTGAAAACTATGTCGGTATGTTTTCGAATTTTCGACACGTTTCGTATTAACGTAAACATTCACTATCAAACATGTACGATTTATCAAAAAATATTATTTAAGGAAAAAGTGCTGCTAACTCAACTCTCATAAAGAATTATAAAATTGTAAAAAGCTACCGACGTAGCTTCGTCTTTCTAAAAAATAAATATTTTTTAAAATTTCAATTTCGTGAAAGTTTCGGTGTATAAAAGTGTATTCTCCATAAACCCCTTTTCGAGCGATTTCTGTAGGTAAATTTGAGCGTTGTCTCATTCGCACATTTCGCATTCGCATGTATTATAAGTGGCGTGAACTTATTGTGAGCGGGACAGAATGACAGACGCGGGTGTTCCGCGTGTGGTTCAAAGTCTAGCCTCTTAACGTGTTGTTCTTGTATTGTTTTGTATTATTATACTTATATAATACACTTGCATAACGTGGATTTACTAGATGATCATTTATATGGAAAAGTGTATGAAAGGGTTTAGTTTTTCCTATGGGAAAAACTAAACCCGGAAAAACTAAAAATCTGGTGCGTAAAAAATTCAGCACTGTTTTTGTGATAAATCACCTCAAGGGCGTTAAATTAAGGCGTACTTGGTAAAAATTTTCGGTCATAAAGTAATTTAAAATGATACCAAAACCAGATGTTATTTTTCTTTGATTATTAATACGGTATGTGTATATTTTTCTTTTGTGTGAAATACGATTCATCGTAAATATACGCCCGCCATACATATACTGACAACGTTCATGTCATATGACCAACAGAACACAATAGGGTATTTCCAAGATTTTTTTTTATTGCTTAAAAAAAATAACTAAAACATATGTTACATACATATATATAATAGACGATTATTATGGCATCTTTATTTTATTTTTATGTTGACGATAAATAAATAAATTTTCTACAGCGAGTCTAATTTGCCCATTTTTGTAATCCCGCCAAAACGGCATTTTCGACGTGTGACGACATAAGAGTCGCTCGTTCTTGAAAAATTTCCAACAGTTCTACTTTGTTTGTTTGATGACGTGCGTACAAAGCGTCGTTGGCAATCACGGACCGTTTTGGTTTCGTAGGTTTTTGAGCGTTTTTAAAATGAGTAAATTTGAAAGAAAACATAATTTTTTTTTTTTAATAGGATGATTAAAATCAGAAAAATGATCGGTAAACATTTCCCTAACCGGGACACGCTTAATATACAAAAAAAATACTAATAGGTAGTTAGATAGTGGTAAGTAATTCAGCAACCGGAATTGAAAAATATTGCATTTTAATTCTTATTTTTTCACTTTAGAATCACGAAATGTCATTTTTCTCCGACCGCCATGTTACGAATTACGACGTAAAATACGAACTACTATAATATAAATTTAATTTTTTATTAATAGTTTCGTACTCCGCCTACAGGTTAATACGGAATATTTTTTATTCAAACAGTTGGATTTTGCTTTATTATTACCAAAATAAAGTATTTATGTCGGGGGAGACGAAAAAACATGCATTTCAATTTTATAAGATTATTTCACTTACGCGAAGTGTTTGACAGCCACGTTTGGCCAAGTGAAATAGGACTTATACAACTTCAATTACTACAATATACAACTATTTACGTGCACAAAATAGGTTATTAGGTTCTTAGGCTGGGTAAACTCAGTAATTCATGCGTATTTAGATGGAAAATATAATCGCAAATATCAAATCCAAAGAAATGGCGACAAAGGTCCGTGCGTATCCGTGTATCGAACTTCGAATTCCGTATTATCCGGTAAGCGGAGTAGTAAACATTTACCAAAGCTTTAAATATTCCATACATTTTCAACAGAATTCCTCGTTTGTGAAAATACCCCATTACCATTTCTTTCGCCAACCGTTCAAATCGAACTGTTGACGCAGTTTGACAAGCCAAAAGTAAACTAACCTAACTTTATCTCGACTACAAACTTACATTGCGTTGATGGGAAATGTTTTTTTTATTCATATTTACTTACCTGAAAGTATTGATAGCATTTTTACCTCTTTCTATATACATTTCAAATTACTAATTTATATATTAACACTTAGAATTTGCAGGTAACATTCAGGAAAAACATTCAAATAAAAGAGTGTGGTTGATATTTTTACATCGTTCTTTTTGTCAAGCGAACTCAAATTATCGATATCAATAGGTACCTACATTCTACATACATTCACATTTGACAAACTGTTGGGGAAAAAAATAGTTTTAGTACAGTAAAATAAATTAAATTCCAACATATTTTTGTAAGGCACTTCACATTTATCGAAAATAGTATGAAAGAATAACTGCAAAAATAAGATTTTTTTTTAAATGTATTGATTAAATGGGAGCGTTTGACTAGATTTTAGATTTACGGCACTACAGGACCGATTCGCCTTCATTATCAATTAACATTATTGTAATATCTGTGTGAATGTGTACGAGAGCAAGCGATTGATTATTGTAATCAAAGCAAGCGAGGTAGTATGCTTGCGAGACTCTATAAAAGGCGATGCGTGCTAGAAGTATCCCTCTTTTGCTACAAGCAGCTCCCTAATAAATACCAGTACATTATACTTATACTATGTTCATTTACGTACTACCGACACCATTGGCATATCTTACAATTATGTAGGTACTTACCCACTGTTTACTTATTCGTCTTCTTCATATTTGTACTGCAACATGTCTTCTTCCTGAATGAGAATCCAAAATATCAGTCTATTCTTATATTTTTTTTTTTAACATTTTCCATATAGGAAAAAAACTCCAGGGCCTCCAGGGGATGCTGTATGAAGGGACTGTTTAGGGAAAGAAAGGAGTTAAAGTTCTGGGAAGAAAAATGAAAAAAGGCGTGGGTAGGAATCTGAAGGTTAATGTGTTCAGGAGTGACGAAAATATGAATCCATTCCCCCCACTGTGAAAGACGATGGATCTAGAGAGTCCGGCCCGCCATTCAGTAGGTGAGCAAAAGCATCAGCCGCCAAGACCTAAGCCAACCTTACCCCATAAACCCCGGCACCGGTGTTATGTCAACAAACCATAAATAAACCAACACCAAACGTAGCGAACCACTTGTTGGTGACCTATGGCAGGGGTGTTGGTTATTCAACAAATGATTCCTGGGGCAGCGGTATCAATACCCCCTCCCAATTTGTATTCGGGAAGCGAGTATGGATCTGTTGGTGTTCGATTCCATTGTCTCTTTGTCAAGAGGAACGGCTGCGCGGCCGCTTTTATACAAAACGTAGTTTTGAATTTGAGGCCACAATACCCAACCAAACTGAAAAATTATTTTTGTAATAAAAAGGTAGGTTCAATGTCGATCTCGGATAGGAGCTACTTTTTTTTTGCTTTTAAATGATGACGTATAGGTAAATACAGAAATCAGTTTTTGTTCATTTTGGAAGCAACTCTGGAATTTTTTTGTGAGTTATTTATAATTATTTAAAAAAGTCTGCCTAATCCTTGGTTCTAAAATAAAGACAAATAATATAAGAAACTAAAAATGCGTTTCTTTGGGTAGTAATTCACAAATTCAATTTACACCCATAGAAATTATATCTAAAAAAAAACGATATTTTAAATTTTATATTTCATCATATTTAAAAAAAAAATTTGCTAAAATTATTTTTGAAATGTTTGTGTTTACTGTCAAAGTGTCAAATAAGTGTCCAAGTTGCCTTCAAAATCATAAAATAGCCTATATTTTAAAAATAAATAAAGTAGCTCCCATCTGAGATCGACATTTGACATACCTTTTGATTACAAAAACAATTTTTTAGTTTGGTGGGGATTTTGGCCTAAAAACCAAAACGTAGTTTTGGAATTTATGGCCTTAACAAACTTCATATTTCCAAGTTGCCTCTAAAATCATAAAATATTAAAATCTTTAATAGCCTGTATTTAAAAAATAAATAAAGTAGCTCCTATCCGAGATCGACATTTGAAATACCTTTTGATTACAAAAATAATTTTTCAGTTTCGTAATCGTACTGGAAATTTTAGTAGGAAGGAAAATTGGAGTCAATTCGGTCCCATAGAGTCTGAGGAAAGGTCAATCCAATACTTCATACAATGTTTAAGGTAGATTCAGACTGGACGACGTACGTACGCATCGCTACGCCAAATAATGCTTAGCAACCCATACATTTTCTATGAAAATGGCCACAGACATCGCACGTCGCGATGCGTGTGGCCAATGTGATTCTAAAACATAAATTTTCATAGATAATCTATGGTTGCTAAGTAGCCCAGATATTGTTAGGCGTAGCGATGCATACGTACGTCGACCCAGTCTGAATCTACCATTATTCGTTGTTTGTTTTTGGGGTGTTACGCCGTGTTGCGCTACCTCCTTCTTTAGCCGACGTTTCGGACAGCGTTGCAATGTCCATCATCATGGCAGATCCGTCGATGTGACAGTGTCCATCATCAGGGCAGAAACGTCGGCTAAAGTAAAATAACACCCCAAAAACAAACAACGAAAATGCTTTTGGCCGTGAAAATCTAAAAACGTATCCTTCATAGAATGGTTTCGACGTAGCTGGGACTTGCCCCTAGCAAACCTCTCTCTTTCGGAATTCTCTAATTCGGAAGTAAAACTTGAACTCCGAATGGAATCACAAAATGTTCAAACGAAAATAATATTTTCTCCAATCTTTGCAAAATCACTTTGTGGCGGCATTTTTATCAAATGAAACAAATATCTTTGTGTACAACCACTATATCACAATTATCGACATGTTTCGAATTTATTCATGTTTTTATTATCCTGACCAAGAAATCATTGGTTTCGAAACACGTCGATAATTGTGATTTTTAAATTTTTATTTGTTTTATTTGATTGAAAATAATATCGTGATAGTAAATTTAAGGAAAAAAAATGCGTAAGTTTTTGGTTATTTATTTTATTTAAAAAAGTACAAAAATGTTACATACATTCATTGAATTATGGTTAATATAAGTAAAAATAGATTCATTGTGGTTACCGTACAATTCAACAAAGTGGCACTTCATCACTTATTAAAAAAGTAATATTAAAAGCGAAGAAAAAATGTCGAGTTACAGGTTTCGTCAGCTTAAGTTATGGGCTATTTTGTATTTCATTAATTTTAATGACTTTTTAAAGAAGTGTTGAAACGCCACTTTGTTGAGTTGTCATAGAACGATTAATTAATTAGTTATTATTAAATGCTAATATCGTTGCATTTGAGGTTAATTGAGATTAAGATGTAATTCTTCTATATTATTCCGTAAAAAAATCACTTGGATAAAAAAGAACTTCACCTACCAGCTATCTTGAATGTATTTTTTGTTTTCTAGTTTAATTGGCAGAACTTAATTTTAATAAATTTAAAGTTTTTTGTTTTCAAATTAAAATTACAATTATTTATTTAGAATTCAGTCGGATTTCATCACTATTTTAGATTTTAGATTTTTTTCAAAAAATATCTTATATTCATAGTCATAAAATATTACTTTTATAATTTAGTAGGTTAATAAAAAAATTCTTAAACAATTGACTTTGGTATGGAACGAAAAATTAAAATAAAATTACATTTTAATTTTTAATAGCAATTACGTTAAATAACGATGTTAATAATAAAATAATATCATTTTAAAATAGATAGGTAAAAATGTCAAAGCCGAGTTGCAATAAAACTGATTAAAACCAAATTGAAAATTAAACTTATGACAGTATTTAACAAAACGGCTTAACAATATTACATTAATCGACAAAGCAAGATCAACAAAACTTACTTATCAATGGCACTAAGATACGACTTATGGAATAATAAATGCAGAAGATCAAAACATCAAACACATTTAAAATAAAACTATACCTAAACCTTTTCTGGTAATCAATAAAATATGGCACATAGAAAAATATTTGAAATTATCATTGAAAATATTAGATATGATTAAAGAAAATCTATCAACACTCTTAGGGGGCATCATTAATTACGTGAGCAAAAAATAGGGGGGGGGGTCCAGTAAAATCTCACCAAATCTCATCATACCGAGGGGGGGGGGGATCAATAAAAATCTCACTTTAAAAGAGTATATAAAAATAAATAAATTGTTTCACTTCTATTGAAGTGTCCCATTTTGCGCGCTGAAAAAATGGCTATTATAAAAAACATTTATTTCGACAGTAAGAAAAATATCTCACGTAGGGGGGGGGGGTCTCACTAAATCTCACTCAATCTCACCAAAGGGGGGGGTCTAAATTTTTGAAAAAACTGCTCACGAAATTAATATGTATGTCCCCTTAGTAGGTAAGACTCTTAAGGCTCGGTAGACCTGCCAAAAAGAAGAAGGAGAGATACGATAATACGAGTATTAGAGGGAGCGCGCTAATGTTAATAACGGTAAAATTTAAGCGAAAAATGGGAAAATGTTCAATAAAACACGACTCGATTAAAATAGAGCAAAAGTCTCTCGTCATAAAGAAACACTGTGAATTTTTCAAACCTGTAAAAGATGGTATGTGTTTTTTTTTTAAATTTTCGGATCATACTTTGCGATTTATTTTTATCGAGGGAATTTTATGTGATTACCGTTTCGGCTCCTCAGTATCCAGAGAAAATCTTAAAAAATTATTTATGTTTTTTATAGAACTTAGAAACTTCAAGTATTCAAGGGACGTACATTATAAATCGGTATAAAATCGGAATTCCGAGCCTTAATTGTCGAGCATTACAAGAATAATAATATAAACACAGTGTTCGATGTTCATACCGTGAAACTTTGCAATGGTTATTTATGGTTATAAGAGAAAAAAATTATCCTTATGTATTTTAAACAAAGCTATCACCATCACATCACACTTGAAATTTTAAATAGAACAGCTGACCGAGTGCGAAGAAATAATTAGGTACCTATTATAAAGGAACGCTTTGTAAATCGACACAAAAATATGAAATTTACGATAAATTTTTATTTATTTGAGCACTAAGTTTTTTATGAACCCTCAATGCTTCGCGATAAGAGCGTAGAACATGATGTATTTAAGATGAATAAAAGTGTAACCTACTTTTCAAAATCAGCATAATAATTGAATGAGAACATGTGCAAAATCTCAGCACTTTGTAATGAGCAAGAAATGTTTAACAATTTTCCAACATAAACCAATGAAATGAAATGCGATCTGAACTTAACATTATTACTATCATCATTGCTAAAGTCGTATTACAAACTAGAGACTGCGCGAAAACATGGCGCCGAAATAGAAGTACGGTAGGTGTTCAATAATATTTCACTGACTAGGTTCAATATAAGGGAAAAATAAAAAGGTAAAAGAATAAATGGCAAATATGGCAGTGTTTGGTTAGATCTTTTCAGATCTGATTCCTAAAAAAGAAAGTCATTCCAGACGATGGAAAAGATTCAGTTCTGAATTAATTAATGCTTTTTTGTTTAATAAACATTTTGTAGATTTAGAGTTCATCGTGATCCAGTAGATGAGATTCCTCGGTATCGCTGATGTACCCTGGTTCCCCCGTGTAGTGAGTCGGATAGACTAATAGAGGAGATACGGAGAGTCCAATCAGGTCCTTCTTTGGGAAATGTTCGCTCCATTCGTCACTGAAAAAAAACATGTACTTCGTAAACATCGAAATTACAGCAAACCAAAAAGTATTCAGCGCCATCTCATTTCCCTCACCGCCCACTTATTAACTAACTACGTCCAAGTGTAGAATTAAGATGATACCCGGGTGGTGGAGAACTTTGATGAATAGATTTTACTAAATTGTTGCTGTCACTGTTGCTCTTACTCCATCGGATATTGAGCGAAAGGGACAATGCACCTCGGGCTACTAATACCTAACTAAAATCGGGTTTTGTTTTCCCTACTTTTCTCCTCCAAAAGTGGACTGATTTTCAATTTTTTTTTCCAACTGCATAAGAAACAACTATTCTACGTCTGTACGTTTTGTTTTTAAAAAAAAAAACATTGTCTTTTGACGGCGTTTAAACCAGTCAATTTTATTGGTTTTTGGAAGGTCATATATTTTATTCTTCCATAAAAAGTAACATATAAAAAAAAAAACAAAAAGTAGAGACGCGCTAGTAGTTGATATCTATTTTATGTAAAAACAAAAATTTCTCTAGGGTTAAAATCCAGAGAGATAAATAGGGAATACGTTTGTACGGAAAAATCACCGCCGGGTATCCCCTTAAGACGATAGACTTCGATTTTCGGCCCATACAAAAAGGATGCCCGGGAAAAAACACTTTTCTACATCGAAAATTGCACAAAATGAATATATATTTTTTATACTGCCTTTTAAAAGGTGAAAACTATGTCGGTATGTTTTCGAATTTTCGATGCGTTTCGTATTAACGTAAACATTCACTGTCAAGCATGTACGATTTAACAAAAAATATTATTTAACTATAAAAATTGACAACCAACCACTCGAATATGTCTCTGATTACATCTATTTAGGACAATTAATATCCCACAAAGATCAAACCACTAAAGAAATCGAGCGAAGAGTAGCGAATGGATGGAAGAAATACTGGTCTTTGAAAGAAGTCTTGAAATCCAAAGAACTAAGCATGCAAATAAAAAGGAAAGTTTTCAACACGTGTGTACTTCCAGTCATAACCTATGGATGTGAAACTTGGGCACTCACCAAACGCCACAGAGAAAAGTTGGAACGCTGCCAGAGAGCCATGGAGAGAAGTTTGACAGGAATAAGGAAACAGGACAGGGTGAGATGTAACATAATAAGGGAGAAAACTAAAGTTGCCGATATAGTTACCCGAATAGACCAACAAAAGTGGAGATGGACAGGTCACATGATCCGCGATCCACAAGAGAAATGGTGCAAAAATGTCACTGACTGGTATCCCAGAGATGGCAAGAGAAGTAGAGGACGTCAACACATAAGATGGGAAGACGACCTAAAACTCACGGCTGGACATCAATGGAGAAGAGTAGCGCGTGACAGGTCCCAATGGAAAATGTTAGAGGAGGCCTATGCCAAGAGGCAAACTGAGCTTCGGGACATATTATAACAAACATATTATAAAAAACAAAACATGTCTAAATTCATGTACCTAACCGAAGTCCAGAATAAAGGGCTTATTATTATATTATATATTATTTAAGGAAAAAGTGCTGCTAACTCAACTCTCATAAAGAATTATAAAATTATAAAAAGCTACCGACGTAGCTTCTTCTTTCTAAAAAATATATATTTTTTAAAATTTCAATTTCGTGAAATTTTTGGTGTAGAAAAGTGTATTCTCCATAAACCCCTTTTCGAGCGATTTCTGTAGGTAAATTTGAGCGTTGTCTCATTCGCACATTTCGCATTCGCATGTATTGTAAGTGTGCGTGAGCTTATTGTGAGCGGGACAGAATGACAGACGCGGGTGTTCCGCGTGTCGTTCAAAGTCTAGCCTCTTAAGCGACAGACACAAAACGCACGACTCGTGCCGTTTGATCGTCTCTATCGTGTCTTTGAGGAAAGTTAGCGCGGCACGAGGCGCGCGTCGTACGCCTGCCTCACGAATTAATTGGCTTACTTGGGATGCTTGTCAAACATGATGGGCAGGTATTCGTCGACGGGCAACATCTTCTCCAGCGGGCGGGTGTCCAGCAACTTGCGGGCTCCGTTGTGGCTCAACAAGTAGCCTAGAGTCCAGTAGGAGTAGCTCGCGCGCACCAGCGACTTGCCCACGGCGAACTCGTCCACATCATGCAGGCGTTTGCGGCCCAAATATCTGGGGGGCAAAAAAAAAATCAATGCATAAAACGCCAGCATACGAATATTATGACAGGAACGGGTCGTTTTTACTACTTAAAGGTCTCTTTAAGACCCATGTTGACTCGTTACTATCCTCAAAACTACCCTTCACATAGCATCCCTAAATAAAAAACTTTTTGCATTTCATATTCTGAAGGTTGGAAATTTCGATTACATAACAGTTGTTCCCCGACAGTCACCGGAGACCAAAATTACATTCACATTTTACTCCAAATAATGTCAGGAATCACTGGTTAAAGTAAGCTAAATACCCCCCTTAACACCCTGTATAATATACAGTCGGTCTAGGAAAAATACGGTATACCTATTAAATGTAACTAAGTGTCCCCGAAGAGGTGTGCACACACGGAGAAAAATGTTATTGTGAAATACGATCATTTTATTCGTAAAAATGGTTAAAAACGGGACTGTAGTTCTTACGAACAAATTAACAGGGTTTCAATGTTTATTGGCGGGAACGTGTAAGAATAATTTGTTGGTGTATAATTTCGTATAAAATTATGTTCAGATTAAATAGTTAAGAGGACTCACACCTCTCCAAATAGATTTTGTATGTTTTTGTGAGAACTAGAAAAATTTGTTGGAAGAATTAGCCATAGATGTCAGTAAGGGCAAATTCCTTTAAAGACCTAGGGGAAAGTAAATAAATAGCCTGTTTTTTAGGTCTTATCTCTCTCATCAACAGCTTCTCGACAAGTAAACAAATAAACTCCTTGGTCTGTCTTGGGTAGTTTGGGCTTATTGATATTCAAAATGTAATTGGGAATAGAGCATATAAATACACGAGTCCTTTTAAGTTTCCCGAAGATGCGTTATTATTTTACAAGTTCCTTCATCCAAACATTTACAGTTGGTATACGTAATTTCGTACGTATACCAATAAATTATTCTTACATTATCCCGCCAATAAACATTGAAACACTGTTAATATGTTCGTAAGAACTTCAGTCCCGTTTTTACGAATAAAATGATCGTATTTTAGAATAACATTTTTCTCCGTGCAGACGATGTACCGCCATATAGCAAAAGTATAAAACATTCATTCGAATGCATCAAGGATAAAACTACTTATATCGAATATATTAAAGACACTTAGTCATTGTGAACTGTCACCTATTCGTTTGCGATCTACAGTTGTCCTAGGGAACGATAAAAAGTTACCGACAATTATCCTACCGATCCTTATCGATCGACCATGCTAGCACCCCTGGATATTCAGATAACCCTAGCACAAAACATCGAAAAACGTTTCATCGATAATGACAATAACTTGTCATCGTTCCCGAACACGACTGCAGATCGTCGGCGTACAACTAACCCTTCCCGTCGAATAAATAAAGCATATTTATCCGAATTATTTTGTTTGAAACAATATTTTTTTCCCAGAAACTGTATCGGCTGCAATCAATCCCATATCGCGGTGAAATATAAAGCTCAAAGCAAAAACAAAAACATAGCCATTATTTTCCTGTCTGCTGGGAAGGAAATGGTCGTATATTGTTCGACAATATATTTTTTTTTTAACGGGTAAAATATCAGTTATAGAATCTAGACCACTGTTTTTTTTACAATAGTTCCATACAGAAGGCCCCGCGGAAAAAATCTCTCAGGGCTTACGTCATTTATGGGAATGCTGTGTGGAAGGTTTTTGTTAGTAATTGGAAGGGTAGGAAGATCTGGGAAAAAAAAATGTAGGAATTTAGAATTGAATGTGTTCATTCAGAGTCATACAAAAGAAGAAATCAAAAGGTTTCCCTCAACCAGACTCTCCCGATCCGCACATAGTTAGTGGGCAAACCCATCTGCCGCTAAGACCTAGACAAATCTCACCCCGTTAACCCGGGCACCCCTGCTAAATCATCGAACGTAGCGAACCACTTAGGGTGACCTATTTTTTTTACATGATCTCTTAGTGATTTTCAACCAATTCCCTAATATAAATCACTGGTGTAGGTACAACATGTCTTAACACAAAATATTGCAAGAAAAAAGTATGAATGTCACTCTTGTAGTACACATATTTGTTTAGAGAACTCAATTTTCTCCTACCTAAAAGGTGCCATTTTCCAATGAAAATGAATTAAACACTAATATTATTTTCTGAATAATGTATTGTATTTATTTTTTAGAACATAAATCCGAAAATGTAAAGAAAAAGAAAAATCAATGAACGACTATAAAAACAAAAACGATAAGTATCGCCGGGTCCGACAGACCCTAACCAGTCATATATTATAAGTATAGTCATATAGTGGTATATTATAACAAGGCGGAGGGTTAGACATAAAATTACATTAAAACAGTTCACAGGTATCGTATAAATCCTTACATTGCCTGGATAAAAGTACTAACAAAGAATTCAATTTCAATTTGGTAGGCGGGTATGTTTTTTTTTTTTTACATTAGATCCACACTGGAGGCCCTGAGGGAAAACTTCCCTCAGGGCCTATGTCATCTTTGAAGATGCTGTGTGGAGGGTTTTTTAAGGGAAAGGAAGGAGAGGAAGTCCTGGGAAGGAAAAAGGTTAGAGGGGTAGGTAGGAATCTGGGGACAAATATGTCCAGGGGTGATGGATGTGTAAAGCCATCCCTCCCTCTGCGGTGCAAGGCGATGGGTTGAGAGGGTCCGGCTGCAGAGATCAAAAGGTCTGTCTACACCAATCGAATAAATCGAATAAAACCATTCCCATCGTCAGTGTGTAAGAATCTATATTGAAGATTCGTTTGGAGTGTTACCAATAATAGGAAATAATCCCATAATCTCTTAACGAAAATTTGATTAATTTTACGATGAGAATTACGCTTAGAATGGGATTGTCGATTTAATTCTTACAAAGTTTAAAATAAAACTTTTTTGATGAGGATTCTAGTTAGAGAGCGACTTTTATTCACATTTGCAGCAAGAAATTCAAAAAACTCCAATCGAAAAAGTGCTAGTTATTAGTTAGATTGAAACATTTAGAATGTGAGAAACAACAACACAACTACTGTCAGCATAAATGCCATGACCCATTCCAAACGTCATCACTATGGATTTGAGAACTGTTGTTACGATTAGATTGTGAGGAATGAACCTGAAAATTAATTTTAATTTATTATCGTTCGCCTCCGCAACGTTCGTAATGCCCGATATTACGCCTCTCGCAACGCTGTAATTTCCGTAACGCATTCGCCAGTTTACCCCTCAAGTCAAGCGTGCGTAAAGAAGTATTTACTTCAAAAAGTTTGGGAACCTCTGGTCTATACCATGTACTCAAAGTTGTCACCTAAATTTTACGCCTGATAAATGCATTACTTAACTTTGAAGGCGTTAATATTCCGTCGTAGTTTTTACTTTGTATAACAATTTCTACTAATAAAAAATAATCTCAAAAAATTTTTCTGCATCTGCCCGCGACTAAGGATTTTATGATTTTATTTTCAGACGGAGGTAATTCTGTCAAAAACTTCGAACTCGCTAAAGTGTGCTTTGATAGCAAAAAATACAAAAGAAATCTGTTGGTATTTTTTTTGTGTATAAGGCAATTCACCCCTGTTGGTATTTCAAGTGTGGACGAACATGTGACTTGTAAATATTCAGTTAACTCTTAAGAGGGTATTACCAGAGAATTCCGGAAATTAGTCGTTTTTAAATAAAATTGTAGACGTATTGACTCTTTTTTACAAAAAAACATAAATTGATTTTGAAAGATTGTTATTTTATCTGATATACGCATTTTTTTAAATTTTCAAAAACTAAGTTTATTGTTAACTAGGTGACCCGGAAAACTTCGTACCGCCTCAGAATCAATAAATGTTGTGTTTAATTTAATAGCTGTTCGAATTGATTCAAATTATGTCGACTAACGCACATATCTCAAAACCCGTTCCATACAAAATATATGAAATTTTTAATTTTCTTCATAATTATTTTTCCCGTGATTTTTTCCGATGTTTTAATAGTTAATCGGGACGGAGACAAATCCAACAAATCAAGGATCATAAAAATTGGTCCAGCCGTTCTTGAGTTATAAATGGTGTAACTAACCCGACTTTGTTTCATATATATGCTACGGTTACACCGTTGGTCGTTGGCAGATTAGTTCAATTTTCAAACGAAATTGTATTATAATACAACACAAATTTCAAATCATATAATCTTACAGCAAAATAAATCAATACATAAGCACACTTTTCAGAATTTTAATTTTAGTTCAATTAAAATCATTAAAAAATAAATCTGAAAACGTGTTTTGTGACGAAAATACCTCAGTTTTTATATTTAAGGTTTTACAAACTAAAATATTACAGATTTTTCTACACACTTATTTTGTTTAGACATTATTGAAAAATCATAAATACTTATGTTAAAAAAATGCTTACAAGAAGTACAAGATATTTAATAATTTATCATCTTGCGTTTTGAGCATTTTTAATACTTACTTGAATGTAGGTATATATTAAAGCAAGTTTTCAATAAAATAAATCGATTAAATTTTTAATTAAAAAAATTTCATACGGGGAATAATCTATATTTTTCATCCGAACCTCCCTGTACAGTTGCAAATATTTTTAAACTTTTATTCTTAGCCGCTGGTCAATGGCTCTTAAGGCCAGTTGTTTCACAGAAATTTAACATTTCATCAAATTAAAAGATAATGTTCAAGTTCTGTGAAAGTTCTATTCAAGCTATGTTATTATTTGAATAAAACTATACAACCAATAATGATATAATAACAGAACTAGAATATAACCTTTACAGAATTTGAATATTAACCTTGAAATTTGATGGAATGTTTAAGTTCTGTAAAAAAAAATGCATGTTCTGAGTTCAAAACATAGATTTTTTGTTGCTTTGGTAACAATATGATCAACTTATTTCTCAGAATTTAGTTTAGAGTCCAAAAGAAACCCGATATCACATATATAATCTTTATTTGTTAGCAGCGGCCTCCGTGGTCGAGGGGTAAGGCTTTTGACTAGCATTCCGAATTCAAATTCCGGTGTGAGCAAGTAAAATGTATTTTATTGAATTGTGTTTTTTAACAATTTAAACATTGAAAATAATATAAGGTATATTTGCGGCACGTTCCAGAGTGGAAGATACTCTAAGTACCGCCCTTATGTAAGACCGTTATTCAGAATTGAAACGTTACTGACCAGATCTGAACTAGGTTCTTCCCCATCTCCGTTCTCCCCTAGTTTCAGTCTAACAACATACCCTAATTGGGGATGCCAAAGTCCACATGGCTTCAGGCGATTGGGAGCAGTTGGGATTCTTGTGCGGTATTCACGCGACCATTCATAGCGACCCAGAAATAGTGTAATAATGCAATATTTTCACACGGTTGCATATGAACGTGTATTTAAAACAATTCAATAAATTAATTTAAGGCAATTGAAATGATAACATCACCCATCATTTTCCTCTATATTGGACAGATTGTAAGTCTGGTCATTAAGTCCTCATGGCCTTTTTCATCTTTGGGGATGCTGTGTGGAGGGTTTTTTATGAAAGGAGGGAGAGGATGTTCTGGGAAGGAAAAGAGTATTATGACAGATTGGTAAGAGAATCTGGGGGTCAGTGTGTCCAACGATTCCATCCCTCCCACTGCGGTGCAAGGTGATATTACGAGAGAGCCCTGCTGGAGAAGTCAAGAGGTCTTCCTCAACCAGTCTCTCCTCTCATCAAGCATGCTACTCAATTGGTGGGCAGACGCATCCGCCGCCAAGACCCGGACAAACCTCAGCCTATGAACCCGGGCACCCCTGCTAAGTCATCAAACCGAGTTGCGAACCACTTTTGGTGAATTATGGCAGAGGTACTGGTTATCCAATAAATGGTTCCCGGGGCGGCGGTACCCATACCCGCCTACCAAATTGTAAAAGAGCAAAATTTGGCAGAGGAAGGATGAAAGTACAATTTAGGAGGCGGGTATGGGTACCTCCGACCCGGGAACCATTTATTGGATAACCAACACCTCTGCGATAGGTCACCCCAAGTGGTTCACTATTTTTGCTGACTTAGCAGGAGTGCCCGGGTTCATGGGGGTGAGGTATGTCTAGGTTTTGGCGGCCAATGCGTTTGCCCACCTACTGGCTTTGTTTGATTACATTTTCAGAACCTGCTGTAGTATCATTAAATTTCGTTAAAAAAGGGTTAATTGTACTTACATAAGATCCCACTCGATGTTGTGCTGTTCTATATCTTCCATTATTAACTCCAGTTTTCTCCTAAAATGAGATTCAAAGCGCAAATCATCCTCCAGAACCATAACCTTTTGATAGTTTTTATCGATCACCTAAAAATAAAAGAAAAATAATAATACTTTCATCGATATCAAACTATGGAACTGAAAAAGTGACAAAAGTAATGTGGTTCAGTGACAGCTGACTCTTTATTTCGTACTAGAAATGAAAACAAACAGTTAATAATTCAAAAAAAAACATTCAATAATACTTTCAAGAAACAGTCCCTTGAAAATATATTTTAAAGAAAAATAATTGAAAGGATTTGATTTTGGCCTCGTAACTCCTATGATTTATTTTTACGGGGATTTCCAACTGCTCCGTCTGAAGCCAGTTAGACTATGGCAACCCCAATTGTGGTATGTTGTGATGTTCAAGGTAGTAGGGAGGGGAAGGAGATGGGGAAAAGGGAGGCGGGGAAGTACTTGGCTATTCAAATCTTGCCACCAAAAAACCATTTTGAAGCAAAGTTTTAATTCAGAATGGTGGTCCTATACGAGGGCGATACTGAGAGTATCTTTAAAGCTGGAACGTGCGGCAAATGTACTGTTTATTATTTTTTATGAAAAAATACAAATTATTCAAAAAGTTAAATATCCTCATTTGAACCCGCTGCCTTCGGATTGCTAGTCGAGAGTCTTACCTCTCGACCGCGGAAGCCGTAAAGAGCAGATAAAGTCTCAGCCGCCACTGAACAGAATATGTAATTAAATATCTGCTTACATCGGTCCAGACTCTGTGATGACTCAAAAAGCAACCAATTTCGCCAAAGGTCATGGGTCTGAAATGTTGAGAAAATCATATAGACAAATGAATAAACATTCATACGAATATTTCATGTATTTACTGACACAATTATCGCCAGAGACTAAAAAAGCTCGATTCTTGTACCCCCTTCAACAAGAACTCACACGGAGAAAAGTGTTATTCTAAAATACGATCATTTTATTCGTAAAAACGGTTAAAAACGGGACTGAACTTCTGACGAACAAATTAACAGAGTTTCAATGTTTATTGGCGGGAACACGTAAGAATAATTGGTTGGTATACGTAATTTAGTACGTATACCAACAAATTATTCTTACATTTTCCCACCAATAAACATTGAAACACTGTTAATTTGTTTGTAAGAACTTCAGTCCCGTTTTTAACCGTTTTTACGAATAAAATGATCGTATTTTAGAACAACATATTTCTCCATGCAGGTTATAGAAACCGACCTCTGTTAAGTACATATTATTTAGATATTATCTTTTTAACTAAGACTTATAACTAGTGACTTTAATCTTACATCTTTTTCATGTTAATACTTTGTAAATATTCCAAAATAATAAAAAAAAACAACTTGACAACATGAACTCAGGTTATAGAAACCGACCCCTGTTAAGTACATATTGTTTATTACCTATTTAACTAAGACTTATAACTAGTGACTTTAATCTTATATCTTTTTCGTGTTAATACTTTGTAAATGTTCCAAAATAATAATAAAAACAACTTGACAACATGAACTGAGGTTATAGAAACCAACCGTTATGTTATGTTCAGTATATACTATTTGAGTTCCTTCAAGTGGAACGTTTATCTGCAGTTAAAATGCAGTGTGGATGGGATGGGAAAGTGTGGAAAACGCCTT
Source organism: Limnephilus auricula (assembly GCA_951813805.1). NCBI lineage: Eukaryota > Metazoa > Arthropoda > Insecta > Trichoptera > Limnephilidae > Limnephilus > Limnephilus auricula. The sequence goes on from OX638391.1 coordinate 37,514,761, forward strand.
ACCTTTTGTGGAATGGATCTTCGTAGCCAGGTAAATGTTTGATCCCCAATTCTTGCAGTTTATCAACATTCAGATCTCTGTAAAATAAAAATTAAAACGGCTTTAACAACCAAAACACTTTGCTAACAATTCAATGCAAACTATTTCAATGTGAATATTTAAAGCATTTCGTAATATCATATTATTATTTTATACTCTCACACAATTCAAATATTCTTCTTTCTATAGTTCCATAAATAGATCTTTACTGCAGAATAGACAACCCATGACGGATAGAAACTACAGGCAATTCTTGGATGTCCATGGTAGAAATCGCTTTGAAAGAATATCGTAGTCGCCATTTACCTAAGACCTCTGATCTCCAAAGCCCCAAACATGCGAATGATTGTAGAACCGTATCTTCTAGTACCAAATGTACCCGATTTATTTTTGGAAGTCTTTATATTTTACTGGTACAAACACGTGAAAAATTACGGAATGGTTTCAATTCTTGGCAAAACAATTTTAATTAGAATAATTCCTTTTGCATTAACTTTTGAAGGAAGTACCCATTAACGTATTATATAATTGAAGAAAAAGATAACACTAATAAATTTAAACGAAAATACGAAAAAGAACAACACACAGAAAATAAAATAATAAGCTAACTTTCTAAGTAGCGACCGTTAACTTTTTATTTTTCTTTGTCTTGTTCTTTTTATATTTTCGTTTAGATTTATTAGTTTTATAATCTTCTTGAATGACAAATCAGTTAATTTAATTAATTTAATTAAAAACTCTTGACAAATCTTTTTATTTAATTTGGGAGGCAAGTATGAGTACCGCTGCCCCGGAAACCATTTAATGGACAACCAACAACTCTGCCACAGGTCACCCCATGTGGTTCGCTACGTTTGGTGACTTAGCAGGGGTGCCCGGGTTCATGTTTTCCGGCACTTAGTGGTAGATGCGTCACTCCTAGACATATTGATCCCCAGATTCCTACCCACCCCTTAAACCTATTTCCTTCCCAGGACTTCCTCTTCTTCCTTTCCCTTATAAGACACTCCAATCAGCATCTTTAAAGATGACATAAGCCTTGAGGGATTTTTTTTCCTCAGGGATATGTGTGGAATTAATGTTTAAAAAAGTTAATGTTTTGAAAATGAGAAAAATAATCAAAATAATTTATTGAGGGTCCGAATTCTTCACGATCTCAGTTCAAATTTTGAATATGACACCTAAATTCAAAGCAGAAAATTGCAAAGAATTGAATTGAATTGAACCAGAGTTACGCAGGACGCACAGACAACCGAAGTAAGTATTTTTGATTCCCATGACTAATTATGATTTTGTATTTCCGTCCATGGCTTTATCAGTAATACCGTCTCATGTGATGATAGTTAGTTGCTTCTAGACAATTTATACAAACACATTATATTATTATACACACTCCCAGAACAAAGTAAGTGACAAATATGTACTATATTACCATATTTTAAATTTAGTTATAAATATTCATTGAAAAATATTTAATTAAATGCAATTCCAAGTTAGAAATAAATAAAATTCAACTCGACGGAGACCGCCCTTTGACTCGCGCCAACCCTTCTTTCCCTTTGGCGAGCATTTTTTAATATACACATTCCCAATACACCGCACTTATGATTCAATATTCTCTTTAGGACGCATCAATAATTTATAATAAACAAGCGAGTACCCGGCATTCGTTGCAGCGCCACTTTAAGGGGATGGTAAAGTTAATTCGGCCTAAAAAAGGCCCATTTTTAAGAATTTTTTTAGACCCTACAGGTAAAACAATTTTATTTAATTGATTGTGACAAAGAAAATTATTCTTACTAACAAAAAGGTAATACTAATTATAGTATCTGTGCAATGTATCGTGGGAATACCGGCAAAAAACATTAACTCTAAAATATCTATTTTGAGAAAACAAGCTTTTTGTTTTGTACAAAGCTAATTTATACATTATATATAATACAAAGGTTCACATTCAATTGCAGTTTACGTTGACATAAAAATATAATACTATGATTTATGTTCATTTAAGAATATCATTATTATGAGTGTCTGTTTTAGTGACGAACGGTCGATTTTTATAAACATAAAAATCGAATTTCCAAAATGGTAGCAATTAGTACGTTCGGCCAGCATTTTTGTTGTTTGTTTTTGGGGTGTAATGCCGTGTTGCGCTACCTCCTTCTTGTTGCGTAGCAGTGTCCATCATCAGGGCAGATGGACACTGCAACGCTGTCCGAAACTTCGGCTAAAGAAGGAGGTAGCGCAACACGACATTACACCCCAAAAACAAACAACGAAAATGCTTTTGGCCGTGAAAATCTAAAAACTTATCATTCTGCCAGAGATTTTTATTCTGACAAAGTTACTAGGTGCTTTTTATCCATCAGATATTTCCAAATGTTAAAAGGTGACAAAGTTACTAGGTGACAAAGTTACAAAAAAGTTAAAGTTACAAACAAAAAGTTGACAAAGTTACTAGGTGCTTTTTATCCATCAGTATATCCACTTATTTCAAATTAACTGCTGCACTTTCTATTTAATGCACTACACATTTTAGGCAGAATTTACATTACGCAACAAGTTGCATGCATGTTCAGAATACTTACATGACACCAATAAGTCGGTGTAAATTGGCAAATATAGTCTCATGCAACCTTCAATATCACACTATCACGGCACCATCAACATCAAAGCTTTTTTCTGCAACGCACAATGTTGTTGTACCTAACTCTCAACACGTCCGCTCAGCTGACATGGTTTCGCGACACTAGTTGCATCACATTTTTAAACTACTCAGTTAGTTCCATACTGCCAGAGGAGCTGTAATTTCGAACTGGCGTAATTCTAACATAATGGCATACAACTAATGCGTGCACGATGAAACTCTATGTTTACAAGAGAAACTAGTTGCGTAATGTTAATTCGGCTTTACACCTGCTATTAAAAATAATATTCCTTTGAACTGTCTAACAAAAGCAAAAAAAACAATATATGTTATGTGTCGTTTGCATGCAATAACAATTAAATTCAGTCAACAGAAATGACAAGGGCAGACACAAGTGCAAATTTTTAGACATAATATCCGGCAAACCGTTTTAAATAAATTAAAAAATCCAATGTAAAAATAATCGTTATTTTTGTGTTAAATTTATTCTTGTAAATTTAGAAAAAATATATTTTAAAAGCGTATATGGCTAGTTGTTCGACAGAATTTGAAAAACTCATCAAATTTCAACTTCTGTAAAAGTTCTATTCATGTTCAGTCATTATTCCGTTATAAGTCAGTTGTTCCAATAAGTTTGTTGCGACGTTTTTTGTCAATAGTTGAATTAATAACAAAACTTGAATAGAACTTTCAGAGATCTAAAAATTAATTTGAAATTTGCTGATCCTTGCTTTCAAATTCTTTGAAGTATGCTCTACCAGTCTATAGGCAAAAACTTCACAATACAGCGTTATTAAGCCAATGTATGGGTTCTTCGGAGAACACAATTCCCCATTCACATAAATATTTACCTGAAACGCATCCTCATAAAGGTTTATCCGAGATGATTCCGCAAACTGAGGCACTCTAAAAAAAACTAAACCCCTGTAAAAATGCTGAGAGGATAAAAATCTACAATTAAATTAATACAGGAATTTATGATATCTCATTATAAATTTACAGAGTTAAGACTATTTATTAGTAAGGCAGTAAGCAAAGCTTTTAAGATATCTTTAAAATGTAGTTTAAAAAAAAAAACAAATGTGGGATTTCAATTGTTTTTATAACACAAGTTGTAATAATACTTAAGAGGGTATATTACAAGATACTACTGGATTAGTCCTTTTTAAATCAAATTTTAGACGTATTTACCCTTTTTTTTTAACTTAATATATGACCCTCAAATTATAAGATATGATTTAAATTTTCACGGCCAAAAATATTTTTATTATTTATTTTTGGGGTTTTGCCCTGTTGCACATCTGCCCTGATGATGGACACTGTAACTTTGTACGAAACGTTGGCTAAAGAAGGAGGTAGCGTAACACGGCATAAAATCTCAAATTATAATATTTTAAACTCAAATTTTGAGTTTAAAATATTATAATTTGAGTAAATTAAAAAAATTTGATTGTGTGTTTAAATATTAAAAATGCAGGTTCGAATTTAATTTTATATTTGTGAGTATCTAAGTAGGCTAAATATACACAAATAAGTCATAATATTTAATATTCTAAGTAGCTACCACGAACGGCAATTTGAAAGTAAAAAATACGCAGAATTCGTGCGACGATATATATAACTCACATTTGGGTTGAATATAAGTGTAATTTTTAAAAATTAATCCAATTGTAATAAAGCGATAAATCGATAAGGTACCTAACACTGATAGAATAAAGTTTAAAAAAAATATTTATTTTTTAAAATTGGAATTTCAAAGCTCGTGGATAAATTGTCACGGGTCGGCGCTAGAATACAAAAAAAAACATGTCCACTGCTAAACTTTTCGAATATGTATTCAAATTCGAACAACGCAATTCAAAACTATTGCAGAAATAAAGTATAATATGAATAATACAGTTTATTTCTACGCTTACATCATGTCATGTAAGCGTAGAAATAAACTGCACGGAATATCATAACGACGCAAATGAAAGTTTTGCGTTTGGCGTGTAGGTAAAATCAAAGGCGAATTGCCGCTGTTCGTAGACGTGATTTGCAGCAGTACGGGTGAACAATTTTGGGGACACGTGTTGTTTCATAATTAAAGTTTAATCAGTTTTATACGATGGGTTATGGACTTTCTCCCATTTTCTGCTAGTAGTTAACATTATTTGAAGTAAAAAATGTAAATGAAATTTTCGTCCTGGTAAGACGAGAGGTAAGAGAGAGAACAGATCCCTGGTAAGAGAGAAGTTCTGGGTTCGTGTCCCAGTTGCGACCGTTATCTTTTATTTTTCAGTGTCTTGATCTTTTTCATATTTTTTGGATTATTATTATTTTTTTATTTTTTTTACATTACGTCCACACAGGAGGCCCTGAGGAAAATAATTTCCTTCAGGGCCTATGGCATCTTTGGGGATGCTGTGAGGAGGGTATTTTTAAGGAAATGAAGGAGAGGAAGTTCTGGGAAGGAAAAAGGTATGGGGGTTGGGTAGGAATCTGGGGTTCAGTGTGTCTAAATCATCCGCCGCCAAGACCCAGATAAACCTTACCCCATGAACCCGGGCACCCCTGCTAAATCACCAAACGTAGGGAACCACTTGGGGTGACCTATGGCGGAGGTGTTGGTTATCCAATAAAATGGTTCCCGGGGCGGCGGTACCCATTCCCGCCTCCCAAATTGTATGTATATATCTTCTTCTTCAATGATATCATACTGTTATACTGAAATTTGGGTCCACAACATTTCTAACTTCGCTACACTTTATTCAGGTACCCCAGATATCCGTTTTAGGTCCACTTCTCTTCATCCTTTTTACAAATGATGTCACCAAAATAATCAACTCATTTGGTTTCTTGTCTCACTGCTACGCAGACGATCAGCAATTTTATTTTTACTGCAATCCAAACGAAAAATCCGTGTAGCTGAATGCCTAGAAGCAATCTATATCTTCAAACAAGCTGAAACTGAACCCATATAAGGGGGCATGCGTGAGCAAAAAACGTTAACCTTAAAATAATGTATTTAGATAATATAATAAAAGATTTTTTTTATAAGAAAAACTCTCTTTTTAACTTTTGAAGGTTATTCCCATCAATGTAATATATCATTGAAGAAGGAGATAACAATAATGATCTAATTTTTTAAAATATGAAAATGAACAAGACTCAGAAAAATAATAAAAGATAATGGTCGCAATTGGGACTCGAACCCAGAACCTTACGTCTTACCGGGACATACACCTCTACCAATTGGGCCACTGCGATCTATTATGAGACTGTCGTAATTGTCAACTTCATATTTCAAATTTCAGAATTAACGATATTAGCTTCGGCTAATGTTTTTTTCCATATTATTGGCAGCTACCTTTATTATTGGAAACAAGTATTCAAAGAATGGATTTGTTACCTAGATAGTGTCTCGGATAAAATATATCCAATTTTATTTTTCTGGAACACCTATTGACTTTTTATAAAAGTCTAAATGAATATTCATATTTTCATAAGAAAAACTCTCATTTTAACTTTTGAAGGTTATTCCTTTCAATGTAATACATCATTGAAGAAGAAGATAACAATAATAATCTAATTTTTTAAAATATGAAAATTAACAAGACACAGAAAAATAATAAAAGATAATGGTCGCAACTGGGACTCGAACCCAGAACCTTAAGTCTTACCGGGACATACACCTCTACCAAATTGTAGATCAATCACATAATCTGGTAGCAGATTCACCTATTTCATTTCCGGCAGCGGTATTATTCTAAAGAAAACGGTCAAACTTCTTAGTGTTAATCTAGACTCGGAAATTTCATTTAAAAATACAAAAAATGGGATTTTAAGCACCGGATTATTATTTCACCTAAGAAAACTCAAATCAGTCGGAAGAAACCTTCGGACGAAAATAACGGCTATCTTATGCTAGCCTTCCAAAATATTAATCCGACAAACATCAATTCATGTTTAATGCAGCGGCACGGCTCATAACCGGGGTCTCTAAATATTCGCACACGCATCGTCGCTAGTGTTTGTTTTCGAAGCGACCGCTTGTTCATAATTCATTCATTCGTTTTCGCTCTCTTGTAAAATTAACTTTTTGATTTAGGATACGTTTCTACGTGATGCGCGGTGTACAGGTTGTCCGGGGGTAAAGTGCATTATTCGGTAGGTGATTCTACATGATAGTATAAGTAAAAAAAATAAATAACTTTTTTCGAAATTCCAACTTTTAGGGGTACTTTTTGATAAAATTAGTCGGGCCAATCGAAACCAACATCGCCGCCAGCGTGATGACTCACAGAAAAATTTATCACCTCCCGAAGTTACTGCACTTTACCCCCGAAGCCCGGACACCCTGTATATTCCATGTTTTTTTTATTATTATTTCAAAAAGCGATTACCGAATGTATCCAAAGAAACGTCACTATCTCAATAATAATTGTTGTTTTACAATACTTTCTTTAGGCAGGTACGTACCATAATATTGAGAAAAAATGTGAACAAGAAAATCGAAATTTCAGCAAAAATTTAAAAAATACCTAAAACTACTATAAGAGTCCATATCTCACTATTATTATTATTTCTTTCAAATCCTTTATTGATAAATCTTGCATTTTCTTAATTATCCCTTGTTTTTTGCCATATTGTATTATTTACTTTCACACATGATATTATATAATTGAACTAAAATTCCCTCACCAAACACAAGAGCCTTGTCTTTTTATGGTGAGGAAAAGCTATTCTTATCCACTATTTTACCACTGTCTAAAATGTAAAAATTGTGTATTTATTGTAAAAAAAAACCTTTAAATATTAAAAAAAAAAAACAAAAAAAATAAACGCGACCATTTTCCATTTGAAAAATAATCTTTATCGAACCATTAAAACGGTCACCATCTTAAACCGCAAATGGAATTTATAAACAAATTTACAGACGAAATGCAAAACGGTCGAGTTAAAAAAGGACTTCGCTACTCTCAGTCAATAAATAATCTGTGCATGTAATAATCGTAAATCTTTTACTTTTTATTCTTATTGCTTGTGTGATATTAAATCAGTATCACCGGGAACAACAATAATACCGTAATCGATATATACGAAGGTCGAGGGTTCGAACCCAGCGTTCGCCAATAAATTTTATATTTTGGTAGAGAGCAGTCATCTTCTGGATTTACAAATTGAAATAAAACAATTACTTTGTTTATGACCACTTTTTTTAATACAAGCATCTTCAGGGTATAAAATTAAACTTTTCTTTAAGTTTTATTTTAATTTATCATTTGTAGTTAATTTTATACCCTGGTGATGCCTGTGGTAAGCCTAAACCGGTCGATTAAAAAAAATAAAAAAAAATAATAGGTGGTTATACACAAAGAAATTGTTATATTTCATTACATTTTATTTGAATAATTTGTGTTATCTCACAATTAATTCATTAAAAATAATATAATTTGGTGTTGCCGGCACGTTCCAGAGTGGAAAATACTCTCAGTATCGCCCTGGTGTAAGATAACCATTAAGAATTTACATGTTGCTTGAAATGGTTTTAGCCATATTTGGTGACAAGATCTAATTAGCCAGGTACCTCCCCACTTTCCTCTTTCCCTTCTCCTCCACTCCCCACTACCTTCAACCTCACAACAACCCCAATTGGGGATGCCATAAATAAAAATATACATATTATTAAGTAGAAATTTGGGTGAATTTGTATGAAAATTTTACAATAGGTAGAACGCGACTTGTGCGAAAAATGTATGTATTTCATATTGTTTAACAGCAGGAAGGGGAGGTGGCAGAGGAAAGCGGGAGAAGAAGAGAGAAACAGTATTGATGAGAAAGGGCACGTAGGGGTTACGAACGAGGGGCAAAGGGAGGGATTGCAAAGGAGACATTGTAGCGGTAGGGTGTAGAAGGGGGTAAAATTAGAAAAATCCATGCTTCTCATGCTGACAGTAAAGTTGTATGTGGCGTGCTCGCGCATCGGAAAATCTACTGATTTATTCGTGTACGCACAGAATTTTGCGTAGCCAAAATAATTTTAATTTTAACTTTCTTTGAGTGGCATTGCAACGCTTGCCGGTTTTAGCTAGTTTTATATAATTTGTTTATATCCAAAGCCTTACCCTGAAAGAACACCTGCAAATTTCAGCATTTTTGAGCCAATTCACATAAAAAGGTTAAATATTAAAAAAAAAACCCTCACTTTAAATACAATCAAATTCAATTGTTCAATTAAATTAAAACAAATAACTTTGTTTAAACCACTAATATAATCACAATCACCTACATGTTTCAAAACCGATGGTTTCTTCGTCAGGGTAGTAATGACATTACTACATGTCATTACTACCCTGACGAAGAAACCATCGGTTTTGAAACATGTAGGTGATTGTGATTATATTAGTGGTTTAAACAAAGTTATTTGTTTTAATTTAATTCAAAATGACGCCACAAAGTGATTTTGCGAAGTTTGAAGAAGAAATCAATTGTTCAAACTGATATTATTACAATAATCTTCTACTACTATAAAAATGTACAGGTAGGTATGCAAATAGTTATAAATGGTCCATAATAGTCCACGTTAAATATTTTAGATGCTTTAATTAAATACTGAGAGTAGAACACACGTTTAGAACACTGCGATTAGAACACACGTTTGCCTTTGAAAAAATAGATTATTTTTTGATTAGTCATTTTATAAGCCCTGAAAAAATAAAGTATAAAATGCTTTTAAGTTCAAAATCTCGTTTATTGTATAACGTGAAATATTAAATTCTTTAGAAAATGATTGTAAAACTTTTTTATATTTGTGCCTGAACTTCACAAAATAAAATAAATAACATACTTTTTGAATCGTTTTTTTTCCTCAGTCAAAACAAGCGGCTGGTGTCAAGCGGGAATCTAAACCTTATCGCCATCTACATAATAAGTGTTTTCCGATTTGATTCCAAATGTTAAACAACTTGATGCATCGCCTAAACGCAAAAATTATACGTATTCACCAAAGGCAAGAATGTTAAAATATGATTTTGTTAATAAAAAGTAGAATAGAACAATAAACATTTATTGAAATAAATAATTTATTTATTTATTGAATAGAACATGAATATTTAATAGAATATTTAATGAATATTTATTTTAATAGAACATTTATTGAGCAGAACAATAAACATTTATTAATTGAACAATAAACATTAACAATAAACATTTCCTAAAATATTACATAAAACCTACAATTTTGCCCTTGGCACATTATTTCCCTTAACGTGTGACATAAGTACTTAATGTAAATATTTAAAAAAGAAATACGAAAAGCTAAGTGATTAAATTACATAAAAGTGGTTTTTTGTTATGTATTAAATTTTAATTCATGAAATTTATTCACAATACTGACCCAAAACCATCAAATAGCATTTATTAACAATATTTTATGTTTTTTTTTTAAAGAAAGACTAAGTTCTGTGAAAAACCTATTCAAGTTATGTGATTAGTTCAGTTTTATGAAGCGATTGAACTATATTGACATAATAACAAAACTTGAATAGAATTTACACCGAACGTGAAAATTAACTTAAAATATTTTATGAATTGTTCAAATTTTTTTAACAACCCGTTTTAAGATTGCTGGATTACGAATAACATGAAAAAATTTTAAATCTGCTACCACCAATGCAGTAAGTGAAACATATTATTTTATGCCACGATGGAGAACTTAGCCAGCCGAGGAAATGAACTCACGACGCCTGCAGTGGGTACCAGACGCGACTCAGCCACTAACCGGACATTTATCTTTGGTATTTAAAATAGTTAAGGTTTTTAAAAATGCACCGTGGCGCGGGGGCGCTGAGGGAATGAGGAAGGCGGGGGGGCAAGGGGGTACCCGACAGAATGACGAACACCGTCAAACCCTACAGCGCCAGCGTGAGATGCAGGAGAAAATATCACTCACCACTCATCAAATTTTAACTGCCAATATCAGACCGCTGGGCAAAAACATTTTTACGTCGCCAGGGGGAGCCCCTCCCGTTTAGACGGAACGTGCACCCTTTTTACACGGGGCCAGAATTGCACTGCTCCTGTCGATGTGCATACAAAAATACGCATTTATCATAGCTCACGGAACCAGGCTCGTGCCATCTTCAAATCACTTGCATCAACCTACCGGGGAACACCTCTGCCGCGCTTGCTTCTCGTAAACTTCCGCTTCTGAACAGTTGTAACCGAAATTTTTCAAACTCAAGTGTAATTATTGAAAATCGTTTATTAATCGAGTCGCGTTAATTTCATTAAACACGTTGTGATAATTAAAAACTATTGGTTGCACTTTTTTCCACAGACATTTATCAATTTTAAGAAAAAGTGGTTTTCTATGAAAGTCAGTGTCATTCAAAACGTAAACAAGAGAAAATATCTATTCAAGTACATATTAACTATCTACTCGTATTTAAAGTTTCCTTTAGAGTCTTTATTATAAAATAAAAGTGAAAATTAACTGTGTGAAATAGAGTTTTTAAATTCGGGAAACACAATTTGAAAAAAAGCTTTTTTTGAGATTTAAATCGCTTTAAATTTGGGATTTAACTGGTAAGATACTTTGTTGTTTCATAAATTATTCACAAATGTTATATAAAATTTTGACTATCCAGCGAAATATTAGCGAAATTATTGATATTTGGGACCATTTGAAACAGTATTACAGATTGCGGCCATTTTATTATATGGCAACTGCGTTTCAGATTGCGTCAGTATTTTTTATTGTTCGTAATATAACTATTGAATGTATTTTAAGGCGATTGTAAATTTTAGGAAAATATTTGTATATTTTTCCTCGGTCCATGCCTAACTCAGCAACAGGTTCTCGGATCATCCCAGTGGGAAAAATTTGGCTGTATTTTTCCATCAAGGTTACCGCAAAAAGACAATTATTTTATCTATACATAAAATAAAAGTTGAGGGTTTCATCTAGGAATTGGACACAGGACCTCAACAGTGACACCGGTACATCAAGGGGCACTGATTTGTCCGGGGTTTGGTCTAACTAATTTATTAATTTGTCGATTATTTATAATTTTCAATAATTCACTGTCCTCCAGCTTTTTTCTCTGATATGTGGAAACAAAGATTTCTAACATCCAAGCAAAATAAATGTTAACAAAAGTAACACATCTTACAGATCAATTTGTATACCATCAACAATATCAAAATTTGTAAGTCTTTGTTATTAGACAATTTAATAGATGACATTAATCCCTTAATTTTACATAACCAACACAGTTTTATCGCTCCCAGAACAACTATAACTTTTTTTTTCCAACAAAAAAAAAACACTTAACAAAGTACACGGTTTAGACAACAAATAGGTAGTTCCGCGAAGCCACCACATGGTTGCTTGTCTGCAGATTCTATCTCTATATGCAATAAGAATATAAACACAATAAGAATGTATACATCAGTGTGATTTTGTGAAATTCTACAAAATAAGAAAATAAACCTATACATACACAGTCCACAAAAAGTACAAAGTAACAGATATTTTACGCAACACGATAATATACATTTAAACACTCTTTACACTCTATGGTAAGCAAACCATTTGTTTCGAGGGGGCAATTTATATAATTGCCTTCCAGATGATAATAAAAATTATAAGGTGAGGAAAAAAAATATATACATTTATATTAGAAGTAAAGCTTATTTACGATATCTTTCCCTTTCTTCCATGTTTACTCTGTCTTTTTTACAGATACATAGATCCCTCATTCATAAGCCACATCTTTACAACTCTCATGCTTAAACTTTCATTTTCCTCAAAAGCAAATTTATTCTTGAACTTATTAAAAATCACTAATCTAAAATTTAACGTATTTTAAAAAGTGCTACACATCATTCTGCTGATGAATCTAAATAATTAGTTTTTAATATAGTTAACTATTTTAAAAACAGATTTTTACATTGAAAATTATATCTACACTGTGACATAATTTTTTTATCAACAGTGGTGTGCCACAAGTATCGCCACCTTGCCCCAATTTTATTAAATATATTTATTATTTCACTCTTGCTATATTTCACGAAATTAATGATTTGCTTTTTGCTGATTGTTTAAAGATTTATAAAATTATAGGAATTACGAAAATACATACAATAGCAACTCAAGTAAATATCAAACTATAATTTTTTATAAAACCAAAATCCCGATCATATTTCAATACTTCATGATATTCCACTCATTTTTCAATGAAATAAATATTCCGAGGATAGTCTTTGATTATATGTTTTTGTGACATAAATGATATTGTTACGAATAAAGCAATAAAATGGCTCGGTTTAAGACAAAGTGTATATTAAAGTCATGGTGTTTGAAAGAGAGAGTCCGAAAACGGTGTGCAATATAGTTGTGAATGATGAATACTTGGAGCAGGTGGATGAGTTTGTATATTTGGAAAGTATGTTTACGAGAGATGGGAAGGCTGATAGGGATATTGAAAGAAGGATGAATGCAGGTAACTCCATTAATGGAGGATTGAACGCCGTTGGAGCCAACTAAAAGTTGTCCACAGAAGCGAAGCTAGCAGTCCACAATGGAATACTGGTACCTACCCTGATGTATGGCAGTGAAGCATGTAACTGGCAGAGAAAGGATGAAAGTAGACTGAATGCTGTAGAAATGAGATCCCTGAGGCGTATGTGTGGTAAAACCATGTATGATCGTGTGAGGAATGTGGAGATCCGAAAAGAATGCAAGGCTGATGTGAGCGTAATAAGTAAGATTAAGAAAGGGACGCTTAGATGGTTTGGGCGTGTTGAGCGAATGAATGAAGAAAGGAGTGTAAAGAGAATTTATGACGCGAATGCGAATGGTAGAAGAAGCCGAGGACGCCCAAGGATGACGTGGCACGATAAAGTAAATCAGATACTTGAGTCGGGCCATGTCAAGAGTCAGAATAATAGAAGAGTATGTATGAGAAGATGTATGAATGTGAATGAGGCAAGGGGTGTGTGCCAAGACCGAGTTGTTTGGCGGTCCGTCCTCTCTGCCTACCCCTGCGGAGAAATGGCGTGATGGTTAGTTAGATAGTTATATTATACATAACATACATTATAAACGTAATATCTCATTAAAAATACAGTTCAATGAAAAATTTAATATTAATAAAGCTGTTCTACAGAAAATTAATAAGCTCTATCTTTTTAAAATCATTATCTTCCTTATTGATAGCTCTGCACTACCGCAACTGATTTCATTTCATGTTCCTAATAGAGTCACAATTACTAAAAATATCTTTATAATGTTCTCGATTCCAGCTCAAAACCAATTCCCTGGAAATTCTAGGGTTCCCTCATCTATCAGCATCCCTTTTCAAGAACAAGATAGGTTATTTTAATCTCCTTGTCGGGAACAGTCTACATTTATATAATTTTTCTTATTTTCCTTTGTACGATGTTATCGAAACAGCTCTTTTGAACATGAGGAAATGTGGTTACAGATTTTTCAACTGAATGTGTACAGGCTCTGAGAAGTTCGGAACGTGAAAAACACAGGCCAAAGAACGAAACCACAACCTATAGTTGTGAATCTGTATTGCAGAGTATTAAAGAAACATATTAAATGAATGCTTTAAAATAAGGATCTTAATGCATTCTTATTAATGTTTTCTTTGTCCTCAATGTCCTCGACCTTGACATCCATAAGTATAAAGAAAGAAAGTAGAACCAAGCGATAAATAACTAAGATAACGTACTGTAGTCAACTATTAATTTAACGACCGGAATTTGAAATAAATTCTGCTCGCTCCATCTGTTTGGAATCGACGCTATAGAACATTAAAATTACAAATATTTGATAGATTTTTAAAGTAAACATTCACCAATATTCAAGTATTTATTTACGCGATCTCTTATGTTTATCGGCGGAGGATCACCGTCTTATTGCCAGTTTTTTGTTGATTTTAATAACTTAGCCTTTATTTAGAACTGACCTAAAATTATCGGTGAAGACTTAGAGATCATAAATTCAAAACTTTTGATGGATAATTTTTCTTCTTTTTTAAAAGACATGGTTGGCAGATTCACGGGGTTTTATTTCAGCAGTATTTAAAGAAAAATAACAAGAAGACAAAGACATGGAAAAACCTTTAACCTCTTGAACGTCGGAGTAAGAAAATCGTCAAACACTTCCAATGGTCGGGCAAAAATTTGCGGATCTGCGCGATAGTTACTTTGATGAGTTTATTTAAAATGTCGAAATAAAAACGTTTTCTGTTTACCAGATCCAAATAATAATATATATATTTTTAATCATAGTATTTACATATTTCATGTTTACATCGTAAGACGTTTCTCCAGAAAAGCTAATATCTTAATAAAAAGTATCCCAATAGGCGCTTTTAGTATTCCCGCGGAAATGGAAAAGTGACAGGAATGGCTCGCGCCATCTCATTTCTTTTACTATGCGAAGTAAGTATTGACAGCAATAGCTTGGTAAAATACCTATTATTCAAATTTCTCATTCATTTCAAAAATGCATACCAACAATGCAACAATAAAAAAAACCACAGTTGTACGAACAGTTGGTCACGGAATAAAAAGGAAAATTATACATCCTTATACACAAATGCACCGACTCAACTATTTGTAATTGCTATAAATTAGAATGCGTTGACAGTATAAAATATATTTGACAAACATCTTAGATGGGACGGACACTTAGATTTAGTCACCACCAAGGTTAGAAAGCTTACACACATGTTTATAACAATCAGAAACATCTTACGTATAAAAGAACTGTAACTATGATGCTATGTGTGGGTCACTTCTAGACTACGCATCCTTAGGTTAGGGTGGGTGTACAAAAACAGTTTTGGACAAATTAGCAATAGCTCAAAAGTCTTTACCAAGGGTAATCCTCAAAAAACCTTTCATATATCACAGCGATGCACTATTTGAAGAGTTACAAGTTCTGGGTATTAGACAACTGTACATGAAGAAATTAATTTTATACACCCATAAACAACGCCACCTATACCCATGTATTAACCACTCTCATAGCACCCGCCACTTAAGGAGAAATCCAATTGTAACACTCACTACCAAAACATCCCTCGCTCAAAGAAACTTCTCATTCTTAGGTCTAAAACTATACAACTTCATGCCTGATGCTTGGAAAAAGGAAAGCACAGGCGTTCTTCGTAAATTGACCACTGTTTGGTTTCAACAATTAGGGAGAAAAGAGAGAACTCTTACTACACTAAAATGAAATCAAACACAAACCAAAAACTAACAACAAAAATCACAAAAAAAAGCCGAAACAAAAACTATGTAAAACTTACCTTTATGTTCTAACCTCTTTATTATTTATATGTATTTACCGTAACTATTTCTTTAAATCAATATGGTAAACCGTATTCTAAACAAGCATCAGTTAAGAGGGTATTACCAGAGAATACCGGAAATTAGCCCTTTTTTAAATCAAATTCCAGACGTATTAACTCTTTTTACAAAAAAACACAAATTGATTGTGAAAGATTGTTATTTTACATGGTACACGCAGTTTTAAAATTTTGAAAAACTAAGTGTATTTTAATATACTAAGGTTATACCGTTGGTCGTTGACAGATTTGTACAAATTTTCAAATTTTCAAATTTTCAAACGACAGATTCTATTAAACAACACAAATTTCAAATCATACAATAAAATAAATCAATACATAATCTAGTCAACACAGTTTTCAAAATTTTAATTTTAGTTAAATTAAAATCATTAAAAGATAAATCCGGGAACGTGTTTTGTGACAGAAATACCTCAGTTTTTCTATTTATTTAAGGTCTTACAAACTGAAATATTTAAAAAAAAAATTTACACACTTATTTTCTTTAGACATTATTGAAAAATCATAAATACTTATGGTCAAAAAATACTTACAAGAAGTACACTATATTTAATAATTTATCATCGTGCGTTTTGAGCATTTTTCTTGCTTACTTAAATGTGGGTATATATTAAAGCAAGTTTTGAATGAAATAAATCGATGTAAATTTTTTAATTTTAAATATTTGATACTGGGAATAATCGATCTTTCTCATTGGATCCTCCCTGTACAGTTGCAAGCATTTTTAAACTTTTATTCTCAGCTGCTGGTCAATCGCTCTTAAATGATTTTACTTTATTTTTTCTCATTTCTTTGTCATATCATCATAGATTTATGTAGCTTTTAATACGCAATCCAAATACCAGTTGCCTTTATTTATATGTTTTAATCCATTGTTATTAAATATATAGCTCTTATTATATTATTATTCTAATAACATATATATTTTATTGACTTAAGAATGGTACATATTAATTCACACTGGTTTTCCATTAACAGCATTTTCTTGTGGATGAAAATATGTACAAAAAATAAAACATCGCTAAACAATTATATAAATATAACATATTGCTAAACAAACAACGACGACCGTCCGTGGTCGAGTGGTAAGGCTCTTGACTTTCACTCGTAAGGTAGCGGGTTCGAACCCGGCGTAATTTGTGTTATTTCACAAATAATGTATATATAAACACTTAAATAATGTATAATATAATATGTATAATATTTTACTATTTTTTTTTTTAACTGAATACCGCACAAAAATATCAGTTGCCGTGCCAGTCGGATTATGGCAATACCAAACGAGTATGTTGTTAGGCTGAAGAGAGTGTGGAAAGTCAAAGAGTTAATCAGATATGGTAATTAAATCCGGCTAAAGCCATTTTAAACAAGTTAACAAAGTTAGGTTAGGTATTAAGTTATCCGCATCTGGCAACGCAGCTTTTACCCATCGGGTACACTTAGCGCCTCCGCCCACTGAGGCAACTGAAAACTCTCAACTGCCAACTGTCTTTGTATGACAATGTGATGGCCCGCACACTACACAATCACACAAACACCCGTTGTCAATGGTAACGCAAGCGGTGACTCGCGACTGTCACTGCTCATTGCCCTGGGCGGCCGTTGCTAGTTGCGAGCTGTCAGCTGATTGTTATTCGTCTATGGTTAAACAAGCTTTTTGACCAATCAAGACAGAGAAAACAGCCGGTTTTAGTTGGTTTTCAGCTGCCTCAGTGGGCGGAGGCGCTTACTAATCACGTAATCGAAAGCAAACAAGATGGCAGTAATTCCGACATTCCAACGTCATTTTCGTTTGAAAGCGTTACTTCCGTCCGAAAAAGATTTGAATTACTATCTACTGGTCATATCGCGCCTAAAGTAGTTTTACTTCAATTTCAATGGAGAAGTCGCTTATGTCACCTGTTCCGACTACAAACGCACTTGATTATTTATCAATTTTTCTTACTATATGTAGGTGGATTGAAGTTTGGAGATCGCGCATTCGAAATATCTGGGCCTTGGAACAAACTCCCTCCGGAACTAAGATGCATAACAATCCCAACAGAATTTAGGTCAAAACTAAAAACCTACTTATTTAGGCTCTCATACCTTTAAATTAAATAAATCTATCTGTATCGTGTATTGCCTCTAATATATCTTTTTAGATTAACATCACATTTATTATTAGATTAACATCATTCGAAGCCTTCACAGCAATCCGTCGCTTAACGAGAGACTTCATTTAAGAAAATAAATATTCTAATCAAATTCTTGTACCTACTACTGTACCGCCCATCAATTAATTTTGCTTTACCCAAATACGTTCATTAAATAACATATTATACAGGATATCCGGGGGTAAATGCAGTAACTTCGGGAGGTGATTCTACATGATAATACAGGGTGTTAAAGTACGTACTTGAGTTACTTTAACCAGTGATTCCTGACATTATTTGGAGTAAAAAATGTAAATTAAATTTTGGTCTCCGGTGACATTTTTGATGTTTTTTTTTTCTTTTTTTTTTCTACAAAAACATAAATAATAGTAGGTTTTGGGTAGTTGGGGGCGGGGTAAGTGGTGTGGCGGTAACTCGGCTGAGTGACCAATAAGGTCATGTGAAAGAATTTTTTTTTTATTTGATTTTAAAGAAAAAATATTTTGAAAAAAAAAAAAATTTACATAAAAAAAGTCACCGGAGACCAAAATTTCATTTACATTTTTTACTCCAAATAATGTCAGGAATCACTGGTTAAAGTAACTCAAGTACGTACCTTAACACCCTGTATAAGTAAAAAATGTAAATGACTTTTTTCGAAATTCCAATTTTTTTCCCATAAAAAACGTCGTACCTGTTAAAAATCCTTGGTGTAAGGTACAAACTTAACGATAAATTTGCTATGCGCCCGCTCGCGACGTTGGATTGTTGTGAGTCACCCATATTGTAACAGCGCAAAATAGTAGCTAGTGCTGGCCGCATACGACGGACTGATTTTGTCGTTTTACCTAAAAAGTACCCTTAAAGCTGGAATTTCGAAAAAATCATTTATCTTTTTTACTTATATTATCATGTAGAATCACCTCCCGAAGTTACTGCACATTACCCCCGGACATCCTGTTTGTTAGTAGTAAAATATATACCAGGATTAAATAATGACTTTTCCAAGAACATGTGTTCGCCATTATGTCCTCTGCTCGCAAACTGTATCTAAATAAACATCTTTTAACTTTAATCTCAAGTGTCCTACCAGGTAAGTATGGTCCTGTATATTTTCCTAATTAAAAAAAAAAAGTAAATAAAAAATACATGTACATGTACCTTTTTAGGCAGCATCGCGTTAATTGGTCAGACGCATTGTACATATAGTTTTGCATCGCTGATCGAAGAACCGGTGGATGCAATGTTTTAACCATAGGTTTTTTATGTTTGTCTAGTCTATAGTTAGAAGTAAGATTGTAGAAATGTATTGAATTTGTACAGCGCATTTGAGTTGATTTTTCACAAAAACGGCACTATACAAGTCATTCAAGTATTTTTTTATTCACCAGATTTACAGGAACGGGTTTAGTTTTTCCCATAGGAAAAACTAAACCCTTTCATACACTTTTCCATATAAATGATCATCTAGTAAATCCACGTTATGCAAGTGCATTATATAAGTATAATTAATACAAAACAATACAAGAACAACACGTTAATCTACCAAACTATTAAATGGGAATATAATTAATTAATTACTAATGTTATCCAAAATGACCCTGGTAAAATAATTACATCTTGGCGATTCTTTCAAGGAAAAAGAAACAATCCCGTCACTAAAAATGCAACTACTAATGTTCTCAAAATTTGTCTTGACAGAATCGCCATTCCTTTCCATTGTAAGAATATGTACTAAAACACAATTTGGCTGTCCTGAAACGGGAATCCTTCACAGTTGGACAGACAAAGGATCATCTTGTATTGTATGTTTGTATTATATAAATAAATAAATAAATAAATAAATAAATTCACCGTCTCCAGATATTTTCATATCAGAGGGTTCGGCTCTGTGGAATTCCTAATTTGACCGATAAATCCTACTGATCCCTCAATATAAATATTTATTATTATTATTATTGTAACTAACTAACTACAAGGGTAGGCAAAGAGGACAGTCCGCCAATCACATTCACACGTCATCTCATTTAAATTCCACACTTATCAACCTAAATATTCAACTTTTCGTTTTCCAATTGTTCCAGATTAGATTGTTATCGAAAAATAAAGAACGTTGAAGATGACCCACCCGGCGATATTAAGATATCTCGACCGCAGTATGCGCACCTCCGGAAATGCGAGTACCGAAGCGCCCCCCACTCAATTCCCATCCACGAACAGCGAGCTGGCGATGTACGTGACGGTGGTGTTCTTCCTCGTGGCCCTGTGCGCCTGGTCGCTGGTGGTAAACGTGAAGATAGTGCTGTCCCTCTTTTGGGTGCGTCGCCCGATGACCGCCACCCTCAGTATCAGCGCCAGTCTGGCCGCGGCTGACGCCTACTCGGCCGCCTGCTTGGGATTCGGCCTACTCATCAACAGCCTTTTGCCTGCCCTATCAATAAACATTGGAACCTCCAACTGCTCTCGTCTGGTACTCGAAGGAGCAAGGTAAGTAACTACGCATCTTTCACCACTCACCAACTACAACTCACCACTGACAACTCTCAACCCACCACTCACCATGCATAACTCACCACGCATTACTGACAACTTACAACACACCGTTCTCCAGTCACCATGCATCACGCGCTACTCGCAACTCTTCAATCATCACTCACAACTAACACTCGTCCATCACAATATTAATTTTAGAGCCATTTAAAGCGGTTGTGTGTGCTTATGTTTACTTTGTTATGTACTTTGCATTTTTAAATTGTGTATTAAGAACCCACATCATACTATTATTTTATGATATCTGTAGTTCAAAAGCTTTTCTTTCTCTTTTATTGCATACTAGCTGACCCGGCAAACTTCGTACCGCCTCAGAATCGATATTTTTTTGTTTAATTTATTAGTTCTTCGAATTGATTCAAATTTTGTCGACCAACGCACATTATTTGAAAAGCCGTTTCATACAAAATATATGAAAAAAAATATTTTCTTCATAATTATTTTTCCCGTGAATTTTTCCGATGTTTTAATAGTTATTCCGTTAATCGGGACGGAAACAAATCCAACAAATCAAAGATCATGAAAATCGGTCCAGCCGTTCTTGAGTTATAAATGGTGTAACTAACCCGACTTTTATCTTGTTTGTTTTTGGGGTGTTATGCCGTGTTGCGCTACCTCCTTCTTTAGCCGACCAGGGCAGATCCGGCAGATCCGACGATGTGTCGCCACATCCGACGCCGGCAGATCCGACGTAGCGTCGGATGTGGCGACACATCGTCGGATCTGCCCTGATGATGGACACTGCAACGCTGTCCGAAACGTCGGCTAAAGAAGGAGGTAGCGCAACACGGCATAACACCCCAAAAAAAAACAACGACAATGCTTTTGGCCGTGCAAAACCTAAAAACGTATCTAACCCGACTTTTTTTTATATATTAAGATTACTAAAAAATACATTTGAACGCAACTTTATATCACCTCGTGTTATACCCATTTTTGTATTTTTTTCCGTTATCTAAACCTATAAAATTTTTGTTGATCACCATCGAAATAAATAGTTAGTCATAGAAACTGTATAAATATGTGAAAGCCCATTAGGGAGTTGATGATTTATAAAATAAAAAAATAAAATAAGAATTACTTATCACTCACCACTCGTACTCGCCATTGACCACTCACTATTGACTTTGATGAAACTTATTTAAAATAAAAACAACTGCCAAAAAATACATAAAAAATTAACTAAGGTTACTTTTGCTGTGACATAAAAACATGTTTATAATTAGACTTATCAAAAGTGAATAAATACAAAAATTACTTAGATGCATACATACAACGTGACTCTAAAATTCAATCAAAAACTAACATGGAAGGCAAAACAAAATATTATTGTAGATAGGGTTCACTTTGTGGTTCGGCGTATTTAATAAAAAATAAACACTTGTTTTGTTTAAAACCACGTGTTTTTCTTAATTTATTTTACCGACCGGTTTCGCTTAGCTCAAGCATAATCAGTGTACAAAGTAATACTAAACAATAAATACTAAATATGTGCTTATAAATCAATATAGAGGGAGACAACAAATAAAGAGTGAGGATACTTTTTTCAAATACAAATGAAATGGGGAAAAAACCGACAGATACTTAATTGTACACACTAATGGGTTATCGAAAGAGACAAAGGGAATTTATGCTAGTTTAGTGGAAGCAAACCTAATATTGGGCTACTAGATACCTCTACTTGATTATTAACTATGGGACAATTGGTTTTTACTCCTTTTTTTAATTTCTTGTGCTTCCAAATTATTTAGACGGTTACCATGTCCACTTTTATGGAGGATTTTAGATGATGATGATGATGATGATTGAGTAAAGCGAAACCGGTCGGTAAAATAAATTATTAAAAACTTGCAGTTTTAAACGAAACAAATTTAAAAAAAAAATAATAATCTATAAATGTTCTCATAAAACGAGAAACCAAAAATTAAGAAAAATATTTGAAACGATAAGAAAAACTAATATCTAAATTCCATACAGCGAGGAGGCTATATTATTATTTTGAAATTTCCTCTACACTACTTATTTCGATATAATAAAGTTTTTTTTTTTATTCAAAGGTATATTGTAACTTTTATCGGAGCGGACAAAATAAGCGGCAAACGTTTTTTTACCTGTTCGGAAGCAGACAAGGGAAGAAAATAATATTTCCAGGAATAAAAATGGGATATGAATGAGAGGTATTTGCGCTCTAAATCGTTTTTTGGTATGGAACAAAGGTTATGGATAATATTTATACGAAAAACTGGTTTTTATTAAATTGTCGTAAAACCGAAACAAAAAACAATTCGGGAGACGAGAAGGGGTACTGTCGCCCCGGAAACCGTTTAGAGGATGACCAACACCCCTGCAATTGGTCATCTCAAGTGGTTTGCTACGCTTGGTGACTTAGTAGGGGTGCACGGGTTCATGGAATGAGGTTTCTCTAAGTCTTGGCGACTAATGCGTTTGCCCACCTACTGGGTGGCGGGACAAATCGGGAGAGACTGGTCCATGACTGCTAGACTCTCTTGACCCATCGCCCTGCACAACAGTGGGAGGCAAGTATTCATACGTCCATCACTTCTGGACAAATTAACCTCATATTCCTACCTTACCTATCCTACCCTACCTATCCACTTCTCATACATTTTTCTTTTCCAGAACTTTCCCTCCTTCCTTTTCTTAAAAATGCCCTTGACGCAGCCCAACGATTACATACGGCTTAATAGATTTATTTTCCTCAGATGTCATCTTTGGGGATGCGTATGAACTTCTTGACATTTTATGCGATAATAATTGTAAGTACTCCTTATTTATCACGTCCGTCACAAAAGGAAAATAATTTGGCGACAATGTAAAAAAAATATAAGAAAAAAAAGGAACAAAAAACAATCCGTAATTTGACCTTGGGCCGGCTATTATCCAATTTCAGAGGATGGTGTGTGTGCGTGCGTGTGGGTGCGTGAAAGACACCAAAAATTGTTTTTTTTTTACATTAACTCCACACAGGAGGCCCTGGGGAAAATAAATTTCCTCAGAACCTATGCCATCTTTAAAGATGCTGTGAGGAGGGTCTTTTTGAGGAGAGGAAAGAGTGAACGCGGGTCTTGAAGAGACCCATGTTGTAGGAAGGAGAAAACACAGAGGCCGGCAAATCGTTCCTTAGCCGAGCTGTTGAACATAAGAACGACCCGTTGTATGATTCTTTGTGACAAATGCATTGTCATCGACAACGAGTATATCGCTTGGGTTTCAGCTGGATCGGATGTTGGAAAGTGGGTTGATTTCCTCTTCCAAAAAAAATCAAAATTCCAGAGAAGTAAAAAAGAGAAAGAAAAGGAAAAAAGAAAAAATATTGCGGGGTACAACAAACATTAAAAAATATTTATTTCCACCTTAAAATTACATCTAGTTTTCAGGTAGACTAGAATTGCAAAATTTAGAACTTCAGAACTTTCCTTCAAACCAGCGGTTGTCAACCTTTTTGAGCCTACCCGTTGACTCTTACAAAAATTGATGTATCCCGAACCTTTATCTATCTTGTGTACACGTGTAATGAAAGACATGTTTCATTTGTAATTTTTGAATGCTCTCATTATTACATGAATTTATCCATCAAGTCACCTTACATCCTGTATAGTCAATTATACAATGTTAACATACAGTCAATGTGACTCTTGAGCTTGCTTTGCAGAGCAAAGTTTTACAAAGTTTGGCAAATTTTTGGTCAATTTCACAAAGGTAGAGAGCCGCAAGTCTGATTCAGCAATCAGGAGATTGCGATATTTATTTTTAAGTAGCTGGCATTTAATAAAGAAATTATTTTTCCCTGCGCGTCCTATCCCATTCGTCCCGTTCACCTTCGTCATCCCCTTCCTCTCCCGCGTCCCCTTCCCCTCTGGCGTTCCCACTCCTCCTCCTCCACCTTTCCTCTCCTCACTCTACTCCCCCCCGTCCCCCGTCCCGCGAACCCCCTCCCGAGTTCCCCTACCCCCTCCCGTATTCGCTGCCCCATTTTCCGCGGTCCCCCCCCCCCATTTTGCATTCCATACATTCATTCCCGATACATTCACTTTTAAAAGGGCTCGCATGCCACCTAAAAACAGTTTATATGGGAAAATGAAATTGTAATTTTTACTATTTTCCTCGCAATTTTTTCTACATTTTCTCACCGTTTAAACCTTC
Organism: Limnephilus auricula; assembly: GCA_951813805.1. Lineage (NCBI taxonomy): Eukaryota > Metazoa > Arthropoda > Insecta > Trichoptera > Limnephilidae > Limnephilus > Limnephilus auricula. The sequence goes on from OX638391.1 coordinate 37,539,669, forward strand.
CCTGGTCTACGACAAACATTTCAAAACCAAAATCAGCTAAATCGGCCCAGCTGTTATCGAGTTTTGGTGAGACAAACGAACATCAATCGATTTATATATATATATATATATATATATATATATATATATATATATATATATATATATATATAGATAGATTAACGAGTAGGATAAAATGCCTTTATAATTAATAATTTTAGAGCTACAGCAAATCTTCGGCTGAGTTTTAAAACTTATATTTGTGTCAGGATATTGCGTACCCCCAATTTTTGCTTCCCCAAGTTTGAAAACCTCTGCTCCAAACCATAAAGCTCATAAAGCAGAGCAACGCCGGTCAGGGTCAGCTAGTAAAAAAAAATCAGTGTAGTTAGTTATTTTAATAACAAATTAATAATAAAAAAAAGAAAAGCAAAAATAATGTTTTTAATGATGTTTTAAAATTGAAACACAAATATTAGAACTGATATCGGGGAATATTGTCAGAAACCGTTCCATAAATAAATAATTTAAAATAACTAACGAAATTACATCTGAGGTGAACCGAAAAGCGCAAAGAAAAGTGTGAAAACTTTTGAAGCATAATAATTATGCACGAATGTTTGGCACCATTTGTACGAAAGTGAAGCATAAAATCAATATTTAAAGAAACCGTGTTTTTAATCATTGACGGATTGTGTATTACACCAATTACTCTATAAGCTGTATTAGCCATTAAAACTATTTTGGAAAATAGATACATTATGCCGTAAGTTTGTGTACACCACTTTAATTTGTAACAACATGCTTTGGCACCGGTTGTAGTTTATTTTTTATTGTTTTTTTTATGTGAACACCGCAGAAGAGTCCCGACTGCTCACAATCGTCTGGAGCCAGTGAGACTACCTTCAATAATTGGGAGATGTTGTGAGGCTGAATGAAGTGGGTTTTGGAAAGAAATGGTAACTAAAGATGGCTAAAGCCATTTTAAGCAATTTGGCACAACTATGCCTTGTGTGCTTATATCGGCTCTTCTTACGTTTGCTCCACACGGGAGGCCCCGGGTAGGAATCTGAGGGTCAATGTGTCCAGGAGTGACGAACGTAAAAATCCATCCCTCCTACTCTGGGAGCAAGCCGATCGATGGGTCGAGAGTCCGGCTGGAGTGGTCTAGGTTAGTTCTATAACGTGGGAATCTCTGATTTTGCAAATTTGAACATGTTTAAATTGCTAACCAGAGAGGCTATCAATGAATTGCTTTTAACCTATAATAAATATTTTTTTGTGAATTGCTGTTTCATTCATTTGTATTGTAAAAATACAAAAAAAATAACGTAAAATGGCAACCTTGCAACACAATTTCCACACAAAAATTAGTGATAGAATCAATACGAGTACTAAGAAGTAGCAAGGCCAAATAAGAGTCATCCAGCTGATAAGAGTTCCGAATTCCACGGGAAAGGATTACAAGAATTATTCGTGTTTCGGCATGTAGATCTTGAGATGTTCTAAAAAGTACGCTGAGCAGAAAACCATACATGATGCCCAGTGACTAACGAAAGACGTTTTCACGCAAAAAAGTAGCGGTAATGTACATTTCAGGCGGGCGAAAACAAGGTACCCGTTCAAGAAAATGGAAAAGTAGCGGTTATGTACAGATACACACTTCAGGCGGGCGAAGACAAGGTACCCGTTCAATAAAATGGAAAAAGTAGCGGTTATGTACAGATACACACTTCAGGCGGGAGAAAAAAGGTACCCGTTCAATAAAATGGAAAAAGTAGCGGTTATGTACAGATACACACTTCAGGCGGGAGAAAAAAGGTACCCGTTCAATAAAATGGAAAAAGTAGCGGTTATGTACAGATACACACTTCAGGCGGGAGAAAAAAGGTACCCGTTCAATAAAATGGAAAAAGTAGCGGTTATGTACAGATACACACTTCAGGCAGGGGAAAAAAGGTACCCGTTCAAGAAAATAGAAAAGTAGCGGTTATGTACAGATACACACTTCAGGCGGGCGAAGACAAGGTACCCGTTCAATAAAATGGAAAAAGTAGCGGTTATGTACAGATACACACTTCAGGCGGGAGAAAAAAGGTACCCGTTCAATAAAATGGAAAAAGTAGCGGTTATGTACAGATACACACTTCAGGCGGGAGAAAAAAGGTACCCGTTCAATAAAATGGAAAAAGTAGCGGTTATGTACAGATACACACTTCAGGCAGGGGAAAAAAGGTACCCGTTCAAGAAAATAGAAAAGTAGCGGTTATGTACAGATACACACTTCAGGCGGGCGAAGACAAGGTACCCGTTCAATAAAATGGAAAAAGTAGCGGTTATGTACAGATACACACTTCAGGCGGGAGAAAAAAGGTACCCGTTCAATAAAATGGAAAAAGTAGCGGTTATGTACAGATACACACTTCAGGCGGGAGAAAAAAGGTACCCGTTCAATAAAATGGAAAAAGTAGCGGTTATGTACAGATACACACTTCAGGCGGGAGAAAAAAGGTACCCGTTCAATAAAATGGAAAAAGTAGCGGTTATGTACAGATACACACTTCAGGCGGGAGAAAAAAGGTACCCGTTCAATAAAATGGAAAAAGTAGCGGTTATGTACAGATACACACTTCAGGCAGGGGAAAAAAGGTACCCGTTCAAGAAAATAGAAAAGTAGCGGTTATGTACAGATACACACTTCAGGCGGGCGAAAACAGGGTACCCGTTCAAGAAAATGATTTTGTTTTAGGAATAATTCTTTGAAAATAATAGGTACATTTGAATGATTTTTTTTTATTATAACCTACTTTGGAACAGGACTCCATTAACAGAAGTTAAAGTCAGTGTTGGGCCATTTAGGGACGTTTTATGTGTAAAAAATGTACATATTTTATCACATTACAAAAAAATAGTTTTTCGGTTTGGTACAAATCATTACAAAAAAGAACAATTTCCGCACCTCGAAGGCCAAAGATGAGCTTCCTTTTGATAAAATATTCTTCCACACAAAAGACAGAGAGATAAGAAGATTTTTCCATCTTGTATCACATACACATATATATTCATATTACTAACATGTTTTATACATATACGTGTAGTTGGGACCCTTACAAAGAGATTGGAGTACAATAATCGTATAAAAATATTTGACAGCACCGCGTTTAGGACCGGTGTAAAAGGTAGAACAAACCTTTCCGCACAAACTTCCAATTTTTTGTAAGTTATTTAAGAGGAACGGCTGCCTGGCCGGTTTCACACAAAACGTAGTTTTGGATTTGAGGCCAAAATACCCAACCAAACTGAAAAATTATTTTGGTAATAAAAAGATATGTCAAATATCTAGCTCGGAAAAGAGCTATTTTTTTTTGCTTTTAACTGATGACGTATAGGTAATTAAATAAATCAGTTTTGGTTCATTTTGGAAGTAACTTTGGAATTTTTTTGTGAGTTATTTATAATTATTAAAATAAAATTCTGCCCAATCCTTGGTTTTAATATAATGAAATATAAAAAGAAAATAAAAAAAAAAACTATTAAAAATACGTTTCTTTGGGTAGTAATTTTAATATATAAACCGCAAGTTTTTGTTCCGTTGTAAATAGATAATTTGAAATGTAAATTTAATCCCATCAAAAGTGTTTCTAAAATTAAAAAAATAATACGAGTGTGCTTTAGACCACACGACTGAAGTAAATACTTCTTTAGCTCCATCTATATGTATGTCCATATATATATTTACATGTATAAAATAAATACATGTATATACAAATATTTATTTTCTACAGATATTTATTTAAATTTATTATCATTCGCCTAGCCCGATCAAGCCGTGCGCATCGGCGTCCGCTCCCCGCCGCGTTTGACGCGTCACTGGTATTTCAAAATACTGACTGAACTATTTCATGCACTGGCTATAAGAGGAAGAGAGAAAGAAAATGTGCGCGCGCACTGCTCTCTCTTGTCTCTACAGTGAGCCCGTTCGCCTCGGAACGCATCTTAGGACCAGTTGTTTCGGAAAATTTCACGTTTGAATTTCCTTCAAATCGACATTCACCGAAAAATTGGGTTGTTTCAACCTCCGTCAGAAGAAATTTCATAGAAAATTCCATAGGACCAGTTGTTTCGGAATTCCCTTCAAATTTGAATTTCCTTCAAATTTGAATTTCCTTCAAATCGTCATTCACCGAAAAATTGGGTTGTTTCAACTTCCGTCAGCAGTGAAAATACTATAGAAATGTGAACGTGAAATTTTCCTAAACAACTGTTCCTTAATTTCCGTTACACATTCGCCAGCTTACCCCCGAAGTCAAGCGTGCGTAAAGAAGTATTTGCTTCAAAAAATATTTTATATTTCATCACATTTAAAATTTAAAAAAAAGAAATATTTCTTTAAATGTTTACATTTACTCGCAAATAATTGTCCAAGTTGCCTCTAAAATCATATAATAAATCTTTAATAGCCTATATTTTAAAATTGAAAGCAAAAATAAATAAAATAGCTCCTGTCCGAGCTAGATATTTGACATACCTTTAAATATAACATTTAAAGGCGATATAACACAATATGTACACTATGTATAAAATTCTTTAATAAATAAATAAATAAATAAATAAATAAATTAGAAATATATATATATTTTTTTTGATTTTGAAAATAAAACTGTTTGGTTGGGTATTTTGTCCTCAAATACAAAAAGTAGTTTTGTATGAAACCGGCCGCGCAGCCGTTTCTCTTAAGTGGATTTTAATCATCGTGTGCCCAGATGAATTTTGCGTACATTCTTTACATGTAAATATATATAAATTGGGACATTTCAAAAAAAAAAATTACCGAGTATATGGGGTAAAAATGCAAGTACCCTAGGGATTTAGCTCCATTATGTCGGATGTTGGGTGGTGATATGAGTGTCTGGACTAAATGTGAGTAAACACTAGTACTAGTCAAAACGCAACAAGTTAGACTAAACCCGGCTAAACTTTATAGATTACGGTGTCGCGTTACGGGACATATCGGACATCGTTATGATTTTTCGTGGCGGTATGATTTTACACATGCGGGCAGCTACGGGCAATGCAAACCGATTTATGGTAACGAAACTTTTTTTAACAATACACGGAGAGATTTATCATTGACCTTTTTCGTAACAGAACACCTGCTGAATCAGGTTAGATATTTTTATTAACATCAACACATGCGACAGTACCACGAATGTGAAGATTTGTAAATAATATAGGGTAATTAACGAGATTACGAAATGGACGAACAGATGGTTTGGACACGTAAAGCTCATGGACGGAGAAATTATTAGTGTCATGAGAATATATTACATCGAGCAGGAGGCCTAAAAAATTTTTGAGGATATTTTCCTTGAAAACTTTTTAATTTATTAACATAAAAAGTTATATAAATGTTGTTGTAACTTTTAACTTTACAAATTTTTTTGTTTGTTTTAAAATAATGATTTTTAAAGCTGTTTTACCTTTTTTTTTCAAAATTGTGCTTTTGAAATCGGCGAAGAAGATTTCTCGGAAAAGGCTAAAGGCTCCGTCAAACAGAAGGCGTACTTACCGCGCGTCAAGGCGTCTACAAACAGGCACCAAAGCGCCGAAACGTCGCGTACTTTCTATTTGAACGGCTTCGACGTGTTAAGTACAACACAACGTAGCGTTATACGTCCGGGACGTTTTAACGCCTTGACGCGCGTAAGTACGCCTCCTGTTTGACGGAGCCTTTAACCGATCAGTCTCAAATGTTGATACAAGCTTTACTATTTTTAGTAATCAATCGAAGTTTTTTCTTTACCGATAAATATTTTCCATTTTTGTAAATAAATTGGCCAAAATTTTCATGAAAAATCTTTTTTTTTGAGAAGCCGCCATTTTGCTCAAAATTAATGTTGTCGCATGTGCTGCACAGTTAAAAATATTGCAATTAAAATAAAAAAAAAAACTTTACTGATACTAGAATATCATCGAGTGGAGACCAGATAAATAAAATCAAATATTCATCCCAAATACCTGAATAGCGAATCGGTCATAGACCGTTGCGTTTTTTACGATGGTTTTGATGATATTAATATTAACAACTGTTTATTCACGTGTCAGTTTTTAGGAATATGGTTTTCCTATCAGAGAGCGGGAGTTAGCTTGGATTATTTAAACGATGATTTTACAACACAAATTAGCAGGTACACATACTAATACATTATATTAGAGGAGTTCGAATTCAAGATCGGTAAAATTATATGTTAAAAAGCAATTAAAAAATAATTCATAACAAAAATAATAATAAAAGAAGGCTTTTCCAAACTAACCAACAACTAACGAACCCTAACACGTTCAATATTTATTGTAATATTTATCAAAAATCGTGATATTTATTGAACGTGTAGGCTACACGGAGAAAAATGTTATTCTAAAATACGATTATTTTATTCGTAAAAATGGGTAAAAACGGGACTGAAGTTCTTACGAATAAATTTACAGTGTTTCAATGTTTATTGGCGGGAAAATGTAAGAATAATTTTTTGGTATACGTACGAAATTACGTATACCAACAAATCATTCTTATATGTTCCCGCCAATAAACATTGAAACCCTGTTATTTGTTCGTAAGAACTTCAGTCCCGTTTTTAACCGTTTTTACAAATGAAATGATCGTATTTTAGAATAACATTTTTCTCCGCGTGTTATGTACGACCTCTCTCTGGACTACGAGAGAAGTTTAGAATAAGACAAACCGTGAAATGATCTCGAAGAAGACTAAACTTCAGCGCGTTAAAGAAGTTATTTTATGTTTTTAAAACAAATTCCAGGCTTACATAAAGCTCATCGGAGTCAGTTTTTTCTCAAGTCCTCGTGACAGACGAGTTATTCACGGCACATTTTATTGCAAAAATATTGTAAACAAAATCATCTCTTTGTATATCTCCTTCGTTCCGAGGCATTTTTTAGTGCCAACATACCTATTAGACAGTGGCGTGGAGTCCATAACGTCTGAAAAGATGTACCTACCCTAAGTAAGAAACGGAATCATGAAAAACTATTTAAAACAAGAAAAAAAAATTCTTCGATAATAAAAAAGAAAATTTAAAAAAATCGACAAATTTTTATCAAAATGTATGTATCCATATTTTGGTCTGGACATTTATTCAGTTGGCCACGGAAGATGAATAATAAAATGGCATTTAAAAAAAAAATACGAGTGTGCTTTAGACCACACGACTGAAGTAAATACTTATTTAGCTCCATATATATATGTATGTCCGTATATATTTTTATATGTATAAAATATATACATGTATATACATATATTAATTTTCTATAAATATTTATTTAAATCTATTATCATTCGCCTCGCCCGATCAAGCCGTGCGCATCGATGTCCGCTCCCCGCCGCGTTTGGCGCGTCACTGGTATTTCAAAATACTGACTGAAATATTTCACGCACTGGCTATGAGAGGAAGAGAGAAAGAAAATATGCGCGCGCACTGCTCTCTCTTGCTTCTACAGTGAGCCCGTTCACCTCACAACGTATTTCAATTTCCGTTACACATTCGCCAGGTTACCCCCAAGTCAAGCGTGCGTAAAGAAGTATTTACTTTAAAAAAATGAGTGCGTCTATCCTTTACGCGCGGTTGAAGTAAAACTTATTTGAGTGTTGTGGCACGTTCTAGCGAATACGAGAACTCTTTAAAAATAAAAAACAAACAAAGATGGCAGTAATTTTACCGATATCCGAACTTCATTTCCATTTGAAAACTTCCGTCCGAATTACTATTCGTCATATCGCGCCTAAACAAGTTTTACGTCAATAATTCAAATATAAACAATTCAAACCGAACTTGAAAAACAACAAACAGCCTACCTTTGGCAATAGAGCAATGTATGCCACTGACATTTTTATACAAAGGATTATAACCGTCTTAAAAAAAGGCTGGGAAATTTTTGGATATTTTAGAAAAATATAATTAAATATAATTTGTTATAATTATTGAGTTAACGCCATTTTAGGGGGAAAAAATCACCTCAGGGGCAACACCTCTGCCATAGACCACCCCAAGTGGTTACCTACATTTGGTGATTTAGCAGAGGTGCCCGTGTTCACGGGGTGAGGGTCGTCATTATTTTGGCGACCGGTTCGGGAGAGCCGGGTGAGGGAGACCGTTTAAAAAAATTATCTCCAGCCGCACTTTCTCAACTCTAACCCATTACAAACAATCTAACACTGTCAGATTCCTAGCCACCCCTCATATCTTCTTCGTCCCCCGAAAAAAAATATTGACTCATTTATCGCTGTTCTCCACCTTTGGCATGGAGCGTGTTTTCGACATTTTGCTATCAGGTAATTGAAACATACAAAGCTTCAAAACGGAAACCCGTAACGGCATTATTAAAAGTGGTAAAACTCTGTATTTTCAACAATTACGTGAATACTTTTGAAGTTTTATAAAGGCCGGCTGAAAAGTAATTTTATTGGCTACCGAATAGGTCGTTAAATACAATGAAACGGTTCTGGTTCTCTTCACGTTGAAACAACCATTGTATTAAAAGGGAAAACAAAGTTGTAATTTCGTTGTTTAGAAACAGTTCAGTCGGTGATCGGAACTAAGGAATTTCAAATCTATGATAATAATCTTCAAAGACTTATACTGCTATATTATAGTACCTACTAGCTGGGATACTTCGCTCAAAGAGTTGATATGAGATTGTGTGGTAGCCCTCTGTCTCCAACCCATACAAAAAAGGCTTAGAATGGTCCACAATGTTCCAGAACATTCCACAACGTTCTAGACTGTTCTGGAATGTTCCACAATGATATGGAATGTTCCAGGATGTTCCCGAACGTTCCAGAATGTTCTGGAATGTTGTGGAATGCTCTCGAATGTTTTAAAAATTTCTAGAGGGCGAAACTTCCGGCCCTTATATCTTCAAAAGCACGTCCTTCGGGTAAAAACGGGATAACAATGGATGGGCGATAGAGGGCTGCCACACCATATAACTCCCTTGATCGTACCGGGACTCGTTTCTGAGTTTTAGTGGCACGCACATTGTACTCTCTCTTTTATAATATACATTGATACGAAACGAAACACAATGGTTACCTTACCAAGGTAACCAAGTGTTGTGTCAATAAATTAATTCACACTGCTATCTGTCAGAAACTTGTGGAACTTACAAATAATTTCAAATCATTGTCCCATAACAAACATTTCAACATTTAATTCGCAAAACTAAATTTTGAGGTCAATAATCGAGATAAAAACTATCTTTTAAGTTGGACCAAATTACACACAGTAAGCCAAATTTCAAAAAAATCGGTTAAGTAGTTTCGGAGTTTACATTGGACGAACATTGTGACGCGAGATTTTTATGAACACAGATAACGACAAAGATTGATTATTCTGCAGAGTAATTACACTATTATAAGATCCTCGGGCATAGGAAGGTTCATAATAACTTCCTATAGTTTTATTCGAAAAGTTTCCATTCGGACAAGATTTGAACACGTGCACTGCTGCCCGCTATCGTCCAGCCAATGATGAAAGACACTCGACTATTATATTATTAGATAATTTTAATTTTTTTCGACTCGTATTTATTTTTCTATCCTCGGAAGATATTAAATAAACATTAAATTGAGTTTTAAAACCAATATTTCCAGACTAAATAATTATTCGCCAAAAAACCGTATTACTAGAAATTCCAATGGCGGTTATTTTCGCGAATTAGGCTACTGGGTTCTACAGGAATTTTATTTGTCATTTATATTGTGCTATTATTATTTCTATCACCAAACATAATCATTTAAGTTGTCTATGATGTGCGTTAGTTATTCCTGCGAGAAATTTGCTTCACTGAACAGTTTGCTTTGAGTTTAAGTAACATTATCAACATTGAAACTTATTCTTGTTTGAAGAATTCAGGCAAAGTACCTCTCTATACCGGGTGTTAACGGATGTACTTGACTTTATTTGGAGTGAAAAATGTAAATAAAATTTTGGTCACCGGTGACTTTTTAGACGTCTTTTTTTTCAATAAAAAAAATTATTCACTTGTAACCGCCCAATCTCTCACAATACCCCCAACGGTCCAATACCTCCTAATATTCATGTTTTTTATTTTTTTTTAACCCAGATAGGCCTACCGGACCATTTTTGGTTCCGAACCAAAAAAAATTATAAGTAGGAATAAAGTTTAAAAAAATAACTTTGTCAACGGCTTGTGTTTGTCTGTACTAGTCTGTTCGATTTAAACATTAAATAGTATACTTGCTGTAGTAATTTGATTTAAAAATTTAATCGAAGTTTGCACTTTACAAAATCTAAAAACATGTATTTGAGAACATAAAGTATACGTGCATTAGAATACTTTAAAAGTTTATGAACAAAATATGTTTTAAATCAGCAAGTAATCTGCGTTTTTTTTTTTTAAATATTGTAACAAAAATCATATGTATTAAAAAACACTTTTTGTGTGTGAAAATTTAATGTTCCAATTTTAGTGCGCTATAGGCGTCTTTTTAAAAAAATCAGTTCCTTGTCAGTGCAACAAAAATTGTATTTTCTGGAAAAAAGGGATGACGAAAGCGACCAAATAAGCAAAATTTGCACATAACCATTAGTAGAAGCCAATTCTGACTAATCTAGATTTTGGTGAAAAAAATGAGATATGTAAGAATTTAAAATTTTCCGGGGTCACATTTTCAAAATGAAGCATTTGTGGAATATTTCGACGATGACGAGTGGTCATGACAATGGAATATCGTCATCAGATAACCTTCATTTTTATTCATTTTGAAACTGTGGCCCCGGAAATTTTTTAATTCGAAAGACATTTTCATCACCAGAATTTAAATAAGTTAGGTCAGAATTGGCCTTTACTGGTGGTAGTATGCTTAATATGAAAAATTTTGCTAAATAGGTCACATTCGTCATCACTTTAAAATTTAAAGCTAAAAAAAATTTAAGAAACTGTCTACAACGCCTATAATCCTACCATACCAAAATTGGAACACCTTTCCCCTCCCACAATTTCAAATTAATATTTATTTAAATATTTTGTAATGCATTGTGATTTTTTTTAATGATGAAACATGAAACCAAAATAAATATATTAAAAAAGCATTAAAAAAAGTTTCAGGCCTACCTGGGTTAAAAACCATCTAAAATGTCACCGTAGACAAAAATTTATTTTACTATATTTACTCCAAATAACGTCAGAAATCACGGGTTAAAGAAAGCCAAGTGCGCCATTTAATCCCTTAACTGTACGTAATATACCTAATATTTTGGAAAAATAAATGCTTTCAATGCCATTTTCTAGCACTATCCTGTGATTTTTCACAGGTCTGCACTGGTGCTTCCAAAAGCGAACAATAAATTATAGATTGTAAGTACTTTCAGTAATAAGTAAGTTGTGAGTTGACTTTAAATCATCTAAAAATCAGCCCATTGCTTTATTTTCGAATCGACTCACATTCCTAATACTGATATTTGTTCTATATTCTCTCAGTTTATTTATTGTATTGTTTTGGATTTTTCGATTACCAGACAAACTGCATATCCGTTTTGTGGCATAGTTTTGTGAGTTCATATTTAATACAGTTTTGTTTAGAACTCCTGTTGCAGATTTTGCCTGCCATAGAATATTTACTAAAAGTTAATATTCTATTGCGTATTCATAAAGTGCATTCCCTGCAAAACTCCAGAATATATTTACGTGTTCAGAGAGGGCTCTTGTTTCAGAGAGGACACGTGGAACAAAAAACTTCGAATACCGTGACAGAAACAGTTATCCAAATATTCATTAACTTAATGTAATATTACGAAAGTTTCTTACTGCCTGAAAAATGTTTCTAATTACACCAACTTTTCACACATGATAAACTTGGAATGTGCATTGCTTTATAGTACAAGTACGATTGGGATAGGAAAAATGTTTTAACAGATAATTTAAAGATAAGTTTATAAATATAGTTGTTGATAATTTGAGGAACTAAATTGGATATCTACATACACAGGCTGTCCGTGGGGAAAAGTGCATTAACCTCGGGAGGTGTTTCTACATGATGGTAGGAATAAATAAGATTAACAACTTTTTCCGTAAATCCAACCTATTTTTCCCATACAAAAAGACCTACTTATTAAAAATCTTTAGTATATGGCACAAACTTACCCGATACATTTGCTGAGAGCCTGCTGGGCGTGATTGTGGCGAAGTTGGATTGGCCCGTATCGTAACGTCGAAAGTAATAGTGCTGGCCGCACATGCCGGAATAGTTTTATCTTTTTACCAAAAAAGTACCCCTAAAAGTTGGAATTTCGAAAAAAATTATCTATCTTTTTTCACTTATATTGTATTGTCATGTAGAATCGCCTCCCGAAGTTAATGCATTTTACCCCCGGACAACTGTATGTAATGACATTGACACCTTTTTCCAGAATATGACCCATAAAATTTACACTCAGAATATAACGTATCCATTCTGACAGTGCATTCCATAACTTAACCTGCTTACATTAATTAACACCAAATTCTAGAATACGGTGTTAGTAACCCGATACTACATTCCGAAATACATTACAAAAAAATTATGTAAATCGTTTTTTCAAATTAAAAATAGTAAATCACCTTTTTCAGAAAATGGTTTACGTACCCTATTCCAGAATGTAACAATACAAATATAGACTATATTCCAGAATGGGAAATTATGTAACTTGATGCTCTATTCCAGAATCTAGTCTATAAATTCGTAGTAATTTCCGGCATGAAAACCACAAATATAGATAAAATGACACTGATCAACATAATAACTAATCTATTCAAATTGACCTCTGTGGTAGAATCTAGTCTGTAAGTTCCAATGACTACGTGTTCATAGATAAATTAACACTTATTTCCAATAAGTGGGTAAACGATTTATAGAATGTATCTATATCTTATTATTTACTTTCATACATGATATTATATAATTGAACTAGAATTCCCTCACCAAACACAAGAGCCTCGTCTCTTTATGGGGAGGAAAAGCTATTCTTATCTACCATTTTAACACTGTATAACATGTAAAAATTGTATACTTATTGTAAAAAAACCTACAACATTAAATTTAATAAAATAGAAATCTTACAGAAGTGTAGTTTGGGACAAATTTCCAGAATCAATTCTATAAATTAATCATTATTCAACTCCAGAGTGAAAATTGACATAGATTCATAGAATATATTTATCCAACCTAGATAGATAATATCTTATTTACAGAATGTAACATTTAACATTTACCCTTTTCTAATTATTAAATTCCAGAATGTAAGATTGACGTCAACTAATTTCCAGGATGTAATATTGACCTCTTTCTAATTATTGTATTAAATTCCAGAATGTAACAATACCTCGACTAATTATCAGGATTGACCTCTTTTTAATTATTAAATTAAATTCCAGAATGTAAATCTAATCTAAACTTATTGAAATGTAACGTTGACCTCTTTCTTAGGCTGGGAGGCATAATAATGACAGTATTACATCTACTGGTGCTTGCAATAGCCCACTTCATCGGCATAGTGTACCCGCTGAAGAACCTTGCCCTTATGACCCGCCGGCTAACCGCCTGTGTGCTTGTGACCCTGTGGATTGCACCGACCGCTTTCTTCTTTGCCTATTTTGGATTGATTCCCGGTGATGGATTCCAGCTCCCCGAATGCGGTTACATGTAAGTGCCTGCACATTTGTATCTATTGCACGAAATACAATTATTTTTTGCCCACTCGAGGTTTTGAAATATTTTGTAATTTTTAAAAAACATAACATCTGATATCAACCCCTAGTTACAGATTTACTCGAAAACGAAAGCTCAACTAAAAAACACGAGTGTGCTTTAGACCACATGACTGAAGTAAAACTTGTGCGTGCGCACTGCTCTCTCTTGCTCCTACAGTGTGATACAGTCAATAGGCATGCACTGTGTCTTAGATATACGAAACGTGGCTATGAGAGAAGGAGATAAAGAAAATGTGTGCTCGCACCTCTCTCTCTTGCCCCTACAGTAATATACGAAACGAAACTCTCTCTCTTTCTATCTTCACTAACTTATATCTCCCTCTCGACTTCCGTTCGCCTCGCCCATCACTTTTCGTAACACTCTCATCACACATTCACCAGCTTACTCCCCAAGTCAAGAGAGGTAACCTCAAAATTGACCCCCAATGTAACTTAGATTCATTAATTTCCCCTTCAGAAAAATTTACTTTTTAAGTCTTTCCGGACACCGTGTACAATAATTATTATTACTATGTTCTGTTGCAGGTTTCTGAGATACTGGCACTTTCGTTTGATATTTTGCTGTATCTTCTTATGTCCATTTATAGTAATGGTGTTAATTTATGGAAGAATTTATTATGCCGTTCGACTTCACTTTATATTTATCAGAAGAAACGGTGGCATTAATGACGTTAGTATAATATTATAACTCGAACTAACCACACTGAAGTTAACAAACTAAAAATATATCGATGGTTAAACACACTTATTATATGTCCACTTTTAGGTGAATTAGAGTTATATAGTTTAAAATATTCAAATTTGTACATATTTTCTATTACAGCGACACTATTATGTCCTAACCCACACACATTCATGATTATTGCAAATTCAAAATTAAAATTTGAAGAAAAGGCTGGGCATCCTTTTTCATACAAAATTTAATTTTGGATTTGAGGCCAAAATATCCAACCAAACTGAATATATTTTTTTTAAATCAACAAGTATTGCAAATATATAGGATTTGTGCTACTTTATTTATTTTGGTTTTCAATTATAAAATAAAGGTAATTAAAGAAATAAATTTCTCATGATTTGAAAGACAACTTTGGCATTTTTTAGAGTTATAAATATTTTAAAAATGATCTTACCCTACCTACTGAGTTAATATAGCCAAAAATAAAATTACAAAATTAAACAAAAAAGAATTTCTTTGGCTAATTTTTTTGTTAAATTTAGATTTATACCTTTTATTTTTTTTTATTTTACATGTATACAGTAAAAAAAGTTTTTTTTTTTAAATAGTTATCATTGACTCACAAATAATTGCAGAAGGTTTTTTTTACATTAACTCCACACAGGAGGCCCTGAGGAAAATAACTTCCCTCAGCTGTCCACATGCTGTCACTCATTACTCAGCCGATATATTTTATCACTCCCTTAACCGGACTATTTTTGGCCACCAGCTAATTAATTTGAAATAAATCTATAAGTACTATTGTTGAAACACTTTTATTTTTCAGAATTTAGAAGAGCAAATCCTCACGGCCCATGTTAAGGCTCTGAATACAACCCTTTTAATTTTGGGCAGTTATGTGGTTGGATGGGCCCCAGGCACACTCCATTTCTTAACAGTCTGTGACGATTGTTTATTAGATATGAATTACTTCGAACCGGTCGTCACATTTATAATTTGCGTTATCACAAATTTTTTCATAATTCTCAAGACCCTATGCAACCCAATTATATACGCATCCCGAATGAGTGAAATCAGAGTAAGTAATATTTCAAACATTATATTATTGTAGTAAATACTTCTTTACGCATGCTTGAGGGGTAAACTGAAAAAATCTCTACTCAGTTGCGACCGTTACCTTTCTATTTTTTGGTGTCTTGTCATTTTTCATATATTATTTCGTTTACATTTCTTAGTTTTATTTCTTCCTAGATGAAATATATTATTAGTTGATGTACCAGCCCCAGCGAGAGGTCGTAGGTAACTTCATTGTTTTGGTATCCTCTGTCTTTTTTAGACAATACTTGTGAGAAGGAATAGGACGATCGTTGATTACGTACGAACGAACTCTCACTGGGAGAAGTTTAACTATAAGTCTAGCTGTTGTCCCACTATCGGTAAGCAAACTAAATAAACTGAAGACTCTGCGCAGAAAGTTCTCACAATGGCTGCGCTGCAAACCGTAGCGAAAAGTCATTAAAAGGAATTTAAAAAAAAAAGGTTAAATAGTAGGTTAGTTTATGTGCTACTTTTCAATTATTTTTTTTTCATAACTTTTAATGACTTTTCAAAGGGGGTGATTAAATGCCACTTTGTTTAGTTGTCATGGAACCCTTTTGTTTCTGTAGATAGCTTACCAATACCGATCCAGTGACACAACGGGCTTAGTCGTAATATTGTAAGTCGCTAGTTATAAATCTTAATATTAATAACTAAGGTCCGGGGCATACGTCATTCCTATGTCTACCTACGTTAAAATGTCAGCTAAAACAAACATATGTACCCAAGCGGTTAAGTTACTATGTAGTAATAAATCTTAACTGTAAGTCATTTTTATAAGTCAAGTAATAAGTTATAGGTTTCACCCTCTTGAGGTGATTTTGCCAGAAAAATGGCGCTATATAAATAATCTAATAAATACTTATAAATATTTCGACCTTATGTCCGGGTGAAATCTTCCCCACAGGAAAAACTAAACTCTTCCACACTTTTCCACAAATAATCATCTAGTCAATCCATTCTATGCAATTATCCTATTTAAGTGTAATAAATACAAAACAATACAAGAACAACACGTCAACCCACCAGAGATCAAATGGGAAAATAATTCACCGACTCCAGATATTTTCAAATCAGAGGGTTCAGCTCGGTAGAACTCCTAACTGGACCGATAAATCCTACTGATCCCTCAATATAAATATTTAAAAAATCTTTCGTAATCCTACATGTATTTAAATTGACTGATTTATCCATTTTTGTGTATAAATTCTTTGACAAATCTAGTAAGCCTAAATTTTGAATGAGAGAGCTAGGTATAATGCCAGTAGCCGAAATAACAAATATAAATTAACAATAATAAATTATTATTATTTTAGTTAGAAATTTTTGATAATGTACATACATTAATAAGTATACTATATAAACACCTTTATTGTTTGTTCATAATTTTGAATGTTTCTTTTTCAGAGAGCACAACTAATTATGGATAGAAAGTGGAGAGAAACGCTAAGAAGGTGTAGCAGGCGAATTAGGAATCAGCCTTTGATTCAGAGCGGAGACGATATGGAAATGAGCGTGACGAGAAGGCAGTCGAGGATACCGCAAGTTACTTACAATCCCACTATTTCAGCTACAGTCTCCTCCGACCCTCCGCCCTACAATAGTAATACATACTACAGCGGACGACATATTTGAATCTGTGAACAAGATGGGGTCAGAACAGATTGACATATAATCGGAAAAATGGCTACTGTAAAGATGGAGTAAACCTAAGACTATGAACATTTATTAGTATGAAACCTCATGCACAAAAGTGTGACCAATATCGTTCAACCATACTACTGCAAATAGTGTATACGCACAGCGGCGCCCCACCGTACTTTGTTTCAGTCGAAAGGCGAAAGGGAGACAAGATCTCCCTTCATTTCTATTATCTGAATGGTTGAATTTATTAATATGACCGCATTATTATTTAAAAATTTAAAAGATGTTAGGAATAGTACCCCCCTTCTAAAAATAAGATAACTTATTTATAATGCGTTGGTAGATACCTACATTAAAATTGAGCTTATTTCATTACTTGTTATAACCCATATATCATTAGTATGAAAATTGTATTACATATTCTCTTTGCCAATCAATCATTGAATATGGAATTTTCATTTGGGGAGGTGCAACAACCATAGATTCATTATTGAAGGCTTAAAAATTGATCATTTGGTCTCCTCTGTCTTAAAAAAAGGTCGTCATAATAACAAGAACATAGATATATTCAAAAAATTTCAAGTAAGCGCATTCCCTATCTGACAATTTTTTCACCCTGAAAAATAAATCCTGCAATTTTGGGGACAGTATTGGCACATTGCTAATCAATTCAAGGGAGTCTGCTATGCCTCAATATAAAGGACTATCCCATCAAAACTGTGATTTCAACAATTCTCACATTTTTACAAAAAATAAATTTCTTCACTTATTCCAATGAGAATAGAACTTTGATCCATTCCTTCTCATCTTTTTAAAATTCAAGTGCATGACTCCCTAAATTGTACTTTCTGCGGTGTAGAAGTGGGAACTTTGGATCACTTACTTTTTGGTTGTCCCTCTCTAAACAAATAACCCTTCTTCTATCAAGGCTTATCTAAAATTGCCTCCCTCCATTCAACATCTTCTAAGTCTCTGAACTCCGCTCTAGTCTTCCACATAATTTTCAAATTTACCATTTTATATAAAATTAATAAACAATTACTCAACTTCTTTCCATAATTTGAAATGGTGGCCTAGAACACCATTGAAGGGAGAAAGCCAGAAAAAAATCAAATCTAGATTTTTGACAATTGCTAGATGTTTACACAAAATCAATTTTAGCTCACCTCATTCATAACAAAAAAATTAAATTTAAAAAAAATGTGAAAAAAAACCAACGAACTCTTACAAATACAACAATTGGATAAAGAAACTTGAAACTCATTGCGACTAAAATATACAATAACCTTCCTAACAATTCAACACAATAAAAAATTAAAAATAAATTAAAATATAGACTAAATAATGGATTAAATTATTACTAAATAATTTGACAACTCAAGTCCTCCAATCCCATCATTGTTACCAATTAATTCTGTTAAAAAAAATTCTTTCCAATATGTCAAAAAAATGCACATATCGAAAGTAAGCTTATGGGAAAATGTATCTATTGTTAAAATAAAATACATACTTGTGAAAGTAGCCAGTCTCAGTGAAGTTGACCGGTATTGTAAAGCCTAACTTATATTCTTATACAGATGTACCCAATAATAAAAATGTACCTATTGTTAAAATAAAATACGTATTTGTAAAGTAGCCTATCTCGACACAGAATATTCTTCGTGAGACACTGTAAAACCTAACTTATATTCTTATATAGATGTACCCAATAATATTGTTAAAATAAAATATACTTGTAAAGTAGCCTGTCTCGACACAGGATATTCCTCGTGGGAACGGCATAATAAAAACTAATTTATATTCTTATACAGATATACCCAATAATAAAAATGTACCTATTGTTAAAATAAAATACGTACTTTTAAAGTAGCCTATCTCGGCACAGAATATTCTTCGTGAAACCAGCACTGTAAAACCTAACTTATATTCTTATATAGATGTACCCAATAATAAAAATGTACCTATTGTTAAAAAAAATTCATTGTTGTAAAGTAGACTGTCTCGACCCAGAATATTCCTCGTGAAACCGGCACTGTAAAAACCTAACATATATTTTTATACAGATGCACCCAATAATAAGAATGTACCTATTGTTAAAATAAAATACAACTTGTAAAGTAGCCTGTCTCGAAACAGGATATTCCTCGTGAGACCAGCACAGTAAAACCTAACTTATATTCCTAAAAATATGTATCTAATAATCAAAATTACCAGTGTATTTCATTTTAGTGTGAAGCGTGAATTAAAGAAAATACAATTATTTGGAATATTGGATGCAGATAAGACTGTAATTTAAAGAAAATAATATTTTAATATTAAAGGATATAAACTTCACCCCGTATTATAAAGGTGTGTATTTTATAAAAATATTAAGATAGATTTACAAAAATTTATATATATAGATATAAAAATATGTATAGAAATTTATGATATAAAAACATATATAGGCATAAAAATATGTGTACACCGGGTGTAACAGCACTTATCCCAAGAATAGTAAAGCGAATTTCCACGTATCATCACTGGTCACTCAGCCGAGCAACGGCCCAATCAGTAACCCTGACCAACTGTCCAAAACCTACTGATTTTTTCGATTTTAAGTTTTTAAAAAAATACGAGTGTGCTTTAGACCACACGACTGAAGTAAATACTTCTTTAGTAATCTAATCTAATTTTCTTTCTGGCATCGAATAAAACCATTCCAATCATCAGTGTGTAATATATTGAAGATTCGTTTTAATTGTTACCAATCTTCATGACAAATCAGTCGTTTCAATGCACTAAGTTTGCACACTCTAAACGAAAAATTGATTAATTTTATTATGGGAATTACGCTTAGAATGGGATTGATGATTTAATTCGTACAAAGTTTATATAAAACTTTTTGATGCGGATTCTAGTTAGGGAGCGAAGTTTATTCACATTTGCAGCAGGAAATTCAAAATATTCCAATCGAAAAATTGCTAGTTATTAGTTAGATTTTAACGTTTAGAATGTGAGAAACAACAACACAACTATTGTCAGCATAAATGCCAGCACCCATTCCAAAGGTCATTACTATGGATTTGAGCTCTGTTATTACGATTAGATTGTGAGGAACGAACCTCAAAATAAATTTTAATTTATTATTGTTCGCCTCCATAATGTTCGTAACGCCTGATATTACGTCTCTCGTAATGCTGTAATTCATAACGCATTTGCCAGTTTACCCCTCAATCAAGCGTGCGTAAAGAAGTGTTTATTTTTAAAAAAATTCAAAAATGTCACCGGAGACCAAAATTTTATTTCACATTTTTTACTTCAAATAAATCACCGGTTAAAGTAAGTAAAGTATGTCCTATTACACCCTGTGTATAAAAGTATATTCGTAATATGATATTATAACGGTGATTAAATGGGCTTTGAAATGATATTGAATTGTGGTCAGTGTAAAACTTGTGGAAAATAGATTTTAGTAATGATGAGATTAGTGACATACAGCGTTAAAAGTGCCAGTGTTATTTAGTTTAGCCTATTTCAGCATATCCCTCGCCATACATTCCCATTGAAAATGTATGGTGAGCGACATGCTGAAATAGGCCAACCCAATTAACGCCGGTGCTTTTAACGCTAGGTGTGTCACTAGTCTGATGCAAAATCTGATAGTATTGTTATCTTAATGACTATAAAGTTTAGAACTGTTGTAAATGGAAGTGGCGCCATCTGTTATTGAAAAAAAAAACGATAAAGTTTTTCAAATAGAATCCCCAATGAGAAATAGTAAAATTTACAATCCTTGGATTTTTTTCAGTATCAATTTTTTGTTTTTTTTTCCACCTTTTTCTGACAAATTTTCCAAACATTTTTTTTTCACTTTTTCAGAGAAATATGCAGAAAAAATTTTGCAGGAATCAAAATTTTCTAATTTGAAAAATTTTTAAACTTCAAATAACGATATCAGAAAGGTCAATGTGTGATAATAAAGGAGTGAATGTATGTACCTAATTTTGTGCCTTTCCATCAATGGGTGGAGATGACACACTTAAAATACAAATGTTAACAATAAGTCAAATAGTGTAAAATAAATAAATAAATATATATATATATATATATATAACAAATAAATATATAACAATAAATATATAACAAATAAATATATAACAATAAATACATACATTGTTCAGTTATTCTATTATGGGAATGTTATTATCTCTTTAAAAACATTTTATAAAAATTATACCTTTTTTATGTGCTGTTCTATCGATAGGTGATAAGGCCGGTTTCCTCCGACAAAAACATGTACACATTTTGTGGATGGTTAGGTTGGGGCCACAATGTTTTTGCTTTCCGTGGCTGACAGAAAACAAAAAACATTGTGGCCTTGGTTTGTGGTAATGTTTGAGGTATTTTTTTGGCATGAGACCTGGCTTTAGACAAATGTAGATACTAATTTTAAGAAAGAAAAAAAAGGAGTAATTTTATATTGTTTCTTAGAAACTGTTAATGTTTAACTATAAAATATTTAAGTAAATGTTTTCGTTATGTTTTACCAATTTTTCTGGGAAGACAACATTTTCAAATTTATTGTAGAATGCATATATATATCTACTAATTGATGATATAATTTATAAACTCTTTGGTCTCGGTTCTGATGAAGACGAAGATCCGTAGGCAGACAGCGACAATCAGTTTGGATTAGATGCTGTTTTAGTTGTATCGTATATATAAAAATTAATGTTTCTTTGTTTGTCCCTTGTGCGGTACCAAAACCATTCCTCCGATTGTGATGAAACTTTGGTGAGTTGTAATGCGCACACCCACAAAGGTTTCTATGTATCTCTGCTCTGGTGTTATGAAATTTGTATAAAAAATTTACCTTGACAAAGGTATGCATTTCAAATGGTTTATCTGCAGGGAGGGGAGGGAGGAGGAGGGGAAGTACGGGAGGAGGTTTCAGAGGAGGGGGGGAAGGTGGAAAGGGAAAGCAGGAGGGAGGGGGAACCGCAGGAGGTATGGTCGGGAAAAGGAACGCGAGAGGAGATCAAATGCGCTAGGGAAAGGACGCGGTGAGGAGGTGTGATAGAGGAGTGGGGGACGAGGGAGAAGCAGAGGGAAGGATTGCAAAGGAGATGTAGCGGTAGGGGACCCCCTAAATTTGGAAAAATCAATGCATCTCACACGGAAAGCTGTACATCAATAAATCAGAAGGTTTTTCCAACCCGTGAGCAGGCCACAAACAGCGGTCAGTGTGAGAAGCATGGATTTTCCAAATTTACCCCTGCTATCCTTTATTGTTACCATGTCTCATTTGCAACCTCTTCCTCTGCCCCCACCCCTCCATCACCCATCTCCTGTGTCTCCTTTCCCATGTGTCCCCCTTCTCGCCCCTGTTCCCCTCTCACGCCCCCTTCCCTTCCCCTATCTACTATTCTACTATCCACGCTTTCCACGGAAAGGGAACGTGGGAGGGGAAGATGGGAACACGGAAGGGACGGGCAGTCGCGGGACGTGGGACGCGGTAGAGGGGGAAAACGGGAATAGTAGCAGGGGCACGCGGGAAGAAAAGGGGGCGTGGGAGGGGAACGGGGGTGGGAAGGGGGACACTTGCGAAAGGAAACACAGGAGAGGGGTGATGGACGGGTGGGAGACGAGAAAGGGGCAGAGGAAGGGATTGCAAAGGAGACATAGTAATGGTAAGCGATAGCAGGAGGTAAATTTTGGCAAAATCAATTCTTCTCCACAGCTGAATGTGGCCTGCTATCGGGTTGGAAAACCATCTGATTTATTTATGTACACACCAGATTGAAAAACAAAAAAAAATGTCCAAAGGGATCCAAATCCAAATGGACTTTACTAAACAGAATTAAAACATAAACACATAGACCTCACGTCTCCTTCCCATCCTGAGCTCCCCTTCCCATCCATGAACCCCTTTTCCATCCTCCCACTATCCACTCCTTCGTTACCCTTATACCTTCCCCCACCCTCATTCCCCTGTTTGTGAATCGCCCACCTTCCTTGCCCTCCCGGATTCCCTTTCCTACTACTTTCGCGGTCACTAAACTGTATAAAATACACTTCTCATAGCTGTCTGTGTATAACTGCTGGATTTCCCAAATTTACCACTGTCCTCTACCGCTACTATGTCTCCTTTCCATTCCTTTTTACTTCTACTCCCTCTTTACACACCTCTTTGTCACCCACAGGGACAAAGAGGTGTGTAAAGAGGACACAGCGACACAGCTCCCATGCACCCCGTACCCGTTCCCCACCAACCCTTCCCCTCTCGCTTTCTCATTCCACCTTTCCTGCTGTCCCTCCCCTCCCGCGTCCACCTTTCCCTTCACCAGAGCTCCCGCGTTTCCCTCCCACTCTTGCATTCCCCTTCCACCCTCCTTCATCCCCCCTCCCTCAAACCTAGCCTCCTTGTTCCCTTTCCCCCTCCCTCCTTCCTTTCCTGCCGCTATTCAATACGAAATCCAAATATTTTTCAAAAACTCGCGCACTACTTACATGTAATATTTTTTTTAATTTCCCAACGCCAGGGCTCACTATAATATTTAGAAATACATATGATTAAATTAATTAATCATTTAAAAACGATTAAAACTGTAAGAGATTTAAACACCCTGTGATTGCTCAGCGGGTTCTGACAGAACTTACACCGCTACCTCATGGGTCGGGAAGCCGCGTGAATTAAAGGCTCCGTCAAACAAGGCGTTAAAACGTCCCGGACGTATAACGCTACGTTGTGTTGTACTGAACATGTCTAAACCGGTCAAACAGAGCGAGCGAGTAGCAATACCCGAAACTCTGCCGCCGCCGCAGATCGCCACGTTGTATTTTTGTTACAAAATTTCCTTTGACGCCGGGAGTTCTTGCTTGACTGTGGTAAAAATGGTTGATGAAAAGCTAATTGAATGTGTCCAAAAACATCCTTGTTTGTATGACACGAGGAACAGTGCATTTGTGGTGCCTTTACTTATTTGGTGTTGCAGAAGGGAATGCAATTCTTCGAAGCACTCTCGTGACATATGTAAGTATTGAAAGAAGCGATCTTCATGTGATGAAAGCTCCCAGAATAAACGATGATATTCTACAAATTCTTTCCTGTACTTATTAATATCATGCACTCATATTCTATTACTACGGGAACGTGATAATGCACACAACAGTAACAACTTATCTTCATCTGAATCGCTGGACATTATGGCGAAGACTGACTGACAGTGACTGACGCCGAACGCTCTGGCTTGCGCGACGAAGCCGTTCAAATAGAAAGTACACGACGTTACGCTGACACCTTGGTGCGCGGTAAGTACGCCTTCTGTTTGACAGAGCCTTAAGAATGCGGGCAATTTTGCACTATGTTGGGGTGCGTATACTCCCACAGGATTACCAATGGGGAATACAAATTATTTCAAAAGAAATCATGTTCATGTTTTTGAAAGCTTTAAAATGGTATCTGTCAATTTCATACCGACCCAAGTGGGATTGATCTTACTTTTATCTGACAAAACTGGGGTACGTGTGACGTCACGCGTATCCCGTATAAATAGGCATTTGTAAAAATAATGGTATTTATGTTGAAAGTTGATCACAAAATGGCTGGAATTCTTTTTTGTACCGCCGAGACATTTGACAAATCTTTCCCGAGACAAAGCACGACTACAATCTCTAATCGCAGGTTGTTGTTCATCTAATGCCCTTCTCTAAACTTTAACGAGTTCAGGCTCTCCCTCTAAGTGCGGTGGAGACATTAGAATAAGAATAGACCACTATTGATTTTCTATGTTTTACAGATCAAGTAGTGTATAGGTTCCACTTACCTTCCGTCAAAAGCCTTAACAATTGTATATTTAAGGCCAAGTTCATGTAAAGACTGTTCCATCTTTAGTCTGCGATCACCGCGGCGTTCCAAATTGATCATGTAAACCTGGTCAAAGCCCATCATATCTGCCATCGGCACGGTTACATATTTATCAAAAGTCCTGTCCGCTTGGATGAAACAGTCTTCAGTTATAGAGTCCAGCTTCAAGTTTGTAATATCATCCATCTCTAAAGAATCTTTCATATCTAGTGGAGCTGTTATATAGCCGTACTTCTTCGTGTTACATACATGTAGCGGTAGACCTGTAAAAGAAAAATTAAATATTTTAAAATTACATAATTATAAAAGAACTCGCTGTAGGACGAACACCACTATTTTTTAGGAAAACTAGATGCATGTAGCGGTAGACCTGTGAAATTAAAATAAAAAATTTTAGAATGATTACTTGATTATTAAGAACTCGCTGTAGGAAGAACACCTATTTTTTAGGAAAAGCATATTGTAAACATGCTAAGTAAGCACAGTGTAAACATATTAAAATATATATTTATCTTGTAAACCGCATATTTTTAAAGCTAACCCTTCTGTGTAAATATATTTAAAAATATATTGTTTAAAATTTAAAAATATATTTATCATGTAAACTGCATATTTTTAAAGCTAACCCCTCTGTGTAAACATATTTAAAAGTATATTTATCATGTAAACCGCATATTTTTAAAGCTAACCCTTCTGTGTAAATATATTTATCATGTAAACTGCATATTTTTATAGCTCACCTTTCTGTGTAAACATATTTAAAAATATATTTATCATGTAAACTGCATATTTTTATAGCTAACCCTTCTGTGTAAATATATTTATCATGTAAACCGCATATTTTTATAGCTAACCCCTCAGACTTCAGGCATATTTTGTCAGAAGGTCAAATTATTTCCGCTTTGTAATAAAATCCAAATAAATTGAATATTTCTGAATGTATACATACGTATAATAAAATCTAAATAAATTGAATATTTCTGAATGTATACGAAAACTAAAAATTGTTTTAAAAGGTTTTAAAATATGCTAAAAAAATTTTATAGTTCAAAATAAACAAATAATTTTTGAAATATAAAGTTTTTTAATGCAAACATAAGAAGTTATAAAAATGTCTTATGTTTTTTTCTACTTAAAATTACTGATAATGAAAAAAAATAAAAACACGGGTATTAGTAATATTTATTACCAATACTAAAATTATTTTTATTGCTATTACCTACTAATGTTGTATGTAATTTATTAATGTTACTGATCAATCAATACATTTTTCTACATTAAGTCAGGAATCAAACGTGAAAAACTGCTCACTCAAAGCAAGCCACTTCTTATTACCGAAAATTTTTCTTTTTCTTTTCTTTACTGTAATTGCACTAATCCGTAATTCAAACACAAGAAATATTTTCTCTATTGAATTGGGTAGTTTTGTTAAAAAGAAACTACTTTATTGTAATTAGTTTTTAAGAACCATATGTTTTTCTTCTGTAAATCTGTCATATGTAAATAAAAAAATTACTTATAGAAAATAAAAATAAAATGTTTGAGAAATAAATTTAGGTATTAATAAAATGATAACTTATTTTAGACCACACATTTTACTATATTTAAGAATGTAATTGAAAATGTCATGCATATTTTTTTTATGTTACATCTCACAAAAGCTCCTCTGTCTGTTCACTGTAAAGATAGGGGCCTACATCGCCACTATGTGTAAATGTGTAAAAAAAATCTGAAATTGATTTATTTTAATGTAAGATTATATGATTTGATATGTGTTTTGCTTAATACAATCTTTCATTTGAAAATTTAACAAAACGGTAACGGTATAATCTTATTATACAAAAAATTTACTTGTTTTTTTTTTAAACTAAAAATCTGACTTTACCAGATAAAATAACAATCTTTCAAAATCAATTTATGTTTTTTTGTAAAAAGGAGTCAATATGTCTAGAATTTGATTTAAAATGGGCAAATTTCCGGTATTTTCTGGTTATACCCTCTTAAGAAGTTTTCCTGCTTAAGAAAGTTGGTTTTACCAAAAAGCGTTGCCAATTCAGCCACTGACCGGTCGATTGATGAACAACAGTACCTTAATGGTTTTTTTTATCAGTTGTGTAAAATTTAAAACACTTTTATTGGTAAGGCCCTAAGAATGTTATGCCTTGACTTGGTATTTTCCCAATATTATTATCTTGTTAAAATCGATGTTACAATATATATTACATAGGACATATATTTATGCTAAAATGTACTTAGAAAAAAACATAAAAGAACATACTAAATATTTTAATACGTTTTTCTCTCAATTTCCCGTTGGCATCAACATTATTAAAGGATCTGTGTGCAACTATATATTTTCTATTTTAATATTTGACGACAAAAATAGTCATGTAAAAAAGGTTGGCTGTGTAAATGTGAATTATTACACTTTCGAAAAAAAAATGTATCCATAAAAGAATGAGTACCTGAATATTACAATTTTTAAAAAGCTCCAATTCGCTTACACTAATTAATAACAACAATAATTGACAAAAAATTATTTTGGAAAAATTATTTTATTCCTGAATGTACACAACCAGTTATGCAGTTGTAGGAATAATATTATATTTTGAGAAAAATGTATTATTATACACTTATGTAGTTAAGAAATCAGAAATACCAAAAGATTTTTGGGGAACGTATTATGCCGTGTGGCGCTACCTCCTCCTTTAGCCAACGTTTCGGACATTGGAAGTTATCAACCACTTACCCGTCCTATATATGTAACAGATGGTTACTCCTTCAAGGCTCTCGCAAGGACTCCAATTTTTTTGATTGAACGAAGCCATATTTATTTTTAAATGAACCTAGACTTCCAGTTTCCTGCATACGTTGTTAGTAAGCAGTATGCAAGTGCTTAACAGGAAATACACAATGCAATAAATGTTAGTACGACAAGTATAAACAAAGCAATCGGATGACAAATAACGGTACGCGAGGCGGCATGCTCTGGGTAATTATACCCAGAATGTCCTGCAAGCACCTGTGTAGGAGGAAGACAGAGTAAATAAAATAAAAAGGGTATGTCACTGGATACGGGTGAGATTCCTCTCCAGACGATTGGCAGTACCAGCAAGTACGTGTATGGCGTTTAGACTAGCCGTAAACTGCACTAAGCTATTTCCACGCCCCTTAGCCGGTTCCTCTGTGGTGCCTCAAAGAAAAGTAAAAGGGAGATTGGGGGCGAAAAGCCCGACGACCCGAAGGAATTCAGCGTCGAGTAGCGGGAGGCAAGACGAAGGAGAGCCGAGGTGCCCGACCAAACTTCAAGCCTGCACATGTTGTTAGGGGTGGTACAGATGATTTGGGAGGGCTCCGTGCCGTGGTCGTTCGACTCCTGTCGGTGCAGAGACGAGGTCAAACGCACTCCGAGATGGGGAGAAAGGATAGTACAGAACAGAAAGGTGGAGTTCAGTTCAGCTAGCTGAACGAATAAATAGTGATTGAAAGACTGAAAAGAAAAAGATAGCAAAGAAATCAAAACTAACGCAATTATAAAGTAGGGAATAAAAGGTTGAATCGTAGCAAATTTCCTTAGAATAGGAAGCAGAAAAACAAAGAATATAACTCATAAAAAAAACACATTTCGTGATATCACATCGCCTAGCATAGCCAAGTGAAATCTAAAATAAACAGTGTAAAAGAAATAAAACAAGCAAACACATAAAAAAAAAAAAAAAAACATAATGCTTACAATAAAATAAAATAGAGATGATAAAAAAGAAGAAAAATTTTTTGATATAAAACATAAAATTCGAGCAGTAACGAACGTTTCGGACAGTGTTACAATGTTCATCATCACACATCTGTCCTGATGATGGACACTGTAACACTGTCCGAAAGGTAGGCTAAAGGAGGAGGTAGCACCACAAGGTATAATATGTACCCCAAAAATAGCCAACGTTTCGGACCGTGTTACAATGTCCATTATTAGGACAGATGTGTGATGATGGACACTGTAATGCTGTCCGAAAAGTAGGCTAAAGGAGGAGGTAGCGCAATCCGGAAATGTAATAATAAATGTATTACTGCTATTTAATGTCTTTCCTGTGTTGAAAAATAAATGAGAAAACTGATTAAAATTACATATATGCGTTTTCTTGTTTTTACCTGACATATTGGCCGACAAGGCAAATACTATGATATCATCATATGGTCCTTTGTAGTTGGGAATTTTTTTTGGAATGTATGTTAAACTATCGGAGGCAGTTCTCTTCAAGTTAATCAACACTGCAGAGTGTATCATTGGCACTTTGAAACATCCTATTTCTTCACGGAATAAAGTTGTTTTGTACTCTGTGGTTCTCCTGTAGTAGTAAGAATGTGTCATACCAAACCTGGAACATATAGCAAAATGAGGTAAGTACTCAAGTAGATTAACTATATTGACAACAGATTAAAAGACAGATAACAATCGTTTTCAGGTAGGCAGGTTAGACCGCCACAAAACTCTGTCTTGGCATACACCCATCACTCAAACATAGCCTTGTGTTATTCTGACTCTAGACATGGCCTGACTAAAGTATTTGGTTCATTTGATCATGCCATGCCTTCCCCGGGCATCCCCGACTTCTTTCATTCATCAGATACAATGGAATCTCATATGATGGAAGGAGAGAGGCTCCTCCGGTTATCTCTCACTCCAGAAGATCGGTGGAAAATTGAGTGGTCCTCCATCAATGGTGCTTCAACAGTCATTATGCCCTACCTACTTTGGTAGGGCCAAAGGGTCGGCAATGTATGAATGCAGATATAAAAGAATATATACTTTTACACAATATATTATATTTTTAGTTTAATTATACTTATTTTGAAACAAAAAAATTATTAATAAAGGAAAAAAAAAAAAGGACCACTGAACATATGGTCAACGATTACCCGCTCCATTCATTCCCCACAGGAATTGATGAGGTTCACACTCTCAGACATCAGGTTGTATAAAGTGCCGAAACAGTGAAATTCCTAATCAATCTAACCAGTCATCTTTTTTTTTACATTAACTCCACACAGGAGGCCCTAAGGAAAATAATTTCCCTCAGGGCCTATGTCATCTGTTAAGATGCTGTGTGAAGGGTCTGTTTGAGGAGAGGAAGGAGTGAACATGGGTCTTGAAGAGACCCATGATGTTGAAGGAGGGAGGAAACACAGAGGCCGGAAAATCATTCCACAGCCGAGCTGTTGAACTCAAGAACGAGTTGTAGAAACGACCCATTCTCATGTGACAAATGTCAACCGTGTACATATGTTGGGCACGCATTTGACATGTTTCCCGACCATGCACCGGTGCCGAGGGGATCAATGATGCTAGTTCCTTGGAGCATCTTCCATTGAAATACTGATAGAACAAGGACAGCTTTCCCACCCAACACACTATCTACGTTATAGCAATGGATTGTAAGAAAAATATATTCATACCAAAAATTGGAGTACAGACTGTCGGACTTTAACATAGGTGATACAATATCCAAATTCATCTGAACAAGGTCTTTTAAGGTTTGTGGTTCAGTCAAAAAAACATCGGCATCCAGCATCTGCAAAAAAAATCTCATTAAGATTCTTTGAAAAGGGAATTTTGGAAATTGTTAGTAATAATTTTTACCAGTGATATTATAATAATGAATATGACAGCAACGCATGGTTAGAAAGTTGAAAAATTGGGGCAGATTGCAATCGCAAACGGTTTAGACATTTCGTAAAAAGCAAATAACGATATACACGTATCGCACACTCCATAGAAAAGTGTTGTAAATCAAATTTATCTATTTTAAGATTTATCTCTGAAAAGTAAAGTGGTTGTAATTATCAATGAAAAATATTTTTTAAAAATGCCCCACGAAAACCTTATTTAAGTTAGATCACTCCATTTCCGTAAGATGTCGCTAATATCTCTTTATTTCTGTAACGCTTGTGCATCATTCATTTATTTATTTTATTACCACAACACGGGCATTAGCCTAGTGTGGAAGTTAAAATAAACTTTTTTTGACTTATAACACTTTTCTAGAGGATGTGCGAATATGTACATTTAAAAAATTCACTACGCCATTAAAAACATTACAATTATAGCAAAACAAATTAAATAAAAAATAAACATAGAATATAACAAATGTCCAGTTGATTAGTCAGATATATCTGAAAAATCGATATTTCACTTGCGTATGCAGTTGTATGTAAAAGTGTACCCTCTATCTGGTACAATACTCAGATTACTAAAAAACACCACCAAATCAATAATAAAACAGAAAAACTTATAGCAAAATAACCAAAAAATTGATATTTTCAGGATTGCAAATTTGCAAGGAAATTTCAAAATGTCACACTAATGTACTGGACCATTTTGCTTCTCGGTGTTATTTTATAGCTTGTAAAATACAGACACTTGTAAATTATATTTGATTTATGGTAAGTATTTGAATATTGCTTTCCTCATTACCACAAAACTTACTATTTGGAGATGTCTGACTAAGCAACTAACGATGGATACATCGGGGTAATCTAACTCAAGAATAATAAACATTTTCTTTAAATAGTAATTGAAAATTTACATTCAATAGTGAGTAACTGTTGTTGCAAGCTTTTAAGTTCTGGCAACCGTTAAATACACAGTAAATATTGAAAAACCATGTAATTAAAATTATTTAGCCTATTTTTTTATTTTATTTTATTTAAACATATCTAGAGTTACAATATTTACAACTTAATATAAATATAACACTAGAATCACTCTCCTAATAAAGCAGTTGCTTGTGTTTAGGAGAGGACAAATATATATTTTTACATCTATTGACACTTCAGTGCCGAAAGACAGAGCCGCAGAAAAGGAAATAGAACGCAGAATTCAAATACCTACTCAACTCATTAGGCATAAGGACCTATATCAATGTCACCATTCGCAGACAAATTATGTAGCAAACTCGCCAATTCCTCGCTTACATAGTTTAGCAAACCAATATACAAATGATATCAAAATTTTTAAAGTAACAATTTGTGCATAACACATTTTTTTACAATTTTTTGGATTATTTCTGATAATTTTAGTTTATTATTATCATTTTTTTCATATTATTTCAATTGCACTGTAACATAAGAAATAATTTTATTAACCTATTGTTTATTACTAAACCTTGTGTAAATAAAGTAAACATTATGTACCAAATGTATAAGCCCGATGGGCATAAAAAAGAGTAAAAAATAAAATAACCAGCACCAATTGAAAGAATAACTTGATTTTTTTACCCTCTGTAGATATTCCATCTGCAGCACCAACTTATGAGAATGTTAGTTTCAAATCATTTCAATCTCATTCCTCTGGAGGTGTTAGGGCATACTTACAAATACATAATCTGCCCACGTTTTCCGTCCGTAATTCAGGCATTCTGTTCGAAGTGCCATAACGTGGCTGAAACGATCTTCAGACCAGTGTAAAAGATTCTCTTCATCGGGAAAGTTAATAGGAATACCATCTCTTATTTCCATGTCTATATTATGGTACAAGGGTTTAGAACCTTCGTACCATGTCCTCAGCACATCAGCAGTGTTATCTTGGTTATGGTCACTTCGAATCCTGGAGACGATACAAAGTTATAAACAGATATTAGTAAAAAATGTATACTGATGTCCTATCATTGAGAGGTAGAGTGGTTTTAGCATTATAAGATCCTCGGTTATAGGATAGTTCATATTAACTTCCTACAGTTTTGGTCAAAATGTGGCCATTAGTCGCACATATGTTTTTATTTTTATTTTATTTTATTTGGGAGACCTACAGTATACATTATTAATAAGGCAAAATTAATTAAGTTACATTAATTGTACCATTTACAGGTTTCCCAAGGGTAAATTTCTCATATTTATGCATATTTTTCTTTCGCTTAAGTTAATTGTAAAGTAAGTAACTGCGCGAGAATGGATCGTACAATGTTCAGGCCAGCAATAAAGTTTTGCTCTACTATACCTACTCTGCGGTGAATTGGCAGTTTTGTTAGAATTATCGAAGAGAAAAATTAATACTTTCAAATTAATATTAAAAGAATGCAGTAAGAAAACTAATAGTTTTTATGGAATGAAAAAGTATTGTTTTTATTACAATATGCTCCAAAAAAATTATAAATAAATATTCCAAAAGCGCGATCTGACAAAAACCCAACCTGTCGATCAAGCAGCATAAGTTACAAGAAATAATAATATAACTTGTTGCATAGTTTTGTAATATTTCACTTCAAGTGTGCAACGGTTAAAAACAAAATATGAAATTTCAATGGGTTAATGAACCCTTATTGGGCGTGGAAATGTTTACAATATAAATCATTAAAAATATAAGTAGGTTTTGAAGTAAATGTGATAAATATTCATTGGTTGTTTATATTTATTTTATCCTGAGTGTAATATTTTACCAATATTAATTAAAAAGGCTAGGTGGTAATTAATTCTAATCGAATAATCTCCTAACTTATGAAAGTAGGTATTATTAATCAATATACTAGGTACTAAAATAGTTCATTAAAATAGGCAGTAGATAGGGGACAGTAATTGAATGAATGATGTGTTACAATTGTATTGGAACAAATTAAAATCATGAATAATAAAATAAACAAAACTCACCACATGGCCATTCTATCTTTGGGGTAATCAAGCTTTGATAACAAGCTCAGAGAGTAGGGCAAAATATGACCTTTGTTTCGTGCAAGTACACACATTAAAACCGTGGGCCATTTTTGGGAACTATTCACGGAATCTTCACACGAAACATTAGAATTTATACAAAATAATAGCAATATCAAAAGGAGGTTAACTTCCTTCATTATTTCAAAAATTCAACTGGTAGTTAAGATCTTATCGCAAAAGCCGGCGAAAAAATGACAATAATAACATTTAAAAAAACTATCATCAAACTTTACTATGGCAATGACAAACGTCACAAACACAAACGAAACTTAGGATTCATAGAAATTAGAAATAGAATGCAACAAAGTCGAATGTCATTAAAAACTCGGGGTTTCTTGTGTCGTCCCGCTGAGTAGGTACCTGACGAAACACTGCCTATATTTTCAATGTTTTTATTATTTTACGTTATTTGGAGGTTCATAATATTATCTACAAATCAAATTACACATTGTGTTAAATACTTCAAATCATAAAATAATCGTTTAAAGTCTTTTGCCCCTTTTTCAATAAGTTTATTCTACATCTTAGCCTAAGAAAGCGTTTAAATGTTTTTTTAAAATTATATTATCCTT
The DNA here is from genome assembly GCA_951813805.1 of Limnephilus auricula. Classification (NCBI taxonomy): domain Eukaryota; kingdom Metazoa; phylum Arthropoda; class Insecta; order Trichoptera; family Limnephilidae; genus Limnephilus; species Limnephilus auricula. The sequence continues at coordinate 37,573,972 of OX638391.1, forward strand.
TAGAATGTCGAACTGAAAGAGTTTAATTTTCAATGGGTGCATATTTTATAGTAAGCCTCGAAACTCTAAACTATGTGTTGAGAATTTGATGGTAAGAAATGTCTTCATTCCATAAATATATTTATTTATTCCGCAATTTCCCCCGGGTCGTGGTCGTAGATCGTTCTAGCCATCACAAGAGAAAGCTATTTAATTTTATGCCAAATTTCTAGACAGTTTGTTTTGAAGAGATTTAATTTTCAATGTACTTTTGTTACAAACACAGTTAATGCCCAAGAAATACATAAAATAAGTTTATTGAAAGTTTTTTTGAACGAAATGGTTTTGGAACCGAAGTGCAGTGGAATGGCAGTGGACAGTTGTGTTTTGAAAGATATTATCTCGGCGCAAGTGCATCGTTATTGATTTTATCTAATTGACATCAGTTTACCATATCATATTATTTATATTGTGAACTTGGTTTTGCGGATTATTAATGAAATAATATCGTGTTATCGACACCATCTCGCCAATTTCGTATCTTGAGAAATCGATAGAAAAATATCTGTGGCCGGAGGAAATGTCCTGTCAAACAAGATATTCCGCGAATCTAAATATTTTGATTCTGCTCTTAGTGATGAGTTGTGTGGTTTTGATCATCTGACCAGAAGTTCCGACTATTCAAAATATTCTGGACTAGACTATTGGACAATTGCGTAGTTAATTGCTTTCCCTTTATTTGGAAAATGTATCTCAATACATTTTTCATATTTTTTTGTATTTGCGTCTTCAACATATTGGCAGAAGAAAACGTCACAATTTCCACTCCTTCTCCGAATTCTACAGTAGTCGAAGATGGTAAAAATTTACTTTAAATTCCATGTGAATGAAAAATATAAATAAAATCGTACATTTCCCCCCATCAGTGATCTAAAGTAGTTTATGTATTTTCACATCCCTCCAATCCTTAGGAATAAAAGTTTATTATTATTGAATGTATCTCGACGTTAATTGCTTTCCAGGGGTTGTGGGTTCGATTCCCCTCAAAGTTACAAAAATTCAACACAGTTGAATGGAAATTAGTATTGTTTTTGTATTTTGGTATTTATGAATATGTTAAGTAACTTCCTCATTATTTACAGACCAATTCAAATGCTCCATTCCCGATATGGTGGTCAATGGAACGGACTTGGACAAATCTCATTTCCAATCAGATTTTACATCAGTATCCGAGGTGAATAACATTTATTTATTGCAGACTGAAGCAGTATCAATATCTATCGCTCCTTATTTTTTCTTATTTATGTTATAATTATGCATTCTTCAAGTGAAAATGTAACTACAATAATATTGCCAGTTTTGCAGTAATTTAATTAATTAATAATTGGATAATTTGTATAGCACCGTTTTTGTGAAAAGTCAACCTAAGGATTAGTTATTAAGTAAATATTTGAGGAGCTTAACACCTGCTGCTGAGGTTTAGCTGCTAGGCCTTGCAAGCAACTTATTTTAGAATTCGCCAAAAAAATTAAAAAAGTTAATACAGCACAAGTATCAACTGTTCCCAACAGTCTAGAGTTAATGGGACTATGGCATCCACGAGGCTGAAAGGAGTGGAGAAGTTAAGGAGATGGAGTATTTCCCACTCCGGGTTTTTAAAAATGATTGCTGATTCATTAATGATTATCGTAGTATCGCCCTGGTGTAAGACCACCATTCAGAATTGAAACGTTGCTTGAAATGGCTTTAGCCGTGTTTGGTGACTAGATCTGAATAGCCAGGTACTTCCCCACCTTCCTCTTCCTCGTCTCCTTCCCTTCCCCACTTACCTTCAGCCTCATAACATACCCCAATTGGGGATGCCATAGTCTCACTGGCTCCAAACCTGAGCAGTTAGGACTCTTGTTAGGTATTAACTAAATAAAAAAAATGATATATTTGACATAAGGGTGGGCCCATTTGCCCATTCTATGTGGCGGCCAACATTATGTCTGCTATTTTGGATCTATGTCACAATCCCAGTGTCTCCATCAATCAAATGGTCTTTTTTTAAATATGCGATTTAAAAATCACATTGTACCTATTCCATAGTGGTAAGATAATCAACGAGCAGTATCAATATCTATCGCTAAGATAATCAACGAGCGCTTTTATTATTACCGTGACAACCTGAGAAACCGCACAGTGACGGTAATGGCTTGCGCCATCGCATTCTTTAATATGAGTGAGAAAGAGGCAAGAAAAGTAATCATTTTCTTGCCTCTTATTCGCTCGTTTTTTTTTTAATTTTTTTATTAAGTATTTATTCCAGAAAGAAGTAAATAAAATTTATTTTGAACTAAATAAATTTTACATTACTTTATACATAATAAAATATTGTTCTCTTTCACTATTTTGTTGATTAAGAAAAAAATTAATGTTTTTTTTTTTAAACTATTTATTCTCTTTTCGTTTTTAATGTTGTCTGGAAGGCAATTAATTAATGGATTTTCATAACTAGTGGATTGTTTACCATATTATTTAGTGTGAATGGTGTTTCAATGTATATTATTGTTTTGTTGTGTACTTGGGACGTTTTAATGAATTCTGTGTTTGTATGTATGAATTTTTTATTTATTTTGTATATAAGGAGACATATATTATATTCATATACAGTATTAAAGAAATGAGATGGCGCGTGCCATTAACACCGCCGTGCCGTTTCCGCAGGTCGTCATGGTAATAATAAATGCGCTCAACGAAAAAGACTCAATCTTTTGCATTTCAAATCAAAATTGAAAAGAGATGGTGTAATTTTATTTTGCAGAGGAAGAAATAAAAAGAATTTTTGTACATTTATATGCATAGAAAAGCTCATAAAATTATTTAAAAAAGCTTAATTATTATTTTCTTTCCCTTTCAATAGATAAAGTTTCCTGGCATTGTAGGACCTCTGCAAGAAAAAGTAATATGTAAGATCAAATGCATTGACGGACAATGGGTGGGACCACTATGTGCAATCAACGAAGGTATCACTTGAACATTTCTTTATATAAAGTTATGAAAGTTTGCATTGCACAACTTAATTTGGTTCTTCTGGTAATGCGAATGTTTTTGTCAATTTGCGTAACTTAATTATGATCTGCTTGTTTATGTAAGTTTCTATGGCTTATCTGTTAAAAACTATGCGTCTTTACTATAAGCTTTTGAATGCGTCCTTTGTAACACACTTTTGACGGGAAAGGTAGTTCTACCTTTTACGCCGGTCCTACTTGAATGCCTGGAAAGGCATTGTTGTCAAATATTTTTTATACAAAATATTTTACACCAATTTCTTTGTAAGGGTCCCAATTATATGCACATGTACAAAACATTTATGTATATAAATAATATACATAGGTGTTATACAAGATGGGAAAATCTTCTTAGCTCCTTGTCTTTTGTGTGGAAGAATATTTTATCAAAAAGAAACTTATACTAACACCATTATGAATATGTAGGCCCAAAGCTATTTAACGATTTACCCGATACAATAAAAAGTGAAAAAAACTATTTTAAATTAAAAAAAAAACTCTCGTTGTATTTTTACAGATAAGCAACAGATTGACTTATTTTTTAACGATGATTTTCAGATATATTCCGTATTCTGTTGCTAACATTTTGTTGATATTCCATTGCTATTTTTCTCATTGTACAATATTTTGTAATATCTTACAGTATTTTTGATAGTATTTTACTTCCATTTTGTAACTATACATATTATCTATAAGCAGTTCTAAATGTATAACATAAGTACATAGACTAGCTCCCCAGTTAGACTCGAGAATATATATATATTTTTTTTTTTTTTTTTTTTTTTTTTTTTTTTTTATTTCTTTTATATATTCAATAATATTATTATTCAATGTATAAAAACAGTTTATTATAAACAAGTTCTGCTTCGTATTTATTATTAAGCGTTACAGCTGTTTCGCCCTCTGAAGGCATTATCAAACTGGTGTCAGAACCACTTACAGACGATGAATTTATACTAAATCTAGATCAATATTTACGATGACTAATTTATAATTTCTTAGTAAAATGACTGAAGCTATTAATGGTTATTATTTCCCTAATTGTAAATTCCCAAATTGCATTGTTAAAATTCAACTGAAGGTCGCTATGCACTCTAATTATGTTGTTAGTCATTTGTAAATGATGACTCATGGTTTTTTTTTTTTACATATTATCCAGCATAATTAAGTATTTAAAATTGGTTTGAACATATCTAAAAGCGGTGAGTATATTATATTTTTTTGTTCATTTATTAAAATGGCTCTAGGATTATTATTATGTTTATTAATTTCCAACTGCTCTAAAAGATTAAGTTTTCTTCCTTTATTTTCTACGTGTAAAGGTGTTGGTTTATTATCATCGCTAAGTGAGTGATTCTCATCTAGGAGATGTTTGGCAAATTGTGATTGTAATTTATTATTATTTTTAAACGATCGTACGTGTTCTTTGAATCTAGTATTAAAGGACCTGCCAGTTTGTCCAACATAAACAGCGTTGCATTCATCACACTGGAGTTTATAAATGCCGCTATTTTTTAGTTTGGGTATTTTACTTTTTGAGTTTTTAAGAGATGATCCTAAATTATTATTTGTGCGGAAGGCAATATCTAAGCCACAATTTTTGAGAACTTTAGCTATTTTATTAGATGTCGGTCCGACAAATTCCAAACATCCAAATTTATTATTCGTTTTATTATTAATCGCTGGGTAAATTAAGTTAAGGTTATTTTTGTGTTATTGTGATATTGCCTTCCGCACAAATAATAATTTAGGATCATCTCTTAAAAACTCAAAAAGTAAAATACCCAAACTAAAAAATAGCGGCATTTATAAACTCCAGTGTGATGAATGCAACGCTGTTTATGTTGGACAAACTGGCAGGTCCTTTAATACTAGATTCAAAGAACACGTACGATCGTTTAAAAATAATAATAAATTACAATCACAATTTGCCAAACATCTCCTAGATGAGAATCACTCACTTAGCGATGATAATAAACCAACACCTTTACACGTAGAAAATAAAGGAAGAAAACTTAATCTTTTAGAGCAGTTGGAAATTAATAAACATAATAATAATCCTAGAGCCATTTTAATAAATGAACAAAAAAATATAATATACTCACCGCTTTTAGATATGTTCAAACCAATTTTAAATACTTAATTATGCTGGATAATATGTAAAAAAAAAAAACCATGAGTCATCATTTACAAATGACTAACAACATAATTAGAGTGCATAGCGACCTTCAGTTGAATTTTAACAATGCAATTTGGGAATTTACAATTAGGGAAATAATAACCATTAATAGCTTCAGTCATTTTACTAAGAAATTATAAATTAGTCATCGTAAATATTGATCTAGATTTAGTATAAATTCATCGTCTGTAAGTGGTTCTGACACCAGTTTGATAATGCCTTCAGAGGGCGAAACAGCTGTAACGCTTAATAATAAATACGAAGCAGAACTTGTTTATAATAAACTGTTTTTATACATTGAATAATAATATTATTGAATATATAAAAGAAATAAAAAATTAAAATGGAGTTCTACAAAATAAACTTAATAACAATAAATAAATCGAGAATATTTCTTTACTAATTGGGAAACTAAAATTGATGAATGATATGTAATGAAATGATGTTATAATTGTGAATGATATTATATGTTATAAATAAATAATAAAAAAAAAAATTAAAAAAAAAACTTTGGCATTGGAGATGCGCAGATTGTTATTTTTTTTTTGTAATGATTTGTACCAAAGTGAAAACTAATTTTTTTTAATGTAATAATAAAATATATAGGTTTTTTACACATAAAACAAGTCCTTTTATAAAGTAAGCCATAATTTTGGACAATATTTTATTAGTTGGGGTGTAATGAGTTCTACATTAATAAAATCATTCAAATGTACATACTATTTTCAAAGATATATTCAGTTTAAAACCAAATCCATTTTCTCAAATGGGTTCCTTGTTTTTCCCCGTATAAAGTGTGTTAATACATTTTTTTAAATCGTTTAAGGATAAGTTGTTCGTTTTTTTTCAGAGGGACGATTTCAACCTATCTTCAGAGAATGTGCTCTACCTCATTCGGACAACTCTCACTTGTTCCTAACATTCAGAAACAGAAGTATTGCTGTAAGTCGAATCATTTACACTTATAGATATCGAAACCAGAGTTGAGTCGAACACAAATGCATTGCTCCCATACAATATAATAATAATAATAATTGGATAATTTGTAGAGCGCCGTTTTTGTGAGAAATCACCTCAAGGGCGCTGTAACATGTTTCAAACTTGCCATCTAGTGTAAAATTCTAGTAAAAATGAATAAAGTTTATTTTTTAAATAATATAAAGAACACATTATAAAATTTATGGAATAACTGTTTATAACATAGTGGATTAATATTTCCTCCAAAGCACAGAAACACTTAAACACAAAGAAAAAAAAAGTCAAACAATGTTATCTACAAAAAACCTACAAATAATTATTGTGGGTCTTAAAGTCAAAAAACATTATCCAAAAAAAAAAATTGGAGGACTTAAAGTAAAAAAAGGACTTAAAATAAAGTATTGGTATGTTTTTTTATAAATCGCATTTGAGTAAGCCCTGTGTGTTGTTCACCTCAACTCTAACTGTTTGACCCATATTGCCATGGCAAGTATAAACACAGTTTCTTCTTGGAAGATACAGTGTTTCTACTTAACTTATTCATCATAATTTTTCATTGTCATTGTTTTGACTGTAGTTCTACTTTCCTAATGGCCAAGTTGTACAAAGACATTGCTATTAAGAGGGTATTACCAGAGAATACCGGAAATTAGTCGTTTTTAAATCAAATTCTAGACGTATTGACTCTTTTTTACAAAAAAACATTAATTGATTTTGAAACATTGTATATTTTTCATATACTAAGGTTACACTGTTGGTCGTTGGCTGATTTGTTCAGATTTGTTCAATATTGTATTATACAACACAGATTTCTAATCATATACTCTTACAGCAAAATAAATCAATACATAATCTAGTAAAGACACTTTTCAGAATTTTAATTTTAGTTCAATTAAAATTATTAAAAAATAAATCTGAGAACGTGTTTTGTGACGAAGTCTGACGAAATCTGAGAAAGTGTTTTGTAAAAAGACTCTTTTAAGTTTTAAGTTTTTTTCCTCCTTTAAGTTTTTCTATTTATTTAAGGTCTTACAAACTAAAATATATCAGTTTTTTTTTCCACACTTATTTTGTTTAGACAATATTGAAAAATCATAAATACTTATGATCAAAAAATTCTACACGATATTTAATAATTTATCATCGTGCGTTTTGAGCATTTTTATTTCGTACTTGAATGTAGGTATATAATAAAGCAAATGTTGAATGAAATAAATCAATATTAAATTTTTTATTTAAAAAATTTGATATGGAGAATAATTGATCTTTCTCATCGGAACCTCCCTCTATAGTTGCAAGCATTTTTAAACTTTTAATCTCAGCCGCTGGTCAATGGCTCAAACTAATGTTCTAACTTAATTTATGGTCAATCTTTCAATTATGCCATTGCTTAAAATTTGTTGGAATCTTAAATTATAAATATTTTTTGACATCCATAAATATTCTTGATAACTTTCTTTCCCTGCATTGTGATGTATCTTCCAATTATAAAATTAACTTTGCATTTAGACAGCAATTTTTTATTCCCAGCCAAATTCGAGGTTTTCCCATGGATCGATTATTCAAGCTAGATGTGTAGAAGTTGGTAAGTACAAGTTGCTCGGAGACAGCTATATCGGTTGCAGCAACGGAGACTGGAACTCGAAGCTGCCATCTTGTGTGCCCACTTCCCTGCTAACCAACTTCACAGGTTTGTCATAACATTTTCCTGTAAAATAATTTGATTTTCAATCATTGAGACAATATTAGCGAGTCTCAAACGAAAATGTGAAAGAGAAAATACAGAAAAATATTTGGTCGCATCTAGAAAATGAACCCAGGACCTCAACCTTGCTGGGTCTTTGCTGTATTTAATTTATTAACTTGTCGATTGTTTATAATTTTTAATAACCCTCTGTCCTCCATCTATTTTGCTGATTTGTGTAAACAGGGTTATGTAGTAATTTTTCATTTCTTGTCCATTTTCACAGAAGATGCTCCCCCGACTATATTGTTTGTGATGACTGTGGGATCGGCATCCATCGAGCCGTCGGGCGAGCTATTCGTATACCCAGAGTCCACTGTTCTCCTGGATTGTATAGTGCTTAGGAAAAATGGCAATCCCGAATGGTCGTCCACAACCAACTTTCAACAGCGTGCAGTAGGTGAGATACATGTTTAAAAACTACACAACGGTTAAATATCCTTAAATAGTAACATTTTTTTTTACAATAGCTCCACGCAGGAGGCCCTGAAGAAAATAATTCCCCTCAGGGCCAATATCATCTTTGGGGATGCTATGTGGAGGATTCTTTTTAGGGAAGGAAGGAAGGAGAGGATGTTCTGGAAAAGAAAAAGGTATAAGGAGTGGGTAAGAATCTGGGGGTCAGTGTGTCTAGGAGTAACGGACGAATGATTCCATCCCTCCCATTGCCGTGCAAGGTGATGTTCCGAGAGTCCCGATCTGGCCTGCCACGCAATTGGTGGGCAGATGCATCCGCTGCCAAGACCCCCACAAACCTCAACCCATGAACCCGAACTCAATCAACCCTTCTAAATATCTTCAGGAAACAGTAGAAATAATTGTATTTTATATGAAATGTATTGTTATTCCTTGGCTTTTACTAGTGTTTTTGCCGTGTAATGGAAACAGGGCATTTTGGTGTTTTTTTAATACAATTTACTTACTGGAGTACACAACCAACTTAAGCGATGCGTAGCAGTTGAGTACTAAAACTACAATATCAGAGACAATACCTAGCCTTGTCTTTAGCTTATATATTATATACATTATACATATATAACATCATTTATGCCACCCATTTGGTCACATTTTTCAGTGTACTATCATCTGGAATTCTTTCCACATGTCCAGCAGTTAGCATTATTTGGGACCTTTGCAATATGTGCGTATTTTCTATGCTCAATTAGAGTTCAACATCTGAACACGATATTTTTTTTTTCTGTACGATTTTCTAGAGTTGGTTTAAGTAACACTTGAAGTGCTGCTTTCTGTACAAATTTGAATGGAAAAAAAGTTCCATTTAGCTCAACCCCCCAGCGTTCCATCTCACTTAAATTTACACTTGCCTGAAATTGTAGATCTCTATCCTATTTCAATTTCGAAAGCGCAGTTTTGTTTGGAATTATTGGCCCGAATTAGGCCTTTACTTGAATCATGAAACACGCCCACAAGACACTTCTTGTGTTATTCTTTATTCTATGCTAGATATGGATTTTAATTTATGCATAGTTAATATGTTTTTCTGCCTCAATTTTAGATTGGTCTGAAGACATCCTGGAGAAGAATTCTCACTACAGGCTTACTTTATCTTATATGAAACTGCAGGATTCTGGAATCTACACCTGCGCCACTTCACATGGAGTTACTAATAGTATCACAATTCAGGTTGTCAGTAAGTTATTCTACTCATTGAATTTATAATAATTTATAATATAATACATTTATTTTCAAATGTCTAAGATTAGACTGACATTTATTTTGAATATTAAATAATGTAATATTATTGCATTTCAGAGATATATGTATAAGTCCGCTTGTGCGTGCATGATTGCCACCATGAGTTGATAGAATGCATTGTCATTGACTACAAGTATATCTGACAAGTTTTTAGCTCTATCCGATTGTTGGCAAGTGGGTTAATTTCCACATCATTCATCATAGACAGTGTCCTGAATTGCTTCAATTAATCAATTGCTTCAATGTCCTGAATTGCTTCAATTTCATCCACATACCCAAAAAATCTTGCCGTAATTTACTACCTTTTTTTCAACAAAACCAGGACACTGTCTTATCAAAATTTCTCGATTCCGAGACTTCACAGTTTCGGAAATAAATATTCTTATCTGGGAGATATATTTCACCTTTAAAATAATCACTTTAAATGTTGTTTATTTCAATTCTTTTACTTATCGAGACACAAATACTTTGAACTAATTTTTGAATTTTTTATTTATTATCAATGGATTTTATTTGCTTTTTTGTATTTTTTTTTTTTATTGTATTCAGTTTTCTTTATTGTTATAATTTTAAGGTATTTACAAGAAAAATAATGTTCTGTAAAATAATTGTGATACTTCTTAATTTATAAACTAGAATCTAAAAGCCCATTGGGGCGTGTAATAAATAAATAAATAAATACATTCATTAAATCAAGAAAACAAAAGTGAAATTCAAATAGATATTTAAAAATCTTTTTGCATAATAAATCAGTCATTAAATAATGAGATATTTTATTACTAGAATTTTATTAGCTAAACAAACTTCACCTAGTCAAACTTCTGCATGGGGAAAGTCATACACTTAGCGTAAAACATTTGTAAGTGATAAGTATAATTTTGTTGCATTTTAATGGTTAAGAGCGATTGACCAGTGGCTGAGAATAAAAGTTTAAAAATTCTTGCAACTGTACAGGGAGGCTCCAATAAGAAAGATCGATTAAAAATTAAAAATAATTTAATAAAAAAAATTTGAAATATTTTAGATTGTAAGTAAGACCTTAAATAAATAGAAAAACTGAGGTATTTTTGTCACAAAACAGGTTCTCGGATTTATTTTTTAATGATTTTAATTTAACTAAAATTAAATTTATGAAAACTTTTTTTACCAGATTATGTACTGATTTATTCTGTTGTACCTATATATGATTTTAAATTTGTGTTGTTTAATAGAATCTATCGTTTGAAAATTGAACAAATTTGTCAACAACCAACAGTATAACCTTAGTATATTAAAAATAAATTTAATTTTTAAAAATTTTAAAACTGCTTGTACCAGATAAAATAACAATCTTTCAAGATCAAATTTAAGGTTTTTTTGTAAAAAAGAGTCAATACGTCTAGAATTTGATTTAAAAATGATTAATTTCCGGTATTCTCTGATAATACTATCTTAACAATATTATCTTACAAAAACTTAATATTTACATGAGAGATTTGACTTTTTGTAGTTTCTTCGGTTTTATACTCAGTGTGAAGAGTATTTAATTACAATAATCCTTATAACTGTTAACTTACATGAATGGTCAAATTTCTTGAATTTAATTGGAGGGGTCCCCCCTGAAGAAGACAAGTGAATTAAATACTTGAGTCGGATTATGTCTAGAGTCAAAATTCACAGAAGAGTACATATGAGACGAAGCATGAATGTGAATGAAGCAAGGAATGTGTGCAAGACTGTTGTGTGGTGGTCAGTTGCACGACGGTTAGGCTTAGAATATCTATACATATTTTTTTAATGTGAATACTGCACAAGAGTTCGAACTGCTCCCGTCTGGAGCGAATAAGACTATGGCATCCCCAATTGGGGTATGTTGTTCGGCTGAAGTTTGTGGAGAGGCGAATAATGTTTGGTAGTACCTGGCTATTCAGATCTGGTCACCAAACAAGGTTAGAGCCATTTCAAGCAACGTTTCAATTCTGAATAGTGGTCTTACAACAGGGCAATACTGAGAGTAACTTCTTATATATGTATAACCATTATGTATTTTCATAATTTAAAATATTGGGGCATGCAGGGAAGTTGATATTTTAATATCCACACTTTAAATTTCATTTCGATTCTCCCAGTGAACAATGTTAAATTTACAAAGTAACCTTTTAGCACATCCATAATTTTGAGAATTATTATATAAGCTTGCTTTTATTTTTCACTCTAGGTGTACACTGTGAACCAATTGAAATAACAGAACCATTTCTGACCCAGCGTGCTGAAGGGAGAAATTTAGGACAGGCTGTAAGATTTTCATGTCCAATAGGCTTTGTTCTTAACGGTACTGCCAATGTGACATGTCAAGGATCAGGTAAGCTTGTCGTTAAATTTAAATACTATATTAAGAACATACATACATCATGGTAAAATTTTTTGTAGTTAAGGTGATGCAATATTGCAAAATCATGTGATTTTGTTTAGATGGCATAGAAATATTTTAGATTCTTTAATTAAATACTGCGAGTAGAACAAACATTTGGCTTTGAAACATAAGAGTATTTTTTTTTATTAGTCTTTTTATAGGCCCAGGAAAAATAAAATATCAGGCTTGTAAAAACTGCTTTAAATTTCAAAATCTACTTACGAACCTCTTTTCGGTTATGGTTTTATTGAATAATGTGGATATACTACATTCTAGTATATTAAAAAAATAAAACACGGTTTATCTACATTTCTTACGCACCAGATTTTCAGGTACACTTTTCCATATAAATGATCATCTAGTAAATCCACGTTATGCAAGTGTATTATATAAGTTTAATTAATACAAAACAATACAAGAACAATATGTTAATCTACCAAACTATTAAATGGGAATATAATTCACTGACTCCAGATATTTTCATATCAGAGGGTTCGGCTCGGTGGAATTCCTAATTTGACCGATAAATCCTACATATCCCTCAATATAAATATTTTAAAAATCTTTCGTAAACCTATGTGTATTTAAAATGACTGATTTTTGCATTTTTATATAGAAATTCTTTGACAAATCTAATATGCATAAATTTTTAATGAGAGAGCTAAGTATAATGCCAGTAGCAAGTAGTAGGAGTGTTATTATTAGCGGCCTGATCACGATTTTTAAAAGACTTAGTGCCTTGAATTTTTTTGTTATAAGCATAATATCTATACATATTAATTTATCTTTTGAGATTATAGACGACTAAGTTTCACTTGCGAGTTAATTTCTTCCTCTAAATAATTGATCACAAGTCAAATTTTGTTTGTTTTTCTTACTCACCACAAGCTTAGTTCTGGTGTTAGAGCATCTTTTGCTTTATAAGCCTCGACTAATTTTGCTGAAGGCATGTATATTAGATTTCCAAATGTGCTTCTCTCCATTTTTCTTTACCTAGTTTCAGAATTTGAATCAAGAAGTTCAGTTTGTTTGTATAGTTGACAATGTAAAATATAAAGTTAATTTATTCAAGTATCTTAAATTCCAGGGCTCTGGTCGGCAGGGACGCCTTCATGCGTGAAGATAGTGTGCGCACGACTCTCGTGGCCGCAGCCGGCCTTGGAGCTGGTGGAGTATGAGTCCAGTTACGGGGGCCGCGCTGTGTTCCGCTGCGCCTGGGGCTACCGTCTGCAGGGCGCTCCTGCTGTGCACTGCGATCACCATGGCCAGTGGTCCGGTGCCACACCCACTTGTCTAGGTAGCTAAATATGACCCTATGTATACTATGGTGCCTTGACAAAACAGATCTTATAAGAAAAGTGAAGAAAAAATAACCTATTCTAACCTTACATAAACTAACCTAACCTATCTTATTATTTAATCATGTTCTGTTTTATCTGTGTAGTCTCCATGTACCCTACGAAAGTTTTATTAATTTTTGAAAAGTCCATTAAATTTAATAATCAACGATATTATATTAACTATGAGGTTGAGGTGTTTTAAATTTCATTAAACCATTAAATCAATGATCAGCACTATTTTGAATTTTTTTGATCTTCAATGGACCTTGCTAACCACCAATTCTGGGCTGACAAGCATAACAATGTGATCATTGTAGTGTTTGCTCTTAACATTGTGTACCTTTTTAAGGATATTTAACTAAAAATATGGCTGAAAGAGGTCAATGAAAAAATCCTAATGAAAAAATCCTAATGAAAAAATTCTAATGAAAAAATCCTAATGAAAACACTACAAACTACATAGAAGAAAACACTACAAACAGCATACAAATTATAATTAAATAACTTTAGTCTGCCTCTACACAGGACTTCCTAGTGAAGAGGACTAAGAAATACAATTTATTATTACTTAAATTCACCTTTATGTTTTGAATGTACAAGTATTTCATATAATCGCTTAAATAAAAATAAAAATTTTAAAAAATAACCAGCGATTCCTGAGCATATTTGCAGTAAAGATTGTAGATGTCATTTTGCTCTCATATTATAATATATATAATAGATAATAGTTTTTAACGCGATGTATAGAAGAGTGATAAGGGCGATGTGAAATTTAAAAATAAATTCTTGTTTTTAATAAAAAAAAATATATATCATTAGACATCAAAATGACATCTACTTTTTTACTAATAATATGTTCAGAAATCAGTGGTTAAAATCTTTCAGCTGCGACCCCCTGTACATATATTATAAAAATCAAAGTAAAACCTAGTGGTTGAAAATATTGAGAAATGTGATGCTATGTTTCTTGTAAACTATGAAAATTGAACAAAAACACAAAGTGGAAAAATCCTGGTTTATGAGAGAATTTTTTGGCGACCTAACAATTTGCTTCTGTCGCGAGGTGCTGGTTCACGAATCACGACCCACTATTAATGAAATTCTGAATTAACATATTTTTATTTGAATTATTAGTATTTCATTTCTTAACTATTTTTTATGATACCATAAAATTAAAACAATTAAACGGACTGACCCATTTAAAAAAAATTATTTAATCATTCCAGCTGTGGAATGCCCTCCACCCCTTCTCCCCGTTAAAGGTCATTTGGCGAACTGGGTGGTCCCCCCCAAGAACGGGATGTACGGAGTGGGTGATCTGGTGCAGTACGGCTGCAAGGACCCGTTCTTCCTCCAGGGAGAGGCCTCTATTGTCTGCACCGAAACCGGCTTCTGGTCTCACCCTCCACCATTCTGTGTGGAAAAATCTGACGATACGATCGACGCTTACTCTTGAAATATATTAGGATTGGAATTTGATATAACTTCGTCGTTCGACCCGGATCACAGCGAACTCTGCGAACTTTTCCAAAATTTATTCTTCAGCACCAGTCTGTTATTGATAACATGCGTATCTGCATTCATAGATAACGATGTATTTCTGAAGTTATTCAAATTTTTGGTCTGTGGATTTTCTTTTCCCTGAATGATTTGTTTGTTCTAGAAGCCTAATGGCGATTTTACCAAAATTGCACGATCTCAACGCCTGACCAGCTAAATAACCTTAAATCTTCACATGTAACAAATACTTTATGGATATGCATAATTATAATAATGACAATAAAATAATTTTGTTTTTAATTTTTAATTAAACTTTATTATATATCTTTAACCACTGGAGCGATTTTGCCATATATATGCGCCATTTTCAGGTTAATTCATTGGCTATAATAGCACTTTAATAAATTTTTATGTCTCCATGTTAAAATTCTAAGGTATGATTTTTTTTTCATGTTGAAGAAAAATTTAAAAAATGATCATCTGGAAATACCAAGCAATCGAGGCAAATTTATTTATTTTGCGTTGTCGCTCCAGTGGTTAACCAACCAGTTTCGGTTTGACCTGAACATTTGCCATTAGTGAATAAAATATATTGCAAAAAATACAGAGATACGGAGTATTTAAATGAAAAACAAATCACAATTTTTCATTTAATACTCTATATCTCTGTGTTTTGTTCAATATATTTTATTCACCCCTGAAGGTTCAGGTCAAACCGAAACCGGTTGGTTAAGATATAATAAAGTGGAATTAAAACAAAAGTTATTTAAAGTTATTTTATTGTCATTATTACTAATAAACTTATTTCGTGACCAATGCATGAGGTTAAGCAATTAATGCATCCTGTGTGGAGGCTCTTTCTTATCGTTTTTTGGGGAATTTTTTTGGCGAACTAAATAAATGTACAACTGTGAACTTTTCACCACACATTCATTCATATTTTTAGCACACTTTATAATTTTTTCTGCCCATAATAGTCAGTTATTGCTGAAATACCTGGCAAATTAACCACCCATCTTCAAAATTTCAGTGACATTCTGCTTATCTGAAACCAAAAAAAAACGGCATTTTAGTCTGTGAAATATGAACTAGGATTATTAAAAAATATTGAAACACCAAACAAAATAATGTTCAACAAATTAAAAAATTTACCTTTCAATATTTTTGTAATAATCCTAGTCTTAACTAGTTCGTACTTCACAGATTAATTGCCGTTTGCGTTTTTTGATTCAGATAAGCAGAATGCCAGAACACAAGACCAGAATCGCAGTCACCGCAAAAGACTTTTTTTTAAAGATGCGTGTCTAAGTTGTCGTGCAATGAGCAACTTCAGCAATGAGCAACGATTTCAGGCTGAAAAATTTGTAAAGTGTGCTCACAATACATATATGTATAAATATGTAATGAAAACTTTGCACTTGTATGTTTATTTAGTTCGCCAAAAAAATAAATCCCTTAAAAAATAAACAAAAAAAGACACGAGATGAACCACTTAAATGAGATAATACAAAACATTTCTGCCACTTTAGCATGATACACATATTTATATAATGAATATGTTTTAAATTACTTGAATAAAGTTCTGGCATGCTTCAGGTTATGACTATTAAATAATATTTACCCTTATCGCCAATAAGACCTCTGATTATTTCCAAAATGTATTATTTGCTCATAAGTAGTTTTAATCCGTATTGATTTTTTTTTTTAAATCAGTCCAAGAATAATTATTCACTTATTTCGTGGAGTAATGAAAATATCAAAACATTATAAATCTGATTATTGTAAGAGAACATTGTAAGAAAATAAGTACTGTATAATATGTGTTTTCAAAATAAATATTCAATACATTAAACAAATGTGGTAAACTCAAACAATTTATCAAAAACAAGTTTGTATTCAAGTTCTGCGAAAGTCCTATTATTGGAATAATACCAACTTATTTTATTTTATTTATTTGCCCTTTTATCACATCCATGGGGCTTTTACATTGGGTACATAACATTTACACTTTTTTACACAAGTTTTAGTAATAAACAATAAATATTAGTAATAAACAATTGTAAAAAATAATTTCTTACATTACAGTGGTTTACAAGTGGAAATAATTAAAATAAAAATAAACTGAAATTATCAGACAATAGTATCATGACATAATTTTTTTTCATGAATGGTGACAATAAGAAAGATAATTATGGGTAGTGAGTCGAGAAGGTACTCTTAAATTTACTATACTCAGAAGTTCACAACTAAATTTTCAATTTAAAAAAATACGCATAGGTCGCTTATCCTTCGCCGATCCTCAAGTACATGTAAATTGAATAGAACTTTCACAAAACTTGAATTTTAACCCCTGAGAAATCGATGTGTCTTCCTTACTATCTTGGTTAGAAAGATGATCTAAACAGTGTTGAGAAGAGAAAACACCACGCTTTGTATTCAAATCTAAAAGTTAACGTTACAAAAAAATTTAAATGTACACTTTTATAAAAATCAAAGTTTCCTACTGTAATTTGAAGAAAATTTATGGAACTTTGCAAATTTTTTATTAATTATATTCACATGAAATGGAAAAAAAGTGATTGAACAGTAAAGTTTATAATACATTTGCCTAATAAAAAATGTGTATGTTTTTTCTGTTTTTTGTTATCTGTAATTTTAGTTATAAAAAACGTAAGGTGAGCTATCTAACCTTTTTATGTTTTCATTATAAAATTTTAAATATTGTATTATATGTATTTCGAATTATAAAATTTGAAAGTGTATTTCATTACCTTTCCAAAACAGTTTTTAGTTTTTGGATGGGTTCAGAAATATTCCATTTTTATTGGTTTTATTGCAAAGCGGACATATTTTGACTTTCTGGGAAAATAGACCCGATACTTGGGGGATTAATTTTTAAATTTGAAATTTGATGAATGTTATGGTATGCCGGTAATTTTTTTTATGTCTGGTTTGCTGTTGTGAACAACACTT
The DNA here is from genome assembly GCA_951813805.1 of Limnephilus auricula. Taxonomy (NCBI): domain Eukaryota; kingdom Metazoa; phylum Arthropoda; class Insecta; order Trichoptera; family Limnephilidae; genus Limnephilus; species Limnephilus auricula. Next base: position 37,591,826 of record OX638391.1, read on the forward strand.
CCTACCACATGTTTTACAAAACAACAGAAATATGTACATAATGTAAAGTAGTCCCAGAGGTAAATGTGAAGTCACTATTCTAGTGTAGTATTTTAATCACATACCATCTTTCTCTGGGACTACTATATGATGCGTACAACAATGCTGGAGACACTAGCACACAATGTACAACCCACAAAGTATTCAAATCAGTATTCCACGAATTTGTTAAAATCACTAACGATTGATTGGATTTTGGTTTTGACAATCACTAAAGATTTATTGGATTTTGGTTTTGACTTTTTAAGCTTTTTTGTTAAAAATTTATATATTTCATATTCTTATTATAACTTGAGACATGTTAAAAGAAAGGCTGCAGTCTCGACTTATGTATTTTCATTTTGAATACCTAATATGAAATAAATGTTTTTTTTTGTATTCTCCCCATACTTTAACTATAAAGTACAGTGTTTGTTAATAAATGTGTCCAAAAGTTACACTCAGTGTTTACACTATTGCGATTAATTGGTAAATCATTGTTGACTTATTTTTAATTAATAAGCAAGGTTGGAGACTGCCGGTTTTTTAGGAACTGAAAATACCATTTTATTTTCACTGCACACTTTGTATTGGGCCGCCATGTTGAATATTATATTTCTCGCTCTTTGTTTGGCCCAAAAAATACGGCTGTTTTTTTTTTATCTGTAACATAAAGGAGATTGCCGTGTGTGTTGGAGAAGTAATACTTTAATTCAAAAATGTATTGAATACTATCATTTGTGATCCGAAACCTTTGCAGCTGTCGAGAGTATGTTTCTGAATCAATCTCCGTATCTAACTCATTTTACACCAATGGTGGAGATTGGCGCCTTTGTTTTAAAATGTCTCACTTATACACTATTATATGTGCTTTAATGTGAATGAATGTTGTTTAAGAGATTAACACATTTCTTGACATCAGAGCAAAAATGTTTCACAGTGTAACCCTGACTTTCATGTGAATGTTTATATTACGCAATATTATTTTGGTAATAAAGTTTTATATTTGTACTTATGAATCATCCGGGTTGCAATTGTAGCAATACAACATCCGTCAATTGAAATATTTTAAGTGATAACTCAATTACTGATTGATCAAGAAAATTTTAACTTTTGTGAAGTTTTCTGTAATAGAAAATTACCCTATAATATTAATTGGATAATAACATTATTGACGATTTTAGAAAAAATCACCTCATGGGTGCTTTACAATAATTATTAATGAACTAATCCGTGAAAACTGAAATTGATTGATATATATTATTATTGAGGTTTTCTGAATTTCAATAACAATTTATTATTTTGTACATTATTATTGAGTGTTGAAGTGTTGGTATTTTATACAGGATTATACACAAAAATTATAGAAATCATTTATTTTTTTAAGTAAACAATCATAACTATTGATCATTGCTAAAAATATTTAAAATATGTCCTGTTATTTTCTGCAGACATAACGAGTCCTTCCTGCCAGAACATTATGTATTATGTATTACTTTTCAAGAGAAGGTTTAAAAAAACATTTCTGGTTATTATAATCTGTTATATATGGTATAATTCTTTTATTATATGGCTCTTCTATTCAAAGTTATTACTCACAATGAGGTTGTCTCCTATTTTTTATTTTATTTCGAAGAAAAAAAGATTTACTATTGACAGTAAAATTAGTTTTTACATATCTCCAAAAATGACAAAGTTATTTGCTTTTAAAGTGAACTTTGGAATAACTTGTACCCTGGACGTCACAAGTCACTATTTAGTATAATTCAAATGGCAGTAACGTGTACTGCCGCATCTCTGATATCTATGGCCGCACTAGTCATTTTATAAAACATAACACTTTACCTTTGGTAGTATTCGGTGTTTTCCAAAAATTATAAAATATGTGTCCACCTGCTAAAGTACCTGTAATTAATGGAACATAGCGCCCTTTACATAAAAGAGTAAACCTAAATACTATCCTTTCAGTTCAGCTAATTAATAGTTTAATTATAATTTACTATATTAATAGTTTACTTTGAGACTATTAATATTTACTTTAAGGATTTTTGAGGATTGCGAATGCCGATGCATTTTGTCTGAAGCTTAATATTATTGATAATAATAAAAATAACATAATATTTAGTCAAAATGTGAAATGCAAAATCCGTTAGATGTTCACCATCTTCAAACATCTGTGTAAGTGTAACTCGGAACTTTAGAATACTCCACCAACGTTTGCAGTACACTGAAGTTCTGTTTACTGTAAGTGTCTTCACTGTATTCAAGTATGGCTTATGTTTATGCTTACCTGTATTAAGTTTAAATCTTGTACCTCTTTTAAAATTAAATAGGTTGGTACTTTAGTTTTAAAGTTTGTACCTCAACAAGTAATACCCTGTGATTTAATTAATTTACAAAAACTGGTAGGAATATGATTTATTTTAAATACAAAAAAAAAACTGACTGGAGAGAAATTGGACAGAGAGTGGGTTAAATTTAGTAAAGAAAAACTTAAAATTAACAAAAACCTCAAATAATACAATATCCCATGATGTTATTTAGTCTAAATGTGTGGAACAGTTCACATATTTCATTCTAAGTGCTGAATTTCAAATCATACACTAGCTTTAAATAACCCTCATATATAACCAATTCAACCATCACTCAGCATGACTTTAGCTAATAAAATATTTTTCCAGTTCAAAATTAATATGTTTTATAAAAAAAATATTTTTTACAGTTCCGTGACAAATCAACAAAGTGGCATTTCAACACATCTTTGAAAAGTCATTAAAAATTATGAAAAAAAAGTCCATAACCTAACGTAACCTGTTTGATGAATTGTCAAAGGAGTGATTAAGTTCCACCATCTTTTACATTATTTGCAATGCGTACAATGTTCTATCAGGAATGGATCAATATATTTATTTACCAATCTCTGAATAAATTAATTATCATACGTTTTTCACTTGTTAGCATGAATCATACAAGAGATATTGATTACAGACACATACATATCTACTTGTTAAGTTAAGTGAGGTATTAATTACACTGAACTTTGTTGCATTCCATTATTTATGAACAAAAATAATATTAGTTTTTTAAACATAAATTGCATTGTTAACAGAAATGTATAATTTTTTAACTACCCAACTTGAGAGCACTACATCTGCTCCTGTCCCGCTCAAAGACGATCACCGCCTTAAAATGTATCATATTTATCTATTTACATGTACTTGTACACACATACACTACTTTATACAAAACTCTTATCTTTTATTATGTCAAATAAATTCTTAATATAATAATCGGATGTGTTTATCTGAGACACCATCTAGGTTACAAACCAATTATTTGAACATTTTCATCATTTAAAAAGATAGTGGCCAAAAATATGTAAAAAAATTTAAAAAGATAATATTGTTAATTCTAAATTTGAAATAAGAGATTGACAAAAATGACTTAAAAATAAGAAGGCTCAATGGCCGGCATGGTTGAGGTGCTTGTCAAAATAAATAAATTAATTCATTTTGCAAAGATAGAAGAAAGAATATTTTCACACAAAAAATTTATTATTTATGGTTAATTAAAAATTATACTGAATTTTTGAAATCGAAATTATAATAATACTTTTTAGGGCGTTTTCATTATTTGAGTGGGAGATCCAAGAAATTAGTTTAAAAATGTAATTGTTTTTATTTCTTTATAAGAAAAACTAACTTTTTAACTTTTGAAGGTTATTTCCATCAATGTAATATAAATCATTGAAGAAGAAGATAACAATAATAATCTAATTATTATTATTATTATTATTAATCTAATTTTCATATTTAAAAAAAAAATTATATTATTATTGTTATCTTCTTCTTCTTCAATAAAAATGCTAATTCTCTCTCTCATTTAAGGATGTTTTAAGACAATGCACTTTGTCATGTAGGTAATATTCGAAATCAGGCCGCTAACAATAACAATTCTTTTGTAGATGGTGATAAGGTTTAAATTCTCGTTTAACTGTTTTGATTTATGCATGAAAAAAACATCCCAAAAAATGTGTTTTATTTTATTTTGCAAATTTGAGGCAAACATTTTTATTTGTTAATTTGCCACATTATGTAATAAAATCATTATTGAAAAGACGTTCTTAAGTTTAAAGTACTTTTTGTAGGCCCAATACTATATTTTTGGCTGGGCTTATAAAAAGACTTACCAAAAAAATGCTCGATAAAGACCAAGATGTGTTCCACTCGCAGTAATTAATTAAAGCATCTAATTTTTTTCTAAGCGACCAAATTTTAAAGCCAAAAATATATGATTTTGCATTTCTTCGTGCTTCACCTTAGTTATTGATATTCCAAAAATATTCTTATGTTTTTATTATATTTTTATTAGGTACCATATTTTTTTAATGTAAATAATATAAGATTGAAATAAATATTGCTTAAATTTATGATATATGTAATAATTGTTATTGTTTTACCCAAATCTTTATCGTTTTTGTCGCTGTCAACATTTTTCCGATAACGCTAGATAAATCTAAAAAAACTTGGTATTGCCAAGCAGCAAATAGCTTTTTAGCTACCTATTTAAAATTAGTAATAACATGTAATACTTATACAATTTGATTTAACTTTGGTTTTGTATAGGTGTCGAAGCCAGAGTTGACACAAACATAATACTTACACAAATGGTTTGCCTGCAAACTTGTTATTTGACTTCAGAAATAAAAAATTCTAGTGAAATTGAAAACATTCAATCGATAAAATCAATTTAAAATTACTAATATACATGTAATACTTATATAATTTGATTTAACTTTGGTTTTGTATAGGTATCGAAGCCAGAGTTGACACGAACATAATACTTGCACAAATGGTTTGCCTGCCAATTTGTTATTTGACTTCAGAAATAAAAAATTCTAGTGAAATTGAAAACATTCAATCGAAATTATTAATGTAATAAAAAGACACATTGTTAAAATTTTTGGAATAGGTAACTGTAATCTTTTCGAATATTCAAAATAAAAAAAGTAATTTTTCTCTAAAAAAACAATAAATAGGCATAAGCAAGACAAATGGCTGCTTTTCAGAGATGTTTTTCAAGGATATACAATTGGAAAATTAAACATATGTACAAATACGCACAATGCAAATTGTGTGTTATTTGGGTCAACTCTAATTGATATCAAATTCACGATACCAGAATATATATCATTGCCCGAGTGCTTAATTGTCTAAATGACAATTTTAGTTTTGGTTCAATCTCTACTTTAAAATTAAAAATTAAGTATCAAAACCGATAATTAATCACTACACTAAGAATTATTTAAACTAATGACACCTTTACTAACTTTGGTCTAACCCTCCACACAGCATCTTCAGAGTTGACATAGGCCCTGAGGGTAATTATTTTCCTCAGGGCCTCCTGTGTGGAGTTAATGTAAAAAAAAAGTTTAGATTAGTTTAGGTTAGGTTAAGTTGGGTTAGGTTATACTAGTTTAGGTTAGGTTATGTTGGGTTAAATGTCAAACTGTTAAATGAGTGCGGGTGCGGTGAGCTTTTCCCGGTAAAACAACTGTATTTGAAAAAATTATTGTATTAAGGACAAATAATTAAGGCCATGGTCATCTATTGTTCTTTAAAATCTTATCTGATATACCTAGTTACTTTAAAGATGCATTTAATTTTTTTGACACCTTCAACATTTTCGTTTTACATTTTTGTTTTTTGACAAAACTTTTGGTATGGTAAATATTTACAATCAAATAACAGCATTTAGCTTGTTAACAATAAGTAAATTCTTGTTCACGATTTTCTAAAAAAGCTTATTGGAATATTGATTACTAATCAATTAGCTGACATTTGATATGTTGGTATAGAAAATTAATCTAAAAGTGGGCGTTTACCGAATCCACCCACATTTGCAAGTGAAACAAAGTAATGCGAACTAAGTTTCATAGTTTTTAGTTCTTTCAGAGCCTGAAGTGCTTATTGAGTAAAAATTAATGTATAATTTAAAATGATCCGGTCTTGTAATTTATTTTTTATATTTCTGTTTAGCATCAGCGGGCTTTTGAACAATTGTGTGCTATGCCAAATATCCGAATCTCCACGGCTGACCACGAGGGATGGGAACTTATTTATTTCTTCGGCCTTCAATAAAAACATTACCTTGGATGTTTCTGGAGACCAATCATGCATCAATATTGGACCTCACAACCTCATTCAAGTTGTTCAAATGGTAAGGCATAAAACATTATATTTTTTATAACCAATATTTTTGCATTTCTTTTACAATGGTGCATTGTTTTGATCCATACTATATGTACATTAAAATCACATCTGTGTTTTCAAAATGATTTACAAAAACCTTTATTTTCTTTCCTCTTATCCCTTTTGACTTCCTGCCATTTCCTTCCAAGAGATCTTACTCCAGTTGCGACCGTTAACCTTTATTTTTCTGTGTCTTGTTCTTTTTCATATTTTCGATTAGATTCTTGATGTTACCTTCATCTTCAATGATATATTACATTGATGGGAATAATCTCTAAAGTTATAAAAATACAGTTGTTCTAATAAAAATTGAATATACAACTAAATTTTTAAAAAAGGTCAATAGGTGTCCCATATAAATAAAATCTGATATATTTATCCGAGACATTATCTAGGTTACAGACAGTTCAATGAAAATTATAGCTGCCAATAATATGGAAAAAATTTGAAAATTTCTTACATTTGATATGAGATTGACAAATATGACGTTTAAGTAAAGGTAGATACACAATGGGTCTTATGTACGCTACGCTATGGATAACAATATCTGGACTACTTAGCTACCATACATTTTCTATATAGATGCTTCATAATCACACTGGCCACTGGTCAAGTTGCGATGCGTGTGGCCAGTGTGATTCTAAAGCATATATTTCCACAGAAAATATATGATTGCTAAGTAGTCCAGATATATTTATGCATAGCGTAACGTACGTACCCAGTATGTACTTACCTTAAGAGGTGGCAGTAGCCTAATTGGTAAGACAAGAGGTTCTGGGTTCGAGTCCCAGTTGCGACAGTTATCTTTTATTTTTCTGCGCCTTGTTCTTTTTCATATTTTCGTTTAGATTATTAGTGTTATCCTTACTATCTGGGCATGAGTTATGTAATAACTTCTAGACATTTTGTTTTGAAGAGTTTTATTTCATTTATATCATCATTAAGTACATTGGTTACTTAATTTTTAGTTATCTTTTTAATTATGGCTAGTGAATGACACAGATGAGTCAAAACCGATTTCAGATAATTAAATATTATATAATAAATGTACGTGTGAAATAAAACTCTGCAAAACAAGATATCTTACTAGATTACATCGATTTACATAGAGAATCCAATTCGAACCAATTGCGATGTACCTATTATTCATAATAATTTTTAAAAAAATTGTGTGCGAAAGAAGATGCTTCAAAATAAGCTAAAATGAAATTAGTAAACTTAACTTTTTGTGCACTTAATTAGTTATTATTTTATACTGACTTATTTGATTATTTCTTGCATGTTGTATAACTAAGGAGCAACTTACCGTAGTTTACTCAAAACTCGTTTTTGAAGTAAATATTTCTTTATGCACGCTGGACCTGAGGGGTAAACTGTCGAATGTGTAATGAAAAGTGAAATGCGTTGCGAGGCGAACGGGCTCATTGTAGAAGGTAGAGAGAACAGTGCATATTTTCTTTCTCTCATAGCCAGTGCATGAAATATTTCAGTCAGTATTTTGCAATACCAGTGACGCGCCAAACGCGGGGGGGAGCGTATGTCGATGAGCACAGCTTGATTAGGCGAGGCGAATGATAATAAATTTAAATAAATATTTGTAGAAAATTAATATACCTATGTATATATTTTATACATATAACATTACATTTAGGAGCTAAAGAAGTATTTACTTCAGTCGTGTGGTCTAAAGCACACTCGTTTATTTTTTTTTTAATTTATCCCCCTTTTTTCTTTTGCAAAGAGAATTCATTAAAGAATATTAAAATTTTACAATTACTTATTAAATTATTATGATAATGAACACTTTTGCGAAGAAATTTTGTAATTGCCTAAATAATCTTTTGTGTGTATGTAAAAGATGAGTATGACACACATTTATACATTTAATTAATAACTTATCTGCGTAGGTGGTCAGAAGGGGAAATAATATTATTGATTTTGTTACTTCTTGGGATTTTTGCTTTGCGACTACAATACTTACAGAAGCGACGCCCTCAACTGCCAGATAATTTTGTTTTACTTCTATCTCTAGTATGTAATATGAATTTATTGATTATAGCCGTGCCGCTGAGAGCTCGAATGTAGCCTTTTTTTCGCTTTGTGTCGTATGTGGTAAAGGAGAGTCTATAATGAATATAATGACAGAATTTTTATGTGTAGCAGCAAATACATTAATATTAAGTATTTATAACTTATTTAAATTATTTAATTACTTTGAATATTATTTGTAACTTATCATGGAAAATGAATAGTATGTAGGAGGGTTTAGACCAAACGAGCGATTTGCATTTCTGTCTATTATACCTAGAATGTTGAATGTTCGTTCGTTAGATGTAGAGGCTCGCCTGCAGTAGGGCCCATCTATGTTGAGCATTATTTGCAAAATAATTGGATTCACAAATAAGAAATTACTGTTTAATCCAAATGAACAAACAAACTGAATTAGAGACAGAGCATTGCTTAAAGTTTTTTAGGTCTAAACACCACAAAACTTTAATTTTTCGAAGAAAACTTCTTCGGAAAGGTTGTCACTTTGTGATGACATTATTTATTTTAATGAAAAGACAAATAACTTTGTTTACATCACTTTTTTATTAATACACAATCTACTTGTTTCATGAACGATGTTCACATCATCAGGATCAAATGTATACTAAACTTAAAAATTAAATATAGATCACATATGGGAGGAAAGGCTAGAAGGAAGGGGAAGGGGTAAGAGAGGGGAAGTTTATTACAATTAGGGATTTTAAAGTCATTAGCAGGGAAAGACCGGTTAGTGGGAAAAGGTTCAAAAGAGGGTTTATAAAAAATTGCTGCTTATTAATTATGACTGCTGTACTATTTACATTTTTTCTATTTTCTAATTTATTTATCTGTGGTGCCTTATAATCTATATATGTAATATTTTAAGTCCATCATCCAGATCTATATTTAATTTTTAAGTTAAGTATACATTTGATCCTGATGATGTGAACATCGTTCATGAAACATGCAGATTGTGTATTAATAAATAGTGATGTAAACAAAGTTATTTGTCTTTTCATTAAAACCACTAAACTTGTTGTGACTATTGTTCTTTATGCAGGTGCTTACGCCAGGTGAACAGGAATATAATGCTCTGGGTTTCGCTCTTTGTTCTGGCGCATTTTGTTAAAACCCTGCTTTACGAGTAAATGTGTGTTCTAAACCGACATAATATCTTTCGAATTCTAGGCCCTAGGTAGGCCAATTCAATAAATCTAAAATATTAAATATAAATATAAAAATGTTTGAGAAATAATTTTTACATTGAAAATGGTAAATTTCATTTGAAGTAAGACACCTATCAATCGGTTTAACTTTTCAGTGGTATCTGCTAAAGAAACGAATATTCATTTATTTATTTTTTATGATTAATTTATGTATCTTTTGTAACTCTTTGGGACTAACGAGCATTTTTCTTTGATGAATTTTAGGCAAGGAATGCATCTTCCCTGGTCCACAGGATGTCCTCTACACTAGTCACGAACAGGAACCTCGGCTTGGCCAGAATATCTCGGCAGCTGTACGGCACACATGGAATTTTGCAGAGACTCTCAAACTTAGAACGCGACCGTGGAAATAATAATGGTTCAGTTTTTCGACCAAGGGTCCCAAAGGTAGTTCATTTTACATTTTGTTTCCCAATTTTAGTTTTTAAAATAACACTTTAGTATTTAAAATAAGATTGCCTTTTGTTAAGATGGGAGTTATGCTAGACTCACATGAGCATTATACTCTCATAACATATGTCGACCCCTATGGTTCCATCTCTTGCGGTAAAGTCATGCGATAATGAACTCTAAAATAGCTTACTATAAATCCCATTATTGCATTTTGTTTCAATGTAAGATGAAACCTTGTTATTCCAAACAATAGATGTGGGCTTGGCCAGTTTCACCATGAGCGATATGGTGAAATAGATCATGCCCACTTATATCATCAGTCTATAGCACTCGTTTAAGCCTGTCAGCTTGAACTCAATCCGTCCTAATATTAGTCGACGTTCTTACGATAGTCCCAATATTATATTGTAATAAAATAAAATAGTTTTTTTAATTTGTGAAGACAATATTAGTGAAACTCAATCGAAAATCTGAATCAAAAAATCATAAAAAGATACGGTATCTGGGACTCCAACCTAGAACCTTCGCCTTGCCGGGGTGCAGCTCTACTAACTTAACTAATGTGGTCCTATCCAATTAAGTCATATTTAACTGTATCATACTTTTTTCTGATTTTTCTGTTTCAGATTTTCGATTGAATTTCGCTACTATTGTCTTCATTAATTAAAATATTACAATTTGTAGTTTTACTCATGAAGTTAAAAATAAAAATAAAATTTATTCCTACTTCCCAACGAGGTACGTTGTAAAGAGTAATAAAAAGTAACGTAAGTAACGTAGTAACGTAAAGTAAAGTAACGTAAGTAAAGTAACTTAAAGTAAAGTAACGTAAGTAAAGTAACGTAAGTAACGTAGTAACGTAAAGTAACGTAAAGAAACGTAAGTAACGTAGTAATGTAAGTATTAAATAGTTCCCAACGAACATTGTTTTCTGATTGGTGCCAACTTCGAAAGTAGAAAAGTATGTAATTATTTTCATGATTATTGGAATTTTCTTGGTCGAATCATGAACTTTCTGATGATATTCTTTCAGTAAAAAAGATTGATTAAAATTAGTCTTTTTCAAAAGGTACCTACTGAACTTAGTGTTTTATTATTTTTGTAGCAGGTTCAACTTTCAAGGCTAAGGAGAAGGATAACAGCGGTGGAAGTTTCAGTTCGATCCATTTTAGTCACCCTGAACAAAGATAGCTGTTCGTCAAATCCGTGTAAACATGCAGGTACCTGCCTGGAAACCTTTAAAGGATTCCATTGCATGTGCCAAGCGGGATGGGAGGTAAGTTGTTAGTTAAAATATATGTGAATGCAAGTAAAAAAATTATTCTGGACACGGTACTTTTCAATTTGGGAGGCGGCTATGGTTAACGCTGTCCCGGGAACTATTTATTGGAAGACCAACACATCTGCCATATGTCACCCCGAGTGGTTCACTAAGTTTGCAGGGGTGCCCGAGTTTATGATGGGACATTCGGATGCGTCTGCCCACCTCCTGTGTGGTGGGATAGATTTGAAGAGACTGTTTGAGGGAGACCTTTTTTCCTCTCCAGCAGGACTCTCTCGACCCTTTCATGTAGTGGGAGAGATGGATGGGAGCACTGACTGTTAGGAACTATAGCAAGTTTCTGTGAAAAATGACATTTCCTGTTTTTAAATTGAAAAAATAACCATGAAAATGCACTTTTTTCGAAACGTTAGGAACTGTTCCTTACCGAATTAATTCAGTTACCGGAATTTCGAAAAAATTGCATTTTCAATTTAAAAACACGAAATGTCATTTTTCACCGAAACTTGCAACCGTTGTAACTGAATTAATTAGTACTAGTTAATATCTAACTACTACAACTTTTTAAATTTATTTTTTCGTCCATATTAAGCGTGTCCCGGTTTTGTAAATATTTCACACAAACAAGGGACCAGATGACGTCACACACTCTCCTGACCGTGCCGGGCGTTTTTGCAGGCTTAATAAAATTCAAACTTGTAGAATTAATTTAATTATGAAAATGAACTTAAAAAAAAATACTAGTGTTTAAATTTGCATGTGAACATTGATAAAAAAAATATAAATAAAGGACTCAACTTCCTTATTGCATAGTACACTCTTTTAAAGTTTTCTAGTCTAAAAATATATCTTAGTCTTATAAATATATAAATACATTTTCCCCAAAATATTATAGCACTTGTGAAATCACTATTCAAAATCGAAACATTGTTTGAAATGATTCCATAACAACTCAATAAATTTTTTTCAACACCCATTAAAAATCATTAAAAGTTATGAAAAAAAAAATTGACCATAACCTAACATAACGTAACCTAGTATATTATTTTTATTTTTTTATCACTAAAAAATGTACACATTGTTGGGCTGTCCGGGCACAGTTCGAAATGGCCTTAGCCGTGTTCAATAGTCAGGCATTTTTCCAACTTTCTGTCCTATTCCCCATCTCCTTCCCCACCCCACTACCTTCAGCCTCACAACATACCCTGTTTGGGGATGTCATAATCAATCAGATGTGAGCAGTCGGGAATCTTGTTTAAAGATGAAATAGACGCCGAGGGAAACAATGTTTTCTTTTATTTTAAAATATATTTATTATTTTATAGGGTACTCAATGTGATACTGATGTTGATGAATGCACTGTCCTCAATCACTCTGGTCTCGGCTGTCAAAACGGAGCCACTTGCATAAACACTCCCGGGAGCTACCGGTGCGTATGCCTACCCGGCTGGTTCGGTCTACACTGCACTTCCAACTCCATGAGCGATTGTCTATCGGCTTCCAACGAAGAACTCTGTGGTCACGGAATTTGCATCCCCCAAAGCAGCACTCAAGGACGGAAATGTATTTGTGACCAGGTAAGAAGTTCAATAATTAAATGAGAAACTTTTTTTCAGCAAACTTCTTATACCGTTACCCATTAATTTTTCCCAATGGATCAAAATTTTTTCGCTTATTATTTTTTTTAACACACCCGACTTTTAGGTCCGGTTTTAGTTTTCCCCATAGGAAAAACTAATCCCTTTCACACACTTTTCCATAAAAATGATCATCTAGTAAATCCACACTATGCAAGTGAATTATATAAGTATAATTAATACAAAACAATACAAGAACAACATGTTAACCTACCAGACTATTAAATGAGAAAATAATTCTCCGACTCCAGATATTTTCATCAGAGGGTTCTGCTCGGTGGTACTCCTAATTTGACCAATAAATCCTATTGATCCCTCAATATAAATATTTAAAATATCTTTCGTAATCCTACATGTATTTAAAATGACAGATTTTTGCAATTTTTTCTTTTTTTTATTATTATTATTACCGGTATTCTAAAATTAAAGGTCCTATTGATAATTTTATGATTTTTGCTAGTGCCATTATGTTGAAGAAATTATTGTAAGGAGAAGAAGAGTTAGGAAATATGGCTAGTACTGAACAATCTACGTCTACTGGATAGTATAATGTTGGAAATTGTGAAACATAGAAAAATGTCACTAGTTAAAGGGCCGCACTTGACTTGAGCTGTTCCCAACTAGCAAGTAAGTTAAATACTTGAACATGGGAAGGCCCGAACACATTGTTAAAGTTACAATTGATTTCTTGTATTTTTATTATTTCTTGATTTCTTTACTTTGCCCTTTTGATTGCTTAATTATTTTTTTGCTAGTTGGGAGAGGCTCACGTGTATTGTGTGGCCCATCTGAAGGCAACAATTTCTGAGGACGGCAATAAATTATCTTAATTATTTAATGTATTAGTTGGTATATTAGGTAATTGTTTTTGTGTTTAATTCGTAGAACTCCATTTAATTTTTAAAAATTTAATTAAATTTGTATTTTAGTTTTTTATTATTACGACATCTATTTTGGTTTATAGGCCATTTTCAAACTGTGGTTAGGTCACTTTGCGACGACTTATTTATATGATACTATTTACCAACGCCCAATTTCAATTTTTATTTTTACTGAAATTATTTATTACCGGTTAAACCAATTTACTGAGAAAAGAATTGTGACAATAGATTCTCTATTGTGTGGGGTACTTTGACTTGGTGTAGATAAAAAATAATAATTTATGAAAGCAAAGGGTTAAGCTTACAGCTGTATGGTTAAGCAGCGCAGTACAGAGCAAAAATGTTGCCGCAGGACAGACGAGGCAGAAATTGGTGACCAGATTCTGACTTAGAAATTAATAATTTACTATTGATTTATAGTCCTTCCAAGCCCAAAACTATTTAGCAAAGTGATTACCTGAAAAAATTCCTGCCTACCTGCGCATGTGTACTACAGAAACTGTGCTGTGGCCACAACTCAAGAGCAGACTGTCTGCACTTTCCCTAGTACTCACTCATACATTAAAATCTGTGCTGGTCTGCTCTGCACTGAACCATGCGGTCTGCGTCTGCACTTTCCCTAGTACTCACTCATACATTAAAATCTGTGCTGGTCTGCTCTGCACTGAACCATGCGGTCTGCGTCTCAGCATAGGCGTATGGCCAGCCTTAAGCTTTGAATAATAAATAAAAGTAATAGCTGTTACAAAGGGCGGTACTCAGTCCAGAAGCCCATCAAATCTGAATTATTAATTTTGATTTCAAGAGTTTTACTTTCCATGTACATTTTTTACCTAAATTTAAGTTTTTGTTACTTTAATTTAAGTAACAAATGTACATGGAAAGTAATACTCTTGTCTAAATGTCTAGAAATTGTTACATAGTTAATGCCCAAGAAATACAAAAAATTCTGAAGTGCTAAAATAAAGCGTTTATTATAGGGATGGAGACCTAACTCAGCAGGAGCCTGTACAGAAGACGTCAACGAGTGTCTTGGAAACCATCCTCCGTGCTCTGCCAATCCTTATGTGCCGTGCCTCAACACTCCCGGATCTTTCGTTTGCGGAACCTGTCCAAATGGTATTTATAAAATATAACTTGCCGAATATGACAATGGAAACATTATAATAAAAAAATTACTGTACACAGTAATGTTTTTTGAAAAAGTCCCATATGAGCTAACCTTATTAAACGCATTTTCTACAGATCTTGGTTTGAAGTTTGCCAAATTCAAATTATTGTCAAATACTTTCGTATTGTCTAAGATGTAAACGTTGTATCGGGGAATGCAAATATTAACGCACGTCAAGTTGTTCGTGAATTTGTAGATTTATTAAATGCAGGAGTTAACTACATTCGAATATAGATTTTAAATATTTTAATAAAAGTTTATTTTTCATCTGTTTTCTATAGTTGGTATATATTAAATATTCATTAATGACGGGTAATTTATCTGCTCTAAAGGGATGTTATGTTTAAAATTTACGAAATGCACAAATTTTCTTTGAATTCTTTCAACATTATGAACGTGAGTTTTGTAGAAGGGCGACCAGACTGTGGCATTATATTCTATTAGGCTCCGAACAAGGGATATGTGTAACGGTTTTATGTTTTGTAACAATTAAAAGTTTTTAATTATTCATAATATAAATCCTAATGTTTTCATATCCTTATTTACAGTTTGTTGAATGTGGATCCATGAAGTCTAGATTCTTATCCACTATTGTGCCAAGATGTATTTCTTTATTTCATTTCCGTTACTCTTTCTAAATTTATTTCATTTATTGAATATGTAGTTGAAAAAAGGTTAACCCGTTTAATCACAGGAGACCATATTTGTCCCAGCTCACATAGGTCTCACAGAAATCGTTGTTTTTCCCTTACTATCATAGTCAGAAATGTGATCTAAACGGTATTGGAAAGAGAATACAACAAACTATATATTCAAATCTAAAAGAAAACCACAAAAAAAATAAAATTTACCCCTTTCTGAAACCAAAGTTTCCGATAGCAATTTGAAAAAAAATTATGGTACTTTGTGAATTTTTTAAGAATTTTTTTTACATGAAACGAAAAAAAGTGAGGTGACAGTAAGGTTTATAATTAATTTATCTAATAAAATAAGTATGTGTTTTATTTTTTTTCATTATCAGTAATTTTAGTTAGAAAAAAAAGTAAAGTGAGTCATTTTTAAAACTTTTTAAAGTTTTCGCAAAAAAAAATTATATTTAATAAAATACATAGTAATTTTTAATATAGAAATTTTAAAGCCTATTTCATAACCTTTCGAAAACAGTTTTTAGTTTTCGAATACGTTAACAAATGTTCCATTTATTTGGATTTTATTACAAAGCGGGAATATTTTTAGCCTCTGACAAAATACGCCAATTTTTTTTAGTTTTGCATTTAAATATAATTTGGCTATTTGTAATTCGTTCCGGGCCTGGGGTTGGGCAGCCTAGATTTAACATGTCTATATTATTATTTCTTATTACATTCTTAAAACTTCCAAATTTTCTAGTTTATAGTTTTGATAATGTATTAAATGTTTCTAGGTTACTCTGGTAATGGATATTACTGCATGGATATTGATGAGTGCCTTTATGGCAATGGTGGTTGCAGTGTTGCTCCTCGCGTTCAATGCATAAATACCATGGTAATTATATATTTTATGAATACCTATCACAAATCAAATGTTGATGAGCGCGGAAAAACATTTTTTTTCAGTCATCAACTCTTGTGGGTTTTATACAATATATTGAATCACTTCTATTACTTATCATAGAGTGAAACTTCAATTGAAATATTATAATTTAGTCCAATTTATGTGAAATGTTAAATTGTTAAATAAAACAATATTAAATCAATGTTCAATTTAATAACTCAGGTACGGGGCATACGTCATTCCTATGTCTACCTACGTTAAATTGTCATGAAAACAAGCTTATGTGCCCTAGCGGTTAAACAATAAATTTAAAAAAATAGCCCATTTATAAATATAGAAAATGGAATATTAACCAATCGAATAATGGCTACCCAAATTTAGGTAGCTTTTTTAAAAAATAAATTAACTATAAATTTAAAGATGGTTAATAATTTTTTTTAAATTTGGGATAAACGATGGAATCTAGGTGGATTCGTTGGCTTTAAACCACAGTAAACAGTTCATTTGTTTCCGTAAGAGTGTTAGGAGGTATGATATTTATTAAAATTGAATGGGTCCTTTCATAATACCCACGGCAAAGGCAAGGCCATGGCAATATCATGTGGCATCTCATTGATTTGAAACGAATGTCAGATAAGCAAAAAAAATATTATTTTCTCTTTAGAGGAAGAGGACATACGTCCATTGTTTATCTCACTTTTATTTGAGTAAGCGAGAGCTGCAGCATCATTGCGATAAGGAACAAAAGTTTTTTTGTGCTGTTGCCGTGCCGTAACCGTAGGAATTATAAAAGCTTCCAGTGGCTGAAACGAAAACCGATCACCCAGAAATCCCCATCGCTCGTTTGGTTATCTGGAAAAAAAATTTAAATAAGTCACCTTTTTTCATAGTTTTTACCATAATAATTTTAAGCAAAATGCAGTCTTTTAACTAAGTTTATATATTTTCAGGGTTCAAGTACCTGTGGCGAATGTCCGCCTGGATTTAGCGGCAACGGTATTACTTGCACCTACATGGGAGTTTGCTCAATAAATAATGGAGGCTGCCATCCATTGGCAAGTTGTGTTGCAAACCCAGGTACATATTCATTTATATTATATTTTGTCGATGTAAGTTCAATATGAGCCAATAATTTAAAAATACATTTTTTGGCACTTTTGGTTAAACGCCACAAGCCACGTTGATTAGTGCTTTCAAATTTAGAAATTGACCAATAAACTGCTTATTTATATGATACTATTTACCCCCGCCAAATTTCATTTTTTTTTTGTTGAAATTATTTATTTAGGTTAAACCAATTTACTGAGAAAATAATTGTGACAATAGATTCTCTATTGTATAAAAATACATTTTTTGGCACTTTTGGTTGAACGCCACAAGCCATGTTGATTAGTGCTTTCAAATTTAGAAATTGACCAATAAACTGCTGCACTCATCGATTCTAAAGAAGCAAGCAAGACCGTGTGTATCCCTAGATCCATTATTGCAGATAAAATTCAAATATTGTGAAAAACTAATTTTTTCTTAGACCCAAACAAAAGCAAAAAAATATTGTAATACACTGCCTGTATATTTATTTTTAATCCTTTTTACTGAAAAAATTGTAGTTTTTGAAGTAAAACTTCTTTAGACATGATATGAAAAGTAATTCAGATGTTTTACGGACGGAAGTAACGTTTTCAAACGGAAATGACATTTGGATATCGGTACAATTACTGCCATCTGTGTTTGATTTTATTTTAAAAGGTTCACTAGAATATTTTTATTATTTTCCGAAACTTGGATGAAAAATGAACAGCGAATCTATATTCTTAATTTTTATTGCATTTCTCAATACAAGCGACGTATACGTTATGTATCATTCATCTCTACTTACTAAGATTAGATGCACTCATTTTCTCTCCCTCCTGAACATATTGACAAATGATTCTTCCTCATTATTTTTCATTATTTTTCTTTATTTTTGTTAAATAGCCTATTATCTATCATCGAAGAAGAAGATATCCCTAATAATCTTAACGAAAATATCAAAAAAGAACAAGACACAGAAAAATACAAGATAATGGTCGCAACTGATACTCGAACCCAGAACCTCTCGTCTTACCGAGACAAACGCCATTCCAATTAGGTCACTGCCACCAATTATTTAAACGTCATAATTGTCAATCTCATATTACAATTTTCAGAATTAACAATATTATCTTCGAGTAATTTTTTTCCATATTATCGGCAGCTACCTTTTTCATTGGAAACAAATCTTCTGTGAATGGGTTTGTAACTTAGATAGTGTCTCTGATAAATATATCTAATTTTATTTACATATATGGAAAACCTATTGAAGTTTAGTGGTTCTGGGTTCGAGTCAAAGTTGCCTTTTTTAACGTTGCCTTTATCTTTTATTTTTATTTTCCTGTATCTTGTTATTTTTCATATTTTAAGCCTTTTTTAACATTGCCGTTATCTTTTATTTTTCTGTATCTTGTTCTTTTTCATATTTTCCTTTAGATAATTAGTGTTATCTTCTTCTTCAATGATATATTATATTGATGGGAATAACCTTCAAAAGTTATAAAAAGAGAGTTGTTTTAATAAAAGTTGAATAGTCAATTAACTATTGGAAATAATTAAGCACATCATCAACATGGAATATGAAAATTGAACATGAACTTTGCAGCGATAAGCTCGACGTACGTGCGTTGCCGCTGCGGTGCTGGCTATACGGGGCTCGGCTATGGTCTGAACGGCTGCTCCCCAGTGGACCCCACCGTCTCCACACCTCCCCCCGGCGGCTTCCTCTCTGTGCATTGCCAGCCCAACCCCTGCCAGCATGGCACCTGCCACGATATCCCCGAAGGATACCTCTGCATCTGCAACCCTCGCTATACCGGTAAACCAATCTTTCACATTTTAGGAGTGTTCAAGTTTTTGTGGTTAGTTTTATCCAGGCCTTGACGGCGGATGGATCTGCTCACCAACTGTGTTGCGGCTAGATCGGGAGAGGCCGTTTGAGAAAGAGGCTCTACAGCCGGACTCTCTTGACCCCGCTTTATGCTCTGCAAAAATGCTTCAGGTACAACATTGCTGAACATACTCCCCCTGGTCTTCTGTTTTTCTTAAAAAACAGGTTTAACATAGTTTTTATTAATATTATGTTAATACTCTGTGTAGAATAGTGATATGTCTGTATTTTATGTTCGGCATGTTAATATGTTTAGTAAATTAAAATATATATTTGTACATGTAGAATATTTATACTCTTATGTGTGTAGTCTATTTATGTGTAGTATGTTTATTTGTGTAGTTTATTTATGTGTAGTGAATCATCAATATTCATCAATCTTATTTAGTTTATTTTGTACATATGTACAAATTGTTTTGTACAAAGTTTTATTGTAAGAGTGTTTAATTTTTAATGAAACATTACCTTTATTTTTATTGATCCTTTTTTCAAACAGGAGCAAACTGTGAGCATCTCAGGAATCCTTGCTCTCCCAATCCATGCTACAACTCGGGAACTTGTATATCTGATATGGCTACAGGGGGTTACAGGTGTGAATGTACCAATTATTACACTGGCACTACTTGCGAAGCACAGACATCTAGTAAGTTCATTTGAATTTTTTTATTTATTATTTTCTACATATTAATATTACGAAGATATTGTATGTTGTTTTTCACACAAGGAATTCTGTGTTGTGGAGAACAATCTTCGATTTTTCAGTTTTGTTGTATATTGTTGTGGTTTTGTAATGAAGTTTGATTCTGTAGTGTTTATTTTCTGGATAAAAATATTTATGATTGTTGAGTGCTGGATTACAGATTGGTACGATGTTTTTATTGTTTACTTAATATGGTCAATATATGTGCGGGTGGGAAACAACTTATTATGGTTAAAGTTGATTTTCGTAGGTTCCTTTATGGTGCTAATGGGTCCATAAAACAAATTATTTTATTAAGTTGGGAAAAAAAGCTTTTCATGTGTGTAAAATATTTTTTTTATTTTACAGGTTGTGGTGGTATCCTAGAAAAACAAGAAGGCAGTATTGTGTACCCGGAAACAAATTTGTCATCTTCCTACAACCACAACTCAAAGTGCGCTTGGGTTATTTTGACATCTCCAGACAAAGTCCTAAGTATTACTTTCTCAAAGTTCAATTTGGAACAGGGAGTTGATTGCCTCTATGATTGGTTACAGGTTTGTTTATAATTTATAAAACTTGGCTTTGTCCGAGATTTCAACACTTTTTTTAAATGTACACTTTAAATATATATAAATTTTTGCCACAGAAACCTAGTTTCAAAATTAACATTTCATTAACTACTCGATATAGACAGAAACTTGTGGAGGGAATTGGTAAAGCTACTAATGGGACACCGCCATCTCAGGAGACACTTGCAGATATTGGAAGTGGAAACACCAGTAGTAATGTGAAGAGGATGAAGAGACTCCAATTCACTTACGGTGCCAAAGTCCTGCCCTGGTGAGAACTAGGCTCAGATACCTGGGGAGACTGTACTGTAGAACCAGAAGACATTGCCACATATCCAATGACAACCCTGGTGAACATTATTAAAGGAACTGGGTTTTTGTTAAAGGATTGAGGTAAAATGGGAGATACGAGTAGCACAATGTGCCTATGGCCTAAGTGCTCACGGAAACTATTCATAATCCGTCTCTGCCTTAAAATAAATTTCATTAGCAATCTTTCATTCGTTTAATTTTTTTATTATTTCAGATTCATGATGGTAGAAACTCAGCAAACCAAATAATTGGCCGGTATTGCGGCAACACTCTTCCAAATGGTGGGAACATAACTTCCACCCACAATGTTTTATATTTGTGGTTCCGGTCGGATCACACCATCAATAATGACGGCTTCGCCCTCCACTGGACGAGCATAGATCCTGTTTGTGGAGGAGAGATCCAGGACAAGCAGCACGGGATCATCACTTCCCCAGGATCCCCCGGGAAGTATCCCCCAAACAGGGATTGCTATTGGAAGATTATTGCACCAATAAACAAAAGGATTCAAATACACTTCTTCACAATGCAACTTGCAGACAATAACAATGACTGCAACACTGACTATTTAACAGTAAGTTAAACATGTTGTCATAAAATATAATATGGGGGTGGGTTTAGCAGCAGAACTATTTATTGGATAACCAACATCTCTACCATAGGTCACCCCAAGTGGGTCGCTACATTTGGTATCTTTGGTTTGTCCGTCTGCCTTCTTGCCTTTGAGAGAAACTGGTTGACAGAGGTCCTTTGGCATCTGCATCCGGACTCTCTCGACCCATCGCCTTGCACCGCAATTGGAGGGATGGATTCATCCATCCGTTGTTCCTGAACACATTTATCAGATTCCTACCCACCCCTCTTACTTTTTTTCTTCTCAGAACTTCCTCTCCTTCCTTTCTTTAAAAGACTCTCCACACAGCATTCCCTATTATTTTTCACAGGGCCGCTTTTGTGGAGCTAATATAAAAAAAATCATAATTTATTACAACTGGAGAAAAATATTTAACTGGAGTTATTTTTCTTGTGGTGTGTCCACTGCGCTGATATTACATAGAAGTGTAATCTGTACCGATTGTGAAAGATATTGTCAAAGATTGATAAGTGAAAAAAACTGATGTCACCATTACATAAATACCTTTTGCCTTTTAGGCCTCAGAGAGTGCAATGTAATTTAGTGCTGTTGACCAGCGTGATTTAAACAGCTCGCTTGTCGAAACGTATACCCGGTTTCGAAATTGACCTGCCTACTATCTCCTTCCATCGCTTTTATTAAAACTGCTTTTTGTAATATCTTTTTACAGAAAAAGTATGATTAACTGATTTCTACGATGTATTATTTCAGATATACGATGGCGCCTCTCAAGATGATGTTGTTTTAGGCAGCTATTGCAACACAACCAATCCTGCTCCTGTACTGACTTCTGGTCCACATGCCCTCGTATACTTCCATTCTGATCCTACAATCAATGACAATGGTTTTCAACTTTCTTATGCTGTTGTTGATGGTAAGACTAACCTGTATTTAAACAGAAACTTTTATGTGTATACTTAACAATGAATTAGTTGCAGGGTCACATTTATCCGGTATAAAAATTGATGGGTTCTAATATTTCTATTTTTGATACTGACAATTCGTGGTGGAACTCCGTTATAATAATATAGTAATACAAATATAAAACTTATTTCTACTTTAATTTATTTGACCGTAACCAGTTTCAGCCAAGGCCTTCCCAAATAACCAAGTGACGTAAAACAAGCAGTCAAATTGATTGAAAAACGCATTTTGGTGAAATTTAACATAAGTAACTGTTTTTAGTCTAACTATGTACCTAGCCTTGAAACAGACGCCCTATAAGACTGGTAGTCAAATCCTAAGTTACGGTCAAATAAATTAAAGTTGAAGTAAGTTTTATATTTGTTTAATTATATTATTAAGATTGGTTCTGTTCCATAGTGCAAGAGCTAAATTTAAGTGGTCTTCTATCAAGTAAGAATAGTATTGTGCATCATGGCAGAGAGTGGCAATAAAAGAAGTTGATGAATTACCGTATCCTTATTATGTAGATAGTAGTGTGTATGGATCAATATGGGATGCATAACACATATGTCACATCACGGTGGGATGTGGACCTGTGCTCGACGAGCGGCAGGCAGAGACTTGATGATGTTGTTGTGGTCAACCGGCGGTGAAGATCACATATCTTCCTGGTCCTCCAGTGAGATGTTTAGTGATAGAATTCTGTTATTCCGTTGTCGGCGGATTAGCGAGAGTATTAGAAATTTATACAATTGTATTTTGTTTTAAAGGTATACCTGGCTGTGGTGTGATTTACATGCAAGATAGGGGGGAGATCACTCCGCCTAAACGCAACGGGGAATATGTATCAAACGTGGCATGTGAATATAAAATCACATTACCACCAGGAACAAATATCAGACTAACTTTTCTCGCTTTCGATCTTGAAGAATCATCCTCTTGTAGCTTTGATTATGTGGCTGTAAGTATTTTTCTTTTAAAAAACTAACCTAATTATTATCACTTATTAAACAAAAGAATATGAATTTATTTTAATTATTTTTTCTAGGTTTATGATGGAGAATCAACAGATTCTAATTTGATTGGAAAGTTCTGTGGAAAAGATATACCTGCTACAATTGTATCGTCTACAAACAATTTAATGATTGCATTCAAATCTGATTACACACTTACCGGAGAAGGATTTCGAATTGAATATGAAATTGGTAAAATATAAAGAAAAACATAATTATAATTGAACAATAATAATAATTTATAATTTATTTGCGCAAGTTTACAATATTATTTAATTTTTATTAATTTCTTTTTTAGTTTGCCACAAACTTTTCACAGAAAGTGCTGGAATCATCAAATCTCCCGGTTACCCAAATATTTATCCCAATGACAGAAAATGTACATATTTAATTAGTCTACCTATTGGAAAGGCAATATATTTCTCATTCATTGACTTTGACATAGAGAAAACAAACTATCCAGTTTGCTCATATGATAATATTAAGGTACAAACTATGTATTTATTTCTTCAAATTTTGCAAATTCACTTTGTGGCACCATTTTATTAATGACAAATTAAAACACTTTGTTTTTACCACGATAATCTTCGATAATGTTCTGAGGAAGAGAACATCGTTCTCGAAACATGTCGATGTGTTAAAATAAAGATTATCGTGGTAAAAACAAAGTGTTTTAATTTGTCATTATGTATTTATTGTTTCATAATCATTACTTTTCTAACCCCTGGGAATCAGCCTGGGTTCCATCAACAGATTAAGGTCCTCCTACAGGTATTATGCCCGCATGATGCACACTGTACGGGTGGAGCCTAACAGACTTGGATTGGTGTTATTGTGATGCAGTGCCGGTTACCCAGAACATAGTTGAAGGAATGACAATTCTGCTATCATTATAATTGAATATTTCATTAAATTTCAGATGTATGATGGAGATAATAGTAATTCAACTTTAATTGGAACCTACTGTGGGAAAAATGACGTTAAACCGGCAGATTTTGTATCAACTCATAATTATCTCTATTTTGAACTAAACACTGATAGTTCGGTTTCTGGCACCGGCTTCATGGCAAATTACTCATCAATTGACAAAGGTTCGTTCTTAAGTACATGAAATATAATACACTTTACAGCCTTACATATTATTTATATTTGTACGAACATATTATGTTGTAATAACATATTATGTTCATACAAATTTAATTTTAATTTAAGTGATAAATAAATAAATAACCTGTTATATATTGTTGAATTACAATATTATGTATGTAAGAAGCTCTTTGATTACTGTTTTCAGAATGTGGAGGAATTCTAAAAGAATTATACGGAAACATAGAGTATCCTGATACAAAAAAGAGTGCAGTTTACAGCAATAACATGAGATGCATTTGGGTGTTGTCGGCTCCTCCCGGATATGTTATTCAAATGCATTGGATGACATTTGATTTGGAGAAACTGAACAATTGCTACGGAGACTATGTGGAAATATATGACAACAATACTCTTACTCATGACTCGGAACTTTTAGGAAGGTGAGGGTTATTTTTGAATACATTAATTTATTTACTACATTCTTCTTATTGTGGGGTTCAGCCTGATGTCTAAACATACAATGAAATTACAAACTTATAGACAGATCATAAAGTATGTAAACGCTTCCCGGTCCTATAATTATTTCATTCAAACATACATATGCTTTGAATTTCTTTCAAATTAAGAATGTTTCTGGAAGCGTAAGTGTGTTTGCTGCTTAATATGTTTATATTAATTTTGTGAAACAATAACATGTCTACAAGTT
Organism: Limnephilus auricula; assembly: GCA_951813805.1. Lineage (NCBI taxonomy): Eukaryota > Metazoa > Arthropoda > Insecta > Trichoptera > Limnephilidae > Limnephilus > Limnephilus auricula. The sequence goes on from OX638391.1 coordinate 37,617,116, forward strand.
TGCCATTGATTCTACCTCTTATTATATTGACTACTCTACTTATGGAGTTTGCCCAGGAATTGTTTCTACGTTGAGTCCCATAGACCTAGAAAAATGTCAGTGATGAGAATATCTTTTTCCGACTTTTTTACATTTTCTAATTGTTATTACTTTAATTGGTTAGATTCTGCGGTACTACCATTCCTCCATCACTGACCAGTCTCACCAATATGATTACTGTCATGTTTCGATCAGATGAATCCCTCATTTCAAACGGATTCTCAATGTCATACATGTTTATGGAATCACGCAAAGGTAAAATATTTGTTATTCTCTTTTAGGAATAAACTGAATCAACGTTTAAGTTAACAAAAGTACAATATGATAGTTTGTCTTTCCTATGTTTATTGATTAATGTATTGTTCTGTTGCTTTTTTCTTATTAAAATTTTTATTGCAGTATGTGGAGGAACATATATGAAGTCTCACGGTGTCATCACCTCCCCGGGATGGCCCAATGTGTACCCGTCAAAAAAGGATTGCAAATGGATTATTAAAGTTCCAGAAGGACACCAAATTATGCTTAATATATCTGAATTTCAATTGGAAGCCCATTCCAACTGCTTCGGAGACTATTTGGAAATAAGGTTTGTTTTGTTTATTTATACTGGGTTTTTACAGTTGTTCGCACTTACGTGAGAACAATCCAGTACAATTACAATTACATACAATTACCAAAAATCTACAATTACATACATTTAAATACAAATACACAAAATTAGAAAAACAGAAACATCACAAATTAAAATACAAAATTATATACAAGCTCACTCAATAAGAGGCAAGAGACATAAGAAACACGAGAGGCATGCATAGAGAGACAATTGACACAATGTAATTAGTTAAACATATTTTTTTAACAGCCTCAAAACTTTTTTTCGGAATTTTTCTGAAATTTCTGTGTATCTAAATAATATCTGAGCCTGCAAGTTACGAAGGTTTTGTGTGAGGGTTATGAGGTTTCAATATTGGGTAATATAAATAAATAAATTCCTCCTAGACATATATCTCAGGACCTACATTCTTCAGTTTAAATACCATTTTTTTAGACCATTACTTAATAACTAGTTTTGTTCTCTTTTCATGTAATTATTATAGGATATTGATTAATGTTATTAATTTTCAGGAATGGTGGCTATGAAAATGCCCCATTAATAGGAAAGTTTTGTGGTACTGAGATTCCACCGACAATACCGTCTATGACAAATTCTCTTTACCTCAGTTTCCACTCTGATATATCACGAGTATACAGCGGCTTTAAAATATCGTGGGACAGTACAGCAACAGGTTAAATGATCAACTTACTCCCAAATATAAATATTTACCTTGGTTCAGCATGCTATACCGTGAATGTAACATATACCAAATTATTCAGGAGAGAGAAAAAAAAAAAACATTTTTCTAGCAAAATCAGATAAGGCACGTACTGTCCAAAAAAACAAAAATTTTAACAAATATCTGGTATTTGGTGGATGAACATACTCGAAGAAATGATTAATGGCATTAAAATATAGACATCTTTTGGAATAATTGTCACATTTGCGGTATTGCATGCTAAACAATCAACCATGAAAAGGTGAGATATTCCATAGTCTAGTATTCGGAAGGATCAAGCACACAGCTTTTATAAACTTTCCTCTTTTTAGAACATAATGTTAGTTCCAAAAAAAAGATTTTTTTCATTTCAAATCATCATTGTTTATGCAATGAAATATATTAAAACGCTCAATTGGTTTTTCAGGATGTGGGGGTATCCTGACAAGCTCTCGTGGTAGTATTATTTCACCAAATTATCCCCAAAAGTATGGACATAATGCAGAATGCTACTGGAAAATATCCACCAGTGCTGGATCCGTTATTGAAATTGTCTTTGCAGACTTAGAATTGGAACCACATGGGCAATGCCAGTTTGATTATGTAGAGGTAGGTTTTTGGAAACAATTTAAACATCCTAACTAATATTATAAATGCGAAAGTGTGTTTGTTTGTTTGTCCTCTTTTGTACATACTCTTGTAGTTAAATATTCTATGAAAGCATTGCTTTGCAATTTTTTATTATGCTGGATATTTTTGTACATATCTGGAAGCGAATTATATGGTGTATAGGCAATATAGTTGAGAGATTTTATCCCATATTTTGTAGTGTGTTTGAGGAACGCAGATTTTATTGTTATTTCGAGTATTTAGGTTGTGGATGTCTCGATTGAAAAGTGGCTTGATGTTAGTGTGAGTTGATTGTTGGGTAATTTGTAGGATGGTGCTTATGATTGATGATTTAACTACCTATTCTAATTACATCTGTTGAGAGACATTGAAACTATATATATATATATAAATTTGCAAATACTACAGGCACTTTAAATAAAATTATGTATAAATTTTAAACATAACGACTTCATTGACCACAAAAGTTTCGTAAATCTTTACTATTACTTGGTAATGTTATAAATAAATACTGTTTTTTTCTTCTTTTTCATGCAGCAATGGTGGAGAGAGAATATAAATCTCATATCACTACTGTACGATCAACTTGAGGGGGTATGGTAGCTAACACATACCTCCAATGCAGTTGATCACGCAGTGGCTGTATGGTGGTTAGTCATTGGAATAGGATGATGGAATAAACTAATTTATCATATTTTTTTTGTATTTAATCTTTTATTTGTAAGCATTTTCCTTTGCATAGATTTTCAATGGCGACTTCAATACTCCTAAGTCAAGCCTGGGGCGGTTTTGTTCACATGCGTTGAATCCTGGATCCATTGTGTCAACAACAAACAACGTGTACATTAAATTCCGCACTGATAGTTACACTGCGGGACATGGCTTTATGATTAACTACAATACAGGTGATTTATATATTCTAAAATTCTGTATTTATTGTGTCGTCGTAAATGTTTTTGTCTGTTCATTTAGTATTAAGTTTTAACCTATTGTATCCATTTTGTACTTTCTGTTGAAAAATTATAATTTTTTTTTTCAGTTTGTAACAGAAATGTAAGTGGAAACAATGGTGTCATAGAGAGCCCAAATTTCCCCGCTCCCTACCCGGACTTCACAGACTGCACCTGGAGAATCGTAGTTCCCCGAGGAAACAAAATCAATATCACTTTCAGTCATCTTGACTTGGAAAAAGGATTTCAATCGCTGATAGACGGTTTCGCTGCCCAACCCAGAAACAGACTTATTATCAGGAGAAGATTTAATTTGTCTAACATATCAAATGCCTCCTGCAACTATGACTATGTTCAGGTATAAATATTCTACATAATATAAGTTCTATAATCTCCTGTCACTATTGTTTTCTCACTGAGATTGTTCGAATCATCCATTAGCGCTAATTATTTTTTATTCCTATGTAGCAATGAATTATCATTTTTAAAAATTTAAATAATAATAGTAATTGAAATATCTCAATGTTATGATGTGCCTTTATTCTCCTAGAGAATGTCTTAGTTTCCAAGTGATTATCAGTGAAGAAAAAAGTGGATTGTGCTTTAAAAATAGTAAAACTAAAAAGAAAATCATAATTCATTGCAATAAGAATTATGTTCTATCAAAAAAATTATTTTATCAGACTGTCTTCTGTAATCACACAGTCAAATTTGATCAAAATGATAATTTAATATAAATAAGTACGATTACACTACTTTCAAAACATGAGTTAAATGGACTTTTCAACATTCTGCCTCTGAGAAAATCTTCTAAAAATTGTTATTTCTGTCGTACACCGCCAATCTCGAATCCAAGAGCAAAACTTATTTTTCATCTTATTCTTTTAAAAGTATGGGTACGTTTTAAATTCATTACAATTCATTAATAGGAAAGCAATCTATAATAATTTGAGATTGTAAACAAACTGGGCCTCACATTTTCCCTATTACTTTTTGTATTCCTATTTCATAACTCTTTTTTAAATATCTTCTTTGCACTGCGACCACCATATTTATCAACCATTTTTTTAAGTCTTAAAATCCTTAAAACAATCTCTTTTAAACAAAATTACACAGCTGTCATATGAACTCCGACTAAATAAATAAACTCCGCCACTCACAAGTCAATGAACTCCGACCACACCAGCCCCATCTGCTTGGAACTTTCCAGAATACCTGCCACTCTGACAATAATAAATTACCGTTTCACTTTATTAGATATACTATTACAATTTAATTTTTAAATGTTTTTAGTTGAAAGATGGAAAAGATGTCAATTATACAAACAAATATTGCGGAAATACTATACCTCCACTATTTCGATCTACTGACAACAATGTCTTTGTTCATTTCCACGCTGATCATTTCCATCATCTATCTGGTTTCCGTCTAGAATGGATTGTTGATGGTAAGAATTTTTTTTATTGGTAGTTGCAATCAAATAGTTAAACTCTCAGGCCTCGAACAAGGCAATAAAATCCAAATAAATTGAATATTTCTGAACACATCTGAAAACTTAAAACTCTTTTTGAAAGAAGATGAAATATGCTTTCAAATTGTATAACTCAAAATAAAAATATAATTTTAAAAATACAGTAATTTTGAATGCAAACATAAAAAAGTTTTAAAAATGGCTCACTTTACCTTTTTTCTAATTAATATTAGGGATAAAAAAAAACAATTTAAAGCACATATATACATGTTTTATTAGGCAAATGTATTATAAACGTAATCGTTAACTCACTTTTTTCCCATTTCATTTAAAAATAATTAATAAAAAATTCCCAAAGTTTCATAATTTATTTTTTTGTATTGGGGTCGGAAACTTTGCTTTCATAAAGGTTTACATTTTAATTATTTTGTGGTCCTATAAGACCTAGTTAAATGAATATTTGAACAAACTTGAAGAAGTTTTACACTTTTTTAATAATTTTTCTATTACTTTAAGGTTGTGGTGGTAATCTCTACCATCCATTTGGTACAATCACCTCACCAGGCTATCCAAAATTCTATTCAGACGATACAGACTGTGAATGGGTGATACAGGTTGATCCAGATAAATCAATTGAACTAAGGATCAATGAAATTGATATGGAAATACTAGAAAATTGCAAGTTTGACTCTTTAACCGCTTACAACGGTCCAACCGTCGACTCACCAGAACTTGTCAAACTTTGTCATTCAACTAAAAATGATCATTCGATTATTACATCAACTGGAAATTATATGTTTATCAAGTTTATGACGGATAATTCGTATTCTGGAAAAGGTTTCTCTGCTTCGTATAGATCTGTAGCAAGTAGTAAGTAATGTATTTTTATAATTATTCATGAATCATAATATTTGTAATGTATCATACATAATCAGTCTGTGTTCAGTTCTCACATTGTTTGATTTGTCTATGTTATATTATGGTCACTTAGTGTCGTTTACAACTGATGCCGAAGATAGCCGAAGGCAAAGTCATTATTTTGTGAGAGCTCTTCAGACCACAACTAGCTTCCCAGTTAAAAGGCCGAGTATCTATTTAAACATTACTTGTTTAGTACGAAATAATAATAAACAGTCACTGTGATCTAAAAGAACTTATAAGGCTTTTAATCAATACAGAGTACTGAGATGCTGGCCAGTACTAATAAAACATTATCCCCCTTACTTATAATCGTAGTTTAACTAATATGCGTCGTAACAGTGAAAAACTTGACTTATTATCACTGCCTGTGTATGGTTTAGACGGCTTTAAACCAGGTTTAAGGCCAACTTTACAAAACCAATGATGAGTCGGCGGATACCACAATTATAAGTGAGGGGGAATGTCTCTGGAGAGGACCACAATAAATAAAATAAAATGTTAGTGAATAATTTGGAACACATAATTGCATTCAATTTTTTTTTTGTTAAATGAATACTTCAAAGCTCCATAGTTCATTTTGGAAATGATGTTGTGAACTGAAAACAGTTGCACTGACCTAGAAATTTTATACTTTTTTATTTTTTTTTTATTCTTCATTTGAACACTCGCTAAACTAAAGTGTTTCTAAATTTTAAATATTTCTTCCATCAAATCAAGCAATCCAACCAAAACATGGTGGAGTGTACTACATAGTGTATGTATTTTTGGTACTATGAATGCCTAAGAATAAAATTCAGTGTTTTATGGTTAATAATTTTTATTTTTAGAGTGCGGAGGGCTGCAGAAGAGTGTAAAAGGAATTATTACATCACCAAATTATCCAAATAACTATGATAACAATATGGAATGTTTGTGGATTATTGAAGTTCCCGCCACTCACATAATCAATTTAGCATTTGTCGATGTGGATATTGCCAAGTCTTGGAACAGCAACTGTTCTGACAGAGTAAATGTAAGATACATTATCTATAAATTTTTCAATTTTTGTTTTGCATTTTTTAATTATTATTTTTTTACATTAGTTCCACACAGGAGGCCTTGAGGAAAATAATTCCCCTCAAGGCCTATGTCATCTTTTGGATGCTGTGTGGAGGATCTTTTGAGGAAAGGAAGGAGATGAAGTTCTAGGAAGAAAAAAGTATAATGGGTGGGTAGGAATCTTGGGGTCAGTGTTTCAAGGAGTGATGGACATTTAAATCTATTCCTCCCACTGCATTGCAATGGAATGTTTCGAGAGAATCCTGCATCCACCGCCAAGATCTGGACCTCACCCCATGCATCTCCGCTAAGGCACATAGCTAACCACTTGGGGTGACCTATGGAAGTGGGGTTGGTTATCCAATATAACGGTTCCCTGAGCGGCGTTTCCCATACCCGCCACCAAAATTAGTATTATTAATTATATATATTGTAGAAAAAAAAATGAATTCTTTACTTTTTATTTTATATATTCCAGATATACGAAGGAGACAAACCGGATAAAGAGGCATCTTTAGGCAGTATATGTGATAGCGATAGCAACCAATTTATAAGTAATTACACCTCCAAAGGGAACAAGCTTTTAATTGAATTCAAATCTGATAACAGAGAAGCATCGAAGGGATTTAAAGCCGTATATAGCATGGTAAATTAGTGTAATACATATTTCATTTTCCAGTGATACCATTTAATTTACACACATTAAATGTACACATAATTTTTGGTTTTCAAGGCATGCGGAGCAAGGATTGTAACCAATTCAGAAGGAACTATCTCATCCCACACTGGCATGAACATTATAGAGCGCATGGATAATTGTACTTGGATTATAGTTGCTGAAAGACCTGGTAAAAACTTCCTAACAAATCCGTTCTCTCTTTCCTTCTCAGGGAGATTAATATGTTATGTTGCTCAATTAGTGGACCCAGACAGCATACACAGTACATGACACACTTCCGACAATTATTTCCTTGCGAAACATCACTGATAAACAGCCTTTCATCTTCCTTACACCTAATTATTGTATTTGGCGAAAAAGGGGCAACAAGTGTGTACGGTGTTTAAGTTTATCGTCGTTGCATATACAATATGAACCATGTGATACTAAGTACCCTCTGAGATAATCGATAAAAACTGTTTAAAAAAATAACAAAATGGAAAATAACAATTCTATTTATGGACAAAGTAGGTAAAATATATTTCGTTCATTATAAGAATATATTTATGGCAAACATTATTTATTTTATGCCAGAAAATTGAATTTTATTGCGTTTTTCTCATATGCTTCATATTTTTATGCATAGTTTTTTCACATGGTTCATATTCTATACACAGTTTTCGTTATTATTTAAATACCATAATAATGTCAAAATATTTAATTTAAATTTATTAAAATTTGACAGCTGGGCATCACAAAATGATGTTTATAATGTACATACCAAGGCAATTGATTTGCAGAGGATATGACTTTTATTTTTTATCATGTACTATTTTGATTGTCTTCACATGATTTATTTTCTACCGCCTTAAATATTAGATATTTTTACATGGCTCATATTGTAGAAGATAGAGAAAAAGAAAGAAATATAACTTTATATTTAACTCATATTCATCAAAATCGTCACATTGTTCATATTAAATATGCAACGATGTTATATTTTATGACAATTTCCACCATTGTTGTAAAATGAGTTAGATATGGCGATGGATAGAGAAACGAAAAGACTTACTAAAGACACCTACAGGTTTGGAGCATGAATGACAGTAACCCGTATATTTTTGAATGTGTACATGTATTCAGTTCTGCAACAAAAATGGCTATCTGCATTAAAAATTATAGGGTATCAAAAATGACAGTATCTCTTTGGGCCAATCAAAGAGACAGAAGGAAAGCGGCAATCTCCATCTATTAATTGAAGATAACTAAATATTTTACCATTTAATCGCAATAAAATATTAAAGCAGTGTAACTAACGGAAACAATTAATAACAAAAATTATGCTTTATATCATAGCACGGCAAAAGAACTAAAAAGACATTTTTTTAATATAAAAATGAAAATAATTGGAGATTGCCGTCTTTTTTTCAACACGCCTCATATTATCGAAAAATAAAAGGATTGGTTTTTTAAAAAAAAAATATTTTTCATTTCAAATTTGACATGTCATCACGTCTTCCATCATTTCAAATACGAAATAGGTTGTTTCAACTCCAAAATAACGTTACTTAAATTTGAAAATTTCACTCAGTGTTCCCTGCCGAATCACAATTCTGAAGTCTGCGCATGCGCCTCCCATCACATTAAAGCTAACCTGTTGAATCAATAGATTTAGTACTCAATATGTTAGATATTTTACATTAATGTAGTTTTTTGTTTCATCTTCCAGATCAAAAGGTTACACTTACAATAACCCATATGGATATTTCAAGTGAGGACTCTGGTGATTGCGGATACCTGTATTTAGAAGTAAGTTGTTATAAGTAGCTAATGAAATTTACAAAGGGTGTTGTTATTGATAGAAATCTCATAAGTTTTGATGATCTGGCATTCTTGAGCGAAGAGGTGGGTATGGGTACAGCCGCCCCCAGGAATCACTCATTGGATAACCATTATCTCTGTCGTAAGTCACCTATGGCGAATGCGCCTTTCGATTGGCGGACGTTAGTTGAGGGAGACCTTTTGACCTCTCCAGAAGGACCCTCGAGAGAGCCTAGGAGGCTCGACATTGCCTAGCACCATAGTGGGAGAGATGGATTCACACTTCTGGGAACACTCACCCCAGATTCCTATGTACCCTTCAGATCTTGTTCCTTCCTAAAACTTACTCTCCTTCCTTTCCTATGGAGTTAACTTATTTTATTTTTTTTTAGTTTATAAAGCCCTTGTTTATATAATATATTAGAGAGTACCCGGCATGCATTGCTATGCCACACAAAGTGTTTGTGGTAATTCTGTTTATTGTAGTGTTTTTAGATACAAAATATTTTTGGTTTTTTCTGTCTGGTGTTAACTTTAACAGTTTTTAAGTTAACTTATTTATTTATTTTTAGTTTATAAAGCCCTTGTTTATATAATATATTAGAGAGTACCCGGCATGCATTGCTATGCCACACAAAGTGTTTGTGGTAATTCTGTTTATTGTAGTGCTTTTAAATATACAATATTTTTTTGTTTTTTCTGTCTGGTGCGTACACAAATAAATATGAAGGTTTTCCGACCTGTGAGCAGACGATATACAGCCGTCTGTAAGAAGTATGGATTTTCAAAATTTACCCCTGCTATCCCCTACCGTGACTTTGCAATCCCTCCGTTTGCCTCTCCCTCATCCCCCACCCTTCCGTTACCCCTCTCCTGTGTAAACTTCCCTATCTTTCGCTAACTCCCCTTTCTACGTTCCCATCTTCCCCTTCAAACGAAAACGGTGGTTAAACTAAACATATTCTAAAATTATCGAAGAAAGCAAACACTTTGTGGCTCGACATTATGCAAATAAACTGAAAATCTTTGTTTAAAATTTAAAACCACTCTATTTTATTAATGCACATCTCTACTGGTTTTGGATGATCTCAGCCTTCATTAGGACAATAAATATATACAGTTTATACTGGCGTTGCGTATATACCCGTGGCGAGGATTGAGATCAACCAAAACCGGTCGAAGTGTATACATAAAATAAAGTGGTTTAGTGGTTCCGTGGAAGTTTTTCCTTAAACAGTGGTTTAGTTTAGGCGTTCCCCTTACATCTTCCCCGCTTACCCTATCCCTCGTACTCCCTCCCACGAACCACTTTCTTTCGTTCCTCTCCCCCTCTCGGATTCCCCTAAGCCTCCCTACTTTTCTTGTATGAAATACACACCCTTTTTACTGTTTCCGTGTGAGACGCGTGGATTTTCCAAATTTACTCCCTGCTATCCCTTACCGCTTTCCCCTTTCGAGTGTCCCCTCCACCTTATTTTATTATTATTATTCCTCTCTTCCCTGCAGCTAAACTACATGAAACACCTATATTTTTCAAACTATTGTAATTTTTTTGTACAATTTTCAAAATGCCAGAGTGCACTTCTATATATAGAAAAATTGCAGGTGTACACATATAACAACTCACCAAAAATTTCATCACGATCGGTTAAATGGTATAGGAAATAATTTCATAAAGCTAGAGCAGTTTAGTGGATTTGGACAGTTGAAGAGGCATTGATATATTTTTTTGCACAAATAATGAAATTGTTACATTTTGTTTGATTCCAGATATTGAATGGTGACTCAGAAGATGCCCCTCAGATTGGAAAGTACTGCGGCAACCGGATACCGCCGGCAATTGTGAGCACTGGAAGTGCCCTCACCGTTGTTTCAAGATCTCGTTTCCAACAGAGAGGAACCTATGGCATTCACTACTCCGTTTTAACATCGGGTGAGCTAATTTTTATCTTCTTATATCTGCTGAAATTTTATGGAAATAATGCTATGATATCATCCCTGTTCTGGCGGAACATATTAGTTCTAGTAGAACAGGAGTTATACATGTAACTGTGATATTTCTCTTTATTTATTATTTGAAAACTATTGATGTACATATTTATGGTAAGTAAAACTGCAAAACATACTTTTAAATAGCTGTTGACCTAACCGTTATATATATATGTAATACTTATTTAAACTGTAGGCTTTTAGATACATTTGTTTTTCGTATGTTTCGCGTTCTCCAATGCTCTCATATTTCATCATCAGTGTTCCCTAAACACTTTTCTTTGCTCCACCAACAATATTAAGTAGCGATCTAATATATTTTTTCTTGTGTGTGTTTTTTTTTATATTTTAGCCTGCGGAGGTGAATTGACTTCAGAAGAGGGATTATTCTCATCTCCACAGTACCCAGATTCTTATCCTGTAAGTGTTGAATGCGTTTGGATTGTAGCAGCGTCACCAGGTATGAATAAAATTATGCAAAAACAATTTTTACTTTTTACTATTTTATTGCTTACTTTATATACATAAATATTTATATTTTCTTTTTAGGAAATCAAGTGACTTTAACATTTAATACCTTTGACTTGGATGAATCTGAAAACTGTGATGAAGATTTTGTGGAAATCCGTGAAAATAATTCCTCTGGCCCTATTTTGGGTAAGCGAACATTTTTTTAAATAATTTTTAGAAGTTATTGGATAAATTTTAATATTCCGAATGATTTATTTCTGATTTTGTTAAAACATTTTACAGGAATATACTGTGGAAAAACCATTCCAAGTAACACTACAATCGATAAGAAGTTATGGATAAAGTTCCGAAGTGACGAGGATGGAGTTGGTCTTGGGTTTACAGCTTTCTATTCCTACGGTAAATATGCATTAGTTTTACTTATTGCAATTAGAAAACACACTCTAGAGCTGTGGTTCTTAAACTTGTTGGAGGTACTGAACCCCACCAGTTTCATTTGCGCATTCACCGAACCCTTCTTAATTGGCGTGTCATCACGAATCATGTGAGTCAGGGGTGTGTCTTGACCTCCGTCAAACCCTCGAGACTGACTCATTGAACTCCTGGGCTTCGATCGAACCCAGTTTAAGAACACTGCTATAGAGTAAAGATGTACTTATCCAAACTTATAGACTGAAATATATGTTTGTGCACTTAAGCAAACATGCACTATGTAATTTATTGTTTTTAGTGCTTTAGTGATGCTTTCCTACTGTTTTAGAGCGAGATAATGATATTCAAGGACAAGACAGTGGACAAATTACGTCACCACTCTATCCCCGGCCGTACGTGCAGGAGGCAGAATTCAGTTGGAGAATAACCGTGCCCTTCGGGGGCTACATCAGCTTAACATTCAAAGAATTTGAAATCGACCAATTCTCATCCGAGTGCTACATCTCTCTAAAAGTAAGCTATTATATTTATTGTTATCGATATTTTATGGAAATCCATATCTATCTATGTATCAGATCAAGTATGTATTCTTGTGACAATTATACTATGGTCTTAGACTACATTCTGTTATAAATAGATTACACACCATTGTTTCTAATTTTAATGCTAATGTTGCTGATATTTTGAATATGCCTCTATTGAAGTAAAAAGCTATACTAATTTAACACTTAAGCGGTACATATTTTAACAAAGTCAGTGCATAACAGGTTTTTAGTTTTCTTTTAAAAAATATATATGTATATCGTCGTTGCGTATAGAATATGAACCATGTGATACTGAGTACACTCTGAGAAAATCGATAAAAACTGTTTAAAAAAATAACAAAACGGAAAATAACAATTCTATTTATGGACAAAATAGGTAAAATATATTTAATTTATTATAAGAATATGTTTATGGCAAACCTTAATTATTTTATGCCACATAATTGAATTTTAACACGTTTTTCTCACATGCTTCACATTCTATGCAGAGTTTTTGTCACATGGTTCATATTCTACATACAGTTTTCGTCATAATTATAATACCGTAATAAAATATTTAATTTAAATTTATTCAGACTTGACAGCTATAGGCATCACAAAATTATGTTAATATTATTTACATACCAAGGCAATTGAATTGTGTAGTGGTATGTAGAGAATATTACTTTTTTTTATTTTTTATTATGTACTATTTTGATTGTCATGGGTTATTTTCTATCGCCTTAAATATTTGATATTTTTACATGGCTCAAATTGTAGAAGATGGAGAAAAATAGAAGTAAAATAACTGTATATTTAACACATTTTTGTCAAAATCGTCACATTGTTCATAATAAATATGCAATGATGAAATGTAAATGACACTCATGCCTTTAATTCTAAATAAATTAATTATCCATAAGAACTCTAGCTGGGACTAGTTTAAGTACCTTCATGAATGTTGGGTAAGGTTTTTTTGTTGGTAACATGAACTATATACATTTATTTACTCTAAACATGAAATCAACTTTCAGATATTTGATGGATTCGATAACACCGCTCCTTTGCTGCTGGAGGCTTGCGGAAGTGAAGTACCTCAGCCAATAAAAACAACTTCTAACTTGGCGTACATCACACTTAATACTGATATTTATAACAAGGGAACAACCTTCCTCATTGACTGGATTCGAGTTGCAACTGAAGAACAAGAAGTTTATGAATCTGAAAGTACGTAAAAAAATAGGAAAAGATTGATTATTTATTTATTTTTCATGTTCTCCGTAAAACGTTTATACACCAATATATAATGGATATCAAATTAAAAAGGGCATAGGGGCAGTTTTACTATTTTGTGACAAATATCAAAAGATAGTTGTTGAACTGTTGATAAGTGACATTGAAAATGTCGATGGTCAATGCAGAATCTTTAAGCAGTTGAGTCGCTCTGTTTATTGGCGCATTCTGTTAGGCAGAAGTCCTCGCTTTCAGAGCATAAAAAAATGCATGGGATCTTCCACGTTTATACTCGATAGGGGCATATAAGTTAACTTCTTTTAATATAGGTGGATTGAGAGTACCAGAGATTAGATTTATTTTTTTTAAATTCCAAAATTTTTTGGCGGGCTTCTAAGGATTGAATTGAGCATTCCTGGGATGGAAACAGGAATGGATAGTATGTATATTCTCTCATATACAGGTAATGCAAAAACCTTTATGTTAAGTTTAAGATTATGTTAAGATTAAGATTACATTATTATGAATAATTAAAAGAAACAAACACTTTATAACATTAATGGAATATGCGTCCATTGGCAGGAGTATCCTTTCAAGTGGAAATTCTATTTTAGATTCCTTAGCAAATGTACAAAACCATTGCTATGAGTAATCCTCAAAAATCCATTTAGATACCCTAGTGGCGCTTGTTTGAAGAATTTCAAGTTCTGAACATTAGACAATTATACATGAAAAAATAATAATATATACTTATAAATTACATCACCTCTACCCATCTATCGAACACTCTGACGACACAAGGCATTCACGGAGTAATCCAATTGTACCAATTATAAACAAAACATTTCTCATGCAAAAACAGTTTTCATTCTCAGGTACAAAATTATACAACACTGTTCTTGGAAAACAAAAAGGCCAGACATTATCCGTGAATTGCTTATGGGTTGGCATCAAGAGTTATTAAAAAAATCAAAATTCTTACAATACTTGTACTTGGAAAACGAAAAGGACATTCACCGTTAATTGGTTAGGGATTGGCATCAAGAATTATTAAAAATCCAAATTATTAAAAATGTCATATACACCTAATGAACATCATTAACAGTTTGATTGATCTACTTGTAGGATGGGGCAGAGCAACTTGCGGTGGGATAGACACATTCGAGAGGGCGGGGGGTAAAGTTGTAGCTCCGCTTGGTTTAGTTATCTTTGTGGAGTGGACGAAGGTGGAGCGCTCTTTCTACAAAACAAGTGGTTGCTTTTTAAGAAAGCCTTTTATATATATATATTGCTAAATTAATTTCAGCCACATCGGAAGACTGTGGAAAAACTGGTCTAACATTCATTCCAAAGTCTTCATTTGTCAAACTGCAATCGCCTGGTTATCCAAATGGGTATGCTCCCAATATAAACTGTGCGTGGATATACGAGACCGATCCATCCTACCATCTTGTAGTCAAGTTCAACGCTGTGTTCCTAGAAGAAAGCAGTGAATGCTTTATGGACAAGGTAAGCTAAAAACACCAAACTTTTAATAATGATTGTAATAACTAGAGAATTTTTTTATTTTTTATAGTGAACACCTCACAAGAGTGCCAACTGCTTCCGTCTGGAGCCAGTGAGAGTATTGCATCCCCGATTGGGTTATGTTGTGAGGCTGAAGATAAGCGGGGAAGGGAAGGAGATGGGGAAGAGGAAGGTGGGGAAGTACCTGGCTATTCAGATCTAGTCACTAAACACTTCTGAAGCCATTTAAAGCAACATTTCAATTCTGAATGGTGGTCTTACACCAGGGCGATACTGAGAGTATCTTCCACTCTGGAACGTGCTGCAAATATAGTATATATTATTTTTAATTATATAATTGTGAAATAACACATATTAATCAAATAAAATTTATTTGCGCACGCCGCGTTCAAACCCGCGACTTCAAATGGGAGTCCAAAGCTTTGCCTCCGGACTACGCCGGCTGTCTCTGGACTACGCCGGCCGGTTCACTACATTCAAACGCATTCCTACTTCAGCTATACTTTTTTTTAATACCGCACAAGAGTCCCTACTGCTCCCTTATAGAGCATGTTGTGAGGCTGAAGGTAATAGTGAGGGGAAGGAGATGGGAAAGAGGAGGATGGGGAAGTACCTGGATATTCAGATCAGGTCAGTTGAGTTCCGACTGCTCCCGTCTGGAGCCAGTGAGACTATGGCATCCCCAATTGGGTTATGTTGTGAGGCTGAAGGTAGTGGTAGGAAAAGAAGATGGGGAAGAGGAAGTACCTGGCTATTCAGATCTGATCACCAAATACGTCTAAAGCCATTTCAAGCAAAGTTTTAATTCGGAATGGTGGTCTTACACCAGAGGGGGATACTGAAAATAGCTTGAACGTGCCGCAAAAATACTATATATTATTTTTAATTAATTAGTTAGAAATCACACAAATTACTCAAATAAAATTTATTTGTGAACCCACGACTTTTGAATTGGGAGTTGAAAGCCTTACCCTTTCGACTATGAGATATCGTAGATGACTTCATCGTTTAAGAGGCGTAAGAAGAAAGATGACGAACGTCGATGATGTCAGTAT
Organism: Limnephilus auricula; assembly: GCA_951813805.1. Taxonomy (NCBI): domain Eukaryota; kingdom Metazoa; phylum Arthropoda; class Insecta; order Trichoptera; family Limnephilidae; genus Limnephilus; species Limnephilus auricula. Next base: position 37,633,188 of record OX638391.1, read on the forward strand.
GAGCTCTCGTTGGGACCAGCAGCGGCTCGTGACTTTTGGTGAGCTAGAATGCTAATTTTAAAAAACATGGCATTATTGATGTCATTGTAGCCAAAAAAATTTTTTTTTTTCCAAATTTTTTTTTTGTATGAATATTTTCAGGAAATTTCAGTTTTGCCGTGCGCCGCATCGATTTCCTGAAAATCTTCATACAACAAAAAAAAATCGAAAAAAAAAAAATTGTTTTCGGCTACAACGACATCAACAATGCCATTTTTGTTATTATTAGCACTCTAGCTCAGCAAAAATCACGAGCCGCCACTGGTTGGGACTAGTTTATATTATTTCATAAGTGTTCATTTCAAGTGTATTTGGATGATTTGTATTCGTTTCCATGAAAAATCACCTAAAGGGCTTCTTCTTTAAAGATGAAAATAAGTTTTGAACTAGAACTTAAATTGACAATTCTTGCTTTATCTTAAAATAATATTTGAAAGTTTTTCAATGTACATCAATCCTCTAGTAATAATGAATTTTCAAGTAACATTTTTTAATTATTTTTTAATTGATAAACAAGACAAGATTTTTTATGCGTAGCACTTGACTAGAACACTTGACCGGCAATCAAAAGGGTGCGGGTTCGAGTCCCGTCGGCGATATGTATCTTTTCTCGGAAGATTCTTTCAATATGGATGAGTGTTTCAGGCTAATAATTATTGCTTATAATAATTGTTAACATTTTTTTTTTTAATTTCCAGGTGACCCTTTATTCTGGAGTTAAAGGTTCAGAAGATTGGAAAAAAATTGGCGACGACATTTGCCTATCAAACGCTACAGATATGGCAGACATTAAAGCATCAAATCTTTTGAAAATAGTTTTCAAATCAGATATCAGCAACAACAGATCTGGATTTGAAGCCCTTATTTACACAGGTAACTTTTCCCAAAGCTTATGTTTTTTAATGATGCATGCTATCCCCAACAGTACTAATTTGACAGCGGGTGTAGTAAATATTTAATAACACAATTAAAAGAGATAGCAATATGTGGTAAGTCAGTGTTGTTATTATTTTGGTAAAACCATCGATATAATAACTACAGATTGGTCCTCCCATACCTTATTTCAATCCTAAAGTAACATCACCTATAAGTACTTTCATAATACTAACTACCCATCCGTTGCATCTCTTTGCGTAATGTAGTTATTTTGCTAGGAAGAAATTAAACATATATATCGAATGTTACTTTTCTCAATATGCTGCCTCCAATCTATATATTACGTATATATTTTTTTAAGTATTCATACAACTGATTAAATTGTTAATAATAAAGTCCGTGACAGCCCATATTCAAAAAGCAGGACATTCCGTTGCCGGAAAACTAAAACTTGCTGGAAAACAAATTTGCTCCACGCAGACCAACAAAAGGTACAAACCAATGCTTTGTGCAATCTTTTGACCGTTAGATAGTGCACTGTCTTTTTGATAAATCTTTTCGTTAACCAATATTTTTGGTTCATTTTTACGACCCACACGGCTTGTCTTGATATACTTGGTTGAAGGGTAAAACCTTCCCAGAACTTCTTCCTTTTCCTAAAAAGACCATCCCCACAGCATCCCAAAAGATGGCAAATGTCCTGAGGGATTTTTTATCCTCAGGGCCTCCATGGAACTAATGTAAAAAAACTGGTAAAGTAATTTTTGGTGATGGCATTTTTAATACTAAAAATTTTATTTATTCATAATTTTTTTTTTATTATTTTTAGAAAAACGTAGGTGAAATCAGTCATTCTCAAATTTCTCAAAATTAATTTTTCTGGACATTTTAATTGCTTTTATGTAGAATTCGTTCATTTTGGTGTAGACAAAGCATAGGCCTTTTATTTATTTTATTAGGTTTTGGAATTGACTGGGAAGAATTGTCCCCCAGTGAAAAAAGGCTCAGCCGAAAGTAAAAATATAACTCATAGACTGGGAAGCAATCTTTGAATGGGAAAGCTGTTTCTAATATTACCATTAAAATATATTTAGTTTTCTAAAACCAAACAATATCTTAGTAAAAACCACTGATTGGGGTTTTTACACAATACACCTTTCATTTACACACATCTAAATCATATTGTGAACCGCTGTACTTGGGAGTTTTTTGTTGCCTAACCCCTTTTCCTTCCTACCTGTTCCTGTGTGTACGACCCACACTGTCAGTACAGATTCAATCTCCTCTTGATATAAAACATACCGCAAAGCGTAATTCTGCCGCCCTCAAAAGTACATCATATAGCCTAATCACGCATTAAATAAAAATATTATATCGCTGAATAAATCATGTGAATGACTTGAAAGGCGTTACTGTCAGATATTTTTATATGTACAATTGATTATTGTACACCAATATCTTTGTAAGGTTCCCAACTATTGGTATACGTATAAAACATATAATTAAGTAATATAAATATATATGTGTATGTGATACAAGATGGGGAAATCTTCTTATCTCCTTGTCTTTTGTGTGGAAGAATATTTTATCAAAAGGAAGATTACTCTTTGGCAAAGGAGGTGCGAAAATTGTTATTTTTTTGTAATGATTTGTACCAACGCGAAAAACAATTTTTTTGTAATGTAAAATATGTAAATTTTTTACACATAAAACATCACTAAATGGCCCAACACTCACTGTCCAATTACAAAGTAGGTTATAATTTTAGACATTTCTTTTATATTTGGGGTATGATGAGAACTATAGAAAAAATCATTAAAATGTACTTATTATTTTTAAGGAAGTATCGGTTTAAAACAAATTCCATTTTCTCTTGTTTTTGAAAACCCGGAGTGTGTTAATAGAGGTGGTGTTTACTAACTTATTGTCACATCACAAAGTTTCTGCTTCATGTAAACAAACAAATGTACATTTTACAGAATGTGGAAACACAATGACAGCGCCTTCTGGAACCTTATCACCATCATATATCATATTAGCCAGGACTAATCTATACAGAGGCATAAGACGCCTCATAGACTGCCAGTGGAATGTCACAGTAAAACCGGGAAGGACCATCAAATTCGAATTCATCTCTATGAACATATCAAATGCAGACAACAAATGCACCAATTATGTGATGGTAATTATCTTTTGCTTATTTTAAGTTTGACTTTATCAATGTGTTCTGTTAACTCAGAGGAAGAATTCATATGTTATGCAAATACATATGTAATAATAATATGTACCATGTTCTAATGATATCAGTATAAATTTTAGAATGGTTATGTAACCTTAAAGGTAAAAATCTTGTATCAACCAAAGGAGGGTCAATAGGCTACCCCAAATATCGCAGACCGATTGGGTCAACCACTTAGCAATTTAAAACATTTTTCTTGGATTGCTAAAGGAAATTTTTTTGCCCACATTAAAAAAAATCATACATCCGAATTTGAATATGGAGACATACAAACTGATTATAGTTCTATATAGCCAATGAATTCGCCTATCTTAGTCTATTTTAACATATTCATAGGATTTATATACAAAATATTATAAAATCGTTAACTTTAAAACATTTTAAAGAATCCAAAGAATATTTGCCATATTGTGGTAACAAAGCAATCCGAGACTTTGTAAATAGTTCCATAATGTGGCAAAAAGCATTCTAGTGGTTAATATTCCAGTAATGCTACGATATTAATTAAAAATTAATCATAAAAATAATAAAAAATCATACATAGTTACTCCCTACCGCTTTAATCATACATTGCCGATCTACGCCCAGCAGTCAATCATTAATATTAAGTGCAATATTAAGTGCAGTGACTCAAATGGTGACCGGAAAACTCAACATTTTTATTTGCAGCTCAAAAATGGAGAAAGCATCCACTCACCCCTTCTAGGAAATGGTAAATACTGTGGGTCTGCTATACCTGTGGACGAATTGGTCACTACTGGAAACCATGCTTTTATCAATTATCACGCTTTGCAAAGTGTTCCGTTTCATCACACAAATGTAAGTTTCATAATTCATAATATAGTTACACCTATGATGGTTTATCTGCCTTTTCTCTTATAAATGTTATATACTACCACATCATTACTTTCCTTTTTTGTGTAATCGGTTTGGTGTAATATTATACGAGAAGACGGCTTCTCGGTCTATCAGAATTATTTTTATCATGTTTCTACCATAAGGATGAAATATATATTGAACTACCAAGATTTGCGATTTTTATACAAAGAAATTTACAAAATAAGACAAAAAACAGTGATTTATAATAAAAGGGAAAAAATGATCAAAGCTCATGAATTCTGTTACATATCTCCTAAACTATCAGGTGGACCACATAAAAAAAACCTATGTACGTCAAACAGTTCCTGAGAAATCTCTCTCTCTGGTTTCAATCCTGGGATTGGTTTGCAGCAATTTCCTTTATTTTTTTCTTCCATTCTTCCCTGTCTTGTGCGGCTCTTTTGAGGTCTGCATATGATGAGCAGCGCATGTCCACCAGCAGGTCCTCCAGGTACTCTCGGCGTGGGCGTCCCCTAGAGTTTGTCCCCTCGGTCATACCCTCCATTATGGCATGCAAGAGGCCTTCTTGTCGTATTATATGACCGATCCATCTTCCATCCATCCATCTGAGCAGGTGCCTTCCTCCTTCGATTCTTTGGAGAACCTCCTCATTTGTAATGTGGTCTCTCCAGGAAATTCCTAATATTCTTCTATAGGACCACATCTCAAAAGCCTCTAGTCTCCGTTTATCTCTTTCGGATAGGCACCATGTTTCGCAGCCGTACATCAAGATACTCCATACATAGGTCTTGATGAGGAGTATTCTCAGTTTTAGGTCAATATTATTTGATTCTATTATTTTCGACCTTTTATTGAATGCAAGCCTAGCCTGGTGTATACGGCTGTCGACCTCGCTCTTAGACCGACCGTCCCATGTTATTTTGCTCCCAAGGTAGACAAACTCCTTGGTGTTCTGAGAAATATAAAGTATATTAACCATGGGTAGGTTAGACATATCAGCAGATTTTAATTTTTAGTAATGGTCTTACCAGTTAATCTAGCAAAATTCCTTGAAAAATCTCATTTGTGTTGGCACAGTGAAGTGACAAACCAAGTTTTCGACCTCGTCATATTCCCATGCCAAACACGTGACAAAGTGCCAAAATTTTGTGGATTTTACCAGATAACCCAAACGATATATCAAAACTACCAGAAGTTTTGCAAGGAACTGCAATTTTTTTGCGCTATGTTGACTGGACTATAATAAAAACAATTTCTTTCAGCTGGTCTTCAATAAATTCATTACCTAACTCTTTTATTTTGATACTTTTTTTATTTCAGCAATTTGAACAAATAAGAATTATGTAACTAATATTATTTGACCATACTAAATAATGCAAGTAGTATCTCTCTATTCCTACGCCCTAGTTATGTCAGTGAAATTAATTATATGTCCAATAAAGATTTAAAATATTTGAAAATGTTTAATGAATTCCACCAGGAGTAAGATAGGATTGATCCTGCTTCGGGCACACAGAGACGCCTACAACACCCTTCTAATGGTGTATCCCTTCAGTGACATAAATTTTAATCATTCATTTTATAAGCTCTTGCATTATAAGAGTAAATACTGTGTTATAAGCAAAAAATCAACAGAAAAAAAAAGGATTTTTGATGGTTGCATTCTGATGCACTTTTTATTATAACATGGTTGATGAAAAGTATTGTATGTCAGAATATGACCATTGAATATTTCCAGCTACCTTTTTGCTTATGATGACAGAATACATATTTTTGTGTGAAATTTCCAGGAAGCTTTCCTCCTCAAGTATTCCGAGCAGTCCCGAGAGTGCGGCTCGAGAGTCCAACTGACGAAAGAGGTCAACAGCACGGTGATAATGTCTCCCAACTATCCTAACATACCGCATCCACACACTGAGTGCTCCTGGACTATACTAGCCAACCCCGGAGAAAGACTTCGGATTGATTTCACTGATAGATTTGACCTTACGACTAATGTAGAGTATGTACAATAAGATTAAGCTGAAATACAATTTTTATACAATTTACATCCACAGAAAAGTGGAATACGTTTAATATTCAATTAGAAAGCAGTAAAACCACTTTGTATCAGTTAGATAATAATGAGAAGTATGTATTTCGGTTTCTAGAAATTAAATATATCATTGAAGAAGAAGATAACAATAATAATATATATTAAAATATGAAAATGAACAAGACCCAGAAAAATAATAAATATAATAATCGCAACTGGGACTCAAACCCAGATCTCACGTCTTACCGGTACGGCGCTCTACCAATTCAGCCATTGCATCCGATTATAAAACCGCCGTAATTGTCAAAGTCATATTTCAAATTTCAGAATTAACAATATTATCTTCGACCAATGTTTTTATTTTTCCATTTTATCGGCAGCTACCTTTTTCATAAAAACCTTTAAAAGTTAAAAATAAAAAATTTCTTATTAAAAAAAAAAAAATAATGCACATTATTATGTACATATTTATTTTGTTGAAATTAGAATGAATTGTTCATTTGGCGGCCATTGTTATTTATGTGAAAGTTCTAATGGCTAGTTGTTTTTTTCTCTTATTTAATATATGAACGAACATATGATCCCTAGGTAGGTTTTTAGTTTTGGTTTAATTTAAAAAAATCTGAATTCTGTATTTATATTATAATGACAAAAATTATATATTATTAAGTGGAAAAAAGATGTTGTATTATCAATTTTTTTAACGTATTAGCTAGTCACTAAAATGCATTATTTCTCCAATTTCGGAAAATAAAATACTTACTTCTCATTGTTATCTAACTGATTAAATTTATTTTAAATAAAATGTGCCTATTACCCATGTCCCACTGTTCAGTATATTTATCCTTTTTTTTTTTAATGCAGAAATTTTTCAAAGTATCAGTATTAGCATTAGTATTGATTGTATCAATATTGAGCATTTCTTATAAACCACAAAGTGCTCTTTTTTGTTAGCTCCAACTATCAAATTATCATAGGGTGATTTAAGATCACAAAAATACATTCTTAAAAATTATATTTTCGTAAAAACGGTGCGCGCAAGCTAAAATCATCAAATTCACTATCTTTTAATTTGTCGAAATTCAAAGGATCGACCTAGCGTGGCTATACATGTATAAAAAAGACATTCAGTGTGGAGTTTTCTGAAAATAAATAAAAAACATAATAAATCAGGTAATTTTGGTAACGTAAACAGATTTGTTTAGTTTATTGTAAACGAACAAAGAATGATTAAAAAACAGAATTGGCATTTTTGTAGTCACTGTAAAAAAAATCTATTCACATGAATTTATTTAAAATGCCTGAGAGGCTCATTGTTATTATTTACTTTTGCTTTTTTTTACAGTTGTGTTGGCGAATACGTAGAGATACGAGATGGTGGCACTGAATTTTCAAATTCCTTGGGCAAGTTCTGCAAAGAATCACCTGGAACTGTGAAGACAACCAGCAATATAATGTTCATTAAGTTTTCCACAGACGTTACAGACCCAAGAAATGGCTTCAAAGCTACAATATCAATTGGTATGTACAGCCGGATAACTATTTACATAAAACAGATGGAAAATTTGAATTTGCTTATTTCCTACCGGTTCCTAATTAATACAGTTCCTCCGTCTCCCTAACCATCGGCTTGCTGGAAAAGAATTTGATATTTGAACAATCAAATTCGAGTGCATTTGTTCTGAAAACAGAGAAAGCATTCGGACTGCCTTGGAAGCAAGTTATTGGAGTTTTTCATGTATATAATCACGTTTCTAAGTAAAAAGAAGGAATTCTACCATCTCGAAAGTACATAATATTGATTTAAGTACTTATTCGTTTTGTTGTGGCGATAATTACCTCAGGGTGGAACTGTATGACTATGCTGTGATTGTATCGTGTGCTTCTGTGATACACTGATAAGTGATTGGTCATCCAGTTTTCCTTACATACTTTGTTCTTTCCTACACATACCCAATCACTATCACCCAATTCCAGCAAACACTATTTCGTCTCATCTCGTTTGAATTATTTACTGTCCACTTTACAAGTGGATGATGCTTCGTAATCAGTTTCGGATGCAACATAGTGTTAATTGAAGAAGTGAGTTCTCAGGTTTGGGCTGTTAAACAGTGAGAATATGCATTTAAAAGTCAAATAAATTTATAAGTATATGTAATAAAATATTTTAACTTACAGAAATGACATGTTATACTGGGTGTTAAGGATCATACTTTGGACGTACTGACGTTATTTGGAGTAAGAAATGTAAATGAAAGTTTGGTCTCCGGTGACTTTTTAGATTTCTTTTTTTAAACTTTTTCTTCAAAATCAAACGACAAAAAAATCTTACACATTTCGCCACTGCTCACTAAGCTAAGAAACCAACCAAAACCTCACTCCACCCCTAACTCCCCAATACCTAGGTACTGATTTTTTATGTTTATGTAGAAACAAAAAAAAACAACTTCAAAAATGTCACCTGAGACCAAAATTTCATTTACATTTTTTACTTAAAATTATGTCAGGAATCACTGGTTAAAGTAAGTCAAGTACGATCCTTAACATCCTGTATATTTCAATAAATTTATTCATAAGTTTTGAAACCAAAAACATAAATGAAAAAAAATAATGCCGTTTTTCCATAAATCAATATTTTTCATTTTACCTTCAAAAATTAAAAATTTCCAGACACGTTACAACATATTAACACATAATAAAATGCAGATAACAAACTTTGTCTCCTTAATAATGACAATTATGCATAACTATAAATTAATTGCATTTTTTATAAATTTTCTTCATGCTCAAATGGATATGCGATGCCAAGTAGATGCCATCTATACGGACTATTCCAAAGCATTCGACCGTGTTAACCATTATATTCTTTTACAGAAGTTATTAGGTCTAGGAATTCACGGTGATCTCTATAGATGGATCGCATCATATATTAGTAATCGGCACCAAATTACGGTTGTCAATGGCTTCACATCCTGCTTAATGGAAATCGTCTCAGGTGTGCCCCAGGGGTCACATCTCGGACCACTCCTATTTAATATTTACATAAATGATATTTATGTATGCTTTAAAAATAGTCATTTTGTGTTATACGCGGATGACATGAAAATTTTTAAACCTGTACAGTCTTTATTCGATTGTAGGGAATTACAAAGCGATCTTGATAATTTGTGCATATACTGTGAATCAAACTTATTGTCCTTAAACATTTCTAAATGTCATTCTATTACGTTTACTAGAAATAAAAATAAAATCAACTATCATTACAACTTGAATGATAAACCTTTACAATCTATGTCTATATGTAAAGATCTAGGTGTTTACTTAGACAGCAAATTAATTTTTGATAAGCATATCGAAAAAATTATCACAAAATCCTACAAGATGCTAGGTTTTTTATTAAGAATATGTAAAGCTTTCAAAAGTGCTAAGACACTAGAAATGTTGTTTTGTTCATTAGTCAGAAGTCCACTGGAGTACGCGTCCACAATATGGAATCCTCAATATAAGGTATACATAGATTTATTAGAAAATATACAAAATAAATTTTCGAAACATTTACTTTTTAAATACAACAAAACTACAAATAATATGTTAACACTACAAAAAAGACGCACATTGTCGGATCTATTGTTTCTGTATAACCTGCTTAATAATAATATTGATAGTCCCGAATTACTATCCGTCATTGGTTTAAATGCTCCAATGAGGCGTACCAGGCACACTTCTCTTCTTCATATAGAAGCCCACAACACCAATGCAGCAAATAACTCACCAATCACTCGCGCAATCACAACCTATACCCATTATGAAAAATTATTACAATTAGACATTTTTCACGATTCATTGCGAACATACAAAACAAAATTATTAAATTTCTTATCATTTTATTAAACTTTAGTGAGCAAATAATTTTTGATTTTAAAATGTAAAATTTTCTCCACCCTTACTCTTTCATTTATGTTTTATTAGTCAACCAATGTTTGATTCTTTTCATTAGTTTCATCATAATATAGTTTTAAAACCCAGGCGAAATTACCTATTGATATTTTACAGATTTACGTAATAGGTACAAAACCATGTAATTTATTTAAAATACCTTACAACTTATATTTAATGTACTGTGTAAATCTTATAAACAAATAAATAAATAAATAAATAAATAACTCTGATTGTATAAACCGTCAGTTCTAATGTAATGTCTGACTTCTCTTGACTTTACCGTTGCACGGAAAAAGAGCACGTTATTGGCCATCACTATAGGCCTTGTACTGCCATCTGTAGTTGAGATTTTAAAACAATTTTTGCTGTTAAGCTTTAGATGGAATAATGGAGAATAATTTGAATGAATGTGAACAAACAAAAAGGGCTCAATTGATGAAAAGAATAATATTTTTTTTTTAAATAATAATAATTCTGCGGATTAAAAAAACATAGTATTTTAGAATCAATCTCCAATTTGGGAGGCGGGTGTGTGTACTGCTGCCCCGGGATATATTTATTGGATAACCAATACTCTTGCCATAGGTCACCCCATGTGGTGACTAAGTTTGGTGTCTTCATGGGCTACGGTTTGTCTAGGTCTTGTACTGCATGGCGGGCCGGATCAGGAGTAACTAGTTGAGCCGGATTCTCTCGACCCATCGCCTTGCACTGCAGTGGGAGGGATAGATTCATACCTCCGTCACTCCTAGACACATCAACACCAAATTCTACTCACCTCTCATACCTATTCCTTCCCAGAACTTCCTCTCCTTCCTTTCCCTAAAAAGACCCTCTACACATGACTCCAAAGATGACGTTAGCTTCATAACGATTTATTAGCTTCATACAGGTGGCCCTGAGGGAAATTTTTTGCCTCAGGGCCACCCGTATGAAGCTAATGTAAAAAATAATGTTGGTACTATGTAATATAATTTTGTTTATTTTCTTTTTCAGATATATGTGGAGGAACCGTGTATGGAAAGTCAGGTGTAATCAAATCCCCTGATCACCTCTCTCTATCCATCCTCCAAAACAGTGTAATGTGCGAGTGGCGAGTTGTTGGCCCGAAAGACCACAGTTTATGGATCAATTTAAATGATATTTCTTTACCGCTTTCACCCAATTGTAATAGTGTATCACTACAAATATTTGACTTTGTACCATTCAACAACACAGGTAACTTAATATACACCAATAAATCGACCCTTTGGAATAACAAGATTCCATCTTGATTTCTTGATTCCATCTGTTGTTTTAACGTTGTGCGATAATGAACTCTAAGGTAGCTTACCATAGATCCCATAACCGCGTGACGTTTCCGCAACAGATGGAACCTTGTTATTCCAAAGGGTCGAAATAATGTTGTGCTCTATACATGAATGAATAGAATTATTATTTAATAACTGAAAACAATATTAGCGACTCTAAATCGAAAATTTGAAACAGAAAAAAGGATTAGGACCTTAGCATTGCCATAGTGCTGCTTTACCACTGAGTTCATAAGACCCTACCCTTTTTTGGTCATTTTTAACTGTATCAAACTTTGATCAAGAACTAACAAAAATTTCCTTCATTTTCTTAATGCTCATTTTTTTGGCTGCTATTTTTACATATGATAGCTATCGAGATAGTATTTAGTTTGAGAAAAATCTTACAATCATACCTAAAGATAGCAGCCAATAAAAATATGCATTAAGAAAATGAAGATAATGTTGATATTTCTTAGTCGAAGGATGCAGTTAAAAATGACCAAAGAGTGTAGGGTCCCATTAGCTAAGGTCCTGGGTCCAAATCCTATATGCGACCGCATCTTTTTCTATTAAGAGTCGCTAAAATTGTCATCAGTGATTAAAGATTACAATTTGAGATTATACTCATTAACCGCTTGGACACATAAGCTTGTTTTCACAATAATTTAACGTAGGTAGACATAGGAATGACGTATGTCCCGTACCTGAGTTATTAAGTTAAAATAATAATTCTTATTATTATGTGGAATGGTATTTCATTTATTTGTATTGTTGTGATTTTTTTTTAGTGAACCCTATAACTGATCTGATATGTGGACGGAATGACTCCCTTACTTATCAAACCTCATTGAATGAAGCAATAATTAAAATGAATGTTACAAGAGGATCCCTGAACCAAGCGTACCACGGGTTTATGTTGACATTTAATTCAACACATGAGAGTAAGATAAAACTATAATTTTATTATCTGGAACAAGGATATTCACGGTTAACCTTGTCAAAAAATATTTATTTATACTTTATGTAATACGATTGCGACGCTTGGGAGTTGAACCCGCAAACTCTTGACTAAACGTCAAATGCTTAGACCAATACTATAACCACTGGAGCATTCCACTATTTCATCAATTTTAGCATTTTTAAAATTTTTAAGGGTTCAGTTTGGATTTTCCCATCCTCTTTCAAAAAATCATATCTCTGAATTTTAATATGGAGACATATAAACTGCTCACAGTGTAAGAGAGCCATGAAATTGATTGATTTTTGATTTTTCATCCATTGAATATGATTGATTTTTCCCAATGCTACTAAGTACTTTAAAATTGCTGTTTGTTACATCTATTTGGAGCAATATTAAATATTTTTACTTTTTATGTTGTCTATGGCCTACTTAATAAGCTAAGCACAGATATAAATTTAAATTCGTACATGCATTTTTTTAATATGTACACACATGATCAAAGATTGGAAGAAAAAATATTTCAATAATTTCAGTTCACAGAATGTCAAAAACAAATAATTCAGAAGAGCTGTGAGACATCTCTTTTAAACTGTAAAATTACTAAGTTAGACTTATGATTTATCGAGGATAACAACCTCGGGAATTCCTAAAATAATTCCAATAAATGATTTGTCTCTCCAAATTGACCACTCTTTGGTGTTTGCAAATTGGCCAAAATGTAGATAAAAATGCTCTAGTGGTTATGGTTGTAGAGCTAGATGAAGATTGCAGGCAGTTCTACACTGCTTTCCATTGAGGCACAGTATCAACAAAATACAGAAAAAAACAATATTACATAATATGTCATAATATCATATGTGAACTTGTTTTTTCTTAGGTTGTGGAGGTTCGTTGACAGCTCCAAGTGGGTATTTGGAGGGATTCAAGTTTCAGTATTCTGGATTATACAGTCCTTTCTGTGAATGGAGAATAAGCGTACCTAAAGGCAGAAGGATAAAAGTGGAAGTTCCAGAAGAATTTAGTAACATGACGGCAAACTTTCAACGAATGGGAGTAAGTAATATCAGGAAAACCATACAGTTTTCTTTTTTTTAGCAATAATAAGGCAAATGCGATAAAAACATAACACATGCTGGCAAACCATTTTAGAGAGTGCACAATAGCACGTATTTAGCACAATTATAATGGTTCAAACTGCCTTGAAATAGTTTGTAGTCTTATGTATAGTACATCACTACAAAGCAAGAATCTCTTTTAACCACTGGAGCGATTTAGGTCCAAATTAGGACCGCTTTTATTTTTCTGCAATTGATATCGGTCCAAAATTGGACCACATTTAATGAACCTACAAATATGGGATAAACGAAGAAGTCTAGGTGTATTCGTTGAATATTTATTATTATTGTGTATTTCTTATTCATTTGCTTTAAACCGCACAAAAACAGTTTATTTGTTTGTATATTTATATTTTGAGGAATCATATTACATAATTAAATCGAATGGACCAATCAAAAACTGAACACCAATCGCTCGAGTGGTTAAATGTTTCTACTGTACATTTGAAATTTCAATCATTGAGTCTAAAGTTATAGGTTTAAAACCTGTCATAGTGCAAAAACAAATTGTCGATGAAGACATGTTTTTTTATCAAGTTTTGTGAACCTAGAGCTTAACAACTTTTATATTGTTCAATTCAAAACTTGGAAAATATGTATTCGCACATATATGTATGGAATATGGCGCTGATAAAGTATGAAGATGAAATTATGAAATAATTTAACCATGACACGTACTCCCTAAGGAAGTTCTTTGGTAAATTTATTAAACTATGCGAAACCAATACTTAGGTGTTATTAATTAACTATTTATTTACTTCAAGCTACACTTAACTATTCAACCCATAAACTTTACATTCTTCCTAAATATGCTTAAAATGCATTCCCTAGAAAACAGTAGAAAGATAAATGACTTAACTTTTTTGTTTAAAATTATTCACTCGGAATACTGTTTATGAACTCCTGCATCTCATTATGTTCAAGGTACCTAATCGAGCAACTAGGCAAAATATATTATTCTGCAATAATAATTCCGTGAACAACTACCACATACATGCACCTATTCCTCGCTTTCACACACTTAAAAACAAAATCACCTCAAATATTGACATGTTTAATATGAGTTTACTGTTATTTAAAAGATACCTAAATGAAATTTTTAAGTAGCATATTTTTATAATGAAGGAGCTTTTGCATATATTTTTGTATTATTTTTATTTATCCAACGTAAAAACTTCTTACTCTCTTTTCTTTTTCTGTATTGTGAACTTTGTCATGTATTACTCACCTGTAAATTTCTCATATTACCCCCCACTATATTATTATCTTCAAGCGATCTGCATTTTAAAAACTGCTTTCTGTTTAATTTATTTTTATTTTGTCTCTTTTCATGTAATATATTATTTTCACTTACCTTTACACCTACCATCTTTATAATGTTTGTTTCTATAAGTTTATCTTTCTTATTTAAACATTTCTTTATATATCACTCTTATTATGTAAAAGCCCGTAAGAAAATTAAAAATAAATAACAAAAATTGTAAAAAATACTGTGATTTTTTCCGTACCTGTTTCAACTAGCCAAAAAAATAAATAAAATATTTTTCCTATTAGTTCTACGATGGCCACTATTATGGATCAATGATTCGCTCCCCAATGGCACAGGACTCAGTACGTGTGGTCAAATCGTCAAGTAATAAAATGCTAGTTTATTACTGGTCACGTTCAAATCCGGGATACAAGCGGTTTAGAGCACATTACACATCTGACGAGTTATCGGGTAAAAATAACATTTTTTTATATTTTAATTTACTATTTATTTTGAATAATGTCATTTCCATTATATATACATTAAATATATAACTAAAAAATATTGTATCATTTATTTTGGTTTGTAGTATGTGAAGGAGCACTGGCTGGTGATGAAGGAACAATTTTACCGCCATCGCAAAATATATCTACATATTATTGCGAGTATTTATACGAACCCGCGGCTGATGATACTTTTGATGGAAAAACATTGGCTATGTTCTTCAAGAATGTGGTGATTGGTAGCAAAACCACAATCCATTGTAGATTCTCCAGTTCTAGAATATCAGTTTCAGTTGGTAAGCAATTAAATGAGGATTCAATAATAACAAAAGGTACCTTCACACAATAAAACTAATTCATTATTTGACTTTTCAGATCAAGTTGGAGGATTCAGAGACTTGTGTGGAAATTACACCAAAGTAGAAGTTGTTACTTCCCCATTCCGACGAACCACTGTCAAAGTAATAACAATATTATTTTTTAAGTTTTATTATTTGTTTATACTTTTGCCAAGCTTAGTTATTGGCAAAATATTTCAATTATTTGAACCTTTAAGCCCTGTTCAGAAACAGCTTTAACCCTTGAAGACGGGTAATATTTTGGAAATATCTCAAAACCAAAAACAATATTGAAATCTAGATTTGAAATAATTGACAGGCTTCTACAATATCAACTTTTTAACTTTGGAAATACGATGGACAGTAACAAAATGCGTCCAAAACTTCTAAAATATAGCTCTACAGACGCATATTGCAGTGCATTTGTAGGTATAGTCATGATTTTTCTGCACTACCATTGTAGTTGGTCGTTTCCTAAGGGTTAAACCGCGAGCAGATATCTGTTGAACCGCGAGCGCTTATATTTTGTACCATTCACACAACGCTATCAAATATTTCTTCCTATGGTAGGAGAGGGGGTCAGATGAATTTAGATAGCTCGATACAAGATACCATTTCTTTGTAGATTTTGTACTAGATCTGAGAATTTGACAGCTCAACCCTTTGGAATAACAAGGTTCCATCTGTGACTGTAACGTCATGCGATAATGGACTCTAATGTAGCTTACTATAGATCCCATTATCGCATGACATTACCGCCACAGATGGAACCTTGTTATTCCAAAGGGTCGTGCTGACATTCGCATGTTTTAATAAAAATGACCCCCTCTCCTATTTTTGGCGGGAGAGGGGGCGCTTATCTGTTCATATATCGCCTTAGGAGCGGTTATGGCGTAAGATGTGTATTGTCTATGGTTGATGTGCGCTGATAAAGCGCTTAGGTGTGAACGGTCTGAAGGGACTGTAGGTAACAGGGCTTTACAATAATGCAGGAAAGCTTTGTTATCTGAAATACTAAATACTCTCTAATTGTGAGCTTTCCATTTGCGAAACTTTTCCTATCTGCAATATATAATGTTTCAATTCAACTACAGTACTATCTCACTAATCTGTCATCCAAAAATACTGGCAAGCGTCCAATTAGTGGAAGTTGGGGAATATAGTGCATAAATGTGCTTAAAAAAAACCGGTATTTCGTAAAAACTGTTTTTAGTCTTAAATTTATATTTGGTAGCGGTTTAAAGTTAATTATATTTACACTTGCTAGAAGACTCTATTTTGTAAACTTATTCAAACAATAAACGTGGCTGAACGAAATATAGGCCACAATTGATGGAATGATGATTTTGGAACAACTCATACAAGATCTTTATGAGTTCTGAAAACCGAACAAATGAGGAAAAATGATAGATTACGAAATTACACCCATGAATTAAAGATAAAACACACCCTGCTCAACTTAAACTTCACTTATGCACCTCATTTTTATTTCCACTACATTTATAAAATTTGTTTTTCAGCATAGAAAGTTCTAGAGTATACTAGAGTTGCGAGACATCTCTTGTTAAATTTTGAAAATACTGTTAGCTTTGTGAATATCAAAGATCCCAATATGAGGAAACTTTTAAAATAAAACAAAAAAATGTTTGAAAATATCTCTTCAATTTGGCCAGATTTTGGCTTGCGAGCACTTGCGGTTGTTTGCAAATTGACCAAATAGTGGCCAAAAACGCTCCGGTGGATAAGCTATATTGCTTTTGAAAACATGGGATAAGACTTGTAATTGAACAACCTGTTCGAGTTGTTTTTTTTCGTTGTTTTGTTTGACGATGTCGGATCTGCCCTGAAGATGGACACTGCAACGCTGACCGAAACATTGGCTAAAGAAGGAGGTAGCGCAACATGGCATAACACCCCAAAAACAAGCAGTGAAAATGCTTTTGGTTGTGAAAATCTAAAAACGTATCTAACCTGTTCAAGGTTTACTTAAATGGGTAAACAATTCTGACATTGAATTATTTTTTCAGTTTCTACAATCGTTATTGAAGTTGAATTTCCAACTTGACTACAAAGTGTACCCCTGCGGAGGTGTAATCAACAATTTGGACGATCCTGATATTTTCAATCTTCAAAAAAGTCTTCAAAACCACACGGGCCCAGTTTACTGCTCTTGGGTACTGGTTGCCCCAGAAGGACAAACTATCCAGGTTGGTTTTATCCAAATTCTCCAATCGCTCTTCATTATTTACCAGTTAAAAATTATTTATTACACAGTATATTGAAAAATATTATTATTATATGAGTAGGCAGAATTTTGCTTATGTGCTCATATCTGATTTCGCAGTAAGTTTAACAGTAACCAAGTTGTTTTATATTTAAAAAATAAGTTACTTAATCCATTCATCTCTCCTAATAGGAATTCAGTTGAGCTGTAAATTGGTATAAATTACTAGCATCGATGACATCTTGTGGAAGTGTGTTACATGCTTAGACTACTGTGTTTTCAAGGAAGTGTTTCCTAATATTGGATGCAAAAGGTGTTATTTCTTTTTTTTTTTGAATATACACAGAGATTAACAGTTTGTGGTGAAGATTTTTCTTTCTCTTCTTTCTTTTAAAGTTGGTAATCTTAGTTCCTCGAGACTATCTTCATATTGCCGGACTTTCAAAGGTATTTTTGTAAATCGTCTCTGTATTCTCTCTATTAGATTATACATTATATCCTTCACAAAATATGGACTCCATATTTGGAAAGCACATTTAAGATGGTTGCATACGTGTTTTGTACATTTTTAATCACTCATATCTCCAAATTCGAAGGTCGTTATTATTAAAGATAATTGTTATTATTAAGATGATCCACTAGTCCTTGACTCATTCAGAATCGGGCGGAGCGAACGATTGTTGGGCGTTTACCAATAAAAACCCTAATCTCTAGCAAACAACAATGTTTTGTTATTCCGCAAGTATATCTTTAAAGATCGCCGCGTAGACTAAGGCATGTCCGTTGGCCTCGGACTCTGGGCGTAGACTAAAGTATAATCTAAAAAAAGCTAAAATCCTTCTGTACATGACAGAAGGATGAAATTCGCAGTTACAAATTCGTTGGGTACCGCCTATTTTTATTCACCGAAAAGAAACGTCGCCAAAATGCATGTTTTATTTTATTTTGTGAAGTTCAGATACAAATATTAAAATGTTTTCCGATCACTCTATAAGAAACTTAATTAGCTACATTATTCAATAAAACAACACCAGAAAAAGGATTTGTCAGTAGGAGATTTTTCACTTTTAACCATTTTTAATAGGGCAGACGCATAATTTTTTTCTAAGCTTATCGAAAAAATTCTCGATCACTTCAAAGGCCAAGATGTGTTCTACTCACAGTATTTAATTGAAGCATCTATATTACTTCTAAGCGATCAAATTTTTAAAACTAAAACACAAGATTTTGTATGATTTTGCATTTTTTTGCATGTCTTCACCTTAATGAGAATGAGAAGATGGTTTTACTTTATTCCCTTGGCACTAACCCAGTTGCTTTCATAGAGTTCACTAGAATTATCATTGGATTTTCAGTCTCCTGGTTCGGAGTGTTGGTAATATTATAATAATAAGTCTGTGAAATTATCTATGCCCACGTCTATCAGATCATCCGTGCTTCATAAACTCTTCCTGTCACCACTTGTAATAGATTGTCCCCCCGAGTGGTTTAATAAATAACATTCAAAATACAAATGTGTTCTATTTTTCACCATAATAAACATGGGGCATTTGCACCATTTGTGAATTTGAGTAACACCCCACATTTCCTATAGTATCCATTTAATATAATTAGTAATTTCTATTTATTTAATTTTCTAGGTGTCGTCGGATCACACTGCGTTCACCTCGCAATCCTGTGATGAAGAATATCTGAAGATCAAGGGCGGGCGTTCTCCGTCCAGCCCTCTCATGACCAGGATGTGCTACAACCGGCTCCCCCCCGACACCCTAGCCTCCACTGGCCGATACGTCTGGGTGGAATACCACGCAGATAACTACTCTGCTACTACAACTATTGGCTTAAAGATTACTTCAGATGCACTGGGTACATATTTTTTCTCATCTTGAACTGCGATTGTGTTTTCATTTTTATCTTTATTTTGGATGATAATTGATTGTGTTGTAAACTGCGCCTCCCTCATCACAGGATTTACTAGAGAGACAGGTAGAAGTATATCACCCATGTATTACATAATGTAATCAATGTATATTATAAAACTAAGTGTACAATGTGCGCGCCGCTAAAACTCAGGAACGAGTCCAGGTATATATACAGTATCCAGGTATATCCAGTTATATGGTGTGGTTACCTTCTATCCCGCATCCATGAAGAAGGTTCCTATTTTTACATGAAGGGCTTGCTTTCGAAGACATAAGGACTGGAAGTTTCACCCTCTAGAAATTTCTAGAACAGTCCAGAACATCCCAGAATATTCGAGAGCAATCTCATATCAACTCTCTGAGCATAGGCAGGTTCCCCATCTATAGTAATTTATAAAAATTTAAAAGTTAATTATTTTAATATATCTTCTTTGGCATATCCTATTCAATCCAGGTCCATCGCCTCGACAAGATGCCTCTGGGCATTCCTGCCCTAGGCTACTTCGGGGCCTCCATCAACCCAAACTACTGAACATCTTCCCTCTGAAAGGTTTTGAATGAGAATTTATGTTTCAGGCTGTGGTCGTGTGCTGACAAACTGGAGTCGTAATTTCCAGACGCCCAACTTCCCTCACAGCTATGGAGAAAAGGAAGAATGTTCTTGGGAGATTCGAGCGGAAGCAGGCTACAGGATTAAACTAACTTTCATCAATCGTTTCTTTTTAGAAACATCGCCAAATTGTACAAAGGACTTTGTTGAGGTAAATTGCTTTTATATATGTATATATTTTTTGCCAGATTCGGAGAGTCCGGTTTGAGGAGATCCTTTGACTCTCTAGCTTGTCTCATTGGACCCATTGTCGCCCACCCCAGTGGTAAGGATTCATGCATCCGTCACCCCTGGACTCTCTGACACGTAGATTCCTACCCAGCCCTCTTTCCTTTTTCCTTTCCTGAACTTTCTCTCCTTCCTTTCCTTAAAAAGACCCTCCGCACAGCATCCCCAAATATTTCAGGCCCTGAGGGAAATTATCTTCCTCACGGGCCACCTGCGTGGGTAAAAAAATACGAAATAAGTGTATTTTGTAAACTGAAGGGGGTAGGGAGGGGAAGCACCTGGCTATTTAGATCTGGGTCACTATTACCTTTCCAAGTAACTTATCAAATTGATGGTGGTCTTATAAGTCTAGGGTGAAATGTAGGAATATCTACTGTGATAATTTCTAAAACTGCTGTAAACGGAATCCGCAATAGTGGAATAGAATGCCACTTTATCCACATTTAAAGGCGACTGTGGGAAGGTAAAATCGAAGTAACGACACAGGGATAATGTATAATGAACATACCGAGGGTTAAATATGCCCTGCACAGTGTTGGTGATATAATGTTTCAGTATGACAACACTTATTGGTTAATATGTTATTATATTTACAGGTATTTGATTATACGGCAGGAGATTGGAAATCACTGGGAAAATTGTGCGGCCGTAATCTTCCCGACAGTTTTGAATCTTCTTCTGATAAGATGAAAGTTCTATTTAGATCTGATGAGGGTGTCAACGGAGATGGCTTCCAGGTAATAATTTCAATTAAATATTCAGTCAGTGCATTCACTCATGGGCAACTGAAAAGAAACCAGTTTGCAACGCAACTCGCTATCCTGTGTATTTCAATGTGATAGCTCGCACTACACAACTTCTCAAAAACCCATTGTCAACGGCAATGCAAACAGTCACTCGCAACTCGCCGTTCTAGTTGCCGCAGCAACTATATATAAAACAAAAATGTGGAATTAAAATAAAAACACAAGTAATTTTATATGCACATATTTTCTTGTTCAATTGAAAATGTATGGTTGAAAAAATAATTATGATTACAGTAACTTGTCGAAATTTATTTTAATTAGTTACATTAAATTTTACAAATAATAAATAAAAAAAAATCATTAAATGACATTTTCACAAAAAGAAAACAAGAGATATATAAACCACCCAGAACCCTTAGCAGATATATAATTCCCATGAGCTTGTTTTCAAGCTAACACGTTTGTTCCCACAGAAATTGTTATAATTCCGTTGTTTTAGTGACAATCCTAAAACAAAAAGGAGAAAATCTATTTTATGCCACGCTTCACATTTGTGTTCACAGTTGTTCTTATAAATAAAAATACTTATTTTGTAGATACAGTTTCACTTGCCAAATCGCATGACTTTTAGTTAGACTTAGTTAATTTATTATTAATTATTTTTGTATGAAATTGTAGAAAATATGTGTGTCCTTTGCACTCACTCTCCACTTATTAAAAACAGATCTTCCGAGAAATGTGCGGAAAAAAGTACTAGGTGGAATTGATAGTGTAAATAATTTCCTAGTGCGGCCATGATCCTGGCTCAAGCAAAATCAAAACCCCATCAAGAGGCCTAATAACAAGAAAGTTGTAATTTCACAAAATAAAATATAAATGTGATAATTTTACGAGAATGATTTTTTCCTTTTGTATTAATACCAAAATCCAAAACATGAAGCTGAAAACTACATTTAGGGAAGCAAAAAATCTTCAATTGGACCGCAGGTTGGGCATGCCTGACATAGATGATATTTTAATACAAAAATCTTATTTTGCTGTGAAAATGAGTTTTATTTTTATGTGATGATGATAAAATAATATCTACACAATTTACAACTTAATTATTTTTCAATATTATGTAATAATTTTTTCATAGGCTCGCTGGACTCCTTTCTGTGGTGGAACATTTGAGGTTACTGAGTCACCAAAAACATTGGTCAGTCCTGGATCTCCCGTCTACGGCAGAAATTTGAGCTGTGTTTACGAATTCGTCGCACAAGAAGGCCAATACATCAACCTTAATTTTACAAGGTTTATGTTGGAAAATGGTAATACATAATTTATTTTTTCTCGGTCTTTTCACAATTCACATGGGAGTATACAGTACACAATATTGAAAACTGTATTGTTTTAGAATAGTTTCGGCCTTAACTACCGATAAATGACTGAATGGAGAATGCAGTCATTTACAAGTTAACTAACTATCCATTACATATAGCAGAGTGGAGTCATCAAAATAAACATAATTTTAATAACAGGAAGTGTACAATTTTAACTATAAAATGTCTGGTACCTTATTAAAACATATTTCGATAACAAAGGATTTCGGAATCATATTTCACACTGACTTTTCATTCTCATAACAATTTTGTGTGCAACTCTGCCATGCGAATGCTAGGTTTTGTTATCTGCAATGCAAAATCTTGCAATTTGATCTTGCAATCTGAAAATATTCTTTAAAAAGTTTAAAAGTTAACAATTTAACCGCTTGGGCACATAAGCTTGTGTTCTAGACAAATTAACGTAGGTAGACATAGGAATAACCATAGACGTATTATGTATAGACCTGCCCTAAGTAGTAAAAGCGAATTATTTCCCCCTCCTTAATTCTGGGTTCCATGGAACCGGCTGGGCCGGCGTATAGGTTCGAATGAATCTAGAAAATGTGACGTCATCATTCTTGTGCGGACTAGCGTCGAGCTCTCATCGGTACATTTCCCAAAATAACACGGCAAAAATGGTAACTTGTGCTATTAAAACGTGTAAAAATAGAAGTGAAAAAGAGTATAAACCAAATTGTCGTATTACCTTCCATAGGTAGGCTTTATTTGTCTTTATTTTGAGTTTATTCACATCATATAATATGATCAGTTTTATCACACCGAGAAATATGAAGCGTTGGCAACCGAAATTCCCGGTCCCGCCGTGTGCACGTTGCTGTTTACTGGGGTAAGTAAATTAAGAAACATTTGTAAATGAGTCTTAACTGAACACGGTAACAAAATATTCGACTCTCAAAACAAGCGAACCTTTCTTCGCTTTATATGGATTACACAAGTTGGTTCAAACCGGGCAAATAATTCGCGCTCCCATGTAAAAAGGTCTATTCATTCAAAAGCAGATTTTACTTTTAAGAACTAAATGGTGATATTATAATGCGAGATGCCTATATACTGTCAGATTGAATTATTAACGAATAACATATCGTTACAGTCAACTTATCCCTCTGCGCCCCGCTACAGTTGGTCTTTACCCCTCTCCCTGGTTCTCTGGTCTATGAATATTCATATGTCTATGGGAATAACGTATGCCCCGTATCTGAGTTATTAATAATATTTTTTTATAAATCCTACAAATATGTGTTTAAAAAAAGGATAAATGAATTCATTGGCTATAATATAGAACTGTAATCAGTTTGTATGTCTCCATATTCAAATTGGTAGGTAAGATTTTTTTAATGCAAGCGGAAAAATTTTCTTTTGCAATCCGAGAAAAAAGTTTTAAATTGCTCTGTCGGTCCAGTAGTTATACAGTTGTAAAATCCAAAAAAAAAAAAAAATTGTCAACTGTTTGGCATTTTGAGGATTTTTTTTACATTCACTTTACACAAGAGGCCTTGGCTTATTGTAGTCTTTAGGTATGCTGTGTGGAGGGTCTTTTTTATGAAAATTCAGAGTGAACACGGATCTTGAAGAGTCATTATGTTGTATGAGGAAGGAAACACAGAGGCCGGCTGAAATGTTGAACTCGAGAACGAGTTTTAGAAACGACATATTCGGAGAAAATGTTTTCAAATCGAACTGCTTTAAAATATCTCTTTTTAAAAAATGATTATGTGCTTTTGTCAGCATCAACATTAATGATTTTTTATTTAACGGCATCTTTGTATTCAGCAGCATTATGTGAATGCTTAATTTATTATTTGAGGAGTAATTTTTTAACAATGTATTTTTGAATATTTATCTTCTAGGTAACAATCAAAGATGTCAGTACGATAATGTAACTTTGGAGCAAGAATCAACCTACTTCATGAGTGCCGAACCAACTGTATTCTGTGGCGTTCAATCCCCGGGATATATGCGAATGAAAAATCATGTCACAATGAAATTCCAAACTGATATGTGGATTCAAAAGCCAGGTTTTGCTCTGCAATACAGCATTGATGGTAAGTAAATTATCTCATTTTGGCATACGGCATCTATCTTTGCATTAAGAGGTTTATTTTTGTCATAATATTGATCAACCAGTTGATTAGACATCTACTAAGTGCTGAGATAATGAGGAAAGCAATATCCAATTGCTCACCATAAATCAAATAATATTTCTTCAATATTAGTAAATTCACTTTGTGGTGTCATTTTAATATAATGAAAACAAATCACTTTATTAAAACCGATGGTTTCTTCATCGGGATAAAATTAAAACTATTTATTATTATTTACACATGTCTTCTTTTACATTATAAAAATTTATGAAATAATAGCGGGAAGCACAACAGTCCGGTACATTAGTATGACATTTTGAAATATCCAAAATGGACCCAGAACACATAAACATTTTGTTTATTCACTATAAGTTTTTGTTCCTTTCCAAAGTGTTAAGCAAAGTATTTCTTCTCATTTGGAAAAATAAAATGTTAAAGAATTTTGACAATTTTCATAAAATTTCCTCCTAAACGAGTGAAGTCCGATATTTCTATCTCGGTTGATAGTTTAATTGCGCTCAATTTAACAATTTAGTTTTTATATGAAATTGACCATTTTTGTTTGCTTTTACAGTTTGCGGGGCTTCCATAAATACGAGTCAGCAGATACACTCACCGACTGGGAATAATTTGAAATATCATCAAAATGTTGAGTGCATATGGAATATAACAGCTCCTGAAAATAAACTTGTGGTTGTGAAGTAAAAATATACATAATACTCATATATTATGGATGTACATATATATATCGCACATCCCCTAGTAAAAGGGTCGTAAGTCAAAAAAGTAAATTATCGAAGAAAGCAAACACTTTGTGGCTTGACATTATACCAAATGAAAGAAATACTTAGTTTTAAACCACTTAATTTCGATTTATATTGGTCGACCGGTTTCAGTTGAACTCAATCTTCATCAGGACAATAATATATAAACTAAATCATAATACAGTGATTTAGTATAATATATAAACTAAATCATAATACAGTGATTTAGTATAATATATAAACTAAATCATAATACAGTGATTTAGTATAATATATAAACTAAATCATAATACAGTGATTTAGTTTATATATTATTGTCCTGATGAAGGTTGAGTTCAACCGAAACCGGTCAACCAATATAAATCGAAATAAAGTGGTTTAAAGCTAAAAATTTGTTTCATTTGGTCAAAAAAGTAAGTTTTACAGGACAGCGAAAACAAATGGTGATTGATGAAATAAGCTATCCCTTCAAAAAAAGATAATAGCGAACGGAGATAAAGCGATCTAAATTAAATACTTTTTTAAAAGTTTTTGTGCGTTGCAGATAATTACATTCACTTTACTATTCGGAGATAATAATGAAATGCAAATAAAAAAAAATTAACTTATGACCCTTTTTACAGGATGTGAGATATAATAAATAATAGAATTTATTTTATGCCAGATTAATCACTGTTATTTAATGTTTTTAAAGGTTCACCTCGTTTCTTTTGGAACACAACATGGATTGTGGTTTTGACTCTCTGTCAGCATATGAGGGGACTGAAGTGGACCCAACGAAGCGTTTGGTTAACCTTTGTGGAGACCTAACAAACTTCCTTCCGGTTATAAAATCCACTGGAAATTCAATGATTTTGAAATTTGTAACCGACGGTAGCAATGAGTTAGGTGGATTTTCAGCTGATATTACATTTTCTATAGGTGAGTGAATTATCAATATGTATACATATGTATCTTCAAAACTTCAAAGTTTGGTCTTTTCCACCTTCAAAAAATACCTCAGCTCCTGCCTGTCTTAAACCAAAACTTAAGTTTACAGTGTTGACCTTAACACCATCCAGTTACTAAAGTTTAGGCCAGGGGTGGGGAACCTTTTTGCCGAAAGCGAGAATGGTATTTTCCTTGAATTGCACCAGCAGAGGATTTCGCATCTCGAGTTTTTACATTGTGTTTAGGTTTCACAACTTTGCACATGTAAATAGATCGACGGTTTCCTTCAAAATGCGCCAGCAGTTGAATCCGCAATTGGAATTTCCATTATGAACACAAGACTGGTTTTAACTTAAGAATGGATCTGTGTAAGAGTCTACCAGACCTCAAGCTTAAATTATATTATCCTCAAAACAAGTGAATGGTTTTAATGTATTTTACAGCAAATGTATTGACGGCAATAAAATTTTAATAATTCTATATGAAGATAATATTAGCGAAACTCAATCGAAAATTTGAAACAGAAAAATCACAAAAAGATACGGATACATCTGGGACTCAAACCAAGGACCTTCGGCTTTCCGAAAAAAAAATTACATTTATTTAACAATTTACATTAATTTACCTGGAATATATATTTTTTTTATGGCTAAAGTGTGGCAGTATATAAAGAAAGCACATAATATTTTTTGTCCTTTCTAAATAGAGTTGTCATCAATACTGAAATATTGACTTCTAATAACATAGGCGCACACGTAAGCACATACCTGTCAGCTATGTTATAACTAGGAGGCGGCTAAGCGGTGGCAAAACGAAGAATTCCAAGTCACGAATTAGCAAAAACATCATTCGGAGATATTGAAGTTTGAAGTTTAGAAATGATATGTTTTTGTAATAACAAATCAATTCTAAACTTCAAACCTCAATATCTTCGAATGATGTTTTTGCGAATTTTGAACATGGAATTCTTCGTTTTGCCACCGCCTAGCCGCCTACTAGTTATAACTTTCTTTGGGTTTTGCAATTTTAAAATGTATCTGAAATACTGAAAGAAAACCGTTCTCGCTTGAATTTTTGTGGAGAATTTTGTTGAAAATCCTAGTGTAATTTTTTGTGGTGCTTTCAGCAGGCCGCACCATAATTGGTCGCGGGCTGCACAAAAAAGCTTTGCGGGCCGCAGGTTCTCCATCCCTGATTTAGGTCTTTGTCTTTTAGTTTTATTAAATAGGTGCCTCTTCTACTTTAGCCTTGCTTCCATTTTGACTTCTTGTTCTGCCCGGCGGAACTTTTCAAGTATCATAATCCTATTTATGAATGAATAAAAGAATGAAGAAGAAGATAATACTAATAAATCTTGAAGAAAATATGAAAAAGATCAGATTAATTAATTAATTAAGACCCAGAAAAATAAAAAGGTAACAGTCCGAAACCAGGACATCTCGTCTTACCGGGATAAGGGACCTCTATTGAGACCTCTTACTTTGAAGTCAAGTACAAAACAAGAGGTCTTAATGGCAGAGTCGGTTGAGGCGTTTGTTCCGGTAAGACGAGAGATCCCAGGTTCGAGTCCCAGATATGACGGTTACCTTTTTATTTTTCTGTATCTTGTTCTTTTACATATTTTCATTTAGATTTATTAGTGTTATAATCTTCTTTAATGATGTATCACATTGATGGATTTTGTTTTGTCTGCCCCATGTCCTTCTCTATATGTATATAATATGTACATATTGTACATACTTATAAGTATTACATATAGAGAATACACAAAATGTGAATTCAATTGTTTGGTTTATAATTTTCAGGTGAAGCGCAGGGATGTGGTGGGAATAAGGTAGCCACCAATGAGAACACGGAATTAAAAATATTCCCACTTCCCTCATACGAACCCTTCCTTGACTGCCATTGGACCATCAAGGCACCAGTTGATAACATAATAAAACTGAAGTTTTCCGAATTTAATATCTCGCATTGCTCTGAAGCATACCAAAAAACAGTCAAAAGAGTTGACTGTTCCTGCGATTTCTTAGAGGTTCGCTATTATTCAGATTGTTGTTGTATAAGATCATATTACGGGTATACTGGCAAAAAACATTAAGTAGGAAATTTAACATGTCAACTTACTAATGCAGTATTATTAAGTTTTTTTCGTTGTTTGTTTTTGGGGTGTTATGCCGTGTTGTGCTACCTCCTTCTTTAGCCGACGTTGTTTCGGACAGCGTTGCAGTGTCCATCATCTGCATGATGGACACTGCAACGCTGTCCGAAACGTAGGCTAAAGAAGGAGGTAGCACAACACGGCATAACACCCCAAAAACAAACAACGAAAATGCTTTTGGCCGTGAAAATCTAAAAACGTATCCATTATTAAGTTGTTTATGCTAAATAATTTGTCAAAATGCACTATGTTATATTTTTAAAAATACGAGTGTGCTTTAGACCACACGATCGAAGTAAATACTTCTTTAGCTCCATCTATACATCCGCTTTCCTCATGACTGAGATATTTCATGCACTGGCTATGAGAGGAAGAGAGAAAGAAAATGTGCGAGCTCACTGCTCTCTCTTGCTTCTACAGTGTGATACAGCCCGTTCGCCTCGCAATGCATTTCACTTTTCGTAACGCAATCGCCAGCTTACCCCCCAAGTCAAGGGTGCGTAAAGAAGTATTTACTTCAAAAATAACGGTCAAAAAGAATATTTTTGAACTGAAAAAAACAAAACATGGACAAAACTATTTATTCAGGCTGATTATTTCGGTCAAACTGATTGTCAAAGGATTTACAAAATTTTGTAAGTTGGCGGCAATTTTTAAACTTGCTCACACGGGCCATTTATAATTCGTTCGCGGGCCACATTGTGGCCTGCAGGCCTAGGGTTGGGCAGCCTTATTTTAAAGCATACTTGTAAAAAGCGTACTCGCGCCATAAATGAAAGAGAAGATTATGAATTCTTTTAAGTATCACCTTAATTAAGAATGATCAGATTAATGTTAAACAATGCTAATTATTTGGCAGGTCCACGATGGTCCTGGGTTCCACTCTCCTTTGCTTGGACGCTACTGTGGGGATGCTATCCCTAGTGATCTAGTATCCACCAGTAATCTCATGTGGATTTGGTTCAAGTCCGATGGAACACTAACCAACACTGGTGTCACCTCCACTTATGTTTCAATGCCTTGTAAGAATCTTTTTATTATATATGTATGTGTAGTAGTTTTAAACATTTCCAGGCATCAAAAAACAATACACTAACTTATATATGGCTAATCAGGTTCCTTTTTTAATATAAGCTACTAAATTAATAAAACGTGCTAAACTTAATTCTTTAAAAAAATGATTATGTTCAGAATTTCAGATGAACTGCCAACTCACGATAAGTTACTTCACATATATTTGTATTTCCATTAAATCGTTCATCTTTTTTTCATTGCATGAATTTTATAATTATTAATATTTTTCTTTATTTTGTTCTTAGTAGATACTCCATATTATTTTGTTGTATGTATTGTAGTAGTATACACTCGTCTAGGCTTTTATTTTTACGTATAGCAGGTGTTTTGCTGAAGGCATGTCAAATAGGCCAATTTGATTATACCTTTGAAAAGCAAAATGGCTGCCATACGTTAAAATAATAACTTGTTTTGAAATGAATCTCGTTTTTTTCAACTTTTTTTTGTGGTTTAGCTCCCTGCGGTACAACTATTCTGGAATCTGATAAAGAAATTAAGGAATTGGTTTCACCTGGATACGACAAAGGTATGGTCACCAAAGGAATCAGATGTAAGTGGGTCATATATGCAAAGACCCAAGGAGAAGGAATTCATCTAAAATTAATTAATGCAGAACTGGAAGATGCTTCAGTTCCAACACAACAGTGCTTGTTGGAAAAATTAGAAATATCTGACATGAAGGTGTGTATTATACTGTTACAGTCCCTACCAATCTCCCCTATATCCCTATCTCGTCTTTAACTCATCCTTTCATAAGTAAAATTTACGACTAATGTGATTTTGATGTGCGTCTAACTTATGGTAATTAATGCGCATGGAAGTTGTTCGGGAGTTTAACTTACGAAAGTTCTCACGGCGACTGTTACACTTGTAATTTTATTATGGGGAAAATGGCTTGTGAAAATGCCACCTGAAAAATAAATGATATCTCTTTTGGAATCAGAAAAATTTCTTTACTTTTAAATCTGTTTTCGTGGGTAGGGCTAATTTGAGTTTTATCTAGTGTAATTTTTATATTGTATTCGGGAGAAAATAAGGTGGGTAACTATCCACTTAACCTAATCAGATATTAGTTAAATTAATGAAAATACTAGTTTATAGGAAAAAAAATCCTAAAAAAACAAGTGTCTTTTAATTTTTGACTCCCAACTTACCAAACTGATTTTATAAGCTGTGAGAAGGCTGGAAGTTTGCGCAGATGCAATTCGACCTGTCAAAAATCTTACATAAAAACATCTTCTGTAGCTTTCTATACTTTACTGCAAGTGACTTTTAGTGTCGTTTACATTGGTAATTTGGCCATAAGTCGCTTACGTGAACAAGTAAACTTACGAGTGTAAAGGCAGCCAGCATGAAGCACTTGATGATCCAAAGCGTGTACTTAATAAAAACTAACCTATTTTAATTAAATTAAACAAATAAGTTTGTTTACACCATTGTATAATCACAATTATTGACATGTTTTGAAACCGATTGTTTCTTCGTTCTTTATATGAAATAACAAAAGAAACAAAAAAATTGAAGAAGTTACTTGTTTATTTTATTTACTTTATGTTATTTTCTTATTTTACAGTACAACTTTGTAAGCGATTCTTCAAGCAGTTTGATAATAGCAGGCCAGTCAATGGCAACCAATCGTTTCATGGCTAGCGTAAGTTCTACTTTCTTCACCAACTTATTACTTGACTCGCCGGATTAAGCGGCTGGTTTTCTACAGTCGGTACTGAATTAAATGGCAATATACGCAAGGTGACACACTTAACCGGCCCTGGCCTGGAACCGTTGCAATATGCAAATCGGAAGCATAATCAACTTTGGGCATGTCTGGCGGCGAGAAGTATTGCTTTCATAAATCAACTGTCGCACTCTGACAATATGTCAAATTAATTTCATAACAATTCTTATATATACAGTGAAACCCTCTTAAGAAGTTTTCCAAAGGACTGGAAAAAAAAAAACTTCTTAGGCGGGAAAACCTTATTGGTGGGAAAAATTAAGCTATTTGGTCTTCAAGGGACCGAAGAAACCAAACTTCTTAAGCAGGAAAACATCTTAAGCGAGAACTTCTTAAGAGGGTTTCACTGTATACGAAAACTTTTTCAAAATAAGGTGGCATTGTTTTTTCATCACTAAGGTTGTAAAAAAATGCATGATGATTGATTATATGAATTGGTAACAAAATAAATACTATTCCGTTCAAATTAATTATATCAATGTGGAGACGATAATAATAGGAAGATCGATATTCTCATGCACATTGTTTTTATCTTTAATTTTGTTAGAAATAACAATATTGTTCAATATTCCATATAGCATGTGTTTGAATTTGAGCTTGAAACCATAACCAACTCGTAAAGTATGATATCTATGGCGAAACCCGCCCAACAGCACAAGTCTGTCAGCACCCTTAGAGTTTTGATTAACCAAACATCTTTCATTACATTTAATTTAGATATTTTGCAGTATGACTACGTTCTTATTATGTATTACTTTGTTTTAATTCAATAAATAAATGTATGTTTACAGAGCTATCCTAAAGACTTTGAATATGCTTTTTGTGGAAACATGTCCACTTTCAACATTTACTCTTTCTCCGATAAAATTGCCGTAACTCTTACAACTAGTTTGACTGCACAAAACCACAAAGGATTCAAGCTAGAATATTCCGCTCCAGGTAACAACCCGTTAATAATGCTATTGTGAAAATGACACTGATCCATAATTTACAGATTGTTTTCAATGCACTTCCCTATAAAACAAATGCATAATGTGCCTAAATTTATGGACATATAAATATGTTTATTAGAAGTTAAAACTAATATTTTTTTTAAATTTCAGGCTGTTCTCGAAATTACACCGAGCCGTATGGAAGAATTGTAAATTTCAATATGGAGGCTTTATCGTGCTTAGTTACAATTCAAGCTCCAATAAATAAAACAATCTCTTTGTACATGCACAACGCTATTGTTACTACTTCCGACTGTGAGAAGGATTATATAGAGGTATGTTTGTGATTATAAAATATGTTACATCTTATTTTTTGGTTATTATTTATCTAAACATTATTGTTTTGTTTTATTTTACAGATCAGGGATGGTATTTCTGAAAATTCACCAATCATCAGAAAAATTTGTGGAGTAGAAAACCCAATGCCCGTATTTTCAACCAGCAATGCACTAAGGATACACACCGCTCATGAAAGTTCCTTTGTGTACTTGTCTTCTGATATGTTTTATACAACCACAGATAAAGGTTTGTAAATTCTTGACTACAAGTTTTCAATATAGGTACCTAATATTTTTTTGTTTGTAATTGAAAAAAAATCACCAGATAGCAAAATGACATCTATATTTTTGGTAAAATTTCGATCGAACTGGCCACGCTTAACCTCTTGAAAGCCAGCATAGGAAAAATATATTTTTTCAATATGATGTAAAATATTTGACATTTCTCACCTTTTTTACGAACTCAATTTTTATAACATTTCTTTTGTGATATATTACAAAAATTACATCAAAATAATGTAGATAAAACGATCTTCCTAATAATAACTCAAATCTTCCAAAAATATAGACTTCGAATATGACTCCGTTCAAATTATCAAGCGGCAGCCATTTTGTCCGCCATCTTTGATGCCCGACGCGTCATTGTGAATTAATTTGAATTATTCAAAGAGGCTAGACGCTATTCAGTATTTCGTTACGTCAAGAACGATTCTGACCTTGTTCTTCATAATTTTCTTTATACATAAGGGACAAAATCGCTTAAAAAAAACGGACCCGCCGGGGGGACTGCGGCCGGCGATGGGTTAAAATATGATTTTTTTTTCAAAGAACCTTTAGATTCACCTTAACTACTATAAAAGATAATTTTTTGCATTCGGGGCAATGGAAAATTGTGGATTCAATATTTCAATTGCATAAAATGAAAATTTGCTCAGTTCGGGACCATTTACAAGAATATCTGTCATTTAGTTATGTTGGTATTCCTGATAATTTACAAAGAGCTGTGGTGCTAGATTGTAGCCGACTTCATGCAAGACCAGCTTTTTTAAAAAAATTACGATTTTTTTTAAGTTAAAAAAAACGCGCAGGTTTGTGCTGATAGTTGTTATTGAAAATCTTACTGTCTTCAATATACAATCACGATACATTTATATAGCTATAAAATCTATACTGTTAAATTATCAGCACATTAAACTACCTTGAAGTAGTTTAACCAGCGTCTGCTTGGCATATTTTGAGTAAATAATGTAGATATCATTTTGCTGTCTGACAATTTTTTTTCAATTAAAAACAAAAAAATATTTTACTATCATACTTTGCCACGGATCACACTGCTACCCATCGTAATGGATCACGTGATATGAGCTCTGTTTCGTCTGTACGGTGCTGCTGGATATGGTGTGTATATCTCGTGAATCGCTGGTTAAAGTCTTTCGGGTACGTGCTGATAATCCCTGTATTTTATATACATTTTTATTTTTATTTAATTTTTTATTAATGTCTATTTAAAAAATACTAAAAATGTGAAGTAATTTTTTCACAACCCACTCATCAGAGATTTCTGTTCCGAGGCGAATGTAGGTTGTTATATCACGATCCTCATCTTCATGTTTGTTTTGTTGGCGTTAATTCATAATTTTAATGATTTCCTCATCTTCAAGTATTTTTAAAACTTTTTGATATCCGTGGTGTTTTTAATTTAATTTAGAAGAGCATTATATAATTTTAAATCTCATAAAAACATTTGTTTATGTCAAATTTGCACCTATTAAGATAAAATAATTTTATATTTCAACAGTAATCATTTGCAGGTGAAATTTAATACGAAATTACAGAGATGTATTAATTTTTTATGATGAAACAGAACTGATCCGCCACATAACTCTATCTTGATATGCACACCTTCCTTCATTCACAATCATGCATCTTCATGTATAATTATACTCTTCTGTTATCCTGACTCTTGAATGACCCAACAAATGAAATAATACGTACATATTGTTTTATGTTTTCAGGAAGGGGATGCGGAGGAACTCTGTTTGATCAGATTGGATTTGTATTCAGTCCCATGTATCCTGAACCTTACAGAGTAAATGGTATCTGTGAATGGATTATCAAGACACCATACGGAACCAAGATGGAACTAGTATTCAACGGTGTGTATTAATTTTACAAACATATATGTAAGAAACGAGCAAGTACTGTACAGGGCCCAGATACTTTAATAGTACATAACTTCTAACTCTATGCAAATCGCAAGTGCGCCCCACGGTTTAATTTGGCAGCCACCTCTGGTCTGGAGCCCCAAAATACCCGAAAAAAATCCTCAACTCTGTGCAGTAACAGGCGGTCCGTTTGATAGATTCTCCTATATTAACGGAATGCTGTCCTTGTTTTACCGGTATTTCAATGGAACTGTTCCGAGGAACTAGTCATTTGATCTCCACGCCACCGGTGCGTAGTCGGGAGACATGCCAAAAGCGCGCCCAACATATGTACATGGTTAACATTTGTCACATGAGAACAGGTCGCTTCTACGACTCTTGCAACAGTATCTTCAAGACCCATGTTCACTCCTTCCTCTTCTCAAAAAGATCCTCCATAGCATCTGCAAAAATGCATGAGAAAATTATTTTCCTAAAAAAAAAAAAATAATTTTTAATTTTAAAAGATAAAGAGCACAGATATTTTTGCTAAGCATGTTTTCTTAATTATCTAAGAATGTTTTCATAATTATGCGTATCTAACTCGACCCATTCTACCGACTAGATTATTTATAACAATACCATTTGTATCCAAAAATAATCTTATAATCCCAATCTAGAGATCATTTTTGAGAAATGCCAAAAAACATGTAATTTAAGAGAAGATTAAATTTAAGATATGCCTGTTTATTTATAAGTTTATTCTGAGAAACATATAATGTTTTTTACAGTATTCAGCATGGGATCCCCCGCTCTCTGTGCCACGGACTACATTGAATTGATAGATAACCAGGACAATGTTATCACCAAATACTGTGGTGCAGTAAGTCTAATTCTAAATTATCAACAATTTTTATTTTTGCATTTGTAGATTACACATGTAAAGACCATTTGTTCCCTTTTTGTTGTAGCCGTCAATTTTAAAAATCAATTATTTACATTTATTTTTTATTACATAGTGAAACGGTTTTAACTTTCCACCAATGTCCTGCGCATCAAACGGCACAGCGCCATCTGTTGGCTGGATAGTAGCTAATTTCATAGAAATGCGAGTGTGCATGTGTAAATGCGAGGGAGTACAATCAAAAGTTGACAGAATACGTTGTCTTTGACAACGAGTCTATCTGCCGAGTTTCAGCTCGAACGGATATCTGGAAGTGGATCTCACTTCCAAGATTGTCATGCAATTATTCAAGAAAACAAAATAATAATTCAAATAAATGTTTATAAAAATTACAATGCCATTATATATACGGTGTCCGGAAACTTGTAGTAAAAGTGGGAACCTGGTAAATCTACATCACATTTGGACAAAATTTTGAGATTTCGTTTGCGTATAAATCACGTCCAAAGTTTGAATTTTTAAGGACAAAATTCTAAATAAATCAGTAGGTAGGGGATTATTAACAGCTGTTTAACATATCGTCGTTGCATATTTAATATGAGCAATGTGACGATATTGACAAAAATGAGTTAAATATACAGTTAATTTCCTTTTTTTTTCTCCATCTTCTACATTTCTCCATCTTCTATAATATGAGCCACGTAAAAATATGAAATATTTAAGGTGATAAAAAATAATCCACGTGAGGACAATCAAAATAGTACATAATAAAAAAATTTAAAAAGTCATATCCTTTGCATACTAACTAACTAACTAACCATCACTCCGTTTCATCGCAGGGGTAGGCAGAGAGGACGGACCGCCAAACAACTCTGTCTTGGCATACACTCCTCGCCTCATTCTCATTCGTATATCTTATCATACATGCTCTTCTATTATTCTGACTCTTGACATGGCCCGACTTAAGTGTCTGATTCACTTGATCGTGCCACATCTTCCTCGGGCGTCCTCGACTTCTTCTACCATTCACATTTGCCTCATATATTCTCTTGACACTCCTTTCTTCATTCATTCGCTCTATATGTCCAAACCATCTAAGCGTCCCTTTCTTAATCTTACTTATGACGCTCACATCGGCCTTGCATTCTTTTCGGATCTCCACATTCCTCACACGATCATACATGGTTTTACCACACATACGCCTCAGGGATCTCATTTCTACTTTCATCCTTTCTCTGCCAGTTCCATGCTTCACTGCCATACATCAGGGTAGGTACCAGCACTACATTGTGAACTGCTAGCTTCGCTTCTTTGGACAGCTTTTTGAATAAACGATGAAAAAAATAAATTCGCTTCTTTGGACAGCTTTTTGAATAAACGATGAAAAAAAAAATGTATATGTAAATAAATAAATATTAAACAAAAATAAACTTTGCATACCACTACACAATTCAATTGCCTTGGTATGTACATAATATTAACATCATTTTATGATGCCTAGCTGTCAAATTTGAATAAATTTAAATGAAATATTTTGACAATATTATGGTATTATAATTATGATGAAAACTGTATGCATAACATGAAGCATGTGAGAAAAACTGTGAATAGAATATGAAGCATGTGAGAAAAATGTGTTAAATCCAATTTTCAGGCAATAAAATAATTAATGTTTGCCATAAACATATTCTTATAATGAACAAAATATATTTTTCCTACTTTGTCAATAAATAGAATTGTTATTTTCCGTTTCGTTTTTTTTTAAAAGTTTTTATCGATTATTTCAGAATGTACTCCGAGTTACATGCTTCATATTCTATATGCAACGACGATATTTTGGAATCATTTGAAGTGTATACTCGACTTCCAAGTATTTTTAACCCTTTATTTGCATAAAAAAAAGAATAAGTTTAAAAAAAAATCAAATGCTCTGATCGAAAAAAAAGTTTTTTTTTGGTTCTCCGTGCAATGTAGATTCGCCAGTGTCCTGCTTGTACTACGAGTTTTGAGACACCGTGTATAATCAAAAATGCAAAAGTATTTTTTTAAATCCGGTGTTTTTATGTTAATTTAATGTTAATAATAATATTTTTTTATTTACTTTTTAGGACAAGCCCGCCATCCATCGGGGTATAAATTACTTGAGACTGGTTCAACATTCATCAATAAATGGTAACGGAGGATGGACGGCACAATTCAGATCTATGAAAGATGGTAAGTTGACCGTGTATTTTGAATATAATGAAACATATTCTTTTTACAATATTTTTTATCATTGTTTCAAAGTAACGTAAAAGCTTTTGTGATATATTACAGTTTCCGGGCAAATGCTGTTATCTCTACTATGGTTTAATTATTTCTTAGCCAATTAATTTGGAATGTGCGCAGGTGACACGTACCAAATATGTGCATAATATATATGTAATAGTCCGTTATTAAAAAGATAATCTGATCTGAAAATAAAATCAGTCAAAATTAGCTATGGGTGTAATGGAATTCACCACCCATATAAATATGGGAAAACGTTTTTATTTGTAATACCACACAATAAAGGAACCCAACTTCCCAGAGCCAGTCTGACATCCCTGATTAGCGGAATCTTTTGAGGTTGAAGGAAGTAGGGAAAAGAAGGATATGGGGAAGATAAGTAATGAGAAGAACTTATCTGGTTAGTTCGAATCTGATCACCAAACATATCTATCAAATTCATTTCAAGCAATATTTAAATTCTCAATGGTAGTCTCTCTTCCTAGAGTTATAATTGAGAAAAATGTTCAACTTGGACAGGTTACTCTTAAATATTAAAGGTTGCAACAAATTACCAGAGTGTGAACGAGCATTCGCGAAATGTGTCGATCTGTCGATTGTCAGTTTTTCAAAGCAAAGCTCTTGGATGCTTGTTCACGCTTTCGCAGTGAATTTATATTGCGGTTCACTAGCGGGAACAGGTGCGCACAGAATCTTCACACATTTAATTTCACACAAGAATGTCAATTTATGCCTCCACATAAGCGAGCATTGTAACCTTTTTTGCATTTCATGTTGTCTTGCTTAATATCTGTCCGTTAACTTATTAAAATTCTGTAAATGATGTAAATTATAATCTATAATATTAAAATTAATGTTTGTTTTATTGATTGTACCTTATGCGCCATACCGTTCATCCGAATGCGATGAAACTTTGAGAATATGATGTGCGCATACCCGGGATGGTTATAGGATAGATATGAGCTCTGGCGTTATGAAATTATTTCCTATATTATTCGGGAAGACGAAGAAGGAGGAAGCGGAATGCATGAGGGGGGAGGTTTGCGAGAAAGGAGCGAGCGAGAGAGGCGAGGGGGAACGCGGGAAGGGGGAAAAGGGAACGCTGGAGGGGAAGGGGACGCGGGAGGGGAAGAGGAAGAGGAGTCGGAAGAGGAATGGGGATGAAAGGGAAATGACACGAAGGGAGAAATAATTTATTTATTTAATTAGCATTGCAACAAATGCCAGGTATCAGCTAGTTTTATATAAAAATAAAAAAAAATATGTAAATAACCCTTGCGTCTTAGGTTAGATGCCAAGAATTTTATTTAGTCACGCTGTATATATATATATATGTATAAAGTTTACAATGATATTATAAACATCTACCACATTGTGGTTGTCCCGTGATTGCCAGTTTTTCTTCTAAATTATATAAGTAAATAACGAGTAAAGTAATTCAATTTGAACACTAATTAATAAAAGTTAATAAACTTCTTTTTTTTTCAGATTCTCAACTGGATGAAGAGTCAATCACATAATTGAAATAAAATAAAAATGTCACAAAAAATAAACTTTATGTGAAATAAATATGTAAAATTTTAAAAAAGTGTTAATTATTAATCGAGTGAAAATATTTGGGAAATAAATAATTAAAAATGTTGTTTATTTTAAAATATTTTATTTATACCAAAAAAAAATTAACTCTTTATAAAAGGCACTAAATATGAATGATACTAATTATAAAATATTTATTATAAAAATAGTTATTATAAAAGTAACTAACTTATAAAAGATATTAAAGCATAAAATATAGTTATTACAATGATTTTTTTTCACCTCGTTACATTAACTTTATAAACAGTCTGTTAATTTACTTTTTGATTCATATTAATTTTGTAACAATATATAATTAAATATATTGAACATATTACAATATTAGTATTGCATGTTTAAAATATTATTTAAAGGCTGTTGCTAATACTGTTTCAATTTCAACCAGAAAATTATTTGTGAACACCTTTATATATTATTGAAAAATATTAGATTAGTTTGTAAAATATGGATTAATTAATAAAAAATATTAGATTACTTTGTGGATTAATTAATTAAAGATATTAGATTTATTTGCAATAAAAGTCACTTAATTTTTTTTTTTTAATAATCAATAAAAAATTTTACGTCCATATATAATAAACTTAAGAACAATACAAAAAAATCTACCAACAGATTTTCACAACAAAACTAATCTATTTCAACAAAAAAAACTAAGGGTCCAATACCCATGGGCTAAAACAAAATATAACATTTTTTAATATTAACTCAAAGGTTAGAAATAAGAACACATATAAATGACTATAATGTAACTAACAAACTATGTAATAAATTTCAAAACATATTTTGTTGAAAAATATATCCTCACTACCCTAACAACAGCAATAATCACTAATATATCTACAACTACACTGAACACATTTATAAAATGAAAATAATTGATGAATGAATGTATTAAAACCAAATTAATTCCTTGGACCTATGATGAACGGTTCAAATTTAAAATTTGTAAAGAAACTTTATATGTATTGTGTTTTTAAAGGATTAAAACTCCACACTTTCAATTATAAAAATGCCACACTTTCAGGTACAAAAAAGCCACACTTTCAGGTACAAAAATGCCACACTTTCAGGTATAAAAATGCCACACTTTCAGGTATAAAATAGTCACACTTTCAGGTATAAAAATGACACACTTTCAGGTGTAAAAATTTTACCACTTCATATTTTTACAGGGAACTAAAATTACATAGTTACTTTTGTAGTTAGTGACATTAGTCATCATTGTTTTATTTAGGGAACAAAGTACTATCATTGTTCAAACATTAACATCCCTCAAATAAATTCAAATTCTTTAACAACCGAACATTTCGATGATCCCAATTTTATTTGTTACAGGCATTTTAATATTTGGAATAATATTATTGGAATAAAATTATTAATTTGATAATAATATTATTTTGTTAATTATAGATTAACTTATCTAGGAAACAACAAATATATTGTAATATAGGATATAAAGTTATTTATACGCCTTCATCATTATTGATATATCAAAAAGATTATAATGAATTACATGTCCATCGAAATGCAAATTCCTAGAAGAAATAAGATAACAATATTTAAGTAATTTTCTTTATCAATGTCACTTATCACAAACAACACAAATTTAAGATATCTGCATGAAATTTTGTTTTTGCTAAATTTTCTTTGTTTTACAACAACACAAATGATAAGAATTAGGTGGTATAATAAATCTATAACACCTTGGGGGTGCTTACATACATAATTCTTATTGTAGATCTTTTATACTTTAATACGCAGTTATGTCAAATTGTTAATCATTCCAAGAATTTGGGACAAAGAATTAGATTTTAGGGGGAAATTTATTTAACCTCTTGTGTGCCGCAGTTGCCAAAAGGCATAATAAAAAAAAAATCATTTCTACGAGCTATTCTGGGGAAACTACTTAAAGTAGATTATTTACCATTTTTATCAGTTGTTGGATGATTTGCTGGCCTCACTTCCTTCCTCCACACATATTTAGTGTCCACACATAAACTTAGCATTGGCACATCAAGAGTTAATCTGACCTGAGGTATAAGTGGGCCTATCTTTTGACATATTTTAACTTATCCATTATTTACATATTCCTACAAGTTCTCACATATTAGAACTGTCGATTTTAGTCGCATTTAGTGTTTGCTTTTAGGTAACCAGGTATTAAAGTAAAGATTGAAATATAATATTATAATAATTAACTTTGTGATTAAGTAAGTAAATATAAGGGCAGTTAATTTAAATATAAATACGGTAAACGTTTACAAAATAAAGACAAGCATAAACTTTAAAAAAAAATGATGCATACTTAAAAATTATATATATTATACTAAAAAATAAAATAGGGTGAAAACAAGAAACCTGTTTGAAAAAATGTAATTTGTTTTAAACCGATATATCTTTGAAAATAATTAGTACATTTGAATTAATATTTTTTTACAGGAACTACTTGGCAACTATAAGAATGAAAAATTATAGCCTACTTTGTAATAAGACTCCATAACCACTGGAGCGACAGAGCAATTAAAATATATTTTCTCGGATTGCTAAAGGAAAATTTTCACCCACATTAAAAAAATCATACCTCCGAATTTGAATATGGAGACATACAAACTGATTATAGTTCTATGTAGCCAATGAATTCCCCTATCTTTTGTTTATTATCACATATTTGTAGGATTTATAAAAAATATATAATTAAATCTTTAACTATTTATTGTTATTAAGTTTATTTTGTAGAACTCCATTTTAATTTTTTATTTCTTTTATATATTTAATAATACTATTATTCAATGTATAAAAATAGTTAAAAAAAAAACTATTTTTATACATTTAATAATAGGATTATTAAATATATAAAAGAAATAAATAAATCTTTAACCTTAAAATTTTTTAGGGAATCTAGAGAATATTTATTTTGTTATATTTTGAATGTACAATATATTATATAGTCGTTTTAATAAATAAAAAAATAAAAATTATTTGCCACATTGTGGCAACAAAGCAATCCGAGGTTTTGGAAATAGTGCCATAATGTGGCAAAAAGCGCTCGAGACAGTTTATGTGTAGAATATGTAAGTATTTTATTACATTACATTATTTTGGTACGAATCATTACAAAAAAGAACAATTTTGAGCTTCTTCAATGCCAAAGTGTAAATTTTAAATCCTTTTGATAAAATATTCTTCCACACAGAAGATAAGCAAATGTGGAAGACTTATATCACATACTCATTTATATTTATATGTTTTATACATATAGTTGGGACCCTTACAAATAAACGTATAAAAATATTTGACAGCAATGCCTTTCCAGGCATTCAAGTAGGACTGTCGTCAAAGGTAGTACAACACATCCCACACAAAGTGTGTTAATATATGCATTAAAAAGGGTTTAGACAAGTTTTTTATACTAAAAAAATATTTATTAAGTTAAAAAGCCCATTTTTGAGGCTATCTTTTTATTAAAACTAACAAAATAACCATTAAAAAGCATTATTTTCCATTTTCGGGAACTTCATTACTTACTTCTCAGTAGTATCTATCTAACTACCAAATTTTTTTTAGTTTATTTTTTAAGTATCCCTATTTTGTAAATATTTACCATAAGTACTCAAGTAATATTAAAATAATATTATATGGCATTCTACTCTTTATGCATCAAGTTTCCCACTTATCCCATCAAATTTCGATTGTCATGATTATCTATGAAATAAATTTAAAATGTCATGATTATCTATGAAATAAATTGTAAAATTTATTAAAAAAATTAGTTCTTCATAGTGGATAACAGGGAACTTTATGAACATTCTCCTCCTAAAGTAAACCAAGTATGTCTTTATACGCAGTGCAAAATTTTCCCCATTCTTAATGCACCCGGCCGACTGACCTGCAAGGGAACAGCTAAGATGAAGCTATATGCCAAATTATTATTTAGATTTATCTTTACTACAAATTGGTTTATATTATGAATATGAAAAAATATGCTATGGATACATTGAAGCTTTTCCTACCTTCTCTATTTATTGGAATTAAAATAAAATTATTAATTACGTTACAAAAAATATAAGCACAAGGTACTAAATAATTGGTTTTTTCATTACATAAATATGAAATTATATAAGAAACAACTTTTAAAAAATACCCCTTTACGGCTAAGATTATTTTTGACTATTTCCATTGA
This sequence comes from Limnephilus auricula, assembly GCA_951813805.1. Classification (NCBI taxonomy): domain Eukaryota; kingdom Metazoa; phylum Arthropoda; class Insecta; order Trichoptera; family Limnephilidae; genus Limnephilus; species Limnephilus auricula. The sequence goes on from OX638391.1 coordinate 37,676,833, forward strand.
CCAACTTTTTTTCATTCTTGTAAAATTATTGAAAAAAAAAAATCAACTTTGGTGCTACTTTTCTCAGGCAGATAGTACCAAAAACATGCGGAGTGCTAAAGGGTAAGAAGTCAAGTTCGAAAGAATCCACCGACCAATCAAAGGCATTAAAATCTCTTATGGTTGTAACCGATTTCATATAAAAATTTATTAATTCTATTTAAAATCATATATTTATATATATTTTTTTAACGAAAGACATTTTAAGTTTACAAATTCCCTGACAATATTTAAAAATCTCTTACTATCATTAAATTAAGCGGAAATGTTGATTGTGTCGTAATGGAGCATTTAGCCAGCCGAGGAACGGTTAAATTAATAGCAAACAAAAGATTTTCTTTCTAAAGCTAAAACCAATTTTTAAAAAAAATTAATAAGGAATATTACTTTAAAAAACAAAATTCAGTAAGACTTGTTTCACAGAATTTAAACATTTCATCAAATTTCAAAGTTTATTTTGAAGTTCTGTAAAGGTTCTTTTCGCGTTCGGCTGTTGTATTATTTATTATTGGCAAGTTTTCAGAGACCTTGAAAGTTATTATTTAAACTTGATGAATTGTTCAAATTCTGCAAAACAGCCGTCCTTAATGTTTACAGCTTTTCCTTAGATTTTCATGAATAATCATCACCCCCTGTCATTATGAAACACAGTATTTAAACCAAACAGCTTTCGTAATGTTTTATACAAGCTAAATAACATATTTTATCTTAACAAAATAATTTTATTTTTACTTTGTTCAATTAAACGGAAGCCGAATGATACACATATGAAACTCGGAAACATTTCTTCCTGTAATCATAAAAGAAATACCTCCTTGTCTCACGAAATTCTTCAAAGGGGTTGGTTAAAGAAAACAAAGTCCTCACAAATGGGGTTCTGTGGAAGTCATCGTTAACCGCATTGAACACTCTGTCGATGGTCCTGATGTATTCCTCGATTTGATGGAGTGGCATCGAGGCAATAAGGTTTTGCCTGGGATCCCAGAAGAAGGGAATGTTTCTTTGCCTCAGCCTTTCTTGTATCTTCCTCAACACATGCATGTACAAATAACTCAGTCTATTATTCCAAAAGTGCTCATTGTGAATATATATCTCCCACAGCATCACGGTGTTAATGAAATAGGGTCTGATGAAATTCATTCTATAAGAAAAGCATATCTGCCTTATGAACCTCATTATGTGAAACACATTCGGATGGTAGAAAAGAATTTCATTTTCTTGTGCAGGAAACACCATCTGCCAAAATCTATCGCTGTTTCTGTAATTCCTGTTGAAAGTTTTCTGTGCAACTGCAAACCACTCTTCTGACTGAAATAAATCTGCGTATTCTATTTTGGCGGTTTCTGGCCAGTTGGGATACTTAAATGTGAAACATGGAAGCATGTCAATTTCAATTTTGAGATCATCTTCTGAAACCAGCTGTGCGATCATAGATACAGATTGGGTTGACCTACCAATTGACATTACATACCTGTTGACTCCACAACATAGAATAGGATCCCCTTGTGCATTTCTTAGTTCATCAAATACAAAATTCAACTTTTCTTTTAACCATTGGGTGATCAAAGTTTGTGTTATGAATCCTTGTCTATCAATCCATCTTTCGATTGATTGATATTGCTCCCAGTTTCGTTGGTTCCTGAGGGCTTGGAGTCCTTTAATCTGTAGTCTCACATGGCCAGGCATGGGGCAGTTTAAGATGTTCACTTTCATTTCCCTTGGTAACATCATGCAGAGCATCTTATGAGATTGATTGGGGGTGCTGCTGATCTCGTCCCCAGAATAGCTGAATTCGCCCTGGTTGGGAGTAAGGAAATAATCCGTTTGCCTCAATCGCCTGTTCATCTCGTAGAACACCTCGTTAAAGGCATCTCTTTCCTTTGTTATGTCAATTCTCGGTAGCTCCATATTAAGTTTACAATATGGATGGTTTTAAAATTCCTGATTGGCTTCACTTTCTTTACAAATATCAATAATTTTATACTGCACTTTTATGTCGCGTCCGTATTCAAATGAGAACAGAATGGTACTGATAAAAATAAACACAATATCATAAAATCTAAAACAAACTTATCGACAATAATAATAATAATTTATCATTATAATGCACATCCATTCATGAATCATGAGTCACATCAAGGGCGAATTGGGACTTGCATTTACATTGTTATCATTCTAGTGGTGATAAAGTGCGGGTATAGAATGAACATCAGTCACTCAATACACTTTCGTTTAGTTAATTACATTTGTAACTCACTTTCTCGTGCTTAAAATGTACATACAGTTAGTTATATTCAAATTTCATCAACTAACTTTTGCAACTTGTGCATAAAACCATTATCTTGAACTTGAACTTGCGTGATTATGGCTGTGCACTTTATAATAGTGCTTCTCAAACTTCCAACATGTTCACACCGGTTCCACAACAACTCAACAAAGTGGCATTTCATCACCCATTGATATTTTTGTTTTTATTTGTCACATAGAAGCATTCAATAGGGTATTTTCATAAACGAGGGATTCTGTTGAAAATATATTGATTATTTAAAGGTCATTTTTATGATTTTAATCATCGTACTAATCGTTTTCATTCGAATTTATTCATTTTAAAAACCAACGAAACCAAAACGGCCCGTGATTGCCAACGTCGCTTCGTACGTACGTCATCAAACAAACAAAGTAGTACTGTCGGAAATTTTTCAAGAACGAGCGACCATTATGACGTCACACGTCGAAAATGCTGTTTTGGCGGGATTACAAAAATGGCTAAATTAAACTCGCTGTAGAAAATTTATTCTATAAAAATAAAATAAAAATGCCATAATAATCGTAATTTTTTGCTTCATTAATTTAAGCAACAAAAAAAATTGTGGAAATACCCTATTGTGTGAATAATTGTATTATCATATAAAATATAAACTAATCACAGGTCTTTTCTTCAATTTACAAAAAACATGTAAAACTTTTTTTTTACTTATTGGAATAAATTTTGAAAGTGTGAACCCACTAATATAAAATTTAATCACTGAAGAAAAAATAATACTTACGTTCATCGTTCACGTAGCTACTTACAAGAGACGCTACCGCTACCTGTCATACTATTTTGCTAGAGCAGCGCCTAGCGGCGATTTCAAACACTAATAATACCATGGAAAATACAGACGAGCGGAGATCGCGCCGCTTGAACGTAGCTCCATGGAAGAACGGCGTTACTAATAAATGAACAAAATATGAAACAGAACACACACAAAAAAAAAAGTTACGTAAATGTAAAAAGAACCGTAAATTCGATTGTGTTCAACTGTTTGGGAAACACTGTTAAATATCAGCAGTGTTGCTAGATGCATGTTTTTTCACCGGTCGCCAATCATATTATGCTTCTGAGTGAAACGAGATTGTTACATGGGCTGCGTAAGGGAAATCCCTCACTCGGGAATATATGCAGTTCTTAAAATTTTACGGGTTCACAATAGGGTACATGCAGTGTATGTAATACAGTGTTTTCAATGCATTTAATAAAAAGGTAACTAAACTCGAATGTCGTACTTAAAACCCCCCAAAAAGTATTAAATTAATTCATTCACTTTCAAAGTTGTGTGAAAATTCAAATACAAAAACGAGTCATCATTGGCTGGCGACATTGTGACGTCACACCGAGTCCGAGCTGTTTGGTGTTGAAGATGTTGTATTTGTACATTTTGGTACTATACAGCATTAGTAATGAGCTAGCAGTAAAAAACCCGCGAAGCGGATTTTTCCTGCTAGGCCGTGCGGGCGGCTTTTCATTCTGTTTCGCCCAGTTTAAGTGTTAGTGACTATTTATAAGGCATCACCCTTTTGCAAAACTAACTACTATTAACGTTAAACTACAGAATACTTATATTTAATAGATATATAATAGTTGACATTCTTACATTAAGACCGTGAATAATGGGAGGAACACTCTTCACCCCAACATAAATCTTCTTATTATTGAATGAAAGCGAAAAATGTTTCTTCCCCCATACCATTTATTGGATAACCAACGCCCCTGCCATAGATTACCCCAAGTGGTTCGCTACGTTTGGTGACTTAGCAGGGGTGCCCAGGTTCATTGGGTGAGGTTTGTCTTGGCGGCACATGAGTTTGCCCACCTACAGCGGAGCGAGCCAGATAGGGAGGGACTGGTTGATGGTACACATTTTATCTCTCCGACCGGACTCTCTCGACCCATCGTCCCGTTCTCGCCTCGATGGAAGTCCATTATTATCGATGAAAGCTACGGGTGACAGTTGTACCTATGTAGTATCTATCAACCACCATCACTATATATATATAATACATAAAGGTAGCTCGTTAATTACAGTGTATTTTGATTAAGGTTGTTTTTGCGAAGTTTCATTTTAAATTGGTTTTTGGTAACATGTTAATTAAACTCGCTTCTGTGAAAGTCGTTTCAGAATAAATTGAGTTGTATATTATAATACAAGAAGAAATAAAACAGCTATATCTATGTCTGGATACAACTGCTCCGAGGATGAAGGAATTATTCGGATGTCATAAATAATTATCTACATCCCAAAAACACAGTTTTAACTGAAAATATTATTTTTTTTTGTTTTGAAGAGTTTTAATTTTCAATGTACTATCGTTACTTAAATTTTAATTTTTATGCTACCGGTTTCGACACATCCGTGTCATTCACTAGCAAACTTAAAACTAAACTTAAAATTTAAAACAAGTACAGAAATGAATTAGATGTTATTAGGTGGGGGTGGTGGGAGGGGTGATTTTGGGGGAAGGGGAGAACAGTGGGCGGGGTCAATATCACACGGGAATAAAGTCAAAAGGGGAGATTTGCAGGGTGCTATTATTTTGTTAACTAAATTAATTTTTGATTTAATTTTTTTGTTTATTTCTAAAGTTTCTAAAGCGCACAAGTTAAAGTATGAATTTATATTTATATGTTTTAATTTGGTTTTTTCTTTGTTGAAGCTATGGCCTGTCTCTATTAAATGATTGGCGAATTCAGAATAGTTATTATTTCGTAAACAGAGTTCATGTTCCCTGATTCTAGTTCTAAAATTTCTAGTAGTCATTCCTACGTACTGGGCGTCTTTAATTAATAACAAGGATGTTTCTAATAAATTCGAAAAAAACGGGATATACACGTTGGAATGTAATGATTGCGACACTGAATTGAAGTAAATACTCCTTTACGCACGCTTGACTTGAGGGGTAAGTTGGCGAATATGTAACGAAAAGTGAAATGCGTTGGGAGGCGAACGGGCTCACTGTAAAAGCAAGAGAGAGCAGTGCGCGCGCACTTCTTTCTCTCTTCCTCTCATAGCCATTGCATGAAATATTTCAGTCAGTATTTTGAAATACCAGTGACGCGCCGGGGGGGCAGCGGACGTCGATGCGCACGGCTTGATCAGGCGAGGCGAATGATAATAAATTTTAATAAATATTAGTAGAAAATTAATATATTTTATACAAACATATATATGGATATAGGATATAGATGGAGAAGCTAAAGAAGTATTTACTTCAGTCGTGTGGTCTAAATCACACTCGTTTTTTTATATATGTAAGACTTCTAGAAATTTTAATATTGAAATTAAGGAACATGAATAATAATTATTATTCTGAATTTGCTTACCACATTTTTGAAACAAATCATTCTTTTAATACCTATAAAGGTTTAAAATTTTTACACAATAGTACAACAGATTTACAATTAGCAAACTTGGAGATAATTAAATGTATTAATAGTAAATTAAATATTATAAATAGGTAACCAAATATTTTTCAAAAACAGCCATCTTTAAATTTATTTTCATATTTATACTTATATTTATTATAATTTATTTTTGTTGTTTTTAATGTTTCAACAAACTGCTTATATTTTGTTAATTTTAAAATATTCTTTGAATATATAAAATGTAATGTTAATTTGTTCGAAAATAATTTTTATATTTATTTAGCGGTTAAACATAAAATTAAAAAAAGTTAATATTTTTTTATTTTAGTTAAATTGTTTAACTAAACAATTTCATTGTTTAATCGAAAGGGCTTATTAAACTTGGTGACATAAATTTTTATTTCAAATCGGTTTACATCACACTTCGAGGAATTGATTATTCAGTGGCCCAAATAATATTGACCAGATGACCGTACCCTGCTCCGATCCTGATTTAGAACCGTACAATGTATTGTTGTTGTTATCTTAATAATAATAAATGCAATCAATCATAACAAAACATGAACCTTATCTGTATGTGCCTCCTGATAAATTAATTATCTTTGTTGAGCTACAAATTCTTCGGAATTTCTTAAATCCCCAATTTATTATAAAAGGGCATTTTTCATAGAACGGGGAATCCTTTCATGTGGTAAAAAAAATGTACAGTAGAATCATTTTAAAGAGATTTTTATTTTACGAAGTTCAAGCACACATTCTCTAAATAACTTATTTTTACATATTATGACACAATAAAATCATTCAACTGTAACAGAAAAGGGGTTCGTAAGAGATTTTGAAATTTAAACCAGTTTTGGTCTGCATGATACTTTATTTTTTTTGGACTTATAAAAAGACAACAGTATAAAATACTTTCGTATTTCAAAGGACAAGATGATATCTACTCGCAGTATTTAATGAAAACATCTTAAATATTTGTGAGCGGTCAAATTCTCAATGCAAAACAAACATTATTTTGCATAACTTTGTAGTGCATTGCCGACATTATTTGCTTCTATCTGCTGAATGGAGATTTTTTTATTTTATTGGTGTTACACTCTGACGCACCACCACTAAAGTATAGTAAGCACAAAACTTTAATACCGACCTGACTTTGATACAGAAATCGCCGCAATAGGCGAGTTTGAGGTCCAAAAAGCGGCATGTCTCCCCGCCCACATCTTTCTCTCTAGCACGTATGTTGTACGGATCTTTCGCTTTCGCTTAAGGTCATTATAAATTCAGTGAAGTGACTTGACCGGGATCGTATAAGTTCAGTTCGGCATTTAAGTTTGGCGCATATAGTTACTAATTAATGTACTAACCTACACTGACGTCATTTTATATTGTAATTAGGTACTGCTATAGAATGTTGCGATTAATAATTTGGTGCTTATAATTTAGCATTTATTACCTCAAATACAAAAGCTAGTTTCGCTAATTTCGCAAATAATAACAAACTTTTTAATTACTTATCGGCATGTGAGTGTACTAGGTACCTACTTCCTAATTTGGTAACCACCATTATTAATAATTTCTCATTCAAAATAAATGGGTGAAACTCAAGGTTAGTAGAAAATTCGTTTAACAAGGTTAGCTAATCGAGGAGGTTATTGGCTAAAAATTCGTGACGTAACTTGAAGTCCAGGTTCCACTGAAATATTTGAATTACTGCAATACATTAACAACAATGGCAGTGTTTTACTTCAACGTCACGGTTTAGAAATTTCGAAAGCGGTTTGACTATCTGTTGTTTAAATAAGTCTTCTTTGGTAACGACGGATAACATAAATCTTTTTTGTACGGAAGTAACATTTTAATTTATATTTCATCGTAATTAACTCATAGGTATGGCAACAATGAGTGCGAAGCCTATAACGAATTACAAAACGTCGAAGCAAACTCAAATGTCAGACGTCACCCGTTTATTTTTGTTTACTAATTAATATATAAGGTAAGTTCAACGGGCTTTTGTTATGTTTTGTTGATTATTATGTGATTTAACTAAAGATTTTAGTTGAACCTTTTGATTTGTATGATACGATGAATATTAACCCTTTTTCTCTCCTCTTGTGAATTATAGCAATTGAAGTCAGTGGTGGCGCAGGGAAGATTGTCATCCCGGGCGGTTTAGTATTGAGCACCGCTGGACTCATTTGTGGACAAGTTGACAACCGCTGGACTCATTTGTAGAAAAGTGTGTGGAAGGGTTAAGTTTTTCCTGTGGGGAAGATTCAAGCCAGACATAAAAGTCAGAAGAAAATAATAATAAGATTAAATTAATAGTAATTGTTTAAAAAAAATTTAGTAATTGTTTAAAAAGTTAGTAAAAAAAAGCATTGATAATATTATGTTAATATTGATAATATTATATTAATAATTGTTTAAAAAAAATTTAGTAATTGTTTAAAAAGTTAGTAAAAAAAAGCATTGATAATATTATGTTAATATTGATAATATTATATTAATAATTGTTTAAAAAAAATTTAGTAATTGTTTAAAAAGTTAGTAAAAAAAAGCATTGATAATATTATGTTAATATTGATAATATTATAATAATAATTGTTTAAAAAAAAATTAGTAATTGTTTAAAAAGTTAGTAAAAAAAAGCATTGATAATATTATGTTAATATTGATAATATTATGTTAATTTTTATTATATTATCTTCCAAAAGGCTATTTTATACTTAAGAGAGATAAGGATCGGAAAGTTACTTTTTATTTCAATTTTAAAAATGATTATTTTGGTTCCTAATAACTTTATCTCCATTGTTGTTAATTATTTATTACTTAAATTTAAATTTACGTACCTTTTGAGCAGTTTTTTTTCGATTACTGTAAAATAACGTCTAGCCATTTCAAAAATTTAAGTTTTGAAATCCTCTATATTAATAAATTGGAAATTCATGTGTCATACATTATATATTCTGGTTTAGTAATGTATAATTTCTATATCTTAGGAATTTAAAAAAAATATAGTACTTTAGGTTTCATATTATTATGTCTTTTACTAGCTTATAAATGTGGAAATTCTAACTATGCAATTGTAAATGTTCTCCAAAATGCCCTGGAAAGAATCTCAGACTTGTTATCTCCCGAAAGAAACCATTCATCTGTTCTGTATGAAATTACTAATGTTATCCAAAATGACCCTGGTAAAATAATTACATCTTGGCGATTCTTTCAAGGAAAAAGAAACAATCCCGTCACTACAAATGCAACTACTAATGTTCTCAAAATTTGTCTTGACAGAATCGCCATTCCTTTCCATTGTAAGAATATGTACTAAAACACAATTTGGCTGTCCTGAAACGGGAATCCTTCCCAGTTGGACAGACAAAGGATTATCTTGTATTGTATTGTTTGTAATATATAAAAAAAAAAATAATAATTAATAGATAAATAATGTTAAAAAAAAATTTCCATAGAAAAGCTAATAGTTCAGAGCTGCATAAAATAATTTGCAAGGCAGACAGAAATATTTCACCTTTAAATTTATACGACGAGAATGCCAATATTTTTATAAATACCAACCAGGAATTATTAGATTCCTGGTCAAATAAAATTATTCACGCAAAACACTTCAATTATCTCAACCAAACGTATGTTTACAAACATTCCTCAAACAAATGGTTGAGTATTGGAGAGTTGAGCGCAGAAATAGAAGGATTTATGCTTGCAATTCATGATAGAGTCATTAATACCAAAAATTATAGGAAGCATATAATCAAAGATACAAATCAAATTGATGATTTATGCAGAAAATGTATGGCTTTTCCGGAAACTATAGAACTTATTATATCGGGATGTTCTATATTAGCGCCGTCTGAGTATACATTTAGGCACAATCAGGTTTTAAAAATAATTCACCAAAGTTTGGTAATTAAACATAACATGATTGACTGTCATAATATAGTACCATATTATGAATACGAACCAAATTCATTTTTAGAAAATAATTTCTTTAAAATTTACTATGATAAAACTATACTAACAGACAGACCAATTGGTCATAATAGACCTGATATAGTTTTACATGACAAAATTAAAAAAAATAACTTATATTATTGATGTAGCTATTCCAAATTCCTGTAATATTGAAAAATCTGTTTCTGAAAAAATTCTGAAATAATAGGATTACGAAAGTTTTTTTAAAATATTTATATTGAGGGATCTGTAGGATTTATCAGTCAAATTAGGAATTCCACCGAGCCGAACCCTCTGATATGAAAATATCTGGAGTCGGTGAATTATTTTCCTATTTAATAGTTTGGTAGATTAACGTGTTGTTATTGTATTGTTTTGTATTAATTATACTTATATAATGCACTTGCATAACGTGGATTTACTAGATGATCATTTATATGGAAAAGTGTATGAAAGGGTTTAGTTTTTACCATAGGAAATTTTCCAAAAAAAAATCTAAATACAAAATACGAAAAATGAGCTCTAGTTGTGATGCAATGATCAAAATCGTAATTATTGATATAGAAGTACATACAATAAAATAAAAATCTGGTGCGTAAATAAATTAATTTTTAGAACGCCGTTTTTGTGAGAAATCACCTCAAGGGCGATGTACAATTTATTATATAATTCTTAGGCTATATCTAAGTTTATTGTTTACAAATGTATACAGAAACATACTTACCTGGCCGGTCACTTGCGATCATAAATTAACAATAAAAATATTTCCTTACCCAAGGATAATATAATATTTCGAAACTGTTTTTTTTTTTATCTATCGTGTAATGCCGGTTATAAAAAAATAAAATAATTTATATTGTTAAAGACCCGAGCATGGAAAATATTATTCGTTAAAATCATCACAAAAAACTGGCAACACCTGCTTTATCCATAGATTCCATCAGATTCCATAGACGATTTTTCATGATAAAATATGCATGTGTCATTGATATAGTTTGACGTTTTTCGCTTTTCCACGTTTGCAATAAACGTACACCTACATAGTTTGCGTCCGAGTCCGAAGACCTGGCCCTGGTGTTGGGGCTCATCACTGATCATATACCTCCATTGCAACGGGACAGTTCTGCGTCAACCCAGCCGCCGGCTGCCTTTCGCTCCTCGCGCGTTTTCCTGACAGCCTCGTGAATGTTTCAAGCACCAATGAAAACCCACTACCTCAACGACTTACTAACGAGCATGTCCTTGCCACACACGTCGACAAATAGTAACGAGGGGCAATCTACTCCAGCGGTGTCTTCCACCATAATGAACCTCCGAGAGAAGGAGAAATATATAGAAGACTTCGACTTCCCCTTCTGCGACGAGTCCAACAAGTATGAAAAGGTGGCCAAAATCGGGCAGGGCACCTTCGGGGAGGTGTTCAAGGCCCGGGAGAAGAACAGCAACAAGAAGTTCGTCGCCATGAAGAAGGTTCTCATGGACAACGAGAAGGAAGGCTTCCCGATAACAGCCCTAAGGGAGATCCGCATCCTGCAGCTCTTGAAGCATGAAAACGTCGTGAACCTGATTGAAATATGCCGCACGAAGGCTACTGCTCATAACAAGTTCCGCTCTACATTTTATTTGGTTTTCGACTTTTGTGAACATGATTTGGCGGGCCTGCTGTCGAATGTAAATGTGAAGTTCAGTTTGGGGGAAATTAAGAAAGTTATGCAGCAGATGTTGAATGGACTTTACTATATACACAATAATAAGATTTTACATCGAGACATGAAGGCTGCCAACATTTTAATAACAAAGAACGGCATTTTAAAGTTGGCCGACTTCGGACTTGCCAGGGCCTTCAGTCTGGCCAAGGCAGGGGCGGCCAACAGATATACTAATCGAGTAGTCACATTGTGGTACAGGTATGTCAATTGATGTTACATCTTTACTAAGTTTAAAGCAGAAATCTGCTTATTTACCTCAACAAAAACTGTTGAGTGATGGGCTTCGAGGACCTTTTCAGCTCCCAGCATAGTTTCCATTTTGATCTAGGAGCTTTAAAATACCAATTTATCTTCCGTATTACTGTTTGTTGGATTTCACTAAACTTGTTCAGCATGTTGAAACAGTCTTGAAATATTCTGGGACCGTCATGACTTGATTTGTTTTGGTTTTTATTGTTTATTTCTTGCAAGCATCAACTTCTGCACTTTTTAGATAGAGTATTGTGCTCTTTTGAACTAATTGAAACTTTCTATGGGAAGATAAATATCCACATGTAAGGTGTTTAAAAAAATTGTCGTTTTTAAATGTTTTCACGTTGAAAATACACTTATATGATAGAACTAGAACAGTTCTTTTTGTTTCTTTTTTTTGTCAGGATCTTTTGACTGGTTTTTTAGATTCTATCAGACCGAATAGTTATAGAATATTACGGCTTGTTCAATTATTATCACTGTGCTCTTTACATAACATCTTGTTGCAACCTTCGGTGACAAGCAAGGGGAGGATCCTTTAATGCCAAAGCTAAGTTTAGCGTCAGAAGCTGGGCATACTGTACTTTTATATGTCAAAAAGGCGCTCTGCTGTTGAGTTTTGTAGTTTCTTTTGATCTGTAGCCTATTACTTATTAAAAAATAATCTGTTTGAACAAGCGAACTGTAAATAAATTAAACATAGCAAACTTTGGAACATAGTTTACATGCTGTCATTTTGTGTTTGAGCTAAAAGCAATTGAATAGACAATGCGTTGTTGCGTCATTCACCCCTTTGGCAACTGTTGTAATATATAGTTGCGAGATACAACAAATGTGTGCCCAAAATAAATTATCAGTCAACATTTGTGCATTAGATATTATTGTTGTTTTTGCGACCTCATTCTTTTGTTCAATGGCCATAGCTGTGCAACAATTTGCTTAGAACTTCTGCTCAAAGTTAATGAAATTATATTATTTTCATGTAATTATATTATTTTCATGTAATTATATTATTTTCATGTAATTATATTATTTTCATGTAATTATATTATTTTCATGTAATTATACTATTTTCATGTAATTAAATTATTTTCATTCAAGTTTTATAGTTGTCAGCTTTGTTCCAATGAAGAAGTAATATTTTTTATGCTGTAAATCAGTGAATGGAGAAGTAATGCGCATACTATATTAATTTTTTAAATTATTTATTTAGCATATGTAGCATGTTTTTCTTCCATGAATTTGGCATTTGATATTGACTTGACTTTAATATTTTTATATACTGGGAGTCCGCTGGCCGATTTTATACTTAAAAAAATTAAATTAAATAAAAATATGAATAAAATGAAAGTTATTTATTTATTTTCTCATATAAGAATAATGCAGATTTAGTATTTAAAAATCTCTCTACTTAAATGGCGTCCTTCTAGTAATCTTTCCTTCATGTTGGCAAAATATCGCTCGCAAGTTCTGGAAAGTGTCCACTGGCAGATTTTACACTTTGAACTAAACTCACGGCGCGTAGGAAGGCGGCAGCGGGGGGAGCAGGGGTATCACTCGACGCGGGAGTGTTGCGGGTTGTTTAGTAGCCACGAGTCAGTGTAGCGAGTTTTCGCCGTCATGAAGGAAAGATTGCAAGAATGTTTGCGGCTAGAAGGATGCCATTTGATTAGAGTGATTTTTAAATACTAAAATCCGCATTATTATATGTGAGGTAATAAATAAATACCTTTCATTATATTCATATTTTTATTTCATTTAATTTTTTGAAGAATAAAATCTGCCGGTGGACATTCTGTATTTATGTTATGTTTATGTTTATTGTCTGGTCCCAGTTTTTCGATGTTCAATTAACCTTTTCTGTGCGACCAATGTATTATGATTTGCGATTTGCAGTAACCATCCCTAGCAGAATTGCATGTGATCATCAACATTTCTGTCAACTGTTAACCAGCATTATATTGGGGTGTAAATTGTCTTGCATTTTAAAGGGGCTTTTTGGAAAATGTCTCAATTTTCGACTCACCTACCGCCCACAAATGTTCATCATTGTTATTTGAATTCTGTAATATAAAGCTATTTTGCATATTATTGCTAAAATTGTATTAGTCATTATTACATTTGACCATTTGGCAACTTTATTTGAACTTAGTTGTATATATTTACGCGTATAGTGTGGCCGGTCTTCTTCTTAAGCTTTGTTCTTCCCATGGCTGCGTTTTCAATGATCTTTACTTTGGGCCAGGGCCTGCAATTATATAGCGTATTTGTTTAGTTTGAACAGCGTTACATGGCATCATAATCCGGGGGCCTGATGTGTTGTCTGAATACTGATCTTGACTGTTCCAGTTTGCTGATGGGTGGTCTGTTAATCCGTTCTGTATTTTTATTCGATATGTCTATTACTGGCTCAGTTTCTTGAAATAAGCATTAAAATGACTGGGTTAGTTGCTTGCCTCATTGTGAAGCATCATCATCACTAGTCTGTTATGTGATGTACAATCTGAACATGTATGCAGGGACACTGGAGGTCTAGATTAGTTTAAAAATAAATGTAGCTTCATTCAATCAAAAAAATTACAGTCCTTGCGAGAGCCTTGAATCTGTTACTGTTACCATCTGTTACTTATACCAGGGCCAGTAAGTGGTGGAGAACCTCCAATGTACAATCTCCATTTAAAAAATATTTATTTTTTAATACAATTACAATTACTCCATTTTTAAAAATATTTATTTTTTAGTACAATTACAGTTGTTTTACATTACATTAAGTAATTTTATGTTTTAAAATTCATTTTTATATATTTTTTAGCAATGCTCGTGTAAAAAAGGCAGAGCAGCGTATGTAAAAAATAAATAATAAATTTGAACAGGGTTCATCATTGTTCAGTGTCATACATTGTTGATGTATTGCTAAATCATCATCACTAGTTCAGAAGGTTGATGTACAGTCTGAACAGCGTTCATCATTCTGTTTCCGTGTCTTGATGCATTGCTAAATCAATCACAGCGTTCACAGTGTCTTGATGCATTGCTAAATCAATCACAGCGTTCACAGTGTCTTGATGCATTGCTAAATCAATCACAGCGTTCACAGTGTCTTGATGCATTGCTAAATCAATCACAGCGTTCACAGTGTCTTGGTGCATTGCTAAATCAATCACAGCGTTCACAGTGTCTTGATGCATTGCTAAATCAATCACAGCGTTCACAGTGTCTTGATGCATTGCTAAATCAATCAAAGCGTTCACAGTGGCTTGATGCATTGCTAAATCAATCACAGCGTTCACAGTGTCTTGATGCATTGCTAAATCAATCACAGCGTTTACAGTGTGTCGATGCATTGCTAAATCAATCACAGCGTTCACAGTGTGTCGATGCATTGCTAAATCAATCACAGCGTTTACAGTGTCTCGATGCATTGCTAAATCAATCACAGCGTTCACAGTATCTCGATGCATTGTGGCTTGTCACAGTGTCTCGATGCATTGCTAAATCAATCACAGCGTTTACAGTGGCTTGATGCATTGCTGAATCATTACAGCGTTCATCATTACTGATTCAGTATATTGATGCATTGCTAGATCATCATCAATAGTTAGTTAATGTACAGTCTGAACATCGTTCATCATTACTGATTCAGTGTCTTGATGCTCTGACCAATCATCTTACTAGTTCAGAGTGTTGATGTACAGTCTGAACAGCGTTCATCATTACCGATTCCGTGACTTGATGCATTGCTAAATCAATCACAGCGTTCACAGGGTCTTGATGCATTGCTATATCATCATCATCACTACTTCAATGTGTTAATGTACAGGCTGAACAGCGTTCGTCATTACTGGTTCAGTGTTTTGATGCATTACTACATTACGTCATCATCACTGGTCTGACATCTGACGTCTGTGCGTCAATGCGATCTGTCTATGACGGATGTGTCCGGTGTCCTAACATGTGTTTGTTTGCAGGCCCCCCGAGCTGCTGCTGGGCGACCGCAACTACGGGCCGCCGGTGGACATGTGGGGTGCGGGCTGCATCATGGCTGAGATGTGGACCCGCTCACCAATCATGCAGGGCAGCACAGAGCAGCAGCAACTGGTTCTCATCTCACAACTGTGCGGGAGCTGCACACCCGACGTGTGGCCCGGAGTTGAGACTCTCGACCTGTACAATAAGATGGAGCTGCCTAAGGGCCAGAAGAGGAAGGTTAGAAAAAAGATATTCATTTTGACTTCAATAAAACTGCTTTTGTCCAGTTATAACAACAATTAAGATTTTTTATCCTAATATAGGAGTATACTATTAATAACTCAGGTATGGGGCATACGTCATTCCTATGTCTACCTATGTTAAATTGTCGTGAAAACAAGCTTATGTGCCCAAGCCTGGATACTGTGCCTGCAAGAGTTACAGTTGCAGCCCGCAAATGAGTACGCTTTTTTCTTTGTGTTTACCCCCACACTATCCGCAAAGTAAACTTAGGCCACCCAACACTCTTTTATCCTACAGGTTTATTTGAATGAAGCATCTTTGTGCACCCAGTTTTAAAAACCATGTTATGGTTGTCTATAGTCGGCTTAGCTCTTGGTATACCTAACACTCTACAATAACATGTAAAAAAAGAAGCTACGTGTAAAGAGGTGGATAGACTGCGTGGAAGAGGGTTGGAGAAGGACGGGAAGGAAAGATGGCCAGTGGAGGAAGCCAACCATGATGATGAATGTTAACCACTCAGGACTTAAGCCTATTTTGTCGGAAGGTTAAAATATTTCGGCTTTACAATAAAATCCAAATAAATGGAGTATTTTCGAAAGCCTCCAAAACTTGAAAGGTAATGAAAAATGCTTTCAAATTTTATAATTAAAATAAATGTATAATTTTTTTAATACAAACATAAAAAAGTTTTAAAATTGGCTCTACTTGCGTTTTTTCTAACTAAAATTACAGATAATAAAAAAATAAAAATTAAAACGCACACATATTTTATTAGGCAAATGAATTAAAAACGTTATTGTTAACTCACTTTTTTGTTGTTTCATGTAAAAACAATTCATAAAAAATTCCCAAAGATTCATAAATCTTTTTCAAATTGAGGCGGGAAACTTTGGATTCATAAAGGTGTATATTTTAATTATTTTATGGTTAATTTTTAGATTACAATATAAAGTGTGGTGTTTTCTCTTTCTAACATCGTTTAGATCATATCTCTAACGATGGTAGTAAGGGAGACACAACAATTTCCATGAGATCTATATGAGTTGTTCTTAAAAAGCGTACAAATTAGCCTGAGGTGTTAATGAAACATTGGATGTTTTTTGCAGGTCAAGGAGCGCTTGAAGCCGTATGTGAAGGACCCCTATGGCTGTGACTTGTTGGACAAGCTGCTCCAGCTGGACCCGTCCAAGAGATACGACTCGGACACGGCGCTCAACCACGACTTCTTCTGGACAGACCCCATGCCTTCGGACCTGGCGGGTATGCTGGCCCAGCACACGCAGAGCATGTTCGAGTACCTAGCGCCCCCGCGACGCCCCGCACACCTGCGCCACCAGCACCACCTGGGTGGGCCCAACAACCTGCCCAAACCCAACACGTCCGCTGTCCAGGACAGCGGTTACCAGGATCGCGTCTTTTAATTTATTACATTTTGCTCCTGTTAGGTTCATTGATTGTAGACACCTTTTCTCATTTTTTCTTTCTACCTTTTGTTTGTCTCAATGTTGGATTTTTGTTTGTTTTTGTAAAAAACGTCTTATTACCTACGTATATATTATTAGCTAACAGGATTACTTTTTTTATTTTACTTATTCCATCTTTCTTCGTATTAAATTCATTCATTGCAGACACCATGTTTACTCATTTCACATTTTGTTTTTCTCCTCAAAACTGTTCAGTGTGTACTCAGTTTTACCAGGACTGCAAATTTTTATTTACGTATTCAATCTTGCTCATATTAAGTTGGATTTAGGCCAAATGTGAAAATGCTCATTCTTGAGCAGTGTTTCCCAACCACCGGTCCACAGAAATACTTCTCGCCCATTGTATTTGAAAAAATATCATCATTTGTTACCTGTTATCATATACAGTGAAACCCTCTTAAGAAGTTTTCCAAGGGTCTGGAAAAAAAACTTCTTAAGCCGGAAAACACCTTAAGCGTGAACTTCTTAAGAGGGTTTCACTGTAATATTAAAAACCACTAAACAAAATACTACATAAATAAAAGTGTTTATGGATCTGCAAAAGTTTTCTCCTATTTTCTCCAGTCGGCAGACTTAAAAAGGTTGGGAAATGCTGTTCTGGAGTGTTATTTCGGTGCTCCGAGTGCATTCGCCGATATTTACTAGAATGCTCTACGAATGCTGGTTCAAAGTATTCTTTTGTTCTTGGAACTTGTTTGTACTAATTGTGGATTGTAGTAATGAAAAAAGTCAATGAAAAATGTCAAAATGACAAATGTTCGAAGCGTATCAAAATTTCAGATATCTTTAAGATCCAACTTATGGAATTTATAAAAATAAATCACACAAAAAGAGGCTTGGCGGGAAATCGCAACTGTAATGAAATGTAGTAAAAAAAAAGTGTGAAGTGAAGTTAAAAATAAAATGGAATCGCTTCTTGAAAAAGTGAAAACTACCAGTGATTGTAAATGAGCAATGAGCAATTCACCTAATCTAAGAATCCCTAGGGCATCTGCAAGAATTCTACTTCTTGTTGTTCTTGTTCGTAGGTATTCTTTTGGTGTAAATGTAAAGTCATAAGTATCACTTTTACTCATTGCATATCGTCGCATTAATTCGTAGAATGCGTAACCACCAAATGTCTAATTTTACAGGAGGCACAACAAACCTCGTAGTGAAAAAAAATAAAGACGGGTCATTGTTTTTATTTACGTTTTGACCATTTAATATATTTCGAAATTTATTTTCAATCATTTAACTTTTGTAAGTTAAGGCTTTCTATTTCAAATCGGAGCTAGGAAGTATAAATAAAAACCGAGAATGGAGATACCTATTTTACAAAGGTACAGATGGCTTTAATAATTCAGGTACGGGGCATACGTCATTCCTATGTCTACCTACGTTAAATTGTCGTGAAAACAAGCTTACGTGCCCAAGCGGTTAAAAACGTATTTTCGAAAAATTCGAAGTTACTCAGTCTACAAATGAAAGCGACGATATTTTGTTTGTTATTTCGAAAACCCGTGTTGTTATTTAATTTAGCCGTGTTAATCTTTCTTATGTTACATTCATTTACAATGACACTTACATAGTTTCAAAGTTTACAAAAAAAACATATTTATCTATTTTTTTTTTAATATGATAAATAATGTATATCATTTA
The DNA here is from genome assembly GCA_951813805.1 of Limnephilus auricula. Classification (NCBI taxonomy): domain Eukaryota; kingdom Metazoa; phylum Arthropoda; class Insecta; order Trichoptera; family Limnephilidae; genus Limnephilus; species Limnephilus auricula. The sequence goes on from OX638391.1 coordinate 37,695,822, forward strand.
ATTTTAAGTGTAAAATTACAATATTTAACGAAATTTTCATCAAATTACCATTCTTAAGAGAGTTTCACTGTATTACGGTTGCCATGTTTTTCTCATTGTGAATTTGGTTTGCTTCTTCAAAAACATTTTTTTTCTTATTTTTAAAACTTATATTTTTGGCTAACGGGAATCACTTACATATTTTCTTTAATTCATTTCTCATTATTTTGGATTCAATCTAGTTGAACTAATGTTTTTTCTCTATGTTTATTTTGTTTTCTTCTTAGAACATCTTTAAAAAAAATAGTTATTAGAAACTGTATTATTATAATAATTGTATAATTTAATTATTTTTTTTTAGTTTAGTTCATATTATTTACAGGTATTTCGCTTTTTAAACTCATTGACATAATATTTTTCTTATAGCTATCTCGAATATCCAAAACGTAATCTCTTCCATTTGTTGTTGATTCAGTATAATTTTTTTAGTGTGGTTTTCATAATTATTATGACATATTTTGTGTCACTAAGCATAATTTTTTTTTAGGTGAAAAACAGAGCAGTGGACAATGTGTTTCATTTATATAAGTTATATAATATTGTGGGGTAATTACTACAACTAGGTAAAGCTCTGAAATCAGCAGTTTTGAGTTTTACACTAAAGGCATAATTCTTTTTCCTCGTCTATGAATGCTACAAATAGAAAAGTTATGATGAATTGGAAAAATCAAGTCATTTGATAGTGTTTTTCCGTGTTTTAATGAAACAATTAGTCTTAGCTAGTTGTAGCACCAAAATTTGTGGCATTACCTTCGTTGCATTTGTGTATGTAACTACTAGATAAATCGTTCAATTTTGGAAAATTAATATATAAAAAAAAGTTTTGCCATTTTCTTACTTCCAAAATATAAATATTACAGTTCCCAACATAAGTTCCCAAGTCTACAATTTAATCGTACTTATCAGTAAATGTACAAAAATTGATTAATCGGATTGATTACTATCTTATATTTCAATTTCCTAACAAAGCTGATTTCAGAGTTACCTAATTTTAATAATTACCCCACAATATTATTATGAAGTGACTATAATTCAGTGATATTCGAATCTTCTGTTTTTAATTAATTGTTTTACGGATAGCTTTTTCTTTGTGACTTTTTTTACTTTTTATTCCAAGCTATCATACATAATAGGAATTTAAAAAAATAATAAAATTTATGGTATGAGCAAACTATCAACTTTTGACATTAAAATATTTAACAAGAATGTTATTTTAGTGCTAAAGTCAAAATTATTAAATGTATGTTTAGGGTATTGGTGGTTATTGGAAAAAGGAGAATTTTGAAAATGACTATTGTGATATAAAAAGGGTTATTAAGGTTGTTGACTAATTGAGAAGTATGGATTCGAAATGTTTACTTTAATCGTAAGCTTATTTTTATTTTTTAGTTACTTTTGTGATACATTATCATTTAATGAATTTAACCTCGAGTCATAATACTTAACAGTTTAAGTGTGCGTGTCTATTTAATGTTCATAGTAATAGCTTGTAACAGGCTTTACGAGACCAAAGACTACCAGAAGCATTTACTGATTTCACTACAAGAAACATCCGTCTGGTCAATATCATAGTACTGATGTCAGTATTTTTGATGCCCACCGCAAGTCCAGATATAGAATCTTCTGACTAAAGGGTTCAACACTATGTTTTTTCATGGTGATCTCTGAATACGGTAAAATACAAAACTCCCACCTGATTACTGGAGTATGCCATTTAAGAACAATCATACGAAATTTGCTTTCGTTTTTCCATTTAATATTAAGAAATATATTGAAGTTGTAACCATTTGATTGATATTATCAATAAAAAATAAACAAACATATTATACTATCCTATAAATATATATATACATATACATAAGTGGTTTTATTGACGTTGATTAATGTAAGTATTTGAAATGCTTTTTTTACAGTGGCCCAATGCTCATTGAAGGTAACATTTCAGAAGTGCTACACACCATTTTTCATACAAAATACGCTTCCAAACTAATTTTTTTTTTTAAATCAAAAGGTGCAAACATCAGCAGGTAGGTGATTTATTTTATACATTTGTGTTTTAAATTATAAAATGAGTGCTTTTATTATTATCGTGACACCCTCGGAAACGACCCGGCGACGATAATGGCTCGCGCCAACTCATTTCTTTAATACGAGTGAGAGAGAGGCAAGAAAAGTAATCATTTTCTTGCCTCTCCCTCACTCGTATTAAAGAAATGAGATAGTGCAAGCTTTACTGTCGCCGTGCCATTTCTGTCATCACGGTACTATTAAAAGCCCCTACTGTGGGCAATTATAAAATTCGATTTTTATATCCTACATTTTACAATTTAAAAGACAAATAAAAAAATGATAGCTCCATTACAATGATAGCTGAACATTTTCATTGTATTTTTTTTTTAAATTTATAATTTGGATGGGTATTTTGTCCTTAAATACAAAATTAAGTTTTGTTCGGAAAGGCAGTGCAGGCGTTTCTTTAAATATATTAATAAAATCTGTTAAACTGCACAACAGGGTATTTAAATTTTTTTTTTTGGAAAAAAATTATGGTAATGAAGGTATGTTTATATTGACAAATAAATTTTCTGTAACGGTTTAAAATTTTCCATTTTAGATTTGCTATGAAAACGACAAGTTCGTTTTTATTCGTGAATTCGGCGGCGTTGACGTCATGCTGGGCAATGTGGAACAACAATATAAAAACCTCCAAAACTAAAAAAAAGTTTATCATGTACCCAGTTGGAACCTTTTCGGTCTTAGATGTAGTGGATTATTTGTGTTAGTCGGTATCTTTTTACCTACAGATGAGTTAATTAGTTGAATAAAAATATCGACTGACATGAACTTTTAATACTCAACAATACCAATTAATTATTTGCGTGACAGAAAAAAAAAATTTCACTGCTAATTTCGATTAATTTAAGTGAATTTCTTAACTCTTGGGAATACTTACATACTTAAAACCAAAAATTAGAGTTGGTACTAAAGTTTAAGTTCATGAGGGTTTGGGCCCTTATCCGGGTGAGGGTCCGATTTCTTAGCCAAAACAGTGAAAAGCAACACACGGAGGCGCCAAATAAGCGCCAGAAAATTTCATTTTAAGCAAACTGCTTAGCTTACATGTTGTGAAGATTGCGGAAAAATATTTTTCAGGCGCCAAATATGGTAAATCACTCGAAGGGCGCTATACTGACATTCGGCTGCATGTACACACCTAAGTTTTTTTTTATGGACAAAATCCAATGTGCCCATTGGCCAGAAGTCGATTGTGTGTGCGACTTTAAAAGCAGCCTAATATCAAACAAAGCCTTGTTTTCTTTTTTGCAAGGTTTTTAAATGAAGTAAAGGTAAAGGCCTCAGCACGGGTAATCCACCAGTGAGGCCAACAATACCATAAAATGAAAAATATTTTACCAAATAAAAAATAAAACAAAGTAGATGGAAGCAGATAATTTGGTTTGTGTGTTGGATTAATTGTAAACTTTTTAAAATAAAGCTTTTATTGTCCAAGGGGGTTTTTCACCAACCTCCTAATAGCTTATCCATACTATAACGAATATTATTAAAAATAAAATACTCGCAATAGTTAGAAAACTCGGCCAACTTATCCGATATAATAGAGCCACTATTCATAGGTTCGAGTACCGAATAATAAACTCCGACTTAATAAATAAATAAACCGTAAATCATCAATCGAAAATAAACTTTATAGTATGGATAAGATATTAGGAGGATGGTGAGAAACCGATATAATGAATATTATTAAAAATAAAATATTTGCAATAGTTAAAAAAACTCCACCAACTTATCCAATAAATAGCCACCTTCATCGATAAATAAACCGTTAATCGAAATAAACTTTATAATATGGATAAGCTATTAGGAGGATGGTGAGAAACCCCCTAACTATAAAAATATTGTCAGATTTTTTTTTTTTTTTCAGATTTCATGTATAATTTATATTATTATGTTTACAAAACAATTGGTTTGCGTCTGTGGTTTGAAGATTCCATATTCTATTCTATGCTTTCGTAGGTGGCGCGCGTATAGTATTTTTTTTTTTTACTTATAAACGCATTTTACAAGTTATCCTTTAAAATATTAAAAAAAATTATTCTTCTCGGAAGAACACAAGCAATATGAATATTAACAAACAGTTTTGTCAATTAAAAAACTCAAATCTTTCAAGAAAGTCTAACAAATACAATATTTCATCAGTGATTCAATCCATTATGTATTTGTTAGCCTTTCTTGAAAGATTTGAGTTTTTTAATTTACAAAACTATTTTTTAATATTCATATTGCTTGTGTACTTCCGCGAACAATAAAATTTTCTTAATTTTTCAAAGCATAACTTTTAAGAAGCGTTCTTAGTTTTATCCTATCATCGTTCGATTGATAGGATAAACTTCTCATCGTTCCCTAGCATGACTGCAAATCGCCAAATAATAAGTGCACAATGACGTGTTCTTAATATATTCGACATCAACTGTTGTTTGCACTTTAGCGATCTGCAGTTGTCCTAGGGAGCGAAGAGTAGTTACCGAAAGTTATCATATCAATCCTTATCGATCGAGTGTGCTAGGGAGCAACATAGCAACCACACATTTTCTCTGGAAATATCATTTTCAGAATCACACTGGCCGCACGTTGCGATGCCCGTGGCCAGTGGGATTCTGAAAAATCTATTTCCATAGAAAATGGTTACTAAGTAGTCCAGATATTGTTAGACGTGGCGTAGCATACGTACTTCGAACCAGTATGTATATACCTTAATCAAATATTTTTAAGATATTTATTGCTGAAAGTTAGCGTTTCTTTAACAGATTGGTAATTTTTATTCAAAATCTATTTGATCAAATTATATTCTTTACACAGCAATTATTTTGCTTACAAAGCTTCAAAAATTACGAATTCTAATACTAAATTTGCTTGCTGTAGAGTAATCTCATTCCTGAAAGCATCCCCGAACAAAATGCGCCTGGACATCATATTAATTTGTGTTATTTGAAATGGCTGTAGCCGTCTTTGGTAACCAGATCCATTCCCATCGCCTTCTCCCACTACCTTCAGCCTCACAACATACTCCAATCGGAGATGTCATACACGGAGAAAAATATTATTCGAAAAAACGATCATTTTAATAGTAAAAACGGTTAAAAACGGGACTTACGAACTTGTTCTTACGAACAAATTAACAGTTTTCAATGTTTATTGGCGGGAAAATGTAAGAATAATTTTTTGGTATACGTACGAAATTACGTAAACCAACAAATTATTCTTACACGTTCCCGCCAATAAACATTGAAACCCTGTTAATTTGTTCGTAAGAACTTCAGTCCCATTTTTACTATTAAAATTACCGTTTTTTCGACTAACATTTTTCTCCGTGTAGACTCACTCGCTCCGCACCCTAGCAGTTGGGACTCTTTTGCGGTATTCATATAAAAAATATCGATAAATATCAGTTTCAAAAATGTTTGCAAGTCTTTACCTTAGTTTGAATTTAGTCCAGTTAATGGGGTCGACAGACTCAGCTATAAAAGCGCCAACGTTATTTGGCTTGGCCTATTTCAGCATATCGCCCGCCATACAATCACATTGGGAATGTACGGCTAGTACAAGGAATGTACAAGGAAAACAAGTACTTTTATTTATTTATTTGTTAGATACAATTTTTTTACATATATGTAGTAAGGAAGCTTTGACTGTCCAACTAGGAAAGTTTCCCGTTTTAGGACTTTCTCGTTTTTTCCGACTTTCCGAGACCTAACCTAGACCTCTCCAGCCGGACTCTCTCAACCCATCGCCTTGCACCGTTTTGGGAGTGATAGGATTTATACGTCCGTCACTGACACATTGACCCAAAGATTCCTAACCACCCCTCATACCTTTTCCTTCTCAGAACTTTCTCTCCTTCCTTTAACTAAAAAGACCCCCCACATAGCATCCTTAAAAAAATATTTATTTGTTTGTTAATATTATCCTGACGAAGAAACTTTTGGTTTTGTACATAAAGAGAATGGTGATGGTGGTGTATACGAAGTAATTTGTTTTCATTTAATTTATTTATTCATTTTCCATGCCCTGATGGGCTTTTACATAATTAGTGTATGATGCAGTGTTATACAAAAAAAGGTTTAAATAAAAAAGATAAACTTAAAGATATGAACATTATATAAAGGGTAGGTACAAAGGTAAATGTAAGTAAAAATAATATGTTATAAGAAAGAGAAAAAATATATCAAGAGAAACCAGTTTTTTTTTATATTTCAGATGGCGTAAAAATAATAATAACAACAGTTATAATTTTTGTTTTTGAACTTTCATTTAAATTAAATTTAATGTTTATTATTAAGTTCTGCAAGTAACAGAACAAAGTAACAGCTCCTTATTTATAAATATATGCTAGATAAAAGGTTGTAGATTATAAATCATCAAAGTTATGAAAACTTTGTAATGTAATTCAGTACCAAATCATAATTTTTTTTAAATAGCTCCATATAGGAGAACCTCAGGAATAACAAGGCATTAAAAAAAACGAGTGTTCTTTAGACCACACGACTGAAGTAAATACTTTTTTAGCTCCATCTATATGTATGTCTATATGTATGTTCATATGTGTAAAATATATTCATGTATATACATATATTAATTTTCTACAAATTATTTAAATTTATTATCATTAGCCTCGCCAGATCAAACTTGCGCATCGACGTCCGCTCCCCCCCGCGTTTGGTGCGTCTCTGGTATCCCAAAATACTGACTGAAATATTTCATGCACTGGCTATGAGAGGAAGAGAGAAAGAAAATGTGCACTGCTCTCAAATGCGCACTGCTCTCTCTTGCTTCTACAGTGAACCCGTTCGCCTTCAACGCATTTCACTTTTCGTTACATAGTCGCCAGTTTACCCCTCAAGTCAAGCGTGCGTAAAGAAGTATTTACTTCAAAAAATATTAAAAAAGTAGGATTTGGTACTGATTTACATTGAAAAGTGTTTATAGCACTTCGCAATTTTATAATGATTTGTAATCTACACCCTACCATTTAAAGCAAAATTGTTATTTACTAATGATTATAAAACTTTATTTACTTCCCGAATTATTCACTTCATACGATGGTGACTTTAATTCATAGTTTTATATATTATGAAACAAGAAAACCCTTTGTCGGGCAATATAATAATAATTTTTACGCACCAGACTTTGAGGTCCGGGTTTAATTTTCCCCGTAGGAAAAACTAAACCCTTTCACACACTTTTCCACAAAAATGATCATCTAGTAAATCCACGCTATGCATGTGTTTTATATAAGTATAATTAATACAAAACAATACAAGAACAACATGTACAACTCCTACACCAGGCAACTTGAATCAGCAGAAATGCGAATGCTTAGATGGTCAGCAGGAGTGTCACTAAAAGATAAAATTAAAAGTTCACGCATTCGTGGTAGCCTGGGTGTCACAGACATAAACAATAAGCTAGAGGAACGACAGTTGAGATGGTATGGTCACATAAAACGGAGACCACCAGACCACACAGTGAAGCAGGCAATGTCTATGTAGCTTCATCGACAGTCATCCAGAGGAAGACCAAAGAACTCCTGGATGACTCAATGCTCTAAAATTCTAAGTAGAAACGGCCTGGAAGAGAGCGATACCCAGAACCGAAGAAGCTACAACCTGAGAACGAGGAGAGCCGACCCCAACAGCCTACCTAGGCAATGAGTTGGGACAGTGCAAGGAAGAAGAAGAATACAAGAACAACATGTTAACCTACCAGACTATTAAACGGGAAAAAATTCACCGACTCCAGATATTTTCATATCAGAGGGTTCGGCTCGGTGGAAATATCCCACTGATCCCTCAATATAAATATTTAAAAAATCTTTCGTAATCCTACATGTATCTAAAATGACTGATTTTTATATTATTACTTTTATACGTAAAACCGTACATTGTAATATTTTAATTATTAGCGAAACTCAATCGAAAATCTGAAACAAAAATATGAGAAAAAGATAGGTCACATCTGGGACTCGAACCCAGAACCTTCGCCTTGCCGGCGAAAAAAAATAGTAATCTTTATTTCAATTCTGCTTTAAAGGACGGGAAAAGAAAATGGAAGTAGTTTTCGAAATGCAGACAGAGACCTTCCTCTTTTTAGACGGTTTTTCATGGAAAATTGGATTTTTGTAAAAATAAAAAACAAGGCCACGCCGCCACAGATGTCGATTTTTTTTAATACTCTCATTTCTCAGTGGAATAAAGAAGTAAGTGTGACTTACAACCTTAGACATAAATTATTTTCCTATGAAAAGGGCAGTAACTTGGCTCGACTGATCAGAGGCTGAGTTGATTTCGCGTTTGGGTCCACCCCGTGCGCTGTGTCTTCAATTCCTCGGATGGCTAAGTCCTCCATTATGACACAAGCAAAATTTTTCGTTTATCGTAATGGTAGTAGGAGATTTAAAAAAATATTGTCTCGTTATTCGTTACTCGGTAATGTTTGTCTTTCTTTAAAAAAAATTGTGCGTCTAACCTTTATTTACGGTTGAAGTAAAACTTCCTTGATTGTTTTGGAAGGTATTACTATTCTAAACATAAAAACAAAGACAGGTGGCAGTAATTTTACCGATATCCGAACGTCGTTTCCGTTTGAAAGCGTTATTTCCGTCCGAATATCCGTATCGTAATATTGCGCCTAAAAAGTTTTACTTCAAAAAAAAAAAATGATAACACTAATGATCTAAATTACAATATGAAAATGAATAAGACACAGAAAAATAATAAAAGATAACGGCCGCAACTGGGACATACGAAAAAATATGGAAAAATAAATTTAGTCGAAGATAACATTGTTAATTCTAAAATTAGAATTATGAGTTGACAACTATAACGGTTTTATAATAAGTGGCAATGGCTGAATAAATGGTAAGAAGAGAGGTTCTGGGTTCGTGTCCCAGTTATCTTTTATTATTTCTCTGTGCCTTAATCATTTTCATATTTTAATTTAGATCGTTATTGTTATCTTCTTCATCAATGATATATTAAATTTATGGGAAAAACCTTTAAAAGTGATGAAAAGAGCTTTTTTCTTATAAAAATTTAATTAAAAAATCAAATAACTTCTTTAGTATTTACATGGAAAAAAAAAACTATATTCAGTTAAAACTGTGTTCTTGGGATGTAGATAATTATTTACGACATCCGAATAATTCCTTCTTCCTCGGAGCAGTTGTATCCAGATATAGATATAGCTGTTTTATTTCTTCTTATATTATAATAAATAACTCAACTTATTCTGAAACGACTTTCACAGAAGCGTGCTTAAAATGTTACCAATAACCAATTTAAAATAAAACGTCGCAAATACAACCTAAATCAAAATACACTGTAATTAACGAGCAACCTTTATCTATTATATATATATATATATATATATATATATATAGTTATGATGGTTGATAGATACTACATAGGTAGATACAACTGTCACCCGTTGCTTTCATCGATAATAATGGTCTTCTAGCGAGGCGAGAACGGGACTGAGCAGGATTAGAGTTAGTAGGTGCCTGTGTACTGTATTGTTGGGTCGGTAATGTAATTTCCTTGGAACAATGTACTTGCACATAAACATGCCCGTAGACTGACCGGAACTATCCACCCTCTATAATTCATAGCTAATCAACCGACGTTTCAGTGCTTTAGGACTAATAATATATCGTTTTCTGTATTCAATAGGTGGTTCGGACTGGACGCAATCATAGTCATGTAGTATTATAGTCGTACCATATTATTTATTTATTTATTAAAAGAATTTTATACATAGTGTAGATATTGTGTTATTTCGCCCGCCATGCTAGGGATGTCCCTGTGTTATGGCGGGTAAAGTATGCAGATTATATAATTTAAGGCAATGAAGTACGTTTACTGATAATATAATAATTATGATAATGAGGTTTACAGTTAAAGCAGCAATTAATTTATGATAATGAAATTTACATATAATATAGTAATTGATGTTAATGATGTTTACAGGTAATAAATATAACAAGGAATTTATGACAATGAAATTTACAGATAAAATAATAATTGATAGATGAAATTTACAGATAATATGACATTGAATTTATGTTAACGAAGTTACAGATAATATAATAATTGATGATAGTGTAGTTTACAGAAAATATGACAATGAATTTATGGAAATGTGGGTTACAGATAAATAATAATTTATTTATAAGTTACATAGTATGATGGTTGATAAATTGAATTATAATTTACTAAATTATACAAATTAAATTAAATTAAATTACATATAATATACATCGAGGTTTCTAAATATTTTGATAATAATAATTTATAATAATAGGTTAATTATAATATTGATAGATATTAGAGTTATACAAATCAATTTAAGTAAAAAAAAAGATTATATATCATAGTTCCTAAGTGTGACGATTCATAGAGATAATTGTTTTTTAAAGTTATGGGGTTGGGTTTCAGTTTTTAAGTTTTTTGGAGCTAGGTACATGAAGTGTCTTCGAGCTGACGTGGTATGTAGTGTAGGTACATTGTAGTTTCGGTTTGTTATTGTTCTGTATTGTAAATTCATTGTTATTTATGCGATGAAGGTTAGCTAGTAAAGGCTTAAGATGAAACCCGGTGGTGGAGAAATTTGAAAAATAGATTTGACTAAATTGTTGCTGTCACTGTTGCTCTTACTCCCCCGGATATTGAGCGAAAGGGATAATGCACGTCGGGCTACTAATACCTAACTAAAATCGAGGTTTTGTACTCCCCACTTTTCTCCTCCAAAAGTGGACTGATTTTCAATTTTCTTTTACCAACTACATAAGAAAAAACTATTCTATGTCTGTACGTTTTGTTTTTTTAAGAAAAATGTCTAGTTTGTATACTGAACGTCTTTTGACGACGTTTAAACCAGTCAATTTTATTTGTTTTTGGAAGGTCCATAACTTCCATAAAAAGTAAATTATCAAAAAAAAAACAAACAGTACCGACACGCTAGTAGTTGATTTCTATTTTATATAAAAACATTATTTTATCTAGGGCTAAAATCCAGAGAGATAAATAGGGAATACGTTTGTATGGAAAAATCACCGCCGGGTATCCCCTCTTCGCCAAATTACTACATAGATTTATCTTTATTACGAATCGGTTTACGTTATGAATATGAAAAAATATGCTATGGATACATTGAAGCTTTTCCTACCTTTCAATTTTGACGGAATTAAAATAAATTATTAATTCCGTTACAAAAATATAAGCGCAAGGTACTAAATAATTTGTTTCATTTAAATAATTTTGTTTCATTTAAATAAAATGATGCCACAAAGTGAGTTTGCAAATATTAAAGATTTTTTTTTCATTACATAATTGTGAAGATAAGAAACAACTTTTTAAAAATACCCTTTTATGGCTAAGATTATTTTTAACTCATCCATTGGCTAACCCTTTTTTTATTTTTGTAATATTTTTGACAAAAAAAAAAAAAAAAAATTGCGTTACTTTCCTCGTGCAGATAATACCAAAAATAAGCGGAGTTTTAAAGGGGTAAGAAGTCAAATATTTCTGGAGTTTATATTCCTCTTAAGGGGAATGACTGTACGTCCCTTTTCAATCAAAACTTAATTTTGGATTTGAGGCCAAAACACTAAACCAAATTGAATAATTGTCTTTTAATTATTTAACTTAAAGTCTGGTAGTAAGGGATCAAAAAGAAGACGAAGAAGGGGAGATATGTAAATACGAATGTTAGAGGGAGCGCGCTAATATTTAAAAGGATAATCGAAATTTAAGTGAAATCGTGAAAATGTTTAATAAAACACGCCTTGTTTAAAATAGAGCAAAAATCTCGTGGTAAATATCTGAAATAGCTTTTGAAGAAACATTGTAAATTTGTCCATTCATATAACTTGTGAAATAACAGAAAAACATGTTTACAATAATTTTTAGAGCATACTTAACGATTTTTTTCTATCGAAAGATTTTCACATTGATGCGTGTTTTGTGTAATTTTGTATGTCGAAGGACCTTGAAATGTGTATGTTTTATGTGTTTTAACCACTGCACAAGTAGAAGGTAAGCACATAAGGAAAAGGAGAAAATTACTCACTGAGCGACCACTTTCTTCTATATTTGCTTGTTTTAACATGCACTTTAAAGCGGTAATATTTTTGTTGCGGTACGTTTCTTCTCTGCAGCGGAGTATAGCGAAAGAGCGGATGCAGATGCGAATATTAAATGCGGAGATGTTTGCAGAAAGAGGGTCGATTATTGACTGATTGTGGGTATTAATACGACTGATTGTGGGTATTAAGACCGTCCGTGGTCGAGTGGTAAGACACTTGACTTCCAATCGGAAGGTTGCGGGTTCGAACCCGGCGTTAATTTGTGTTGTTTCACAATTAATTAATAAAAATAATATATACTACATTTGCGGCACGTTCCAGAGTGGAAGATACTCTCAGTATCGCCCTGGTGTAGGACCACCATTCAGAATTGAAACTTTGCTTAATAATGGCTCTAGCCGTGTTTAGTGACTAGATCTGAATAGCCAGGTATTTTCCCACCTTCCTCTTCCCCATCTCCTTCCCTCCCCCACTTACCTTCAGCCTCACAACATCCTCCAATTGGGGATGCCATAGTCTCACTGGCTCCTGAAGGGAGCAGTTAAGACTCTTGTGAGGTTTCTCTATAAAAAAAAAATAAAAAAAAGTGACATGGCTATAAGGAAGGGTAGGAAGAAAATGTAACAATACCAACTACAAGTACAGCAGTTCATGTATGTGTATAGGTTCGTACAGATGTATGTATGTAAGTGTAGCTGTGTAATTGCCCAACCACATATAATTACCGTTTCGGCGCGGCAATTTTGTAGATATTATCATAAAAAAAGATATATTTTTTTCAGAAACTTAAAAGCTTAAAGTGTTCAAGAGAAATATGCTATAAAACGGTAGAAATTCGGAATGGAGTTCTTGAAATCAGTTTTATTTTAATTCGGTATAGATTATCAAAATTTAGTGAAAATGCAAACCGAGAAACCTATTCTTTATTTAATTGTTAACATGTGTTTTTTATAATAATTAAAAATTTATCATTGATAAATAAGATAATACTAAATCTTAATGAATCATGAAACAACAAGAAACAGAAAATTTAAAAAAGTTAACGGTCGCACCTGTAATTCGAACCCACGCGGAGAAAAATGTTATTCGAAAAACGATTTTCTTAATAGTAAAAACAGTTAAAAACGGGACTGAAGTTCTTACGATCAAATTAACAGTGTTTCTGTAAGAATAATTTGTTGGTATACGTACGAAATTACGTATACCAACAAATTATTCTTACATGTTCCCGCCAATAAATATTAAAACCCTATTTATTTGTTCGTAAGAACTTCAGTCCCGTTTTTAACCGTTTTTACTATTAAAATTATCGTTTTTTCGAATAACATTTTTTTCCGTGCAGGATCTTTTGCCTTACCGGAACACAGTGCCTTAGGCAACTCGGCCGTTGGGACCCCTATTTGATCTGTAATTTTTACGATCTCGTATTTAAAGTTCAGAATTAATAATATTATTCTCAACTAATTTTTCACCATAATTTAGGCAGTAATTTTTTTAAATGATTAAAAGGTCCTTTAACCACTCGAAAATTAATTAAAAAAAATTTCCGCCCACATAAGTAAAATCATTAGTCCACATTTTTGTATGTAAACATAAAAACAAATATTAGGATAAATTTGTAGGATTTATAAAAAAAATATTAAAAAATCATGAACATTCCAAAAGGATATATTTTCTGGGTTTCCCAGTTAAAATCTGCCATGGAAAATTTAATTTTGCGTCCACATTAAATATTTTCTATGGAGTTTCTTGTAAATAGTCTAATTAATAATCCCATATAGAAATATCTATAACAAAGTGAATTTTGATAAGTTCTCAAGAGTAGAAATGATTCATGAGAAAAAGTAAAAAAAATTGTATCTAACAAATAATAAATAAATTTAACCCCTAGCAACACTCGCTATTTTCAGCCTACACAAATTCACTTGTGGTGGACCTAGATCCCCCATGAATTTATGCTTGATAAAAAGAGAAATAAATACTTATTCGGGATTTTTTTTTAATTAATAAAAGACACATAATAAATCAAAGACAACTAGTTTATTACACTTTTTAAACAAACATGTGACATCTACGCCGTTTTTTCATGGAGCTACTTTCAAGTTACGCGATCGCCACTAGTTTGTACCTTCCATACTATTATTAGTGCTTATAAACGCCGCTACACGCTGCACTAACAAAATAGTATTACAGGTAGTGGCGATTTAGTCACTTGAAAGTAGCTGCGTGAACGAAGGGCTTTATAGGAATTTATATAAAAAAGTGTGTGTAAACTAAAAAAAATTTAAATTAAAACAAATAACTTTGTTTAAACCACTAATATAATCACAATTACCTACATGTTTCAAAACCGATGGTTTCTTCGTGTCATTACTACCCTGACGAAGAAACCATCGGTTTTGAAACATGTAGGTAATTGTGATTATATTAGTGGTTTAAACAAAGTTATTTGTTTTAATTTAATTCAAAATGATGCCACAAAGTGATTTTGCGAAGTTTGAAGAAGAAATAAAAAAAATTTGACTGTTTTTTAAATACTAAAATGAAAATGAAAAAAATAAACTCAAAAGCTAAATATGTCTTTTTTCTTATCAGACATATAACGAAAAATAAAAAAAAACAAATATTTTTATTTAATAGCTTCAATAACATACAAAATCACAATAGTTTTGTCTATAATATCAGACCTGGTCATTTAGTCGGAACAAAATCAACCATAGATTTTACTTACGTAACTACAAACCTGGGGGACCTAGATCCCAGAAAAACTCGTACCTCGTCAACCAAAATCGTCAGCCCAGTTCATGTCCCCTCAAGTTTCAAGCGTGTAAGGCCTTAAACAAAAGAAATATTAGCGATATCCTTCTTGGTGGGGGACCCTTCTCCCCCCATGATTGGCGTTAAGGGTTAAAGTCACGCAATATTTTACCCACTAAATCAATTTCCCATCAGTATACGTTCCATAAATTGTATATGAATGTTTTGTATTTGACTTCTTTTTTGTCATTTACTTTTCTATTTTTAACTATTTCTGTTATTATCACTGTTATTAGTTATTAAAATGTATTTAAATCATCCATGTATGTTAATTTTTAGGCATCATGCCTGTTATATGTAATAAAATATATATATATTTTTATATATCAATAAAACAAATGGCGTGGCAATTCATAATAATAGCTAATTTTATTAGGGGTTCCTTCGTATTCTTTCCTGAATTAACATTCCATTACGATCACTATCGGCGACGCATGTTCCTACAAGGCGAATCAAATGAATTATTAATGAATTTTCTCTTTTTAGTTTAGCGTGAAAAGGAAACGAAAACAGTATAATTTTGGGCTCCATTGTGAGTTAATAATCATTATTGAACAAGTAGAGCGCTGTTTCACTTCGGCGCGGTGCGGTCATTATTGTTAGCCGACTTCCCGGATTTCAATTACGTGAGATGTAATTAGGGGAAAGTAATTTTTTTTTTGAAATTTGTAAAAAGAAAATGATTAATTTTAATTTAGACACATAGTCATACGTATGTAGGTACCACCCCGTTCACAGCGAAGACATCATATTTAAAAAAAAACACCGTATAATCTACAAATTTATTTGGATACATCTACATCTTTACATTTTTTTTCGAATCTAGAAAGTTATTCGTTTGAAATTTAAGGGGCCGCTCTGCCAATTTCTACCGATTACTTACATGTTTTCCTTAAACGTTTGAAGTTTTTAAGTTCCTAAAAAAATATATGTTATACTTTAAGATAGTATCTATACATTCCCCACGCCGAAACGGTAGTTATTTGAAATTCCCTCGATAGAAATAAATCGCAAAGTAAGCTCCGAAAATTATTATTTACATGTTTCTTTCTGTTATTTTACAAGTTATATGTATGAAAAGATCCACATTGTTTATTTAAATGCTACTTGACACAGCCCCCACGAGATTTTGCTCTTTTTCAAGCGAGTCGTCTTTTATCAAACATTTTCACAATTTTCGCATGAATTTTATGGTTTTTAATGTTAGCGCACTCGCTCCCACGTTCGTATTGTCGTATCTCTCTATCCGCAACCGCAAGTTCTTTATAAAATCAGTTTTAAAAATAAATAAACATTAAAACAACTATTTTTGACAATTATTTTAGTTAATTCAATCATCACCTCGTAAAGTCAAATCAACACATTTAAGACTTATTCCCGTTTTGCTGAAAATCTAAATAAAGGGCTACGTGTTCAATGAATTTGGATTGGAGTGCTATTAGAGATTTGGGGAAACACATACATTACTTACTTAAACGACTTAAAAGTAATACAGAACAAAGTTATTAAAAAAACTTTTCAATTATAACCCAGATTCACCCACCAAAAAACAATACCAGGAATTGATCCTTCTGAAAATAAGAACTTTGTACGATTAAAACACTTGCCTTTTAAACTTCAAAATACGTGTGGACTTAATGGACTTATACACACAAACACAACATTTATAAAAACGTCACAAATACATGAGCATTACACCAGATAACATAATAAATTGTACACAAATGCTGTTAAGACTGAAAGTGGCAAGAGAAACGTTGACCACGAGGGCTTTCAAATATACAATCTCCTTCCAAACACCCTAAAAATGGAGAAAATTATAAATACATTTAAAAAAACTATTTAACCAAATTAATTTTACCACACTGTATTTAAGTTTGTATTTAATTTTTAGTTAAGAAATGTAAATGTAAGAGTGCCATTCCAGAGGGTAGACGTCCAGTAGGCCGCCCCAGACACAGTTGGGCGAGGCAAATCCAAAAACTGTGCGAGGAGAGAATGGATCTGCCATGGACGGAGGCCGATCAATCGGCGCAAGACAGGGACGTATGGAGGAGCCTTGTCGATGCAGTGGTTCCCCGACCCGAATAAAACAAGGGGAAGAAGAAGAAGAAGAAGAAGAAGAAGAAATGTAAATTTCTTTTAACTTAATAAAAAAAAAATCCTTCAAGGTCAATATTTATTGAGATCCGTCAATATTTATAAACTACCGTGATATTTATTGAACGCGTAGGCTAGCGTATTGATTTATCATAGTATGAATCAAAGGATTTCTTCAAATTATTAAATTATCGATTGATTTAAATTTGGAATTCCGAATCGTGATAATGTGCACCCTACGCATCAATATTTATCACAATCCGTGGGTTCATGATAAGGAATTCAGGAATCTAGACATCCGAGATAAATATTGTGATCGGTCAATACACTAGCCTATACCTTCAATAAATATCACGATATTTGATAAATATTGACGGATCACAATAAATATTGAAAGTCTAGGGTTCGCCTTAGAACAACATGTTTTATCTTCAACTTTTTAGAAATCACGAAAAAAATCATGTATTTACTGATCACTTAATAATAATAATAATAAAAACGTTAATTTTTCAATAAAAAAATAATGTATACTTCTTTTTTAATCTTATATTATAGATTCTATTGACAAATAAGTAACTGCTCAGCTAGACATCCAGAATTTCTCCCTTATCACTTATACTTATCACCTACTAATCAACAGCAATTTATTCATTCCATGAGTCATTATTCCAATTGGGGTGTATTATTTTCTAAAAAACAATACATTACAAATATTGGGAAAGCGTGCACCAAGGGAACTCAAACTAAGCACACACTAAAATAACACGGTAGAAACAAATGTAAATAACTATGCTCCCCGTGTTAAATTGACCCAAAGGTAAATTAAATTTATTAGCGTGTGTCAATAAAGATTTGTAAGACATTATGGCATGTTTCCTAAAAACAAACTGATTCCCCCTCCCCCTAATACATATTCATTCCACACGTTTATACCCTGCCGCGGCGGCGCTGACTTGTAATACGCGGGGAATGCTTTATGTAAAAATGCTACGGCATAAATTTTAATGAAACCTTGTTTTGCGGAGTGGGTGGCGGGTGGTGGGGTGGTCAGTGGGTGGGTCGTGGGCGATGGTTGTACCGCTGCTGGCGGTCAATTAGCCTGCCCGATTGAATCACCTCGGACACTACTTGCCGACACGAAGCGTCACGCCGCGGTTTAGTGGATAGAACTCCATTAATTTACATCTGTCATTAAGGCTAGCTTTACACTTGTAAGTTTTTTCGTAAATTAACGACTTCTGGCCAATGGGCATATTGGATTTTCAAAATGCACTTGTAAGTTTTTTCGTAAATTTACGACTTCTGGCCAATGGGCATATTGGATTTTCAAAATGCACTTGTAAGTTTTTTCGTAAATTTACGACTTCTGGCCAATGGGCATTTTGGATTTTCAAAATGCACTTGTAAGTTTTTTCGTAAATTTACGACTTCTGGCCAATGGGCATATTGGATTTTCAAATTGCACTTGTAAGTTTTTTCGTAAATTTACTACTTCTGGCCAATGAGCCAATGGCCAATTTTGAAAATCCAATATGCCCATTGGCTATAAGTCGGAAATTTACGAAAAAACTTACAAGTGTATAGCTAGCCTTAGTATGCCAATTGTTGAAGTAAAACTTCTTTAGGTGCAATATGACGAGTAATTCAGGTAATTTTTCGGACAGAAATAACGTTTTCAAACGGAAATTACGTTCAGATATAGGTACAATTACTGTTATCTGTTTTTGTTTTTATTTTAAAATGGTTCTCGCCTTCGCAAGCCAAATAGGTTTTACTTCAACCGTCCATCACTCCTGGACACACTGACTACCAGATTCCTACCCATTCAAAGAAAGAAAAATTGAAGAATAAAACATTATTTACACATTTGTTAAAGTATGTTGAACTTAAGAAAAGCTCATATTTACCGAAGCGAAAATAAACGATGTGTTACTATCAAACATGATATTACAAACTATGATATGACTAAACTGAATATTTCCGTAAATGTCAGACGCTCTCATTTTTCTTCAACCTCTTGAATCACGTGATACGCACTCTGCCTTGTCGATACTTGAGTCGGGCCATGTCAAGAGTCAGAATAAGAAAGAAATGAATGAGGCAAGAAGTGTATGCCAAGAGCGAGTAGTTTGGCGGTATGCTCTCTCTGGCTACCCCTGCGGGGAAACGGCGTTATGATATTATAATAATATTAAATATTGTATATATTACGTAATTGATTGCCTACTTACAGATGCTACTATAGACGCCGGACAGCGATCGTAAAGTTGCTGTTAGTTTGATTATATAACGATTGGAATACAAGATTTTACTTTCAACAGCAACAGTGGGAGCTGGACAACATAGAACCCTCAAATCCAGTGCAAGGAGAGGGTGAACCGGACCTCAGATTATACAACTGCGAAGAGGTTTCAGCATAATCATGAAAAAACATCATTCATATTGGTGATGCACCACATCGTGTAAAATTCGGGATCAGGCCGCTTGCAATAATGCTATTTATGTAGAAGGCGGTAAGGTTTAAGTTCCAGTTTAACACCAGGGGCCTGTTTTGATTAATTCCCCAAAAAAAACACCGCGAAAAAGAGCTTTTTAATTTTATTATGGATAGCTCAGACACAAACATAATATGAATGTTTTACTATAAATATTTTTAAAATTTTAAATTACATCTTATACAATAAAACCATAACCGAAAAAGGATTCGCAAGTATTGAATTTTAATTTTAAAGATGTTGAATAATAATAAATCAAGTTTTTGAATTTTAAAGCAGCCTGATACTTAAAGATGCTCAATTATTTCTATGGAAAATATGTGTTCTAGTCTCAGTATTTTAAGCGAATAATTACATTAAATATTCTAATCAATCTAATTTTATAACCAAAATCAAACGATTTTGCCTTGCTTGGTAGTGCACGAGCTTAAAAACGAAATTATCATTCGTTGAAATTAATTTACTTTCACACATTTACTTTGATTAGTTGGAATTTCCTTCCGAGCAGGTTACCATGCTATCAGAAAAAATACGAGTGTGCTTTAGACCACACGACTGAAGTAAATACTTCTTTAGTAAACTAATCTAATTTTCTTTCTAGCATCGAATAAAACCATTCCAATCATCAGTGTATAAGAATCTATGTTGAAGATTCGTTTAGATTGTTGCCAATCATCGTGACAAATCAGTCGTTTCAATGCACTTTATAATGCAATGAGTTCACACACTCTAAACGAAAATTTGATTAATTTTATTATTTGATTGTTGATTTAATTCTTACAAAGTTTAAAATAAAACTTGTTTGATGCGGATTCTAGTTAGAGAGCGACGTTTATTCACATTTGTAGCAGGAAATTCCAATGGAAAAATTTGCCAGTTATTAGTTAGATTTTAACGTTTAGAATGTGAGAAACAACAACACAATTATTGTCATCATAAATGCCAGCACCCATTCCAAATGCCATTACTATGGATTTGAGGACTGTTGTTACGATTAGATTGTGAGAAATGAACCTCAAAATTAATTTAAATTTATTATCGTTCGCCTCCGTAACGCCTCTTGTAACGCTGTAATTTCCGTAACGCATTCGCCAGTTGAGGGGTGTCAAGTCGAGCGTGCGTAAAGAAGTATTTACTTCAAAACGTGCAAATGATTTGAAAATTTTACCATTTGTTGGATAACCAATATTCCTGCCATAGGTCACCCCAGTTCGCTACGTTTGTTGACTTAGCAGAGGTGCCTAATTGCGTGGCAGGCCGGATTGGGAGAGAATGCAGACCTCTCTCGGAACATCGCCTTGCACGGAAGAGGGAGGGATGGATTCAATCATCCATCAATCCTGGATACATTAACCCCCAGGGCCCACAGCACACTCCATAGATAAGGATTGATAGGATAACTTTCGGTAATTTCTCATCGTTCCCTAGCGTGACTGCAGATCGCTAACGAATAAGTGACAGTTAACAATGACTAAGTGTCCTTAATATATTCGACATCAACTGTTATTTGTACGTTAACGATCTGCCGTTGTCCTAGGGAAGTTACCGAAAGTTATCGGTACAACCCTTATCGATCGAGTGTGCTAGGGTGACAGGTTCTTATCCACTCCTCATAATTTTTTCGTCTTAGATATTCGTCTATTTCCTTTCTTAAAAATGCTCCAGAGTAACCCAAAATATGACAGTCCCTGAGGGGAATTATTTTTCTCAGGGCCTCCTGCGAGGAGAATGCAAAAAAAACTCATCTCCTTTCATGTTTGTCGACTAAGGACCAGTTGTTTCGGAAAATTTGACGTTAGATTTTCCTTCAAATCGTCAATCACCGCAAAATTGGGTTGTTTCAACCTCCGTCAGACGAAATTTCAACGAAAATTCCATACAAATGTGATTGGACATCACCTTAATGTGATCAGCCGAGTTCGAACCATTAAGCTTGAATGGCGCATGCGCAGACGTCAATATTGTGATCTGACAGGTCGTGGCGGGAATGTCTGTAATATTTTTAACTAAATATGGCTGGACAATTTTTGTACATAACGTAAAGAATGCACAATGGTTAAAACTTCAGAAGTTAGATATCCTCTCAAAGTAATTCTCTATAAGAAGTTAGATATCCTCTCAAAGTATATAGTTGTCGATAATCGTCAGTTTCAGAGATTGAAAATGACGTAAAAACTGGCGAAAACATTGAACAAAATAAAAGTTTTCTCTTATTGACCGATGGTATCACAATAATTGTCAACTGTAATACTTACATTATGAATCTACAATATATAAGAAACCTCTTTTTTTTGATTGACATATCCCCGTCAAATTATTTTACTGATTATTTACCTTGAAACCACGGAGCTGCATGGAGCTATAGGTTCATGTACATGGATACAACTGAGGAACTCCCGATTTCGCACAAGATACGAAATTAATAGTATTTTATAATAAAAATCCTTTTGTGCTCAATATATATCTTTATTCAAATGTTTATTTATACACGTAAAACTTCCTCGTCATAAAAGTTATAAGAATAAGTACACGTATATATAAGTCAGTATTTGTACACAGTTGTATGTGAGTAAAAAAAACTGTTTATTCATTTCACTTGTATGTTTAATTGGCGACTTAAGAACAATGTTAAAATTATCTGTTCGTGATTATTGCTCCTTTGTACCCATATCTTTCGCATGAGATAAGTTGGTTTCTGTTTGGAGATAGCCTTTATCCAAAACACAGACTTGTCATAATTTCAGTTGCAATCCTCCATTATATATTTCTTTCCCATACTGCAATGCTGCTAAAACAAGTATCAATATTATAACATATTTTACTTCATCCGTTGGTACCTGATAAGTAAAACAGACAAACTTAATATTATATCAAATAATAACAATAAATGAGATGTCCGTCATTCATTGTTAATAATGTTAGTTGCAAATATAGTTATACGATTGTAGGATACCAAATAAACTTTAGTAGATACGTAATTATCGGAATTCGGACTTAAAAAATACTCATTATTAATAATACAAGTAACCTCTAATGTACGACGTTTTATGTTGTTAAACGTAGCTTGTAAATATGGGCACGTTGAATTCATTTTCCATATATTTTTATGTTTTCTTTAGCACTTTTCCCACGTTGCTTTCAGGTTACATCTCTGAAGTGGTCACATTCCGGAAAATCGGTCTAAAATTAAATAATATACAAATAATACGATTGAACGTTACCATATTAACTTTACTATGTATGTAATTGACTGAATACGAATAAAAACAACACTCATTCTCAATCATTTACGTTTTATATCGTAGAAAAATATTCCAACCGCAACGAAATAAAATAGCGGTAAAATCCTGACGGCCGTGGTCGGCGTGCGCATGCGCATCCATAGAAATTTTATAAGTGTTGCCATCATAAAAATATCTCGGTCTTCGAAATAAATAATTCTGCGGAATAAATGCAGGATTCGGCGGGGAACACTCAGTGAAATTTTCAACGTGGATTGGAGTGTGATCGGAGTTGAAACAACCCATTTGGTATTTGAAATGATGGAAGACGTGATTGCCAATCTAGTTTGAAGTGAATTAAAAGAATATTATCATTATTTGAAACAACTGCTCCTAAATATGCTTGATTAAGGACCAGTTGTTTCGGAAAATTTCACGTTTGAATTTCCCTCAAATCGACATTCACCGAAAAATTGGTTTGTTTCAACCTCCGTCAGAAGAAATTTCACCGAAAATTCCATAGGACCAGTTGTTTCGGAATTCCCTTCAAATTTGAATTTCCTTCAAATTTGAATTTCCTTCAAATTTGAATTTCCTTCAAATCGTCATTCACCGAAAAATTGGGTTGTTTCAACTTCCGTCAGCAGTGAAAATACTATAGAAATGTGATGTGAATGTGATCAGCCGAGTCCGGACGGTTAGCGAAATAATGGGAGGCGCATGCGCAGACGTCAAAATTGTGATTCGGCGGGGAACACTTGAATAAAATTTTCAAATTTATCGAACGTTATTTTTTGCTATTTACTGCTGACGGAAATTCAAATTTGAAGGAAATTCAAATTTGAAGGGAATTCCGAAACAACTGGTCCTATGGAATTTTCGATGAAATTTCTTCTGACGGAGGTTGAAACAACCCAATTTTTCGTCGAATGTCGATTTGAAGGAAATTCAAACGTGAAATTTTCCGAAACAACTGTTCCTTAGTCGACAAGAACGGTTTTTTAAAATTACTATAGTTAAAGTTTTTTTTAAATTTAGAGTGACCATTGACAATTTCTTCTAGAGTTCTTGTGGCCGGGCGACACGCGAGCCGGACCTATTTGCATCTGGGCCCGAGCCCCGTTGCTAATGGCCCTCCCCTTCCGGCCGGCTCCTTGTTGCATACTGCATACATCACACATACCAACCAACCAACTTGCAGCCCTGTATTATAGATACCGTCCAAGAAAAAATTCTCTGCTTTTTGCCGATGACACATTGAGTTATGGCGACAAGCGAATCTCGGATTTTCGGCAGTCGAATTGAGATAGTAAACAAAATTACTAATTTTAGTTGTGTGTCCGTCTGTAACTCTGGTTAATTTGTTAATTTAACATGTTATTAAAATAATTTCCCCATGTTGTGTGAAGGGTCATTTTTGAGAAAGGAGTGAACACGGGTCTTAAAGAGACCCACGTAGTAGGAAAGTGGAAAAAAGGCCGGCTTTTCTTATCTGTCAAATTTCAAACTTTTTCAAATGTTAGGCGCGCGTTTGACATATTTTTCGACTACGCACCGATGCCGGAGGGATCAATGATGCAATTTCCAAACAGAATCTTCGATTGGATTACCGGGAAAACAAGGTCACAACTCGGATTTTCATTTAAAATTGGAACTGATTGGGCGAATAATTCAAACAAACGATAATATATCTACTTTATAAAATTACCTTAAGTAAATTTTTTTTCTGTACATTATTTTAATTCTATATTTTTACATTTCTGAAGATTTAACCTTGACAAATATTGTCAGATTCCGCAATTTGTCATGGGTTTGCCTTTTTCAGCTAAATGCAATTACCAATCCTACAAATAGGTACAATTTTTTTTTTCTACTTTCGATCCACTCAGGAGTTCCCGAGGAAAACCATTTTTCTCGAGGCCTTTGTCATCTTTGGGGATGCTGTGTGGATAGTTGTTTTTAGGGAAAGAAAGGAGAGGATGTTTTTGGAAAGAAAAAGGTATGAATGGTGGGTAGGAATCTGGGGTCAATGTGTCCAGGAGTGACGGACATATGAATCCATTCTACCCAGTGCGGTGCAAGGCGATTGGTCGAGAGATTCCAACTAGAGAGGTCAAAAGGAATTTCTACTGATCCGGCCCACCACGCAGTAGGTGTGCAGGGGTGTTGGTTATCCCGTAAATGGTTCCCGATGCGGCGGTACTAAATTGATGAATAAATATCCCCTAAAATTTAATGGTTCTTCAGTAAATTCTAAAATGCTATCCTCCAGAACAAAAAAAATAGCGTTTGGTTTTCATACATTTTTTTTATTATTCCAACTTTTAAAAAATGTCAAATGAGGTGTGAGCGTGCCTGTTTGCTCGAATATAGCTTAAATTAAATAAACATTCTAAGAAACAAGATACCACACGGTAAAGGAGTACTAGCACAGAGTTACATGGCGAATTGGTGCCATCATTGGAAATGTCTAAACACTAGATACATCTGACCTTCAATATTATGTTTTGTAAAATATATATAAAAATGTGACCCATATGTTTTATGTTACAAAAACCATTAAACTTTTTTGTACACCTATTTTTCCAAATAAGAAGTATTATATATAAGAAATATTTAATTGTAAATTATAATAATAATAATTAATAATAATTTATTTAAAGGATTATAATTTATTTATTTGAGGGATCTGTAGGATTTATAGGTCAAATTAGGAATTCCACCGAGCCGAACCTTCTGCTATGAAAATATCTGGAGTAGGTGAATTATATTCCCATTTAATAGTTTGGTAGATTAACGTGTTGTTCTTGTATTGTTTTGTATTAATTATACTTAAATAATACACTTGCATAACGTGGATTTACTAGATGATCATTTATATGGAAAAGTGTATGAAAGTCTGAAAATCTGGTGCGTAAAAATCGTTTATTCATCAACATATATATATTTTTTTACAATATAGATATATATCTTTGATTACACATTGGTTCTATTGACGAAAAGGTCACTGCTCAGCTGCAATTCACGATTTCTCCTGGAATGCCGCTGGTTTTCAGCAGTGCCTCCCAATGACAATATTAATGTGTTGTAAAAGAAAACAAACAAAAAATATTTTTAATTTTTGTCGAAACACTTTTTGCGGAGAAAAAAAAAATCATTTGGCTGACTGGGGCCTGGGAGTTGAAAGGTCGTTTGCATATTGGCGAAATTAGTTTTCTATCAAATTAGTGAAGATCATTATTATTGGTTAATCTGTCTAGTGATCAGTGCAGCTTCTTCTAGGTGCTAAACGATGAGTAAGCATTTAAAAATAAATTAATGCTTTGATCGGCCTATGCCGTCTTTGGGGATGCAGTGTGGTGGGTTTTCTAAGTAAAGAAAAGAGAGGAAGGATGGGAAGGAAGGGGGGAGGTTGAAGGTAGTGAAGAGGGGAAAGGAAATGGGAAGGAGGAAGGTGGGGAAGTACCTAACTATTGAGATCTGATAACCAAGCACAGCCAAAGCCATTTCAAGCCACTTTCCAATTCTGAATGGTGACCAGGGTGATGTTGAAATTATAGACTCTGGAACGTTCTGCAAGTATAATATACATTATTTATTGATGAACTTTTTATTATTTTATTTATGAAAATACAAGTTAATCAGATGAAATTTACCTGAATTTGAACCCGCGACCTCGAAACCACTCAACCACAGAGGACTTCAAAACTTTACAGAGATACGATTATTATGTTTGTACCTGCATTACGTATGTGCACAATAATATTAGGGCAAACAATGTTATCTTAAAAAAACATGCAAAGAATTCTAGGATTTAAAGTGAAGAAATGTTTTCTGCAAAAATCAAACCAATACTTCTTGGGATAAAAGCAGTCGAACAAAGTTATGGTAAAAAATACATATATACTTACCAATTTATTGGTAAGTAGATATGTATTTTTGGTAAGTTTTTTTTTGTAGGAAACGTTGTTTGACTTGGAGCCCTATATTTTTTTTGCATGTTTGTTGTAGATATTTGGTATTACAGAAGCTCTCTATATTTACCTTACTTTTCATGATCAATTTATTGTTATACATAATTTAAAAAAAAATATATATGTTGCCCATTGTCTTTAATTGGAATATCTCTAGTAAGTTATATATTGACTTAAAACTTTAACTTGTTTAATGACAAATCCTTTTTATTTTTATTACTTATATGTTATCTCGTCTAAATATAACATCTTCAATTACCACCAGAATAAGCTCTGTATTCCCTCCTTTCTATAACTTGGGTCTCTTCAAGACCCATGTTCACTCCTACCTCTCCTCAAAAAGACCATCCCGCAGCATCTCCAAAGATGACATAGGCCAGGAGGGAAATTATTTTACTTTAACGTAGATACTACAATATGTATGTACAATATGTATTTAATTAAAATGTAAGTACAAGTATATATACTTTGCTATGCGGCACGTACCCTGTGCCCTGTGCTGTGTGTTTGTGTGTGGCGGCAGCAGAACCTCCATTAGCGCGGTCGGCGCTGACAGCCGATGTTTAGTCGCAGTAAATATTACGAAGCAGGAACTTTACCGCTAAGTTATGACAGCGCGCCTTCTCCCTCGGACAATTATTATAAATTATATTGTGAACCTAATTTATTAACACGAACGCTTAGCAAATTTCTTCGTCGAGGCGGCGCTGTTTTGTGTATTGTTCGTAGGTGTTACGAATTTCGCGAAAAACTTTTAATTTAAATTTTTTGCGAGAAAAATGATATTTACATTATATCTACTTTGAAAATTGTCGGAAAACTGATAAAGATTAGATACTAGACGTTGATATGTGTTATTATTATTATTAACATTGTATCGATCGTTTTAAATATGGCAAACAACACGTTTTCCCCAGAAATGGCTAAATATAAGTATTTTCAATGTATCATTTTACTAAGCAGGTATTAGAAATACATATCGACTGTAAAAAGGTAAGAAGCTTCAGACAACAAAACGAAAACGTTACAGTATACGAGAAAATCGTTAATTTATTTATTTATTTTTTAAATTTGGACGTAAAATATAGAATTTCATCTGCGGTTTGATTTTTTTTGATTTGTTGTAATATGGAGACTATTCTATGAAACCTTTCTTTTTACCAAAACCGAAACAAATTCAAATTAAATGTTATGAAAACAAAGTTTCTGATTATGGATAGCTAAGGTGGAAAAAAGCAGGAAATATTAAAAATAGATAACACATATAAAAGTTTATACAGAAAGGGTTGGCAGTATAAACTATTTTGGTGTAATATTAAATGATAAATTAAAATTAGAATACTTATCTAAGAAAATTGCAAAAAATGTGTATTCTTAAAAGGATCAGAAATATCAAGACAAAGCTAACATAAAAGTATATAACTCTTGTTAAATTAAAAAAAGTTAAACTTATGTTACAAAAATTATATATATGATCACAACTAAATAACAGGAATAATACGTTAACTAAACAATATGTAAAAATGCATAACACTTTAACATAACAACCTGTATCCTGACTTAAATTTAAATCCGTAAACCACTCTTCTTAGAAATAACTTGCTACCTAATTTTCTGCAAACTAACATTATACACCATGAAATTGTTCACAATTATCCTATTAAAAGTTGCTGAGATTTTAAGCTTCCCAAAACTGCACACAAAATAGCATTCTTTATAAAAAGCAAAAACTTTATAATTATTTTTGTTATTTTTTTTTGCTTTTATTTTTGCACACAAAATAGCATACTTTGTAAAAATCAAAAACTTTATAATTATTTTTGTTATTTTTTTTTTGCTTTTATTTTTCCCAATTTTTACATTTGATACATTACAATGAAATTATAGTAATGGGAACACTAAGGCACAGCCTGTGTGTGGGTAATATAATTATATGCATTGTACCTAAAAAGAAACAAACCTACCAAAGGTTCTACCAAAACTACTTACAATAATAGCCTACCAAAAGCCTTAAAAGAAGCCTCAAATCTTATATATTTTTTTACTAGTTAGTGTACTAGTATTTGCAATTCATTCTAAAGTGACACATTTTCTCAGTATCATTATGTTGAGATAATGCAACTCATAATCGCAAGGTGGCTTGAAATGGATAAATCTAAAAATTGTGACCAACTGTTAATTAGCGGGTTCACATTTATCTTCTCTCTCAGTTTTCTCTACATCTCTATAATATTTATATTTATCAAGAAGCCGAATAGCAAAATTTTGTAAGGTCCATCGAATTTATATACATTTATCATATGCATACCATCTCCTCACTCCCTTCCAGACTTCGTTCAGTCTCACAACATTGCCCAATAGAGATTTCTATATTCCCACTGGGTAAAAATACTGATTGGGGCTCTTGTGCGGTTGGAAATTTAATTTAATTTTGTTATTAACAGGTTAATTTAACATCAATTTTTTAATGTACACACTTAAACATATTTTTAACATAAAAATTACATACATTAGTTACGGTTAAGTTGAAATAAATAGAGGTGGATGAATAACAAATACGTCCTACGTTTTAAATGCTTGTGCAAATTTTAGCGCATTGTCTATCTAGCATTGATGTCTCTAAAAGTCTTATAAAGGCTATTAAAAAGTGGACTCCGATATATTAACAGGGGATTAAAATGAGTATTTCACAATTTATTTCACAATATTATACCTCTGTTAATATGTCGGGACGCACCGATGTACCTAATATTTATTATGAATTTGCTAAAATAAACACAAAAAGGAACCAAAGCTTCCCCAAACGGATCAGCAGAGGTGATAGGAGGCCAAACTTGCCAACCAAATATTTCCGAGTACAGCAGAGAGACAGGTGTAGTATAATAATCTGAATGTTGGATAATATATCGAATGTGTGTTTCCGGATAAATCCACCCTCGTTCCTCTACTTTCTCTCCCCATTCCCCATTTCCCCTTCCATAACACCCCCCTCCCATTCCCCATCTCCCCTTCTCCCTTCCCCCGTTTCCGGTGCACGGGGCGCTTCCGTTGGCGGGACGCCAACATCGGTTCATCATTCGCGACTGTATTCTGCCGCAATTACAATATTTACCTGGGACCTATCTGGCAATGGGATTTGTGTTCTGCCATTGTTGCGTTCTTAGTTCTTATTTCTTATGATGCTTTCAAGAGCCTATCATAGGCTGGAAACCCACCTACAGATTTATGTACTGTAGGTATGTTTATGAGGACGTAAATGAAAGAAAAAGGGCACTTGTGTGTGTGTTATACGATAATTTTTTTCGTGCAGTTTCCACTAGTCTTTCTTTGCGTCTTTCCATGTTGTCGGCAAGAAAAAAATAGTTGTTCTATTTTCTTCCATAGTGGCATAGATTGTTTTACGTAACTATTATTTTAAGTTTTATTTAAAATTAACTTAAAGAGATTTATTATGTCTTGTTCGGGCAATCCCGACGAGTTACAAAACTCACTTTTGGATGGGAAATACTTCCAATAAGTGGGTTGAAATAGATGCAATTTCACAAATGCATTTTGAAATAAAAAATATAAGTTTCACATACATAGCATAAAAATTAAAAATAAAGGTTAAGTAGAACAAACAACAAGGGAAAAGAAAGAAAGAAACAAAAAATGATACTCAGATAAAGATGATTAAAAATACAGGGAAAAGAGAAGGAGAGAAAAAAGAAACAAGACAGCATAAAACGTGACAAGAAAATTACGTATTTAAATTTTTAAATGAACTAAAAAATATTGTTTAAAGCGATTTATTACTGTGAAATTTTTATTATGCTGGATGCTTTTGTTTATATCTGGAAGCGAATCATATAGTGTGTAGACAATATAGATAAGAGATTTTATCCCATATTTTGTAGTGTGTGTTAGAGTAACGCGGATTTTATTGTTATTTCGAGTACTTGTTATGGTTGTGGATGACTTGAATGTACAGGGGGTTGATGTTAATGTGGTGGGTGATGGTGCTTGTGATTTCATGTTTAAAAATAATTGCGATTGGAAAGATATCGGAAACCTGTGAAAGTATTTATGAATAGATGTCCCTGACATGAGCATCCCATGGAAGTCCAAGAACTTTTCTGAGAGCTCGGTTTTTAACCGCATGCAGGTAGGCTATCAGTTTCTTTGAGGTAAAGCCCCAGATACAGTTGAGATACAGAGAGGAAAGATGTGAACGTACCATGGCATACTACACTGAATTTAGTAATATAATGGGTAATTATCATTGAAGCCTGTACAGGGTGTTAAGGTATGTACTTGTCTTACTACCAGTGATTCCTGACATTATTTGGAGTAAAAAATGTAAATGATATTTTGGTCTCCAGTGACTTTTTTTTTTTGTTTCTTTAAAATGAAATATATTTTTTTCTTCCTGATGACGTTACTGGTCGCTCCATCGAGTAACCGCCTCACAACTTATCCCCACCTCCAACTGTCCATCACCTACTATTTTTTATGTTTTTGTAGAAAAAAAAATCATCAAAAATGTCACCGGAGACAAAAATTTTATTTACATTTTTACTCCAAATAATTTCAGGAATCACTGGTTAAGTACGTACATTAACACCCTATATAGTACGAAAGTTATGGGGTTAATTTTCATCAGTATTATTTTTATTTTTTTATATAACACAGATACAGACAGTAAATCACCAAGACAATTTATGATAGTAACTATAGAATTCGCCTGCGCCCTAACTATAACTCACGGATTAACATAAAAATTAACCATTTACAAACATTTTCATTTCAGGTGAATAGGGAAAAAGGATAGAAAAAATCAATTCATACATAGAAAAATGATAGAGATGCCCAATGCACAAAAAATAAAAGTTTTATAAATATTTTGTATATAAGTTTAGGAGCTTAAAGATAAGTTATCCAAAAATGTTGCACATAGATTTGTTGAAAGTACTTGATTTGTGGTAAAAGTAAGTAGTTTGCGTTAAGAAAGTATGATTGCGTTATTTTAATTTAATGGTTAGTTTATTAATTCTCAACCAGCTCCGCTAGTTTCAGTTTATTGTAACCAATTTCAGTTGTATCTGTATCATCCACATAAAGTAGTAGAGTTTCTTTAATACCCCAAACAGATTAGAAATGGCAAAGTTCGAAGAATTGATCCCTGTGGTACTCCACATGTTATTTTACCTAATTCACTTATTTTTCCACCCAGTTCTACTGCCGAAAAGCATTTTGATAGGTAAGTTCCAGAGTACCATCAATACCAAAATTATTCAGTTTTTCGATTAATACGATATGATCCATCATATCAAAAGCCTTATTTAGATTAATAAATATTGCCGCCGTACAATCACCATGATCAATATGTTTCCGAAGATTTGATTTGAAATCAAAAACGGCACTTTTAGTTCTAGGTAGTAGTCTGAAACCGTATTGTTTAGAAGTGGGAATTTTGCAGTGTTCGAAATAATATTTCAACAGTATTTCTTTGACAATTTCAATTTTTTTTGGAGATAGCCAGAAGTATAGAGATTGAAAGTAGATTCCCTAGAGTGTTTTACTGGTTGTGAGCGCGTTTTCCTAATCAGTGTTATGAATTTATTTTTTTATTATTTTTCATATATTTTGACAGATTCCTATTCCACAATAACATCCAGTTCAGTCCATCAATATAGTAATAAAATCATTAGCAAAACAACAACATGAAAAAGAAGACTAACAACAGTGTTTTTATAACCAGAAAAAATGATCAGTTTTTGTTTTTCTCGGCTTTGAGGATAGTAGAGAGAAATATCTAGAAAATTTTGATTTGTTTGTTTTTCACGATTCTCTCCACTGATTGGATGATGAGCGAGAATAAATAAACAAAGAAGAGTTTTGTTTTTCTGGAAATATTAAAATGTAATACCCATAACTTGAGGCTGAATGATATTGATAGATTTTTAGCATTTACCTATCTATTCTAATTTAGTTGCTAAGCACTACCTTCTCAACGTCCGAATATTATGATAGATTTTTCATCAGGGCTTTACTGAGAGCATAGTCTACTCTGAAACCTAGTAGGAACTACCTAATATGCTTGATTTCAACAACTTAGAAGCTCCCCGTAAAATATTTTTAAGTATACACCATTTTAAATTTAATCTCAAGATATAAAGCACCAATGTTGAAAGAAGTAAACTTATGTGTGCCGAAGACTCAGAACTCACCAATCAACGGAGCGACTCAACTGCTTATCGATGCTGCATAACTATCGAAATTTTCAACGTCACTTAAAGAGAGTTTATAAAGCAATTATATTTTCACGCTTTTAGCAAAATAGTTGACTTGACATACAGAGCTCCGGTCCAAAAAGGCTCGTTTCTCTTTCATAATGTAATGAGTTTATGAAACGAAATAGTAAAGCTGCTGATCTTATTATACTTAGGGTATATGCACCTCAATGATATATTGGTGTTCAACTGTTGGAACCACGAAGAAAAATATTTTTTTTTCTTTAAATATTGGCTCTTTGTCAGGTTTGAACCCTTGACCTTTGGGCTCAGATCCAAAACTCTAACCCCTCTGCCACAGAGCTCGTCATATCTACATTCAGTCGGCTTCGGTCATTAATACACATTTATTTGTAATATTGAATCACTTTAGATTATCCAACGAACTTGCCTAAATCGTTTTGACCAGATCGTTTAATTAAATGGCACGCACGGTATGAGGACTGGATTACTCCACGTTGGAAGAAAATTAAAGGCAACTAAGCAAGAGAGAATGTTAAGTCTTGAAATCGTTTCATTATTATTTATACGTGCACCTTTTCCCTTTTGATCCAGTGCCTGATATTGTATTCAGGTGTCTTTAGGGGTGTGGGGCAGCCGTCACACTAAGTGGGGGATTTTAAATCACTATGGAAGGTAAATATTATGCGTTGTCAGAGGCGTTACAGAAAAATTAAATTAAAATTAAATTAAAAAGTATTGTGGCAATGTGGTAATGCGTATAAATAAATAACATGTGGAATAAACAGAAATGCTCATTATAAAGATATCGGAGTATATTAATACGATAATGCCCGTACGGTTCAAATTAAGGAACCCGACTCCGAGTAAATCTCCACGCCACACTGCATGGACACCGTTCTGAGCCGTCCGTGAACGTGCATTTTTCCACGGAGCTGCTGCCGTAATATACACACTTAGATCTCGCCCATACGCGTTTTGCAAACTGAACTGGCGCTATCTATAATACTATATTTAAGGAAAAAAAGTATGAAGAAGAAGAAACATTTTTCGCTTTTATTCAATATTAAGAAGATTTATGTTCCTCTCATTATTCACGGTATTAATGTCTACTATTATATATCTACCTATTAAATTTTCTAAATATAAGTATTCTGTAGTTTAATGTTAATAATAGTAGTTAGTTTTGCAAAAGGGTGTTGCTTTATAAATAGTCACCAACACTACCTAGTCTATCGGTACTGAGTTTGTCCGGAGCGAGATCTCTGTTTCACTTATTCAGGAATCAAAACAATATTTCTTTTTCAGTTGTGACGTCAAGATCCCAAGATCCATTTCGCTCTTATTACATTCAGAATCTCAGTTGTGACGTCAAGATCATTTCGCTCCTTATCGCTCAGGTGTGACGTCAAGATCATATCGCTCTAATTTCACAGTCATAGTAATTTTTTATTTATTATTTTATTTTTTTGGGAATTTTATGAATTAAAGGATCGAATGAAAGGAATCAGTTCAAAAGGCCAAGGGAATCAGACTGAATAAATCTGCCCATGTCTAGTTTAATGGCAAGGCTAGTTGACGGGGCGCCTTTGCGTATCGGATCCGTGAGTCACCTTGTTACGGGTCCAGGTGTTTGTTTGTTGGTGGCGGGCGCACGACGCGGATGGGCAATTAGGAACATTCACTTACCACCACCTTCGCCCCCTATCGGCCGCGATCTGCTGTCCGCTAACCGCTGTCCGTTACCGCTGTCTACTTAACTTAATATGATTAATCGGCCCGGTGCGGTCGGATAGGACACTGAATGTGAAAAAACAAACAAACCTACCTCCTGATTTTTTTTAATTGTTTTACTTTGCCTAAGTACTGGAGCACACCCGTGAAAAATCAGCTGTGACATCAAAGCTGGAAAGGAAAATTGGCTAAGGCACCATGCATTTTAGTGCTTGCAGCGGTGACCTATGAACCTACACGGAGATAAATGTTATTCTAAAATACGAACATTTTATTCGTAAAAACGGTTAAAAACGGGACTGAAGTTCTTACGAAAAAATTAACGGGGTTTCAATATTTATTGGCGGGAACATGTAAGAATAATTTGTTTGTATATGTATTTTCGTACGTATACCAACAAATTATTCTTACATTCCCGCCAATAAACATTGAAATACTGTCCCGTTTTTAACCGTTTTTACGAATAAAATGATCGTATTTTAGAATAACATTTTTCTCTGAGTACACAATAAGCTACGTTGTTTGTTTGTGTTTGTGTTTGTGTTTATCAAATAAAGTTTTCTGGAGTTTCCCAAAATGCGTGGGAAACTCTAGAGGACATGATTTATTTATTTAATATCCACGGTATAAATTTACCATAAACAATCATTATATGTCACAGTTAGGCGATCCGCTCACTGAAGAAACTGAAACCAAAATAAAACTTGCTGGTTGCTATGGTTTCCAACCAAACTTCCTTCTCAATTTTACGATTTCAATAATGATCTCAGCTTGTTTAACCATAGACGAAGAACAATCTGCTGTCATCGTAGCAACTAGAAGTGCGAGTCGCGAGCCACTACTTGCATTACCATTGACAACGGGTTTTTGAGAAACTGTGTAGTAAGCAGGCCATCAAATTGACATACACAGGATAGCGAGTTTAGTTGCAAACTGTTTTTTTTTTCAGTTGCCTCGTCAGCGGAGGCACTTAAAATCATAAGAAAAAATTAGAAACAATTAAAAAAAAAGAATAAGCGCCTCCGCCCACTAAGGCAACTGAAAACTCTTAACTGCCAACTGTCTTTGTATGACAATGTGATGGCCCGCACACTTCACAATCACACAAAACCCCGTTGTCAATGGTAACGCAAGCGGTGACTCGCGACTGTCACTGCTGATTGCCCTGGGCGGCCGTTGCTAGTTGCCAGCTGTCAGCTGATTGTTCTTCGTCTATGGTTAAACAAGCTTTTTGACCAATCAAGACAGTGAAAACAGCCGGTTTTAGTTGGTTTTCAGTTGCCTCGTCAGCGGAGCGCCTAACAATTAATTGTGGTATTTGATTGGCAATGACATCACAGATACAAGTACATACTAAGAGTACGTGAGGCACAAGTACACACAAATTCCACAGTACAAATAAGCTAGACTTAGATAAATTTAAATTAAATATTGATGAAAAGATTTGATAGTATAGCCCTCTTGTACCTACCTTGCCACACCTGCGTATCTTTTACTGACCTCAATCTAGGTACAATCGATTTTGAAATACTCAGTCCTGGTATTATTGCATTTAAACAGGATTGGAACGAGTAGCTCTCGTGGGTATATGAAATTCAATGGGGTTAATTAAATCAGAGCTGACTATATTACCGTTTCCAATTTTGGTAAATGTTTACTACTCCGCTTACCGGATAATACGGAATTCGAATTTCGATACACGGATACGCACGGATAATACGGAGCGGAACATTTCCTTTGCCGCCATTTCTTTGGATTTGATATTTGCGTTTTTTTTACATCTAAATACGCACGAATTACTTAGATTACCCAGCCTAAGAACCTAATAACCTATTTTGTGCACGTAAATAGTTGTATATTGTAGTAATTGAAGTTGTATAAGTCGCGTTTCACTTGGCCAAACGTGGCTGTCAAATACTTCGCGTAAGTGAAATAATGTTGTAAAATTGAAATATAAAATGCATGTTTTTTCGTCTCCCCCGACATAAATACTCAATTTTCGTAATAATAAAGCAAAATCTAACTGTTTGAATAAAAAATATTCCGTATTAACCAGTAGGCGGAGTTTGAAACTATTAATCCAATTTTGAACATAAATATTAGATTTGATGAACACAAGCACAAACAAACAGTATAGTTTAAGCGTATTGTGAAGGTTAGTCTTTTATTTCATATCTGTGTGGCGCCTCACACATTTTTTTCTTTGCATATTGTGGATATAATTGTTGCATTTGTAAGCTAAAAGTACCTATTTATTAAAAAAGGTTTTTTAAAAATTTAAAATTAAATCTGTCAAAAATTTTAACAAAGAAATACACATTTAAAATGTGGAATTATTATTTAGTTAATTTTTTTTTTTAATAATTTTGGTTGTACCTAAATTGTAGCTTGTCTTAATTGTTTCTACAATTAGATACAATTTTGAAAATAATAGGGATTTTATAATTTTAAAAACTTTGTAATAACATAACACATCGCTTGCAAAAAAAATCAAAATTCATTAGAAATTTCAAAATTTTAATTCTCAAGCTCGAAAAGATTTTCATGCTTTATTCAAACAGATATTCTATTTAAGTACAGTCATTCTAATCACAATGGGGGGGATTGTAATGATTTTCACAATTTGTTAAGCCTTAAGTGGAAACTTACAGTAACATGAAGTGGCGATGTTTGACAATAATAATTAATTAGTAATGGTAGATTCAGACTGGGTCGACGTACGTATGCATCGCTACGCCTAACAATATCAGAAACCATAGATTTTCAATGAAAATTTATGTTTTTGAATCACATTGGCCACACTCATCGCGACGTGCGATGTCTGTGGCCATTTTCATAGAAAATGTATGGGTTGCTAAGCATTGTTTGGCGTAGCGATGCGTACGTACGTCGTCCAGTCTGAATCTACCTTAACCGTTGAGGCATACGCACAGAGACACTTTTTGTTAAATGCCCGCAAAAAAAAAAATTACCAAATTAGAAACCTTTATTCCGTATCTTTTTGAAGTAAAACTTCTTTACGCACGCTTGACTTGGGGAGTAAGCTGGTGAATGTGTGATGAGAGCGTTACGAAAAGTGTGATCGGGCGAGGCGAACGATAAAAAATTAGGTAATTAAATTTTTCTAGAAAATTAATATATGTTTAAGTATATAGTATACATATAAACATATATGCATATAGATGGAGCCAAATAAGTTTTAATTCAATCGTGTGGTCTAAAGCACACTCGTTTTTTTTCTAATTTTTCTGTTTCAGATTTGCAATTAAGTTTCGCTAATATTGTCTTCAATAATTAAATATTACAATGCGAAGTTTTACTCAATGAATTAAAAAAAAAAAAATTATATTGTTTCACAATTATTTGATTAAATATAGTACGTATAGTGTATATGCGGCACGTTCCAGAGTGGTAGGTACTCCCACTTTCTCCCTGGTGGAAGACCATTTCCAATAAATCAAGTCCTCTAGAGTTCCCCACGTGTTCTGGGAAACTCTGGAAAACTTTAGAAAACTTGATTTGATGAACGCAAGCACAGACAAACAATGTAGCTTATCGTGTAGGTTCATCTTTATGTCACAGCTGCAAGCACCAAAATGCATGACGCCTTAGCCATTTATCTTTTTCAGCTTTGATGTCGCAGCTGATTTTTCATGGGTCTGTGCCTGTACTTAAGTAAAGTAAAATAATGTTAAAAAATCAGGAGGTAGGTTTGTTTG
Source organism: Limnephilus auricula (assembly GCA_951813805.1). NCBI lineage: Eukaryota > Metazoa > Arthropoda > Insecta > Trichoptera > Limnephilidae > Limnephilus > Limnephilus auricula. The sequence goes on from OX638391.1 coordinate 37,734,314, forward strand.
TGTTTTCACACTTAGTGTCCTATCCGACCGCACCGCACCATTAAGGCTCCGTCAAACAGGAGGCGTACTTACGCGCGTCAAGGCGTAAAACGTCCCGGACGTATAACGCTACGTTGTGTTGTACTGAACATGTCTAAACCGGTCAAACAGAGCAACTGTGTAGCAATACGCGAAGCTCTGCCGCCACGTTGTATTTTTGTTGCAAAATTTCCTTTGACGCCGGGAGTTCTTGCTTGACTGTGGTAAAAATGGTTGCTGAAAAGTTAATTGAATGTGTCCGAAAACATCCTTGTTTGTACGACACGAGGAACAGTGCATTTGTGGTGCATTTGCTTGTTTGGTGTTGCAGAAGGGAATGCAATTCTTCAAAGCACTCTCGTGACATTAAAAGAAGCGATCTTCATGTGATGAAAGCTCCCGGATATTCTCCAAATTCTTTCCTCTTCTTATTCATATCATACACCCATATTCTATTACTACGGGAACGTGATAATGCACACAGCAGTAACAACTTATCTTCATCTGAATCGCTGGACATCGTGGCGAAGACCTACTGACAGTGACTGACGCCGAACGCTCTGGCTTGCGCGTCGAAGCCGTTCAAATAGAAAGTACGCGACGTTACGCTGACGCCTTGACGCGCGGTAAGTACGCCTTCTGTTTGACGGAGCCTTTAATCATATTAATTAGCCATATTAGTTGACCAGATCACTGGCTACAGGCGGTTGGAAGCAATTAGGAAACTTGTGCCGTATTCCCATTTAAAAACAAGCTACTAAAATATACTTTAATAATATCTTATGCACACGCGCAATAAAATATTTACGTTGATATAAATTCACAAAATTTCACTGAACAAAATACCTTTCTTGCCTTTAAGCCACGGAGCTGATACTTACCTACTGTTGCACTCCGCAATGAAAGAAATGCATGGGTACTGTATAAATACTGTATAATGATCACCTACATCACAGGACACAAGTTCACAAAGCTTAGAATTCGTTGATATTACCGATTACGCACGCGAATAAACATCCAAGAAGGAGAACAGAGAGGTAGTGAGGAGTGAGGGGGTGAGTTGGAGTTAGGTGGTTCTGTTCTTCTCTCAGCGAGCGGAACTGCCGTCAAAGGAGTCGCCCTTTGACGATTGTTCCCGGAGTCATTCTGCCAACCAAACCGGCATCCCTCTCATTGACGGTGTTAAATTGATCGCGATGTCACCGCGGCCAATTAACTGCCACTCGGCGCTCTCCACTGCCGAGATAAGTACTTACCGAGATAAGTACTTACCCTGCTAAGTACTTACCGAGCTAAGTACTTACCTTTTTACTTAGCCCTCTACCCTAATGACTCCGAAACTGTTCGACAGTAGGCTTTGTCTCCGATCCTTCACTCCTTGGTTGCCAGCTGTCCGGCTGCGAATACTTATGTAACATGGCATGTTGTTATGACAAAAGTCAATGTTTCAGATCAATGTTTCTATAATTGGCATTTCATTATATTACAAAATATTCAAAGCGAGCTGCAAGGCACCAGCTAAATCTATTAAAATTTAAAATCTTAACTTATCAAATCAAAACAAGTTATGTAATGGCCCAATGGAAGTACCTCACTTAACTCCTCAGGTTAATTAATAGAAATCGTTGTGTGAGAAATATGATCTTAATGGTGCTAGAAAGAGAAAAAAACCACGCTTTATATTAAAATCTTACGTTAACCAAAGAAAAATTAAAACGTACACCTCTATGAAACAAAAAGTTTCGACCGTAAAAAAAAACTAATGAAATTTTGTGAATTTTTAATGAATTATTTTTACACGAAACGACAAAAAGTGAGGTGGAAATTATTATGTTTATAATAATTATTAATTTGTGTAATATTTTTTTTTATTATCATTTAGTTTAGTAGGAAAAACCCATTGTTGAGCCATTTTCTTTAAACAAATTCAAAATTAAAAAATTTGAGTGTGCTTTAGTAATCTATAGTCGGGGGATGAACAAATCGTGCATCTATGAAATAAAAGAATATATGATACTAATTTGTAAAACTAAATAAGAACATGGATAGATTTGATATTTGACTCGTGCTCACGAGAGTCAACCCTTATTTTCAACAATAGAAAGGAGAACAATTGTTAAGACTTCTTTGTAGCAGCCGAGTGTCTCCACAAAGAGATTAGATGGCCTTTGTACTCTTATAAGTATATAACTAACTAACATTTTAGGTTTTTTTATTTTATTTTAACTCCACACATGTGTCTCATCATTGGGGATGATGTGTGGAGGGTCTTTTTGAGGAGATGAACGATCTTGAAACGACCCAAGTTGTCGGAGACCAGTAAATCGTTTCACAGCCAAGCTGTTGAACTTAAGACGATAGACTTTTCTCTTGTTGTTTGTTCTACTTAACCTGTCTTTATTTTTATTTTTATGCTGTACTGAATGCAAAACTTATATTATTATACCAAAATACCTTTGTAAAATTGTAACTACTACCTCCTACCTATGCATTGTAAGTTCCTCCTGTCCTAAAATGAGTTTTGTAACTCATCGGGATTGCTCTAGCAAGAAAAAAAAACCATGAATGAAAAAAAAAAAAAAAAAAAGACTTCGCTTTTCGGCCCATACAAAAAGGATGCCCGGGAAAAATTACTTTCCTACATTGAAAAATGGAAGAAATGAACTAACTAACTAACCATCACGCCGTTTCCCGCAGGGGTAGGCAGAGAGGACGGACCGCCAAACAACTTGGTCTTGGCATACACTCCTCGCCTCATTCACATTCATACATCTTATCATACATGCTCTTCTATTATTCTGACTCTTGACATGGACCGATTCAAGTATCTGATTCACTTGATCGTGCCATGTCTTCCTCGGGCGTCCTAGACTTCTTCTACCATTCACATTCATATATTTTCTTGACACTCCTTTCTTCATTCATTCGCTCTACATGTCCAAACCATCTAAGCGTCCCTTTCTTAATCTTACTTATGACGCTCACATCGGCCTTGCATTATTTTCGGATCTCCACATTCCTCACACAATCGTACATGGTTTTACCATACATACGCCACAGGGATCTCATTTCTACAGCATTCAGTCTACTTTCATCCTTTCTCTGCCAGTTCCATGCTTCACTCCGAAAGAAATATTTTTATAATATTGCTTTGGCTTCAATATTAATATAGTTTTGGTTGATTTTTACGGAAATATGATGAACTGTATCTGCTTTTTTAAACTATACGCTCTGTAGAAATGTTGCCGTAGAATGATAGTTATAACTTAAAATTACATTAATAAAATAGTTGTTTACATTTTCCCACACTCTAACACAATTTGCCGATTGGTACATAATCTAGTTAACAACTAATTTGGGTTTAGTTGCTGTATCGCTTTATATCAGCGTAATTTTTCACTTAATTTAATCGGAATGAATAAATTAAGAGGCAAATATTCAAATACAAACCAGTTTAATGAAGCTATGCAGAACACCCTAAACAGTAAATGACTTTCTCCCCTTTAAGCAGTATTAATGTTGGTATGCACCCTTTTGGGTTAGAACTCCCCACTCCGGCTTTATAGATCATTATTTAATGGTCTCGCTAAATTCAAAAACACATTTATATTCCCCTACCGGGGGGCGGGGGGAGGGAGAGACAAGTCACAAATAGTTACGGAGATCATTTTAAATTGTCTTCATCTTTTGTTTGTACACGCGCGGTTTTGGTTGATGATTCCGATGTTCACGGAATTTATTACGAATTCTTGAATTCGTTACTCTTTGTCTATTTCACAAGAGATTCTAAAGCTTCTACTAATATATAAATATATTTATTTTTATTGTTAAAATTGTAATATTGTTACAGAGATAAACACAGAATGGCAAAAACAAATAGTAAATTACACATTTTCAAGTATTCTACGCCAATTAAGAGAGCTAGCTCTTGAGCTTGGTGTAGGAGTTATTTTGTAATTTTATATTAGTGTATAATAAATATAGTCTTACGTACTAGGATTGTAACATTAAAAATGAGGAAGAATGAGGAAGAGGAAAGTGATGAAGTGCCTGGCTATTCAGATCTAGTCACTAAACACGGCTAAAGCCATTTCAAGTAACGTTTCAATTCTGAATGGTGGTCTTACACGACGGCGATACTACGAGTATCTTCCACTCTGGAAAGTGCCGCAAATATACTATATATTATTTTAAATAATTAATTGTAAAATAACATAAATCAATTAAATAACATTTATTTGCGCACGCCGGGTTCGAACCCGCGACCTTCGGAATGGCAGTCCATCGGCCTACCGCAGGACTACGCCGTCAAAATGAATCAGTATTATCTATAGTTAACATAAAATACTTAGATGTTATGGTTGTTAATATTTTATGCCTTTGTAAATACAATTGTTGTGCATTTGTTGTGTTGAATAAAGAGGAATTTTAATAAAAATAAAAATAATTATTTTTATTTATTTAAGTACCTTTAATTTCAGATTTTTTAAAAAATAATTTAATTGACAATTCAATTTGGAAGGCGGGTCTGGGCACCGCCGCCCCGGGAACATGGTGTGAATTTTGTCCATTTCTTGTTGCGTTTGCTCACCTACTTCGTGGCGGGCCGGTTCGGGAGAGATAGGTTGAGGCACCGCAGTGGGAGGGATGGATCCATACGTCAGTTACTCCTGCACACACTAACCCCCAGATTCGAACCCATCCCTCATGCCTTTCCCCAGAACTCCTCCCCAGAACTTCCTCTTTTTCCTTTTCCTAAAAAACTATCCACACAGGATCCCCAAAGATGACATATGTCCTAAGGGATTGTTTTACCTCTGGGCCTACTGTGTGGAGCTAGTGTATTTAAAATCAAATTTAATTCTAAATTCACGAATCGGTTTAGAAATTATTATTACAGTGAATGCTATATTTAGTTCGTGTTGCTCTATATAATGAGTCTATTGTCTAGTTAATATGAAATTAAATCAATTGCAATAATGCAGGGCTGTCAATAAGAGAATTAATGATTTTAGAATATGTGAATATAAACATAGCAAACTAATTCAAATTACTCCGAGATTAATTTTATGTCAGGTGACAAAATGTTGGTTTACATAGGTACCAGTGGCGGCTAGTGACTGTTGGAAGTGCTAAGTTGAGTGCTAATATTTAAAAAAATGGCATTATTAATTTTGTTGTCGCCGAAAAAAACATTTTTTTTTCGAAAATACAATTTCTCACTCTAGCACACCAAAAGTTACCAGTCTTCACTGGTAGGTACTTACACCAGCATTTTTTTAAATAAAGAAATGTGTATTCTATGTTAACTATATATACATTATAACTTCAAGGTGCAATGTACATGCACTTAAGGTTCTATTGCTATTTTATTTTGTTAAGTTAGCTAACGTGCACCCGAAGTTTTTTGCTGTTGGGAATGGTTTGTAGTACCTTAAATTTGGATGTCATTGCCTATTACCTCTCCAGCCGGACTCTCTCGACCCATTGCATGGATGGATTCATAAGTCCGTCACTCCTGAAAACATTGACCTCACAATTCCTACCCACCCCTCGTGCCTTTTTTCTTCCATTACTTCCTTTCCCTAAAAATTTAGACCTAATTTAAACCTCTCCAGCTTGACTCAATTGACCGATAACTTTGCATTGCAGTGGGAAAGATGGATTCGTACATTCGTCACTCCTGGAAACATTAATCCCCAGATTCCTACCCACCCCTCTTACGTTTTACCTTCCCAGAACTTTTACTTCTTTTTACCCTTTCCCCATAAAATACCCTACACACAGTATCCCCTCCATAGGCCCTGAGATAATTTTTTCCTCAGGGACTTCTGTGTAGAGCTTAGGTAAAAAAAAAAAGTTCGTGTCTTAGGTACGACGGTCACGATGATTTCCGAAGGCATCGGCGAGTAGGGCGAGCACCTCCAGTCCGCCAGCGAGTAGTGACAGAACTACCTAGACTACCTAAACTAGCCTAGTTTAGAAAGTTTTATTTTATATATTTTTTTTGTTTATTTATTATTCATTTTCAAAGCCCTGATGGGCTTTTACATAATAAGTGTATAACAGTGATACAAATGTAATACAATGTTTAAATAAGAAAGATAAACTCAATGAACAATGAACATTATAAAAATGGTAGGTATAAAGGTAAGTGAAAATATTATATTATAAGAAGAAAAAACTTAAAATAAAACCAGTTTTTAAATTGCAGGTGGCATAAAAATAATAATACAGTGTAGATTAATATGAAAAATTTACAGGTGAGTAATAGGTACATGAAAAAGTTCACAAACTAGATAAACAAAAGAGAGTAACAAGATAGATAAATAGAAAGAAAATATATGCAACAGCTCCTACATTATAAAAATATGCTACATAAAAATATCATCAAGGTATCTCTTAAATAACAGTAACTAATATTAAACATGACGATATTTGAGGTGAATTTATGTATTTCCAAGTGTGTGAAAGCGAAATAGGTTGTATGTGGTAGTTTGTCCCGGAATTATTGTTGCAGAATAGGAATTTTTACGATAACTTAATAAATCAACTAGTAATCTATACTTATAATCAACTAGAACCGGCGTGGTCCAGCGGTAGCGCGTTAGACTCCCATTCCGATGGCCGCGGGTTCGAACCCGGCGTGCGCAAATAAATTTTATTTAATTGATTTGTGTTATTTCACAATTCATTATTTAAAATAATATATAGTATATTTGCGGCACGTTCCAGAGTGGAAGATACTCTTAATATCACCCTGGTGTAAGACCACCATTCAGAATTGAAACTTTGCTTGAAATGGCTTTAGCCGCGTTTAGTGACTAGATCTGAATAGCCAGGTACTCCCCCACCTTCCTCTTCCTCGTCTCCTTCCCTTCTCCACTTACCTTCAGCCTCATAACATGCCCCAATCGGGGATGCCATAGTCTCACTGGCTCAAGACGGGAACAGTTGGGACTCTTGTAAGGTATTCACTAAAAAAAAAAAGATCCTCATATTTAATTGGAAGTTACCCAAAACATCTAAATTTGTATTATTCATTGAAAATTAACCGACACAACAATATTATAAACTGCAATTTCATCTTAAGGTGAAGACATGCGGAAAAACGCAAAATCGTATAAAATCTTGTGTAATAGTTTTGAAAATTTGATCGCTTAGAAATAATATAGATGCTTCAATTAAATACTGTGAGTAGAACACATCTTGGCCTTTGAAGTGATCGAGTATTTTTTTGATAAGCTTTTTAATACGCTTAGAAAAAAATTATGCGTCTGACCTATAAAAAATGGTTAAAAGTGAAAAATCTCCTATTACAAATCCTTTTTCTGGTGTTGTTTTGTTGAATAATGTAGCTAATTAAGTTTCTTATAGAGTGATCGGAAAACATTTTAATATTTGTATCTGAACTTCACAAAATAAAATGAAACGTGCATTTTGGCGACGTTTCTTTTCAGTGAATAAAAATAGGCGGTACCCAACGAATTTGTAAGTGCGAATTTCATCCTTATGCCATGTACGGAAGGATTTTAGCCCGTTTGCTCATTCTACGCCCAGGGCCCGGGGCAAACGGACATGCCTTAGTCTACGCGGCGCTTCGATCTTTAAAAATATACTTGCGGAATAACAAAACACTGTTGTTTGCTAGAGATTAGGGTTTTTATTGGTAAACGCCCAAAAATCGTTCGCTCCGCCCAATTCCGAATGAGTCAAGGACTAGTGGATCATCTTAAAGCACGTGTTCAAAAGGATCGATGAAATTCATTAATTAGGGCATCTTAAAAAAATATAACAAACTCCGTCCTACAAAAAGATCATGTTTGCAGATAGATAGGTAGGTTGTCTACTAAAAATAATTATAACATTTCGTTGAATTACTACGCCCGATAAATCTTGCCCTCCGGGAAAAGACTTTGGAATTGTAAGGAAAATAATTTTGGTCCGTTCCGTTCGTTTCTGTTGGTTTTCTTGCTTTAACCCAATGGCAAGAATTTGTCGTAGAGGCCTCGTCTTGTTTGTTCCTAGGTTCAAAGACAGGTAGGAATCGGGGAGAATGAGAAATTTACTGAAATATATTTTTGCTCTAACCTAAGGTTTATGACGAAATTCCCACATCTGTTAAAAGTATAAAGCGCTCCGCTGACGAGGCAACTGAAACCAAACTAAAACTGGCTGGTTTCTATGTCTTGATTGGTCAAAAAGCTTGTTTAACCAAAGACGAAGATCAATCAGCTGACAGCTGGCAACTAGCAACGGCCGATTACGGCAATGAGCAGTGCAAGTCGCGAGTCACTGCCCACGTTACCATTGACAACGGGTTTTTGAGTGATGTGTAGTGTGCGGGCCATCATATTATCATACAAAGACAGTTGGCAGTTGAGAGTTTTCAGTTGCCTCAGTGGGCGGATCGCCTAAATATTGAAACGATTTTATTTTCCCGAATTGGTTGTATTGAATGGGATAAATACATTGTCTTAAATGGATAATACTCATGAAAATACTTTATAAAAGATAACAATCCGGGTTATAAATTTTAATGTTTTTTTTTTTAATAGCGCTGAATGCAATTTTAAATACATTCTGCTTACGTAAAATAGATAGATATAGTGATGAATGATTCTTATTAAATCTTAGATCGCATCACTATTGTATGTCTATCTATCTGTACCCTTCCTCTCTTCACCAAAATGACACGTGAAATGCGATGACTTTGGTCAATTTTTAGCTTTCAAACACAATAACTTTTTATAAAAAATACTTGTGTCGGATTTTTTTGTCATATTTATTGCTCTTGTTTAAACCATTCAAACGTGTCAAAAAATGTATTGGGGAATCAAAAAATTGTGGTGATCGAAGTCACCTTATGGACTGAGATGACTTCAATACTTATGCGTTGAAGTGCCACATAAACAAAGTATTTTTTTTCTCTTTTGTTGTAGCAAAAACCTGTTGAACTTACCTTATACATTAGTAAACAAAAATCAACGGGTGACGTCTGACGTTTGAGTTTGCTTTGACGTTTTGTTATTCGTTGCTAGGATTCGGAATCATTGTTGCCATACCTACGACGTTAATATGATGAAATATAAATCGAACGCCATTTCCGTTAATGTTACTTTCGTCCAAAAAAGATTTGAGTTACCCCTCGTATCGCCCCTAAAGAAGTCTTTCTTTAAAGATATCTTTAATAATAAGCTGGTATGGACATCAAAGGAATTTATTTACAGTGTCGATTTTTTGTACTTATACGTTTTGTACGTATGGTTTTTTTTTGTAAGTTTTTATTCCCGAAAAAAAGAAAATAATATTTTTACTTAACTAGAATTTTTAATTATATACTTTTTACATAACATTATATACTCTTTACATAACATTACATACTTTTTACATTTCACTAACTTAAATTACGTTACATTATAGTACATTTACATTACATTATATTACAATACGGTATTATTCACTTTCACAATTTTTTTTTTGTGAATAAAAATCTATAATTTTAGTTATACACAGCATATGGACAATTAGTTTTATCCATGATACATTCCCCGAATATTAAAAGAAATTCGAATAAAAATATTTTTATTCGAATTTCTTTTAATATTCGGCGGTACGTTTGAAAACATATATTTACACATACACATAACATAAGTTTTTAAAATTTGAAAATAATTAATAGAAACTGTTGAATGGTTGGAAAATTATAAGAAATAGTTTACCGTATTTTCCATAAACTGACTGCATATTGGGCTAACTATCGGGGGATCAACTGTCATGGAATCCTTATGAATGAATCTCTTTTGGGATATTGTTTTATTGAACGATGATATTAATTTTATGATTATTTTAAATGATTAGTGAGATCCACCCCTGTCAGGGTTAATTGTGCCGCGCCCCCTGCCCGAGGGGCGTGGTCGGGATAATCAATACGTCAATACTGAGATGACACGGTCTTTAGGCCCGATCCGCTGTCCGCCCCTTCGCGAAAGAACCTAATCATGCAGTCATCCAGCACTCCCTACCAACTAAATAATCCATCCCTTTTTATGAACAAATGAATACGTACGTCAATACGGAGATAGTAGATAATATGCTCCTTAGGACCGATCGGCTGTTTGCTGCCCGCGAAAGGCTCCAGCATTCCCTACCAACTAAATAATGTAGCAACTTTTATGAAAAACCCACGTCAATAAGGAGATAGTACATAGACAGGTGACTATGCTACTTAGGCCCTGTTCTGCAATTTGTATTCTGCGCCCCGAAAGGACCGATTGATATTGTTTGGATAGTTTCCCGACTAACTTTGCAATATATCACTTTTTATAAATGTACATTTTAACAGAACTAGCAGAGTGTCTGTCGTTCGATATTATTATGAAATAGCATTCACCACATTTTCAACAGCTTATTCCTATTATTCTACATTTTAACTGAACATCAGAAAAAATTATTTATGATTTTGAATTTGAAATAGAAATATAATTTAACTTAATTTGAAAGCTTGTCACCATTTTACATTTATATTTTAAATGGGACTACCGCTTAAGAGTCCCATCTGCCCCCAAGCGTCTGAAGCCAGTGATGCTGTGGAATCCCCAATTCGGTATGTTGTGAGGCTGAAGGTGGTGGGGAGTGAACGGAGATGGGTGCAAAAGTAGGCTATTCAGATCTGGTCTCTGAAAGAATCTAGTACTCTGAAACGAGTTATATATTTATGGTATATTATATTATTGTTATTGAATAAATTGTGTCATAACATTAATAGTAATTAGTTACAACTAATAAACTCTAATACAGATATCAAATATTTCATGGTGGGTAACTATGACGTAATTCCTTGTGATGTCTTTTTCTTCACCAGACTTTTTGTCCGGGTTAAATTTTCCTCACAGGAAAAACTTAAACCTTTCACACACTTTTCCACAAATGATCATCTAGTAAATCCACGCTATGCAAGTGTATTATATAAGTATAATTAATACAAAACAATACAAGAACCACATATTAACTTACCAAATGGGAAAATAATTCACCGACTCCAGATATTTTCATATCAGAGGGTTCAATTGGTCCGATAAATCCCACTGATCCCTCAATATAAATATTTAATAAATCTTTCGTAATAAATCTTTCGTAATCCTACAAAAAAAATACTTTAAAATGATTGATTTTTGAATTTTTATATATGTATAAATTTATTGACAAATCTAATACGCCTAAATTTTTAATGAATCTAGTATTATTATATGCATTATATGAAGCCAGTAGCCAAAAGAATAAATGGTTAAATATAAAAAAGAATAAAAAATAAATGTTATCATTATTATTATTAAAAATATTATTTGATAATGTGGGCCTTGCGGGTACTATACAATGTTTTACAATTTAAAAAAAATAATAAAATATAATAAAAGTACCATGACGTAAAATAAAATACCTACATAAAGGCGGTAACGATTTTTTTTTAATTCGATAAAATTAGAAACAATAATGTGTGTGTGATGTAGGTATTGGGCATTGTTTGTTTCATTCTTTTACATTATAAAATGTTTGTAATATTCCCCTTTTTGCTCTTTAGTCCCATCTTTTAAGAGTTCTATGTCAACTCAGAATTAAATCAACTCAAAAAAACTTAAAATAGCCCTTACCCTAACCTAACATAAACTATTTCACCAATTTTTTTCATAACTTTTAATGACTTTTTGAAGGAGGTGTTTAGTTGAATTCATTGCGAGTTATCCCTTTTAATTTAGTAAATGATTTTTTTTAAATTAAAAAAATACAATATTAGGATTTAGACAAAAACTATTAAAGGTAAGAAGAGTATCTACGGTTAATTAGCAAATTACAGAATAAATCAGATGGTCGGTAGGTTGATAATTAAAACCAAATATGTCGAGTTTTAAACAAAATCTTATCACAGTCTTATCACGAACGCGGAAAAACCACTCCATTTTATTTTCCCTCAGTTCTACATATATAGGATACATTTAATTATTATAGTTCAATTATTAAAATACGATTATTTTCTTCGTAAAAACGGGACTGATGTTCTTACGAACAAATTAACAGGGTTTCAATGTTTATTGGCGGGAACATGTAAGAATAATTTGTTGGTATACGTAATTTCGTACGTATACCAACAAATTATTCTTACATTTTCTCGCCAATAACAATTGAAACACTGTTAATTTGTTGTGTTAATTGGCGGGAACATGTAAGAATATTTTGTTGGTATACGTAATTTCGTACGTATACCAACAAATTATTCTTACATTTTCCCGCCAATAACAATTGAAACACTGTTAATTTGTTGTGTTAATTGGCGGGAACATGTTAGAATATTTTGTTGGTATACGTTATTTTCTCACGTAAACCAACACATTATTCCCGTCAATAAACATTGAAGCACTGTTAATTTGTTCGTAAGAATTTCAGTCCCGTTTTAAACCGTTTTTACGAATAAAATGATCGTATTTTAGAATAACTTTTTTCTCCGTGTATAATGTATTTTTATGAACACAAACACATCCTACAATAAATAGTTAGAATGTAACTGTGAAAATAATTGGGAACCTGATATATGTTTCTAGTTTCCACTCGCTTCCACTCCCAACTTTCATTACGGAGTCCCCGAGAAAGTATCTGGACAATAAAATGTCACCGGTCTTTTTACGTTCAAACGGAATGCCCTCTCGTTTGATAGGTACTTTTCTTTTTGAGGAAATGTCTATTTCCTTCTTTGGCCTGGTACCAACGGAAAATAATATTACATAGCTTTTGCTGTAGTTTGTGCTCGTCATTGAGACTGGATAATATATATTTATATTACTTTAAATGCTACATCGCTTTAACTAACTTATGGTTATTTAAAGGTAAGTAGATTATTTATTTGTTTATTTATTGTTTCTTCACATGTTAGGTATTTTTAACCTTACTAGGCCTGAGTTGAGGTAAATAATTTTATATAGTAATAAAAAAAAAAAAAAAACAATGTATATGTATTGAAAGAACAATTTTGTAAAAATAACGTTTCTTAAAGATAATGACTACCAACAAAGCAGATAAGTTAATACATAATAGTGTAAATAACCTGTAGGGTGAAATTTGATTTTAAATAATATGATGCTATTAATTTACAAAGACTTAGATGAAAAGAAAAAAAATGTATGTATCAAAAATTATTTATTGTCTTAGGGTACGTAGAATATAGATTGTACATTTATCTTACTCTGTAAAGATAGACTACGTTTATAGGCGGATATGTTTCAACTCTTTAAGGGTTAAAAATACAAGGTGGCGCAAACATTGTCACCTGACGTTCTTTGGTTGTAATTTTTTTAGAATAAAAAATAATTGGTTCTGCCTTTGGATTGTGCTTATTTGATTGTTTTTTTTCTTTCTATTATATGTTTTGGTGATTTGCAATGGCCTGTGTCAATCAAAAAAATTATATTTTTTAAATAAATTTATATTTTTTATTTTTTAATATTAACTCCACAGGAGTCTCTAAGGAAAATAATTTTCCTCAGGGCCTTACGTCATCTTTGAAGATGCTGCGTGGAGGATCTGCGTGAGGAGAGGAATGAGTGAACATGGGTCTTGAAGAGACCCATGTTGTAGGAAGGAGGAAACATAGAGGGCGGCAAATCGTTCCACAATCGAGCTGTTGAACTCAATAACGAGTCTTATAAACGACCCGTTCTCATGTGACAAATGTCAACCATCAAATGAAACAAATTGCTTTTATAAATTACCTACTTACTAAACCACTTTAGTGGTTTACACAAAAGTAATTTATTTCTTTTAAATAAAATGATGCCACAAAGTAAGTTTGCAAAGATTGAAGAAAAAAAGGAATTATTCACTTTTGTCTATTATAATTCGTCTACAATTATTTTAGCTATTAATCCAAAATGAATGAAAAAGGCATTAAAATTCCTAAATCCTAAATCTAAAATTTATCGAAATTATTCATAAATTTCAGAATAAGTTGAAAACTTAGCTTAAAAAAACTTTACTTTAAGTTTTTTCGTTGTTTGTTTTTGGGGTGTTATGTCGAGTTGCGCTACCTCCTTCTTTAGCCGACGTTTCGGACAGCGTTGCAGTGTCCATCATCAGGGCAGATCAGGCAGATCCGACGATCTTCGACGATCGGCACATCGTCTGATCTGCCGGATCTGCCCTGACGATAGACACTGCAACACTGTCCGAAACGTCGGCTAAAGAAGGAGGTAGCGCAACACGGCATAACAACCCAAAAACAAACAACGAAAATGCTTTTGGCCGTGAAAACCTAAAAAACGTATCTTTACTTTAAGTGTTGATTTTTGTTATCTTTATTTAAAAACTCAACTTTCTCTGATATCGATAAATTTTTTTCATAGTTTTATTCTTGTTGTAATACAAACTAACTAAGGTACCAACATGCCGTTTCCCTGCAGGGGTAGGCAGAGAGGACGGACCTTTGCCTCATTCACATTATATTCTTTGCCTCATTCACATATGTTAGTATTTATATTCCAATACTTATTTATTAATTGAACTTGAATTATCTCACAAAACACCTTGTTTCTTTATTTTGAGGAAAAGCTATTACATTTAAAAGCTTTTTTTAACTGTCAAATGTAAAAATAATTTTGTAGATCCATAAATATAATTTTTTTATGTGATTATCGTCCAAGATTCCCGGCTCCTCCCAACCACAAGGAGCCAGTGAGATTATTTCATCCCCAAATGTTATTGTAAAAAATACACACATAAAGATTTAAATTATAAAAGACATACTTTTTACAGATTTTAAAAGTTATCAAAGAGCACTATAAAAGAAGATCATTTTAAAATCATGGAATGGCTACATAAAAATACGGCGAGAAGAGCAGAAATATTAGAAATACAGAGAGATGTGACGAGGTTATGAAGTAGAAAGGGGGCCGGAAGATCTGCCGGGGCTTGTTCCGGGAGGCCCCCGGACCAACAGAGACCACGGGAGTGTGGAGGGTCGGGAAACCGACACAAATAGTCACACAACAAGTGATTGCGGAACAATATCAATCAATCGGTTATATTAGAACAATTATTGGTTGTGGTGGAATTTGTTGTGATAAAATTTGTTAAAAGGTGGTAGAGTCACATTGGAGAAAAAATCGCGTGCGCGTAGAAAATAAAACTTGACACTTAAATATTTTTTTCATGGTTTTCTAATATGTTCCATCTCTGTAACCGATGGTTATATTGTGTAATCAATAGGTCTATGATTTTTGGTAAATTTATGCCCTCACTTTACATTTAAAAAAATACGTAGCGTATTGGTACATAGGTACACATTTCGTGTACTTTTAAGAGCCGGAATTCCGATTTTCTACTGATTTATAACATATGTCCCTTGAGCACTTGAAGTTTCTAAGTTCTTAAAAAAATATATGTTATTTTTAAAGATAATATCTGAAGTCTGAAGACTTGTAGAGCCGAAACGTTAATTACATAAAATTCCCTGGATAGAAAAAAATCGCAAAGTATGCTCTAAAAATTATTATTTACACGTTAAGGTGTTAAAGAGAGATTTTTGCTCTATTGTAAAGGAGTCGTGTTTTATTAAACATTGTCCCAATTTTATTCGTTCGAATTTTTACGTTTTTAATAATGGCGCGCTCGCTCCGACGTTCGTATTGTCGTATCTCTCCTTCTTATTCTTTTTGGAAGGGTACTACCGGCCCATTAAAACACTGAAATATTCTGCAAATTTTTATTTAAGTTTTTTAAGTTTTTATTTTAATTTTTGCCCCCAAGAACAGATTGTCAGCAGAATGCATACACTTGATAAACCGTAAGACGTTTTGTGTTTGTTTAAAATACTTAGTAATTAATCATTCAACTTTTTTAACAAAAAATGGAATAAAATATGCATGGCGTTTTAATACAAAAATACTAACCCAAAAATTTGCGTACAATTACCCCACGTGATTTAATAAGGGAATAAAGTACCTAAGTTCAAAATCTATGACATGTGTATTTATTACAGCCTCCTGTAAATTCCTGAATGAAAAACCTTACGTTCGATGGGAAGCTTTGTGATACCATAGTCTAATTCAAATAGTTTATTATTGGAAAGTTGATTTTTCACTGTACCGTAATAGATCCTTTAATATCTTCACAATTACTTACGTTATTTTTGTACAGCTCGTGATCGAACATATTTTTTCGAAGTCATCCGCAGAAAGGATCTACATATCCTGAACGGACAAGTCTGTATACAATCGGAAGTCGGTTGATGTTGATGCTATGTATGTACATGTTGCTGATGTCCAGTACTTAAAGTCCATCGGCGAAATTTGACTTCTAACTTCACCGAGACTGAGATTTCATCATTTAATTATCTATGATTCTTTAGATGAATTACCGGTATTATTTCACAGCGCCGACGCCGGCGGGCTGGATTGTCCAATAGAATGTACATATACTAACTTGAATCCCCGGCGTTGCTCGGGCGTTATGCAGAATTTTTAAAATAAAATGTTGACAGTCATTTTCCTCTTATTTTGAACGTCAAGTGTGCAAAATTTCGTAAAGAAGAATCAACATTGCAATTGAAGGGCTGGGAAAAGAGGAAGGGGATGATTATTCGAAATCTTATGTGGATAGCATCCTTTCTCTGGTTTTGAAGGTTAAGAGTGTAGAATTTTAATTTGAAGGTTAAGTGGGTAAATTTCAGCAGTCTCAGGATAAAACTGCAGATTTGTGTATACATACATCAAATTGAAGCCACTTGCCACAGACACTCTTCTTAATGTAAATGGATTGTAATTTTTCAGTAGAAAGTATAATTACTTATATATATATATATATATATATGTATAGAATTAATTAATTAACAGAATTATTATGGATATTGAGATCATTAGTGTTAGTGAAGCTGCCTTAAAAAGGCAAGATCTATTCATGTTTTATATAGTTAGTATCCATACATTTTATGTTTTATTTACTCTTACAAATGTATTTTAGAAACGCTTTAACCACTGGAGCGACAGAAATTTAAAACTTTTTCTCGGATTGCTAAAGGAAATATTTCCGCCCACATTAAAAAAAATCGTACCTACGAATTTGAATATTGAGACGTACCAATTGATTATATTTCTCTATAGCCAACGAATTCACCTATCTTTTGTCTATTGTCACATATTCGTAGGATTTATAAATAAAAATATTATAAAATCGTTAACTGACTTTTTAAAGAATCTAGAGAACATTTGTTATATTTTAGCAGCAAAGCAATCTGTGGTTTTGGAAATAGTGCCATATTGTGGCAAAAAGCGTTCGAGTGGTTAAAATGAAAATTTTGTAATGTTTTTGAGAGGACTAATAAGTTAAGATGAATAACTAACGAAAACCCTGTATTTAGTTGGAGGCTGTTTGATTTCTAGCTATCCTATCCTAATTTCTGGATTTTATCTTTGAAATATGATTTTTTCCATAGCCAAGATAGAGATTTTCACAATTTACGATATTTTCGTGGAATTACCAGTGTTATTTATATGGCGTGCAGGATAAAAAATCCGAGATCATCACTTAGCCGCAATATATTACAGTGCATATGACTGACAGATAAAGTGGTGTAGAGGGAGCGGGCATCGGGCATGATAGATGGCAGTGTGCGTGAGGCCCCGCCCCGTGGCGCCCCTCCCGGGGGCGGGGCCGCACCTGCCGCCCGGGAGAGGAAGCTCGGTATCCGATACCACTCTCGCAATACCTATCCCACAGCCGGCCCGAGAGCCTTCCGAGAGGGTTTCCCGACCACCTCCCCCCGCCGCCCGCCGCCCGCCCGACCCGATCCGCGCCGCGCGACCCCCAACATCCGAAAATGTGCCGCTTCCTAATTGTCACACCGACGTCGCTTACACCACTGTGTTTTGTTTTACAAAAGTAAATAAAACACTAATAACAATTTTATAAAACTCACTTACTCGTTTTAATAATTTTAAGTGCGTCGCACAGTCATCAAGTGTGCTTAATTACTTACACATTATTTGTTTAATTATCAGTGTCATTTTATTTTAAACTGATTTCATGCAAGATGAACGTTGTGATCGCGGAGAGCATTCTTTTGGTTCTTGATGTGAGTCCGAGCGTGACATTTTATTAATCAAAGAGCAGTTTGATCGTTGAAGAGTTGTGGAAGAAGAAGTTAAAAGTGCTGGAGGTGTTGAGGACAACCACTTGTTTGTGCCAAGTCCCCGTACCGAGACTTGAGAACAGAACCTATAGAGTTAAACAGGGTAAGTAACTTCTTGACACGCAATCTATTGTACTAGTTTATTTACAATTTGTGTTGCCCTTTCAAGCGTTGGAATGTTGGAGGGTTGACGACAGGATGTTTCCTGCTTGTTTAAAATAAAAAACAAAAATTTACAATTTTTACACACGCATTATCAAATATTGTAGGTTTTATCTTTAATATGAAAATACAACCATGTTGCGCTTTTTTAAATTGTCAATCAAATAAAGTTACTAGTTTTTTTAGTTTTTATTTGGGTTAGTTTAGGTTAGTTACGCATTAACCATATGATTTATGATCACCTCAAACATACAACAAAAGATTTGATAAAATCTCTGAACTATATTGCCAACACACTGTATACTCCTTTTAAGAAATTCGCTTCCAGACACATACAAAACACCCAAAAATAAAATAAATCAAAGTAGTGCTTAAAGGGATATTTTTAATGTATAATTAAAAATAACAAAAAGTCATTTCTCGTTATTTTTTTTTATTTTTATCTGCTTTTCTTTTTTCCTATATTTGGAATCATCCATATTTGTATATTCACCTTTGTTTCTTTATCTTTCTCTCGTTCTGTGCTTTACTTAACCTCGCTATTTTTATTTTTATTTTATGCATTTGTACGTGTAATATCTGTATTAAATTGTAATTGTAATATCTGTATTAAATTGTAATTGTAATATCTGTATTAAATTGAACCTAATACCTCCCACTTATATATTGTAAGTTAATCCCGTCCTAAAATGTGTTGTGTAACTCATCGGAATTGCCCTACCGAGAAATAAAAAAACATTAAAAAATCGCAAAACATAATTTCTACATTGAAGAAGAAGATAACACTAATAATCTAAACTAAAATATGAAAATGAACAAGACACAGAAATAACAGAACAATAATCAGAACAGGAAACCCTAGTGAGGAGGACTGTGAAAAAAGACAAAAAATATATACTTATATTATATTTTATACCTAAATAATGTAAAAACTTTGCAATTGAAACAAATTAAAAAAATAAACAAAAAACTAAAAAAATAAAAAAAGATAACAGTCGCAACTGGGACTCGAACCCAAAACATCTCCTTTTACCGGGATAGCGCTTTATTCAATTTAGCCATTGCCACCTACTATAAAATTAAAATTTATATTAAAAAAAAATAGTCGAAGATAATATTAATTAACTTAAACAAATAACTTTGTATCAACCACTATTAAATATATTATTTAGTGGTTGATACAAAGTAATTTGTTTAATTTAATTAAAAATGACGTCACAAAGTGATTTTGCGAAGTTTGAAGGAGATAAAATTGTTAATTGTTACACTTTAAATATGAGTTGACAAATATGACGGTTTGTAGTTGGTGGCACTGAATTGGATAAAGCGCCGTCCCGGTAAGACGAGAGGTTCTGGGTTCGAGTCCCAGTTGCGACCGTTATCTTCTATTATTTTTCTGTGTCTTCTTCATTTTCATATTTTAAATTCGATTATTAGTGTTATCTTCTTCTTCAATGATATATTACGTTGATGGAAATAACCTTAAAAAGTTATGAAAATAGAGTTTATCTTATAAAAAATGAATAACTTCTACATATTATATAATACTATTTGATAAATGTGATAAGTACTGATAAGAGTACACTTTCATCCAGCTATGAAATTTGTATGGTTATTGGTGATAATGTTGACTAACCGGTATTTTACTGATGTATCGCTTATCTACATAATAACATAAATAATAGTGAATGTGAAATGTTGTGAATGAAATGAAATGAAAACTTGTGAAATGCTCCCAAGAACCGCAATATGTATAGCACCATCTAAAGTCGTTCAATGACAACATAACATCAAGCGCTTTAGGCTCTATTATATAACAAACATTATATACATTTTGTTCGTCAACCGTACCATCAATAATATCATAATTATATCTATCATTCATGGTGAAATGGTGAAGAGTTAATTAAAACCTGCCTTTTGTGTGTTTCAAACTCATTTTATCCGACTGACATTCGAACATTCGACGTAACGGGCTGTCGACTACCTGAAATACTTAAGTTTAAAAATTATATCGTATGCTCGTAAAATAGCATGCTACGTCGGGATCTAACTCATATTTCCGAAAACGAATGATTTCGAAAAAAGTATATATATATGTCAATTAATGATTAGAAACGAACCTTGCTAAATGCGAAATGTGTTTAATTTATTTTGGAAAACATTGTGATTATTTTTATTTTTCATATTAAGAGTTAGAATAATAGAAGAGTATGTATGAGAAGATGTATGAATGTGAATGAGGCAAGGAGTGTGTGCCAAGACCGAGTTGTTTGGCGGTCCGTCCTCTCTGCCTACCCCTGCGGGGAAACGGCGTGATGGTTAGTTAGTTAGTTAGTTGTGATTATAAATAGTTCTCCACAAAAATCTTCGATTTTTGAAGTAAAACTTCTTTACGCACGCTTGACTTGGGGGGTAAGCTGGCCAATGCGTTACGAAAAGTGTAATGCGTTACGGGCAAGGCGAACTGGCTGTATCACACTGTTGAAGCAAGATTATTCGTAATTTCAATATTTAACAATTTTATAAATACTGTAGGAGCAAGAGAGAGCAGTTTCTCTCTAGAAGTTTAACTTCAGTCGTGTGGTCTAAAGCACACTCGTATTTTCTATTGATAAATTGACTACCCACCTAAATTACAACACTTTTACGCAATGTAGGAATAATAGGTAATATTAATTAAGTAATTTATTTTATTCGCTATACTAGCTTTTACGAACAAGTGCTGTATATAATAATTTGTTGGAATAGTATTAAAGAAGTGAAATTTGTTTAAGAAAATACAAAATAGAATAGTTGCAAAAGAATGATAAAAGCTAAAATTAATATTTATTTATGAGTTATGTTATTACAGCCTTCTTCTAACTAATTTCGGTGCATTTGAACACATTTACCATTTCTGAGAAAATATTGCCAATAGAATTTATATCGTTTTATAAAGTAGATATAACCATAACCCCGAACAATAGTATCAATGTTTGCATTAAATCATAATAAAATCGCTGGAAAAACACATTTTATGTGGAATTTATTATGCAGGGAATCTTTTTTTAAGGAAAGTATGCTGACCTGTTTGGTCAAGCATATAAAGCAACCCCATTCATGCATTATTCATGACGACTCGCGGCTCGACCTCAAGTATTCGCAGGCTCTGTGCTGTGTTCTGTACATACTCCTCACGGGAGGTTTATTAGGCGCTGTCACGGGCCTGACTAATGCAAAATTAAGTATTATAGAAGATAGGGCTGGAAGTTATGTGACTTTCAATATAAATAGTGATGGATCTTACCTGGAATTCTAGAGTTATATTGAAGAGGGTTAACATAAACATATTTATGTCTTACAATCATTTGTACGTCTTCGTACACAGAGAAAAATGTTATTCTAAAATACGATCATTTGTTTCGTAAAAACTTTGAAAGCCTGTTAATTTGTTCGTTCTTACGAAGTTCAGTCCCGTTTTTTACCGTTTTTACGAATAAAATGATCGTATTTTAGAATAACATTTTTCTCCGTCTACATTCTAAATAATGCAATATCATGTGATTTAGGTTTGAAAATTAGATCGCTTAGAATTTTTTTAGATGCATTATAAGCGAGTAAAACAAACATTCGCCTTTGAAATAATTGAGTTTTTTTTAAATAGTCTTCCCAAAAAAGTATCGGTTATCTATTATAAAACTCTTTTAGAGTTCAAAATCTTCTACTTATACACCGATTTTCGTTTCTGGTTTTGTTTTACAAAATGTAATTTTCTTAAAAAATTTATCGTGAAATATTTAAATAATTTTGCCAGAACTTAAAATAATGTTTTTTTATAAATAAATCAAAACAGACGACTGATGTTAACCAGAAATTCAAACCTCATCGATATCTGTGTAAGGAGTGTTTTTGTTTGCGGCCAGATCCCAAATTTTACATGACTTTCCTTAATAAATGATATTTTATTTTTTATTATAAAAATGTTTTCTAAAAACTTTTAATTATAATCTTACCTCTTTTATTTTTTAGATATTAATCTTGGTATATTCTTTAGATGCTCTCTGTTATTTTTAGGTACAAAAATAATATGTAAAGTCTTATATTACCCACGCACAGGCTGCGCCTTAGTGGGTTTCCCTTTCTTTCTTTCTTGCATAACTGTAATGTCAAAATGTAAAAAAAAGGAAAAAAATAAAGGAAATAAAAAATAAATAAAAATGCAAACATAAAAATAGATGGTTCAACCAAAAATGTATGATTTCCATTATCTTTTGCGATATTTTAGTAAATTACTTTATCTCTCTGGAATGCCAAGAAAACAATGACGGTGTTGCAATGAACCCGGTTAATTTACTAAAATTTCTTATTTATTTGTCCTCACTTCTTTCAGATTACAACCACAAGAAATAATCTGTTAAGGCCCATTAATCAGCCACCGAGAATTCAAATTTCAACTTGCGATCTAGCCCTTGCAACTGTACAGAGCGGTTTTGATGAGAAAAATTGATTATTCTCCGTACCCAAAACTAATAACTCAATATCGACTTTATTTCATTCAAAATTTGCTTTAATATAAACCTACATTCAAGTTAGCGATAAAAATGCTAAAACGCGTGATGATACATTTTTTAATATCGGTACCTACTTCTTGTAAGAATTTTTTGAACATACGTATTTATGATTTTTCAATAATGTCTAAGCAAAATAAGCCTGTAAAAAATATGAAGTATTTTACTTTGTAAGACCTTAAATGAATAGTCAAACTGAGTTATTTTCGTAACAAAACACGTTCTAGAATTTATTTTTTAATGATTTTAATTGAAATAAAATTAAAATTGTGAAAAGTGTCTTTATAAGGTATGTATTTTTTATTTATTTATTTATTTATTTATCAAAAAAATACATTTTTACAAAATAAGGGTAGTCCCACAAAGCTGTCAAATGGCAGCTTGTCTGTAGGTTCTACAATTTATCACTCTTAATATTATACGTAAGGAAATATTTGTTAATACATATTATATAGTTTTAAGGACACATTAGGATAGATCACATAATAATATTAGATTATTTGAATTACATCTATAAGATACATATTTCAATGTACATGCCTAATAATAAGATATATAGGCAGCTACATTAAGATAATCAATTCAACATATTTAAAGATGCATGGAGTTTTCGTTAATTAACCACATTTTTATCATTTTAGGGCATAATCTGTCATTTTTTTCAAATTTTAAGTTTTTATTTATTTTATTGAAAATCACTGGTATTTGGTTTTCAAGAGTACGGCTTCCATATTTATTTAATATTCGAGGAGTTTTTAGGCCCTTTATTTAATTGTATGATTATATGATTTGAAAATTGTGTTCTATCTTACTTCTTACTAATATTATAAATGTGAATGTTTGTATGGATGTATGAATGTATGAATGTATGTATGAATGCACGGGATGTATGAATGTGTGTTCCTCTATAAATCGAAATTTAATAATGGATTTTAACGAAACTTTACAATAATATAGCTCATACATCAGAATAACATATAGGCTATAATTTATGAAGCCAGGTATTTATTTTCAATATATTGAAAATAATAATTATAGTTTAATAGAAAACGTCAAAATTTGAGAATGACATTTTGCAAAACAATAGTTGTTAAATCAAAATTCTATTTTGGAAAATATTTAAATTACTGAATTTATTTAAAGTACTCGCCTAATACTTTGAATCGAATCAACAATTATACATATTTAAAAAAAAAATTGTTTAAGAATTTTGGTATAAACGTAGATGGGACCTAGGAAAAGAAAATAGATTATTCGAAGTACTAATCCTACGCAGACGAAGTCCCGGGCAGAAGCTTGTAATTCAATATTTCGTTTGAAATTTTAACAAATCTGCCAACCATCAATGGTATATCCTTAGTATATTAAAAACAAACTTAGTTTTTCAAAATTTAAAAAATGACTTTACCAGATAAAATAACAATCTTTCGAAATCAATTGAAGTTTTTTTGTAAAAAAGAGTCAATAAGTCAAGAATTTGATTTAAAGGGGACAAATTTCCGGTATTCTCTGGTAATACCCTCATTACATTACAGCACGATGTTAAGAAATTAATCAGTACATTATATTATAAACATGATCATAAGAAGAAATTGCCAAGAGAAGAAAGAACCTACTAAGGTACCTTATTTGCTTTACGAATGGCCATTATTACAATAAAGAAGCACGGTGTTTGCGATTTTTTTCCACCCTTTATTTGGTTTTCAGGCATAAATTTCCATCCTTGCTCTGAGAGTATGTTTATTATTAATGCCACGAGATTTGGTTTTTTAACAAAAATCGGTATCATTCCGTTAGCCCATTTTTTCTAAGTTAACTTAAAATGTAGTATTTAATGAAAATATTAATAGCTTTTCCGGAAACTATAGAACACATTATATCAGGAGTTCTATATTAGCTCCGTCTGAGTATACATTTAGGCACAATCAGGTTTTAAAAATAATTCACCAAAGTTTGGTAATTAAACATAACTTGATTGAATGTCATATTATAGTACCATATTATGAATACGAACCAAATTCATTTTTAGAAAATAATTTCTTTAAAATTTACTATGATAAAACTATACTAACAGACAGACCAATTGGTCATAATAGACCTGATATAGTTTTACATGACAAAATTAAAAAAATAACTTATATTATTGATGTAGCTATTCCAAATTCCTGTAATATTCAAAAATCTGTTTCTGAAAAAATAAGAAAATATACAGATTTAGGAAATGAAATTAAAAGAATTTGGCATTCTCAGACTATAAACATATTACCTTTTGTTATTTCGGCTACTGGCATTATACCTAGCTCTCTTATTAAAAATTTAGGCATATTAGATTTGTCAAAGAATTTGTATATAAAAATGCAAAAATCAGTCATTTTAAATACATGTAGAATTACGAAAGATTTTTTAAATATTTATATTGAGGGATCAGTAGGATTTATCGGTCAAATTAGGAATTCCACAGAGCCGAGGGTTTGGCTCTGTGGAGAATTGAATAAGAATTTTCATAGCCTTTTCGTAAAGCAAAGGGTTATCAATATTCATGGAAAGCCAAAACTGTCTAGATACGGTTGAATGAGATGACAGGTCTGTGAGGCTAAAAAATACGAAGTAGAATTAAATGTAGAATGAAAATAAAAATAGTAGAGTACTACTAAAATCTTTAGGAGAGTGCGAAATGAGGGCTGAGTAAGACAAAACAATTTGTGCAAAGCAGCTAAATACTTATACGTCGCAGAGATCGAGAATATTTCACATATGCATTTTCATCCGTGTAAGTGACTTATTTTTCTGGGTTGAATTAAATGGTTACTGTGAATTAAATGGTTACGTGACAACTCAACGTAGTAACAAAACAACACATAAAGAGATATAAAAGCGACGAAGAAACTAACGTATAAATCTAACTTGTTTAGGAATTTAACCTAGTATGACAAGTAGTAATACAGATCGTTTTCGGACGTAAATAACATTTTCAAACGGAAATGATGTTCGAATATCGGTACAATTACTGCCACCTGTGTTTGTTGCAAAAATGTGTGGAATTTTCCTTGCTAAAAAATGATTATCGGATTAAAAAATAATTTTTTTAACATAAGCTCCTCGTAAGAGGCCAAAAAAAGGAAAAAAATTCCATCAGGATCCTTTATCTCTTGGGATGCTGTGTGGTAAGTATTTTTAGGGAAAGGAAAGAGGAAAGTTCTGGGAAAAAGGTATTTTAATTTTAAATAGGTTTGTTCAATTTTTAATCGTAAAATATTACTTAAATCTTACTAAACTGATCAATCAGTTTGATTGTAAGAATTATGAATGTATGAATGGTGTGGAGAAATCTGAAGGTCAATACCTCTAGGACAGACTTATGAGTCCGTCTCTCCCACTGCGGTGCAAGGCGATGGGTCTGGTTGGGGTTTGGTTAGGACTTCCTCATCGAATGTCTCCCCATTCGGCCCGCCACTCAGTAGTTGGGCTAATTTCTTAGCCACCAGTGTCATCTTTGTGGATGCTGTGTGGAGGGTATTTTTAAAGAAAGGAAGGGGAGAACGTTCTGTGAAGGAAAAGGTATGAGGGGTGAGTAGGAATCTGGGGTTCAGTGTGTGCAGATCATCCGCCGCCAATTCTTAGACATACCACACCCCATGAATCCGGACACCCCTGCTAAGATACCAAACGTAGCGAACCACTTCTTCTTCTTCTTTCGTATGGTGGGGGGGTCAGAGGGGGACATCTAGGTCTCGACCTCATCGATCCCGCCGGGGAATGAATGGAGCGGGCATTCGTTGACCACATGTACGGTGGTCTGCACCGCACCGCATTCGCACATCGCCGACTCTTTAAGGCCCCATCTATGCATCATATGGGCACAGCGGCTATGGGAGCACCTTATCCTATTGATGGCGGACCAGAGTTTGCGAGGCAATGAGAACCCAGGCTGTCTCTCAGTGGGGTCTTGTACGAGATGGGCATTTTCCACGTTGGCCGATTGCCACTCAAGTTTCCACCTGTCTTCAGGGTTGAGGGGTGATTGGAGGAGTCTTTCTCCTTCCATCCAGAAAAAGGGGTGACCTACGGCAGAGGTGTAGGTTATCCAATAAATGGTTCCCGAGACGACAGTACCCATTCCCGCCTCCCAAATTGAAAATGGTGTAGTTATGATACATAACAACTATTCAGTGATAACGATAACATTTCTAGCGATTGTGTGTTCAGTGTGTATGCGTGCGCACAGCATACACGCCACGGGCGAACATCCTGCGCGATGATTCTCCGGCCGATGGATGTTTAAGTACGGTAATGTTCCGACTTCCTGCGCTAATGCCGATGTAACGCCCTAATTGACTTAGCGGCGACCCGACTTTTGGTTGCAGCCGATCACGCTTTCAGCTAAGCTGTCCTTTTTATATAAAAGTGCAAAGAAAATGCGCCACTTAACTGATAAGGAAGGTGTTACCTAGTTGACTTTTGGTTGCAGCCGATCACGCTTTCAGCTAAGCTGTCCTTTTTATATAAAAGTGCAAAGAAAATGCGCCACTTAACTGATAAGGAAGGTGTTGTCTTGTTGACTTTTGGTGGCAGCCGATCAAGGTTTCATCTAAGCTATACTTTTTTTATAAAGGTGCCAAACTTGTGCCATTTGATTGATAACGTAATTTCTAACGCACTTTAAAAGGGTCCATTTTAGCCAATCGATAACAAACTTTAGAATCTGGTTTGTTTAACAAATTCTTTTCATTGGCCCCTTTAAAGTTAGGACCGTTGGGGCCCAGGAGTCTAAAATTTATGTGTAAATTTGCGACATAATTAATAAATAATTTGCACTTCTAGGAAATTTCTGTTAACCGTGAAATATAGGTTTCACGACAACTGAGAATCATGCATCTTCAACTAATAAATGTTAGAAAATTCATTAAAAGTTATGAAAAAAATAGCCCATAATCTAACCTAACGTATCCGATTTAACCTACATATCTTCGTTTTCGTCATCTTTCAAAGGAGGTGTTGAAGTTGCATGATTCTGAGTTATCCGGTCACAGAAAAATGATGACGATGGAGCAAACTATCTATTTTGGAAATTAAAGGAAAAAAAAATTACAATCACGAGGGATTTGAATTGCATAAAAAAAACTGGTTAACAACAATACAAAAATACAAAAAGGAAAAATGTCATCTTTGGGGATGCTGTATCCACTTGAGCAATTGGTGTTCAGTTTTTGATTTGGCCATTCGATTTAATTAATATCATTCCTCAAAATATTAATATGGAAAAATACAAACTATTTACTGTGATTTAAAGCTTATGAATCCACCTAGATTTAACCGTTTATTCCACATTTGTAGGTTGGTTAAATGTGCTCCAATTTTGGACCGATATCAATTGCAGAAAATTAAAAACGGTAAAAATTTAGACCTAAATCGCTCCAGTGGGTATGGAAGGTATTTTTAATAAAGGGACGGAGAGGAAGTTCCGGGAAGGAAAACGTATGTATGTAGGGAGGGTAGATATCTAAGAGTTAGTGTCTCCAGGAATGACGGAAGGTCTCCCTCAACCAGTCTCTTCCGATCCGGCGATATCAAAAAAATATTTAAAAAATACGTTTGCCAAATGTCATGTCTCTTATACAAATTATTTACGTTTTAAATTATTATTGGCACACCTACGATGTTAAACCAAGATAAATAAATCAAAATTTAAACCACACGCGTCTAGAGCCAGTATGACTATGGCAACTCCAATTGGGATTTGCTGTGAAACTGAAGGTAGTGAGAACGCGAAGGTGATGGGAAAGAACTTGGATATTCAGATCTAGTCACCAAACACGGATAAAGCCATTTCTAGCCACTTTTCAATACTGAATGGTGGTCTTACACCACGGCTATATAGAGAGTATCTTTCACTCTGAATCGTGCCGCAAATATATTATTTATTATTTTTAACTAATTGAGAAAAAACACATATATTTATCAAATAAAAATTGTTTGTGTCGGCCGGAATTTGAACCCGCGACCCTCGGATTGCTAGTCTAGAGCCTTACCCCACGACAACGGAGGTAGTTAGTCATAAATATGAAATTATTAATTTATAGGGTACCTGTATCTAATTCTCTGCTCGAATGATTATTATTAATTATTATAAGAATTATTCTTAAAATAATATTTGATTTTATATCTGAATTCAGACAAAATAAATTATGTTGCCAATTAATTTCTTCAAAACCGCTAAAAGATGAACTGTATTCCGAACTGTACCTAAACTGTATCAATTCTGATGCAACTCATTTTCTAAGAATGCTTAAGAGCGATTTACCGGCGGCTGAGAATAAAAGTTTTAAAATGCTTGCAACTGCAGAAAGATCGATTCTTCCTCGTATCAAATTTTTAAATAAAAAATTTTATATCGATTTATTTCATTAAAAACTTGCTTTAATGTATATCTACATTTACGTAAGTAATAAAAATGCTCAAAACGAACGATGATAAATTATTAAATATCGTGTACTTCTTGTAAGTATTTTTTTATCAAAAGTATTTATGATTTTTCAATAATATATAAACAAAATAAGTGTGTAAAAAAAAAAATTTAGTTTGTAAGTATTTTTATCACAAACACGTTCTCGCATTTATTTTTTAATGATTTTAATTTAACTAAAACTTGAATTCTTAAAACTGTGTATAACTTGATAATGAATTGATTTATTTTGATATATGATTTATATTATTTGAAATTTGTGTTGTTAAATAAAATCTATTGTTTGAAAATTGAACAAATCTGAAAACAATCAATGGTATAACCTTACTATATTAAAAATAAACTTACTTGTTCAAAATTTTAAAACTGCGTGTACCAGATAAAATATCAATCATTCAAAATCAATTTATGTTTTTTTGTAAAAATTTAGTAAAAATTTGATTTAAAAAGGACTAATTTCTGTTATTCTCTGGTAATACCCTCTTAACATTTACTTTGCCTTAGAAAAAATAAAGTTAGCATCAGGAGCTTTAAATGTTTCGTTATCATTCAATATCTGAATTTATTAGAAAAACAAGGTTGCAAGCACAACAATTTGCGAACATATTTGCAATAACACAGATCTGTAATCACTACACTGTTTTCAAATTTCTGTTCAACCAACCTACTACTTGCTGCGTATATCCATGAATGAAAAAAGCATATTATTTATGGTTAACTTGACGACTTGATTAACTTGCAACCAGTATTTCGTTGAAAACTTCACCCACATCTCCCCACAGGTCTAATATTCACCTCAGCAGCCTCATGATTGAATTTAACCCCAGTCACCTCACTGATTGAAATACCAAATGACCTCCGCGGTTGAATTCCATCCCAATGACCTAATTGACTGATTTTTACCTTAAATATATATCACTTATTGATTTGAACCTAAGACACCTAATTGCTTAAAATACACCCTGATATTCTCCAATGTTTGTAATGCATCTCAAAAACCCGAAATATAAATGTGTTCCTATCTTTAAAATTCCAAATTTCCAACTCCAAGCACCTTAAAAACTTAATATATTTATTTCTTCAAACTTCGCAAATAATCGACGGATCTGCCCTGATGATGGACACTGCAACGCTGTCCGAAACATCGGCTAAAGAAGGAGGTAGCACAACACGGTATAACACCCCAAAAACAAACAACGAAAATGCTTTTGGCCGTGAAAATCTAAAAACGTTTCTTTGCAAATAATACTTAAACATACTTAATATATTTACCAACTTACTAATAAATGTGTTTTTTTAAAGTAAACGGTCGTTTATCAGTTGTAAAATATTTTAAACATGTTTATTAGCAAGGACCTTGAATTAAGCCTATTGTAAAGGTGGGGTTCTAAATCTTTTTTTTTGTATTTCTTGGGCATTAACTATGTAACAATTTCTAGACATTTTGTTTTGAAGAGTTATAATTTTCAATGTACTATGGTTAGTTAAATTTTTAAATCGTTTAATCGTTTAAATCGAACATAAAAATGTGGGAAAAGGGATTATCTGGTATTCTAGAACATTAGGCAGTGACGCAGTGACATAGGTTATTTAAGCATCGTGGTGTCTTCTGCACCTGATCGGTATTGAAGCAAATAACTTTGAATAAAACACTGTTTTCAATAAATGGCCGCTTCCTCTTTTAAAACCTTCTTGACCTTTAAAATACATTGAACTAATTAGAATCGATACATTTTAGCTTTTTTATGATTCCACCGCAAATATTGGCCTACA
Source organism: Limnephilus auricula (assembly GCA_951813805.1). Lineage (NCBI taxonomy): Eukaryota > Metazoa > Arthropoda > Insecta > Trichoptera > Limnephilidae > Limnephilus > Limnephilus auricula. The sequence goes on from OX638391.1 coordinate 37,765,452, forward strand.
AAAACAATACCTTACAACATCGATACCACTAATAAAAGCTCTACATCTATTCACGTAGAAATTAGCAAAGGCATTAATATCATCATCTGTATTGAATACAGGTCGGAGAATGTAGAATATTCGTGAACGTATGTCTTTGATTAATGTATGAAGCGAAAGTAAGGTATAATAGGCCTGTAAGCGTGAGTGGGAGCCTCTTCCAACTTTAACCGTCAAAACAGTAATACTTTTACAATAGTTATTACAAAACATCAACCATTATGCTCTAATAGATTTCAAGAAGCGTCAAAAATCAAACTGCTCCAGGCCCCTTACCACAGTTGATCGATAAGGAGTGATAGGATAATTTTCGGTAATTTCTCATCGTTCCCTAGCATGACTGCATATCGCCAACTAATAAGTAACAGTTCACAATGACTAAGTGTTCTTATTACATTCGACGTCAACTGTTGTTGTTGTTTGTACGTTAGCAATATGCTAGGGAACTACTAGAAATTACCAAAAGTTATCCCTTGATCGTGCTAGAGGGCCTGGTGTCATTTGGATCAAGGCCGGGGCTTAATTTTGTTCCGTTCCGATGAATCCGTTGTCACTACAACCAAGACTGAGATTATTAATTTGTTTTGGCCGCAATAATTTGCTGTATTTAAAACAAAACATTAAGTAAACAATTGTTATTGTCCTTGTAACACCCGCTGTATCCAAAGATGGGTCCGACGCATTTCCCTCGCGCCGGATGCAAGCAATTTGGCCACCGAGCAGCGAGCGACGCTGCTGTAAACAAACTCTCTCCGGGCCAGTCCCAACGAGGAACTTCTACCGCGACAGCCGCAGCCGCTGAGCGATCCGATCCTCGAGGATCCCTTGCCCAAACACTTACACTGAAGTTAAAGAAGACTTAAGTTATAAAGTAACAGTGAAAGAAGTAACTTCAGTGGTGTTCGGTACGATGTTACCAACGCATGTTCTCTTTTGTGACTCAAGCGATCTGTGCCCGGAAGTATTCGCTTAGTGTGGAACATGAGGTACCTACCATGTTAATATATGCAGATGCATTATTGTCTATAAGTATGCACCGTCGCTGATTGCTGGTGCATTTGTCGGTGCATTACTGAACGGTGTCACTGGAACAGGAGTAAATCAGCGTGTTGGCTACAATGGATATTTTGCAGGCAGTACAATGCATCTGAGGTGTAGGCGCACTGTAGTGTCCATTGTCTTAATTCGCGAATTTTGTAACCAACTGTACAGTAAGTACAAATAATAGGTTCAGTAGTGAAAAATAAGCTTTAAATTTTCGATTTTATAAATTTGTTAAAATTTTAAGCAACTTATAAAGTACAAAAAAAACATGAAGCAAACATAAAATATTTTAATAATACGACAATGTGTTTCGGTGAAAGATTGTGTATCTATTATAATTTTTATTGTGGGACATCACAACTACAGATATTATGGTTATACCTGTACGAAAAATCAGTTTTATCGTTCCTCAGTTCCAGATCTTGCCGCCAATACTATTTTTTAGTTTCTTAAAATTTTTAACCTAAATTTTGCATCCGACTTAATTGCATAATTGTTTTCTGCATTTATTAGTTAATATATAAATTTGTTTGCTAAATCGTATAAATCCAAAAAAATGAATATAATAAAAATTACCTACTCTTTTCGTCGAACGAATATTTTTTCAACGAAATTATCTTCATTGAAGAAGATAATACGAGTGCCAATAAATCAAATTGAAAATATTAAAAACAACAAGTCACAGAAAAATTAAAAGGTAACAACTCGCAACTGTTACCTTTTTTAACTTTGCGATCATTTAAACAGGTAGCAGTCAAACATGTGGGAAAAAATTGTTGAAGTTAATATTGTTATTTTTGATTTTGAAACATGAGATCGATAGAAAATAAGAGGTCCCAATGGCGAGGGTATTACCAGTGAAAACCTGAAAATAATAATTTTTAAATCAAATTCTAGCCGTATTGACTCTTTTTTACAAAAAAAAAAACATAAATTGATTTTGAAAGATTGTTCTATTATATGGTACACGCAGTTTTAAAATTTTGAAAAACTAAGTTAATTTTCAATTTACTAAGGTTATACCGTTGGTCGTTAGCAGATTTGTTCAATTTTCAAACGATATATTCTATACAACCCAAATTTCAAATCATATAATCATACAACAAAATAAATCAATACATAATCTAGTAAACACAGTTTTTAGAATTTTTATTTTTATTAAATTAAAATCTTTTAAAAATAAATTCGAGAACGTGTTTTGTGACAAAAATACCTCAGTTTCTCTATTTATTTAAGACGATAGATTTCGCTTTTCGGCCCATACAAAAAGGACGCCCGGGAAAAAACACTTTTCTACATCGAAAATTGCATAAAATGAATATATTTTTTTATACTGCCTTCTAAATGGTGAAAACTATGTCGGTATGTTTTCGAATTTTTGATACGTTTCGTATTAACGTAAAAATTTACTGTCAAACATGTACTTTTTATCAAAAAATATTATTTAAGGAAAAAGTGCTGCTAACTCAACTCTCATAAAGAATTATAAAATTATAAAAAGCTACCAACGTAGCTTCTTCTTTCCAAAAAATATATATTTTTTAAAATTTCAATTTCGTGAAAGTTTTGGTGTAGAAAAGTGTATTCTCCATAAACCCCTTTTCGAGCGATTTCTGTAGGTAAATTTGAGCGTTGTCTCATTCGTACATTTCGCATTCGCATGTATTGTAAGTGTACGTGAGCTAATTGTGAGCGGGACAGAATGACAGACGCGGGTGTTAAAGGTTAAAGGGTGTTAAAGTTAAGGTCTTAAAAATTATCAAAAAATATGTAGTAATATTTGAGCATATTTATTGCTTACTTGAATGTAGGTATACATTAAAGCAAGTTTTAAAAGAAATAAATCGATATTAAATTTTTTAATTAAAAATTTGATACGGGGAATAATCGATCTTTTTCATTATGTCAGAGACAAGAGATCGTGGGTTTGAGTCCCAGTTGCGACCGTAGATTTTTATTTTTCTGTGTCTTCTTGTGTTTCATGTTTTGTTTAGATTTATTAGTGTGTCCTATTCATCAATGATATGTTACATTACAAAAACCACAAACTATATAATTACTAAACATTGAATAAAAAAATAAAAAAAATAATCTTCGTTAATGGAAGAAATGAAATATGTTTTCCACATAGTTTGATAAATACAGTTGGTACGTCGGTACTACAAAGTAAAATAATCAAGTGAAAATGTTGGTCACTGAACACTAATAAAGAAAACACTGTTTTTCCACTGATTTTGTGAATTCTTGACAATTTAGAAAATGCAAATAAATTAATTTTTTAAAATATTATAAAAACAGGTAGGCAGTTTATTGCTTGTGTTAATTCTTCACACAATCAGTAAACATTATGTAAATGACACTTATATTCGAACCAAATTTGAGTTCACTGAACCAGTGTTACGCAGGACTCATCGACAACCGAAATTCATATTTATGATGACGATTTTATATGTTGGTAGGCTGCGTATATTTTTTTCGTTTAATTATAAAAATGTTGTGAATAATGAAGTTCCAAATAAAATAAAATAAATACAGGAATTTTTTGTTTATCGGTAAGAAATCATTCAGAGATTGTACCTACTTAAGAAAAGCTTACGCAACAGATAAATTTACTTCAATTTCGTTGGTGAGGCCAGTGAGTAGGTACAAACATAATTTAATAGTTTTATCAACGAGACATATATATATACAATAAGGAGTAAGGAAAATGGTATTCGAGAGAGATATTCAGATCTGGCCACCAAAGATACCTAAAACCATTTGAAGCAACGTTTTGATTTTGAATGGTGGTCTTATAGCAAGGCGATACTGAGAGTACATTCCACAAGTCTAGTAATATTGTGCACCATATTAATTGTATTCAAATTTAGGATCATGAGAAATCTTCCAAATGTTTATCGTGGGAAGATAATTTTTGGATGTATGAAAAAATAAAATAATAGTAAGATTTAATTTAATAGTTTGATTTTATTTTTTGTAACGTAATCAATAGTTACTACAAAAGGTACTCTACGTAATTGTGACACGTTATATTATGAGAAAATATCGAATCACCTTTATCATAAATAACCCATGTAACATTTATTTTTTCACAGAATTTAAACAATTCGTCAAATTTTAAAGCTCTGAGATAATTATTATCATTCACTCACTACTTTTTAAAATTTTTTTTGCATTCTTATTAAAATTAAGTGATTCACAGAAATCACACCCTAGTTTAGTATTGTTCTTTAAATTTTAAAGCTCTGAGATAATTATAATCAAGTTCTGTTATTATTTTATTGTTAGTCAGTTGTTTTACAGAATTTGAACGATAACGAACTTGAAAATAACTTTATTATATATATATTTTTTTTTAATGCTTGAATTGTGCAATAATACGTTTAAAAAAAACTGTCTCTAAGAAAGGATCCAACGAAGCTCTCAGCAGCAGTCATAAACGTAACCTGTATTTGAGAGTTTTATCTTTCTGTGATCACAAAAATATCATCTGAAAAAGATTTATTATCTGTCATCATAAATGTCATATATTTATGAGAGGTTTTTTTTAATCTATGATCATCATTTTTATCTATGAGAATCAGCTAAAATCTTAAGAGCACGTAATCATTTTATTTGTTTTATTTAAATGCTCTTAGGGTTTTGCATTCAATGCAGTACACCTAAAATAAAATTACAATAAAAATATTATTTGACAAAATACAGGTAACATAAAACATAATAAGCAAATACATAAAATATAAAGATTGACAAAACATAGATAACATAGAATATAAATAACATCTCTGGTCTGTACTTGAAAAAAAACCTCGACTCTGTGCAAAAGCGGGCGCTCCGTTTGATAGATTTTCCCGTCTTAACAAATGAGTTACCTACTAAAAATTCTTAGTGTAAGGTACAAACTTCGATGGCGCGATTTTGGTAACGTTGCATGGTTGTGATTGGCCCGTATCGTAACAGCGGAAAATAATAATGCTTGCCGCACACGCCGGACTAATTTTACTTTTTTACCAAAAAAGAAACCCTAGAAGTTGAAAATTTAAAAAGTTATTTATTTTTTCTACATACTCTCATATAGAATCATCCCCCGAAGTTAACGCACTTTACCCTCGGATACCTTCTAGTGTCATACCATAAAAAATGTATTATTGTTTATGTTTCCAGGCTTGAGAGAACCAAACGAGTTAGGACCCGCCCGTGGTCCCACAGCCGCGGCATGTACGAGAGCAGTTGCTCGTATGGCGGCGCGCTCGAACTGAAGCGCGGGGCGCTCAAGGAGGAACCTTGGGCGGCTGGCGACTGGCCTCCATACCGCCTGCACCAGTCCACCTTCGAGCAGCTGAAGCAGAGTGTGGAGAAGGCCAAGGCAGCGCTGCAGGACCGCTCCGGCTTGCTGGGCTCGTCCGCCTTCAGCGACCTGTACGGCAACCAGCGCATCCCCGACCACCTCGGTCAGGAGGCCAGTCCTCTGGGGTTCCGCTCAAGGGACGATGGAGGACTCACGACACTGGACCACAAGGCTAAATCATTGGGTAAGTTTTTTGTTGATTTTTAATTTATTTAGGTTCAAATGCCTTATTTCTGTTGTTTAGGGTAGGTACATGACAATATTATGGGAACACGTGTCATCACATATTTCCGGCACATATGCATTTATACAGAGTTTTAGAAATCAGATAGTATTTTTGAAAGTCAAGTGTGCAAATTTTCACCAATAAGTTATCGTCAACATTCTGCTTCAAGGGTAGAAAACATTGATAGGATGGTTTTTAAAAATCTCATGTAGACTTCTTCTTGTTTTGAAAATTAAGTACGCAAAATTGCATGAATTTCGGAATAAAACTGTAGATTTGTATAAAAATTAAATTCACACGGTCCGGTACAAACACTTATTTATATCAATAGTTAGATTAAAATTATAAATTAAATTCTGAAAAGAAAATCTTAATCTTTCAGAGGTTCTCAAAGGAAACAATATTTTATGCTTGTTTTTGCGTAATTCAAGGCAGTATAAAGAAATTTCAAATTTACTACCGTTACGAAACGTTACGAAAAGTGTAATGCGTTAAGGGCTATATCACACTGTAGAAGCAAGAGAGAGCGCGCGCACATTTTTTTCTCTCTTCCTCTCATAGCCAGTGCATGACGATTATTCGTAATTTCATTTCGTTCTTGAACAATTTTATAAATACTGTAGGAGCAAGAGACTTTCTCTCTAGAAGTTTTACTTCAGTCGTGTGGTCTAAAGCACACTCGTTTTTTTTCTCCATGGTATGGATATTCTTAAAAACATTACGTGTTGTCAGCGTACTAATGTACTTCCATCTGACGGTCTGTTGTTCATCGTATCACTGATCATTTATTTATTTCTTCAATTTCGCAAAGTCACTTTGTGGCGTCATTTTGAATGAAATAAATAACTTGGTGTACACCACCTATGTATTCACAACTATCGACTTGTTTTAAACCGAAGGTTTCTTCATCAGGATTCTAAGAACATATTTTCGAAACATGTCGATATTCGTGATTATATAATTGGTGTACACCAACTTATATGTTTCATTTAATTTGTTTATTGAAGTAAGACTTCTTTAGGGGCATTACGACGAGTAACTCAAATCTTTTTTGGATGGAAGTGTCATTTTAAAACGGAAATGACGTTCGATTTATATTTCATCATATTAACGTAGTAGTTATGGCAACAATAAGTGCGAAGCCTAGCAACGGATAACAAAACGTCAAAGCAAACTCAAACGTCAGACATCACCCGTTTATTTTTGTTTACTAATATATAAGGTAAGTTCAACGGGTTTTTGTTACGTTTAGTTGATTATTGTATTATTTAACTAGAGATTTTAGTTGAACCTTTTGATTTGTATTATTTTTTACGATGAATAAATATTAACCCCTTTTTTCTCTGATCTTTGAATTGAATTCTGGTTATTGACGTAAAAAGTGGCAGTAGTGTGTCAATAAAAATAGTGTTATTTAGAAGTCAAATGGCTGAATCGCAGGAAAATTTTACCCCTTCGTCTTTAAATAATTATAAACGATAAAATAAACAACCTAATCATGTTCCGCCTCCTAAAAAAATGTTTGTTTTTATTTATTTTTTAGTCAAATTACTTCAACAATTAGGCGCACTCAATTTTTTGTTTATTAAGACATACACAGTACGTTATGATAACGGTTATAAGGTATATTAAATTAAATTATTACATGGGTTGTATGGGCACCTTACCTATTACATAAGTTCAATATTACATCAAAATGTAATTTCGCCTAAGATGTGAACGATTCTTTAAATTTAACTAAAAGTAATAGGTTGTGGGGAGATAAAAGAGAAATTTTGAAACCATAATAAAACTGGTATAATTTTGTCAGAATTTTCGTCATCACGTGTGCGTAATTACTGTAATGTTTAGTGTCTTGTTGTCACTGATAATAATATACATTGAGAAACATTATAATGAACTGAATGTACCTGAAACTTGAATGGCAATTAAAATGGAAGTGTCCTCTTGAATATATCTTCTTTCAAGTCCGAATGTACATTAATCCGAGACGTACATTCACGTTCATTATACAATCTCTGACCTACGTTAATTACACTTACTAAACACCGTATATAGATGACTAACTCACATCACCTGTAAATAGTTGATTTGAAATGGATGTATTAAAAAAATGATTTGAATCCCCTGATTAAAATGACTGGTTTTTTTTCATTCCTCGAAATTCCAACAAAAATGAAATTATTAAAAAGGCAGTTCATTTTTCCACTTAACTACCCGGGGCCGGGGTGGAGATGAGATACGGAATCCGGACATTTACCGACGCGAAACTTTTAAAAAGAGTCATTACGAGAGGCTAAAAATGAGCGTCATAATGAATAGGGTGGCTGTTATAATTCCTGACGTGTTTATTACGGCCACTAAGGGTGCCACACCCGCTGTGGATACTCATTTCCGACTCACCCGGTACTTATTATGATTTTATTTCCCCGCGGTGGCAATATTGCACTTGGTTTGTTCCAGAAACTCATTGTTCCCTACCTTCTCCGTTTTCTGAATTCCGGATACTTTTAAGAGCTTTTAGAATTATTAAAAAAATTCTTACACGGGTGGTTTGCTGTTTATTTTAAATTTCAGGTGATGGATTGATTTATAAACTACTTTTAAAGAACATTACTAGAGTTCGTTGAGTACTTTAAACAAAAATAAATAATTATATTAGGTAGAGAAGAAAATAATTATTTATTTATGCTCTTAGAGCTTTTATGTCCGAATAAATTACTTAAGAGAATTAAAATTATGTAACACAATGAAAATTAGGTAATGTCAATAATATATATAACCACTGGAGTGAAATCGGTCCAAATGTGGACCAATTTTTTTTCCTGGGATTTATATCATTCCAACATAGGATTTTTGAATTCTTTTCGAATGTTCCCGCATCCTGCAGATAATGTCATTTGAGAATTGAAAGTTTACTTCTATTAATAATCAAAAGATGTCACTGTTCTTTCCTTTACTTTTGATGTACTACTCACTTCAATTCAGTTGACAGCAAAGTTTTTTTCAAACTGTCAAGTGTCAAAATCTTGTTCTTTCAAAATGCTGAAATTACGTGTTTTTGTCGCTTTTTCTAATATGTTTGTATACCTGTGTAATAATGATTGATTTATCAATGTTTTCAACCTGTTTACATGTCGAAATAATTAAAAATAAAGTGAGTTTTCCTGAAAATGGTGGATTTTTGTTTCCGCGTCGCAAAAAATAATGTTCGAGATGGCAATGTTTGCAAATGGATTATTTTCAATAAATAAAGCATTAATCGAGTTAATTGTTATTGAAGAATAAAGATATTGAATCTATCTATCTAGTGTAAGGCAGTTTTTTTGTAAGTGCATTAAAAATCATATTTTATTGTAATCACTTTTGTACTTTCACGAACAAAATTTCTTATGATTTTTTTTTCTTTGGAACCATTTTAACTCTTGAGAACTTATCAAAATTTAGTTTTAGTATAGATATTTCTACATTGGATTATTAATTAGACTATTTACAAGAAATTCAACAGAAAATATTTAATGTGGACGCAAAATCAAAGTTTCCAGTTTAACTTAGAAAACCCAGAAAATATATCCTTGTTTATGTTTTTTTAATATTTTTTTTATAAATCGTAATATTTTTGGATGATTTTTTAAATATAGGTGAATTATTTGGCTTTATAGCACTATACTTTGTTTATATGTTTACATACACAAATGTGGAGCAATGATCTTTTTAATGTAGGCGGAAACTTTTCAAAATTAGTTTTCAAACATGGCGAACAATCGAGGCAGATTTATTTCGCATGATAGCTAGAAAGGTTAATCTCAGCAAAATGAATGGTTCAAGCAATGCAATGTATCCACATTGGAACTATAGTAAACAATATAACAATTAATATAAGATGGGGAATACAACGCATCAAGGTATTACTTGCAAGTACAATAAATGCATAAAAAAACAAACAAAAAATTGCCTCCAGTATTTATTTTTTACATTAGCTTCTTAAGGAAAAAAAATCCCTCAAGGCTTATGTCATCTTTAAAGGCAATGTTTTGAGAGAGTACATCTGGAGAGGTCAAAAGGTCTCCCATAACCAGTCTCTCCCGATCCGAGCTGCCACGCAGAAAGTGGAAAGACGTATCTGCAAGACAAATTTCACACAGTGAACCCGGGCACCCCTACTAAGTCACCAAAAGTAACGAACAACTTGGACTGACCCATGGCAGAGGTGTTGGTAATCCAATAAATTGTTCCCGTTGCGGCGGTACCCATACGGTAAATAGCCAGAATCGACATTAAAAGAACATGTGTAGTATGCACGGTGACCGATCTACTCAGTAAAAACTTTTTAAGTGTATGAATATTGAGTGCAATTTTTCCTCACATGATAATTCATCATGTCTCGAAGCGTTGAAAACTGATAATTGGGGTTTTTAACCTTAGGTTAGGTTAGGGTAGGTTGGGTTAGGTTAGGTTAGGTTAGGTTAGGTTAGGTGAGGGGGTGGGGGGAGGCGAGGAAATGGAAGGGTAGGTTAATGTGATGAATTATCATGTGAGGAAGTATCGTTTATGATTAAGTTTATTATAGGAACTCGGATGTTGAAATCCCGTATAATGATCAGACATGGAACCAGTATGCATATAGTTAACTTTAACATAAAAAATGAGTTATTTACAGAACATATTTTTTATAATACATAATAGGAAAACAATGTGTTAGAAATTACTGATTTAAATTTTGTTATGGAATAATTGAATATTTCAACGGAAATTAATTTATTTCCATGCCTATGTGATAACCTTTTGACTGGGGTGTAATGAAATATTTCAATTTCGCCGAATAAACAAAGAACAACTCTGGCAGTCTTCTGTTACTATTTGGTACTCAGATCATTTGAATTTGTTGAGAGGTTTGGCTGCGTGACCTTTTTGTATATCGGTATACAAACATAATTTTGGATTTGAAGCCAAAATACCTAAATATACAGTAACGGATAGGCCATAAAATAGTCTTATTTTTGCATGATGTTAAAGGCAAATTTGGCATTTTTTGTGATTTAGTTGTATTTATTAAAGAGTAATCTTGTCCTATCTACTGTGTTAATATAATTTAAAAAATATATAAAAAATAAAATGTCTTAAAAAATCTTTTTTTTTTTGGGTAGAAAGATTTGTGAATTTGATTATAAAACGACCAATTTGTGTTCCAAAGAAAATCAGCCATTTGTAACTTAAATTTACGGCCATAAAAATGCTTTTGCTAATAATTTATATATTTATTTTATATTTCTAAAAATTTGTAAAATAATTATCATTAACTCATAAATAATTATAAAAAAAAAACTAAAATCATTCAAAATAGAATTGTTTAATAGTTTATATTTGATAAAACAGAAATAAATAAGGTAGCACATAATATCCACATTAAATATAGAAAGTAATTATTTAATTTGGTTGGTCATTTCGGCCACAAATCCAAATTTAAGTTGACCGCAAAGAAGTCAGACTGTTTTACTTTTGGGTTATTATACCGTGATACGCTACCTCTTTATTTAGCCAACGTTTCGGACAGCATTACATTTTTACCCTTGTGGTGGACACTGTAACGTGTAATCTTTGTTTTTAACCTTTTCCACTCTGACCATTTTTTCTCAAGAAGGACTTTCAAGAAGGTGGTAGCCTAACAGGGCAACATAATAACCCACAAATAATTTCCGTGAACCTAATTTTTACAATAAACCACTCCTCTTTTACGTAAATATCCAGTTTATGACCTTTATAATTCTTGTACGTGAAGTTAAAAGAATATTTAAAGGTGTATTTTTATGATATAATTCTATGTAATTCAGGTCAACACTTTTATCTCCCTTTTATGAAAAGTAAAGGCAGCTATATGCTGTGTATGTAGTGTCTGTGCACATATCTATGGAAAATCCATTGATATATCTACATGTTATGTAGTTGTTATCCTGAATGGAGGCAGGTAGGCTCTCCCTAGTAGGGATAAACCGGGAGATAGATGCTCCCGAGCGTCGCGGCGCCGAGGGGCGGGCGTTGCCTTGACAACGGTGCCGCCGCCCCGCCCTCCTCCGCTGCTACCACCCCTCCCTCCGCTATCACCTATCTCATCCCCTGTTCCGCGGGACCTTAGATCACCTTCTTATACATAAAGCGGGAGAAAATTTGTGACTAAAATTACTCCCGAAATCGTAAAAATAAATTCGTATATTGTAGAAATGTTTAGTCATTTTTATTATTTTCACGTAGCCATTATCACAATGTTTATTGTAAGTTATCATTGTTTCGCGACTTTAGTTTTTAGATTTTAATTTTATTTTTTAATTTTGCAGAAACCAACAATACCTACACAATTACACAGGAGAAAATAGTTACAAAGTTAATAAAATACAATAATTAGTACCAATGACATGTCGCTGTTTTATACATACATAAATGTTTGTGTGTGATATATTATTTACTTAAACTAAAATAAGTTAGTATATTATGGAAGGAGAGAGGTGTGTGTGGAGTGTTTGTGTGTGTGAATGAGTGCGTGTATGTGTGTGTGGATGTGTGTGTTATATATGTATTATGTATGTTATGTGTAGATTCTAAAATAGCAGCATTTAAGGAATAAAATATAAAGTGTATGAATTTATCCCTATTTATATTTATAAGCCGATGGTTCAAAAATTATTATCTAATCTTATCTATAAAACAGAATATATCGCGAATTATGAGCTTTGGCGGCATAATTTTTTTTTGCGTTAATTTTTTCTGTATGGATATTCTGGAGCAACAGTAGGTAGTATTTAAGACAGGTAGGTTGAGGTAAATACGAGCAATTTTCAACTCGCACGATTATTCTATAAATCAGTTTCATTTTCCAAAAAATATTTTTTTTTTCATTTATTAGGTACTTAAATTTTAACTTAATTTATTATTTATAATGAAATAAAATGTATAATTTTTACACTCTATCTTTTATAACTATACTTTTCTCAAAGAAATAAGGGAAAATTAGTAAATATCGCTTGCCTCTGAACGAAACCGCCAGCAACTGCAGTGATTTTCAAGTGTGCTGCCGCCGGCTGCGGTCGGTCGTATTTTTCTTATTTATTATTTCTTTCATTTCAAACGATTTTTTTTGCACATATCTATTATTTTTTAAAGCATGTTTAAAACGAAAAATTATATTTTTGTTAGTTGTCATCTAGGTAGGGCTGGCTATGAATCATAATTTGACACATAGCCAGCCTTATTAATGGCGTCTGGCCCAGGTAAAGGCCTCAAGGGCGCAGCGCCTTGGCTCCTTGAAACCTGGGCAAGTCGGCAATCGTAGCGGACTGCTCCGATTGCCCGCACAGTTAAATAAAAGGCAAATACCCAAGGGTTAATCAAATGAGAGAGGAGCTAAATTGGATTCCAATAAAAAAGAGACTGTTATTTAATGTGTTAATTTTTGTGCATAAAGTCATGAATAACCAAATGCCCAAATATTTTTAAGATGAAATTGTTTGTAATGGAGATGTACATAATTACGAAACCAGAAATATAAATGGAATTTAAATGAAACAAATTACTTTTGTGAAAACCTCTGTAATCAATGTTATCTACACGTTTCAAATCCGATGGTTTCTTTGTCAGGATTATTATCCTGACAAAAACAAGTGTGGATAAAAAGAACAATGTAAAAAATATAACAGAGAGAGGTGATTAATTATACAACAAAAAAATATATAAAATGATATATAAAAATTATTTTAGAATATGTTAACATTACAGTATGTATATATTAAATGAATTTTTACAATTAACAAATTATAATCCGGTTTTTTAAAAGAACAAAAATAAATTGTTATAAAAATAAGTATTAATATGAGAATAAATTTAAGAGATAGCTATTTAAAAAAAATTATTTGATTATGAATAATATTTAATTTACTAAATAACTCAGGTATGTCTACCTACGTTAAATTATCGTGAAAACACGCTTATGTGTCCAAGCGGTTAACTCTTTTTTTAATTTCTAAGTTTGCTAATTGTAAATTTGTTGTGTTTGTATTTTTTATTTTGAAACATGTAGATGTAGATATTGTAACATTGATTACAGTGGTCTACACAAAAGTAATTTGTTTCATTTAAATAAAATGATGCCAAAAAGCGAGTTTGCAAAGATTGAAGAAATAAATAGAATTAGATTGCCACATATGAAAAAATCTAAATCACAAAATTGCCTAATGTATAGAGGACTAAAGATGTATGATGAAATGCCTGAAAGTCTGAAGCATGAAGGAAAAATGAATTTATTTGAAAAGAAATGTTATGCTTACCGTAAAACTAATAATTTATAAATGAAATATTACTTAGGGTTTATTAGTTTATATTCTAATGTTAATTATTTAAAATAATTTGCACCATATTTTTCGCAATGTGATGTAAATAATAAGCCGTGGTAAGATGAGGTCGAAAAATCTCTAAAATAAATTCCCCCCCCCCTTTCTTGCTTTCCCCCTAAAAGGTCAACCCACCCCCCCATAGGGTCGAAACCCCCCACCAATGTAAATGCTACAGCTACGCTCTTGGTGGTACTAATTGAATCACTCAAGGCACACACCAGATTTATCTTTTGATTGCACAGAACAGTGGTGTCTTATTATATTTCATCTTATTTGTCTTCTACCTCTTCAGTTTTAAATAGCCCCGGACAACAAAATCCTAAAATCAAAAAGCGAAAAATGTCAGTACAATGTTCAACAACAACGTCGACTGCAACAACCAGTCGCAGTAAGTGCTGAAGAGAAGATGATGCCTTTGATTCGTATGACGTCGAATGGCTCCGACTGTAGTTAAGTGACAAGGAATAACGGTATATGCGTTAGTAATAATCCAGGCAATAAAATCGTTTTGAAAGTGTTTTTTTTTAGATCGAAAAATCACGCAAATTAATCTCGCGTCTTGTTCTTAGTGTAGCTGACAAATGGCGAGTCGACATGCGATGCTGTGTAAAGTGTAGGTTGCCGTTGCCAGTTAGTCGTTGACAGTTAGGTAGTAACTCCACTGTTAAGGTTACTGCGAGGAGTGTTGCCCGGTGGTAGGACGAGGAGGGCCTGGGCGGGTAATGGGCCGGCGGAGACGTCTTCTCTACGCGCACACACTCCGAGGAGTCGAAACAACAAAAGGCGTTCTGTTTTCAAAAGCCGGGGCCGACCTGAGTACACCCGTTTCCGGAGCTCCGCCATTACAGTTTCCGCAGCCGCCATTTTTCAATTACAAAAGAAAACAATGCGCGCGCTCCGGCTGCCTTCTCATTGTCTCTTTCTATTTATCTTTCTTTTCAGGCTTTCTTTTCCCCCGTCTTTAAACTAAACTTATATTATTTCTCATTCTCCTCCAGCAAATAATAAAATGTGAAATTGTCCCCCCCATTCTTTGGGCCGACGCTTCGCGACTCCGGGAGAGCCTTTATTAGCACAAAGAAACTAGAGTTGAGGAACTTTTCAATGATTTCATTGTGTTATAAGAATGATACAGTAATATTATACGAAAAGCGTATTTCTTGAGTATCCGCAAGTACCTAACCGCGCTCGGTTAGTCTAGTTTTTATTTGCTCTGGAAATATTCTAGTGCAGAAATAATTGCGGTAATTTCGTATACAGCCCATTCACGTTATTTTTTCGTTAATGATGGTAGTGTTCTAATTTTTATGCACCAGTAGGTTTTACCCACGGTAAAATTTATTTTAGTATGTTAACCGAATATACCTTACATAGTATTTATTATTTTACTTTCATCCATTACGTATGGTCTGAATCTACGAACATGTCATTTACAGATCAATTAAGATAATCTAAAAAATCATATATTCATGTTGAAAATGGCGTAGCGAAACGTGGAAATTTGTGATGGCCTTGAAATTCTCTACAGAATATCTGTGCTATTTTTGTGCCGCCAGAACTCACTGTTCAAGAATTTTATCTATTTCTTAGTGAGAAAATCTTCCCGCAATATGAGTAATGCAGTTTCAGTTGACGGCTTCCGTGATCCAGGGGTAAGGCTCTCGACAAGCGATCCGGAGGTGGCGGGTTCAAATCCCGGCAAGTAAATTTTATTGTGTAATTGATGTGTTTTCACAATTTAATCGTTGAAAATAATATAAGTTATATTTTTCGGCACGTTCCAGAGTGGAAGATACTTTCACTATCGACTGGTGTAAGTCTACTATTCAGAATTGAATCGAGCTTGAAATAGCTTTAGCCTTGTTTGGTGATTATATCTAAATAGTTAGGTACTTCCACACCTCCTTCTTCCTCATCTGTTTCCCCTCTCCTCTTACCTTCAGCCTCACATCATCCCCAATGGGGGATGCCATAGTTTCACTGGCTCCAAGTGGTTGGGAACAGTTGGGGCCCTTGGGCGGTTTTCACATTCAAAAAATTTAAAAATAACTGCAAGATCAATATATAACAATAGACTACCATATTTTTACCAATCGAACAGTTTTTTTTTAACTGTAAAAAAATCATATAAGTATCTAGGTGTTTTACTGAGTTTGGTAAGGCAAGTATTGTATCACGTCGTTTAAAATTCAGAATCAGCCCGCTAACAATAACACTCCTCATGCAGATGGCGATAATGATTAAATTCCCGTTTAACACTATCTATCAGTTTTGATTTATTTATGAAAATAAAAACATCTCCAAAAAGAGTGTGTTATTTTATTTTGCGATTTTATTTTGCTGCACAAAAATGTAAATGTTAACATATTATTTTCTAAATAATAAATTTTTTCTCATTATACAATATAACTGTAACCAAAAAGTCGTAAGTAGTATTTTTTTAAACATTAAATTGGTATTTATAGGCCTGGTATGAAAAATATTAGAGTATTTTAAAGGGAAAAGTGAGTTCTTCTTGTAGTGTTTGCTTGAGGCATCTAAAATATTTTACATTCTTACTTTTAACCAATTAAATGATTTTGTATTGCTTAGTAGTGTATCGCTTTATGATTTTTCATAATTATGTTTGGTGTTCAAAAACTTGTTTATTAAATCCAGGGCCCGATACCCGGCTTGACTTGCTTATTCACAAAATAAACAATGGGAATTATTACATTCCGTATTTTCCATCATGTCGCGTCGCGAGGATATTCCGAATAATTTACATTCCCGAAGGAAAAACGAAACGTACTACTTCCGCACCTGAATAATGATCAAGCCGAAATGAAATAATCATCCGACAATGTTTTGTGGAAACATTAATATTTTGGGACATTAATGCAAGAAACTTTCCTCCCCATGAACGAAAGACATAATAGGCATAATGAAATAGGTAGGCAAGTTTCAAGTTATAAATGACAAACATTTTGTACCTCGGTGAATAAAATTAATTTGTGATGTTTCTTTGGGAGGGGGGAAAGGTTTTAAAGACGAAAAAGGGCATATTTTCATGATTTTTTTTTGTACAATAATGTTGGTTTATTTATTTCATATACACTATATAGCATCTGAAGTATCTTTATAAAAATTCAATTAATAATATCAATAAATAAGTAAGTGAGGGCGAATCTCCGGAGGCGCCTCGAAAAAAAGTTGTTACGCGGTTAACATCAAAAGTCGTTACCAGATCATCTGAACTAAAAAATCAACATTCTTTTAAAAGGTGATATATTTTCCTAAATAGTCTGAGGGAATTTTTTTTAGTTTTTCCTTCTGGCAGCATTTTTAAGTGAAAAACGCGGTTGTTGCTAAAAAAAATCAGTGAATTTGTTATTGTAACATGGAAAAAAGTGTTAAAAAACAAAATCTCTCTTACTACCTGTTGATTTATGTGTAGAAATAGTGTACAAAATTTCAAAACGATCGGTCAAATCGATTTAAAGGGCCGGTCTGTTGGGGTATGTTGTGAAGCCGAAGGAAAGGGGGGGAAGGGAAGGAGATGGGAAAGAGGAAGGTGGGGAGGTACTTGGCTATTCAGATCTAGTCACTAAACACGGCTAAAGCCATTTCAAGCAACATTTCTATTCAAAATGGTGGTCTTACACCAGGGCGATACTGAGATTATCTTCCACTCTGTTCTTTATAATATTGACATTTGTTTTTTTGTTTTGTTTTTTTCTTTCCATTTTTATGGTTAGGCTCGTGTTTATAAGAGGAGTAGGAGTCGGAATGATTAAAGTAATTTAATCTTACTGAGGTAGGTTCTAAGTAATTATGAAAGTTAAAAATTTTTTTCACAAATTTAGAAGATAATTTAATGGTGAGTAGGAAATTGATTGGTTTTGATTTATTTTTTAACATTGAATTTGTCTCTTATTAGGCCTTCATCACATGTAGTAAAGACTGTAGGTATTATTTCAATTCATTTATTTTGTGGTTTAATTGTAAGCGAGTTCCAGTTAAAAAATGTGTTTTTTTTTCTTCTTTTTTGTTATGTTTTTGCGGACTAGACCATAGTAGGAGGCCATGAGAAAAATAATTCCCTCATGGCCTATGTCATCTTAAGAGATGTTGGGTGGATGGTCCTTTTAAAGAAATAAAGGAGAAGAAATTCTGGAAAAGAAAAAGGTATGTGGGTAGGAATCAGGAATGAATTCATTCCTCCAACCGCGGGTGCAAGGCGATGGGTCCAGAGAAATTTGTGGAGATATCAAAAGGCTTCCACGTGGTAGGTGACCTAGGCAAACCTAGGCTAATCACAAGCACTACTAAAAACTTTAAATTCTTCAAAACTTATGTTTGTTAGACAATCCCTTGTTAGAAAAACAAAAAAATATTATTATTAGATTTTTTTTTTTTTGAAGAGTTTTAGTTCACGGGTACATTTATTAGTTAATTTTTTATTTGTCTGCTACCGATTTCGACGAATCCGTGGCATTCACTAGCAATTTAAACTATTTTTTTCTTGCTAATGTTTCTAAAGCGCAAAAAATTAAAATACGTGTTAATATTTTAAGGTAACTTAGTTTTTTTTTCTTTGTTGAAGCAGCCAGTTTCTGTTAAATGTTTAGCAAACTCGGAATAGTTACTATTTCGTGAACAGTGACTTATTTTCTTCGTATTCCCTGATTCTAATTTTGCCCGAGAAATTAAAAAAAATTGTTAGACTTTGCATCACTTTTTTTATACGTATTATCCTAGATTAATCAAATGTAAGCTGAATAAAAAAAACAATAACGAAACGAATTACATTTTCATCATAGTTAGAATATTTATTTTAACCCCCCTAGAGCTATATTTGCACTACTCAATTCACGAAGAGTTGAATTCCAATATAAATCAGCGCCGTTCCGCGAGGTGAGTGCCGCATTGTCTGTACCTACCCCGAAACGTATCGAATCCAAAGCAGTCAGAACACCACCCGTGCAGAATCGGACGAGTGGCAGCGCGATTCGGTAATGGCTCGGGCGGGTAGATGACAATGCCGCTTCAATGGCCGCTAAAGGGTACGCCGAGCACTGTATATGGACACTGATCACTGAAATCCCAAGTCTCACTGAAAACATTATTATACTATAACACTAGCTTCCACTCAGGGCAATTTGTCACACTTTGGAATTATCGGGCGATGCGATTCCCACGATCAGAGATTCATACTTTTGTATTTCACATTATGGGGATACGCTTATTTTCGTAACGATTATTATCAGTGAATTTTAATGATGTGCTTGCGTGAATTGTTTATCATTGTTGTATTTTGAAGTGATGTTGTATTTTTCGTCGTTATGTAATTATGTAGAACTCAACACTACATATTTTAAATGATATGAATATGTTAAAATTGTCCGACAGAAGGATTTTTGCTCATTTGGTATGTTTATATAAAATATTAAATTATGTAGTTGAGAGACTAGAATTGCTTGCATTGATAAGGCGCTCCGCTGACGAGGCATCTGAAACCAAACTAAAACCGGCTGGTTTCTATGTCTTGATTGGTCAAGAACGATGGACGAAGAACAATTAGCTGACATCTGGCAACTAGCAACGGCCGGCCACGGCAATCAGCAGTACGAGTCGCGAGTCACCGCTTACGTTTCCATTGACAACGAGTTTTTGAGTGATTGTGTAGTGTGCGGGCCATCATATTGTCATACAAAGACAGTTGCCAGTTGACAGTTTTCAGTTGCCTCAGTGAGCGGATGGCGTAAGACTTCGGATTTCACTACGTAATATAAGAAGTCAGGATTTACTTCAGTGCAGATATTCTGTGACTAACTAATATACGTATTCCTCTTTGCCCAGAATACTTCTTTGGGGTAATAATTATACCAAGTCAGTGGACATCTTCAATTTGTCACTAAGCAAACACAAAATTGTATTATTGAGATGTTTAAGTATTGTACAATAATTACTGTATAATTTTTACTAGCAATGAAAAAGCCCCTCAAAAGGACATTAAAAAATACATTATTATTATAAAGTTCTGCGAGTATTTAACGTATTTATTATTGTGGTAGCTGATGGGCCTTTTGGAAACAGCTGTCATAATAATAAATACTAAAATACTTGCAGAACAAAAAACTTTCAACAAACTTGATTTACATTGAAAAAAAAAATGATTAAGGGGTTCTACGAATTAAGAAATAATTTCTACTTTAGGCTCGCTGTATATACGATTTGTGGCAACCAAAATCGCTAAAGAATTGAAGAACGAGCTCAGGTGAAGGTTAGCATGAGTTTGTGACCCCACGTGAAACTCAAAATCGATATGATTAAATAATCGCTGTATCCCAACATTATGAATCGAGTAAAACCACGTGTGTCTGCACTTATCAAGTTAGTAATAATTATTTTATTTTGCTGATGATATATTGCCACATCACAATGGTAAAAATGTGAGAATATTGCGTCATTGAATTTCCCTCGAATTCCGGATCACCCCTGTCCCGCGAGCGGCGCAGCGAGGCGAGAGATCGCACCAAAACAAAGTCGTCCCTTCTCTAGGGCGCACCCATCCTCGTACTGTTCCCGAAGTCATGTTTGGCAACAACCAAACGGAGCAACAATGAGATTATTTATTGCATAGTCGTTGTTTATTATAGCAGCTGAGATCGGGAACGCGAGTCGAGTGTGGCGCTTCCCGCGGCGTGCGCGTGCGACCCGCCAGGGCTAATGGAAGACCTCGGTGAGGAAAAATCAACGGGACGTGACTAGAATTGGGGACATACCTCTTCTTACCCTCTGATTCCTCCTAACTTTCTTGTCTTGAAATTCATCACTTTTCATCAAACACAGCAAACTTATCTTAATTAGTTTAGACCATTTTTACTGTATCTACTGTGTTACATAAACCAACATTTTTAGGAAGCTTTACTAAGGTTTACTTAAAACTAATTACAACAATAAACCTAAAGATGGGAAATGGTTAGGGTAATAGGGCTTTATTTTCAAACTGACCAATTTTAATAACAGATCTTTTAAATATATATTTTGGTTACTTATAATAATAATTTATACTTACTCGATCTAATTTCCAAGATTCAAATTTGTCTAAAACGGTACCATTAACTAAATTTCAAATATAGAACTGTGTTAACCTCATTATGAATTTTTCATTTTGAACAAATTTGTAATGGCGATATACGGATATCAGTCAGTGTGTGATATACAGAGCGCGTGAAATGAAAGGTAGTTAGTGATCGACATTGATTTCTATTCGAATCTACATGGAAAGCATTCTAATATATATTATCTATTCAGTGATTGGGATGTATGATCTTCGACTTATGATTTCTCCAAGGATGACTTGTGAGGGCTTCTTTATTGATAAATAATACAGTAGTTGAGTTTAAGAATGTAAGTTAAGTGTGGCAACTCCCGCGGTGGCGAGTGCGATCCGCCAGAGCTAATGGAAGACCTCGGGGAGAAGAAATCAACGGGCCATGACTAGAATTGGGGATTCCGTTTACTACCCCCTAGTTCTTACTAACTTTCTTAGTTATTTGATTCTTGGTCGGTGTTGAGGGATTTTGTTCTGTTCATGTTAATATGTTATTATATTCGTGTTATAAAAGATACAATATAACACAATCATCGATCTTCTGACCGAAGGTTACCTCAAGGACGACTCCTGAGACCTTCTTTATTATCCGTTTCCGCCGCGGTCTGATCGGCCTGCTGGCGGGTAATGGAAAACTTTATGATGAAGAACCCCTTGTAAGCCGCTTGTATTTTCAAGAACATATTTTGAAACTTTTTTTGATGTTTGATTGGAAAGTTGTAATTTATTCTTTATGTTTTGTGGTGTTTGGGTATGTATGTATGTGCATATTCATTCATATTTGGTAATCTAATTAATACAAGGACGTAGTTAGACTACAACTTTTCGGTCCGTGCAACAAGACGAACCGGTAAATGTGTAATAATAAAAGAGAAAAAATAATTATTGTAACTATTGCAACTTACGTAACTATTGTAACTCAACTATAATTATTAAGTTCGAGGATTAAAGTTTTTTATTACTCGTAAATCGTGTAATTAAAATTTTAAATAAATTTTAAAATATTTAAATGGTGCTCTACGAAATAAACACAAAAACAATCTTACTAATATTATAAACGCGAAAGTTTGTATGGATGTATGTATGTTTGTTACTCTTTAAATCAAAATTTAATGAATGGATTTTAAAGAAACTTCCCAATAATATAGCTCATACATCAGAATAACATATAGGCTATAATTTATAAAGCTAGCTATTTATTTTCAATATATTGAAAATAATAATAATTGTTTAATAGAAAACGTCAAAATTTGTATAAACGTAGATGGGACGTAGGAAAAGAAAATAGATTACTCGAAGTACTAATCCTGCGTAGAAGTCGCGGGCAGAAGCTTGTATATAATAAGAAAATTTGTATTTACGGATTTTGCGAACAAAGTGATTAACTGACTAGAACGAAACGTTGTGTTAATTTAGTTTCAGTAGAACTTATTATTTAATATAGAGTTTCATAAAAAAATTTAAAATTAAACAAATTTTAAAATACAAATTATTTTTAAATATTTAGTAAAAAAATCTTATTTCTTCAAACTTCGCAAAATCACTTTGTGGCGTCATTTTGAATTAAATTAAAACAAATAACTTTGTTTAAACCACTAATATAATCACAATTACCTACATGTTTCAAAACCGATGGTTTCTTCGTCAGGGTAGTAATGACATTAAATTAATGTCATTACTACCCTGACGAAGAAACCATCGGTTTTGAAACATGTAGGTAATTGTGATTATATTAGTGGTTTAAACAAAGTTATTTGTTTTAATTTAATTAAAAAATCTTATCTTTAAATTAATTTTCAACAAAAACTTCATATTTCGCTGAAGCTATTCTTACTTTTATTTCTATAATATTATTATTTGTTATTCTATTTTATTTTTATTTTTCAAGATTCACCTACTTTAACTCCTTTCTGTATATTATCTTGTAACTAATATTAGTATGAATATTTTCCTTAATATGTATGCTATATGTTTGTACTTTCATCTGCATATATGGATGATTATACATAATATTTTATACTTAATATAATAAAATTATGAATCTCGACTACCATAATACGGGAATTTGCCTAGCTTGGTAGTCGAAAAACCATGTAAAACAAACCTATAACAAACAAAATAAATAAAGAAAAAAAAATCTTTAGTAAACCTCCTTTCCCACAATGGAAAAATGCTTTCTTGTCTTCTACAACAATGAATTGTAATCCAAACTCAAAATTTACAAATTTATGACAAATATATCAAAATCAGTGTTACATTTTCTTTCGCCAGTAAAATTTCAAAAGGGTATATTAATAATAACTAAGCAAATCGACTTAACTTGTTCTACTTTAAAATTAATGGACATGATAATGCGCATCCCATGACCATCCCTTGCAGGATTGATAACATTACAGCGCACCACGGCAACGGTTCCGGCCCGCTCCCCCACTAGAACAGAACAGAACGGACAGCAGAATGAGAGACGTTTTGTCCTTAGCGCCGTGATTTATCACCCCGGCCGCCGGCTCCATTGTTGGTCACGTGTGAACCTAATGGCGATATCACGCCGACGGCCCCCGTAATTCCAATAATTGTTCCCGATTTCTCTCCACTCATCCTGTATACAAATAGTAATCCCTTCGAGTGGCGGTGACTGGTGCAAATTCTAAGGGAGTCAATGACGATAGCAATACAGTGGTAATCCCCGACTTACTGACTTGTGCAAGGTAAACATATGCACTTAACTACACTGATAATGCATCAAGTATGTTAGTGTTAATAATTTCAGTGACTTGTGCCATAGTTGTCATCGACACATTTAAGATGGCTCCCTTTAGAAGCTATCCATTGAAGATTATTTACTTTAGAAAAAGTCATCTGCTAAAGATTGTTAAATTTTGAAAACTCTTCATCAATTGAAGATTTGGCGAAAAGTTTGAGAAGAAAAATGTTTTTGAAAAAGTCATCCATTGAATTTTGTTAGGTGAGCACCGACAAATAATTAAAAAAAAAGTTGAATCTAAGAGTAGGTTCTGTTATCAATATAACTTTTACAATTAATTTTATCAAGGCTTCATTATTCCAACGTGAATATTTTATTACTTTATAGTAGAATAACCATAACAAGTATTTGAAGCAGCAAATGATGTATTTGATATTTTGAAGTAATTGATCACCTCTCTAATAATGATAATAATTGGATAATTTGTAGAGCGCCGTTTTTGTGAGAAATCCACTCAAGGGCCTACAATATTTTGGCCTATTGTTATTTTTGTCATTGCTTGTTTGTTTCTTTTGTTATTTTTATTCATGTTAATTATCCTGACGATAACCATCGATTTTGAAACATGTAATAGTATCACACTGATTATAGTGGTTTTCACAAAGTAATTTGTTCCATTTAAATAAATATGTGTAAATATCACACAAACGCTTTGTAGAACATTTAATAATATTACTATTGCATGAAGAACACAGCAAATTCGTACTACTGAATTGGCTCTGGTCTAAACTTCGTGTCAATTAAAACTAAATATTCTTTTGGGCAAATTAATTATTTGTATCAGGCTTTACCTATATTTAATAGTCCTTCAGAACAAATCAAGTCATCCAATTCCCTATGTAGTTTTAAATTGATTGTTAAATTATTTTTGTTAGCCGAGGAATGCCAACATGTCTTTCATCTCCGTCCTTTCTACATTAATAGGTTGTATTTAGAATATTTATTTTGTTTTATTTTTCACTTTGTCCATTTTAAAATTAATATCATAAATTTTCTTTAATCTTTTCATCTTTGTTTTTTTAAATTTATAGTTGCATATACGTTATTTAAAATCAAATATCAACACACGGTCACCCAACATGATTACTCCAATATAATGTATTAGTTACCCATTAATTACCTACAAGAAATATTAAGGTAAAAATCCTCTCTTCTGAAAAGTTGTTAAAAAGCACCTTGACTTAATATATCGGTAAAAATCAGAATTGCCATAGTAAAAGGCCACCACTCAGAATGGAAACGCTGCTTGAAATGCCTTGATCCTCTCAAAACCCTCAGAACCTCTTGGCTTACCAGAAGAAATGCCATTCCAATTGGGCCACTCACTGCCACCAATTATTTAAACCTCATATTTGTCAATCTCATTTTTCAAACTTCAGAGTTATCCATATTTTCTTTCCATTTTATCGGAAGCCACCATTTTCATTGGAAACAAGTGTTTTATGAAAGTTCATATTTTTATTAGAAAAACTCTCTTTTTAACTTTTGAAGGTTATTCCCATCAAAGTAATATGTCATTGAAGAAGAAGATAACAATAATAATCAAATTTTTTTAAATATGAAAATAAACAAGACACAGAAAAAATAATAAAAGATAACGGTCGCAACTAGAACTCGAACCCAGAACCTTACGTCTTACATACACCTCTACCAATTGGACTACTGCGATCTTATATGAGACTGTCGTAATTGTTAACTTCATATTTCAAATTTCAGAATTAACAATATTATCTTCGACTAATGTTTTTTTCCATATTATTGGCAGCTAACTTTATTATTGGAAACAAGTATTCGAAGAATGTATTTGTTACTTAGATAGTGTCTCGGATAATAGTGTCAGTGATGTTCTGAGTTCGAGTCCCAGTTGCGACCGTTATCTTTTATTATTTTTCTGTGTCTTGTTTATTTTCATATTTAAAAAAATTAGATTATTATTGTTATCTACTTCTTCAATGATATATTTTATGAAAGTGTTTGTTACCTAGATAGTGTCTCCGATAAATATATACGATTTTACTTGTATGGAACATCTATTGACTTTTTTGTGAAACTCTAAATGAAGATTTTATTTTTATTAGAACAACTGTTTTTTATAACTTTTGAAGGTTATTCCCATCAATGTAATATAACATTAAGGGTTATAAAAAGAGAGATTTTATAATAAAAATTGACTTATTAATTCTTCACTTCCGCTAAGCAAACTGAGTTCAATTTATAAAATGTGTTTGCAGTGCGGTGTTGTTTATTGTTTGCTTTATCCGTGTGAATTAATTCTCGCTCAAATAAATGACTCCCCACGGACCCCATGAAAACATAAATAAACATACAAGTATCTCTAATAAGAGGGTGGCCCCGCTCGCCTTTCGCCACATTTGACTCCGTAAATATGTTCCAGGGTTTAAATGTTAAATCATAATTGAATAACATTATAAGTGCGAGGGTCGCGGTTGATCGCACAGATCGCATGTGTCGCACGGGTCGCGTGGATCGCGTGGATCGCATGCATATCGGGTTACCATGCCGCGTGGCTTGCTTCATGGGAACGCTGAGAGACAATGGTCAGCTTGATTGCGCAAGAGGTATACGCAAGCCAAAAATCATATGTTCTTCTCTCCTTACTAATAAACGTGTTTCAAATTTGATTAGTTAGGCTTTAAACGACGTCTAGAAACGGTCGATTTTGGTGGAAAGGTGTTTTTTTTATTTTTGTAAAAAATGAATATTACGATTCATACTAATATTGAGCATGGTCCTACCGCTGAGAGCTGCGTTGTAGTGTTGTATCACGCTTTATTTTATTTTGTGTGCGCATACTGCACCAGATACTTATCTGCCCGAAGTCAGTGGGACCATGGTAGATCTGACAAGAGGTATGTTGTGCGGCTAAAGTTTGTTTTTGTTTTTGTTATGTTTATTTAGATGTATGCACATTTTTTCATACATCTAGTAAGAAAATACGATAATACAATTTAATTAATACAGTTTAAAAAATACAAATTAAAAAATACAATTTAAGAGATTAATTTAAGAAATACAGTTAACTACAATTTAAGAAATACAGTATAATATTTGTAATCTAATCAAAGATTGTTTTTAACATATATAGCACATGTCCTACGAAAAGTGCTAAGGTTTGAGGCATCCTTAACGGCATTCGGTAGGTTATTATACAGTTTTTGTCCTTTATAAAACACGCTATTTTGGGTGCACGAAATCTTAGTTTTGGGAAGCCTAAAATCTCTGCATCTTCTCGTAGGATAATTATGAACATTTTCGTGATGAGAAGAGGATGAGAAGAGGATTTTTTTTTACATTAGCTTCACACAAGAAGTCGTTCGGAAATTAATTCCTCTTAGGGCCAATATCATCTTTGGGATGCTGGATGGAGGGACTTTATAGAAAAGAAAGGTGAAGAAATTCTGGGAAGGAAAACGATACGAGGGGTGAGTAGGAATCTGGGGGTCAGTGTGTCCAGGAGTAACAGACATATGAAACCAACCCTCACACTGCAGTGATAGGCGATGTTCCGAGAGAGTCCTGCTGAAGAGAAAAAAAGGTCTCCATCAACCAGTCTCTCCCTATCTGGCCCGCCACGCAGTTGATGGGTAGACTAATCCGCCGCTAAGACCGGGACATACGTTATTCATCAAACATGCCGAACTACTTGGGGTGACTTTTAGGGGGTAATTTAGGTCTGGTCAATTACCACGACTAAAGACATTTCAAGCAATGTTTCGGTTCTGAAGGTGGTCTTTCAACTGGGCGATATGTAATTAAATAATCTAAAAACGTAAATGAGGAAGGGGAGATTTCACAGCGAATCTAAAAGATTCATCAGCTGTGTACCCGCTGTGACCTCTCTTTCTGAAAAATGCATCAATTATGATAAAGAGGGAGATAACACATCGAATACATAACATATTTTTCTACATATAAATAGCCCTTTGTACATAAATAGACTAGAGCACCTTACAATACTCGTTTTCACGTTAAATGAAGGACTAATCGTTCCCAAGTATTTAAACAAATATGGACAAAGAACGCTGGACTACATGATTCCAAATTGCTTAAATATGTTACCTGCAGCAATTAAAAAATGTACAAACGCAAAAACAAATATCATGTTAAAAAATTGGCTCGCTGAAAGATATAATTTGTATTAGATTCTAAGACAAACAATTTCTAACTTCATACACTTTTTATATATATATATTTTTTTTTATATCATGTTACACCTCTTTAGGCCATATCTCTTATGCTATGAATGTATACAATATTTTTTTTTTATGAATGTAAACAATTATTTTTTAATAGTTAATTTAATTTTTGTTATAATCCATTAAGTTAAAAGAACCCATTGACCAACTACTTAAAAGTAGTTTATTGGGATTTTTTCTCTGTTTTTGTATTATGTTTTTTATTTGATAAATATGTATTATTATTTGTTTTAAATGTTTCGATAATAAATAAATTTAAAAAAAAATAAAACTATCAGTGATATGTCTAGCCTTACCTCTGAGTGCTCCGTTGTCAACTCTCTTTCTGATAAAGGCGTCGTTTATGAGAAAGAAGGAGAGGTATAATTCGCCGTAAATGGGAAAGAAGGAGAGCTTGCAATGGGACCATCGGC
This sequence comes from Limnephilus auricula, assembly GCA_951813805.1. Classification (NCBI taxonomy): domain Eukaryota; kingdom Metazoa; phylum Arthropoda; class Insecta; order Trichoptera; family Limnephilidae; genus Limnephilus; species Limnephilus auricula. The sequence continues at coordinate 37,793,983 of OX638391.1, forward strand.
GGTAAGCCCATATTTGTATGTCCATAAAGGCGAGGGTGTCAAAATACACAGAGACGCGTGTGTTTGCATTTGTGGTGAGAAAAGAACAACGGTTTGGTCGTATTTAAATGCATTTAACTGTATATTGGGTTGCGGACAAGCAAAGTAAACTTTACAATCACCATTGATAATATCGATTACTTTTGGTATAAGTATAAACAAACCAGTCAAACGGATGTTCATGAGAAAGATGAAATGTTAAATATGAAAAATAATTTACATAAAGGAACATTAATATTAATATTTCGAATAAAATTATAAAAGATTTCAGGAAACTAGTGAATCTACATACACCACATATAGAACACAAACTGAAAAATGGTTTTACGATCTGATCGATGAATCGTTTAGTTTCAATATCCTCCCTAATGATTTTTTGTTGAAAATGAGTTGTGAATGCCATATTTTGTATTTTCTAACCAGGAAAGTGATGCTGTCCTTATTATTTCCAAATTTCTCCTAGTTTTTATTATAACCCATGTTTAAATATCGCATGAGTTTCAAAATACTTCGTAATTGAGACAACGAATCAGAAGTCAGCATTTCGACAAATTCGAAATGGTCACCAGTTTCTTTCCATACAAATTTTAGTCTTAAGGTTGATTAACTTGCTTATTCTACTAACTTCTCAACAAAATCGTGTCTAATAATATTATAATAGTGGTGAATGCCATTTCTGTGTATTCTAACCAGGAATGATTATTATTTCCAAATTACTCCCAGTTTTTCATAAATCGTGTTTAAATATCGACCTGAGTTCCAAAATACTCCGTAATTGAGACAGCCAATCAGAAGTCAACATTTCAACAAATTCAAAATGGTCACCAGTTTCTTTACATACAAATTTTGGTCAACCGGTTGATTTTTGTATTGCTTATTCTATTAATTACTCAACAAAATCGTGTCTAATAATCTAATAATAGTGGTTGAATACCTTTCTGGTAAATCAAGGAAGCTAATGCCAAAACCAAAAAACGGAGATCAACAATTTATAATGACCAAAAAGTATGTAATTTTCTGAAAGTTTTAACTCAAATTTATCGAAGTTTCCAATGGTGTCTCATTTTCGTTTAAATATTATTGACCATAATATATTTTTATAAAATTGTATTTACAATATTTTTTCAAAATAAAATAAAGGATGCCAACAATTTGTATCAGAAATTGGGGCATCGAAAGAAACAATTGGAAAAACCTTAGTTTATACAAAAAATCGACAAAATCTCCAAAAATTTTCCAGAAATTACACCACAAGAAACTTCTCATTTGAGTTTATGCGAAGCCGAAGAACATTATATGGGTCTAATAATATAATGCCTATTAAGTTTTTTTAAATAATGCTCCGTTACCGTACATAAATATACCGTCTAACTAATATTTCTAATCTTAACTACTATTCTATTTTTATTAAATATAAATGAAAAAAAAACTTTTCTAATAAGTAGCGTATTTTTATTTCTCTAATATAATATTTTTTATATGATTTCAACCTTTTTACTTTCCTGCAATGGCCAAAAAAGCACAGAAATAAAAAAAATGTGTCTTCCAAAACCCTCTGTATTTAACTTGATGAGTTCCAAAATCCTCCGTGATTGAAAATTAAAATTCAATTTTAAAATATAATAAATGGAAAATAACGTCTAACTAAAAACAACTCCATATTTAATATTGATATACTGTCGTAATAAATTCTCGAGTATTTAGAACTCAAATATTTTTTTAAAGTTTGTCATTATTTAAAAAAAATCTGAAATGATTTATATTAAAGTTTTAAAAAAACCTTGCAAAGTATCCTCTATTTTTTATACCGAAACCAAACACTTAAAACTCATAAAAAAACCTTAAAAAGACGCGCGGTAAGAACCGAATAAAAGAAACTGATCAATTCCTCAACTAATTTATGTGACTTTGGGGCTTTGGTAAATTAGTCAACCCGTGCATTAATTAACTCAATTAAAAATGCATTTGTAACACTGACTACCTGGTAATACCCAGATAACTTCATCTTTAAAGAATTCCAAAGTGATTCACCTACCTTCCAGTGCGCCGGGTTTTTCCTTTGAAACAAAAAAAATATTTTTAGTCTTAAAAAAAAAAAGTTATAGGTAGATTACACCGGTTGAGATTAGAATATATCTACTCGAGAGTAGATCTGGGATAATCGCAGCGGAGGGAGCATTATTTAATGGAAGGGAGGAGACAGAATCGGGTATTGGTGTGAGGAGGAACCGCCCACCAAACTAGTGCTTATTGGATCTTCACCCCTAAACATTTATCCTTGCAAATTCTAAGCGTCTACCCTATAAATAAACTACTCAGAAAAGCCCTTATATTTAGATAGGATATCATTTTGTAAAGAATAATAAACTTGAGTTTAAAATATTATGACTTAAAAAATATATATCTTACTTAGATATGAAATTAAACAAAATTTTCACTTTGTTCCACTTGTTTATTTCCACCAGGACCGGTTTCGTCCTACTACGGACATTTTCAGACTGGTCTTACTAATTTGTATGGATGTATGTGTGTTTGTTACTCTTTCATAAACGACTGAATGGATTTTAATGAAACTTTACAATATTATAGCTCATACATAATAATAACATATAGCCTATCTTACTAATATTAAAAACGCAAAATTTTTTATGGATGTATGTGTGTTTGTTATTCTTTCACGCAAAAACTTCTGAATGGATTTTAACGAAACTTTACTATAATACAGCTCATACATAAGAATAACATATAAGCTTTAATTTATGAAGCTATACAGCGATTTTCAATACATTTAAAAAAAATTGTTTAATAGAAAATGTTAAAATTTGAGATTGACCTGATTGATTGAGATTGCAAATGTTAAATCAAAAAATCTATTTAAAAAAAAAATTAATTAGTGAATTCTCGCCTAATACTTAAATCGTACCAAGAATTATAGATATTTTAAAAAAATAGTTTAAGAAATTTGGTATAAACATAGATGGGACCTAGAAAAAGAAAATAGACTACACGAAGTATTAATCCTGCTCAGACGAAGTCGCGGGCAGAAGCTAGTGTAAAATGTTTTTATAATCTTTGCACCCTTTTTATTGAACTCTCTTTTAAACCAGTGTTCTTGTATAAAAATAATTTTATGTTAATTGTAAAAGTATGACTTTGATGAATAATGAATTGTAAATATTTTTATTATATTATTATCACAAAAAAATATGTAAAACATAAACATAATGTATAATTGGAGAAGAAGATAACAGTAATAATCTAAATTAAAATATTAAAATGAACAAGACACAGAAAAAAAAAAGATAGTGGTCGCAACTGGGACTCGAACCCAGAACTTCTCGTCTTACCAGGATGGGGCTTTAACGAATCTAGCCTTTGGCACTTATTGTCATGTTCATTTTCATAATTTAATTTAGATTATTATTGTTGTCTTCTTCTTCAATGATATATTACATTGATGGGAATAACCTTCAAAAAGTTATAAAAAGAGAGTTTTTCTTACAAAAATTGAAAATAAATATAATACTTTAATGCGTAAATGGCAAAAGGTATTTTGTCACGAATTACTTAAACAGCGCCATCTATGAAATAACGGATTATGAACACTCTTTAGTTTACCTTTTTTAATCAAAGTTATAAGAAATTCCAAAATTAAAAAAAAAAATCATAATCATTCCACACGAAAAATTGATGTTTTCAAATGTCATTTCAAATGAAAATATTTATTTTAGGTGGCGATAAACTCAGTAGCGGACTTTCCAAAGGATATGGCACACCCAGTTTAACAGATTCACTGCGCAATCCCAAATGTCCAGGTTAGTCATTTACTTTTTAATATTCTGTCACCATACACCTTGTGTATTCTGTCACCATATACCTTGTATATTCTGTCACCATATACCTTGTATATTCTGTCACCATATACCTTGTATATTCTGTCACCATATACCTTGTATATTCTGTCACCATATACCTTGTATATTCTGTCACCGTAGACCTATACATTCCTGAAGCTTGCAGAGAAGATCACAAGATATTATTTGAGGACATGTTTCGTGATCCAAATATTTGTCCGATCAGGCGTCAATTTTCCAAATCATAACTCCGTATACGTTTCAAAAGGATTCACAGCATTCACATTGTAGGGGGGGGGGGGGGAGGTAGATCCTGGGGAAAGGGCAGGGGGTGGGGGATTGGACAATTTATTAGAAAGTTTTGTTGGGACTTTTACTTACCACAACTTATTATTTACATTTGTTTTGTTAGTTTGTTTACGGTTTTTTTTTTTTAATATTTTTTTTTTGAATTGCGATTTTGTTTTCGTGAATGAATGCATATCATAGAAGTGGAAATTACCCCTCTTCCCGACGCCCGACTGAGATGATATATTCGTTGTCGATGACAATGCATTCTACCACAAAACGGGTGGTAGAATGCAAATAGTTCTTTTGTGGTCATCGACACACAAGCATTTCTTAGAAACTGGCTACTAGCCAGCCCAAGAGAGCACAACGATGTATTATAGTAAAAAAAAACGTTGTTTTTATTTTCGGTTACTTTTATTTTATTTCATACAGTGAATAAATATTTTTATAACAGTTATATAAATATTTTAAATAATACGTAAAGTAAATTAAATAGGGAATGTGAGGGATGTGTATAGGGAGTATAAGTGGTTAGACTATGTAATGTGTGGTATTATGATAGAGATATAACTATTTAACTATACTATACTAACTAAATCCTATTAAGTCATCTTTTAAATAAGACAAAGTGCCCAACTAGCAACACAATGTACAAAATGTACCCAATTATAGGACAATAATACACTGTCATATTTATTCAGACTAAGAAAGTCTAGTGTCAAAGGCTAAATGTTCGTTTCGCTTGGTGCCCGGGAATAAAGGGAGTCTCCCTCGCGGCCCTAACTTCCTCAGGGGGTTGTGGGGGAGTGGGGTGGGGTGGGAGTACAATTTGCTTTCATCCTATTCCGGCTTTCAGGCCCAAGTCTTAAGGATGATCTGGTCTGACGTCATTTATCACGATCCCCTGGTGGTGACGTCACGCGGGCGAGATAAGTTGTACACATTACTCCTCCCCTTTCTGCGCTCCTAATTGTTATAATAAAAATTAATATTTGTTAATTATTACTGATTAACTACTTCGTAATTAAGCGAATTTAGTGATTAAGTAGGTAATATAAATGTCTAAAGAATAGTACACCATTAGTAGTTAAAACAAAAAATAGCCACAGCAAATCTTATCTAAGGAATTATCGGAAAAAATGACTTACTAGTTAGTATATTAAAAACATCGTCGCAGAAGTGTCTGAAAAATCTTACCCAAACCATAAAGTAGTACCATAGAATTCGATGAAAAGTTATCGAAAACATAATCCCCCCCCCCCCCGCGCAGGATCTCTTAGTGAGGAGAACTACGAAAATATTTTACATCTTTTTTATATTTAAATGTAAAAATATATACACATATGTTTCTAGCCAACTATCGTATTTTGTGACTACACAGTAAAATATATTTTGTGAAATTATGGTTCGACAGATTATTCATCTATTTACAGCACAATAATTCTTATTTTAAAAATCTTAACATGTGAATACGTAGTTACCTGTAGTAACCCGTTAAAAAGTTTTGAAGTTACATATTTAATGAGTGATTAAATTAATCCCCCCCCCCCCCGCATTTGGCGCATCACTGGCACTTCAAAATACTGACTGAAATATTTCATGCACTGGCTATGAGAGGAAGAGAGAAAGAAAAGAGAAGGAGTGCGCGCGCACTGCTCTCTCTTGCTTCTACAGTGAGCCCGTTCGCCTCGCAACGCATTTCACTTTTCGTTACACATTCGCCAGTTTACCCCTCAAGTCAAGCGTGCGTAAAGAAGTATTTACTTCAAAAATTGTAATAATAAACTGTAACTATCCGAAATCTCGATATGGAAAATTGTTAAAGTATGTTTTATACATCGAATTTGTTATCTACAATAAAAATGTCAATATTATTGGTATACTTGTTTGCTAAACTGTGTAGGCGAGAATTTACGAGTTTGCTACGTAATTTATTTGTGAATGTTGATATTGGAATAGGTACTTATTCCTATTGAATCCAGTAAAATACTCTTAAATTGACTGCACTCAGGAGTTTGTACATTAGTGTGGATTGCAAATGGTTGGAGCCAGACGAAACGTGGACCCCATGCTTTATTGAAAATAGAGCTAAATTGTGCTAGGAATGGGTTGGGCTACAACTAAATATTGCTCTTCATAAGTGACGTTATGGGACTTTAAAAATATATATTTTTAAGACACGTGTTCTGAATTATGACCTTTCACGCGATCCTAATGTACGGAAAAAGAATTACCCAATTAAGAAGATATTTCAGGCCCAATAAGTTTTAAGGTTAGGTTAGGAGTTGATATTATTTGATCTTCTTCGCTGATCACAAGTCAAAAGTGACTAGTGGATGCTCAACTGACTATATTTGACGACAGAAACCATTTTAAAATCTCAATATTAGGCTGACCGTTTAAATGATTTCCACACTAAAGATGATCCACTAGTCCTTGACTCATTCGGAATCGGGCGGAGCGAACGATTTTTGGGCGTTTGCCAATAAAAACCCTAATCTCTAGCAAACAACAGTGTTTTGTTATTCCGCAACTATATTTTTAAAGATCGAAGCGCCGCGTAGACTAAGGCATGTCCGTTGGCCCCGGGCTCTGGACGTAGACTGAGCGACGGGCTAAAAGCCTTCTGTACATGGCATAAGGATGAAATTCGCACTTACAAATTCGTTGGGTACCGCCTATTTTTTTCACTGAAAAGAAACGTCGCCAAATTCACGTTTTATTTTATTTTGTGAAGTTCAGATACAAATATTAAAATGTTTTCCGATCACCCTATAAGAAACTTCATTAGCTACGTTATTCAATAAAACAACACCAGAAAAAGGATTTGTAAGTAGGAGATTTTTCACTTTTAACCATTTTTATAGGTCTGACGCATAATTTTTTCTAAGCTTATTGAAAAGCTTATCAAAAAAAAACTCGATCACTTCAAAGATTTCACAAAATTTTATACTATTTTGCATTTTTCCGCATGTCTTCACCTTAATTTAAATATTTTATTGTAGCGATAGTTTTATGCATATCAGTACAAAATACAGAGGAAAATTCCACACATTTTATCTGCCTGTTTCTGCTTCTTGTAATATTGCGGTTGTAATACTAATACCAGCAACAACATTGCGAAGATTCCATACAACTGCTGTATTTTTCCTGTAACAATAGAGACGTCTTAGTTAACATGTACAACTTGCAACATTCTTTAAGCGGCTTGAACTAATGTATGCTGCCGTGTGTGGTATCAAAACACTTAAGTCTAAGAGGCAGAAAACCTCAGGAAGGGGGCGCTAAATTACCATGTTCTCCATACAATTTTCTTGTAATTATCCTAGTAGCCCCTGGCCCGCTGCATTAATATATCGGGGTTTCAACACGTTCCGTGCAAGTATTCTGTGTGAAACGCCTTGTTAATTTGTAAATTTACTAAGAAAAATTCACCACAAACAATTCCGCGTTTGATTTATGATAAGATTTTTATTTATTCAGGCATTTCTTCGCCTCGTTCAAACATTCATAACACCCCGTGGGCTACCATCAAATATAGGTTAGAACAAACCTATAATCTATTTCTGTAATCTTAAACCAGAAATATGTCAGTTGTTGTTGACGCAACTACATACATCTCTCTTCCTATCACCTATCCAAGTACCTATCTTTATCTGACAGTGTTTGGCAATTTATCTACATGTGATATTTGCAACAACAAATCATAGATCAATAGGGGTCCCTCCTCAGTGTTTGCAATTTAAAATTTCCTATGTGTGATTGTCAGTATCCCTCAAGGCCAAAGAACGATTCAAGGGTTTATTAGGGCCTCCCAAGTAAAATTGCCTCCTGAGTGGAGTTCATGTTTTAAAAAAATTGGAGCGTATTTTGTGCTATATATATTTTTCTTGATTTGAGCTTAAAATTGACAAAAATATTTACAACTCCCTAGTTGTTAATTTTCTTATAAAATATATTAAAGCTTAGCAGGGCTCCAAAAGTTTTTTTTCGCCAATTTAATTACATTAATTGGAAAAATTGGAAATGGAGGTTTTTTTAATTTTTTTTTTTACTATTTATGTTAATTTGATTCCACAGTTTCCCCATTGCACCAGCAATTTCCAGATGCCGTGTATGTATTTTTCTTCTATAGCATTAATCTATAATAATATAATCTACAAGAGCTAAACTTAAAACTCACCTTTTTAGACAGTCGTACCCATAAAGCCAAAAACAAAAACCTTCACTTTCACCTTCTCAGCCCGCGACACAGTAAATAACTAATTGCATAAAAATGTTAACAAATTCTTAATGGTAAATTATTTGTACATCTAATTTCATTCAAATCCCCCAGTCCTAATGAGTCCTAAATTCACAAGTCTTTCGAAATAACTTCAATTTATTAACTCCATTTTTGGCAGTAATCTTCTTATAAATGTAATATGAAAAATGATGGTGTAGCAAATGTAAAGTTATGCAATGTCCAGTGTTTTAATATAGCGTCCTCCGCGTACAAAGTCGTATCTCCTCCAAGCATACACTTTCTAATTAAAGTGTGTTTATCGGAAGTGACCTGCCAGGTAAGTATGTTCTCTGTGTCCATTTGTAAATAATAGTTCTAGGTAGAGCCTAAGAAGTCATAATAAGATGTACAGCGCCCTTGAGGTGATTTCTCACAAAAACGGCGCTCTACAAATTATCCAATTATTATTATTATTATTAATCCTTCCAACAAAGTTCATTCAAGTGCGCTACAAAATAATCCCACATACCTTATGTAGTGTTTATTGATTCGAGTCATCCAGCGGTTAAAGCGATCCGCATCCCTCGCGTCAGATGAAACCCGATAGCGTCAGAGTTGACATGTCCCGATAATGATCTCTTCATTTTCCGATTAGTTGGCTTCGAGAGCCCTTATTGTTGGTGTTACCTACCTTGGGATAAAGGACGAGTGGATAATTGAAATAAATCCTTTATTAGCTTTGGGGGTTACATCACACAAGAAGAGATATTGACTAGCGGCTGAGAATTAGTTCCAAAATGCTTGCAACTGTAGGGAGGTTCCGACGAGAAAAATCTATTATTCCCCATATCAATTTTTTTAAACTATAAATGTGATATCGATGAATTTCATTCAAAACTTGCTTTCAAAAAAGCAAATTAGATTGCTCACTATAAATCAAATATTATTTACTCATATCTGTGTTTTGCATATTAAATATTATGTTATAAAACAGGGAGTCATAACGGTCCAGTACATTAGTATGACATTTTGAAATATCCCACCAGCACACAGAAAACACCAAAATATTGTTAATAATTTTTTTCTGCATTATTTTTACGTAAATTGAGAGATAAAAAATGTTTCATGATAGATTCATTAGATTCTAGTAGTATAATTTTTGACAAGAACTTTTTCATTTCTATCGCAATTAATACAACAAATGATAAATGTAGTTATTTCTTTTCATTGATGCGAATAGATTTCTTTTTTTAAATTGCATGGTTTATAATATTATAAACGTTATTTAAATCTTAATCGCGATTTTTACCTTTTTACACTAGTTTATCGTAGAAGTCGGGAAAAAATAGAATAATACATGTGAGATGATGTATGAATGTGAACGAACCAAATAGTGTGTGTGGAGTCAGAGTTGTGTGGAGGTCTATCCTCTCTGCCAAATAACCCTTTTTAGCACACTTTTTCTTAAAATCAAATCACAGCTTTTTATTGAATTTTATCATTGAAGAAAAAGATTACACTTATAATCTAAACAAAATATGAAAAATAAAAAATATGAAAATATGAAAAAGAACAAGACACAGAAAAAATAAAAGATACGGTCAACTGGGACTCGAACCCAGAACCTCTAATAATAATAATAATATTTGGATGACTTGCATAGCGTCGTTTTTGTGATAAATCACCTCAAGGGCGGTGTACAAATTTCAGTATATTTCTACAATCTTACTTCTAACTATACACTAGACAAACATAAAGTCTTACCGGGACGAACGCCTCTACCAATTCGGCTATTGAGACCTCTTATTTAAACGTCATATTTGTCAATAACAATTTTCTTATTGAATTGGTTAACATGTTATAAATTATTGAAACAAAGTATTCTAGAGCTCTTTGACGGTATTTATTTAGGAATCTGGTAATTTCAAAAGTCCATTTACATAGTTTGTATGTCTGTACTGTACGAGCATTTAGGCTAGGTTGAATTGTAGCAATGAAATAGACTATCGGGTGAAAAGCTTGCTGGCTATTATAGGTGAGCAAGTTTACTGCTTGCGCACGGCCGGTAAACAGTACAAAGGAGCGAGAGAGAAAAGAGCAGCCCCACGCGCCACGCGCCACGGCCCCGTGCACGCCACGCGCCCCGCGACATCTACCCATAAAAATGATTTGCGTTCATAATGCCGACGTAAGAGATCATTATTTGTTACTGCTGCTGCCGCGATTTAAAGAATAAATGTATCAATGGACTCTTCACATGTTTATTGTGCGAAGTATCGGGTGGAGCGAATTCCCGATGAAGTGATCTTTGTTTGGGGCGCGTGGCTGATTGGTCCTGCCGGCTCGTTAATGAAAGGTACAAGTACAAACCAAAATTGTGCACTTTTTTAAGGACCTTTCGTTTTATTTATGTAGCGAAGAAATCGCTTTTCAGAAAAAGTAGTTTTTTTACATTAACTCCATGCAGGAAGTCCTGAGGAAAATCATTTCTCTAGGGCCATTGCCATCTTTGGTGATGCTGTATGGGGGGTATTTACAATGTTTCATATCACAAATATCAACCTTATGCAAATGTTAGGCCATTACCATATTCATTCGAAATAAATACATAATATTTTTTTTGCAGCTTGTATATTAATGCTTCTTAATTTTGTCACTTTTCAGTTTGCATAAAGTAAAGTACTTCAGATCTAGAAACCAACTATTTATTCATAAATAGCGTCGATAAGTATTTTAAAATCAGTAATCTCCAACCATCAACATTTTAAAACTTTTATTTTCCTGATTAGGTAGATACTATTTATTTTAAACCTCCGAAAAAAACAAAATTTTAAACATGTCTTTTATTTTTTTATCGCTTTACACAAAATAATATAAGTATTTTCATTTATTGATCTAATTTCAAAGAAGGTATAGTGGCTGAATTGGCATCGCGCTTGGTTCCCACACATTCTTCGACTAACTAAGTCCTCCATCACGACACAAGCTACGTTTTTCCTTATTATGACGATAGTAGGAGATTTTAAAATATTGTCAGGTTATTCGTAACTTGAAACTATTTGTCTTTCATTTAAAAAAAATGTTTACGTTCTATTCAAGTTCTGTTAATGTTCCGTTAACGGCCAGCTGTTTCACATAGCGTAAATAGAATTTCACAAAACTTGGAAATGATTTTTGTGAATCGTTCAAGTTTTATGAAACATCTTGCACTGATTATTTAGAGTTCTAAAATTTCGTACCTTAATGCTTATAATTGAATAGGATTTAAAAAAAGTTAAATTGTAATATCTAATATCAATAATATATACGGGAATTATAAAATTAGTTACTAATTAACGAAAGTTTTTTTTTTTTCTAACAGTGTTATTTTTTTATTTTTTGTAGAAAACAGTTTAATTGTATGGGTTAAACATTAATTAGGAAATCGTTTGAATTCAACTATGAAAAGAACATTAGCAGCTTCATTGAAGCTTCGAGTGCGCGGGCTTCAGAAATAATTCACCTCTTTCCATAGCAACGCGTGGCGATACTTTGGAAACATTCAAACACATTCTACTTCCTATTGTACTATGAAAACATTCCGTGTGAAATAGGATTTAAAAAATATATATATATTGTACTTCAAAAAATTTCTTCTACTACTCTTGCCTTAAGGGTGAAAGTTATTGAGGCAATAAGTATTGCTGGTTAATAATAAAACTTTGAATTAAAAATGCATTTTCCTTGATGTTTGACAAGTTTAACAAATCAGAAGTAGATGGTAAATTTTCCTCTTATTCTGAAAGGAAAGTCTGCAAAATTACTCAACAAATTATTCTTTTTTTTTTTTAATTTTATTTATGCATCTTTTTACACAGCCGCTAAACTAGCAAAAGCAGTTTGTCAGCAGATCGATTTAATAATATTAATATAACACTAAAGCACACACATAACGAGAAACCACAATACATAAAATATATATAGAAGAATAAAATTTAAAGTAACTAGGAACAATACAAAAACATAAAATATATGGAGAGATAGATACAACACAGGAAACATTCTTTTATAGGTTTACACACACTCAAAGGCACACAACATGCACACACTCACATATTCATACATAAGGTTACAAACCTACAAACAATGTATGCTTAGAATTTTTTTTTTTTTTACCTCGATCCATTAATAATTTTTTCATCGTTTTTCAAGTTTTGTGGTGCAATTTGATTCGATTTTAATGTACAATGGCATCTTATTAAACATAGTAGGTACAAGATAAGTGAAAGTCTGTTTTCGATATTTATTTGTAAAGTTTGGAATGAAAATACCATCACTTTGACTAAATCTTTGGTTAGTATCCAAATTTTGCTCTTGTGGGTGGGAAAGGCGGGATTAGGAGTCGTTTTCCAAATTCTCACTTAGACAGTGACCTTCCTCTTGTTTTGAAGGTAAAGTGTGCAATATTGGAATAAAAATTCTGATTTATGTTTTAAAAAATTACGAGTGTGCTTTAGACCACACGACTGAAGTGAAACGTGTGCGCGTGCACAGCTCTCTCTTGCTCCTACAGTATGATACAGACAATAGGCCTGCACTGTGTCTTAGATATACAAAAAGTAACTTGCTATGCGAGAAAGATAAAAAGAAAATGTGTGCTCGCACTTCTCTCTCTCTTGCCCCTACAGTAATATACGAAACGTAACACTCTCTCTTTCTATCTTCACTAACTTATATCTCTCTCTCAACTTCCGTTCGACTCGCCCAATCACACTTTTCGTAACACTCTCCCCAAATCAAGAATGCGTAAAGAAGTTTAACTTCGAAAACAAATCCACGCCGCCCACCACAAACACTTTTCTTTACATAAATACATTATTTCTAAACATTGTCGAACCCATGCCAAAAAACTGGTAGTGTCCAAGGCACACTAAGATTTTGTTTATAAATTCTATTTCGTTCTTATAAATGACGGAGTATGAACATCAGAAAGAGGGGTCATAATGACCCTTCCAATAGCGAGACGATATCAAAAATGGTTATGTCGAATTCTAGATATTATATTGGTGGACTTGTTTACAAAAAAGCTAATCTTTCGTAGTCAAATAAAATATTTCCTTATACATAAATTATTAGTTTATATTCAAATAACAATCCCTTAAATGTATTCTTGCTCTATTTATATCTACAGCAACGAATAATAATACCCTATTCTCGCAAATCAATGCACAGACGCGGAGGGTAGTTTTTTCGTTGAAAATCAAAATACGCCTTAATTGTTTATATTGCCGAATTAAATCGTTCGTGTATAATTCGCCATTACTGAAGCGGGGGATGTTCCAGGGATTATGCAATTCAAGATATCCCCCATCTCGTCCTGCCATAGCCCCCCTTCCCTTTCCCCAAATCCCCCCTGTCGTGTGTACCGGAAATGGAAGTGACGTGTGGCTCCATCGTTCCACGCCGGAAATTCATAGATTAGTCATATCGCGTTCTGTAACAAAATACGGACTGCAGACGCCCAAGCATTAATTCAGCAATATACCTTATCATCTACGGCGTGACGTCTATTGGTGATTTGCATAGAGATGTTAATTAACTCAGATTTATGTGTGTTTGAATACACGGACTTAAGGTTTGATTCAAACCATAAATAATGCCAGGTTTTTTTTGCATCGACCAAATTGATTTTTGAAAAGTGTTTACATAACCTTACTAATATTATAAACGCGAAAGTTTGTATGGATGTATTTATGTTTGTTACTCTTTCACGCAAAATTTAATGAATGGATTTTAATGAAACTTTACAATAATACAGCTCATACATTAGGATAACATATAGGCTATAATTTATAAAGCTAGCTATTTATTTTCAATATATTGAAAATAATAATTATTGTTAATAGAAAACGTCAAAATTTGAGAATGACATTTTGCAAAACAATGATTGTTAAACCAAAATTCTATTTTGGAAAATATTTCAATAATTTTGGTATAAACGTAGATGGGACCTAGGAAAAGAAAATAGATTACTCGAAGTACTAATCCTACGTAGACGAAGTCGTGGGCAAAAGCTTGTATTATTATAATTGTTCAGACAGTTATTTATTTTGTTTTTGCTTCTTTTTTATCTCTAAATAATGAATTACATTTTATTGTGTTATAAAAAAAATATCGATCACGACTTATATAAAATATTTAACACCCGTTGTCTCATAATCTAAGTATATAATAATAATACTATATAGTTTAGCAAAAGGCGTGGATTTTCAAAATTAAGCAAAAAAACTCACATTTATGACATTGAGGGGGTATTTCACCTTCCTTTTAATAGCTTTTGCATAGGTTAAGATCTATTTTCAATTTACGATTTATTAATATTTACAGTCCGAGTTTAGTACTCGGTACTCGAACCTTTGAATATTAACCAAGTTTCTGTCGATTGCGATTTATTTTTGAAGTAAATGCTTCTTTACGCACACTTTACTCGGGGGGTAAGCTGGCGAATGTGTAACGGAAATTGAAATGCGTTGCGAGGCGAACGGGCTCACTGTAGAAGCAAGAGAGATCAGGCTTGAACGGGCGAGGTGAATGATAATAAATTTGAATAAATATTTGTAAAAAAATAATATATTTTATAAATATAATATATATATATTTATATATGGACATACATATAGATGGAGCTAAAGAAGTATTTACTTCGGTCGTGTGGTCTAAAGCAGTATTTTTTAAAATTATTAATATACGTTACCATTATGAATTCGTTGGATGGTGAAGGATGGTGAAATACTCCATGAGTAAAGAATCCAAACCGATAATGTTGATGGTTTTAAATTTCAGATCTGAGTTAAATGTATTGCATTAATTTTATAAATACTAGGCTAATTCAGTATTTGCCAAATACCACGGATAATTTTAGAGTGTTTTAATGTAACTTGCCAACAAAAAACACCACTATTGCAAGGGGAAAAAAAACGTAATTAAGTATATCGTAATTATGCATATAAAAAATTGTAAACCCTGTAAATGTGGTTCAAAAACTAATTATTAAAGTCATTTTAAAAAAACAACCTACATTCCCTTCTGCAACATTGTTCAAAATTTTCGAAGTTCCAAAAATTGAAGATCTCTATAAAAAAGACTCAATATTACAAATATTCAAAGATAAGACATTAAAAAATAATAAAGTTAACTCATCGTTAAGACGTAAATATAATATCCAAATTCCATTATTTTCTACTCAACAAATGCAAAATAATTATGTATACAAAGAGATAACTTACTTCAATAGCCTTCCCGAAGAAGTAAAAAAAATAAGAGATTTTGCATTATTCCAGAAAAAGATCAAACTATTCTTAAAAACTGTATGCATTAAAACCATGTAACCTTCATCCTGTAAATCAAACCATCAAATATTGTATAATGTCTTCCTTAATCTAGTCCTTAAGATATTATATTAATTATGGACTAAAAATTGTATATTCTTACATAACACCTACACCAAGCTCAAGAGCCAGTTCTCTTAATTGGTGTAGAAACCAAAAAAATGATGTTTTCACCTTTTTGTTATACCTTTTTTATTATATTTTTATTTTTATTTAGTTATTCTATTGTTAAACAATGATTAAAATGTAAAATTGTTGTGTGTAAGAGGTGAAATAAATTGAAATAAATAAATGTAAAAATAAAAATAAAAAAAATATCGTTTAACAGAGCTTAATTACAGTTTTAACACCACTATCGGTGAAAACAGGAACCTCTAATGAAAATGAACGCACACGGATATTCCTAGAAAAGCCCATTAAAAGCCGAGACCCGAACCTTTAACCCGCCTGTCACGCTTTCCCCAGTAAACCAACTTCCCCCGGGGTTTATCACAGAGGGCGGAAAACGTTTCAGGACGTATTTTGATTCAACTGTTTCCCGCTAGATGGTGACATACTTACTTCCCCAGATAAAAGGCAGTGTTTGTATAAATATTATACTTTTGGTCGATAATGTCGTCAGCTTTTTATAGATTGAAGTCTCAGTTTATGAGATTTATTTAGTTTATCAGTTTATATGAAATTAAACATTACAAAATAGGATATTCTCCGTATAGTTACACTATATAGTTCTACTCTATATATCTAAAAGATGTCGGTAAGTTATAGTGTCAGCTATTAGGCAACGTAATTAATATTTCGAAGAGAGAATACTTCCTATAATACCCGTGGCGTTATTGAGAAGGTTTTTCCAAGGATGTAGTAGATATTTGTTTGTAAGCATATTGTCATACAATTTACAAGAGTCCTTCTGAAAATAAGGCAAAGGGGCTTAGGCTCTCGGGGTGAGGTCTGTCCATGTCTTGGAGGCGGATGCGTCTGACAACCAGCTGCATGGCAGGCCGGATAGGGGGATAAAGGTTAAGGGAGTCCCTTTGACCTCTCCAGCAGGACTCTCTCGGAAAAATCTTTGCACCGCAGATGGGGCTGGATTCACCCGTCCGTCATTACTGGACACACTGAAATCCACATTAAAAAATTAACCCACCCCTCCTACCTATTTCCTTCCCAGAACTTCTTACATAATCAAATAAGTTGACAATTTGTGATTTGGGCAAGCATGACTGCACAAGTTCACAACGACTAAGTATGAACTTTATATAAAATTTATATTTTATATAAAACTGTAAATTATCAATTGGATAGCCCTGATATATTAATGTTGATTCAATTTCATGTACCTACCATTAGATCGAGGTCCTCTCACGGCCGACTTTAGACAGGCCACGCTGTTAGACTTGGCAACATTGCATTTTGTAAGTTGTGTGAACCTGTGTCATTTTTGACAAACGAAAGACTAATAATGTTTTTAAGCGTTTATAGTAGGATTTTGACCTACAAATGTATTTATATATTTTTTAATTTAAAATTATTATTCATAGTAATCGAAATAAAACAAATTGTCTTATAAAACAGAAAATTTATCTATTTTATTTTTATTTATTAAACTTAAAAACTTTCCATCTTCCGTCTAATAAAAACATGCACTTTTACATTTTGATTTACACTTTGATTATTTCTAATACTTATGGCATACCTACATAATTTTTACTTCTTTAAATATTTTTAATTTCATTTGTTGGGCCAATTGTTTTGCAGAATTTGAACAATTCTTTAAATATCGAAGTTAATTTAAAAGTTCTATCAAGGTTCTATTTTTATTTTAGTTTTGTGAAACAATTGGCAAATAATGAAACAGTATCGAACCTTGTACAGAACCTTCACAGAACTTGAAAATTAGCTTTGTAATTTGATGGATTGTTCAAACTCTGTGAAACAACCCGTCCTAAGCTTCATATATATTGGGATATCTTTATACAATTAAACAAATTAAAATACAAGTAGGTAAGTATTTGGTATTTTTTATTAATCCTTAGTCTAGTGTTTTCTTTCTGTCTTGTACGGCAGACACTAGGCGGGCGACACGGATTTGATTATTATACAAATTTACAATTTTATTCCGAGTTTGATGAAATTTTGCACACTTATATTTTTGCACACCATAATTTATAATAATATCACTTTTCAAAAACTCTTCAATCTGTTGATTTTGGCGTTTGATTACATTTTCTTGTCGCACTGAAGGATCTTGTCTTCTTTTAATCGTTTTGCTACTTAAATATTTGGGCAGATTAGGAAATATGTGTGGAATTGCTTCAGGGATTAACTTTGGACGACTTAGTTGGACTCCCATCCGCCATGTTCCATCTGCGTTCTTAAAATTTTCTAGTCTAATCACTTCACTAGTATCAAAATGTTTGCTGCATACAAAGGAACCTTTTGTCGGCACCCAATTCGCTCGAGGTATCGCTTTAATCCAGGAATTTCGAAGATCACCAGCTCTGGGAAACGAGAAGGTGGTCACAGATTCATCTCCTTTTTTCAGGCTAGCGTCAGAGTTTGATTTACAACATGGCACGCAGCATCTCCTTGGCATCTAACATGAAATAAAACATAGCCTATGTTACTAAGAAATTATTCTTTAAAACTTGAAAGTTATCTTTTATAGTAATTTAGGTGAATGTTCGTTTTGGGAGTTGAGTGTGGGTACCGCCACACCGGGAACCATTTATTGGATTACCAACATCTCTGCCATATGTCGCCCAAAGTGCTTCGTTACGTTTGGTGGCTAAACAGGGGGCTCGGGTTCATGAGGTGATGTATGTCCGGACCTTAGCTCCGTATGCGTCTACCCAGCAATTGCGTAGCAGGCCGGATCGGGAGAGACTGGTTGAGTGAGACTTTTCTCCTTCGGAACATCGCCTTGCTCGCAGTGCAATTTTTTAATTTGGGATGCGTAGCTATGTTTGGTGACTTAGCAGGGTTGCCCGAGTTCACAGGGCGAGGTTTGTCTGGGACCTGACGACAAATGCGTTTGCCCACCTATTGCTTGGCGAGCCGGATCGGAAGAGACCGATTGAGGGAGACCTAATTTAGACCTCTCCAGCCAGACTCATTTGACCCATCACCTTGCATCGCAGTGGGAGAGATGGATTCGTACATTCGTCACTACTAGAAACATTGACCCCAGATTCTTTCCCACTTCTCTAACATTTTTCCTTCTCAGAACTTCCACTCCTTCCTTTCCCTTAAAATACTCTCCACACAGCATCCCCAAAGATGACGTAAAAAATAAAAGTGATAGTAAAAAAAAAAGTGGGAAGGATAGATTTATACGTCTATATGGCATTGTCGATCGGTAAGACTCTTGACTCCCAATCCGGAGGTCTCTGTAATGTGTGTTATGTTCACATTTAATTAATTCAAAATAATAAATAGTATGTTTGCGGCACGTTCCAGAGTGGAACATACTCTTAGTATAAGACCACCATTCAGAATTGAAACGTTGCTTTAAATGGCTTTAGCCGTGATTAGTGACCAGATCTTAGTAGCCAGGTACATCCCCCCCCTCCTATTCTCCATCTCCTGCCTGTCCCCACTACATTCAGCCTCACACCAACCCCGATCGGGGATACCATAGTCTCACTGAGACGGGAGCATTTGGGATTCTTGTGCGGAATTCATATTTTTTTTTAAAATAACTCCTGGACACATTGACCCCCAGATTCTTACCCACCTCTAATACCTTTTTTCTTCCGAGAATTTCCTCTCCTTCCTTTCCTAAAAAAACCCTCCACCCAGCATCCCCAAGGATGACCTAGGCCCTGAGGGTATTATTTTCATCGGGGTCTTCTGGGTGGGTCTATTATTAAAAAAAAAAGAATTTAGCGTGTTCATTGATTTCGAAATTTTACGATTTTTTTATTTTATAAAACTAAAATTGGGGCCTCAGCAGTGAGACCTATATTTACGAATGATTCCAAAAAAAAAATTATTATATCCATTTAAAAAGTACATTAAAAATATTCTTTGAATAGTTTAAAGATTGATGATACTATGAATTAAATACGGTTGCAAACAAAATCAATAAAGAACGACGTAGTTGCTACCTTTAGAGGTTATGTTGCGCCACGCGTAAACGATAGTTTGCAAAATGTAATATTATGTGTAAAAAGGTGAATAAACTTTACCTTGATGTTTTATTCAATGATGATTATAAGCTCTAAATAGAATCACAGTATTTTGTGACGTAAATCTTTACACAACGTGTATTTCGCAAAGAATCTGAAAAACAACATTAGCAATTTTGTAGGTTATGCGCTGACAATTGAGAAATGTAAATCGTTTAAACATAAAATTTATTGTAAAAAAACGAGAATAAACATTACAGTGGTGTTATTTTCAACGATGATTCAAAACAGAGTTAAGTCCGAACATAATCAGAATATTTTTTTGATCAAAAACGATGAATTTCGTAAAGAATTTGTAAAAAACAACACTGCAATTATTGGCGGTAACGCGATGACACTTGTAACGTGTAAAACGTCGTTATACATCATTTTAAATGTAATAATTACTGTAAAATGTCTTTAAACGTTACCTTGATCCTTTATTCAACAATGATTATAAATTCAGAACAGAATCGCAACATTTTTAATCAAAATTCATTATCACAATATCAACAAAGCGTACATGTCAAACGGAAAACTTGGGAAAACTGTTCGAACGAATAGAAAATTCACGACTACACGCAACGTTGCAAGAGCTTTGGGTCCTCTAGTATGTATTATTGTGACAATTATACCACAGTCTCAGGATATAACTCAGTTATAAATAGGTTGCAAACACTTGGTAACTTTTATGCTAAAATCGCCGATATTCTTAATATACCTCTTTTGAAGTATAAAGCTACACTAATTAAACATTTTAATGAGGTCACTGTATAACAGGTTTGTTTTTGCTTCCATCTTTCTTAAAGTTGTTATTAATTTATTTGTTATCTTTCAATATAATTTTCACTCATCAAAATTTAATACTGTACTATCTATGTCTGTGTATAAAAAAAAAAAAAAAAACTTATATATGTAAATGGCACTAGTGCCGTAAATTCTAAATAAATAAATAAAATAAATTCTTAATTGAATTGACGTGAACTGTTGTTTGTTCATTGGTGATCTGCAGTCGTGCTCGGGAACTATGACTGGTTACCGACATTATCGATGAATCCTATATCGATCGACCATGCTAGGAACCCTGGAGAACGCAGCTAGCAAAGGATTTAACTTTGTCGCCTATGTAGGAAACTGACACTTTGGACTGATCAACCGTCTGGACTATTTGGAATATCGTCCCTTATTACAACGACGGTCTTTCACCAGGACAATACTTACAATACTTTGACTATCTAATCAGCAAAGGGGTTTTATCTCAATAATCTAGGGTTAAGGCTCTCGACTCTCAACCCGAAGGTCCCGGGTTCGAACCAGCTTGCGCAAATAAATTTCATTGGATTAGTTTGTGTCATTTCACAATTAATTAATTAAAAATAATACATAGTATATTTGCAGCACGTTCCAGAGTGGAAGATATTAGCAGTAGCGCCCTGGTGTAAGACCACCATTCAGAATTGACACTTGGTTTGGTGACCAAATCTGAGTAGCCAGGTGCTTCCCCACCTTCTTCTTTACCACCTCCCACCCCTCCACACTACCTTGGAGCTGTTGGGACTATTGTGCGGTATCCATATGAAAAAAATGAGTAGGCACCTACCTAAAATAGTCAGAGCGGTATAAACCTTGCTTGATATGGCTTTAGCAGTCTTTGGTGATTAGACAGCTGGGTACTTCTTACACTCTCTTTTCGTCTCTTTCCCCTCCTCATTTCCTTTAGCCTCCAATATTATCGAATAATAGGGAAAGCCATAGTCCCACTAGTTCAGGAAATCTAGGAACATTTGGGACTCTTGTGTGGTAGATATTCACAAATAAAAAAAGTATAATTATTTTAATAAAATAAAATAAAAATATAGCTTAATAATACACTTATATATGTATAGTTCACAAGTCTTTCGAAATAACTTCAATTTATTAACTCCATTTTTGGCAGTAATCTTCTTATAAATGTAATATGAAAAATGATGGTGTAGCAAATGTAAAGTTATGCAATGTCCAGTGTTTTAATATAGTGTCCTCCGCGTGCAAAGTCGTATCTCCTCCAAGCATAAACTTTCTAATTAAAGTGTGTTTATCGGAAGTGACCTGCCAGGTAAGTATGTTCTCTGTGCCCATTTGTAAATAATAGTTCTAGGTAGAGCCTAAGAAGTCATAATAAAATGTACAGCGCCCTTGAGGTGATTTCTCACGAAAACGGCGCTCTACAAATTATCCAATTATTATTATTATTATTATTGTAGCATGTCAGAAAGTCGCGATTCAAATACGAAGGTACACATTTTTGTGGATAAAGCATACCTACGCGGGCATTTTGAACAAATATTAAACAGGGTTGCTGTCGCTTATATCACACCTTCTATCGCTATGAGTGCCTTTAACTATCTAACGAATAGACATTGAGGGTGTGGGGAGGCAGAGGGGGTAGATATTCTAATGAAGGGATTGCAAACTGTTGGTTAATTACTATTCCAGCAAATTTCAACTTTTTTTCAATGTTTTCAGTTACTTTCTAACGAACAAAAATACTCTGTTACATTAAATTGTACTTATCCGGCAACTATGTCGTTAGACACCATAAATAGTAGAACATTATCTTGTTAATATACAGGTCTTAATTTAAAAAAAGTGCATATATAATATATAAATAGGGGGTAATGGAGTAAGTAATGGGTAGGGTGGATAGAGTTTTTTTATTTTTTTAATCATTTAGCAAGCCAGGTGTTTTTGGAAAAAACTGCGCGAAATTAGCTTCCCGGATTTTGCTCAAATATCGTATAAAAACAAAGGATTTTTTTTTTTGTTATATATATTCATACGAAAATTATCAATTTTTTTTATTTCTCTACAAACCTGAATAGACCCTACATGAAAAAAAACAATTCTAAGGTGTTTTCGAAGAAGTAATGACATAAATACTCGTTTGAAAATGAAATGACAGTTGAAAACCGTTTGTAAAAGTGACGCCAAGTTGACCATAGATATTTATTATAAATTATTCAGATGGGTTGGCGCTATGCGGATTTTGCTATGTCAAGACCAAGAACGGCGCAAGCGATTCTGACCTTGTTCTTCATACAATTTCTTTATACATAAGGGACAAAATCGCTTCAATTTTTTTTTTAAATTTTGACCCGCGGCT
Organism: Limnephilus auricula; assembly: GCA_951813805.1. Taxonomy (NCBI): domain Eukaryota; kingdom Metazoa; phylum Arthropoda; class Insecta; order Trichoptera; family Limnephilidae; genus Limnephilus; species Limnephilus auricula. The sequence goes on from OX638391.1 coordinate 37,817,070, forward strand.
ATTGGTGGGCCAACGGCATTCGAGAGGTTAGATACAGAAAAAATAATATAATATCAAACTAAAAAATAATACTTAAAGAGATAAAAGTCCCAATAAACTACTTTTTAAATAGTTTATCTATGGGTGCTTTTAACCTTGAAAATAAAAATAAAACTTACTTTGCTTAGTTATTGAAATTCAATTTCATTGCCGGCAACCCGGGCGTTTATTAAGGTAATATAGTATTTTATAAACAATTAAGTTATCCGCCTCACTAGACGTTGTCTGTTCTGAGACGGGTAATAATTAGAACATTAAAAAAGACAAAAGGTGTATAGGAAAATAGTCAGAAAATAAACATGATAATACAAGTTGTATTAATCAAGAATAATAAATCATAATAAAAAATCAATAAGAAGAAAGAATAAATCTCTATTATTGGAAATAAAGGATGAGAAATTATTGATTAGGAAGAGATATCGAGAGGAAATATTGTACATATATGTAATATAACGGACATGTACATTTTATGCAATTTATACAATGACGTAACTATTTATGCACATTATAAATGAATAAAATATAAACCACAGATATGACAAAAATGAAAGCATATTTTTTTTATAATAGATAATGAAAGATGTTAATGATATACTGTGTTTTTATTATTTAGATTGTAGTATTGTGTATGTATCACGATGGGATGCTTAAAACGTAAGTCACATCATGGCGGGATGTGGAACTCTGCTCGACGTGCTGTGGGCGGAGACTTAATGATGGTGATGTGGTCAACTGGCGGTGAAGATCTCGGATCTTCCCGGCCTCCAGTGAGATAGTCGACACTGCGGTTAAATGGATGAAGTATTCCTCCAGGCCGACACGGAGATGAATGGATGACGAACTCCTCCAGGCCGATTCTTGACACCATGGGTGGTGGAGATGAAGGGCGGTGAATCATGAGTGTGATAGTAGTGATGAAGCTGGATGATGCGCTAGGCCGGATACGCGGGTGGATCTAGAACGGCGATGAGCGGCTATGGTTTTTCTTCACCAATGGCTAAATTATTTTTCTCTTCCACATAGTCCATCTCTTATCGGTCTAAATCCAGGTCGTTGCCACTAGCTTACCAACATGGTCAATTCAAAAATGTTGCAGACACAAAATATTATAGTATATATGTAGTATAGCGCAAATACAAAAACAATCCACCATCCATGTATTTTGTATGAGGTACTCTACACTAATTTATTGGATAACCAACACCTCCGCCGAAGATCACCCCAAGTGGTTCGCTACGTTTGGTGACTTAGCAGGGATGCCCGTATTCACGGGATGAAGTTTGAGAAAAAGTGGTGGGAGACCCTTCAACACTTTCAGGACTCTCCCGATCCATCGCCTTGCATCGCAGTGATAGGGATCGATTCATCCTAAACCTAACCTAAAAAATCCTAAAAAATCCTAAAAAATCCTAAACCATGTCAATGACTTTTTCACTAATGTCGGGAAAAAATTAGCAAACAAAATGTCCTCCCCGAATTCTAATACAAAACAGGAAAAAACACATATACTCCTTTCTAAACAATTTAAATTTCAAACGGTTACACATGACGATATTAAGAATACAATTAACTCATTAAAAGACACAAAGTCCGCCGGTATGGATGGCATCACCGTAAATTTACTCAAAACACTTGTTCACGAACTATTGGAACCTCTCACTTACATAATTAATCTCAGCATATCACAGGGAATTTTCCCTAATGAATTAAAGCAAGGGCTCGTCATACCCATATACAAAAGTGGTCTAAAAGTGGACATTAACAATTATAGGCCCATAACAATACTTAACTCACTCTCGAAAGTAGTTGAAAAAATAATTAACAAACAACTGAAAACATTTTTGGAAAGCGAGCAGCTACTCTCCGAAAATCAATTTGGTTTTCGGTCAAATAAGAGCACTGCCGATACCATTATTGCTGTTACAGACTTTCTTGTTTCAAATTTAGATAAGGGTAAAAAAAGCATTTCTATCTTCCTAGACCTCTCAAAAGCTTTTGATACCATCTCCTTTGACATCCTTATTAATAAAATAAATACCATTGGTATAAGAGGGAAAGACCTAGAATTTCTTCAAAGTTACTTAACTAATCGAACTCAAAGTGTCAAAATCGAAAACAAATTCGGCCAACCCCTCCCTATAACCTACGGAGTTCCCCAAGGAAGCGTCTTAGGCCCTACTTTGTTTCTCATATACATAAACGATCTTTGTAACCTAATGATAGATGGAAAAATTGTAAGTTTTGCTGACGATACTGTGCTACTCATTCAATCAGACACTTGGTTAGACGCATATAAAATGGCTGAGAAATCAATTAACTCTGTTAAAAAATGGCTAGATATTAATTCTCTTGCACTAAACACTACCAAAACAAAATACATTACTTTTAGTATGAATATCGTTGGCCAACCTAATCAAGATGCTGAAATAAAAGTACATGAATGTTCTTGTATTCACGATACATTCTGTCAATGTCCTTGCCTAGATCGAACGGACCATATCAAATACCTTGGTCTTACATTTGATCAATATCTTAAGTGGAATACAAATTGCCTACTTATCACGAATAAGCTTAGAAAACATGTTTATTTCTTCAAAAACATTAGAAACATACTAGATTCCAAATCTATGAAAATTGTTTATTACTCTCTTTGTCAATCAATCATTGAATATGGAATAATCGCATGGGGAGGTGCAACACTATCAGCTATAGATTCATTAACGAAGGCACAAAAATTAATTATGAAAGTTATTCTTAAAGTTCCCATAATAACAAGGTACTGTAGATATATTCAACAAATTCCATGTATTAGATATTCGACAAATTTACACAAAAACTATCTTAACTCATCTGTTTAAAAATAAAACACATACATTTTATAAAAATACCCAAAATATTGTAAACACGCGGCACAAAACCAAAGAACTCATACAAATACCTAAAACAAACACAACATTTGGTCAAAGAAATTTAAAATACATTGCTTCTAAAATATACAATAACCTACCTGACAAAACAAGACAATCGAATAATATTAAAAAATACAAAATCCTGATCAAACAATGGATCATCGAAAAAGGTCGTGCAATAATTAGTCACCTCACCCAAATATAATCGTATATCTCATTATTGTTATCACTACCTACCAACCTGAAAATTTTGTCAAATATTTTTGCTTTATTGAAAAATGTACTTTATATTATAATAAAAAAATATTTGTAAACTAGTCTGTCTCGACACAGGAGTTCCTAGTGAGACAGGCAAAGCCAAAAAAAAAGGTAAACCTTATGATATAGATTCAATAAATAAACAAACAATGCATCCATCAATCCTGGACACACTGACCCTCAGATTCCTATCCACCCTCATATATTTTTCCTTCCCAGAACTTCCTCGCTTTCCTTTTCTTAAAGAGATCCTTCGCGCTACATCCTCAAATACGATGCAGGCCCAGAGAGAAATAATTTTTTCTCAGGGGTTCGTGGGATTCGTCAGGTTAATATATGAAAGGCCTATCGCAGTCTTTTACCAACGGCATCTGTTGATGGTTTCATGGTCAATTTTGTTTTCGAGCATATATTATGAACATAGTTAAAAATATATTTTTTCGCTTGATGAATAACATCCGACTATTTTTATAAACACCTATTTGAATTTCACTTTTGTTTTCTTGGTTGAATGAATGTATGAAGGAAGCAATCTTGGAAGTGGAAATTAACCCACTTCTCGACATCCGATCAAGCAGAATCACTGTAGATAGACTCGTTGTCAATGGCAATGCATTATCCACGCACACACACGTGGACTATATGATAAATGTCGGTCATGGCAATCCACTTTGTTCAGTTGGTAAAGAGTTTGACTCCAGTTCCTGATCGTACCATTTTTCAAGTCATTTGTAAACAGATGTATTAAATTATATACTTACCCGTTTTATCCGAACTTGTAGATTTATCGCCTTCCCAAGAGGTCAGTTTCATGTAAATAGTGTCGCAATTTTATTTTTGATCAAAGAATTCTGTAGTTTTCCTCCCCTGGCCTTGCCATCAGTATGTGAGGCATGTGCGGCCGTACATAAGATGATTGTAGTGATTAGCACCACTGCCGCTAGATGGGGTGCTCACCCCGGCCTAGGAAGTGTGGTGTGGTGAGGAGGAGCGGGGGCAGGGGGGAGAGGGGTGATGATTGCTGCGATTACAGCGCCCGTCAAATGCGGGGTACGTGGCTCACTCGCGATCTCTACTGACGTCACGATGAGGAGTCATGTCTGATTTACATTCATTACCACCACTTTTTGATAATAAATTATTTTGTTTAATTCAAATATATATATTTTTTTAATAAACCCAAAAATGTAAGAAACTTCTTTCGGTAAGATAATGAAGAGCTGAAAACAGCCTTAGTACCAAACACCCTGGCGAAAACTACACTTACGAAGAGAAATGTGTTTGTCTATGTTTAGTGACTAGTTTACTGAACTGTATTTTTAAGCCCTATGTTTCTATTTTTTCCTCGCCTGTTCGCCGTTTCACTTCTTGTTCTATTCCACCCACAAGTTTAAAATTTCATTTTATGATGTGTAGTCATTTTGTAATAAAATGTGTAATGTATTTTAATAAAATCTTCAATTCCAAATGTTTTAATTTATTATAATTTTATAAGTAAAATGAGTTCTTCTAGTCCACAACGCACACCATATTATAACGAAAACGGAACGTACATATTAATTAGAGACACACGAAATGCAAAACGTTCGAATTAAAAGACTGAAGAAGAAAAAAAGAGTGTGATATAAACCGCACGACCGAAGTAAATACTTCTTTAGCTCCATCTATATGTACGACCATATATATATATATATATATATATATATATATATATATATATATATATGTTTATATGAATAAAATATATACATGTACATAGTATATACTAATTTTCTACAAATATTTATTTAAATTTATTATCATTCGCCTCGCCAGATGAAGCCGTGCGCGTCGATGTCCACTCCCCCTTCGCGCTTGGCGAGTCACTGGTATTTCAAAATACTGACTGAAATATTTCATGCACTGGCTATGAGAGGAAGAGAGAAATAAAATGTGCTCGCGTACTGCTCTCTCTTACTTCTACAGTGAGCCCGTTCGCCTCGCAACGCATTTCATTTTTCGTTACACATTCGCCAGTTTACCCCTCAAGTCAAGCGTGCGTAAAGAAGTATTTACTTCAAAAAAATTAAAATTCGAGATGATTTTTCTTCTGCGTTAAATATTTGAGGGGTGTTTTCCACGCACCGCCCATGGTATTAGCACTCTTATATCTCGGATAAGACACGGCAATCACCGGGCATTCAGGCGGCTGTCTCCCCATCGCGCCACTCGAGGACCGGCTGCGGAATTCTACATATTCCTCTCTCCCTGCAAGTTTTCTTTTCAGAGTGGAAATGTTCGCACGTCTCGCGGCTCTCTACTCTCGGGTCTTTGCACACGGCGGCTGATGCGAGGCAAGCTTATTCATGCAGTCATCCGTATTGAATATCCATGTCTTTTTATTGTGATATCTTTTGGGAAATATGTGTTTATTTGCGGATATTATTCTTGAGAGCGGATCGTATTGTCGTCAACTATGTCTCCTTTTAAATTATAATCATTTGTGAAGATTTTACATTGAACCTCTTTTAAGTTAAAGAAAATATTTCATAGTTTTTCAGATCTCATTAAATAAAAAATAAAAATAAAACTTTTTGGGTCTTGTTTATTTGTTGATAACACACCTTGGGATTGATAACAAACAAATATTAATAGTTATTATCAAACAACTATATTATGCTTATGTACGAAGCCATCTAGAATTTGTGTCAACTATGTGGTCTCCATTTTATGGATTATATGTAAACAAAATTGAATCGATTCAGAAAAAAATCATAAAATACATTTCTCGATCACGCAATGATTTGATAATTATCTGGATGCAGCAAAAATTTTTAAAATAATAAATTGAGTGTACGCAAACAATTCTTAGATACAATGTTATTATATAAAATCATGAATAACATTACTGATTGTCCTGAAATATTAAATAAAATTGATTTGCAGATACCTACACGGCACACACGTTTGTGTAATCTATAGAAAAATACTATAAAACAAATTCGAAATAAAATGCTTGTCTTATGAACGACTTGATGAACACAATCACAAACAAACAATATAGCTTATTGTGTAGGTTTAATGTATGACGCTATAGCCATTTTTCCTTTCCAGTGTCGATATGGTTTCAGTAAAAAATGTCGAATTTTAAGAATTTCGTGAAAATCGAAACCTATGCACCCTCAAATGGATTTTTGAGATAAGAATGTTATTAAGAGTTTAAAATTAAAGTTAGAAATTCTAGATTAAAAAGCTGTTCAAATTGCATGACGCCAGAGCTCAATTCAAACCGTGTAACTATTAGATGAAAAACAAGAAACACAGATGATCTTTTTAAATGATAGGTAGGTATAAAATATACGATGAACATTGAACACCTATAACAAAGATATTGTATAATGATATATCTCTCCGACTTGACCAGGCTAAGGCTCGTAAGGCTCTCGAAAGCAAATCCGAAAGTACAGGCTTCATCTTCCCCTTCTCCTTCCCCTCCCGATTAGATTGAATTGAACCTCACAACATACCTTAAATTTGTGATGCCAAAGTTTCACTGGCTCCAGACAGGAGCAATTGTGACTGTTGTGCGGTATTCACATAAAAAAACTCAATAAAAAACATCTAGTAACTCGTCATTCAATACGCCGGTCATTTTTATAACAACACATTACAAAGTCGATAAATTGCAGACGGGCGACCGCATTCACACAGGCGCAATAAAAACGGCCGCCCCCGCACCGGAGGCTCGGGGGGCCGCAAGCCGTTTCCCGGCGGCCGCCGTGCCGTGTCCGCGCGGCTCACACTTGCGTTCAGGAATTGAAAATTCTCCTTTCGGAAATAATAGGAAAACCATCCCGGTAACCGGCGTGTCCGGCCCGAGACAACCCCTTCCCCACACCCCACACGCCACCCCACCCATTCACACTGCTCGGCCCCCAACACCCACACATTCAGCCGCACTTACACATATTGTGCTAACAAAATGTACTTTCTACTGTTTATTTTAACGGTTTATTTGTTTTATTGTAATATATATATTTTAGAACATATACTTTCTTACATAATTTCGATATCGGAAATTTAAAATGCTGTGAAAAACAATAAATCCAAAATTAGTTAAATATGTCATTTTTTTTAGATCTCTTTCGATCTGCGTCGTCGAAATGTTTGTAGGAAAATAAATGCGTCTTTTACGACGTGCATTTTTTTTAAATGTATTTTATTTGAAAAATTATAACTAAATTACTGTTATTTAAGCAATTAACCAAAATGTTAGGTGTTCTTAAAGATCTATTAAGTAGTACTTTATAATAGAAATTCACAAATAATGTTTTTCAAAAACAGAAAATAATAAAAAATTAATTAATTTGTGTTATTTCACTATTTATTCATCACAAATTAAATTATATAGGTACCCACTTAGATTATTTGCGACTTATAAACCCGGAGCTAGTCAACCATTTTGAATCGAAAAGTTTCTTCAAATGGCTTTAGCCGTATTTTGTGACGAGATCTGAATATTCAGATCCTTCCCCGCCTTCCACTTCCCCGTCTCCTTCCACTCCCTACTGTATGCTTTGCAACATACCTACAAAAAACTTTGGGGATGCCACAGTCTCGCTGGCACTGCCATAATCTAAATAAACTATTGAAATCAGTTGGGAATCTTGTGTGGTACTCACTTGGTATCCACCAATTCACTATCAGGAGTACGCAGAGAAGAAGGACCGCCACACCTATCATCACCACCTCGGCCATCTTCTTGTTTCAATCAAGTTTACAAACCGTCGCAAATTTGTATACATTTGATTCACTTGATCATGCCATGTCATTCTCGAGCGTCCCCGACTTATTCTAACATTCACATCATACGTATGATGAAGTCTAATTTATAATTTTTAATAATAATGTTAATTAGAAAATTATGTATAGTGCCGTTTTTGTAAATAATCACCTCAAGGGCGCTGTATGCACATAACCATTGTACATGCTATATACTATTTTAAGTTAAATTAATTAAAAAAAACCTTATTTCGGCTGTATTTCTGTCTGTAACTCCAGTTCAATGCACTCTAGAACTTTAACTTTGAATCAAAGCTTCATTTAAACATTTGAAAGTCTTTGTTTTGAGAATTCAGACAAGCGATAAAATCTACTTATAATGTAATATTTTTTTAAATGCGATTTTTAAGTTTGAATTGATTTGTCGGGGATGCAGACTATTCCCGATTGATGAATTAAATTAAGATGAGCCATGATCCGAAAAAAAAGTAATTATTGCAATTAGTCCAATTTGACCACCAACTCTCAAACGCCGAACGATCGGAAACTAACGATCCCGGACCCTGTATACTGGCACTTGCTACTGACTAATAGTACGCAATAGTGCATCTATACTCTACACTATCCAGTGATTTTTCAAAGGTTTACGCCAGAACAAAATAAATATCTAAACAACCAATCGTAGCTTGCCCCAGCCGCTTTCCCGTCGGGAAAATGGCGTGTATTTGTTAGCGCAGTGTGAAAACCAAGATAGTTTCAGTGGAAACTCACTTCCCTAGTATAATTCCATACACTCCTATATCACAGAAAGAATATGACATGTAATACATTAAAAATAATACTAAATATATAATTTGTAATATATATAATACGTTAATACGCAATATTTCTTATTTAAATAGTTAGATTAAGTTAAATTAAAACAAATAACTTTGTTTAAAACCACTATTATATAATCACAATTACCTACATGTTACAAAACCGATGGTTTCTTCGTCAGGGTCAATAATTAATAAAAGTAGTGGTTTTAAACAAAGTTATTTGTTTTAATTTAATTCAAAATGACGCCACAAAGTGATTTTGCGAAGTTTGAAGAAATAGTTAGATTAAGCTTCATTATTACGAAAAGTGAGTATTTATGTCGGGGGAGACGAAAAAAATATGCATTTTGTGTTTTTATTTTTTTTTGATTTTTTCACTTACGTGAAGTGTTCGGCACCATGTTTGCCTAGTGAAGCGTCTTTTTTTATTTTATTATTTATTAGCAAAGTTTGTACATTATATAGGTATAAGTTATAGGTTTAGGTTTGAACATTATGTTTTACACTTCATTTCAACAATTACGGCAAGAAACCACTATTTACGTCCACAAAATAGGTTATTAGTTCTAAGTTTGGGTAAACTAAGTAATTCATGCGTATTTAGGTTGAAACATAATTTCGCAAATATCAAATCCATACAAAAGAAAGCGGAGTACTACAACTTTATCAAATTGAATTAAGCATTTAAGGTCAACAAATCAAGCTTATATTTGTGATAAAAAGAAAGAAAAAGAAACAAAGTGGAGTCATGATGCATTAATAATACCGTTTTGCATTTCCTCTGTCTGTAAAATTTGAAGTAAGTATTATTTTTCAAAAGCGATATCGTCGTGTTTGGATATAGACATATTTTTTTTTTGCAAAAATTGCATAATTCCTTATTGGAAATTAAATAAAAATTACATAAAATATATTTTCAAAATACCTTTAATAATATCTACTTTGGTACGAATATTCGGGACATACATTGACCCTTGGTGAGATTGAGTGAGATTTAATGGGATCCCCCCCCCCCCCCCCCCTTCACGTGAGATTTTTTTCTTACTCTCGAAATAAATGTTTTTCAAAATAGCCATTTTTCAGCGGGCAAAATGGGACACTTCAAAAGAAGTGAAACAATTAAAAAATTTTCATTATCTCTTTATTAATATACGTTATTTTAAAGTTGACGTGAGATTTTTATTGACCCCCCCCCCCCCCCCCTCCACGGTATAATGAGATTTGGTGATATTTTACTGGACGTCACGTAATTAATGTATGCCCCCTTAGACGAATTTATTTAACGCAGATTTTTTTGTATTTATGCTGGTCTATACAATATTTAGACAAGTAGTTTAATTCTTGTTGCATTTGAATGAAAATATGTTTCATAATTTTGTTATAGAGTGGAACATCCACTCTGCGCACACCCTTTCGGGGACACTGAGTTATATTTTGTGTAGTAGATATACCGCATTTTTCCCAAACCAACTCGCAATCTAAATGAGTGTACCGGGGGCCAATTGTCGTGGAGCTGTCATAGAATCCCTATTTACAAAACTTATAATTTCGGAGACAATTTATAAAATAAAAGAGTACTTCGAATCTAGCCGTGTATAAGGTTATGTATGTGACGATGGATGAATGTTATTATTAAATACTTTTTTTTGCGGTAGTACGAGAGTTTCGAGACTTCTAAATATGATTGTGGGTATTGTATCATTCCATAATATACAAAATACATTTCGTTCCTTGCGATATCTTATCCAAGTGAAAAAGCAATAAACGGCAGACGGCCCGAGGATAAACTCAATAAAATTTACGAGTCGATTTCGGTGACGCTCTTATTGGCACCCAGTAATATCAACGAATCAAATATTATTTATATTACGAGTCTGAAGTCTGTGCGACGGTACGATGTTTATGCAACGATTGCCATCTGAGAACTCGAAGAAAGAAAAAAACACAGAAAATAAATGAAAAATATTAGAAACAAAAAATGTATGTAAATTTCCGTTTATGAATGACATTTGATTGTTATCAGGAAGAATCCATCTAGACAGCAATGGCAGTGATGATCGTGTTCTTAGATTGGTATAGTCTTCTCTGTAAGCTTTCCAAGCAGTGGAGTGTTCTGAAAGAGTGCACTCTTCCCTTCAGGATTATTTCCGTTGCGCTGCAGTATCTCGGTAGGCGGAATGGTTGGCGATAAGCCATTTGGTGTCAGTAAGTTTTTGAATGAGTGCTTCAATTTTTTTTGTTTAAACTCGGTGATAAAGTTTCTAGATCTATATGAGCAATTAAATGCTTGTTTAAAGTCGGTGATAAGATTTCTAAACATTAAAAATCCTTGTTTAAACTCGGTGATAAGGTTTTTAGATCTAGTTGAGCAATTAAATCCTTGTTTAAAGTCGGTGATAAGATTTCTAAACAATAAAAATCCTTGTTTAAACTCGGTGATAAGGTTTTTAGATCTAGTTGAGCCTTGTTTAAAGTCGGTCATAAGATTTCAGAGCATTAGACATCCTTATTTAAACTCGTTGATACGGTTTCTAGATCTTGTAGAGCATCAAAAATCCTTGTGCTCGGTGATAACTAGATCTAGTCAAGCATTAAAATATCGTTGTTTTAGCTAGGTGATAACTAGATCTAGTCAACCTTTGAAATGCTTCTTTTCACTCGGTGATAAGGTTTCTAAATCTAGTTGAGCAATAAATATCCTTGTTTAAAGGCGGTGATAAGGTTTCTAGATCTAGTTGAGCAATGCATAGGTGGTGATAAGGTTTCTAGATCTAGTTGAGCATTAAAAAGTTCTTATTTGAACTGGGAGATTCCACTTATACGTGTATATTATTTGCAAATGGTGCATTTGCTCCAGCGCCCAACAGCTTCGTGCGTTATCCGAGTTTAATTTAAAATTAATATAGCGCAGGCGGCGCGGCGGAAATGAGCTTAGAGCGAACAGGGGCACGGAGCGGGCGCGGGGGGAACCCCGATTTAATTATGACTTCTCTCAGCACGCTCGCCCCCTTACAGCCCTCCCACACCTCCTCACACTTCTGGAATCCTGATACCAGGAGGCACCTTTTTATCGATCTCTGGTGACAATAAATTGACACTTGCAACTGGTTAATTCGGGGAAAGTGAAATCGTCATTGCTTTAAAAAATGTATGTATTGTTAAACTTAGATACATTATTTATTTAGTGAATTTACCACCTCCTTCCAGTACTGGAATCCTGGTACCAGGAAGAATTTTTTATCGATTGATTCGGCGGAGAGTGAAGTCTACCTCAAAAGTATCAAAAACATAATTTACTATAACTCTTATTACGTGTTGTAAAACGTATTTACCTGAAATTCTTCACTATCTTCGTTCTGAAATCCTGATACGTGGAGACAATTTTTCATGAATCTCATCTGACAATCGTCACTTTTATTCGGTTAATTCAACAAAAAGTCTGATTTTTAAATAAGTAAATACTCAAATGATTACATCTCTTTTTAGTTCTGGAATCCGGATATAAAGTGAGCTCAATATAATTGATCTTTTGCAATTGACCCCAAAGTGAAATCGTCGTTGCCTTAAAAACACAGGTATTATGAAAAATACTTCATCTATAAAACTCTCGGCGGATTTTTGACCTTTTTCTAGTTCTTAAATCTAGATTCCAACAATTTTTTTCTAATTAATAAACCTTTATGGGAATTGAAATTGATTCCGCGCATGGAAATTCATCTTCATCGCGGAATTACATGAATTCAACAACATACATAATATTTTTCAGAACTCATTATATGCAGTTAAGTTAAGGCATTATTCAAAAAATACAACTGATTTCCAACACCTTATTATTCTGGAACCCTGATATCTTATTATTGATCCTCTTAGGGAATTATTGTAGCATGTATTCAGTTAAGAGTTCAGTTACGAGAGGTAAAGCATAATTGAAGTCAATTACTACCTGATATGTTATCTCTTTTAAGGTACATATTTTCGTTTAATTTTCCCAACAAGTATAAAACACTCTCCTGGAATTAGTACTAAAATTCTAATACCAGAAAAGAAGTGTTAATGAAATTATTTACTGTTGTATTATTATGTACCTAACTGGCTGAAGCCCCAGGCATAGGTTTTTGAAATCAGATGAGGACAGAAGTTTTCCTTTTATTTTGAACGATAATTGTGAAAAATTTCATAAAGAAGTATCAAAACTCTGCTATAAGGGGTGGGAAAGGGGGTTAGGTTAGTTTTTTCGGAACCTCGTGAAGACAGTGGCCTTCCTCCAGTTTCGAAGGTCATTTAAAAAAAATCATTAGTTCCTGTATAAATAGTACTCTATTTTATTTACTTGATAAATTTTCAAATATCAGTATATTTAATTTCAGCCATTAAAAAATTGTCTATGTTGTCAGTTCTTGAAAAAATAAATCTTTCTTTATTTCGTTTAAACCATGTATAATATTATTTTTTACTGGATTAACTCTTGTTGTAGTAATTGTTAATGGTTATATCCACAATTTTAACATATAAATAATCGTAGAAAATGAGAACACTCATAAATCAAAGCGAAAAATATATAAATAACAAGGCGCTGAAATATAAAAAAGGTAACGGTCGTGATTGGGACTCGAACCTGGGATCCCTGGACGATTATATAAATATTCAAATAGGCTTTTAGAAAAGGTCAAAATGTGTTCCGTATTAATAAAATTGCACATGTTTGTCTGAGACACTGTTCAGTTTACAAACCAATTCTTTAGTATTGTGTGATTTTTAAAAAGATATCTAATAGTAAAAAATATGGGAAAAAACTAATTCTGAATTGAGATAAGAAAAAAATGACTTAAAAATAAGAGGTCCCAATGGCCGAGATGATAAAGATCCGAGGGTTCGAGACCCAGTTGCGACCGTTACCCTTTTATTTTTCTTTGTCTTGAAATTTTTCACATTTTCGTTTTGGTTTGTTGGTATCATTTTGGGAACCTATCTGATCGCTGCACTTTCTGTAGGCTCTATTTTAATTTAAAATTAATTTATTGTGGATCAAAGCTTCCGTCAACTTAATATTGCAACACAGAAGAATGTTAGTAAGTTCATAAATTAATTTAGATTTGTCTAAAAGCGTTTCCCCTTAACTGATTTTTCTGCAAATTCCGGAAATATGTTAACATACCAACATAATGCAAAACTTGGTTGTAAATGTGTCGTTATTAATTTGTAAAATCGCTGGAAAAAAACACCGAGCATGCGATACACAGGCTCATCACAAAATAGTGTTGCAAAAATGTTCACTCCGTTAACGAAGGTCTGAACACGGTAAATTATAATAAAAATATATAAAATTTTAAGAATCAAGGCTAGCAGTCCACTTTGTAATGCTGATACCAATATTAAAGTTTTGCAGCGAGGCACGGAACTGTCAGATGAAGGGCTGAAAACTATGGACAGATGAAAACTAGACTGAATGCTGTAGAAATGTGTATAGCACAAAAGTCCCAACTGTTCAAAACACCTGCTTTGAAAAGTCACTAAAAGTGATAAAAAAAACCGATAAATAGGTTGTACTATTTTTAAATATGTTTTTATTACTTTTAATGTATTTTAAAAGGGATGCTGATGTTGCATTAGTTGTCGTGAAATCGTTTTGAGGCTAAATTTGTGGGGAAAAATATTTTTATTTTTTTATGTTTCTCTTCTATAGAACGCTTGTGTTATTGCTTGTGCTCGCTATAGAGGAGCGAGTGTCAGAATGAAAAATATTTTGTACCCATAATTAATTTTGATTTCAGGAATTTTTAACTTAAAAATAAGTACATAAATAGACAGTTTGGTGTTAATCATGAAGATAAATTCACCATTTATTTGTTTTTACATTGAATTGCTTTAATCGCTTTTAGTAGACATTAATTGGTGAAGGGAAACTGGGCAAGCACCTGGCTATTTACATCTGGTCACCAAACACGGCCAAAGCCATTTCTGAATGTAATTCCTCGTACACCAGGGCGATGGTGAGAGTATCTTCCATTCTAGACCGTGAAGCAAATACATTTATTTTTAATTAATCAAATAATGCAAATTTCAATTAAATAATACAAATTAAACAAATAAAAATTATTATCAACCGTATTTGAACCCGCGATAATAAATTCGATCATTATTGATAAAAAATGACAGTAGTTTAAAACATTACCGAATAATCTTACGCTAATAATCTAGTTTAAGTAAAATCTATGATGTTATTGGACATCCTTTTAATGTTTATAAATATATAAATGTATAATTTTTTTTTTTAATTATAACAGTATAAGGAACATTTCCCTAGCTCCCTGTAGAACTAGGAGTATTTATTTAAAGAAAGGAAATAATAGACGGCATGCGAAAGTGATGTTGAACAGGAAGCAGTTCCGGCGGCCTTTGTTTATGCTCACGGAATATAAACATATTTGAATTTACAATTCGGCAGTGAACTTAAAACGGAAAAAACGCTAATAGACTCGTTCACCAGAGGCCGGTACGAACGGACGCGCATGATCGTGATAGAAAAATATATATTTTTTGTTTAATTTCATCGGACAGTAACATATACCTACAATTTTTATTGATAATATCGAATCGCTGGTTAAAGCCTTCCTGGAACCTTCTGATACATAGATTTCTTTAATTGTATACTTAGGTAAGCTAGTTATTTTGTACTTCTACTAAAATGTTCGAAACATCTGTTGTAGTTCTATTAGTGTAAGACTCTTCTAGTAGTTTGTAAGTCCGCCATTTAAGTATCACTGATTACATATTATTGACATGGCCTCCGTGGACGAGGGGCAAGGCTAAATAACGATCCGGGGGTCACGGGTTCAAATCCCGGCGTGCGCAAGTACATTTTAATTGATTGAGAAAAATAAAAGATAACGGTCGCAACTGGGACTCGAACCCAGAAATTCTAGTCTTTCCGGGATAACTGGTACAATTGGGCTAGTGCCACCTCTTATTTGAATGTCATATTTGTCAATGTCATATTTCAAATTTTTGAATTAACAATATTATCTTCATTGAAGGAGAAGATCACATTAATAACCTAAATGAAAATATGAAAATTAACCTTTAAAAGTTATAAAAAGACGTTTGTTCTTATAAAAAGTTGAATATTATCTTAGACCTTTTTTCATATTATTGGCAGCCAACCTTTCTATTGGAAACGAAAGTTCTATAAATTGGTTTGTAACCTAGTTATTTTCTCGGATACATACATCCGATTTTATTTTAATGTGCGACATCTATTGACTTTTCTACAAGTCTATCATAAGTTATCTTTTCTTTTTCTGTGTGTTGTCTTTTACAAATTTTCGTTTAGATTATTAGTGTTATTTTCTTATGGATGGGAATAACTTTCAAATGTTAAAAAACACAGTTGTTCAGATAAAAATTGAATAATAATAATTTCTAAAAAATACTTGTCGTTAAAAAATCTCTTTGTCGCTAATCTCTGAATCAGATTATTAATATTGAGTAGGCGGAATCGCCGCCGTGGTGGGTGAGGATTATTAAAAATCAAAGTGTTGTAATTGCCTCTGGTAGCGCGGGGTGAGTCCTGGGCCGCCCTGGTTCGGCAGATTGCCGCGCGAGGCGCTCCTCACCGGAAACGTCGCCATAGAAACGACGAACGAGTCGCATCGATCACACCCGACGCCACCCCCGCGAAAACCGACGCCCTCAAACACCGCCGTCGCTTTCACTCTTAAACTGGCCATATATCCCTGTCCCGTTCATGTTTTCGACGCCTGTCCCTCGACCCGACGCCTTTTGTACGTGGTGTGTCTTGGAACCTTTAAATTCCGCTACTTAAGCCTTATTCGTAGGTTGTAAAGTCTGCTATGAAGTGGCCTTGCACTTTGTTGAGTTGAGTTAAAAGGATTGCCTCATGCAGAAATAGGAAAAGAAGCTCCTGGGAAAGACTTTAAATCAAACATGAACTAAGAATAATAAAATAAATTGCTTTTTAAAATTAATAGTTTACGATTATGTAAGATTAGATTTTATATTCATTACTTGTAGCGGGTAAAATTAACATCGTAAAAATATGATATGATTTGAGATTTTAGGTAATAGATATTATCGTGATTATATCTACGTTGGTATTACACCGTGTTGCATTACCTCCTTCTTTTGCCAAGGTTTCGGACAGTATTACAGTGTTCAGCACAAGACATGTGTATTCGGACAGCATTACAGTGTCCATAGAGATTACGCATCTGTTCTGATGATGGACGCTGTAAAATGTCCGAAAGGTTGGCTAAAGGCGGAAGTAGCGTAACACGGCATAATACCCTAAAAATTAATCACTACATTAAAATAAATAAATTCCAATACAGCCTTCAGTATCTAAGAACCGCTTATATGGAGATAAGAATGCAATATTAAAATATCATATGTGTAATATATAAAATAGAATGTGTGTACAGCGTAGTGGTCCATTCAAAATATTGTAAGATAAATTTGTCTATATGGTTTAAATCCAACGATAGAGTACCTAAACACTATGGATCAGAACCAACAGAAAATAAACTGGACAAAGTACCCAGTTCTGTATTGTAAACACCAATTCTATATGTACTAAATCTTTCTGGTCTTTACGTAATATAAGCTTAAAATATTTACAAATTAACTACACATTTTTCAAGGCTACGGTGATGGGTTTCAATTTCTAGATGACCGAATCTTTTCTGATTTTTCAGTTTCAAATTTTCGTTTGAGAGTCGCTTCAATACTTTGAAGTTTATTCCAAAAATATTCATCCTAGACTTGCTGAAAAGTCAACAGATGTGGCACAATAAAATAAAAAGGATATTTTCACCCAAGACACTATTTAGATTGCATTTAGTTCGGGAAGAATCTTCAAATCAAGCATAAAGTTATTAGCTATTAAAGATATTCATTAAGTAAATGAAGACTTTGTGAAAATTTTTATATAAGAAAAACTCTCTTTTTAACTCTTTATATAACAATATAATATTCTATATTAAATATTATATATTTCCATCTATATTATATAGATGGAAATAACCTTCAAGAGTTAAAAAGAAAGTTTTTCTTATATAAAAAAATCCATATTTAAATGTATAATAGCTATAGTGGCTACATTAGCGAATCCAATAACTAGCTATTTTTTTCTCCAAATAGCATTCAGAGAAAAAAATTCTATCCAAATAGTATTTAGAGAAAAAAATAGCTAGTTATTGGGCAATATGGCACTGGCCAAACAAACCATGTTTTCAGTAAATTTAATGACAAGCAATTGTACAAGAAATTAGAAAATAAAATTTAAAAAAATGGGAGGCTAAAAGAAAACTAGCTACGAGTATGCATTTCACTTGCATTGAAACCTCAGGGTCTTCCTATTCTTAAAATAGGTTCAAGACTAGGGACAGTGTGAATAAAACATTTTAAAAATCCTTGAATGGATCATAGCACGTCCTCCGTGGTCGAGGTTAGGGCTCTCCACTAGCAATACGGTCTGGAGGTCGCAGTTGCACAATGTATTCATTAAAGAAGGAAGATATTCTCAATATCGCTATGGTGTAAGACCACCATTCTTAATCGAAACGTTTCTTGAAAAGGCTTTAGTGTGTTTCGTGGCCATATCTGAATAGACCGGTATTTTGCCACCTTCCTCTCCCCCATCTCATCATACTACCTTCAACCTTAGAGCATACCCCAAATCGGTACACAATGATCTCACTGGCCCTCTGCAATGGGATATACCTACTATAAATGGTTACCTTGAGAGTGTCTTCTCTTGGGGTAAGAAGAGCCTCCTCGAATTCAATGTTTCATCATGTCTGAATACGACTAAAAGGGATCGAAATGAAAATCTAGTCTCCTTCAATGGAAGAAATCTTCCGAACATGTCCTCCATTGATATGCTCGGTGAAACTCTAAGTGATCAGCTCAGGTACGGGAGCTCCATCGAAGCCAGAGTTAAGCTAGCCTCTCAAAATTGGGCGCACTGTATCTGGCACGCAGATACTTTAATATTATACAACTGCTAACCCTGTACAAATCTTTGAATCGTTGAATTTGGCAACCATCTCCGGTCTGGAGCCCCACAATAATTGAAAAAACCTTCGACTCTGTGCATAAACGGGCGATCTGTTTGACCGATTCACAATTTAGAGCAAAAGCGTCGGGTGAGAATGCTGTCCTTGTTCTACCGGTATTTCAATGGAAGATGCTCCGAGGAACTAGCATCATTGATCCCCTCGGCACCGGTGCATAGTCAGGAAAAACGCCAAACGCGCGCCAAACATATATTTACAATTGGCATTTGTCACATGAGAACGGGTCGTTCCTACGACTCGTTCTTGAGTTCAACAGCTCGGTTTTGGAACAATTTGCCGGCCTCTATGTTTCTTTCCTCCTACAACATGGGTCTCTTCAAGATCCATGTTCACTCCTTCCTCTCCTCAAAAAGACCCTCCACACAGATTCTTCATAGATTACACAGGCTCTGAAGGAAATTATTTTCATGAGGGCCACCTGTGTGGAGTTCATGTAAAAAAATGAGGTATTGGCTTAATCATGTTAAGAATTTATCCCTTCCTAGAATTCACGTAATTATGAAGTTAGCGTCTAACTACAACAATGTTATGCATGTCAAACAGCAGATACGTATAGCCGAAAACAATAACTGGCCCTCTGCAATTTATCTACTATGTGTAAGAAGTATTCGCTTTATTAGTCAGAAGGTGTTCTTTCCTAGAAGTAACAATAACTTTGCTTTCCATGTAAGTGTTATGTAGTTAGCATCTAACTACAACAATGTTATGCATGTCAAACATCAGATACGTATAACCAAAAACAATAACTGGCCCTCTGCAATTTATCTACTATGTGTAAGAAGTATTCGCTTTATCAGAGTAAGAATGTGTTCTTTCCTAGAAGTAACAATAACTTTGCTTTCCATGTAAGTGTTATGTAGTTAGCATCTAACTACAACAATGTTATGCATGTCAAACATCAGATACGTATAGCCAAAAAAAATAACTGGCCCTCTGCAATTTATCTACTATCTGTAAGAAGTATTCGCTTTATCATAGTAAGAATGTGTTCTTTCCTAGAAGTAACAATAACTTTGCTTTCCATGTAAGTGTTATGTAGTTAGCATCTAACTACAACAATGTTATGCATGTCAAACATCAGATACGTATAACCAAAAACAATAACTGGCCCTCTGCAATATATCTACTATGTGGAAGAAGTATTCGCTTTATCATAGTAAGAATGTGTTCTTTCCTAGAAGTAACAATAACTTTGCTTTCCATGTTAGTGTTATGTAGTTAGCATCTAACTAAAACAACGTTATGCATGTCAAACATCAGATACGTATAGCCAAAAACAATAACCATCGATAATAGCGCACTGGTAACTGGTAACTGGCAACAGGCCCGCTAGCAATATTAGGTAGTGCCTAACTCCGCAGCACGGAGCTAATTGACGGAACAGCAAAGCGGATACGGCTCATCTTGCATACTTAAATAATTCATACTGACGAGCTGAATTGCACGCTTAGAAATGTGTAACGTCCGTTTGGATTCTGTGTAACTACTGCCGCCCGTACTGAGCGACCGGATAGAAAATATTATCTTTGTCTAGATTGTAATTTGCAATAAAATAGTTCTAAACACGACCAAGGTTACCGACGTTTAAAGCTCTAACATGTCGATCGTCCAGTTGATCAGACAGATATCTCCAAATACTGAATTTTGAGATAATGAAAGCGATATTTGAATGTTCACCAAAAATAGAATATTATTTACACGTGTTTGTTTTTAACGTAAAAAATCTAATATATAAAAATTAATGTTTATTTAAAGTAAAACTTCTTTACGCACGCTCGACTTGGGGAGTAAGCTGGTGAATGCATCACGAAAAGTGTAATGCAAACAGACTGTAACGCATTACGTAACGGGCTGTATCACACTGTAGAAGCAAGAGAGAGCAGTGCGCGCGCGCATTTTCTTTCTCTCTTCCTCTCATAGCCAGTGCATGAAGATTATTCATTCTTGAACAATTTTATAAATACTCTAGGAGCAAGATAGAGCAGTGCGCGCGCACATTTTTCTTCTCTCTAGAAGTTTTACTTCAGTCGTGTGGTGTAAAGCACACTAATTTTTTAAAATGTTATTTATTTCTTGCTGGAGCAATCCCTATGAGTTATAAAACTCATTTTAGGACAGGGGGAACTTACAATTTATAGGTAGTAGTTACAATTTTACAAAGGTATTTTGTTATTAAAATAGGTATAAGTTATACATTCAGTATAGCATAAAAATAAAAATAAAGACAGGTTTGTTTGTTCGTATGTTAATCCCGGCCATACCGTTCATCCGATTACGATGAAGCTTTGGTAA
Organism: Limnephilus auricula; assembly: GCA_951813805.1. Taxonomy (NCBI): domain Eukaryota; kingdom Metazoa; phylum Arthropoda; class Insecta; order Trichoptera; family Limnephilidae; genus Limnephilus; species Limnephilus auricula. The sequence continues at coordinate 37,838,244 of OX638391.1, forward strand.
TATGATATGCCCATACTTGGGATGGTTATTAGGATAGCGAGCTCTGGCGTTATGAAATTATTTCCTATTCTATTCGTACGATTACGATTAAAATTTCATCCGATTCTATTAATTTTTTTTTGAATTGCTGTGAACATGCCCGTGAATATTTCTATATAAATATATATATATATGGAGAGCTCCGGCATTATGAAATTTGCAAATTAATGTTTGTTTTTTGTGTGTTCGTTTGTTATGCCCGACCATACCGTTCAACGGCGGTACATTAGTATGAAATTTTGAAATTTCCATAATTTTTTTGTTAAATTCATTTTAAGTTTTTCTGCATTATTGGTGTTTATAAGTAATCTGAGTTTTGTACCAGATATATAGTACACTTTTACATGCAACTTAATACACAACTCAAATTTGGACTTTTCGGAGATGTTTGACTAATAAATTGGACGATCGAAGTGTACTATAAATACGAAACTATAATATTAAAAACTAAATTAACGAATTCAAAACTTTGGCTCTTGCACAAAGAGCTCAGATAAAAGGGTTGTCCTATTGTCTGTAGGTTAAATAAACAAATTAAAGCACAAAGAAAATAAAACATTGAACGTTATAAGCAAAAAGCTAATAGTGAAATGAAAGGTATGTATATACTTTTAATGTTATTTTTTTTACGTTAGCTACTAAAATAAAATTTCCCTCAGGACCTGTATCATCTTTGGGAATGATGGGTGAAGGTTTTTTTAGGGATATATAAATATATGTTATAATATGAAAAAATTATATTTTAGTTTGCTCGAAGAATTTTTAAGGTACAAAATTCAACAGCAAGAAAGTATGTTTTTATCTTGCTTTTTTATTAAGGCGTTCAGAGGATAGAATTTTAAATTGACGATATGCGATTCCGGTGCACAAGCGGTTAATGGAATGTCACACACTTTCATCCTGAAACAATGTCATGTTATCTTAGAGCGTTACCATTATCAACTCCCGGCCCCCTAGCACACTCGATCGATAAGGATTGTACCGATAATTTTCGGTAACCACTCAAAGTTCCCTAGGACAATTGCAGGTCGCTAACGTACAAACAAGCAATTAAGTTGATATCGAATTTATTAAGGACACTTAGTCATTGTGAATTGTCGGTTATTCGTTGGCGATCTGCAGTCATTGTAGGGAACGATGAGAAGTTACCGAAAGTTATCCTGTCAATCATTATCGATCAAGTGTGCTAATGAATTTCTTATTTATTCCCTGTAGTTATCGGTTCGGCTGTCAACGGTGATACAAAGCTTGGGACATAGATAAAATCACCGTAAGTTACGACTGTCGATCCGATAACCTAAAGTTATCGATTTCACTCTACTAGAGTTACAGGAATTGACGTGAAGTGCGCATACTAAAGCCACGTAGGCCTTCGGTTTCAGAGTATATTGTCAATCTCCATTAACGCGAGCTCGTTGCCATGTATCTGACGCATTAGTCTCTCGTGCCATCATCCGCCGTAAGTGAATTGCATTGAAACATAATTGAAGTGCTTCTTAACAGTGCTATTTCCGGAATTTTGTCTTTCATCTGCAGCAAATGTCGACTAAACACAGTGCACTTAGAAGCGAAGAAAGAACGATTTGGAACAAACAGATAGATAATATGCAATACCTCTGTCACAGGTCACCCAAAGTGGTTCACTGCATTTGGTGACTTCAGGGGGGTGCCCGGGTTCATGGGAAGAGGTTTTCCCGGGCCTTGGCGGCAGATGCTCCTGCCCATTAACTGCTCACCAGGCCGGATCGGGAGATACTTGCTGAGGGAGACCTGATCTCTCCATATTCCGCAATGTTGCGAGAGAGTCATGCTGAATACGAACTCTTTCGAAATATGGCGTTGCACCGTAATGGGAGGGATAAATTCATAAGTCCGCATTCCTGGACACATTGCCCCCAGATTCCTACTCTTTCCTAATACCTTGAGAATAAGTAGGAATTTCACTAAGAACATGCAATATTATCTTCATTTTCTTAACGCATATTTTTATTGGCTGCTATCTTTATTCAGTTGGATGGCAAGGCGAAGGTCCTGGGTTCGAGTCCCAGATGTAAGCATGTCTTTTTCTGATTTTTTCTGTTTCAGATTTTTGACTGAGTTTCGCTAATATTGTTTTCATTAAGACCTCATTTAGATGGGTTGGCGCTATGCGGATTTTTGCTATGTCAAGACCGAGAACGGCGCAAGCGATTCTGACCTTGTTCTTCATACAATTTCTTTATACATAAGGGACAAAATCGCTTCAAAATTTTTTTTTTTAAATTTCGTCCCGCGGCCACCGGTGGGCGAACGGCAGTTGAGAGGTTAACCAGCGGCCGATAATTTAAATGTCAACTTGCAATCGTGCCCTTGTAACTATAGAGGGCGGTTCCGATGAGAAAGATTGATTATTCTCCATACCCAAAAGTTTAACTAATAACTCAATATCGACTTTATTTCATTCAAAATTTGGCATACATTTTGATACATTCAAGTACGTAATAAAAATGCTCATACGCGTGATGATACATTTTTTTATTATCGTGTACTTCTTGTAAGTATTTTTCGATCATAAGTATTTATGATTTTTCAATAATGTCTAAGCAAAATAAGTATGTAAATTTTTTTTAAATAGTAAGCCCTTAAATAAATAGACAAACTGAGGTATTTTCGTCACAAAACACGTTCTCGGATTTATTTTTTAATGATTTTAATTGAACTAAAATTAAAATTCTGAAAAGATTCTTTACTAGATTATGTATAGAATTATTTTACTGTATGATTATCTGATTTGAAATTTGTGTTGTGTAATACAATATTTCGTTTGAAAATTTAACAAATCTGCCAATGACCAACGGTGTAATCTTACTATATTAAAATTAAACATGGTTTTTCTAAATTTGACAAATGACTTTACCAGATAAAGTAACAATCTTTTGTAATCAATTTATGTATTTTTGTAAAAAAAAAAATAATACGTCATGAATTTGTTTTAAAAAGGAAAAAACTTCCGGTATTCTCTGGTTATACCCAAAAATGTTACTTTGTAGAATTTATTTTCAGGACAACGTGAACGCTTTTTCGACCTACTCAATCTTATCTTTTTTGTATGAATACTGTCTATACAAGTCCCATCTGCTCCTCGATCCTCTGGAATCAAAGAGACTATTTTTTACGCACCAGATTTTCAGGAGCGGGTTTAGTTTTTCCCATAGGAAAAAGTAAACCCTTTCATACACTTTTCCATATAAATGATCATCTAGTAAATCCACGTTATGCAAGTGTATTATATAAGTATAATTAATACAAAACAATACAAGAACAACACGTTAATCTACCAAACTATTAAATGGGAATATAATTCACCGTCTCCAGATATTTTCATATCAGAGGGTTCGGCTCTGTGGAATTCCTAATTTGACCGATAAATCCTACTGATCCCTCAATATAAATATTTAAAAAATCTTTCGTAATTCTACATGTATTTAAAATGACTGATTTTTGCATTTTTATATACAAATTGTTTGACAAATCTAAATTGCCTAAATTTTTAATAAGAGAGCTAGGTATAATGCCAGTAGCCGAAATAACAAAAGGTAATATTTTTACAGTCTGAGAATGCCAAATTCTTTTAATTTCATTTCCTAAATCTGTATACTTTCTTATTTTTTCAGAAACAGATTTTTGAATATTACAGGAATTTGGAATAGCTACATCAATAATATAAGTTATTTTTTTAATTTTGTCAGGTAAAACTATATCAGGTCTATTATGACCAATTGGTCTGTCTGTTAGTATAGTTTTATCATAGTAAATTTTAAAGAAATTATTTTCTAAAAATGAATTTGGTTCGTATTCATAATATGGTACTATATTATGACAGTCAATCAAGTTATGTTTAATTACCAAACTTTGGTGAATTATTTTTAAAACCTGATGGTGCCTAAATGTATACTCAGACGGCGCTAATATAGAACATCCTGATATAATGTGTTCTATAGTTTCCGGAAAAGCCATACATTTTCTACATAAATCATCAATTTGATTTGGATCTTTGATTATATGCTTTCTATAATTTTTGGTATTAATGACTCTATCTTGAATAGCAAGCATAAATCCTTCTATTTCTGCGCTCAACTCTCCAATACTCAACCATTTGTTTGACGAAAGTTTGTCAACATACGTTTGGTTGAGATAATTGAAGTGTTTTGCGTGAATAATTTTATTTGACCAGGAATCTAATAATTCCTGGTTGGTATTTATAAAAATGTTGCCATTCTCGTCGTATAAATTTAAAGGTGAAATATTTCTGTCTGCCTTGCAAATTATTTTATGCAGTTCTGAGCTATTAGCTTTTCTATGGAAATATTTTCTTAACATTTCTACCTGATTTTGTTTTAAAGAAGTTATTTTGACTATACCTCTACCTCCTAAATTTCTAGGTTAATTAATTCGTTCTATAGGTGAATTTGGATGATGACAATTAAACTTTTTTTAACGTAGTTCTAATTAATCGTTCTAAGCTATCTAAATCTGTATTAGACCATTTAATTATACCAAATGAGTACGTTAATAGAGGTATTGCCCAACTATTTATTGCCTTTACTAAATTTTTAGCAGATAGATTGCATTTTAAAATTTTTCTTATCCTAGTTTGAAATTTAATCCTAATATCATTTTTAATACTAGTATGATCTATTCAATTGCGGGTATCCTAAGTATTTATAAACCTCATCTATTTATTTATTTTAATTTCATTATAGATAGATACAAAAGAAAGTACAAGTTACATATTAGGAGCTTTGCCTGTCCAACTAGGAAAGTCTCCCGTTCCAGGACAGACAAATTGACAGGTTCAGTCCATATTATTCCTTAAGCAATGTACTTAATTGCATAACAAAAAATAACAAAAAAAATATTTTTATTTTTTTGTACAGTTTTTTTTACATGCTTTTCGACTACCACACTATGCCCGTATTATGGTAGTCTACTATGTCACCCCAATGGAGATAGTTGTGAAGCTGAAGGTAGTGAGGAAGGGAAGGAGATGAGTAATAGTAAGGCGGAGAAGTACATGGCTAAATCCATTTCGATCAACGTAAAAATTGTGAAATAACACAACACAATCAAAATTATTTTTTCTTGTGCACGCGGCGATTTGAACACGCGACCTCGGGATTCATAGCCAAGGATCGTAACCACTGAAACGCGGAGGCCATCTTCTTTAGGTAACATATAAAAACAAAGTTAAAATATTTTTTTTCGTAAAACGTTTAAAAAAAAAATCAGGAATTCGGGTCCATTGTGTACTGGAATAAAAAAAACAGCACACTTCGCATTCCAGTAGCTTATCGCTTCAAGGATTTTAGGGGTGCGCCACCTCCATCCAGCCTACAACCTACAACCCATAAGGCTTTATATCTTGTTCTTGTCCAGACTACATAAAATATATGGTGGCTTTCCGTGGGAACGGCGGCTTCCCACTTTCCATTAGGGGGGGCCGTGGTGAAGCGAAACGGTCGCGTGAACAAACCTTGTTCCCGGGCCCGCGGGACCCCGAAGAGACCTAGGAGCTAGGGCTACTAGGACAGGGGCCGGGGTCGGTTAGGGCCATTCGGAAAGGGGCTGGGATCGGTTAAGGATCCGTATTAAAAAATATTGTGAAAATTCTTAATGTATAAAAATGAATGTTTCTTTGTTTGTTCCTTATGCGGCACCTAAAACGTTCATCCGATTGCGATGAAACTTTGGAGATTTGTCATGCGCATGCCTAAAAAGGTTCATATATATATATATGGTGGTGAGCTCTAGCGTTATAAAATTGTTTTTAACATCAAAAAGTTTGCGAAGAAACTTTGGTGAGTTGTTATTCGCACACCAGTGAATGTTTCTATATATGATAGTGAAGTCTATGGTTATGAAATTTGTGTAAAAAATTTACATTAATAGCGCGTTGTTTGAAAATTCACGTATTTCTCATAGTTTAGCAGCAGGGAGGGAAGAAGGGAGGGGGTGGGAAAGACCCGCTGGAGAGGGATGTAGGAAGGGTGAAGACCAGGAAGAAGTACAGGAAAGAATTGGAAAACACAAACACTCTTTGAGTGGCGTTGAAATGCGTTTCAAAGAGTGTTTGTGTTTTAATTCTCTATATTAAAGTCATTTTTGATTCACAATGAATCAGAAGAGAATGTTATTCGAAAAAACAATCATTTTAATAGTAAAAACGGTTAAAAACGGGACATGGCTCTTATAATAGAACGAAAATCTCTCGACAAAAATTCCTAGGTTGCACATAATGATACATTTCTGTCAAATGTGATTACACATCTGCTTTGACGTTGGACACTGTAATGCTATCCAAAACGTCGACTAAAGAAGAAGATAGCGCAAAACGGCATTATACCTGAAAAATAAACCACAAAAATTCTTTTGGGCGTGAAAATCTCAAATATATATCTATATTTAGATTGTTAGCTCCCTCCTACAATTGTTAGCTCTTTTCAAGACCAAGTTTTATTTCTTCTTTTCCTAAAACAGGCACCCCACACATCATTTTCAAAGATGTCATAGGCCCTGATAGAAATTATGTCCCTCTTGTGCAGAAATAATACTTAAAAAAATACCAATACAGGGGATGCTATAGAATAGTATAGGCCAGGGTCGGGGTCGGTATCCGGGTCTTGCCTGGGCGCTCTGCTGTCACGGGTCGTGCCACTGTTCTCTGGGAACAAAGGTCCCAATACATATTGGCGACATGCTTAACGCAATAAAAATGTAAAAGTACGCGAGTATGGTAGCGACAAATGACGAATTTTAATGAGATAAAAGAGATAATCCTTGAGAGAAATTATGTTTTTAGGGCGAGTGAAAAATAAACTCAAGTGCACTAACCACTAACCCAATTTATTATTTTAACAACTCAGAGGAGCACCGTAAAAATGATGTATACCGAAGTGTGACCAATAATATAACTTTTGATACATAATTGATTTTCAGGTGGCCTAACTAAGAAACGAAAGAACTATTTTATAAATCTATAATTCTTCCAACATTTATATTGACAGCTCTTCTGAAAGTTATATACGTCAATATGTATCCATGATTTATCGGAGATCTTTAACATTTTTTATTTTAAAGTATTTTTTGTCTTGAGTTATTGTAATCAACCTAATAGGTCACACAGTGACTAAGGCGTACAACCGAAAAATGAATGAATTTTATTCAAATTATATATTACAAACCGATTTATGCCATATTCATAACAATATAAAGTAAAAGATCTACATAAACAGTTATAGAATCAAAACAAAAATACAAAAATTGACACAGTTTGTAAAAATTTCCGAACAGAGTTAATTTATTTATTGTTTGAAACATTTATAGAGTATTTTTAACTATTATATTAATAAAATTGCCATTGGGATGTGCGTAGATATTAACACTCCAATTAAAAATATTCACAGCATGCGTAAATCAAGGTTAAGTTGTTACTAAGTGGAAGACTAGATACTAGTGAAAAACAAAAATAACATTAGCAAAATAAACATAAAACTTAGTTAGTATGTAGTACGGAGAAAGATAAGAAAGAAACAAAGAAAAGACCTATTAATAAAACAATTACATAATTTAAAGTTGAAATAGGTACTTCTATTTGCCATGACGTCATATGAGCTTATTGCTGTGATGTTTTAAATATACAGAAAGAAGCGTACAGGGTGTTAAGGGACGTACTTGACTTTAAGCAGTGATTTCGCAATTGGTGTAAAAAATGTTAAAAAATTGGTCTCCGGTGTCATCGGTATTTTTATTTTTAATAAACTAACTTCTACTTGTAGTTACAGATCGCCCATCCGAGTAACCAACCATCCTCTCAACCCGCCACTAACTGTTAAATACTTACTGATTTTTTGTTGAAAAACAAACATTACAAATGTCACCTAAGATCTCAATTTCATTTAAATTTTTTACTCTAAATAATGGCAGGAATCACTGGTCAAAGTAAGTCAAGTACGTCACTCTGCATGGCATTATACATTATACATTGTCACTTTATATGGCATTATACAATCTACACTAGGTATCGAGTTCAGGCTTAATTAAATTTGCAAACGTTTAAGTTTATAAATCAACGCAACTGTTTTCAGCTCGCTACTTTACATCATATATCTTCTATGGAGCTTTAAAATATGTGTCGAGTACTCAAATAATTTATGCCAAACGTCATACATATCGTTGGTTCCATACTTTTCAATACAAAGAAGACTGTTTTTATAATTAGGCCAATGGCTGGAAAGTGCGTTTCGTTCATTTAAAAACATTTTACCAGAAGTCTGTAAAAAGCAATGTTACGGCGTTGTATATTTTAACATGGGCGTGGGGTACTTCTGTTTGGTGGCCCTCCCCTCCCCCCTTCCCCTCTCCATGTACAATGCTGCGGGGTGGCTGGGGTGTGCGGGTCAGACCGGAAGGAACCGGGGCTATAAATCGCCGCAAATCTGTTTTATCGTGCACTCGCTTTGTTTATTTTAAGAAAGCAACACTAACCGGGCCGAGGTCGCTCGTAAGACTAGCTTGCCGCCTATACACTATAACCAAACTTTCTATACACCATAACCACACTATCTATACACTATACTCAAACTATCTATACACTACAACCACACTATTTTATTCTATAACCACACTATCTATGTATTATAATTATAACTGAAACTTCTAAGGAAAATTATTATTTTTAATAGAAGGATGGATACATTAAAAAACTTACAGATTTTTTTAACCAATCTTTCGACGAACTCACATCTACGTATAGATATTTACAGATCCAAATTAACTGATAAGTCACTGCTGAAAATTTCCACTAGTAAACTTGATCCATAACTGCAAACTTTCTGCTACAGAAATTTCATTGCTCATAATTATAATGTTCATATTTTGGGAGGTAGATATGGGTACCATTTATTGGACAACCAACACCTCTTCCGAAGATCACACTAGTAGTTCGCTACGTTTGGTGACTTAGCAGGTTTTCCCGGGTTCATGGGGTGAGGTTTGTCCAGATCTTGGAGGTGGAAGCAATAAGGCATTCCAGATCGGGAGAGACTGGTTGAGGAAGACCTTTTGACTTTTGACCTCTCCAGCCGGACTCTCTCGGAACATCGCCTTGCACCATAGCGGGAAGGATCCCCAGATTCCTACCTACCCCTCATACCCTTTTCCTTCACAGAATATCTTCTCCTTTTTTCCTGAAAAGACTCCTTACACAGCTTCCCTAAGATGACAGGCCCTGAGGGGAATTATTTTTCTCAGGCCTCCTATATGGATAAGAGAGAAAGAAAATGTGCACACGCACTGCTCTTTCATGCTTCTACAGTGTGATACAGCCCGTTCGCATCGCACGTAAAGCATTACACTTTTCGTAACGCATTCGCCAGCTCACCCCCCAAGTCAAGCGTGCGTAAAGAAGTTTTACTTCAAAAAATTAATTATCTGTGAAATTCACTTATTATTAAGATAAAACATTCCGGGTTTAGGTTTGGTATGGCAGGGGTTTCGGTTTTCCAATAAATTGTTCCCGGAGCGGCGGTACCCATACCCGCCTCCTAAATTGGTTGATTGATTATTACAATTAAACTACCTGCCTTATTCGGCTGTAAACCAAATTTACTGAGATTTTATAATCTGGTCCTACAGGGTAAGAATACCGGAATTTAGTCCTTTTTAAATCAAATTCTAGACGTATTGACTCTTTTTTAGAAAAAAACACAAATTGATTTCGAAAGATTGTTATTATATCTGATACACGCAGTTAATATATTTTTTTAACTAAGTTAATTTTTAAGACACTAAGGTTATACCATTGGTCGTTAGCAGATTTATTAAATTTTCAAACGATAGATTCTATTAAACACCACCAATTTCAAATCATATAATCATACAACAAAATAAATTAAGACATAATCTAGTCAACACAGTTTTTATAATTTTCATTTTAGTTAAATTAAAATCATTAAAAATAAATCCGAGAACTTTGTTTTGTGACAAAAATACTTCAGTTTTTCTATTTATTTAAGGTGTTTCAAACTAAAGTATTTCAAAATTTTATAGACATTACTAAAAAACCATAAATACTTATGATCAAAAAATACTTACAAGAAGTACAGGATACTTAATAATTTATCATCGTGCGTTTTGCGCATTTTTATTGCTTACTTGAATGTAGGTATATATTAAAGTTAGTTTTTAATGAAATAAATCGATATTAAATTTTTAATTTAAAAAGTTTGATACGGGGAATAATCGATCTTTCTTATTGGAACCTCCCTGTACAGTTGGAAGCATTCTTAAACTTTTATTCTCAGTCGCTGGTCAATCATGGTAATGTTTGAAACTTGAAAACACCACTAAATACAACTGTTTTCGTCTGTGTTTATTTTATTTCCTTGTTTCCAATATAATATGGAGGTATATAATATCCAATATAATATGGTATTTAAAATGGAGGCCTCAGCACGGGTAAACCACCTAGTGAGGCCAACATTATAAAATATAAAAATATTGCATCAATAAATAAAAATAAAAAAATATCATAAGTTGTCGTACTTAGCACACAACTACACTGGAAACCAAAGTCTAATAATAAAAAAACCACTTTATTGTTTATCGCAAATACATTGTCAGAGAAAATAAACAATTTTCCAATAAATTAACTCTACCGCACGATATCTTCGGACGTGGAGATTTTGCCGCGATGAAAATATAATAATTTATTTACATAGTCGAGTCGAGGAATGTCGAAAAAACGGAATCAGAACAAACGTTCGTGATAACAAACTACACTTTAAATCACATCCACCAGCGAAACATATTTTTACAAATCGGAAACAACGCCGCCACGAATTTAATGCGCCTTTCCGTTTAATTTAAATATTTTTTACTTTTGTCAACTTTGAGGTGTTCGAGCATTTGGGTGATTTCCTCGTGTGTTGTGTTGTGTGCGAGTTTGACATATGATTTGAACAAATTTTTCAACATGCTTTTAAGCGATGTTTTAAGGCGAATGAAGCATGATTGAGCACATTTTATTGTTGACAGTGGGATTCAAATATTGAAATATGTTGATCAAGGTTTTCATTATCATAGTCGTTTATGATTACCAGTATGTACACGAGTATATCTCTATGTATGTGCATATCTCTGTGTAACACATATCTATTTGTACATATCTCTGTTCATGTACATATATTTGTATGTGAACTAATCTATATGCACATACCTCTGTAGGTATATGTACATATCACATCATATGTGCATATCTCCATAAATGTACATATATATTGGGACAAATCGTTTTACAACTCGTTCTTGAGTTCAACAGCTCGGCTGTGGAATGATTTCTCGGCCTCTGTGTTTCCTCCCTCCTACAAAATGGATCTATTCAAGACTCATGTTCACTCTCTCCTCATCTCAAAAAAAACCCTCCACACAACATCCCCAAGATAACATTAAATGGGAAATTATTTTCATCAGGGCCTCCTATGCAGAGTTAATGTAGAAAAATACGAGTGTGCTTTAGACCACACGACTGAAGTAAATACTTCTTTAGCTCCATCTATGTGTATGTCCATATACATGTTTATACGTATAAAATATATACATATGTATATTAATTTTCTACAAATATTTATTAAAATGTATTATCATTCGCCTCGCTCGATCAAGCTGTGCGCATCGACGTCCACACCCCGCCGCGTTTAGCGCGTCACTGGTATTTCAAAATACTGACTGAAATATTTCATAATACTGATTGAAATATTTCATGCACTGGCTATGAGAATAAGAGAGAAAGAAACAGTGCGCGCGCACTGCTCTATCTTGCTTCTACAGTACATTTCAATTTCCGTTACACATTCGCCAGTTTACCCCCCAAGTCAAGCGTGCGTAAAGAAGTATTTACTTCAAAAAGATTGTTTATTTTGGGTTGACCTAATTGTTGAGCAGGTGATACCGCATATAGGTATATTATATCACAACACTACTCATTAAAAAATATTAGAAAATCTTATTTTATACAAGGGGTCGTATTTTCAAGATTCCCTTTCTAGAGATGTTCTCTGTGAAAGGTTGCCCTCTCCTCATGGTGCCCTTCGTGCGTAGTTCCCTTTTACATGAAGCCCTTTCCAACCGAGTGTGGAACAGTCACTCCACTGCCGTTGCGTGCCGAGTACAAAAAAATAATGAACTTGTTGGAAAATTATGCAACCGTTTTAGGAAATGTTTCTTGTATTATTTGAATGTTTTTTCGCCCGATGTTTAGAAACGATTTTTAAGGTTATGCAGTCACTGCTTGCTGTGTTTGTAAACAATAAATTCAGGTGGTAAAAACATAATTTGGTTTATGGGCTACCGTTTATTGAATAACCAACACCTCTGACAAGTGGTTCGCTACGTTTAGTGACTTATTAGGGGTGCCCGTGTTCATCAGATGAAGTGTTTACAAGCCCCCTAGCGCACTCGATCGATAAGGATCGATAGGATAATTGTCGGTAACTTCTCATCGTTCCCTAGGACAACTGCACATGGCTAACGTACAGTAACAGTTGATGTCGACTTAAGGACACTTAGTCATTGTGAACTGTCACTTATTCGTTGGCGATCTGCAGTCACGCTAGGGCCGATTTGTGCGGATCCTTTGACCTCTCCAGCTGGTCTTTCTCATATATATATATATAGCATAGCAGCGGCAGGGATGTATTTGTATGTCTGTCACTCCTGAACACACAGACCCCTAAATTTCTATCCAATCCTCTTAACATTCTTACATACCTTTTTCCATAATCTCCTTTTAAAAACCTCCACACAGCATCCCCAAAGATGACATGGGCCCTGTGTTGGATGAATATAAAAAAAAACAATGGTGCTTATTATTTTGTTTGATAGACAAACCGTTGGGAGCCAAAAGAATTATGGCTTCCTTATTTCGGGAATATTGTAGGATCTATGAAGTATATAGGAGAAGGATGTGCTGAAGAACTAGGTTGAGAATTAGGGATATATATGTAATATGTTCAGGTTGGTACCTTCCTATTAAGTGGATATGTTTGAATTTCTGAACATTGTGTTTCTATTCGGGGACACATTTTTGAAATCAGAAATTAGTTCCTAGTCATCAATTCATTTTATGGTAGGTATGTAAGCTCTTTGGGGTATGTAGGTATCTACTTTGATAAATTTAAAATGATATCATTTTTTCTTATTTGTTCATATTCTTGTCTATGTTAATTGATAATGAAGTTTCAATTCAACGTAAAACTTTTTGGTTTGTTCGTACAACCTATTACAGTGAAACTTGGGATGCAGTTATGAATTTAAGATGGGAAATGCTATATAAGTGAGGTATGGATGAAATCGTTTTAAATCCTTTTGATGTTTTATATAGTGTGTTTTTCCGTAATAGGTCTAATTTTATTTTAAAATGTAATTGAAAATTCTCTCACCACTAATTTGAAGTATCTTAGAATTTGAAGTAATTTGTAGGCAAGTATATTTTGGGCCAATCTAGACATAATAGAGTAGACAGCTCATGTAAGCTGAATTTATTATTTCTTTAATGGGTTTTGTTACTTTGTATTCATAGACCCCATTGTAATGACAGCCCCACGACAGCCCGAAGGGGTTATCGCCAATCTGCTTCTTTTCAAGTCGCTAGAAAAGAGATTCATGTGGTCGATATCTCTGTGGGACGTCACAAGTCAGAAATTTGAGTGTCGTCGGAGAATCGGGGTGTAATAAGTCAGCTAGCGGAATGGAGCAGGTCCCATTGAGCGGGCGATAAGCCGGTGAGGGTGTAATGGCGCGGCCCCACGCCACATCACCATAAAACATGCCCATTGTTCGGTGAAAGCGCGTAAAAAGGAGCATCCCTCCCGCTCCTATCCCCACCCGCCCCCCCGAGGGAAAGCGGCCGCCATTATCTCCACGGAAAGCGATAGGCGCCGCGCGCTCCACTAACGATGTTTATTTTTCTCGCGCCTCGAGATAAGGATTAGCTCTCGTATGTAAAACGGCTGCGGGGAGGCGCGCTCTCAGGGGCGGGGTCGGGCGCTCATTGGCCGGTCGCGCAAGCCCCGCCCCGGCGCCCGTTGGGGGGACCGTCGCGGCGGCGGCAGTCGGCGTCATAAATCGACGGTGTAGAGCGCGCTTCGCACGCGCCGTGAGAGCCCGAGCCGAATAGTTAGGGCGATGCCCCCCGTTGTCACTCAGTGCGCCCCCTAGCGCCCCAGCATGCTGGACATCAAGAGCTCCGCCGACTACCTCAGTCGGTCGGGGACCTTCACTAACTTCTCCATGCTCTTTGCTGGTGATTATTGTGCTTTTTTCTTCCGACCGCCTCTCTGACTGGCCCGTGTTACTGATACCTGTTGTTCTCCCCCGCACCTCCCCCCCCCCCGCGGGGTACTGGGGTGGCACTCATTAAATGGCCTCACCAGTTATATTTGTTAAAAAGTCAGAATATTGTGTACGTAAAATAACTTAAAACTTCAAATCAGTGATAAACTTAATCAATTTTTTTTGTAAAAAGAGAGTTTTTTTTATATTTCAAATAAATTGTGTAAACAAAAACAGATCATTAGTGCACGTCTGTAATCAATTAAAACCCGACTTGTAAACAGTTAATTTGTTAAACAATGGTGAAATTGCCTCTTTTCCGCATTTCAGTGTAATTGTGTGTTGTAAAAGATCCGTTATTAATGTGTTTATTTTCTCCTTCCAGACGCATCGTACAAAAGCTCCTGGACGTCTCACGCCTCCGCACAGGGCGCTCAAGGTAAGTTCCTCGCACATTAATTATGTATATAATTTATATCATAACTTTGAATAATTAATAATGTGTAATTCATCAAAAAAAATATGTTATTAAACATAGTAGGTAGGTACTAATTCTGTTGCGGTTGCGTAGGTGCTTGGTTTAAAGTATTCCTTTGAAATTGATTGATCTGATCACAATTTGATCTGATACGTGTCTATAAATCATATCGTACATGCATAAAGAACGAACCAACATTATTTTATTTATAAATAATTATTTTTTTACTCTATCTTTGACAGATGCTTATATGAATTAAAAGAGTGAAGTTATGTTACTGAGGCAACGCACATGGTTTCACTAAGCTAAGTCTAGAGGACATACAGTAGCGGTTTATTTATAATACAGTTATTTCATCATTTGAATGGCTGTCCTTTTCGTGAGCGGTGCTACATTTTTTATTCGATTTATATGAATATGTTTTGTTATAATGTTATTGAATAGATGTCGTAATTCTTTCAAGTTTACTACCATTAGAAAGGTAAATTTCTGCTTTTCAAAAGCGTTCCGGAGGCAAATACATTTTCTTATAGCTAAATACTTTAGCTTCACAAATCTGTCGGTCTCATATATAGTCGGTTTTTGTGATTCCCAACTTACTACGATCGAACCCTATTATCTGATTCGCTAACCCGTGCCATGTCTTTCTCGGGCGTACCAGACTTCTACCATTTATCCATGTCATGTATTCTGTTTTCACTCTTTTTTCTTCGTTCATCCGCTCTACATGTACCACATACCATACGTTCCTTTCTTATTCTTATCCATTAAGGTTACATCAGCTGTGCAAGGCCATTTTTTAACGATTTATGTGGTTTTACCATATTTACATTCTATCCTCTTTTCTTCCTCCGCCAGTTCCATTTCATTGCTAGACATCAGGGTTGGTATCAGTACTTCATTGTGAACTGCTAACTTCACTTTTATGGACAATGTTTTTGGACAATGAGCATTAATAGAGTTTTCTAGATTTATCCTTAATTTATATAAATAATTTAAACATATTAGCCTTACCGTCTCTCGAAAAACATACTCTTTCCAATTTGGAAATTTTCGGAATCCCAAATACCTGTGCAATAACCAAACTTAAATATACCGAAAATTGAAAATTACTTTTTTTTTACAAACATTTTCACAAAATCTTAACCATACCAAGGTAGACTTTAAGACCTTCCTAAACATGTTTGTTATGCTTTCTCAGCGTTTTTACAATAGGTATGAAAAATTAGATTAATCGTTAAAAAGTTCACAGTTTAGTAAATGCTGAAAAGCTGTGCCTATCCTTGGAAAAACAAACCATATTTTTTTTACTTCACATTTTATTATAGAAATGGGAAAGTCACTTGTATGCTCCTTTATTCAGTTGGCCACAACAATCAGCTGAAGATGATAATAGAGGCGTAATAGCCAATTTCATTGAATCATTGCACATTTCTTCCTGCAAACTACATTTGATCATAGAGAAACGAACACCTCTGCCTTAGTATAATTCTTAACCTTTTGGGTTATTATTTTTTTTATTATTTATTTAATTTAAACGTTAAACTCACCAAATAACTTTAAACCGAACATTGGCTAGACCGTGTATACCTACCTACTTATTATTTGACGTCTCTCAAGTGGATAATATATAATATTTAGGTTCAAATAAGATAACTGACGCCAATACCTATTTAAGTCATAATATTTTTGATTAAATTGTTTGATAATAGGAGAAAACCGTGAACCTAATGCCTACTTATCTTGTAATATAATACCAATTTTAAAAATATGTGCATCCGCGCTCCATTAATTGATATCTTACCGTTAAAATTCATATCAGCGTTTCCTCAAATTTATATGCATAGAATTTATATTTATACTCCTTTCCTGGCTCAAAAAATGTTATTCTATCAACAGTCATACACCCATGTAAATATTATACTAGCCCATTATCCGGATATTATTAGCTTTTCAGTTCAGATAATAGGTACTTGTATTTTCAATACCCAATTAATCTGAATAATCACATACGTATATTTTTTAATATCAACCTAATACGCCGCCATCTAAGCATTACGGGAATCAAAAAATATATTTTACTTTATTCCTAATATATTTTTAGTTAACATACTTTACCTAAAAACTTAGGTAGGTTATTACTTTCATTTTAATTTTTTATGCCAATGTTTATATTTAGTCAATGAATGGCAACAATAAAATCGATTAATTGTAATATCTATCATTTTTAACGTCATACCTTCTGTTCGGTTATTATTTTTAGGTATCTATATATTACTATTTATTTACGGAATTTTACTTTGTTTACATTTTTCTTGAATGCGACGGCAATTTAGTAGTCATCAGCATTCCTTACATTTTACGCACATTTTGACATTTTTATAGAAAGACAATGACAATTTTTGAAATAATTTAATTATGTAAGGTATGTAGATACCTACCTACTGATATTCATGGTGCCTACTAATTTCCTTGAAAGAGGACTTTTGCTATCTTAGAAAAAGAAAATCCCTCCATGTACCTACCGGGTGTCCCGTGGCAGATTTTGGATTTGTAAATGAAATAAATATACTTTATGCGTGATAAATAATTTTAAAATGTACCTATTATTAAATTAAAGATTCAAAATGCGGATTTTAATATTTTTAAATTATACCGTCCGAATGTTTTCCGTCACTGCATACACACTCACGGAAACCATTTGACAGTATTCCGAGCAACCCTTTGCAACAGTGGATTGTGAAATACCGTTCACTTCTCGCCCGAAATTTTATTTTAATTTCGTCATGTCCTTTGGGTTCTTATCATGCACTTTAGACTTATGATACTTCCACGGAATAAAGGGTGAGATCCGGCGATCTGGGTGGCCACACGATGTCACCATAAAAACTTATCAGATTTCTAGGGAATTGTTCGCGGAGAATGCTCATGGTGGCTCTCGCTGTGTGAGGTGTGGCGCTATCTTGTTGATACCATGTGTGTGAACTATACGAATGATGCTCTTGAAGTCATAACATTAAATAATCGCTTGTCATGCGGTGGTAAGAATCGCCATCAACAGCTACGGTTGCTCAACGAGAATTTTTAAAGAAAAACAGTCCTATTATTACATTCGAGGATAGAGTGGCACAAATGGTTTCTTTGGGGCTGTGCATGGCCTGTTCTAGTAATGACCCGCCATTTAGTCTAATGTCAGAATCTGGCTGTCTGTCTGTCGGAACTGGAACGTTCAGAGTGGAAAAAAAAGATTTGATTCGTACGTAAGTATGTCAAAAAAAACACTACTTAGAAAATTCTACCTAAAATAATCAATGTACCTAAATCGCCCTTGAAATGATTGAATCACTAGACGGCGCTAAGACAATTTATTATTAAAGTAGGTACGTTGGGTTAAAAGCTTCCTATGGGATAAACGCATTAGTTCAGGCTTTTTCATTCAACCTAAAAATACCTTGAAAAGTTCCATCTTCTCAGCAAGAAATCCTAAATTCTATATTACATTTGATTTTTATGGGTAATTTATTCAATTGATTTAATTTAATGAGATTTCACTGTGCAAATTGCCCACGCGACTTATTTACACCAAATTACCATACCTACACGTTTTTCTAATACCTTTGGTAAGAGCAAGAGGGCATTTTGCTGGTTGTTTTGGATGCCACTAAAATGTTCTAAAAATCCATTTTGCAAAGACGAGAAAACAATTTCATCCTTAATAAATTCCCTTCAACATTTTATTACCTTCAGAAAACTAATGCGTATTTTTTCGCTCGTCTTATGATAAATGAACGTACATGGCTGCAGGCTTCAGTGATATAGCCTTATACCACTGACTTAGGGACTTATAGCACTGACTTATAAATAGACTTATAGCCCTAGAGTAGGCGCTGTTGGCAGTACCTACGCGCGTATCTCCGGCCCGCTCTAACGTATCGTCGTCCCGGTCTCCCGTGGGCGGGGTCTGCGAGGGCGGTAGAGGGGGCGTATCCAGTATCTTGAGAATGGTTCATTCTCCTTCCATCTGGCCTGTGGAAATTGTTTTCACTATTCCGTAGATACACACAAATAATATTACAGAGCGCGGATAACGATTTTCTCCAATATACCTAATTTTGATGCCAGTCTGGGTGGAGGTTGAGTCTGATATTGCTAAATAATGGAAATTTGGAGGTTTGAGACTGGGAAATCAAATGATGTAGATTTCTGATTTTGAAAAAATACTAGATTATGGTAATGATACACCTACATAGATAATACAAGTTGTAGTAAGTAAAACTTATTTACGCATGCTTCACTTGGGGAATAAGCTGGCGAATGCTTGAAGAGAGCGTTACGAAAAGTGTGATCGGGCGAGGCGAACGATAATAAATTTAAATATTCATTTGTAAAAAAATAATATATGTACGTACATGTACATATATGTAGATGGAGCTAAAGAAGTTTTACTTCATTCGTGTGATCTAAATCACAATCGTTTTTTTTTCAATCTTTAAATTCTTTATTATTTATTTATTGTTTCTTTATGTGGTAGGTATTATTGATTATAATTATTTTTTTTACTCACTAGGTCGAGAGCCTGTGTTGAGGTTAATAATTTTATAAAGTAATATAAATAACACAAAATAATAAGGATATTTAAAGATAAGATAATGCGTAGGTACTTACTAAGCTGAAGGAAGCTAATACATTATAATGAGCATGTGTTGAAATTTAATAATTATATTATTAGTTTTAGGTATATAATTTCACCTAATACTAACAATAATTGACTGATTTATACAATCCGTTTTTGTGAAAAATCTCCTAAAGGTAGATAAGATAAAAAAACAACAATAATTCATAACAACAACTAAGATTTATAAGAATAAGAACTACTGACTAACATGTTTTTTTTTTTTTTTCACCTGATTTTTTTTTCACCAGATTAAGAATGTCATATTATTCATATAATGTGTATAATATGTATTATATGTATTGTATCTAGTATTAGTATTAGTAGTACCTACCAACTTATAACTTACGACTATGACTTATAACTTATGACTAAGACTTAAACAACTGAATTAAAGTTAGTGACTTCACGACATACATATTTAAAATTTCAACTTAGATATAGTTAAACTTACAACTAACACAAATAATACATTTATTAAATTTTAGATACCTGTCTCAATCTCACTTTTGGGCTATATACATATGTATCCGGTCGATGTTATGAAATGTTGATCTCCGGTGACGTTATTGAAATTTTTCTTCAACTAAAAACATTGACAAATATGTAGGTATTAGACAGTTAGGAGCAGGGTGAGGGGTAGATTGGTTACTCAGTTGAGTTATGTTTAAAAATGATACATCTATGTTTCCAAGAGTATATCTAATTAATGGTAAATTAAAATGAAGAAATTTTACTTTATCCAACATGTCGCGACGTCTCTTTGTACTTCTCGGAAATAATGAATCGAACAATATACCTAGGTAGATAGAAATCGGTGTTTAACCTTTTTCTGCGCCGAGCCAGAACCTCTGGCCCACGGAGTTGCCTACCAAAATTGTTTCGGCCAGAATGTCTGGCCTACAGAGTGGTAAAGGTAAAAAAATCGGTGCTATGTTAAAAAAATATTATTATTGCAACAAGGTATTACAGTACCTACCATCAACTTACCTTAGCTACCATCCTTATTTTTTCCTTAAAATAAAAAAAAAACTGCACTACTGAACAGAACTAGTATAGGTAGTCAGTTGCAGTACATCGTACAAGCATACAGGCAGATATAGTCGCTGACCGACCGTTCTGGCGCTGATAGTGTGACTGGGAGTGGAGAGGGATTTCACGTTCTGTGGTCGCGCGGCGGCGGACGTGACTGGAGACTCAATAATGATCGGTTCACGGTGCACTGTACGCTACTAACTTATAGATAAAGCCAAGATAACTAGTACAAAATAGGTACTGGTATTAGTTATTAGGTATTAGTTATAGGTAAAGTCTAGATAATAAGTAGATATGGATGTAAAAGCTACGATTGGTAGGAATCGACTCTCGGTAAAGTCTGGATAACTAGTACAAGCTACGATTAGAAGCAATTGAATACAGGTATCGTTTCTGCCTGAACGAAGTATAAATAAAGCAATATAGGTACATTTTTACGCAGCATCGCGTTCATTGGTCGAATACATTTAGTATTGTATCAGTGATCGATGAATCGGTGGATGCAATTTTTTAACCCATATAATGTAGTATATATTTTAAGTTGTTTTAATAGTTTTTTCTAGTCTGTTGTTACAAGTAAGATTGTAGAATATATACCATAAATTTGTACAGCGTCCTTGAGGTGATTTGTCACAAAAACGGTGCTAAAAAAATCATGCAAATATTATTATTTTTTAAAAATTAAAGTAACAACAACTACACGAAGAAAATTTTTATTCTGAAATACGATCACTTTATTCGTAAAAACGGGACTGAAGTTCTTACGAACTAATTAACAGGGTTTCAATGTTTATTGGCGGGAACATATAAGAATAGTTTTTTGGTGTAATTTCGTACGTAGGTATACCAACAAATTTTTCTTACATTTTACCGCCTATAAACATTGAAACAGTGTTAATTTATTCGTAAGAATTTCAATCCCGTTTTTAACCGTTTTTACGAATAAAATTATCGTATTTTAGAATAACATTTTTCTCCGTGTAGGTACACGCTGGGTGCTATTATTGGGAATCCACAATTGGTTAAGTCAATTTAACTATTGTAAGCTGCTGTTATTTTAAGTATCAAGTATCGACTGTTGGTAAAATCAATATGACTAGTATAAGCTACGATTAGTAGGAATCGTCTATAGGTGAAGTCAAAATAACTAGTACAAGCTAATCAGCCATTAGTTATCGACTATAACTTAAGATGATCCACTAGTCCTTGACTCATTCGGAATCGGGCGGAGCGAACGAATTTTGGGCGTTTACCAATAAAAACCCTAATCTCTAGCAAACAACAGTGTTTTGTTATTCCGCAAGTATATTTTTAAATATCGAAGCGCCGCGTAGACTAAGGCATGTCCGTTTGCCCCGGGCTCTGGGCGTAGAATGAGCGACGGGCTAAAATCCTTCTGTACATGGCATAAGGATGAAATTCGCACTTACAAATTCGTTGGGTACCGCCTATTTTTATTCACTGAAAAGAAACGTCGCCAAAATGCACGTTTTATTTTATTTTGTGAAGTTCAGATACAAATATTAAAATGTTTTCCGATCACTCTATAAGAAACTTAATTAGCTACATTATTCATTAAAACAACACCAGAAAAAGGATTTGTAAGTAGGAGATTTTTCACTTTTAACCATTTTTTATAGGTCAGACGCATAATTTTTTTCTAAGCTTATCAAAAAAATACTCGATCACTTCAAAGGCCAAGATGTGTTCTACTCACAGTATTTAATTGAAGCATCTATATTATTTCTAAGCGATCAAATTTTCAAAACTAATACACAAGATTTTATACGATTTTGCATTTTTCCGCATGTCTTCACCTTAAGTCAATACAACTAGTACCTATGAATAATGATTCGTAGATATTGATTAAAATAAAAGTCACAACTAGTAGCTATCCGCCACAAACATTCGGTAAATATCGAATTTATTTTACAGTTAAAATCAATTTTAGCTAGCTAATTATTAACTAGTTTTGAAAATTTTAAATAAATTATTTATTAACTAGTTTTGAAAATTTAAAATAAATATAAACAATATTATAATCGATGATAGGCCTCAAACTTTTTATAGATTACAGGTGCAGTCAATATAAAAAAATAGTAGAAATTCTACAACGCGACTGTTGTAGAATTTCTGCAGAATATAGGTAAAGTCTAGATATTGGGTCACGATTATTTTAGATGCATATAAATTTGCCTAACTACCAGGAGCCAAATATGCATCTTTTTATGGCTTCTTGAAATCTTGTGCCTTGAAATGTGTATTTGTGATTTCTATATCGACAGTCTTTTCATTTTGGACGACGGTTGTACATACCACCACCCCGGTTACAATTGTATAATAAACAAATTTGTCACCCCACGTCGTTCAGAATGTTTGATGGCTTAGCAGGGGTACCTCGGCTCTTGGGGTAAGATGTGTTCGGATCTTTGTGGTAGATGCGTCCATCCACCTTCAGCAGGGTTGAGAGAGGTCGTTTGAGGGAAACTCCTTCATCTCTTCAGCCAGACTCTCTCGACCCATCGGCTTGCACCGCGGTGGAATGTGCGGATTGATACGCCCGTCACTACTGGACACACTGAACTCCAGATTCTCACCCACCAATCATGATTTTCATTCCTAGAAACTTCTCTTTAAAATTTCCTTTAAAAAATCTCCAAATATTACAAAGATGCTTCTTTGCAGGTCTAATGTAAAAAAACCCATGCGTTTTAGATATCAATCCAAAATCCTAAAAACACTTTATATGACATGTAGCATTTGAAACATCTATTTATAGGTTAATATGACAGATGGGTAGGCCTACCATCAGAATCCACTGATACGTATGAAATCGATGCTTTGGATTCCAGACATGTAGGTAGACGTGAACTCTGAATAAACCATTGTACATGAGAGTATGATAATCGTTCGCGACGCGTGTCCGCGGGTTGGCTTATTTGGCGGTAAAGGAAAGCAATCTTGAATTCAGGAAATTTGGCCGCCGGCCGCCCGGCCAACAGTTTCCTTCCTCGACGGACACGGCCCACTGTTCCCCCGCTTCCTTGACCCGCACCTCCCCCCGCACTCTCACACACCTCCCGCTTTCACCCGACCAACCCCGCACTCGTCTCTCCGCTGCTTTCTCATAATCGATCTTTTAATGTCTCAGATGGCTCTAAATCTTTAAAATTCACTAGTTAATCATTATTTATTTTTTAAATGTAATTATTACATTTCCCTTAACAATAAACGTGATTTAAATTTAACACAACTGATAGACAATTATTTATCATGCATTAATGGTTGTTTACCAGTTGTGCAAAATTTCAAACACGTTAATTATTAGTAAGGCCATGTTTGATTTGTTAGTATCATGTCATGTGAGAGTATACCATTCAGAAGTTAACTAAGTGAACCTTACTAAACTAACAGATTTATACACAGTTATCGTGTATTCGATGGTTGACATTAAATTACTACACAATTAAAATAAATTATAAAATACATATATAAAGTTAAACCTACCTAAATGCAATTACATTCATGTTAAGTACAAATAATATTTTTTTTTATAAATTTGCCTTAACTCAATAACAACTTTTAACCACACGTAAATGGTTGCATACCAATTGTGTAAAATATATTACTAATAAACTTTTTATTTAATTTTCACTCTACTGATAAATAACGGTTTATCATGCATAACTGTTTAAAATTGACCTAAATGCAATTACATTTACCTTAATTACAAATAATGTTGCCCTTACAAATAATCCTTTTTTTTATTTGACACAACTTAATATCAACCTTTAACCATATATAAATGGTTGTGTACCAATTGAGTAAAACATATTACTAATAACTTTTTTATTTAATTTTCACTCAACTGATAAGCAACCGTTTATTATGCATAAATGTTTAAAATTTATCTAAATGCAATTACATTAATGTTAATTACAAATAATATAGCCCTTACGAATAAACCTTTTTTTTATTTGACACAACTGAATAACAATCTTTAACCATACATAAATGCTTGTGTACCAATTGAGTAAAATGTATTACAAATAATCTTTTAATTTAATTTTCACTCAACTGATAAACAACCGTTTATCGTGCATAAATGTTTAAAATTTAAAACATGTTCAATGATAGAGGAGTTAGAGTAAAGAAAACATATTCCGACTCATACACATATTTCTGGCTAATTCGGACAATATGGTAATTAAAAATAAATGTTTTTTGATTTCCATGTCAACAAATTTTAAAATATTGCGCCCAGTTTATTAACACCCCGGGCGTTTGATTATTATTATTATTTGTCCGGTCCCCTCGCCGAGTCTCCCCTTCTGAACTGAGCGACACCATGTCTATGTCATCTCGCAGCCTTTTTTCCATTATAGCTGCTACCACGCGCTGGGAAAGAGAAATTACCCCCCCATTGTTCATCGTGAATTATCATTCTTATCATCTAGGAAATATGTTTTTTCTTAGGTACAACAAATGATTGAGAAGAGAACATATTTGGAAGATATTTTTGAAGTCAAACTTCTTTACGCACGCTTGACTTGGGTGGTTAGCTGGCGAATGCGTGACGAGAGCGTTACGAAGAGTGTGATCTGGCGAGGCGAACGATAATAAATTTAAATAAATATTTGTATAAAATTGTTTTATGTATATACACATATATATACATTATATATATATACATACATATAGATCGAGCTAAAGAAGTTTTACTTCAGTCGTGTGGTCTAAAGAACACTCGTTTTTTTTGTAATTTATGTTTTTATTTTATTTTAATCGGGAGACATACAGTTAAATAAGAGCACAAAAATGTATCTGAGTTAAATTGAAAAAAAATGATTTGAAAGATGATAATTAAGAAAGATTACACATAACAAATTGTTTAAATGGAACTAGTGACGGGTAATATGTGGAATGTACGATCTTGTTGAAATATTCAAATGTATAATTAAAAATTAAATAATTAATTAAATCAATCCATAAATACACTTAAGGTGAAGACATGCGGAAAAATGCAAAATCGTATAAAATCTTGTGTATTAGTTTTGAAAATTTGATCGCTTAGAAATAATATAGATGCTTCAATTAAATACTGTGAGTAGAACACATCTTGGCCTTTGAAGTGATCGAGTATTTTTTTGATAAGCTTTTTAATAAGCTTAGAAAAAAATTATTCGTCTGACCTAAAAAAAATGGTTAAAAGTGAAAAATCTCCTACTTACAAATCCTTTTTCTGGTGTTGTTTTATTGAATAATGTAGCTAATTAAGCTTCTTATAGAGTGATCGGAAAACATTTTAATATTTGTATCTGAACTTCACAAAATAAAATAAAACGTGCATTTTGGCGACGTTTCTTTTCAGTGAATAAAAATAGGCGGTACCCAACGAATTTGTAAGTGCGAATTTCATCCTTATGCCATGTACAGAAGGATTTTAGCCCGTCGCTCATTCTACGCCCAGGGCCCGGGGCAAACGGACATGCCTTAGTCTACGCGGCGCTTCGATCTTTAAAAATATACTTGCGGAATAACAAAACACTGTTGTTTGCTAGAGATTAGGGTTTTTATTGGTAAACGCCCAAAAATCGTTCGCTCCGCCCGATTCCGAATGAGTCAAGGACTAGTGGATCATCTTAATAAATGTGCTCATTTTTACTGTCCTAAAACAGGTTAATTTCCTAGTTGGACAACCAAAGATCATTATAATATGAAATACATAATGTTTTTAAAAATAATAAACAAATAAATAAATATATTTTAAATTTTGGTTTTCGGTTACTGCGACCTTCGTGACAGGATTGAATGGAGACAGAACACACAAATAAACTTACGAACAAATGAAATGCAAAATGGTCGAGTCAGATCAAGATATCGCTACGCTCAATCAATAAAGCTCTCAATACAGTTGAAAAAAATCATCATAAACGTGATTTTTTTTTGAAAAAATTAAATTCTAAAACGCTCCGCTGACGGGGCAACTGAAACCAAACTAAAACCGGCTGGGTTCTATGGCTTGATTGGCCAAAAAGCTTGTTTAACCATAGCCGAAGAACAATCAGCTGGCAGCTGGCAACGCAACGCAAGCAGTGACTCGCGACTCGACATGCCAGTTGCGTGACATGATAGCTGAGTGTTCTTCGTCTATAGTTAAACAAGACCAATCAAGGCATAGAAACCAGCCGGTTTTAGTTTGGTTTCAGTTGCCTCGTCAGCGGAGCAATGGTCGATTTTTTTTATTTTTTTTAAAGTTATTGTATGAAATACATATTAAATCACAATGTAGGCCCCTTACCTGGGTACTTATAACTCAATCTATGTATCACAGCTGGTATTTTCAATTCGTGTCCAATGCGGGATGTTCCCGTTGGGATTTCGACGCCGGAATTGAAAAACAGCCGGGAGTCAAGTCCCTGGCCTTTCCGGGGCTTTTCCGGCGCACGCCCATCGGGCGCTAAACCACGCAAGCGCACAAAAAGGGCAAACCAGTTGCTTTATATTTGAGATCCACGGTGATAGCAAAAGGACTTGCATTGTTGCGTTGTGCCCTCTACCGCTTTTGTTAACAACAGACGAGGACTAAACCTCAGCACATTCGCTTTTCATTCACTTGCCGCTATCAACCTCATGTACTGCAAAGTTGGTCGATATTTTCTAGAAAATCACCCTTAAATATATCAAAATAATTAGCTTATGTTTGGGCGGTATTCAAATGTGCATCTTAATTGTTATAATATTGAGTACGATTCTCTTATACCTGTTTTTAATTTGACCAATTTTCTCTTCTGAAACGACGGAGCACACTTTCACAAATAATTTCACAATAAGTATCCAAATAGAGACTGTTATTCAGAAATAATAATAAGATCTACATACCTATAATTAATGATAAATAACTTTTTTTTTAAATTTAGATAGGTAAATTGTTTTGTCCACTTAGTTATAACTTTTTACAGCGATCACAGTGGAAAAACAATACTCACTGACTTTAGTACGATGTTCTCCACCCAATATAAACTTCAACAGTAAAGTCACGCTGCCAATAAACAGTGCAGCACTTACTGACAAAAAAATCCATCGAAACGCTTAACACTCCCTTTAAAGCGGCGCCCCCCGGCCTACGCGTGCCGCCGGCCGCGTGCGCCGTAACAATGCGCCGTAATGCCTTGATTGACAGTTACAATATTTCGCTAAGTGATGCAATATTCCGATGAATATCTTTAAATGCGGAATCATCCATGCTCGGATGGGCGCGAAACGCGGGGCGATCCGGCTCGGGGGGGCCAAATCGAAACGAACTCGAACCAAAGTTGAGGTCGCCTTGTCACAACTGTTATTGCTAGCTTCACGGCTTGGAAAGGGAGGGAAAATAAAATGAAATGGATATCTAGCTGAAATGGAATAGTTGTATTATCTATGTAAAGTGGTTTAATTAATAGGTTATAAGAGGTTCAATTAGGGTAGTAAGTTGAGGTTGAAAGAAATGTGAAGAAATACAATTTTTAAGTTGGGAAGTACTAAAGTACCTAGACAAAATTTAAATTTGTTCCATAATTAAATAGTAACTTTTAGATTTAGAATGGTGGTTATCGTCTTTTGTCAAGATTTTACAAATTTTTTTCAAACGATTTTTTTGTCAATTTTAATTTTTAGGATTTGAACTCATTACCTAAGGGTCCAAAAGCTCAGCGTCAAGAATTCGTCAATTTTGTCGTCAGGTTAGGTTATATACAGAAATACTAAACTTTTAATATAATAAGACAGCGGTTATCTTGAAATCTTACTAATATTATAAAAGCGAAAGTTTATATGGATGTATGTGTGTTTGTTACTCTTTCACGCAAAATTTACTGAATGGATTTTAATGAAACTTTACAATAATATAGCTCGTACATCAGAATAATATATAGGCTATAATTTAAAAAAAATTATAAAGCTACCTATTTATTTTCAGTATATTGAAAATAATAATTATTGTTTAATAGAAAATGTAAAAAATTGAGAATGACATTTTGCAAAGCAATGATTGTTAAATCAAAATTCTATTTTAGAAAATATTTAAATTGATGAATTTATTTGCAGTAAAGTTAATATTGCCTTGATTGATGAATGATTAGATTACAAATAACTTTGTGTTAACCGCTAAATAAATATTAATTATACCTGACTAATAATTATCTTACAAATAAACGTGTTTTATTTTTTACACGGCCGATATACAAGCATTCATGTATTATGGTTGTTTATGAGTTGTGTATATGAGTGTAATCATTCTCATTCATAAACATTTTGGAAACCAAAACAATGTTTTGTTTGAAATGATTTAAATGTTTAATGTCCCTATTTAATATGTTTTGATATTTTTTCCACGCGATTGAATTGCTATAAAGCAGATAATAATTGCAAAGAATAAAACGAACGTACAATGTTCGATAAATCACTTGGGTCATTAAATGTTTAGAAGGTATACAACAACAGAGCAGTTTAGTCAAGGATGCTTGCTCCCCCTCGGCTTCGTGATCGATGATGGCGAGCGGTGTCGTAGTTCGCGACGGGACTTGAACATTCGAGGCATACAAAAAACTTTTATGAATTCATGCGATCACTTACTTGGCTTGGCCGGCGATATCAATGTCTGGGTTCATGTCGCATGGGAAGGAGATTACTCATCTTACAACACATGCTACCTTGGTATCTACTGCATCGGGAATAATTTTTGTATTCATGTAACAACACAAAAATATAAATTAAAATATCAAAAATAGTAATAAAAATTGAGTGCGTGAGTGTTTTTTAGGCAGTGGAACAAGATTAGATTGTTGATTTTTTTGTTATGGGTTTAATTATCCTGCGATTTAGCCATTTCAATTCTAAACATTTGTAAAATATTTTTTTGTCACACTAATGCCACTTTTTACGTCAATAATGGGTAATTAGGTTTGTAATTTTGAAATTATTATTGTAGAAGTTTAATAGACTTAGGAGTATGTTAATCTGTTTCTAGTACTAGTGTACTTCGTCGTTTTCATCGAAAGCAAAATGCACGGGAGAGAACACATGAAAAGATGATGCATTATAAGCACCGTTCAAGTCTTCGCTACTCGCCGTTATTCGCCGTAACCGCTGTCGATGCGATATTTGAAAAGTTATGCGACGCCCCCCTCCATCGTAAACAGGAGAGGGGATCATTTTAAATAAGCAGCCGCTGTTCTCAAGCAGCTGTCAAGTTGACAGATCCAGAATAAATAAATGGTGTTTCGCGGCCGCTCCCGAATTCAACTGACCGCCTCTCCTGCCGTAGGAAGAAATCTTTTAAAACGTAATGTGTCGGTAAAAAACAAAAGCTTTTAACGCTGCGGTTGTCGTCCGCTAAAAAGTTTTGTATTTTAATACAGTTGATACATATTTGTCCCACCCCCCGTTTGGCTGGCAGCGCTGTAGGCGGGCGTGGAAGGAATCACCTCGGGCCCCGCGGTTCGCGTGCCGGCAGACCGTTCACCGGGAACTGTGTCCCAGGAAACGGAGCGAGTGTGAACATGCCCGTGTTTAACAATTCAATAATTTCACATTTCTGAGACACTCTGTTTTGTGGCATTCCTATGGAAATCGGAACGATTTGAGCGGAATTTACAAAACTATTATTGAGAAATTTGTTGCTCGCGTGGAATCAGAACATCTTTTTGGCGTTGAATGCTGTTAATACATGTTGGTGTACGGTGTGCTATGAAGCAAGTATTTTTGAACAAAAGTGTGCTTTATTTATTTAGAAACTGGGCTTCAGTCTGGTTTAAGACTGTAACCATATAAACGCCGTAGTAATAAGTCGAGTCTTTAACCATTCCTGCACGGAGAAAAATGTTATTCTAAAATACGATCATTTTATTCGTAAAACAGTTAAAAACGGGACTCAAATTAACAGGGTTATAATGTTTATTGGGGGGAAATGTAAGAACGTGAAAGGTCTGTTCAAACATATAAGGTGAATTTTTACTTTTCTCGGGATACGTACATTAATTTTCGAAAAAAAAATTTTTTTTAGGTTGGTACACATATGTTGACATTATCAGTCATTTTGCCTATGTAGTTTTTTTTACAGATATAAAGGTTAGACGTGTTTTAGTCTTTGCAATTTTTTTGCTGTCGAAAAAAAATAGATCAAAGAATCTCTATTAAATTTTGAGTGAAAAATAAAATTATGTGCTCCAACTCCTTTAAAATGATGACTGCGGCTACTTTGAGCAAAAAATAAGTTTTAAGTGTTACAAGCTCTTCTTAGAAGGCCTAGAAGATTGCCCGCCCTGGACGCCCCAGCACGTTAACAGCCAATGAAGACGTTGAAGCAATGAATAAAATTGTTACGGACAATCGTCGAATCACTATTAGAGAAGTTGCTTAGGATGTCGACGTATCGGTTGGCTCATGCAATCCAATTTTTTGAAGCAATTCGAAGAAAACGCCCGGATTTGTGGAAAAACAATTCATAGCTTTTGCATCACGATAATGCACCTGCTCACACATCGTTGCTTGTTCGTGATTGATTTTTCGGCCAAAAACAACACCGTAATCATGCCTCAACCACCGAATTCACTGGACTAGGCCCCCTTTGACTTTTTCCTGTCCCAAAATTGAAAAAACTTATGAAAGATCTGAGTTTTGCCACAATTGAGGAGATAAAGACCACATCGCCGAAAGAGAGAAGGCCATACAGAAAAGCGCTCATCAGAAGTGGTTCGAGGGTTGGAAAAAGCGCTAGCACAAGTGTATTATATCTGAGTAGGATTACTTTGAAGGGGTCAAAATAGATATTGATGAATAAATAAATATTTATCAAAAACAAAAAGTCACCTTATTTTTTGAACAGCCCTCTTATTGATCAATTTGAAGGGAATTAATTAAAATTGGGAGTGTAAAAATTGAGGTAGAGCTATTTAAGGTAATTGAGAGTACGTGTGTATAATTATTAAAAATAATTTAAGGTATATTTGCGGCACATTGAGAGTGGATGATACTCTCAGTATCGACCACCATTCAAATTTAAACGTTGCGTGACCAGAGTGACCATGTAATGAATTTTGATTTAAAATGACACATTATGCTAATTTAAAAATATAATATATTATGCTAATAATTTAAAAAGACAAAGATGAAAAAAAATAACACAACGTTAAACGCGGCTAACACAAAAAATAAAAAATCTTTTTAAAAATCCACAAGGAATTATATGACCTAATATTTACTGGAAGGCTATTATGTAAGTGGAGCCTGATTCTAATAATATCTTTGACCAAAAGTAGATTAAGTTTGAATTTCCCCAATGTTCGTACCTCAGATATACATATATATATATATATATATATATATATATATATTTAATTAGACAAAGATGGCAGTGTTTAAAACGGTATACCGCCCGACGCTCACTTACGGCCACCAGATATGGATGCTAAATGAACAAACACGCTCTAGAGTCCAAGATGCCGAAATGAGGTACTTGAGAGGAGTGGCAGGGGCTACGAAATGGGATCATATAAGAAATTCTACGATCCGAGATGATCTAAACATTGAACCACTGCTACTCTTCGTAGAAAAATCGCAACTGAGGTGGCTTGGACATGTACTAAGAATGTCTGATGACCGAATTCCGAAGAAAATACTGAGTGCCATTCCAGAGGGTAGACGTCCAGTAGGCCGCCCCAGATACAGTTGGGCGAGGCAAATCCAAAAACTGTGCGAGGAGAGGATGGATCTGCCATGGACGGAGGCCGATCAATCGGCGCAAGACAGGGACGTATGGAGGAGCCTTGTCGATGGAGTGGGTCCCCGACCCGAATAGGACAAGGGGAAGAAGAAGAAGAAGAAGAAGAAGAAGAAGATATTTAACTTAACATTGCAATCGTAAATGAATGCGAATCAATGAATCCTATTAAATCGCATGCTGGAATCAATTAAACCATAATAAATTATGCCAACGAGTATCAACGGCTACCAGTAGAACGCCCTGATCGCATTTTAGTTCACTTTATTGTTTTCCACTCCCCCAATGCTTTGTTTATCTTTCTCTCGTTATTGCCTGCAGCCCGTGAGTGTTGAGTTGTCATCCACTGACATACAATATCACAGCCATTTCCTAGGGACACACACATGTATATACGAGTATTTAAACTTATACATACAATAGCAACGAATCAGGCAGAAAGAGCAGATAATTATAACAGTATTATTTCGGGCACGATGTGATGTGAATGTGTAACATTCTAAAATTCAATTAAAAATGTCTAATTCTTATTATTTTTTAGGGGGTTTGTCACCATTCTCCCAATAGCTTATCTACAATAATTTTTATTTTTTTATTTATTTTTTTTATTTGTAACATATAATATCATTCACAATTATAACATCATTTTATTACATATCATTCATCAATTTTTTAGTTACCCAATTAGTGGAGAAATATTCTCGGGTCTAACTGGGGAGCTAGTCTATGTACTTATGTTATACATTTAAAACTGCTTATAGATAATATGTATAGTTACAAAATGGAAATAAAATACTTACTAGATATTACAAAATATTGTAATATCTTGTAAGTATTTTATAATACTGTATCTTGTAATATTACATTAAAATACTGTAAGATATTATAAAATATTGTACAATGAGAAAAATACATATATTATAGCAATGGAATATCAACAAAATATTAGCAACAGAATACGGAATATATCTGAAAATCATCGATTAAAAATAAGTCAATCTGTTGCTTATCTGTAAAAATACAACGAGAGTTTTTTTTTTAATTTAAAATAGTTTCCTAATTTTTTATTGTATCGGGTAAATCGTTTAAAAGCTTTGGGCCTACATATTCATAATGGTGTTGTGCAGCTGTCGTGTTGCATCTAGGTACATATATATTCCCAGATGTTCTAGATCTTTTACTTCGTGTTGAGGACACTTCAGATTCTTTAAAAACTGTTAAAATTGCATTTTTTTTCAAATAGTTTTGTAACCGACAGGACTTTAAATTTTTCAAAAAGTTCCCCGGTTGGAAAAATTCTTGGTTTTTTAATAATAACTTTCATGATACTATCGGATACAGGTTTTTCTTATATATGCTTCCCCGGGCGATTATGCCGTACTGCAAAACTGACTGTACAAGCGCAAAGTAAACTATTTTAATATTTGAAAGATTTAGGATATTTCTTAATCCTATAAAAATGTAAGTAAGTTTTCTAATTCTTTTGACACAGTTACAACGTGTTTCTTAAATTTCATGTTGCTTTCTATAGTGATCCCTAGATAATAAATAATAACGAATATTTTCGATTTACGGTTTATTTATTTATTAAGTTGGAGTTTATAACTCGGTACTCCAACCTATGAATAGTGGCTATATATTGGATAAGTTTGCCGAATTTTATTTTTCAATAATATTCGTTGTAGTATGAATAAGCTAATGGGAGGATGGTGAGAAACCCTCTTAGTATGAGCATGTAATGAATATATGTCGCCGTTCTTACAATAGTTTGTGGTGTAATGGTTCGAATTGTTGCCTTCCAAGTAGTTGATAGTGGTTCCATTCTCGGCCGAGGAAATATAGTGACGTAATAAAGGGACGTACTTGACTAACTGTAACCAGTGATATCCTGACATTGTTTAGAGTAAAAAAATGGCAGGAGTTAAAAATTTTATTTGCATTTTTACTCCAAATAATGTGAGGAATCACTAGTTATTGAGTGATATTTAAAATTTATATATTTATATTAAAATGTGTATTTTTACAGGTCAGCGCTAGTGTATAATATATACAGTCATATTAAAAGTTTTTTGAAAAATCAACTTACCTCTATGTGCAGAAAATGTCTGAATAAAATCTGGATTAACGCTTTTCTTAAATGTGAATATCACATAAGAGTCCCAACTGCTACTATCTGTCCGAAGCCAGTAGGTCTATGGCGTCTCCGTTTGAGATATGTTTTGATGATAAGAATAGAAAAGAAAAGAAGAAGCGAAATAGGAAGATTGGGAAGTACCTACCTGGTAAGATTCAGATGTGTCGGGCAACATTTAATTCTGAATGATGAACTTAAACTTGACGTAGGCACCTTCTGACCTTTAATTTGAACAGTATTTGATTTTCGTTCTTTGTTTTTGGGGTGTTATGCCGTGTTGTGCTACCTCTTTCTTTAGCCGACGTTTCGGACAGCGTTGCAGTGTCCATAATCATAATCCATGATTTTGTTTTCATTAGGTAGGTACAAGCGTTTGGTGAACAATTGGACCCAAAGAACCATTGATACGAATTTTCATTGAATCAATATTTTTTTCAATAATATTATTCCACCGTAGCACAGTTAAACTCTTTTTCAATTCGTGAAATTCATCAACCCCGGTATTCAGTGGCGTGCAGTCTGTAAAATCTGAAAAGGTGTGCCTATCCTAAAAGAAACGAACAACATGAAGAAATTACAAAAACATTTTAATTGTTGACTAATTTCTGATAAAAACTTTTATTTATTCAGTTGGCCATAACAATCGACTCAAGATGAAAATGAAATGGCAATTTTTAAATATTCAATGCACAATAAATTCATTCCCAAACTTAGAAAACTACATATATATGTATAATAAATAATGTTGCATAAATTCGTCATCTATGGTCAGTTGGCGTTATTTAAGAGCACGGTCAACATATGATTCCGACAATTGGTTGAAAAAGGTAGCCAATTTTAACGCGACCACCTGAGTGTCACGTTAGCTGTCGATATATACAATATATTTTTGTTATTCCATGTTAATATCCGTTAGGCTGTCAACAGTGCAATCGTGCTCAGGTTATCGATATAAGATCGTCGAAAGTTACGCCTATCCATTCGATACTGTAAATTTATTAATTTCTAGACTCCCTGCCCCCCTAGTCTACTCGATCGATAAGGATTGATAGGATAACTATCAGTAACTTCTCATCGTTCCCTAGGATAACTGCACATTGCTACCGTACAAACAACAGTTGATTTGGAATATATTAAGAATACTTAGTCATTGTGAATCGTTACTTATTCGTTGGCGATCTGCAGTCATGCCAGGGAACTATGAAAAGTTACCGAAAGTTATCCTATCAATCGTTATTGATCGAGTGTGCTAGGGGGCCGGCTTATAACCAAATGCACGCCACTGCTACTATTAATATTTCTAGAATAAAATACACAAAAAAAAAACCACATTGGTCCGTTCAGTAAAAACCAAGCTTATTTACCCCAAAAAAATGCATTGTGCATTGTGCAAACTGAGTACGAAATATTTTCCATCAGAATATAAACCGAGCGCTTCGATTGGTAAAATTGTAGATAATGCTCGCTGGATTTGAATAAAATAATATGTGAAGATACATAGAAGGCGTGAAGAAACAGAAAAATAAAAATAATTACGGTCGAACCCTCGTTTTACAGGGACAAAGGCCTTAACCAATTCGGCCACTGAGATTTTCATCAATCTCAATTTCAAATTCAGATTTAACAATATTATTTTCCAGTTTGAAAATGGTCTTATAAGCCGAAACAGCTGTCACAATAATAAAATAACTAAAACACCCGCAGGACTTAATAATAACAGTATTAAATTATTTTTAAATTAAATAAAAATTTTAAAAAATATATATTTTCGACTAATTTTTTCTTATAGTTTTGGCAGCTATCTATTAAAATGGAAACAAATGTTCGAAGAATTGGTTCGTAACCTATAAAGTGTCTCTGATAAACCGATTATATATATATTTTTTTTTATTTTTTTTTTTTTTTATTTTCTTTATTCCTTTTCTTTGTTACAGGTTTATTTTGCATAGCTTTTTGACTACCAAGTTGGGAAATCCCCGTATTACGGTAGTCGAGATTCATAAGATGTTATATTAAATATAAAATATTAGGTATAATTATCCATTTATGTAGATGAAAGTAAAAACATATAGCATACATATTAGTGAAAATATTATAAGGGACACCTATTGACCTTTTTCTAAAAATCTAAATTAACATTCAATTTTATATTAGAACAATCCTTTTTGTAGTTGCCACCGTTAGCATTTTATTTTTTCTATTAATATTTCGTTTAGATTATATATATCTTCTTCTACAATTATTTTAAACTGTTCAGAAAAGTTTAATACATTTCACCCGAAATAGGGGGATTTTACCGTGATTCTGGGACAACACACTACTATCTGTTATCATCGTGCCTTTAATGCCACACGGTCCAGACTGTCATACAATCAAATAATTGCAATTTCGCCACTAGTCTACTGACTATTCTGACGCCATGATTACAATTTTGCAATTCAACAAAATTAAATGCTATTCCAATTTATAAACCTACATCCACTGTAATAAAAGCAGATTACAATAGATAATTAGTAATCCTATAAATGAAAATACACTATAATCCTGTGAACAGTAGACCTCGCATCCCGATACGTTCACAGACTAGTACTCGTCACAGATCCCACAGGGGACATTATTTAAACAAACCGTTTGGTTTCCAGCGAAACCAAAGCGCTCCCGCTCGCCATTGCGGCGGTTAATGAGATGCCCGCAAGCCAACTAACAGTTTGCGTTAACGACAGATTAGACACACAAACCGGAGGGCGGCAGATTAAAATTTGAGGTTTGGAGTTTAGACAGAGGCGTTTGATATACACGGGCGTGCAAATAACCAACGCAACCTAAAGGCCGCGGCCGGAGGCACTACCAGCCCTCGTCAGAAATGCGCCGCGGGTGGGGAGGTTTTAAAACAATGTTTAAATATATCATGTTGTGAAAATTCTGCTTTAGGGATTTCAGTAAAAATAAAACAAGGAAAAATAAGGGAAACAAGGAAAAAAACGGAGGACATAATTTCCAATAATGTTTGATTGACGGGTTTTTGTCGTGTCCAACGATTTTGAAGCTTTGTTTTGAAAGTTATTGGAAATAATTGGAAAGTTATAGACTTTTAACTGGCAGTTTTATTTATAATTTTATTGGAATAACTTCAATTTAATGATAAAAATAAAGAAACAAAATAAAGATCCCAAGAGCAGAGTTAGTTAGTCCAAGAGATCCTGTGTTCGATTTCCAGTTGCGACCGTTACATTTTTATTTATCTGTGTCTTATTCTGTTTCATCTTTCGTTTAGATTTATTAGTATTATCTGCTTCTTCAACGATATATATACTTTTGATTTAATTTATTAGTCTAGGCCTCCTGTATTTAATTTAATATGTTTAATCAATTATTAAACAAAGTATGATTTCGTAATTATTGTTAGGAATGGAAGATTTAACATGTGGTGTCTTAAATAGCTTACTTGTGGACTCGTTTGATGGTTTTTGATAATGGTCGTTACGCAAAAACCGACTCAATACTTGTGAAGCTCGTGATAAGGAAGTGCTTTTACTGAGTTGAAAACCTGATGCAGTCTGTTTAAATGATATCATAATAAACATTATGCAGCAATAAACAACGCAGTAGTCCATTCTGGAGACGACTGGAGCATTCTCTTAGTTTCCGCAGACATTTTCATAATAAAAGATTCCTTGTTCGTACAACCTGGCTTCACCACAACTTGGCGAGGTAGAGATAAAGGACCACAAAGCTTTTAAAACGTGAAAGAAGTACCTACTTGGCTGCATTTAATTCCAGTGAGCGCGCTGCGAGCAAACAGCAAACACCA
Organism: Limnephilus auricula; assembly: GCA_951813805.1. NCBI lineage: Eukaryota > Metazoa > Arthropoda > Insecta > Trichoptera > Limnephilidae > Limnephilus > Limnephilus auricula. The sequence goes on from OX638391.1 coordinate 37,876,541, forward strand.
CCGCATAAACAAGTCCACGAGGCATCTCTCCGAGTGAATAAACTTGATTCCTGCTCGAGTGAACAAGGTGTCGCCTGTCGCTGGCGCAAACCGCAATATGCCGTTGTCCCGAGGCGATGCTCCCTTTGTCAGCGCTGGTTTGTTTGGCGTTTGACGCTGGCTAATATCGCGTTATCGCTGCCACTTCAAAGCCGGCTTTAACTTTATTCCCCTCCTAACTCCCCCTTTTTTCACTCACCCCTCCTCTCTCACTCTCACACCCCCCTGTTCCGCAAAACTTAACTTTAAATTATAATTTCAACTTTCACGACGCATAATATCATTTAAAGTTACTCGTTTTTTGCGACTATTGTTAAGTTATTATAATGGCTCCCATGTTTCGAAATAAAACCATTGGTGTTTTTTAACCAACATTTTAATAAGTTATAATTTCTTATTATGGCTTCCATGTTTCGAAATGAATCCATCGTTATTTTTTAACTACAATTCTTTCGCTGTAGGTACCTTCATTTTTTTTCTTTTTATAGATAAATCGAACCAGTCTATTGATAGCGGTAAGCTATCGCTACCACAGACACTCATTATGAATTGTCTATCTTCAATCTTAGATGATTTGAGTAAGGTTTAGCGCAATCTTCATGTTATTTGCATGCAATACTTTAATGGTACAATGAAGGTGCCAGATTGCAATGAGCCGTGCAATTAAGTCCAGATATTACACATTGATTTAATTATTTATTTTTTGTTTATTGTGAAACACAGTGAATCGACTTACATTTCCCAAAATTAATGATAAAAAAATACGTACTTTAATTACATCGGTTGAGTTGCAGCCTTATGTTAAAGTCACTGAAGTTTATCTGAAAAATGTCTCTCATAGAAGAAAGATGGTTGAAGAGTGCAGTCATTCTCCCCAAAGATAAAATCATTTGTAAGTTGGTCCTTTCTCTTGGAAAAAAAGTGCTTGTGCCGCCCAGCTCTAGTGAAGTTATTGGGGATATAAAGTAACAATACGTTTCAGAATTTCAGGATTGCAAATGTGCCCATTGAGCAGCTTATAAATAATATCATCGGATATAATAATTATTGAGTTTTTCTTTCAACCTATATAACATACTCAAAATAATTGGCATAACCTTACATTCGAATATACTCAAACCCCTTTAGTTCGCGGATGAATGATCTTACAAACGTTTTCAAATTTCCAAAGACATTACCCGACAAAAACGCATTTAAATCCGTTCATCATTGGTAAAAGTAACAATTGTTACATTGTTTTATTTTAATTTTGTAGACATTTCTCGTTTATGCTTACGACCTACGAAAGCGATCTTCGAGAAGGTATTATTTCTATATCAAAGCTATGTAACTTACAAAGCAAATGTCATGGATTTGTAGATTAGACAAAACTGTAGGCAGCCACTGGCAATACTACACAACCATATCTACCATCTGATTTCATCTCGTCGTTATATCGTCTCTAGTTGAGCTCGATTTGGGTTTCAGTATTATGGTACCTACTCGTGGGTTATTTTTAACTCTCTATTACATGCAATCTTGTTTATTGTAATATGTTCAGGGGTTGGTGTTTCACACCCAGTACCTACTTACGTTCTTGTGGGCGCTTTACACGATTATTTTTTTCATACTTACAGTGGTCTTCCAAGCGATTCACATTCTAAACGCTCTTCGAAATGACTTTAACTAGAAACAATAATTTACAATTACTTTCCGATCATCTTTCCAATTTACTTCGTTTTTTTATCAGTTCACTAACTCTAAATGCTGGGTCTCTTATTTAGTACTTCCCACCCAGACTCAAAGAAATCCGATGTTTAAATAATACAGACGCATTAAATATATTCAAAAAAGCAATAGCTTAAAAACTAACTGTACTCTATAGGTACGGAAAATACTTAAAAGCATTAGTTTCGAAGCTTGACTGTCGTTCAGCCACCTGCCACACCTGCTATCATTTATGTTAATCACTTGCTATATAATCAGTTTTCTCTCAGTCGTACTAGTATTATTATGAGCTCTATCTGTAAATACACTTTCGGTTGGTTTATTGTGGCATTAGTTATTTAAACCCGTTGTTTTATGAATACAATAGGATTTCATAAATCCTGCTTCTTTCTAATTCGCAAGCGGGACACGCATCTCCATCAGAAATGTAGAGGGGACGAGCCGGGATTCAAGTGGGTAGAATTTAAAAAGTGCAAATCATCGTGTAAATGATTTATTGTGAATAAAAATCAAAAGACTCGGAGTTTTTTTTCTACTGAAGTGACTTGAAAACTTAATAATACCTAATGCAATGATTTAGGTAACAGTAGAAACGTAAAATTTAAACTTATCTTATCTTATCTAACTAATATTATAAACGCGAAAGTTTTTATGGATGTATGTATGTTTGTTACTCTTTCACGCAAAATTTACTGAATGGATTTTAATGAAACTTTACAATAATATAGCTCATCACCAGAAGAGCATATAGGCTATAATTTATAAAGCTAGCTATTTATTTTCAATATATTGAAAATAATAATTATTGTTTAATAGAAAATGTCAAAATTCGAGAATGACATTCTGCAAAACAATGATTGTTATATCAAAACTCTAATTTAGAAAATATTTTAATTAGTGAATTTATTTGAAGTACTCGCCTAATACTTTGAATCGAATCAAGAATTATAGATATTTTAAATAAATAGGTTAGGAATTTTGGTATAAACATAGATACTGCGCAGACGGAGTCGCGGGCAGAAGCTTGTAATACCTATAAATATGTAAATAACGGTGATAAGTGACGATCTTAATATTTTCCAAAAAACCCTTTCAAATCCCCAAATGTTAGTGATTTTATATTTTCTTATCGTAAATATTATTCGTAATATCTAAATATATATTTACCTCAAAATTTGGGACGAGACAAAAGGATTCACACAACTCAACAAAGGCGTGAAATAGAATACACAATGTATAGGTACTTCCACCATGTCCTCTCGTTACACTGTTTCTTTTATTTGCAACAACACGTGAAATGCGATTTAGGAGACATCAAAGGACAAATCATCGCTTCGGGTTCCGTTGGGCGAGGGTATGTTGGCGGTAGGGGTTGGGGCGAGGGGTGTGGGGTGAGCCAATTACAGGCAACATGCATGGAGCATTCACCCGACCGGCACATCTAGGCTACTCTACACACTATTTATAGACATTCCGGTAAATGGAAAAAATCACTTTCTCACATTTATTGAGTTACCGTTCAATATGAAATGAAATCTATGATTATATTCTAACACAATTGATTTTTTGATTCTATGAAATTCAATTCAATGAAATCTATGATTATATTCTAACACAATTGAAATATATTTTAAGTGAAGTTTCAATGCACTTTAAAAAAAACCTTTATTTTAATATTTATTGCTGATGGTTCGTAATGATGTTTATATAATTTTAAAGTATATATATATATATATAGGTACCTACCTGAATCTACATCACATGGAAACTTAAAAAAATATATATGTAATATCATTTTAAAATAGCTGATATTAAGGCAATCCGCTCACTGAGGAAACTGAAACCAAAAACTTGCTGGTTGCTATGGTTTCCAACCAAACTTCCTACTCAATTTTACGATTTCAATAATTATCTCAGCTTGTTTAATCATAGACGAAGAACAATCAGCTATCATCGTAGCAACTAGCAGTGCGAGTAGCGAGTCAATGCTTGCGTTACCATTGACAATGGGTTTTTGAGAAACTGTGTAGCTTGCGGGTCATAACATTGACGTACACAGGATAGCGAGTTTAGTTGTAAAATGATTTTTTTTTCAGTTGCCTCGTCAGCGGAGGGCACTTACACACTAAAGACTTTTTTTTAAATTTGTCATTAGAAAGTCTAACTTCGAACTAGATTTAAGCCAGTCTGGGATTAGCTTAATCCGAAAACAAAAGCTCACAACAATTAAATGAAATAAAAACAACTCCAAATGTGATGAAAATTTAACAGTTTCAGGCTTGTAGGACGAATTTCTGGTCACCGTGTATTTTATACCGAAATGATCACATATAAAACCCTAGGCGCGAGATTTCTAAAAAAAAAAAATCCTTCCAAGTAGGTACCTAAATACCTACCTAGGAACTTAGGTTCTTTTATATGTTTCAGTAATTGGTTGGGCATTTACACAGCTACACTTACATAATATATACATATATACAAACCTATACACATACATGAACTGCTGTACTTGTAGCTAGTATTGTCACATTTCCTTTCTACCCTTCCCTATAATCCTGTCACTTTTTCCTGTTACCCACATCAGTCAATAATCGACCATCAACCTATAAACATCCGCATCTTTAATAATCCGAAATATTAACACAGTGCAATAAAACCGGCCAAATGAAGAAAGTACAAGTCCCGCAGTGAGTAATTCTCTCATTTTCCTTATGTGCTTACCTTCTACTTGTGCAGTGGTTCAAACACATAAAACATACACATTTCAAGGTCCTTCGTTTACAAAAAAACTACACAAAACACGCATCAGTAATTTACATTTCAAAATTTTTTTTCTTGAATTAGATTATGTAGGTGAAAGCACTTTTAAAGTCAGTCAAAGTATTTAAAATCCTTACTACAACTTATTTTGGCCGATTAAAGATTAAGGAGATATATTTTTGTACACGTCTTCTATCCTTTTGGCTAACTAACCACATAAGAACCATAGTTCAACCACCTCTCATACCATTTTCGTTCCGGAACATTATTTGAATTAATTTGTTAAATACGTAGATAACAGCAATCATAAAGTCAATCAAAGTGTTTAAAATCTTTAATAAGACCATTTTATCCTATCTAAGATTTATTTATGCACAAGTGCAAAGAACTTTTAACAATATTGATTGAATTTTACAGCCATGACTAACTTAACACTTGTCGACATTTTATTTTTATAAAACATAAATAAAAAACATTTCTTCAAAGGAGCCATTACGGGTGATTAGTTTAGCGCACAGTGGCAATCGCAGCGAACAATCGTTTCGCCGCGCTCTCCACTCGAGGGGCGGTCTCACGAGGATAATTGGCAGGTAATCGGTACACCATCCATCCGCCCAACAGTACGGAGAACGTGCAGAGAGCTAGCTGCCTTTGATCGGCCGAGAGAACCAAAGACCCAACCTACCAAAATCCATGAGTATTAAAGACCCAAGCTACCAAAGAACCCAAGTAACAAAGACCCAAGCTACCAAAGACTTTGAGTACCAAGTATTTATGGTACCGTATAACCAAGAACAGTGGGAGAAAAGTACCAGGAGAACAGAAACAGAAAAGAAGAGAAGGACTGTTATTCAAGTTAATGTTACGTGAATTCCGGAACGTCTTTCATCCCCCGGCGAGCAGAAGTGCGGAGGGATGCTACAAGGATTAAATTAGGCACAAGTAATAGGGATGTTTTTCGCTGCACACAAAATCATCCTTTGTGGGCGATAATCGATATTGTACGAGAGTAGTGTAGAGTCTTACATATTTCAACACTACGCAAGAAATTATTTTGTAATTCGCACTCATATTAGGATTGATTTAGCCTTGTAGATATTCTTTATGGTAAAAAATAATTGTGTGTCTTTTCGAATGATAAAAAGGTGGACATGTCTATCGCCTTCTCTTTTTTTTCTGTATTGTAAACTTCTTAAGAGGGTATTACCAGAGAATACCGGAAATTAGTCCTTTTTAAATCAAATTCTAGACTTTTTTATAATTATTGAGTTTTTTTTACAAAGAAACATAATTGATTTTGAACGATTGTTATTTTATCTGGTACTTTTTAAAAATTAAAAACTAAGTTTATTTTTGATATACTAAGGTTATCCCGGTGGTCGTTGGCAGATTTATTCAATTTTCAAACGACACATTGAATTATACAACACAAATTTGAAATCATATAACAATACAACAAAATAAATCAATATATTATCCAGTAAACACATTTTTCAGAATTTTAATTTTAGTTAAATTAAAATCATTTAAAAATAAATCCGAGAAAGTGTATTGTGACAAACATACCTCAGTTTTTCTATTTTTTTTTACACACTTATTTTGTTTAGACATTATTGAAAAGTCATAAATACTTATGATCAAAAGATACTTACAAGAAGTACACGATATTTAATAATTTGTCATTGTGCATTTTGAGAATTTTTATTGCATACGTTTTGAATTAAGTAAATCGATATTAAATTTTTAATTTTAAAAATTTGATAGGGGGAATAATCGATCTTTCTCATCGGAACCTCCTTGTACAATTGCACGCATTTTTTAACTTCTGTTCTCAGCCGCTGGTCAATGGCTCTTAAGAACTGCTTTTGTTATTTATTTAAAATATGCGTTATTGGCTACTGTGATGACAACTATGGCTATGACTAAGTGGTAAGATAACTTATCGATTTTGTTTTGGAAAAAAAACCCTTCAAGCCACTTTTTTCGGAATGTTTCATTTCAGTGGTTTCATGAAGAATAATCGTCAAAGTAGAAGTAATCTCCTGTAAAGTTTTCATTTTGGGCTTGAAGGGTTTTACAAACCACAGTCTTTATGCAAAATGACAATGTTCTGGGGTTCTATATCAGTAAAAGTAATAAAATAACTTTAGAACCAGTCGAGCAATCACGCGAAATAAATAAATTTGCCTTGAGCGCTCACCACGTTTGAATATTTTCCGCCCACATTAAAAAAAATCATTACTACATCATCATCATCATCACAATTGGCTCTACAACCCTTGGTGGGTCCTGGCCTTCTCGAGAGTCTTCCTCCACTCATCTCTGTTATGTACCAGTTCTCTCCAGTTTGGAATCTCCAAGGTACGTAGGTCTTTGAGGACGACATTACTACACATTTGTGTAAGTAAACATATAAACAAATGTTAATGTTATACAGCCAATGAATTCACCTATATTTAAATAATCATCCAAAATTTGTAGGATAAAAAAAAAATAATTACAAAAACATAAACATTCCAAAAGGATATATATTCTGGGTTTTCTAGTTAAAATATGCCGTGCAAATTTTAATTTGGCGTCCACATTAAATATTTTCTATGGAGTTCTTGTAAATAGTCTAATTAACAATCCACTACAGAAATATTTATAATAAAACTGAATTATGATAAGTTGTCAAGAGTTGAAATGGTTCCTAATGAAAAGATATCATAAGAAATTTTGTCCGTGAAAGCACAAATTCATTTTAATTAAAAAGAGTTCTACATCAAAAGTGAAAGGAAGAACAGTGACACCTTTTGATCATTAATTGAAATAGATGTTCAATTAACAAACAGCATTTTTTGCAGGACGCGGGAACTTTTGAAAAAAATCAGAAAATGTTTTACGAATGTTAGGAAAATGTGGTTAAGGTGTTACAATAATTTTGAGGCTGTTTTTGTTTAAATTTCTCCTTTAATTTCTTTTTGTGAATGCCGTACTAAAGTCCCGACTGGATAGAAAGAAGTACTGGTTAGGAAGGTGGTCGAAATGGCTATTCAGGTCTAGTCACCAAACATTTTTGGTGACTAGATTGTCAATTGGTAATTCAATTAGTGGTTTTTCAAATATAATATTGTGATGTATATTATTTTAAGTGATTTAATTGTGAAACAACACAATCAAATTTAATGGGATTTGAACCCGCGGCCTACGGATTGCCAGTCGAGAGTCTTACTTCTTAACCATAGAGGCCGTTCTTTCCATAGTATAATAGTTGAACGGTGGATCAAATATGGCTGGGAAATAATCATCGTCGCAGCATGACAAAATTTTTCAACACACTAACAGAGTAAAACCAGTCCATGAATCTATAGAAGTAATAATTTCAGGTACGTGTGCTATGTGCTATTTTGAATCTCATGTTAATACAATATTTTCTATTTGCAGGCTATGGCTCCAATTCGTTATCGGCGATGTCCAAATCCTCATTGGAAGCACACTCACATCTCAGGCAACCAGGTACATATAACATAACTTAATATTATTCAAAAATAAAGCTGGAGAAACGTTGGCAGTATCATTCCCGAAAATATTTTTTTAAGTAAATACGGTATTTAAGATAAGGATAGAAATATTCGATTTTGTTTCCATTTTATTGAAAAGCGAAAATTCTCTGACTTTCTAAGAGATTACGCTTGAGGCCTGGGGGTAAAAAGGTGTACGAATTATTAAAAGGAAATTATTATATTCCTCCGTTTTCCACGCTCGAACCGCGATACTTACAATGGTTGATTAATACTGAATACCTAAGAAAAAAAAATTATGGAGCTTTTTCAACAAGCAATTCAAATTATCAAAAAAATAATTGAAATAAAAATACTGTAATCGTTTACTCATCGTGTTCGGACAACATCCAAGTATCTAGCACAGTCGATCGACAAAGGATTTATCGATAATGTCGATAAATTGTGACCGTTCACCGAGAACAACAACAGACAAACCAGAGTCACTTCGAATACATTAAGAATACCTAGTCGTTGTTAACTATTGTTTATTTGTTGGCGATCTGCAGAAATGGTGGGGAACGACGACAAGTTACAGACATTATCGATAAACAACTTTATCGATCGACCATGTTCCAATCGCCAGGGAGGCGAAAGGTAAAAGCCCAGTAACAGCGGTTATTCATTTGTAAACAAGTCCCATTTATCGTTTAAGTCAAATAAAAGCTTGTAAATTCAAAATCTATGTAATTTAGTGCAAATAAATAAAAATTAATTAGCGTTTTTACGAACGTTTTGTAAAACTTTTTAATATTGGAACTTTTTTATTTGGAATAGGTACCTACTACGAATAGGACTGTGAATAAGTCACCCCCTAAAATTTCGCGGTAGGAGCGGAGAACGCTGTGTGTAAAAACTAATAAAATAAATAATTTATATATTAATATATTAATATCTCCCCATACCACAATGATGGAGGGTTAAGTAATATTAACATTATTTTCCGATTATTTTGCAATATGTGTGCACTGGCGCCCATGACTAGACCGTCGTGCATTTGATGTAACTTGAATTGGCACTGTTAAATATTTGCCGACAAACATTATAGGCGAACACACCCACACACACACGCACACAATCACACACTCACACTCAAAGTATAAATCGAACTGCTCTCTGTGCGGTATATTTATTTAATATGTGACGCCAAAATAATATCTGCTACGAAATAAACAAACACAAAATTCGCTATGAGGCGATGATAGAAAACTGGTAAAAGTTTTAGTGCCCTTTGCCTATCTTCGATCTGGATATTGCTTCTTTATTTTACGTGATTTGATGTGCGTTTTTTTGCCTGCACTCGTTTTATAAAGATAACGTGCATTGTGCATGTAAACCTATTTAAACATGATTTTTTTGTTACCTACGGACACAGCATTTTTTTATTTATTTTTAACTCAATGTGTAAAGCCTTAATTTTTAATATTTTAATTAATGAAGACAATATTAACAAAACTCAATCGAAAATCTGAAACAGAAAAATCACAAAAAGTTACGGTCACATCTGGGATTCGAACCCAGGATCTTCGCCTTGCTGGAAAGCAACTCTAACAACTGAGCTTAGTTTAGCTATTTGAGCTCTTTATTTCAATAAAACAATGAGTGATCTTAGACATTTACCACCATGGAAAAAATAATCGTAATCATAAGATAAATTATGCCATTAAAATTATATAGTACCCATGGAGAAGAATAGTAGGTATTATGATGACAATAACTTATTGAGGTATGTTATTATAATTAAACGAAAACAAATAACTTTCACGTACACCACTTGTATAATCACAAATGTTTACATGTTTCGAAACCATGAATTCATCTTCATATTATCCTGACGAAGAAACCTTTAGTTTCGAAAAATGTAGATAATTGTGAATATATGTAGTGTACACAAAGTTATTTGTTTTCATTTAATTAAAAATAACGCAACAAAGCAAATATTTAAAGATTGAAGAAGTGTGTTATTATAACCTGTTTGTAACTATATTCCGCACAGTTGAACACATCTACTACTTCTGAGAAATAATTTCCAACTGCCGATGACACAGTCCTGATTTTGTTGTTACAACAATAATTAAATATAATATAATTAAAAATAATTTTAGATCGAGTAGTTCTTGTTAGTATATTGAATGAAATTAAGCCTAATAAGTCAGGGCTGTCTACAATACCATTAACAATTTAAAAAATAAATTCCAGTCGGAAATAAGTCTTCCATCTGAGACTTTTAAAGATGTTTGATTTAGATTTTGTGTGACGTTCCGTGAACACTGACTGAACAGGTAGAAAAGCGTGAACAGTCCGAGTCGGGCAGTGTTTGCGAATCATCCGCGGCCGAACGCATTCACTCCTAACTTCTTGCAAGGAAAGAAATTTCCCTTCGCTCCTTACATCAGCGGGTGCAAATATTAGCCTTTTGCCGGCCGTGGGCGGGGGCCATGTTTGTTAAGCACGGTCAGTTACGCTCGGCACATAAAAGCTTATTCCTGTCACCGTATATTGTCGCCAAACACTGGTGGACGGTGGCGGGGCCACTGTTTGCTAAACAAAGACAAGCGCCGCAGCGGGGTCGCCAAGAGAAATGACAATTTCGGGAGATTTGTACTCGCGCACGTGCTGTCTCAGTGACTTGTACATTGCACTGTGACTTATAATATGTGTTATGATCTAATGAACATTGAAAATATCATAGACTGTACTGAACAGTGACATCACATCCAAATAACGGGTCGACAAGAAAAATGCCAACTTCAAGAGATTTGTACTCTTTCTTGCACGTGCTATCTCAGTGACTTGTACATTGCACGGTGACTTATAATATATATATAATGATCTAATGAACATTCAAAATATCATAGCTACTGATAGTTCTGTACTGAGCAGTAGACAGCACGCACAACATTATGTTTCCAATTTTCTATTATTTAATAAATCATTAACTAAATTTTCTCTAAAATCAAAAATTCGTAAGAAGTCACTTAAATACATACCTACTTAATTATAATCTAATTACAAGGTTTTAGGAAACTACTTGACCTATTTTAACCGGTGTTTCGTGACTTTATTTGTAGCAAGAAATGTAAATAAAAGTTTGGTCTCCGGTAATGTTTATAAAAAAAAAAAAAATAATTTGAAAAAACAATTTGGTAATTTCTTTAATTTTATGTGATTTGACACTTAACATTCCATCTTAAATCTATTTAAAAAATCTGAATATACAACATGTCGAAAGTATTTTGTCAAAATTTCAAGTTAATCGGAGCAAAACTAACGAAGATACAGCGTTTCAAGCGACTAGTCCGTTTCGTTTTTTGACAGGTATATTTGACAGTATAAAAAAACTTTAAATCGATATTCTCGCAAACAAATTTTGAAGTTCGTGAACATCATAACTCAAAGTCGACTTGACCGATCCTTTTGAAATTTCGGACACCATTTCTACACATAAATCAGTCAGGAAGTTAGGAAGATTTTTTTTAACCATTTTTTTCCAATTTTTTTTTATTTGTAATAACAAATTCACGGAATTTTTTTACCACAGTAAACAAATAATAAAATTATGTAAATTCCTACTACTACTAACTAACTACTCGAACTGAACTCGAAATTTCTCAGTAACTTTCAAACTCACAAACTAATGTGCTAATATTTTAAATAAAAAACTGAACCTAACTTGCTACAGAAATAATAGTTAAAATTCCAAACTAAATCCACGACGAACTTTAAAATGTAATGAATCGAATCGCTCACGTAAAAGTTAGAGAGTGAAGAATTAATGAATCCAGTGTTCGAGTGATACTAAAGCTCACCAATCAAATACAACCCCTTCTGCGAGTGAGTAAGCGTCGAGTATGTGCTATAATAAAGGACTGATTACCGCCACTAGAACAGTCCACTCGAAAGAAAGCCCCCGAGCCGACGTTAGAGCTTGCAAGCTGCCTCCCTTGCAAACTGGGTAGGCAAGTACTGTACATACTCTCGGTATATCAGTCCGTATCCTTGCTACGTTTGACATTCCTCGCTCGTTCCTTTTTTAGACATAGAGGCGATAACAGTCATATGTCAAATCTTACATTTACGGAAATAGTTTTTGGATACTTCCCACCGAAAATTACTTTAATTTACTAATTTTACAAGTATGGACTGTTATATTATTACTAGCTGGGATACCCGACTTTGCTCAAGAAGTTGATGGGAGATTGTGTGGTCCTGTATCCCCATCCATACAAAAAGGCTTCGTATGGTCCACAATCTTCCAAAACATTCCACAACATTCGTGAGTGTTCTGAAATGTTCCGTGATGTTTCTGAACGTTCACGACTATTCCCGAACATTCCAGAATGTTCCGGGATGTTCTAAAATGTTTTCGAATGCTCTCGAATGTTCTAGAAATTTCTAGAGGGCGAAACTTCCAGCCCGTATATCTTAAAAAGCACGCTCCTCGGGTAAAAATTGGAACCTTGTTCATGGTTGGTGGACTGAGGACTACCACACCATGTAACTCCCTTAATCGTACCGGGACTCGTGTCTGAGTTTTAGCGACAGGCGCAGTGTACACTTACTTTTATAATATATATATATATTGATTATCAAGCGTTGAAGAATGACGACGTTATTAATTGATAAACAATGAAAAAACAGTCTGATAAGGGATTTTTAAACACAAGGGAGGACAGTTGGTTTTCAGCGGTTAATTTCAATAACAGTGCCCTGACGCTAGCAAAACAAATGCAAAAAAATAGTGTACTCGCTTATATTGAAGTGGAAAACTTTATCAAAAATTAATTGGAAAATTAAACCGTCGTTTTGGAAAGATCGCAATTATAACATCGCAATTTTCCGGTGCGTAGAGACGACAGTAGATTTGTTTTTCAAGGAAAAAAAGAAACACATTCATCTTTAAAATTCATGGACAATACATGTAATTTTGATGAGATCTAGGCTTTCGACTATATACGGATTATGTTCCAAGCTGTGCTAAGCTCGACATTCCAACCAAGCCAAGCTTAAAATCAACTGATATACCGGGCCATATGCGGAGAAAGCTGCCCTCTTTCAGTATATTGTGAAAGCCGTTCTTTCTTTCCTCTTCAAGTTTATCGAGTGGCCGATTCACGTGTGGGCGTCCTTCTCTACGTGATCGGGCGCCGTACCCGACGTGATTAGCAATTAGTTACACTAAGCTCTCCAGTTTGGGCGATGGAGCCGGAGGATTAGAACGGGCAGGTCTAGCATCCTTCAAGGCGATGGGAGATGATTGGTACTGAATATCACTTGTGCTAATCTCATTTCCGCGGCTCAGAAAGCAATGAGAGTTGATATATTCTCACAACAAGGGAGGCAACACGTATTTTTTATTAAATTATTTTCTTGAATTAATGAATGCAAATCTTCGATCGAGCTGAAACTCGGCAGATAAGACTCGTTGTTGATGACGATACATTCTATTAACTCTTGGTGGTACTAACCCACACACACGTGCACTCACACGCATTTCTCTGAAGTTGACTTCTAGCCGGCCATAATTGAATGCAAATCTTAGAAGTGAAAATTAACACACTTTTCGACATCCGATCGAACTGAAATTCGGCAGATAGTTTCGTTGTCGGTGACAATGCAGTTAGTCAACTTTTGGCAGCATTCACACACGCACATACAAATTTCGCTAAAATTGGCTACCTATATTCGATATCAACTGTCGTTTGTACGTTAGTTATCTGCAGTTGTCCTAGGAAACGATGAGATGTTACCGACAATCGGTCGGTAACTTCATATCGATCGACCATGCTAGCACCCCAGGGCCCCTAGCACACTCGCTCGATAAAGATTGACATGATAACTTTCGGTAACTTCTCATCGTTTCCTAGCACGACTGCAGATCGCTAACTAATACGTGACAATTCACAATGACTAAGTGTCCTTAATATATTAGATATCAACTGTTGTTTTCTACAGTTATCTTAGGGAACGATGAGAAGTTACCGAAAGTTATCGATACAATCCTTTTTGATCAAAATTGAAAATAGATGTATTATAGTAAAAAAACTTTGTTGTTACCGATTGATTTAAAAAAAAAAAAAAAATTATAGAATATATTCCTTTGAATTTACCTACCTAATTCAATACATTCAGCAAAAAAAAATGCCTATCATTTTTAAACGTTCAGCATTTTTTTTTTGTATATCTTGTGCATTAACTATGTAACAATTTGTAAAAAAAATGTTTTAAAGAGTACTATTTCACATGTACATTTGTTACTTAATAAAATTTAAGTAACAAATGTACATGTTAAATAAAACTCTTCAAAACAAAATGATCAGCATGACAACGAACACCTCAGCACAGGTTCTTCTAGTGAGGTATTCACAAAACATAACCACATTAGTTTTAACCATTAACATGCAGTTGTTGAGCATACTTCACTCTACTACCTACTATGCTTTATATTAAGGATACTTTTTGTTTTACTTTCACCTATTGTATTTATAAACTGTATGTAAGAGCATAAAAATGAATAAATAAATAATATTGGGGTTCTGGTCAGCTATAAAATGTCTTCTGCCAGCAAATGTAGTCTGTTAAGCAGCCACGTCAGTTGATCAGCAAATAACTTAATTTAACCTAACTTAACCAAACCTAATAACGCATTTTTTTCTTGATTCTCGACAAACCACAAAGAGATATTATGTACCTGGATCTTTTTGAACTTACACGATATTATTATTATCGATTTACGATTTACTGTGTTGATAAGATTCCATTCCAATGCTATTTTTAAATCTTTTGATTATTGCTGTATCATAAACATCATTCGCCAACAATATTGTGCAAGACTAATTCAGTCACTTGTTTCTGAAGTTCAGTGAATCCTGCATTGGGGTGTAGTTCACGAAAGCGCCACAGATCTTACGGGCGGCCGCTTCAGTGTTATAGCCGCCCATTAATTACTTGCGCCTTCCACAAAGCGCGTCAAATGGCTTTTTAATGATGTCGGAGTTGAATAATGGATGTTAAAGTTCACTCTGTGATTCAATATGTTAATTACAGTGATAAAAATGACACATTAAGTGTTTCGGCTAGAGATATTCCGACAAAAAATCGTTACTTCTTTTTTTAACTAGAGTTTTTAATGATTTTTTTTAAAATATTAAACAATTAATTCAAAATAAATTTTTTGACGCGATCACATTTTTCTGTATTTTTCCTCAAAACAAATAGCTAAAAAAACTCTTTTTTCTATACTCAGATACTAAAGGCTAAAGTTCACGTAGCTATTTACAAGCGATGCTACCGCTACCTGTCATACAATTTTGCTAGTGCAGCGCCTAGCGGCGATTTCAAACACTAATAATAGTATTGAAAATACAAACGAGCGGCGATCGCGTCGCTTGAACGTAGCTCCACGGAAGAACGGCATAAGTGTTCCAATATTACAATTTCAGATAAGAGAATTTTCATTTAAAAACTTTTGCCTGTAAAATTATCCAATTGTATTATCAGAGAAAAAATACTTAGGGCCAGAAACAGGAGGTATGAAAAAAAAATTAAAAACGTTCTTTTCGCCATCCTGAATAATTAGTAATTCTAATATCTGATATCGACATGGTACTTGATAATTTTAACATGGTTCTCAGTTTTAATAATGGATATGAGTAACTAGGTATTATTTTATGAGGGGAAGGTAGTAATTTTCTAATCTCTGTTTAAATTGGAAGCAATTTTTATGTTTGTCAACCAAAAATCAGGTTCGTGTATGTCGTCAAGACCGAAAAAACTGATGCCTGAAGAATGATAAGGTATGCAGCAAGATATGAGTTGTGTTAAACAGTGATCACTATGCAGGCATTATATATCGACAAATGATTGCCCTCAATTTGCAAAGGATAAAAGACTACCTCTGTTTCAATGTCTGATCATGAATGTAAGGAATCACGGTAATTTCAGTAACGAAATGATGCCTTGGGGCGGTGTGTAGTGTAATAGCCGGGTCGGGATTATTCAATTCATTCCATAGCGACAAAATACAAATGAATGTCTCCCTCGAGGCGAATCGGCAATCACGGAGTGCCCCATGCCCTGTGCCCTAATGCCCCCTCCCCCTCGGCTGCGCGCTGCACACTGAAATATTGGCTTAGCCCTCCTTGTCTCCGCTTTTAGCCGCCTTTTGAAGGGAACCAGCTTGATGCGATTCAAATCCGCAAAGTATGTGATAAGTGAATGTTATTGGGACGCAAATTTCCTGCGATGCGTTTGGTGTTTTTCAGATATATTTTTTTACTACTCCTTGTTTTTTTTTCTTGTCTCCAAGCCACTAAAACAGGTTCACTATTTGTCTGTTACTCAAATTTTAAGTATCTTTTTTGTTTTTATAGTATCTAGATGTAATAATATATACTATTTATTACGTATTGTCACTTCTCACACAATCTCAGAATATCAGAATAGAGAGCTTTATAAAAATACCAGCTGGGGTACGCGGGAGTTGATATGACATTGTGTGGTGGCCCACTATCCCTCCCCCCCCCCCCATACAAAAAGGCTTCGAATTGTCCACAATGTTCCAGAACCTTCCACAACAGTCTGGGATGTTACGGGATGTTCTAGAATGTTGTGGAATGCTCTCGAATACTCTCAAATATTCTGGACTGTTCTAGCAATTACAAGAGGGCGAAACTTCAGGCCCTTTAATCTTCAAAAGCACGTCTAACAGATAAAAACGGGAACCTTCTTTATGGGTGTGGGATAGAGAGCTACCACACCATATAACTCCCGTGATCGTACCGGGACCTGTTTCTGAGTTTTAGCGGCAAGCACGTTGTACACTTAATTTCATAATATATATTGATTATAAAAATATGTAAAAGTTTATTCACTGCAGCCAAAAAAAGAATTAACAGTACTTAGTAATCTTGTTGGAAAACAATTCTGTAGGAAAGTTATTATCTACAAAAGTATTAATAATATAAAAGCGCTGAAAATATCAAGAGAACAATATACAGGTAGGTCAGATCATTGACCAATTTATGGTGGCTGAATTGACAAATACGTCTAGTTCCCATCCTAATGTCGCATAACAATTCTTCTGCTATTTAAGTCCTCCATCAATGCACAAGCAACATCTTCCATTTTAAATTACCCACGGTATCAGGATTTTTTTTAAATATTTGTAAAAGGGTCTTAAGTAATAAGTCATTCTTTAAAATTAAAATTAAAAAATTACCCATTGACGTGATTTCAACCAAACAACAACAAGTCTTTTAAATCAATATGACATACATATTCAAGTGATTCTGATTTTTCAATTCCATTCACAGACACGTACAGTACACATGTTCAAAACTTTGCGTGCCATGAACAAACAATCTTCTTATCGTAACAAGCTGGAAAGTATACAATATTCAAATCAATGTAACGCGTGACTAAAGTTTTTGTTTCCCACTTGACGCTGGGTTAAAATATTTCTCTCTTACTTGTTCCAAGTTCGTTACTTTTTTCCGGCAGCAAAAAGTAACAGGAAAAGTACCGCTAATTTCCTCGGCGGCAGTACTTTACATGTCACTTGCATTCAGTGATGGAGGAGTTTAGAAGTGTGTGGAGGATTTTGGCTGTCGATGTCGATGAAGGCACTTAACCCGGACCCCTTTGATTTGCGTGACAAACATACACAAGTCACCGCTTCGTGAATACGTCCCTACTTTCTGTGCGGCAGTAGAAAGTGAGACTGGCTTGTAGAACATTGTTGCACAACGTGTTACACAACGATGGCAATAAAAAAAACGTTGGAATATTTTATATTTCTGATCTTCAGAGCAAAAAAAACTCTTCGATAGATAACCTAGTTAGTAAGAGTAGATTTTATGGCAATAAAACCATGTTGTTCAGAAATAACAATGGAAAATAAAAAAAATGGGTAAATCCTGAAAAAAAAATTTCGAAGAAGTTTTACAGACATTTTAGGAATTCAGACATTTAGGAATTAGGAACAACAGAAGGCACACCGGTCTGTAGTTTAGTTCGAGTTCATATTTTTTTTTAAATAAGGGTGAGGAAACTGAATTTCTTTTTAGCAGGAAAATATCCTTTTTCGTTGTTTGTTTTTGGGGTGTTATGCCGTGTTGTGCTACCTCCTTCTTTAGCCGACGTTTCGGACAGCGTTGCAGTGTCCATCATCAGGGCTGATCCGACGATGTCGTCGAATATTTATTTTTATGAATTTATTTAAATAAATAAATTCATAAAAAAAAAAATTCTGAGTTAGTTATTTTTTTTTCTAAATATCAAACTGTCACTAAATTTCGATGTATCGTGTAAGCTTTAAGACTTACCTAGTGAACAATCGCCCACTTTTCTCGTGACGTATGATTTCTCGTGACTGCGATGTGAAACACCACGAAAAGGCACGAAAACAACACGAGAACCTATTTTTCCCGAATTTTTATTGCATCAGTCGGTAGCTTTAGGGATTCATGTATTATTTTACAATCACTTTCATTCATACACGATAGCACTTTTTACCAAGAATAACCTTTACTTTACGATGAAAGTGTGTGTTTTCGATAATTGGTTAATATTAAAAACGTTTATTAAGTTTATTTTTTTATGAGACGTAGACAGCGATCTTTCTTGTTTCTTAATGTCAAGTGTGCAAAATGTCATTAACTTTTTAATAAAAGTGCAGATTTGTATAGAAATCCGCCCAGTGTTTGCCCGATACCCGCCCTCCACAGACACACTTCTTTAAATGTATATAAATTTTAAAATCATATAAATGTTATAATAATAACTTGGTTTTGCTTTTGAGAGATTTCTTACATCTTACGTTTTTTTCAGAAATTTATTAATACCTTGTAGGTATTGTAGAAAAATTAGGGGATGTCAAGTGTGCAAAATGTCATTAACTTTTTAATAAAAGTGCTGCTCCACAGACACACTTCTTTAAATGTATATAAATTTTAAAATCATATAAATGTTATAATAATAACTTGGTTTTGCTTTTGAGAGATTTCTTACATCTTACGTTTTTTTCAGAAATTTATTAATACATTGTAGGTATTGTAGAAAAATTAGGGGACGCCAAAGGAAGACAGCACTTTCATCTAAATCAGAAACTTGAATCGGGCCATGTCAAGAGTCAGAAAAATATAAAAGTACCCATGTATGCAACGATATATTTTTTATTATTTTTTTTTATTACAGAAAAACAGTTTTTTTTCGTGTAAACATTATACCCGCAAAACTACTGCAAGTAGCTTGTCTGCAGGAAAACAGTGTGAACAAAACACAGTACAATTAAAATGTCTTAAGTATAATGCAACAGGAAAAAAATTGCGTTTTAATAAAATACATAATAAAAACCTAAACAAGTATAAAAAATAATAAAATAGGTCTTAAAAATTTTTTAAGTGCACTAGGAGTCAGTCAATACAGAAAATCTGATTCCAATAGCCATGTTTTTAGCAATAGCGAAAATTTATGTGATTGATAATAGCCATTTTTTCAGCGGGCAAATGGGACACTTGAAAAGAAATGAAACCATTTCATATTTTTTATTATCTCTATAATAATATATCCTCTTTTAAAGTTGACGGGAGTTTTTTAATAACTCCCCCCCCCCTACCTACGGTATGTTGAGATTTTGCTGGACCCCCCCCCTTTATTTTTTTCTCACCTAATTAACGTATGCCCCCTCAGCTATAAGCTAATATGACGTCACGGCAAATAGAAGTATTTTTAGAAAAATATATGTAATTGCTTTATTATATTTTATTATTATGTCTTTTTTTCTTTCTTTCTTCTTTTTCTCTGTGTACTTTCATTGGTTTCCGTTGGTAGAATATCTTAATAAATACGTTCTTATATTTCAAGTTCGTAGGTTCCTGTAATGGTCGTGTTCACTAAAAGCACGCGACCCTAGGTGATTCCTTCATATACCTAATCGGCTATAACTAATATTGACATCGATCAAAAGGTCGTTAGCAAATAATGTTTTGTGTCCCGCTTCAGATGATGTATCAGCGGGTAGTGCTGTTCTTACATTTTATATGTTGACACATCAATAACACAAAAAATTAACAGATTCACGAGGTTTGTAATCTTCACGCGAAGCACTTTGCATAGTCAAGTTATATCAATTCATTAACGGAACATTTCTAACCATGTCGGCACAAACGTTAAAAACGCATAAGGAGTTGGTTTGATTTTAAAATATGAAAAACGATAATAGTAAGGTTTTTTCGGTGGGTTTCCTTATTTCCAAAGGCAAATGCGAGGGAATTCCAAAGTAAGAGGACACGACCCATCTCCTTCCCTCTCCCAACACAACACAAACAGACACGTATGTATATATGCTGCCGTCGCTGGCTGATGCTGATGATGATTGTTGCCGCTTGGGCGGACATGCAATTTTAATAGGGTTTTTAGATAACAATTTTTCCCTATCGAAAAAACTCAGGACCTTTAAGCCTATATATAATAGGACGGTAACTTTTTAAAAATACCCACATGAGGTTAAAATTGCGAGGCGCATATGACGCCGTTCTATTTGTATAAATAACATTAATTTTAAATTCAGTAATTTAAATGATTCATGGAAAATAAGAATCTAGTAGATCAAAAAAACATGAAAAAGAGAAATTATGTAGCGTTGTGAGAGATCTTAAATAATAATCAATATTTTTTACGTTACCCCCCAGAGGAAAAAAAAAACTCAGGACCTGTGTCATCTTTGGGGATGCTGTGTGGAGGGTCTTTTTAAGGAAAGGAAGGAGATGAAGTCCTGGGAAGGAAAAAGAAATGAGGGATGGAAAGGAACCTGGGGGGTCAATATTCAGGAATGTGGGACGTATGAATCCTTCCCTCCGACTGCGGTGTAAGGCGATGGGTCTAGGTTAGGTCTTAGGTTAGGTTAGGTGAACCCGGTCACCACTGCTGAGTCACCAGACGTAGCGAACCACACGGGGTGACCTATAGCAGGAGTGTTGGTTATCCAATAAATGGTCCACGGGCGGCGGTACTCATACCCGCTTCCCAAATTGTAAATACATTATACAGGGTATTAAGGAACGTACTCGGCTTACTTTAACCAGTGATTCCTGATATTATTGGAGTAAAAATGTAAATGATATTTTGATCTCGAGTGACTTTTTAGATGTATTTTTTTTAATTGAAATTATTTGTTTGGAGAATTCAGAAAAGCGACATAGTACCTACCCATGATGTAATATATTTAATGGAAAATTATTTTAAATAGCATTTTCCAAAATTGTTTTTTATTTAGAATTCCCTGATTTTTAGTTTACAGTAACGTTGATGAGAGGAGATCCATTACAGTAATATCTAACTGCTGAGTTGTTACCATATACCAAATTTATACCAAAAAATATTTTTGAAGTAAAACTTCTTTACGCACGCTTGACTTGGGGAGTAAGCTGCGAATGCGTGACGAGAGCGTTACGAAAAGTGTGATCGGGCGAGGCGAACGATTATAAATTTAAATAATTTTTTGTAGAAAATTAATATATGTATATACATATATATATATATATATATATTATACATATAAAAAAAATATGTAAACATACATAAAGATGGAGCTAAAGAAGTTTTACATCAGTCGTGTGGTCTAAAGCACACTCGTTTTTATTGTTTTGGTTTTAAACTTTAAGAATTTTTTTTTTAAATACTATGTAAGATTTCCACACTAAATTCAATAAACCTATTGCAAAACATGTTAAACGAACTCTGATATAAAAGAGACTTTTATACACAAAAATACACGATGCGTGTATTTTTGTGGATAAAAGTCTCTTTTATTTGAAATCTTACAACACAAAACATAAGTCAAAAGATCCTCCCCAAATGACGGAGCAATCATCCGGAAAAAAATATCGGATCGAAAGACAAACGTATGTTTCCCCGGCTAACTCAATTTCCCATTTCCAATTGCACAACCAAAAGTATACGCGCAGACTATAAATAAATAAAAAATCAATAATTGGTACAATCTCTGCCTCCAAATGGTATGATTGCGATTTATATGAACAGCAAAAGTGATTACTTTTCGATTTAGTGACAGCGTTTGGTGGGGCGACCACCCACTCACCCTCCGGCCCCCCGATCTACCCCGGCTGCTTCACGCGAGGGGAGAGAGCCGAGAAATGGGCAAACATAGTTCCTTTGGCAAATAAATCTTATTTTATTATTACATCTTTTAAATGTCTTCGTAAAAGGGCTGTGAATTATTCCACTGTTGGTCATTGGAATTCATTGTTATATCTATGGAATCAGGATGGTGCAAGACAATGCAAATTGTCTAACTATCCAACTAACCAGGATTTCGACTGCAGAGAGGATGGACCGCTAAACAATTGACACATACTCCTTGCCGCATTCCCATTCATACCTCGCATCTCTTTTATTATTCCGAATCTTGACATGGCTCGTCTAAAGTAGCTGATTCGTCCCAACTTCTTATACCACTCACGTTTCGGTAATATATTCTCATTACACTCATTTCTTCATTCATTCGCTCTAAATTCCCAAACCATCTGAGCGTCTCTTTGTTAATTTTACTCTTTTTTAATTTTTTTTATTTTTTTGTTACACCTTTTTTTATATACGCATACATTGCCTTGGCTGCCATGGGGCAGCTGTGTAGACTACTTTTAATTGTTATACATATTTTTTTAATAATATAAATGTTTTATAATAAAAAATAAAAAAAATATTAAAAAAATAAAAACTATAATCATCAAAGAAGCCAACGCATCCGCCGCAAAGACTTGGAAGAACTTCACGAGAACCCTTGCTAAGAATCAGCTTGGGGCGAGCTAAGGCAGGAAATCAGTTTAACGTTGCCGTCAAAATCTAAAAATAATCTTATATTAGTAACAAACAGCAGACCAAATTAATTTCGTACAAAATTCAAAACCTCTACACTGGCGTTCAGGACATTATACAACACTTCTTTTGTAAAAAAGAAATGAAACATTAAAAAAAACTAGTGTGTTTTAGATTACACGACGTAAAGTAAAACTTCTAGAGAGAAAGAAAATGTGCGAGCGCACTGCTCTAACTTGCTCCTACAGTATTTATAAAATTTTTCAATAACGAAATGAAATTACGAATAATCTTCATGCACTGGCTATGAGAGGAAGGGAGAAAGAAAATGTGCGCGCGCACTGTTCTCTCTTGCTCCTACAGTGTGATACAGCATTTCGTAACGCTGTCATCACGAATTCGCCAGCTTATATCCCAAGTTTTACTTAAAAAATGAAATAAAATCCCGCTATTTTGATCGGTTACCAGTGAAAAGGCAGAGTTTCGGGGTCCTCCAGTTCGTGAGGGTGAAGGGTCCACTGTTTTAACCTCCGCCGGTACTGCAGCGCGCTCCCCGCAGCACTGAATACTGATGGGGGGTAACAGAAAGCTCTGCTAATTTTTCCTCGGTGGGGAATTAAAGCACAATAGAATAGGGCATAAGTCATAAAATTTTATTACATCTAAACACACAAATCACCCTCGTTACGAGATATTAATTGCCTTTCTATGCTAATGCGTGTCTGAGAAGCTAAATTATTATTATTGCAGAATAACGGGAACATAATATAGTGTCTATCTTGATTACAGCTTATTTAATTCTTCGATTAGTGTTCTTTTGAGAGGGTCAGCGGCTACACATTTAATATTTATCACATCCATATCAAGATCCATACTGATGGAGTGCTGCCCTAGATGTTCAATATCTATTGTGATTTGTGATCCGTCAATATTTAACAAATTTCGTGATATTTATTGAACGTGTGACGGATCACAATACGGATCACAGATCGTCGTTCTAGATAGTTTTTGTCTAACAGACCATTTTTCGTGAACTTGAGTTAAGTATGCAGTATGATTTAAGATTTTCACGGCCAAAAGTATTTTTGTTGTTTATTTTTGGGATATTATGCCGTGTTACGCTAACTTCTTCTTTAGCCGACGTTTCGGACAACATTACAACACAACACATCTGCCCTGATGATGGACACCGTAATGTGGTCCGAAACGTCGGCTAAAGAAGGAGTTAGCATAACACGGCATAATATCCCAAAAATAAGTATGCAGTTATTCTCAAAAAGCCTTTATTTATACGATAATCGTTCAGTCACATCAGTGGACATCTGTCCAGATGCTAGAATTCATAAACCCACATATATTGTTGCGTGGGCTACACGTTCAATATTTATCCGTCAATATTTATTGTGATCCGTCAATATTGATCACGACCCTGATGATATTCTGAAAGTAGTGAGGATGGGAAGGAGATGGGGAAGTACATGGCTATTCAGAATTGGTCACCAAATACGGATTCAACCATTTCAAGCAACATTTCACACGGAGAAAAATTTTATTCGAAAAAACGATCATTTTAATAGTAAAAACGGTTAAAAACGGGACTGAAGTTCTTACGAACAAATTAACAGGGTTTCAATGTTCATTGGCGGGAACATGTAAGAATAATAATATACGTAATTTCGTATGCATACCAACAAATTATTCTTACATATTCCCGCCAATAAACATGTGAGTTCAATTCCTCATCTGGCCAAGTCCTCCATCACGGCACAAGCAACATTTTTCCGCTTATTTATTTTTAAATTTTGTTTGGTTATTCGTAACACGGGAATGTTTGTCTTTCTTAAAAATTAAAAAAACAAGAAAAAAATTAATAAAAACAAATAAAATTTCGGAATCCGCGACCATCGGATTCCTATTCGAGAGCCTTACCTCATTGAGGCCGTCTTTTGCTGAACTTTTACCAGGGCGACACTGGACGAATCAAAAACTACCACATAACGATATATTTCAAGTTAATTCTTATTTAAAAGGTTTATTTATTTATTAAGTTAAAAGAAATATACATATTTGGCTTTGTTAACTTAAGTATAGATTGATAAAAATAATATTAATACTGATGGTTTACTACCTAACACCGAGTAAAACATTTTTTTAAGTAAGAACATTTTGGTTTTGCTCATTAATCTTGAGAGCAAACAGTTTTTTTTTAAAATGTATTCACTTTATTTTCGGTTGTCAGGCTATCAGGAAGGAGATTATATATGTGTATATCCTCTGTCTTTGTTGAATTTGTGTATACTTTATTACGTTGTTTTGTGTGGTATTTGGGGCTTCAGACAAATAATCTAAAAGAAGATCGGTTTCTACACAAACTACACGAAAAGTGTTAGTAACTTTGCTACTCACAAGAATGCTGTTTTCCTTTTTTAAGTGGTCCAAGTTTTTATCAACGTGATATTGAGAAGGTTACTGCGGAACTGTATAAGTCTGTAAGTATTTTATATTAATTTAGATGATAGTTACTTAAATAATTATGTTTTCATTTGTAGATCCCTACCAGATGTTCGGACCTACCAGCAGTCGACTTGCAAGTTCAGGTATGTCGATAACCAATTATATTATTATAAAATACAACCACGTATCATATTTTTAGGTGAGCAAATATACCGTTTGAAATTATGTTGCATCTTTTTGATGAAAACGGTTGAATCTATCGTAATCCACAAACCACCACATAAAAACATAAAAAACCACAAAAACTTACTTCTACTATTATTGTTATGATTTTAAGTATTTTTTCTAATAGAACGCATTCTTTATTTTATTGAAATAATATTAGAACGTGTGTTTTAAAGTTTTTTTTTTAACCACAAATCTAACTTAAAATCTTTTTTAGATTGTCATTGCTCACATTTTTAAAACGATTTTTATTTATCGGTTGAAACATTTACGGAGTGTTAACAATTATTAACAACAGTGATTGTCATTAGGTTGTGTGTAGATATTAACACTCCAATTGAAAATGTTTAAAGCATGCGTAAAATCAAGATTCTTTTTTTATATAGAGACATCACAAGAGTTTTTGTTACACCTCTCTAAAGTGGGTGATAGACGCAAGTCCTATAAAATCGTGGTTTGAAAGTTCGCAAACTTACCCGGCTCGACGTCGATGACACACGACAGCTTACAGATGTCTTCGACAGAGGAAACTCTGTGTTATTTAGGAATTAAAACATATTGCATTTAAAAAAACAAAAAAAGAAGACAAAATCGGCGAGTGTGGGTGAAGCATTGCACTGCATTACAAGAACAACTGGTTGAGGAAGTCCTTTTGATCTGTCCAGCAGGACTCTCTCGGAACATTGCCCAACCTAGGGTTGATTCATACTCCTTGATCTCCTTTATTTTCTAAAAACACTCTCCACACAGCATCCCCAAAGATGACAAGTCCTGAGGGGAATTCTTATTCTCAGGGCCTCCTCCTTTGTGGAGCTACTGTAAAAAAATATCCGAAATGGGTCGAAGCTTGTTTAATCTGTTTACCTCCAGTCATAAGGTCCCGTCAACGTACCATTACTGGTCATAAGAGGTTAAAAACCATTCACAGTCATAATTTTATTAGTCATGCGTCCTTCGTGAAAGCCATAAGCTATTAGGCGGGTGGCGGGCGCATGCGCGCGCTGGGACGGAACAACGGTAGGTAAACATTTCACGTAATTACATACATCCACCCGCCCAGATTTCCCAGCGCGAGGTCCCCAACACACTGCGAATAATAACTTCAATTTAATAGACTATGAATGATTCGGTGTACGGCTCAATTTGACCTTTTAACGGTGGGAGTTTAGGGTGACAATCTGATTGTCAGCGTCAATGGAAAATGATTACAAGTCATGACGATTTGAATAAAAATGTGCTTTAATATTTGAACTTGACATTACTGACTATTATTAGATTACGTTCAAGCGAGGGGTGGTGTATCTACCGAACTTCATCAAGCCAAATTATTGCACTGTTTAAGATATTAAACCCCTTACTAATAAATGTGTTTAAATTTTACACGATTGACAAATAATCATTTACCCTACATTAATGTTTTTTAGTTATGTCAAATTTAAAACACCTTTGTTTGCGAGGTCCTAAAGTTTTTAATTCAACGAGAATTGTCAACCAATAACAACGATAGTGTCAACTAGAACAACTTTAGTTACGTACTATAAGAGCGATTGACCATCTGCTGAGAATAAAAGTTTAAAAATGCTTGCAACTGTACAGGGAGGTTCCAATGAGAAAGATCAATTATTCCCCGTAAGAATTTTTTTTTAATAAAAATAAAATATCGGTTTATTTCATTCAAAACTTGCTTTAATATATACTTACATTCAAGTAAGTAATAAAAATGCTGAAAAAGCACGATGTAAGTATTTTTTGATAAGTATTTACGATTTTTCAATAATGTCTAAAAAAAATAATTGTCTAAAAAAAATATATATTTTTGTTTGTAAGACCTTAAATAAATAGAAAAACCAGGTATTTTTGTCACAAAACACGTTCTCGGATTTATTTTTTAATGATTTTAATTGAACTAAAATTAAAATTCTTAAAACTGTGTTGACTAGGTAGATTATATATTAAATTATTTTGTTGTGTATTTATATGATTTGAAATTTGTGTTGTTTAATAGAATCAATCGTTTGAAAATTGAACAAATCTGCCAACGACCAACGGTATAACCTTAGTATATTAAAAAAACATTAGTTTTTCAAAATTTTAAAACTGCGTGTACCAGATAAAATAACAATCTTTCAAACTCAATTTATATTTTTTTGTAAAAAAAAGTCAATACGTCTAGAATTTGATTTAAAAATGATTATTCTCTGGTAATACCCTCATAAGTTAGTTAAAGAATATTACATTTTCTGACTAATTTATTTTAAATGGGTAGAGAAAAAACAATACATTTAGGACAACAATTATGCAAAATAACATATCAACTTAGAAACTTTGAAAGTCAAAATTTTTCTTCTTACTTACGTATGGTACCTTCCTATTTACTTCTTACCAAGACGATGATTTTAATGAACTATCTAGAATTTAGAGTAGATTGAATACATTTTAAAGATGCCATTTAAAGCTCGTTACTATTCCAAATTAAGTTATTTAAGATTTTTTGTCTGTTAAACCGCTACCCATGCAACGACCTCAAAATCTTTTAATTACAATACGTGATGTGTATTATGGACAGTATCGCCCTAATTCACAATGTGACGCTTTTGAATAGAAGTTAATTCGGTGTATGTAACAATTATATCTACGAAGAGATTCAAACACGCAGCAGACCGAAACGTTCCGTATCAGATCAGCCCCCCTAGCACACTTGATCGATAAGGATTGATAAGCTAACGAATAAGTGACAGTTCACAATGACTAAGTGTCCTTAATATATTCGATATCAACTGTTGTAAGCAATCTGCAGTTGTCCTAGGGAACGATGAGAGGTTACCGACAGTTATCCCACAATTATTCTGGGCCAGGACCCCTAGCACGGTCGATAACTTTCGGTAACTTCTCATCGTTCCCTAGGACAACTGCAGATCACTAACGCTAACTTAATCGTTGTGAACTGTGTGTATGACGGCATAGTCCAGCTCCCATTCCGAAGGCCGCGGGTTCAAAACCGGGGTGCGCAAATAAATTTGATTTGTGTTATTTCACAAATCATTATTTAAAATAATATTTTTAGAATATTTGCGGCACGTTCCAGAGTGGAAGATACTCTTAGTATCGCCCTGGTGTTGACCACCATTCAGAATTGAAACGTTGCTTGAAATGGCTTTAGCCGTTTTTAGTGACTAGCTCTGAATAGCCAGGTACTTCCCCACCTTCCTCTTCCTCGTCTCTTTCCCTTCCCCACTTACCTTCAGCCTCATAGCATACACCAATTGGGGTTGCCATAGTCTCACTGGCTCCAGAAGGGAGCAGTTGGGACTTTTGTGTTGTATTCACTATAAAAAAAAATGTATAAAAAAAAATTTAGGCGATCTGTAGTCATTCTAGGGAATGATGAGAAGCTACCGAAAGTTATCGATACAATTCTTATCGATTGACTGTGCCAGTTCTCATAAAACGCTCCAGGTGAAATCTACGCGTCCAAATGAGGCGTTTGATATTTGGAATATTGCACTATTCCAAGCGCGGAACCAAGTGTGAAAGCGTATATTTCTGATAGGTGGGTGGGTGGGGGGGTGGGGGGGTTGGGGGGTTGGTGGGCGGTTAATGCTTTGGAAGGCCACGTGACCGGCCGCCGTGCCAGATTACCAGTGGTGACTAATCGCGCACCCGATTCCCTCAAACAAAGAGAAGGTGATTAACTACCGAGAAGCTTGTTCTTTTCCACGTGAAAGTCTTAAAATAATATCTTAAAACATAAGTTCTATATTATACCTACACGGAGAAAAATGTTATTCGAAAAAAAACGATAATTTTAATAGTAAAAACGGTTAAAAACGGGACTGAAGTTCTTACTAACAAATTAACAGTGTTTCAATGTTTATTGGCGGGAACATATAAGAATAATTTGTTGGTATACGTAATTTCGTACGTATACCAACAAATTATTCTTACATTTCCCGCCAATAAGCATTGAAACACTGTTAATTTGTTCGTAAGAACTTCAGTCCCGTTTTTACTATTAAAATTATCGGTTTTTCGAATAACTATTTTCTCCGTGTACTCCTTAAATATATATTATTTAATATTTTCTTTTTTCATTTTTATTATTATTTTCGTTTATAGGATAAAGTTTTTTTTTTTACATCTATTTGAATCTCCATTTTGTTTTACACAGCATCCCCAGAGATGACATATGCCCTCCATAGGAATGACATAACCCTCAAAAATGGAATTAATAATATAAACTATAAAAAAACAACAAACATTACCTATATTATTTCATGAAAATTCTTCAACAACCTTACAAATAGTTTATTTGTATCTTCTTTTGTTAAACAACTAAATCAAATATTCCTGCTAAACTTCAAAAATATATACTCGTAATAAATATATACTATATTATATACAATCGGTATAATATACCATCCCTTCAAAATAAAAATAAAAGTAATAATGGGCAGATATCTTACTACTAATATGTATGTAAAAAAACCAAAAAAGTCATTATACAATCTGTCCAAAGAAAGGTCACTGGCTCAATGACATTCTTTCTAACTTTTTTCGGGCTGGTTGGCACCATAATTTAGTTACCAGATTAGTGTATTTATTAATTAAAAAAATATATACAGTATATTTGCGCCACGCTCCAGAGTGGAAGATAATTTGCTTGAAATGGCTTTAGAAATTGAATAGCCAAGAACTTACAAGAACAGTCTCACCATATACCTCATTTGAGAATGCCTTGGTAATGAATTTGGGAAGTCTAACTGGCTCCAGGCGGTTGGGAGTAGTTGGGACTCTTGTGCGGTACACACATGAAAAAAATTCCGTCACGAGCTTTCAAAAAGTTACTAAAATTTCATATTTTTCAAATTTTCATAGCAACCATTTTTGTTGAAGTTTTAGCGCCTCCGCCCACTCAGGCAACTGAAAACTCTCAACTGCCTACTGTCTTTGTATGACAATGTGATGGCCGGCGCACTACACAATCACACAAAACCCCGTTGTCAATGGTAACGCAAGCGGTGACTCGCGACTGTCACTGCTGATTTCCCTGGGCGGCCATTGATAGTTGCCAACTGTCAGCTGATTGTTCGTCATCTATGGTTAACCAAGCTATTTGACCAATCAAGACAGAGAAAACAGCCGGTTTTAGTTGGTTTTCAGTTGCCTCAGTGGGCGGAGCGCCTTACAGCTATTTGGTTAGAAACCGGGTAGTAACTAATATTATAGGTTAGATTCAAACTTGATAGTTTTCTTCATGACATTCGCACCGTGGTAATCCATGATAATTTGAGAAATACTCCACCCGAAGTATATAAGATACACAACGCCATTTCAAGCTATCTTTGCTCTTTTGAAGTTAATATCAAATCACGGCTTGGAAATCTACCGCCGAGCAGGGATAATGTCTGACCCTTCGCAGGGGGCGCGCGGATAATGATCGTGAATAAAAAGTTAAATAAAACACGTTACAAGCGGGGAGGCCGCGTGGCGTCACGCCGGGTACTTTATGCTAATCAACCCGGGCCCGGTAATATACGACGTATAATAGATACTTGATACTTGACTCACGGTTTGAAGTCAATCGCTCGACTCCTGGGAACCTCGTGGTGCGTGCTTGGGGGATAAGATAATGTATGTCCTGCACGGGTTTGTTAAAGGCACCTGCGCACCTAGCAGCGCTGTATTACCTTTGGCTGTGGGCTAATAACAGTGGTTGCATGTGCACAGATTTTGTTAAAAAAATCATTGGAATACGTTTGTTATCTTTAAAAATAATTTATTGTTGTTTTAATTGATATCGTCGCTGTTCTGTGAGAGAAAGCAATTTCAACATCGGTGAAATACCATTCAGAATCTCAACTTTACTTGAAATGGCGTTAAAAGGAATATACCTACAAGATTTTGATTTTAAAACGTAACTTTTTCTCCATCCGTATACTCGTTCATTTTTGTTATTATTATTTAACCAATGTTTGATTCTTTTCATTAGTTTCATCATAATTTGCACAGCGCCCTTGAGGTGATTTCTCACAAAAACGGCGCTCTACAAATTATCCAATTTATTATTATTATAATTTTGTTTTAAAACCCAAGCGAAATTACTTCATGATATTTTATAGATTTACGTAATAGGTACAAAACCACGTAATTTATTTAACATACCTTAAAACTTATATTTAAGGTACTGTGTATATCTTATAAACAAATAAATAAATAAGACAAATATTTGTCTATATTAACAAAATATTAACAATTTTTACATTAATGAAATTTTCCTCTCTTATATTTCAATTTTTGATACTGACAATTCGTGGTGGAACTCCATTATAACAATATTTTAAAACAATTTTTTTCAACTTAATTTAAATGTAACCGTAACCGGTTCAGCCTGCTAAGGCCACCTTCAGACTAGTACAATTGTTCCTTAAACTAAGTTTTTTATACATAATATGTAGGAGAAGGTGAAGGTGTGATTAACGATGGTGGTGTACAAGTATTTTATTCAAATTATATGGATTTTCCCACATTTGTTGCTATGGGAACCATATAGTTTGAATAAATAACTTATACATCAACCCCCTTAACACCCCCACCTCCACACTAATATGTAATATATATAAAAAAAATTGTACCAACAATTTTAATTTAATAATGAGTGTTTTTTTAATTTATTTTGTAAAAAATTTTTATAAAAAAAAAAATACAAGAGTCATGGAAGGGAAACTGTCACAAATAATTTTAGCCATAAAATAGTATTTTTTAAATATTGTTTCTTATTCGCGTTCATAATTAAATTGCATTATTTGGTAATCTACGCTTAATTTTTTAAATTTTTAATTATACTGAAGCGAAACGATAGGATATGCTTCAATTTATTCAATGAACATTTTTTGGTATTTTAAACCGATCCATGGTAAAAATTAATTTAAAATAGCGATTTCACTTATATAACCAGAACTGAATATACACTTTCGACCTTCCTCTTTCCATTTCATTTCCCTTCTCACTCACTCTTTACAGAATTACAACGTAGCTTATTTGGGAATGCCATAGTCACATAGACTCTTCAGGGATTCTTAAATTTTATTTTTATTGCAGGATTTTTTTTAAACCTTCAATATTTTATGTAAATTTGGACATACGCAGGTTGACCCAGAGACCAGTTGGTCAACAAAACAAAAATACATACATTAAAAATATTTCCGGAAATGTAGAACAACCGTAAAAAGGTTAGCATATTAACGGTTATAGGGACACCTGGAAGTAGCAGATTTGCATTTAGGAAGGGTAGAGTTTGTAAATTCACCAAATGACCGCCATCTAATATGCATAGGAACACACGACATGAATACGATTACACGTAATGTTATGCAATTCTTGTTCTTGCACTATTTACATATTGCTGTATTATGGCCAGTTATGGCTAACTTATTGTAGCTTAGACCATGGAATTTATTAATCCTCACTGTTTGTAATAATTTTATCGTGTTGTCTTCCTCTATAGTTATATTTAAGCTCACATTTTGTAGTTAAGTTTAGTATTATTTTGAACCCTGATGATGCTTGAGTAAAGCGAAACCGGTATTCTTCTTCCTTGCACTGTCCCAACTCATTGCCTAGGTAGGCTGTTGGGGTCGGCTCTCCTCGTTCTCAGGTTGTAGCTTCTTCGGTTCTGGGTATCGCTCTCTTCCAGGCCATTTCTTCTTAGGATTTTAGAGCATTGAGTCATCCAGGAGTTCTTTGGTCTTCCTCTAGATGACTGTCGATGAAGCTCCATAGACATTGCTTGCTTCACTGTGTGGTCTGGTGGTCTCCGTTTTATGTGTCCATACCATCTCAACTGTCGTTCCTCTAGCTTATTGTTTATGTCCGTGACACCCAGGCTACCACGAATGCGTGAACTTTTAATTTTATCTTTTAGTGACACTCCTGCCGACCATCTAAGCATTCGCATTTTTGCTGATTCAAGTTGCCTGGTGTAGGAGTTGTACATGGTCCAGCATTCGGAGCCATACATTATCGCGGGTCTAACAAAAGTCTGGTATACCTTTCCTTTTAGTTTTATAGGCATTTTTGTGTCACACAAGATTCCTGTTACGGATCTAAATTTACTCCATCCCACACCTAATCTGTGATTAACATCTGCTGCACATCCTCCATCTTTGTGGATGAGTGAGCCGAGATACTTAAAAATGTCACAGTTGGCTAATGTTACTCCATCCAGTTGCATCGAAGGACTTACAGCATTTGTGTTTTCAAATGGCAAGTACAAATATTCAGTCTTTTTCCTGCTAATTTTTAGGCCATTATCCTCTAGGATTTTTCTCCACCTTTCTAGGCTATTTTGTAAGTCACAATGATTATCTAATATCAGTACTATATCATCTGCAAAAAGCATAGTCTTGAGAATATTGTTGTTCATTTCTTGAATTGTTAGGTAATTCATGACCATTATGAATAGCAGTGGGCTGAGGACAGATCCTTGGTGTACCCCCACTTTAATTGGAAATGTTGGTGATGTCCCTGATGTGCATCTTACTTGTGTTTCTACGTTTGTATACATATCTTGTATGGAGAGCACATAACTTTCTGGTACGTTATGAGATCTCAATGCCGCCCATATCAGGCTTCGGGGTACCCTGTCAAATGCTTTTTCCAAGTCTATAAATACCATGTGTAAGTCTTTTTTTGCATCTCGATATTTTTCAACTAATATTAATAATAAAGCGAAACCGGTCGGTGAAATAAATTATTAAAAACTCATGGTTTTAAACAAAACAAGGGTTATATTTTTATTTAAATATAATTGAATTATGTCAAGTACGTCAAATTTCGCAAATCAGTGATTTGTATTTTTTTTAAAATTATTGTTTTGATTATTTCTTCTTGAATAATCACTATTAATTTTACAGCAAATTTTATAGTGCCTTTTCATATTACTATCGAGGGTCACGTAAAACGGCGCAATATAAATTATCCAATATTTGTTCGTCTGATTTTTATTTCCGGGTTAAATCTTCCCCATAGAAAAAACTTAACCCTTCCACACACTTTTCCCCTAATGATCATCTAGTCAATCCATGGTAATCAATTGTACTATTTAAGTATAATAAATACAAAACAATACAAGAACACGTCAATCCACCAGAGACCAAATGGGAAAATAATTCACCGACTCCAGATATTTTCATATCAGAAGGTTTGGCTTGGTAGAACTCCTAACTGGACCGATAAATCTCACTGATCCCTCAACATAACTATTAAAAAAATCTTTCGTAACCGACATGAATTTAAAATGACTGATTGATTGACTGAATGATTTTTGCATGTTTATGTATAAATACTTAGACAAATCTAATACGCCTAAATTTTGAATGAGAGAGCTAGGTATAATGCCAGTAGCCAAAAGTAAAAAATGGTAATATTTTTCAGAATGCCAAATTCTTTTAATCTCATTTCCTAAATCTGTATTTTTTTTTCTGAAACAGATTTTTTGATATTACAGGAATTAATAGCTACATCAATGATATAAGTTATTTTATTATACTTAAATTTTTGTGGTACTTGCATAATAATAGCATAGATTTCAAACTTAAAATCAATGTGGTGGTTTATGCGAATGCGAAAATTATCTGAAATGTTCTTATGTTCGAAGGCAAGAAAATATTCGTGGTCACGAATAGACAGTAGGTAAATGGTAAAATAATATTATTATGTATTTCAAAAGGCTTTTAAATTTATTAAATACTTATAAAATTCTATTGACTTATGTCGAAATCCGGGCCTTACTAATAAACATGGTGCAAATTTATACAATTGATAAACAACCATGAACACGAAAACCTTACTAATAAAAATAGAAACTGACTTAAAATAGTTAATTAGAAGATATGTGCATTGTTTGTACAGTCAAAGAGGGTTGTTTATCAGTTATACAAAATTGAAATTTCTCAACAATTTTCGGAATATTTCCAAGGTATTTTAAAAGTGCTATATATTTCTTCTTGTTGAAGGCGTCGTAAAAAGAAATAATAATTTTAGAAACACGATAAAATTACCTTTTCGATTTTGGTATTTGAAATATACTTTAATGCAAATTAGCGTATTTTATTTACATACATGAAAAAAGGTGAAAAGAAACATTTATTTTTTAAACTTTTATTTGGGGAATCTGCACGAAAACTGTCACTTCACTTTTCATCTCGTTTCTACAATAAAAAAAATATATTATTTCCCAAAGAGTATCCAAAAAACGACATTTTAAAATAACTATTTGCGTTGATTTCTTCTGTATTTATATTTACCTATACATTCAAAAGACTTTTATATTATTAAAAACACCACTTTTATAGAATTCTTATTAAATTCACGCGTAACAGTCAAATAAAAATAGTACGTCCGAAATAACCTTACTTTTTATGTCGGAAATTCGATGTGTCAGTCTGCTGAAATGCTAAATTACCAACTCCTTCGGAGCAAAGTTAAAGATGTATTTATTTGTACCAATTCGAATCTGATATCATATATATTTTTTTATACGATGCACTAAAACACTGTTTAACTATTGGGAAGTGTATTTTATTAGTAAGGCTGTATAAGTATTTAATGTATTCACATAATTTAATAAATAATATGTTTTGATTTGAAAATGTGCATGTCAATTAGATTAGTATCAAATCTACCAAAGTGTACCAAAAATGTCGGTTGATTTCACTCACAAATTAGAAGATTGTCCTCTGAATTCTAAAAAACATACAATTTAGTTCACATTCTTTACATTATTACATTATGTTTATATTAAGTGTATATTTCGCGTCTTGTTAAAGCTCATAGGCGCTTATTATAAATATAAATGAGTTAAATCAACCGATCCCAAATATTGCCTTTATATTTTTGTTGATGCTTCATGGAATAGATTTCCCCTACATTTATAAAGGTACATATGCATTTTTTCTTATTTCAGTTGCATCCATCAGACTAAAAAAATAATATTAATTTATCAAACTAATTTATTTAATTCAAATTCTGGGTGTGTTTTTAACTTAAGTTATTTTTTTTTAAATCTTCTTGTTAGAAGGATGAACGAAAGTTAGACTCCTACCGCTGAGAGCTCCATTCAATTACATGTTTTAAAAATAGAGAGAAAGGTTACAAATAAGCTATCAGCATTACGCCTATTATACTTAACTTGAAGAATAAACTTAGAAACATTGTACCTAACAAATCGTCGTCCGAGTGCATTGTCCTAACGAGCATTTTAGATTTTGTTCAATCTTCATTTTTAAATTAAAAAATAAAGTATCAAAACGATAATGAATCACTTTACTACGAATTATTTAAGCTAATAAGACATTTATCTTTACGGACATAGCTTTATCTTAAACACCTATCATAATGTTTTTTTGAAAAATAGAAGAAAACCCCCTTCTCCTGTAAAATTTGCAGATGTTCGTTTAGACAATTAAGCACTCGGGCGACGAAATATTATTTACCTAAAGACGTTTCCATGTCTTATTGTAAATATTTTATAGATTGCTTATAATATAAGCAGTATCCCCCAATACAAATAGCAGCTTAATGTAAATCAGATATTTTCCCGATTTATAATAACGATATATAAGATGTTATTGTTTTGTTTTTTTAATGTTTCGGGGTGTTTTAAACGTTTCGCTTGCAATGTTCTCCAGGCTCTGGCCAGATCCAGCTGTGGCAGTTTCTGCTGGAGTTGTTGAGCGACTCGAGCAACGCCGGGTGCATCACGTGGGAGGGCACCAACGGAGAGTTCAAGCTTACCGATCCCGACGAGGTGGCTCGCCGCTGGGGCGAGAGGAAGTCCAAGCCCAACATGAACTACGACAAGCTGAGCCGGGCACTCAGGTCAGTGTTTCAGATGTGTCAAAGAAGGTCAATAGAGGTCAATTGGTCAAGATTAAAATAAAGTGAAAACATTCAAAAAGATTACGTCTTTTACCAAATCTTCTAGTATCGTCTTAATTTCTTAATCACAATTTTAAATTAAAGCATCAAATTTTGATTAGATATGTAGATGAAGTTTTTCAATTGTACATCTTTCTTAGTTTTATTTTATATTTCCTTAGGAAAAATCCAAACGTTATCTCAACTCTAGAGCACTCTTGTCAGATGTGTAGAGGAGTACCTTTGGATTAATTAGTCAATGCTAAGTAGGTCTCTGAGATTAATTACAAATATTTACTAAAACATTTTTCAAAATTTGATCAACTCACATGACATCAAGTCAATCGGGCAATCTTTCGGATATGTCGATGAGGTCATTAATGAATAGGTGATCAATTTTCCATCTTTCTTTGAAGTCAGTTTTCTAAATTTCTCAGAACTTCTTCTCAACTCCCTCGAAACCATCATTTCAATCTTTTAGATACGACGAGGAGATTCTGGACAGTTTAATCAATTCTAAATTTATAAATTTAATCAATCTTTTCTTAGGATAATAATTGTCAAATTTAATAGTGCCAAAGAGCCAATTTCCGATTCTTCTAAGCTCGCACAAAGAACAGTTTCCCTAAGACTAGAAAAATATTTTATAAACCAGAAATCGATGTACAGATTTAGGGCGTGATAGAATTACAGTTAGCTATAATATCTCATTAAACATAGATTACATTAGTATTTCGATAAAAATTACCAAAATAACAATTAGTGTATTATCTACATTTTTATATAAAATTGTTATGGAGGAAAAGGTGCAGGTTTGTATTTCTATAAAGCTTCAAAATCAATGTAAGTTTGTTACAAAAGCTACATATTACCAAAAAGTTCATGTTTATTTTTTTCTGATCAATCTATAATTGGTATTGGAAATTTCCCAGTTGCGGAAATTGCTTGTGAAACAGGTGTTGGCCTGTGAAGAAAACAAAAGCCATTAGCATTCGGAAGAAAACGAATAATTAAAGGTTTGCTTGCTAATAAGCCGACCACTTTTAATGAAGAAATATTTTTGTACTCTCATTAAACAGAAATAATTTTTTTTTGTTTTGTATTTGCGATATTTTTTCGCGTGCGATTTTTGCTGTTGTATTTTCGTCTCTTTTCCAAAAGATTTATTTGTGAAAAGCAAAGACATTGAATTCAATGCCTTTGGTTAACATAGTTTGTATTTGCGAAGCGATTTCTACTTTGTTGCATTGCTTTGCATATGCGTATTGATTGTTTTGTTGGTTAAAGATGAAATTCACAAAGTGCAGTTCACTTAGTGACACTCACCTTTATTCCGATGAAAAGCGACTTCTTTGTGTATTTTGTTATTGCGAAATTCTGAATTGCCGTTTTATTACTGATGATGTTTTACAAGCGACTGATTTATTCCAAATTAGGTTCTTGGAAAAGAGAGCATCTACTACTGTACGTATTAGGGATTTACAATATTTTAACATATACACATATACGACGTCTATTGATGTAGTTTTAGATATAATATACTACTTTCATAAGGGACGCGAAACGACACAATGGACTGGGAAGTCAAGTTTTGTATTGCGGTACTATGAAGCCTGTCTATTTGTGTCACAACGCGAACACTTCATATACTTGATAGTGTCACACCCAAAGAAGATCTTTTTATTACTGATATTCATCGACTTCACAAAACACGAGTCCTGTGATAAAAGATGTGTGATATGTATTAAATAGCTTGTGTTGTATCACGAACCTCTGTTTTATCCTGCAAGTATCCGTGGAATACGTCATATACGATATATTAACTTCTTCAAATGGTAAAAACGGCATCGGGTCACTGTAAATTATCACAAGTTGCCAAATGTTGTATTCGTTATTTTGTTCTATCTCGTGCTCCTGTTAAAATGAGATCAATGTTATTTGTTTCATGTTTGGCGGCCCAGGTACTACTATGACAAAAACATAATGACCAAGGTCCACGGCAAGCGATACGCCTACAAGTTTGACTTCCAAGGACTGGCGGCGGCCACGCAGCCCGCGGCCAGCGATCCGGCCTACAAGTACCAGAGCGACCTGTTCATGAGCTCGTATCACCACAGCGCCAAGCTGAGCTCCTTCATGGCCCCACACGCCGCAATGCCCACTTCCACTGGTAAGAATACCCACAGTAATTCATAAGACATAAAACTACTATATTTGAGGGTAGTTTCATCTATTCATCGTCAAAACTTTGGAATCATATGCAACTGTCTGTTCGAATGGCGACATCATTGCAGTGCTTCAAGAAGCTCTGCAGCGAATGGTTGCTGACTGCATAGTCAGCCGCACTACATCTTAATTGATATAATTTATTATTAAAAAAATGCCTACTTGTGTTGGTGATTAATTAAGAGCACTCAAACTTTTAATTACGCGACCTGTGAGAGAGAGCGTCACTTTTATGAACCGAAAATAAATCATAATAATAATTAATAAAAGAAATTTTAACAATAATATCGTCGCGAAAATATTAAGTACAGTAAACGATATTTGGACAACCGAAATCAATACATATTTGAATGGAAACCAATTTTCCATTTAACCCGGCGCACTGTGTCGCTTACCCTCGCCTGAAATCTTTTTTTAGAAAAAAAAATTCCATTTCCATATGAATTTCGTAAAAGCACTTCTGTATTGGAAACGTTAAAGTAGATCACGAAACTCGTCCACATGGCATTTCTTGTGTTCTTCTTTATTCCAGATTGTTGGTTTTATTTTGCTTCTTCTTGCTTCAAATATTGAGCACCTCACTTATCACTGTCTTCCAAATGAAAATTTTAGCTTATGCACATAATTCAATTGTTATACCAAAATTGATATCAAGGAAAGGAGATTTTATATTAGTTCTAAAAAACAAAATATATAATGTAGACAATAAACATGTAGTTCCATTGAATAGAAAATTTGACATTGAATAATAATATAATAATATTAAATAATAACAAACAAGACACATTACTTTTTGGAGATTTCAATATTGATATCTCAAAAGACACTGATATTGCACGAAGATATATTCATACTTTGAAATCGTACAACTTTTATGTATGTAACACAATGTTTCCCACAAGGGTAACTAATAACACCAGCTCGTTGATAGATCACATCATTACAAATAGGACAAATGTTTCTGGCACAATCTCAAACATTGATGATCCCCTTAGTGACCACAATATACTTATATTGGATTATGAAAATCCTTGAAAAACCTTTCCAATAACAGATCCGCAGTAAACCTCTCAAATGCTTACAAAATAAATTATCAAAAATTGAATACTACACTTAAAACTAGTAAATTTGCCCATTCGTCTGACGATGTAAACAGAAATTATAATAATTTTGCTGACTATCTCGAAAATGCTATAAATTCATGCAAAACAAAGGTAAAAACTAATATAGGGGACAAAAGACTGAACAATACTCCATGGTTTGATGCCGAACTTGATACACTTATTAAAAAACGAAATAGCGTATTTAAACTTTGGAAACAAAATCAAGGAAGTATTCCTTTGACAATAGAAAAAAATAAAGCTCGTAATGCTGTCACAAATTATAGAAGATACATCAAAACAAAATATTATACGAAATTGATTAATGAAAACATGAATAAGCCACAACGAACATGGAAAACAATCAATTCCATTCTATCAAATAGCTCGCGAAGCCCAACAATAGCTTGTAAATCTCTAGTCATAAATGACGAAGAAGTAAAGAGACCAAAGGAGATTGCAACTGCATTTAACACATTTTTTCTCTCAGTTGGAGAAAGTTTAGCATCAGTCATAAAAACCTCAAAAACTGATATAAATACGATCTACACGGAACCTCAAGCAAAACAATCTTTTAACATGTCAGGACTAATAAAAAGGAAATCTTACGGGTTATATCTAACCTTAAATCTAAAGCGGCAGCTGGTTCCGATGGTTTAACCTCTCTCCTTCTCAAAAACTGCAAGGAAGAACTAGTGGATGACCTCGTATTCTTAATAAATCTCTCTCTATCAAAGGGTACCTTTCCCGATAAACTAAAAATTGCGAAAATTATTCCTGTACATAAAGACGAATGTAAAAAAAATGTCCAAAATTATCGTCCAATCTCTATACTTCCAGCTATCTCTAAAATTTTTGAATGTGTCATTAAAGAAAGACTACTGAAATACCTTGAACACAACAAAATTCTCACGTCAAAACAATATGGTTTCAGACGACGTTCTAACACTAAATGTGCAGCCTTCGATTTTATATCAAATCTGCAGAAACATATAGATCACGGTGATTTTACGGCGGCAATATTTATTGATCTAAAAAAGGCGTTTGACACGGTGGATCATAACGTATTGATCGAAAAACTGAAACATTTGGGAATTGTTGGTACACCTCTGGAACTTTTCCGATCTTACCTATCAAATCGCTTTTCGGCAGTAGAACTAGGGGGAGAAACGAGTGAATTAGGTAAAATATCATGTGGAGTACCACAGGGATCAATTCTTGGACCGTTGCTCTTTCTAATCTACGTAAATGACATAACAAAGTGGGGTATTAAAGGTACTA
The DNA here is from genome assembly GCA_951813805.1 of Limnephilus auricula. Taxonomy (NCBI): domain Eukaryota; kingdom Metazoa; phylum Arthropoda; class Insecta; order Trichoptera; family Limnephilidae; genus Limnephilus; species Limnephilus auricula. The sequence goes on from OX638391.1 coordinate 37,918,629, forward strand.
TACAACTTTATGCGGATGATACGGTAATTTTTTATACTAAACCGAACCTAGCGGAGCTTGAAACGGAAATGAATGCTGATATTTCCCATCTCACAAGTTGGTTGAGAATAAACAAACTAACCCTTAACGTAAAAAAAACCCACTATATACTTTTCGGTAACAAAACAAATCTCAGCCTCGATATCAAAATTGGAGACAACTCCCTCGAAAAGAAAATGAGCACAAAATATCTGGGTCTGATCATAGATTCCCAACTCTCGTGGGATCTCCACGTAAATCATGTAAAGGAGAAAATTACACCCAAAACTGGTGTACTATATAGGCTTCAAGGATTACTACCCATCCCTTTATTAACTTCAGTCTACAATGCCATGGTACACTCTCACCTGTCCTATCTCTGCTGTGTCTGGGGTTTGCCTCAAAGAAATTGATAGCCGACCTGCAGGTAGTTCAAAACCGAGCTCTCAGAAATGTTCATGGACTTCCATGGGACACTCATGTCAGGGACATCTATTCAGTTTCCGGTATCCTTCCAATCACAATCCTTCCTAAACATGAAATCACAAGCACCATCCTACAAATTACCCAACAATCAACTCATACTAACACCAAGCCAATTTACAATCAAGACATCCACAACCACAATACTCGAAATAACAATAAAATCCGCATTCCTCAAACACACACTACAAAATATGGGATAAAATCTCTGAACTATATTGCCTATACACTATATAATTCGCTTCCAGATATGTACAAAAACATCCAGCATAATAAAAAATTGCAAAGCAATGCTTTAAAAGAATATTTTTTAACTACATTTAAAAATGAAAATATGTAATCGTCTTGTCATTTTTTGTTCTATCTTATATACTCGGATCTGTTTTTCCCTCTCTTTACTTGTTTTCTCTTGTTGTTTGTTCTACTTAACCTGTCTTTATTTTTATTTTTATGCTGTACTGAATGTAAAACTTATATTATGATATCAAAATACCTTTGTAAAATTGTAACTACTACCTCCTACCTATGAATTGTAAGTTCCTCCTGTCCTAAAATGAGTTTTGTAACTCATCGGGATTGCTCTAGCAAGAAATAAAAACAATGAAATATAAAAAGAAGCGGGAAGCTCTTTATCTCCCTGGAACTGGCTTATCTTTTGACTACCGTATGAGTGTTTGCCTAAAGGTAGTTAGAATTACCTCTATGATCAGCTTTGAATATTTGTACTGATCACCTATCCGGCCCAGCGAAGTTAGGTTGAAGGACGATACTATGTCTTTTGAAGTGTGCAACAACATGCTTGTTAGCCAAGTGAATTTCAAGAATTTTGGTCCAAAAAATAACAGTCTGACAATAGTCCAGCAAAAGAAACCCTCTTCCTGAAGGGCCGAAAATGGCGTTAGACGTACTGCAGTGATGGGACGTACTGCATTATACACGGAGAAAAATGTTATTCAAAAATACGATCATTTTATTCCTAAAAATGGGACTGAAGTTCTTACGATCAAATTAACAGGGTTTCAATGTTTATTGGCGGGAACATGTAAGAATAATTTGTTGGTATACGTACGAAATTACGTACATTTTCTCGCCAATAAACATTGAAACACTGTTAATTTGTTCGTAAGAACTACAGTCCCGCTTTTAACCGTTTTTACGAATAAAATGATCGTACTTTAGAATAAAAAAATTCTCCGTGTACACCCTCGAAACGGTTTACTAGGCAAGAATCAGTGATTTTCTTTAGATTTCAATAGTCCGATTAATTATCATTAAAGTTTTTTTCATTAATTTATTATTTTGGTTCATAAAAGTTATCATCTCTCTCAAGTCGCGTAATTAAAATGTTACTTGCGCTTTAATTTCCCCGCCAGTCATTGGTTCTGTCCACTCGAAACTTTACCTCCGTTGGAAGGCACTTCAAGTTTTATTTTTTATTCTATGTCTACATTGCATACAAACATGAAAGAAAGTTAATTTTTAAATCTTTTTTGTTTTTACTTTTGGCAATGTTTTTTTAATATATAATAATAATTGTACAACGGTACCTATAAAATTGCTACAAATAATTAAAATATATATTCTAATTACTTTCAAACTATTGACGAAAAATAATATAATACTTGCGGCGATGAACAATTGATAAATAATTGATTTTTAAAAACTCACTTTGAAGGACGATTTAATAGAGATTTTCTCATTTTTTTTACTTTAACACCACAAAGGAGGCTAATTTTCTTCTGGACTTATTACGAATTATATTAGGATTTTTTTAAGGAAAGAAAGGAGAGGAAGTTCTGGGAAGGTAAAAGGTGGTAAGGGTAAGGGTGGGTAGGAATCTCTGGGTCAATGTGTCCAGGAGTGACGGACGTATGAATCCATCCCTCCCGCTGCAGTGCAAGACAATGGGTCAAGATAGACCCGGATTGGAGAGATCAAAAATCACAAAACCGGTCTCCGTTCCGGCCCGCCACCCAGCTGGTGGACAGGCGCATCCGCCGCCAAGACATGAACACACCTCACCTGAAGAACCCAGGCACCCCTGCTAAGTGACCAAAAAAACGAATATAGCAGAGGTATTAGTTATCCGATAAATGGTTCATAAAAATCCATAGTTACAAACTTTTGTAATAAAAAAGATACTTGGAATACTTACTCTAAAAATAAAATAAAGCACATTAATTTTCGTGAAAAAAAAGTTTATTTACGATATCGGGTCGGATTAAAAATGCAGGCAGGTACCAAATCTGTAAATTTGAATTGTTGTCATTTAATATAAAACTTAAAATGCTTCGCAAATACGAAGGGGTTGTTTGTTCGCGGGATGGCTTAAATATTCCTTTACCAGTGAAGCTAATGTGTGAGCAAACATTGACACAGTACTCAGCGCGGGACGCAAATGTCACCGGCACGCGTCAAGCGTCCACCGGGGAGCCATGCAAAATAGTCGCTTGCTCTTCGCTCTCCGATCTATAATCGGCTCTCAGGAATTCAGTGAAATAAAGGCAGGACATTTTGTCTAGGTATGCTTCTCGGGTCAGTTGAACGGTTCCATGACAACTCAGAAACATGCAACTACAACATCTCTTTGAAAATTTATTTATAGTCATGAAAAAAAAGAGAAATAGTCCGTATTGTCTGTCAAATAAGAGTAGAAAACATAGGAGGGCGCCACTGTTCTTCAAATGGCAATACTACTAAAATTGTAACACACAGTGAAAATGCAAAGCTGGGTAACCTACAATTTTATTTAAAAAAAAAACAAAAACATATAAAAGTGGAGAAAAATATTTTTTCATTGCAATATTGATACCTACTGATCTCTAAATTAGAATTGCATATATGTATATTAACTCTTTGCTATTTTGTGTTAACACAATGAAGAATTACAATATTGTAGTTAAATTAAAAAAACAGTTTAGAATTTGCTCAAATTTATTTTATACTAGGTCACCCCAAGTGAGCACCCCTGCTAAGTTTTATGACTTAGCAGGGGTGCCCGGGTGCATTGGGTGAGGTTTGTCTAGGTCTTAGCGGCGGATGAACTGGACACCCTGAACCCCAGATTCCTACCCAACCCTCATACATTTTTCCTTACCAAAACTTCCTCTCCTGAAACACCCTCCACATAGCATTGTACCTTATGACGAATACCACTGATGTCAAAACTATTTATAACTGTCATTGACAATTCGCCTGATGAAACTTTCTGAATCAACTGCAAAAAAAACCAACTACGATAGCTAACAATATTGTAAATCTACTTAAATAATATAAAATCATACTTAAAACATGTACCCGTGTTTGAAAATATTTATAAAAATGCATTAAAATTGTTATTATTAAAATAAAACTGAAAATATTTGTATTAAAAAAAATGTCTTTTAAAATGTTACTTACATCATTCTACATAAACAGTGTCATTGTCATTTTACTGTCATTTTGACATTAAAATTGGTATTGCCAGCCTACAATATTTTTAGTTCCGGATTTTATATTTTCTACTCTTATTTGACGAAGTGTAACTTAACCTATTTAACCATTTATTGTCATCACTTTTAATGACTTTTCAAATGAGGTATTAAAGCTGTATGATTCTGAGTTGTCAGGTCGCCAGATAAATATTTTATTTACTCGCATATCCATATGTGAAACTTGTATGTCTTTATATTATGTAAACGCGTATTATTATGTTTTGCATAATTTGTCTGTATGTATTACTAAAATCGCGAAATAGCAACTTTTCAGTCATAATACGACTACAGCGTGTTATTCTGCGTTTATATATAGATAAATGCAACTATTTTCGGTTCATAATATTGTCTTTTCTTACCATGCTTCGATAATTTATTTCGAAAATCTGAAATAAGTAATCTATAATATAATAATAAAAAATACTATTAGGAAGGTACTTCATATGTGTCTATTTTTTTAAGTTAAAATTTCCGTTAGATTTTTGAAGTAAATACTTCTTTAGGCACGCTTGACTTGAGGGGTAAACTGGCGAATGCGTTACGGAAATTACAGCGTTACGAGAGGCGTAATATCGGGCGTTCCAAACGTTACGGAGGCCAACGATAATAAATTCAAATTAATTTTGAGGTTCATTCCTCACAATCTAATCGTAACAACAGTGCTCAAATACATGAAATGACGTTTGGATTGGGTGCTGGCATTTATTTTAAACTTTGTAAGAATTAAATCAACAATCCCAATCTAAGCGTAATTCCCATAATAAAATAATCAAATTTTCGTTTAGAGTGTGCGAACTCAGTGCATTGAAACGACTGATTTGTCACGATGATTGGTAACAATCCAAACGAATCTTCAATATAGATTCTTATACACTAATGATTGGAATGGTTTTATCCGATGCCAGGAAGAAAATTATATTAGATTACCGAAGAAATATTTACTTCAGTCGTGTGGTATAAAGCACACTCGTATTTTTGTACTCTTATTTATCAAAAATAATGTATCGATACATTGCAGAAGCGATAAAGAAAATTTCAAAATAATTTGTAGGGATAATAAATATATTATAAGGTTACATGTAAGACAAAAAGCTACCGTTGGTATTTTTCTATACGTTGCTACCAGCACTTTAACTAATAATTGTGGTTTTCTGTTACTAACCATCTTTTTGGACATATTATGCAAGCATCCGCTAGTCGTCAATAGCTAGGTTTGTTAAATAATAAATATAAATAAATTTAAAATATGGCAGAACTCTATCAAAAAAAAATTCTTACCCCCTACCGCCATGTCTACTTCATTACATTCTTTATTAGAGGCACATACACATACAAATTCATAACAATCAATACGCATAATTGTAACAAAGGGCCTCTTCATCTGCCGAAGAACAACGGCTATAAGCTCGCAATTTCCAAAATCTAACAAAAGACTTAGATTACAAAGGCAGTGTAATGGTAACACTTGCAGCTTCTACTGCGGCCCTCGCTACGACACACGGGTCGGTAGTCGGTATCTACCTAATAGGTAGGTCGCTTTCGCTTAGTCGAAATTTGGGGCACGGGGTAAGACGGCCCAAATATTGGTAGGGACTTATTGATTCAAAGATATTTTGAAATGCAGAAAGCAGCAATTAAAAAAACATCAGAAATGAAATTCCAATAGGCAACCAACAACACCCTAACTGGAGACCAGAAGGAATAGATACAAAATATTGGATGGGCAGGAATATAAATAAAATTATGGAGTACGTACCTACGGCAAACTCAACTTTGCCGAAAGATTTTTTGATCTTCTCAACCGCCAGGCGATTTTTTCCTAGAGGCAGGCAGCGTGATTGTACAGCCGCACAACTCCCTCTTGTACACATTCCTTGCTGCAACCACACTCATTCTGATTTCATTGCACTATATAGTTAATCCGACTCAGTTTTTCGATGTCCTTGTTCGTGCCATGTCTTCCTCAGTGTCGTTCAATTTCGTCAAAAGGTCCCTTTCTTAATCTCGTTATTTATTTATTTAGTGGGTATTCTTTGCTTGTGGGGTTCTTCCTCACATACAACTCAAGCAATTAATTTTGGCGAAATTAGAATCTAATTTCGTCTTTTATTTTCCAGTTCATGGAAACTGATCGTGGACTGCTTGCTAGCCTGGCTTTTTTATGTATTAAGTTAAAAATAAATGTAAATATTTCGTTTAAGAAACTAAACTCCATTTACTTCTTAATCAATGAATACAACATACATACTTCACTTCAACACTTTCGAATTTTCTCAATCGAAAAAAATTAGCAAAGTGTGTTCCGAAAATTATAAAAACTACATCTCGTTCTGTAATTTAAAGTCATGAAAAAATATCGCAGTGTTTCTTTAAATGTTTATTCGGGATGATTGCTCTATTTAAAATGAGTGATATTTTATTTAATAATTTTTTTCTTACGCTTACCATCCTGTAAATTAGTTCGCCCCTCTATCATTCTTATTTACATTTCTTCCTTTAAAACATCTTCAGTAATCTTCTTCGTGTGGTATAGTGTACGTCCTAAAAACCTTTCTAATAAATTTTCCAACCCCCTCCCCCTAACCGCCAGAGGATCGAACCCCCTTCATGTAAATGCTCTATCAAAGTTGTTATCACCCAAGCATCACTTGAACCAAGCCAAACAAACGACCAAATTTCTGATTAAAAAAATATATATTCCGAGATCTCCTCTTGTTACGAGGTGCCTCGCGTAGTTTGATACCCGCAGCGGGTACTTCCTCGCTCCTAGCTGGAGGGTCGCCGCGGCCGCCAGTCTCGGCGCATAATGACACTCGAGCGCGAAATGAATACAATCATAGCATTGTCGGCGACCGGCTAGAGTGCAATAATTATCTCAATACGCGAGGGTTACCCCACCGCCTGATTTACTGCCGATACATTGCTGTATCTGTCTTAAATACGTGAGGAGGCTGTCTGGTGACGCCCCATTCCTTTTCACCAGGAAAATTCATTGCGGACAGTCTTATTTCTAATAGTTTTCTTCTTGGTAATAATAAATATTATATGATTATGGTGAAACACCACGAAGTAATGTAAAATCGGTTGTAATCAGTTTGAAAATGTGATCGATATTTTGGATGCTTTAATTAAATACTGCGAATAAAACACATCTTGGCCTTGGAAAGCCAGGTTCTTCCTCATCTTCCTTTTCCTTATTTTCTTCCCCTCCCCACTATCTTTAGCCTCAAAAATACCCCCAATTGGGGATGCCAGATGCCATAGTCTTCCTGGCACCAGATCTTTGGGAGTAGTTAGCACTCTTATCACGAATTCACATAAAAAATTGTTTCGTTTGTTACGAGAGCTGTATTGCTGATTTTGATGGGTGTGACTAATTTATCTGCATCCCAACGCACAGGCTAATATGTTGTGCCAAATTTGTTCAAAACATGACAATAAATGTATTTTAAGTTTTACACAACTGTTTATGCAATTATTTTTACTTTTGAGGCCAAACCAATATATATATTTCCGGAATAGTCAATATGACAATATTCTGAAAAGCATTTTGTTACCTACCATAATATAATGTATATTTTTATTAATAAGACTAAATTTTTATAAATAATGTGACAACTTTTTAATATCTTTTTTTATTTAAACCACTATTTTTACAAAATAGAAGTTTAAAAAAACGGTATATTAATAATTTTAATTGATTTTACACGAAAAGCACTAATCCAGCTGAAAAGCTATTGCAATTTTTAACTTCCAATATTTATATCTAGCGTAATGCCTATGTAGCTATTTACTTCTAGTAATACTAGAAAAATCCTGTTATAGTAGCGCTATATTTTGAAATTTTACATTAATTTACCTGAGCATAGCATTCTTTATTAATTTATCAGAAAGTACTGCGTTCTTTTATGAAAATCTATAAATAAGTTTGCTATGAAAAATTAAAATTAAATTGTTTTGCTATGAAAAATTAAAATTAAATTGTTTTGCGAAATTGGCGAAATGTGGTGCGTCAAGCGGTAAAAAAATTATAATTATTTACAAGACTAAATAAATTAAAATTTTTTTTTTTGCAAAATAAGGGCTTTTTAAAAGTATCTATTGTTATGAAATGAAAAGAAATTAATTTGCATACACCACTTATCTAATCAAAATTAGCAAAATGTTTCGAACCCGATTTTTTTCTTCGTCAGGATTTCATTTATTTCGAAACATGTTGATAATTTTGATTAAATTCGAGGTAAAATTAAAATGACGCAACAAAGTAAATTTGCAAGTGATTTGGTTATTAAAGAAGTGAATAAAATTATCATTTAAATGAAACAAATTATTTTTGTGTAAACCACTGTAATCAATGTTATAATATCGTTTCAAAACCGATTGTTTCTTCGTTAGGATAATAACATGAATAAAAATAACAAAATAAACAAACAAGTATAACAATAGACAAAAATATTACAGAGAGAGGTGATTAATTATTTAAAAATATTATAAAAACAATTATATAAAAATTATTTTAGAATATGTCAACATTACATTACGTAGGTATGAGTATTAAAAGAAATTTTAAAAAATTAACAGAGGTAGTCAGGTTTCTTAAACAACAAAAATAAATTATTATAAATATAGGTATTAATAGGAAAATAAATTTAAGAGATTGATATTTTAAAAATATATTTGTATATTAATAATATTCAATTTACTTTTAACTTTTTTTCTAATTTATAAAATTTCTAAGTTTGCTCATTGTAAATTTTAACCCTTTATTTATATCAAAAGAATGTATTTTTCTAAAACGTGGTTGGCAAATTCAGAACAATTATTATTATTCAAGCAACTTATATGGTCCTTAACTCTAATATTAAAATCTCTAGAAGACTTCCCTAAATAAAAAAGTTACAATCGTTACTAATTAATTTACAACCCCAGATTTGTTAAAAAAATCACCCTCGTCCTTGTTATTTAATACATAATTTTTTAATTTGTTGTTTGTGAAAAAAGCAGGGTTGATATTATCTGGCATGTATTTTTAAAACCATCGGTTTTGAAACATGCAGATATTATAACATTGATTACAGTGGTTTACACAAAAGTAATTTGTTTCATTTGAATATTTTTATTCTTCAATAATCAAATCACTTGCAAATTTATGCCACAAAGTGAGTTTAGATATATTCTATTCTAGATTATTCATTAATACAAATCGGATTACGTTATGTGTAAATACCAAAAATATGCCAAACAAAATAAAGCTTTTCCTGTCGTTTCACTTTAGTAGAATTAAATTAATATTGAAAATTATTTTATAAAAAAATATAAGCATAAACTACTAAGCATAAAATTTACTTTTTCATTGGAAATATGTGAATATGAAACGACTTTTTAAAAATACAGTATTATGGCTGATTTTATCTGTGATAAAATTTATCCCTTTTAACTTTATTTTTTATCTATTTGCGAATTGCGTCCTAAGCAACTAATTTTTCCAATTTATTATTGTCCATCTAATATAAAGTGTTTTTTTTTTTTAACAATGATTTACTAAAGTTAACAAAATAACTATTAAAATGCATTATTTTCCGTTTTCGGTAACTTAATTAATTACTTACTTCAAACTATTATCTAACTATTACAAAATGTTTTTTTGAAGTGCATATTAACCGCTTGGGCACATAAGCTTGTTTTCACGACAATTTAAAGTAGGTAGACATAGGAATGACGTATGCCCCGCACCTGAGTTAAAGCATATCCCAATTTTGTAAATTTTTACCTTTTTGGCATTAGAATCCATCACTTCCAAATAATCGGTTCATGGTTTAAATTCCTTCTTTTTCCTATTTTTCACGTATTCTACGATCAATTGATTATCAAAACCCGGGTTGCCAGACATTTTTTTTAATTATTTTCTCTCCAAACAATATTTTATTCCTTAGTGACGGATGAGCTTTAAACCAAAATCTAACTTTTCTAAACATCGCTGGGTTAAATAAAAGTCAGGTAATTATTTACCTAACCGCTGCACTTTTATGCATTATTATGGAAATTCCACTCCATTTCAACAATTACTACAAGAAACAACTATCTACCACAAAATAGGTTATTAGTTCTTAGTTTGAGTTAGTTAAGTAATTCACTCGTACTTAGATTGAAAAAAAAATTTCGCAAATGGAAATCCATACAAAAAATCCAAAATGGCAGAAAAGGAATTGTTTATTCGGGAAATTTTGAACTTTGAATAAAAATGGTATTTTAGTGCATCTTTTAACATCTCTTCAAACGTAATTAGTTGTTTCTTGTAGTAATTAAGTTGAAACGAAGTGTAATTTCCGTTATCTGGGCCTATTATAAGTGCGGCGGTTAGGAAAATATTTACTAAAAGTATCTATGTATTTAATTAACTTTTATTTAAAAAAAGTTGAAACAAAATTTAAGCAAGATAATTTTTTATTTTACTTTAACTATTTTCTATATGTGAGGTATAATATTATGTTTAATAGCTTTTACATTCATATTATGATCTGAGAAGAATATCTACCTACTACTTACTCGTTCCATGATGGTTTCCTGAAGTGGACATGAAGTTAAAGTGTTTGCCTCTAAAATTGTTGATGTTTATCCTTCACAAGATGTATAATATGTCAACCGCAATCCCATTATGGTAATAGGAGTACTTATAATGTGATGTGTTCGTCTGTTTCAGCGTCCATCTTCCCGGGAGCGGCTTCGTGGAGCAACTGGGGCGGTGGCGGTGGTAACCTGTACTCGCCGCATTCCATGCCGCCTCCGCACGTCACCTCGCACCTGGGCTCCTATCCGCATTACGCATGACCAGCCATCTAGACATACCAGCCAACCAAGCAACTCTGTCCAGACTACTGAGCCATCTAATCTGCAGACTACTGAACCATCTATCTCTAGATTACTCGGCCACCTACCTTCAGAATGCTGGGCAATCTTATCTCCAGACTACTGAACTATATATCTCCAGAATACAGGGCTGTCAATTTCCAGAACATACGGCCATCTAATCTACAAACTACTGAGCCATTTAATCTCAGAACTACTGAGCCATCTAATCTTCACACTTCTGGGACATCTATCTACAAGATCTGCAGATTAATGGGTGAACTAATTTTGTAGAAACTATTGAGTCATCCATCTCCCGACTATTCAACCGTTTAATCTTCAAACCCCACAAATATTCAGGCTTCCGGGTCATTTAATCTGCAGTCTGCCAAAACATCAAATATTTAATCTCCGAAGTACTAAGACATCTAATACACCAAAGAGTCATCTAGTCTTAAGATTACTGGGACTTCTAAATAATCTGCAGACTATTGAGCCATCAAATCTTCAAAATACTCAACCATTTAAACTGCAGGACACAGAATCATCTAATCTGTAGACTTCTGAAATATCTTATCTGCAGGCATACCTGAGCCATGCATATCCTGGACCATTTTATCTCCGAAGTACTAAGACATCTAATACCGACGAATGAGTCATCTAATCTCCAGACCATTGGGACATCTAAATAATCTGCAGACTATTGAGCCATCAAATCTTCAAAATACTCAACCATTTAAACTGCAGGACACCGAATCATCTAATCTGTAGACTTCTGAAGTATCTTATCTGCAGGCATACCGGAGCCATGCATATCCTGGACCATTTTATCTCCGAAGTACTAAGACATCTAATACCGATGAATGAGTCATCTAATCTCCAGACTATTGGGACATTTAAATAATATGCAGACTATTGAGCCATCGAATCTTCAAAATACTCAACCATCTAATCTGCAGGATACAACGCCATCCAATCTACGACAACTGAACCGTCTTATCTGCGCTTACTCATCTATATATTTATATTTATATTGGGCCATCTAATCTGCAGACTTCTGAGCCATCTAATCGCCTATCTGACGACTCGACACTTGTCTACTTCTCTGGATCCATCGGATTTTTCTGTCCAAGTATTCGACACATCTTCTTGAGGACTCTGATGGCCATTACATCCAATTTTCACAAATAGCTCAGGTTATATGAACTAGTTTGTCGCCTGTAATCGAAAATATGATAAATACATGTTTCATGATCTTAAATATTTTTATGCACATTATTATCAATATTCCATGAGTTTTTTTTTTTAATGCAATAAACTGGCTTGTTGAAATTGGAATTTATGGAATACGTATTCAAGATTATAGTGTTTTTGAGTGATAAAGTCAGTGAGGAGAAGTGACCCAAGTAGTAGAGAGTCCATGATACTTATCTCAAGCCGAACTGCCCTATTTGTGGTGTTGTGATTTTTTGCGAAAGGTTTATTTATCTAATTAGCAGTTTAGAAAACTGTAAAATAAAATAGTTGCTTAAAAGAGCTATTTTCAGTGTTTTAAAATAAATTATAATCGTATAACCCTTAATGTTGTGTAAATTAAAATAAATTTTGTGCGTTGAATGCATTTACATTTTGAGATTATTATTTTTTTACAAAGTAAGAAATCATCGTACATTTCGTTTAATAGAAACCACGTTGCTGTGATGAGAAATTTTTTTAAATGTTTATAAAGTATTTCTCTAAAACCCCTGATTATTACACTGGCTAATAAAACATTATGATGTGATTAATTGTTGGCACCGTGGCAAAAAAAAAATGTAGTTACGTACTACCGACCTCTTTCCCTGCACACTTCGTATTATAAATTAACTAAAGCTGGGAATACACTGACTGCTAACAGCAGTCAATATCGGCAGCTACAAGCAGTGGCTGCTCATCAATCTGCATCTTATGAGAATTGCAGATTGATGCGCAGTCACTGATGTGTATTTTGTAGTAACTGCTTGAAGCTGTCAATTTTGACTGCTTGTAGCAGTCCATACATTGCCAGCCGAAAGAAGCAAAATGATATGATAATATGATACGACGATCATTCTATGTGATATAATTCTCTTTCAATATTTTGAACTACTATGACTTATTATGTAAATGTAAACACTTGATTTTTAGTCAGTATTATAATAGTTTTATTTGATATTTATTTCATTCTTATTGGATTTTCATAAAAGTTGTGTAATCCTTTCTTCTAGTCAGTAATTTTATTTTTGTAAGGAATTTATCAGAAAAAATCAAAATTGCTTCATAAAAAAAAAAAAAATTTTTTTGCTTTAATAATTGAAACCATGATTTTTTATTGAAATGTATTTTACAATAATAAAAAAAGGTTAATTTTTTACTATGATTTCTGTATTGTATAATACATATTTTCAACTAATAATATTGATAATATTTTTACTCTATTAGCTCACTGGTAAAAAATATTTGCTAAAAATCAACTCATTAAAGAATGTATTTTAATATCACTTCTCCATTATGAACTAAAACTGTGTCATCAACAGTTTAAAGATATAAAAATTGATTGATTTTTATATAATTTGTTGATTTAAGTTTGTAAAAATGTGTTTATTTATTACTACTACACCCATGTAAATAATATTATGTAATGTGTGCAATCTGTAGGAATATGTGTAAATGGTAAAGATATCTTTATATGTAATTTAATATATTTACCAAATGAATCAGTTCTGATCTCATGTAATAGGTAACTAAATCCAATATAAAATTGTGATTATAATATAATATTTATGAGATCATCTTAATATTAAATTTCCAGAATCAAAATTTTCCGTTTTATATCATCTGAAGAAACCAATTGAAAATACTGATTAGATGTTTCGTTAATTGCATAATAAAGGTACCTACCACTTTCTTGGTTATTAATATAAAAACATATAACAAAACACTTTTAATTTGTCTTTATCAGTAAATATCTTAAAATATTTCACACAGTTTTTATTTCTGGTCACAAAAAAAAATCCTGAAAATTTTTGTAATTGTCAACAGACAAGCATATGGTTTTATGTTTTTTTTGTGGTACTTTAACGTTTCAGAACCGCTCTGTATGAAAATATGTACAGTAAAACCCTCTTAAGAAGTTTTCAAGTTTGGTTTTTTCGGTCCCTTGAAGATTGAATGGCCACTTTATCCCAAAAACAAGATTTTCCCTTGGAAAACTTCTTAAGAGAGTTTCACTGTAGCTGATAAATATGGCAGAAGATGTCAGTCGTCAGTCCATTGAGTATTAAAAGGTAAGAACCGCAAAAATGAGACAAAAGGTCGTTGCATTATAAATTGTGAGAGGAAAAATGAGGTAAGAAAAATAATATAAAATAAAATTAATACAGTGAAACTCTCATAAGAAGTTTTCCAAGGGACCAGAAAAAACTTCTTAATCGGGAAAACCTTATATGTGGGATAAATTGGGCCATTCAATCTTCAAGGGACTGAAAAAAATAAACTTCTTAAGAGGTAACTTCATAAGAGGGTTTCACTGTAATATCAAACTTGGAAAGGATTAGTAACCCAATGTCTTCTGGAAGAGAAATCTCTTAATTATTTTAACCAAGAATACAGGTAAAACCATTATGGGCACTCTCAAAGCCAGAGACCCTGTAAATTTATGCTTAGAAACCTACTGTTTTGTAAAAATATTAATTTAACTGATTTGCAAGCCATGTTCAATTCACGCCAGCATTTTCTTGAACATTAACAACTTTATACATACTATTGTATTTAAATGAATTTATATTAAGTCTTAAATCTAGAAAACCTAATTTAATATTATTATTATTATTATGTGTGAGTAAATAAGGGAAGTATAAAATCTATAAAATATTAGTTATTTCTTATCTTTATGTAGTAGAAACTATGTATAGATGTTATAAAATAAATAAAACAATACAATTAAAGCCAAGTAATGGTTTATAACAACTTATGGGTTTTATTTACGTGCAAACCACCATCCCAACTACAAAAAAACCTTGCATTGATCAAATCGAAGAGAAGTCTCATTAGTGTTACTCATTTCACTTGTAGTGAACATCTAATTAGAGTCGACTGTTAAAAAAACATTGATAATTAACCTCTTGAAAGCCAGCATAGGAAAAATATATTTTTCAATACTACGTAAAATATTTGACATTTCTCACCTTTCTTACGAACTCAATTTTTATAACATTTCTTTTGTGATATATTACAAAAATGACATCAAAATAATGTAGATAAAACAATCTTCCTAATAATCACTCAAATCTATGCTTTCCACAATGGATTTATAACAAAAACAATGAAAAAATATAGACTTCGAATACGACTCCGTTCATATTATCAAGCGTCGGCCATTTTTCGGCCATCTTTGATGCCCGGCGCGTCATTGTGAATTATTCGGAGAGTAAACTATCGCTATCCAGTAAACAAAATTACAAATAACAACATATTATTATGTTTAAAATAAAGCAAAAATAGCATTGTACCATTGGAAACGCATTCTTATGAGTGGAGGCGCAGTTTTGTAACAAATAACGACACAATGTTTAAAATAAAAGACAATCAGCGTCGTATAATAATAATGGGATAATTTGTAGAGCGCGGTTTTTGTGAGAAATCACCTCAATGGCGCTTGATTAATAATTGGAAATCCATACTTATAAGAATTGGCGCAGTTCGTAACAAAAATATAAATAACGACACAATATTTAAAATAAAAGGCAATCAGCTTTGTATAATTGGAAATGTATACTTATAAATAGTGGCGCAATTTATAACAAAAATATAAATAATGACACAATATTTAAAATAAAAGACAATCAGCATCGTACCGTTGGATATGCATACTTAGTCTCGGCGTATGCTGGGATTCAGAATGCGTGGCACATGCAGACATTGCAGGTTCAGATTTTGTAATGTATTGACTTGTATGAAGCGATGTCTGCCACTCAGCATATCGTTGATTAAATGGAAAAATGACAATTTCAAATTTTTTTGAAAATAAGGTTATTAGTAAAAACAAGTCTGACTTCAACATTATTTTATATGGATAAAAGACACTTTATAAAATTGCACGTCAAGATCACCAAATGTCGCAAGTGTTATTTCTGTACTCTATTTCCTACTCTCTAATCCGCCATTTTGATTGTAGAAAAATGTCGCTCTGCCATTTGCAACCCAGCCACGAAACTGACTGCATGTGCTTTTTTATAGAAAAGTGACATCTCTCAAAATAGTGTTTGGAAACGATTGTAAAAGTTAAGAAATATTTATAGAAAAACGTATTTTTTATGAGAAATATGTCGCAATATTCTTTTGTTTATGTAGAAAAATTAATTTTTTTGTTAAAAATGCCCCCTTTTTTAATAAATTAATTAAAATAATCACACCATCTTAATCCTTATGTAAATACCTTTAAAATTTTATATAACACTTATATTTAAATATGCAACTTAAAAGAATAAAAAATAAATTATAAAACTAAAAACTTTAAACGCTTGTATTGTAAATTTTTTGGTATTTTTAAATAATGCCACTTTTCTATTTAACTGACGAATTATGTCGTTTAATACAAGTCTGCACCTACAATGTCTGCACGTGTGACGCATGCTGAATCCCAGCTAACGCCGACCTTTATAAGTGAAGGCGCAATTTATAACAAAAAACAAATAACGACACAATATTTAACCGCTTGGGCACATAAGCTTGTTTTCACGACAATTTAACGTAGGTAGACATAGGAATGACGTATGCCCCGCACCTGACTTATTAAAATAAAAGACAATCAGCAATAAGTGGAGACGCAGTTTATTACAAAAATGCAAATAACAACACAATATTATGTTTAAAATAAAAGACAATCCGCATCGTACCATTGGAAATGCATACTTATAAGTGGAGGCGCAGTACATAACAAAAATACAAATAAAGACACAATATTTAAACTAAAAGACAATCATCAATACGTGAAGAGTTTGTAACAAAATCAAATAATGACACAATAAAAGACAACCATCATCATACTGTTGGAAATGCATACTTATAAGTGGAAGCGCAGTTTATAACAAAAACACAAATAACAACACATTATCGTCGCTCACATTATAACACCGCGTATCTCAAAAAAAAAAAAAATATATTTTTATAGCTACTCTCTAATTGACAAACAAATGTTTTGACCAATCACCGCTCTTTTTATACAAAGTTTAGTAACAAAGTAATTAGCAATAAATGTTTATACAAAACTTTTAATTAGTAATGAGAAAAAAATTATTTAATTTTTTTTATGCTTTCATAAATATTTTTGTGTTATTATTTGAAGAAAGTTGAATAGAATATCATATATTTTTTGCATATTACATCGCGAATGTCATTTAAAATACCTGGAAAATATTTTTTTAATGAAAAAAAATTACTTCTCCAAAAATTGATCCCCCAACATTACTTGACCTTTTTCTTAAAGATGTGCTATTTTTATTTCATAAACTAAACGGTTTTTTATACCTCCTGAAAACTTGTGTAAAATGAGATATGCGCAATTATAATTTAAGTACACAATATTAAGTTTAAAATAAAAGGCACGGGTTAAAATCCTGTCATATGTAAGTAAATTTAATTTTCTTATTATCCTGACGAAGAAACCATCGGTTTCGAAACATATCGATAATAGTGGTTATATAAGTGGTGTACACAAAGCTATTTGTTTTATTTAATAAAAATTAAGCCACAAAGTGAGTTTGCAAAGATTGAAGAAAAATTGAATGTAATTAATTTGTGTAAGGCAAGTTCTATAGCTGTATCGACCTAGTGAAAGAAAGCGCCCTTAAGGTGATTTCTCACAAAAACATTCTGAGAAATTATTATTATTATCCTTTCAGAAATGAAATGTTGCTTGAAATGGCGTTTTTAAGACCAGATTTAAAAAGCCAGGTATTTTCCCAACATACTCTTGCCCATCTCCTTCCCCTTCCTACTAATATTAGCCTCACAATAGACCCCAATCGGAGACGCCATAGTCTCCTGGCTCCAGACTATTGAGAGCAATTGGAACTCTTCTACTGGGTACCTAAATAAAAATATTTTTAGGAAGCAATCAAATTATACAAATTTTAAAAATAACAAATTTTATTTGAAAAACAATATACCAGATTGCTATTTACATGTGAAAGTGTTGGTTGTTAAATTAAGGCTGCATCCGAATGGCTCCATCGAGGCGGATGGTCTCAGCATTGAGCAGCGGGTTCTCGATGATGCTAACCACAAGCATGGCGTACTCTGTGGGATTCCCCAGCCGCTGGGGGAAGGGCACGGTGCTGGCCAAAAGGGCCCTGGCCTTCTCAGGAAGCTGGGCGAGCATTGGTGTGTCAAAAAGTCCTGAAAATATGTTCATATACTGTCAAACCCTCTTAATAAATTCTCGCTTAAGATGTTTTCCTGCTTAAGAACTTTGGTTGTTTTCATGTTGTTTTTATTGTGGTGGAGGACCTAGCCAGCTGAGAATTGAACACCCAATGCCTGGATGAGATCCAAACGCGATGCCAACTCGGATACTGACCGGTCATTTGCATAATTGCTGACATTCGCATAACCATGCTTTTTACATAATGAGAAGGAAAAGAAAGGACCAAATTTTACTCCATGTTGAAAACAGAGAAATCTAAGCCAATTTTATTAACTTCGCGAACGCTGATGCAAAATTATAGCCGCACGCCATCTGATTTTTTTTTCCTAATAAATGATGTTTTCATAAATTGTACCGTATTACCAGATAATGTGTTTACATATTTATAAAAACAGTATATAGTGTATAATATATGAGGCTTATTGAAACAAAGGCGGTCTCCACCATTGGTCAAAAATGAGTTAGATATAGCGATGATAGAGAAACTAAAATATTATCTATAGTTTTATTTTAACTTAATGAGTTAAACCTCAAATTATAATATTTTAAAGAATGAAGACAATATTAGCGAAAGTCAATCGAAAATCTGAAACAGAAAAATCAGAAAAAGATACGGATAGATCTGAGACTCGAAATATGCGTTAAGAAAATAATGTTGGTGGTTCTCAGTCGAAGAGTGATACAGTTAAAAATGACCGAATCGGATAGGGGTACGTTGGCGCAGTGGATAGCGCGTTGGCCTGGATTGCCAGAGGTCCTGGGTTCGATTTATTTATTTTTTAACCTTATGAGTTATTCCTCACATTGTATTATTTTAGTTATTAAAGACAATATTAGCGAAAATTCCGTCACATCTGGGACTCGAACCCAGGACCTTTGGCTTTCCTTGCTGCGGCTCTACCAACTGAGCTAGTGTGTCCCCATCCGATTCGGTCATATTTAACTGTATCATACTTCGACTGAGAACTATGTGCTGTCAGATGTGACCATATCTTTTTCTGATTTTTCTGTTTCAGATTTTCTATTGAGTTTCAGTAATATTGTCTTAATTATTTTACTCACCTCTACCAGATACCTTATGACAATTAACCTCAAGGAAGGGGTAGGACTACTGGCAGTAATAAGGTAAAATTATCGTATACATTCCACCTTATTTAGCTAGGTCAGGTAGGTTAGGTTACTTGTTTTATTGTTATCAGGTATCTGATGATTAGTAAAGTTAACTGTCTGCAACTCAATTAATAGTGTGGATTACCTGGGGCAATTGTAACCACTCTGATTCCTTGTGTGGAAAAGTCTCTGGCAATGGGTAAGGTCATTCCAACAACTCCGGCCTTAGAAGCTGAGTAGGCAGCCTGCCCGATCTGCCCATCATAAGCCGCTACACTGGCCGTGTTGATGATCACACCGCGTTGCCCATCCACGTTAGGCTCATTCTCTCCAATAAGACCGCCTGTCAAGCGAATCACGTTGAAGGATCCAATAAGGTTCACCTGGAACGAACACGACATGCTGTAGAAGATATGTAAATAATTAAATTTAGGGTTAGATAGGGTTAGGATAGATGTTAACGGCACGGTATTTGTGAATAATTCAATGTTATGGATCTGGGAGAATTCGTTACGTGATGCTTTGTGCATACAGCCAATCTGGAACCAACCATTGAATTATAATTTATATAAATCTAACTTGGATTCTACACATTGATTGACGCAAACTATAAGTAATTGTATGATTATGCTGGCAACAGATGCTTGTAATGTATAATATAATGATAAGCGAATTTAATATTACTTTTCACCGATTAAAATATCTTTATAACTTTCTTACACATTTTTCAATGACTGGACAGCTTTCACCTTATAACTAAAAGTAGGTGTCCGTCTGGAGATACCCGTTAAATAAAAAAGTGAAAGAAAGTTAAAAAGATGTTTTAATTTTAATCCATAAATAATCATATTAAGGTGTTATAATATACATATATAAATAATCGTATTAAGGTGTTATACTACTAAGTAATGCCAAATCATTTGTTTGAAATTAAAATTAGATCGCTTACAAATACCTATCTCAAATAACATCGTGTTCATATTATCCTGATGAAGAAACCTTTGTGATGAATGGTTTCGAAACATGTAGATAATAGTGATTATATAAGTGGTGTATACATTTAATTAATAATGACACCAAAAAAGTAAATTTGCGAGATTGAAGATTGAAAATGCACGCAGAGTGCAACTATGGAAACAATTACATAATAACAAAAATTGGTTTTTATTGTTTGGTGCATGGAAAAATAATTAAAAATACATTTTTTTATATCACTCAAAACGATAATAATTGGAAATTGCCGTCTTTTTTTTTCAACACACTTCATCTGAACCACTTACTACCAATAGGTGGTTTACACAAAGTGATTTATTTTCATTTAAATACCCTTTGTGCAATGCATAAAATTCTTGTCTTAAACATTAGTTTATCAATTTAAAATAATAAATAAAATATTATTATCAATCAGTCGCAAAATAAATAACATCTTATTATCAAACAGTCGCAAAATAAATAACATTTATCAATCAGTTGAAATGTTGAAAACATTCATAAAATGTATAAATATATGAAATAAACATTAGTTAATTAAATATCTATTTTATAAAAAGCGGACATGACATGGGATAAGTTTCAAACAGTTAGGAAAAATAGGAAACAAGAAACCTGTTTGTATGTATGTAATACAAACTTGTTCAAGTATTTTGTATTGACTAATTCTTCTTAGAACAACTTTTCTTAAGTAATACAATTGATTAAGTAATACAATTGATTAAGTAATCTTTAAGGGCTTTGTGTAATGTACTTTAATATATAATGTAATAAGTAATATTTAATCTGTAGGGGTCGGAAAGAAAATTTTAATTTTTTTTTTTCTTAAATATTCCCAGGTTACGACTAAACTTACAATATTTGAAAATTTCCTACTACCACAACAGTAAGCGGAAAATGTGCTGAGTCATAATGGAGGACATAGCCAGCCGAGGAATTGAACACGGGACGCCTGGGTGACTCCCAAACGCGATGGCAATTCGACCACTGACCGGTCGAAACTCCTAGTTAGGTGTACATTTTTGTAAAACAATTGATTGTTATTATACTGCTTTCATTAAAGTAAGGGAAAAAACAAATTATGAAGGTTAATATGTAAAAAGAATCGTTATTATTAAAACATATGATTAGTTTAATAAAATAGGTTTTAGAGTTATTATTTTTAAAAAAATTACGTTTATTTAGCGGCTTCTCTAAAGTTGCCAATCATCAAAATTCTTTCAAGATACCCAAGAATTTACTTTAAACTAACATATTAATTAATTGTTTATAAATAATATAAACTAATTGTTTCGCTTATAATCAATTATATTGATCATATAATAAACATTCCCAATTTTTTTCCACGCTCACGCCACGCACACACAATATCTGTTTACAATAGGTTGACTAAACATTCAGATTTTTTTTATGGGATATATACGACACATTATACAGATAAAATTGATCGCATGATAATTTTTTAAATAAACTGTTTAATACAAAGTAATTGGCAACAAACATTAAATTTTCACTGCGTAAGTAAGAAAACTGAGCATTATATTCTTCGTTATTATCAGCGCCTTTGAGGTTATTTTTCACAAGAAACGGCATTCTACAAATTATGCAGTTATTATTATTTTTTATCAGAATCACCTTCATAAAAAATTTCTATCATTATCTGGTATATTTCAAGTCTTGGTTTAAAACAAAAGAACAACATACTACTTATAAAAAATACTACAGCAATCTCGTTTTGTTTATAATATAACTTTGTCTTTATAACACCCGAAAGATAACGGCTTATGTGACATAACAAATTTAACGGCATATATGACTGTATGTGTGCTGCCGTCAGCCGGGCAATATTCAATTTATCCACATCATACAAAAATATTTGTACTTTTGTCTTTCTGTCTACTCGTCTTTTGCTCACTAGTAGCTGTAATATATAATGGCAAAAAGTAATTTCCTGCAATCCTGCAATTGCAGAGCTTCGTACCAGGGTCACAATTCTTCAACACTGCTTATGTAGAAGTCCGGCTCCTACAGGTTAAACAAAATCCGAAGTTTGTATCATTGTGAATACAAATTTTGTTTCAAAAAATGCTTGTAACAAAAGGTACAACAGAAGGGGCATACCCCAAAATATAAATTTTCATAATAAAATGATAAAAACAGTTTTGCCTGCTGTTTGTTATAAAGTTAGCAAGTTGGTCATTGAGGATATTTGGGTTGTTGCTCTTTAGGGAAATGTTTCATAATGCAATACAACAACCAAGTATGTAATTGTACTTGATACGAACTCGCTTTATTACAGTTTTCAACAAAACCATCATTACATACAATGGTACAGGAAAGTGATACTAAGAGAGTGGAGAAAGAAGCATGTAAGCAATAGAAGCATGCCTTTGTATCCTTACGGTTGTACAGGCACATCCCCTCACCTTAGGTCAGGCGTTAACCATTTGGGTCACTGCAGAAATGAAAATCCGATTACAATTCTGGATTTATTAACAAATAATAGTTGGAATTAACAAATTAAGGAAGGAGAGAAGACATATTAAGGACAGCAGACAGATGTAGTGTACACGCATTTATACCAGTGTACTGCAGTATACTCGATGCCACGGATGCAAATAAAAATACCTATACCAAGAAGTGAAAAGAAAAATAAATTTCTGGAAATTGGCTTTCACAGCTTTTCAATTTCTATGGCCCGAGTGCCTAATTGTCCAAACGAAATTTTAGTTTTTGTTCAATCTTCATTTTAAAATTAAAAATAAAGTATCTTAACCGCTTGGGCACATAAGCTTATTTTCACGACAATTTAACGTAGGTAGACATAGGAATGATGTATGCCCCGGACCTGAGTTATTAAACGATAGTTAATCTTTTAATTAATGAAGATAATATTAGCGAAAGTCAATCAAAAATCCGAAACAGAAAATCAGAAAAAGATATGGATACATCTGGGACTCGAACCCAGGACCTCTGGCAATCCGGGCCAACGCGCTATCCACTGCGCCAACGTATATTATAATTTGTGTTTTAACTCATTAAGTTAAAAAGTTAAAAATAAAGATAATTAATCTCTTCACTAAAAATTATTTAAACTTATGAGATACCTTTACCTTTACGGAAATAGCTTCATCTTAAACACCTATCATAATGTTTCATTGAAATAATAAAAGAAAATCTCCCCCTCCTGTAAAATTTGCTAATGGTCATTTGGACAATTAAGCACTTGGGCGACGTATTGTGATCCGTCAATATTTATCAAATATCATGATATTTTTTGAACATATAGGCTAGCTTATTGCCGGATCACTACATTTTTTGCAGATGTTTAGATTCCTGAATTCCATATCATGAACATGAACCCACGAATCGTGATAAATATTGATGCGTAGGCTACATATTCAATATTTATCATTATCCGTATCAAAATCTGGAATTCCGTATTCAAATCTATCAATGTTTGTACTTTCTAGAAATACTGTGGTCCATACTGTGATCTGTCAATAAATATAACAATATTTGATGAATATTGACGGAACACAATAAATATTGAACGTGTAGGATAGCAATCCGATCCATATTAACCTCTCGCAGGCCGCAGTCCCCCTGGCGGGTCCGGATTTTTGAAGTGATTTTGCCCCATATGTATAAAGAAATTGTATGAAGAACAATGTCAGAATCGCTTGGGCCATTCTCGTTCTTGACATAACGGAATACTGGATAGCATTTAGCCACTCTGAAAAATTCAAATTCATTGCTAATGACGCGCCGGGCACCAAAGATGGCGGACAAAATGGCTGCCGCTTGATAATATGAACGCTGTCATATTCGAAGTCTATATTTATTCATTGTTTTTTTTATATAAATCCATTGTGGAAAGCGTAGGTTTGAGTGATTATTAGGAAGTTTGTTTTATCTACATTATTTTGATGTAATATATCACAAAAGAAATGTTATAAAAATTGAATTCGTAAGAAAGGTGAGAACTGTCAAATATTTTACGTCGTATTGAAAAAATATATTTTTTGTATGCTGGCTTTCAACAAGTTAATGGATCACGATCGTCAATATGGATCATCATAAATATTGAACGAGTAGCCTATGCCTATGGAATGCAAACCCATTGTATGCAGGTGTACGGCAGTAACCGTGCTTACTTTAATAATTTTGCTGAACTCTTCCAGAGGGTACGGCTGCTTCTTCTTGAAGTTAAAGGTTCTCGCAGCGCCACCAATACCGGCGCAGTTTACCGCTACGTCCAACTTGCCAAACTTCTCCTTGGCGAGAGCCACAGCATTCTGCACATCAACCTCGGAGCACACCTAGAAATCATTAAACTTATTACAATTTGATACAAAATTGGAAAAGTTTTAAGGGGTTGTTTTTAATATCATGTATTTCCACCATCATGTTTTTATTTTATATTTTATTCCCCTTGTTCTATTCCGGTCAGGAACACAGCCCTTCGACAAGTAGCTACAAGCAGCTACTTCAGTATCCTCCATCCGATGCAGGCTAGCCTCTCCTCATATTACCTTTTTAAAAATAGTTAACTTGAACAAACTATGTATTTATTTTATTTATTTACAACTAGCTGAAGTCCCCGGCGTTGCCCTAGCTTTACAGAGGGTTTTTTGAAATCAGATACAGTGATATCGTTTTAACCATATAAATGCCGTGGTAATAAAATAAATTTTTCGCTATTCTGACCTATCGCTTGCCATACATTTGCAATGGGAATGTATGGCTAGGATATGCTGAAATAGGCCAAGCCAAATAAAGCTGGTGCTTTTAACGCTAGGTGCGTCACTAGTCTTACACTCTCTGTTATATTTACACTCTGTTTATAAGTAAGGAATAAGTATGTAAAACAACAACAAAAAACAAGAAACAATAAAGTTTGGGCCAAGTTTAATTAAGTTATATTTCAAACCATTTAATTGTACACAACTGCTAACCCTGTACAATCCAAGTGCACCCCACAGTTGAATATGGCAGCCACCTCTGGTCTGGAGCCTCAAAATACCTGACAAATATAGATTCTCCTATCTTAACAAACGGATTGAAATCTTTAGAGTACAGGCACCAGGTGGGAATGCTGTTCTTGTTCTACCGGTAACTACTCGTTTTAATGGAAGATGCTCCGAGGAATCAGCCTCATTGGGCACCGGTGCAGTCGGGAAACATGCCAAACGTACGCACAACATTTGTACACTGTTGAAAATAGGCTCTTTTACGACTCGTTCTCGAGTTTAACACCTCGGTTTTTGACAAAGGTGAAAACATAGACCCTGAGGAAAATTATTTTCCTCAGGGCCTTCTGTGTGGTTCGAGAAGTTTTGTAAAGTTCGGATCCAACTAAATACAAATTGGTGTAAATTTGGACTGTTTTGCCATATTTCTTGTTAAATATGATTATATAAAATTAGCATGTTTGTGCAAAATTGGTAAATTTTAAAACATTGCTATCTTTTCTTGACTCAAGGTGTCATTAGTTATCTTGTTTATCAACTTAGATAATATTATAATGCACCGTAAACAAGCGAATGAAGCTAGAGGTCACATAAAAAAATGTGTCCAAAGTTTAACGAGGCTTTATACAATTGAGTATTATTAGGAATAATATAGATTAATATTAATCTTCTAAGTATTATGTATTAATCTGAACAACATTTGTACTTTTGATTAATTAACAATACTCATAACTGACATAATATCAAGATTAAGAAATACTAGAATTGTTCTGAAAAGAATAAATTACCATTTATTAACACACTTGTGGGTGAAAACAAAGAAACCGTTCAAGAAAATGGAATTTCTTATCTAACATATCTTTGAAAATAATATGTACATTTAAATGATTTTTTTATATAGAATTCACAACACAACAAATATAAAAATATTGTCCAAAATTAAAAAAAGTATTTTTGTAGGACTCCACAAAACAGAATTAAAGTCAGTGATGGGCCATTTAGTGACGTTTTAGCCACTGGAGCGACAGACCAATTTTAAATATTTTTTCTTGGATTGCTAAAGGAAATTTTTCTGCACACATTAAAAAAAATCATACCTCCGAATTTGAATATGGAGACATACAAACTGATTATAGTTCTATATAGCCAATGAATTCACCTATCTTTTGTGTATTATCATGAATTCGTAGGATTTATAAAAAAATATTATTAAATCTTCAACCTTAAAACATTTTAAAGAATCTAGAGAATATTTGTTTTGTTATATTTTGAATGTACAATAGTCGCTTTAATAAAATAAAATAAAATTTTTAATTTGTTACATTTTGGCAACAAAGCAATCCGTGGTTTTGGAAATACTGCCACAATGTGGCAAAAAGTGCTCTAGTGGTTATATGATAAAATGTACAAATTTTATTACATAAAAAAAAAAACAATTTGCGCTTCTCTAAGTTTCCTTTGATAAAATATTATTTCACACATACGAGGAGGTAAGAAGATGGGAAAGACTTTTATCACATATACATATATATTTATATGTTTTATACATAAACATATAGTTGGCACCCTTACAAAGAGATTGGTGTACTATATTCCAATACAAATATTTTACCGCAATGCCTTTCCAGGCATTTAAATATGACTGGTGTAAATAAACTAAATTTATAGTACACGCCAAACTTTAATACCAACCTGAATTTGATACAATCCATTCTCAGTTACTGACCACAATGACCAGTCTCAGGTACAGTCACTTTACTATTGTTATTACCAGTTACTGACTGCAATGACCGTAAACAAAAGTAAAAAAATGCGTAAAATCATATGTGCGACAGAAAAAGGCGTGGGTGGTGAGGCATGCCCTATTTTGTACCTTAAACTCGCCTATTGCGTCGATATATGAATCAAGATCAGGTCGGTGTTAGATTTTGGTGTGTACATGAAGAAGTAAAGGTATTCAAATTAAAAGTATTTAGACTGATTAAACCTACCGTGGAAGATGGTACTGTAAGAAGTAAGTGGGGATATAATTTGTAAATAAGTTGTACTTACATCGACTGGAGCAAAGATGGCATTGTTTCCGATTTCCTTGCTGAGTTCATGCCCCTTGGAGCTGGGCAGGTCGCAGATGACGATCTTGCCCCCCTCCTTGATCAGTCGTTCCACTGTGGCCTTGCCAAGCCCCGAAGCGCCCCCCGTCACCAAACCAACCATTCCCTGAAATCATTAGGAACACTCATCAAGGGTAAGCGGAAAAAAAGATCATCGTCGATTCTAGTTACAAGTTTTTTTGTTAAAAGGTTTGTTAAAGGAAAAAAAATCTCTCTTATGTTATCTTTGGTTATGTGTGGAGGGTCTTTTTATGGAAAGGAAAACGTATGAGGGGTGGGTTTAAATCTGACGGTCAATGTGTCCAAGAGTGACGGATATTCGTAATCCATCCCTCCCACTGCAGTGCAAGGCGATGGTTGGAGAATCCGATGTAGACAGGCAAACGTCAGTCACCAAACATAGCAAACCTCTTGGGGTGACCTATGACGGAGGCCTTGGTAATCCAGTAAATGCTTCCAGGGGCGGCGGTACCCATACCCGCCTCCCAAACTTAAACTTTTATCAAGTATTACAATAAAATATCACTATGCTCAAATAACATGTAAAAAAATTATTTTCTAGAGACCATGTTCTTTAACCCCTAAAAAAATCGGCGTATTTTGTCAGAGGCTAAAAATATTCCCGCTTTGCAATAAAATCCAAATAAATGGAACATTTGTTAACGTATTCGAAAACTAAAAACTGTTTTAGAAAGGTGATGAAATAGGCTTTCAAATTTTTATATTAAAAATTACGATGTATTTTTTTAAATAATTTTTTTTTTTTGAGAAAACTTTAAAAAGTGTTCAAAATGGCTCACTTTACTTTTTTTTCTAACTAAAATTACTGATAATGAAAAATAAATTAAACACATACTTATTTCATTAGATAAATAAATTATAAACCATACTGTCACCTCACTTTTTTCGTTTCATGTAAAAAAAAATCTTAAAAAATTCACAAAGTTCCATAAATTTTTTTCAAATTGCTATCGGAAACTTTGGTTTCAGAAAGGGGTAAATTTTAATTTTTTTGTGGTTTTCTTTTAGGTTTGAATATATAGTTTGTTGTATTCTCTTTCCAATACCGTTTAGATCACATTTCTGACTATGATAGTAAGGGAGAAACAACGATTTCTGTGAGACCTATGTGAGCTGGGACAAATATGGTCTCCTGTGATTAAACGGGTTAATCGCCAAACGCTTGTGATATTGACGTTTCTTTTAAATTTCGATAGTTTCTTTCATTTCTTACAGTGGCGGCTACATTTTTTTCTTTTCATTTTTCATAATAATAATAACAATAATAATTGGATAATTTGTAGAGTGCCGTTTTTTGTGAAAAATCACCTCATTCATGTATGCAGAGTAATAAAAATTTACTAGTTGACATTGTTCTCTCATTATCTCCTGATTTCAAATTGGCATTTATTTCCACTTAACCTCTTGAATGTCGGATGACAGTTAGAGGTTAAGGCCGTATTTCATAGAAAATGAATATAAGAGCATTCCGAGGAGCTAAAGTGCTCTTATAAAAAGCAAAGTCTGGAATGATATTGGCGCAAGCGATGCTGACTTTGTCCTTGTACAGTTTCTGTATACATAAGGGATAAAATCGCATTTTATGTTTTAAGCTCTCAGCTCTAACCCGCCCGCCGGCGGGCTTTCGACAGATGACTCTTCAAATATATACAGGTGAATCATTTAAAGAAATCCTTGCTATACTAGTGTGCAGATTGGTTAAAAAATAAGGATTATTTACATTTTTAACCGCTTGGGCACATAGCTTGTTTTCACGACAATTTAACGTAGGTAGACATAGGAATGACGTATGCCCCGTACCTGAGTTATTAAAGCAATATTTTTATGCATATTCAAATAATCTTCATTGTACAAATAAAGCATAAATACAGCTTGAAGGTACATTGTATTTCTTATAGTTAACCGAGAAAACAATAAGTATTAAAAAAATATATATACATTGTGTACATGAATGCGGACATTATAATGTGAAAATAAAATACATCACTAGTCTAAATAAGTAGTTTACCTATAAAATTATTTGAGTAAGAAAATAATTATTTTAAAATGATTTATTTTGTTTTTTAAATTTAATAATTATTGATAAATGTTGAGGACTGTCAGCAGATGTTCCAAAATAGTTCAAAAAAATTTAGAAAACTTTCAATGCTGTAAGTGTTTACACATAAATTAAAAAACTCCGGTCCGGGGCATACGTCATTCCTATGTCTACCTACGTTAAATTGTCGTGAAAACAAGCTTATGTGTCCAAGCGGTTAAACCAGCACTCTAATAGACCCGTATTTATTTAAAAATAGAATGCAAATTAAATCAAATTACATGCAAAAATAATCGATTGTAAAACTCTGAGTAAAACTGCATTTCCGTTCAAAAGTAAGGTTATGTGGTCCAAGTTAAGATGACCATTGAGAAGTTCAAGGAGAAGAAGACATTCAATTTGGAAGCGAGCCAATCGAAAGGGTCTTGGAGCAGTCAAGACCTGTCAAGAGTATATGCAGGGACCAGCGACTACCAGGAGAGCATCACAGGAATGAAGGATGAGTGGAAGAGGCTATGGAGCTAGAGAATTTTTAACCAGGATTGATTGAGCTAAGAATTCTTTCTAATGGCTTCAGAGATGAAGTTGAAAGTTGTAGACTCGTAGTCCAATGGCAATTGGCACTGGCAGGCAGCAAGAAAACCGGCAAATAACGTTGTAAATTTACGATATATTATTAGATTATTACAATTGCTTTAGAGAAGTGACAAAACGAAACCGAGTAATAAAGATTTCAGCAGCTTTGTGTTTTTGTTTGTAGCTCATCGGTGTCATAAGTCATTTTTTGAAGCATTGGGAAAACGAAAAGTTAACTTTACTAACCTTAAACATTGTGGAAAGTTCGAACTTTTAAAACCTGAATGCAATGTGGACAAAAATCTTGTAGAAAGCGGCTACTGTAGTCAGTCTATCGATTGGCCGACGTAAAGACTCGAGACCTGCTTTACAAATAAATTACGGACTTTGACTTAGGTATTTTCTTATCATCATCGCTTATTATTATTATGCAAGTTGAAATGTCACATGTTTTTCCATAGATAAACCAGTTTGCAGATGGTTAGGTTGGCAGTGTTTGCACATAAATAAACCAATCACGGTTTGTAGAAGCAAGAAGCACAGAATACAGCATTACGGACAGGGTTGCCGATAAAAATCCGCAAATTGAGGAGAACATAATAATAAATTCCCCGCAATTTCCACAAGGTCCTCTTGACTTCAAAATTAAACTGAATTCTATTCACATGCAGTTTTTATTGATTTACTAGCTGATAGCCAGCATGCGTTGCAATGCTAATTAAATAAATAAATTGTTTCTCCCTTCGTGACATTTCCCATTTGTCCCCGTTTCCCCTTCCGACTCCTCTTCATCTTGCCCTCTCACGTCCCCTTCCCCTCCCGCGTTCCCCTTTCACCTTCCCGCGTTCCCCAACCCCTCTCCCGCTCTCCCCTTTTTTGCGACCTCCCCCCCCCCCATCCTCCCACCCCCACGCATTCAGCTTCCACCTTCTTCGCCTTCCCCTCTCCCTCGTTCCCCCTCCCACGGAGCCCCCCTTTTTAATTCCCAACCGACCCTTCCGTATACCCCTCCCCAGCCTTTTTTCCCTGCCGCCAAACTACATAAAATACACCCATTTTTCCAACAACTGGCTTGACCTATTTAATTTTTTGATGTAAATTTCATAGTGCCAGAGCTCACCAGTATATAAATATAGAAGTATTCACGGGCTTGTTCACAACAATTCAAAAAATTTAATAGCAAACGGATGAAATTTTAATCGCAATCGTATTATTAGTATAGAAACAATTTCATAACGCCAGAGCTCACTACCCTATAACCATCCCGGGTACGCGCACATCATATTCCCACAGTTTCATCGTAATAGGATGAACGTTATGGCCGCGCATAAGGTACGAACAAACAAACATAAATTTTTATATTATAGATTTTTATTTTTTTGCATTTGGAACGTTAACGGGATTAAAAAAATACATTTTAAAGGACAAGTTTACAGCTTACAGCTACCGGTTTGTAATAAACTTGGCTAACCTTTGAAATAAACTGAATAATACATCGCCACTTAAATGAAGAACAGTATGAAGATCAATGCACTTTTTATTTTAGTATTTATCTAAAAAAATATATATATTCTATCTAAAAAAACAGCTGGCGTAATTTCTGTACCAATATATCTCCAGCTACTCCAGCTGGGGAGGTTTGGTCCATGATTCGCAGGTTTAGATCTTCATTTTCCCTTCCAAAGTCATCTCATAATTCTGCTATTTGGATTTCTGACTTTATAAACAAAATAGCTCCCCCTTATGTTTCTAATATTGGTGAAATTTCTGCTTTAACTTACCCTCTAAACCATTCTTCATGGTGAGATGCTCCATTTTCCTTAGATGAGTTAAGAAGAGCCACTGAAAACCTCAAAGACTCAGCTCCAGGATGAAATCCTGAATATATTCATCCGCCACACTGATGACAATTCCCTTTCCTACTTTCTCTCTCTAATCAATATCTTTCTGGATTCTGGTATTATTCCCCCAGACTGGAAAATTCAAAATATCATTCCCATTTGCAAAAGTGGCAAAGATCCAAGTCTAGGTTCAAGCTACAGACCGATCGCTATCTCTTCAACACTGTAAAGTAGCTGAAATAATGATTGAATAGATTAGACTGGTTCGTAGAGAAAAAATCAAATTCTTTCTCATTCTCAGTTTGGATTTAGAAAGGGTAAAAGCACCTTTGACAACCTTTCCTCTCTTGTTACAGATGTCAAATTGGCTTTATCTATAAACGAATATTGTATTGCAGTGTTTTTAGACATCTGTGGTGCGTATGACAATGTTAATATTCCCATCCTGAAAGAAAAGTTACTTGCGATTGGCATCCCTCCTAAATTGGTCCAATTCATTATCAATTTGCTCTCTCAGAGAACAATTTTTGTAGATGGGTCCGAATCTCCTCCCCACATTAGACACATATTCAAAGGACTCCCTCAAGGGTCAGTCTTAAGTCCGATCCTGTACAATATTTATACATACGATCTAGAGAAATCTAAGCAATTCTTGTGCAACATTCTCCAATATGCTGACGACTTAACGTTCTACAAAATATCTCAAAATCTTTTTTCTGCTGCATCAGCAATCAACAATGCCCTCAGAAAACTCTTGGCGTTTTTAAATAGCAATGGACTTGAACTTTCCCCTTCCAAAAGCAAAGTTATCCCCTCAGATTTCTGTCTGGAGTGTTGTGGGGATCACACCCAACTTCTTTAATTTAATTTTACAATGCTCTCATCCGAAGTCATCTCGATTATGGATCTTGTCTGTTTGATCCAATGTCATCTTCAAACTCTCATAAATTAGATAAAATTCAGTCATAATCTCTTCGCCTAATCTTAGGAGCCATGAAATCTTCCCCAATCAATGCAATGCAAGTTGAATGCTGCGAACCTACGTTAAATATTGGAAGATAAATTAGCTTAGCAGAAAAATATATATTCAAAACATGCTCAATAACATCTCATCCCTTGATTCCCAAACCTCAGTCGTTAAAGTATGAAGTTAACTTGAATCCTTTTTGGAAAAAACATTCTCCTCCCCTTCTCTACGATTGCTTCAACTCCTATAGATATATCCAAAAACTCCTATCGTAATGAATCTCTCCCCTTATACTCATGTCCCTATGAAAGCCTTACTTTCTATCCAAAGGTCCACCAATTTATTGGAATAAGTAAAAAAAATGTAAAAGACTCAGCTCAATCAAATAATGCAGAATTCACCAAAATTATTGAAAATAACTGGGCAAATTATATAAAAATTTTCACGGACGGTTTCAAACTCAGTCTGGACTCCCATTGCGGGGGCAGTGTCTACGTACCTCACAGGAAATTGTGTTTCCCACACAAACTTCCCAAAGAGTGCTCAATTTTTTCTGCTGAATGCATAGCTATCATAGAAGCTTTACAACTCGTCAAATCTCTCAATATTAGAAATGCCCTCATACTTTCAGACTCACTTAGCTCCCTTCAAAAAATAAGCGCATCCCCTCTCATTTTCAGTAGCGACTCTCTAATCTGCTCTATCAGAGACCTCCTGCATTCCCTATCGCGGGCTCATGTGTCAGTGGTCTTAGCTTGGATTCCGGGACACCTTGGTATTGTTGGAAATGACATGGCAGATTCTATTGCTAAGGAATCCATTGTCGATGGTCCATTAAGTAGTATCCCTATTCCGATTAGAGACTATTTCCCTATTCTAAAAACTAAGTACCATCGACAATGGTCCTCTGAGTGGAAACATCCTCTCTATTAAAAGGTCACCAGTTTTTTTTATTTATTTTTTTTATTTTTTTTTTTATTGAAAATTTTTTGATACAATGGTACATAAAATAATAAAAGGTATATAACATACTTAAATATAATATTGTATGAACAAAAAAATCCCACAAAGGCAAATGCCTGAGCGTGGAAAATTAATTCAACCTTCTATTCCTATCAAGCCCTGGTTTCACAAATATACTTCCATGCCTAAAAAATATATTTCCTCCATAACCCGAATGCGTCTTGGTCACACTTGTTGTCTTAACCATCTCGCCAGGTTCCACATAATCAGTTCTCCTTACTGTGATTGTGGTCAGAGGATACTCTAGATCATAATTTCTTTGAGTGTCCTATCAATGATCAATTTCCAAACTTCATACATGAATTGGTAAAACTTAAAATTGAATTCCCTACCAGTGTGCCCTGCCTTCTTAGTCTTAACACTCCTGAAATTCACTATTTGTTAGCAAAATTTATTTATAAAAATGGCCTTAACATTTAACCATCAATCACATTACGTTCAATTCCATTTGTATGCCTATGTTCTTGTAGTGTTATTGTGTACAGTTGTGGAGGTTCCTATTTTTTGGAACCTGTACACTGTACAACTTCCTCCTCTACAATTTTGTCAACATTAAAACCCACTCTGTATTTTACGACAACCTGTAAAAACCATCAGACTACTAGTATAATCGTCTTCTCTTCTTTCCTATATTTGTTAAATCTGTATGTACCTGTTCTTGTTATGTTTTTGTGTACAGTTGTACAAGTTCCTATTTTTGGGAACCTGTACAACTTCCGTCTCTGCAATGTTATGATCTCTCTTAATGCCAACTATGTATTTTTCGGCAACCTATCCATCCATCTGACAACTTATCCGTCTTCACTATTTTTCTATATTTGCCAAATCTGTATGTATCTGTCCTTGTTATGTTGTTGTGTACAGTTGTACAGGTTCCTATTTTTGGGAACCTGTACAACTTCCGTCTCTACAATGTTATGATCACTCTTAATACCAACTCTGTATTTTACGGCAACCTGTATAACCATCTGACTACTTATATAACTTTCTTCACTATTTTTCTATATTTGTCAAATCTGTATGCATTTGTTCTTGTTATGTTGTGTACAGTTGTACGGGTTCATATTTTTGGGAACCTGTACAACTTCCTTGTCTTCTCTCATTTTATTTGTAACTAATGTAATGTAACTAATTTTAAGATATGGCCAAGATCACCCTTGATGGGTGAAAGCCAAATAAATAAATTTAAATAAATAAATATTTTGCCAAACAAAATTTAAAAAATAGAAACGTTTCACTCTTGGGACATGGCATTACTGGTAACTGGCAACTGCAGGTATCTGTATCCAAGGTTGCCAATTCGCGGGGAGTTCCCCAAATTGCGGAGAATTTTTGAGATTTTTCAAAAATTGGTTATTTTGCGGGGAAAATGCGGGGATTCTGGGCAGTGTTTGTTGGTTTCCTACAACACAATACTTTGTTAGAAATGACTGGGTTTGCAAATGGACCATTTTCAATAAATAAAGCATTAATCGATGTAATTGTTATCGTGGATGAAAGATAATGAATTTTTCTGTCAGATGTGTTGAAGTTATTTTTGGTAAGTGCGTTAAAGAATAAAACAATTAGTGCAATGAAAGTGTGCATTTCACGAACAAAGTTTCTGACGAATATTTTTCATACGAAACATTTTAACTTTTCAGGACTTATAAAATTCAGTTTTATTATAGATATTTGTATATGTGATCCTCAGTTAGACAACTTATAAGAAACTTCATAGAAAATATTAAATGTGGATGCAAAACTGAACATCCCACGGCAGTTTATAACTAGAACCCCCAGAGAATATTATAATGTTTATGATTTTTTAATATATTTTTTATAAACCTCTATGTATACATGGCATGATTATTTAAATATAGGTGAATTCATTGGCTATAAAGCACTTTATTCGGTTTATATGTCTCAGCATTAAAATTCGGAGGTATGATTTTTTAAATTTGGGGTGAAAATTTTCAAAATGATCACAAAAAAATCTCGAACAATCCGAGAAACAGTGTCGGAATTATACTTTTCATAAGTATAGGTTACTTCATTTACGCCGCCCTTTCCTCTTTCTTAGAAGTTGCCACCTTTCATAATCACTCACTTGTAGGCTTTTATTAGGAGACACACTATTTTCAAAATAAATATTAAAATAAATAAATATTTAAAAATGAAATAAACCAATGTTAATTATCTAGTCATAAAGTAAAAGTGTAATATGAAACAAGAACTAGGTACATTTTTACGGGATTTTTTATTGACTAAATCATGTACAATATCTTCATAGTTTATTGTGTTCTTTATTACCGCGTCTATCTATAGAAGATCAAAAGAGTTTGGTTTTTCTTGAGACTATGAAGACTTTTGGTAATTCTTCACTCATTTTAAACAGGAAAAAACTCTTTTCTCCAGAACAATTTGTTGCCGGAGTGGAAAATGCGATGCAAAGAGCTATATCCAAGTTAGGTTAAACCTTGCACAGAGTTTATTTCCTCAAAAACGTAAAAATATTCAGTAATGTTGTAGATTCAGGTTTCTCTGCCGTTATATTAGAGAAAAAGACCGTGAAAGTGACATCGTCTTCTTAATCTCATGTTCTCTGTGTCCATTTGTAAATAATAGTTCTAGGTAGAGCCTAAGAAGTCATAATAAGATGTACAGCGCTCTTGAGGTGATTTCTCACAAAAACGGCGCTCTACAAATTTTTTAATCACCAGATTTACAGGAACGGGTTTAGTTTTTCCCATAGGAAAAACTAAACCCTTTCATACACTTTTCCATATAAATGATCATCTAGTAAATCCACGTTATGCAAGTGTATTATATAAGTATAATTAATACAAAACAATACAAGAACAACACGTTAATCTACCAAACTATTAAATGGGAATATAATTCACCGTCTCCAGATATTTTCATATCAGAGGGTTCGGCTCTGTGGAATTCCTAATTTGACCGATAAATCCTACTGATCCCCCGATATAAATATTTAAAAAATCTTTCGTAATTCTACGTGTATTTAAAATGACTGATTTTTGCATTTTTATATACAAATTCTTTGACAAATCTAATATGCCTAAATTTTTAATAAGAGAGCTAGGTATAATGCCAGTAGCCGAATTAACAAAAGGTAATATTTTTATAGTCTGAGAATGCCAAATTCTTTTAATTTCATTTCCTAAATCTGTATATTTTCTTATTTTTTCAGAAACAGATTTTTGAATATTACAGGAATTTGGAATAGCTACATCAATAATATAAGTTATTTTTTTTAATTTTGTCATGTAAAACTATATCAGGTCTATTATGACCAATTGGTCTGTCTGTTAGTATAGTTATATCATAGTAAATTTTAAAGAAATAATTTTCTAAAAATGAATTTGGTTCGTATTCATAATATGGTACTATATTATGACAGTCAATCAAGTTATGTTTAATTACCAAACTTTGGTGAATTATTTTTAAAACCTGATTGTGCCTAAATGTATACTCAGACGGCGCTAAATTAAATAATAATTATTATTATTGTAATAATAACATTGCACAAGAGACTGAGCGTTTTCTAAGATTCTTTGTGTTGAAAGTTCACCCATTCTTGTTAAAAATGATTTTTTTTTCTTTGAAGTTTACATAGGTACGCATTATGCCTTCTCTCTAATCCAGCTCTTAGTCTTTCCAGGGTCGCCCCCTGAAATCTGTCGCCCCTAGGCCGCGGCCTATACGGCCTATTGACAAATTCAGGACTGCCGATAAAAAAAGTTTTAAGTTGCACTGTCGCTGCAATGGTTAACTATATTAAATAATGGCTATTTGTTTTTTTTTCTATTTAGCTGACGTGAAAAAAAACTGTTATTTGCATACGTATTATTAGCCTTTTGAGTATATCCTTCAATAGCATTACACGACCACATCGGAGCGGTGGTACCGCGCGCCGCTCGAGGCTGCCGTGCATAAAAACAAGTAAGGTTTACGGAACAGTTTATTCTGAGCCTTTCTGCGCGGACTGGAGCGACCCTGTCCAGTAATATCGTTCCGAAGTGTACGTATGTTGCCGCTAACGGTCGGGAAGAACGGCGCTGCCAACACAAGGATAAAAGTTTATTTCTGTTTTGAGTAACTACCTACAGCAATAATATATTATACCCGTCAGAGAGGCTCCATTCTTTAAAAAAGGTTAAAATCGCAACGCAAATAATTCTAACAAGAATCATATTAGAATGCTTGCATTTTCTCCAGAAACCCATCGGCATTTGTCTAGATACGTTAATTGGTGTTAATATCTACTTATTAATATTTAATAGTGTCAGTTTACGAAAATATTGTAGTGAAAGTAAAGTTTTAAAATACGATCTCTGAATGCAACGAAAGAAAAACAAATTTTCATTTTACGTGCAATTTGTAATTACTTTGTACGGTGTTGTGTAATTTTAAATGGAATATTTTCCAAAAAGTTGCCTTTTACTGTAATTAAGGTGAATCAAAAGGTTTTTCTAAAAAATATTCATAAAAAGTTTACCAAAAAATAATAAACATATAAAAGCCCAGCTGGGCGTGAAATTCATACAAAATAAATATCAATCCTAATTAGAATACACTAATTATGTAATAGACCAAAAATATATGATATACCTGTTGAAAGAAAATTTGTAACATTTAACCCCGACTTTCGTATAATTTATTGATGTCGCGTTGCCGCGCAAAATCTCTTTTTTCTGTTGGCAGAACTTTTTTCACATTTACTTGAGGTTTGCGGAAACTAACTGTCGCCACGAAGTTTTGAACAGACGAGTTTTGTTTTCGTTCGCAGTGTAATTATCGTTTGTGCAGTTGATTTTAGTAAAAGTTTCTTAAAATGTCCACAGATTCATATTCAAGTGGTGAACCTGGTAAGTAGCATTGAAATATTTACTTTAAACTCCTGGAAGGCTTTGATATATTGTGAAATTGCTATGTACACCTTTTAAGAGAAGCTACAAGTAGAAAAAAAACATTAAAAATACACAAGATTTAACAAAATTCACGAAACAGATATTACAAATAACATATAAATCGATAATCTGCTAAATATCCACCAAATCAACGAACACCTCAGCCTAATTTGTTGGCTTTTCCCAACAATTCACCTAGGTCTCATGGAAATCGTTGTATCTCCCTTATTATTATGGCTAGAAATGTGATCTAAACGGTGTAGCAAAGAGAAAACATGGCTATTTATGTTCAAATAAAAAAAATAACAACAAAATAATTCAAATGTACGCCTTTATAATACCAAAATTGAAAAAAATTATGAAACTTTGGAAATTTTTTATTAATTTTTTTTACATGAAACGACAAAAAGCGAGTTGACGGTAACGTTTGTAATACATTTGCCTAATAAAATATATAGTTGGTATTATATTTTTTTCCTTATTAGTTATAGTAATTTTAGTTAGAAAACACGTAAGGTGAGCCATTTTCATAACTTTTTATGTTTGCATTCAAAAAATTTATATGTAACATTATAAATGTTATTTCGAAATACAAAATTCTAAAACATCATTTCACTGCCTTTCAAAAACTGTTTTTAGTTTTCAGATATGTTTATAAATATTCCAATTATTTAGATTTTATTTGAAAGCGGAATATTTCAATATAGGTTGAGGAATAGTTGTATTTTGTTGCCGATAGGATCGCCTGTCACAAAAGTTTGGGTCACAACATAATGGGAAACAGTCATTTTTTTAAACGCCGTTTCGCTTTTGAACTTCGGCTCCCACGCGAATAGCGACCGCCAAATACTCGAGCTTAGAAAATCTGCTGGCCCCCTAGCACACTCGATCGATATGGATTGATAGGATAACTTTCGGTAACTTCTCATCGTTTCCTAGTTCAACAAAAAATGTAAACTGTAAAAACGTAAAATGTAAACATAAATAAATATTGTCCTAGGGAACGATGAGAAGTTACCGAAAGTTATCCTATCATACCTTATAGATCGAGTGTGTTAGGTTAGCAAGTGTGCTAGAAGATCCATTTTGGCGAAACAGCGAGCTCACG
This sequence comes from Limnephilus auricula, assembly GCA_951813805.1. NCBI lineage: Eukaryota > Metazoa > Arthropoda > Insecta > Trichoptera > Limnephilidae > Limnephilus > Limnephilus auricula. The sequence goes on from OX638391.1 coordinate 37,958,564, forward strand.
GCTTGTTTGAGAACGTCAGTGGGATATAATATTGAATGCCTTTCGTGAAAAGAGTGGAATTTAAAAAAAATGTGTATAAATACTCCATGTGCGGAAAAATATAGAAATGATATAATTTTTAGCCAATAATTTTTCATATACCTATTTGAATTTTGTTGAAACTTTCCGGCCCTCGGCCATTATTATTCTCGACACCGGGAAATACGTTCAACGATGAGGTTTTCGGTTGACCAGTATTGCGAACAATAACTTCCCACCAGACTCTAATATTCAAAGACTCCAATCTATTGCTGTTACTTTTGATTCCATGTCTAATCGGACTATGAGATCTCAGCGTATGAATTCCCATAGTAAATTTATTCAGACACAATACTTCCTTACATAATAATTCATCACATCATAACTCACATTAACCTAACCTGACCTAACCTAACCTAACCTACCTAACCCAACCTAACCTAACCTAACGTTAAAAACTCCAATTATCAGTTTTCGACGCTTCGAGACATGATGAATTATCATGTGAGGAATTAACATCCGATGAAAAGTTTGTACTCAATATTCATACACTTAAAAAGTTTCCACTGAACATTCTGGTCACCGTCGCTTTTTTGTAAAACTCAAATTTCTTTCTCATAGGTGGCATTATTTTTAGGTATCTGCGATAGAAATGAACAGCTATGATCTGAGTTTGTGCTTGATAAAGAAAAATACTCATTTTATTACGTGTCTCTCGGTAGTAGCTTCTCAGATTCCTTTAAATGTTGGACAATGAACGAAAAAAATTGTATTGTTAAATATACTCCTAGAAATAATCTTAGTTTTTTCTCTGTTTGTTTAAACTCGATTTTTATTCTGTCGATTTTTATTCTGGAAAATTAATACTTTATATTATAATACTTTGCGTTGTTTCACAGTATTTGAACGATTCATCAAATTTTAAAGTTAAAATTCTATTTCTGTGAAAGTTCTCCTCTAATTCTGTTTGTTTAAACTCGATTTTTATTCTGGAAAATTAATACTTTATATTATAATACTTTGGTTGTTTCACAGTATTTGAACGATTCATCAAATTTTATAGTTAAAATTCAATTTTTGTGATAGTTCTTCTCCAATTCTGTTATTACCTAAGTATTGTGAAATAACCATACCGTAATATAAAAAGAACTTGAATAGGACTTTCAGAGAAATTGATGATACCGAATCTCTTCTTTCGTGCGGTCCGTTTAAGAGATTCCCCCCATCTTAACAAGCGGATTACAATCTTTAGAGCACAGGCGTCAGATAGGTATGCTGTTCTTGTTTTACCGGTATTACAATGGAAGATGCTTCGAGGAACTGGCGTCATTGATCCCTTCGACACCGGTGCGTAGTCGGGAAAAACGCCGAATGCGCCCAATATAATATTGACATTAGTCACACGAGGACGGATTGGTTTTACGGCTTGTTCTTGAGTTCAACAGCTCGGATGTGGAAGGTTTCTTCCCTCCTACAACAAGGGCCTCTTCAACCCCTCAGGCCTCGATTTTTTTTTAAATGCAATATATCTGAACGTATAGGCTTTTAAAAAAATTTAAGGGGAATAAACAAATTAATTACAACATAAGAACATAAAGACTTTGCTTGCAAACACAAAAAAGTTTTAAAAATGGCTCACCTTAAGTTCTTTCTAACTAAAATTACTGATAAAGAAAAAATATTTAAATACCTCCATATTTCATTAGACAAATATGTTTTTTGTAATGTGGGCGGAAAAAATTCCTTTAACGATCCGAGAAAAACGTTTTATTTTGCTCTGTCGCTCCAGTAGATAAACATTACTGTCACCTCACTTTTTGATCGTTACATGTAAAAATAATTAATAAAAAAATCCCAAAGTTTCATAATTTTTTTTCAAAATCCGAACCGAAACTTTGGTTTCATACAGGTCTACATTTTACTTCTTTTGCAATTAACTTTTATATTTGAATAAAGGTCAGAAAGAGAAAAAAATGTTTTGTCACCCATTATTATGCTAAGATACTCAGGGGGTTTCTCACCAACCTCCCAATAGCTTATCTACCCTAATAACGAATATTTTCGATTTACGATTTACGGTTTATTTATTTATTAAGTTGGAGTTTATAATTCGGTACTCGAACCTACGAATAGTGGCTATATATTGGATAAGTTGGCCGAGTTTTCTAACCACTGCGAGTATTTTATTTTTATTTTTAATAATATTCGTTATTAGGGTAGATAAGCTAACGGTAGGATGGTGAGAAACCCCCTCATTTTCTTTTCTCTTTCCAAATGTTTTAATATAATTTAATGAATATGTAATAAAAAATGGAAAAGATTAAATTTATTTGTATATGTGTGTTGTGTTGGTGAGTATTATATTGGTTTGTGTTGTTTTTTTTTATAGAGAATACCTCAAAAGAGTCCCAACTGCTCCCGTCTGGAGCCAGTGAGACTATGGCATCCCCAATTGGGGTATGTTGTGAGGCTGAAGGTAAGTGGGGAAGGGAAGGAGATGGGGAAGAGGAAGGTGGGGAAGTAACAGGCTATTCAGATCTAGTCACTAAACACGGCTAAAGCCATTATTAAGCAACGTTTCAATTCTGAATGGTGGTCTTACACCAGGGCGATACTGAGAGTATCTTCCACTCTGTGTTGGCTTCATGCATTAATCCTTGCTTTCAGAGATCAACACGAGGCAGCTGAGACCTAGAAGGCGTATTGACTACAACGAATATAGAGAAGAAATGGAGGAATATTTGTGTAAGTATTATTGAATGGGTTTACTTATATGTTGGTGGTGGAGTGTTTATATAACTATGTTGTGTGTCCAGGTTGCCAAGAGTGTGAGGGCCGTTTTCTGTGTTACGGAAATATAGAGCGAGTTTCCGATGACGAAAGGGAAGAGTTGGGTTGCCCGCCACAGCTAGAGGTGAGGCCTTCGGGGATTCCGGGAGCGGGCAATGGCGTGTGGACGCTGGTCCCGCTACCGCCGGGCGCATGCTTCGGCCCATACCGCGGCAAGATCAGCGATGTTCCGAACCCGCAAAGCGAATATGTGTGGAAGGTACTAAACAATCCTTACTTGCTACCACATTAACCTTTCTCTAGCTCGAATACGAAAGCTTGTCCATGTTTTCTTCCTTTTGCAGAACACAATAAATAAAACTGCTATTGACGATATACTGTGCATTTGTACAGTCACTCCTACAGTATATGTATGGATGTGGAGAGTCTAATAAACTACGTATATTACTCTTATCTAGATATCTGGGTGGTAAATTGGTGCCCGCGTTCATTAAGTTTGAGATTTGGCCGGATCTTGGCGGCGGATGCGTCTGCCCAACTGCTGCGTGGCAGGCCAGATCGAGAGATACCGGTTGAGTTAGGTCTTTTAATATCTACAGCCGGACTCTCTCGATCCATCACCTTGCATTGCAATTGGAGAGATGGATTGATGCATCCTTCACTCTTGAAACACTGACGCCCAGACCCACCCCTCATGCCATTTTAGTTCCTAGAACTTTCTCTCCCTTCTTTCTTTAAATACTCCCTCCACACAGCATCCCCTAAGAAGTACAATATATTATTATCCAACAATAAAGTCAAACTTACAGACCGCATGAAATAAGTACTATTTAAAAATCAGGTCAATTCTTTGAATTAGATTATGATTTATTTTTTCAACATTTCAACCAATGGTCACGGGACAACGGTCCCTAAGAACAGTCGGATCTGCAAAAAATTGAAAATTGTTTTATTGGCTTAATTTAATTTCCTTTTGTTCATTTAAAAGTCTGTGTTGTCGGAATTTCGAATGAAATGAAAAATCTAAACGATATTCATTTATTTTTTCATCTCAAAAACTGTAAAAATGCAGAAATAATCTCCCTTCAAAAAATGTAAAATGAATATAGAAAAACTTTTCGAAACTAAGATCGGCGTGCAAAATTCCCGAATCTTCCCATGGATTTTAAATGTTACTTAATGTTGGTCATTTTTTATCCTTTTGCCAAAAAGAGAACTGTTCTAAAATCTGGATAAAATAAGCTTTCCGATGTGGGTATTAGAAATTAACATTTTTGTTTGTAAATATTAAAATTTTAATTTTGAAAATGTAAATTGGCTCCAAAAATACTCACCTGAGGATATTCGTCTAAAAGGTATATAAAACGTATGAAACATTAAAATTTTAAATACACATTTTCCTTTAAAAATAATATTGTTATAAAACTGTCACTTCACTTTTCATCACATTCATACAAACTTATTTTTTAAATAAATGTTAAACTTCGTTGTTTGTCTTGAGCCTATCAAACTTGCCAAGGAAACTGTTTACTTTTATTAGTTTTCTTCACAATAAGAAAGTTGAGTCCTTTTTTTATTTTTTTTATCAATTTTCACAGGCAAACTTAAAAACTTTTAAACTTAAAGTGCGTTTTCATAATAAAATTAATTCTAGAAGTTTGAATTTTATTAAGCCCGCGAAAACGGCGGCAAGAGCATAATACCGACCGCTATGTTAGGTACAACTTTTTAAATTTATTTTTTCGTCCATATTAAGCATGTCCCGGTTTTGTAAATATTTTCCCTTGTATTTCACACAATCAAGGATCGGGTTACGTCACGAACTCTGCCGCACGGCATTATGCTCTTGCCGCCGTTTTCGCGGGCTTTAATAAAATTCAAACTTGTAGAATTAATTTAATTATGAAAACTAACATAAAAAAAAAATAAATAAAAAAACTGGTATTTAAGTTTGCATGTTATCTACATGAACATTTTTTTATAAGTTAAAATATTTTTCACTCAACTTTCCTATTTACAATGAATTTCCGAAAAACTTTACTATCCACGTATGCCTGAGGCATTTATGTATTATTATTTATATCACTTTTGCTAATTTATAGCCGAATTTAATGTAGTTTTTAACGATTTTCAGGCGACAGTCAAAATTTTACCTAAAATGATCACTTGACGTAAATGCAAATCCGCGTAAATATGTAATAAATACATCGATTTATACTCAGATTCAATAATTTTTAGAACATTATCGATCATATTGTTCAAAAAATGATCTGTGACTACATAAATTCAGCGCATAACTACAAAAACAAGTTCACGCGGCTAAATCTGTCAACAAGTTTCAACTAAACATCGGGAACACCCCCAGAATTAGTGATTCGAATCGGCTCCGTGACGAAAGCGGGGCAGGTAGATATTTATATAAGATATTTCGCATGAAATTTTAAAACTTCGATTTTAAATGGAGTTCTTCAAATTAAACCCGATAAATATAAATAAGTAAATAAGATTAATAAAATAAAATGGAATTTAATTATAATTTGATTGTTACTTACATTCAAAGGTCATTTCTGAGTTATTGCCCAAAAAGCTAAATATTTTTTATCGTAACTTTTTTAACATAATAAAATAAAACAATAACTAATAACATAATGTTAAAAACAACAGAATTTTAGTTTTATGACAAACCGGTTTCGTTTAGCCTAAGATTCATTGTGGTACAAAAATATAAATAAATAAATTGTTCTAGCACATTATTTATTTAAATTTTAAAAAAGAGGGAGACACAATATCAAATGACACAAAAGATTAACAATATATACATATATACAGGGTGTTAAGGATCGTACTTGACTTACTTTAACCAGTGATTCCTGACATTATTTGAAGTAAAAAATGTAAATGAAATTTTATAGATTTCCAAGTGCTCTCTACGAATTTCAACTTCGCCACCTCGTATCTTTGCCGCTCGCGCCACCATATTGAAAAAAATGGCTCCTAATAGCAGTTTTTTGACATTATCTCCTTTCAAACTCATTATACCATAAAAACATCTAGCAAAATAAATTAATCTAGCAAAAATTTCCTACAATTTATGCATTAACGAATTTGGTAAATATTGGAAAAAGGCTCTGTCAAACAGAAGGCGTACTTACCGCGCGTCAAGGCGTCAGCATAACGTCGCGTTCTTTCTATTTGAACGGCTTCGACGCGCAAACCAGAGCGTTCGGCGTCAGTTACTGTCAATCGGTCTTCGCCACGATATACAGCGATTCAGATGAAGATAAGTTGTTACTGCTGTGTGCATTATCACGTTCCCGTAGTAATAGAATAGGGTGCAAGATATTAATAAGAAGAGGAAAGAATTTGGAGAATATCACCGTTTATTACGGGAGCTTTCATCACATGAATATCGCTTCTTTAAATGTCACGAGAGTGCTTCGAAGAATTGCATTCCCTTCTGCAAATGCACTGTTCACTGTTCGGTATCGATCTAGACGTCGCAGACTGAAGTTTCATCCGCATCATCTGCGATGGGATTATCAGACTTATCACAATTCTCTTCCTTTTCGATTCCAGCATTTATATATACCTGTTTTTATTATATCTGCAACAATAGTAAAATATTTTGGAGAAATGTACGAAAAACACGTTGTTGTGTAGATGAATAATAGTTTGCGGCGCTCGTACGCCAAAACTGTTGATTTTACAAAAAAGTTATTGAAACTTAAAGTGTAGGAAAATTTCTCTAGTTTAATATTGTCTTATATGTTTATATCGTAAAATTAGTCGGAAAGGAGATATTGTCAAAAACTGCTATTGTTCCAATATGGCGTCGCGAGCGGAAAATATACAACTTGGCAAAGTTCGGAATGAGCACACCGAAATCTATAATATTACCATTTTTAAAAACTCCCAAAAACCTTTCCAGGTAACCTCTTTTTTCGAACCAAATGACTACTATACTTATTAGAATTAGTCGGGAAACCTGCCAAACGCCAACATTTTTAGTTAAAATATTCCTAATGTAATTATAACAATAATTAGTTTTATATTGTATCGCAGAATTTTGGTAGCAAAAAATATCTTTTCAAATAGATTATTAATTATTTTTTTCACAAAATTTAAAGAAACTATTTTTTTCAAATCGAAATATTATTACCTATTTATTATACACAAAATTAATAATATTTATCATAGAAATAACATTCAAATTTAATTCTACCAAATAAACTCTTAAAATAAATACTTATGATAATTAGAATTTCGCACAAAGTCAATGTCAATTTGAATTTTGGCGATCCCATCCCTACCGATTTCAAACCAACCGTTTTGACAGGTCGATAAATTTGGACGTTCGACGTGATAAACTCTGAAATCCTGTTAAATATGTTAAAACAGCACTATTGTTTTTCTTAAATATTTAATAGAAATATATGTTTCTACGATGTGCATAAATTATTCATCAAATACAGGAAATTCAGTTAGTAATGATGAATTAGAAATGGGTTTACGGTGATTTTAAAGATTATTTGATTTCTATATGAGATTATTGCATTATCACACAACCAAAATCAATTAAATTTAACATAAACACAAAGACAATATATTGATTATCAAATAAAAGTTTGCTTTTCTGGACATTTCGAGTTATTTTTTTATTAAAAACGGTTTTCTGTTGGATGGAACCGTGCTTCCAAAATCAGCGATATAAAAATTCCCGCGATAAAAACCGTCACTTATGTTCGGATTTCTCAATATCTGTGCAAAATAGCTCGTATGTTTGAAATGCAATGAAAAGCATTAACTCTTTCTCTTTCTAACATAAAATAAATCACGAATGTTCGCATGACAGGAAGGGAGATATCTAACTTTTAATGATGCACGCATGCACGGTCGCTCTGGGACAATATTGGTCTCCTGTTATTATAACGGCATATGATGTTTTCGGACAATATTGGTCTCATGTGATTAAAAACTCCTGCAAAAGTACAAAATCGCATATCCGACACTGTTCTCCGGGACTGTCGATAATTTAATTATGTTACTGCAATCTTTTACTCCGTCGTATTTTTAAGGGCCGGAATTCCGATTTTCTACCGATTTATAACATACGTCCCTTGAACACTTTCAGTTTCAAAAAAACGAAGAGGCTTGTAATGAGTCTTTTAATCCCATCCCAGAAATTTTGGTCTGTGTCGTCTCGATCGATATCTAATGCTACGTCCAGACTGCGGCCAACTTCCAACTTCAAACGTTTGGACGATTGTGTGGAGGGGTAGTTCGTGCGTTGGAAGATCGAGTTGGAAGGTTTGAGATCGAGTTGGCCCGGGATCGCGACGGCCAACTCACACGAACCAGCCTGCCACAGCCACACATGAGTCTGCGAACGTGTGCCGCGTACCATTAAAATTAAAATATTATTACGGGAGAGTGGTATAACAATGGTTTGAAAACACGTCGTGTATATACTTGTACGTAATAATTGTAGGCAACTGAGAAGATAAGCGCCGAATCAGCTGTTCGACATCCGCCATGTTGAAATTCGGAGTTTGGAGTTGGAAGGTTGGCCGCAGCCACCACACGATTGGCCAACCTTCCAACTCCGAACTAAGTTCGGAGTTGGAAGGTTGGCTGCGGTGTGGAAGTACCATAAGACGGACTCACAACGCCTAGTCCATCAGGAACAGCAAAGCGAAGAAGATTGCGCTTAATTTCGAAATTGTGCATTACATGCGAAATAGGCCTACATGAAACAGATACCATGATAAAAAAACGCGCCGCTCATGGCCGGTTTACACGATGCGATTTTTGTTGGTCTACTCGACAATTGAAAGCTACTTGACAAGTGTGAACACTTTGTCAACAAAGTTATCAAGTTTTTTTGTTGGCTAGCGAAAGTTGATAGCCCGTCTACTATTGACATTCGAGTATGACCATCGCCATTTTGGTTTTACTCATCGTTCGAGTTGTTTCAAGTCGCTTGTCATTTTTAGTTACTCGCGGGAAAAAGTGGACGTCAGACAAAATGACAATAAATGACAAAAAGTGTCTTTTATTCGGTACTAGTTCCTACCGTCATGGAATCCGTTTCAACCAAAAAACATCTGATCTGTACCAAAGCCATCCCCGTCTTTGGGAACAAAAACAAGAAGTTTACAAAAATGCCCGTGATACTGCAATAAATAATATTATTTTTGAAATGGGTATTGTGGAACTGATGCCGACTGATGTAAAAAATAAAATAAAAACTATTAAACGATTTTTTATGTTTTTTTCATAATCTCCAGCTCCTCTCGCAGAACATCAGAAATTAGATAGACGCACGCACTAACATTTCAAAATGGCGGCGCGAGCGGCAAAGATACGAGTATGGGGCGTTCTGACGTTTCGATTTTTGTTGACCAACTTTTATTTTACGAAAAAAGTTGAGCAACATTTTGTTCACACGTTTCAATTTAAGTTGAACCGATTTTGACATTCAAAATGGCGTCAACTGAAATTGTTAGTGCGTGCGTCTATCTAATTACTGATGTTCTGTGAGAGGAGCTGGAGATGATGAAAAAAATATAAAAAACGTCGTACTTGAGTGAGAAAATGGATCATGAGAAGGAGTGAATTAGGCGCATCCAACACAATTTTTTTCAAAATAATATTATTTACATTTCAAAAATAATATCTATTTTTGTATACTTCTTGTTTTTGATCCGAAAGACAGGGATGGCTTTGGTACAGATCCATAAATCTGAACATTAAATCGTCCGACCATTTCAGATATTTTTTGGTTGAAACTAGTACCGAATAAATGAAACGCCTGACGTTTACTTTTTCCCGCGAGTAACTAAAAATGATAGGCGACTTGAAACATGTGTTCAGACGCGACGATTCGATGTAAAACTCGAACGATTAATAAAACCAAAATGGCGATAGTCATACTTGAACGACAAAAGTAGACGGGCTATCAACTTTCGCTAGCAACAAAAAAAGTTGATAACTTTGTTGACAAAGTGTTCACACGTGTCAATTAGCTTTCAACAAAAAAGTTGACCGACAAAAATCGCCCCGTGTGAACCGGCTATTACAAAGCAAATATACGAGATACAAAGGCAAATATTAAAGGCTCCGTTAAACAGGAGGCGTACTTACGCGCGTCAAGGCGTTAAAACGTCCCGGACGTATAACGCTACGTTGTGTTGTACTGAACATGCCTAAACCGGTCAAACAGAGCGAGCGTGTAGCAATACGCGAAACTCTGCCGCCGCGAGAACGCCACGTTGTATTTTTGTTACAAAATTTCCTTTGACGCCGGGAGTTCTTGCTTGACTGTGGTAAAAATGGTTGCCGAAAAGTTAATTGAATGTGTCCAAAAACATCCTTGTTTGTATGACACGAGGAACAGTGCATTTTTGGTGCATTTGCTTATTTGGTGTTGCAGAAGGAATGCAACTTCGAAGCACTCTCGTGACTACGTAGATAAGTATTGAAAGAAGCGATCTTCATTTGATGAAAGCTCCCGGAATAAACCATGATATTCTCCAAATTCTTTCCTCTTCTTATTAATATCGTGCACCCATATTCTATTACTACGGGAACGTGATAATGCACACAGCAGTAACAGCTTATCTTCATATGAATCGCTGGACATCGTGCCCAAGACCGACTGACAGTGACTGACGTCGAACGTTCTGGATTGCGCGTCGAAGCCGTTCAAATAGAAAGTACGCGACGTTACGCTGACGCCTCGACGCGCGGTAAGTACGCCTTCTGTTTGACAGAGCCTAATTCGGAAAGAGCACATCGAAATCTATAATATTATCAATTTTCAAAAATCCCGGAAAACTTTCCAGGTAAAACTACTAATTGTCTAAACTAACATTTTTATTTTACGCACCAGACTTTCAGTTTATGAATAAAAACAAACATAAAGTTAATTTTGTATTATTTCCAAATTTTTTATAAAAATTTATATTTTTTTTTTAAATATTAAAAAAATATTATGGGAAAATAATTAAATGGGAAAATAATTCACCGACTCCAGTTATTTTCATATCAGAGGGTTCGGCTCGGTGGAATTCCTAATTTGACCGATAAATCCTACAGATCCCTCAATATAATTATTAAAAAATTCTTTCGTAATCCTACATGTATTCAAAATGACTGATTTTTGCATTTTTATATATAAATTCTTTGACAAATCTAATATGCCTAAATTTTTAATGAGAGAGTTAGGTATAATGCCAGTAGCCGAAATAACAAATGGTAATATTTTTATAGTCTGAGAATGCCAAATTATTTTAATTTTATTTCCTAAATCTGCATGCTTTCTTATTTTTTCACAGACTTTTCACAACAGATTTTTCAAAATTACAGGAATATGGAATAGTTATTAGTGAATGATATAAGTTATTTTTTTTAATTTTTCATGTAGAACTATCGGGTCTATTGTGACTAATTGGTCTGTCTGTTAGAATAGTTTTATCATAGTAAATTTTAAAGAAATTATTTTCTAAAAATGAATTTGGTTCGTATTCATAATATTATGGTACTATAATATTATGACAGTCAATCAAGTTACCAAAATTTGGTGAATTATTTTTAAAACCTGATTGTGCCTAAATGTATACTCAGACGGCGCTAATATAGAACATCCCAATATAATATATTCTATAGTTTCCGGAAAAGCCATACATTTTGTACATAAATCATCAATTTGATTTGTATCTTTGATTATATGCTTCCTATAATTTTTGGTTTTATGACTCTATCTTGAATAGCAACATATTTCTGCGCTTAACTCTCCAATACCCAACCATTTGTTTGAAGAAAGTTTGTCATACGTCTGGTTGAGATAATTGAAGTGTTTTGCGTGAATAATTTTATTTGACCAGGAATCTAATAATTCCTGGTTGGAATTTATAAAGATGTTGGCATTCTCGTCGTATAAATTTAAAGGTGAAATATTTCTATCTGCCTTACAAATTATTTTATGCAGCTCTGAGCTATTAGCTTTTCTATGGAAAAAATTTCTTAACATTTCTACTTGATTGTGTTTCAAAGAAGTTATTTTGACTATATCTCTATCTCCTAAAATTCTAGGTAAATTAATTCGTTCTATAGCTGAATTTGGATGATGACAATTAAACTTTGTTAACTTAGTTCCAATTAATCGTTCTAAGCTATCTAAATCTGTATTGGACCATATAATTATACCAAATGAGTACGTTAATATAGGTATTGCCCAACTATTTATTGCCTTTACTAAATTTTTAGCAGATAGATTGCATTTTAAAATTTTTCTTATCCTAGTTTGAAATTTAATCCTAATATCATTTTTAGATCTAATCTATTCGATTGCGAGTATCCTAAGTATTTATAAACCTCATCCATGATAATTATTGTACATGATATTAAAAGTTTTAAAGAAATAAATTTAAAAAATATAATAATAATAAAATATATAACTTAAATCACTATAATTACAAACATATACATAAATTAATCATACTATTCAGGTCAGCTATTACGGGAATGTTCATTACTTGGATGGGAGGGATTTGGCCACAGCTAACTGGATGCGATACGTAAATTGCTCACGTTACATAGAGGAGCAAAATCTCCATGCATTTCAGATGGAGGGGGACGTGTTCTTCAGGTCAGTGCAACATATCTAACTACACTTTCACATCAGCCATACACCATTACTCTTCCATACATTCTAATTGTACTTTTGTTTTGCGCATGCTTTTAGGACGGTTGATGAGGTACCAGAAAATACGGAGCTCCTTGTGTGGTATGGCAAGGACTTCGGAAAGGCATTGCTGGACAGAGATCACCCTTCCATAGATGCACGTGAAGCTACTCCTCCCCGAGGTATATATATATATTTTACTTTATCGAGTCAAATGTTATCTACAACAAAAAAAATATGAGTGTGCTTTAGACCACACGACTGAAGTAAATACTTCTTTAGCTCCATCTATATATGTATAATAATTTTCTCGGTTTACCCGCGTAACGTAGTCCTTAGAAGGACTTTTTAACTCCTGACGTTTCGGACAGATCTCACTGTCCATCTTCAGAGGCCTTATGTCTTGAGTTTTGTATTAAACTGACAGCTTGCGCATGTCTGTTCAGTCCAGAAGTCAAGACTTAAGTGAATGCATTTCAAATCTTATGTCGAGAACGAAGAACACGCGTAGAAGTCGCGTCTCTACACGCAAATCGCCTACCCCCTCCATCGTCAAATCACCTTCTACGTGTGTTCCTCGTTCTCGACATAAGATTTGAAATGCATTCACCTTCTGGACTGAACATAATATATACATGTATAATATATACACAAATATTAATTTTCTACAAATATTTATTTAAATTTATTATCATTCGCCTCACCCGATCAAGCCGTGCGCATCGACGTCCGCTCCCCACTGCGTTTGGCGCGTCACTGGTATTTCAAAATACTGACTGAAATATTTCATGCACTGGATATGAGAGGAAGAGAGAAAGAAAACGTGCGCGAGCACTGCTCTCTCTTGCTTCTACAGTGAGCTCGTTCGCCTCGCAACGCATTTCAATTTCCGTTACACATTCGCCAGCTTACCCCCCAAAGTCAATCGTGCGTATTTACTTCAAAAAAACCATACCAATAATTAATTGCAGTAAAAAAATGTTCTGGTAGGTTTTCTTGTAAATAACATTGTTTGACTTGAGTCGAATGTCAAGATTAAAAAAAAAAGTTCAGCTTCGCATTCAACATTTCGAGAAGATTTTTTGTTTTTTTTCCACATTGTCGTCTCCTGTATTTGAACATTGGGGCGCGGTAGGCATAGGCTCCACATATTTCGCGTCTGCGCACCGCACACTTTTGAATAATATGCTTTATTTATTGCATTAAAAAAATATAGAAAAAATGTATTTTTCTACCTTCCAAACCCATGTAACTCCTTGAGCGGGAAAACCTTATATGTGTGATATATTGGCCCGTTCGGTCTCCAGGAGACCGGAAAAACCAAACTTCTTAGCATAAAAACTTTTTAAGCGGGTTTCACTGTATATTTACTAAACTTATGTAAATTTAGCGTTTCACACAGCCGTAGTCTTAAGCATTGGTCCTGAAAACATATTATTGCACTGCAGTGGGAATCCACATTTTCTAATTATTTCAACATCATATTTCTGGACTGGCTTGTCCACTTACCAACCACTGGTATAATGCAAACATTGGTCAGGTTTATAATATTAATTGCGTGATAAATAAATATGATGCAACTAAAAAATAAATGAATTGAAGAGTCATGACTCATGACCAGTGGCGGTTCGTGGTCTTTTTAACGGGGGGTTCAGAAATTCAAGAGAAGAATGATATATTGTCTAATCAAAATTTACTCTTGTCACACAAATTAAATAAAGTTAGTGGAGGGGTACCTAAATAGGTACTATTGTTTTTTTAAATAACTTGATACTCCTCGGCATAATTATTAAACAACCAAAATGGTTTTATAGGATTTAAATTGTTTAATGGTTTTTACAACACTCAATGTACGTTGCTAATTATTATTGTTTTTTTCCAATAAGAATAATTGCGTAGAAGTAGAATATAATATAATTGATATTTTAAAACATAAAACAAGAAACACAAATAAAGGTGGCCACGAAATAAAATTAGCTTTTTTCACTTACACTAAAAACCCATTATACACGTATACAAAAAATAATAATATTTAATTTCCAAACTTTTTTCATAAGCATTAGCGTTATTTTTTGTATATAACACTGTATTCCGTCATTGTATGAAAAAATTAGGACAGAATATTCGCGACAACCGATAAACGCAACCACTTTCAATTTGAAAGCCGAAACAATACTAGGAAAGCTCAACACAAAATTGCATAACTAGCGAAGTTGATTGCCGAAACTTTAGTAAATGTACTCGTAACTAAGGGATATAACGACTTATCTATAAAAAAAAATACGAAGACAGAAGTCAAAATCGGTCCACTTCAATAGTAGATTTACAAATGCCATTAGTAAACGGTTGGAGAAATGCAGAAACAAGAAAATAAAAAATGTACAAAAATGACTACAAAGTTAAATACCATAATATATAACATTTAACTTGCATCCGTCGGTGCAAAAGTCGACCGTCAGCCGGTCATCCTGCGACAATCTCGGGCTTCGTTTCGGCGAGACTCGTCAAAGTTCGGAGGTCACGTGACATCTTGACTCGTGAGCAGCGCACCAAGCTGCGTAGTTTTTTCCATTCTACCGTCACAGCGATTCGTATCGGCTATGATTTTTCGTATGGACAAATGTGTGCGGATCGCAACGCGCACAAAATGGGAATAGATAGGTACCGTATTTTTCGGTGGCGCGAGTTTTAAAGACCGAATTTTAATGTCGAGCTATCTGTGATGCGCTTATATTACTATACAACAAGATTGTTTTATTTTATCATATTTTTAATGGGGGTTCACCGCACAACCGCACTTTAGAGAAAACCGCCACTGCTCATGACTGAAATGGTTTGACTATTCATAGGAAGGTTCTTAACTGACAATTAATGAGTTGAGTGATCTTTCTGCAGGGATGGCCCGCCCCGTCAGCCCGACATACTCCCCCCAGCCGCCAACCAGCAGCATGAGGGCAAAAATGCTGGAAGGCAAAACTAAACTTATAAAAAGTTTATTAAAAAAATATAAAATAAAGAAGGAAGTCAAAATAATACTCAAGGATATTAGAAAAATGTAAGCAAAAGTAAGCTTGATATATGTAAATAAATTATCTAAATTTGCTATGTATATGAATTTCGTTATTTATTTTTGGAGTGTTGGGCCGTGTTGCGCTACCTCCTTCTTTAGCTAACGTTTCGGACAGCGTTACAGTGTCCATCGTCAGGGCAGATGTGTGATGATGGACGTGCTGGTGGACACTGTAACGCTGTCCAAAACGTTGGCTAAAGAAGGGAGTAGCAACATGGCATAACACCCCAAAAATAAATAATAAAAATAGTTTTAAAAATCTAAAATCCTATAAATAAGATATTTGCAATACTTAACGTCGACGGTATTTTTAATATTATAGGATATTTCTACCTTTTACGCCGGTCCTACTGTCAAATACTGTACACCTTTGTACGTCTTTGTAAGGGTCCCAACTATTCGTATATGTATAAAACATTTTTTTTTTTATAAAAGAATGACAAACATTCCCAATTCAAATATTTTAAAATCTCCTACTACCATCACAGCAAGCTGAAAATTTTGCTTCTGTCGTGATAGAGGACTTAGCCAACCGAGAGACCTAAAACTCAGCCACCGACCGGTCAATTCATACATTTAAGAAATATATGCGTATTTGATACAAGATGGGGAAATCATCTTATCCCCTTGTCTTTTCGTCGCCCAAGTGCTTTATTGTCCAAACGACCATTTTAGTTTTTGTTCAATCTCCATTTGTAAAATGAAAAATAAAGTATCAAAACGATAACTAATCACTTTGCTAAGAATTGTTTTTTTTTACATTAGCTCTACACAGAAGGCCTTGAGGGAAAAATTCCCTCAGGGCCTATGTAATCTTTGAAGATGCTGTGTGGAGGGTTTTTTACGGGAAAGGAAGGAGAGGAAGTCCTGGGAAGGAAAGAGCTTTCAGGGGTGTGTAGGAATCTGGGGATAAATATGTCCAAGAGTGATGGACGTGTGAAGCTATCCACCCCACTGCGGTGCAAGGCGATGGGTCGATGGAGAGATCAAAAAGTCTCCCTCAACCAGTCTCTCCTGAACCGGACTGCCAGATGGTCGGCAGACGCATCCGCCCCCAAGTCCTGGACAAACCTAACCCCATGAACCCGGGCGCCCCTGCTAAGTCACCAAACGTAGCGAACCACTTGGGGTGACCTGTGGCAGAGGTGTTGGTCTCCCAATAAATGGTTCCCGGGGCGGCGGTACCCACACCCGCCTACCAAATTGAAACTAATGAAAACTTTACATTTACGGAAATAGCTTCATCTTAAACATCTTTCATAATGTTTAATTGAAATAATGAAAGAAAGCCTCCTCCTCCTATAAAATTTGCTAACGGCAGTTTGGATAATTAAGCACTCGGGCGACATGTTTTGTGTGCAAGAATATTTTATCAAAAGGAAACTATGTTCTTTTTTTGTAATGATTTCTACCAATGCGAAAAATAATTTATTTGTAATGTAATAAAATATGTAATTTTTTTACAGATAAAACGCCACTAAATGGCCCAACGCTTTATTTCTCTTATCTGTGGGCCCAACACTGACTTCAACTTCTGTTTATGGAGTCCACTTACAAAGTAGGTTTTAATTTTGGACAATAATTTTATATTTGGGGTATGGTGCGCTGTATGAACAAAAACATTCTAAAATATTTATTATTTTCAAAGATATATAGGTTTAAAACATATTCCATTTTCTCCAATGTACCTTGTTTTCGCCCGCCTGAAGTGTATTATGAGGAACGGCTGCACGGCCGGTTTCATACAAAATCAGTTTTGGTTCACTTTGAAATTTTTTTGTGAGTTATAAAAATCTGCCTAATTGGTTTTAATATAATGAAAAATAAAATAAATGTTTTAAATGCGTTTCTTTAGGTAATAATATTAATATTATAGTTTTTCTTCCGATGTAACTTGGTAAATTGTAATTTAAATTTACACCCATCAAAACTGTTAATTTTATATTTCACCATATTTAAAAAAAAAAGGTTTTTTTTTAATGTTTACATTACTCGCAAATAATTGTCCAAGTTGCCTCTAAAATCATAAAATATTAAAATCTTTAATAGCCTGTATTTTATAATTTAAAGCAAAAATAAATAAAGTAGATCCTGTCCGAGATAGACATTTGACATACCTGAAAGTTTGGTAGGGTATTTTGGCCTCAAATCCAAAACTACGTTTTGTATGAAACCGGCCGCGCAGCCAATAGTCTTAAGATATGTTCATGCCTAAGAAGTTTGATTTTTTAGGTCCCTTATGGACTGAATTTGAAAAATGATCCAACTTATCCCACATATAAAGTTTTACTTCTGAAGATTTTTTTCCCATCCCTTGCTTAAACTTTTTAAATAGTTTTTCATTGTACAGCTACATAAATATTCAAACCAGTAATTTAAAAAAGGAAAAAATCTAGTGCTTACAGGGGAGAACCCCTACTTTTGTGATATTTGTAAATTGTCCATTATTCGAGCCAGTAATTTAAAATAGGCATAAACTAGTGCATATACAGGGAAGAATCCTAACTTTTGTGATATTAGTAGATTATCCTATAATTGAGCCATTCATTTAAAAAAGGTACAAACTAGTGCATGAGAGTGTATGGGAGAACCCCTACTTTTGTGATATTTTTGTAAATTGTCCTTTATTCGAACCAATAATTTTAAAAAAGGCATAAACTAGTGCATTCAGTGGACAGCCCCTACTTTTGTGATATTTGTAGATTATTTTTGACTAATGTACAGCGGAGAATTCAAACTTTTGTAATATTTGTAGATTGTCATTTATTCGAGCCAGTAATTTAAAAAAAGCATAAACTAGTGCGTACAACGGAGAGTTCAAACTTTTGTGATATTTGTAGATTGTCCTTTATTCTAGCCATTAATTTTAAAAAGTCATATACTAGTGCATACATGGGAGAACCTCTACTTTAGTGATATTTGTAGATTATTCTTGACTAAAGCCATTTGTAAAGGCATAAACTATTATATACATAGGATAACCATACTATTGTTATAATTGCAGATTCTCTTTTACTAAAACCTAGTAACTTATACATAGTACCTACAGGAGAGAACTCGTACTATTGTGATATTTGTAGATTCTTCTTTACTCGTGAAAGAAATTTAAAGGTATAAACAAGTTCAGACAATGGATGAAGCCTACCTATTTGATGTTTAAAACAGTACCACTAGCAATATTATTATTATTTAAGAGCAGGCTTTTAAAGCAATGGTTCCCCACCAATTTAAAAAAGGCATAAACTAGTGCATACAATGGTGAACCCCTATTTTTGTAGATTATTTTTGACTTGTGATATTTGTAGATTATTTTTGACTTAAAGGCAGTCATTTATAAAGACATAAACTATTATATACGTTGGATAACCCATACTATTGATATAATTGTAGATTCTCTTTTAACTTTTCCTATTAACTTATACATAGTACGTACAGGGGAGAACCTGTACTACTGTGATATTTTTAGATTCTTCTTTACTTGTGACAGTAATTTAAAGGTATAAACAAGTTCAGACAATGGATGAACCCTACCTATTTGATGTTTAAAACAGTTTTCCTATTAACTTATACATAGTACGTACAGGGGAGAACCTGTACTACTGTGATATTTTTAGATTCTTCTTTACTTGTGACAGTAATTTAAAGGTATAAACAAGTTCAGACAATGGATGAACCCTACCTATTTGATGTTTAAAACAGTACCACTAGCAATATTATTATTATTTAAGAGCAGGCTTTTAGAGCAATTAATTTTTTAAAAAGGCATAAACTAGTTCATACAGGGGAGAACCCCCACTTTTGTGATATTTGTAAATTGTCCTTTATTCGAGCCAGTAATTTAAAAAGGCATAAACTAGTGCATACAGAGGAGAACCCCTACTTTAGTGATATTTGGAGATCATTTTTGACTAAAGCCAGTCATTTATAAAGACATAAACTATTATATATATCGGATAACCCATACTATTGTTATAATTGTAGATTGTCTTTTACTAAACCTAGTAACTTATACATAGTACGTACAGGGAAGAACCCGTACTACTGTGATATTTTTAGATTCTTCTTTACTCGTGACAGAAACTTAAAGGGGCACACTAGTTCAGGCAAGGGATGTTTAAAACAGTACCCACTAGCAATATATTATTAGTTAAGAGCAGGCTTCGCTTTCCCTATTACTTCTGGCTGTGCACAGGTATATTGGGTCCAATACACAGCTTGACACTGGTAACTTTGCAGTTAATGGAGTCACCACTGGAGATTCCAGGACCAGGACAAATAATATTTTTATTAAAGTAAAAATATAGTATATGTATAAACATTTAATGCTTTAAGTACATCATTGCTCACCATTAGTACAGATTAAAATGAATTAATAATACATGGAACAAAAATAATGAAATCTTTTCAAATGAAGGTAATTATTTTCCACAAAGGACAACACAAAATGAACTGAGGCACTCGTCCTAATAGTGGAATTATCGGCACTCTTGTACTTGGGTTGTTTTGTATACAAGCTTAGCTGGACGGACTAATTATTTTCCTTATATTGTTTTATGTAACTAAAGGCCACATTATTTTTTATTTAGGTGTACGTACCTTTAAGTTAATTTTCTAATTTTTATTTCTTAACCCTTTGGGAATGTTAAATATTAAAAATGTTTCGTTAGTTTTTGTCGTAATATTTTTTCCACAACCTAAAACCTTAAATTGTGGCAATTATTACATGTTTATTTACACATTTTCTGTCATATATTTTTGTTGGGCGTGCAGGTTGTAAACTTTTGGGGTGGCAACATTATTATTATTTTAATATACGCCGAGCGCAGTATCTACACATAGTATCTCATAAAAAACACAAAACAGGGAGCTGTAGGTAGCGGGGAGGGGAAGGAGCTGGGGAAGTGGTAGGACTAGAAGTAAAGACTGCATACTGCCAACAGTATTGAGAAGGTACAATTTATTTTTATGTTTTTAATTTCTTCCTAAATTTTATTACAACATAACATTGAAAATCTAATATTATTTAATCCTAAAATTAATTTGAACGATTAATATAATGATTTAACTATTCTTAATTAATACTAAAATTAATTAGACAATATATAATAATTTTAACTATTTTAGATGACGGTAAAGAAGACAACGTAGATATAAGAAGAGATTTATAATTTTATAAGATAATATATAAAAGTATTAAACAATTTAGATAGGATGCACGTAATACATTACAGATGAAAAGCAAAACATAATTTATTTTTTTTTACTAAAATTGTATATTAATTTATATAATTATATTATTTAAAAAAAAAAATTATTTTTGTATAAAATAACAGGTTTTTTATTAATTTTTTTTTTTTGTTTGTATGTTTTGTTTGTTTTGTGAATGATTGAATAATTTTATTCCCTTTTAAACATACTGATGCTGTGCTGTTGTAGGTACGGTTGGTGCAGTTAGTCAACCAACCAGAACTATTTCAGCTAATATTTAAAAGTGGGATATTATTTTTATTAAAGAGATCTTTATGTAACTGATGTAGTGCAATTTTGTTGCGGAAACGAGAAATCTTGGAATATATTTCGCTCAAAATCGAAATCATTCCATTGAAAAAATCCTTTGACAATCAATTTCAATTTCTTCACAGATATCTGATTAATATGTGGAGATATATTGGTTTTGTCTTGTCTGCATTGTTTTTGTGTATGTTTGCATACAAGATACATGTTGTGATTACTCCAGTTTAGTTCTAATACCTTTACTTTTCATTTCCTTCCTAGATTGGATAATTTGCCAGGTTCTATCAGTTATCCATGTTATGCGAATGTTATTTATATTTAGTTGAGTTTGTTAAAAGGCAATATGATAACCAAAAACAAAAACTTAATAAATAATTACAAATACATTTCAAAGTACCAAATAATATACATAATTCAAATTACACAATTTTAGGATTTAAAATAGTGTTAAATTATAATTAAACTAAATACAATTATTTAATTATTATTTTTTTTAAACAAACTGCAACGATTTTTCTGATGTCCTAATTCTAGTACGTAGGTCATTTGTTTTGAATCTACTATCTGAGGGGTGAATTTTATTAATGAAATATTCTTTAAATATTTGATATAATAATTTGATATATTTGATAAAATTTCTTTTATACAAATCTGTGATAGATGGCGCATTATTCTCGAAATATCTTCAAGTACCAAATGAAAACTAAACCAAACGTTGCTCTAAAAATAGAAAAGTTTTTGTTGTATGTCGGTTTGATGAAGGTAGCACTATCGGCTCATCACACAACACCAGGCCTTGAATCTCTTTGACATCCATTAAGTCTTCGAATTCTAAAGAAAAGTAGCCAAAGATGGATAGGATTCTTATATGGAATGGTGCAATTTATCAAAATAGGGGAGTTGAGTGGTTTCCTAAGTTTATTCTTTGAATTGTTAACATGAACTGTATGAAACCTTTAAAGACTCCTCTCCAGCGAATAATACCAAATCCAATAGAGACTGGATTAATGCATTATAGACTATTCTGTTAGTTTTCTTGTTTAATATGATTTTTATTTTATTTAATGTTTTTCAAAGTTTAATCCAAATTCCAGAACAATTTAAAGCTTTTTTCTCGGATTGCTAAAGAAAATTTTTCCGCCCACATTTAAAAAAATCATACTTCCGAATTTGAATATGGAGGCATGCAAACTGATCATGGTTCTATATAGCCAATGAATTCACCTATCTTTTGACTATTTTCACATTCGGAGTATTTATAAAAAAAATTATAAAATGCAGTTTGATGAATGCAATTTCAAAATATTATAAAATGGTTTTGGAAATAGTGCCATATTGTGGCAAAAAGCATTCGAGTGGTTAAGATGTTAATGTTCATTTACAATGTTTGTTCAAATACAATACGTGATATCATGACTAATTATAATATAACTACGCAGATTGTCATTATTCACACCCGACTTAATATAAACTTAGTAACCATATTTTAAGCACATACCCATCTGAATCTATTTGGTGAATTGCAATTTTTTTATATTAGGTACTTGGTAACATGTTAAATTTTTAGGCACTTTTTATTCCAGGATTCGCTGTCCGTATTTATTGTTATATTTTGGAACAAGCATTCCTTCATTCTTTGTGAAATTAATATTATGTTCTTGTTCCACTTTCCTTTTACATTCAGAGACAGATACAATATATTATATGCTGAATCTATATTTTTAACCATAGTAAGGCCAGCACCGGTAAGATAGTTAAATTCCGATACAAAAATGATATATTTGATCTCTGTGAATTTTTTGATTATTTTTGTACTGATTAGTTTAAATTAATTGTATGCATATGTTATTGAAGACCGATTGAAAAGGTTTGATTATTTTAATACATTTTTTGTTATGTCGATTAATTAAAAATAAAACATTGATATACTGATAAAATTATTTTATTTATTGACAACTTTAAAAAAAAAAATTACAATCTCCAGGAGGCCCTGGAGTCTATCTCTCGAGGTAATGCTTTGTAGAAGGCGTGTTTAAGAAAAGGAAGAATTGAACCTGTCGTATGAGAGAGGAAACACAAATAATCTCACAGCCCAACTTTAACAAAAGAGTTAAATGACTAACTAATCTGGGTAAAAATCATCGGCGGGTAATTGTTTGCTTTTATTATTTACTCATTCGATTTGTAAATGTGGCTCAGATCAAAGGAGGAAAGACAGACGCAGCGTCGGTAACTGGGAACCATATCGTCGCATTAATTCGTAGACTGCGTAACTCCAAATTTTTCGAAAATACATTTTTAATGCCATCTGGTGATAAAATTAGTTCCGCATCGACTAGTAAAACTCGCAAATTTAAAAAAAAAAAACTTCAACTCAATAGGTCACAATTTTTGCAAATCCAGTCTGCCACCTCTAACCAGACCTGACGACTCACTAGCAAACACCGCCACCAAAAAGGCTAACCTATTAGGTAAAATGTTTGCGGATAACTCAACCCTCGATGATCGCGGTGCAGTCCCGAAGTCAGATCCTCACTGCAGTTTCTATATGACAAAGCTGAGGATCCGGCATCGGGATGTGCTCCAAGTTTTATGAGGGCTTGATGTTAATAAAGCTAGTGGGCCTGACGGAATCCTTGCCCTGGTATTGCGGAGGTGCGCTGCAGAAATAGCTCTGATTTTGACAAAGCTTTTCAAATTGTCCCTGAATTCTGGCTCTGTACCCTCTGGTTCGCTCTATATACGCTCTGGTTCGTTATAAATAGACAACGAGCAAATAATTAAAAATCTAGTACAGTGTAGGTAATAGTTAAATTTTAACATAACGGGTTGTTCAATATTACTAGATTTCAATGTCATTCAAAAACACGGACCATAGGTTTTTGAGCATGCTAACATGTCTCATCTTATAATTTATGACAGGAATAATGATGCATCTGTCTTAGTAATGAGTTTACAACTCCTTATTATAAACAACTTACTATAAATTAACATAAGTATATGCAATCAAAAAATCTATTTTGGATTTGGAAAACGATCGTAGAAAACAAATACATAGTATTAATAATTGTGTTATCTGCCAATGGACTTCTAATAGAGCTACAAATACAGGGTGTCTAGGGGTAAAGTGCAGTAACTTCGGGAGGTGTTTCTACATGATGGTAGGAATAAAAAAGTTAAATAACTTTTTTCGAAATTCCAACTTTTAGTGGTATTTTTTCAGTGAAAAGGTACATTGGAGGAGACCCCACCACTTTCCCAATGGCATTATAAGGAAACATATGGTTTCCTCCTTTACCGCACACGTCAAGACTATAAATTTTTTTTTTGAACAAAGCTACATTTATTTTGAACGACTCTAGACCCTCCAATGTCCATGCATACGAGGTTAGTAAGCAGTATGCAAGTATTTGCATTGACATAATACGAGAGAGAAATAAAAGTAGCTGCTTGTGGAAGAATTCTTCTGAAAAAGATAGTTTCAAATATACGTAAAAGTGTTAGTAAAAGGGAAAGATAAATAAGAGCAGCAACCCGTCGAAGAAACCTTCTGGAAATACAAATAATAATGAAGAAGAAAACAGCAATAACATAATATAAGTACTTACAATGACAACGTAAAGAACAAAAATTTTTGAAAAAGAAAGAATAGCCAGAGAAGGTATTCCGCAAACCACCCGGCAGACCCAATAAGAATGTGCATGGCGATCGGACTGACTACAGACGAATCCCGAGGTCCACGCCCTTTAGCCGGCTAAAAGTGAAAAGGTACAATTAGCCGGACGTGTAAGGCCGGCTTAATTATTTTGCGTTATTGCCAAATCTCACACGCCGTGCCTCCATACTATTATTTTCATCAGCCAGTCACACTAGTGTTAATTTCCAGTGCAACTGTCTTTTTATTTTTTATTCGCTAGTAGGTAATTTAATGTACCCAGCACTACAGATTTTTTTTTTTAAACTATCTTTTTTTCCTCTTGTTTTCTTCAGCAAGGCCAGTATTTCTTCAAAATCCTTCACTTTCAAATACAGTAGTTTCCTTTTTTAGTACTTTATCAAAATCTATCTCTGTTCAGTACTTAAGGTATAAGACGTGACTTCTTGCTGGATTTGTAATTGTATTTCTTCCTGTAATATCAAATCTTTTTTAGTGATGGTTGATGGTGAATTAAAGTTCTTCTCTAATATATCATTCACAGTTTTTTAGAGTTACCATATTGAAAAAGTATTTTTGAAGTAAATACTTCTTTACGCACGCTTGACTTGAGGGGTAAACTGGCGAATGCGTTACGGAAATTACAGCGTTACGAGAGGCGTAATATCGGGCGTTACTCTCTAACTAGAATCTGCATCAAAAAGTTTTATTTTAAGAATTTAATAAGTAATTATAATTTCTTTGTAAGAATTAAATCAACAATCACATTCTAAGCGTAATTCCCACGTGCGAACTCAGTGCATTGAAACGACTGATTTGTCACGATGATTGGTAACAATCCAAACGAATTTTTAATATAGATTCTTATATCTGATGATTGGAATGGTTTTATTCGATGCCAGAAAAAAAAATTAGATTAGATTACTAAATAAGTATTTACTTCAGTCGTGTGGTCTAACACCCTCCTATTTTTTTTTTCATTTCTAGTCGTATAACTTTTTTTTTGCATAGTAATTGTATCATAAGCTCAGTTTGAAGGCATGGTGGGGGGCGGCTTAACGTCAAACAATTCACACGGACACGCACCACACATTTACAGCCGTTGTTACTCAACACTGCTCTAACGCACAACTACATTCTTCCCAAAGCACAATCATTGCCATGCACTACTCAACGTAAGGAAGCTAATCTGGTAGATAAAGTACCTATACTACCACTCATGCAACAGTCCGATTATTTTGCCAAAAAACTGGTATTTTAGAACAGGATCCGGTTTTTAGTACTGCAATCTCTACGCATGTGCCGCCAAGACCTAGACAAACCTCAACCCCATGAACCTGAGCACCACTAGTAAATCACCAAAAAACGTATCGAATCATTTGTGGTGACCTGTGGCAGGGATTTTAGTTATTCAATAAATGTTTCCCGGGGCAGAGGTACCCCTGATACGCCTCTATACTTCGGCGAGGATTATTATTTATCTAATGTGGTGGTGTAGACTTTCAAATATTGTCAGGTTATTCATAACCCGAGAATATTAGTCCTACTTAAAAAAAAAGAATTAAATAAAAGAAGCTACGTAAGTAATGAATAAGACATTTATTCATATGCCATAGTCTCACTGTCTCCAGACGGAAGCAGTTGGGACCATAAATAAACCAATCCCGTTGGTTGGTTGGGACTCTTGTGCGGTATTCATATAAAATACTCTCTGCGAGCGCCACAACCCATAGATTTATATATAGGTTATAATATCTATGGCATAATTATGATGTCCATGATGTCCATTGTCTATGTATTTATCTTTGCGTATTGCGTAGCAAAACTGGAAAACTGTCAAAATATTGTCAACAAGTTCACGTTAAAAGTTTGTATTGAAAATTAATTAAACCAATGAATTCCTCAATATACTTAAAATAAATTTACCGAAATATGATCACAGCCAGCATATTGTCAATTGTCTTTATAATACAATTATATTTTTGGTAAATATCCGGAGGCGCGCCTCATCCTTGTATACGCAAATTATTAACAAAAAACACTTGGTGTCAAAAATTACAAAAAGGAACAACTATTTCACCCCACCGAGAAGTAAAATAATGCGTTTTCATTAATAGTTAAATAATTCTTCCTGTTTACTTTTAGGCAACTTTCTTAGGATTTGACATGCAAGTGAATTTTTTAGGTTAGTTTTGTTATTTATTTTTAAAATAAAAAACACAAACCAAGAAACTCTTTTGTGAAATAGGTTTTTGGTTGGGAAATAGGAAAAAACTAGATTAAGAACCTATTTTAGTGTTTTTTAAAAATAATTTGTATGTATTGGATGAGGCTGAATATTTACCATGTTTTTTTGTTGACAAGTTAGAGAGATCTAATAAATGCAATATTATCAATAGTAATGCAGTGGAAGTATCAACTGTAAATCAAGCAATTTTTACTGTTTTTGTTATAACATCCTTTGCATGGAAATTCGAATTAAGCTTTAAATTTCCAATTAAAATGCGTTTTTCTAAGTAAAATGTAAAAATTTTAAACAAATCAAATACACATTTCAAATAAAAAACATTAATTAATTCAATAATTTTGGGCACCTACTTTATAGCTTTTCTGATATTATTTTTAAATGTAATCAGTTCACCGATCTTGAATAATTTAACGCAGAAATAAAAATTCAAATCACGCTACCCCCATGGGCCTCATTTACCGACATCCAAAATAGCATGTTCAATCTCTCGGCGAGAGAGTTTTTGAGCACTTAATATATCATATATTGTGAAAAAAGAATGATTAGTTCACATGATTTCGAAATGTTTTTATGTATTTCAATTTCAAATATTTTCAATATATTTATGATGCAGCCAGGCGTCCACGACTAAACTTCAAACATTGTCATAAATATATTGAAAATATTTGACATGGAAATATATAATTACTATAAACAATTGAAACGAGAGAAGGAGAAACATTCTCCTATGATACTTTTCTTTCAGTTAATGACTATTTTTGAAATATTTTGCTAAATAAAACTATTTTTTAATATTTATTTAAAACTCAAGTGTGCTTATTACCATTACTACCTTTGACTGCTGAATAAATTAAACGGATTAATTTTTAATTTTGTGTTTATTTTCAGGTTAACGTATTACAAAATGACAAAGAACACAACTAACGACCCAATGTTTGTAAGTATAAAAGAACATTTTTCTTCTAGCGAGTACCCGCCATGCGTTGAATGCCACTGAAAGAAAATGTTTGTGTTTTAATTCTGTTTATTGAAGTCTTTTTTGGATACATAATACCTTTTGTTTTTTTATCTGATGTCTCCCACGTTCACATCCTATTTTCTCCCGCGTTCCCCTTCTACCTTCCCTGCCTTACACCTCTCCCGGGCCCTCCCGTCCCGCGAACCTCCCTCGCCCCTTTCCACTTTCCTTTCTTCCTCTCCCGCATTCCCCTAACACCTACCCTTTCTTCCCCCTCCCTCATTCCCCCTCCTGTTCCTCCTGCGAAGCGAGCGTCCTTCATACCCCTCTACTCCCAGATTCCCCTCCCCCTTTCTACTTCCCTTCCTTTCGCTAAACTATATGAAATAAACACATTTCTCACAGCTGTCCTTGTGAGATGCATGGATTTCCTATATTTACCCCCGTGCCATCCCCTACCGCTATTATGTCTCTTTTGCAATCCTTCCCTCTGCTTCTCCTTCTTTCCTCACCCCTCCCCTGCGTTTCCTACTCATAATACCTAACATCTAATAAGCGCTCTTGAGGTTCTTACTAGTGCCATGCGCTGTTTGGTTCTAGAAATTTATCCTTTGCTGTATGCCACTGCTTGGAATAGCATGTTTAGGAGTCTACCTTTTCTGGGACTCTAATCTATTCCAGTTCTAATCTATACAGCGCCCCTGAGGTAATTTTTTGCAAAAACGGCGCTGTACAAATTATCCAATTATTATTATTACGCATATAAGATCACAGTCTAAGTGACTTTCCATTATCCGACCACTCCCTGAAGGGTGATTCTGTTTCTTTTGTGTTATCTTTTGCATTAAGACAGCTTTACAAGAAAATTAAGACAAATAGGCAAAATCAGACAGATTTGGTGTCTGTCGTGCATTATCGGCTGTCAAATTTCTTTAACTTTCTATGGCTTGTCTTTGCCTGTTGTGTGTTAAAATATTTAATTACCTACTTAAAAACACAAATTACTATTTATAATAACTATTTACCTACAAGCCTAATAGGCGTTCATAAATGACTTTCCGTTTGTCGTATTATTTTGAAGTTTTTATGCAGCTCTTAACAAGGGATATGCGTGCAAAAAGGAACGTCATCTCTGGTATTAGGGTAACAACTTTTAAGAGTTGGTATCTTAATACAAGCGCTTTATTTATCTCATTAGCGTGCTACAGAATACTGCATTTAAGAAAGCTGTCAACACGTGTCGCATGCTGCCTATTTAATACGTGCTACGCTGTCGCGAAAGGTACAGAATCATCCTTCTGGTAACACCAACAATAATAATAACTATCTTCTGAAGTTTAAATCTAGTTTCCTTTTTTTTCAGTCCAATATGAATGCTATTATGAAGAATGATGTAGAAAATGAACCAGTTTTGACTGCGGAAGTACATAGTGACGCTTATCTCGAGTGGCTCTTGAAGAAGGAGACAATCACACATCCCATAACTCCAAGAGCTCCAAGTAAGTTACATCAATTCCCAACAATACTTTCTACTCATATAAAGATGAAGGGATGGAATCTTTCTGGTGCTCTCACAGAAAGCCTCTGTGACTGAGGCAAGCCATGCCCTCGAGAGCATTTTATTTACAATAAATCCACAGAATTCCCTCAATAATTTCCCTCTGAACCTGTATCATCTTCGAAGATGTTGTGTGGAGGACCCTTTTGAGGATAGAAAGGAGTGTAAAAGACCCATCTTACACAGAGACCGGCAAATTGTTCCACAGCTGAGCAGTTGAACTCAAGATTGAGTCGTAGAAATGACTGTTCTCATGTGACAAAAAATGTCAACCATGTACAAAATAATGTTGGGCCCGCATTTCCCGAATACGCATCAGTGCCGAAGGTAGCATGACGCTCTTTTCTCAGATTATCTTCCATTGAAGTACAGATAGGACGAGGAAAGCATTCCTACCTGATGCCTGTGCTCTAAAGACTGCAATCCTTTGTTGAGATAGTGGAATCAAGGGTTCTTTTTGAAGAACTCTTTTTTGAAAGAGTAGACATTGCGAAACTCTTTATCCCTGGTTAACGTTATCACGGGATTGCTGTCGAGGGAATAAGACGGAACATCTAGGAATTCCTAGACGCAACTGTGTTTTGTTCCGAATTTTCTAATTCAAATTTGTTTAAGTTATTCCAAAAAATACATAATATTTGAACTATGCCCTCTTCATTGGCAAAGATAGCCGTCTTTGAAATACATAATAAGTTTTGACTAATTGTGTTTCAGAAACTAAAAAAAATTCTGGATCTGCACCTCCACCAAAGAAGCCAAATCTAGAAAAATCTTCAAGTATTCCAATTGTTTCTGCTCCAACATCTAGTGCGGTAAGTTGGTTTCTATGATTTTAAATACTAACTTCAGTAAGAGGGCCAGAGGGAAATCATTTCCCTCGGGGCCTAGCATATTTGGGGATATTGTGTGGAGGATCTTTTTGAGGAAAGGAATGGGTGAACCTGGTTCTTCTAGGAAGAAAACACAGATACACTGTACTTACAAATTCAAATCATATTAAGTTTACTTAATATAATACTTCGTTTGTGCGAAATCACCATGAACACATCACAACACTTCTTTGCAAATAGAGTATTGGATGCACGGAACAAACTTCCACAAGATGTCATCGATGCCACTAATATAAACCAATTTCAAGCTCAATTGGATTCTTATTACGAGAGAAGAAAGGACTAACTTAGTAAAATATTTAAAAAACTCAATTACTGACAAACTTATTGTGAAATTTTGTTGTTTGCCCCACATTTTAACAAAAACAGTCGGAATTGTCCCAGAACTTATGGGAGACAGCGCGATGCTTAAATGTATTATTTTCTGTCTACGATAAATACATATTCAACCTAGATATATAAAATGTCAATAAAAAATTATCCAAGACATTACCTAGATAGCATTTAGTTTGAGATGAATCTTGCAATGGTAAATAAAGACAGCAGCCAATCAAAAATATGCATTAAGAAATTGAAGATAGTGTTGGTAGTTCTTAGTCGTAGTATGATACAGTTAAATATGACCGAAGGGGGCCCATTAGCTCAGTGGTAGAGCAGCGCCCCGGCAAAGCTAAGGTTCTGGGTTCAATTCCTAGATGTGACTGTAACTTTTTCTGATTTTTCTGTTTCAAATTTTCGATTGGAAGTTGCTAATATTGTCTTCAGTGATTAAATATTACAATTTATTATAGGTTTTACTCAAAAAATATTTATTATATTGCCCTTTACAAATACATCTTCCAATTGACCATCCAAATATAATCATTCTGTTTCAGGTGTGGGATGAGACAATCACCAAGGACTCCAAAATTGCACCAATTGTAAGGCCGTACAGTGACGCATATTTATCTGCAATGAGGCAATCTACGAAGGCAAGAATCATGCAGAGCAAATTTACCTCACCTGGTAGAAGTATACAAGGTATGGTATAAATGTACAACATATTTTATTTTTTATATGTTCATTTCCATAATAAATATCCGTTTACGTAATAAGAACCAGTTATACAAAAAATGTTAATAATCAGTAACTCTTGGTCAGTAATAGTGTTTTGTGTACACCTCACTAAGAGAATCTGTGCTGAGGTGTTTGCATATTTGAGTAGTTGAAAATCAAACAGTACTTAACCACCATTTTGACTTTTTTTGAGATTTGAATGCCAACACATTCTCTTGGATCAAAGCTATGTTTGAAATATTATTTCAGTGCCAAAACATGGTTAAATCCTTAATTATAGCTTGTTAAAAATCGTCTTCAATTTCAAAACGTACTTAAATCCAAAATCATTTGTTTTCAAAACGTACTCAACTCCAACAACCAATAAGGGCCGTGGAATTGGCAGCCATATTGGTTTTTCAACCAATCAATGAGCTACTTTCTGTGCAATGGACTCCATTACAAGGAACACATGTTTTGTGAGTGGTTTTGAAGTTGATGTGATCGTGATTTTTGTGAGATATTATTTTATGGTTATGAATTATGTTTTATCTATGTATATATAAATGATGTAATTTCTTCACTACACCCCTGGCAGAGAAGTATTATCAAACACAGCTTATGAGTTTCTAAATGTGACTAAAGTCCAGTGACTAAAGTCCATTTTTATATATCAAATAACTAATTAATTATCTATCAGATTTATTTTTCTTATATGCATTTAAAATATTTTATTTTACCTTTATTTTTACAAAACATTTAATTTTACTTTATTGCACTTAAATGCTATGAAACAGTTTTCTTGCTTTTGCCATAATTTGGTTTGTGGAGATAAGTACATTTTGATATTTAACTACTCATTTTAGATAAATTATTTTAATGTTTTAAAAAGCTATAGTCGAAATATTTTTATTTTTATATTGTTTACAAAAAATACGTTACAAAGTATTCCACTAGCTGATGACTTTTTATAACAATTAAAAACATTTTTTTCCGTCACACATCACCACTGGATACAACCTAGCTCATCACTTGATTTACACTCCATCTCATTCCAGCAGCACCATACAGATGAGACAGAGCACATATCACATGATCCGTGTGTTGCAGTGTGATCAGATACTTGATTTAATTATTAATTACGTCAATAGATATATACATTAAGCCGTATGTGGTATAAGAATGAAAACATTTGGTTATGTATTTCTCAAGTATAATTATCAATACAGGAATTAATCCTTTCTTGCCGGTGATGTCAATTGCTTACACATATTTTTATTATTTTAATATCTCTGTAAATATACTAAACAGAAAGTTCGTATTTTAGGTTCCTCAGCATAAGATCGAGTTTGGTCTTTGACCACTCAGATAGTTTCTGTTTGACTATACCTAACTATAGGTACAAATATCATCAATTTTTATAAGAAAAACTCTCTTTGTATAACTTTTGAAGGTTATTCCCATCAATGTAATACATGTATCATTGAAGAAGAAGACAAAACTAATAATCTAAATGAAAATATGAAAATGAACAAGACACAGAAAAATAAAAGATAGCGTTTGCAACTGGGACTCGAACCCAGAACCTCTCGTCTTAACGGGACGTGCGCTTTTTCCAATTCAGCTATTGCCACCTATTCTCCACGACTGTGGAAAAAAAATCTAGTCCAGGCTGACCACCAACATCAGAAGAGAATATCGCACACATTTTAAGATCAAAACCATTGAATTACCTCTAATAG
The DNA here is from genome assembly GCA_951813805.1 of Limnephilus auricula. Lineage (NCBI taxonomy): Eukaryota > Metazoa > Arthropoda > Insecta > Trichoptera > Limnephilidae > Limnephilus > Limnephilus auricula. The sequence continues at coordinate 37,991,727 of OX638391.1, forward strand.
TTTTTTATAACAGTTATTTTAAATGTTGGCATTAATTTTCGATAACTCTATCTTTGAAAACTTGTTTCCAATGAAAAAGGTAGATGCCGATAATATGGAAAAAAATTATTCAAAGATAATATTGATAATTCTAAAATTTGAAATATGAGTTCGACAAATATGACGGTTTTATAATAGGTGGCAATGGCTGAATTGGAGAAAGCGCACATCCCGGTAAGACGTGAGGTTCAGGGTTCGGGTCCCAGTTGCGAATGTTATCTTTTATTTTTTTGGGTCTTCTTCATTTTCATATTTTAATTTAGATTATTAGTGTTATCTTCTTCTTCAATGACAAATATCATCACTGGGAGAGTGAAAAAATACATTTCAAGCAGGTACATGAAGGGAGACTTGTGTTCATTATTAATTATTACTAATATAAATAAATATATTTTGAAATGCCACCTTTATTTTGCTGTATCAAAATTGGTTTTCTCACTCCCTCTAAAATATTATCTTTTTACATTATTAATTACTAATAAACCAATCCCGAAAATTTGGCATCTCTTCTCTTCTTAACTAAAATTTGTTTATTGAGACATGTTTTGCATCGACTTCAGGATTGAAATTTATCCCAATTAAACGGAATGGTTTCCCAGATATCCAAAGTAAATTAGTATTATGTAGTTTCTTTATTTGGTTTCTGTTCCTTGGATTTTGTCCCAATTAATGGACTGCCCCTTAACTTAAAAACGAAAATTGTGCACCGTGTTGTGGGTGCACTGAGTGCACAGCACCCGAGTTCTCAACGGATTTTCTAACACCGTAAGGAAGAGTTTAAAGCTTGAGTATTTTTTCTATTGATTTGTGATTTGTACAGACGTAGATGTTGAAATCGCCACATACAATCATAAACAATTACCTTTATTATTTTAGAAAACATAACTTCACCATGTGAGCTTCAGGGTTGTGTTACACCTTTGCATATGTTTTGCCTGAATTTATAACAAGCCTAGGTGAGAGGGTTATGAGCTAAGAGTATGGATATTAGAGAGACGGCATGTGAAGAGTGCCCGCGCGCTACAAGTGTGCCTTTTCGAGAATTTTACCCAAACGGCTTACATTGGCTGCTGGGTTTTGGCTATTTAATACGTTCCGACAGCAGCCATTTTACATGGTGACAGCCAATGTCAGCCGTGTGGGTAGAATTCTCGAAAAGGCACACTTGGAGCGCGCGGGCACACTTCACATGCCGTCTCTCTAATATCCATACTCTTAGGTTATGAGCATTGCGAAAGAGATCTATAGACTTTAAAATTAATTATCTTACCATTATTTTTAGTTGCTGTTACTCGTGCCGTAGGTGCCAACGCTAAACAAGTGATTGCAGAATCGGCAAAGAATGAAGACCTTGCTGAGTCCCTCCGCGCCGCCATCGCCACCATCATCAAGGCCAGGATCGCTGCCGATCCAGACTTCGATCCCACCCACTTCCAAAACACTCAAAAACTCATCTCAATCTAATAAAATATAATACATATCAACGCTGGAAAGGAAAAATGGCTAAAGCGCCACACAGCTGGAAAGGAAAAAGTTGTATAAAGCTTAAACCATGTTTCCTGTCCAGCTGTATGGCGCCTTAGCCATTTTTCCTTTCCAGCCTTGATATATTATTTATGTTCCTGCAGTCTTCATTGTCAGACCAAAAACGCCGGAAGAAAAAACTTTTTTTTTTGTTATTTTATTTTATACAAACATAATTGTAATTAATAAAAGGTTTTCATGTTTAAATTATAAAAAAAATGTCTTTTTCTATTATTCTTAGTACCTAGTCATAAATAATAATCACTCCTTACATTATAAATAAGAATAGGCCTCATTGACCATTGTTAACCATTGAACAATTTGTTGGATTACCAACATCTCACAGGTCACCCCAAGTGGTTCGCTATGTTTGTTGACTTAGCATGGGTGCCGGGTTCATGCGGGTGATGTTTGTCTTGGTCTCGGCGGCGGATGCTTTTTCTCATCTACTGCGTGGCAGGCCGGATCGGGAGAGACTGGTTGAGGGAGACCTTGTGACCTCTCTATTGTTGGAAGAATGAAATCAAACTTCTGTCACTCCTGGACACACTGACCCCCAGATTCCTCCCACCCCATAACTTTTCCTTCCCGTAATTGTATCTCCTTCCTTTCCTTAAAAAAACCATCAACACAGCACTCCCAAAGATGACAGGCCCCGGGGAAATTGTTTTCCTCAGGGTCTCCTGTGTGGAGCTAATCTAAAAAACAACAAAAATACATACCCGACTATAGCTAATAGATGCACTTACGTAAGAAAATCAAACACTAGCTTGTTTTTAATAAATTTTAGTCTTTATTGATCCAACTGTTACCATTACCGTAATTAACTTCACACAAATAAACACAATGACTATTTTGAGGATGATGAGTGGCACAAGGCACATGTAGATCTGGTTCGCGTTGTTTTCCTTTTGGGTATTTCTTGGGTCTCTGTCGCTTTTCGTGTGGGGAGTTAATAACTTGTGCGTGATTTTGATTGTACTCTATCCTAAGCAGGGATCTCTGATAGCGAGCAGTCTGGTAGTGATGGCCCGCCTTAACTACGGCTGCCTTTTGATTGTTGGGCGTCTTCCTTGTTAGTTTGTACTGGAGCCATCGGTTTCGTACAATTGGATCTACAGGCCCCCATTTTCTGGATGGTTTGATTGCAGAAATCAGTTTCTAAAACAAATACAGTTAAATATAATACCTTAATTTCAAGAGAACGTATACACTATGACATGATACTCGACACTCTCAGTAAAAATGTTGACACTGATGTACATTGTCGCCTGTACACCAACCATATTCGCGTGTCTAGATCAGCGTCTGAAGTGTCCGAGTTGCTATTTGTATCGGTAAAACAAGGTTTTATACATTACAGATATATTTAATTTTACAAGCTCTTTTTGTCAAACACAGATGATTATAATACAATATATCATTGAAGAAGAAGATAACACTAATAATGTAAATTGAAATATGAAAATGAACAAGACACAGAAAAATTATAAAAGATAACGGTCGCAACTGGGAATCGAACCCAGATTTCTCGTCTTGCTGTCAGTCATTTCCACTGCCGTATATGTCAAAGTCATACATATTTAAAATTTCGGAATTAACAATATTATCTTCGACTAATGTTTTGTTCCATATTATCGGCAGCTACCTTTATTATACAACTGGGTTCGAGTCCCTGTTGCGACTGTTATCGTTTATTATTTTTCAATGTCTTGTTCGTTTCCATATTTTAATTTAGATTATTAGTGTTATCTTCTCCTTCAATGATATATTACATTAATGGGAATAACTTTCAGAAGTTAAAAAGAGAGTTTTTCTTATGAAAAAATTGAATAATATAATATATATTTAAATTACAAATAAATAACTTCTGTTACACTGATGACTGAGTTTCGCAATTGGTATGATAAATTTCAGTCTTTCCAAAAATACCTTTGTTCAAATTTAGTTGTCACCAGTATTTTGTCCACGTTAAATTTTTTTTATAATTTGTTATTTAATTTCGTCCTCAAATGATGTGTTTTCCTCTGTATTGTTGCAGTAGTTAAAAGCCTACAGTCAAATTCCAATCGCCTACGTTTTTAGCCTGTCTTTATAATATTTTGCACAGCTCTGGAAGCCCTTTTACGTATTCAATAAAAAATTAGTACATACCATCTTTACTCCACGAACGTGACATGATCTAGCAAATCTAGCTTTTCAAAACTCAATACACCGTGGGAGGCACTCTGACTGCACTCCGACACACACCCTACAGATAGCGAACCACGCAATACTGATATCGGTGTCCCAAGTCCCAACACCGTACCACTAGAGCTCAGTGTTGAGTGACTATTAAGTGTCCCAGTGTACGCGAACCATTAGAGAGGTTATCGACTTTTGGCTTCGACAATCAACTTAAGAGGCTTGATTAATACCCAGATACATATGCATATTGGGGAGATAATCAATTTGAAGATAACATAAGTACATTAATGAGGTTACATTTATTTATTTAATAAAAACGGTAACAATTATTATAAGCAATAATTATTAGCCTGAAACACTCATCAATATTGAAAAACTCTCCCGAGAAAAGATACATGCGCCGACGGGACTCGAACCCGCACCCCTCTGTTTGCCGGACAGGAGCTCTACCATTAAGCTACGGCGGGTTACCTCCTGCCCGCCAAATGATTCAATATATACCTAGTGTTTCATTCAACAATTATCGCTTATTATATTTTTTCCTCAGTTTTTCGTTTCAGGCTAATAATTATTGCTTATAATAATTGTTATCCTTTGTGCTATGCTTAAAAAATCTTGTCTTAAACATTAGTTTATCAATTTAAAAAAATAATTAATAAAAACGGCATTACGACAGAGGCATGCATTGCTCTTTGACCAAGGTCAAGCAAGGGAACTTTCCAGTGGCTGATTTGAAGTGGGTAATCAATAACAAAGCTAGTTTAAAGAGTTGTACATAGATATACAGATATACACCACAACTATTAGATAAGAGTCATATTTTACATTTCTTTTTGGTGCAAGTACAGCTTTTCTACCTTTCTGGACTGAAAGTTTTTGCAGTATGGCAAGTAACACTAAATTGTTAAACCTACAAATATTACAAAACAACCTCTTACCTGTATGACTCCATAGCCCTCTTTATGCCATGTGACCCATGCTGCCCATATGATCACGTTCAAGCCAGCCAGGCTGTACATGATCATGATGAGCCAGAAGGACCAGTTCCTCTGACTCCATTCCCTCACATAGGACGCCACCTTAGCCACTATGAGCAGCACCAGGCCTATTGGGATAACTCCCCACAGCACAAACCACAAGTAGGTTATTTTGGATTTTGATATGAATTCTATGTCTTGTTTGATTGATTTGAAGCCTGAAAGAATATTTTACAAATGTTAAAAAAATATTCTCATAACATCTTACTAACTTAAGTTTAGCAAACTTATTTTGTGGCAAAACCATTTTGATTCAAAACTTATTTTGTGGCAAAACCATTTTAATCCAAAACTTATTTTGTGGCAAAACCATTTTAATGCAAAATTAATTGAATACTAAGGGCCAGTTGTTTTGGAAAATTTCACGTATGAATTTCCTTCAAATCGTCATTCACCAAAAAATTGAGTTGTTTCAACTTCCGTCAAAAGAAATTTCAACTAAAATTTGAAGGAAATGAAGGATTTTTAAATTTAACAAACGTTATTTTGGAGTTGAAACAACCCATTTCGTAATTAAAATGATGGAAGACGTGATAACATGATAAATTTGAATTGAAAAATAATTTTTATTCAATTTTTTGAAACAACTGGTCCTTAGTCTGTTGATTTTGAATTAAAAATAGAATTCTCTCTTACCATAATCAAAGAGTTCATTAAATTTCTTATACAATAATTACAGAATAACGCCGTTCTTCCATGGAGCTACCTTCAAGCGACGCGATCGCCGCTCGTCTGTATTTTTTATACTATTATTAGTATTTGAAAACGCCACTAGGCGCTACACTAGCAAAACAGTATGACAGGTAGCAGTAACGTAGCTTGTAAGTAACTACGTGAACGATGGGTGTAATACTCTCCTTAACGTGCAACAAGGGTTGGGGTGTACCAAATTTGATTGGTTATCAATTCCACGATCAGCTCTGTTTTGAATAGTTGACTGTTAAATAACATAGGAAGTTCTGGGAAGGTAAAAGATATAACGGGTAGTTAGGAATCTAGGAGTGACAGAACTAAGAATCCACCCGTCCAACTGCAGTGCAAGACGACAAAGCAATGGGTAAGGAGAGGAATCTCATTCCTTGAACCCGAGCACCCCTGCTAAGTCACTAGCTTGCAACTTGGGGTGACCTATGACAAAAGTGTTGGTTATCTAATGAATGGTTTGGTGCGGTGGTACCCATAACCATTAGTACCTACATGGGTGATGTACTGTACCTGTCTCGCTTGGAAATCCTATATTGAGGCTATTGAGAGAAGTTGTGATATTATTAATATATCAAGGTTTGATCTAGAGCTAAAACAGACTGAAAATTCACCATTCGAGATTCAATTGTTGCAACTTCAATTTGGCGCTGAATGTCGAATGGATCATTAATCAAATGAGACGAAGTTTGAAACCCACCCACCTAATTCTTCTTGTTATGGTCCTGCAACAGATGTAACCTTTTTCTTCTGATATGTGAAAAATTTATGCAAAATAGGAAGAACATAGAATAGACCCATTAGTAGTGTGCCTTTAAGTTATAACATCAAATACAGACCGTATATGAAAAGCAGTCCTATTAATTCCAAAGACAAAGAAACCGTCAGGTACATTGGAATAATGTCAAAATCCAACAAAGTTATCAAGTCCAGGCCGAAGATGAAAATGAAGAGTGACATCATTCCGCCAAATACGGCCATCAGCCCCCCCAGGGTTGTCTTCTTGCATCGGCCCTCCGAGTTCAGGCAGCAGATTATTGGGTACAAAAGCATCAGCTAAAAGAATGATACATTACCTATTAGTACATACTTAGTTTGTAGCAAGTAGCAAGTGACAATGGTAAGAGGTAAGATCACCGAAATATTGGCACAATGTTAATTTGTACGTTGTAGAGCTCTGTCGCATTCTGTTATCTTCTTTTTTTTTGTTCTAATTTGATATTAATTTTGTGGGCATAAAACCATAGATTAAAGATGAATACTAGATATGCCATCTGGGCATATCTGATCTGGGTGTACCAAGATCCAAAAGTCTGACCATTCTTCTCTTAAATTTCATATGCAGAACTGTGTTTCATCATAATTGTGAAATCCAAATGGGATGGCGATTACAATGTCATGCAAGTCTAAGAGATAGAGAGCATGCGCTAAACAGGCTAGAACTAAAAGGTACTAAGTCAATGGTGAAATTTGTTTTCACATTCAAATCTACATGGAATTCATTTTAGTGAACTTTTTTAGCATTAAAAATACAAATAAAAATAATTAAACTCAAAATAATTAAAATCGTAGAAGTGCGCAACACCATTTACGGTTGCTTCGTTCCTTCTTCCTTCTCCATAATTGGTTCGCCTCGCGGTACATTTTGAACATATATTAGCAGCATATATCATCTTTTAATAATATTATTCCGTCACCAATATATTGTGAGTGGAAACCAAAAAAAGTCAAATGTATAAAGAAGTCTCTAGTATTTAGACATTAATCATGTTAACTGCAAATAGTTATTTCACCAAAAAGAAGAAAACTGATTCAACACTTACTGTGCTTGTGATGCCTGAGAACATTATAAGAGCGTACGAAACAGATGGCAGCGCGGTCTTAACCTCCCTGGCCACGGAGGAGTCATAGATCAGAACTAGTACCATGATCACGGAGGGCTCGCGGCCGTACACGGAGCCGCCCACTCCGTGCCACAGCAGAACGATGAACCAACCGAAGCACGTATTCCAGATTATTAGGAAGGTTGCAGCCCTGAAATTAGCAATAATATATTAGTATTTATTAGAAAAACTCTTTTTTTAACTTTTGAAGGATATTCCCATCAATGTAATATATCATTGAAGAAGAAGACAACAATAATAATCTAAATTAAAATATGAAAATGAACAACACACAGAAAAATAATAAAATGTAATGGTCGCAATTGGGACACGAACCCAGGTCTCACGTCTTACCGGGACGGCGCTCTACCGATTCAGCCATTGCGGTCTATTAAGAGACTGTCATATTTGTCAACTTCATATTTTAAAATTCATCCAAAAAGCGAGAGTTTGTCAAGAAAGCATAAATATACCAAAAAACAAGCATTGAAATCTGATAAACACATTAGAATTTATAAAAGCTGTTTCTAATTTACGGATTATTATCTTACCAAAAAATATTACTTTTGGAATAAAACGTCGCCGCAGTGGTGGTGATGTACCCGAAGCCGAGGTGTGTGGAGAAAAGCAGCTGCACGAAGGCAGAGTACCAGAAGCGCAGGTTGAGCAGCATCTTCCAGTCGGCCACGGCCCACAGCTTCCTGACGTCGCTCAGTTCGCCCAGGAACGCAGCTGAGAAGCAAAGAACCAGAGTCCCCCCGCCGAAGAAATACAAAGATCTTTGGAAAGACTGGGGTATCTTTATTAAACTGGAATTGGAAAAGAAAAAATAACAACTCTCTAAATTTATTTGAATAAAAAATGTTCGTTAATAAGTTCTCCTTCTTTTTCTCTGTTTTATTGATTCCATATCTAGAAAAATGTATGGGTTTCATACAAAGTTTTAAATAAACATCTGCATAAATTGTAGTTTTTCTTCCAGAAAGAAGGAAGTTGTAAGGCATAGAATCTAATTTTGGACGCAAATAATGCTGCATAAAAAGTTTTTATTTTGTTGTTAAGTTTTGTAAAATGTTATATTTACCATAAAGGGATGAGAAGCCAAAATGTGAACATAACGGCTGATATAATCCCGTACCAAATAGGCTCCTCGAAAACGGGCCTCAGAAATGTTTTGCTGAAATGGATAAACAAAATCTATAAGAAATCGAAGTCCCGAGCTTGATCATCTGCAAGATATCCATCATAGAACAAACCTAGGAATGATTGTCAAAAAAAAGAAAATCCATGTACGGTGGATAATAAGATTGTATTTATATTCTTATACAATATTGTAATATATGTACTTACTTTATGCATTTTTGCCCTGATGTGCCATTTAGGTGGTATCCATCCTAAAATTTAGGAAATGTTAATATTGTGATTGGATCAATAAATACAATTTTTTATAGCAAGATCTAAGGTATAGAAAAAGTTCGGGAAAGCAACTCCAGAAACTGGGACTGGGCTGGACACAGTTCTTCGAAACAAGCCCAGGGCAGAGACACCTCGTGGCGCCTTAGGACACGGAGAAGAAAATAATGATGAGGAAGATTGCATGTACTATGTTATAATGTAGGTCACTAACCAGATCCCTGTGTAACTCCGTGCACTCAATGAGCGGCACCGGCCCCTTGGCAGTCCAGATGAGCAGGGCACAGGTGATGCTCACATAGATCATGCAGTATACCGCCACCAGGAAGCTGGCTAGTAACTTCACGTAGCCGAGACCTGGGGAGAAATATGTAAACTTAAATATGTCACATTTGGTTTACATATTGATATATTAGACACTAATATTATATCAATATGCAGACCAAATATTTGATATGGCACATAATATTACGCGATGTTAATTGTGTAAAATGTGTCGTGTTATTGATAATTTTGTCAGATAATATGTCATGTGTGTCAAATTTTACAAATGTTTAAAATATGTGTAATATTCGAAATGTATCAAATATGTAAAATTTGTCAAATGTGTCAAATATGTTAAATTTGTCAAATATTTCAAATATGTCAAATATGTCGAATGTGTCAATAATTTAGTAGTTAATACCATCACTGCTATAAACATTACTTGGAAATAAAATAATCCGAGATCTGCACATTAGTAGTAAACATAAATAGAATGTGAAGTTTTTATAAGGCAATAAAATCATCGCTTCGCAATAATGGTTCGCTTTCGCATGAAAGATATTCGCATAAGAAATAACAGCAGAGATCATACGCGTAAATATAAAACAGATATGTATTGAGATTCATGAAGATTATCTGCAAATTGTTATCAGCTTGCCAACTTACATTCGTACTCTCAGGTTGTGTCCCAGAAATCTATTTCTATATAGAGTGCCAGTGGCGAACGGGCGGCGTGGATTTGTTTTTATACAAATCTTGATTGATGAAATTTTGCAGATTTGACTCTCAAAGCAAGAGGAAGGAGACTGTCTACATTTGATTTATAAAAACCACCCCTATCCCACCTCTTAAAATGGAAGTGTTCCCACACAAAAACAGCGAGTACGTAATAATAAATACCCTGCACTGTTCAGTAATTCATTTTATAGTGTAACATAATTATTTCTTTTGCATCAAATACAAATGGATTGAAGACCTTACTTTTATTTTTCTTCAATAAATATGTATTATTTTTGTTATCACGCTGTTAAATGTTCCAAATAATGGGAGCATTTGTTAAAAAGTGTCACCTTTGAGAAATGGCACCGCTCTCCAGATCTTGATGGCGCCTTGCTCGCTGAAGCGACTGAGGCCCAGCTTGAGGAAGGCGAGTGGCACGCCGGCTGCCAGCGCCAGCGCGGTGACCGCCAGCAGGAAGGGTACCGCACCAGCCGCGCCGTGGGCCGCAGCCTCGCGCGGCAGTCGCAAAGTGTTTGCGGCCCCTGCGGCCAGGGCTACGCTGCACAGCGCCCCACGCCATCCGGAACACCAGCCGCCGGTGTGCTCTCCCTAAAAAAAAACATATTAGGAATCAGATCGTGTTTCATTCTATCTTTCACTCGAAACTTGGTTTGCTGGCATTTATTAATTCAATTAACGTGGTGTATTACAAAATAATGTCACACCCATCATTCAAAATAATGTCACACCCCAAAGTATTTGCTTCTTTCGAATAAAAAAGTGTTATGTTATTCTTTTGACGATAATGAAATTATATTGACTGTTTGAGAAAATGATTCAATGACACCGATAATATTAATCGGCGATGCTTTCTGAATTAACAATGATATTTTATTATTATTGAACGTAATAAACCTACTTTCGGGTAATTAAAGAATAGGTCGATATAATTACCGTTCGTTTTTTGCAAGAACAGTTATGGTTTAAATAAATTGAAAAAGCCCGGAGATTACACATAAATAAATTAACCAGTTTTCTCAACCCAAGAGATGCTAAGTGTACCTAGGCATATTTTTAAATTTTTGCACAAATTATGTCTCTTAGGTAAACGTAGGTCCATTTCGATTACCTTTAAATAGATTTCCAGTCTAGTTTTAAGACATGTGAACATTCTATATTAGGTAATCCTTTCTACAGGATATCTGTTTTTACACACTTTTTCTTATTAAATCCACAAAGGAAGCCATAAAGCAAATAATTTTCCTCAGGGCCTATTTCATCTTTGGGGATGTGTGTAGGGTCCTTTTCAGGAAAGGAAGGAGTGTGAACCTGGTACCTTTTACAATATCAAGTAATAGAATTTGAAAACGATACAATTGTTCAGAAACCCGGTACAAATAAAAAATGGCCCTTCCGATTCCGAGGTTTTCGTGAGACACATATCAGAAGATTCAGAATAAACGGACTATACATGGTTATTATTGCATCCTATTTCTTTCTTCAATTCCCATTTCAAAGTTAATAAAGATTTTTTTTTCTCTTTAAATAAAATAGCTTATATATAATATATGGTTAATATAAAAATATGTATAATAAATAAATAAACTACCCTCACTTTTCTATGGTTGTGTCACCTACAGGTGACACTAGGAAATGTGCAGTTAAGACTCTGAAGACACACAGCATTTTTATTGTTCTTACGTAGGAATAAAATATCAGTTTTATAATAATATTTATTCATATAAAGTTTTATAATAATATTTATTTGTATACAAAACAGAACACGAGAATAAATTTGACAAATGGCGTGTAGCTAGTGTTGCCAGAAAAAAATACGAATAGAGTTACTACTACGCCTTTGCTATTTGAATTTTAAAATAAAATTTCGATATGGTAGAAAAATAAATACTAAACTTCTGTTACCTACAGGTGACACTGGAAATTGAAGAGTCAAATGTACTAACGTAGGTATTTAGCAACTAAGAATCCAATAATTTCGAGAAAATAGTTAATACTATGAGCTACGCGCTATTACACAACATTTTTAAAATTTTATTATTGCATTTAAATTATGTTAATCAATTCAGTTATTTCACATTTCAAGATTTATACTTAAGAAAGAAATCCCAACATGATTTATTAGGATTTATTATTTTCTTCCATTAGAAATATAAATTCTAAAATGTACAATAATTGGATTGTGAAACATAATTTCAAAAACACTCCCCATGAATACCCTATCCCAAATCACAGAATCCCAAAATGACATAGGTCACGAGACAAATTATTTCCCCCATGGTCTGCTGTGTGGATTCAATAAAACATTAGAATCCCGTCAAATGTACTTACATAATTATCATTTTAATATATATTTCTATCCATTTATTCCATTTCCATTTCATTTTAATATAATATCATTTTAATAAATACTACTTTTCCTATGATCTGGAAGATCACCCTCTTTATATGACTAATTCACACTTCCAATTACCTTCCTTTTATTGAACTTAAAATGTAATTTACTTATTTCTTTAAACTTCGCAAAATGTCTTTGTGGCGTCATTGTAATTTACCTTTATTTAACGTTTGTATACAATTTATGTACCTCTACGTTTGTCTCGACATAGGTATATCCTTAGTGAGACAGGCATTGAAAAAAATACGAGTGTGTAGACCACACGACTGAAGTAAATGATTCTATAATAAACTAATCTAATTTTCTTTTTGGCATCGAATAAAACAATTCCAATCATCAGTGTATAAGAATCTGTCTTGAAGATTCGTTTGGATTGTTACCAATCATCATGACAAATCAGTCGTTTCAATGCACTGACTTCGCACACTCTAAACGAAAATTTGATTAATTTTATTATGGGAATTACGCTTAGAATAAGATTGTTGATTTAATTCTTACAAAGTTTAAAATAAATGCCAGCACCCATTCCAAACGTCATTAATATGGACTTTAACACTGTTTTTTCGATTAGATTGTAAGGAATGAACCTCAAAATTAATTTTAATTTATTATCGTTCGCCTCCGTAACGTTCGGTACGCCCGATATTACGCCTCTCGTAACGCTGTAATTTCCGTAACGCATTCGCCAGTTTACCTCTCAAGTCAAGCGTGCGTAAAGAAGTATTTACTTGAAAAAAATCATATGTAATTATACTATATAGATTAAATAATAAAAAAAGTTATCTCAACTAGTCTATCTGTATAAATCTAATCGATTCAAATTATTCGTAAAAATGTATGCAAATGAAATATAATTTAAACTATTTATCAAATAATATCTAAATCCAACTTAAAACCCACCAAACAAACAGCTCTTTTTATTTAGGCTGAAACAGTTATTAATGTTTAAATGATTTCTAAAAAGCGTTAATTCATACAATTTAAAAAAAAAATAATGTGATTCTCCAGTTTTTGAAACCGAGACCTAACATATTTGATCATTTACTGATTTATTAAAAATTCCGTTTTTGAAAAAAACATCTCTTCAAAGGCGCTGTAAAAATAAATATATAATAAAAATAATAAAACTGGCTCACTACTAAGATTTATAATTATAACTAGTGACTTACATATAATTACTTACTTACATATATAGCTAGTGACTTAGATTCTAAAGCACACCTATTACAAGAAACCACAATATACAAAATAGATACAGAATAATAACTTATTATATAATAACAATACAAAGGCATATGAAAAATAGATACAGAGGAATAACTTTTAAGTAACTACAATTCAAAGGCCTAAAGTATACAGACAGACAGTTTTAACACAGGCAAATAACTCATATTTATATTTATACATAAGATAAGATTACAAACAATATCAATATAAACAAGCTTGATCTATTAATCATTTTTTAATTTTGTTTTTTTAATTCAGTGGTGCAATTTGATTGGTCTTTTATGTGCATTGGAATCTTAGTAAATATGGTAGGCACAAGATAATTTTATATGACATACCCTCATTTTTACTAAATCTTGTGCCATATGTATGATCTACTTTTTCTTTGTAGATTGAATCAGACGTTAGGTTTTGGCATACAATTTTAAACCATAATATCCCTCGAACAGGTAATATATTAACTGACTCATATAATAATTTTGTATCTCTTCTTTGTGCATAAATACGTTTGCTTACCAAAAGTTTAGTCATGGAATTTTGGATTGATTGAATGTAACCTATATATGTCTTGAATGAGTTTCCCCAAGAATTTTAGTCGATATTGATAAAAGTTGAAGAAAACATTAATATTATTGTGAATTATTATGTTATCCAATTATGTTACAAGAAGATGTAATAAATGTAAGTACCTTTGTTAGTTGTAAATCTGTAACATTAAGTCTCAGTTGTAAATATTTATGTCATTAAGTCACAATTTTAAGTCAGTGGTTATAATTCTTAGTCGTAGATATAATATAATTATTGTTAAATTGACCTGCTGACAAACTGCTTTGGCAGTTTACCGGGTGTTTAAAACAAACAATAAAAAATAAAAAGAACAATAATTTTTAATTGAAAAATTTGTCGCATACCGGTTTTGCTGATACCCAAGTTTCAAAGTTGATTTGGTAAATATTGGATATAGATGGAAACGGTTAATATGCACTTTTAAAAAAAAAACTTTAATTCACCTTAATTACATTAAAATACAACTATTTGCATTGGGAGCAGTGGAAAATATTTCATTTTAAATTTAAATTACGTAAAATTAAAATTAGCTTTCGTTCTGTGAAATGTGACCGACATTTTCAAATTTTTTTGTTAAATGTTATTTTGTTATGTTGGTATTCTTGATATTATACGAAAAATAACGAGCGGCTAGATTTTTTTTTAATGTTTTTTTTTTAATCCCTATAGATTGAAGCTAAAGTGATACATTGGTCAGAACGGATATTTTATGTAAACTTAAAAATAAATAAAAGTGAAGGTAAGCGTTAGGTCTCTGGTGTCAATGTACCTGTGCAACAATCTTGCCCCTTTTCAGACAATGTACTTGCCCATAATTGCCACTATATTGAACATTCTATTTCGGAATTTACACAAATGTGAACATGCGATAGTTTACTTCTGAGCCATAGAACATAATACACAAATAATTATTATTATACACACGGTGTTAAATGACGCATTTGAATTACTTTAACCATTCCTGACATTTGAAGTAAAAAATGAAAATGAAATTTTGGTCCAGGGGACTTTTTTTTAGTGTCTTTTTTTCAATTTTTTTAAAATCAAACGAAAAAAAACTTCTAAATGTCATCTACCATACCTGTCAAATACCTATTGTTTGTATGTTTTAAGTTGTTAAAAAGCATCAGAAATGTCACCGGAGACCGAAATTTTATTTATGTTTTTTACTCCAAATAATATCAGGATTTCTGGTTAAAACTGAGAATAAAAAAAACATATTTTTGAATATTAGGCAGTTACCTACTTCACATCCGAAATTATATTGTTTATTTACTAGCTCAGATCCATGAAAAATCACGGGATAGTCTGAATTCTCAACAAATCAGTTCCAATTTTGAAAATAATGGTAAAATAACTTTCTGCTAAAATATTATATTAAGTAGACCAGTACCTACTTTATTGCTGTCCTTAATTCTTCACACAATCAGTTCCAGTTTTAAAACGACACTTAAAATCAAAGAAAATTTGAGTTCACTGAACCAGATTTTTCGCAGGGCTAACTCACGCAAAGACAACCCATATTAGTATTTTTTATTAATATTTACAAGGTGGTTTAGCTATATTACTTGAAAATGCAAAGAAAATGTTTAAGAAATTAATATCCTATCAGCTTACCCATTCGTTGTTTTCATTTTCGGCGCAATTCCAAAACGTCATATATTTAAATTGATGCGTCAACTCCTTCAGTCTACTCTTGATCCAGAGAGCGTGTCTTGTAGTGGAATCCCGGAGAGCTTGCATAGCACAACCTTTTGTCACAAATCACATCAGCAGTAATATAGCGCGAGTCTTCCACCGACCCATCGACATCGTGACCACCGGCAATTACCGCGACTTATTGACGAATGCCGATCACCCGCAAACGACCACAACACCCCAACACACTGACCAATGACAACTTACCACTGAATATCACAACTTGACCAAAGTCTCCACTTATATTGTGACTTAAGTGTCTAATAGTTAAGTACTAAACTTCAGTTTGTAGTAATATTTTGTTTTCTGACCGGTTGCAAGTTAGATGGAGAACAATGAACGAACGCATACATTTAGCTACTAAGAGTCGAGTTGTTTCAATCATGTGCCACCGCACAGTTAGACCATATTGTTTCACGCATGCTTGTTCTGCCGTCTTCGGCGCTATAATCACGAAAACATTTTAATTGGCCTATCACAACTCGTAGCTACCGTGATTTGTGCACATGGTCTTAAATTATTCGTTTTTTACCGTACATTAAATTGTTTGCAAAAAATGTTAATCAACAACAACAATAGTTGAAGAATACGTACGTTATAATTATTTCATTGATAACAATATTCCGATTTTTTGAGAAAACTGAAGAAATTTTCCAAGAACCTGGTTGGAAGGAATCACTGGTTAAAGTAACTCAAGTAAGTCCCTTAACACCCTGTGAGAATACGAAGAATTTACTATTTTATGCAAGTTTTAATAAAAGAAATAGAATTTTGTAGTGTATCATTGGCACTAGAAAATCTAAAAATTCTTTTCGGATATCAGAAGGTTCATTTAGAAATCGGAAGATAACACAGTTTTGAAAAAAAAACCGCAAAAATTACATATGTTGTAATCAACATTAGTAATAATGTAGTATTCTTATTCTGTAGTAATCAATATGTAGTACTTTTTTAATTTGACCAATCTAGTTTATTTCTGAATGGCGGTCTTTCTCAGAGGAAATTATTATTATTATTTTTTATATATTAACTCCATACAGGAGGCCCTGAGGAATATAATTTCCCTCGGGGCCTATGTCATCTTTGAAGATGCTGCGTGGAGGGTCTTTTTGAGGAGAGGAAGGAGTGAGTGAGAAGGGTCTTGAAGAGACCCATGTTGTAGGAAGGAGGAAACACAGAGGCCGGCAAATCGTTCCACAGCCGAGCTGTTGAACTCAAGAACGAGTCGTAAAAACGACCAGTTCTCATGTGACAAATGTCAACCGTGTACATATCTTGGGGGAGCGTTTGGCGTGTTTCCCGACTATGCACCGGTGCCGAGGAGATCAATGACGATAGTTCCTCGGAGCATCTTCCATTAAAATAGCGGTAGAACAAGGATAGCATTCCCACCCGACGACTGTGCTCTAAAGATTGCAATCCGTTTGTTAAGATGGGAGAATCTATCAAACGGACCGCCCGTTTCTGCACAGAGTCGAGGGTGTTTTTCAGATACTTTGGGGCTCCAGACCAGAGGTGGCTGCCAAATTCGAGCACGGGACGCACTTGCGATTTGCACAGGGTTAGCAGTTGTGTACTATTAAAGTATCTGCGGGCCCTGTACGCCCAGTTTCTGAGAGGCTAACTTAACTCTGGCCTCGTTGGAGTAACACCGAGCATATCAATAGAGGACCAGTTCGGAAGAATGCTAACGTTGAAGGAGACTAGAAAATACTGTGAGTAACTACGAAACTAACACACGGCTAGAAGATATTTGATTAAATTGTATTGGAGTTTTAGATGCTCATTAAATTAAATTAAATTCAGTTCACTGAAAAGTGCCATTCATATAATATTACTTTTTATATTAAGTAGAAAAGCTAGTATTTTTTTCAATGGAATTTTTGCCATACAACGCAGACAACATAATAAATAACTTTACGTGGTGTGAATATGAATAAATAGATAGGTAACTATAATAATAACAATAATTAGATGCTTCGTTTCTTTCCCATAATTCGTGGTTAGGTGTGTATATACATACTTATAAAAGCAAGCATCTAAAACTCCAATGTTTTAAGGAATGTTTTTAACCTTTAATTGCACTTATAACATTCCTTCTTCATAAAACTTTCACAAATGGTATTATGCTCTAGTTTTTTATTGCGTTTAAGAAGTTACTCTTTTTTAAATAACTACATTTTCATATTTTCATTTAGACTTTTATAAAAAGTCAACAGGTGTTCCATAAAAATAAAATCGGATATATTTATCCGAGACACTATCTAGGTAACAAATACATTCTTTGAATACTTGTTTCTTAGCTGCCAATAATATGAAAAAGTAAAAAAAAAACATTAGTCGAAGATAATATTGTTAATTCTCAAAATTTGAAATATGAAGTTGACAATTACGACAGTCTCATATAAGATCGCAGTAGCCCAATTGGTAGAGGTGTATGTCCCGGTAAAACGTAAGGTTCTGGGTTCGAGTCCCAGTTGCGACCGTTATCTTTTATTATTTTTCTGTGTCTTGTTTATTTTCATATTTAAAAAAATTAGATTATTATTGTTATCTTCTTCTTCAATGATACCTACATTTTCATTTGATTCTTAAATCTCCACTGTACACATAGAAATACAATAAAATCAATTTAATACCCAAGCACACTTTGCCTTTGTGGGATACTTTTGTTCATACATTTAGTATGTTAAGTTTTTTATTTACTTTTCATTTCTTTTATGTACATAATGTATTGTATCAAAAAATTTCAGTAAATAAAAAAAAGTTAAAATCGATAATCTTTCAAACATATCAATCTTTCCTAACCGAGCCCTCCTTCTGAAGTGGGGGCCCTCGAAAATTTGTTGGTATATTTCTTTCCTATTGTTGTGTCTTCAATGTGTATAATTTTAGCACCTAGCTGGGACCCCCTGCGAAATGGGGGCTCTAGACCCGGGCCTCTACTGGAAGTCTTTTAATTTAAATTTAATCTCCCAGTCGTGTATGTTAGTATCTCAAAAAATTGTATCTAAACCATCAATGTTATGCAATAATGTGCCCTAGAGAAATGCACTTTAGAGACCATTTTAGCGTAACAAGTATCAGATGGAACCTCTCGAGCTGAGATATCAAATTTGGAACGTTTATTAATTGCTATAGATTAATGAATTCTAGAAGGGATCCTTTGGGATAACAAGGTTACATCTCACACATCAGTGTCATGCGATAATGAGCTGTATAAAAATGTACTTTAGGGCCTGTTATCACACAAGATTGCTGTGTCCGGAGGTTTATTGCTATCCATTTGGACAATTTTCAACAATTTTCAGTATTTCCCTGATAAAAGACCACCATTCAGAATCGAAAAGTTACTTGAAATGGCTCCAGCAGTTTTTTAATTATCACATATGAATATCCAGGTAGGACTACCAAACCTTTCTCCTTCCCATATCCTTCTGTCCCCACTACCTTCAGCCTCACAAACTGGACAGTCGTAACTCTTTTGTTGCACATAAAATTGAGAAGTAAAAAAGAAAGACATTATGCAGGTGGGGACAGGATAACATTTATTTTTAGTTTTTTGTATTTCTTGGGCATTAACTGTGTAACAATTTCTAGACATTTTGTTTTGAAGAGTTTTAATTTTCAATGTACTATCGTTACTTAAATTTTAATTTTTATGCAATTTTATTTTATTTTTTTATTTTTTTATTTATTTTTTATTTTTTTTTAGCCCTGAAGTAATGCTTCCGAGAGTTCAATTATTCTACCTGACAATACCCATTGATCAGCGGCTTAGAATTAAAGTATTAAAATGCTTGCAACTGTACAGGGAGGTCCCGACGAGAAAGATCGATTATTCCCCGTATCAATTTTTTTAAACTAAAAATTTAATATCGTAATGTATCATTCAAAACTTGCTTTAATATATACCTAAATACCTACATTCTATTAAGCAATAAATATGCTCAAAACGCATGATGATAAATTATTAAATATCGTGTACCTCTTGTAAGTTTTTTTTGATCATAAGTATTTATGATTTTTAAATAATGTCACAAAATAAGTGTGTAAAAAAAATTGAATTATTTCAGTTTGTAAGAACAAATATAAATAGAAAAACTGAGGTATTTTCACCACAAAACACGTTCTCGGTATTATTTTAATGATTTTAATTGAACCAAAATTAAATTTCTGAAAAGTGTCTTTACTAGATAATGTATGGATTAATTTTACTGTATGATTATATGATTTAAAATTTGTATCGTATAATATAATGTTTCGTTTGAAAATTGAACAAATCTGCCAACGACCAACGGTTTAACCTTAGTATATTAAAAAAAACTTAATTTTTCAAAATTTAAAAAGTGCGTTTACCAGATAAAATAACAATCTTTCAAAATACAATTTATTTTTTTGTGTAAAAAAGAGTCAATACGTCTAGAATTTGATTTAAAAAGGACGAATTTCCGGTATTGTCTAGTTACCCTCATAATAAAGATTGTTTGTGTGCAATAAATGAGTACTAGGTGGGAAGTTGTTAGTAGCATGATTGTATTGGTTGGCAATGATGATTAAAGTCGTTCACAGCCGGTGAAGGTGGCAGAAAGCTAAAGATTGGCATGCGGCGCGTGCTGACTGCCTTCTCAAAGTCATGGACGTGGAAATTTTAATTCTTCACATGTGAAGCAGTGACGTACCAAATCGTAAGTAATTCACAATACCGAATACATTTTTTTATAATTTTTGAAGTAAATACTTATTTACGCACGCTTGACTTGAGGGGTAAACTGGCGAATGTGTAACGAAAAGTGAAATACGTTGCGAGGCGAACATTGTAGAAGCAAGAGAGAGCAGTGCGCGCGCACATGTTCTTTCTCTCTTCCTCTCATAACCAGTGCATGAAATATTTCAGTCAGTATTTTGAAATACCAGTGACGCGCCAAACGCTGTGGGGAGCAGACGTCGATGCGCACCGCTTGATCGGGCTAGGCGAATGATAAAAAAATTAAATAAATATTTGTAGAAAATTAATATATGTAGGTATATATTTTATACATATAATATATATATATATATATATATATCTATATACCACACGACTAAAGCACACTCTATTTTTATTGTATTTTTTTTACTGATCAGACTCGTTCTTTATTTGTATGGATATTATTGAGATGCCAACATATTTACTGTATGAAAAAATATTGAAGTCACCGGAAATGAAAAATTATACATTTAAGGTGAATTATCAGAAGATTTCATAATCTACTATTTCGTATATGGCGGGCGTATAATTATTTTACTTATAAACGCTTTTTACAAGTTATGCTTTGAAATATAGAAAAAATAATTCTTTGGACACATACACAAACAATATGAATATGAATAAATAGTTTTGTCAATTCAAAAACTCAAATCTTTCAAGAAAGGCTAACAAATAGAATATTGCATCGGTGATTCAAACAAATTTATTTTTTCATAATATTTTAAAGCAAAACTTGTAAAAGGCGTTTATAAGTAAAAAAAATATACGCGCGCCATCTATGAAAGAGTGAAATATGAATTCTTTTGACAATAACCTTAAATAGCAATATCATTTAGATTACTATGTGCGTCATTTTTCGTTTTCAATTCAGGACATGCTGAATTTATCATTTCATGACAGTTGATACAATATGCATATATGCAGTCAGTTTAGGGAAATACGGTATGCCTACTACACACAGCGTAACTAAATGACCCCGGAGGGGATGTGCATAGAGGATGTACTGCCGAATAACAAAAGAATAAAACATATTTTCATTCAAATATATCAAGGATAAAACTATTTATCTTTATTATGTATAATTTTGGAGCATTAAGGTAGATTCAGACTGGGTCGACGTCAGTGGCCATTTTCTATGAAAATGGCCACTGACATCGCACGTCGCGATACGTGTGGCCAATGTGATTCTAAAACATAAAATTTCATTGAAAATCTATGGTTATATATCTAAGTAGCCCAGATATTGTTAGGCGTAGCGATGCGTACGTACGTCGACCCAGTCTGAATCTACCATTAGTCATCCAGGAGTTCTTTGGTATTCCTCTGGATGACTGTCGATGAAGCACCATAGACATTGCCTGCTTCACCGTGGTATACGCTGGTATATACGGTATATAGACAAATGGTTTTTCCTTGATGCATTTGAATGAAAAGACGTTTTATACTTTTGTTATTCAGCGGTTCATCCTCTTTGGACACCCCTCGGGGACACTTAAATTATATGACGGCCGGCGTAATCCAGCGGTAGAGCGTTAGACTCCCATTCCGATGGCCGCGGGTTCGAACCCGGCGTGCGCAAATAAATTTTATTTAATTGATTTGTCTTATTTCACAATTAATTATTTAAAATAATGTATAGCATATTTGCGGCACGTTCCAGAGTGGAAGATACTCTTAGTATCGCCCTGGTGTAAGACTATCTTTCAGAATTGAAACGTTGCTTGAAATGGCTTTAGCCGTGTTTAGTGACTAGATCTGAATAGCCAGGTACTTCCCTACCTTCCTCTCCCTTGTCTCCTTCCCTTCCCCACTTACCTTTAGCCTCATAACATACCCCAATTGGGGATGCCATAGTCTCACTGGCTCCAGACGGGAGCAGTTGAGACTCTTGTGAGGTATTCACTATAAAAAAAATAAAATATTATATTATATTTTGTAAGTAGGTAAACCGTATTTTTTCTAATGTACTGTATTATCCCTTGTGTATTGTAAGTGTCAATGGGCTAAAAGTCTGGGGATCAACCAACTCGACTTATTTTACGTCATTTTTGTCCATCTCATATTTCAAATTAAGAATTAACGATATTATTTTCAACTTATTTTTGATCGACAAAAATAAATGGCGGCATTTGTGAAGTTGTTAATCGTCGTGTCTCGGGAAGACAAGAGATCGTGGATTCGATTCCCAGTTGCGACCGTTACCTTTTCATGTTTCAGTGTCTTGTTCTGTGTCATGTTTTGTTTAGATTTATCAGTATTATCTTCTTCAATGAGTAATTATTTAATGTAATTGTTTGGTTAGCTACTGTTTGTCCGTTCATTGCACGCCAATGGCGGCACGCTCCGCCGCGCCTTCCCGGGCTCACATAAGCATGAATGCTGAATCCGAGCTGCACGTTCAGTTGTTCAACTTATTAATGCTCGTATAACGGTGGGCACTTCATAAGGAACCAGCGAGCGGTGGCCACTTCCGATCCGCCGACCCAATTGTCAGTTCCTGCTCACTCCGCCGGCTGAGTTCACGGTTAATGATGTTATTAAATAATAATTACATAAGTAGTAGGCACTGCAGGTATCCAAATATGGTAAGTGTTAACGGGATTTGTTTAAGCACTTGCAGGACCGTTTTAATAACTTATACATGTTTTTTTTTAACCTTAGTTCGACACGGAAGGCAAAATAATTTTCTTCGGGACTACGTCAACTTTTTGGATGAGCTGTAAGGAATGTCTTTTTAGAAAACGAAGGAGGGGAGGTCTGTGTTTGTAGCAGTGACTGACGTATTAATAATAAATAATAATAATTATTAATAATAATTAAAATAAAAATGCAAAAATCAGTCATTTTAAATACATGTAGAATTACGAAAGAATTTTTAAATATTTATATTGAGGGATCAGTAGGATTTATCGGTCAAATTAGGAATTCCACAGAGCCGAACCCTCTGATATGAAAATATCTGGAGACGGTGAATTATATTCCCATTTAATAGTTTGGTAGATTAACGTGTTGTTCTTGTATTGTTTTGTATTAATTATACTTATATAATACACTTGCATAACGTGGATTTACTAGATGATCATTTATATGGAAAAGTGTATGAAAGGGTTTAGTTTTTCCTATGGGAAAAACTAAACCCGTTCCTGTATATCTGGTGAAAAAAAAAAATTATACGTTGTTGTTTCAACAAACTGATTATATAAAATGAAATATAAAAATTAATTTAGAATTTATTAACAGTTCATTTTGTACATTAAAATAATATTTTGATAATTTTAAAATATTTTTTTTAATGTACCAAATGTAACGTTAATAAATTCTAAATTAATTTTTATATTTTATTTTATATAAAATTCTTTTATAATACTTATTTATTTCTTTTGTTATTTTATTCATGTTATTATCCTGACGACGAAACCATCGGTTTTGAAACACGTAGATATTATATCATGTGATTATAGTTTATACAAAGTAATTTGTTTCAATTAATTAAAATGATGTCACCAACTAATTTTGCAAAGATTGAAGAAATTATATATATATATATATATATATGTATATATAAATATATGTTTTAAATGTTATAATTTAGAAAATGTACAGGACCATACTTATCTGGTAGTTTACTTGAGATTAACACTGTTTATTTATGTTACTAGAGAGTCTTTCTGGAGGTTGGCAGACGCATCCACCGCCAAGGAAGAACCTCACTCCGTGAACCCAGAAGCCCCATCTAAGTCACCCAGTGTAGCGGATCACATATGGCACTGGTGTTGATACCTCACAGGAGTCCCAACTTATCCCGACTTTCTGAAGTCAGTGGTACTATAGCATTCCCAATTGGAGTAGGTATTTTCTGAGGCTGACGGAGTGGGGAGAGGAAATATACGAGAAATTGGAAAGTTGGGATGTACCAGGCTATTCAGAGCTGGTCACCAAACACGACTCACGCCATTTCAAGCAACGTTTCGATTCTGAAATGTGGTCTTTCACCAGGGCGATGCTAGAAGTATCTAGGCCAACTGGGAATGTGTATATTATTATTATTAATAATTATAATAATTATTGGTACGAATCATAAAAATACATCAAATCATCAATTTATTAAATATCACCAACATACCCTAGAAATGGCCATCGACATAATAATTAATTTTTATTTTATCGAACCATAATTTTGAGTAATGTTTGTGTTTGGAAATACATATTAAGATGAAACCCGGTGGTGACAAATTTGAATAACAGATTTTACTAAATTGTTGCTGTCACTGTTGCTCTTACTTACTCCAACCCTGTTTGTTATCCCCACTTTTCTCCTCCAAAAGTGGACTGATTTTTTTTTTTTTTTCCAACTACATAAAAAAAACTATTTTATGTCTGTACGTTTTGCTTTTTAAAAAAAAAAACATTGTCTAGTTTGTATACTGAACGTCTTTTGACGCGTTAAACCAGTCAATTTTATTGATTTTTAGAAGGTCATAACTTCTATAAAAAGTAACTTATAAAAAAAAAACAAAAAGTACCGACACGCTAGTAGTTGATATCTATTTTATGTAAAAACAATATTATCTCTAGGGTTAAAATTCAGAGAGATAAATGGGGAATACGTTTGAATGGAAAGATCACCGCCGGGCATCCTCTTAACTTAGAATACAGATAGGTAAGTAGGTAATATAAAACAAGAAGGTATTAAAAAATTATTGTATTTATTTAGTCATTTATACAAAATTCGATATATCGTGCTTTATTAACAATTATATGCATACAAATACGGAGGTGCGTATTAAATGCAAAAACGTGAACAAAAACTTAAACATTGTGCGTCTATTCTTAATACATTTAAAATTACTTATCATTCAAGATTGGTTTTCACGAAACATCATAGTTAGAATCTATATTCAGTCAAAGGATTCCAAATGGTATTTAGTAACATTATTAATTGGTCTAAATTTCGTCAAAACCGTTAAAAACAAGTTTAATAAAGCACAGTTGTTAATAACCTATTTCAATAGTGGATTGTTTACAATAAACGTGATAACGCACTTTTCCTTAACATTAAATAACTAATATAAGTTTATCACAATTACAAATTATATAAGTACATGGTTTAGTTGGGCAGATAGGCATTATAGCAATTATTGTATCACATGGAATGTCTTAAGTAATCGCTTGTTCTTTAATTATTGTTAACCTTCAAGACCCGAGTGAATTTTTCGTACAAAATTCGTGTATACTTTATTGAAAAGAAGAAGAAAACAATAATAATCTAAATTAAAATATGAAAATTTACAAGACACAGAAAAATAATAAAAGATAACGGTCGCAACTGGGACTCGAACGCAGATCTCTCGTCTTAACGGGATGTGCGTTCTATTAATTCAGCCATTGCCCCTCAAAGTCATATTTCAAAATTCTGAATTAACAATATTATCTTCGAATAATGTTTTTTTTCTTATATGTATTCATCAGACAACTTGAATATCTATCAAATGAAACAAATCCTTAGTTTTAAATCACTTTATTTTGATTTATATTGTCGACCGGTTTCGGTTGGACTCAACCTTCATCAGGACAATAATATATAAACTGAATACAATAATATATATGTTTATATATTATTGTCCTGATGAAGGTTGAGTCCAAGCAAAACCGGTCGACCAATATAAATCAAAATAAAGTGGTTTAAAACTAAGCATTTGTTTCATTTGGTATAATGTCAAGAGACAAAGTGTTTACTTTCTTCGATACTTGAATATGAACCATTAAAACTATTAAGGACATGCACATAAGCACATAAGCACATAAGTAGATTCCTTAACACAAGCTACCTATTGTTGCGAAGTTCAGGCACAAATATTCAATGTTTTACGAAATTTTTTTATAAGATTGATACTTTTTTCTGGGCTTTTAAAAATACGTTTGAAAATGTTCATATTTCAAAGCCAAAAACACACAATTTTACTTTATTTCGTAGTGCATTGCTTTAACTGATGTTTTCTAAAGATACTATAAAATTTGAAAAAAACATCGTAAAGATACAATTTATGGTATTAAAATAAATTTGGGTCTCGAAGGGATAACTTCAAACTTATTTTTAACATAATATGCAGATAACAACACATGTTTTTGCGCCATAGGGACGAAAATAGCGCTATAGAAATCATCCAAGTTTGTTTTTATTAAAACAAAAATGATTATAACATCATCTAGACAGTTTTTTACAACAGTCAGTAGAATTATTTATTTAGATTTACTTGGCAAGATTTTGGTCTGCTATAAATAGCTCTATGTTACAAGTAGATAATCTCACATGAGTAATATACATTGCATTACAAAATACAATATCGTGGGTAACAAGTAGTAATTTTAGGCTAACTTAAAATCTACATATACTAACGAATTAATAATTAGGTTATGAGGTCGATATCGTAGGGTTAAGTATGTTTTTAGAGGAAGATTGTGGAAGTAGCTTACAACAAAATAATTTCCGATTGGTTGTTCTATGGAATGTGAAGATGTTAAGTTAATTAAGTAAACTAAGAGAATTAAAGTATCATGGAAAATGATATGGATTATTGATTTGATAATAATAATGATTTCAAAGTATACATATATTATTTCATCGATGTCAACTGTTTGAAGAGCCGCCACTAGCAAGGTTGAAAACTTTGTATTGCTCCGCTAGGTAGGACATGTACTCTTAGCAATAATGGAAAACAAGCAACTACTTTAGAGGTTTATCTAGAATCAATCTGCAAGAGGGAGTGCTGGGTTGGGAAGCTGGACGATAGGGAGGACAACATTAACGCCTTAGGCACACGGAACTGGAGGAAACAGCAGGAGATCGGTATGAGTGGATGGGTTTTCTGGAGGTACACAATACCCTTTAAGGATTTCAAAAACACACAGCAGTGTTAACTGCTCTAAGTGAGTCGAACAATGACATCTCCGATTAGGTTATGTTGTGAGGCTAAAAATGGTGGGAATAAGGTTAAGGTTCAGACGACATCCCAACGTTAGGAACAAAGAATAGAAGGGTACCTCATAGCAGTAGAACGACAGAAATGGAGAGGATGTTTCAGGAGGCGAATATGACTCTTTTCAAGGGTTGTAGCGACGATCATGTAACGTCAATAGTTTAAGAGTTTCTATTTAAACCCGAGAGAGCAGTGTTCTGCTGCCCGGAGCGAGTCGGACTATGATATCCGATTGAAGTATCTTGTGAGGCTGATAGCGGTGAAATGGAAAAGAGATGGAAAGAAGAAGGTTTTTTAATAGGTTAATGTTCAGAAAACATCGCAAAGTTGGGAATTAAGAACTAGATAGTAGCAGAAATAGAACTACAGGAATGAATAAGTTTTCAAGAAGTGGATGTTGATGAAGTTGGTGTTTTGCCATCGATTTGATTGATTTTGGAAGTACTAGATAGATTAATAAGATGATCAAAGAACGTGATGCGATTGGTTTCAGATGAGTTCTTTAATCCGCTTCAATTATTCTGAAATTACCGTTGATAGGAAAAGAAAATAGGATAGATAGAAGAGAGTGATAAATGGACATGATATGATGTGCATTGACTCCATTTCGAGTTTTCTAAAGTTACCGCTGGAAGGGAAATAGGACAGAGAGATAGAATAATGATATAATGAACATGATGTCATTGGTTTTGTAGTAGTAGTATAAACCTAGTCCACTTCGAGTATTCTGAGGTTACCACTGGAAGGGCAAGATGATTGATTGGTTAGAATAATGATTCATGAACATGATATGATTGATGTTGTAGGAATAGTAGTCTAAATCTAGTCTACTTAGAGTTTTCTGACGTTATCACTGGAA
The DNA here is from genome assembly GCA_951813805.1 of Limnephilus auricula. NCBI lineage: Eukaryota > Metazoa > Arthropoda > Insecta > Trichoptera > Limnephilidae > Limnephilus > Limnephilus auricula. The sequence goes on from OX638391.1 coordinate 38,019,990, forward strand.
AGACAATTAAACGGAGAGACGGAATAATGATTTATGAAAATGATGTGATTGGTTTTTTAGAAATAGTAGTATAAATAAACCTAGTCCACTATGAGTTTTCTGAAGTTACCACTGAAAAAGAGAGAGACAAAATAATGATATATGAAAATGATGTGATTGGTTTTGTAGGAATAGTAGTCTAAACCTCGTCTACTTCGAGTATTCTGAGTATACCACTAGAAGGGCAAGAAGACGAAAAGTTAGAATAATGATATATGAACATGACGTGATTGGTTTTGTAAGATTAGTGGTCTAAACCTCGTCCACTTCGAGTTTTCTGAGGTTACCGTTGGAAGGGCAAAAAGACAGAGAGATAGAATAATGATACAAGAACATGATGTGATTGGTTTTGTAGGAATAGTAGTCTAAACCTAGTCCACTTCTAGTTTTCTGAAGTTGCCTGTGACTCCCCGCAGCGGGTCCCCGGCACCTGCACAGCCCAGGGAGGTGTTGGCGCGCAGGGCGGACACGGCACCCTCTCGGGCTGCCTCGCTGAACAGCTCCAGGCGCACGCTCATCTTGTCGTTCAGCAGCAGCATGTCTCGGGAATTCGCGAGCTCGATCTTCCACAGTTCTGTAAGGCAATAAACATGTGATAAAATTTATTGATAATATCGTAGATACTATCAGTATATCTCTGGTGAATGGCCAATTTAATCTTCCTTTACTACCCAACCGCCTCACAAAATCACAAATTTTTTGAGATGTATATATATATATATATTTTATAATGAAGGTTTTCACAGGTGTAAGATGCAGAATTATTTTTTCGGTTTACCCGCGTAACGTAGTCCTTAAAAGGACTTTTAACTCCTGACGTTTCGGACAGATCCCACTGTCCATCTTCAGAGGCCTTATGTCTTGCGTTTTGTATCAAACTGATCGTTTACGCATGTCTGTTCAATCCAGAAGTCATGACCTAAGTAAGTGCTTATCAATGGTAAGCACTTACTTAGGATAAGAGAGAACAGCGATGGTGTGTGGCAACCAAATGAGTGCGTCTAACATTTACGCGCGGTTGAAGTAAAACTTATTTGACTGTTATGGCAGGTAATACTAAAACGGTATAATTGATGCCATCTGTGTTTGTTTTTATTTTTAAAGGTTTCTCGTCTTCGCTTGAACATTTTTATTATTTTCTTGGAAAAAAATCAAAAGCGATTAGCCGGTGGTGTAGCTGTCTATCATTCATCTGTAGACATTCAAGCTGTTGAGTTTGGTCGCTTGTATTGAGAAATGAAATAAAAATTATGAACATATATTCGCTCTTGATTTTTCATCCAAGTTTAGATAAATAAAATTAAAAAAACACAGACGGCAGTAATTGTACCGATATGCGAACGTGATTTCCGTTTAAAAACGTTATTTCTTCCGAAAAACATCTGAATTACTTTTGTATCGCGCCCAAAGAAGTTTTACTTCAATAGTAAATATTACGCGAGGTCTAGGCACTATTCACAGGCTTGCTACATAATTAATACATTATTTATTTATATTTTAAGCATCATAATCATGATTAAAAATATCCAACAAAGAGTTGAATTCAATGCGTGACAACTGACATATTGAAATGAAAGTTTGTATGCAGCCAAGAAGACCAACACGAGAAGCGTTAAGAAATTTAAATTGTAGCGTGCAGTAATTTCTCGCCGGCATAAGGTCCGATGTAACCGCACGAAACGCGATCAGCATGCCTCCCTTTCCAGACAATTACATGCTAACTTATACAAAAATATTTAAAAAAAACATTAAGCCACCGAATGAAATAGGCTCACGAGATTGGAGCGGTACTAAAATATGAGACAAGAATGCATGAAAGTGAGATCAACGCGTTTTCACTTATAACAAAACCCGAAATGTTAAATATTATTTGTTCTAAGTTTTATAATCATTTTAGCTTCAGACACTTCCAGACACAGAAAATGCTTTCAAGTGGGATATATACATGGTGTCCGGGGGTAAAGTGCATGGGGAGGTGATTCTGCATGGTAGTATAAGTAAATAAAGATAAATAACTTTTTTCGAAATTAAACTTTTAGGGGTATGATTTTGGTAAAAAGATAAAATTAGTCCTTCGTGTGCGGCTAGCAGTATTATTTTACGATGTTACGATACGGGTGAATCACAACCATCCACCGTCGCCACAATCACGCCCGGCTGACCCACAGCAAATTTATCGTACTTTACACTAAGGATTTTTAATAGGTACGTCTTTTTGTATGGGAAAAAAAAGTTCGAATTTCGGAAAAAAATATTAATCTTTTTTACTCTTACCATCATGTAGAATCATCTTCCGAAGTTAATGCACTTAAGATAAGTTAAAATATGCTCTGCTACAATTTTAGAAATACATTAGAAAAATAATTACCAACGGTATGTAATCAATTTATAACAGATTTGTACCCTGAAATCTTACTACTCAACTAATTTTGTATTCATCATAATATTGATCAAAAATTTATCGTTATAATATTGATCAAAATTGTATCATCATAATCAATAATTGTATCATCATAACCAATAATGTGTCATCATAATATTGGTCAATATCGATCACCATAATATTGATCAAAATTGTATCATCATTATATTGATCAATTTCATTCGAAGCTGGGAAAATGTGACTTAACTATCCACAAACCAGACACGCCCACAACTCACTTCTATTTGTATATCTCTTCAGTGGATTCAGGTTACTCATTTATATCAAGTTCTTTGCGATGTCTACGTGAATCAAGTGACTCAAAAATTCAGTTGAATAAATTCTCCATACATAATTTTTTCATTAAATAAATATTAAACACATGGCAAAACAAATTCATGTACACATTGCTAATGAAAAGTGGAAATCCGTGTCGTGTCATGATAATGTTGACACAAGTTGCTAAATACATCAAAAAATTAATAGAATGTTCACATGCAAAGGTTAATAATCTTTCGAAAATCAGATTTGATGGACGTTGCTTCGTGCAAACATGTTTCTTAACTCCTAGAGCCTCTAATATTTTGCAATGTGTTTAAAATGTTGAATGCGCGGGAAATATTTTTGCATTACATTCGATTCTTGATAAATTAGCTGTTTTTTATTGCATTTTATACGAAAATAAAACACATAATTTAATTAGGCAAGGTTAAAGTTAATCTAGACATGTTACGTATATTATGGTATTTGCAGGCAAACTAAAAGAGTGGTGTTCTCTCCTTCTAACGACTTTCGACTGTCATTCTAACTTTCTAATTGACGGCCTCCGTGGTCGAGGAGTTTTTCGAATAGCAATCCAAAGGCCACGTGTTATTATTTATTTTTAACTTAATGAATTAAACCTAAATCGTAATAGTTTTATTAGTGAATGTTTCAGATTTTCGATTGAGTTTCAATAATATTATCTTCATGAATTAAAATAAACTGTTTTTATTTAAAATTAGCTGATACCCGGCATGCGTTTTGTATTGTTTCGCTCTGCGTGTCCTTTCTCATTCGTCCCCGTTCGCCTTCCGCCACCTTTTACCCATGCTCCTCCCCTTCCCCTCCCGCATTCCCTTTTCTCCGTCCACGCATTACCCCTCCCCTCTCCCGCTGTCACCCTTCTCGCAAACCTCCCAATCACGAATTCCCCTTCCACTTTCTCCGCTTTCCTCCTCCCTCATCCTCCCTCCCCCGAACCACACCACTTCATTCTCCTCCGCATCTCCCGGATTCCTCCCCCACCATTCCCGCCTTTTTTCCATGCTACTATACTCCATAAATACACTCATTTTTAAACAACTCGCGTGTGCCTATTGCAATTTTGTTTTGCAAATTTCATGACTCCAGAACCCACCAATATAGAAATATTGCTATATTAAAACCTTCACGGGCATGTCCACAAAAACTCATAAATTTTTTTATCGCAATCGGATGATTAGAATAAGAAATATCTCTAAATATATCAAACGCGCGAACTGTCAAACATACGAAGCTTAAATAGTCGGTAAGTTTTCTGAAATTATCCAATTTTCTGCGAAATTTTCTTAATTTTTCTTTCCGTAGAACCTTCTACAAAGTATTAAAAAACTTTTAAAAAAGATAAATGAAATAGGTAAAGTCGGTCTGAAGTTATGGCGTGACCAAGGGAAACAGAGATTCATTTTTATATATATAATAATAATATATAAAGATAAGAATTTACCAATTCTTGGAAGTAAATCTGCATTATATTTTCAACGTTTACATGTAATTACTGTTTGTAAGTTACCATGATGAGTAGATAGAATTTTAATAAATCATATAAAGATATTATTAAGTTGACGCAATATTTTTTCAAACCGGGTTCAACAACACATTTTCTATATTTCGTAATCGAACCTATCAAAAAATCTAGGGCACTTGTGAATTTAGTTGTTACAATTCGATTTCCATTAAGTTTGAACATCAATGATGCAACACGTAAGCAACTCTCCGGACCTACGCAAAGATCATTTATAATAATCGTCATAAGCCTGTCTAACTTGCAGCTAGGTTTTGTCTGCCGGTCAGCGGATGAATTGACATCGCGTTTGGGTCTAACCCAGGCGTCCCGTGTTCAAATCATCGGCTAGCTAAGTCCTCAATCACAACACAAGCAACATTTTCCGCTTACCGTGGTGGTAGACCGAAGAGCCCATTTAGAGAACTAAAGCAATGTGAAAACTAATCGGAGACTAATTATGATACATTACAATTATTATGTTTTTAACTTACTGATCATCTCCTCCATAGGCATGGTACCGCCGTATTCTTTGGGAAGCACACTCTTGTCTAAGGTCACGTCCTTGGCGTTTGTGTATAGCTTCACCCTCTTCCTGATTTTCTCGGAGATGAGCGCCATGCCAAAGTCCAGCGCGAACTTGATAGTAGGAAGCACGTTGGTGCCGTGGATCTCTTTGTGGCGCATGGGGATCGTTCGCTGTAAAGAAAATTATTTCATCAGTATTAAACCAGCCAAAATACCCCGACTAAAAACGAATATTCTTCGACATCCCGCGCCCAATGTCAAAGAGTTTTTTTTTAAATTTTGGTCCTAGATTCGAGGAATGCCAGCTCGATGGTGAATACTAAAATTTTTTACTAAAAAAATTTATTTCGTAGGTCTTGTAGTTTTCTTTAAATTGAATTTTCATAAGTGCCAAAACTTATGGCGCACTCTATATTCGATACTTCTAGTATATTAAATGTAGCCATTTTTATTTTATTTGATTACAGAATATTATAATGATGGCTTTTATTAGTTTTTTTTATGGATATAATTCTGGGTATTGATGTATCGTTGACATTGAGTGAGGTTAAGCGATATTGAGTTTTAGGGTAATAACACGTAGACTTCTTTAAACCAATTTCGGTTTGATAGCTTCCTACCTACGTTTAAAAAAGAATTGATAAATTACGTTTTAGCGAGCGGATTTTAGATGAAAAGCATAGAATTTCGTTAAAAAGAGCCATTACAAAAAGAAATAAATAAGACAAATGAAATACAGAATACAATGAAAGTGCAGTTTGGACATCGTTGATAAAAATATGTATTTCAAAAACTAACTAACCATTACAAGCAGTGATAGAGATAGTTTACTACATAACTTGAAAAACCAAAATTCCTTGACGCTGCTTAGAAGCGGGCGGTCTGTTGGATAGACCAACGATTGCAGTCTTTAGAGCACAGGCGTCAGGCATCAATAATATCAATGGAATATGAAATACAGGTAGAATTACTTAGTCGGGAAACACGCGTTCATGACACTGACATTTCCCACTTAAGAACGGGTCGTTTCCAAGACTGTTGTGACCTTGAGAAAAAATCACGAATATAATTCAAAGACGACTTATTGTAAAGCCGTCAGAGAAGCTGCATAGATCAAATTAAAAGTAATTTCTAAACTGATATTTAGCGCAAACGGTTCTGACACTGTCCTTCATAATTTTTCATTGTATATAAGAGTTACAGTTGTATAAAATAAAAACATTTTTGGTAGGAGGACACCGGTGTTCCAAACACAATTAACATGTTAAAAACAAACAATAACCTTATCAATGGAAAAAACACACCTTGCATTTGAATAACTTTTTATTTGAATTAATATTTAACAGGCAACCGGGTTTCGCTTAGCCTAAGCTGCATCAGGGCTTTTTTATTTATTTACTTTTAATATATATTTTTTTATTTACATATGATACATTTAAAGCAAAATAACAGAAATAATATTACATAATAAGACAATATATTTAAAATTAATGAAAGTGTTATTACGTTGTTTCAGGTCGATATTAGTTCCTAGCTAGGCAGATTGCCTGTTCTAAGGAACCAAATGTTTGTAAAGTGCCAAATGCAATATATTATTTTATTAAATCAACTGTTGATGTAACTCGGTTGGCTGTTAAATATTAATTCAAATAAAAAGTGATGCTTTACAAATTGTGTAATTTAAATATATAATGTCACACCACAAGTTATTTGCTTCCTTTGATAAAATTATAAAGTTACCTCTCCATTTTTGACAATCCGCACCGCTTCCCGGGGCGTGAAGAGAGTAAGGTGGGGGAAGCTGACACCAGCTCCGTCAGCGAAGTGAACGAAGCCCCGAACCTGGTTCTCTTCGTCCTCCATCAGGGTCTCATAGCAAATACCATGGATGCGGCACATGTCCTGGTTCGTGTATTTATAGGGATCAAACACGCCTGGAATATTAGTTAACATAAGTTAATTTACTACATAATAGATTTTGATACGTTGCAAATAGGGGTAATTTGATATATGATCAAAAGTATCTCACTAAACAATATTGGGTTAAGCATGATTATAATAAATTATTAATTTTATTTGAAAAAACTATTTTGAATATTTTTTGAAGCAAACCTACCAATCTAATATTAAATCATTGGATAATTAGATCTAATAAATCTAAACGAAACATGACACAAAACAAGACAAAGAACATTAAAAAAGGTAACAGTCGCAACTGGGAATCGAACCAAGGATTTTGTCTTGCAAAAAGACAGCAGCCAAAAAAATTAGTTGAGGATAATATTGTTAATTCTGAGATTAAAATATGAGATCAACAGAAATGTGTGATCAACAGAAATGTGTGATCAACAGAAATGTGTGATTGAATAGAGGCGTTGACCCGAAGAGACAAGAGATCCGAGTTTCGATTCCCAGTTATGACCGTTACCTTTTTTATTTTATTTGTCTTGTTCTGTTTTGTTAAGATTTAAAAGTATTATCTGCTTCTTCAGTGATTAATTTTTTTTTAATAAAACTTTTTAATATCTATGGGCAGCTAGAACTTGATTATATTTAAAATATACAGTCGTTAATAAGAGTTTTTTTTTTACTTTTTCTAAAACTAAAGTTATTTAAAATATGTGTTAAAATTTTAATTACGTAGTTTTATGAATGAATAGAATATTGATAGATATCATACTTTCATATTACACTTATCTGGGGCATTTTCTTCTTTCGGTGTCACGTTTTCACTAACAAGGTTACGGAATAAAAAATACATTTTATATATCCATAAAATACAAATAGGTTACTCAAAATGATATCTATAAATTATTGCATTTCAGACTTAATGCTAAACCCTCCACTTTTTTTTCAAATTTATGATGTTTTTGTAACAGATGGAAATGGAAGTTTCCCACACATTACCGCACTATTCAAAACAAAGAAAATGAGTTCACTCTTACTAGATTAGTACACTAACCTTACACAATACTTTTTCTACTTCTGGGAGTATGAAACTTGACACAATAGTTCAATGAAGGTATATTAATCAATTCTGAGAATTGCTTTGCCAGACTACTACAGATTTAAAATCCGTTTGCGGCAATTACATTTGAAAACAATTTCAAGGTAAGTAACATAATTTAAAATGTTTAAAGTTAAGGGTGTATAAAGAAGGTTCGTGCAAAGGTTTGCACGAACCTTCGAACGTAATAAAAATGCATAAATACCTGGTCTGTAGATGATAACCCTGCGTCCACCGGCATCCCTGAAAGGGCTGGCAAAACAATATCTAAAAGCAGTAACGTTATTTTATTAGTCCATTCCGAATACTGTAAACTATTTAGATAAAATAACTTTATAATATTTAATCATGTTAATATTACAAAGTTTCTGAGATGAATTTCGTATTGTTTTTCGTTTAAAAAAACAGTTAGATATGATATATATGACAAATAATACTCTTCCTGTGCTTTGTAGAAATGTCGGGTAATAAGTCTGTGCTCTGTAAAAACTTACCCAAAACACTGTTTTTAAACCCCCCTTTAAAGGATCAATGAAAACAGTTAAAGTCCAAACGCTGTTCAAAACTTTACAAATTACATCGTCAATCCAAAATATTCGTATCGTCAATAAATGGTGCTCTGGTAGAAGGTTCTTTAAGTCTTCAATTTACTTGTCCTGGTACTCGTTTGTGGTCAAACTGTGTCTTAAGGTGCTGAGAGAAAGGAATGCTTACCCTAGTTCGATGAGTTCGAGCATGGAGGGAATTTTATAGTCGAGTTGATTAAAAGCAATACCAAAGGATTGACGCAGGAGGAGGTATCTCTCAATGGCCTCTTCTACCATCGGAACACTGAACTTCTTCGCTCTCAAAAATCTCAGAAAGAAGCTGGAATCTAGTAGAATTCAAATGAGGCATATAAGATTAGTTAGTACTTAATTACTAAAAGCACAACGCTAATAGAGCCGTTGTAACATCTTCATATTCTCTTCATAAACTAGGAACGTATCAGAAAGAGCGTTTACGTGTTACAATGGAGATCTCAGTAGCAAAAATGATTTACTTATTAGTTTACCATTGATAAATCTTTTGTAACATAATATGTTCTTTTCTCATAAGTATGGAAAGAATCCGAAAAGGTTACAACATAGCACTTAGTGCCCGAAGAATATCTTAAAAAAATGTTTTTGAATATTTTGAGTATTTTAAGGGCTACTGGTTTACATGGCAAAATATATATTACAGATTAAAAATGTATAAAATGCTCTTAAATATACTAATCCTATGGAAAAGCTATCAAGAGGATGACGAAATACCCTCCTGTTAGAAGTGGGTTGTTTAAAGAGTGTTTTATAGTTGTTTAAAAACTGTGTTTAAAGAGTCTTAAAAATAAATCAGATTTTTTTTCTTTTCTTACGAAAAATAATGGTGAGAATCATTTCAAATGTGTATTATAATTTAAAATACAGTAATATTTAAAAATAACAAAGTGCATGTTTAGTTTTCCCAAGGAAATACATCTGTGGAAAACGCTTGTTTGTACCCATCCTGATGGCATGAATGCGCGGGTTCTGTACCGCCCAGCTGCGCAGAGATCGCAGGGCAGAGTCGCGCGCCGCTGTAGTCTCGCGCAACTCGTCTGCGGCGATCTTCTGGACCTCCTCGCTCAGAGCGCATGCGTACTCGTCCTCCTCAGTCAGATAACGCTTCTTGCCAGTGGTCGCCATTTTTCAGTCTGAAACAAACACTCACTTATAGAAGGCTGGGGTTTTATTCGAAATAGGGCAGTCGCAAGGGGTGAAATATGCAAACATTTTTAGTATACGATACAATATATTATTCTTTCATCACATATTATTTTTAATAACTACTGATCGGTGATGTTAGATAGGTACTTCTTGTCACACCTAATTGTGACGTGTGTGCGAAGGAATTACCTATAATAATATAACGAGTGTAAATAACTACTAATAACCAGTCTGAAGATGAATTGGTAGAAACCGGTCCGGTCTGCTAAATAAATAAGTGGAATAAAGCTTTAAATTGTTTTCATTACGGTTTTAACAATAGGCATTGTGATAACGTATTTAACGATATGTATGTTCTGCTTATAACAGCTTCAATTTGTAAAGATGGATTATTTTACAGAATTTGAACAAGTCATCAAAGTTAATATTCAAGTAATGTAAAGTCTTATTCATGTTACATTTATAACCAAGTACTATGAAACAATGAGCCAATGATAATAATTAATATTAAATGTGTTAAGCTTTTATATGTTGCATTAGTTAGAAGTCAACTTGAATACAATTCTCCCGTTTGGAACCCGCATTAAAATATTTATGTTCAATCTATTGAAAGAGTACAAAATAAATTCTTTCATAAATTTTAAAATTGGAATTCCATCAATTATGTTGAACTTCAACACTCTTCTAAATGATAATATGAATATGCTTAAATTATCTAACTGAAGGATTTTCACTGATTGGTAATATTTATATAAAATATTAAATGATGTAATTGATAGTGCTGAATTGCTTGAATTGATTAGCTTTCGGATTCCATTATGTAATACTAGAAGTCGAGATTTAAGTGTAGAAATGAAATGATTCGAGTGTAGAAATTCTGGGACTACCTACCATATGTATTCCTCTTTGCCCATACTAATGGAGGGAAATAATTATACCAATTCAGTGCACATCTTCAATTTGTCAATGATGAAAAGTAACGGAAAGTTATCGAATCAATCCTTATCGATTTTCGGTAACTTCTCATCGTTCCCTAGGACAACTGCATATCGCCAACGTACAAACAGTTTACATAGAATATATTAAGCAAACTCTCATTGTAAAGCGTTATTTATTCGTTGGCGATCTGCAGTCATGCTAGGGAACGATGAGAAGTTACCGAAAGTTATAAGATAATTTAAATCGTTCCCAAGGAAAACTGCAGATCGCTAATGTACAAACAGTTTACATCGAATATGTTCAGAAAACTGTCATTGTGTACTGTCATTTATTCGTTGGCGATCTGCAGCCATGCTAGGAACCATGAGTAGTTACCGAAGGTTATCGAACCAATCCTTATCGATGACTTTCGGTAACTTCTCATCGTTCTCAAGGATAACTGCAGCTCGCTAACGTACAAACAGTTTACATCGAATATATTAAGAACACTGTCATTGTGAACTGTTATTTATTCATTGGCGATCTGCAGCCATGCTAGGAAACGATGAGAAGTTATCGATTCAATCCTTATAGATCGACTGTGCTAGGAGGCCAGGGCAATTAAGAATGGCGGCACTGTTCACCTCAAGAGAAGGGGAGTACTCAGTACAGTCATACGATCAGGAAAGAGGAAAGGCAAAAGCCTGACATTGACCTACTCCGGCCTTGTGTAAGAGCCACTGGCTGACTGTATCTTGCACAAGATATCGGTATTGTTATTATTTGGTAAATTGAGAATGTATGTTAATAGGAAACTGATAATAACGATGAGGATATACATATTGGATTTTGTAATAGTTTTTTGAGAATTATTTTGCAATCGATACATCTCACGCTGAATAAAATTGTGATGTAAATAGGTTAACGCATTTTTAACATATACGTGGTTTTAATTTTGCAATCACGTTTTGGTTCCAGCAGGAAAATTTATTTATTTAACGAAAAAAAATAATAAAAAGTAATTGCATAAAAATGAATTAGTTGTAATGTTTTGTGAATACCTCGCCAGGAGAACCTGTGCTGAAGTGTTCGCAGGTTTTAGATAAATTGTTATTCTGATTTCATAAGTAAAAATACAGCATCGAAAAACATTCGCAAAACTCGCATTAAAAAAATGTATATAGACATTTAGGAAGACAATATTCCTGCCATGGGTCACCTCCAGTGGTTTGCTCCGTTTGGCGACTTAGCAGGGGTGCCCAAGATATTGGGGTGAGGTTTGTCAAGGTCTTGACGGCGGATGCTTTTGTTCACCTGTTTCCCTAAAAAGACCCTTCATACATCATCCCCAAAGATGACATACGCTCTAAGTGATTTTTTTTACTTAGGACTTTCTGTGTGGATATAATTTAAAAACTAAAATAAATCAAAAAACGGTGCTTTAGAATTTAGACCACACGACTGAAGTAAAACTTCTTTAGATATCTAAATTTTTGTATGAATAATATATACAAGTATATACATATACATATATTAATTTTCCACAAATATTTAATATCGTTCGTCTCACCCGATCACACTTTCCGTAACGCTCTCGCAAAGAAGTTTTAGTTCAAAAACACAATTACCTGAAATGTAAAAAAAATAATAAAATTGGTCAATAGATACGCAAACATAGGTTAGCAAACATTGCAATCGATTAAATTATATATGGTTATGTCACAAAGAAGCCTGCGCTAACACGTCATAATACAAGTTTTTTTTAACGCGTACACATTTTATCAAAGTAAAGGTGGCACGAAACAAAGTATGGCCTAGAAACGGAACATGCTGTTTGGCAGCTGACTCTTCCACATAATACGCCATAATGGAAGAGAAAGTGCTACGCACGGAGCTCAGCAAAGATCAGTTTGGCGTTTACCAGAATGACTATTAACGCTTGCAACACTCGCCCCGGGCATTATGTCATGTGGCCCAAAGAGAGTTACGCAACTCGCCACAAAGCTTTAGGAACAAACTTCAACTCACCGAAGTGGCGCAGCCTGTGTAGTGAGGTGAACGAACCGCCCGCTGCAGATCTGTTATGTCAGAAAAATACATTATATAATATCATCGGATACGGTGACCTCCTTTCGGCGTGGAGCAATCGTTCACAACAAGTAGGGCGCGATCAAAGTAGATCGATGCATAATTAATAATTATTTACAACTTTTCACCCGTAAATCAATTACCATACCATGCAAGAATTTCAAGTTAGATTGCTTCCTATATGATTAATGTCTCTCTAGATTATTATTGGATCGGAGCAAACAGAATGAATCAAGCAGTGGATTTAAATGGAAAACATCGGTGGATTAAAAGCCTCTTTTTTACCAAAATATAAGACAGTCCACTTGTCAGTTTTTAACAAACGCATTTATTTGAATCTCTCAAATGTACTGTTTAGGTAACCATTTATTGGTTAACCAACACCTTTGTCTTAGGTCACCTCAAGTAGTTCGCTACTTTTGGTGACTTAGCATGGGTGCCCAGGTTTATGTACTAAGGTTTGTCCGGATCTTTTCGGCTGTTGCGTTTGTCCACCAATTATGTGACAGGCCAGATCTGGAGAGAATGTTAGGTTACTTTTGACCTCTCATCACCTTATACTGCAGTGTGAAGGATAGATTGATACGTCCGTCACTCCTTAACACATTGACCCCCAGATTTTTAACCACCCCTCACACGTTTTTTCCCTTCTAGAACTTTATCTCTTTCCATAACTCCCTCCTCACAACATCGCCAAAGATGACGTAGGACTTAAGTGGAATTACTTTGATCAGAGCCTCCTGTATGGACCTTTTTTTATTATAGTAAAATAGATTTTTTTTTCATCTTAACATTATACCTGCAAAGCTACTGCAAGTAGCTTGTCTTGGCTAATGTAGAAAAAGGTACTTATAAAGAATATTAATACATACCTAATGTTTTCTTATAAAGGAATCAAAGCCATAATTTCCTCTGTAAAATTAAGTTTTATTTTTAGGTACTTATAAACCTTTCTGCACCCCCCAGGCCTCGACAGTACTTTTTCAGAGTGTCGATATATTAATAAATAAAATCCAAATACATGGAATATTTCTGAATGTATCCGAAAACTAAAAACTGTTTTGGAATGGGGATAATATACGCTTTCAAATTTTATAATTCGAACAATTTTTTTTTTTTTTTTTTTTTAAATAAGTATAAAAATATTGCATGCAAACATAAAAAAGTGGCCCAACTTAATTTTTTTTTGAAAAAAATTACTGATGATGAAAAAAATATTTAGTTAGCCAAATTTATGTATTATAAAAGTTATTGTTATTTCACTTTTTTATCGTTTCATGTAAAAATAATTATTAAACTTTCAATTTTTTTTTCAGGTCCCATGAGAAACTTTGAATTTATAAAAGTGTACATGATATTTATTTTGCGGTTAACTTTTAGATTTGAATATAAAACATGATATTTTTATTTTATTCATTTATATCATATTTCTAGCCATGATAGTAAGGGACACACATCGATTTCTTTGAGACCCGTAAGATAGACCTGACGGGAAGCGTGTGTCACTCTCCATATAGAGAGAAAAAATTTGCCTTATTTTTAAACGCCCGGGGTCTCAAAAGTTGCGTATGATCAGTAGTTAATAAATTGAATATAAATAAATTGGTGTTCACTATTAGCTCGATAAAATGGCCGGTAGTTTTGACAAAAAAATTTCGTGATTCGGAAAAAATAAAAAAAATAAAACGAAGGGTCCATATTTTACATTTTGTAGCAAATTTAATGTTTATTCCCGTAAGAAAGCAAAACATAATATGTGATGTGTTTGTTAAAAATATAAAAAGGGAAAATAACATTATTTCTGGATACCTCAAACATTTTTTACAAAATACAACGAATAAAAAAAATGGATGTTCAAAATTGAATGATGACATGTTATGACAACATAAAAAATGAAAATTAATTACCATAATTTAAAAATATATGTTTTAGGTGTTTTTTTTTCTGATTTTCAATGCATTTTAGCGAGCTGATACCATTTTGATAAAAATTAATTTATATGCAGTTTTTATTTTCTTCGTAAGACTTTCGAGACTTCAAAATTTGAAATAATTGACAATTCAAAAATATATGTTTTAGGTTTTTTTCTGATTTTCAATGCATTTTAGCGAGCTGATACCATTTTGACAAAAATAAATTTAGATGCAGTTCTCATTTTCTTCTTTAGACTTTTAAGACTTCAAAATTTGAAGTAATTGACACACGCTACTGGTTGGTTAAAAGGTTGTATCCAACAAGGTCCCTGTTTTGAACCGGAACCGGAACGTAGAAAAAAACTACAGACAGATGAAATTCCAAATGTAATATATGCAGTAGTACCAATATAATAAATTTAGCAATGAAGTAGGAACGTAATAAGAGAATCAACTTGCGCTCGTACATTCACATACAATTGCTCAAATCAAATATTCGCTTGTAAAATGATTAAGAAATATAATTTCCAAGATATTTTAAATAACCAGGAAACGTTTTCCAATTACGTGGACATTGTCAGTTGCACCGCGCACTTGCAATTAATAGTAATTCGCAGGGAATGAAATGCAATTACATAAGTTTTTTCCTGCCAGCCGTGGCTGAGATCTTCCCGACCAATTAACGAAATGCCAATATCAGCTGCACTTAAGTGACGATGAAATTGAATCTGACAGATTATAATCCGATTAGTGGAGTAATTAAATACGTCACAATCGATGCGATAACAATCATTTTTAAAATGGATAATTAAGACAAAGCTTTTATAATGAAGTTTTTTAACTGATCTAAATAAAGTAATGATTATCATGTCTGTGATAAGCTTTTAATGCCTTGACACACATGGCATGATTCAATATACAGTGTTAAGAGAAGTACTCGACTTATTTTATTCAGTGATTCCTGACATTTTTGATGTTTTTTCAACACAAACAATAAAAAAAATCAGTAGGTACTGAACAGTTAAGTGCGGGGTGAGGGGTTGGTCAGCTACTCGGCTGAGTGACCAGTGACGAGAAGTAAAAAAATAAATTTTTGATTTTGACAAAAATTTAAAAAAAAAAAGACATTAAAAAAGTCACCGGATACCAAAGTATCGTTTACATTTTTTACTCCAAATAATGTCAGGAATCACTGGTTTAAAATAAATCAAGGACCTCCCTTCACCCTCTCTTTAATTGTTTAACTCCACCATGAAACATTTTATCAGCCTGAAAAGTTTTTTTTTGGTTCCGGTTCCGATTTTGATATGGTGGTCGTTTAAAAAATGCAGTAAATATTATATTTTCAAATGTGATTATTCATCGAATCGTCGTGATTCAATTAAGTAGATAGGTATTTAAATACATACCAACTTACAAATCTTACGATTTGAGAGAAAATTTTGGTTTTAATTAGAAGTGAAAAAAAGAAACATACTTTTTTGAAAATTAGACCTACTAATACGTCATAATTGATTATCTAATATCTTCATTATCATTTGATTAACTTGTTTCAAGTTTATCAAATAATATGGCTATGAACAATAATCGGAATGCATCTACATTCTTCATACTTGTACATAATACTGGCGAGAAGAAAAAAAGCACACGTTGTTGTTTTATTTCTGATTCGTGGGAGAAAGTCTTTACAAAAAGTGTGTCAAGTGCACTGTCTGAAAAACTATACAACTACATAAAAACATAAGTATAAATGAGACATATTAATTAGCTATACCTTGAAACTGATCGGATTCTGGTATTTTTCAATTGTCTAACACCATCTTTAAACTAATTTAACTATCTTTTGAATGGTTGAAATTAGAGTAATGTATTTAAAACTAAAACATTATAAATATTACTGACGACCGTTGAAAAGGTAATTTACAATATTATGGCGTTACATTCTACTTACATTGAGTATAATTATGATGTCAACACACTTTAACTGTACTAAAGTTGCAACACGTTCAATTTCTATCTTGTAGATAGTAAGTAGGTAATAGTAGTTGGAAATGCGATTCTTTTTTTTTATTAAACCAACAAAATAATGCTAAGGTCCAGTTTTGCAAGTAACCGAGTGAAAGTAAAATAACGCATTGTGTTGCCAAGAGAAATAAATGTAACAATACCCTCCAAGTATGACGTCATACAATTTATTGCTACCATAATATATTTAAAATTTTGAAGTCATTTTATAAAATTTATATTAGTAAAAAAACACAATTTAAAAAAATGTGTTTGTGACCTTTACGATATCCGAATGCCTTTTCTTTTCGAATACTCGTCATATCGCGAATAAAGAAAATTTACTTAAAAAAATCATAAGGTATTAGTATCAAAATATTATGGTGATAAATTTTGTTAGCTCCTATTTTTATTGTTGTCTGAGAATTTGGGTAAAGGAGAAAGCGCGATACGGCATAATAACCCCAAAAATCATTCAAAAACCGATTTAAAATACAGACTCTAAAAGGGTAAAAAATTCTACGAATGAATAGATTCAGTAAGCCACAGAATAATAATAATAAACAATAATTTAGGTATAATGAGATTAAGTAATGATAGGTAGTTTCACAGAAATCGAACAATTCATCAAATTTCAAATTAAATTTTCAGGCCCTGTAAAAGTTATATTCAAGTTCTGTTAATATTTCAGTACTAAAAAGTAACTGGCCCATATTGACATAATAACAGAACTTTCATAGAACTTGAAAATTAACTTTGAAATTTAATTATTTGTTCAAATTCTGTAATAATAGATAACTGTTTGACAAAGGAGAGGAGTGTTTTGCTGATTATTATTTCCCACATTATTAATTGATTCACGACATAGATAAAGTAACAAGTTCACTTGGATTATAAGTGTCATGTTTCAGTGTGCAATAAATTAATTGTTTCGGATCCCACGCTCTATCAAAGTTAACCTACTCGCATTTTTACTTTCAGTGTAGTTGAAAGATTTTAGTGATTGTGTACGTCACTTTTGATACACTTAATAAATTCTCGATATAAAGTAAAAACATTTCCCTTTTGTAGGTTATGGTTATTCATTATTTTTCCGTTGAAGATGAAGATAATATTAATAAATCTAAACGAAACATGAAACATAACAAGACAAAGAAAAATAAATAGGTTACGGTCGCAATTGTGAATCGAACCACGGAGTGCCTAGCATAATTTATGTGAGACACTACTTAGGTTAAAAATAAATTCATTTGAATTCCCTAATTATTTAAAAAGATAGCAGCCAAAAATGTATATCAAATTCGTTGAAGATAAAATTGTTAATTCTGAATTTGAAATATGAGATTAATAGGTAGGAGTTGGTTAAGGCGATGTCCCGGTAAGAAAAGTAAAATCCATGGTTCGATTCACAATTGCGACCGAAACCTATTTATTTTTCTTTGTCTTGTTCTGTTTCAAGTTTCGTTTATCCGAAATTGTATTATCCGATATTTATTGTCGAATCTATGAAACCAAAACTCTTTAGAACTCATTAATACTTCGAGGATATGAAATTTGTGCTACTGAAACAGAGCTAAAATAAATCAATTAATACAACACAAAATTTTCTAAAAATAGAAAAAAATTTGCCAAATCAACAACTTTTTTAAATTTACTTAATAGAAAATATTTATTATGTCCATGTGGATGGATTCCTAGCTGTACCTGTTATAAGAAATCACAAAAAAAAAAAAAATTATACATTAATATTACTCATTACAAATAGATAAAAACATTTTTTATGGACTTTATTTTTACAAGGATAACATTTCATAAAAAATTAGGCAGACACAATGAAATATCACAAAACAGAAAAAAATACATAGGTGCAAAACTATTAAAAATGTCATTAACAAGTTTATTCATTCACCCGCTGATGAATGTTTTTTTTTTCTTATTTATCAAATTTTTATCATGGCGCAAACAAGAAAATAAAAAAAAACACAATACATAAAGAATAAAAACTTAACAATACCTTTTAAAACAACAAAAGCACGCCTTCAAACACTGAACTTGATTTTTTGCTTTGAGGGTGGTACACGCGAATGCCACGCGGATACTCAACTCAAATTTTCCGGCACTATCAGAAAACAATATATATATATATAATACTAAATCCACGTGGTTCGCTATCAAAAGTAGACTGCTGTGAGTACACCGGACAATCAACTGTGGCGTAGAATTTTTTGACAGCGGTATAAGTAAGTTTACCAGCGAGTCCCCACCCGATGTTGGGACACCCGAGGAAACGCAGCAGTACTCCGCACTGGCAATGGCTTAGCGGCAGGGAGTGTGCAATCACCAGGAAGTGTGGAACCCAACCAACAAAGCCACCAACCAACGAATCAGCCAACCAACCGGCCCAGCTAATTACCAAACTTACTATTATACAACACTACTTTTTGGTGCTGATCTTTTAACGACACGCATTGTTGGTAGGCCCTAAAACGATCAGTATTTTTTGTGCGTTAAGAGGGTATTACCAGAGAATACCGGAAATTAAAACTTTTTAAATCAAATTCTAGACGTACTGACTCTGTTTTACAAAAAAACATAAATTGATTTTGAAAGAATGTTTTATTTGAAAAAACCTTAATTTTGAAAAATTTGTTTTTTTAATATACTAAGGTTATGCCGTTAGTCGTTGGCAGATTTGTTCAATCTTCAAACTATGGATTCTATTTAACAAAACAAATTTCAAATCATATACCTAATCATACAACAAAATAAATCAATGCATAATCTGGTAAACACAGTTTTCAGAATTTTAATTTTAGTTAAATTAAAATTAATCAAAAATAAATCCGAGAACGTGTTTTGTGACAAAAATATCACAGTTTTTCTATTTATTTAAGGTCTTACAAACTAAAATATTTAAAAAAATTACATTATTGATAAATCATAAATACGTATGATCAAAAAATACTTACAAGAAGTACACGATATTTAATAATTTATCATTGTGTGTTTTGGGCATTTTTATTGCTTACTTGGAAGTAGGTATATATTAAAGCAAGTTTTGAATGAAATAAATCGAAATTTAATTTTTAATTTGAAAAATTTGACACAGGGAATAATCGATCTTTCTCATTGGAACTTCCCTGTACAGTTGCAAGCATTTTTAAACTTTTATTCTCAGCCGCTGATCAATCGCTCTTAAACCTCGCAATCTTCTGTCAAGTGCTCTTTCGTTTTAGGTAACTGCTTTGAATAGTATATTTCCACGTGTTGCTTAAGCGATGTGATTAGAACAATATTGCATTAGTGGAAATCCACGTGCGTTAAAAGCATTTTTGTTTATTTAATTTTCGTAATGAACATTTTCCATTTTAATTTTTTTAAATGTGATTACACCACAAAAGTCTTATCTAATCCCAACCGTCTGGAGCCAATGAAGCTAGGTATGGCATTCCCAATTTGAGTATGTTGTGAAGTTAGTGGACAGTGGAAGGATATGGGGAAGTGGGATGTGGGTAAGATTGATGTGAGGAAGTATCTGGGTTTTCAGATCTGGTAACCAAAATCGGCCAGCAAAATGTCATTGTAGTGCTCTTGTTACCAAACCCTGTTGTTTGTGATTGTGTTTTTTTGGCCAAGTAGTGTATTTATTAATTGCACCTGTTTTCCATTTTACTATTTCAATACATTGTTTTTATCCGTCATGTTAAGATATTTCAATAACATGAAAAGTGAAATTAAATGACACTGTTAAAGAAATTAATTCCAATTTTAGCAACACAAAATCAATTTTTTTTTAATGACTTTTGAAAGTGGGATCGCCTTAAAATCACTAAACATTTTGGTGATTTCTTTCGGTACAAAAAAAAATACCATTCGTCATTACATGATTTTTTCAAAAAGTCACTAAGTGCAGTTTTTATTTTGTTTTCTATTAATATGAATAAAAGTAAAATTCTCACTTAAAATCGACTTGGATATTATTTTAGCTCACGTACAACTGATTAAAAGTATCTGAAACATTTAAGTCGATAATATCAGAATCTTCTGACGGTAAACCGATGACGTGGATTTTCTGCCCTAATATTAAGATTTTTAATTATTCAAAGCTCTATTGCGTGGCCCCACGCGGGTAAGCAGATAAAATCCATCGTGACGTAAGCAGTTAGCCTGTTCCACATCCATGCCCCCTCTTACACCTGAAACAATGATTTCAACTTCCAGAATAACATTACCAGTGTCTCAATTAGTTGCAATAATAAGTTGGCATTATGCAGGCATTATGTCATCGGAAAAAAAATAATTGAAGATCTCGCTGTTTACATTACTACTTTTTCCGATTCATTTTTACTAAAGAAATGAGCCAAGTTTCCGGTAAACGGTTGATGTGATCAATAAAGTGATTATTCGAAAACAGCTTTAGTTTCGCCGACTAACCGTGTTTTTTTTTCATTCTTTTCTTTTGATTGTTGTTTAGGTACAGTCTAAAAAAAACCTCTGTGACAGCACGTGTTGGACATTTGAAGGTAGCATTTTGTGTCAGGAAATAAAATATTAACTTTGTGGAAAATAGCACTACAAAGTAACTAGATTCTTTATTAGTTTCATACTTAATGTTCCAAGACAAATGGGTCTTAATTTATTTGTAGGTTGAAGAAAGGTCGTAAAAGGGAGGTGAAGAAACAAGTTTTGTAATAAATATGTAAACGTGTGAAATACGGAGTTTTTGTTTACATGGGAATAAGGTAGGACAAGTTAACTCTTTTCCATCTATTAGGGTATGTTATGGGGTTGAAGGTAGTGTATTGAAGGAGATTGGAAAGAGGAAGGTGGGAAAGTATTTCGCTATACAATTCTGGTCACCAAACATAACTAATACCATTGTAGCAACGTTTCAATTCTGAATGGCGGTTTTCCTCCAGGACGGTACTGCGAATATCATCCACTGTGCAACGGGCCGCAAATATAGTACAGGTATATGAATTGCGAAAATTAATCGCAATTTTTTTGGAGAATGATATGTTTTGATTGTTTGTGATAATAATAGCTTTATGTGTAGAATTTTCTTAATTTATTTCTTGTAATGTGCAGAAATCTTCTCAACCTAAAATATATCTTTTTTATTATGTACCTCCCATTAAACATGATCAAAGTACCTTTTCTTTATCTTAGTTACATCGTTTCTACAACTTGTTCTTGTGTTCAACAGCTCGGCTGTGGAACGATTTGCTGGCCTCTGTGTTTCCTTCCTCCTACAACATGGTTCTCTTCAAGACCCATGTTCACTCCTTCCTCTCCTCGCCCTTGAAGGTTTCTATATAGCAATATTTCTATATTGGTGAGTTCTGGAGTTATGAAATTTGCAAAAAAAAATTACAATAGGGTTTGAAAAAAAGGCGGGAATAAAGGAGGGGTGGTTCGTTCGAGGGACGAGGGAAGTGGAAGGTGGAGAAGATTGAATGGGAATTTATGAGGAAAGAGGTTAGTGAGAAAAAGGCGGGAGGGGGAAGGGGAGGAGAATCCGGAGAGGGAAAAAGGAACGCGGGAGGGGAAGGGGATGAGAGTGGGGAGGAGGTGGCGGAAGGGGGACGGGGACGAATGGGAAAGCACACGCAGGGAGAAACAAATTCTTTATTTAAGTGGCCGGGTATCAACTAGTGTATTATATAAACATATTTATATATTTTTATCATTGCTATTTCGTATTTTTAACAGTTCCTTTCCCATAATCGTGGTTCAGTTAGCGGTTTTTTCTCCTGTTTAAACGCAGCATAAGAGTCCGATAAATACCACTAGCAAGCAGATTTAATCCTGATATCTCCCTATTAAATATTTAAGAGTAGTTAGGCAAGTAATGATGTTACGAAATCGGAAAAACAATCCGGACTTGAAAGGCACAACTTTATTTAAAAATACCTGTAGTATTTTTTATATTGAAACGAAAATGTAATTTATGCGTAGCGCCCTTGATGTGAGTTTTTAAGAAAAAAAAAACGCTATAAAAATCATCCAAAAATTATCCAAAAATTATTGTTAGAATTTGTGTGAAGTGAAAAATATTAGTTGGAAAATACGTTCGATGCTATACCTTATTGCCCCTCGCTACCCTTTGATGACATGAGAGCGGTGTGATGGTATAATAATTGCGATTGGGAAATCAGATAAATAGATACATATTTACCAATCGTTTCTAAAGGTTAGCTCGATAATAAAATCTTTTGTATTCATGTAATAATATTAATATTTATTAATAACTAATTATTTCAACACAATTGAATCTCTTGAAATAGAATTAGAAAGGAAAAGTTACAGTTATCAGATGTGAAAAGATAAAATAAATTGACTGATACTAATGACTATTAATAACGTAAACGTTTAACTTGAAGAAATTCTATTAATTATTTGCCATTAACAACCTAAACTTTCAAACTTACATGTTAAATCCGAACGTTTTTGATGTAGTTTAAATTTTGTTTGCTTTTCCAAACTTATCATTTTCTTTTCAAAACTGACGTAACTGGACCGGGTGCAAATGAATTGGTTTAGTATATTCGTAAAATTCATATTATTCAGAAACGGACCAGCCCCTACACGAACTCAATATGGAAATGGGCGGTGCACTTAGTCTGATGAACGTATGTCTTGCGGTATGAAAGAGACATGCGTGTATGAGTGAGACAGCATGAGTAACGCATAAAAGGTATGATTGTTGTCCATTCGTCCTCTTTGCCTTCAGACTTCCTAAGAAGGAACCCTGTACATAATCTCTTAATAAACATAAATCGTCTACCCTCGACCTAATTATTGCCAATCTGAGAGTACCACCCCTAAGGAATCTGGTTCCATCCACAGGAGTCCAGAACTCAATGTGAAACCGGCCACCGTCATCACACTTAGTGAGGGTACTGGTAGTTCTACTAATGTAACATAGCCTTCTCTGGAGACATACGCAACAAAGGGATAGAAAACACAAATAGAAGCAAGAAATTTGAAGTGAACCAAGGCACTCCAATTTACCTAAAGTGTAATAGTCCCACCCTTGTGGCAGTGTTAGTTACATAAACCTAAATTCTTCTTCAAAAATATCTTTAGTAATAAGTTGGAATGGATATCAAACAAATTTATTTGCAGTGTACTTGTACGCAGGTAGGTATATACATTTGAACAATTGTAGGGGGATCCGGCTACTGCTAGGAATTACGCCGTTCTTCCTCGTAGCTATTCACAAGCGACGCTACCGCTACCTGTCAAAAAAATTTGCTAGTGTAGCACCTAGCGGCGTTTTCAAACACTAATAATAGTATGGAAAACACAGAAGAGTGGCGATCGCGTCGCTTGAAGGTGGCTCCATGGAAGAACGGCGTTAGAAGAAATGATAGGTAGTTATGTCGACGGAGATCGCACAACGGGCAAATAGTTTCCGCTTTATATAAAAAAAATCAAAAGTATGTAGACATATGTATATTTCATCAATACTTATTATCGAACTCTAATAATATGAGGGCGATAGTGGGTCGACTGTACTAGAACTTCAGTCCCGTTTTTAACCGTTTTTAATAAAATAAAATTATAGTATTTTAGAATAACATTTTTCTGTGCAGGAGAAAAGTGGAACATGAACATAAAACTAGGTTCACAAATGAAGGAATGCTTGTTCCAAAATATAACAATAACTACGGACAGCGAACTCTGGAATATAATCTACCCGTAATATTTAACATGTTACCAAGTACTATAAAAATATTGCGATTCACCAAATAGATTGAAATATATGCTGAAAACGGTTACTAAATAGAGATGGTTATACTAAGTCATGTGTGTTAATTGTGACAATCTGTATAGTTATATTTTAATAAGTATTAATATTAAACATTTATATTAAAATTGTAATTATTTTTTTTTAAATCCATAAGTACATATATTTACAAAAGAAAATCATGGGTCTTAAAAGCTAATTACAATAAAATAGTTTGTTAACGCATCTACCCAATTCAATAAAGATAACATTTCTGTGTTTGAATTGGGGAGTAGTGCCATAACAAAGGTAAAAGAAAATTCAACATTAACAACCTGTTAGCAAACTGCTTAAGTGTGGCTTCACGGGATTATACCCTAAAAAACAATAAATAAAAAATGAAAAATTAATATATTAGAATTAAAAATACGTAATTTTCAAATAAATATATTATATTAAATTACATCCTGTATCCACAAATACTACATATTATTTCGATATTTTATCTTGTGTTCGTTCAAAAAAGTTCGCATGACTGGTGAATTGTGAGAGGTCAACACGTCAAGCATAAGTGCATATATTATGCAGTGTACCAGTCATGTGGCATATGATATAATGCGACCTGGTTTTAACTGCAACTATTAGATTACGTGAAAATACTGGTGTGTTATAAAAAAAACCTGTAATTAAAAAACTGGTTCAATTATTGTCAGAGTACTTATTACCTACATGGAGTTTACAATAATTAAATAATATTTAAGACGTGTGTGTTCAATGTATTAATCCAGAGGCTTAGCGTTTAATTCTAAAGTTCATAGAACCGGGGTTACAGACGGAGGCACAACTGATATTTGTATTTTTAATATAGAAGGGGAAAAAATGAACCCGTAAAAAATGCGTCCGCTGACGAGGCAACTGAAAGAAAAAACAGTTGGCAACTTACTTCTTTGTATATGTCAATATGATGGCCCGCACACAACACAATTTCTCAAAAACCCGTTGTCAATGGCAACGCAAGCAGTGACAAGCGTGGATGGCGATGCATTTAAAAAGCTTTATATGGTTCTGGGATCGGGAGAGACTGGTTGAGGGAGATCTATTAATCTCTTCAGCAGGACTGCAGGATGGATTCATAAGTCCGTCACTCCTGGAAAAACTGACCCCCAGATTCCTGACCATAAGTTTTTCCTTCCCAGAATTTCCCTAAACTCTCCTAACTTTCCAGAATTATCCTAAAAAAAGTCTCCGCACAGCATCCCTACGGATGACAAAGATTCTGAGGAAATGTTTTTTTATAGGGCTTTCTGTTTGGGGCAATATTAAAAAACCTAAACATTGATAAGTAGATAACACTAATAATCTCAATTAAAATATGAAAATGAACAAGACACAGAAAAATAATAAAAGATAACGGTCGCTTTATCCAATTCAGCCATTGCCACCTATTATAAAACCATCTTTTGTCAATTCATATTTCAAATTTTAGAATTAACAATATTATCTTCGACTAATTTTTTTTTCTCCATATTATCAGCAGCTACCTATTTCATTGGAAACTAGTGTTGTTACCTAGATAATGTCTCGGATAAATATATTCGATTTTCTGTATATGGAACACCTAATATGAATTGACAAATATGACGGTTTTATAATAGGTGGCAATGGTTGATTAGATAAAGCGCCATCCCGATAAGAGGAGAGGTTCTGGGATCGAGTCCCAGTTGCGACCGTTATCTTTTATTATTTGTCTGTGTCTTGTTCATTTTAATTTAGATTATTAGTGTTATCTTCTTCTTCAAATATATATTACATAGATGGGAATAGCCTTCAAAAGTTATAAAAAAAGTTTTTCATATAAAAAACTGATGAAAGTGTATATTTACAAATTGTTGTACACCGTTATTTACATATTTACAAATTGTTGTACAATTGGTATATATATACTTTTTTGTTATTTATTTTGTTAACTCTTATTCTTCTGTATACACAACAATTAATAAGAGAATACGAGACGACATTAAATAAACAAACAAAAAAATGGCGGTGATTGAATAAGATTATAATTCCAGCAGATATGTTAGTTAAGATGATAGACTTCGCTTTTCAGCCCATACAAAAATGACGCCCGCGAAAAAACACTTTTCTACATCAAAAATTGCACAAAATGAATATATTTTTTTATACTGCCTTCTAAAGGGTGAAAACTATGTCGGTATGTTTTCGAATTTTCGATGCGTTTCGTATTAACGTACACATTCACTGTCAAACATGTACGATTTATCAAAAAATATTATTTAAGGAAAAAGTGCTGCTAACTCAACTCTCATAAAGAATTATAAAATTATAAAAAGCTAACGACGTAGCTTCTTCTTTCTAAAAATTATATATTTTTTAAAATTTCAATTTCGTGAAAGTTTCGGTATAGAAAAGTGTATTCTCCATAAACCCCTTTTCGAGCGATTTCTGTAGGTAAATTTGAGCGTTGTCTCATTCGCACATTTCGCATTCGCATGTATTGTAAGTGTGCGTGACTTTATTGAGTTGTGTCTGTATTGAGTGAGTGTCCCGCTCACTTATTGTGAGCGGGACAGAATGACAGACGCGGGTGTTCCGCGTGTGGTTCAAAGTCTAGCCTCTTAATACTGCCCCAGAGTGCTCAATGGTACCACTTAACGGATGTGCTTACCAGTAAGTTACTATAGTAAGTTGTAGTATTTACTAGTACTTTCCCGATTAAGGATTATGTATGTGTAGGTGAAACCGGCTTGCGTCAAGTTTATTAATTATAAAATGACTAATGATTCATAAAAAAATGAGTATCAAACAACGAGATCATCGTGTATTTAAAAATTGGATCAATGAAACTTGCTAAACTTTCTTACAAAAACTTACTTACCTAAACTTATTTATTTACATCACGCTTATTATTGTTTCCTCAGGTGTATGGATATAGGATAAACCGCCTTATAACTGCATTTCGGGAAATACTTTTTACTCCATTTACATGCAAACATCGTTTCACAAGTATTCTCCTGTTATTCGGATGCTAGACATAACCCAACTTTGATTTGCTTAAACTTGTGTAAATAATACTTGTGTAAACCACTATAATCATATGCTTTAATATAAATAAAATAATTAATAATAAATTAATAGTAAATTAAATGTTATGAATATCCAATTATTTTTTTTAAATAGTTGTCTCTTAAATTTATTTTTACATTAATACTTAATTTATTTTGGTTGTTTAAAAAACCTGATTTTAATAATTTTTAAATATATAAAGTAATGTTTACATAATCTAAAATAATTTTTACATTTCATTTTACATAATAGTATTTTATGATATCTTTTAGGTAATTAATCACCTCTGTCTGTAATATTTTTTTTCTTTTTATCTATATTTGTTTGTTTCTTTTGTTATTTTTATTCATGTTATTTTCCTGACGAAGAAACATGTAGATATTATAACGTGTGATTATAGTGGTTTACCCAAAATAATTTGTTTAATTTAAATAAAACCATGGGGGTTTCTCACCATCCTCCCAATAGCTTATCTACACTAATAACGAATATTTTCGATTTACGATTTACGGTTTATTTATTTATTAAGTTGGAGTTTATAATTCGGTACTCGAACCTATAAATAGTAGCTATATATTGGATAAGTTAACCGAGTTTTCTAACCACTGCGAGTATTTTATTTTTAATAATATTCGTTATATGTCTAAATACTGTACGTACCAGTGTATAAGGTAGGTACAAAACATCGACACAAATAATACATTCGTTTGATATCCATTCCAACCTATTAAGGTATTTTTGAAGTCGATTTTAGGTTTGAAATTGATAAACAATGCAACTAACTTATTTTTATAATAATTATAATTTTGAAGGCCAACAGTAACAGTCGGGTCACCATGTCTAGTGGTTTCACAATATGTCTATGTATCAAAGAATTGTTGCCATCAGGGCGGGCCAATTGTCGAGTTATCGTCTGTTTTGTAACCATGCGTAATATTGTGTAAAAAATAAATTACTGTGGTCGATTAAACCGTCTATCATCGTTGCTTCCTCAAACACGTAAAACATCTTAAAAAGCTTTAAAATCCTGACATTATTTTAACGGTGCTTACTTGCGAAGTAGAATACGCCACAACTTCTGCGTCACAGAGCAGACCGTTGCCGCCGCCGAGAGCACCACCGCCCATTATGACCCCGGTGAAGTTGGCTCGCCTTCAAGATGGGTTTAATCAACCGATTGCACTGAAAGTCCTTACCACTGAACATATAAGCCGAGAGAAGTGTGATGTGGGCGTGTCCGTGTACTCGAAGAAAGCCTAATATTTCCATAACTACTTCTTGTAAAAATGATAAAATATTGTCTAAACTCTACTAATATTTGATGTTTCGATTTTTGATACTGATTCTTTTCCCACTTTTTCCACTTAATTTATTTCTGACCTTAAGTAGGTTTTAGCGTATTAAGGCCATCTTCAGACTGGTACAATTATTCCTTAAACTAATTTTGGGGAGGGGAGTTAGCAAGGGTAATACTACCCATACGCTAAAGATTTTGTTTAAATTAGGATGAGTTTCCCATATTTGTTGCTATTCGTATTTAAAAATTAAAATGAATTTGGTTACTAGGCATAATTAACTCGATTTTAATATTCATTTGTTATACCAGTCTCAAAATGGCCTTAAAAAACTGAAAACGGTTAAGGTCAGAAAAAAAATTAAGTCGAAAAAAAGTTTTAAATTGTTAAATATATTATTATAATGTTTAAGTAAAAGTTCTTTGACTGTTGTGACAGGTATATTACTATTCCATCAAAGGCGAAAATCCTATTAGTGCCGGTAAAAGAATAAGAAGGAGAGATACGACAATACGAATGTTTAAGCGAGCGCGCTAATATTAAAAACGTAAAAATTTGAGCAAAAATTGGGACAATGTTTAATAAAACACCACTCTTTTACAATAGAGCAAAAATCTCTCTCCAACACCGTAAGTAGCATTTAATGAAACACTGTGAATTTTTTCATACATGTAACTTAATAATACAATTTTTGTAGCATGCTTTGTGATTTTATTCTATCGAGGGAATTTTATGTAATTAACGTTTCGGCTCTACAAATCATCAGATAGATATTATCTTAAAAAAAACGTATATATTTTTAAGAACTTAGAAACATAAAGTGCTCAAGGGTCATACTTTATAAATCGGAATTCTGACCCTTTAAAATAAAAACAAACGTAGATGGCCGATATCATTATATATATTGTACATATTGTACATATTGTACCGATATCCGACCGATATTTCCGTCCGAAAAACATCTGAATTACTAAAGAAGTTTTACTTTAAATCATTTAAGAGTGTTTTACCAGAGAATACCGGAAATTAGTTATTTTTTAATCAAATTCTAGACGTATTGACTCTTTTTTACAAAAAAACATAAATTTATTTTGAAAGATTGTTATTTTATCTGGTACACGCAGTTTTAAAATTTTGAAAAACTAAGTGTATTATTAATATACTAAGGTTATACAATATATGTCGTTATAATTATAGGTCGTTGGCAGATTTGTTCAACAATACAAATTTCAAATCATAAATCATACAACAAAATAAATCAATATATAATCTAGTCAACACAGTTTTCAAAATTTATATTTTAGACAAATTAAAATCATTGAAAAATAAATCCGAGAACGTGTTTTCTGATAAAAATACCTCAGTTTTTCTATTTATTTTAGGTCTTACAAATTAAAATATTTCAGATTTTTTTTACACACTTATTTTGTTTAGACATTATTGAAATGTTATAAATTATTTTAATTTTATAAGATATTTTTAATTTTGAAGGTTATTCCCATCAATGTAATATATCATTGAATAAGAAGATAACAATAATAAAGGAAAAAAACATTAGTCGAAGATAATATTGTTAATTCTGAAATTTAAAATATGAAGTTGACAATTACGAGTCTCATAATAGATCGCAGTAGCCCAATTGGTAGAAGTGTATGTCCCGGTAAGACGTGAAGTTCTGGGTTCGAGTCCCAGTTGCGACCGTTATCTTTTATAATTTTTCTGTGTCTTGTTCACTTTCATATTAAATTTTTTTTTATTATTATTGTTATCTTCTTCTTCAATGATATAAATTATTTTTATCAATATTCATTTTAAGAATTATATAATTTTTATTCATTTACCATCTCCCATTTGATCATTTTTATAGCAGTTCGAGACATAAATTCTCGCGATTCATTAGCCGCCGAGACGCGGCCGTGCGAGGTGGTCTGTTCGCGCTGCTAATTTTGACAACATTTTGCAACAAATTTAAAACTAATACCGTTTAGCTTCATGATTGTAAAAACATCCGCGCGCAGCGCTGTTAACAAAAACGGAATAATGGATTGCTGGATTACCTCTTAATGACCTGTCTAGGTCTCTAAGAGACAACAGGTCTTGGGTTAAGTAATTGTGAGCGTAGTTGTGAGCAAACATTTATTTCCCTCGAAATAAATGTTTTTTCATAATAACCAATTTTTTAGCGGAAAAAATGGGATACTTCGAAAGAACTGAAACACTTTCATTTTTTTTATTATCTCTATAATAATACATGCTCTTTTAAAGTGACTTGAGATTTTTATTGACCCCTCCCATAGTTTTTGCTCACGTAATCAATGTATGCCCTCTTTCTAGGGACTGTGAGTTCAGTGGTTCCAACTAATTTACGACGAACAAAACATACTTATTTCGGAACTTCCGAGGCAGATGTCCTCGAGAGCTTTTGACGATTTAAATTTCAGCGAGTTACTTACTTTTTAAGTGACTTCGGAAATAGAATCATTTGTACTATACGAACGTTAATTTGTAATTATAAAAAATAAAGTTATTGATTTGTTTTTTTTTTTCAGTTTTCAGTATGTTGTTCCATACACCCTTAAATAACATTTAAAATATTTTGTTTTTGAAGTAAAACTTCTTTAGGCTCGATACGACGAGTAGTTCAGATGTTTTTAGGACGGATGTAACATTTTCAAACGAAAATGACGTTCGGATATCGGTGCAATTCTGCCATCTATTTTTAAAGGAGTTATCAAAAATAAATCTGTTATTTACAAGCCGACTGTAGAAATTGAAGTTTAAGAAAGAACAGTAGTAATAGTAATAATGTCATTGCCAACGTGACAACTAAACAACATATTATACATCATATATCTCATCTATTTCCTTAGTTATCTAGTGCATCACAAACAAATAAATTAATTTATACACCAAGGTTTTGGCAAAAATGAACTAACTTTATATTTAAATAACATTGCATAATATATATATTGTCGTTGCATATTTAATATGAACAATGTGACGATTTTGACGAACATGTGTTAAATGCACAGTTATTTTGCCTTTTGGTTTTTCTCCATCTTTTGCGATCTGAGCCATGTAAAAATATCAAATATTTAAAGCGATAGAAAATAAACCAAGTGAGGACAATCAAAATAGTACATAATAAAAAAGTCATATCCTCTACACACCACTACACAATTCAATTTCCTTGGTATGTACATAATATTAACATAATTTTGTGATGCCTAGCTGTCGAATTTGAATAAATTTAAATTAAACATTTTGACAATATTATGGTATTTACAATTATGACGAAAACTGTATATCGAATACAAATAATGTGAGAAAAACTGTGCATAGAATATGAAGCATGTGAGAAAAACGCCTTAAAATTCAATTTTCTGGTATAAAATAATTAATATTTGCCATAAACATATTCTTATAATGAACGAAATATATTTTTCCTACTTCGTTCATAAATAGAATTTTAATAAATCTGTTTCGTTATTTTTTATTATTATATATTTTTATTATTTTAAACAGTTTTTATAGATTTTTCCAGAATGTACTCAGTCTCACATGATTCATATTCTATATGCAACTTTATATTTTCTTTCTTAAACTTCTTCTCTTTTAAATTATTTGGATCATACTCGTATCTATGTGAATTTTTGGCCTAATTATTAACCAAGTTAAGAAAAGTCATTTAGAATATTTGCGTTAACATTGACATTACTTGCAATAAACCTTTAATTCCAATCGTCACACTGCGGTGCTGGCGATGGGTGGAGATAGACCGGATAAAAAGGAGAAAATTTCTCCCTCAATCAGTCTCTTTCGATCACGCAGTACATGTAACCGTCATCCCATGAACCTGGGCACCTCTGCTTAGTTAACAAACAAAGCAAAGCAGGGGTGTTGGTTATCCAATATCTCTTCCCTGTGCGGCGGAGCCTTACCGCCTTCCAAAATTTTTGTTTCATATATCACCTAACGAAACTAATTAGGTGAACCCCTTAAAAACATATTAACGGTTTACTGTATTTTTATTTGGTTGTCTACTTTAATATATAAAATATGTTTGAAAGTTGACCTAAAACCCATTAAAAAAATACGAGTGTGCTTTAGACCACACGACTAAAGTAAAAAACTTTTTAGCTCCATCTATATGTATGTCTATATTTATGTTTATATGTATAAAATATATACATATATTAATTTTCTATAATATTTTTTGTTTTTAAATTTATTATCATTCCCTCGCCGGATTAAGCCGTGCGAATCGACGTCCGCTCCCCCCCCCCCCGCGTTTGGCGCGTCACTGGTATTTCAAAAGAAAATGTGCGCGCGCACTGCTCTCTCATGTTTCTACAATGTGATACAACCCGTTCGCCTCGTAAAGTAACGTTTCACTTTTCGTAACACTGTAATTTCCGTAACGCATTCGCCAGTTTACCCCTCAAGTCAAGCGTGCGTAAAGAAGTATATACTTAAAAAATAAATCATATTGTCCTGTTATTGATAGGTCCTTTTTTATTTACACATATTTAGTGTTACAATATTTACACATTAATATAATATAACATTTGAATCACACTCATAATAAAGCAGATATTTGTGTTTGCAAGGATAATTTTATATTTTTACAACTATTTAAATTAAAATTATTATTATAAAAACTATTAGTAATTTTATAAGAAAGTAATAAAAACATAGGTGAGTTATAAATGATACAAGACAAGAAAATACGATAAAAGTATATGTATGTTACATGCATAGTTTATGCGAAAATTACGATGGAGCTATCAGAGGAAAGTTCTTAGAAAACAGATTGTAGCTTTAAAAAAATTTAGAGCTACTGTACCTCCAAAAAATAAACAATAAATAAATCACTTAACAAGCTTGTACGTAACTTTGCAGAATCGTCGGTGTTGGTGTTGAGCCAAATTTGAATCTGAACTTAGAGAACATGCCATATATACAGGCAATTCATTTTAAAGAGGACATTGCATATATTTTTGCTCACCGATAGTATTGAAATATTCTTTAAAGTTTTTCGAAATAGTTTGGAACACCTGCCCACATGAACATCTTTACCCACAAATACTTAAATATGTGCATAACGATGGTTAAAAGATTACAATTTAATTAAAAATAATTATTAATATATATTTTTTAAAATTTATATAATCTGCTCGTTCATAGATGGCGGTAAAATAAAAATTTAGGAAAAGAACCTTTTTTGTAAGTTGTGCTGTAAAATTCAAGACGAAATCTTTGTTTGCACCCTAAAAATCGCAAAATGAGTATGAATAAATAATTTTGTCCGTCTAAATGTCAATTCTTCCTAGAAAGGCATTTAAAAAATACAATATTGTATCGGTGATTCAATCCAACATTTGCATGTCTTTCTTGGAAGAATTGAACTTTTATGCAGTCAAAACTACGTATTCATACTAATGTAGCGTATTTACGGGCGCAAACAAACAATTCATCTTAATATTTTACAGAAAAGGATTTAAATTACAAAAAAAATAATACAAAATAATTAAATTACCGCTATCTATGAACGAGGAGGTTGTGGATTATTTTGAGTCTTTAATTTTGTCTTCAATGATTAAAAATAGTTATTTTCGCCTAGCGTCAGTTCCTAAGAACTTAAAAAACCATTTATATTTGGATTACGAAATATTTTCGCGATACGCGATATAGATATACTTTCACTTCATGATGTCATGTTGTCATGTCATTTTTAAGAATTTTATTTATTGAAAATTTAAAAAATTGTTATTATATAGACCTCACTATATATCATGGGGCCAACAGACCTAGCTATAAAAGCTCAAGCGTTATTTGGCTTGGCCTACTTCCGCGTATCGCTCGTCATACATTCCCACTGGGAAAAAAATAACGCTTGAGCTTTTATAGCTAGGTCTGTTGGCCCCATTATACCTGCTCTGAGTTCCTGTTGGTATTACAATAATATGATTGTCTTACATTATTCTTCTATCACAATTTCATTCTCTAATATAAAAAAAATAAACAAAAATCAGATCTTAGTGTGTTGCTTCTGTTAATGGTGTTGTGGGGATGGTTTGTGTATTTGTTATTCTTTATTTTCCGCTTTATTTTTTTATGAAAACTTTCCTGTTGACTTTATCCAGTTAATATATCTACACGTATTTTTAATATTTTTTTACTGGTTTTGTGGTAAGAAATATTAAAAAAACTATGTACTTTATATCTTATATATTTTTTAATCAAAAATAAATAATCGTAATTTTGCTTTACATTCAGTACGTCACTAATCAGTATATAAACGAGGGTCTCTCTAAAATTATTTTCCTGTAGCTATGCAGCGCGTCTTGCTTACTTATGTAGGTGTTATCATCTTGGCACGAATTTAAATCGTTTCAGTTGAACATCCTCAGTATGGATTATTTCGTACTACGCCAACGCTTTAAAGCTGTTACTATTTTCCCTACCGTAAACTAGTATATTACAGATAATTTTATATAAATCTTCAATAAAAAAATTATATTACATCATAAATTACTTTAGTTTCTCACCACTGGGCTGCCTTTATACACGTAAGTTTTTTCCCGTAGGAAGCTCACGTAAGCAACTTATGGCCAAAAATCAATGTTCCAATTGGCTAGAAGTCGCTTAAGTTAGCGACTTACGGGAAAAATTACGTGTGTAAATGCAACCCTAGAAAGACTGAGGTAGCCAAAAATGTATCTATACTTAGTATGCCTTATGTCATTACGAATATAATAGGCAAAAACATCGCCTGGAAAACGGAGTCAAGAGATGACGATTCAAGTGGTTTTTATTTATGTTGAGAATACTTTTAAAAGAAAGAATAAAGTTAATCCATGGTTATCATGCTTTCATACATTTCATACATTTCATACATAGCATATATTTTTTTATAGAATTATTAACAATTTTCTACTCAATGGAAACGGTAGGAAAAGCTTCAATTTATCTAAAGCACATTTTTTTGTATTTATAATGTTAACCGATTCGTAGTAAAGATTAAGATTTAATTTTCGTAGATCATAGTGATTTAGCATTAAGCTTCGCCTTAATTGCTACATTTTCCTATCAAGTTGAAAAATCGTATACTTAAAAATTAAAAGCTCTTGATCGGTGGAGTAAACACTGGAATCATAAATTTTGCATAGTTATAGAAGAAGTCTAGAATTTCGGAGTCAACTAAACTGGTAGCTTTGGCAACTTGGCAGATTTCTATGTATGTCTTTAAAAAGTTGTATAAAGCATGGAATCATCAAAAAGAAACGTAATTCTCGCCTTCAAAAAAAAAGATTACAGTAGGTATATGAATAGTATTTTCCAACCTACTTCCGTTATTTAATCAGCATTACAACTTCCTCAAATGCAGAAACCATATTACCTCTGGACCCTCTCGGTTGGAACTCTTGTGCTGTATCCTCAATCTTAACCATCATTATTTTGATCTCCCTACTATCTTTACCCCTAAAACATTTCTTACAAGGAAATAGGCATTAGGATATCTTGGGTTTTATCATTCAATCGCAACGCGAGCCACTTTTTAAATTTATAAATTACAAACAATACGATACAAAAAGATCCTGTGTCTGTCCAACTGGGAAGGATTCCCGTTTCAGGACAGCCAAATTGTGTGTTTAGTACATAATATTCTTACAATGGAATGGCGATTCTGTCAAGACAACTTTTGAGAACATTAGTAGTTGCATTCGTAGTAACGAAATTGTTTCTTTATTAACAAAAGTAGCCTAACTGCGCTTTTATAAACATAGTACATAAATATTACAAAATTACCAAGTAATCCTCTAAGTTAAAAATTAGTATGCAAGTAGCTGAGTCTCCTAGTGAGCCCCTTCAAAAAGACACGACATAAAAAAAGAGTAGCTCTTCTGAGCCTCAAAGCTACTGTGTAATAAAAGAGGGGGCTCTATTAAACCTCACTATTAAAAATACTATGTAATAAAATCAGTTGTCTTAACTGGGCCTCTTCGAAAAAGACTATATTATAATAAAAGCCTTATTAATAAATGCTCTCTGCTAAGTCTCTGCTAAGGCTAGGTCTCTGCTAAGTCTCATTAATAAATATACTAAGTAATAAAAATAGGGAGTCTCTACTGAGCCTTTTCAAAAAAAATATTATAATAAAAGTACGGCGCCTCTATTAAACCTTATTAATAAATAAACTATGCAATGAAAGCAGGGTGTTTCCACTGAACCTCATTGAAAAAGATATAATATAATAAAGTAGAGTGTCTCTACTGAGCCTCATCAAAAATATACCTTGTAATAATGTAGGGTGTATCTATTAAGCCTCATTAATAATTATAATATGCAATAAAAGTAGGGTGACTCTTCTGAGCCTCATTATAAAAGAAACTATACAGAACGATTAAAAACTTCACGATATCGTTGTTGCAATTTTTTCCTAATGTAATACATTGCAATTATTACACCACTTAAAAAAAATGATTAAATTAACATTTTTATATCATAAAAGAAAGGTACATATTTTTTTTTTACGAGGAGTAGAAATTACATGATTAAAAAATATTCTCGCGAATCGAGCAAAAACGTTTTTATTTTCCAAATGTAGGGGTCCTGTAAGTTTTATTTTGCACTATGATTAATAGCAGAGCTATTTAGGGTTGCATAATAAATGTTAGAATATGAAATTTTGTGGTTTTCACAAAATTTATAAAAGTGCACATCTCTCGAAAACTTGACTTGGGGGGTAAGCTGGCGAATGTGTAACGGAAATTGGAATGCGTTGCGAGGCGAACGGGCTCACTGTAGAAGCAAGAGAATATATTTCAGTCAGTATTTTGAAATACCAGTGACGCGCCAAATGCGGCGCGAAGTGGACGTCGATGCGCATCTAAGGCTTGATCGGGCGAGGCGAATGATAATAAATTTAAAATAAATATTTGTAGAAAATTAATATGTGTATATATACGTGTATATATTTTATACATATCGGACAGTGGTTGTGTGGGCATCGCGTTTGGGTCCCACCCAGGCGTTCCGTGCTCGATTCCTCGGCTGGCTAAGTCCTCCATCACAACATAAGCAACATCTACCGCTTAGTGTTGTGGTAGTAGGAGATTTTCAAATGTTGTAGGGTTATTCGTAATCCGGGAAAGTTTGTCTTTCTTTTTAAAAATAAATTAAAATAAATTAACATATAAATATATGTATGGACATACATATAGATGGAGCAAAATAAGTAGATATTTATTTCTGTCGTGTGGTCTAGAGCACACTCGTATTTTTTACCAGAGTCATATTATGATAGTCTGGTCCATCGTGAGTTAGCCTATCTGCCATCCTAAAGATAACGTTCAATTTTGGGGCAACATACATTATAAAAATAGGGTATCCTTATTTAAAAAAAAACACAATAATAATTGCAGATTGTCTCTACTGAGCGTCAATCACAAAGAGACCACTGTAATAGTGTCAATAAAAGAAAGATTGAAAGTAGGTCAGCCATCAAATCAAACCACAAAACGTAAGTACGATTTGTGCTACACAGCAGACGGCTCACGGGGCCCCTCGCTTCACTTTCACCTGACATATATTATGACTCAGTTGAGTCAGACTAACAAATACGTAATTTGTTTTGCAAGACCATCGGTAGGAGAGGATATACAATTATTATATTTATACGTAAGACTCTCGTTTCATGTTGCAAGTCGAATGTGCCTTGCGATATGTAGAATGCTACGTAAAATGTACATACTTCCTAATTATGCCCGGTACATTATGCAGCGTGTTCGGTGGCTTCGCTCTTCAGTCTTACCTAATAATACAACTTGATATACGTGCAGAAAGCATAACGCACAGCCGAAATGTGAGAGAATTAAACAAATGACCTCATTAACCACAACACGCATAGTTTATGGTTTTCACTTACAAATATTTTTAAGAATTTCTTCATACACGGACATTTTATATTACCTATTTTGTCAGCCAATAATTAATTATTTGAAAAAATTAAACGATAACTTACTTAAAACCATTTTTCATTTCTATGTATTTAATGCCGACCAGGCTTCACTACAACCGTAAGGCAGTACAATACTCTACTAAAATCTAAAATCTACATGTTTAGTAACATAAATGTAATATTTTTTGCAACCCCCTGTGAAAGCCTAAAACATTTATAATTTATAACACGTTAAAAATATGGGATTATAAATTCAAAGTGTTTTTGAACTAAATTTTTTTTTTTTAATGGATCTTTCCATGACAACTCAGAATCACGTAATTGCAACACCCCTTAAATAGTCATTAAAAGAAACGAAAAAAAAAAATCGAAAATTAGCCCTTTAAATAACTTAACCTATTTAACCATATTTTTCATTAATGATTTTTCAAAGTAGGTGTTGAAGCAAATTCACA
Source organism: Limnephilus auricula (assembly GCA_951813805.1). NCBI lineage: Eukaryota > Metazoa > Arthropoda > Insecta > Trichoptera > Limnephilidae > Limnephilus > Limnephilus auricula. Next base: position 38,058,970 of record OX638391.1, read on the forward strand.
AAATAATAATATAGAGTTCTACAAATTAAACTTGATAACGATAAACAAATAAAAAATGGAATTATACTTACATTTCGTATTTCTTTTAAAAAATCTTCTGTTGACGTTATTTTAAAGAAAATATGTATGACTGTATTTAATCTTATTATACCAACCATATATGTACCCCTACGTCTGTTTCTACAAGGTTTCGACCCGGATATTTCCAAAGTGAAAAAAAGCATTGAACAATCAATTATAACTATAAAAATTTTTAATCAAGATAAATTAAAATGAATTAAATTAATTTATTAATTATGTCATCACAATGAAAAAAACTACTTTTAGAAGAAAACTGTACTCCAAAAAAAACTATTTAAAATACAGGGATGGCGCAAAAGTTGTCACCTGATATTCTTTAGCTGTATTTTTTTTTTTATAAATAAAGAATTTTGATTTTGCTTTCGCATTGTGTTTATTTGATGTCTTAATTTTTTTTCCATTAAGACGAAAAAATAAAATCAGCCAAGTGGCCGCCAGAAATGTGCCTATACGGGCCCGATTTATGGCATTTTCCACCACCCTTCTGGCGATAGGTTCTCGCATTCTTGACGGATCTTCTCTTTGAGGGCTTCAATAGTCTGAGAATATTGACAGACTCGTGATTTCAAGAAACCACACAAAAAACGGTTAAATCGGGCGCACTTATCGGCTAGTGCAATCAAAAAACATTTTTCCGCGTTCTTGAAGGGTAAAGCGTTTCATGTCTTATTGATGTGTATTTTGTATCTGTTTACTTTACAAATGTCAAAGCAGAAATGACATTTGCAAAAATTATGGCAACTTCTAGATTTTTGAAAGAAACTTTATGAATTTTTTATTAATTATTTTTAATGATTTGAAGATGCTGTGTCGAGGGTTTTTTTTAGGAGAGGAAGGAGTAAACATGGGTCTTGAAGAGACCCATATTGCAGGAGGGAGTAAACACAGAGGCCGGCAAACCGTGAACCTAAGAACGAGTCGTTGAAAAGAACTGTTCTCTTGTGACAAATGTCAACCATTCTAGTTCATCGGAGCATCTTCCGTTGATACACTGCTAGAGCAAGGACAGCATTTTCACCCGAAAGTACTTTTGAAAGTACATTTCATCACCTTTCATTTGTTTGAATTTTATTGCTTTGCGGAAATATTTTGAAATTCTACAAAATATTCACAGTAGCAATGCCTTCTACTACACAGTTATGTTTGTATATCTGTTTATGTACATCAGAAGTCAAGTGGATTCTGACTTATATAAAAAAAGTTTTATGCGTGAGACCTCTACAAAATTTAACAAAATTACGCCATTTTAAGGTTAAATATCTTGATGGTTTTCAAAAATAATCTCTTAATCCTCGATTACATTGAGCGAGTTTACAAGCTACTAGCCGGCGAATTCACTAATGTAATCATATTTACTACTTAACTAGCAGACTGCGAACAGTACGAAGTTTACCAACAGATAGTGAATTTGCCATTGAATTCGCCGGCTAGTAGCTTGTAAACTAGTCCCGTGTCATCGAAGCAGATATAATCAGTGGCGGCTCGTGACTTTTGGTGAGCTAGAGTGCTAATATTATCAAAATTGGCACTATTGATGTCGTTGTAGCCGAAAAATATTTTTTTATTTTTTTTTCGAAAATTAATTTTTTGTATGAAGATTTTCAGGAAATTTCAGTTTTGCCGTGCGCCGCACAGATTTCCTGAAAATCTTCATACAAGAAATAAATTTTCAAAAAATAATAAAAAATATTTTTCGGCTACAACGACATCAATAATGTAATAAAATTATATTTTAAAATTTAAATTAAAAAAAAAACTCGTATTTTTACAGATAAGCAACAGATTGACTTATTTTTTATCGATGATTTTCAGATATATTCCGTATTCTGTTGCTAACATTTTGTTGATATTCCATTGCTATAATATATGTAATTTTCTCATCGTACAATATTTTGTAATATCTTACAGTATTTTTGAAAATATTTTACCTCCATTTTGTAACTATACATATTATCTATAAACAGTTCTAAATGTATAACATAAGTACATAGACTAGCTCCCCAGTTAGACTCGAGAATATTTCTTTACTAATTGGGTAACTAAAATTGATCAATGATATGTAATGAAATGATGTTATAATTGTGAATGATATTATATATTATAAATAAATAATAAAAAAATAAAAAATAAAAAAAATGCCATTTTTGTTATTATTAGCACTCTAGATTACCAAAAGTCACGAGCTGCCCCTGGATATAATCATGATTGTGAAATGCAAAAAAACTGCAAAAACTGCAATACCTGCATTTTCCAATCATAAAAATACTGCATAAAAGATAGGTATTCCTAGTTGACATATTCAATTCCAAGGTATCCAAAGAGTGTTAAAAAAGCCTGTTAATTTCATAATAATTTCATATTTATGAGCATACGATGGCCTCTGTGTTTGAGGGGCAAGGCTTTTGACTAGCAATTCGAAGGTCAAAGGATCAAATAAAAAAATTGTTGTGCAATATATTATTAATTAAAAATAATGTATAAATGGAAGATATGCTCAGTATATATGTATATATAATTTGGGAGGCTGGAATGGGTACCGACGCCCCGGGAACCATTTATTGGATAATCAACACCTCTGCCATAGGTCACCCTAAGTGGTTCGCTACGTTTGGTGAGTTAGCAGGGGTGCCCGGGTTCATGAAGCAAGGTTTGTCTAGGTCTTGGTGGCGGATGATCTAGACACACTGAACCCCAGATTCGTACCCAACCCTCTTACCTTTTTCCTTTCCAGAACTTCCTCCAATACTTTCCTTAAAAATACCCTCCACACAGCATCCCCAAAGATGACATAGGCCCTGAGGGAAATTATTTTCCTCGGGGCCTCCTGTGTAGACCTAATATAAGAAAAAAAATCGTTCTGGTGAAAGACCACAACTTAGAATTGAAATATTGCTTGAAACGGCTTTAGCTCCGTATGGTGATCAGATCCGAATAGCCAGGTACATCTCCAATTTCTTCTTACCCATATTCCACTCCTCACTACTATTAGCCCCAATAATACGAGTGGAAGATACTCTCAGTATCGCCCTGGTGTAAAACCTTCATTCAGAATTGAAACGTTGCTTGAAATGGCTTTAGGCGTGTTTAGTAACTAGATATGAATAGCCAGGTACATTCCCACTTTCCTCTTTCCCATCTCCTTCCCTTCCCCGCTTACCTTCAGCCTCACAACATACCCCAAATGTTTACTATAAAAATTAAAAAAAAAAATCAAATGGGATTCCATAGTCTGGTTAAGCGCTGCTGGGACTCTAGTGCGTTAATTAAAAAAAATGTCGATCGTCCAATTGATTACTCAGACATCTCCAAATACTACGAAAACTTTGAGAAAATAAGGGAAAGCAATGTTCAAATAAATCATGTTTTTTTTTTGTTTTGGGGTGTTATGCCGTGTTGTGCTACCTCCTTCTTTAGCCGACGTTTCGCACGTTCGACGGATCTGCCCTGATGATGGACACTGCAACGCTGTCCGAAACGTCGGCTAAAGAAGGAGGTGGCACAACACGGCATAACACCCCATAAACAAACAACGAAAATGCTTTCGGCCGTGAAAATCTAAAAAAAAATATCAAATCATATGTTATTTACACGTGTCCGGGTTATATATATTAATTATGATATAAAGTAGATAACACCGGGAGACATAACGGTAATTTTCAATTATCCTACTAGTAACCCAGAAAACATTCTGCTTAATTCAGTTTTTCTGCAATATAATTGGTTCAGTGGTGTTTATGAGTAATCTAGAGTGTATACAGTCAGTAATTCAATATGGAATTATTGGATGTGGAGGTGCATATAAAAAAATTGTAAACCCTGTAAATGTGGTTCAAAAACTAATTATTGAAGTCATTTTAAAAAAACAACCTACATTCCCTTCTGCAACATTGTTCAAAATTTTCGAAGTTCCAAAAATTGAAGATCTCTATAAAAAATACTCAATATTACAAATATTCAAAGATAAGACATTAAAAAATAATAAAGTTAACTCATCGTTGAGACGTAAATATAATATCCAAATACCATTATTTTCTACTCAACAAATGCAAAATAATTATGTATACAAAGGGATAACTTACTTCAATAGCCTTCCCGAAGAAGTAAAAAAAATAAGAGATTTAGCATTATTCCAGAAAAAGATCAAACTATTCTTAAAAAACTGTATGCAATAAAACCATGTAACCTTAATCCTGTAATTCAAACCATCAAATATTGTATAATGTCGTCCTTAATCTAGTCCTTAAGATATTATTATATTAGATACTTTGACATATAACCAGTGCAACTCAAATTTCTATTTTTCCGAGATGTCTGACTAATCAGCACTGCGATCGGTGTATTTAACAATGAAATATTACAAACAAAAACCTCTTTTCCAGAATATTAGTGGCACTTTAGTTAAAATGATCATAAATCAATTCGGTAGGTAACTACCTAATTATTATCGTGTTTAAAATGTTTTGTTTAATGGAACGAAGGCGCTCCGCTGACGAGGCAACTGAAAACCAACTAAAACCAGCTGTTTTCGCGCCTCCGCCCACTCAGGCAACTGAAAACTCTCAACTGCCAACTGTCTTTGTATGACAATGTGATGGCCCGCACACTACACAATCACACAAAATCCCGTTGTCAATGGTAACGCAAGCGGTGACTTGTGACCATCTTGCGACTGTCACGGCCTAAGAGTATGGATATTAGAGAGACGGCATGTGAAGTGTGCCCGCGCGCTCCAAGTGTGCCTTTTCGAGAATTTTACCCATACGGCTGACATTTGCTGTCACCGTGGAAGATGGCTGCTATCGTAAAAATGTCGGAACGTATTAAACGACCAAAAACCAGCAGCCAATGTCAGCCATTTAAGTAAAATTCTCGAGAAGGCACACTTGGAGCGCGCGGGCACACTTCACATGCCGTCTCTCTAATATCCATACTCTTAGGTCACGGCTGATTACCCTGGGCGCCCGTTGCTAGGTTGCGAGCTGTCAGCTGATTGTTCTTCATCTATGGTTAAACAAGCTTTTTGACCAATCAAGACAGAGAAAACAGCCGGTTTTAGTTGGTTTTCAGTTGCCTAAGTGGGCGGAGCGCCTTCCTCTGTCTTGATTGGTCAAAAAGCTAGTTTAACCATAGACGAAGAACAATCAGCTGACAGCTGGCAACTAGCAACGGCCACGGCAATCAGCAGTGCGAGTCGCAAGTGACCGCTTGCGTTACCATTGGCAACGGGGTTTTGTGCGATTATGAAGTGTGCGGGCCATCACATTGTCATACAAAGACAGTTGGAAGTTGAGAGTTTTCAGTTGCATCAGTGGGCGGAGGCGCGAACACTTAAAAATTAATGAAAAATATCGCTTCAGTCTAAAATCGCACTTGAAAGAAAAAGTTTTAAAATTTTAGCAGCCAAATATTTTTAGAATGTGAATGAACGGAATGAATAACGTTTATTTCCAGACGCTCTTGAGAAAATACGTGAGTATTTTCAAGACAATTATCTGGTTCTGAAAGGTGATGTAATGTTTAATGAAAACATATTTTTTTATAGAATAATAATAATCAGATGTGTATTTGAAAATATTTCAGTCATTAACATAAAATCAATTAAATAAAGACTCAGGTTTTTGCTGAATACATAAAAAATGGTTTTATTCTTTTACTATGTAACAAATGCCAAAAATATAGCTATGATTATAAATACATTTAAACGTTGCATCTCCGATATTTGAGAACTTACGTGGATTAGTTGAAGATACATGCAGTACCTTTAATGAAAACAAATGCAAATATTGTGTGGTTTAGTAAATTAACATGTAAAAATATGCCGAATACAACATTAACCTACTTCTAAAAATATTGTAAATATATAATACACATATAATACAAAGGACCCTAAATATTTTCCAAAGAATTAATCTTTCTTATACATTCATCTGTGTATCGAGTCAGCACATCTTGAGAGTAATAAAAGATGAACAGAATTTAGACCAGAAAAAAGTACAGTAAGTTGTTATAAAAGAATTGGAAGTAAGGTGGTGAGTATAAAAAGTAGTGATTATTTATCGTTATTTGGCGGATTGAAGAAATCCCAATGATGGTGATGCACAGTTCGCCCGTCTCCCACACCGAGCATTATCAATCCAGCGATCATAACAAGGAATATTACCAGCGCCATCTGGACATCCTTTTTGTCCTCGCCGCCTCCGAAGTGAGATGAGATGTACGACAAAATGTGCCGCACAGATCTACTGACTGAGTTCTGGCAAGCGCGGAACAGCTGGATGGATAGTTCAGAAACTGATGGCTCACCGGTTGACCGCGATGGGGGAGCTCTCCTGTTGACGGGCCTATACTCTTCATCGGAACTGGAAAGCGCTGGTTCCCTTTTATGCTTTCGGCGCCGACTGGGAGCTGACGGGAGATCAGGCTCCGACACTTCTTCAGGATGCCTTTCCGAGGGATTTCGCAAACGGTAGAACGATCCCGGTGGGATGGAGTACTCCGGGTAGTACGCCAGAGGATAGATCGAAGACGCTAAAGGATGTATGTGAGGTAAAGGCGGTCTTTCTGGCGGTGGTTCAGCTAAAACGGGATCACTTGCGGCAGCTACAGCAATTCTTTCTTGCACATCCATTTGCGAAACATCTTCTTTATTGCTAGGTTGATCAGAAAGTTGCTGGTCTACCTCCGTTTGTGTCTCTTGGTCAATGTCCGGTCGAGGATGTTCGAAAACTTGTTGTTGATGCTCTCCGACAGGTGCAGAGGAGGTTACAGGAATTGAAGTAGATGCTTCAGGAGCTGCGGGCGCTGTTGGAGTAGCTGGAGGAACCATTTGGGAGAACCTTTGTAATATTTCCTCAATTACACCGGGGGCTAGCTCTAGCCCCCTAACAAATATGTGACCAGATTTAGAATTTAAATCTGCCACTTGTAAGGATAGACCTTCAATTTCAGAGACTAGTATTTTACCGGCTTGTAATTCAGCAACATTCAATCTTTCCACGTCCAAGTCTGACACCTGCAGACGCCGTGTCCTTAAAATATTAATTTCTGCATTGTCATTTGGCAGAAGAGTTCGTGATTCAGTTTCAATCAACATATTTTCATCAGACAAAGATAAAGGTTGCGGTATTGACGTATGTCCTTCCCTCGAAGGTATTGTTTGAACGGTTGTGGGAGCTGTTTGTGACAAGTGGGTTGTCCAGTTCTTTGTGTATGGGGGTGAATCAACACTTGGATACATACGGTTGAGAGGAACGAAAGTTGTGGGTTCTGGTACAACTGGTGGTTCGTCGACTGGTTGAACAGTTAAAGAAGCTTCTGTTACGATTACATCCCTTTCATTTATTCTTGTTGGACTCGAAACCCTCCGTTCAATCAATATTGCCGTAGGTGACATTCTCCCCAAAGGAGTTCGAGGTCTATCAATTGGTGTTCTCGTTTTGCTTGCACGGGAGCTAGGTCGAGACGATTCTCTAAACTTTTGTATTCCCCTTGAAAATAATTCTACATCGATAGAATTTTCTTCTGGTTCTTCTTTTTCTTCTTTCAGGAAATCTGCTACAGTGTCAGGAATATAATCAAAATGGTCAATTAATGGCTCGTCCATACCAAGATCGTAATCGAAATCATCTGGCAATGGATCTGTTTGTGTGGAAACTTCAATTTCTATAACTTCTTCTTGATCATAGGAGCCTAAATTCTCTTTTTCCTCTGATCCACCAGCAATTAAATATGTTTCGATTGCCGTATCTGATTTAATATTTTCATTAGTAACTTTATCGGAATCACTTAAGAAATCTCTTTCCATTTCCTCCTCATATGGTACCTTCTCATCAAACTTCTCAGAATTGATTAAATTCTCAGAATCAACCATATCCTGAGAATGTATTGTTTGCAGTATCTGGTCGATGGCTGGGGAATTAATCATATCCTGAGAATGAAAAAAATCTTGTGGCCGATTTTCATCTTGAGACTGAAGCAAAATTTCATCATCATCTTTCTTATCAAAAGAATCTTCCTTATCTCTCTTCTTTTTTGGTCCCCTCGGTGGTCTCGGTGGTGGAGGTAGTGGCCGATCCTTCATTTTACTGATGACATCACCAGATTTTAGATCCTTTTGGGTTTCGTCTTCAATTTCAACGTACTGAGTTACGTCCGTACTTGAATCATGGTGTCTAAAATCAACTTCCGAAGTTGTAAGGCTAGACGTAGACTTCTTTCGTGGGGGTCTCGAAGGGCCCAGAGTACTGTAATTCCTCGAGGGTCTTCTTGGAGGAGGAGAATCTTTTAATGCTCTTGGTACGGTAAAGTACTGTCGTTCACCACTTAAGCTTTTAGCCGATCTTTGGCGTCGCATTGGAGCAGGAGGTCTTGTTGGATCATCTATTTTCTTATTCTGTGAATTTTTGTCCACTACTGCGTACCCAGGACCGTCGTCAATATCATCCATGAAATCCAAGTCCACGGGGGCGAGCTGTGTATGTGAGTCGAGGATAATAGATTCCGCACCACGAGAAGTTCGGTCGTCATCGCCAATTGATGTCCCTCGCGAACCTCCTCTCGAGCGAGACCGGTTTCTTCGGGGAAGTGCTGGAGGTTCTTCATTGTCTGTACTATATGGAATTATGTGTTCTGTCCGATGGACGATAATCTGTATATGAAAACAATCGGTTATTAGTTGTTTTAGGCAAATAGTAAATAAAATAATAAAATAAGTATTTGGCACAAATTGCCTACTTAATTTTGTACTTAGAAAAACACTCTCTTTCTGATCGTAACAATGCAATAATTTGTTAAGAATTCGATAAAAAATCAAAAGTACCTAAAAAAATTAAATATACATTTAATTGATAAATATTTTGTTTACCTCATTAGAATCATTTTTCTCTTCGCGTGAAATGGGCTCATTCCAATCATCTCGATCAAACATTTCAGTGTCAAATGAACCATTTTCTGAATAATTAAAATCTTTTGTACCCCTTTTCCTTCTTTTGGGAATCATCGGAACGTCTCTTGTTTGCTCCATTTCATTTTCATATTCATTTAAGTTCTCTAACATTTCTGGTTCCTTGAAAGAACTAGTGAATACGTGCTTTCGAATATTTTCAGCATCAAATGATTTAGCAACGGGGTCGGTGAAAATTTCTGGAGTCGAAATTTCCTCAAGATTAACATTTTGCAATTGAACTATGTTCTGCACGTGAGTTGCATCGTAAGAAGTTTTATCCGATTCTTGCGCTAAAGCTTTTAGTTTTTTGGCTCTCGAAGGCCTCACTGGCGGGAAGGTATAATAACCGTCGTCATTTTCAGCCATTGTCTCATTGGCATTCAAATCCGCATCGTATCCAAGATGTTCATCATTATCGTCATCATCTTTGTATTTATAGAATCCAATGTTTTCACTGCTATCCATGTTATGATCGTCAATATATTCATCTCTGTTGTATCTGTTTCCATTATCCATTTGGCTCAATGCGTTGACCGGAGATCTGAAAGCATCTCTTATTTCATCACTCAAGTACTTTCCTACTTCAATGTTATCTTGTGATATTCCTTTTTGACGCAAAAAGAACTCATCATTATCAATTTCTTCTAAAACACCTCTTCGGTGCTGACCAGTCGATGCAGCAGACGATTCGTCATCTTCCGTTACCCTAGATTCGTCATATGCAACATTTTCTTCGTTTCCAGGTAGTATATGTGGTAGAGAACTGCCGTGTTCCATCTTTTGAACTGTAGATCTCTCAAGTTTGTTCCATAACTCTTGATTATCGATTACAGCTCTAGGAGTTTTATGGCTAATCTTAGCGTGGTGTGTTGTGTCTTCCTCTTCTTTATTTTCTTCCTGCATCTGTCTGTAGTCTTTGTCCACTTGAGCTAATTTTGTTTCAAAATCAGGTTCATAAGAATAATCCACTGGGACTCCATATTGCCTAGGTTCGTCGTCGGTTTTAGAACTTGCGTGATCCCACTGAGAGGCCACTACTTGCTGACGATCTCTAGTCATCCTCGGGACAGTGGCAAATCCTGGGGGTGGAGTTCCTGGGCGCTCTTTTCCATCACGTTTTTCTTTTTTATTTTTTCCGAATAATCGAGGATAAGTTCGGAAATCGAAATTAATCATGGGCTTCTTATTAGAACCGGAAGTGGACTCTGTAGAGATTTCAATTTCGTCGTTTGTTTTTGTTTTTCGATTACTGTCTTTATTTCGATTAAATGTCGAAAAATTCAGCTTCGGCCTGTCAGGTAATTTAAATTTGGATCTATCGGGCATTGAAAATTTAGGTCTGTCGGGGAAATTAAACTTGGGTCTGTCGGGTAAATTTATCTTTGGCCTGTCAGGCAGTCGAAATTTTGATTTTTCTGGAAAGTTAATCTTTGGCCGATCGGGAAAATTAAATTTAGGCCTTTCTGGCAAGTTGAATTTAGGACGCTCCGGCATGTTGAATTTTGGTCTTTCAGGCATGTTAAACTTTGGACGTTCAGGCATGTGAAACTGTGGTTTCTTAATAGTTTTCAGTTTGGTTTTCAGTTTTCCGGCTTGGGTGCTTATTTTTCCTGTTTGACTCTTTATTTTCTGTTTTAGTTTAGATGTTTCCAAAGCAACAGTGGATTTCTTCCTGGAATCTCTCTTGAGTGGCAAGTCTTCTAGGGCAGATGAGTCTACCTGACTTGTGCTGATCTCACAGTCCGTCCTGGATTCCGTGGTGGTGGGAGTGTTGACGAAGAACCTGTCTTCAATTTCTTTCTGTAGAAGCATGGCGTCATGCTCCGTGTCAGGTTCTCCGTCTGTGGCACTGGCGCTGAAAGCCTCGTTGTCCTCCTCGGCCCTCAGGAACCGTCTCTCCTGGGAAGTGGTGCTGGAGGCATCATCCGCCTCCCCCGCCCAGCCCCTGTCTTCCACACTGCCTCCTGCCACCTCCCCCTCCCCCTCGCCCCTGGCTGCTCCCATATCGCTCTCTGTAGGTTTGCCGATAGGTTCGTACTCATGATCACTGAAATAAATCGAAAAAATTGATTACCTTTATATAGCATCCAGTAGAGGGATGAATTGGTTAATTTAAAAAATCTACCACCACCAGGGCAAGTGTCTAGCATGGTGGTCGTAAAATACACAAATTATGTACATATTAAGCAATGAATAAAAAATAAAAAAAATAGGAAAAAAAGTCTTCTTATTTAAATGTTGAATGAAAAAGGTGCTAAAAATACATAAATTAAGCGTCAAAAATTAAATAATCGCAAATAATTTAATTTCTAGGTTTATAATCTAAGCATCTAATTTACTTGAAGTTTTAATCAAACATAATAAAAATATATTTTTTACAATAGCGTGTGTAGGTCTTGGTACTTGGTAGTACATATTATGTATGCATGTTGTAGAAAATACTGATTAATCATCACACTACAATAAAACAACGCCAAATATGCGGAATGCGCTTCGTAATAAACACACTGCGAAGAACAATACCTATTAGTATAACCAAAATATATTATGTACGTACTGCGTCGTCGTAATTGTTATCTCGATAATTAAACAGCAAATTAAAAAACGAAATCAAATTTCAAAATAATTACTTTCTTTTCTTAAAATTTAACCATTTTTAATTGACAGAGTAAAATTACAAAATGTGTTAAGAAAAATAATGTTCACATATTCACATTTCTTAAAATCATACATAGCTTTATTAACATTGTGTGCAAAGTACAATATTTAAATAGTGAATATATTTTATTACTTCGTTAATATTTCAAGGAAAGATTTTTGACACAATGGGTTTTACAAAATGAAATAACTTACATAATCACATCAAAATAAAACAAAAAAAATAATTGAATGTTAAGTACGGTTTTGAACTTTTGCAGGGTTCGTTATGAAAACATCGCTATTAAAACGCAGATAAAAACATCCTACAAATAGACAGCAATAATGACAAAATTACGAGCTTTCATATTAATCAAACAGAAAAAAGATGAAAAATAATTTGTGTACCCAATAAAAATAGCTGAACATTTTCTCAACAACAGGTCAGTTATATTGGGAAAGTTAACCTTGTCTCTTTAACCGTTCCAATCTACTGTAACCTTGCCAAGACAATTAATAGAACTCATATTGAAATTTTAAAAAAAGTATTTACGGCAGGACCTTTTAACACGTTCGTGAAATCTCGCGTTCACGTCGATGGGTTTTATACGCAGCATTGATTTGATTTGAACAACACAGATATAGAAATATGATTAGAACATGGCGAGCTGGTTTGTTAATGCGAGTAGTAACAAGTGTCGGCAGAGAACAGTCCCCGTGGCAGGTTATGTAAGGCGGGACGCTTTTAGCGCGAGCTCGGGCAGCCACCGGCCGCCGCTCTCCACTTGTGTCCCGGTTCTATTCCTGCACGCGGAGTACATAAACCCAAACGTTCGTCGCTAAACATTATTTGTTTCTTGCAATTATGTATTACTCTTATTTCGAAATCAGAATAAAATGCTTCAAATCGCAAATACACAGCAAAGACAGCAAAGAATTAAAAAAATGTTTGGACGTTCTATACTTTGCCAATACGTGACGCATGACAAATGTATAGCACGCCAACGCAACGCCGCAAATAAAAGTAATCGCCGGTTAGAGGGTTAATTACTGACCTTTGTAAGCGAATCGCGTCGCTAACCCTTGATTGGGGTCTCGAACCGACGTTAGGGCGTTCGGGCAAGTAGGAGTCGCTCTGGAAGAACTGACAGCCGCAGCGCACCTCGCGGGAGGCGCGCACGGGCACGCTGCCCTCGCGTGAGGGGTAGAGCGGCCCGCGGGCAGGGGTCCCGCCCTCGGAGGTCCAGCGCCGCAGGGTGCTCATGGCTCACCCCAGCGCCACTGTCGCTCACCACGCGCACCGCCACAAGTGCTGTGACACTATCCCCCCCCGCGATATGTCGCCACGGTTCTAATTCGGGCCACGAAGGCAGCGATATTATTGGGATCTTTCAAGCGCTGGATAGTGTTTCGCACCACTACCGCGGCGCTTTGCAAATTCGAACATAAATAATATGTACAAGCAAATCGCAACCATTAACGCATTTCATGTGAACACTTATCATAAATAGATAAAATAAACATTAGAGATAATATTATGATTTCTGCTAACTAACCTCATTTTAGACCATACATTTTCCTTCCCGTCATCTGGAGGGTTTTCCTCCACAGGGTTAGGGTCGCTTATCGATTCGGACATTTCGAAATGAACTCGTCTATCCAGAGCGCTGACATTTTCGTGCATATTTTCATCTTGTGTATCCAATTTTAAATGTTGATCATCTAGTATATCGTCCGTTACTTCGGTAATAGTTACATTCGGAGAACCACGAGGTTTTTCTTCATCGGATGCTTTTTCAATGTCTGATACCTCTTCTGCTTCCAAAACAATGGCTTCATTTGAAATGTCTCTCACTAATTTATCTGGAGTCATGCTTATGTCGTACATTGCTTTAATTTTAGTTATACTTTCCGATGTTGATTCTTCATCATCCATGGGATCGTCAATTAAAAGGCTTGGATCATTTGAATCTCCTGATTTAGTTTCTGTACTTAGGTTTGACTTTAGTTCACTATCCATATTTACATCTGTGGTTAGCGATAGTCCAGAATCCAAAGCTCCGCTTGATGTGGTTTCGGCATCCATTGGTATGCACGATTGTGGTTCAGCGTCCATGAAGGCCGGCGGCGGTTCAGTAACCACAACATTATTTATGATTTCTGGCATTACCGTATCCTTAATGATGATATCATTGGATTCACCGATTGCTTTTTCACTAAAATTATCGTTAATCGGTTCATTTTTATCGATATCTTCATAAATATGTTCTTTTCTCCTTCTGCTCGAAGGAGATGAATCAAGGTCGTATATTTCAGGAGGACTTTCAATCACGATAGGGCCAACATCGCCAGGTTGCATCACGAGAGATATCTTGACTTCATTCGGACTCTCACTATTTCCCTGTTCTGCGAGTTTTTGTCTTTCTCGCCTTTCAGTTCCAGGAGAACATTCCAGCGGTATGATTTCCTGTTCATCGCTAGAAGGAAAGATTTTTTTCAGATGACTTGTGTCCTTCTTAGGCAAAATTTTCTCAGTTTTATGCAATGTTTTGTCAGCAATGTGCTTGATTTTCTCAACAAATGGATGACAACATTTAGAGTTTCTGGGTGAGTCTTCCGCTGGCACTTTTGGTTTAGGTGGATGCTTCCGTTTGAGTATTCCCTTTGGAGAAAGCGTGATCTTGGGTTCTTTGGGCGGCAGATCAGGCGTCACTGAGCGAGGAGTCCCAGCCGGGGCGGGCTTCTCGAGCAGGTCCTCCTCGGAGTCTAGCGAAATCTCCTTGGAGAAGTTGGGCACGTGTGCCACATCTTCCTCTCCCTCGCCGAGCTTGCGGCTGCTGCCAGGGGACGCGTCCAGGTTGAGGATGCGGATGGATCCATCCTCCATGGCTGGGCCTGGCGAGCGGCCGCCCGACCGCTCGCGGGACTGCTCCCGGGACATCGAGCGCACGGAGCGACAGGGCGTGCTGTCCCGTAGGACGGTCTCCGCCGTGATGGCCTCTCCCTGCAACGGCTCCTTGTCCAGGTAGGTCCACGGGTAGCCTCCTTGCTGGCGGGCCCGCTTTACGTCCTCCCACTGGTAAGTTTTTAACGGCACCGGCGGCACTGTTGCTTCTTGTGGTTTCTCTGGTAAAGATGATTGCATTTTTATAATACCGAAAAATACTTTTAATTTTAAATTAACGAATAAGTGTAATGTGACGAACACTCCAACTTGAACTTAAATCGGTCAAACAATATAGATTATGAAATTTAAATTCATTTTGAAGTTACGATTTCTATTTCGGAATTCCAAAAACATATTTTTGGATGTAAATATTTACGCGAAAATCTAACTTAAATTAAATTTAGATTAACGATTCACAAATAAGAGTAAGAGCCGAACAAAGTTGCACATTGAACGAAAACATGTAAGCACAGCGAGGGATAGGTCAACGGGAATGCATCTCTTTACCTTGTTATGATTGGACTGATCCTGGTCCATTACGTACCGTGGCTCACGAGATGTTGGACCATTTTTTGCGTTCACAAGTGGGCACAAATTTGTCCAGAAATATAAGAAATGCGAATAAAACGGTGGATCGGCCCCCCCAAACTGCGAGACCAGGCCGGCAGTGGAGAGTTGCGCTGGCACTGAGCTAAATATAGCGCTGAGCATTAGTAGCTTATTTCGGGGCAGGCGCAGCGTCACAGGAACCAATCTGTTTTGGAACTCGCGCTCACTAAACTTGTAACTTATGTGCACAGTTTGGACACAGTCAGTGGTTAGCTAGGCTGCATTAGCCGCGCGATCAACAATATTAGGTACTCAACTTCTTTATGACAGCCTGTTGATTGTTTGTATTCATTCTAATGAATCGATCCAACTGCTTTATGTATTTTTTTCTACGCATAAATTGATTTTGGCATTATATTTACATGATCGATTCTAATTCATAGATTTTTTTAAAATTTAACCTTCAACTATTGAGTGGGTTTTGAAATTGCTATGTTTTCATTTTTAACATTAGCTTCACAAAGGTGGCCTCGAGGTAAATAATTCCCCTCAAGGCCTATGATATTTTTGGGGAACTTTATAATATTTCTGGGAAAGGAAGGATAGTAAGTTCTGGGAAAGAAAATATAGCAGGGGTGATTAGAAATCTGTGGGTTAGTGTATCCAGGAGTAACGGACGTACGAATCTACCACCGCACTGGGGTGCAAGGCGGTGTTCCGAGAGAGTTCTGCTTAAGAAGTTAAAAGGTTTCCCTTGAACCATGAAACCGGAAACCCTTGCTAAGTCACGAAATGTAGCGAAACTCTCTGTGTGACCTGGTTAATTATAGATTTATGCCGGTTTTGAGGTTTTTACTGTGTAATTGAAGACTTATTGAAGAATTACTATTTCTGTACTAGTATATACATTTAATAAATTATTATAGTGGTTTCCCAGAGTTAGAGATACTCTCAGTATAGCCCTGGTGTAAGACCACCATTCAGAATTAAAAAACCTTTATTGAAATGGCTTTAGCCGTGTTTGGTGGCTAGATCTGAATAGCCAGGTACTTCTCCACATTCCTCTTCCCCATCTCCTTCCCTTCCTAGCTCACCTTCAGTCTCACAATATACCTTAATTGGGGATGCCATAGTCTCACTGTCTCCAGATGGGAGCAGTTGCGACTCTTGTGTAGTGAACACAAAATATATATAAAAAAAACATAGTAGTAAAAAAAATATGTTAGTATTCAGTAACAGGATGTAAAAGGTATGTGAAAAGTAAGTGAAAGGTGTGTGAAAAGGTTAGTGGTAGCATTTTATGAACACCTCACTGGGAGAACCTGTGCTGAGGGGTTCGCATTTTTTTGAATATTAACTCCATACAGGAGGCCCTGAGGAAAGTAATTTCCCTCGGGGCCTGTGTCAACTTTGAATGGAGTGCTGCGTGGAGGGTATTTTTAGGGACAGGAAGGAGGAAACACAGAGGCCGGCAAATCGTTCCACAACCGAGCTGTTGAACTCAAGAACGAGTCGTAAAAACGACCAATTCTCATGTGACAAATGTCAACCGTGTACATATGTTGGGCGAGCGTTTGGCGTGTTTCCCGACTATGCACCGGTGCCGAGGGGATCAATGACGCTAGTTCCTCGGAGCATCTTTGAAATATGTAATTCGCATGTTTTGAATTAGGTGATATTCTGTCGACATGAGCCAAAACACAATATCCTCCTGGTCAAGAAGGGCAGTGATTTGACCCATGACGGCAATATCGAAGACATAAATTCAAAATGAAGGTTAGAAAGAATAATTGTATTCAAAAGCCGGTAGGTATATTTTTGTATTTGGACCACACGCTATTAAGTAATTTATTAGTTTGGGTCGGGTTATGTTTGATTAGGTGTTATAATGTTTTTAGTAAAGTGAATACCTTGTTTTTTGATCCAGACTTTGATATGTTTTTTGTGAATCATTGTAGATATATTTGTAGTAGTTGTTTCCATGTATTGGGCATGGAGTTAGATAGTTTGATTGCGAATTATGTATAAGTAACATTCACTTAAATGGCTATTATTTTAGATATTAAAAAAAAAATTCACTAAAAAGATTATCACGACTAATATGTATTTTACAAATTATTAACAAATGGATAAAACAATCTTTCTTTTCTTTGGATTTAAATCCAATAAAATAATTACCAACGAATTAAAGTCTACCGTCACTTTTCTAAGAACACCAGAAATGTTTTTTCAGTACGGTGTCAAAGTATTTATGACACACAAACATATTTATCTTAATAAATATGTAAAAAAAACACAAAGTCATAGACTAGAAATTGCGCAGTGATTTTATAAAAATATGTATTTGTGTTCTTAGAAATAAACAAAATTCAGCTGCGTTTTTAGCTGACAAAATAATATTTACCCAATTTTAATACGTAAGATGCAGGTAAAAGTAAAAACAAAAATACGAGTGATAATTCTTTAGTAATCTAATCTAATTTTCTTTCTGGCATCGAATAAAACCATTCCAATCATCAAGTAAATAAGAATCTATATTGTTATTAATTATCGTGACAATTCGGTCGTTTCAATGCACTGAGTTCGCACACGAAAATATGATTAATTTTATTATGGGAATTACTTAAAATGGGATTGTTGATTTAATTTTTACAACGTTTAAAATAAATGCCAGCACCCATTCCAAACGTCAATACTATGGATTTAAGCACTGTTGTTACGATTAGAGGAATAATGAGGAATGAACGCCCGATATTACGCCTCTCGTAACGCTGTAATTTCCGTAACGCATTCGCCAGTTTACTTCTCAAGGCAAGCGTGCGTAAAGAAGTATTTACTTCAAAAAATCTTTTACGAGTGTGTTTTTTTTACGTTTTACATACAATTTTGATTTGATTCGGTTCGCATTTTTTTGGTTTGACCGGTCAGTGGTTGAGTGGGCATAGCGTTTGGGTCCTACCCAAGCGTCCCGTGTTCGATTCTTCGGCTGGCTAAGTCCTCCATCACAACACAAGCAACATTTTCCGCTTAGTGTGGTGATAGTAGGAGATTTTCAAATGTTGGTGGGTTATTGGTAACCCGGGAACGTTTGCCTTTCTTTAAAAAAAAAAAAAAAATTAATTCAATTTGATGTTGAATTTTTTTTTAACTTACTATCTATATTCCCATTCATACAACTATTTCAATAATATATTTTAGTATGCAGTAGAGCAGGGATTCCCAACCTTTTTGTACTCTCAGCACACTCTAAAATAAATTTGTAACTTTAAAATTGTTCGAGATCATCTAAAACAGTGAAAGTAGGTATAATCATTACGAACTACTCATACATACAATATCGCAAACATACGAACATATTTAATAAACCTAGGCACTCAAAGAATTAAAACTCTAACAAATAAATAAAAATAATTCACATTTTTAATTCATGTTTATGAAGAAGTCTCTGTCGAATAGTAGCGGGCACATACGAATCGTTCGGGAATACGGCACGGGGTTGGGAACCTCCGCAGAATTTTCAAACAACAAAACTAAACGAATTAAAATTGATTTATTTTTCATGAATACCGCGCAACAGTCCAAACTGCTCCAGTCTGGATCCAGTGAAACTATGGCATCCCCAAAATGGGATATGTTGTGAGGCTGTAGGTTGTGGGAAGGGGAAGGAAATGGGGAAGTACCTGCCTTTTCAGATCTGCTGAGCCATTTCGAGCAACGGTTCAATTCTGAACGGTGGTCTTACAACACGCAAATATATTTTATATTATTTTAATATAATTAATTGTGTAATAACACAAATTAATCCAATAAAATTTATTTGCACACCATCCCGCGACCTTCGGATTGCGAGTCGAGAGCCATACCCCTCGATTACGGAAAAATAGAATATTTTATCTAATTGAGTTGGTAAATAAAATCTTTAAAATCTGTCCAGTTTTTGAGGAGCAATATTATGAATACAAAACCTCGATATTGACGATTTTATTTAGGAATTATAGGCATTTAGCTCAGCATCGTGAGAGGAGAAGAGTGTGAAAGCGACAGTGACAGCAACAGTTTAGTACCTACATACGTATATAGGAATGAGGTTACGAAGTAGAAATAAAACAAAATGTGAGCATATATTTATATTCATTAGCACTTTATATAATATTACATTGAATGATTTCGATATATATGAATGAACTTTTGAATATATTTCATATTAAACATTATCTAACATTTGCATTTTATAACACAGTAAATTAAATAAACAAATATTTACGCTTGAAGGAAAAAAGCAATTCACATTTTTATTAACCAAATAAATTGCCTGGCTTACAATATGTATCCAAAATGTTTATTAAGTGATCAAGCAACTTATAAATTGTAGTATAAAAAGCATTTCACATTATTTATTCAAAAAATATAAAAAAGTATTATTAAAACTAATCATAAAACGTTTTTAAATTATGAAATACCACCGCCCTAATACCAAGCCTCATGAAAACATTATATATGATTTTTTAAATGCGTCGACCTGTTTTTTCTTTTAGTCCTGAGTAGGTAATTGTGTTATTTCAGTTAAACATCAATTGTAATGAATACTTTTACTTTACAACCATAAAACTTTATAATAATATTTTTGTGATTTAATTATATTAAATTGTTACCTAACTAAAATATACATATGTTAGTGGTTATTAATTTTTTTAAATGTATTTAACTGCTTAATAAACAAGTACTAATTGTGTTAAATCAGTTTATAGATAGGTGTTGGTACCTAAATAATCGTGGTAATAACAAATATTTAATCAAATAATATACAGATGAGATATAAGATAATCTGAATTTCATCTCATGAAAAATAGGTAAAGAATTAAATGAAAACTAAATAATTATTTACTTCTAACTAAATAATTTAGAAAAATCATAAAAAAGAGAATTAAAATCTGTACCTTAAACGATAAACAACGGGAGTCAACTTTGGACTGTTCAGAAAGGCGATTTTTGTGTTTATGAACTAAATGTTTGAAGGTCTATAACTTTTTTACTTACTGCAATAATTAAGATCTGTGAAGGTTAATTGTCATAATTTCATTTGTTTTTGACCATCGTAAAGACAATTATGACAATTTATGAAAATATTTTTATTTATCCTCGAAAGTAAATTTGACACCAATGGTTTTGTAATTTGTTAAATCAGTTAGTATACCGTCTATGGATGGCATTGTTTCATCCAATAATGTAATGATATACAGAAAAATTTTCTGCATACTCAACTCAAAACCGCCCAAAAGTAGACTTCCGTGGTTTATCCTTTAAGACATAAATATTAAGGTAAAATTTTACAAACTAATCAAAGGAATATTATTTATTTATTGACGCCCTATTGGGCTTTTACATATAGAATACAAATTTCTTTTATAACAACAGTATGACATAAATAAAAAAGATTAAAAAATACATAAATAAAGCATAAACACAATACAATAAATAAGAATAAGAAAAAAATCATTGTATATAATAATATAATGAATTAATATATAATAATATAATGAATAATATAATATAATATAACGAATTAATCGTAGTACCCACTTTTATGCTTTCCAATAATTCGATAGTGAATATAAAACGGAAACTGAACAGTGACACAACAGAAAGTGATAAAATAATTAGGTTAGGTTAGGTTGGTTTAGGTTAGGTTTGGTTCGTTGTTCGTTTGTTATTTTTCTCCGCTTCTCTTCAAGGTTCTGTTTGGTTACTGTACTGTATTTTTAATGAAACTCTTTAAAACCGTTAATTTCTGTACAGTGTCACGTGTGGCAAGGGAAGTACGTTCCTTGTCGGTCGCAGGATTTAAATCTTAACCTACATCAAATAATTCGCCAAAGGGGTTTGTCATCAAAGCGATAGCGATAGTAATTTTATTATTATCAAAGTGCCAAAGTCACAAAGCGGGACACAAATAAAGCACCGCCCACGACATCCGCTCTGTCATTCCCATTCCGAGGTTAGAAGTCTGTTGACGAATAATAGGAATCGGGGATTGCAACTCTCATGCTTGTTAGCACGAGCTCTTCAAAAAACATCGAGTGAATGATTTAAAAAACCAGCATTGCCAACATTTTAACACTAGCTTTTAAGAATGGGATTCCCAGACGGAGTTTTTCTCAATTAGTTTTGCAGGGTGGAGTTTTTAATTATTAGTAATCATTATTTTAGTTTGTTTAGTCAACAGAGCCGAGGGCAACTTTATTATACAAATGATCTCGTAATGAAAAATCTCGTTTTTTTGGCACAAACCCAAATAAAGCAAAAAAATATTATTAATAATACCCCTGATACATTATTAACATGAATAGATAGTTGTTTTAAAATAGAACTTAAAACTATGAATATTTTTTTTCAGGGTCGCCTTCCACTTAGAATTTTTTTGCAGTAATCATAAAAAGAATATATATATATATATATATTGAAGGATATAAAAGCATAATGTTATACATATTAAAAGCAATGAGAACATTAATGATAAAAGGGTACATGACCTAATTAATATAAGTTTATGTAATTTATTTCCCCCAAATATTCACGGAGAGGCTTGAGTGTTTCAAAGCAATTGATTAATAACCTATATAATAAACCCCAATTTCAGCGTCAATTTTTCTAGGTTCAATTCACCCCTTTATTAATTTTGCGAATTATGATAACATACATCATATTCCGTCGATCGCATTGAAAGGCGTCATTAATCTCTATATTTAAGGCATTATTTATTATTTAATTCACGAACTGCCATTTTCCCACACGCGCGCTGCAATACACAGGGAGGCATTACCAGTCTAAAGAAAATCATCACAAGAATGGACGATTCTACCCCAAAACTGCCCTAAATCAATCTTTATGTGTTTTACTACATTTTATGGATCCTCATTCCTAATGTAGAATTATAGACAGTTTTTATTTATTCCTTCATTTAATTTCCACCCACAGCATCTCAGATAAACTTACGTTTTTAGTCATTGACGGCTAGACACAATATTTTTTGTGCTAGAAGACTAAGATTGATTAAAAACATAATTATTTTTATATTAATGCATCCGGAAAACACGTATTCTCTGCAAACAATCGACCACACCAAAGATATAAAGATTTTAAATCTTTTTCCACTAGCACAAATAATATGCTTCAGAGTTATGACACTGCTCGTGTCTTTCGTCGCTGATTTAAGATTTGATTGATGCTTCTTTATTATTCTTTGTACGTGAAACTATAATATTTGTAACTATTGCCAAATAATTTGACATGAAAGCGAATGCTTACTCAATAAAAACGTAATTGATATAAACAAATTCACGAAATTTAGCGAATGGAGTTGCGTTGCAAAGCAGATCATGATAACTTAATAACTAGCACTACTGAATCAATAAATACACGGTTCGTGGCCTCTTCAACATCGCGGTCATATTTTATTTAAATACATTTATAAAGAAAGCAATCAGAAGAATATTTCTATATAAACAATGCGGGTCTATGAATTAATTTGTGAATATTCAAATTAAATGTAATAATAATAATATAATAGCATTGAGGTATATAAATAGATTCTACATTATTTGCAAAATCAGTGTAGAATATTTTTACAGGGCGAAAAGTAGGAAGGGAGTTGTGGCGGTTGTCGATGTCGCCAGAATCCTTTCGACCGGGGACGAACTCAAGAACGGAGTCACCGGTGACTTCGAGCGAACTTCAATTCTACTAGTTTTTTTTTTTTTTAACAAAAGCCAATTTACACGACTACTGATATTGGTAAAACCTTATTTACCGATGAAAGGTTATATACCATTGCTTTCCCTGTCTTTTCCAGTACGGCAAGTACTGCGTGCTTGTCGTCATTTTGAAGTTATCGCCGGAGACCGGTGCTCGTTGTATTTCGTAGCAAACAATCAACCGATGTTTGTTGCACATACTTTGCTCTATCTATATACCTCAATGTATAAACGTTTAATTATTATTACACAATGTGCATTAAAATGTTGTAAACCTACGAATTGATTACATAAATGTCTAATATTGTGTTATAATTGCCTAATAAAACATAACTACTGGGAAGTGGCATTGAATTGCAACAATATTAACACGAAGCTGAGCAGCTCATTTGTCTACCATAAGGCATAATGTTCATTTTATATCAAATCACATTCCACTTTAACGTACATACATAACAAGATTTATATTCTTAATAACTGCATTAAAAGATTTCGCTTCCTCAACCCCGTATAATATAATATTATTAATATTGTTTCTACTGAAGTGAACATCGATAGAAAAAGTAATATACACAAAGGCATATTGTGAGCCTACAGATATCTGTGTGATTAGACATCAAATTACTTCTAAACAATTCGAACACCGTATAAAAAATATATAGAAATTAATTTTTCACAGTTATTGTAGGTTGCTTCAGTGCATGACTTTAAATAGATATCAGAGTCTGGCGGTGCCAGCTGTGCCGACGACAGTTGCTTTCAGTTTACCCACATTACACTATTTCACCAAACCATCTAGACTGACATAAAGTTAATCTTGTACAGTACGAGAGTTATATCCTTTTCCCACCGATAACTACTATGGATGG
Organism: Limnephilus auricula; assembly: GCA_951813805.1. Taxonomy (NCBI): domain Eukaryota; kingdom Metazoa; phylum Arthropoda; class Insecta; order Trichoptera; family Limnephilidae; genus Limnephilus; species Limnephilus auricula. The sequence continues at coordinate 38,082,748 of OX638391.1, forward strand.
CTATCTCATTCTCACAGCAATACCATCATCCCTCGCGAAGCTCTCTTATTTGAATAATTATATTGCCAGATCCAGTGAACTGCATCCCGTATGTGTGTGTGTATAATGTATAGATTGTAGTTATATATAAATATATTATGAAAAATCCATTTCATTACTTGAGCGGTAGAAACACAAAAGCAACCCTAACATTACTTCTACTCATAGAATAATATATAATTGCAATATGAATTGAAGTAGTTATATATTTTCATGAATAATTCTAGAGAAATATTGATCTTATAACAAATAAATTATACTCAATTTGAGTGAACTAGCTCACGAAGTTTCAGCGCTTATAAACAGTTAATATTTAACATTAATTAATAAGATGTGTGTATATGAAAACATCATGTATTAATTACGAAAGTGGTGTGGTCATTCATTACGTAAGTAGGTACAATAAGAACATGAGCATGCATTCATTTTATATAAATAACTTTGTCTAGTGACGAATATATTATTTAAAGATATTTAATTCAACAAGATCGAGTAAACGCTAATATAAAAATCACAGTAGTGTAAGACTCCCGGCGTTTACACACTCCGAGAGCCTATTTGAATTCCATCAATCTTTATACAACCGACTTCGGTTCAATATCTTATATATTTCCTCAAACTCTAAACAGATGGAATGTGTCTACTGTAATTGTTATCTAAAGTTCTTTACACGACTGACTTGATAATATAATTATATTTCTTACTCATTAGTAAAGTATGTAAATCTGAAACATTTTAATGCAAGGAAATGGAATGAGTGGTGAAATAGCAGAATATCACGTACTTTCAATAACATAAGCATCGAAATATTATTAAATACATCCAACGTTATCGCCATCTTAACTTTACTTAACACGAAACTTAGTAACTAGTATCTTATATATTATATTTGAATACAAATCAACAGTAGGTAAAGAATGTCAATGTTTTATTTACAATTCTTATAATTAAATACTCCTAAACGGTAAAAGCAATTACCATTTAGGTTGATACAACATGCTTTTAGGAATGAGTCTTTAATATAATATATTCATTCCAGCGATCGAATAATAATTTTACAAAATCAAAGTAGAATCTAAAGTTTTTCAAATTGAAACTTAAATTATAAATAATTGAGAAAATATTCTAAAATCTATCTGCGAAAAGGCTATCTGCCTACGATGGTGCACTTTCATTTGAAATACACAGGTTTTTTAAGATAGAATCATAAAACAATTTTACTTTTATAACTGAACATAAAATGCTTTGATCAAAACACGCGATTTTAAAAAAGAAAATTTTGAAGTTTAAATTTGTCACTATCCACTGCTTATCTCAATTTGAAAAACAACTTAACACTATAAGTATTTTTATTTACAATTTTATTCGATTACATTATACTATTATGATTTTGCTTTTGTGGTTGAGGTCAAGGTTAATAAATGTGAAATATGTCGAATGTGATAATAAATGCATTACGAAATTTAAATGCTTATGTTTGAAAAACTTATTTAAATAGTGTAATTTAACTACCCTCGAAATATAAATACAACGTCTTAAAAATTATAATCGAATTCTTAAAAGTAATTTAACTTTTTATAGCGTGATTTATTTCTATCTGTAATTAAAGTTTAATACATACGTAATGCATCCGCATTAACTTAAATTCAATTTAATTATCTGTAGGTACGTGCTTATTTTCAATATATGACATATTTTGTACATGCGTAATATATGAATATGATGAAAACGTAATAATATATTGCTGAAAGCTGTGAAGTAATGGGCAAGATTTAAAAGCTTTGGTGTCAAAATACCTTCTTGTTAACTGCAATGAGCGAATAAAACAAAAACAAAGAAGCAAACTAAATAACGCACTTACGCACTGTGTACTACGACTGCGTTTAAAAATAAACATTCTCATTTCAGAATGAGCGATGACTTTACTTACAAGAAGCGGTTGCTGCACAAGTGTGTGTTAGTCAGGGCAGACAAAAATTCCATAATACAAAGTTGATATCTGCCTGTTGAAAGCACAGTATTTTGAGTTTTGTGTTCATATAAAGTAAACTATTAAATACTAAATGCTCAAAATTATTTCAAATTTAAAAAAATGCGTTTATTTCTTGAGAGACGTATTAAAGATATTTTATTCGTATGTAAGGGGAGACAATCGACTATTTACATAAAGACTGGATACCATACTCATAAAAAACCATCAGATATCGATAGCAGACATGAATTTCAGGAATATAGGTACCCAATAAATATTCTCAGAAGTCGTACGAAATGTATTAAAAAAATCCATTTTGATAACAAATTATGCAATTTTCTGGACCAAATTACACAAGCGTGAATTACACAAGAATTAAATTGCACATGAAAAGTATTACAATCGTTAAAAAAATCTGTCTTTTTATTAGGTTTAAATTTAAGAGTGTTCAACTGTGTGCCAATTAATAATTCATATTTGAAAAAATAAAACTAAGTTACATTAGATATGTTTTTAGATTTTCACGGCCAGATGACATTTTCGGATCTGCCGGATCTGCCCTGATGATGGACACTGCAACGCTGTCCGAAACGTTGGCTAAAGAAGGAGGTAGCGCAACACGGCATAACACCCCAAAAACAAACAACGAAAAAGTTACATCAGTTTTTTTGACATGTGTAACTCCAGTAGATGTAATTTAAGTGGATGTAATAATTTTATCCACGTGTAATTCCATCCGTATGTAATGCTGGCAAGAGCAATGTTGGTGCGTGAAAATCATGGCTATGTTTTTTATTTGTCATTTTATTTTGTGACTTAGCTAAAAAAGTTTTGTTTCTAACCAATCTACTTTTAACATTTTATAGATTAACAGAACTCATTACAACGCGAGCGGTTTAATTAAATTTAATAAAATAGTTGACAGAAAGTTTTATCCAATCTCCAAAAATTCTGAAATACACTTTTGCCATCATAACATAATTTATATTCGAAACATCTTGTAGTGAATATTAGAATTCATAATAATAATAATAGTTTACTCCAAAAGATTTAGTTGGCTAATCTGTTAATCTTCAATTATTTAGCGAACGAAAATAATTTGAATTTAAGAACCTACTTAATTAAATAAAAGAATTACTTTCAATGTTAACATGAAACAGATAATGTCAGAAAATAAAAAAAGGTAACTGTCGCAACTAGGACTCGAACCCAGATAATTTTTTTCCTATTGAGATGATTATCTCTTCCAAATTAGTCAAATAACACTTAAAATAATAACTTAAATTCAACACAATAATTTTAGTAATTCATACATTGAAATATGATATCGATAAAAATGACCAAAACAAATAAGGTCTCAATAGCTCAATTGGTAGATATATCATTCCCGATCCTAGAGGATCTGGGTTCGATTCCCATTTTTTTTGGAATAACTCTTGTTATTATAACTTGTTAAGGTTTTACTTATCAATGTAATTAGTCGAAGATAATTTTGTTAAATCTGAATTTGATATGTGAGATCAATACTTAAAAATAAGAGGTCTTAATGGTCGGCCTGGTAAGACAAGAAATTCTGGATTCGGGTCCTAGTTGCGACCGTTACCTTTATAGTTTTCTGTGAGTTGTTCTTTTTATATTTTCGTTAAGATTTATTAGTATTTTCTTCTTCTTCAATTCTGTATTTTTGTTGTTTCAAATTTTCATTGAGAATTGTTGTGGAAGTTAATAATTATCTTCTCCAATTATTAATTCTCCAATATTTTCCAGTATTTCCAATATCTCCAATAAGTCAATTCAAATAAATTGAATAGAAATTAGAACAAAGAAATTCAATAAGAATAAATAAAAATAAAAAGAAACTCAATAAATTCGTGCATTTTAGGGGTGGCATGGTTGTATTTCAGAATTTGGTGATTGATAACTTAAATCTTCGATTACATGCATCGTATTTTTATATGAATTTCACAGCTTGTAAGTCAGGCCGTTAAGCGCAAGATATTTTATTATTAGTTTATACACGAGATAACGTTTCCCCGTGAGGACATTTCCTGATAAATAATTAATATAATTGCTTAATTCTACATAGAGCTGGGTCGATCGATCATTTTTCACGATCTACTAGCGAAGTGATCGGATCTTTGATCGGGTTTTTTTACACACGTCATAATTCTAGTAAGTACTCGAGATTGAGTACCGGTCACCCGATCTTTGATCGGGTACTTTCGTTTGAATTTTAGGTGATTTCAGATATCTACCATCTCTATTTTTTCGCTGCGTTAGCAAGATTCTAGATTCCCGATCCACAAAATTCATACACATATGGTCGCTCGCCACCTCGGTATCCATCACAGTATTGATGATCGAATATTTTTTGAAAAAGTAACCCGTTTACTGGTTGGTTGTCTGTGAGCGGGTTACAATGTGCGGGTAGTTTACGATCGACCCTGGACTAATTCTACAATCTAGACCCTGGCTTTGATTCACCACATTTGCTTTTTATATGTACTCGAAACACGGACCTTTTTCTTCGAGCGACATTCTTGGAAGAAATATTCTCCCTGATTACCATTCAACATTTTACTATCATTGGGAGAGCGATCGTTACGTACGCTATTATTATTCTTGGGTGTGAATTAACTTTAAATTGTATTTAGGACAAGATTTATATAGTGCACGGAGTGCCAAGATGATAATCAAAACCGGAAACTTGTAGTACCAACTATCGGGAAACTGGTGAATCGATATCACATTTGGAGTCGAATTTGTGGTGTACATTTTTTAAGTTAAGTTTTCATTTTCGGGCATCTATCCCGCAGTAGGATTTTTCTGAATCTGTCACTAGATTTTTATCAGCTTTTAATGTCTTTAAAAATACGTTAATATGGCCCAGAAAGTTTTTTTATCCCCTTAGTTACAGAAAAAAATTAATAAAATCGATATGCTCAGAATGTTTTTTTTTTGTATTTTTTGTAATGTAGATACATTAGATTCTCCCTACATCCCACGAGTTTCGTTTGAAACGTTTTCCAGGTGTAGATGTACTGTACGTACAATATTCTAAAACTGAACAGCGAATTAAAATCTGGCTTGCTTGATAAACGCGAAAGCTGCAAATCTTTTTAAATGTGGCGTGAATTACGATGAAAACTCTAAAATTTTAAAGGAATTGTTCAGAATTTTTTGATTGAAGTTCCGCAAACATCACCCGAATTATTCGCCCTCGGCCACCTACTCCCGTCTGGACTATCGAGCGTTGATACGGAGCCAGAATTTCACAATTTCCCGTAGATACAAGCTTGGCTCGCGCTCTAAAGTGATGCAATATAATTCATTATAACATCGATCCGATGATAATAATGCGAGAATCGATATCGAACGAGACCCGAGTGAGATTCCGTGCTCGGTAAAGCCGCGCACGACCAGGACAGAGATACCAATATGGCAAAAAGTGTCTGAGATCATTTGAAAGCCATGTTAATTATGCGTAACGTTCCTTCAGTCAGAACGCGGCTCATGATAGGTATAATTCATGTTATCTTAACCTATTTCGAATTTAGCTAGTTGCGCCGTATATTACGCTGAAAAACAATAATAATATTATATACATTTATTTCATATTTATAAAAAGAGTACTTGACTTTAATATTTACACTTTATAACAAATAACCTACAGTACGAGAGGTATGTCATTTTAGTAACCACCAAAAATACCTTAATGTCATTCAGTTTGAACTTATTAGCTCCGACTATCAACAAACGAATGCCTTTCAAACTTTAAGACATAATATCTTTTTCCTGTCATTCAGTTATAATAAATATCACAAGAAACCCACATGCAGCATTTCTTCAATATTCGTAAAAAACCACCACCTACCAAACTATCTCTTTCTCTTTTGAATTATCATTTCTTTTTATCTATTTCCTTTAAATGATATTTTGACATAGCTTCGATAAACAGGAAGTTAAATTGATTTTTAATTCGATAGATGGTGGGATTTTAATCGTTTTCATTCTTAATAGTGCACTGAAGACGGTAAAACTACTGAGAAAAAGTTTACTGTCACTTATGCACGTGATTCAAGACCAAAGAGCGATTTTTCAGGGGGTGAAAATTTGAATTAAATGTTTGAACGAGAAAAATAATGACTATTTTGTAACTCGTTTTTAACATGCGACCAATCGCAAAACGTTCTTAGAATCGTACTACTATATTTCAGTTGATTTGAGCCAACAGGATTTACGCGTATAACCACAATATGTAAAAAGAAAATAACTCAATAAAATTAAACTTAAACAATCACCGAAATTTCGCTAAACCAGCGTAATGAGCGTCAAACGCGGTGTCCATATAACATCATGTACTTCTCTGGGGGTTCTAGTCCTAGTTCTCGGGGTCTAATCTAGGGGGAGGCCATGACGGAGGCGTGCGGCACGTCTTCGCGGGATTCGCGGGAGTCGCGCGAGTCGCGCGAACGGCGGGGTCATTCGGCCGCCTCGTGCGAGAAGTGCGCGCCGAGGTCGAGGTGCGCGGCCAGGTCGAGCACCAGCGAACGCAAGGAGGGGTGCACAAGTAGCTCAGCCTCGGGCAGGGCGGGCGAGGCGCGTGGCCGCTGTTGACGCCCGCGGAAACCGCGATGCAACCGCAGCACCACGTCGCAAAACACGTAACGCACGAGCACCAGCCGCAGAAAGTCGTCGCCGAAGAACTGCATGTAGGCCACATCTATAAAATAATATAGGTACGATTAAATCAATATGAATACAACTTCAAAATCAATACATTTTCCTCTCCTAAGCGTCTAACTTATTCTCTACTGTCATGGGTTCTCTTAATGAGATTATTCAGATATTATACTTAGAGACAGCTAAAGCTTTATAAATATGGTGCTGGAAAAAAATGTTCAGAATTCCAAGGACAGCCAGACAAATATACAATATTATGTGTCTTACAATGTCCATTCATGAATAGCAAATCATCCACAGTAGGCTATCATTAATTGTCTGCCTGTAGTGTACTTTAAGATGAAACATCACCTTGCTCGCCAAAACTGAGGACTCGAAGCTGAAGAAACTCATGGTCACTTGCAAAGTGTCTGGCAGAACATCCAAAGGAAGGCCTCCAATGTGCTGTAGTGACCAAGTGCTGGAGCACGCAAGAGGCCGGAGCCTTGTCCACGAGGGAAATAGGAGTGAAGACCGACTTAAGTTAAATTAAGGAACGATTCATTGCTACATTATGAAAGTTATAGTGCCTTGTCAAGAATGTAAAAAAATCTCTTTGAATGCGGTATATTTAGCACCCTATTCTAGTTCCATAGTGGAAGAAACTGTAAGTTGAGTTACCATATCTTGTGAAAGTGAGATCCGGAAAAGATGATGATGTTAGAAACGTCTCTGATGCTGCAAGGGATGATATTCACAGTGTATATTATGATAAGAGGATGGTAGCACTAACCAACTCTGCAGCGCGTGAACAGCCTGGAGGCCTCCGTGACGAAGCGGTCGATGTAGGACTGGCAGCGCTCCCAATGGTGGATGGGCACATTGGTCAAGTTGCAGCAGTAACAGAACGCTGTCAAGGGCGAGTGTAGGAACAGCGTGAACAGCGAGCCGTTCTGGATTTGATCTGGAAATACGGAAATATTGAGGTTTAATAAACATCTATCTTATAAGTCACGTTTTATTAGTTCTCAGAATCTGGGTAGGTGGTAAAAGGTTAAATGACGAAATTGCGAATTTAATGTACAATTAATTAAAGGGACAAGAAACGGTTGAGTTTGGCAGCCACCTCTGGTCAGGAGCCTCAAAACACCTGAAGAAAATCCTCGACTCTGTATAGAAACGGGCGGCCCGTTTGATAGATTCTCCGGTCTTAACAAATGGATTGCAATCTTTGGAGCACAGGCATCGGGTATTCAAATCGAAGATGCTCCGAGGAACTAGCGTCATTGATCCCATCGGCACCGGTGCATAGTCGGGAAACACGCCAGACGCGCGCCAAACATATGTACATGGTTGACATTTGTCACTTGAGAACGGGTCGCTTCTGCAACTCGTTCTTGAGTTCAACAGATCAGCTGTAAAACGATATGCCGGCCTCTGTGTTTCCTCCTTCCTACAACTTCCTACAACATGTTTACTCTTTCTTCTCCTCAAAAATCTCTTTGCAGATTCCTCCACACAGCATCTTCAAAGATGACCTGAGGGAAACTGTTTTTTCTGGATTTTTTTTTTTCCTGGAAATTTGATATTAATTTCAATTTTTTTTGGCAACTAAAGGGTTAATTAAACTTAAGGGACCGGGTATTCGCTTTAGCCCATTTATAAAGATACAACCGCTGACATTAACCCTCTAGCGACCGAGTTTTTTTATAATTCCAACTTAGGACTCGATTTACTCGAAAACGAAAAATCACTTTAAAAAATGTACACCACAAAATCGGCTCAAAAAAAAAGTGTCGTAGATTCACCAGTCTATACAGTTATTCGTTTTTTTAATTAATCATTTATTAAATACAATACAGACGCCAGAAATCAAATTAAAAGAAAAATATAAATTAAATATAATATTATGCTATGGAAAATCATATTTATTTAAATAAGTAACACGGGAATGGGAATCGTACTGTAAACTATATCAAAAGTTTCTAAACTAGAATGGAGTTTCGGAAACTTATTTGGCTCACCGCCTCCTTTGGTACGAAATTTTTCTACATCGTCTCCAGACCCCCCCCCCCCCTTCCTGCATCACCCATCAGGGAAAACACTAATGGCTTTTACGACCAAAAGTATTGACAACATTTTGTAAATTGCAATTTGTGCATTTCCTTGAAAAATAAATAAAATGATGATATATGACCAATGTTTAAGTATGACCTAATAAATCAAAACGAAAGACAAAACATAACAAGACACAAAAATAAAAAAGGTGACGGTTGTAACAGGGAATCGGCCATTGGAAATAAGTTATTACGATAAAATTGAAAATTTCAATAAGCATCTGAACATAAGACATACAATCGGCAGTGTCTGAGATTCGCCAGAACATAACTGGGTATATAAGTTTGCTCCGATATTCACAATACCTTGATGATTTTATTGTACTAGCTGAAGTCCCCGTTGCCTGGGCTTTGCACAGAGTTTTTAGAAATCAGAAGTAGACCCTAATAATTTTCCTCTTATATCGAGAGTGTACTGGAATGTTTCACAATGACATGGTATGTTCCGGGATGTTCCCGATCGTTCAAGACTATTCCCAAACATTCCAGAGTGTTCCGGGATGTTTTGGAATGTCGTGGAATGGTCTCGAATTCACTCGAATGTTTTGGACTGTTCTAAAAATCCTCTGGACGAAACTTCCAGCTCGTGTATCTCAAACGCACCTTCAGGTTAAAACGGGAACATTCTTCATGGATGGGGAATAGAGGGCTACCACAGCATATAACTACCTTGATCGTACTGGGACTCGTTTCTGAGTTTTAGCGGCACGCACATTGAACACTAACGCCGGTCTTCCGTGTAGCTACTTTCAAGCGACGCGATCGCCGCTCGTCTGTATCTTCCATACTATTATTAATGTTTGTAAACGCCGCTAGGCGCTACACTAGCAAAATAGTATGACAGATGGCGGGTAACGGCGATTTAGTTGCTTGTAAGTAGCTGCGTGAACGAAGGGCGCTAATTTTATAATATATATTGATTATCAGCTTCATGTGCAGTTGTCCTTTTCGCTCAGTATTCGGTCGGGAAAGTAAGAGCAAGCAATAGTTTGGTAAAATACATTTTTTTCTAATTTCTCACATGCCAAGAAAATTGACGTACCTTGGAATGCCGGCGGAATGTCCTGCGGCGACATGAGCGTAACGATCGGCTGTCCGAAGTACCTCGGGATATGCTGGAACACAAACGAGTTATCCGAGTCCACGATGAGGAAGAGCGGCCGGCGTGTGAAGGGGTACAGGTCTCCTGGGTGCAAGCAGTGCATCTCCTTCAGGTGCACGCCCTTCTTGCCCTGATCGATCTCACGCCGGCTGTTGGTCGTCACGCCTCCCAGGTCATAGCCCACTGCAAGAAGTTCACAAATTTAACAGATCTTAAGTATAAGTGATCATAGGTAGATGAAATACGTTGAAGAAAAAATCATTCTAACCCTTCAGGCTTATTTGTTGGCTTTTGAGAACAACTCGCATAGATCTCATTGGGGCATACGTCATTCCTATGTCTACCTACGTTAAATTGTCGTGAAAACAAGCTTATGTGTCCAAGCGGTTAACATCGTGAGAAATAAGATCTAAACGGTTTAAGAAAGAGAAAACACCACGCTTTATATTCAAATCTAAATGTTAACCACAAAATTTTTGAAATGTACATCTTAATGAAACCAAATTTTACGACCACATTTTGGAAAAAAATATATGAAGTTTGGGAATTTTTTAATTATTCGATTTTAACGAAACGACAAAAGCAAGGCGACGATAACGTTTATAATATATTTGTCTAATAAAATAAGTGATTTTTTTTTCGTTTTCAGTTATTTTAATTAAAAAAATAATACTTTTTTTTTAAATTATAAAATTTGAAAGCTGTAAAAAACTGTTTTTAGGTTACACTATTTTATTATTTTATTTCGTGCTTTTTTTATTTTTATTTCAGGTTTCATACGATCATAATTATTCCATTTATTTTGGTTTTATTGAAAGGCAAATTTTTTTTGACCTTCTTACATGATATGCCCGAGGCTTGGGGGGCTTACAGTCATTTAGGTGTGAAGATTCACGTCGCCATCTCAATTATTATCTGTTATAAGTTCATATTGGAAACTTTCATTTAAAACATTTTGGAGCCCATACATTGCAATAAATAAGAAAACATAGCCGTCACAAGACGCCAAGAGATTTTATCGAAGCAAGTTAAAATTAACGAAAAAAAGTCGTTAATTTTTAAGGATTTTAACGGAAGAAGGCTACACTATCAATATTAATTTAACCTGTGTCTAATATGTTTTAAAATTATGTTTACTATTTTTTAAGCGTGACATTTTTTTTATTGTAATATAAAACATATGGGTTACATTTTTTATATATATTCTACAAAATTTGCATTTACATGATTGGTCATGACCTTATCAGAGAAGGGGAGTTCTTGTGCCTGATAACGGAGCCACGATTCTTTCTTAGATATATTAATATATCTTGTTCATAATATTATTTTTTTAATGTAAGTTTTTTTTCAAAAATTGTTTAAATTTATTTATTTGTTCTGGTTGGTTGAAAATACAGCGCAATTCAGAAGGAAGGTTATTGTAGTTATTTATGGCTTGGTAAATATTATGGTTTTGAATTTGTGTTGTTTTAAAATTAGGTGTAATAAATTGATTTCATTTCTCATAATGTATAAAATTCTTGATATTCTTTGTCATTTTTTCTTCACACATTTTTTAATGGAAGGTTGCTTAAATATGTCATCGATATTTGGTACTGGAAATAATTTAGAAGGTAAAAAATATTACTTTTATAATGGTTTTTGGTGAAACTTTTACTGAGTTTAGATTGTTTTTGTAAGATTCTCCCCAACCTATGAATCCGTAGATAAGTAAAGAGTGAACAAGGGCATAGCAGACATTTTTGATTTTTTTCACATTTAAAATATTTCTTAGTCTAACAAATATTTAAATATATGTATATGTAAACATTTCCTTATTCTCTTTACTATCTCTGCAATGTGACTATTCCATTTCAGGTTTTGATCAATAATTACACCTCATTATTGATCATGACTTTTTTTGGTTTTTTTTTTTTTTTTTTTTTTTTTAATTTAATATTTAAAGGTTATTTTTACAATAAATACACAATTTTTACATTTTATACAGTGGTAAAATAGTGAATAAGAATAGCTTTTCCTCACCATAAAGAGATAAGGCTCTTGTTTTTGGTGAGGGAATTTTAGTTCAATTATATAATATCATGTGTGAAAGTAAATAATACAATATGGCAAAAAACAAGGGATAATTAAGAAAATGCAAGATTTATCAATAAAAGATTTGAAAGAATAATAATAATAGTGAGATATGGACTCTCATAGTAGTTTTAGGTATTTTTTTAATTTTTGCTTAAATTCCTGAATATTTTCGATAACTTTCAGATATAATGGTAGTTTGTTATAATATGTTATACCTAGATAGAGATAAGTATTTTGAGTGTGTTTTGTACTAAATTTAGGGATTTTGATAGTATTTTGATATCTTGCTGATGAATGGAATGGTAAGTTATTTAACTGTACTTCTTTGTAAATTTGTAGTATTGAATATTTTTTATATATTTTGACTATTGTAGGTACATTGAATATTGAAAAAAGAATTTCAGTAGAAAATTTGGATGGTTTTTTTCAAAATTACTTTAATTATCTATCTTTGAACAATTTTGAGTGGATTTAAAATATTATTATAAGTTCCTCCCCAGCCAATAATACCATATTGCAATATAGATTGAACAATTGCATAGTACACTCTTTTTAAGTTTTCTAATCTAAGAATATTTCTTAGTCTTATATAAATATATAAATACATTTTCGAATTCTTTTACATATACATCTTGTTTGTGGCATATATATAGCTTTGATATTATATAAATAAAAAATATGTTTTACATGAAAAATATCGAAAAATAAAAGTATAGATTCGGAATATCATATTTAAGTAAAGCCATAATGATCAGTGGAATTTACCAAGAACTGCACAATACCAAATAATGACACGTGTAATATATATAACACTGATTGCTGACTTATCGGTAAAGATGTGCGTTTAGCAAATGTACTTACGATTTATTGAAAATCGTTGAAAACTTGGTGAAATGGGATCATATCGCTGAAACGATAGGCTAAACGCGCGGCTACAAATCGAGGCAATAAGTCGCTAAGTCCACAGGTTGGTCGCAGCAATCATTTCTACGTCCTAGTCATTATTGGTTTATAGAGACTTTCTGAGTGACTTTGGGTGCAGAAAACTGCCGCCATGCCGGCTGACCGCAGAATGATTAGCGGGCAAACATTGGCAAGCCTATTATGTCATCGATTTAACTGATTAAGGGGTACAGCAATCCTTACTTGATCTATGATGTGGTATCATGTTGGATTTTATATACCGTATTGAAGTTATATTTTTATACAAGTAATTTATAAAAGATACAAATTAATGATAAGCAGAAACATAATATCAAACAATAAGAAAAGTTATGAGGTGGTATTAGAGAATTTTAATTATTATTTTTTTTCGTTTTTTAGGGTGAGACACAAGGTTTTTTTTTTCATTAACTCCACACAGGAGGCTCTGAGGAAAATAATTTCCCTCAGGACCTATGTCATCATTGAAGATGCTGTAAGGAGGGTCTTTTTGAGGAGAGGAAGGAGTGAACGTGGGTCTTGAAGAGACCCATGTTATAGGAAGGAGAAAACACAGAGGCCGGCAAATCGTTCCACAGCCGAGCTGTTGAACACAAGAACGAGTCGTAGAAGCGTCCCGTTCTCATGTGACAAATGTCAACCATGTGCATATGTTGGGGCGCGTTTGGTGTGTTTCCCGACTATGAACCGGTGCCGAGGGGATCAATTACGCTAGCTCCTCGGAGCATCTTCCATTGAAATACCGGTAGAACAAGGATAGCATTCCCACCCGACGCCTGTGCTCTAAATATTGCAATCCGTTTGTTAAGATGGGAGAATCTATCAAGCGGACCGCCCGTTTCTGCACAGAGTCGAGGGTGTTTTTCAGGTCATTGGGGCTCCAGATTAGAGGTGGCTGCCAAATTCAACCGTGGGTCGCACTTGCGAATTGTACAGGGTTAGCAGTTGTGTACTATTAAAGTATCTGCGGGCCTGTACAGTACGCCCAGTTTCTGAGAGGCCAACATAACTCTGGTCTTTGTTGGTGAGACATCGACACTGACCAGGTTAGCCTTACCCTAGTAGAGTGTCTTCTTGAGGAGAGGAAAAGGGGGTAAACATGAGTCTTGAAGAGACCCCCGTAGGCCAGCAATCGTTCCACAGCCGAACTGTTGAACTCAGGAACGAGTCGTAGAAACGACCGTTTCTCATGTCAACTATATACTAATGTTGGGCGCGCTATTGGCGTGTATCCTGACTGTGCACCGTTGCTGAAGTAATAAATGACGCTAGTTCCTCTATAAGTATCCATCATCTTCCATTGAAATACAGGTAGAACAAGGACAGAAATCCCACCCGACACATGTGCTAAAGGATAATCTATCAAATGGATCGCCCGTTTCTGCACTGAGTCTTTTCAGATATTTTGAGGCAACAGACCAGAGATAGTTGCCAAATTCAACCGTGGGGCGCAGTTGCGATTTGTACAGCATCAGCAGTTATGTCTATTCATCTACTTCCCCTCCCCACAACCTTTAGCCTCACAACATACCCAAATTGGGGATGCCATGGTCTCATTGGCTCCTGACGGTTGGGAACACTTATGACTCTTGTTCGGTACTCACCCAATAAAAAAATTCTACTTTTCCAATTTTATGCACGTAAGAAACTAATTATTCTTAATCAAAATACTCATTTTATGGTATAAATCACCGTGTAAAATGGACACTGGACAACACAATAGCGTTTTAATCATTACTTCAACTACATTTAAGTACAGTCGATTCTGCACTTGAAAATGTCAAATTAATGAGCACAGCGCCACCCGCCGGTCATTCATTTCCCTAACAGCACCCTGTTGAACAGTCCTCACTTGCAAAGGGCGGTATTGTGTACACTGGGCGCTATCCATTTTCCGCCTCGCTGTTTTCAATTCGTTGTTAAATTTGCAGAATCATCGACATTCTTGCTGGGCTACCGCTAATGTAACAATGCGCCAAACTGAAGTGAATCCACCCTTGTAATAATAATAAAAAAAACTGCATTAAAAACAGGAAATTTCCCCATGAAACGATAAATTACTAATAATAACATCTATTGACATTTCTTTTTATGTAGCGAAATGTTCAGGCTCTGCAGTATAATGGATTTTTCCACTGAAGAAATTATTCCAAGAAGTATGTAAGGTGTATCCCGATTTGATAGAAAACTCGTGGTTCCTTGACAGTTGATCCCCCGAAAGTTGGCCCTGGCACACTTATATTCTATATGCAGTCAGTGTAGCGTAAATACGTTACACAAAAAAAATCGAGTGTGCTTTATACCACACGACTGAAGTAATAACTTCTATAGCTCCATCTAGATATGTATGTCAGTATATATGTTTATATTTATTTATTTATTTATTTAATAATTATATTGAAACATAACAAATAAAATAATAACGACTTTAAAAAAGACGGAAGCAAAAACAAGAACTTGTTATACAGTGACCTCATTAAAACGTTTAATTAGTCTAGCTTTATACTGCACAAGGGGTTTATTAAAAATATCAGCGATTTTAACATAAAAGTTCCCAAGTGTTTGCAACCTATTTATATGTATAAAATATATACATAAATTCAAATATTTATTTAAATATTTATTTTAATTTATTATCATTCGCCTCGTCCGATCAAGCCGGTCTTTTAGAGGAGAAGGAGTGAACAGGGTCTTGAAGAGACCCATTCTGTAAGAGTGAATGTAAATAAATTCAGAAGAAGATAACAAAAATAATCTAATTATTTTTTTTTTAAATATGAAAATGAACAAGTCACAGAAAAATAATAAAAGACAACGGTCGCAACTGGGACTCGAACCCAGAACCTTACGTCTTACCGGGGCTTACACCTCTACCAATTGGATTACTGCGATCTTATATGAGACTGTCGTAATTGTCAACTTCATATTTCAAATTTCAGAATTAAGTAATTAATTAATTAATTTAATTAATTTAATTAATTTAATTATTAACCTTCAAAAGTTAAAAAGAGAGTTTTTCTTATAAAAATATGTAAATAAATTTGTTTGATATGACCAACTTATTAGTTTTTAAGCTTTGAAATTGGTAAAAATGCACAAAAATATTACAATTTTATAATTACAATGTCAGGGGCCAACTGACGCGGGACCAACTGTCGAGTCACCAAAATTGATGTGGGCAGTTTAAATAATACATTTCGACTCCTAGGCCCCAGACAGGTCAATAAAATTGATTTTCTGTTAAATAATGAACTTCGCTATTTAAAAATGTTTCAAAACTTTCACAACTAGAAAAATTGAGCTTACTTCAAGCACAGGAAAACGCTTACAATATATTACTGTACTTCTAACGGTTTACACTTCAGTGGAATTTTTCAAATGTATTCATATATAAAGCAAGTACGTCATGTTATTATAGAACAAGCGAGTAATAGCTAACCCATTATGAGAAACTATAATATGGCAGTGTTTATTTGTCTTTGTACATGGAAATTATGTACCAAAGTGGTGTTTAAAAACTTGGAAACGGGTAGTGCAGTAGTTTACAATATATATAATTATGCATTTATTTAAAGGACAGATATGCAATCTTTTGATTGCCGACAACTGGTATTGTTGCAGAGGAACGTCTTTGATTCAAAATCTGGACGCCTTTCTTTGACTTCGAACTACTTTAAAAAAAGTTGATACAGTCGCAGAATATAGGGATAGATAAAATGAAGAAAAAATCATTGTATTTTTCGATGGTATAATAATTAAAACACATTTTCAAATTCGCAGATCATCTCAACAAGGGACCTAAACCATTATATGTAGAAAGAAAAGGTCTTCGATTAAATTTACTCAAACAATCAGAAATTAATAAACTTACCAATGACCCGAATTTAATATTAATTAATAAAGTAAGGAAATCAATCTATTCACCTCTTCTTAGTATGTTCAGAAAACCTAAAAATCATTCATAGCAGTAACGTCATTATTAAACAATTAAGAACACATGCAAATTTCAAAATACCCGTGGGGGAGAATCTATTATTTTCCCAGGAAATTGGTTTAACCGATAATAAATCAATTTACTCACTTTAAAAATTTACATTTTAATTCGTATAAATATCGTCGTCTAATTGTGGAACTCCCCAGTTTGGTAATGGCCTTGTAAGCCGAAACAGCTGTCACAATAATAAAAACTAAAACACTTGTAGAACTTACTAATAAACATTATTATATTTAATTTAAAATAAAATTTAAAAATTAAATGGGATTTTACAACGAAGCATAATCCACTGGAGCAAATAATTAAAACAAAAAATTTAATTCTTGACTCTTACGATAATATGTTTTGAGGTACACTAGAATTCACAAACTAAAAACTTCACTTCAAACTTTTAATAACCTCAAACAACGTTGGGTGCACGTCAGCTAGTTAGATGTACGTATAAAATATAGATTTATGTAATAAAGTATATTTTTATCTTTCGCCTTTTTTCCCTTTCCTTTGAATGAATAAATCATTAAGTTATAATATTTAATCACCGAGTCTTTAGCATTTATCTAGTGTATTAAAGTAATGACAAGTAATATTTGTCTCCTTTTATTTGTCAAGAAATTACACATACTATTACAATACTATAATATAAATTACAATACGAAATTACAATACTATACTATTGACGATTAATTTGCCACTTTTCAATAAATAATCCGTCCATTTCCACAGTTTTGGTCCATCTCTTAACAAGGGCATGTATTGCAGTGTGGTAAAAAACACAGTCTTGCTTCCTATATAAGCCATCGACGCATGGAAGTTTTCACGGTCTCCGTATTTTCAAAGTGAATCTCACAATGAGCTTCACATCACATTGCCTTTTCTGAGGGAGAGAATGCGTCACAATTCATCTGAAGATATCCGGCGGTCACCACAGATGATATTTTCGACTCGCTGAATGTTGCGTGGAGTTACTGCAGTCAACTACCTACCTCTCTGCTTTTTTAAGTAAATACTTCTTTATGCACGCTTGACTTGAGGGGTAAACTGGCGAATGCGTTACGGAAATTACAGCGTTACGAGAGGCGTAATACCGGGCGTTCCGAACATTACGGAGGCGAACGATAATAAATTAAAATTAATTTTGAGGTTCATTCCTCACAATCTAATCGTAAGAACAGTCCTCAAATCTATGGTAATGATGTTTGGAATGGGTGCTGGCATTTATTTTAAACTTTGTAAGAATTAAATCAACAATCCCATTCTAAGCGTAATTCCCACAATAAAATTTATCAAATTTTCGTTTAGAGTTTGCGAACTCAGTGCATAGAAACGACTGATTTGTCACGATGATTGGTAACTATCCAAACGAATCTTCAGTTTAGCTTCTTACACACTTATGATTGGAATGGTTTTATTCGATGCCAGGAAGAAAATTAGATTAGATTACTAAAGAAGTATTTACTTCAGTCGTGTGGTCTAAAGCACACCCTTTTTTCTGTTTTTGAATTTTTATTTAAATGTATGCAAATTTCGTCAGCCAACGGCGTTTGTCCTTCAGCTTCGTTACAGCGACGAACCTATCGCCTAACAGTGCTGACATCCACTGTTGCATCACCATTAACATTTTCCCTGTTAACATTTTCAGTCTTTCGTGAATGGGCGTTTCACCTTCTACATTCAATCTCAGAATCCTGTCTGATACGAACATCGATGTCGGCCATTTTGCAAGCGGCTGCAGTGCTGCCACCTCTTGACGCAGAACTTCACTACTGCAATAGATTATAGAAGAAGGTTGGAGCAATAGCACCAAAATCATTTTTTTTACTTAACCATATTTAAGCAGAAAAAAATAGGAGGCATTGGCTTTTGTCTGATTTAGAATCGGCGTTTGTTGATCCAAATGATTTTTTTTATGCCATAATAATTTTTAAAGAAGTACCTTAAATAAAGAGTACCTTATAATTGGATAATTTGTAGAGCGCCGTTTTTGTGAAAAATCATCTCAAGGGCGATGTACAATTTATTATGAATTCTTAGGTTCTATCTAAATTTATTATTTACAAATAGATAAAGAAAACATACTTACCTAATAGGTCGCTTCCGATAAACACACTTTAATCAGAAAGTTTATGCTTGGAGAAGATACGACTTTGCACGCCGAGGACACTATATTTAAAACCCTGAAATTGCACGATCTTACATTTGCTTCCCCCATCACTGTTAATATTACATTTATAAGAAGATTAGTGCCAAAAACAGATGTATAATTAGTGCTTTATGGATACGCCTGTCTGAAAACGTGAGTTTTAAGTTTAACTCTTAACCTTTTTCATCATTTTCCAATTAGAAGAGCACGTACGCAGAGACATTTGGGAAAACATCGCTGGTCTAATGGAATCCAATATTTACCATCAACCACCTGTTTCCGACCACACGTGGCCACGTAGGGCTTGATGTTTGAGGTGTGGCTGGTTTGCTCATTACTGCAGACATTAAAAGTGCAAACACTGATGCGATTTATTTTTATGCAGAATCAGGCTAGTCTTATTAATTGGCCATTACGATGCTTTGTTTTATTGCAAGACAATACTGAGCAATAAAATATTATGTACACTCTTTCAAATTTTACCGATGTTATTTCCGGGGACGAAATGAGGTGGGTTACAGTTAATACTGTTGAATGTGTTGACGCACAGTGAATCGATTAGAACAAGCTAGCTTTGGTACCAAGCGTAACGAACGGATGGTTTTAAAACCGGCCCTAAAGTTATTATGATGTGACAGTTTGTGAACTGAGCCAAAATATGATCGTAGTCAATAGTGAAACTGACCAGTGGTTTGCAAAGTCTGGGTAGCGAGATGTTAAAAAATAAAATTTAGCAAATATATTTTCACGTTATTATAAACAAGCAAACAATGGTTATAATTTTGCAGAAGTATGTAAGGAGAGGCATACTTTTCAACTAATTTATTTATGTATTTTGAATTTTTCGAACATTTGAGTATGAGGTCATCTTCCAATTTTAGTTTGTATGAGATCCATAAGTAATACATTTTAAAGGTTTTTGTTTCATAAAATATAAAAGTTTATTTGATGAAATATTGGTTTGACCTTCAAATAATAAAATATTAGTCTGTGTCAATTTTTGACCTCTTAATTTTTTTCTGCCTGTCTCCCAGATTCCTCCTCACTACTTATCCCTGTTTTCTTCCCAGAACTCCCTCTCGTTCCTTTTCTTAAAAAAATTCCTCCACACAGCATCCCTAAATATGGCACAGGGCCTAAGGTATATTTTTAAAGAACGTTTGATATGCCTAGTAAGGGAAGAGATTTTATTTATTTTACGCTCAGAGAGCTTTTACATACATACATAAAAGCAGTACAAATTTAATATGAAATAAAAATAACGTAAAAGCAACACAAATTTAAATTACAGTAAAAAATGATAACAATAAACAAAAAAGTACATACATGATTTATGTCTTTTAATTTCGTAATGATGGTTACCTAAATCTGGTTTAATGAAAAAAACCTTTATTATAATTAATAGAAATGTAAACTATTTCGTAAAATTATATAATATACTGTTAATCTGTTATCCTTTTTCATATTTACACTCTTCTTCCATCCATTCTTTTAATGGAAGAGCAGTATAAATTTATGGTGCAAAATTGTAAAATATATCAAATAAGTTTAAAAAAACATTGGTTGGTTATATAATGTTGCATGGTCCGGTATATAATATCTAAGGCTCTCGACTAGCAATCCGGTCACGGGTTCATATCCCGGCGTGGGCAAGTCAATTTTATTTGATTGATTTTAGTTATTTTATACTTATCAATTAAAAATAATATAAAGCATATTTTCGGCACGTTCCAGAATGGAAGATGCTCTAAGTATCGTTCTCGTATAAGACCACCATCCAGAATTGAAACTTTCCTTGAAATAGCTTTAGCCGTGTTTGGTGTCCAGATTTGAAAAGCCAGGAATTTCCCCATCTCCCTTTTCCCTGTCTCCATCCCTCCCCATTACCTTAAGCTTCACAACATTCCTTAATTGGGGATGAAATAGACTGACTTACTGTCTGATTTTTAAAATGATATTTACCTCGTAGGTAATCTTATGAAATGTCCATTCGCATATTTCACAAGAATCATAAATATACGGTTTTTTACGAAATTCTGTTGACCTCGTGTTTTTGTTTATATTATGCGTAAATATGTAAACGGCGCGGCATTATAAATACATTGCAAAATATTTTGGGACAAAACAGAGTCAACATCGTTGTTTACTTCGAGTCGTATGAAAGAAGATAATAAACAAATGGAAGTGATAATAACTGTAATATTTTACAAAATGAATTCGATTTCAACACTTTATTGTAACACCTTATCCTGCAAGGTGGGAAATTAGCTCAATCGCTATCCACGCATAATTCGTGCACTTTTGTTTGAGTCTTGGATGAATTGGCTTTTCCCGAAGAATAACGTCACAAGTCAAAATATATAATTTTTTCTTTATTTAGACTTTTCTTTAAAATAAGGGTTTTTTATTTTATTTTTAATTCTTGATCATAAGTTGCGATCATCAAAGTGTACGTAGATATGCCTTTTTTGGTGAGAACAGTTCACCGAGTCGAGATTAACATCACAAAAGCAGAAATATAATATTTAAAAAATCATAATTTACTGTTATCAATAAAAGATAAGAAATTAGAAAAATGTCTTTTTTTTAAGTCCAAAAATAAATCTGGAATAATGTGGCAACTCACAAATATCGTCAAATAAAATAATAAAAAAAATGCAGCGCACCTACGCAATACCAGGGCGGGTATCCCACCTGGACCACTAGCTTTATTAACATCTTGGAGCACATCCCGATGACGGATTCTCAGTTTTTCATATAAAAACCGCAGTAAGGAACCGACGTCGGGACTGCACCTTGATCATCGACGGTTGAGTTATCCGCAAACATTTTGCCTTGTAGGTTAGCCATTTCGGCGGCGTTATTTGCATACATTAATTACGTTAACAAAAAAAGGGGGGCGCGGTCCTTAAAAATCTCAATTCAATTTTCGAAGGATATATATTATTATTATTATTATAGAGATAATGAATTGTTTCACTTCTTTTGAATTGTCCCATTTTGCCCGCTGAAAAATGGCTATTATGAAAAACATTTATTTCGAGAGGGGGAGTGGGGGGGGGGGGGGGGGGAGTGGTCTAAATTATTTCAAAAACCGCTCACGTAATTAATGTATGTCCCCTAAGAGGTGGCAGAGCGGATTTGCAGAAATTGCGACCCATTGAGCCCGCAAGCGACCAGAAGGCATTCCGATTGCTAGTCGAGAGCCTTACCTCTCAACCACGAAGGCCGTCAAGTAAGAGTAGACAGTAGACAGATATATACATTTATTATACTTTCTCCGGATTAGAACCAACCCGTAGGTACTAAGTCAGTGGATCCATCGGTTTTAATTAAAATCTATTTGAAGGTGTGTTTTTATAATCCTTTCAGTGATACTTACACTTTTATTGTTCTGAGTCTCGGGCGTCCCCGATTTCTTCCATCCACAACCTTACAATGCCAAATCCTTTCATCCTTACCAGATCGATTTTTTTTTCAATGATTGTGAATTCTTTTATATAGATAAAACTTCACTTCGCGGAATTTTGATATCACAATAAAGGAACATTATTGGTCTTAAAACAAGGAGGTCTTTACACAATAATGGTTTCTTGGAGTTTGCCAATCAATTATTGGAGACGAATCACACCTTTAATTTTAATAATGGAATTGAGTGACTACATTGTAATATTAATGGTATTCATATGGAAAAAATTTGAAATCTTAGAAATTCGAAAGAGCTTATATGTTTTCAAATATTATAAATAATCTTTTTTTAATAACTATTAAACCCCTTATTAAATTTGTTACCTTTATTATTATACTCCTACTTCCAACTCCCGCCTATCCATTGACCACTTTAAGTCTGCGTCTATTGTGGTAATTAGTTTTAAGTAAACCCTGCTGAAGTTAGCATTGCTTACGTTGGTTTTTTAAACAATAAACGTGGTTAAAACTAAGTATTCTATTCATTTTGAATATTATAAACTAGCTTCTATAATCTATTTTCTTTTCCTAGGTCCCATCTATGTTTATACCAAAATTCTTAATCTATTTAATTAAAATATGTATAATTCTTGATTCGATTCAAAGTATTAGGCGAGTACTTCAAATAAATTGACTAATTTAAATATTTTCTAAAATAGAATTTCGATAAAATACAATCATTGTTTTGCAAAATGTCATTCTCAAATTTTTACATTTTCTATTAAACAATTATTATTATTTTTAATATATTGAAAATAAATAGCTAGCTTTATAAATTATAGCCTATATGTTATTCTGGTGTATGAGCTATATTATTGTACCGTTTCATTAAAATCCATTCAGTAAATTTTGCGTGAAAGAGTAACAAACATACATACATCCATACAAACTTTCGCATTCATAATACTAAGTAAGATAAGATATGTTTTCCATCGCAACTAATAATAATGTAGGTGCAAACAGTAAACGAATAATTTAGTCTGTTAAATTTAGTAAACAGTGTGACACTGGAATTTTATCGTGCCCAGTTTACGAGTTAGCATATTATTATGATGTCTTGACAAAACGTTTCAAGCTGTTATCATTTCGTTTGTTTTGACAACACAAAATCTTTGGCTTAGGGTCCGCAAGTCGTGGACAAAATCCGGAAGGTATATGTTGTATATGTGCATACATATGAATTTTCTAATTTTGCACCTCGTGAGAAAATTTCAGGTGAGAGACCGCATTTCAGAACTGAAACGTTTCTTGAAATAGATTCAGCCTTCAGCTGGGTTTATTAAGAAGATACTTTAATTCGCCATCTTTATTTTTCCTCCTTTCTTACTTTTATCTAAATCGGATGCCGTAGTCCACGTTTTCAGTCAGTTGAACGTCTTGTACGGTATCACATAAAAATACAAATTCAATAAAGTTAGAATGTTATCAGTCGGTTTTTCTCAGGAATATGTAACAAGTTTACGAAAACACTCATCCAAGTGCACATTCACCCAAGTGTATGTCTATTAGGCCGCTCACACTGCGCTTAATCCAACAGATACAGCCGACCGGCCCTACCCCGTGCTCTACACGAACCGCACCTACACAATTATTACTATTATTATTACCTTCCTAGTATGTGGCTGATACCGTAGACGCAGACGGGCCTAACATAAGTTCGTGCAGATTTGCAAGCGCACGGTAATCCGAGTCGTGTTCTTAGGAATAACATTTTCCATATTTCCACCCTTACAAATTCATTTTTATGGGCGTAACGAAGCCATAGCAAGTCTAGCCGCCGCCGCCGGAGTTTCACTTTGGCGTTTCTCGTGCGGAAAGCTTTTGGCTGGTTTTAACTAATGAACGGAGATATACGGTTGAGAGACTTGGACACTTCCCAAGATAATGATTCAATAACGAAAATAATTTACTTTGCTACTGGATTTCCGTCGACATTGCGTACATTAGTCATAGGAATATAAAAAGAGACGGCGATAATTAATCGCGCGTAGCCTACATAAGACGGTGAGCTTTTGGTAACTTAATACGATTGCACACTTTGCACTCTTTGCATCGATGTGCGTGAAAAAACAAAACAAAAGTAAGACATAACCGACAATCTGACCGACAATTCCTCTTTGAAAGATAATTTATGTATATCTATATATTTAGACATATCGATCGTCCATTAAATTTTTAGATACTGAGGAATGCAATATTCGAATGCTCACCATAAATCAAATATTATTATCCCTGTTTTATATATTAAATTTGCCATAAAATAACACCGGAAGGCTCAACGGTTAAAATCTTATTACGACATTTTGAAATATCCTACTAGGGACCAAGAAAACATCATCATTTTGTTTAATTCATTATATTTTTTCTGCTATAATTTTTTAAGTAAATACTTCTTTACGCACGCTTGACTTGGGGGTAAAATGGTGAGAGCGTTACGAGAGGCGTAATATCGGGCATTACGAACGTTGCGATAATAAATTAAAATTAATTTTGAGGTTCATTCCTCACAATCTAATATCACAGTCAACAACAGTGCTCAAATCCGTAGTAATGACTTTTGGAATGGGTGCTGGCATTTATGCTGACAATAGTTGCGTTTTTGTTTCTCACATTCTGAACGTTAAAATCTAACTAATAACTAGCACTTTTTCGATTGGATTTTTTTTAATTTCCTGCTGCAAATGTGAATAAACGTCGCCCTCTAATTAAAATCCGCATCAAAAATGTTTTATTTTAAACTTTGTAAGAATTAAATCAACAATCCCGTTCTAAGCATAATTCCCATAATAAAATTAATCAAATTTTCGTTTAAAGTGTGCGAACTCTTTGCATCGAAACGAGTGATTTGTCACGATGATTGGTAACATTTTAAACGAATCTTCAATATAGATTCTTGTACACTGATGATTGGAATGGTTTTATACGATGCCTGGAAGAAAATTAGATTCGATGACTAAATAAGTATTTACTTCAGACGTGTGGTATAAAGCACACTCGTTTTTTTCTTTTTATAAGTAATTGGTGAAGTATATGATTAAAGATAAATAAATAACTCCATACTTATCTCAAATTTCGACTTTTCGGAAATGTTCGATTAAACTAATGGGCGATCGATAATACAGGATGTCAAGGGGTAAAGTGGATTAACTTCGGGAGGTGATTTAACCTGATAGTGTAAGTAAAAAAGATAAATAACTTTTTTAGAAATTCAAACTTTTAAGGGTACGTATTTGGTAAAAAGATAAAATTTTTGCTGCACTATTATTTTCCGCTGTTACAATGCGGGCTAATCACAACCATCCACAGCCAAATGATCGGGTAGGTTTGTACCTTATACTAAGGATTTTTAATAGTTACTTACGTCTTTTTGTATGGGAAAAAAAAGTTTAAAGGAATTTCGGAAAAAGTTATTCATTTTTTTACTCCTACCATCATGTAGAATCACCTGCGAAGTTAATGCATTTTACCCACGGACACCTGTATAATATACACATTATGGGCACCTATGGGGTATACTTTATCGATGGGATGCCCTGAAAACTATGTTTTCAATTTTCTGCCTTTCACTACCCCTTTTAATATTTCACGCGTCTTAGTGAGCCAGCCTGCACTACTTAATATTTCACCAATTTATTGTTCACCGATAGTTCTGACGAGAAAATTATTGGTCTGAATGAGAAGTAATTTATTAATATTCATTTTTATTAATTCTCTTACTATTGGTGATGTATCACCAGGAACTCTTGAATTGAGAGCAGGCGTAGTTTATAACGTAAGCTGTTTATAATACACATGTAGACAACTACACAATATTATTTTCGTTGTTTGTTTTTGGGGAGTTATGCCGTGTTGCGCCACCTCCTTCTTTAGCCGACGTTTCGGACAGCGTTGCAGTGTCCATCATCAGCGCAGATTCGGCAGATTGTCGGATCTGCCTGGCCTTTCCTGGACTACGACAAACATTTCAAAACCAAAATCAGCTAAATCGGCCCAGCTGTTCTCGAGCTTTAGCGAAATAAACGAACAGCAATTAATTTTTATATGTATAGATATTTTTTTCTGTCTAATGTAAAATTACATTAACTAATATAACTATATATACTAATAATAAACTATATTAACTTCCCCTTTAGTGGTGTTTTAGTCGCAAAGCATTAAAATATTCGTTAAATATATGCAATGTGCTTTCGGTACGTCACTCCGTGATTTCACTTCCTGGTAATCAAGATACGATCAAAGGGGTTTGTTATTTGGATGAAGGGTAATTTTTTACCAAATAGATCGGAAATGCAGAGACCGCGGCCCCAACCACCTTTCTATGTGGTCATGTTTCTTCTTTACAACGAAAACTAATTTAATTTTTAATGAAAAGTTTACCGATTAAAAAGGTGCATCCCATTTAAGATTTATTTTACAACCTCTTGGAATTACGACTGAAATAGTAAAATAAAAATATTGATCTACAGAACGATGACAATCTTCGTCATAATTTTAATAATGGTAAACTGCTAAATTTATGTTGAAAGAAAAAATATCCATTCTTGGTGCAACCAATAATAGAACGTGCTTTTAAACATGTAAGTTTATTTGGGTCAGCCTACATATTATGCGAGCAAACCTTTTAAATTATGAATATAAATGACCAGAAAATATTTTTTTTTTTTTTACAAATACAGTTGTTATACATTGTGTATATATATTTTTAATACATTTTTTAAATATCGTGATTCACCTTTTTTTTTAGCAATGCTCGTGTAAAAAAGGTGGAGCAGCGAAAAACAATTCAACATATATTTTTAAAATGTGTAGTAAGGATAATGAAAATTATAATATTTAATTTTTTTACATATGTATATCATACATTATACGTGAAACAGAATTGAATAAAGAAAAGATAAAAAAGAAGAAGAAGAGAGAAAATAAAAAAAGAGTATAAAAGAAAAAGGATTTCCAAAGTCACAGTCACAATGATTGTAATATGTTATCGATATATTGTTTTAATTAACCTTTTGAATTTTTTATAGTTTGTTTCCAATCCTAAGTTAAGGGATAATTGGTTAAACCATTTGACTCCAAAATATTTATAAAATTGTTGGGCTGTGGTGGTATTACAACATTTGACTGATGAATATCTCGAATAAATTTTACGTGTCCACCACAAAAATGTCACCAATATAGCGAAAATATTGTCAAGTCTCCAATGCAATGTCACAAATAAAATTGAATGTTTTGCATATATTATAAGTATCTATATACTGTAACAACTGTAATTTATGTAACAAGAAAGATTTATAACGTATACGCTGTTAACGCCAAAGGCTTATCAAATTTAACATTTTTTTCTAGATAAATATTTCAGTTGCTCCAGGTTTCTTCTCTCCTGTGAACTTATTGTAAATCATTAAAACCAAAGCCTTTTGTGCACTTTGGTAAATAGGTTTTTTGAAAAACTTAGGTCGGCGTTGGCAGCCTCTACGCCTGCTTCTGCCAACCGAGTTTCTCGTTCCTTTATTTGTCATGCCATGAGGATAAACAAATGTGACGCCTCCCTAAATTTTGTAATTATTGTATACGTATAATATGAAGATCATAGATATTTCTTTTTGGCGTTTGGCATCGGGCGATCACATTTCACACTAGGCTGAGATTATCCCTGATCTACGTCCGATTATTTTCAAAATGTTCAGATTCTAAAATTTCTGAGGTTTTACGATCTTAACTACTTTTTCTTTAGACTTCCAGCTGTACCTAAAAATACCTATTCACTACGCCTTTTAACACTGAAAAAATACTGTTAATTATAAACCAATTACTTGATGCATGTATTAGGATATTGCAAAAACTCTCCCAATACCAAACTAGTCGAGCAAATAATGCATTCGCATTCAAACATATTACAGATGTAATATTTTGTCTAGCCTTTTTTAATAATAAATGTGTGATTTTCATGAAATAAGATTATTATGAATTATTCTACATATTTACATATGTAGAATATTCTACATATTTACATATGCGGTATTCCTGATTTTAACAGACTTCTAAAAACAGGGTGTAAAGAAATATGGTTCTCAACAAAACAAAATCGTTGTACTGCTAATATTTGACTCTTTTGACTAATGAGATTACCGAGGATAACAATAACCTAGGACATAGATGATATATTTTATTGAAGAGGAAGAATAACACTAACAATCTAAATTAAAATATGAAAATGAATAAGAATGATAACGGTTAAATGATGACCGTTATCTTTTATTATTTTTCTGTGTCTTGTTCATTTTCATATTTTAGTTTAGAATATTATTGTTATCTTCTTCTTCAATGATATATTACATTGATGGGAATAACCTTCAAAGGTTATAAAAGAGAGTTTTTCTTATAAAAATTGGATATATTTTATGTTAATGGTTATGATCCTAGGCTGCGAATCGGAAGGCTGCGGGTTCGAAAATCGGCGTAAGCCAGTAATTAAAAATAATATATTGTATATTTGAGTCGCGTTCCAGAGTGGAAGATACTTTCAGTATCATCTTGGTGAAAGACAATTATGCAGAATCGAAACGTAAATTGAAATGTCTTTCTTGTTTGGTGATCAGATCTGAATAATGTACTTGCCTGCCTTTCTCTTTCCCAACTCCTTCCTCTCCCTATACCTTCATCCTCACATAGATACCGTATTAGGGGATGCCATAATCTCACTGTTTACATATTTAAATAACAGTACATTAATAATGTCAGGACTGAGGTACTCGCTTGTATGGATCGAATGCAGTTGGCAATACTTTCTCAGAAGTATTAGATGTGTTCAACTGCACACACACACACAGCATACCTACTATTCTCCCGAATGGGTTCTATGTGATTTAATTAGCATATATAAAAACCCCTATAGGTGTAAAATAGGAGGCGCCTAACCTTTATGCGCGGATGAAGTAAAACTTATGTGACTATTGTGGCAGATATTACTAAAATGGTATAATTACTGCAATTTGTGTTTGTTGATGACATGAATGTCTACAGATGAATGAAACACGGCTACAACTGCAGAGAAATGGAATAAAAATTATGAATATACATTCGCTCTTGATTTTTCATCCAAGTTTCGGAAGATATTAAAAATATTCTGATTCTAGCGAAGGCGAGAACCCTTTAAACATATAAACAAACAGATATCAGTAATTGTACCGATACCAGAACGACATTTCCGTTTGAAAACGTTATTTCCGTCCGAAAAATATCTGATTTACTCGTAATAACGCGCCTAAAGATGTTTACTTAAAAAATTACAAAATCAAAACTATCCATGCGAAGTAAACCGCAAGAGAACAAAGTAGTATCATAGTTATCAACTGTCTTTTATATGGATAAAATATGTATTTCATCCATTTGAATTTAGCATCATTCTCCCGTGGGAATCTTAAGGATTGTCTCCATGATTGCAGTAATTCTCCAAAGTTCCAGAACTCGCCGTCAGCGCCCACTAATGGAATAAAGTTGAGAAAATGTACTGTTTAGCGTTTACGCGGATGTAGTTCTGCACTGTCACAGAAATTCGCCATCGGAACATAAAATTTAATTAACACCAGCATCTGTGCCGCACCCTCCCCCGGGGCTGTATTATGAAGAACTTAGCCGTTTATTGATTCGAGGACCGATGCATCTGACAATGAACGTCAACCGCAATAAGTTTTTGAAGATGGCGTTGGAGTGAAATAACCCCCCGCTGTTTCTCGTCGAGCACACTTGGGTCAATTAAAACATCCATAACTTTTAATCACGTTTTCACGTTGCATTGTTAGCTCTTGAATGCAGAGTAAATGCATAACGCAGAATGCTGGAATTGACGACGAGTATTTAAATAATCGAGGTATTTCTGGGATATTTTGTCCTTTCGTTTGGAATTCTTCCACCTTTGGGAAAGAGGAAACCTGTGAAAAAAATCTCATCCGGTAAGAAGCGGCAGTCTGTTAACGTGAAACAGAGTCTTTGACTTTTGATATACAGGCATACAGAGCTCCGGGCCAAAAACGCCCCTTTCTCTTTCATCGGGAGTTTATAATTATAGGTTAGTTAATGAAGGAGGTAGCGCAATATGGCAAGATACCCCAAAAATAAATCACGAGAAAATCTCAAATCTAGATATTATCCGAAAGGTTTAAATTATCTAAATGTTTATATAATGAACGAATGGTAATCTAAAACTGTTTGACATATTCACAACTCGATCTAAATGTTCGCAATTCAGTTATTATAGGAAACAAGCGCAGACCAGCGAAAAATCACGGGATAGTCGGAATTCTCGACAATTCAGTTCCTACTTAAAAAATGCAATACTTTTTTTTTAAATATAATAATTGATATTTGTACAAAATATAAACATAATTGATAAGAGAGTTATACTAATAACAAGATACAGAATATATGAAACATTAGGTACTTATAATTTTGTATCTATGTTATATTCAGTTATAAAGATTTTTTTATTACTGTTGATTTAATTGTGCAGTTTCAATTTTTATTAAAAGTTGTAATTATTATTATTTTATTTTTTTGGTGAAGTTTTTCAGTATATTTTTAATGGTGTTTTGAATTCTTTGAAGCAATTTTTAAGGTATTATCACCAATATTTTATTAAACCTTATAAAATCCTTCTCCAGACAGCACGCGAGACTACAACGCCATGGATATTCTACCAGAAAAAATCTATTTTCTGAGGTTTTGACGACTAAACTTTTGATTTCTTACATCTCTCCACGCAATTTTATAAATTTTCATAATGACAACTTGATAATTAGATGTCTTCGAAACTTTATAAACATTTAAACGAAGATGAAATTAGAGCATCACGCAATAAAATAAACTTCTGCATACATCTTCATTATAATGGAATTCCACCACGAATTATCAGTTTCAAAAATAGAAATATTTAATAAAACAATATTTTCCTCTTCCTCCAATCAGAAATCTGTTCGTGGTAAATATAATTAAGGAAAATCCACAGTACCTAATACCACAATAGAGACTCAACTGTAACGGCTAGTGCAATTAACGATAGAAAATTGACTAAAACTTTTTCTCATCTTATTCTATAATATTAGGTCCTTACATATGAAATTGGCGTTTTGCCGTACTGGCAACTTTGATCTCAAATATTTTCTCTTTGGTTAGGCATTCTAAATTTAAATTAGGAATTCCTAACCAAAGAGAAGATATTTGAGATCAAAGATACCAGTACGGCAAAACGCCAATTTCATATGTAAGGACCTAATATTATATTAAGAAGGAGTTACGTGCAAATGGCCAGAAACTAATTTTATTCTGTTAAATAATATTAAATATAAATAATGAAACCGTATAAAAATACGATGAATAACAATCTATCTATTGTTTTGCAAAAAAAGATAAGAAAATTAAAATACCTTGAAACACAAAATCCGCCACCACAAAATGTGTACTTCCGTCTTAGTTTTGAGGTAAAAAAAATTGCAATTTTTGAAATTATTTTTGCCTGTTGGCATTTTGTTTTTTTTTTTCAAAACTTCGTACACTTGCAAATTCTAGACGATAGAAATTTAAAAAAAAAGTTAACTACCTAGTTAATATAGGTACATATATTTTGTTTCTGGTTTGACGTACTTTGATTTCTTTAAGACAAAGCTTTAATCACCTACCGCATGTTATTGCTTTTCACCCATGGATGGAGTTATGCCTACTTTAACTATTAGTGATATAACTATTTCAATTATTAGTTATACCTACTTCAATTTTTAGTTATATACGTTTCAATAAATATCCATCTTTTGAGATACCTATCATCTTTTGAAATACCTATGAATCCTTTGATATATCTACGTACCTATCAATCTTTTGATACACCCACGATTTTTTTGATATACCAATCAATCTTTTGATATTGCTGTATGTTTTTGACATAACCATCAATATTTTAATATACCTGTCAATCCTTTGATATTACTGTATATGTTTTGGTACACCCATCAATATTTTGATATACATGTCAATCTTTTGACAAACCTATCAATATTTTAATATACCTATCAATCTTTTGCTAAACCTATCAACCTTTTAATATACGTGTCATTCATTTGATATAAATAAAGGGTTCAAAATTAAACCAATACAATGTGTTTACAAATAAATAACTTATTATAAGCAATAATTATTAGCCTGAAACATTCATCCATATTGAAAAAACCTCCCGAGAAAAGATACATGCCGCCGAACCCGCGCCCCTCTGATTGCCGGTCAAGAGCTCTATCCACTAAGCTACGGCAGCTTTAGTGGATAGAGCTCCTGACCGGCAATCAGGGGGGTGCGGTTTCGAGTCCCGTCAGCGGCATGTATCTTTTCTTGGGAGGTTTTTTCAATATGGATTAGTGTTTCAGACGAATAATTATTGCTTATAATAATTGTTACCCTTTGCACTATGCAAAAAATCTTGTCTTAAACATTAGTTAATCAATTAAAAATAATAAATAAATAAATGTTTAAATATATAAATTAGAAATTTTTAATTGTGAATTAAATATCATTAACAAACAATTTTCTATCCATTTCCATCCAAATAAAATACCACTTAAAAAATATTTTTTAATTGCGTAACGTTAAAGTCCAATTACGATAAATATTTTTTTATAGATATTTAACAAAATGGAGTGTGGTGATATTTTGAATCCAAACAAATCCGTACACGTTATAATGGCAGTGTTGTAGTTCTATCTCAATGTTCTATCTCAATATGCATTTAACTATTTATCTGTACGAAGATAATACATTTCACCAAACAAAATAATAATAAATTTAGTATGGAAATAGGGACTCACTGTCTTCGGGGTGCTTTGTAGTCGAAAAGCAGCCATCGGCCGAAATATAGAGCAATAGTGCGCCGTTGACAGGCAGCTCCTTGAAGCCGCTGGACATGAACACCAGAACCTGACTCAGCGTGGGTTTGTACAACAGGTACTTGTGCGGGTTGTCGCGCTTGCTGGGCCGATCGCCATTCTCCAGGGGGTAGGCTGCGAAACAAACAACAAACACAAAATCAAATTACTGGATACTGACTAAACAATTTTTCACAGATCTTGAACAATTCGTCAAATTTAAACAATACAAAAGTAAATATTCGAATACTGTGAAACAACTCCATAATGAGTTAGTAACTGAACTTGAATAGAGCTATGAAATTTGATGAATTGTTCAAAATCTGTGAAACAACTGGCTGTTGGTGTTGCTCTGATGAAAGACCACTGTAATTGTAACGTTGCTTAAAATGGCTTTAGTCACATTAATGATAATGAACTAAATTATACTCATAAATAATCCAGATTATACAAATTGCATCTAAAAATTGCGTGAAAAACTGTAAATAAAATTCTCTAATAAACATTGAAAGTAATATACCTACACCGGTACTTAAATAAAAAAAATTATGTTATAGACTCGGGTCCCGGGAAATAGTCTATAATATAGATTATTGGAGCTGATGGATACGGTCTATTTGCCTTAAGTTATCAGTCGTTATAATATAATAGATTATCTACTTTAGTAGAAGGATAGAGCCTTTTGCACAATTTACAGCAATTTTTCACAAAAACAGAGCTATACAATTTATCAAAATAATAGTATTAGGTACTATACCTCATCCCTACCTGTTCAGCATCACAACATGCACAAAATGAGGATACCAACCCACTGGCTTCGAACAGTTGGAACAGTTGGGACTTTTGGATGATGTGTTATGAGTTGCGTTCTAGTAGTTTCACGTGGTTAATGTGTAGTAGTCCGCTTACTTTTGTATGGATTTTATGTTTGCGAATCTTTGTGTTTGATTTGTTTGTGAAAATTTGATGTTTCAATCTAAATATGCATGAATTTCTTAGTTTACCCAAACTAAGAACCTAATAACCTATTTTGTGCACGTAAATAGTTTTTTCTTGTACTAATTGTTGAAATGAAGTGTAAAAGGCCTATTCACTTGGCCAAACATGGCATCCGTGAAGTGAAAAAATCTTATACAAAATGCATATTTTTTCGTCTCCCCTGATATAAATACGAACTTTTTGTAATAATGAAGCTAAATCTAAGTGTTTGAATAAAAAATATTCCGTATTAACCATTAGGCGGAATACGACACTATTAATCTCTCACGTTTATAAGCTCATTGTGCTTCAGCGAAAGAATAGAATATGCTGTCTAGGAACAAGCATTATACATCCACCCCACGAACAAAATCATCACCAAATAAAGTGTGGTTTTCAAAGTCCTTGTTAATATTACGAAAAAGACATGAGCAAAGAGAATGATAACATAAAAAAATGAGTAAAAAAATGAGGACTAATTGTACCTAAGCATACAAATAAATATGGACAAAGAACGTTAAATTACATGATTCCCAGTTGTTTAAATATGTTACCTGCTGAAATTAAAAACTGTGCCCAAAACAAACAATCGGTGAATTTACTGAAGACTTGGCTTACGGAAAGAATTAATTTGTATTAGCTTACAATGACATATTATTCTAAAGACTTTAAAAGTGTTATTTATGTTTTCTTAATTTTTCTTTTATCTATATTTCTGTAAAAAGCTTAATTTTATTTTATATCTATAATATTGTAAAAATGCAACTATTTAATCACTATAATAAGATCTTTAATGTAAAAAACCCGTTAGACAAACTGCTTAAAAGTAGTTTTTTGGGACTTTTTGTCTTATACTTGTAAGGTGTATAAAATAAAAAATACACTCCTTTTTATATCTTATAATAATGTGTGCATGTGAAAACCTTCAAGGCGTATACATAAAATAAATTGTGACTATTTAGATTTAAAATATATGTATTAACATTAAAATATTATGCATATTTGCATTTACTACGGCTTTACACTCAATGTACTCACTTATATTATTTTTAAACCAAAATACTGAAATCACAACTAATAAGTAAGATAGAAAATCGGTTTGTGCGGCAACGGACACGTAAAACGTTTTCACCAAATGCACTTATTCCTTAAAGACTTGGAACAATCGATTGTTTAGAATAATATTGTGAAGACAAACATGTGACATTCATTTTCATTAGTTTCACCAAGTTCACAAAGCACGTATTGTAAAATACAATCAAAGTTAACATCCCATTTTCCAAATTGGATCAAATGTAACGGCTTATCAATGGCCAATTATACAAAAGCTTGGCACAGTTTACGATTATTGGAAGACATGTCTTCCATTCCAGGTCGAACAATGCCATGCACAAATGGTGGCAGCAGTTTGTACTGCAATCAAATTCTTCAATTTATTCTGATGCAGTTCTGCTACTGCAACTCGAATCAGTTCAGATTATAAAATGACAACAGCAACAGGAGTATGTATGTATGACTATGTATGTACATTGTAAATTGCAACCTGTTGATCAAATTTGTCCACTCGTGCGATGCCTTTCAAATGTGTATGTCTATATAAATAATAAGCTCGTAACCTTTTTCCTCTGACAACAGAAGTTTAATGATAACCACATGGAGAAAAATGTTTTTCTAAAATACGATCATTTTATTCGTAAAAACGGTTAAAAACGGGACTGAAGGTCTTACTAACAAATTAACAGGGTTATAATGTTTATTGGCGGGAAAATGTAAGAATAATTTGTTGGTATAAGTACGAAAGTACGTACACCAACAAATTATCCTCACATGTTCCCGCCAATAAACATTGAAACCCTGTTAATCTGTTCGTAAGAATGTCAATCCCGTTTTTAACCGTGTTTACGAATAAAATGTTCGTATTTTAGAATATGGATAAATTCTCCGTCCACTAAACCGAAAATTCCGAGAAGTTTGATCACATATCGATTTCAAAGGAAAATGATTTACAACAATTTATCTACCTAAGGCTAAGAAAATTGATTGCTCAAGAAAGTTTTTTTTTAATTTAAAATTTTTGGTACAATTTATCCAGAAGAAAGATAAAATTGACATTGCTTCGGACACACATATTCCCCCACAGCAGAATTCTGTCGGTTTAACTTTTCAATGATGTAAACGAAGTAGTTAATATTCTCCTCTCTTCTGTATTGTGCCTACAAAGCTTGCATCAATTTCACAACCAATTTTGGTATGCCTAAATCGTATTTGCATGAAAATTTTCCGTTTTTTAAATTGAACACTATGTTGTGCAAAATCATTGCAGATTGCATGATTTAAAAATCCGCCACACGTTAAAATCACAGCGGCCTTTCACAAAAAGCAAGCATTTTGTTTCGGGACAGGAATGCAAGCACGGCACCGTGCTGATAACAATTTTAGAAGAATTTTCGATACACCTTTTTTACAGGTATATGCCGGATAAGGTAGTTGAAATATTTTACCCTAGGTATTGAATTTTCTGGCAAAAAATAAGTAGATCTGAAGATCACCTTTTAAAAATAGTGAAACATTTCCAAAAGAAGTTCACCAACCCATTCTAAGAAAAACCGGCCGTAAAAGCACTTTAATATCTACCAGAATCAAATTTAAGAGGACAAACAAAACAAGATGCAGTGGAATGTAAAGAGTAAATCATGAGGACTTGCAAAATTTTATTTTCTCTTCATTATATAATATGTTTGATGACATATTTGCATATGTTTAATTGATTTAAAACTCCTTTAAGAAATCCCAATGATTCACGGAAAAAATATGTTGTGGTTTTTCAACACCATCGGAAGTTTTCCTGAACGCCGCGCCAACGCAATCACAAATTTCGTAATCATCTTGTGTGGTAGAATATATAAAAATATTCCGTTTTTTGCATGCAGTTCACATAATACTGATTTCGTTTCTACATAATTTAGTCCACATTCATGCAAAATTAAAGGAAGGCCAAAATGAGATCCATTAAGCACTCCCAATCATCAATGGCATCACAATTTCAATGTCAATCCTTTGACAACCAATCTCAACAGTCATAAAAAGATATTATTCAATTAGATATTATATTACTGGCAGGTCAGCGAGCCTGCGGATCCCTGCAAGTATATTGGACATATTTTGTGCAAGGTAGCAAGGGTACAGTGATAATTTAACGATTGAAAGGCGACAGCGTGGCCAATCTCTGCAGATTGCCGATCTAGCTTTACGACCATAACTTCAGTGACATCGCTGACATCGGAGGCTCCTTTAAATATTATATTCTGGAATAGAATTTGTCTGATTTGAAGACAGATGAGTCGAATTGTCAAGAGGTTAGACTAGTATTTGGTTTGTCGTGGTACAGCGGTACATATCTCATAACAAAGTAAAAACTGCAAATGATGGACTTCTTATTCCCAGATTACTAAATAAAAACGGATAATGAATCTAAAAAAATCTAAAAAATCCCAAAAATTTACAACATGTAACCCAGGTTAATAAAAAAAATACAAACTAATTTTCAGATGCACCATGAAAAAATGGTAACCTTTTTTTTCCTATGTATTTTTTTCTATACATTTTTTTCTGTGTAAAAATAACTTTGTAAATTTTATTGTAACATTATATGTTTACCGATCGTAAATTATCAAAATATGAATTGGTTTTTAAGAACCCGATGATAAACTGCTATTTATTCGTTACGCATCGCATAATTATTACAGTAATTTTATTTAATTTATTTATTTAAGTATTTATTCCAGCAGGACTGGGATTATAGTGCAATCCCAGTCTGCCATATTACATAACAACTTTAACACATAATAAATTATAAATTCTAAAAGAAAAGAAAAAGAAAAATAAGTGACATATTAGATAGGTATCTAATTAAAACATAAACATTAAAATTAAACATATTATTAAATTTAACTCAAAATTAAACACAATTAAAAATAAAACATAAAATTAATTTAAAAAAATTTACGAGTGTGCTTCAGACCACACGTAAAACACAGACCGCTGCATAGCTTTTAAATATTATTAAATTGACGGCCGGCGTCGTCGAGGGTTAAGGCTCTCAACTCCTAATCCGAAGGTTGCGGGTTCACCCGGCGTGCGCAAGTAAAATTTATTTGGTTAATCTGTGTTATTTCGTAACTAATTAATTAAAATAATATATAGTAACAACATAAATAATATTCCTTCCAAAGTGGAAGATACTCCGCCCTGGTGTAAGACCACCATTCATCATTGAAACGTTGCTTGGACTCTTGTGCGGTATTCGTATAAAAAAATAGCTGGTGTTTTCAATATTGGTTGTTACTTATATCCAATCAAAGCATAAAACTAGTCCACTTAAGTGAAAACCGAATGTACATAAGTCATTGTCCCATAGAAAATAAATATTTTCCAACCTTAAAGCTTTTAACTTTGGAAAATTGTATAAATCGTAAAAACGTCACTGCAAGCCATATTGGTAAGAAGTCTTAATATGTCCGATAGGGGGTGGGGTGGCAGTAGGGTGGCAGTGGGGTGGCTGTGGATGTGATAGCGGCCACGAGAATATCAGAACAACCTGTGGCGCAACCCGCTTGACATCTCCGTTACCAGACAGCCTATTGTAGTCGATGTCGTCTGCCGCAGCGGGTAGACCGGTAACCGGCAGACACGCAGCGGGCACTATACAGCGGCAGGCAGGTCTGACTTAAGCAAGACTGTTCACTGTTCACGGTGAAATATAATATGCAGCCTACCCACGTACGTGCTCCTGGCAGTGGAAGTAGATGTTGTAATCGATATGTCGCACAAATACTGTCCGAAACAAGACTTGACACTGTTGTTCGTATGGTTCTCATTGAAAAGTTCGCGTCGATACGCCACTATATCTGCTATATTATGTTAGTTAATGCTTTTATAAATTAATGGAGGGAAAATTCTATACTCTTATTCTCTCGTAA
The DNA here is from genome assembly GCA_951813805.1 of Limnephilus auricula. Taxonomy (NCBI): domain Eukaryota; kingdom Metazoa; phylum Arthropoda; class Insecta; order Trichoptera; family Limnephilidae; genus Limnephilus; species Limnephilus auricula. The sequence continues at coordinate 38,122,121 of OX638391.1, forward strand.
GTTTTCGGATTTTACCCACGGCTGTTTCCAACAGCATTTTTTTCGTGAATGTTGGGATAATGCAGTCTTAGTTCCAGACCAGACGTCGCATTACTGCTGATGGCGTATAAGCTTCTAAATGGTTTATTATCAATACCACACATTCTGACTAAAATAGGATTCTATGTCTCGGATAATTTCACGCAAGGCCGCCAACAAAGGCTTTTAATTCTTCCCAGGTGCTGAACTAACTTACCCATGGTGATGCCCCTGGGAAGACTCTCTAGGTTAATTAACTGCCTCACAGGGAACGTGGATATTTTCCACACGTCCTACAATAATTTTAAGCGCTAAATATTATCTTTGTTTTAACTGTGTACCTAAGTATAAAATTTTTGGCCAAATGTAAATGTATTTATTTTATCAAAAAGTTTTTTTGTGATTTTGTTTACCGCTTTTGCAATATATTGGTTTTTGTACTGTTTCTGCAAATAAATAAATTAAATATGCTATCACTTAAGTATCAACAGTCCGGACTCACAACTGTGGTAATATATATATGTATATATATATATATATATATATACCACCGATAGGAATGTTAACACTCGGTCAAATCTCTGTTGATTCTCTGCCAGTTGATCCCCTGGACAATTGACCCCCAAAGTTATTTTCATTTGTATTAATTTATACCATAATCTGTGAATGCTATCAATGTATACAAATGTTGCTCCCGTATGAATTTACATTCAGGCAGTTTTCATATTTATAATAAAATCTTTTTTAAAAGATAAATATTTTTACTTTTATACATAATATATACAGGGTGTAACAAGTAACAACACGTACCCAAGGGGTTTTAGCCATCAATTCCTGAGCATAGTTGGAGTGACAAAATATAGATGTCATCTTGCCGTCCGATGATATTATTTTTTTTTCTATTAAAAACAAAAAATATATTTTCCATCACACGCCGCTACTGATCCCATCGCTGTGGGATATATGCTGTTGTGATAGGTTTGAGAGATTGCTAGAACGAGACACAACGCTTATCAAAATATGCTTGAGTATAAACGCGCTTCTATTCTAACTAGTCAGTTGCGACTTGTGGTGGAAAAATATTTTTTTAGTTTTTAATAGAAAAAAAAGACATCGGACAGCAAACTTACATCAACATTTTTTAGTGCAAGTATGCTCAGGAATAAAATAAATTATATTGGATACCAATATATATTTATACGTATATATAGCACCGATAGGAATGTTAACAATCGGTCAAATCACGTGTGTATCAGCGACAGAAGTTGATTCTCTGACAGTTCAAACCTCTGCCGAAAGATTAAAATGCCTCGGGTACGTTCTGTTACAACCTGTATACATGTGCTTTGCCTACACTAAAATAAGTACTTTTGAATTGTATATTCAATATTTCAAATCTTTATTTATGATAACCATTTTCTTATTTTTATTAACTAAGCATACCCTCGTACATGGGTAGATGCAAATATTCATTCTTTGGTATCATTTTACATTTTAAAGTTTCAACATTTTAGTTCAATTTTTCACTTTTTTGGCTTAGGTTAGGCTGAAAATATGAATAATTAGCTTCTTATTAAATATTTGTTTTATTTATCTAGAAGCAGATCAGCACCCCTAGCATAGTCGATCGATATGAGGTTACCGACCGACTGTCGGTAACTTCTCGTCGTTCCCTAGGACAACTGCAGATCGCAAACGAATAGGTGACAGTTCAATAACTAAGTGTCCTTAATATATTCGATATCAACTGTCGTTTGTACGTTAGCGATCTGAAGTTGTCCTAGGGAACGATGAGAAATTACCGGCAATCGGTCGGTAACTTCATATCGATCTACATATTTTTATCAATTAGAATTTTTTTAACCCTATTTAAATAGATAAATTTAATATTTATGTCTGTATAATATTCACGGAAGTTGGTGTGTAAGAATATAAATAATTGGTAGATAAATTTTCCGATCGATCAAACATCCCGGTGATCTACCATCTGGGGGATAAACAGTCCGGGGGATCATTTGTCCGGGGGTAACTATCAGGGAATCAACTATTAAGGGGGACACTTGTCCGGGGGTAACTATCAGGTGATCAATTGTCCGCGGCATTAACTATTCAGAGGATCAACTGCCTGGGGGTCAATTGTCCGAGGGGTCAAATGTTTGGGGTTCAACTTTCTGAGAAAAAACTGTCGAAAACGGTCAACTGTCCGGGAGATCAAATGTCCGGGGATCAACTAATTTTTTAAATTGTTGAATACACACCGGAACTATTTATGATCTAGTGTAACTTTTATTGAAGTAATAGCGGGCATTAAAATCTTATTCCGAATAATGTATGAAACGCATATTATTAGTACGTCCGTAATACATGTTTCTTGATTGGTGCAATATACATATATATTGCACCAATCGTCATTGATATCGTCACAATAAAAATAAAATTTTAATTCGCCGGATTTACATACGACAAGCATAAAAATATAATTGGACGGGGCAAAGAAGAAGTTCCTACTAATTATTCTTCTTTAGGGGTGTTCCATCATTATTTATTTTTAATTTAATAGGTAAAATCTCAAGTTATAATATTTTAATTAATGAAGACCATATTAGCGAAACAATCGAAAATCAGAAAAAGATACGGTCACATCTGGGACTCGAACCCAAAGCCTTCTGCAGCTTTCCAGGCGGTAGTCCTACCGATTGAACTAATGTGTCCCTATCCGATTCGGTCATTTTTATCTGTAATACTATCTTCATTTTCTTAACGTATATTTTTATTGTGTACGATTGCAAGATTCAGATCTGAAATAAATGCTATCTAGCTAGATAATGTTGTCTTGAATAAATTTTCAACATTGGCCTTGAAGATTTCAAGAGTCATTTTAGAATTCTATAATAATTCTGTAATAATTCTATTATAATTCTATTTGATCGAGGGGGCAAACTCTAGGGGACGCCCACGCCGAGAGTACCTGGAGGACCTGCTGGTGGACATGCGCTGGTCATCATATGCAGACCTCAAAAGAGCCGCACAAGACAGGGAAGAATGGAAGAGAAAAATAGAGGAAATTGCTGTAAACCAATCCCAGGATTGAAACCAGAGAGAGAGAGAATATATTATTGTCAAATTTTTCATGTATCTATGAAAGTTATGTAAATTATATATTGTGTATTATAACATGATTTCGTCAATATGAAATAGCTATTTTAAAAATAATTATTATTGTTATTATGTACTACTAATAAATGTATTAATATAGGGAAAAATCAAGATATCAACCACAAAAACATAAAAAAAATCTATTCCAAAAATATACCCCAAAAAGGTAAATACCTCATGTAATCATAACTCAAATAATCATAAAACCAGAGCAAGGTAAATAGCTTAGCTAAATATACCTTATGTATAGTAGGCGGCTAGGCGGTGGCAAAACGAAGAATTCCAAGTTGAAAATTCGCAAAAACATCATTTGGAGATATTGAGGTTTGAAGTTTAGAATTGGTTCGTTATTACAAAAACATATCATTTCAAAAATTCAAATTTCAATATCTCCGAATGATGTTTTTGCGGATTCGTGACTTGGAATTCTTCGTTTTGCCACCGCTTAGCCGCCTCCTACTTATGTATTACCTACTACCTTTGGAAAAAGAACCTCTTAATTTTTTTGCTTTTCAACATTAATCCTAGGGGGGCCTGAGGGAAATTGTTTTATTTTTGTATTTGGGGGCGCTGTGTGGAGGTACTTTTAAAGGAAATTATTTTAAGTTAATTTTCACTTTCTGTGAAAGTTCTATTCAAGTGCTGTGATTTTTTTTAGTTTTATAAAACAACTGACCTATAACGATATAATAACAGAACTTGAATAGAACTTGCACGTGACGTAAAAATTAACCTTAAAAATTTGATGAATGGTTTAAATTTTTTTAAACAACCCGTGTCCAAAGTCCACCAAATCTTGGCTTAATTAATTATTAGAAAATAACTGACCATTATTAAAAAAATAAAAGTTACTGGAAATACCCTACCCAAACCATAAAATTGAACCATAGAAGTCGCTGAAAATTCACTATTCAAAACCAAGTTCGCCTTAGCACAGGATCTCGTACTGAGAAGGACTAAGAAAATATTCTTAACCGGTTTTTCCCGCGAAGTCATAGTTATAGATATAATTTATAAGGTCGAGTTTATAAAGATATATTTATAGTTTATAAAGTCTGTTTATTGAATATTATTTGTTTTTTATTAGCTAAAATGATCCGGAATGACTATCCAAAATCCGATTCCAAAAGTCAAAACCTGTCCAAAAGTTAATGCACTTATTTGAACGTATAACGTTTTTAATGGTTAATAAATATTTAAATCAGATTAACCATTCAGTGACCATCACACTATTTTACTGCAGGGGTTGGCGGATAGGATGAATAATAAATAAGGTATCACTAAAATATTTTATGTGCTGCTAATGGCCTTATGGACCACCAATAGTATCAAATTGATTCACTGATACTCGTATATTTAACCTGTTTGGTCGAACGAATTGGCTTCATACTACTAAAATGTGATTGGCGAATAGATGGCGAGCAGATATTAATCCTATTGTAGATATAAAGTTATATCAGCCGTCCTGAGAGTGCCTAGTGCTAGAATGGTTTATATACCTAAAATGGGTTGTCACTGCGTTCCAGACCGATGACTCCCAGAGATCGATGTGGCACCGGTTATTTACCAGTTACTTTTTGGAACCGGTTCCAGAATAGGAGAAAGGGGGGGGGGAAGGGTTTGATACAGAGTTTCGGAGAAAATATTCTCATTAAGGGGTGGGGGGTGGTAAGAGAAATTCTGAGAAAAAGAACCCGTTTCTGAATAAATAAAAATATTTTATAGTTTCTCGCCGTTTCTCTAGTTAACCCTAGATTGAGATTTTTTCAGGAAACTAGTGAAAATTTTATTTTTTTATATTATCTCTGCTCAGGAAAAAAATCAATCATGATCTGTCTTCTTTGGGAATACTGCATGGAGAAAGGGAAAAGAAGGAGAAGATGTTCTGGGAAGGAATTATGAAAAAAAAAAGGTTGGTAGGAATTTAGGGGGCAATGAGTTCTAGAGAGGCGAACGTATGAATCCATCCCTCCAACTACGTTACGAGGGATGGGTCGAAAGAGTCCGGCTGGAAATATCAAAAGGTTTCACTCATCTAGTCTCTTCCGATCCGATCCGCCACGCAAAACCTAGACCAACTGCCCCCCATGAACCAAACTTAGCGAACCACTTGGAATGACCTAAGATAGGGGTGTTGGTTATCCAATAAATGGTTCCCGAAGCGGCAGTACTTATACCCTCCTCCCAAATTAAATAACATGTTGAAATACATTCGTCGGTTCCAGTGACAGCAAAAGAACTGGTTTCAATTATCCGGGAAAAGATTATCGTCCATCACTAATAAGTGCCCGACCGGGCACAGTTTCCCGGTTATTAGTTATTAGTTAACGCAGCGATCAATATGTGCAATTAGACCGCACCATGTCAAACTTCATTAAATTTAAAGTGCACTTTCCGCCGACTGCGCCGATGGGCATGGATGGGAATCGAACGATATGATGGGGCTGCGGTTAAATCGGTATATTGCGGTGCAGGTACTATAAATGCGACAAACTGTAACACAACCATTGAATAAATAAACCATTGTGTGTCCGAATGCCAGATATTTTATTTATTTTATATTATAAATAAAGAAGTATACATTAGTTACAGTGATAAAATAAATTTATAGATATTAAATACTACTTCATGTCTTTTGAATACGGTGTAAAACGAAATGACTAAAATCGAGAATTATTTAGAATTCGCCTGTAATAAACAAAAAAAACGTCCCCTGTAAAATTTGCGAAAATGGTCTATTGAACATACAAGCACTAGGGCAGCGTACTATATCTTATTTGTTGTATTTACACATATTTAGTAATTACCGGTGATGTACCTAGTATGTAGGGGTGTGTGTGTGTGTGTGTGTGTGTGTGTGTATATGTGTTTGTATGTGTGAGTATGTCTTTTGGTGTGAGAAGTGGTGACTTGTGAAACAGTTTACCACTTCTCACACAGTAAGTTATATCTTTGACGCGATGCTCCTTTTGAATTCGGGCACTGAATTCTAGAAAATGTCGATGTTGTAGTTTAGGCAAATATTATTTAATGTATGAAGAGAACGGTTAAGAGGGTATTATTACCAGAGAATACCGGAAATTAATTATTTTTAAATCAAATTCTAGACGTATTGACTTTTTTTATAAAAAAATCTTGATTTTGAAAGGTTTTGTTTAGACATTATTGAAAAAACATAAATACCTATGATCAAAAAATACTTACAAGAAGTACACGATATTTAATAATTTATCATCGTGTGTTTTGAGCATTTTTATTGCTTACTTGAATGCAGGTGTACATTAAAGCAAGTTTTTAATTAAATAAATCGATATAAAAATTTTAATTTTAAAAATTTGATACGCGGAAGAATCGATCTTTCTCATCGGAACATCCCTGTACAATTGCAAGCATTTTCAAACTTTTATTCTCAGCCACTGGTCAATGGCTCTTAATTGACGAATTAGTTGCCTTCGACCAAGTGTCCTTCTTTTGTCAATGGTAGCATCATTTGTTAAATAGTGTTGTCTAAAAGATAATATATTGAAATTGATTAAGAATAGAAGTACGGTACTACGGTTTTTAAAGCGTTCTCGCCTTCGCTAGAATAGTATTAATTTTGAAGTAAATACTTCTTTACGCACGCTTGACTTGAGCCGTAATATCTGGCGTTACGAACGTTACGGAGGCGAACGATAATAAATTAAAATTAATTTTGAGGTTCATTCCTCACGATCTAATCGTAACAACAGTGCTCAAATCCATAGTATTGACATTTGGAATGGGTGCTGGCATTTATTTTTAACTTTGTAAGAATTCAATGGACAATCTCATTCTAAGCGAAAATCTCATAATAAAATTAATCAAATTTTCGTTTAGAGTGTGTGAAATCAGTGCATTGAAACGACTGATTTGTAACGATGATTGGTGACAATCCAAACGAATCTTCAATATAGATTCTTAAACACTTGATGATTAGAATGGTTTTATTCGATGCGAGAAAGAAAATTAAATTAGATTACTAAAGAAGTTTTTACTTCAGTCGTGCGGTCTAAAGCATTCTTATTTTTTTTGATATTTTGTGTATACTTTTGGGAAAAAGAAAACTATATCCGAATAAATAAAAGAAAATAAAATAATCGCACAGGTTGCCGGCACTGAAACTGTAAAAACTGATACTGAGAGAATTCCATTGTAATATATATTAAAAGAGTTTAAAACTTTTTTCTTAGACAATTACCGATTTCATCTTATTAACGCCATCTTCAGACTTGTTCACCAATCCACCACTAGTTTGAAGATGGCCACAATAAGTTTTAAAGGAAGTTTTAAACTGTTTTAATATATTTAATATATCCTATGAACTATATCCTATGAACTATATCCTATGAACTATATCCTATGAACTATATTGCCTATACACTATATAATTCGCTTCCAGATATGTACAAAAACATCCAGCATAATAAAAAATTGCAAAGCAATGCTTTGAAAAGAATATTTTTTAAAAGAATATTTTTTAACTACATTTAAAAATGAAAATATGTAATCGTCTTGTCATTTTTTGTTTTATCTTATATACTCGTATCAGTTTTTCCCTCTCTTTACTTGTTTTCTCTTGTTGTTTGTTCTACTTAACCTGTCTTTATTTTTATTTTTATGCTGTACTGAATGTAAAACTTATATTATGATATTAAAATACCTTTGTAAAATTGTAACTACTACCTCCTACCTATAATTTGTAAGTTCCTCCTGTCCTAAAATGAGTTTTGTAACTCATAAAAAAAACAATGAAAAAAAAAAAAAAAAAAAAAAAAAATCATACTTCACCCGCCATAACACAGGGACATCCCTAGCATGGCGGGCAAAATAACACAATATCTACACTATGTATAAAATTCTTTTAATAAATAAATAAATTATTATGATTTAGGTTCACTAGTTTCGGATATCACGTACATTCATGGTTTATACTTAAAACAATGTTTTTACCAACTTTAAATAAAATCTCAGTATTTTCAAATCTGATGAGCTTCCCGCGTAATGCATTTTTTATCACGAATCCCGCAAAAGTCTCGCTGCTGCGCTTAGCAAAAACATCAACCAAATAAAGCATGCAGCCGGCGGCCGACAGAGCAAACTGACGGACGAGCGCAGACCAGAAGTTTGGTTTCATCAGAAATCCCATCGGCCATAGTTTTACAAAAGCAGAAGCCACTCATCGAATTTTGCACTCAGCGAAAACTATGACCACATTGTAATACAAGGCCTAATCCGACCATGCGCCAAGCTAGCGAACTATTCAACTGGGTTCGGGCTGGCAAGGATTTAACCTGAATTCGTAAAGTTGTTATGCTTTATTATGAATCCGGACTCAGTTTTGTGTTGAGCAACGAAAGATTATCCTGAAAGGTTCTGGAGTTTTACAGAATGGGATTTTACAAAAATGAATGCATAGGATTCTGCGAATAAACTCTTTTAGCCCTAACTATAAAGTTTTAATTTTCGCAACGTTGTTATGCTTTACTATTATGATTCCGAAACTCAGTATTCTGTGGAACAACGAAATATGAGCTTGAAATTTTCAGTGTGGAATAAAAACATTTTAGTGAGAATGTGATTTGAATCATTATTAAAACTGTGTCCGAAAATTTGTGGAAAAAGCCTGAAACTAGTGAATCACACAGAGAAATCAAAATAAACTTTCTTTTTGATGTGATCATTTTGATTTTTTTTCTTCTTTCACGCTTTCGAAAAGGGATTGTATCACTGCAGCGTTCCAACAATTCCAGCAATTCCAACTTTGGATTCGATTTACTCGAAAACTAAGCCTCAATTTAAAAAAGTGCCTAAATATCAACACCAATTGTGAGATAGGTTTCCCATTTTTGCCACTAGTTTGCAAACAATATTTAAATACATGTGTACGTATTATACATATATAAAAGTACGAATAACATTTCAGGAGACACAAGTCTGTTTTGCCTCAATAGAGGAGAGTTCAAAGCTAACGTGTTAAATTATATCATGATATTATTTAATTTATAAAATTACATTGAACTGCATGTACAATATAGATATCTCCTACACGGAAAAAAATGTTATTCGAATAAACGATCATTTTAATAGTAAAAACGGTTAAAAACGGGACTGAAGTTCTTACAACAAATAAACAGTGTTTCAATGTTAATTGGCGGGAAAATGTAAGAATAATTTGTCGGTATACGTACGAAATTACGTATACGGACAAATTATTCTTACATGTTCCCGCCAACAAACATTGCAACCCTGGTAATTTGTTCGTAAGAACTTCAGTCCCGTTTTTAACCGTTTGTACTATTAAAATGATCGTTTTTTGTAATAACATTTTTCTCCGTGTATATTGAGTTATAACGAGGGTAAAGTGTTGTCTTCTGTAAAGTTGCACATTTATAGATAACATTGTTTCATTTCGAAGATTATATTACATCGTTATGTTACATGATTCTACATGTTTGTATCGCCTATTTTTTTACCACGGATGTGATTTGTTTCAGTATTTAAAATGCAGTCTGTGTATTTCAGCTAAGTTGGTTTATTCATAATTTTCTAGGTTATAATTTACTGTAATTTTCAGGAATACTGGTGTCCCACAAACCTCAATATTACCAATCGGTCAACATTACAGGCGTGACAGATAATTATGTCTATTCCGATGGGAAGGGGGAAGTTCCTATAAGGTTGACATCCAATAGGGACAACACATCAACAAAATAATTATGTCTGTCGTGTCTCTAAAGCTCAAAGTCAGTGATATAGATGTCATTTTTGATAGCTTTGTGATGAGATACTGTTTTTGAATAGTATGGTGATGTTTGTAGTGTTAAAGAATAGGTGGCGATTGAAGACTTCAGGAGGGGAGATGATGATTGTGGTGTGAATGGATTTGTTGGTGATGTTTGTAGTTATTACGAATATGAAGCTGAAGAGTGTGGAGTGAAAATAAGAAATTGTGAAAATGTGAAATTTATGGTATCGAGGGCTCGCTTACCCGCTCAAAAAGAAGTAGAAAGAGAGATATGATAATACGAATGTTAAAGAGAGCACGCTTTTATTAAAAACGATAATATTGAAGATAATTGGGAATACGAGTGTGTTTAATAAAACACGACTCGTTAAAAAAATAGCAAAAAATCTCGTGGGGGTTGTATTAAGTAGCATTGTGAATTTTTTCATACATATAACTTGTAAAATAATAGAAATACAGATGAAAATAATAATTTTCAGAGCATACTTTGCAATTTATTTCTATCGGGGGAATTTCAAATAATTAACACATATTTTTTAAGAGCTCAAAAACTTCAAACGTTTAAGGAAAAGCAAGTTCATAGAAAATGAATTTTGTGTGAACTTTTTTTCGAAAACCTAACCTAACCTAACCTAACCTTACCTACCTAACCTAACCTAACCTCTCGTTGGTCGATAAATTTGCTTTGGATGAATTGATTTTCGATGAACTCGTCGGTTACCTTACGATATGATGATGATGCTCTAGCGTTAATGAATACGATTATGATGATTCTAGGTATCTCTACCAGGTTCTCTTTTGTTGTAGTTTGTAGTTTTGGTAAATTGAGGAGAGTTTATATTTATTAATAGGTAGACGTGTAAATATATAAAAGAAAACTACCGACCTTTGGATGTAGGCATCCCGGCATAGTTCCTGGTGGGCGCGGCAGCCGGCGACGTGTCGTACAGGTGGTTGTAGTCCTCCTGCGGCTCCCGCTCTAAGGTCTGCAGCATGCGGAACATGTCCATGGTCAGCTCAGAGAACTTGACCTGCTCGGCACAGCTGCCGATCAGCACTATCTCCTGGAGGGTCAGGCACATCACGGGTGACCGCTCCACGGGCGGAGTCGTCAGGGGGCTTAGTCTGGAAAAATACATACCATGTAATTGACAATCACTGAACGCGGTAATATTTATTATATCTAAATAACATAATGTTGCCAATGTATTTATTGTTATCAACTTTAATTTATAGACCTACTTTTTAATTTTTTATATATTTAACTAGCTGACCCGCTAACGCGTTGCTGTGGCTAACGATACAGAACGCTATATACTGGATGGTTACCTAATCTAGATATCCAAGTGTTGTATCAATAAATTAACTCACACCACCATCTGTCAAAAACTTATGGAACTTACAAATAATTGTCCCATAAAAACATATAATTCGCAAAAATAAATATTGAGGTGAATAATCGAGATAAAAACCGTCCTATCTTTTAAGTTGGACCAAATTACATACAGTAAGCCAAATTTCATAAAAATCTGTTAAGTAGTTTCGGAGTTTACCTCGGACAAACATTGTGAGACGAGATTTTTATATATAAAAATAATATTATTATTTTATTTAATTTGAAGGACAGTTTATTTTTAAACAAGTTCTGCTATGTAATTATTATTACGCGTGACAGGTGTTTCGCCTTCTGAAGGCATTATCGAACTGTGTGGAGCCCGCTTACAGACGATACATTTATACTTTTTCTAGATAAGTAATTAAAATAAAAACACCTATCTAGAAATAGTATAAATGTATCGTCTGTAAGCGGGCTCCCCACAGTTTGATAATGCCTTCAGAAGGCGAAACATAATAATTACATAACAGAACTTGTTTAAAAATAAACTGTTTCTATAAATTAAATAATAATATTATTAAAGCTAATAGCTCAGAAATGCACAAACTAGAAATATTACACCTACAAATTTATACGACGAGAATGCCAACATTTTTATAAATACCAACCAGGAATTATTAGATTCCTGGTCAAATAAAATTATTCACGCAAAACACTTCAATTATCTCAACCAAACGTATGTTGTCAAATTATCTTCAAACAAATGGTTGAGTATTGAAGAGTTGAGCGTAGAAACAGAAGGATTTACGCTTGCTATTCAAGATAGAGCCATTAATACTAAAAATTATAGGAAGCATATAATAAAAGATACAAATCAAATTGATGATTTATGTAGAAAATGTATGGCTTTTCCGGAAACTTTAGAACATGTTATATAGGGATGTTCTATATTAGCGCCATCCGAGTATACATTTAGGCACAATCAGGTTTTAAAAATAATTCACCAAAGTTTGGTAATTAAACATAACTTGATCGACTGTCATAATATAGTACCATATTCAGACAGACCAATTAGTTATAATAGACCCGATATAGCTTTGCATGACAAAATTAAAATAATAACTTATATCACTGTAATATTGAAATATCTGTTTCTGAAAAAACAAGAAAGTATACAGATTTAAGAAATGATATTAAAAGAATTTGGCATTCTCAGACTATAAAAATATTACCATTTGTTATTTCGGCTACTGGCTATTTTTCATTTGTCTTATATTTGTTATTATATCTGTCAAAGAATTTGTACATAAAAATGCAAAAATCAGTCATTTTAAATACATTTAGGATTACGAAAGGTTTTTTATATATTTATATTGAGAAATCAGTAGGATTTATTGGTCAAATTAGGAATTCCACCGAGCCGAACCCTCTGATATGAAAATATCTGGAGTCGGTGAATTATTTTCCCATTTAATAGTCTGGTAGGTTAACATGTTGCTCTTGTATTGTTTTGTTTTAATTATACTTATATAATACACGTGCATAGCGTGGATTAACTAGATGATCTTTTTATGGAAAAGTGTGTGAAATGGTTTAGTTTTTTCTATGAGGAAAACTAAACCCGGACTTTAAAGTCTGGTGCGTTAAAATAATAATAACAAAAAATTAAAAAACGCCTATTTACATGACGGTAAATAATACTCCGTTTTTCACACTCCGTTAGGAGATGGCATCGGAAAATACTAAGACATTTTCAACGTGAGAGAATAAAATTGTTCTACAACGAAAACGGTGCTTTAACGAGCATCAGAAAATGCTTTTTTTTGTGAGAAGTGAGTAAGTGCCGCCCAAGATTCCCAATTGCTCACATCCGTCTGGAGCCAGTTTGATTTTTGCTTCACCAATTGGGGAACGATATGAGGCTGAAGGTAGTGGGGATGGGAAAGAGATGGAGAAGATAGAGAAAGAAGATGTAGAAATACCTGGCTATTCAAATCTAGTCAACAAACACGACCAAAGGCATTTCAAGCAATTTTGTATACTAAATTATAGTCTTCAACAAGGCAATAGTAGATAATTGTAGTATTTAGGTTTAGACATGTAGATCTACCTCTTTGCGGGAATTATTTAGAAATATATAAAAATAGATCGTATGTAGAACGCTTGTCCGTGCGCAATATGCATTGGAGAGCCAATAAATGCTAACTTTCTGGTATAAGAAACAACATTTCGCAAAAAAATGGTTTTGAGAAATTAGTTTAGTCATTCATATATCAGGCAATCGACATGACTCGGAGATGAAGACTTGATTTAATTTAATTTTTTTATTTTTTATAACTCATTTTTCTATCACATAACTCACTGCAAATGGGACTACCATACTCTCACTGACCAACGGTGTTTTTTTGGAAAATTTTCTTTTGCATTTTCTGAAAGCTGGTAGCATCAAGTTGTTTTCTCATAGCGTCAAATACCTGAATCTTTGCAAATTTTATTTTTCAATATTTTCTACGTCGTGTGGTCTAAAGCACACTCTTTTTTTAAATATTTTTGTAGTACTTTGTGATTTTTTTTTTTAATGTAAACCAAAAAAATTTATTAAAAAAAAAAATTAAAAAGGTTAAGGACTATCTATAAAAAGTACGACAAATAAACTTTAAATGTCGTTTCTTTGTATTTTAGGTAATGATTGTAACGTTACGATAATTTAATTAGCGTTTTTCCAAATGTGAAAGTAAAAACCAAAACTTTGTATTTAAGAGCAACAATTTTATTTATTTTTATTTTTATTAAGTATAAATACATTTTTACAAAATAAGGGTAGTCCCACAAAGCTTTCATATGGCAGCTTGTCTGTAGGTTCTACAATTTATCACTCTTAATATTATACATAAGGAAATATTTGTTAATACTTATATATTTTTAAGGAAACATTACGATAGATCACAATAATAATATTAGATTATTTGAGTTACATCTATAAGATATTTCGATGTACATGCCTAATAATAAGATATGTAGGCATTTACATTATGATAATCAATTCAACATATTTAAAGATACATTGAGTTTTCGTTAATTAACCACATTTTTATCATTTTAGGGCATAATCTGTCATTTTTTTCAAATTTTAAGTTTCTATTTATTTTATTGAAAATCACTGGTATTGGGTATTCAAGAGTACGGCTTACATATTTATTTAATATTCGAGTAGTTTTTAGGCCCTTTCCTTCTTTACATCTTGTTGTATGTTTGTGTACCATTGGGTGTTTATATGAGCTTTCCCCCGCGTTATCCATAATAGTAATGAACCAAAGGAGACCTTTTATTATAAGTATGCTCTCTGAGCTATATAGTAGTTTTAAGTTATTTCTCTCTCTGTAAATATTTGATGTAACAATTTTTTTTATTATGGCAGTTTGTAAATTTTGAATATATTTAATGTAAATAGTGCTTGCCTGTCCCCAAGTTCGAATGTATTTGGTTTAATTTGTCATTATAAATTGAAAAAACAAAAAAAATACAAATTGTGTTAAACATATATTTTATCATGTTACTATTAATATTAAAAAAAAATTGTGAACTTAAAATCTGATAGTTTTCAAGGAAAATATGTTAGAAATCGATAGAAATGCGGAATGCCGTGGCTTAATCAACGCCTTTAAAAAGAAATGTTAACAGCTCATTGATGATTATTTCAACGCCTTTTCCGTCATTGTGACGTTACAAGTGAACCTTCCGTGTTGTGTGTACAGTGTACAGGCCGAAGCATTATACCATTACTTATTCATGGATAATGTGCAGGCCGCAGTGCATGTTGCGTCCATTGGTACATTGATATTGGTAATTTTTTTCCACAGTATAAATATAGCATAATAAAATTTGTGTCATGGCATGTGCTTTATAAGTTATGACATATTTTAGAACTGCATTTCAAGGCAGGATACCTCGTTTCAGATGTTCCTACAAGGTCAATTGATTTTTTAATTTTTTAATTTTTAATTTTTAAAAAGAAAGACAAACATTCCCGGGTTACGAATAACCCAACAACATTTGAAAATCTCCTACTACCACCACACTAAGCGGAAGATATTGCTTGTGTTGTGATGGAGGACTTAGCCAGCCGAGGGATCGAACACGGAACGCCTGGGTGGGAGCCAAACGCGATGCCCACACAACCACTGACCGGATTAAATAGATTATTTCGATAGCACTTTGTTCCAATGAAATAACCGTCATAAAATATGTATTTTGTTATTATTGCAGCTATATTAGCGACTCTTACACCTCTAACCACTAAGCTTATTCGACCCAAACCACTTCGGTCGTATTTAACTAAATCGTACTTCGACTAAGAGCTACCATTTTATTAAAGCATATTTTTATTGCCTGCTATCTTTGAGAGTGAATGCAAGAATCTTACCGAAATATATGCAATCTACAAAGTTTGTCAGATAATTATATCAATTTATTTTATTTTTTATGTGTGACATGTCTTGACTTTTCTGCAAGTCTAGGATGAATATTTTCATATACACATTTTTTGGAATAACTTAATGAGTTAAAACTGAAATTGTAATATTTAATCATTGAAGAAAGACTCTTAAACGAAAAATCAGTTTTAAAAAAAAAATACGAGTGTGCTTTAGACCACACGACTAAAGTAAATACTTCTTTAGCTCCATATATATGTTTATATGTATAAAATATATATATGTATGTACATATATTAATTTTCTTCAAATATTTATTTAAATTTATTATCATTCGCCTCACCCGATCATGCCGTGCACATCGAAGTCCGCTCCCCCCCGCGTTTGGCGCGTCACTGGTATTTCAAAATCCTGACTGAAATATTTGATGCACTGGCTATGAGAGGAGGAGAGAAAGAAAATGTGCACGAGCACTGCTCTCTCTAGCTCCTACAGTGAGCCCGTTCGCCTAGCAACGCATTTCACTTTTCGTTACACATTGGCCAGTTTACCCCTCAAGTGAAGCGTGCGTAAAGAAGAACAAACTAACATTATTTTTATATTATAGATTAAGACAGTGAAAATCCTTCTATTTGACGATTTAAGCTTATTGATATAATTTAAAAGATTTTTATAAGTTCACTAAAACTACTGAAATACCCATTTTAAAACTTAGAAAATGTAAAAATAAGTTTCGTATATTAAATACTTGTACTTGAAATCTTATAAATAAATATATAAGAGCATTATAATGTGGCATCCAGATGGGAGAATTGTTCTCAGGTTGACTTCTAACACAGGCTTAAGTATTACATATTTTTATAAGAAAAACTCTCTTTTTAACTTTTGAACGTTATTCCCATCTATGTAATATATCATTGACGAAGAAGATAACAATAATAATCTAAAAAAAAAATTAAATATAAAAATGAACAAGACACAGAAAAATAATAAAAGATAACGGTCGCAACAGGGACTCGAACCCAGAACCTTACATCTTACCGGGACATACACCTCTACCAATTGGGGTACTGCGATCTATTATAAGACTGTCGTAATTGTTTGAATACTTGTTTCCAATAATAAAGGTAGCTGCCAATAATATGGAAAAAAAACATTAGTCGAAGATAATATTGTTAATTCTGAAATTTTAAATATGAAGTTGACAATTACGACAGTCTCATAATAGATCGCAGTAGCCCAATTGGTAGAGGTGTATGTCCCGGTAAGACGTAAGGTTCTGGGTTCGAGTCCCAGTTGTTACCGTTATCTTTTATTATTTTTCTGTGTCTTGTTCATTTTAGTATTTAAAAAAAAAAAATAGATTATTTTTGTTATTTTCTTCTTCAATGATTAAGTATTACAGTTTAACAAACTTAATATTGTTGAAATTTCTAGTTTGCTTAGTTATAAATCCCAACATTTGTAAGAACTTTTTAGAGATTTCCGTTGTGTGGTTAACAAAATAAAAATTTGATTTATAAGTGAAGCTTAAGTCTTTAATTTGTATTAATGTTTCACGAGCATCGCTATCAAAGGTTACTGTTTTTTTAACTTGAAAAAATCTTACTTGTCATTTTACGCACCAGACCTTTAGGTCCGGGTTTAGTTATCCTTATAGGAAAAACTAAACTCTTTCACACACTTTTCCATAAAAATGATCATCTAGTAAATCCACTCTATGCAAGTGTATTATATAAGTATAATTGGTACAAAACAATGCAAGAACAACATGTTAACCTACCAGACTATTAAAGGGGAAAATAATTCACCGACTCCAGATATTTTCATATCAGAGGGTTAGGCTCGGTGGAACTCCTAATTTGACCGGTAAATCCTACAGATCCCTCAATATAAATATTTAAAAAATCTTTCGTAATCCTACATGTATTTAATATGACTGATTTCTGCATTTTTATATACAAATTCTTTGACAAATCTAATATGCCTAAATTTTGAACGAGAGAGCTAGGTATAATGCCAGTAGCCGAAATAACAAATGGTAATATTTTTATAGTCTGAGAATGACAAATTCTATTTTCATTGCTGTAAATTAACAATTTGTTGATATTATCTTGATGAATGTTACAAAGGTAAATATTTTGAATAATAGTTGAATTAACTTGTATGTGTAGTAAACAATACTCGGGAACAAAATGTCAGATGTACTAAAGTTTACGAAAAATCAAAAGCGTTTTCATAGCATCTTAAAATATTCTGGAATTTTCAAGGAATCTCGAGAATTCCATGTTAAAACCTCTTCTCGGAAGGTCTGCGGAAACTCTGAATGTCGATTCAAATAACTGCACAGAATTCCTATGGTTCTTTGTGCGGATTTAAGGCAGAACAAATGTGCATAGCGGTAAGTGCGTATTGAAATAATTATTCAAATTTCTGTTAGGCGTGATTTGGTGGGTGGTTTCTTTGTTTTGGCTAATGCAACACTGTCAATTATTATATAAACAGTGTGTACTGTGCTGGGAAGGGTCGATGGGTGTGGTGATGGATATTCGGAAAAGTGCCTGTGTGATTATAACAGCACATTCAATATGCCATATTGAGCTAAAGTGGCACTTCAATAAACTGTACAACAATCATGGGAAATTGCCAATAATGCCAGTCGAATAGGTAGGTATATTTACTTTCTATATGATTGCCGGCTCTGGATAATGTGTACATATAATTGATGCAACTCTATTTGCACTACTGTACGTGTTACGACGGACAATTAAATATGTGTGTACCTCCCTATTACTTCCTTCTATTCAATTTATTACTCCGAGAATCATCCAGGCAAAACGATTTCGAAGAAAATGTATGGGACAGCAGACAGCTAACAATGAATGCTAACGACAAAGCCACATATCGTCCTGCCGCTGACAGCTGTTTGTTTTTATTTATTTTTTTAACTGCACTCATTCTATTAAATGTGTCGTTTCGGTAAAGGTACAATGAGCACCCGGCATTTGGTAAATATCTAGTGTTGTTGATGCTTTAATGGATATAAATTAGACTGCAAAACGATGTATTTTGCGCAGTACATTTCATCACATTGGAAGAAGTGTTGGCACAAACTTTCAAGGATCTGTTCTTATAATTACTAAATTACAAATATAGCATAATTGGATTGGTAGCTCACCTGTGAGACAGCACGATCGGGTTCGAATCAGCGTGCAGCACCGACACCATGGCCTCCGCCTTAATGAAGGACTTTATCTCATCCAGCACCACGTTCCACTCCACCTGGTCTTCAGGGTCGTAGGTGGTCGAGTACTCGAGGATCTGGCGGTCTAGCTCTCCCACTAGCTCCCTCACCAGCTTCATCTTCTTCAGGAGGAGACACACCACGATGAACCGCGCGTAATAGCGCAACTTCTTCACCATCAGGTCGGAGTGGTCTTCCTTGGCCGCGCGGGAGTAGTACGCGCGGCCCCGGATAGCCGCGTAGAACGAGTACGCCTCGTTCAGGTAGTTCGTCTCGCTCGTCCGAAGACTGCAACAAAAGGATATTTCTCTTTTTCGCCTATTTAAATCGGATTATTTCGATTCAAAACAAACTTGAAAACTTTTTCTGCCGAGTATTTCTACTGCCCAATAAGGAATTCTAGTAAAAAAGTGACCTTTGAAAAACAAGTTCATTTGAATCAAAACATTATTTGTCACAATATGATAACTGGGCGTTTTTACGATCTACGAATCATTCTTGAACTCAACAGCTCGGCTGTAGAACGATTTGCCAGCCTCTTTGTTTTCTCCCTCCTACAATATGTACTCTCATTCCTCTCTCCTCACTCCCTCCCATCTCCTTCACACAGTAACCCCAAAATGACGCCTGAGGGAAATTATTTCCATCGGAACCTTCTGTGCGGAGATTATAAAAAACACATACTTTTGCGAAAATATAAGTTGAAAATAAAAACAAATGTAATAACAAATACCTATAATATTATCCGAACGTCCTATAATCTGTTAAGTTCTAACGTCATCGGAACCCATTCTATTAGCTACGGAAGTTAGAATGATAACGGTAGCGGTAAAATGTTTTCAAATCATCTGTCAACACAAAAAAAAATGGTTGGGCCACAACGTTATTTTACTTCTTTATAAAAATATAAATAAAAATATTGTTGTCTTGCCCAAATAAATTTATTATTTAATCTTAATTTTAGTATCATATTTAAATATGTATTACAGCAGGAGACCCGCCCTTTAGACACACTTGACTCTACATTTTTAAAATTAAAAACAAACATTCGTGATTTACAAATAACTTGACAATATTTGAAAATCTCCTAATATCACAACAGAAAGCGCGAAATGTTGCTTGTTTCGTTGTGGGGGTCTAGCAAATTGAACACGCGAGGCCTGGGCTCCAAACATGATTCCAGCTAGACCTTTCAAAAACATCCCTACAGTAAGTACTTCGGCAAGGAGAGATTCTGAGGATATTAGTTCTAAAAATTAATGATACAATATCCTCGCAATTTACGACTAGAAAATGGGCAATTCTAAAAAAAATCTAACTTTACTTCTATAAAAACTTTTGTTTATTTGTTGTAAAATGATATTTTTAAAGTTAATTGGTGAATACGAAAATGTAATTGGAATTTCTCATTACATGTTTTTGCAATAATTAAACTCGAAATTATTATTAATTATTCTCGAAACTTTAAAAACACCCCCTATATGTGTTTCACAAACAGTCCTATTTAACACAACATCTGCGCAGTATCCTGTTCCACTACATCCGGAATTGAGTTCGACGACTCGAGGCAATGGGCATACTTTAGGTACATTAATAACGAGGAGAGGAATCATCGAGGAAAACTAATTCGAACAATAACATGGTTTTATATAACTTTTGTCGATAATGTTACAAAAACATGAATGGAAGAGTAAGAAGACTTTATCAGACAACTTTACAGCTTCGGATTTTGTAATTTTCCCAATTATTAACGAAAAATCAAGCAAAATTGTTTTTTTTTTTAAGTGGACCATTTTACTATTTGAAATTTGAGAAGAAAGATGGATACATGCATACATGAAAACAGAAATAAATTTACAACAATTTTGAATTCAAAATTAAATAACATTTATTTTTATACAAATTTCGGCAGATAAATACGACACAATCAATGGAAATGCAATGCAATCGCAGTTTTATAAAAATTACTTGGGTTCTACGCTGTTTATGTTCGCTGAATACTGTTAATATATCTGAGTATCGCCATTTTTTAGAAAATATTTTGCTACAAGAGGCATACCGCTGAAAACTCCGTTATGACATCTTCCTCTCATTATCGAGGCAAGTATCTGAAAGAGAGGTACCAACGGAGCTCTCAGCGGCTGTAGAATAATCGCATACTTACATTATATTACACACATGAATGAAAAAAGTTATTCTTAAAAATATGAATGCAATTTTTTCTACCTTCGTCACATAAATGTTCGTATTCTGATCAAAGCGTAGGGTAATTAACATAACTACATAACTCCGAAATCATTTTTTTAAATTACTCAAAATTTTACCATCATTTCTTAGCCTATAAGTATTATGTATATGGGCGATGAAAAAACAGTATCCTCCTGCGTGTAATTTAAAGAAGCTGATTTAGATGTACCTGGTTGTGTAATTGCCATGTGAATTATAATTGTGCCACTAGGATTGGGTGAAGTATTTGTGGAGACACTGTCCACTTTAGATAAACATTCTCCAAGTAACAATATTTGGAAACAATTTTTAGAATGTCATTTTTCAGCATCAGTAGTTAGACATCGCATTTATATTAATTAAACTCTAGATACTGTTGCTTACCGCTGCTGTGTATCACATCTTTGTTACATATTTGTACATTGTCATTTGTCAATCGCTTCATTTCGTTCAATTTAGTTTGTTCATTCACTCCGTTGAATGAGATTCATCTGAATAGTCTGAAGATGAATTTAAAGAATTAAATTTTTTATAGTTTTGAAAATAAATAAAGTCTATTAAATCCGACAAATAATAAAACTTAGCTTAATACGTCTCTACACTCTTCCAAAAAATGTTTTTAGGTTAGGTTTGTTGTAGGATTGTTAATTAATTAATTTTTATTGTTTATTTCTTCGCAATTAGTGTATAATCATATGTTTTGTGTACGTGTATATTCAATGTTAGAATTCACAAAAAATATATATTAAATAATATTAAATAAATAAATATAAAAGAATATATACCGGGATACAACTAAGACGCATCGGAACTGCTGGATAAGTATTGACTAGAAATTATTCAGGCGTACATTTCACGTACCCAATATTCCACTGCCAAAATTTCCCAGGGACGATATTACACATGGACGAAATTACACAAGGACGAAATTCTTTAATGTTTAATTTTGAAAATTAATATCGAGTCTATTGTTTAAAACCTAACGTAACTTTTTTTCGAATATGACATTTATTTAGCACTTAAAATACTCTAGAATTAAAGCCTAATAAAAACAGAATTTTTACATGTGAAATCGTTTATTATATTGTGGGGATTCTCATAATGGCTCATACATTCTTTAACACATATTATTAAAAATAAAATACTTGCGATAGTTAGAAAACTCGGCCAATTTATCTAATATATAGCCTCTATTCATAGGTTTCGAGTCCCGAATAATAAACTCTGACTTAATAAATAAATAAACCGTAAATCGAAATTAAACTTTATAGAATGGATAAGCTATTTGGAGGTTAGTGAAAAACCCCCTATATTGTATTTTCTCTGGATATTGCTTTGTAATAATTGTCTTCGAGAAATATTTTCACATAAGTTACTAAGACCAGTGACACACACAGTGTTAAAAGCGCCAACATTATTTGGCTTGGCCTATTTCAAGCATTCCCATTGCAAATGCTGAAAAGATATGCTAAAATAGGCCAAGCAAAATAACGCCGTCTCTTTTAACTTTAGGTGTGTCACTAGTCTTACTTAAAATTCATACCCAAAACTATGTACAACGTGACTTAGAATGGGGTACACCAATAAAGTCACATTCCTTACTTTTCAACTACTTAGAATATAAAAAAAAAATTTTTGAAGAAAATTTCTTTACGCACGCTTGACTTGGGAGGTAAGCTGGCGAATGCGTTACGAAAAGTGTAATGCGTTACGTGCAGGGCGAACGGGCTGTATCACGCTGTAAAAGCAAGAGAGAGCAGTGCGCGCGCACATTTTCTTTCTCTCTTCCTCTCATTGCCTGTGCATGAAGATTATTCGTAATTTCGTTTCGTTCTTGAACAATTTTATAAATACTGTAGGAGCAAGAGAGAACAGTGCGCGCGTACATTTTCTTTCTCTCTAGAAGTTTTACTTCAGACGTGTGGTCTAAAGCACACTCGTTTATTTAAAAGTTTATTAGGTCTAATTTAAATAGGTTTAATTCTCTCCATTTGTAATTTTGTCCGTGTGTAATTCTGTCAGTGTGTAAATTCGTCCTGACACCGTCTATAAACCGTCTGCATTCATAACTCCGTACTCGGGACGTAGGCCCTTTGTGCTATCTCCCATATTTACTTAATTCTCCTGATAGTAGTCCATTATTTTTAATAAAGTTTACCAGTTTTGTCATTGGGTAATTTGACTATGGTCTCCTGGTTCCTTACTATCGAAGGAAACAAGAAGGAATTTATAAATGTTTAATCTGTGAGCTTAATTTGTAATTGTTCTAACTTTATTTTCAATACACCATAACACGGGCATGTGCCTAGTATGGTGGCCATAAAATCCATAAATGTTATATTTACTATTCAAAGAATAAAGAAACATTAAAAAAATTATTTAAAAAAAACTACATATTTGTTGTCTGATCAATATGCTACCAAAATATTTTCCTAATAACTTACCTATTACTTATCCTGTTATATAATGCCAAATACAATAATAATGTGAGAAAAAAAAACATAAAAATTAGTAATCATAAATATGTATAGATACAGTATATTAAGCCTAGACTAACTTAATCCAGGGATTCCTAACATATGTTTATTGTTATCAAGTTTAATTTGTAGAACTGTATTTTAATTTTAATTTTATTTTTATATATTCAATAATATTATTATTTAATTTATAAAAAAGTTTATTTATAAACAAGTTCTGCTATGTAATTATTATTACGCCTGACAGCTGTTTCGCCTTCTGAAGGCATTATCAAAAGGCGAAATAGCTGTCACGCGTGTCAACTGTTTTTATAAATTAAATAATAATTATATAAAAAATTTACACTTGTAGTAAAAAGTTTGAATGAAATTTTTGTCTCCGGTTTTTTGTTTTTTAACTAAAACATAAAAAAACATTACGTATTGCACAGTTACGATCGGGATGAGGGGTTGAGCGGTTACTCGTCTGAGTGACCAGTAACAATACATGGAAGATTTGTTTTTGGTTTGGTATTGAAGAAAACAAAAAAAATGTAATTTTATAAAAGTCGATGGAGACTCAAATTACATATTTATGTTTTACTCCATAAATGTCAGGAATCACTGGTTAGAGTAAATCAAGTACCTCCCTTAACACATTATTATAATAGTGATACGATAGGTTTAAGGATTAAAACAATAAGGGTTCCAGAATAACAACTTTTTGAATAAAAATTCCATGGGGGAAAAATCCAAAAGTATGGACAGTGAAATAGGGAAACCGAGTAGGTATAAAATAGACAATATATTAAATATATAAAGATATAGCTGATTTATCATAAAAAATATATATAAATAATAATTTTGTCAAATTAAAAAAAAAAATTGAATTATAAAAAATTTTATAATGTCAGTAAAAAAATAAGGATCTCTATTTTGAAAGGGTTGTTTCAGCTGAATACTGGGTTTTGTTAAATGAACGTCATTCGCAGAAATAAAGAAGCATAAAGGCGTTTGCTTACAAGTAGTGGTCATAACCACTGGCGTAATGCGCAAACATTCTATTACATTTGGTTAATTATTGTGTAATAATATTATGATTGAATAAGAACTTGAATATAATAATGCGAGTGTTTTGAGGTGTACAAAATGGTGAACGGTTAAAATTGGGACGGTAACAAAACAGAATACGACAAAGTAACAGGTTAGGTCAAGTAGTTATGTGTGTGGGTGTGTTTTTTTTTTTTTACTTTTCTTCAATGTTATGTTTTGTCATGTAGCCGTACAAGATGTATATTAATCGGTAAGTAAGCGCTGGTATTCGTTAAAAAGCAGTGATAGTAGAGCTAGCTGACTTTAAAAAGAATCTCGCCGATCTGCCAGCGCCTGAGCTCGATGAAAATACGGTATTTGAATATGAACAAGACAGTTTTTTTTTAAGATGGACAAATGACGGGGCAAGAAAGGAAAACAAGGTGTGAATCGCAGTGCAAAGTGCACGGTACCCACTAGTAGTGTTAGTAAAACTGGCCGATGTTGGGAGCGATCTCGCCGATCTGCCAGTGAATATGTCAGATGTTTTTGAGGTGGACAAATGATGGGTGTGAATCGCAGTGCAATGGCTAGTACTCACTAGTAGTGATAGTAAAACTGGCCGATGTTGGGAGCGATCTCGCCGGTCTGCCAGTGAATATGTCAGATGTTTTTGAGGTGGACAAGTGATGGGTGTGAATCGCAGTGCAAAGGCTAGTACTCACTAGTAGTGATAGTAAAACTGGCCGATGTTGGGAGCGATCTCGCCGATCTGCCAGTGAATATGTCAGATGTTTTTGAGGTGGACAAGTGATGGGTGTGAATCGCAGTGCAATGGCTAGTACTCACTAGTAGTGATAGTAAAACTGGCCGATGTTGGGAGCGATCTCGCCGGTCTGCCAGTGAATATGTCAGATGTTTTTGAGGTGGACAAGTGATGGGTGTGAATCGCAGTGCAAAGGCTAGTACTCACTAGTAATGATAGTAGAGCTGGCCGATCTTGGAGGCGATCTCGCCGATCTGCCAGTGAATATGTCAGATGTTTTTGAGGTGGACAAGTGATGGGTGTGAATCGCAGTGCAAAGGCTAGTACTCACTAGTAATGATAGTAGAGCTGGCCGATCTTGGAGGCGATCTCGCCGATCTGCCAGTGAATATGTCAGATGTTTTTGAGGTGGACAAGTGATGGGTGTGAATCGCAGTGCAAAGGATAGTACTCACTAGTAATGATAGTAGAGCTGGCCGATCTTGGAGGCGATCTCGCCGATCTGCCAGCGCTTGAGGCCATATTTGGTGTCCAGCACGACGCGGTGCTGTTGCTGAAACTTCCACAGTTTGGTGTAGATGTCGAACGTGCGACCAAAGTACGCCTGCCATTGCTTGTGGCCGTACTGGGGCAAGTCCCTGCAGACAAACAACATATAAAATAAGGATTTATATTTTTGAATAGACGGTTTTTCAGTTGTACCTAAACAAACTTTTGCTCCTAAAATATACAACGCATTGAGCACCGACATAGGTATATTCAAACAGTTCCACATGTATCTCTTTTTACTATCCATGATAATTTATATGAATTAAAAATTACATTTCACAAATTTCATTACTTCTTTTTAACTTTTTTTTTGTAGTGATTTTGACTTCTTTCGGAAGGGAAACCTTATTAGGTTCCTTTGAATGTATTTTCATCTCAAATTTTAAATATTTAAAAAAAATAATCAAATTTCTTTGAAACATATTTTTTTATCATCTAGTTTAATTTTTATTTTTTTTACGGTTTAAAAGTTTTTGTTTTTTTAATTTTTTTATTTTGCTTCCACGTTTATTTTTTTTTTACGCACCAGATTTAAAAAAATTAATATTATTATTACATTATTCATCTTATATTATAATATAACATAAAAACTACTACCGTGATAGAGGCACGAGCCATTCGAGAGAATACAAATAAATTGGGTAAAAATCATATAAATATATTTTTTTAAATACAATGTGTTGTGAAATTGAAAAACATTTGTGAAATATATATATTTTTTGGCTGATATTTGGAATACCAGTGAAGTGTTTTTCGGAGCCGAATACATTAAGTTTTACATATCTAAAATTCGGATATTTATGCTAAGAAGAAGGAAAATTGAACATTAAAACGACATTTTCGTTGTTTGTTTTTGGGGTGTTATACCGTGTTGTGCTACCTCCTTCTTTAGCCGACGTTTCGGAGAGACGGATCTGCCGGATCTGCCCTGATGATGGACACTCCAACGCTGTCCGAAAAGTCAGCTAAAGAAGGAGGTAGCACAACACGGCATAACACCCCAAAAACAAACAACGAAAATGCTTTTGGCCGTGAAAATCTAAAAACGTATCTCATTAAAACGACAATTTAAATGATTTTAAATTTCACCTTAAAAACACCCTGAAAATATAAGTTGAATATCTTCAAATATAGCTAACGAACATATTAACACATACACCGTATACACACAAACCTAGCTTTATTATAGTGGTACCTCTTCTATATAAAGAGTCAAACAATTTCTTAGCTTTGTTTTAAATCAACTCAGAACAATGCTTTTAAAAAATTGTACCTAGGCACTATCGAAAAATGAAAGGTAATAATTTATTTGTTTTTTATATGGGCTATAATATATACCACATAGGTTCATTGTTAAGCTCGCAATTATTGTGAGATGAAAAAAGTTGTGCTGAAGAATAAGTAATTCAAGACAGAAAATATTATAAATGCTCAAATTACAATAAAAGTGTTTATTTGCGGACACTCTAATTAAGGGATTTAAAAAATGACAAAATACCCAGAATATTGGAATTTATTAGTTGTTTTTAATTGAGTTCAAGTTCTACGAAGGCGTAGCGCTGATTTCGCTACGATTTGCTTTCTGAAATTTCGTTAATTTTCTCTGAATCACAACCCGATCTCTCGGTTAAAGTTTCAGTGAAGTGGTAACGAACACATGTTCGATCGTTATTAATTAGTGATGGTTGAACAAAAATAGGCGTCCGTCTCTGAGCCGAGAGACGAGGTTCAGTGGGCCGGTAGGGCAGCGGAGTGTGTTGGGTTCACCCGCTCGCTTGGTGACATCAAAACAATTTCACGACTGGGCGGGCCGCTAAGGATTTATTTTAGAGTATCATCCCCGGCGACTAACCGAGCGTGAGAGACTGACCGGGTATATTCATTGGGAAAGACAAAACTCAAATTACTTAGAGCTTGTAATAACTAATAACCTTAAAAAATTATTGTGTCGGCTCGAAAGGGTTCCTTGATGAAACAAGACAGCATTGAAATAGAAGAGTAACGAAAAGGAAGAGTAACAATACATAATGGTACCTAAACAGAAAAATAATAATACAGAATAGTAACAAAACAAAATAGTAACAAAATAAAGAAGTAACAAAACAGAAAAATGAAGGAAAGCGATGAAAAAAACGAGATAAGTATTTTAACAACCCTAACTTAACAAATTATTTATCTAAATGAAACAAGTTACTTTGTGTTAACCTTTATAATCATATATTATAATATCTACACGTTTCAAAACCGATGGTTTCTTTGTCAGGATAAAATAATTTAAAATGATAAAATAACATCTAAGGTGTTTGAATAATAATAATTATTCTGAATTTGCCGACCACATTTTAGAAACAAATCATTCTTTTGATATAAATATAGGGTTAAAAATTTTACTTACAAAAACTACAGATTTACAATTAGCAAACATAGAAATTTTAGAAATTAGAAAAAGTGTTATTAGAGTATTAAATATTATGAATAACCAAAAAAAATTAAATAGCCATCTCTTAAATTTATTTTCATTTATTATTTATTTATATTTATAATAATTTATTTTTGTTATTTTGTTGTTTCAACAAACTGATTATATTAAGTTAATTTTAAAAAAATATTTTAATATATAAAATGTTGTGTTAATATAGGTATTCGAAAATAATTTTTATATTTCATTTTACATAATTGTTTTTTAAGATATTTTTAGGTAATTAATCACAATATTTGTTTCTATTATTCTTTTTGTCAATACTTGTTTGTTTCTTTTGTTATTTTTATTAATGTTAATATCCTGCCGAAGAAACCATTGGTTTTGGAACATGTAGATATTATAACATGTGATTATAGAGGATTACACAATAAGTAATTTGTTTCATTAATTAGAATGATGCCACAAAATAATTTTGCAAAAATTGAAGAAATAATTATTTTATCGTTTATTCGAAAAGGAGTAACTTCAACACATTCAACTGAAAATCTGCCTGAATACTACATTGGAAAACTACATAAAGTTGAAATTCTGTTAACTCGCTTCAAAAAATCTCGTGAATGTTGGACTCTGGTATCGTGACATGTGCAAAACTCTTTAAGTCAGTCATTTCTCAGCAAAAAGAATTTATAAGAACATCAAGTTATTGGTTTGTAAAATATGTATTGTTAAAAAAATTAATTGAATTGGACATGTCTGTGAAATGAGTGGTTGCTACAAGGCTTCTAAACCTACTAAATTAACTGATTAATTAATTAACTAAAAATTTGCGTTTTTTTTGTCATTTATTTAACATATTTTTCAACACGAGAAATGGAACTTAGAAATATTTTAATTTCTAAAAATAAGAAAAGAGTCAAATTGTTTGTTACATATACAATCTATCTGTACGAAAAAAAATTGATACAAAAAAAACTGAAAATATGTATAATTTAAAGATCTCAAATAAAAATTCTCGAACGTTAAGCTTTGGCGTCATGAAATTGACACAGATGTTTTTGTCTGAGATTTCTATTGCAAAACAAAATTTTTTATCAGAATATATTAAAAGTATTCGACTCGCATGTATATCTATTTCTGTTGACGAGAACACTGGTGCAAACGAAATAATTTGTCTTTAATCCATTAATTATGTCAACCCAAAGTAAAAACACCTACCTTTAAAAGAAAAATTGTTAAAAAAATGGATATATTCGCTAAACGTTAAAATTATTTTCATAAAAAAAAATTTAAATAAAAGTTTGCTGAAACCAAAAAAAATCCGTGGTAAAAAATATATCAAGACTTTAAACATTGCTATTTCAAAGATAATACTGACTAACAATGTAGCAAAAAATATCTTTTTATTATAATTATTACCACCCCACTTGCAATATAACATTGTTTGAGTGGATTAACCCAGGGAAACCCTCCGGCCCGCTATCATTCCACTTCCCCTCCGAACTAGCAACTTTATTTACATTCCACCCCTTTCTGAACGACTGGTTACTTGTTTGGAATAATAAGATAACGCTTTTTGACAAAACGCTTTTTTTACAGGGAATTTGTAATTTTATTTAATATTAAGGATTGTTTCTGTTATAGACTAGAAATAAAGTTAACGAATTGTAGAGAATATTGACATTTGGTAGGTACTTTTTCGTTTATACGTTGATAGTGGGAGTAAAGCAATCGTTTGACGTTTGAAAATTTAAGGGATGTTAAATTCTTAATACATAAAAATCGGATTTTAAAAGTGTTTGATGATTTTAAAAAGTTTATAAGTGAAGGCTATTTTTTGAGATATTTTTTGGTTTAAATAAGGAATATTAAATCTCTTACCTTAATCCATTAAATAGCTGCTTCGATTTTTCCAGCAAGTGGCAGAATTCGATTACCACTTTCCGTTCATGTTCTTCCATTCCCGCCATATCAATCATTTAGCAATACGTCCTCCGCGTGACATCCATAGTCATCGACAGCGGCGCGACGAAGGTCTGCAGCGGAACCGCAACGAAGGCTTCTGAAAAGAGGACGTCAGTTAGAGATGACAGATGAGTCAGTCACGATGTTTGGTGACGAGTGGTAGCCGTGCCGTGATGAGCGAGTCGGGCCACGGTTGGGAATGGAATGATCGGGTGCGAGCGGGTGACTGGCGGGATAACGGGTTGGTTGTTATAAGTTAGTTGTTATGTTGACGGGGCGGGGCACTCACCGCGCGGAGGTTCCCCCGGCGGGCCATCAGCAGCGGGGCGCGTGCTGCGGGGGCTCTGCCTGTCCGGGCGCTCCGGGGCGCAGCGACTCTACTCGGCTAGAGCGCGTCCAACATGGCGGCGCGCATGCTCGCCGAGCGATGCGGCGCCTGGCAGCTGTTCAATGGGTGACGTCACCGCCACCCGCCACTTTGTACGCGCGTCGGCCGCTGCCCCGCTATGGCGCGCGGCGCCTGTACGCACCCTCCAACACACTTTTACCCGCAATCCGAGCGTACTACGCTACATTTCGTCTATGCCTACGATTTTCCGAGGGTGGCAACTTTAATTCATTCTCGCTGCAAAAAATATTGTTTTTTTAAAACTAATTTTTATTTTATTTATTCGTGAAACCAGCCGTTATGGATAGTGGTATACAGTGAATATGTATAAAAATAACCAAATAAAGGTTCTTTCTAGATAACTATAATAATAAATCTTACTTCTTATCTTACTAATATTATAAAGGCGAAAGTTTGTATGGATGTATGTGTGTTATTTACTCTTTCACGCAAAATTCACTAAATGGATTTTAATGAAACTTTACAATAATATAGCTCACACACCAAAATAAAATGTAGGCTATAATTTATAGAGATTACTTTCATTATATTGAAAAAAATAATTATGGTTTAATAGAAAACGTCAAAATTTGAGAATGACATTTTGCAAAACAATGATTGTAAAATCAAAATTCTATTTTAGAAAATATTTTAATTAGTGAATTTTTTTGGAAGTACTCGTCTAATACTTTGAATCGAATCAAGAAGTATAGATATTTTAAATAAATAGGTTAAGAATTTTGGTACTAACGTAGATGGGACCTAGGAAAAGAAAATAGATTACTCGAAGTACTAATCCTACGCAGACAAAGTCGCGGGCAGAAGCTAGTACTAAGTATTTAAAAAAAAAAATTGATTTAGGACATTGGGAAGAAAAGAGGAAAGAGGAGATGATCTTAATTGGATTATAATATCTATGTGTTTGTAGATTAAAAAAATGTTATTATTTTAAACTTCAGCTAACACAGTAGTCCCTGAGGAAAAACGATTTCTCTGTAGGCTTATGTTATCTTTGGGGATGCAGTATGGAGGGTCCTTTTAGGAAAGGGATTTTAGGGAATGAAAGGTATGATGGGTGGTTTTCTGGGGCTCAGTGTTTCCAGGAATGACGGACGTATGAATCTATTCCTCCCTCTGTGGTGCAAAGCGATGAGTCGGCTGGAGAGGTAAATGTGTCTCCCTCAACCAATCTCTACCGATCCGCCATCAAGATCAAGACAAACCTCACCCCATGAACTCGGGCATCCCTGCTAAGTCACCAAATGTAGCAAACCACTTGGGGTGTAAAAGTATGTTAGTATATAAAAGTATTTTAGTAAATAGTACAGTATACATATTTTAAGGGAAAATATTTAGTTAACCGCTTGGACACATAAGCTTGTTTTCACGACAATTTAATTTAACGTAGGTAGACATAGGAATGACGTGTGGCCCGTACCTGAGTTTTAAAACGTAGCTGTATCTTGGAATGGATTCAGGGAAATCTAATCAGGACAATTATTACGACCCAGCTGGTTGCATATGGTTCTACTCCACGTTTAGGTATGTTCTAAAAGGGTAAGTATACTTCCCATTTATTTATTTTTCTTTTAAATTACTGTTAAACTAAAATACTTTACACAAGATTCAACCTCCAAAAAATTCAGAAATCGTATTTGCAAATTTTGATAGGTACCTCAATTCTCAGTACAAGGTAAAGTGAAGTTTGAACCCTGTTCAAGAAAAGTGACGACAGCTTAAGATGAAGCCTTGCGAAATAATGCAACATCATACAAAATCATGTGTTTTTGGTTTGAAAATTTAATCGCTTAGAAATATTATAGATGCTTCAATTAAATACAGTGAGTAGACCACGTCTTGGCCTTGGAAGTGGTCGAGTATTTTTATTAATAAGTCTTTTTGTAAGCCTGGAAAAAAATAATTTATCAGGCCTGTAAAAAATGCTTTCAAGTGCAAAATCTCCTACCAATGAACCCCTTTTCGGATAATGCTTTATTGTTTAATGTGGCAAATTAATTTCTTTAGAAAGTGGTCGGAAAGCATTTTAATATTTGTGCCAGAATTTCACAAAATTAAACAAAACACTGCAATTTCGCACTGTTTTTTTACGGCAAGAATCAAAGTGGGCGTGTCCAACGAATTTGAAGTTGAGATTTAAACCTTACGCCGTCCGCATAATGACTCTGGTCATTTTGCATTAGTACCCCCCCCGTTTTCTGGGCCGGACGGTCGTCTCTACGCTCCACGTCGCTAGGTTCCGTGAAATCCATTTTAAATTTCCTTGATATTATAATAAACAATGCGAAAGAAAGGAGTAAATTTTTTTACAGGCCTTCAAGAAATCAACTTGTAAAAAGCAACTATCAAATACCTTCTCTAACCTTTCCAAAAAAGTATTGTCAAGTATTTTTAAATCCCTCCCAAAAAGAGGCGGGGATTCCGATGTCGAACTTTTCAAGGACCATGGGATCACCTTAAGTCCCCAGCGATGCCCGGGCTTTACGAAAAAAAATTCGGAATTAAATATGGTTAGTGACCTTCTTCTAGTTTTGAAGGTGAAGTGTGAAAAATACACCAAACTTGGAATAAAACTTTTTTTTACATTAGCTCAACACGGTCCAGAGGAAAATAATTTTCATCAGGGCCTATGTCATATTTGGGGATGTTGTGCGGAGGGTCTTTTTAAGGAAAGTAAGGAGAAGAAGTTGTGATAAGAAAAAATGTATCTGGGGTTTTGTGTGTCCAGACCTAGACAAACCTCAACCCATGAACCCAGGCACCCCTGCTATCTAGGCATCTTTTGATCTGACTTCGAGTTTGTCGCCCGCCTTATACAGTAAATAATGAACCCACATATCGTGATAAATATTGATGCTTAGGCTACATATTCAAAATTTATTGTGATCCGTCAATATATATCACAATCCGTGAGTTTACTATACGGAATTCACGAACCTAAACATTTGTGATCCGTCAATACGCTAGCCTGCAGGTTCAATAAATAACACGATATTTGAAAATATTGACGGAAAACAAAAAAAAACGAGTGTGCTTTAGACCACACGACTGAAGTAAATACTGCTTTAGCTCCATCTATATATATGTTTATGTGTATAAAATATATACATATATTAATTTTCTACAAGTATTTATTTAAATTTCCCTAAAAGAATTATGGCTGGACACCCAGGTGGAAAGAGAAAAGTGGGAAGACCCAGACTGAGGTGGGAAGACGAAGTAAGAGGGGATGCAGCACAGCTTCTCCAGATAACTAACTGGAAGTCAGCCGCTGAGGACAGGAGGAGTTGGAGGCGAATGTTGCGGGAGGCCAAAGCTCGATATGGGCTGTAGCGCCATCGAAGAAGATTTATTTAAATTTAATTATCATTCGCCTCGCCCGATCAAGTCATGCGCGTCGATGTCCGCTCCCCCCCGCGTATTTCAAAATACTGACTGAAATATTTCATGCACAGGCTATGAAAGGAAGAGAGAAAGAAAATTTGCGCGTGCACTGCTCTCTCTTGCTTCTACAGTGAGCCAGTTCGCCTCGCAATGCATTTCACTCTTCGTTACACATTCGCCAGTTTACCCCTCAAGTCAAGCGTGCTTAAAGAAGTATTTACTTCAATAAATATTGGACGTCTAGAGTAGCACTCTGATTCATATTGATAGATCTCAAACCATTGATAGATCTCAAATATTGAACGGTTCGCTTTAGTGCATGGGCTAACTGCAGTAGGGGCACACGATACTTGCGCCAATTGCCATCAAGGGGATATGCATTATGTTCGCACTGTCTGTGTCACCCAATTGACTAGTTATTAACTTTATTGGAGTAAACAGGTCGGAAGGGTCATTCGTAACGTTTGATACAACACCACACTATAACGCGAACTGCGTCGGTGAATACCAAGCCAATTGGTCTTTGAACTGTTCGGTGTTATCTCATTTAAATACAATCATTGATTTTGAAGAATCTTCAAGAAGTATTTTATTTACGAGAGACGGGAAGGCTGATAGAGATATTGACAGATAGGTAAATGCAGGCAACTCCATTAATATTAATAATAAATTTGTCAAAGAATTTGTATATAAAAATCAGTCATTTTAAATACATGTATGATTACGAAAGATTTTTTAAATATTTATATTGAGGGATCAGTAGGATTTATCGGTCAAATCAGGAATTCCATCGCGCCGAAGCCTCTGATATGAAAATATCTGGAGTCGGTGAAGTATTTTCCCATTTAATAGTCTGGTAGGTTAACATGTTGTTCTTGTATTGTTTTGTATTAATTATATTTATATATTACACTTGCATAGCGTGGATTTACTAGATGATCATTTATATTGAAAAGTGTGTGAAAGGGTAAAAGTCTGGTGCGTTAAAAATAAAATAAATTGGATAATTTGTAGAGCGCCGTTTTGAGAAATCACATCAAGGGCGCTGTACAATTTATAATATAATTCTTAGGGCATATCTAAGTTTATTATCTACAAATGTATATAGAAACATACTTACCTGGTCGGTCACTTCCGATAAACACACTTTAATACGAAAGTTTATGCTTGGAGAATATACCAATTTGCAGGCGGAGGACATTATATTGAAAACACTGGATATTGCATGATTTTATATTTACTGCCCCCCATCACTGTCGGTATTCACTTATAAGAAGATAAATGCCAAAGCTGAGTTAATATTTATTAGAATTTAATGATTCTTTAGGACTGGAGAATTTTCATAAAGTGACTGTTATAAAAGCTTACAAATAAGAATTAGCTTATATTTTTCACAATTATTTATTTACAATGTCGCGGGCTGTGAAGGTGAAAAGGTTTTGACTTAATGGGTAAGACAGTCTGAACAGATGAGTTTTAAGTTTAGCTCTAATGGAGGACTAAATGCCGTTGGCTCGAACAAAAAACATTTAAAGCTTATTTCATCACCTTTCGAAAACAGTATTTAGTTTTCAGATACGTTAACAAATTTTCCATTATTTTTAGTCTAACAATTTACTAATTTACAAGAAGTAAGTATCGCGTAATTAAATTAAACATGTCCGACATGAATAAAAACGTTTTCGCTTTGGTAACATCACAAAAACCACGTCACCTACTTCTAATACTCATTACGTCATCTTGTTTTACATTAGCACCACATAGTAGGCCCTGAGAAAAAAAACCTCAGGGCCTGTGTCAACTATGTATGCTATGTGGACGGTCTTTTTAGGTACCAGATACCACTTTCCTATTACCACTCAGTTTATTATTTTTCTCCTGAAATCACATAATTTATTGCACTTCTACTAGATCAATCCTCTCCACCCCCTTCCTATCCCCTCGCCATTCTTAAACTTGCCCACTTATATTTAATTATATCTATATATTAACCTACATACCTAAAAAAAACCTTTAAGTGGTTATGCAACTTGGGCTTTAGGAAATGTACTTTATATTTAAAGTAAATTGTTGGTATCCCAAACAAATCAAATTGCAGTCATCCTGGGAGAAGGTTTTTTTTTTCGCCCATTTAGTTATTTTTTGGCGAGCATATAAATAAATTATTTATTATATTTTAAGCACATTTATTAAAGAAAACAAATGAGCTTAAAATATCAATAAATAAGTGGTAAAAACTTCCCAGTCGTATGTTTATATTTATGTTCGCCAATAAAATCTCAAAAAAGCGAAAAAATGAGCCTTCATACACGAGATAACATGGAGCCATTCAGTAGTTCCTTTAAACTTTAGATTACAATGATTTATTTTATTTTTTTATATTTATTCCTAACAAAACACTTAACTGAATACATAATTTAGACAATAAATATGTAGTTACCACGTAGCTGCTCGTCTGAAGATTCTAGCTTATTTTTTATTCACCAGATTTACAGGAACGGGTTTAGTTTTTCCCATAGGAAAAACTAAACCCTTTCATACACTTTTCCATATAAATGATCATCTAGTAAATCCACGTTATGCAAGTGTATTATATAAGTATAATTAATACAAAACAATACAAGAACAACAAGTTAATCTACCAAACTATTAAATGGGAATATAATTCACCGTCTCCAGATATTTTCATATCAGAGGGTTCGGCTCTGTGGAATTCCTAATTTGACCGATAAATCCTACTGATCCCTCAATATAAATATTTAAAAAATCTTTCGTAATTCTACATGTATTTAAAATGACTGATTTTTGCATTTTTATATACAAATTCTTTGACAAATCTAATATGCCTAAATTTTTAATAAGAGAGCTAGGTATAATGCCAGTAGCCGAAATAACAAAAGGTAATATTTTTATAGTCTGAGAATGCCAAATTCTTTTAATTTCATTTCCTAAATCTGTATACTTTCTTATTTTTTCAGAAACAGATTTTTGAATATTACAGGAATTTGGAATAGCTACATCAATAATATAAGTTATTTTTTTTAATTTTGTCATGTAAAACTATATCAGGTCTATTATGACCAATTGGTCTGTCTGTTAGTATAGTTTTATCATAGTAAATTTTAAAGAAATTATTTTCTAAAAATGAATTTGGTTCGTATTCATAATATGGTACTATATTATGACAGTCAATCAAGTTATGTTTAATTACCAAACTTTGGTGAATTATTTTTAAAACCTGATTGTGCCTAAATGTATACTCAGACGGCGCTAATATAAAACATCCTGATATAATGTTTTATAATATATTTTAATTTTTAACATCCTGATATAATATATTTTCATTAGTATTAGAAGTACATCTTTCATTTTCTTCTTCGTTTTTTCTGTTTTTTACAGATATTTTATGTAGCTATAACTTTGTAGTTATCCATTACAAATAAAGAAACAATATTTCTTTGTTAGAACCACTTATGTTTTGTAATTTTTTTAAGTCGTTATTTGTTTGCCCTGGGGAAGGAACGGTCGTTCTGAAACCGGTCAGCGTTAATAAAATATATAAGTGGTTGTAACAGAGAAATATTATATTTTTAGTTCCTTTAAAGTTAGTCTCCATCCGCCATATTATATCGACGCGAAATTGACTTGACAAATCCTCCGAATCACTTTTGTGTAAGATTTTATCCTTTGCATGTGCAGTCGTCAAGTGAGGGCACACTTTGTGGAGTGATTTGTAATATCAAATATAACGGCTGATTGAAAAATGTCGGTGATAAACGTCTCTACCTAACTTATTATTACACACATCAACTTTATATATTTTATTAAAATTGATTACTTTATTTTATTCTATTACTTACTAGTGAGTACCCGGCATGCGCTGAAATGCCCTTTCGTTCAAAGTTTCGTCGCAATCGGATGAGTGGTATAGGATATAATTTCATAACGCCATAGCTCACCATTATATATAGGAACCTTCGCGGGCATGCACAAAACAAATCACCTAAGTTTCATCTTAATCGGATGAACGGTTTAGGGATGGACAAACAAAGCATTGCTGATCTTTTTACAATAAGATTGATTTTTTATGTTACTTTTGTATTACTTTAACTTATTACGTAGGTAATAGTATTTTGTTGTATTATAAAATAAGGGGCTTCAGCAAGGAGAAACCACCCGATGACGCCATCATAAAATCAGAAATAAATAAATAAATAAATAATCTAATGGGATGGTCCGAAGCTCTGTAGAAAACCCGCTTGCACAGCGCGGATGTAAACTGTGCGCCCTAAGGTTTAAGTTTAGACTTGCGGAATTCAATACTTCGTTTGTGTGAAAGCACTATGAAACAATACATGATTATTACTAAAGCATATGAGAAATGTTCCGGTGGTCCGCAAGGGGGCCGAAGAATGTGAGATATCTCGTTTCTGGAAATGTTACCTCTATATATATGTATTAAACTATAAATATATACTTCTTGTGCCTCCTAGTGTTAGTTTACATACCATGCGAGAAAAGCATTGGAGAAGAATGCGGAGCTATTTTGTGCACTGGTGACTCCGGGAGAGAGTCTACGTCAGTGGCGGTTCGTGGGATTGAAAAGTGGAGATGCACTAACAATTTTTTTAGTATCGTGCATACCGAATTATGTATTTTTAATACTACATATATATATATATATATATATTGAATGCTTATATAGCTTATATATGTTTTTTTCTTTTCTGTGTTCTTATTTTTCATTATTTATTACCATTGTTTTTATTAATTTATTTGTTTTTGTTTTTATTTTTATTGCGAAACATAATTAAACAAAAAGACCTAAGAATAATATATTTCGGACTGTGCAACCCCATCTTAACGTATGGTTGTATTGGCTGGGGAGCGTCAGGAAGAACGATTTTAGATCCACTTGTAAAGGCCCAGAAATCCATAAATAGAGTCATTATGCGTAAACCCTACAGGTTCTCAAGCGACAAACTCTACAAAAAATTTAACGTTCTTGATGTTCGTCAAAACTTCATAAAAAAGATTATTATCCATGTACATAAAAATATAGAAAATTTTAATAAAATTGATCACAAATACAATACAAGAAGTCACAACAGAAAGGATCTCTTCGTCCCAGGGAGCAATACGGCAAAGTATCAAAAGACGTATGCGTATCTGGGACCGAAATTATACAATAAAATACCCCCAGACTTAAATATTAAAAATTGCAAAATGTCCTGCATTGGTTCAATAATAACTAAATGGTTGATTGGCTTGGGTAGGGAGGAGTCTGAAAAACTATTATATAATGTGACTTAAAACGATACATGGTTACCTATGAATGGCACATTTAGTAAAAACTTAGTACATAGGTATTAATTAAAAAAAATAATAATAATTTAAATTGCATTTGGCACTTTACACACTTTGGTTCCTTAGAACAGGCAATCTGCCTAGCTAGGAACTAATATCGACCTAAAACAACGTAATGACACTTGTATTCATTTTAAATATATTCTCTTATTATGTAATATTATTTGTTATTTTGGCTTTAATTGTATCAAATGTAAATAAATAAAAATAAATAATTGTTTTTTGTGTTTAATTCGTAGAACTCCATTTAATTTTTCAAATGTTGTATTTAAAATAAATTAAATAATGTTTATTATTAAGTTCTGCAAGTGTTTTAGTTTTATATTATTGTGACAATCGGATAAAAAATATTTATCGAAGCCACAGTTAAGTTAGCCTCTCAGAAACTGGGTATTTAATAGTACACAACT
This sequence comes from Limnephilus auricula, assembly GCA_951813805.1. NCBI lineage: Eukaryota > Metazoa > Arthropoda > Insecta > Trichoptera > Limnephilidae > Limnephilus > Limnephilus auricula. The sequence continues at coordinate 38,162,054 of OX638391.1, forward strand.
GAGCCCTTGCCCGGAATAATATTGTATCCAACAAAACTATCAATGTTGATTTAATGATGAAATAATGTTAAGCATATTATTACGCATCTTTTAAGATAGGGATTATGGAAGTGAACAAATTTTTAGGCCTGTGGCAGCATTTTAAAGATTGGTTTTGTGGAAGAATGTTGTATAAGGCCGTTTATCAAAATCACGGATCGTGGTTTAATTCATGAGAATTAATGGAAAAAACTAATGTTTTATGGCTTCATCTAGAGAAAGACTTTAAAACCAAGAAGCTGAAGAATGCAGGAGAGTAGAATTTTTCTAGAAAAAATATAGTTTAGGCTGCTTTTTAGCCGTTGTAACAGTTTTGTCGAATAATGTTGTATGTTGATCTGAAGACAATATCTCAAATGTAACTGGTTTTGTTTATTAATATCGTTTTTTTGGCTTTTTAAGCTCAAATGCATCAATGACATGTAAATAGATGTTAGAAGAGCATGGTGCTTTCTTGAAGGCACGAAAAGTAAAAAAAATCCATTTTGTGGAATATTGTCGCCTGTGAAATTTTTATATACAACATTTTTCCACAAAATCAGCACAAATTCTTGTAATAAATTCTAATTTACTAGCCCTTTTCCACGAATTTTCCTTAAGTCTTAAGAATTGTATGTTTGTTAAATATAAAAATTTATAAAAAATAACCGGTTTCGTTTTTTCCATTTATCTCGAAACAAGAATATTGAGGGTTACAACATTATTCTGGGCAAGGGCTCAACTACTAACCTTAAATAGTACACAACTACTAACCTTGTACAAGTGCGCCCCGGTTAAATTTGGCAGCTACCTCTGGTCTGGAGCTCAAAATACCTGAAAAAACCCTCGACTCTGTGCAGAAACGGGTGGTCCCTCTGATATACTCTCCTATCTTAACAAATGGATTGCAATCTTTAGGGCACAGGTTCTACTGGCATTTCAATGGAACTCCGAGGAACTAGCGTCATTGATCCCCTCGGCACCGGTGCATAATCGGGAATTGTCTCATGAGAACGGATCGCTTCTATGACTCGTTATTGAGTTCCACAGATCGACCGTGGAACAATTTGTCGGCCTCTGTGTTTCCTCCATTCTACAACATGGATCTCTTCAAGACCCATGTTCACTCCTTTCTCTCCTCAAAAAGACTCTCCACACAACATCTTCAAAAATGACATTGGCCCTGAGGGAAATAATTTCCTTCAGGGCCTCCTGTGTGGAGTTAATATAAAAATAAATAAAAAACGTGTAACTAAAATTCGTCTAATTTTAAAACTAATATTTATTAAAATACGAGGATAATCCTAAAAGTAAGTAAATCTATGTTTAATCATTGAAGACAATAGGTATTCGAATCTAAAATGATTTTTTTTTAATAAAACTTCAAAATGTCACTGAATCATGTTCTGATTTCTTTGTCTGCAATGATTTAATATTACAGTTTGTCGTTTAATTTATCTAGACTTCCAAAACATAAAACTAAAATGTTTGTACTTTGTTAATAAAAAGGTACAAGGAATTATAGACTCCGTGATGATAAGTATAATATATTATACAAACTTCATTGCCGAACTGAACATGATACGATCCATTCTCGTGCAGCTACAATATCAGCAGTGTCGTATTTTCAAATCGTACCACTCTAGCTCACTGAAAACTCACGGACCGCCAATGCGCGTTCTGTCCTTTTATATCCAACGTTCACAGACTATTATTCCAAAGTCTCCGACCTACGTTTATTACTGTAAGGTATACAATTTTTTTTAAATACAAGGAAACAAATATTTTTTAATGTTTTTAGGTATTAAAGCTTGAAAACAATTTTTACAAGCAATAATTGTTACCCTTTGTGCTATGCATAAAAAATTGTCTTAAACATTAGTTTATCAATTAAAAATAAACTAGAATATTTACTTACTATCAGACAAAATAAAACGCGCTGCCGGGGTTTTTGCTGCTAGCCTCTGCAGGGAGTTTATCGTAAACGAGTTCAACCTAACCTAACCTAACCTAACCTAAACTAACCTCACCCAACCTAACCTAACCTAACCTCTCGTTGTCTATAAATTTGCTTTCGATTAATTGATTTTCGATGAACTCGTCGGTTACCGTTTTAATGGGCTTTGCTTTATTTAGTAAAGTTCTCTGACAGTAAAGTTTTCCCCATTGTATGTACATCACCAATTATTTGAATGTGTGCAAAAATGTACTTATTACATAAGTACATATTCAATTTTGTATCCAAATAAAAACCAATTGTGATTCCCTAATTAATATATGCATGTGGTAGAAATTCACTGGACGAATGAAAACTAATTTCTACTAAGTAACATACTCCAAAAACTAAGAAATTTATTGTCAATCAGGTCTCAAGAAATTAAAGAACTTTGAACTGAAGAACTTTGAAATTGTGTATTTTGACATAAAATTTGAGGTTCCCCACTTGACCTTTCTATATCAATTTTGAACCGAATCGGTTATATAAGATATCATTTCTATTATATAGAAACCATCCCAGGCATGCAAACATCAAACCCACCAAGTTTCACCGCAATCGGATGAAGCACATTAAAAATAATTTCATAACGCCAGAGCTCACTATTACATATGGAAACCATCCCGGGCATGCACATATCAAATCCACATATTTTCGTCGCAATCAGATGAATAGTATATGAAATAATTATATAACGCCAGGGCTTACTATTATATTTAGAAACCATCCAGGGCATGCATAAGTTAAATACCAAAAGTTTTATCGCAATCGGATGAATGGACAAATGAAGAAACATTCATCTTTAGATATTTCGGTATGTATTTTGTATTTTACGCCCAGCTAGGCTTCTACATGTTATTTTTCATTTTTTATTCACCAAGTACATCTAAATAAGCATAACCAAAAAAAATCAAACAAAATTAAAAACATCAGAAAAAAAATCAAAAACAATATCAAAATCAAAAACAAAATCATCTCATAATCAAAAACAAAATCAATAAACAATTTTAAAAAATCAAACACATAATCAACAACATAATCGGAAACAAAATTAAATTATTAAAGATATTAAGATTACGTACGTGAATTATTTTACTCCTTTTTTCGTTGTTTGTTTTTGGGGTGTTATGCCGTGTTGCGCTACCTCCTTCTGCACATCGTCGGATCTGCCGGATCTGCCCTGATGATGGACACTGCAACGCTGTCTGAAACTTCGGCTAAAGAAGGAGGTAGCGCAACACGGCATAACACCCCAAAAACAAACAACGAAAATGCTTTTGGCCGTAAAAATCTAAAAACGTATCTATTTTACTCCTGATGATTTTCAACAGGAGTACAGCGTTCTTTAGGTATTTTTTTCGAAAAAAACGGCGCTATAATTTTTGTTATAGTTATTTTGAAAAAAAAAAAAATATGAAACTTAATATTATTGCGATAAAAAATTTACAGAAAAAAATAATACATTTCCGATATCTGTGGAGGTACTTAATTACTTATTTTCAAAAAAAAAAAATGTTTCATTAAATATATAATTTAAATCAATACATTTTTGATAATATTTTAACTGCTCCATTTTTATATAAAGCGCCGCGCCCAATTTTCCTAATTAGCGCTATACAAATTATCATAATTGGAACCAAAGTACTTGTCAAGTTTGTTTAATTTCATAACAAATTTCCGTAAAAAGTAATCATATTTTAATCAAGTAGGTACCAACGCATTTTTCTCAACAACAAAAAAACACAAACTTAAGGAAAAAATGATTATATCGTCTCAATCTAATTTCATTGAAAATGCACAGAATAATTTTTCCACTATCCACTAATTTGTACACTATTCAAAGAAGTACCTACCTACTACGCCATTTGGCAAAAAAATGGACCATTGTTATTTAAACAATTTAAATCATTTTATTAAAATATCAATATTTGAAAAATAATGAATTTTGCTGCCAAATTTGTAAGTAATCGTTCGAAATTTATTTGATTTTCATAAAAGAACCTACGTATGATTCGAATTCTACGTCATGTAGCTGGCTGGTAATATTTAAACTGTTGTTTTTTTTCATAAACGTCAGAATTTCCCAACTTTTGAAGATGTATCCTGAAATAATTTTGATTAAATGTGGTAAATGTAATATACAATTGGACTTCGGAAATCTATGGATTTCAAAATTATAAAAAAACATCTTAGCCGGAAATGTTATTTTTGACGTAATTTGGTTATACACGAGGCTCGTCGAAATGTAAAATTTTGAGGTGAGATGCCTTAATTTTAAAAAAAAGTGCCCGTTTTGTTCACAAATTTGTCGTGAAGGTCTTTGAAGGTTTTTGACGAGCAAACCTGTCGGCTGGAAATATAACTTTGAATTTCTTCGTCGAATAATGAACGCTTATAGTTTTCGCCGCTAGGTTTTAATACGTCGGCTTTTTTATATGAAATTTCTGATTTATCTGTTTCAGATTTTCGTTTTCGAGTTTCACTTATATTATCTTCATTAATTAAAATATTTAAATATAAGGTCTCAATAGCTGAATTGGTAGAGGCTCCCGCTACGGTAAGACGAGAGGTTCTGGGTTCGAGTCCCATTTGCGACCGTTATCTTTTATTTATATGTGTCTTGTTCATTTTCATATTTAGATTATTTGTGTTATCTTCTTCTCCAACGATTTATTTATTTTAAATTCTCATTAACTATTCGGTCGAATCTATGGATAGTGGCCAAATAATATAGGATAATTTAGCCAGTTTATTTACCTGTTGCGAGTTTTATTGTTTATTTATATAATTCGTTATCGTATGGATAAGCAATCAGGGGGATGGTCTAATACTCCCTCAGGAAAACTTTTATTTTCAATATATATCGGGAAGTTTGAAAGTTTCAAACGGTTCGTCTGAAAAAACACAATTTTGCTTAATGACCTAAGACCACAGATTTAGATTTGTCCATTGAAAAAGTAATGTATTTGTGGATTCATACAAATATGTGGAAATACGAACAGCCTCACACGCCACACACAGTAACAAATAATCCCGATTTGAATAAGGAGAAGCAGTTTTACAGAGCCATCTACACAAATTCAAGAAAACTTAATTCAAGAATAATAAAAAGTTTCTCGTAATATCCGCTAGATGGCTCTGATTCGCTTTAACTTTGCCGAGTCACGAATAAACTGACAATAATTTTAAAATTTCCTACTACGACCACAGCAGTGGCGGTCCGTGACTTTTCAGTGAGCTAGAGTGACGAACATTGTGACATTTTTATTGACATTTGTGAGATTTTTATATATAAAGAGACTAGTTGACCCACCCACGCGTTGCTGTCACTAAAGAAACACAACGCCATCTACTTGATGGTTACCTAACCTAGATAACCAAGTGTGTCAATAAATTAACTCACACCGTCATCTGTCAGAAACTTATGGAACTTACAAATAATCGAGATTAAAACTATCCTAAGTTGGACAAAATTTCACACAGTAAGCCAAATTTAATTAAAATCGGTTAAGTAGTTTCTATGTTTACTTCTGGCGAACAATCTCGCTCGAGATTTTTATATATAAAGATAAGTAAACAGGTGTCCCAGTATTCTGTACTGTAAAAATACTTACGATTTATTACAAGCTGACTTTCGAGATTTTTTCTGAGATGTCTGCTGACTAATGAACCTGATGTTGTTCAGATAAAAATCATATTAGTTTTAATTATTTCGAATTGTTTCAGAAATCAGCCAGACATTAGTTGGCATTTCAACGCAACGGTTTTACCTAGAAAACTGACTTTGTTGATTTAGTTCTGCAAAATACCAACTGGAGGCAAAACGGTCCGGAACATTAGTATGACATTTTAAAATAACCTAGTAATGACCCAGACAACATCAAAGTTTTGTTTATTTCACAACTAGTTTGTCTGCATTATAATTGATTTGATTGCGTTTAGGAGTAATCTGAGTATTGTACCAGATAGATGGTAGACTTTTACACAGAACTGCATATTCAACTCAAATGTTGATTTTCGGAGATGTCTGATTAAACAACCCAGTCCAGGATCTAGAGGGGGCAACATGTATTGTAAACATTTTTAATTATTGTATTATTATTTAGAATAACCACCACCAACAGTGACGATGGCGCAAGGGAGGGGGGGCGCCAGAAGGGGATTTTGCTCCGTTTCGAAACAGTCGCAGCAGATCGGGGGCTGAAACAACCCGACGTCGATATTGGAACTTAATAATTAATAATATTTTTTGTGGTCTTAAGAGGCTGGAATTTGAACCACACGCGGAACACCCGCGACTGTCATTCTGTCCCGCTCACAATAAGCTCACGCACACTTACAATACATACGAATGCGAAATGTGCGAATGAGACAACGCTCAAATTTACCTACAGAAATCGCTCGAAAAAGGATTTATGGAGAATACACTTTTCTACACCGAAACTTTTACAAAATTGAAATTTTAAAAAGTATATATTTTTTAGAAAGAAGAAGCTACGTCGGTAGCTTTTTATAATTTTATAATTCTTTATGAGAGTTGAGTTAGCAGCACTTTTTCCTTAAATAATATTTTTTGATAAATCGTACATTTTTGACAGTGAATGTTTACGTTAATACGAAACGCATCGAAAATTCGAAAACATTTTCAAAATATTCATTTTGTGCAATTTTCGATGTAGAAAAGTGTTTTTTCCCGGGCGTCCTTTTTGTATGGGCCGAAAAGCGAAGTCTATCATCTTAAGTAAAATTCATGGTCCTTTTGAGATAAGTAGGTATGCCATTTCACTGGTTTCGTGTCCTCTTTCGTTTAATACAACTGTGATAACTGTATTTTATATACAACTGGGCGTACTGTACATTGCCCGTAGATACTTTAATACTACACAATTACTAACCGCGTAAAAATCGTAAGTGCACCTCTCGGTTGAATTTGACAGCCACCTTTGGACTGGAGCCCCTAAGTACCAAAAAAAAAACCACGACTCTGTGCAAAAACGGGCGTTCACATTGATAGATTCTCCCGTCTTAACATACGAAATGTTTAACGCACAGGCGTCGGTGGGAATGGTATCCTTGTTCTACCGGTATTTCAATGGAAGATGCTCCGATGAACTAGCGTCATTGATCCCCTCGGCACCGTGACCCCGAGAGACAGACTCCAAGGCCTCCTGTACGGAGACATTGTAAATAATAAAAAAATAAAATTGTCATTAAATAAAATATTTCGATCAGTATATTAGTGTTTTATTTTAAATTAATCGACTTAACATAAAATACATACAAACAATCAAACTTGACGACTGGTCCAATAAACATGTATTAGTAAATAATAATATAACTGCGCCTTATCAAAATGTTGGGATACCTTTCTCCTAATTATTTCTAGTTCGTTGCAAAATATTGACATAATCACGATATTATGTGAGACGTCGTCTATAAATGAAAAAATGTAAATCTCAAATGTGACCCCGAGAGACAGACTCCAAGGCCTCCTGTATGGAGAGATTGTAAATAATAAAATAATAAAATTGTCAATAAATAAAATATTTCGATCAGTAAATCAGTGTTTTATTTTAAATTAATCGACTTAACAAAAAATACATCAAAACAATCAAATTTCAGTCAGTCTTATAAAACATATTTAATTTAAACTAATCAGTACAAAAAATAATTTCACGAAGATGAAATATATCAATGTCGAATTTTTTTTAAAATTTAACTATCTTATGGGTGCTGGCCTTTTATGGTTCAAAATATAGATTCAGCAAGATACATCTGACTCTGAATATAAGAATGAAGGAATGCTTGTTCCAAAATATAACAATAAATAAGGAAAGCAAATCCTGGAAAGCAAATCCTGTGCCTAAATATTTGACATGTTACCAAGATAAATAAAACGCTAATCACCAAATACATATTTTAATTAGTAATAATAATATGATATAATTTCACATTGTATTTGAACAAATATTTTAATTGAACATTAGCATCCTTAATAATTGTAAACACTATAATGGAACATTAACATCCTGTTGACAAACTGCTTAATTTCGGTTTTACAGGACTGTACTTAAAAAAGGAATACATTTAAAAAAAACATTTTAAACAAGAACATTTTTAGATTAATAATAATTTAAAGAATAATCATTAAAATTATCCTTAGGAAACCATACAACTCCCCTACATTAGAGAAATTTCGAGAATTTAATGTACCATCTATCACACATTTGTATAAAAGAAACCCGTTATATCAAATATATGTATAAACAATATGTATTATTTATTTGTACCCTGATAATGTTTGAGCAAAACGAAACCGGTCGGTAAAATAAATTAATTAAAGCTCGTGGTTTTACACAAAATAAGTATTTTATTTTTATTAAAGAATATATCATTAATAAAATTCACCCCTCCGATAGCAGATTTAAAACAAAGTTTGCGGTTTAATTAAAAATTATAATATTTTAATTACATTTAATTTAATTCAATTTTAATCCTTAAATGATATTATGTATGTTGAATTATATTATTATCTATGTTTAATTATATTTGTAGTTATTTTAATAAGACTTGGATTATTGTTTGCATATTGCCTTTTAACTGAATAAAATACAAATAACATTCTGCCATTTAGAACCTGGCAAACGATCCAATCTAGGAAGGAAATGAAAAGTAAAGGCATAAGCACTCAACTGGAGAAATTACAGCATTTATCTGTTTGCAAACATACATTAAAACAATGCAGACAAGACAAAAACCAATATATCTCCACATATTAATCAGATATCTGAGATAAAATAGAAATTCTTCAATTGAAGGAATTTCTTCAATATTGAATGATTTCGATTTTGAGCGAAATATATTCAAAGATTTTGCACCACATCAGTTACATAAAGATCTCTTTAATAAAAATAATATCCCACTATTAAATATTAGCTGAAATAGTTCTAGTTGGTTGACTAACTGCACCAATAGCACAAACTACAATAGCACAGCATCAATATGTATATAAGGGAATAAAATAATTCAATCATTCACCCCTTGACATACAAAAAAAAAAATTACAAAAAATATTTAAAATAAAAAATTAATTATATAATAATTATTTTATTATATTTTGTATATTAATAAAATAATTTTTAATTATAAAATAATTTTATAAATTAACATACAATTGTTATACACATTTTTAAGTAAACCTTCTTTAGGCGCGATATGACGAGTAATTTAGGTAATTTTTCAAACGGAAATGACGTTCGGATATCGGTACAATTACTGCCATCTGTGTTTGTTTTTAATTTTATGTATTAACGGTTCTCGCCTTTGCTAGAACAGTAATACCTGCCACAAGTCAAAGCATTTTTACTCCAACCGCGCGTCAAGGTTAGACGCACTCATTTTTGTAAATCATGTTTTGCTGTTCATTTCTAATGTATATTTATGTACATCCTATACACATTGTTTAATACTTTTATAAATTATCTTATAAAATTATAAATCTCTTCTTATACATATGTTGTCTTCTTCATTGTCATCTAATTTTTTTTAGATGAAATGGTGAAAGAGATTTTGTGAAAATTATTATTTTATTTATTTACTTAATTAGGAAAAGGTAAATTGTTAAATTAACTGAATAATTAATTCTAGGTTTAATTAAGAACAGTTAAATTATTACATTAATTTTCTAATTAATTCGGTTTAATTAAGAACATTTAAATTGTTTAATTAATTCTAGGATTAATTAAGAATAGTTAAACCATTCTATTAATTGTGAAATTAATTTTAGAATCAATTACGTTGAGGTTTTGACTTTGGTTTATTATTATATAGTGCATTATTTTATCACAATTAGTTCACTATTTTAGTTCACTTTAACTTTTCAAGTTTTTGTAATATATAAGTTCTCTCCTTAGCACAAGCATTTGCTTTATTACGAGATCGTATGTTATACCTATTACTAAAATCAATATTATGTTGTAATAAAATTTACGAAAAAATAAAAAATAAAAATAAAATCTAAAAAAATGTTTCCTCTCAATACTGTTGGTAATATGCAGTCGTTAATAAAATTACCGGAATATGATACAATTACGATTGTTGTGATAGATTATTTATGGCTTTATTTCCCTACCTTCCACTTCCCCATCTCCTTCCTCACCCACTACCAGCTACCTCCCTATTACTCACAGCATACCCCGATTAGGGATGCCATAGTCTCACTGACTCCAGAAGTAGGGAGCAGTTGGGACTCTAGTGCATAAAAAAACCCAAAAATATTAAGCATTAACTTCATTATTACATGTGTTCAGTGCCAGTCTACAATGTATGTACTTACTAAATTACTGGTTTGGTATTGAATATCTTAAAGAATAAGTATATACTATTTTTAATAGTTCGCCTATGTAATGTCATTGAATTTAATGTCGTTGTTGTATATAATTATATAAGTATATAATTCGTCCGTTGCATGTAATGTCCAAACGACGTAGATTTTAGTTTAAACTCGAAAATAATGCCAACTTAAAAATAATATCACTTGAAAACCAATACTCTAACACTAAACAAAATTCCACAGGAAAATATTATTCATATTTGTCAGTTAAATTGGTGTTGCTAGTTGCTAGCCTATTTTGTACTATATTTTGACAGTCTTTACACGAAGTTTGTACCTACTTTATTACAAAGCAACACATTTCATCATCATTTAATTTTAATTTGTACTGATGGTGAGCAATGATGTAGTTAAGCATGTTCATATTATATTATTACTTTTAAAAATATATTATTTGTCCTGGTCCTGGAAACTCCAGTGGTGACACCATTAACTGCAAAGTTACCAGTGTCAAACTGTGTATTGGACCCAATATACTTGTGCACAGCCAGTAGTAATAGTGAAAGCGAAGCCTGCTCTTAGACAAAAGCTAGGTGAGTTTATTGGTTACATATAGAACTATAATCAGTCTGTATGTCTCCATATTCAAAATCGGAGGTTTTATTTTTTAATGTGGGCGGAAAAATTTCCTTTAACAATCGGAGAAAAGGGTTTTAAATCTCTGTCGCTCCAGTGGATTTAGGACAATCTATAAGTAGCACAAAATTAGGGGTTCTCCCTGTATGCATCTTTTTTAAAATTACTGGTTGGAATAAAGGACAATCTATAAATTTCACAAAAGTAGGGGTTCTCCCTTGTATCCAATAGTTTATACCTTTTTAAATTACTGGATCTAATAAAGAACAATGTACAAATATCACAAGAGTAGGGGTTCTCCCCTATACACACCTTTTTGAACTACTGGCTCGAATTAAGAACAATCTATAATTATTAGAACAGTATAGGTGTTCTCCCCTGTATGCACTAGTTTTAAATTTACTGGCTCGAATAAAGGACAATTTACAAATATCACAAAATTATGTTATTTCCCTGTAAATTACTGGATCTAATAAAGAACAATGTACAAATATCACAAGAGTAGGGGTTCTCCCCTATACACTCTTTTTTAAACTACTGGCTCGAATTAAGAACAATCTACAATTATCAGAACAGTACACGTGTTCTCCCCTGTATGCACTAGTTTTAAATTTACTGGCTCGAATAAAGGACAATTTATAAATATCACAAAATTATGTTATTTCCCCTGTCTAGTGTTTGCCGTTTTTAAATTACTATTTTGAATATTTATGCAGCTGTACAATGAAAATCTCTTGAAAAAGTATTCCAAGGGATGGGAAAAAATACTAGAAAACCATACATGTGGGATAAATCATTTTTCAAATTTTGTCCATAAGGGCTTAAAAAACCAAAGTTCTTAGGCATGAAGACGTCTTAGACCTCTTCAGGCGGGCGAAAACATGGTACCCGTTTGAGAAAATGAAATTTGTTTAAAACCCATTTATATTTGAAAATAATAAATACATTTGAATGATTTTTTTTATATAGTGCTCAGCGTACCCAAATATAAAAGTATTGTCCAAAATTATAACCTACTTTGTGATTGATTGGTCTCCATAAACAGAAGTTGAAGTCAGTGTTTGTCCATTTAGTGACGTTTTATCTGTAAAAAATTTACATATTTTATTACTTTACAAAAAAATTGTTTTCGGTTTGGTACAAATCATAAAAAAAAATACGAGTGTGCTTTAGACCACACGACTGAAGTAAATACATCTTTAGTAATCTGATCTAATTTTCTTTCTGGCATCGAATAAAACCATTCCAATCACGTGTATAAGAATCTATATTGAAGATTCGTTTGGATTGTTACCAATCATCGTGACAAATCAGTCGTTTCAATGCACTGTTCGCACACTCTAAACGAAAATTTGATTAATTTTATTATAAGAATTACGCTTAGAATGGGATTGTTAATTCTTACAAAGTTTAAAATAAAACTTTTTTGATGCGGATTCTAGTTAGAGAGCGACGTTTATCCACATTTGCAGCAGGAAATTCAAAAAATTCCAATCGATAAAGTGCTAGTTATTAGTTAGATTTTAATGTTTAGAATGTGAGAAACAACAACAAAACTATTGTCAGCAAAAATGACCATGACTATTCCAAACGTCATTACTATGGATTTGAGCATTGTTGTTACGATTAGATTGTGAGGAATGAACCTCAAAAGTAATTTATTATCGTTCGCCTCCGTAACGTTCGTAACGCCCGATATTACGCCTCTCATAACGCTGTAATTTCCGTAACGCCTTCGCCAGTTTACCCCTCAAGTCAGGCGTGCGTACCTTGAACTGAAAACCAGTAATAACACACAAGTCCTGATTATTTATGGAGGTACATCAAATACATATATTATGTAATCACTGTAAAAAAATATATTTTTATAATTTATGTATCCTTTTGTACCCAATAAACAATAAAAAAATAAAAAATAATAATAAAAATATGATATTTGTGTTAAATTGTGGTAAATTATTTACAAATGACATGCTTATTTACTTACTTTTTTAATATGTTTAATTTTGATTTTTTTAATAATTTTATGTTTAGTCGGAATTCTCACAGTCCAATCATTTCCTTGCAGCTTCCCTGCCCTCGTGCTGCTGGAAGGCTGCTGAGGGGAGTATTTCGGGCTGACGGGGGGGGGCCTCCCTGAAGAAAAATCACTCACTGCATTAAATGTCATTTAAGAACCTTCCAATCAATGGTCAATCCATTTTTGTATGACTCTTCAGTTCATTTATTGGTTAGTTGCATCCTAAGAGTATTGATATTAGAGAGACGGCATGTGAAGTGTGCCCGCGCGCTCCAAGTGTGCCTTTTCGAGAATTTTACTTAAACGGCTTACATTGGCTGCTGGTTTTTGGTCGTTTAATACGTTCCGACAGCAGCCATTTTATATGGTGACAGCCAATGTCAACCGTGTGGGTAGAATTCTCGAAAAGGCACACTTGGAGCGCGCGGGCACACTTCACATGCCGGCTCTCTAATATCAATACTCTTAGGTTGCATCATATTTATTAATCACGCAATTAATATTATAAACCTGCCCAAAGTTTGCATTATACCAGTGGTCAGTAAGTAAACAGACCAGTCCTGTATTTAGGCGTCCTCCTTGTCAAAATGGCATACACAGGTGATGTTGAAATAATTAGGAAATGTTGATTACCACTGCAGTGCAAGAATATGTGTACAATGCTTAAGGCTACGGCTGTGTGAAACGCTGTTTAGTAAATTTATATACAGTGAGACCTGTTTAAAAAGTTTTCATATTTAAAAAGTTTTCATATTTAAAAAGGTTGATTTTCCGATCTTCTAGAGACTGAATTGCTTAATTTTTCCCACATATAAGGTTTTCCCGCTTTTTTTTTTTTTTTTTAAATTTATTTACCAAAAATACATTTGTACAAAATAAGGGTAGTCCCACAAAGCTGTCATAAGGCAGCTTGTCTGTAGGTTCAACAATTTATCACTCTTAATATTATACATAAGGAAATATTTGTTAATACATATTATATAGTTTTAAGGACACATTAGGATAGATCACGTAATAATATTAGATTATTTGAATTAAATCTATAAGATATTTCAATGTAAATGCCTAATAATAAGATATATAGGCAGCTACATTAAGATAATCAATTCAACATATTTAAAGATACATGGAGTTTTCGTTAATTAACCACATTTTTATCATTTTAGGGCATAATCTTAAGCTTAAAGTGTTATATGAGTTTGGAAGATGAAAAAAAATAATTTTTTTTAATAGTTCGTAAATTATATTCGTGAAAGTGCACATTTAAACAATATGTTATAAACTTTTTTTAAAAGGTCTCCAGTAACCAGATGCCACCAGCTGAATTTTTCAATTTTTGGGACGAAAATTTTATAAAATAAAGTTTAAATACTGCACTTACGCATGCTTAAATTTTAAAATAATATAATATATTAATTATTTTAAAAGAATAGAGAAAAAAAAATTCTAACCTTCGAAACCCATGACGTAATCCCTTAATTAGTTTGTTTTTCTGGCCCCTTGGAAAACTTCTCAAGAGAGTTTCATGGCTGGACACTTCCCAATCCCGCAGGCCCCAGTGTAGTTATTATATCGAGGGCTTAACACCAAACAAAGCTATCTACCAAACATACGAATAATTCTAGTTCTCTAAGGGCCGGTATTTCAGTTGGTCTAAAGCTTTGGCGGAATGTGGAGCTCAGCATGGCTTAGCACACAATCCGTATATCAGTCATAATCCTAAAGTTGACCAATTTTAAACGTTTAGTCTAAGATAATTTTAGTCATTTCTATGCCGGACCAATCTATTTATGGAAGTATCTATGGGTTATTATCAAACAACCAAACGTCAAACGTGTCTAAATCGTCATCACTCGAAGAAAGTTCGAATTCCATGTTGATAGGTAAACTTATTCCTCCAATGTAATTTATTGCGTCCGTACGTAGCAGATCGAAACCGAAGCAATATGAAATCTGACAGATGACAGATGTGTTTTGCTAATAGCGCTACAGCGCAAGCGTCTAGCAAAGTAACTATTCTGCGGCTTACCACGGCTTAAGCGGCCAATTTCGGCGGTTTAAGTTGAGCGAGGAATGTGCTTCTTAGCAAAGACTGATATACCGGCCCTAAGTCAAACAATATTACGTACAACAACAAAAAGGACCAATAAGTCAGACAATGTTATCTACAAAAAACATACCTAAACGTTTTTTGACTGCAATCTAATTATTGTTATGTCTTTTGTAAGTAATGTTGTCTGACTCGATATAGTACAATATATACCTTGGAGTGGAGAAGTGTTAGGCAGGGAAGAGTGATATTTGTTTAAGATGTATTTTACGAACTCTGGGCCATAATAAACAAGAAGTTCTGTGTTTTCTGGGATTACATCCACTGTCCTAAAAGCATATGCAGAACAAAAGTATAAATATAATGTATGGGAGAGTAATGGTGTACAGCTGATGTGTAAGTGTTGTTAGGTATGCTGCACTGACCTGTAGTAAATCTTCCCATTTTGTTGGTACGCCTGTAGGTTTTGTTGCCTAATGTGGAGGGAAGAATTAATATACCGCATCCAGTTAGAGGTGGCCAAATCCCTCCCATCCACATAATGAACGTGGCCGATTTGCCGCACCTGAATAGTATGATTAATTGTGTGTTTTATTATATACATAAGTAACCTTTTTTTAACTTTTAATATCATAATACTGGGTGTCCAAAAACTCTATTTTTTTGTTTTTTTGTGACGTCATAAATCATAAATGAGTGGTGCATCAGGGACGAGGGTATGAATAGCGTAGTGCACTACTTCGTGGAGATTCAGTTGTAATGGAGTCGTACCTGAAGATGCATGGCGTTTTTTGCGTGTGAGCCTACTACCAAAACGGTGATTCTTTAGTTATATAACATATACAGGGTGTCCGGGGGTAAAGTGCAGTAACTTCGGGAGATGATTCTACATAAGTAAAAAAGATAAATGACTTTTTTCAAAATTCCAGCTTTAAGGGGTACTCTTTAAATAAAACGATTACATCAGTCCGTCGTATGCGGCCAGCACTAGGTACTATTTTACGCTGTTACGATACGCGTGATTCACAACAATCAATGCGCACAGCAAATTTATCGGCAAGTTTGTACCTTACACTAAGGATTTTTAACAGGTACGTCTTTTTGTACGGAAAAAAAAGTTGGAATTTTAAAAAAAGGCAATTATCTTTTTTACTTATATTATCATGCAGAATCACCTCCCGAAGTTACTGCACTTTACCCCCGGACTTCCTGTATATATAGTTTTTTTATCGTGCGGATTATCATTTCGCGTAAAAGCATCAGTAAACTGGCCTCCCAGGAAACTCGATCTCAGTCCTCTTGACTATTTTCTGGGGTATACCTGAAAGATAAGGTATACGAGAAAAAAAAGACGAATCTGCCGCAATTGAAGCACAATATCACATCAGAAATGGCGGCACTCTCGCGAGTAATGTGTCAACAATCACCAATCTTCGTTTGAGGTTAGAGGGATGGAGCAGCGTGAGGGTCGGCATCTATATTATTTTTTCTAAAAAAAAATCCAGTTCATTGTCTGTAAATACAACATATAAACAACCTATTTGATTATTTTTGAAGTAAAAACTTCTTTACGCACTGACTTGGGGGGTAAGCTAACGAATGTGTAACGGAAATTGAAATGCTTTGCGAGGCGAACGGGCTCACTGTAGAAGCAAGAGAGAGCAGTGCACGAGCACATTTTCTTTGTCTCTTCCTCTCATAGCCAGTGCATGAAATATTTCAGTCAGTATTTTGAAATACCTGTGACGCGTCAAACTCGGTGGGGAGCGGACGTCGATGCGCATGGCTTGATCGGGCGAGGCGAATTATAATAAATTTAAATAAATATTTGTAGAAAATTAATATAATATATTTATTATTAATACAAATATTTATTTAAATTTATTATACATATATATATATATATATATATATATATATATATATATGTAAATATTTTATACATATAAACATATATATGGACATACGTATAGATGGAACTAAAGATGCATTTACTTCAGTCGTGTTGTCTAAAGCACACTCCTTTTTTATTTTCTTTATTCAACTATCAAATACCCGATACCCTTTTTGGACACCTTTTATTCTCTCTAACAAATAACAGGTAATGTTTGTAATGTAGTTTTGATATTTCGACTCTTTGGAATAACAAGGTTTTATCTGTTGCGGAAACATCATGCGATAATGAACTCTATCGTAGCTTACTATAGATCCCATTATCGCATGACATTAACGCAACAGATGGAACCTTGTTATTCCATAAGGTCGTTTTTACATTTTACTCAAAATTCCGAAAGTACAGACTTTTAAATCACCAAAAGGAAATAAAAATAAGCCATCAAAACAATAGTAAAACTAGATAGGTACAAAGTATTGTATACTTGGGCTGCAATTTAAATGAAAGATGGAATCCTTCGGTTGAAATCAAATGCCGCATTGAGCAAGCTCGTGAAACATCTGCATGAAAAAGATGTTCTGCAGTCATGATCTCAACCTTGGATTACAAATGGGAATTGTCAGATGCTACGTGTTTTCAGTATTATTTTAAGGAATGGAAGCATGGACTCTTACTAATAAACTGGTAAGGCGACTAATAAAAATAAGTTATTAACCGCTTGGGCACATACGCTGGTTTTCACGACAATTTGACGTAGGTAGACATAAGAATGACGTATGCCCCGTACCTGAGTTATTAAAACAATAAAAATCCGAAAACTTCAATATCTAGGACACGTGACGAGACATCCGGAGAAGTACGAAATTTTGCATCTCATAATGCAGGGAAAGATTGCCAGAAGACGGGGCCCTGGAGGAAGGGGGACATCGTGGCTGAAAAACCTGAGATAGTGGTTTGGCCAGTCTACTGTAGAGCTGTTCCGGGCCGCAGTAAACAAAGTACCGCATAAAAAAAAATTGTAGATCCGACATTGTTCTTCGGGACCTTCGTTTTAAAAATGTTACAATAAATCATTATCCAATTCAAGGACGTGGCCTGATTTTTAAATTGTTCTTATCTCCTGCGCTCTGTAAGTTTTTTGGATAATAATATATTGTACTTCTTGCATTTTGTTTCCGTTAGTTCCATACAGGATGAGGAAAAGGAGGATAATTTCCATCATCTTAGGGGATGCTGTGTGGAGGGTCTCTTTAAGTAAAGGAGGGATAGAATATTCCGGGAAGAAAAAGGCAATAGGAGTGGGTAGGAATCTGGGCTTCAGTGTGCCCAGGAATGAAGGACGCATTAATCGATCCTCCAACTATGGTGCAAGGTAATGGATCGTGACAGCCGGTTGGAGAGGTTAACAGCCTCAACCAGTCGCTCACTCCCTCAGACGCATCCGCCACCGCGATCCGGAAAAACCTCACCTTATGAACCCGGGCACCCCTGCTAAGTCACCAAAGGTAGCATAACACTTGAGCGACCTATGGCAAAGGTGTCGGTTATCCGGGGCTCGGTACCCATACCCGCCTCCCAAATTGAAACAGTAATGATGTTTATTAGACCCTCCACACTCGTACACTAATATACTGTAGGAGTGATTGTACATATGCGCACTATACATGAATAAAACATGGATAAGCATTCGTATTTGAGCTACATAAAGGTTAGTGTGAAGCAAGTAAGGATTGTTTAGTACCTCCCACACATATTCGCTTTGCGGGTCCGGAACATCGCTGATCTTGCCGCCGTATGGGCCGAAACATGTGCCGGGCGGCAGCGGTACCACCGTCCACACGCCATAGCCCGCTCCCGGAATCCCCGAAGGCCTCACCTCTAGCTGTGGCGGGCAACCCAACTCTCCACTGTCGTCGTCGGGAACCTTCTTCAGCGGTCCGAAATGCGGAAAACGGTTCTCACACTCTTCGCAGCCTGGACACACAACATAGTTATACACACTCCACCACCAACGTGCAAGTAAATCCATTCAACACTACTTACATAGTTATACACACACACCACCATGCAAGTAAACAAATACAACACTACATACATAGTTATACACACACACCACAATGCAAGTAAACACATACAACAATACTTACATAGTTATGTGCACACTCCATCATCAACATAGTTATATACACACTCCACCACCAACATACAAATAAAACCATACAAAAATACTTACACAGGTATTTTTTCTCTTTGCATTCCTTATAGTTCACAGCTTTGGACGGGCGTAGCTGCCTCTTGTTAATCACTGAAAGTAAACACGAATGCATGAAGAAAACACAACACAAATCGACAAAGTACGCACCGACAAGACACACACCAACATAATTATGTACACACTCCACCACCAACATTCAAGTAAACTCATACAACATTACTTACATAGGGATTCATCCATTTTTTCCCGGTTTCCATTGTAGTTCACAGGTTTTCGAGGTCTCAGCTGCCTCGTGTTGATCTCTGAAAGCAAGCATGAATGTATGAAGCCAACACAACACAAACCAATACAATACTCACCAACACATCACACATATACAAATAAATTTAAACGTTTCCATTTCTTTACTACATCTTCATTAAATGATATTAAAAAAAAATCGAGTGTGCTTTAGACCACACGACTGAAGTAAATACTTCTTTAGTTATTTAATCTAATGTTCTTCTGGTATCGAATAAAACCATTCCAATCATCAGTGTATAAGAATCTATATTGAAGATTCGTTTAGATTGTTACCAATCATCGTGACAAATCAGTCGGTTCAACGCACTGAGTTCGCACACTCTAAACGAAAATTTAATTAATTTTATTATGGGAATTACGCTTAGAACTTTAAGGCAAATTTGTTCGGTTTCGGAACAACTCTTTCTATCGTGGTTAGAAATATGATCTAATTGGTGTTACAAAAAGAAAACACCACGCTTTACATTCAAATAATAAATAAATAAATAATTAAAATGTACGCCTTTATAAAACCAAAGCTTCCGACCGCAATTAAAAAAAAATATGAAACTTTGAGAATTTGGTATAAATTATATTTTACACGAAACGACAAAAAAAAGAGTTGACGATAACGTTTATAATACATTTAATAAAATATGGGTGTTTTTTGTATTTTTTTTCGTTATCAGTAATTTTAAGTGGAAAAATCTAAGTTGAGCCATTTTAAAAACTTTTTTATGTTTCCATTCGCGTAATAATATTCAGTAAATTTGAAATTAACCTTCTTTTTGTGAGATGATTTTACCTGAGGTGTGTGAGATTTTATATGAATAGCAGTGATAAAATGATCGGCGATATTATTTTCACAGACGCAAGCAGTTATTTTCTTGCCTCTAAATTTGGCAAATATATGGTCAATACATGTGCGAGTAATTTGTCCATTTAATACAGCTTCTCAGTTGGTTACTACATTGATGCATTTAGTTAAATAATGGTTAGTAAGTAAGTTTTCATATGAAGTTATGATATAATCTTGTTCATTAAGCAAATTTAGATTTATATATCCACGTAAGATAATATTTTTCTTACTATTAATTGTATCAAGATATGATGATAATTCCGTTAGAAATGCAGATTTACTGAAATCAGGAGGTCTATAGATACCTATTATATTAACTTTGATTTTGTCCTGGAATATGAACGTTCCTACATACCGATGGCGAGCGTACCAATCATCATGACAAATCAGTCGTTTCAATGCACTGAGTTCGCACACTCTAAACGAAAATTTGATTAATTTTATAATGGGAATTACGCTTAGAATGGGATTGTTGATTTAATTCTTACAAAGTGTAAAATAAAACTTTTTTTGATGCGGATTCTAGTTAGAGAGAGACGTTTATTCACATTTGCAGCAGGAAATTAAAAAAAAAATCCAATAGTAAAAGTGTTAGGTAGTTAGATTTTAACGTTTAGAATGTGAGAAACAACAACACAACTATTGTCAGCATAAATGCCAGCACCCATTCCAAACTTCATTACTATGGATTTGAGCACTGGTGTTACAATTAGTTTGTGAGGAATGAACCTCAAAAATAATTTAATTTTTTTGTTCGCCTATCGTTCGCCTCGTAAAGCTGTAATTTCCGTAAATAAATATTTACTTCAATAAAATGGAAACGCTCAACGGTATATTTATATTTTCGACGCAAATGTGAAAATGCTTATAAGTAAATATCCGAAACGAGGATTAACGCAGGTAACTCCAAATGGAGGACTGAATGCCGTTGGCGGGTAACCGACGATTTCATCGAAAATCAATTCATCGAAAGCCAATTTATCGACCAACGAGAGTTTAGGTTAAGTTAGGTTAGGTAGGTTAGGTTAGGTAGATTAGGTTAGGTTAGGATAGGTTAGGTTAGGTTAGTTTAGGTTAGGTTTTCGAAAAAAGGTCATACAAAATTCGTTTTCGATGAACTCGTTTTCGATGAACTCGCCGTGAACCCTGTTGGCGCTAACAAAAAACTGTCCAAAGAAGCAAAGCTAGCAGTCCCCAATGGAGTGCTGGTACCTACGCAGATGTAGTACAGTGAGGCATGGAACTGGGATTTATTAAAATATTGTAATTTGAGCTTTAACTCGTTAAGTTAAAAAAAAAAGGTTAAAAAAAAAAAGATAATTATATTGTCTATGGTTGCACCTATATTTAGATTCCTCTATCCTCGTCTATGGTCGATGGTGTGTGACGTTATATAAAACGCGGCGAGAAAAATATTGGCATACCAATTCAATTCTTTTATCGGCAAAAATTATTTAACATAGTTTCCGAAGTTTTCGAAGTAGGTACCTAATTGATACGTGGGGGTATAAAAGCAAAAACGCTACTATCAAAAAAGTACGATATTGAGTTACAAATGCCAATCTATGCGCAGTGTCCGTAGCTACAAGATGGTTTTTGAGATCCCTAGAAAAATCAACTGCAAATCATATTTTTTTTTTTTTTTTACAAATACAGTTATTATACATTGTATATATATATTTTTAATACATTTTTTTAAATATCGTGATTCACCTTTTTTTTTGAGCAATGCTCGTGTAAAAAAGGTGGAGCAGCGAAAAACAATTCAACATATATTTTTAAAATGTGTAGTAAGGATAATGAAAATTATAATATTTAATTTTCTTATGTATGTATATCATACATTATACGTGAAACAGAATTGAGTAAAGAAAAGATATAAAAGAAGAAGAAGAGAGAAAATAAAAAAGAGTATAAAAGTAAAGGGATTTCCAAAGTCACAGTCACAATGATTGTAATATGTTATTGATATATTGTTTTAATTAACCTTTTGAATTTTTTATAGTTTGTTTCCAATCTTAAGTTAAGGGGTAATTGGTTAAACCATTTGACTCCAAAATATTTATAAAATTGTTGGGCTGTGGTGGTATTACAACGCGGGATAGTTATAGAGCCAAGAATACTTGGTCTTTTGCTGTTTGAAATAGATATTGAGGTATCGTTGTTGAAACAATCTTTGTGTATTTGTAAAAGTGAATTTTTTTTATAAATAATGTGTAGTGAAGGGACTTTAAATTCTTGAAATAATCTTATGGTGGGGTAATCATATGGTTTTTTTTAAATTATTTTTATTAATATTCTTTGGATGATTTCTAAAGGCAAGAGAGATGTTTTGAATGCACCACCCCAGCCAACAATTCCATATTGTAATACAGATTGAATCAGTGAAAAATAAATGATTCTTAATAGTTTAAAATTTAATATGTTTCGGATTCTAAGAAAAATGTACAATAATTTTCTTAATCTTTCTACTGTTGCATTGATCTGTAGTTTCCATTTTATGTTACTATCTATAATTACACCGAGGTATTTTACATTAGTTTTAACAGTGAGTACAGAGCAGGCAGGTTTACATGAATTTAAATTTCTATTACAATTATATGAATGTATACTAATCTTTAAATTTTCAGGGAATGCATGTTTATTAATGGTGAACGGTATTACTTCCTCCATGAATATTCCTAGTATAAGAATTTACGCACGATAAATAATTAAGTTCTGCTAACATATTCAGATATATGTCTTTATCCTTACTAGAGCAGTCGTTTGCAATATTTAAATTCATATCTCCAACAATAATATATTTTTATTTCTAAAATTTAACAGAATATTTTTTAACTCGTCTATGAATTGTGGTACTATTGACGTATGCGTGCAATAAATAACAATAATGTTATAATATTTATGTACGTCTTTAAAATCTAAATTTAATATGTTAACACCACTGACATTAATTATTTCTTTAATATTGAGAATTTTATACTGGTTAGAAGTGAATAATCCGACACCTGAGTTTTTATTTGATTTAGATTTTTTGTTGTAGTTGCATCAGTTGTTGCAGGTGAGTTTGATGTTTTTTTCGGTGCATTTTGCTATGTTGTGGTCTCGTGCACAATGGGGGCACGTTGGTGGTTGCGTTCTGTTGAGGCATCTTTGAGCTGTGTGGCCGAACTTAAGGCAGTGGTGGCATTGTGTAAGCGGGTTACAGTCTTCTATGTAGACTCTTTGGAATTTGATGTTGATTTTATTTTTTTCAAGTAGTCTTTTCTTAATTTACCGGTTGTTTCAATAATGTACTTAGTGATGTCGTTTTCTTTTCCTTCATTGTACTTATTTTTTAATTCCTTGATAAGTTTGATGTTGTTTTTGTCTTCTAAGGTTAATCCCTCATTTTTTTCTACAATCCCGTTTATAATTTCTTCTTCATTTAATTGGCATTGCAGTCTTTTCAGGATTATCGGTTTTTTTTTATTCTTCGGCAAGTATTTCTTTACCGATTATTTTATTAATTTCTTCAGTTAATTTTTGAGCATAGTCTTTTTATTGGCGATTAATGATTGGTGATTAGTAGTTTTTGCTCTCCGATTTTTTTTACTCCGTTTATTCCTACTTTTATTTTTGTTAAGTTAATGTTTTTTTGTATTTTTATTTTTATTACTTTAGCCTTCGTGGTGTTTTTAGCAGTGATTATGATGGCGTGCTTTTGTTCAGGGTTGTGTGCTCCTGTATTCACGAAGCTTATATTGTCTCCTAATACATTTGCGTATGTACTTTTGTTATAATTGTTATTATGGAATTTTTCTAGTTTTTGTGTGCAGTGATGATTGTTTTTTAATATTAGTTTCTTGTAATTCTATAATCTTCTTTTGTAATGTAATTAGTTCATGTTGAATTTTTTCTTCCAGTGATATAATGTTCTGTTTCAGTATTAATTTAATTTTTGAGTCCTTCACTGAAGTTATCTTGTTTATTAATTCTTTAATTTTTATAATAATTTCTTGGGTTTCCATAATGGATGAAATGAATCGCCCGGGTGGGCGAGTATTAATGTAAACTATATTACTTCTTCGGTGCGGAGCGATTTGCAGTATCCATTATGTGTGGTTGTATTCATATGTCTGTGGTGGTTGTAGTTAGTTCGTATTTCTTAGATAGATGGTGTAAGTTAATTTAATGATGGACACTGCAACGCTGTCCGAAACGTCGGCTACAGGAGGTAGCGCAAGACGGCATAACACCCCAAAAACAAACAACGAAAATAAGTTAATTTTATTTAAAAAAAAAAAAAAAAACTATTAATTTTCGGCGGTGTGAGGATTGAACTCTGCCGCTACCAGGCCAGCGATTTTGGTTATAACTGGTGCGTTAATCCACGTCGCTATCTGTCCGTTGTGCGTGGTGGCGAATTTCACTCTTATATACTTCCGTGATGATTTTAGCGAACTTGTGAATAATGTTTTTACAAAATTATTATTGTGGCACTTGTAAATAATATATTAATATTTTTTTATGCTATTGCACTTAAAGAATATGATTTATACACTGTTATACAGTGATACCGATTTGCATTGTTTAGTTCTTTTTCACAGCACAAAGATAGTTTTTCAGTACAAAATAATGTTTGATGTTTGACGTGTTTCACTCGTTGAACTATTAAAAAAAAAAATTTATCTTGTCGGTAGAGAACCGGAAAAAAATATTTTGGGGCGAAAGCCCTCATAGAACACTATATATTTGAACTCAATTTTACGCACTTAACTTGAAATATTAATTTATAAACAAACCGAAATATGGAGAGTGAGAAATAGTGCAGCCTATGTATTTGCTGACGAACTAAAAAATGAAAAGAATCTTCAGAATATACTTATTACTAAAAAATCACACGAAAAATGCGAAGTATTCTTTCAAATTCGTAGAAAGTGTCACGTGACCAGACGGCTATCCATACTAAAATGACAGTTTGTGATGATTTTTCAAGGTGTGTTTTTTTATGTTTTAAAGCATGTAATAGTATGTTCGGAGCAAATATTTTCGACAATCTTTGGAGATGGATTGTTACCCGACCCCAGTTTTCTCACAAAACGCCCGCAAACCTATTATTAAGCTAGTAAATTGGAAATGAAATGTTGCAAAAATATCATGTTTTATTTTGGCTTAGAGGAAAACATCACAACTGCCAATTTTTTTAAAGATGATTTTAATAAATTATTATTTTGCTAATTTTTAAAATTGCTAAACTACCAGGTAGTCTACCTACTTATTTTTATTTTTACATACATTCCCCCAAGGATATGCCAAATGAGAATGACGAACATTCAAAAGTTTCATGCAGCATTGTATGCTTTAAAACAAAAACTTTTCCAAAATACCTTTTTAGGTAATTATTCTGCTAATCTCCCCACTTTTAGGCACATACAATGGAACTTAACTTCGTTTCAACAATTACTGTGAGAAACAACCATGTATATGCACAAAATAGGTTATTAAGTCCTTAGTTTGGGTAAATTTAGTAATTTATAAAAATGTCACTGACTGGTATCCCAGAGATGGCAAGAGAAGTAGAGGACGTCAACACATAAGATGGGAAGACGACCCGAAACTCACGGCTGGACATCAATGGAGAAGAGTAGCGCGTGACAGGTCCCAATGGAAAATGTTAGAGGTGGCCTACGCCAAGAGGCAAACTGAGCTTCGGGATATATTATAACAAACAAAACATGTCTAATATTCATATACCTAACAGAAGTCCAGAATAAAAGGCTCATTATTATATATAGTAATTTATGTGTATTTATTTAAAACAATCTCACGCAAATATCTATCAGTGCATACCAAAAAAAAAAATGGCGGCAAATTAATCGTTTTATGTGGGATTTTTTTTTCTATTTATTTTTTATTTTTAATATAGTACTATCTACTCAATAATATTATTTTTTAATTTGTAAAAACGGTTATTTTTTTAATTTTTCACTTTGAATAAAAATTAAATTTGAAAGCATTCTTTACCATCTATCCAACTTTTTTTTTACAAAGCTCCACACAGGAGGCCCTGAAGAAAATAAATCCCCCTGTGTTTAGGGCCTATGTCATCTTTGAGGATGCTGTATGGAGGGTTATTTTTAGGAAAGGGAGGAGAGGATGTGTTGGGAAGGAAAACGATATGAAGGATGGGTAGGAATCTGGGGGTCAGTGTGTCCAGGAGTGACGGACGAATGTAGAGAGGTCTAGGATATGTCTCCCTTAACCAGTCTCTCCCGATCTGACCTGCCACGCAATTGGTGGGCAGACGCATCGACATCGACGCCACGACCCGGATAAACCGCACCCCATGAACCCAGGCACCCCTGCTACGTCACCAAATGAAGAGAACCACTTGGGGTGACCTACGGCAGAGGTGTTGGTTATCCAATAAATGGTTTCCGGGGCGGTGGTACCCATACCCGCCTACCAAGTTGTAAAAATTGTCGCTTCTTGTATTAAATTGAAACATAGTCTAATTTCCAAATTCCGTGCCTAATATGTCTACTAATACGTGCAGCGTTTCGTAAAATATTGACCCTTTTTTTTCAAACATAAAATATACACACACTCTAGAATAAACTTGTATCCCCAGATTATATTTTTGGAGCTAAAATTGTTCAATAATTTCTTTAAAAAGTTATTTTTATTCAATTAGCCCTTATTGAGTTATAAAGTATTCCTTGAAGCCAATCAACACAGAACAAAGATGGCGGTTTTTTGAAAAGTTTAGAAGCAAACACAGAAATCTCCAATATTGTAAAAAGCAAAAGCACAAAAGTGGCAGATTGCCTTTGCTTTTACACGCCTCATTTGTGAACGTATCCGAAAACTAAAAACAGTTTTAGAAAGGTGATAAAATGTGCTTTCAAATTTTGAATTTCGAAATAAACCTTAACGATTTTAAATATAAAAATTTTGAAGGCAAACATAAAAAGGTTTTAAAAATGGCTCACCTTACGTTTTTTCTAACTAAAATTACTGGTAACGAAAATTTTTTTTTAAAAAAACATACGTATTTTATTAGGCGAATGTGTTATAAACGTTACCATCAATTCACTTTTTTGACGTTTTATGTAAAAATAATTAATAAAAAATTCCCAAAGAAATTTTTTTTCAATGTGGTCGGAAAGTTTGGTTCTATAACGGCGTACATTTGAATTATTTTGTAGTTAATGTTTATAATTGAATATAAAGCACGGTGTTTTCTCTTTGTAAATACTGTTTTGATCTCATTTCTAGCCATGATAATAAAAGAGATACAGCGATTTCCATGAGACATTGATGTGATGATGACAATGATGTGCATTGTTCCGAAAAGCCTAGCTAAAAAAATAGCCTGAGGGGTTCGTTGATGTGGTGGATATTAATAAATTATCGATGTTTATGTATTTTGTTAAATTTTGTACAATTTCGTGTTATTTCTACTTGCAATTTCTCATAAAGATGTAGTTGTCAATATTATTGTGTCAAAACCTTCCTGGAGTTAGTAAAAATTATAAAATGCTACTCACCAGGTTCACCGTCAACTAGTTTCCGATGCATGTTAGGTAATTTGGGAAGCGTTTATTCGTTTATGTTTCACAAAACTCTTCAAAATGTTAAATATGAATACTGCGAAAGAATACAGAATTGTTCAAAACTTCGAAGCGACAAAAGTCTTTCCCGGTAACTTCCACTAAAAGTGAAAAAAGTTCTGCCAATAGAAAAAACGCGACAATAATAATTTATATGAAAATCGGGGTTAAATGTTACAAATGTTCATTCAACAAGAATTTCATATATTTTTGGCCAATTACAAATTACATAAAATATTACATTTACATATAAATTTATTTATTTGTGCTTCTGACTTTGTTATAATTATTATTATACAACATTTACACCTATTACATTTTTGATACGTGTGTCGTGTATTCAAATTAGGATCGATATTATTTATTTATTCTGAATATCACGCCCAAATGGTATTTTACACGTTTAATATTTTTTTGTATCCTTTTATTGGTAATATTTTTTAGAAAAATCTTTTGATACTCTCTAATTACTGTAAAAGACAACTTTTTGCTTTCTGCATTCAAAATACAACGTACAAAAGAGTAAGTAATTACAAACTGTACGTAAAATGAAAAATTGCTTTCGTTGTATGCAGAGATGTTTTATTTCTAGTAAATAGATTCCAAATGGAAATGCCAAATGGGTATTTTCCATTTTGCATTTTAAATGGTTTTTTTTCATCCATTCCCATTTTCATTTTAAATGTTTTTCTCAGTGAATTTTTACATTATAAATGAGTTTTTGCTACAATATTCCTATTAACTCAATGATTATGTTAAAACTAATGTTCGGAATGAAAGCGAAAATATTCCAGGAATATTTGCAGTGTTACTAATGCATTGACGATGTAGAATCGGGGTTATAAGCGCCTTGCGTATATTGCCTTTGATGATGGAAAGTCTCATTTAGCAAATTGTCATGACAAGGAAAGTGTTGAGAATAATTGTATTCATACAATTATTCGCGCATGGTGGTAGACTGGTAGATACTCTCAGCCTCGCCTTGGTGAAAGACCACCGTTTGGAATTAAAGGGTTGCCTGAAATGACTTAAGCCGTATTTGGTGACCTGCCTCTTCCCCATTTCCTTCCCCTCTCCAACGAAATAGCCCAAACACTTTTCATCATGATTTAATGGAATAATATAAATTATTTAATGCAACATACATTACACCGAAATAAGCCTAATTTAAACATGGATATAAATACAATTGTATTTTTTAACCTCATCTCCACATAAGAGGCCTTGAGGAAATAACATTCTTACCTTACCATTCTTCCACAACAACCACCACTTGCAAACTGATGTTGGCATTGGCTAATATAATAATAGCTGGCAGGCTAAGCCATCTAATAGGTTCCAAATGCTTGGGTGACTACAATGAAACATTGCATTTAATGCCTTCACAACATTTCGTAGTTTTGGGAGTCCCCTCCCCAGCAGCCACAAAATGATTCCATTTTCTAATTGGAAAGACAGGTTGTCTTCCTGCAACTCCTTCGATATAGGTGGAAGCAAAGTATGAGAGAACTTCAATCTAGGTATCTTCAGACAGAAACAACACAGTTTTTATATCCGATATTGTTATAAAGGAGAGAGCAGGGAAGGGACTTCAGTTTCAACTTCATATCAAAATCAGACGCACTGTTTTTAAGCCAACATCGTTGATTTTCCTTACAAAACTCCTACAAAGATGAAATCACAATCCTTTTAAATCTGATTGTGGAAACGCAGTTTCAACTGCAGACACGCATATTAAGATTTGTGATTAGTTGCACAATTTTTAGAGTGATTGGTTATGGTAACTGCATTTTCGACCACATTCATTTTACTGTTGAGGGATATAAATTTTTTTACATACACATTTACACACATTTCCAGGCGACGATAGCTACAACTGGCTACAACAACAGTGTGGTCCTTCACCTACATCAAAAACTTTCTTTCCAATTGGAATCTAATATTATTATTATATTGTAAGGTTGTTTAAAACTCGAATTTTTATGCGATATTCGCCAACTTTACGCAAAATTTTGTGAATTTTGTAATTTTCTCGCAAAAAACGCGAAATACCCAATTATCCCGCGATATTTTGGTATTATTACAAGTTAGGTGCGTTCCAAATAGTTCTCGTTATGGTTTTGACAGGCTTGATTAGCCATAAAATGGAAAGCAACTATTTTACTTTGGAGCGTGTCTGTTGGTAACCGTGAATCAACAAAAAGTGTTATGAAAAAGTGTGATGATTTTTGTCATTTTTGATATTGATGATAAGAATAAGCCATAGGATAGATTTATAATATAACTGGATTGATTTCTTGAGTAAATTGGCCAGTCTTCGATATGAGAACTCAGGGAACTTCTTAGGGAGAACTCGCAAATCCCAAGTTTTTTGTTGCTAACAAATGTTATTAAACATTTTTGCTTTCTGTTTTCAGTTGTGTTGCATAATGAAGTAAAACTGAGACTGTATAATATTCGCTTAAATAAATCGCAATATATTTTAAAAAAGTAGGACTCTTGGAACAACTTTATTTATGGAAGATTAAATTCGAAGTAAACTTCGCTACCTACTGAAACTTCTTTCAGGGCTTCACAAGTCAAGCAGTTCTTCATTGTATTATAACTATTAACAATTATTAATTTGTATGATAAATGATAACCTTACATTGTCTTAGATCAGTAAATCTGGTGTAGGTAGAATAGCTAACATAATATGTTGAGAAACGAAAAAAAAAGAAAATAAACAACAGGATTTGATAGGTGTATCATTTTTCTTTCTTACAAAATTATAACATTTATTATCAGAACATCATGCGCCATTAACGTACAAATTTATTTCTAACTACGTTTCTCTAATGCCACTCCAAGATAGGGCGACATTCTTTTCAAATATTTTCCTTCAAAATATGACTAAAATACTTTACACGAGGTGTAAAATCATGAAATGTTAATTATTAGATTATGAGAATTTGTCTTTGCAAACTCAGAACATGAGAGAAGTTAGAACCCTATCCAACCATAGTGACAAACTGCAATGAGCGCTTTTATTATTACCGTGCTGTTTATGTGAGGTAGTTGCAAAAAACTTATCATTTTCTTGCCTATCCCTCACTCATATTCAGGAAATGAGATGCCGCGAGCCATTACCATCGCCGTGCCATTTGCTTAGGTCATCAAGGTAATAATAAAAGCTCTCAATGGGCCTCGTAAAAAGGATCAACGGTCAGATAAAAACAAATTAGCAATTGCAAAAGGTTCAAAGTTATTTTAGAACCTTGTAAAATGAATGGAAGTTTTAAAACTTGATGTTTTATTTTTATAGAGAACCCCTCACAAGAGACCCAACTTCTGGAGTCAGTGAGACTATGTCATCCCCGATTGGGGTATGTTGTGAGGCTGATGTAAGCAGGGATGGGAAGGAGATGGGGAAGAGGAAGGTGGGGAAGTACCTGACTTTTCGACATTGAAAAGCATTTTCCTACAGAAATGACCAAAAGAAATGGTTTGCATTAAAAGGTTATTTTTGAAAAAAATGTCCATCGAAACCATGTCCAATTGGTGACAATTGTATTACATCAGCATCTAATCAATTAGCAAATCTGTTTATTAAGGTAGCGACAGACTCGCAGCTCACATCAAAAAGATACTTATAACACAATAGCGCTCGCCATACAATCCCATAGAGACCTGCCACACGTAAAAAGATGATGTGCTGTGATCGCGGTTTGAATCTTCCCTAATCAACGTTCTTTTCGTGACCGCTACAATAGCGATATCAGAAAAATATGCGACGCCCCCTTCGCCGTAAACAGGAGAGGGGATCATTTTGAATACACGGAGTTGTCAAGTTGACATATCCAGTACAAAGAAATGATATTCTCTCGACCGCTTCCGATTTCAACTGACCCCTTCTCCTGCCGTAGGAAGACATACTTTATAACATAGTGTGTCGATAGAAAAGATACTTTATAACGCAGTATCTTTTAATGTGAGCTTCGCGTATGTCGCCCGCTTTACTTTTACAAAAGGGTAAAATCATTAGGGAAAGAAATAAAATTGTCAGTTGAGTAATGTTTATTATTTCCTTTATTGTTCATAATATTAGGATAAAATTCTTTAGATGGCATGCTTCCTATATCCCCCTTACCAATACTTAAGCAAAATGACAATTCAAAGTGCAATTTACACCAAATGCATGGATAAATAGAAATTGTATTAATCACACAAATTTAGCACATTTTTAAATTCATTCACATTTATTTAACTTTTGCTACAGTCTTACCAAACTTAATTAAGACTAAATTAATTTACGGCATGTAACTCTTGCAAGACTGTCACTTACCGTGTTTTACTAAGGTATACAATCAATCACACGTAATAAAAATATAACTCGGGTACGTATTACTAAAGGAAACACCCCTTATTATTCCCAGTGTTTGATTGTGTAATTCTACAGGATAAGTTAAAAACAAGCAATCAGAATACGTATGTCATCTATTCTTAGATATTTCAGGTACCTCCAAAATAATTTCGCCTAGATCACCAAGCTCTAGTCAATATGTATTATAAAAGTTCAATCATTGATGATCCGTTTGAGTGATTGAATTTAGCAACCATTGTCAGAATAATCTTTTTTTTTTTGTAAAACAAATGCAACGTTTTTTTTTTACAACCTAGATTACGTGTCTATTTAGAAAATTGATAATAATATACCTACTAAATACATATGTATATATTTAGCAAGTTAGGTATTTTTCCAGATAATATGTAAATTGTTTTCAAATATGATATTTTGCACAAAAATACGGCCCGAAAAAAGGTGAAAATTGGTGTGATGTTTGTTTTTAATATCCTCATGGACGGAATATTCAAAACATTAAAAGGACACTTCCTAATGTTAGCTTGGACTAACGATAACAGTGCACAATTACAGAATTCAATGCTTGTTCAGGAATTTAGGAAGATTTAGACTTTGATTTATGTAACCAAGATTTTGACACATTTATTTTTTTCTTCTTATAAGTACATTTTTCTTTATTGTAAAAAGAACCCGCTAAACCATTGTGTTAGTTTTTCAGCTGAATAATGTATCCCAAATTATTTGTGTTTTGGTAAAAGTTAATAAAATTCTAACCTTTGTCTTGTACATAGCGTCAAAAAACTCATTGCGTTTCATAAGACATAACAACATATTCTCACATAAAACAGACTTTTAAAAAGAATATACACATATGTATTTGAGAGTTCAACATATTGCAAAAATGGTGGTTGAATAACTTTGACCAAAACACAACACAATAATTTCGATTACATGTTTGAATTACACTCTAATTATGTTGTTTTGGACTTAATTGATTTAAAACAAACAAATTGGGACGTTTACAATTTTATAAGTTTATCATTTTACATAGAATCAAATTTTTTTCTGGAGAAAAGACATTTCCTTCTAAAAATTTAAGTATAATATAATAATATGGATATAATTAAAAAAATGTACCATGGGCCTAACTTTTTTTTCAAAAAAAAATAAATTATAAGTTCTGCAGGAACCTGGGACCTGTGCCTTTCGATATTTCAATAAAATTTTAACTTGAAACAAATTAAAAATTTATTTAATGGCTCAATATATCATTACAATTTTTTTCGAAAAATTGACAGTAGGTATTGTAAAAATTGCTTGGAAAATTAAATATTGTTTTTTTTTTTTAATATTCATGCAGATGGTTCCTAAAGTTGTGGAAACATAATCTGAGTTTATTTTAATTTTACATTAAAAATGGTAATAAAAATCACAATATCTTTACATTATTCTCTTATATTATTAATAATTAATCAAAATACATACATGTAGATTTACAAAAACTACAGGTTATTAATAATGTATGTTATTTACGGCTATTTCCACTGCTCTTTCTCCATTTAATTCATAATGTCTGTAATGTATTATGCCCTCCCTACATTAACCTATCAGAGTGCAGACGGTATAAGGCAGTAAATAATTGTTATGTGCAAAAAAGATCAACTAATTTAAACTGCATTTTAATTTTACACCTAAACAAATAAACTTTATTATAATACTGAGGAATATTGAATTACCATCCAGTTTAACATATATTATAACATTCATTAATTTTATCAATAATTATGCTTAATTTAGTTAAATCGCCTGTGTGGCACAAAAATTATTTCCAAATTTTTAAAACTGGACAATGTAAATAAAAATGACTTTGCTGATGTGATTATCTACAGGGCATGGGATATACGTACATACATTAAGGCGGAATTTCCTTCAAGGAAATAACACAGGAGCAATCAAACTAAGTGGCTTTTTTTGCATGCTAACGTATTGTAAGCTAATTATAAGTAAAACGGAAAATTAAGAATCCACTAACCACTTGAGCGATTGACGTTCAGTTTTTGATTTGGCCATTCGATTTAATTAATATCATTCCTCAAAATATTAATATGGAAACAATAAGGCTGCTTAACCTCTCGAAGGCCAGGTGTATTTGGAAAAAATCGCGCGAAATTATCTTCCCGGCTTTTGCTCAAATATCGTATAAAAACAAAGGAATTGTTTTTTTTTGTGATTGTTTTCTGTTTGCCAGATAATTTACCTTATTATTCATATATATTTCATGATAATATCGTTGCAAGTTTTCCCAGAATAGCTATTTTTAACAAAAAAATGTGAAAATATTTCTCATTCAACAAAAAAAATGTAAATAAAATATATTCATACGAAAATGATCATTTTTTTTTATTTCTCTACAAACCTGAATAGACACCCTACATGAAAAAAACCAATTCAAATGTGTTTTCGAAGAAGTAATGACATAAATACTTGTTTGAAAATGAAATGACAGTTGAAAACCGTTTGTAAAAGTGACACCAAGTTGACTATAGATATTTATTATAAATTATTCAGATGGGTTGGCGCTATGCGGATTTTTGCTATGTCAACACCGAGAACGGCGCAAGCGATTCTGACCTTGTTCTTCATACAACTTCTTTATACATAAGGAACAAAATCGCTTCAAAAAATTTTTTTTTTTTAATTTTGACCCGTGGCCACCGGTGGGCGAACGGCAGTCGAGAGGTTAAAGCTAATAAATCCAATATTCACCGTTTATCCCATATTTGTAGGTTCGTAAAATGTGATCCAAATTTGGACCGATATCAATCGCAGAAAAATAAAAGTGATTTAAATTTGGACCTAAATCACTCCAGTGGATAAACACTATGAAGATATAAAGTTTCTGTAGAGATGAAAATTATGTTTCACTATACTAAGGTAAAATGCATACTATGCATAAAAAAGGATGGGAGCAGATGGCAGAGTGAATCACAGATAATATGGTAATACATATTTGCTTATTTTAACCTAAAGAAAAAACATTAATCCTTTGTAAAATATTTTAAAGTCTACAATTCAGAACCATCATACAACAAAACAGTGAGCAAATTTTTAATAAATTTCAGACGCGATTGTCATTAGATAAAAAAACAATCTAATCCACATTATAAATAAAATATGTTAGTTCTTCAACATCTTTAAACATTTTGATAGAATAAATTTAGTCTCATACGGTACTTGTAAAAAAAGATTCACAAAATAACATTCGCAAATTTTGTCTAACTACAATAATTTTCATTACTATAATAACTTTGGCATTTGTAAATAAAATTAACTACTGCACACTCAAAACTTTACAATCCAGTTAGAGCACACATAATAATATAGTAAAAAACTGTTATGTTAAACTTATACAACGCTAATCAATTTTAAAACATCAAACTGTAATACATAATAATATTTAGTTCAAACACACTATGTTGCCATGTTACATTTTCTATGATTAGAAGGTAACTTAAAACAAGAGGGTCATACTCCTAAGGGTTATGTTTGTTAACTGAGTTCCAACACACTGGTTATAATATAAGAGCCCAGAGGTAATCAATAAGTTTTTAGGCCATATAGAAACTGAAACTGTCCCTTGAGGTGCTCAAAACTGGAGGCTTTACCTCTTGAAAGCCAGCATAGGAAAAATATATTTTTTCAATATGACGTAAAATATTTGACATTTCTCACCTTTCTTACGAACTGAATTTTTATAACATTTCTTTTGTGATATATTACAAAAATTACATCAAAATAATGTAGATAAAACGATCTTCCTAATAATCACTCAAATCTATGCTTTCCACAATGGATTTATATCAAAAACAATGAAAAATATAGACTTCGAATACCACTCGGTTCATATTATTAGGCGTCGGCCATCTTTGATGCCCGGCGCGTCATCGTGAATTTTTTGAATTATTCGGAGAGGCTAGACGCTATCCAGTATTCAGCGATTCTGACCTTGTTCTTCATACAATTTATTTATAAGGGACAAAATCGCTTCAAAAATCCGGACCCACCGAGGGGGGGACTGCGGCCAATGACAGGTTAAGCGCCATTTTATTATTTTCATCAGATAAACAGTTATTTAGTTAGAAAAGATTTAATGTTTTAAAACTCCATTTCTCTTTACAAGTAAATTACTTTTACTATACAAATACTACGCAAAATGCAGTTTTCAATGAATTATTATTGAAAAAATCCTAAATATCTTGTTTTAAGCTGTGGTTACCAAAAGTAATGCAATCAACAGTAAAGGGAAGTGACAAATTATAAAATCCTTTTTGCTCAGAACTTTCAAGCGGTTCTAGTCTTGGGTACCTCACTTGCCAATACACCCTCAAACAATATTACAAAATACGTAAAACCTTATCACAAGTATCTCAACCAAAACTTATTCATTACCTATTTATAAATACACCTGAATATTTTTTATAGTCTACCTACATTCATAATAATAAAAATAATATATACATTTGGAAAATTAGTTTCTTTAGATATACATTTAGTATAACATGCATAGACACAATATTATTTAAAACAAACTCTTGAAAAATAAAGTTAAAGGGAAACAATATCTTTAAAAGGACCGAAAAAGGTAGTTTTATATGATGATTATTCTTAACCCTTCATGCTAATTTGATCGCTTTTGTAGAAATTGAATTTATGCATCTTCCTCACTGTCAAAGTGATAAACATGATCTAAATGTTGCCAGAAAGGGAAAATACCATGTTTTATATTAAAATCTAGATGTTAAC
Organism: Limnephilus auricula; assembly: GCA_951813805.1. Taxonomy (NCBI): domain Eukaryota; kingdom Metazoa; phylum Arthropoda; class Insecta; order Trichoptera; family Limnephilidae; genus Limnephilus; species Limnephilus auricula. Next base: position 38,199,096 of record OX638391.1, read on the forward strand.
CTTAGAAAAATTAAAAAGTGCACCTCTATGAAACCAAAGTTTCCGACTGCAATTTGAGAAATATTTAAGAAATTTGTCAATTTTCTATTAATCATTTTTTTAAGAAATGCTAAAAAAAAGATGACAATAATGTTTATAATAGATTTGTATAACAAAATATGTGTGTGTTTTTCTATTTTTTCATGATCAGTAATTTTACTGAGAAAAAAATAGTATTTAAAACTTTTTTATGTTGGCATTCAAAATATAAATATTTAAAAAATTATATGTTTATTTCTCGTATTTCGAAGTGAATTTCATCACTTTGAAAAAAAAGTTTTAAGTTTTCGGATATATTCAGAAATATTCCATTTATTCAGATTTTATTGCAAAGTGAAAATTTTCAGGACATTTGGAAATTTTTCAAACCTTTTCACAAAATATGATCGAGGCGTGAGGGGATAAGATGAAACAATATTTTATATATAATACCGAATATCGCTGAAACCGAGTCGCTTTAAAAAATGTGTAATGAAAAAAGCACAAGATTTTTGTAAAAATTCAAATAAATCTAGGGCAGTGTCTTGTTGTCTTGTATGTATCTTAAAATAAAAAATGCAATAAAAAAAAAATTAAAAATATACTTTTTATTAAGTTACTAAATTAAGTTCTAACGATTATAAGAAAATAAACAACAGTTTATCAACAATAAATTCTATTGGCACATCAAGAAATGCATTTGAACAGTTAAATGCAGAAAAAATATAATTAAAAAAAGTAAGTACGCTTGACCTGCTGCATTAGTAAAAATGTTTCTTTTTAAAATATAATCTAATAAAAAAAATATTAGTCTTGCATTGTGATAAAATAATTCATTTTTAAATAAAAAAATTACATTATATAAAAAGTAGAAAAATAAATAAAATGTGTTGATAATTTGTTTAGGAATACTTTGTTTTACTCTATGGTGTTTTAAAGATAATATTTTTTGTGAAATCCATTGGCTATAAAAACATTATAATTTTATAACGAAATTGTAAGGAGTAATACTGAAAACAAGTGCATTTAAATTAACAAAAATGAATTTGTGTGTCAACAATTTAATGCCGAAAAAACAGGTAATTAATCGTATCCAGTAATATTCTATATTATACAAATTTAACACATTAATATTTTTATAAAAATGAAGAATGTTATGTAAGTACTTAATATATTTAATATATTGCACTTGATACTTTATAAAAATTAGAATTCTATGTATTAACTATAAATTATGACAATAAAACATAATTATAGTTATTTATTTTTGGGGTTTGCACTACCCCCTTCTTTAACCAACGATTCGGATAGCATTACAGTGTCTACAGTGTCCATCATCAGGGCAGAAGTGTAATCAAAGATGAAGTAAGACAATTCCCTAAGTATAGGTATTAAATCGTTTTTACATTTAGTTTTGGTGTAGACGTCAATTACCGGATACCAAGAACCATTGAGCTTAGCCACCGCTATCCCTTTTAATATTAATAAAATTTTGGATAAAAGACCCAAAACGCATAGAGCGTGTCTAATTACGAAGGCAATTGACATTCACAAAAATCCCATTTATTATTAGGGACTACGTGGCTAAGCCCAATAGTTCTTGGTTTCCGATAATTCACAGCTACACCAAAAATAAACTGCAGAAAACTGCTTTAAATTATAGATATTTGAATAATAGTACTTAGGGGATTGGAGCTGGCAAAATGGTATCGCATCTACTTACATAAGCACACACTTCACTACAATCTTTGATTACACAACATCCCTGATGATGGATACTGTAATGCGGTTCATAATTTTGGCTAAAGGAGGTAGGGCAGCACGGCATAATACCCCAAAAATAAATCACTCATCAATATTTTTGGCAGTGAAAAATCTCAATTCATATGCATGAATAAAATAATATAATGATTTTAAAACTGCTGCAAGTTGCTAAGATTTCTTCAGTCACTTGTGGTTAGGGATTATTAGTAAGTAGCTTAATTTTCCCAAACATACTTTATTCAATAGTCTTTTTTTTTTGTCTTTAACTTTGCTTGTATTATTGATAAAGCTTAGTAACAATTAAAGTATTTATCGTGAGCATTCTAAGAGTGACCGAGATGGTAACAATAACTATTGGTGTGCCTTTTTATTCTTTGGTCTTAAGTTAAATTGGTTGTATTTAATTTAGGGTAAACTATATTTTAAATAACAATTACATTATATAACTAATGCAGTACATTTATCTGGTAAAGTTATTAGTTTTATTTGGTTTTGTTAATGTTATCGTCCGTAAACAATAAAGTTATTAAAATATTCTGTAATATGTTAGTTTGTTTGTCGCCCGCAAAATGAAGCTCTAAAATTAACTTACATTAAACTTAACGTCTTCAAAACTGCTATCGTAATTACAATAATAATAATAGTGTCGATCATTACTATTGATGTATGTTCTGGTTTGGAGTTTCAATTTCTTAACGAGTAATAGTTTAAAATATTTTATTTATACAAATAATATTGTTATTATTAAAACTAATGTTAAAAATGTTTTTTTTTTTAATGTAACCTAGCCATACAAATGATTTATTTTGTATTTTGAGTTACAATGTTTCAAAAACCTAATTAAAAATTATTCTCAGTCTCACCTCACAGATTAATTTCTTTTTCGTTATTTCTTTGGCTTATAATAGTGGATGGTCGGCCGTTCTTGTGGTAGTTGCTCAGCAGGAAAGGCGTGGGCACGAAGTCGAGCGAAGAGCTGGACTTGGTGGTAGGGGGGGGTCAGACCCAGTACTGGTTGCGGCGCAGCATCGGGTTGGCGCTGGCCGCTCGCACCGGGTAGGCTGCCTCGCTTGCGTCGTAACTGCTCCACTCCTCGGCCTGCAATAGACAAACATAACCTCACTATCTATACATTGGCAATGATTTGGAAACATGGACACTTATGCCTTGTTTGCACCTGACAAGTAGTAAGTCGAGTGGCGAGTAACTCGCTATTTGACTCAAAAAGTGGTCGCAGTACTGTCAAGTAGAGTTCATTAGTAAACGGCGTGTCGCAACATGACGGACTGCAACGCAATAGTAAATATGCTGATTAATAACTCAGGTACGGGCCATACGTCATTCCTATGTCTACCTACGTTAAATTATTGTGAAAACAAGCTTATGTGTCCAAGCGGTTAAGCTGATTGTAATGGTTATTTTAGAAGAGGTGGAAAGTATAAATTTGCGAGATGAAAATAAATAAACTATGGACATGAAAATAGATTAATAGCTGTTATGATACAAAATAAGGATGATAATTTATTTTGTATTAAGAACCGGAATAAATTAAATAATTAAACAATTAATTGTCTATGGTGATTTGCAAACCTGGCAACACATGTTTTTAAATTCAAATTCTTTTCTGTTGGAGATTCAGACTGGGCGGCTGTTTTTTTTTCCGGCGAGGTCAAATACCAAGATGGGGTTCTTGTGAAATAGATCTTATAAAATGCTTGTATTTTATTTAGACCGAAGGGTCTCGTAATATGTGAAATATTTTTTTCGTAATCATCACCAATCCGGGAATGGATTGAGTCCGCGGGGGGTTTACTGTATCGAGGGGAGTAGTGTTGTCACACACGCGGCATGTAAATGAAATCAGTCGATATCCTCGCCATCAAATGCTTTGATTGGACGTAAACTCTTCTTATTGCACGCCGATGACTCCACTGGACCGCTCCCATACTGTCCTCCCGATGTTGTAGCCATGAAACGCTGCATGCCGATGACTCCACTGGGCCATTCCTTTAATAACCACAAGGCTGGGCGAGCCTAGGACTGCTGTCCAGACCCCCTTCTATTCGACACCAGGCGTGGTGGCCTGGGCTGTTACCGCGCGGATGACTACAAAGGAATTCTGCCACTCTACAATCTACCTCTACTCACTGCGTCCCGCGTATCATTGTTAGAATAGTTAGTTTTCGTTCCTTTGGTCTCTTGGGTTTATTTATTATCTCATTTTATTTTTATGTTCTTATTTGTAATAAGTGGTTTGTCCACCAGTACCAGTACGCTTTCTTTTATTTCTGTTTCTCTAGTCCATATCCAATCCAGAAGAATGATCTACACACTTGCCTACGCCTTGATCAGGGTGTCATGCTCTTTCCGATAAGTAGTTGGCCGGATTGGCATTTTCCTCTAACAGGAAAATGGCGCACCTCATGGTAAAGCTGATTCCGGACCAACATTTGATATAACCTATAACACATTTGATATAACCTACAAAACACAAGTTCACCAGGCATAACATAGCCGCAAAAATAAAGAATTTTAGAGTAGCATTTTTGTTCCAACGGGACGACATATCGCACGTGTCTGCCTCTACGAATGAATTGCGCATGTCAGTGCGCAGGGAGGCGTGGAGGGGGACTCTACTCGCAGAAATAATAGAACAGAATAATAGAAAATGGATTCAATCTACTAAAGAGCTGACTAGCCTTCTCTACTAAAATTGTGGTGTTCGGACACGTTTAGTTACTAATATATTCGCTACTCAATTAAAAAACTGGCCCAGTCAGAACGGAGTATTAGAGCCAGCAAAAAAATTTCTGCGCTAAAGTTGCCCTCGAAAACAAAACCAAAAAAAAGCCCTTGTAATATGGTGCTGGTGAAAAATGTTCAGGGTTCCATGGACAGCCAGACACACATGTGTTTATTCTGGAAGTGCTAGGCATTCATAATAAGCTTTCAACCTTCTGCCTACAAATTTTCTTGAGATACTTTGGATTGCTCGCCAAACTGAGGACTCCAACTTGGAAGTCATTGGCAAAGTGGAAGGCAGAAGAAGGTCACAAATGCAATGGAGTGACCAAGTATCACTGGCGTCTGGTACATCGGTGTCCTTGGCTATTCACAGCTCAGCACTGCTAGGAGGGAGGAGAACCATGGATATTGGAATAAGGGTCACGATCCTCAGCAATGAGGAACCGGCTTCAGAAGAAGTACATATTATTAACTCACACTAAAGTCGCCAATGAACAGAAACTAATTCAGATGTTGGCTTAATGTTTGTTTTCTTAAATATGTAATAGCAATATTAGTCCCATTATTTTATAATAACTCACTTTGTTGGCGCAACTATGCATGTATATACCTACCTTCCTTCCTTCCACCTACCTATCCCTTCTGACTACCCACCTGTGGACAATAATATGTGAGGGCAATAATAACCACATGTGTATTGAGTCTGTTTTTGTGCTTCATGCAATGAACATCGACCTTGTGAAGTCTGTTTTTGGCGATGTGCAGCGATGTACCTTCATCCCTCTTCGTCCTTTACATCGACTATTAATGAGTCTGCTTTGTATTGTGCAATGGTCGCTTGGACCTCTCCTTACTAAACATCGACTCTTAAGAGATATTATGTGTGCTGTGCAGTGCGTGATTAATCATCCCTCAGCGCTATAATATGCATTAAACCGGACACTAGTGCAAGTGATTACCAGTGATACAATAACTCCCCAAGAACGGAACCAGGAAGTCAGGGTAAGTCAGATCCTTCCCGAAGTCCTAATTACCATCCGTATAGTTGTGTCACGCCACCTCATATTATTTTGATACAGTCCACTTCTCAAGAATCGCAGCTTTGCGACTACATTATTTGGTCCAATCGTAGCCGGATGAGACTAGCATTTAAATTCATTTTTAAATTCATTTAATTTGATATAAATTCATCATATTAACTTATTATTGAAGCCTTCGGCATAGGTTGTTTTCTGTGTGACAACAATATTATACGAAATAATATTGTACTTGCGAAATAATAATACTGTACAAAATTATTATATTCAACAAAAATCATATTAAAATTTAGCAAAATGGCAGATAGGAAGATTGCAGTATTGACAGCTCGTCGCAATCGTTTTTTACAAAGAATTCAAACAACACATAACTTAATTCCCTTTTTAAGTTCAGATGAAAAGAAAAAGCAAATATTTTTATGTCGTTGTGATTTAATTTCCGAATGGGTAGGAGAGATCGAATCCTTGAATATTGAAATTAAAAATCGGTTAATAGAATCAAACGCAGCTGGTGATTATTCAGAGATAATCACAGTTTCGGAACAAATGCAGGTCCTATATTCAGACATTTTATGTGCCAAAAGAAAACATGAGAATTTAGACACTGAATTAAAATCAAATTCTGCTAATAATAGTAACAATTTAGATCTACCCGCGAATAAAATCACACCGTTTGTTTCCAACATTGAAAATTCATTTGCAATGAATTATGAAAACTTATTTAGTAAATTTGTTCCCCATGTAATCTTGCATTGTCTAGATCAAGACACTATGCGACATTTCGAAACGTCATTAATACACAAGTGTGCAAATTTTCTAACTATTTCTTCTACTGAAAGGAAAAACCGGATAAAACAACTAAATCGCTGTTTTGATTATTTAAGATTACATATATTTCGTGAATGTCAATCATTGTCTACTTGTAAAGGTGATTACACGTCGTTGAATGCAGTCACTTATTTCATCGGAAATGTAAACAATGCGTGCCCAGTACCTTTAGGTAACGCTATTGTTTACATGCAAAATAAACACAGTGCGTACGTACCTATACGAATTAGCCATAGCCACGTTTCTCAGGGCTGTGCCAAAACGCTTGTGTTATCTTTAAGGAAATATAATATTCCGTCAAATGGACATTCACTTTTCAACTTATCACATATCGTTCGTGGTAACCTAAGTGTTTTAAATATAGTTTTCGGATATATTAATTTTGGGAAAAGTAAATTAATTGATTCATCATCAACGTCATGTTTCATATTGTCAGATATGTCATTAAATAATATAATGAAAACATTTTGGAAAATTGAGGAAGTGTCAGTCGCTTCTGATTTTAACAATGACATTATCAAAGCGGAAGATTCTGAATTATTCGAATGTAATTCTGAATATCTACAACCAATATTGAATTTTAACAAAATTTTGAATGTTAAAATGTTACGCGTGTTTTGGAATCCCAAAGTGGATTATCTTTTGATACCAAATTCGGCAGTATATTCAAAGCGGAATATATTGTCAATCTGGTGGTTGTTTCCTGTAATCCTTACTACAAAAAGGATTATCCAGGAATTTTCGAACCTTCGGATCACCGAAGTACCACGACATATCGTATCTACGTGGATCAGCTTTGTGAAACAACTTCCATCGCTGCAACCCTTACGATTTCAACGATATTACCATACGAACCTAGATAGTCACTGTATTCTCGTAGAATTTTGTGATGCATTCCAACTAGGTTATGCAGCAGTGATTTATTTAGTCGTTCAAAACAATAACTCTGGCCACTTGTTGATGGCCGAATTCAAGGTCGTACCCTTAACGTCATTAACAATCCGTAGATTAGAATTGTATGCAGCCGTGCTGTTATCAAAACATATAAAAAATATATTGTCGTCAGCACCTTTTACCGTGCAAATTGAAAAGGTTATCCGCTTCGCTGACACTACAATTGTCTTATCTTGGCTTCAAAAGCCACTACTTTTATTCAAAACTTTTGTTGCGAACCGTGTTGTTCAGATCCCTGACAACATGCCAAGAGCAATTTGGAACCATGTTATTTTTGAGGATAACATTGCGGACTATGGGTCCCTATGTACATTTCCTACTCATTTTATAAAACATGAACCATGGCCTTTGGGTCTGCCGAGGCTCCGTGATCCTATCGAGGATTGGTCTTCGGTGAGGCCGCCAATTAAGCCGCCATGGTCTTTGGGTCAGCCAAGGCTCCGTAATCCTGTCGTGGATTGGCCTTCGGCGAGGCCGCCAATTAAGCCGCCATGGCGTTCGGGTCTGCCGAGGATCCGTAATCCTGTCGTGGATTGGCCTTCGACGAGGCCACCAATTAAGCCGCCATGGGCTTTGAGTCTGCCGAGACTACGTAATCCCGTCGAGGATTGGCCCTTTGTGAGGCCACCAGCTAAACCACCGTGGCCTTCGGATCTGCCATGGCTCCGTAATCCTGTTGAGGATTGGCCTTCGATGAGGCCACCAATTAAACCAGCTAAACCACCGTGGCCTTCGGATCTGCCATGGCTCCGTAATCCTATCGAGGATTGGCCTTCGGTGAGGCCATCAACTATTCCAATCAGTGAATTGCTGGAAATTCAACCTCTTAAATCTACAGTTTTTAGTGCAGAAATAAAATCCTTTTCTTTTATAGTAAAGTAAGATTAATTATAATTTTATAGTAAAGTAAGATTAAATTAATTAATTCCCCATCATCAAAATTGAAGATAGTTATTTCTAGGACACTTAGGTGCAAAACAAATGTCTGTTTTACGTTTCCAATACGGCGAAACAGAGCCTAAGTAATGCGGTACTTATTATTCAAGAACTTGACAACGCGCTCATGAAGATGATTAAACTCGAACAAGAAGATTATTTTCATAATGATCTTATACTTTTAACTTCCAACAAAATGTGTACTTCTGGCTTTCAAAAGTTACAACCTTTTATTGATTCCCAAGGTATTCTCAGGGTGGGCGGTATGCCACCAAATTCTGCACTCCTATTCGAAAGTAAACATCTCGTTTTACTACCCAAGCCTAGTTATTTAATCGAGTTGTTAATTAATTAATATCACCGTGCACATCTTCATGTAAGCCCGCGTACTCTCCCATTTTTTATTCAACGCAATATTGGATCATGTCCGGTCGTACCGTCATTCGATCTCAATTATAATTGTTTCACATGCCACAAGATTAAGGCCATCACACATCCACATATGATGGTGAATCTACAATTCTCTAATGTCCGACCTAATCATCTCTTCTCTCGTGTAGGCGTCGATTTTGGTGGACCTATTTTGCTAAAATATCATAAACTTCATGAAGCAAAAACCGCCAAGGCATTTCTATGCCTCTTTGTATGCATGGCTACCAAAGCCTTGCACCATGATATCGTGTCATATCTCTCTACTGATGCTTTTATTGCATCTTAACCCTACTCACAAATCGACGGGGTTTGTGTTGCGGTGTCTTCGTGACTGCGAACATAATTTTGTAGCAGCAAAGCAATATCTAACTGGGATATTCAAATCTTTCTATTTTTTTCTTTAATTTAATGTAATATAAGATGACAAATTATGTCGCTACATACATAAGGGACCGAAAGCCTACAAGCCTCCCGGCCAAGATTGAACTCTCGCCTTTCATCCCGGGAAAAATGATATTGTTCAAATCGGAACAATTAGAACAAGTAAAGCCGTCTTGTCCGCCCAGCGGTCAAGCTAGGTTATAATACATATTGTAACTCATTTGAATTCAATACTCAGCAATGTTCTTATCGTAGAGCTATCCGTAATAGGTTGCCCTATTAAGCTGAATACTATAGTCGTGCAATATTGTGTTTTTGTGTAGTGCAATAGTGTTGTAATTTAAGACAATATAATTTTACTTTTCATTATTTTTTTTCGTTTCTTTATTGATGATTACACGGAAGACAGCCAGTGTGCTAGCGTTCAATGATAATCTTATAATTTAGTAACATAATTATAGGATAATTTCTTTATTTTCTTTTATTGATAACATAGTACCGTAGCTACTTTTTGTTGTTATACTGTTTTTAGGTTATTAATTTTATTCTAAAATTAGGTGGGCGGAATGTTGGCGCAACTATGCATGTATATACCTACCTTCTTTCCTTCCACCTACCTATCCCTTCTGACTACCCACCTGTGGACAATAATATGTGAGGGCAATAATAACCACATGTGTATTGAGTCTGTTTTTGTGCTTCATGCAATGAACATCGACCTTGTGAAGTCTGTTTTTGGCGATGTGCAGCGATGTACCTTCATCCCTCTTCGTCCTTTACATCGACTATTAATGAGTCTGCTTTGTATTGTGCAATGGTCGCTTGGACCTCTCCTTACTAAACATCGACTCTTAAGAGATATTATGTGTGCTGTGCAGTGCGTGATTAATCATCCCTCAGCGCTATAATATGCATTAAACCGGACACTAGTGCAAGTGATTACCAGTGATACAATAACTCCCCAAGAACGGAACCAGGAAGTCAGGGTAAGTCAGATCCTTCCCGAAGTCCTAATTACCATCCGTATAGTTGTGTCACGCCACCTCATATTATTTTGATACAGTCCACTTCTCAAGAATCGCAGCTTTGCGACTACACACTTTGCATTGTACAATTTTTTTATTTATTTTTTTTTATTTATAGAGAAACTTTACAAGAGTCCCAACTGCTCCCTTCTGGAGCCAGTGAGACTATGGCAATACCCCAATTGGAGTATGTTGTGAGGCTGAAGGTATGTGGGGAAGGGAAGGAGATAGGGAAGAGGAAGGCGGGAAAGTACCTGGCTATTCAGATCTAGTCACTATACACGGCTAAAGCCATTATTAAGCAACGTTTCAATTCTGAATGGTGGTCTTACACCAGGGCGATACTGAGAGTATCTTCCACTCTGGAACGTGCCGCAAATATAGTATATATTATTTTTATTAATTAATTGTGAAATAACACAAATTAATCAAATAAAATTTATTTGCGCACGCCGTGTTCGAACCCGCAACCTTCCGATTGGGAGTCAAGTGTCTTACCACTCGGCCACGGACGGTCGTCTAATGATATTCTAATGATATTTTTGTAAATTATACTATTTTTGTAAATTATACTAATCTTAATAATATAATGTGCCCACTTGTACACTGTATACCTGGGTGCCAGGACATAAAGATATTGAGGGCAACGAGCAGGCTGACAAACTAGCAAGGAAAGGGGCGAAAGCACTACTTGTGGAATCTGACCCGGCCGTAGGAGTAGCAGCTTGCCACACAAAATTACATATCGATAGGTGGGTCAAATCCCAGCACTATAAAGAATGGGAGAGGGCACCCGGAATGAGACAATCCAAAGTTCCCATAAAAGGACCGCACCCTAGACGAACCAGGAAACTACTCGATATGACAGAAACTCGCTGAGGGAACTGGTAGGACTATTAATGGGACACTGCCATCTCAGGAGACACGTGCAGATATTGGGAGTGGAAAACACCAATATATGCAGAAAATGAGAAGAGGATGAAGAGACTCCTATTCACCTATGGTGCCAATGAGCCTAGTTCCCACCCTGGTGGGAACTAGGCTCAGATACCTGGGGAGACATACAGTAGAACCAGAAGACATAGCCACTTATCCAATGACAACCCTGGTGAACTTTATTAAAGGGACTAGGTTGTTATTAAAGGATTGAGGTGAAATGGGAGACAGCACAATGGGCCTATGGCCTAAGTGCTCACAGGAACTGCTTGTAAGCCGTGTTCGCCTTTAAAAAAAAAAAAAAAATTATATATATACACTGTGTCAGAAAACCCTGTGTAAGTGCAAAAGGGAAATGCATAAATCTACATAACATTCGCAGTCAATTTTGTGATATAGCTTTTTAGTTTTAAGTTTTCGCTTTCATTAAAGATTGAATTTTTTTTATTTTTTGGGTTCTCTGTGATGTAGACCAGTTTCCATGGTTATCCCAGAAGAGATAATTGTATTCATAGAAATGATTTTTTTCCCCCTTATGGTTACTAAACTCGTCAAATAAAGCTAAATAGGTGTCCAACGAGGTTTTGCTGTATACATACAGTGATGTAACAATGAATCATTGGAGCACCATTTTTCATTTATTAGTCAACTCATGTCAAACTTCAAGCAATACCAAACATCTCTATTCGTAGGTTATTTTGTTGATAAGTGATTATGGTTAGTTTCAATATGTTGCCAAGAGGTATTAAAGAATAAAAACCCACGAAAACATAATGCTGAAGGCGGGTGCCGGTCGGTCGGCATTCTCAGCACACTAGAGATTGAATTTATCCCAGTTGGATATATTTTGATTTACGTGTGGTTGTGAGGGCGATCTCCATCCACAGTTGTAAGGACCAGGATTAAGAAAAGTAACATAATACTAACGTCAGTGTGGTCGTCAGCAGCCCCGTATGGGTAGCGAGTGTTGAGGTCTGCAGGGGGGAGGGGTACGGCATCCACAACGCGCAGTGGAGTCACCTTGCACTGGGGGATGCTGCCCACTGAAGGCAGGGGAGTGTTGGTTCCCGTGTGCATAGAGTTATCAGAAGATACGTATCTGAAATTATTTAATAACAAATTAGAATATAGAATTACATATCTGTTTATATACCTGGCAACTGGCAATTCCCTGTGGATTTCTTGCATTGTCAATGTTGAAAAAAGTGTTATGCTTCTTTATAAGGAGATACAGTGAAACCCTCTTAAGAAGTTCTCGTTTAAGATGTTTTCCTGCTTAAGAGGTTTGGTTTTTTTCGGTCCCTTGAAGACCAAATGGCCCAATTTATCCCACTTATAAGGTTTTCCCGCCTAAGTTTTTTCTCTTCTAAGTCCCTTGGAAAACTTCTCAAGAAGGTTTAACTGTATTCAGTTACTGAAATTTATTTTATTTATTTATTTATTGATGCCCTATTGGGCTTTTACATATAGAATACAAATTTCTTTTATAACAACAGTTTAACATAAATAAAAAAGATTACAAAATATATAAATAAAGCATAAACACAATATAATAAATAAGAATATATTTAATGCTAAATCCACATGCATGACTTTAGAGAACTCGTAGGAAATTAGGCAGAAAAGATTGGATACACAAAGAAGAAAAATTACCCATCTTCACAAAGCAGTCTTTCTTTTTTTTCTTTTTTTTTAAAAAGAAAGACAAACATTCCCGGATTACGAATAACCCAACAACATTTGAAAATCTCCTACTACCACCACACTAAGCGGAAGATGTTGCTTGTGTTGTGATGGAGGACTTAGCCAGCCGAGGAATCGAACACGGAACGCCTGGGTGGGACCCAAGCGTTCAATTGACCCAAGTCAATCAAGTAATGCAAAGGGGTAAAAGAGGTAGTACGTCCACAAGCGTGAAACAAATACACATAGTATCTAGTAAAATGCTCCTTTTACGACTGCACTCTATTTTTTAAATAGTGGTATCCAAGGGGGATGAGGGGGAACATAGTTATGGCACAAAATTCTCATTTGGGGCGATGCATCAACCCTAATTATTAAAATTGTATAATTACTCTTGCTAGACTTCGTTGAAATGTTTGTAAATGGTTTTACGATACATTAGCTGAATATTTTTCCCTGCATGGATGATTTTGAACTGAACTCATAATTTGATATTGACTTCTAGTCATATTATTTTATCTATTTGCATGATTCTTGGCATATTATGGCAAGTTTGCAAAATTTCTTCAGCGATCGCTTGCCCGCAGTATGTGAAATTTATCTAGCTTTTGTAATCTGTAGCTTGCATTAGTAAAAAGCAATGATAATACTTTCCCATTTTGTCAATAAATGTCTCAAATCGACTTCCTGTGGCTGTTTCTACATATATATGTCTAAAATCCGATTTTGTTTATTCTTGAGTAAAAAAAAGATTATTCTCAAATACTTGCTTGTTAAAATTGCATAAGTGTTGGTTTCATTAGATTTTTATAATATACATATTTATATAACAGTGTATTTGTAATTAAATTTTCTATCTATTTAACATGTTTCCAACTCAAGTGGATAACTTGTTGAAAGCCAGCATACAAAAAATATATCTTTTCAATATGACATAAAAATATTTGACCTTTAATATAATACAAAAATTACATCAAAATAATGTAGATAAAACGAACTTCCTAATAATCACTCAAATCTATGCTTTCCTATGGATTTATATAAAAAACAATGAATAAATATAGACTTCGAATATGACAGCGTTCATATTATCAAGCGGCAGCCATTTTGTCTGCCATCTTTGGTGCCCAGCGCGTCATTGGCAATTAATATGAATTATTCGGAGTGGCTAAATGCTATCCAGTAATTCGTTATGTCAAGATCGAGAATGGCCCAAGCGATTCTGACCTTGTTCTTCATACAATTTCTTTATGCATAAGACTGCGGCCTACAGGAGGTTAAAAAATAGTGGCTTTGATCCTTTTTATTTCTAAACAAAGTGTGAATTTTCACATGTAACACTAGTTTTTTATGGTAAATCCAATTAACCGCTTGGGCACATAAGCTTGTTTTCAAGACAATTTAATTTAACGTAGGTAGACATAGGAATGACGTATGCCCCGTACCTGAGTTATTAATATCTTAGTTTAGTGCATACGAACCAAAATTCTACAAAATAGTTTTTTTTACAAAACTTTCCAACAGCTTCTTACAATTAAAAAGTATCTATGATTATCAAATAGTCCATAGACAACATACAGATAGATTGCATTACTTTGAAAATATACTAGCTTAACAACCATTTCCAATTGATTCAAAGACTAACTAACTTTCACGATATTTGCCCCAGTTACCTTTTGATGGGTGGCGTGCCCTGCACCGGCGAGGGCATGAGGTGGTCGGGGGGGCGGGGCAGGGGCAGGGGAGCCCCCGTCGGCTGCGCGTGCATCTTCTCCAGCGCGCTCTGCTCTTTGCGAGCGGCGGCACGTGCGCGGCACTTCACCACCCCCGCCACCACCGCCACGGCCGACACCACCACGGACACCACTATCACTATTATCAGGTAGTCGCCATTCATAGGGGAACTGCCCACCTAGAAACATAGTAAAAACAAAAAAATAGGACGACTCCACACGTAAGCGTTCTTTCAAATATGGAAACACTTCTAAAACCAAAAATTTAACAGAGTTGTGGGACAATCCAATCAGTCGTAATGGCAGCAGATCACATTTCAATATATTTCAATGCTAAAAAGATCAAAGTAGATAAAAAATAACTACTAATAAATGACATTTGCTGAGCCTATATTTGCTTGACAATCAATTCGATGATCAGCACCATTTTAAATTTTTGACATTTGACATCCCGTTAAATGCCGATTTTTGACGCGTTTCAGCATTTGACCAAATTGTGATCAGCTGTCAAGCAAAATGGTCACGTTATTATTTTTCTCAGCTGATAAAAATGATAGAATGTCAAAATTTCCTTTGAATACACACAAAGAAATACATAACAAATTTGTTTTAAATTGGTAGAAATTTTGTAATTATTAAGACATTTGATGCCAAAACGACTCGCTGGATTATCTCAGAAGACTGACAAAGTATTTAACGCACTCATAAAACCTATTGGCATTTATAAACATGTTAGGAACCATATAATTTCGCAACGCAATCACTAGTTTATGATGCACTCGGTGATCACAAATACAAACGCACTAAAGAATAAAATTCATAACTATTTTCCTGACAACTCAAATATTAAAAGTTATACAGCTTTTGACAGTTGAGTTACCATAAAAAAGATTATGGATATTGTCATAAGATTGCTATGATTCGCTTTGTTTATTACAAATTTCTGTTTCTATTCATAACCAACCTATTAGATTATTATTAAACCAATAAGTGGCTAAGAAATAAAGAGAGATATTTGTAAGACATTCAATTATTATTCGCCATTATTTACAACAACACAATGCAATAATATTAACTTTTTCCCTAAGCAAAGATGATAAGTTTTGTCGGACGCGATATTTACCCATCGGTAAATTAAGGGTTGAGATTGAAACTAAAATAAAGATATTATAATACATAAAAGATTTAAGAAACTACTTACTAGGGTAATAAAATAGTAACAATTTTAGGAACTAAAACAAACCTGTATGCCTTCGTGGCTTTCCGGGTCGTTGGGGCCCGGCAGCCCATCCTTTGACCTCTTAACTAAGAAGATTTTGGTTTCTCCTATAGCGGGCTGGAATATGGAAGCCGCCAACATAAATTTAAACATATCCTCTATTTCTTTAATATCACTGGTTACTTTTTTAGGGACGAAATATATAACTCCACTTTTAATATCTTCGTGGGTGAAAGAGTTCACTTCTCTCTCGCGCGCATTTCTGTGCTCCCCAGAACTTCTAATTATCTTCTTTATTTTACCATATCTAGGTCGTTGTATAACGGTGTATATTGGATTACTTCCCGTGAGCTTTGCTAAAAGCGTAGCATCCAATGTACTCAAGGTAATTTTACTCTTATCTGAAGTGCCTACTTTTAAGTTACCAATCGTCATGAATGGCTGAACTATTATAAATATTTCCACGGGAATCGATGTAGTCATTGGAGGAACTGATGCTATTATCTCAAAGCTGTCATTGGCAGTGGTCATATCATTTTGCATGTACATCACATTGTCGGTCTCCAGGTCCCGGTGGGTAAATGCTGATGTGGGATTATCTCTGACGTATACCATGCCGTGGGACGGTTGCCTGGTTATGTTGTAGTTTACCTTCCCTCTCCTCACATTGGTGGTGAGGTGAACTTGCTCCTTCGAAAGGGATACAACATTTGAACCTTGCTGCAAGTACACTGGGGCACCAGTACTAACATTAAGTACTATAGGCAATACTAAAATATTAAAAACTGTATAAGTCGGCTTAAACTTCCCATCCCAAACTCTAAAATAAAATGTTGTGGTTTGTAACAGTCCAGAGTGCTCGTAGACTATTTTCCCTTTGTTGACATCATCCTGAGTGAACTTGTTTAGTGAAGAAGCTTCATTTGCAGTGCCAACTTCAGGCAGAAACAGAATCCTCCCTTGAGTCGGTCCGCTAATGACCTCATACACTATACCTGTGGAAGGCGTGTCAAGGTCCTCCGTCAACAGATCCTTTTGAGTGATGGTATAATTTTCTCCTTGGACCACAGATATTTGAGGAGTGTCAGTCAACAGCTTAAAAGGCTGATCATTGATGGGTATAATCCTGATTGGCAAAGATATGTTACACAACAGAACGTAATCTGGGATGAGGAATACTGATGCTTTTATAGAATCGTTCAAGGAATCTGAATGGTCGTGGTGGTAGGACAGAGCACCATTCTGCAGTTGGCTCTGTGTGTAGCTGGCGATGTAGGGCTTCAGGTCCCCGTGGCGAGGCGGGAACATCTGAGCCTCCACAAGGGGCTGCCTCAGTCCTGCGTGTGCTTCCAGAAAGTTCACCACCCCGGTCAAGTTTAGCCTCACATCAGTGTCTCCTCCTTCTTCCACCTCCAGTTTAGGAATATGAATGTATTTTGCCAGGCCACCGGATGACACTGATATTTCTATATTAAATATCACACCGATAACAGGTTTGGCTAAAGTTGCAATCACATCGAATTTGAAGGAATCATTTGTGTTTAGGTCTGTAAATGGATGGGTGTGTTCATAATACACCAAAGAATTATTTATATCTTTCTGAGTGAACTCTTTAATGGTTCTATGATGATTGTCTCCTGTGTCTAAGAGTATCCGACCAAGTGTGGGTAGCGTTCGTAACTCATATCGTATTTCCCTATTCAGATCAGGGCAAGTGCTGAACAAGATGTCACTCGTAATAGATTTTTTTAACAAAGGGAAGACATGGAGATTCTGTTTTCTGATAAGTTTTATTGGGACTGGACGAGTTGTGATGAGGAAAGTTACTTTTGGTAAGACGTGAATACCATCGGAGATATTGAAGATAATCCTTCCTTTTGTGCCATCTGAAATTGAAACATACATCACAATAACTTGGTAGCTCAAACATTTCACCATTGCATTTAATGTAAAAATACATATGAAAGGAATACTTACTTGTATGCATGAAGACCACTTCACCTCTATCAATATGACCCTGCGTAAAGTGTCTGTGGGCGACATTTGTACTATTTTTTAAGGCAATATATCCACTACTCATTTCTAATACTGTAAATGTTACATTATCTAATGGTGTATCTGCATCAGCCACATCTGAAATAAAACACATTTTATGATTACAAAAGCTACAACATAACAGAATGAAAACGCAAAAAATTTAAATAATTGATATACTTACAAAGTTCTCTTCTAGTAAATGTGAAGCGCCCCCCTTCAAAGGAACACAGCCCCGTGTTGGCTATAATAATGGGGGGCTCATCGTTAACACTCATGATATTAACAATAACCTTAAATGGGACACTCTCTTTACTGGTTCCTGTGATTGCCACCAGTTCAAAACTGTCGTAGCTTTCTTCAGAACCGTCGTGTTCATACTGAAACCAAAGGACAAAAACATTAGATAATTATTTATAAAATGACAATCACAATAAAGGCACACTATTGATAACACCGTTACAATCTCTCCCTCTGTCTCGTAAATAAATAACATGTAACAGAAAGAGAAGTTACAGTGGAATTCTCAGTGAGAAGAAGGTAAGATGAAATTTATTTTTCATATTCTTCCAAAAATGACTATATACAGGGTGTAAAGGATCATACATGACTTAATTTAACCAGTGATTCCTGACATTATTTGGAGGAAAAAATGTGACTGACATTTTAATCTCCGGTGATTTATAAGATGTATTTTTTTTTCAAAAACTTTTTCTTTAAAGTTGAACAATTTCTTTTTCCACATGTCATCGCTGGTCAATAAGCTAAGTAACCAACGAACCCCTCACCCCGCCCCTTACTTCCCAATACATACTGATTTATTAAGTTTTTGTAGAAAAAAAAAACTTCAAAAAAGTCACCGGAGACCAAATTTTCGTTTAAATTTTTTACTCCAAATAATGTCAGGAACCACTGGTTAAAGTCAAGTATGTCCCTTAACAACCTGTATATCACAGAGTAGATTACAAATTTGAGGCACATAGAAATATAAAAAGGTATGGGGGCAGTTTTACTCTTTTGTGACATTCGTCAAAAGATATTGCTGAATTGTCTGTAAGTGTTGTTGAAAATGTTGATGGTCAATACAGAACATTTTTAAGCCGTTGAGTTGCTCTGTTGATTAGCAAGTTCTGATAATCAGAAGTCCTCACTTTTGGAGAATAAAAAAGTGTATGGGATCTCCTACGAGTATTCATACATGAGGGACGTATAAGTTAACCCCTTTCAACATAGCTGGATTGAGTTCCAGAGATTAACTGTAAAAAATTATGTGTTGAAATCGAGCTTTCCTGTTAGGAACAAGGATGGATAGAGGAATGGATAGTATGTAAATTCTCTTGTATACAGGTAAAGCATAAACCTTTTGTAGTTTTTCTACTTCTAGGATATGGTTTTGTTTAGAAGGGGCCAAATAATATGAGATATATTCCAGAATGCTGCGAACAAGTGCTTCATATGTCCTCTGAAATGTTATATCATTAATTATAAACAAAAGCAAGTGATGCACATACCTTGATACCGTCCACATCCAGCTCTTTCAGAGTAAATTTTTGTACAGGCTTTCCATTCCAGAGTTTTCCGTACTTCGGTGGGACCTCTACGCGATATTCTACAATTTTTCCTTTATAGTAATCTGTCAGAACTACAAACTTATCAGATTTGAAGGACACATGACCGCCTTCCATGACCGTAATATTTTTAGCTTGCAGGTACAAGAATTCCGGCACAATCACAATAGACAATTCCAGACCTTTGAGCCACACTATCCCGTTGGTGACGTCAATGGTGATTCTGTCACGGGTTTGGTTTACTCCGGACTGTACGTAGTTGAGTCTCTTGGCATTGATGATGGCCTGGTCAAAGACTTTAGATGGTTTGGGTTCATCTTTTATGTTTTCTGTTTCGATTGGAATGGGGGATGAAACTACTTCAAGCCAGCCGTAGTGAGGACCATCCGTCACCTTGAATATTATATTACTGGGTTCGATTTGTGGATGCATAACCTGAAATGTTAATTTTTATTAGATTAAAAAATTTAAATCAACAAACAGAGGCATATAAGAAAATCTGTGCTTTGAAAAAAGGACTGCAGAATACATATAATATTATAGGTACATAACAATCTTTACCTCCAAACACTCCTTCGTTACGATTACACTAGTGGATTCCTCAACAACAAGTGCTCTGTTTGATAAAACCTTCAAAGGTTCCCAGTAGCTCGAGGGAAATATCCGGAGTTGATAAACTCCCTCCCCTTCTGTCTCTTCGCAGGTTACTTTAAACCTGAAATACAACATAATATTAGATATATTAGAGTTGTAAGTACTACTTATTAGGCTAACTTTACACTTGTAAGTTTTTTCATAAGTAGTGACTTCTAGCCAATGGGGACACTGGATTTTCAAAATGCAATATGACCATTGGCCAGAAGTTGTAAACATACGAAAAAACTTACAAGTGTAAAGCCAGCCTAAATCTTAGTAGTAAGTTGTTAGTAATAAAAATTCTGACTGTAAGTTTCAAAAAAAAAATTATATATGGACTTTTAAATTATAGATATTTAATAAAAAAATTATTTTTATAAAAGTAAAATAAAAGAATAGAACATAATTGTATAGATAAAAGATAAAAAAATAGATACAGTTAAAATTTTTTTTTTTTATATAATAATATGCATGTGCCTGATATCAAAACTATGTTCTTGGGTATACTTGTGATTTTTTTTATAGAGCAGTTAATTGCAGCACCAATTTACTTATGTGCATACTGCTTTTATTTATTAAGGTCCTACCAATATTTAAACTTTTAAAATGCTATTTTAAAAGTTTTTAAAGAATCCAAACTGTCCTCACCGCGAGGTTAAAGACTTAGAACATCTGGAATATAGATGTACGTACCTAGATTCAACACAATAGCTGCACAACACCATTACGATTAGGAGAATATGTAGACCCTAAGCAATTTAACGATTCACCTTATTTTATAAAAAGTGAGGAAGGTATATCTAATTTTAAAAAAAAAGCGCAAGTTAAATTTTTACCGAAAACCAGCAGTCTGGTTTATCGATGATTTTCAGATATATTCTGTTGCTATTACATATATGTAGTTTGTAAAGATTAAGAATTTGTATAGAAGTTACAGCATGTAAATATTTGTATCATTGGTTGTGATCTAAGTTTTTATTTGGGCTGTAAGTCGACGTGTTTTTAAACTTTTCTACAGTCTTGAGTGAATTATAAATTTTCAGTGCAATGAAAAAAGTATGTCCCTGCTTATTAGTTATAAGCCTAAGTGATAGGTTGTAGGAAAATAAATTAAGTTGTAAAGCGTTATTGACGTGTTTATCGCACGAAAATGGCTCGGAAGAAATAATTCAATTAATATTATTATTAATTACAGTGGCGGTTTTCCCTAAAGTGCATTTGTGCGGTGAACCCCCATTAAAAAGATGAGAAAATAAAACAAACTTGTATAATAATTTAAGCACATTATAGATAGCTCGACATTAAAATTCCGCCTTTAAAACTCGCGCCACCGAAAAAAAAAATACCTATTCCCAATTTGTGCGCGTAACAATCCGCACATAATCGTCCATTTAAAAAATCATAGCCGATGCAAATCCCTGTGACAGTGAAACGAACAAAACTAAGCAATATTAACCCAGCTCAGTGCGGCGATCGTAGATGTCATGTGACCTCCGAACATTGACGAGTCCCGCCGATACGATGCCCGAGATTGTCGCAGGATAACCGGCTGACGGTTGATCTTTGCACTCTGCCCCATAATATGGATGCAAGTTAAATGTTATATATTATGGTATTTAACTTTGTAGACATTTTGGTACATTTTTTATTTTCTTGTTTCCGCATTTCTGCAACGTTTTGCTAATGGCATTTGTAAATCTACTATTGAAGTAGACTGATTTTGACTTCTGTTTTCGTATGTTTTTTTTTTAGATAATTTTTTATATCCCTTAGTTACGAGTACATTTACTAAAGTTTCGGTAAACGTCGCTAGTTATGCAATTTTGCGTTGAGCTTTCTCCAGTATTGTTTCAGCTTTCAAATTGAAAGCGGTTGCGTTTATCGATTGTCGCGAATATTCTGTCGCAATTTGTTTTTCACAATTGCAGAATAGTGTTATATATACAAAAAATAACGCTAATATTAACAAAAAAAGGGTGCTGTAAAAACCATTAAAAAATTTAATTTCTCTAAAACTTTTCTGGTTATCTAATAATTGTGTCGAGGAGTGTCGAGTTATATAAAAACAATAGTATGTAGGTACCCCTCCCACTAAATTTAGTTAGTAAATAAATTTTGATTAGATATATCTTCTCTTGAAATTCTGAACACCACGATAAAAAGACCACGAACCGGCACTGATTAATCAATATGTATAAGAATATATTACACATTATTTGAAAGTAGGATTAGCATATTTACCCAAATTGATCAAGAACTGATCCAATTTCTCGGTGTTTGTAGGCAGCCCTTCCGGCCGTGACATCCAGTAGGGTAAAGCTTGTAGCTCCTATAGCTCCTCCCACTTCTACTACACCCCTTGAAGGGCCACTCGACACCTCAAACCGGATGTCCTCCTCTGCACAGTTCATATTTGTGTCCACCTGAAAATACAATCATAGTTGTAATCGGTTCAAATATCCAGAACATATATAAATAAGTATCATGAGATTAAAACTTGTAAAACAATAAACTCACTTGCAAATCAATAGGTGACAAAATAACAGTTTTCCCATTTTCAACAATAGAACCATTTGAAGGAAGAATTCTTATGAATGGCGGTGATGCTTGGATTTCCAATATGCCGTTTGAGTCATACATTCCGTCAGATATCCAAAGAGAGACTTTTCCATACTCACCTCCTTGGTGTTTAAAAAGAACCCGATTCTTATCCAAATCTTCTTGTGAAAATTGAGCAAAAGGTTCAAATTCGCCAAAAGGTTCAAATTGGCTGTTGGCTCGGTAAATGACTCCATTGGAAATGCTTCTGGCCGTGTACATGATATCAGATGGCTTGGTGTCAATATCGCCATCCATGTAGCGCAACTCTCGGCCTGTGATTAGTCTTGACCCTCCGTGAACCACATGGAAGATGCCTTCTGACACACGAACAGGGCTATTGTCGTTCTTCAGAAGAATGTCGATATGAAATACACCAACATATTGGAAGTCCTCGGGTTCTGGACTCAACGCCATGAAGTGGAAAGAGTCGTGGCGACTCTCAGAGTCATCATGGCAGTAGTACACAAAGTCACTATTCAATTCTTGCGATGTGAAGTATGTAGCATTGTCTCTTACTACCTTCTGCAGCTTATCCACAACTTCCAACTTTCCGTGTTTCGGCATATGAGTGATGTTATAAATCAAGTTGGTGATGGATTCTGTTTTAAAGTTCAGATGAGTGCTCGGTATTACCATCCTCGAGCCTTCAATAACTTGTAGTCTTTCCAATGTAGTGTGAATGTGAGACAATTGGTGGTCGTTGGTGGGAGGGCCGGGGATGTGCCTAATAGATAACATTCCGGTTGCGTTTTCACATTCTGTTGCACTAACAATAAAGAAGAACTCATCCTGGACATGCGAGTATGCTTTTCTGTGGAGTCTGTACCAGAACTGATCAGAATCAACATGGCTTTGAGTGAATACATCGTGGGATTGTAGATGATGCTTTCCCGTGGATAAATGCAGCATTCCATATTTGGGTGGCCTTATGAGGGTGTACTGAATCCGTTCTCCCGGTAACATCAAAGGTCTGGTTTGGAACCGCAAATGGTGGGCGGTAATAAATGCTTCTCTACTATTGTTGAGTACCAGCTCGTTGTTGACAGTCTGGTAGATTTCTAATTTAATAAACTTCAGACGAAAGTCATACAGGGTATTGGTTCGAATGTCACCAACAGACGCTTTGAACTGTAATAAAGAAAAAACAAGAATGTAAGCTCCATCACAGATTAAAACACAATATAATATATTACACAAAGAGTGAAGTGTGATTGTTTTTACCTTGAATTCATCATGAACAGGTTGACCAACCAAATGCATATAACGGACTCTTCCGAAAGCCACCATCTGGCTGGAGAATGATTCCACATTTTGCCAAGTCCCGTCTAAGACTCTCAATCTTTCCACAACTCCAAACTGAGGAGGTTTGATGATATCATACCTACAATGAAAACAAAGTGTGCTTAGAATAAATTGAATGTGCACAGAAATAACAAAGATATCTGTAAACTCTGTTGAATGAAAGATAGAGAATGGTTCAGATTATATTATTTGCTTACCGCACTTCAACCGTTGTGTCATCTGAATTGGTCGCAAATGTTAAATTATCTGGGGTTATGAGAGCGTAGGAATTGTGCACCAAAGCAAGACCTGTATTGTTGAGTAATCTCACTTGTAGTGGAACAATCGCTATTCTCAGAGTTGACGGGCCACTCGTTTCAATACCATCAGATACCTGGAAAGAAAAGAAATTACACAATGTAAAACAGTTTGCAAATGAAATCAATACAGACTCACTAAGTTTGTCATCTTGATTGGAATTTATTGTATTTACCTGTAGAGACAAGCGGGCGGAGGACTTGTTAGATGTTTTATCATTTCCGGTGAAGTGTACGTATGATATCAGACCGGAGTCAACGTCTTGCTGTGTGAAGGAGTCCACGGGCTGCCCAGACATCTCTATATGACCACTAGAACCAAGCATTATTTCACTCCAGTCAACCATCAACTGTTCATAATGTGTGCAGAATATGTTATACAGAATACAGAGTTATACAACAAGGAATTCAAGAAAACGCTTCATAATGGTTGCAATTAGCAATATAATTATTATTGTTCCAAATTTAATGAATGTGTATTAGGTACATTATTTAACTTTTATGGGGTTATCAGGAAAACCAACAATCATTGAATATCCAATAAGCCAATTTCACTCAAAGCATTTCATGGTTGTCCCCAGAGAAATGTGAAAAATTAAAAACTCAACAAAATATGTTGAAAACAGATCTTTGAGAAGGTAAATACAGGCCAATGACAATGAAATAGAAAAGAGAATCTTATTATGCACTCTGTATAGAATGGGGAGATATTTAATGTTCTTAAAAGATGCAATTTTTCATTATGGTTCTTGACGAGGCCCTAATTTTATAAATGAGGAAATACAAATTGTTGAAAACCGGTTAATTTAACAAAAGTTGTCTTGCTGCTGATACCAACTGGAATCAGCCTATCTGGTAAACACTTTATGATATGGTGTAAGTGCAGGACTTACCTCATTGGTTCATTTTTACCATGCAGAACAGAGTAGAGCAGGTCCACTGGTGGAGTGTCGGGGTCTTCTGCTTTCAATATTTCTGATGTAATCACTTTACGTGTTCCCTGCAAAAGTACATATCACAAATATATATATATATATAAATATGAAATGCTCCGAGATTAATGCAAGCAAATTTTAGATTGTGTATACAATCTACAATAATTAAAATTATTGGGGTAAAGCATTGATAACTAATGATTTTTGTCCTTTTTTTAAATATTAACTCCACACAGGCCAAGACACAGTCCCTGAGGAAAATAATTTCCCTCACGGCCTATGTCATCTTTGAAAATGCTGCGTGTAGGGTGTTTATTTTTCAAGTACTTATTTACTGAGTTAGTTTTCATTTTCTGGCAACATTGACAGCTCTATCTGTCGGTAATGTAGAGACAGTTTGAATTAGTCGGTAAAGAAGATTTCTTAGGAAAGGGTCATTATTATTGCTTGTGTCATTTAGGATTTTGTAAAATTATTAATGTTTTGTTTTTTGCTGGTCATTCTTAACCAAATTTAGTAAAACAGCAAGGTCTGTGATAATCTGGGGGAATCTATTGAAGCCGGGTAGTAAATAATTATAATGTGCAAGTGAAT
The DNA here is from genome assembly GCA_951813805.1 of Limnephilus auricula. NCBI lineage: Eukaryota > Metazoa > Arthropoda > Insecta > Trichoptera > Limnephilidae > Limnephilus > Limnephilus auricula. Next base: position 38,224,753 of record OX638391.1, read on the forward strand.
GTATTGTAACAGTGTAAATAAAAATAACGTTATTTTTTAATAAAAACAAATGTTTTTAAGGAAGGAACCCCTACAAATTTAACAGAGGGTCTTCTTAAGGAGAGGAAGGAGTAAACATGGGTCTTGAATAGACCCAAGTTGTAGGAAGGAGGAAACCTAGAGGCCGGCAAATCGCTCCACAACCGAGCTGTTGAACTCAAGAACGAGTCGTAGAAGCGATCATGTAGATATTTTACCCATTCCTTTTTTACAGTACCAATAAATGATCTGGGTAAGCTAATTTTGTAGTATTTTTATTTTTAACTTATTAACTTAAAGAGTTAAATCTCAAATTATAATATTGATAAGATAATATTAGCGAAAGTCAATCAAAAATCCAAAACAGAAAAATCAGAAAAAGATACGGATACATCTCGGAATCGAACCCAGGACGAGTCCAAGATGTATCCATATCTTTTTCTGATTTTTCTGTTTCGGATTTTCGATTGACTTTCGCTAATATTATCTTCATTCATTAAAATATTATAATTTTGTAGTATTCACAAATAACAATTATGTACTACTAAAGAAAAAATTAGAATTGTACAAAACTAAACGTGTCACTAAACATTGAAAGAGCGATATTGTGATTAATTTTTGAGTTATTATGTCGAGTTCTTCCTCGTTGTGTTGAATGTGTACTTATGAATGTAGAAATGATACTGTGATGCAAGCATTAACTTCTTAGGGCTGGTATTTCATTCTAATATTTAATGTGCTTTTTGTATAATAGTTTTGGTATAAGTGTCAAGTACAGGTCACCAATTAAGCTTAGTCCCGTCATCCCTTTCCGAATATTGTCGAATAGTTTTGGTATAAGTGTCAAGTACCGGACACCAATTAAGCTTAGTCCCGTCATCCCTTTCCGAATATTGTCGAATAGTTTTGGTATAAGTGTCAAGTACCGGACACCAATTAAGCTTAGTCCTGTCATCCCTTTCCGAATATTGTCGAATAGTTTTGGTATAAGTGTCAAGTACAGGTCACCAATTAAGCTTAGTCCCGTCATCCCTTTCCGAATATTGTCGAATAGTTTTGGTATAAGTGTCAAGTACAGGTCACCAATTAAGCTTAGTCCCGTCATACCTTTCCGAATATTGTCGAATAGTTTTGGTATAAGTGTCAAGTACCGGACACCAATTAAGCTTAGTCCCGTCATCCCTTTCCGAATATTGTCGAATAGTTTTGGTATAAGTGTCAAGTACAGGTCACCAATTAAGCTTAGTCCCGTCATCCCTTTCCGAATATTGTCGAATAGTTTTGGTATAAGTGTCAAGTACCGGACACCAATTAAGCTTAGTCCCGTCATACCTTTCCGAATATTGTCGAATAGTTTTGGTATAAGTGTCAAGTACCGGACACCAATTAAACTTAGTCCCGTCATCCCTTTCCGAATATTGTCGAATAGTTTTGGTATAAGTGTCAAGTACCGGACACCAATTAAGCTTAGTCCCGTCATACCTTCCCGCACTCAAACACACTTTGAGAGCGGGAAGGGTAGTTCTACCTTTTACGCCGGTCCTACTTGAATGCCTGGAAAAGCATTGCTATCAAATACTTGTAAATGAATATCTTACACCAATCACTTTGTAAGGGTCCCAACTATAGGCATATATATATATAAAACATAAAAATAATATACATATTATTATACTTATAATATACACATGATGAACTTACTTGTAATGCTATCTCGGGTTAGAGTTAGCGTGCATGCCATAATCACACATGTTAAGGATACAATAGCGCTGTTGGGGGCCATGCGCGAAATAGAAACAAAAAATAAAAATCATGTAAACAAAAAAAAAGGTAAAAACTAAAACAGGTAACATGATAAAATATTATTTTTTCAAAGTACAAAATACATAAATTAGTTACAAACTAATGAATGAGAAGACTAAAAATGTAGTGAGATTTCATTGTTATAAAATCAAAAGATAATATGTATTATGTATCAGTAATAATTAATAATAAGTAGCTACAACAAACTAAACTTTAAAGTTAAATTCTAAGAGTATGGATATTAGAGAGACGGCATGTGAAGTGTGCCCGCGCGCTCTAAGTGTGCCTTTTCGAGAATTTTACCCAAACGGCTTACATTGGCTGCTGGTTTTTGGCCGTTTAATACGTAACGACATTTTTACGACAGCAGCCATTTTACATGGTGACAGCCAATGTCAGGCGTGTGGGTAGAATTCTCGAAAAGGCACACTTGGAGCGCACGGGCACACTTCACATGCCGTCTCTCTAATATCCATACTCTTAGGTTAAATTAGATATTTTATTTAAAATGCGTAACATGCTTTTTGCAACAAAATGATACAATTTATGCCTAAACATCAAAAATACTGCATTCAGTCTAAAAACTTAATTTCATTAAAAAAAATTATTTTTTTTCAAATTGAGTTAATGCTAATCATTAACTGGTCGCACTCCCGTAACCAAACTGCCGAAAGCCAAACAGATTATATTACCTAGGAAGTTTTGTATCTTTTTGAATCGATTTTAAAAAGTAAATAAAACAAGTTGTGTGCGAGATATCCACTCAATTTTTTATTTATTAGAAATTATATTTTATGGCAATAAGTGTGGAATATAACGTCGTAAAAATGTTCAAATAGCCACTTTGCTTGGCGGCGATGTGTACTGGCCACTGAGATTGTGTGATTTAACACCTTAGAAACTGCAAACAATTGACTCCCTCAAAGTGAACACAATAAAAGTCATCCAGCAAATTCATCCAGGTTTATGCGACAAATTCATTGAAAAATGAAAACATGCCACCAAGCAAAGCCGTGGCGAACATTTGAACGATGTTGTATTTCACACCATCCCGTAAATTATACTTTCAAATAAATAAAAATTGAGTGGATATTTCACGGACAACTTTTTTTATTTACATTTTAAAATCTAGCGTCCTTATTGTAAGATCCTATATAATTCGGCAAGACTACTTGCGGGAGTACGAAGTGTTAAAAAATATCTAAAATTATTTATATATGCGATTATAATGTGTTATAATTATGATGTGTAACCTGGGTGAGTCTCAAAACCTTGGCGGGCAGAATGTTGAGGACAGGAGCGTCGTTGATTGGCGTGACATTGACATGGAGAACAAACGTGTTGCGACCCTGCAGGTAGCTGGGCAGCGTGAAGCGGGCATCGGGGATCAACTCCATGTCCAGCACCAGGCGGTCTTGGTGGTTCTCCGATCCGTCATGCACGTAGCGAACCTAAGGAGTTCATGTGAATATTGTTAGATAATTTGTAATTTATTTGGTAAGAGCGCCTCAAATTTAGGCGGTAAAGATTGAATGTACTATTTGACAGCAGTTTGATTTTTAATGAACTGTTAAAATTCATACTTATTCAGAATGGTAATAACAGGTGTCTCGTGAAAAATTTGCTACTGGACTGATGTTTGATATATTTGGGGAGAGGGTGTAGATACCGCCGCCAAGGAACCATTTAATGGTTAAACAACATCCCTGCCATAGGTCACCCCCAAGTGGTTCGCTACATCTGGTTACTAATCAGGGGTGCCCAAGTTCATGGGTGAGATTTATCTAGGTTTTGACGGCGAATGCTTTTGCTCACCTACTGCATGGCGGGCCGGTTCGAGAGAGACTGGTTGAGAGAGACTAATACTCTCCACCCATTACCTTGCACCGCAGAGGGATGGATTCATACATCCCTCACTCATACACACATTGACCCTCAGATTCCTACCCTCCCCTCATATACTTTTCTTTCACAGAACTTCATCTCCTTCCTTTCCCCAAAATTACCCCCCGCACAGCTTCCCCAAAGATGACATAGGCCCTGAGGGATTTTATTTCCTCAGGGCTTCCTGTGTAGACAATATTAAAAAAAAATTGTCTCAAAAATGTAATTTAAGTTAATTATCTTAGTTCCATTCACTTAACATAGATCAGAGCTCCGCAACCTTTTCTCACCTACGGCACACAAAAGTTCTTCCTAAAATTCCGCAGCACACCGACGAATCATTTCCACATAAAAATTTATCCACATAAGGGGTATAAAACTAAATATGAATTACACGAAGAACGATAACCATACACAATTCAGCAACACAACTAATAGTAATTGTCGTTAATGGTAAAAACTTTTTTTATTTAAATTTACTGTTGTTAAAATAGAAACAGCTCTGCACACGGCAGTAACAAATGATAACTACTGCCGTAAGAAGAGTGAATGCCAATTATTTAGTTATAATATTTATCTATACTGTATTTTAAGGAAAGGCCACTTTTATAACTAAAAAAAAAAGAATTCAATATGTATTTACCTGTATCCGAGTCACGGCACACCGGTTGCGGAGCACTGACGTAGATCAATCCAATCAATAAAAAAACATCACACAAACCTTGTCTCTGGTCAGATCGAGCAGCGTAAACACCTGCCTCTTCCCCTCCCCCTCCACCAGCGAGGCCTGTGAGCCGGGCGCCCTCTGAAGGTCGATGGCGATGCGTCCGTGCTGGGGCGGCTGCACAATGTGGAGCAACACGCCCGAGGGACGCACGCCATACTTGTGGTGGTCGAGCACCACGTCAATGTTCTGCGCCATCACTAGCGCCACTCCCCCCTCCTGCACCACCAGCGGGTAGAGCGAGATCAGCTCCAGTTGGTTTTGGAGCTTGGAAAACACCTGGAAATTAAATATGTCTTGTTAGCAAGTGTTACATCAAAGTCAAAGATAATTTCTTTTTTAAATTCAAGTGGTTGGGAAGAAGAGGTATTTCATCAAACATTTTAAAAAGAAATTGGCTAGGTGGAGGAGTTTTGTAAAATGATCCAACTGAGATAAAAGCATTCAAAGTGTTGCATTTTCAAATAAAAGTTAAAAAGAACTCATGGGTATGTGTTTATTTTGTTTATTAAGACATACACAGAACATTATGATACAATTAGGTAGATTAAATTAAATTATTATGTGGTTATAGTACCCATTACATAAATCCATAGAATATTACTAGGTAGTTTTGCTTGAGATGTTCTTAAAAAACGGTTCTTAAAACTTAACTAATGGATGTATGAAATTAAAAAAATAGTAATAGTCCAGTCAAAATAGACGAAAAAAAGTGCTGAGTTTGCATTAATTCCGAACAAGCTGAATTTTTGTACAGGTCTTGAATACGGCATTACAAATGTTATGTCAAAAGTCCCCATCGAACTAGCATTTGCGTTGTTTTTTATCTGAGGTCAAAGGTCATAAATTTTTGTTTCTCCGTATATCTCAGAAAAGGTGAGAGCTACCGAAAAATATACGATTTTGAGTGAGTCAACGTCTATCCCTAATTTCATTAGTTAGTTGGCCTTGAGTAACATTTGCCTGCGACTGACGGGATATACCTATATTTTTCGGATTTTCCATAGAAACCGTTGTACACCTGCATTTTTCGAATTTTCCAAAGAAACCGGCGTTAACCGGGTTAGAAACCCTAGTAAATCCAGTCAGTTTTTAACAGTTTTCGTAACGAATAGAAGTGTTTGTAGATGATATTTTCATTTTAAACTGTGCCGTTACAAAATTTTATAAAAATGTCAGAAGTTTGCTTCATTTGCAGTGAATCTTTGACTGAAGGTGAAATTGTGGTTGTTGATCGTGGGATAAAAACTTTAATCGATTCAAGTAATAAAAGGAGTGACGGATTTGATGAATTTTTAAAAGACAAACAATCTGTAACTATCCATAAGCAATGTCGTAAAGTGTACACCCGGAAGAGCAGCATTGCTGCAGCTAAAAGACAACGCGAGACGGAAACAAATCCTCCTCGGACTAGAGCGCGAGGTGATGAGATACTACCCCAGAGGTGGTGCGGAAATGTGTGCATACCTACGGTCTTAAATCATGATAATTCAAGAATGGTGCTTCGTAGGAAAAAAAATACTAATACCTTTTTTGTAGAAAATTTAACGATCTACAAACTCTTCTGAAAAAATTTTTCGGTAGCTCTCACTGTTTCAGAGATATACGGAAAAAACAAAAATTTGTGACCTTTGACCTTGGATAAAAAACAACGCCATGCTAGATCGATGGGGACTTTTGAAATAGCATTTGTAATGACGTATTCAAGACCTGTACAAAAATTCAGCTTGATCGGAATTAATGTAAACTGGAATGTCTATTTTGACTGGACTATAATAAAAAGGTAGAAAGTGTGTGGAGAGATAAAGAGAAATTTTGAAATCAAGATATGCTTAGGAATTTTGCGAAGTGTGCCTGGAATGCCTCATTGGAACATTTAAACCAATGACGGATGGCAATTCGGGACTATGTATTTAATTATTAAGCAGATTATGTAAAAACAACAGATCTGCAATCCCAGTGTAAAATACTTTATGGATTAATCTTGCACTTCTGCTTTATGAAACACATTGCTAAAAATCCCGTTGCAATTGATTCTAACTCCAATTAGGATTTACAGACCACAGGAGATCTATTTTCTACATCAAATATCCTACAAACCTGATGCAAACTTGGACTCTATACTCTGAAAATTTGTTTGGACGGCAAAATGCATTATGCAGAATTAATGAAGGTGTTTAGTGTTGAAATAACTTTAGGACAGTAATCCAATTTACCCGTGTTCCTTTCCAAATATTCCTTCCTTCTGATTCCCCTCCTTTCACATCAAGGTCCTTACCCAAGAAGCAAAAGAAGATGAATAAAAAAACTCTTGAAAAAGAACATATTTGCACCTCATTGTTTTGAATAAAAACATTTTGTTATATTTGAAAATTTATGTCGGGCTTGTACAAGCATTTCGCAAATCTCGCAAATAACAGTCATAAATATATTATGATATTCGTCTTAGTGATAACCATCGGATCAATTAAAAAAATGGAAAGTGACCGTGAATGAAGAGCTGGGAGCTGCCACCTCATCATCAAGGTAGGGGCCATTCCTGTGTTTTTCCTTCCCTCGTCGAAATAAAAACACAATCTTATGGACATTCGTAATTCGCTTCACATTTAGTTTTACAGTCCATACGGTGTCATTGGACACTTAACAGAAGGGATCAGAAATTACAAGAGCATTGTATTGGACAGATTGGAGTTGCATCAGACAAATCGAAAAGTTCTGCGATGACATCATAAAGCAACTTCCGCTCCAGTTATCACCGTTCAATAATTTTGACCAATACACACCGATTGTTTGTTAAAAAAGTTCTTGTTGAATTTAGTTTAATGATCAGAATTTATAAAAGAAGATCCAAAACTCACCTTATACTTTTCGGCATAATCAGGGTTAATACACAGCGCCGCTTCGCACTTGCACGTGAAGTGGTCGACGCCGTGCTGCTGGCACGTGGCATGCGGGATACAGGGCGGGTTGGCCGGCGTGTCGTGGCAGGGGTACGACCACACGCAGTTGGGGAGAACACCCCGAGTCACCACGGCGGACGGCAGTCCGTACAGTTTGTCGTCCACCTCTATGCTACGGATGCAGCCCTGGAATAAGTGATTTAGGTTAAGTCGGTTCTGTCTGACTGTAGTTTAGTTAGTATTCCCCTTGAACCCTCCCTGAATCCCATCCCACACCACTTGAAAGAAGATGTTGGTATAGCGATATCCTCATGATAGTGAGATAGCCTTTGGTTGACCTTACACCGCATCGAAATGCCGGTTTGACTTTCAAAAAAGTTTTAGTACTTAAATTATTAACAGAAATACAAAAATATTCTAATCCAATAAAAAAAAACACATCAGAGTCTTATTTTTATTTTACATTATTAACTTTCAAGATTTTGCAGACTAGTCAGTAAAAAAGGTTAAATAGTGTTAAATAATTAAACAGTGTATTTTACAAACTAAAATTTGGTTTAATTTAGATTAAAATGTTACTATGTATATATTGTATATCAACAACAACCTTTAAAATTGGGTTTTGCTTGAAATATGTTACGTGTTTCCTCCCACTATTTAAAAAATTATAGATTTGACCTGCCTAGAATATTAGAAACATAAATACATATTGTGATTTTCTTTATTTATTATGTCCACATTCACAAAAAAGCAGAAAGATGATCATATATTATGGACAATTCAGAATGCATACCATTATACTGGAATCAGCAGCTTTGATGCCCTTTATGAAGGCCCTCTGCCTTTTCTCCGGTTCGATGCCACCGAGGTAAAAAGAGTCAGAGAGGTCCAGATAGCGAGCCCCAGTGTTCTCAACACGGGTGCTCATGGCCACTCCATCCACAGACAACTAGAAACAAATAAATATTTTATTAATCTATCACAAACGGAAAATCTATTCACTAATAAAGGAATAGATCCTGAAAGCAAAAATTATGAAAGGAGATTTCAACACTTTATTTCACACCATCACAACTTAACGAAAGCTTTGTAGTCATAAAATTGACATAGTATTTATTAGGTTTGTAGAAAAAAGTAACAGCGAAAGAAAATATTCATGTAAGTGGAACAGATAAGTGAGTGAAAGATTGGCGGCTCCGGCACTGAAAACATATTATGTTGTATTAAAAGATTGCTTTTGAAAAGGCCAGAATTGAAATGGTTAAAGACTGAACTTTGAAATAGTTTAATTATATCTCAACAGCATATAAAGCACAGAATCTTGAGTAATCGAGCAAAATTTTGTAGATTTTTTTCCATGCAAATTAGGCTATTTTTAACCATTTTTCAATGCTGACCGATTCAATGCAATCTATCCCATCTTGCGGCACATTTGACACAGTGTAAGTTTTTTAGTAAAACTTTTTGGATAAATTACGCAACAATTATATTACGCATCAGCTTTGTAGATAAGGTTAAGTTAAAATTTTCAAGAGACTGCACTAGATGTACTGTAAGAGCAAAGCACTTTAGAACAGGCTCAGTGAAAACTTCTTTGTAAAGTCAGCGGTCCAATCATGTCAGTCCAGTTTTCATATTTTCACCGGTATGATGATATGTAGACACAACAAAAATTCCAGTGTACCTCAATCAGGGAAGGGTTGAAGAGCAGGTGAAGCTTGTGCCACTGGCCGTCGTTGACTCGCACCGTGTGCTTGATCTGACCGCGCGCCATCTTTACGCGTATCATTCCCTCAAGCACCTCTACGGACAGGTAGTCTTTGCTCACACCCCCGTTGTACAGCACTATGCAGTCCGGTGATATCGTCTTCAGCTCTATTTGCCATCTGCAAAACAAAAATATTTGAGTTTGTGCAATCAGTACCTTAATTTCACACAAGTATGATCCTCTGCCACAACTACAGCTCAAACACCAGGTACGGAATGAAAATACTGACATCTAGTGAATAATTTACACACTAAATGACAGAAGATGGATTTCATGATATTTTTATGGTTTGGAAACACCCGTTGTCCTCCATACTTGTTTACTTGTCAATGTGGACGACTTTTTGCACCAACTCCAATAGGATATCAGAACACTTTCAAGCATGTAAACTCGGCTACCCGGAAATCGGCAATTGCCTAGCATTTGATTGAAACCAGCTATTACTTTGGATTTGGTCCTAAAGTATTGGAAAGGCCAAAAACGCTTAGAGCACGCCTAATTACGGAGGCAATTCAAAATCACAAAAATTCGATTAATATGAATAAAAACGTCGGGGCTAAGCTTAATAGTTCTTGCTATCTGATAATTGACTGCTGCAACAAAACTAAATGCAGAAATCCATTTTAAATTATATCGTAATACTATATAATAATAGTAGAGGATTGGAGCAGGCAACACGTCATCGCATCTACATATCGGCCCCTTAGAGTCGAAGAAACGTATCTCAATTTTTATTGATTTTGAGTTATGGATGTTACTAGCTACAAATTAACACATTAGGTTAAGTGACAAAGAAACGTATCCATAGGTTCAACGGATAAACATATACACTGATACGTATCTGTCGAAAATCACAGATACGGATCTCATAATTACAGATAATGATCTCATCATCACAGATACACCGATCTGTAGAAAAATGAGATACGTTTTTTTGATCCTAAGGGGCCGATGTATAAGCACACACTTCAAAACAATCTTCGATTACACATCTGCCGTGATGGACACTATAATGAAACGATGGCGAAAGAAGGATGTAGTGCAACTCGGCATAATTTACAAACATAAATCACAATAATACTTTAGACTTTAGGTCATGAAAATCTCAAATTACAAGAAAACAATGTATTTATAAAAAAATCTCTGAGAAATAAAAAAAATTCATGCCTTCCTCCTGCACGAGAATTGATTTTGGGCAGAATAAGATAGGAGCCCTCTTCAATGAAACTGATGGCTGCCGTGTAGTCTGCATCAAACTCTGGGGCACAGTTCCAAGTAACTCCCTCCACCCTCACGGCTCCGGTTCTACTGCGGGCCTTCTCAATGATCTTCACCCCGTTGTATTGCACCTACAGACAAACATTTCACAAATTAATTTAAGTTTTAAGTTAAGAAGTAATATAATAATATAACTGTAAATAATAATATAACTGTAAATTAAATAACTTCAAGTAGTTGTCAGGTAATCAAGCAGTGGAGAGAGTACAATAATGCAAAGCCGGAAGAAGTATAGAGCAAAGAAAAGATTTCTTAAAAGCCACTTTGATGGAGTGAATGTGAAATAAGGAATAGAGAAATAAATCTAATGTGAAAGTGTGAGAGAAGTTGTAGCAAGCCATGTTAAAATGGAATTAGATCTTGCAAGCTCCCAAAGAGTTAAATAAAGTTTGATTATGCCAGGACATTGATGCATTGTGTGCTATTTTGCTATACAGTGAAACCCTCTTAAGAAGTTCTCTCTTAAGAAGTTTGGTTTTTTCGGTCCCTTGAAGACTGAATGGCCCAATTTTTCCATTGGAATGTCCATTGAAAAACTTCTTAAGAGGGTTTCACTGTAGTTATTTTAAAAGACCAAATAATGTAAATAAAGTGTGATTGTTTGCCAGGACACTGATATCTGGTAAGCAACAACCAATTAGTTGTTTTATGTATGAACATAAACAAAACTTACATCTTCCATGCAGCCCCTGAGGTTTTCCATGTGCCCAAGAAACAGTTCAGAAAAGTCTCCTTGTCCACCAAGAAATATTCCATAGTGAATGTTCAGCTCAAAGAAATGACCAGGCAAACGTTTCTTCACAACAGCTTCATCAATCTGAAAGTAGAAGAACAGGAAAATATTGAAACAATGGTCCTTTTCCAGGCGGTCCTCTTGTCATGAATACTTATTTATTATAATATTATAATCATTCTTTATATTAAGGATTCAATTTTGAGAAAAATGACTTAACCTCTCGACTGCCGTTCGCCCACCGGTGGCCGCGGGTCGAAATTTAAAAAAAAAATTTTTTTGAAGCGATTTTGTTCCTTATGTATAAAGAAGTTGTATGAAGAACAAGGTCAGAATCGCTTGCGCCGTTCTCGGTCTTGACATAGCAAAAATCCGCATAGCGCCAACCCATCTGAATAATTTATAATAAATATCTATAGTCAACTTGGCGTCACTTTTACAAACGGTTTTCAACTGTCATTTCATTTTCAAACAAGTATTTATGTCATTACTTCTTCGAAAACACCTTTGAATTGGTTATTTTCATGTAGGGTGTCTATTCAGGTTTGTAGAGAAATAAAAAAAAATTATCATTTTCGTATGAATATATTTTATTTACATTTTTTGTCGAATGGGAAATATTTTCACATTTTTTTGTTAAAAATAGCTATTTTGGGAAAACTTGTAACGATATTATCATGAAATATATATGAATAATAAGGTACATTATCTGGCAAACAGAAAACAATCACAAAAAAAAACAATTCCTTTGTTTTTATACGATATTTGAGCAAAAGCCGGGAAGATAATTTCGCGCGATTTTTTCCAAAAACACCTGGCATTCAAGAGGTTAAAAAATGAGAATTATGAAGGAATTATAAAGGACGAATGGTTACTAAATTCATCTAATCAAGTCATCTAATTAATTAATTTAATTCACTTCAAACGTTGATAGAAATAATTCATTATTTCACCTTTAAATCTTTATCTTTTGGAAACACGTCCACCCCTATCATTACTTGAAATTGACAGCATTATTATAATACCATGACAAAAACTTTAAATTGTCTCAAATGGCGTTGAAATCTTATGAGAATTGACAGTTCACCTAATCTAATAGGAAGGTCTTTTCAAACGGCACATAGCGGCAAAAATCGTGCAAAAACAACCAAATACGTCACAAATTTATTATAGATTTTGAGAACAAGTTCAATAGAGGCAAGTTCACAAAATGCGTATTGTATATAAGTATTCTTTTAAGGACTTTGAAGCTGTGATAGTTTACCTTGATGGAGAGGTTGGATTCTCTTCTGACTACGTTCAAGTGGTGCCACTTGGTGTCATTGAGATACAGGCCTCGAGGTGAAGAGATCTCAGATTCACCAGCACCCAGATTGATATGTAGTTTCAGACGGCCACCTTCAAGACGAATCTAAAGAAAAGAATGGAGTTAATGATTCAACACGTTCGCCCTGGGGGGATTTTTCACAAAAACCTAGCAAATTATCCAATTACATATTATTCAATTACAAATTATCCAATTACACATTATTCAATTACAAATTATCAAATTACACATTATTCAATTACAAATTATTCAATTACACATTATTCAATTACAAATTATCCAATTACACATTCTTGTTAATTCTGAGATGCAAAATTGAATGGGTTACAATATGTATATCCTTTGCATAAATATTGAAGACAGAAGTTTGAAATGATTTATTAAATTCATTATTCAATTTGGGAGGTGGGTATAGGAATCGCTGCTCTGGGAACCATTTATTGAATAACCAACACCTCTGCAATAGGTCACCCCAAGTGATTCGCTACGCTTGGTGACTCAGCAGGGGTTTGACGCCTTTGATTGCTGCTCATCTCTCACACCTTTCCCCTCTAAAGATCATCAACACAGCATCCCAAAAGATGACATAAGTCCTGAAATTATTTTTTTCCTCGGAACCTCTTGTGTGGAGCTAATGTAAAAAAAAAAAAAAATGTGCTTTAGACCACACGACTGAAGTAAAACTTCTAGAGAGAAAGAAAATGTGCGCGAGCACTGCTCTCTCTTGCTCCTAAAGTTTTTATATTTAATTATTTAAATTGATATTTAAGTATTTAAATTGTCCAAGAACAAAATGAAATTAAGAATAACCATGCACTGGCTATGAGAGGAAGAGAGAAAGAAAATGTGCACGCGCACTGCTCTCTCTTACTCTTGCAGAGTGATACAGCCCATTCGCCTCACCCGACTACACTTTTCGTAACGCTCTTGTCACGCATTAGCCAGCTTCCCTCCAAGTCAAGCGTGCGTAAAGAAGTTTTAAAAAGTGGCACAAATGTTGTCATCTGATGTTCTTTCGGTACAATTTTTGTTGCAAATTAAAAAAATAGATTTTTTTTTTTTTTAATGGCGGATTGATGAGTGGTTCCCGCGAGCACTTAGGCCATAGGTCCATTGTGCTATCTCTCATTTTACCTCAATCCTTTATCAACAACCCAGTCCCTTTAATAAAGTTCACCAGGGTTGTCATTGGATATGTGGCTATGTCTTCTGGTTCTTCAGTATATTCCACAGGTATATGAGCCTAGTTCCCACCAGGGCAGGACATTGGCACCATAGGTGAATTGGAGTCTCTTCCTCCTCTTCACATTTCCTGCGTCTATTGCTTTTCCACTCCCAATCAATATTTGCACGTATCTCCTGAGATGGCAGTGTCCTGTTAGCAGTCCTACCAGTTCCCTCAGCGAGTTTCTGTCCATATCGAGTAGTTTCCTGGTTCGTCTAGATATATAATTAAGTAATCTTGGAAACCAGAAGATACTTTGAAGATAATTATGAGATATGAATTAACCTGAGTTGACTGAAAAAAAAAACAAATTCCTTTCATTAACTCCCCCTTTTGGATGGCAAAACAACAATTTTCTGTTTTAAAATTTCTAAAACACTAATTTATTTGTCATCTCGCGTCTTGCAGAACTATTTCATGTTTCCCATCGAGGTTTTATGTTAACAAAATAATTTTAACAATGTAAATCTTACAAAATGATTGGACTACTAATTTATTCAAATCAATTTTAAACATTCCAATTAGAAATTCTTTTCAACCAATTTGGAACATTTCAATATTTTCAAATTGATAACTAATCCATCAGAATAAATTTGAATACTTATTTTAGTATTATTCAAAACATTTAGGACCAGTTGTTTCAGAAAATTTCACGTTTGAATTTCCCTCAAATCGACATTCACCGAAAAATTGGGTTGGGAAATTCAAATGTGAAATTTTCCGAAACAACTGGTCCTTAGTAATTTAAATAAATGTTTTGAAGCAAGAAATATTCATTTAGAAACGGATAACACAATTATGGCCATCGCTTGTTTGCAGTAAAAATTTAGGTATTTTTCGTCACCTCAAGAGCGATTGCATTTATATCCATTTTACAGATATTTGAGAAATATTACCATGCAGTAGTCTATCTTCCCGGCAGCCAGAAAAAGGAGAGCATCAGAGAGATGTGTGCGGAACTTGAAGCTCAAATCGGTTAAGCCCTTGGCTTCTTGAAGAGGGTAGGTGATGTAGCTCGCCCCGTAGAATGATGCTGAAATAACAGAATTTTGAAATATTAAACTCAGAAAACCAACTAAGTATTTGTTGAGATGGTGTGACTCTAGGCAATGATTGTTAGAAACATTCATAGATTCCATGATTGAGTCAAATTTGTTTCTTCATACATCTTACGATCTGTAGTCTCTCTAATGTCTATGTATGAAGAATGAGTTAACGATGAATGTAATCAAACCTAAAGTCATGGTATTTGAAAGACAAAGAGTACGAAAACGGTGTGCAGTATAGTTATGAATGATGAATACTTGGAGCAGGTGGATGAGTCGGTGTATTTGGATAGTATGTTTTCGAGAGATAGAAAGGCTGATAGGGATATTGCAAGAAAAGTAAATTGCAAGAAACTTCATTAATATAATACTGAATGCAGTTGGCCCTAACAAAAAATTGTCCAAAGAAGCAAAGCTAGCAGTCCATAATTGAGTTTTAGTACCTACCCTGAACTGCCAGAGGTAGTATGAATGTAGACTAAATGCTGTAGAAATGTGAGATTCGCAATAAATGCTGGACTGATTTAAGAGCAACTGAAAAAAAAACAGTTTTCAACTAAATTCGCTTTCCTGTGTATGTAAATATGATGGTCCGCACACTACACAACTTCTCAAAGACTCGAAATTTGCCATGCTAAGTGCTACGACGACAGCTGATTGTTCTTCGTCTATGGTTAAACAAGTTGAAATAATTACTGAAATTGTAAAATTGAATGGCGCTGTCATAGAAGTTTGGTTGGAAAACATAGCAACCAGCTAGTTTTAGTTTGGTTTCAGTTTCTCGGGTGGGCTGAGCGCCTAATGAGTATTGAGTAGGATTAATAAAGAGACTGCAAGAGCTGCAAGATAGTAAGGGATAAGGATGTTTAACTTCAATACAGGCTTGTCCTAGTGAGGTTGAAAATTGTATTATAAACCGTAATACATAAAATGTGAAGAAACAATAAATAAATAAATATTTATGATGTGAATGTTGGTGGCAGAAGAAATCAGAATAACAAAAGGATAAAATATTTGAGACCTTGTACATGAATGTGAATGAAAGAAGGAGTTAGTGCCAAGACCAAGTTGTTTGATAGTCCATCCTGTGTCTACGAGAGACTACATGTTGGTTAATTATTTTAATGAACTCTGGGAGGAGAAGATCTATTAACTAATATTGCTCATGATAAGAGAACCTAATAGAGGTCCTAAGTTAAGTTGTTAACTAAAACACTCTTCTGTTATTCTGACTCTTGTGTTCATTTCATTGTGCCATTTCTTTCCGGAGCAACCGAAACTAATTCTTCCATCCACTTGAGCTTCACACGGGAGGCCCTGAGGAAAATAATTTACCTCAGTGCCTATGTCATCTTTGAAGATGCTCCAAACACTCCTTTCTACACCCATCCCTTCTAACTAGATGATGTCTATGTTACACTGTATGTGTCATATTCAAAACCTTTAGATTGTTATATTCATGCAATATTACCATATCTTAGGATCAACTAACAGTTTTTATAAGAGAAGGAAAATATAGCATGATCAAGTGAATCAAATACTTGAGCCTGGTCAATATATCGTCAAGAAGAAGTGCCAAAAAAATGTGTGGTGTGGTTTACCTTCCTGTCTGCCTACATATTACTTTTTTTATTGTATTTTCTGTGAAACGGTTAAGTTATAAGTTGTAATTTGGAAGAGTTACACTCATTAAAGAAGTCCTCGGAATCTTTGGGTAACCTGGAATTGTCATAAGAAAACTAGCTGGAATTAGCTGGGATTGCGATGCAAACATCCCACCAACGCTCGATAGCCCTTGTCTACTTGGTAGCTGAATATTATACTCTGGTAAACGGTAGAAATGCACTAAAACTGTGATGCACGCTGTGAGTGGAACACTTCCTTCCACCCTACTAAAATGACTAACTGTCCTCTCTATTATTGCACCGCCCACTATAAGACGAGAGCCAACAACACTCAGGGAATACAAAAAAGCCATGAATAGCAACATTCCACTTCAGGATGATCTTGCAAACGTCTCGGTAAGCCGCTTCTTGTCCAGAAGGTCCTATAGGACTGAAGGCGAAACTCTGCTTCTATCATTAAGGGTTATGGCAAATTCATTGGCAGTTTTCGGATGTGAAAATAAAACATAATTTAGTGGACCCAACTATTAAACTGCGAGGATATCTACTCTCTCCCCCGGAAGTTGTGAACTTCACTAAACCGCATCTGGTGCAGTCACAGCCATTGTGTTTAAATGGGATCTAAAGGAGTCTGAATTGTGTGAATATGGACATATTCAAACAACAGAACACATCGTAGAAGAATGCCCCCTTCATCAGTTTCCTTAGGCACATCTGTGCTAAAACAAGAGACTGGCTAAACAAACTAAGCATCCCACTTTGAACTCTACCAAATATGCCAAAGCATATGAAGAATAATAATAAGAAGAAACAACAAAAAGCTATACACAAGACACCCTCAACATGGTAAATTCTTATATGATTTCTGACAGAAAAAAGACAAACAAGCCAAATGCTACTGATCTTAAACACAATATTTCCTTTAGGAGTTTACATCATTTGCACAGTTGAGACATCATAAGGAGAAATTATTACAGAGCTTTTAATAGTACCATAAAGCATAATTCAAAAGCAGTGTATAGAAGTGAAATCTTTAAATACTTTATCAGGAATTGTAAACTTTGCAAGGCAATCTACCTCTGTGAGTACCTCATTCAACCTATTTATAGCACTCGGTTCCAAAGAGTAAAAATAAGACCTTTAAGTGAGAACTCGCATATATCAAGGAAAGGTGGATATAAATAAACTAAATATGACAAGTTAGTTCCTTCATAGGTAAGTATATCATACAAATATTATTATGTGGCAATGTTTGTATTGATGACTTTAAGAAAAAGAAAAAATGCGCAATTTACAAATGAACAAAGGATTTGAAAATGCTCGTTTTCCTATAACAAATTTGAATAATAATATGTAATCCATTATTGCTACTAATAAGGTACATAATATTTTTTCTAAAATTGCGGAATTAATGTGAATATCGAAAAAAATTGTTTAAGCTGACCACAAGTGATATAATATGATGTTATGAAAAGAAACATAAATAAAAACAATAAACGCAGTTTTTTTTAACGTGAATTAAAAATGTATATACCCTATTCAGATTTCATATTTTCCAGTAGTGTTGAAAATATAAGCCTAATACAACAACATATTAACGTTAAAAACAATACTATAATAAAAATTGTTATTATTTGTGATGATTGATTTTTTTTTTTTGACATTAAGTGCCCAATAACTACACCCACTTTTTACTTCAAAATCAAACAATGCAACACCGGCCTAAGGCAAACTCGTTCCCTGTAAGAATGCATTATTATTAAAGTGTAAATAAAATCAATCTTACCTCGATCCGCCGCAGTGCATAAATTGTTCAGCAAAATGCACGACAAAGCCACGAACAGTTTCACCGCCACACCGAGGAACCTTGACTGCCCCATGCTTATAGAACATTTACAAACGCATTACAAAACTGTCCCGCGGTCCAATCACATAATAGACTCCGCTAAAAAAGTCTAATCGAGACACAAAGGCGGAATATGTAATAAATCATATCGGGGCAATTTACACATATTGAACAGGCGTGGTGTACCAAAATGGCATTCGACTTGGTCACGGGGAAACTACGAAATAACTGACCGAAACGTCGCGATAACACTCGTACTCGATTTACCGTATTATTGATTGCCGAATCCGTCAAACTAACCGCCCAACTGAGATATTAATCGCAATTTTCTTTTAACATTTGACGTCGCGTCTGACATACGCCCGCACCCATATACACAGAAAATAATCCGTAAATAATCCACACAAAAAAACCAAAGCAGTGCTGCCAGTGAGCAAACGTCAGATGTGGAGAAACTGGGGTTGTTTGTTACAATACCCACTGCTGGTGATTTATTAACCTTACCATAACTTCACAGTAAATAGGCTTTGATTATATAATCAAAGTAAATAGGATTGATGTAAATGTTCAAAAACTTCACATTGAGCATGAAAAATGTACCAAAAATAATCAGTATAAATTATTATAATTTCTCAATGTTATCGGAACCAAAAAAAGAAAGAAATTTACCTTATTGTATTGTTGTTATTTTGAAATAGAGAGTTATAAAAAAATCTCTTTATCAGATTTTTCCAAACATTTCCAATAAATTGAAGGTTGCTCCATAAGTCGGATACAAATTCATTGGTTTCTTGCATCCAGTATGGACTTTTTGTTGCGATTTTTATACTATAATACCATAAATACGTGGACCGGTGGTTATATAATTGGGATATTTCACCATCCTCCCGATAGGCTGTCAAAATAACTATCGATTACAATAAAAAAATGCTTGCAATAGGTAGAAAATTTTGTGTTAAATTTGTGAATCGCCCAGGAATAAAGACTGTTTATCGATTTCTTGGAGTAATAAACCCTAAATCAAAATATTGCCTGCTTCATTATGTAGACTGCAATTTTATCAATTTAGAGCACTTGTCTCAAATGAGGGACGTTTTAGAATATATATTCTGGTACCAAAATGAAATTTTAGCTTACATTTTAGAAAAATAAAACGTTTTAGAATACCTTCTTGTACAAAAATCAAATTTAAAAAATTGAAGCAGTGTCAGTCAGTTCTAGCAATAACCCTCAGAAAAAAAAATATTTAAGGAAAAATGTACCCCCCCCGCGACCCCTTCACTTCCGCGTTCTCTATCTAACCCTCCTACTCCTCATCTTAATCCCTTCCTCTCCATCATTCCCCGTCCTGTGAACCCTATCCCCTCCGCCTCCCGCGTTCCCCTCCCCATCCAGCATTCCTCGCCTTACCCTCTCCCGGGCCGCGAGCCCCCTCCTTCTTTCTCCTCCCTTCTTTCATTCCCTTCCCCTCCCGCCTTTCCTTCCAGCCACTAAACTATATGAAATGCACACAATTCAGGGCTCACAAGTACCTAAGTAGAATATGAAGTCAGCATATTTTACATTTGACCATTTATAAATCACTCACATCTGACCAAAGATATCTGAGCCGACAGAGCGGTGTCACGTGTCAAGCTGCAAGTACATCTAGATGACACATTTCACATTGACAGATTCACATTTTCAACGTAATCAATATTTTTGAAAATTTTAAAAAGTAAAAGCCGGTATGTAGTTTTCGTTTAATCTCTTTATTCTCAATTTTCATTTTCCAACATTGTGATATTATAATATAAAACATAAAATATGTATTCTTACAAAATAAACTTAAATAAGTACATTGATAAATATTATCTATATTCCTATCCTCTTTTTATTACCAGTTTTGCCTTAAATTTTTTTTTACAAATTTCACAATTTATCAGAGCATGAAGTGAATGGTTGAAACAATTAAAAAAACATATTTATTAGAATCACTCTCGTTATAAAATTTTCTGAAGGATATACCTTCTACCCATCAATGTAATATATAATTAAAGATGAAGTACTAATAAATATTAATTAATCTAAACGAGTTTATAAAAAAGATAAAGACACAGAAAAATAAACAGTTCTTTGAACGTTTTGATCATTCAAAAACGTAGCTGCAAAAAATAAGGAAAAAAATAATAGAAGATAATTGACAAAAGTGACGTAAAAGTAAGAGATCTCAAATGCCGAGTTGGTTAAGGCGCTTGTCTCGGTAAGACGAGATATCCTGGATTCGAGTCCGAGTTGCAACAGTTACCTCTTTATTTTTCAGTTTCAGGTTCTTTTTCATAGTTTTGTTTAGATTTATTAATATTATCTTGTTTTTCAATGATTTATTGTATTTTCATTAGTTTTAATCAATTGGTACGGACAAAGGTGTTTATAAAATCGAGTATAAAAGCTTTTTGCTCAGCGAAGTCAAAAGGCGAAATTTGAAAAAATAAACATGTGGCAGTTCCCAGTCTCTTACAACTCTACACAATTATCTTAAACTATGTGGGTAAATTGCTCTCAAATGAAAAGAAAGTACTTTTTGTAAATATTCATATATTATGATTATGGATAACTTATGTTTAAAACATATACACTGTACACGTATTTCAATTTATAGAGTAAGTACTAACCCACATGTGGCTATTTAAAATAGAAAATGGTACCGGACAACTCCACAATGTGCCACATCATCACTCTTTTGAGTAGTCAATAAAAGTGATGAAAAAATAAAAAAACAACCAACTTGGTTAAAAAGCTTACAATAGGTTAAGTTATGAGCGATTGTTTTTTTGTTCATCACTTTTAATGACTTTTAAAAGGGGTGTTGAAATGCCACTATGTTGAGTTGTCATGAAACTGTAGAAAAAATAATGTGTATTATTACACATTATTTTCTCTATTGACTATTTAGGTCCAGGGCCAGACCTATAACATTTTTCGCCCAGTGCGCAAAGAATAGGTTAATTTAAATGAAAACGAAAAAGCACAAAATGTAAATATTTTGACGATAATGTTATTAAACAGGTTGTTACGAAATGAATTAGGTACAATTACCATCTTTATGATATTATTTGTGTTGGCTTGTTGGTTCTGCGGTTTATTTGTATTATTCATCAGATCTCGTATAAGGAGGGTTTTATGGGATTCTAACCCCCCCTCCCCCTCCCCCCTAATCGGTGTCAGTGTTGCGTATTTTATCAATATTATGTAAATAATAAGTTGTGGTAAGTAGAGGTCCCATAAAATCTTCTAATAAACTTTCCAACCCTTACCCCCTTTATTCCCTTGCCTCCCTCCAGGATCGAACCCCCTTGATAATGTTATAGCTACACCCTAGCTTACACCTGTTAAAGACTTTAAAGATTTTTATTTTTATTTTCTGATAATAATTTGCAATTAAAAACATTTTTTCAATCAGTATAAACATATTTATACAAAAAAATTACACATCGATAAGTTAATAATTTTTATGAATTTGATATTAAATCAAACTATACCTACATCACAATGCACATTGCTATGTACCCACTTTCGTTCACGTTAGATTGTTTTACGCTCATTCGAACATGTCTCAACGTGTGTACAGTTTCGCTCGATGCTTTTCCGTTCGATATTGAGCCAACGGCTTGTGATGCTAAAAAAGATTCTGTCTATAATTCTCGTTGATGTTCGAGAGAAAATTTGGTCAAGCGTGTCTCAATGTAGACCACACATCGAACAAGTTAGTCGACCGTTTTGAGTCCGATGCGCTTGTTGTCCTTGTCATTGGAGAACGAAAATGGATATTCGGATTTATTTTTGCGATTTATCGTGAAGAAGAATGCTTGTCGAATATGAAGTTAGCAAATTTGACATTTGACCATAAATATCTGAGCCGACTGAGCGATGTTTCATGACACGAGCTCACCACTCGGAGATGGGGACGCAACGACAAGCATAGTCCCTAGTCAACATGTTCGATCGAGCAAAATCGTCGAACATGAACAGGCGTGGTTACAAGGCTTATGGATCATGTCTATAACCGAACAATAATATTAACAATCATAGTAAATGAAGTACCTACCTACGACAGTGATATTTTTCAGTGACGTTAGATTTACCAAAACATTTAACACGTAAAGTTCGTACAGTGCATTATTATTTGTAAAAACCTAATTAAGTAAATATAAATTTGATTAAAATATATAACATTGTTATAGGACCTAAACAATTTTAACAGGACAACATAAATTTATTTGGTATCTTATTATAAAAACTAAATAACAAATATTATTTTCTCTTAAACACTCATGTTAATTTTTTTACGGAGTTAGGCATTTCACAAGCATAAAAAATGTCCACAGGCTGCTCCTCTATCTACACCACTGATGTAATACACAGTGTCCGGAAACTCGTAGTGATGTAGATTCATCAGTTTACCGCCAGTACAACAAGTTTCCAGACAATAATTGGAAATTTTCGATTAGGGGACATACATTATTTACGTTAGCTGTTTAAAAAAAAAATTAGACCCCTCCCCCCCCCCCCTTGGTGAGATTAAGTTGGACCCCCCCCCCTCGTGAGATTTTTTTCTTGCTCTCGAATTAAATGTATATCATAATAGCCATTTTTTCAGCGGGCAAAATGGGACACTTCAAAAGAAGTGAAACAATTTTTATTATCTCTGTAATATATACTCTTTTACAGTTGACGTGAGATTTTTATTGACCCTCCCCCCTCCCGGTATAAAGAGATTTTAAGAGAATTTACTAGACCCCCCCCCCATTTTTTGCTCACGTTATTAATGTATGCCCCCTTAGTCTACATCCATGTATAAAAAAATATAACAGTATGGGCCAATTGTTTCGCAGAATTTTAACAATTTATTACATTTCGAAGTTTTGTATATATTCTATTCATGTTCTGTTATTATGTTATTGTAATTCTGACAAAACAGAAATAATAACAGAGCTTTCACAGAACTTGAAAATTAACTTTGAAATTTGATGACTCTGGTTTAAATTGTTTGAAACAATCCGTCCTGAGAGAAGACAAAATGAAACTAAATATGCATTGTGATTTATTTTTGGGATAATACGCCGTGATGCTCTACCTTTTTCTTTAGCCAACGTTTCGGACATTGTGGCAGTGTCAATACTCAGGGCAAATATGTTATTTGAAGATTGTGGTGAAGTGCGTGCTTATCACAATTTTTAATTACTCAAACTGACGGTTGAGATTGTAACACTGTCCGAAATGTTGTTGGCCAAAGAAGGATATATCGCAACACGGCACAAAACCCCAAAAATTAATAACGATAATACTTTTAGGAATGAAAATCTTAAAACATATATTTCAATACTTCTGGGAGCAATTTACCCACCTAGATCTATCTATACATTAGATCGTCGTTGATTATTCAGACATCTCCAAATACTATGTTTTGAAATAATGAGGAAAGCAATATTCGAATGCTCATTATAAATAAAATAATATTTACACGTTTTTGTGTTTTAAATATGTTATAAAATAACACCGGGAAACATAACGGTCCGGTAGATTAGTGTGACAATTATTCTACTAGTGACCCAGAATACATCAATATTTTGTTTAATTCACTACAAGTTATTCTGCATATAAATGATTTAGTGGTGCTTACGAATAATCTGAGTTTTGTACCAGATAGAGGTTCTAACTCAGTCGATCGATAAGGATTGATAGGATATTTTTCGGTAACTTCTCATCGTTCCCTAGCATTACTGCAGATCGCCAACGAATAAGTAACAGTTCACAATGACTATGTGTCCTTAACATATTCGACGTCGGGAATTTCCTGGAACATTCCAGATCATTGTGAAAAATTGCGAAGAATTCATATTCGAAGTCTTTTTTTTATATGGGTAAGGGATAGATGGCTACCACACAATCTCATATCAACTCCCTGAGCGAAGCCGATTACCCCTGCTAGTAAATAAATATATTTAACTGCATAGTCAACTCAAAATTAGGTTTTTGGAGATATCTGATTAATAAACTGGACGATCGGGGTCATGCACGGAGAAAAATGTTTCTAAAATTCTAAAATACGATCATTTTATTCGTAAAAACGGTTAAAAACGGGACTGAAGTTCTTACGAACAAATTAACAGTGTTAATGTTTATTGGCGGGAAAATGTAAGAATAATTGACCGGTCAGTGGTTGAGTGGGCATTGCGTTTGGGTCCCACCCAGGCGTTCCGTGTTCGATTCCTCGGCCGGCTAAGTCCTCCGTCACAACACAAGCAATATCTTCCGGTTAGCGTGGTGGTAGTAGGAGATTTTCACATGTTGTTGGGTTATTCATAACCCGGGAATGTTTGTCTTTCTTTAAAAAAAAAAAAACTTTGTTGGTATACCTTCGTACGAAATTACATATACCAACAAATTATTCTTACATGTTCCCGCCAATAAACATTGAAACCCTGTTAATTTGTTCGTAAGAACTTCAGTCCCGTGTTTTTAACCATTTTTACGATTAAATTAGCGTATTTTAGAATTAATTTTTTCTCGGTGTGTCACCTAAGAAATAAGGTACAGTGTGAAGTGTGACTAGTTATCCGTGCTGAAGTAGGAGTTCTGCATAAGATAGAGTTTGTCGATGGGGTTAATGAAGGCCACAGATGTGGAGGGCAGGTGGTCATGGTGCGAGCCATGGCCCGGCCCATGGTGCAGGCTGTCCGTGTTGCTCTGCGACATGGTGTCCGAGGCACCCTCGTCCATCTGGTCGAAAGTGCTACCGTCGAGGGAGATCTCGGAGCTGCCGAAACTGTCGACCGAGTTGCCATGGTAACCTAGAAAGAAATTGGAAAATTTTAAAACTATATCTTTCTTTGTGCTGACCTAGAAGTTGGGCAAATTTCGTGATACAGAATTCAACGTTCGAGAGTCACCTTTTTTTCTGCTTCATACAAACATATTTTCGACTAAATTAGTCTTTTAATAATTTAAGATATAAAAAAAATACGAGTGTGCTTTATTCTTACAGTTCCCGCCAATAAACATTGAAACCCTGTTAATTTGTTCGTAAGAACTTCAGTCCCGTTTTTAACAGTTTTTACTGTTAAAATGATCGTTTTTCCGAATAACATTTTTCTCCGTGTATGAATCCATCCCCCCCACTGCGGTGAGAGAATGAGGTCCCCATCAACCAGTCTCGCCCTATCCTGCCTGCCACGCAGCTGGTGGGCAGATGCAGCCACTGCCAAGATCCGCACAAACTTCACCTCATGAATCCAGGCACCCCTGCTAAGTTGCCAAAAGTAGCGAACAACTTGGGGTGACCTATGGCAGAGGTGTTAGTTATCCAATAAACGGTTCCCAGGCGGTGATAAGCATACCTCCCCAAATTGGATTATTTGATAACAACAAAACATTTTGAAGGAAATACAACTTACCATCAGGTGAAAATGGCATATTGGGATTCAACGGCTGACTGGTCAACGAGTCGATGCCGGAATAATGTCCATTATCAGAAGAAGATTCTTGCTTAGCAACTCTGTCATCCTTATCCTTGTCTTTATCTGAAACGTCCTGTTTTGACTTCCTCTGAATCTTCTTCATCTTAGCTCTCTGGTTCTGAAACCACACCTGCACGACTCTAACACTCAACCCCGTTTCTTTAGCGAGAGCTTCCCTCACTTTCCTGCAAGGCTTGGGGCTGACTTCAAAAGAGGCTTTGAATTGCCTTCTCTGGGCTGATGTCAGGATGGTTCTTGGTCGTTTTGGTCCGCGTCTTCCATCTCTCGGTCTTCCTGTTTCGTCTATGAGGAGGTCGTCTTCTCCCTGCTGCAGGACCAGCTCCTTCTCGAAGTCCTGGCGACAGAAGAGGTGGCCAGCGCGCATCACGAAGAGCTCGCCTTTCTGCAGCGGCTGGCAGCACACCACGCAGGTGAAGCAGGACATGTGGAACACGTGGTGCTGTACCCTCATGACCATCTCCTGGGGAAGTGGTGCGTCCCCGCAGCGAAAGCATTTCGCACCGAATAATCTATTAACAAAATATTTTAGTTAAATTACTACGTTTGAAGAATTAATTTCTTTACAACATTCATGCCATGTTACATTTGGAGTGATGTTTTGGGTGTGCCATTGGCTAGATAAGAAACGCTTGGTGCTTTTGACTCCCAAGTCAAAGAAAGCTATTTGTGACGGCCAACGAACTTCTTTTCCAATTTCATTTTCAAAAGAAACATCATCAAGTATTCGGTTTTCAGATATTATGTATTAGAAAGATTTAAATAAGAACGTTCATAAGTATTGAGATAGTTTCTCTTACATAATACACTGTGTTTTACGCTCATACCGCAAAACCTTGCAAAAACGCAGCAAAAAATGTTTACATTTTTTCACACCGTAAACTTATAACTTATATCACACCTTTATAAATATTATTTCTCCGCGCTTTCTACTATTTCTCAGCTGTTCTATTTTGTTTTCTTAGCACGTGCATTACGATTCGCATAAGTAAAGCTACAAATACGCCGTTCTTCCATGGAGATACGTTCAAGCGACGCGATAGCCGCTCGTCTGTATTTTCAATACTATTATTAGTGTTTGAAAACGCCGCTAGGTGCTGCACTAGCAAAATTGTATGACAGGTAGAGGTAGCGTCGCTTGTAAATAGCTACGTGAACGATGGGCGTAACTACACAATTGTTGTAATTTTCTTTTTGGAAAAATTTAATTTACTTTTTGGAAATTCAAATTTTTTTGTTCAAAAAAACTTTGTTAAGAATTTTTTTTATTGATTACCTCTAATAATCACCACCAAAATTCCTGTGTATAATGATTACAACAATTAGTTTTTCAAACACAGCTATCTTATTTTGTGGCAAAATTTTAAATCAAAATTAATATTAAATAATAAACGCGATTAAAACTAATTCTGATAATTTTGAATTATAAATAGCTCATATTTCATTTTCAAAAGTAGGTACCTATGTATTAAGTAATTTTTTCCGGGTGCATTTTCGAGTAGGGTTCCCCGTGCGACAAAATAGTTACCTACTCTGGTTCTGATGAAAAAATATAGGTATGTGAAGAGGCCTAATAGTCACGTTTATGTAAACTGGAAGTATATCACATGTCTACTGATTTCACACTTCACGATCGTATTTTTTATTGTTTCTTTACATGGTAGGTATTACTGTTTACAATTACACTTTTAACCTCACCTAGTACTGTGATGAAAAGAAAAAAATAGGTCTAAGATGAAAAAAAAATATAATTAAAACATACATAATCAATAAATCTTCTGGGTTGTCAAAAATATTTTTCGCGAAATCCAAACGGTATTGAAAGAACCCTTACAAATTTTTTAAATGTCACTAAAGTTTGGAAAAGTTACGAAATTTTTTAAAAAGCTTTTACTTTGATATGAATTTAGATTTTCACGGCCAAAAGAATTACAGTGATTTATTTTTAGGGTATTATGCCGAGTTGGTCTACCTCGTTCTAAAAATGGTTTTATTTGTTATGAAACCTTAATAATCTTTCACCCAACGACCATGATTTAAAATATTTCAAGTTGCATTGAATATAATAAAATTCATTTATTACCAACTTTTCGATGCAAACAATGAAATGACCTATTAAAAATAAAACAAGTTGACTATTGTTTTGGTCTCTTGATTTTGTTGCCTTTGTGTTTTTTTTTTGTAAAATGTTTCAGACGTTATTCAAATTCGGGTTTCAGGTTTAATATATTAAGGTGCAAGCAAAGAATACATAATTGAAAACTTTTGCAAATTGTACAACAAAATAATAGAACAATTAAGTATAAATTGCTTTAAAACAATTTACACTAAATTTTTCATTAAACTTTTATTAAAAGTTAATGATTACGTTTCGTGAGCAAGAAATAATTCTAGATTTTAAAATTCTCCTCACCTCTTCATCTGCTTTCGTTGTATATTTATTTTTTGTTATTATACTCTACTTTCATAAGTAGATTAAGGGGCTTTTCACCATTCTCCCAATAGCTTATCTACACTAATAACGAATATTATTTAAAAAAAAATTAAACACTCGCAGTGGTTAGAAAACTCGACCAACTTATCCAAATAGCCACTATTCATAGGTTCGAGTACCGAATTATAAACTCCAACTTAATAAATAAATAAATCGTAAATCGAATATATTCATTATTAGTGTAGATAAGCTATTGGGAGGATGGTAAGAAACCCCCTTAGAACTGTATTCCATCACAGTATCCCAGACGAAAAAGTTAAGACACTCTATGGACATTGTAATAATGTACCATATCACTTGTAATAAAATGTTATGAAACTGTATGGACATTTTTAATAATTTATGTTTAATAATTTTTAATGATTTATTACACGCTTAATAGGCTTTTACATTGTAGTTTACAAGTTGAGAAATATCAAATACCATATCATGTACCATATCACTTGTAATAAAATGTTAAGATACTATATGGACATGTATAAGAACGTACCATATCACTTGTAATAAAATGTTAAGATACTGAATGGACATTTGCTATAATGTAACGTATCACTTGTAATAAAATGAACTTACTGTGTATTTCTAAATAAATAAACTTCGCATAGTTAGGTACCTACATACCTTTTCAAAATCACTGTCATCCTTTCCTACATTTACTTTAAATTACCTACTGTTTATGGGGCCAACAGACCTAGCTATAAAAGCTCAAGCGTTATTTGGCTTGGCCGACTTCAGCATATCGCTGGTCATTCATTCCCATTGGGAATGTACGACAACCGATATGCCGAAATACGCCAAACCAAATAACGCTTGAGATTTTATAACTAGGTCTGTTGGCCCCATTATATTCAAATATGTTTGTTTATGAAATGTGAATTTCATCTGTTATGAAGATTCGGGATGACCGATATATAAAAATAAATAAAATGCAGTTTTTTCCATTTATTTAAGAAGATAAGTACTTAAGAGAATTCACTAGCTGCTCTCTTTCATACTTTAATTATTTTTAGGAAAAAAACACTTGCAAGTTATGACAGCCACCTGTGAAAGAGTAGATTTTAAATTCTTTTCAGTATCACCTAAAATTTATAACTTCCGTCCACAAAGTGAACTAAATTATATTTCTTATCGGAATAAATCATCAAATACCTAAAACTAATCCCTAGTCGTATGCGTACAATTTTGTATTTTGGATTCCACTTTTATACTTATGCCTGTCAATCCTGGTATTATTTTTATCTATGTCTTATAGGGCTAATATAATTTTTTTGTTAAATTAAGAACAAAACACAAACTGACTGTCGATATACATAACAACAGTATAAAGGATTAGGTACATAAAAAAACTCAATAATAATGGGGCCGACAGACCTAGCTGTAAGAGCGCCAGCGTTATTTTCATTGGCATATTTCAGCAAATCGCTCGCAATACATTCTCACTGGGAATGTACGTCGAGCTATATGCCGAAATGGGCCAAGTTAAATAACGATAGCGCTTTTATAGCTAGGTCTGTCATTAGCACAACATTCGCATACCGCTCGCAAATATATATTACGAAATATGATTGAAAATCGCAAATAAATAAATACAGCAAATAATATTTATTACATGGTAAACATACGCCAATAAAATCCTATAAACGCTACGAACAACAACATATTACAAAATATTATAAATATGTACTTGGTATAAGTGAACAATAATATCTACATTTTAAATTGTATTTACATATTTACATTCTAGCAAAAATATTAATTTTTCTTACTATAAGAGTTTATCCACCTTTACCTTTTTTAATTTTTTATTATATTTTTCAAAGTAATATCAACCGTGGACCAGATATTTTGTGGATTAATGCTATACAGGGCATTATAACGCGATGGATTTTTACTAGCTATTCCTCAGCAGTAAAAGCAAGCTTTGGAGTAAAAACTGTATATGTAATTTGTAAAAAAACATATTTTTTTTCATCACATGTCGTAAATGAGTAAGTAGGGTACATACAGCAAATCGGGTCACGTGATTAGCGCTTCGTATCGTACCACATAAAAATCCATATATGCTCAGGAATCGCTGGTTAAAATCCTACGGGTATGTGCTGTTAGCTGTTATACCTTTATATATTATATTTTGCTAATATCGGTATACCTACCACGTAGGTATTAAATATTCTAATTTCTTTCATTATATGTGGATAAAGGCTTAAACTTATAACTCCGTTGTAACTTTTCTCTCCATTTAAATAAACAACGCATGTAACAGAGCGAAAGGTTGCAACGGAGTTCTAGCGGCAGGACAATACCGCATTGAAAATTAATAATGGTAACCAAGTTATTCGGAACAGTAACAAAACAAAACATATAATATTCATAGTTTTTGGTGAATTAAAATAAAGGATATAAACAAATAAGTTTGCTAAATAAAATAAAAAAACCAATTATGTGTTTTAAATAAAGTTATGTAAATAAATATATTTAATGAATTAAAAAATAATTGATTGTATGTTTAAAAATAATGTTAGGGTAACGTTCATATTCACTTTGTAAAATAAAACTTTTCTTTATCAGGATAAAATTAAAATTAATTTGCTAATATTGAGGAAGTAAAGATATTTGTATTTTTAACAAGTTAGAAGAACTTTTCTACAAAAAAAAAAATAATGAGATAGGTTAGGATATTTTTTGGTTGTGTTTTCATCAATGTTCTGTTTTGTCATGGAACCGTAATTTCTATACCTATCGTAGTCATTCTTGCAGTACGGCTTGTCGTCGCGCATGAAGCAGGAGTACTCGAGGAAGACTCCGCACGCGCAGCACGCCAGGCAGCGCTCGTGGTAGGAGGCGTCGCCCACGCGCACTATGTAACGGTCCTGGATAGCACGCCCGCACCCCACGCAGCACTCGAAGCCGAGCTCGCGTTTCACGGCACCGTCTGCAATGAGAAGCGATGGATACAAAGTTATTTATCATTGAAATGATGACAACACTAATAATCTTAACAAAAATATGAAAAGAACAAGATATAGAAAAAATAAAAATAACGGTCGCAACTGGGTATAGAACCCAGAACCTCTCGTCTTATCGGGACAAACGCCAGAGCAATTAGCCACTGCCACTACTTATTTAAACGTCATACATCATAGTTTCATATTTCAAATTTCATAATTAAACAACAATTTTTTTCTTCATAGATATTATTGGCAGCTACCTACCTATTTATTGGAAACAAGTGTTCTATGAACGGATTTATAACCTAGATAGTGTCTCGGATAAATATATCCGATTTTATTTATATGGCACACCTATAGACTTTTTTTGTAAAAGTCCTATTGAATATTAAATTTTGTTAGAATAAATAAAAAACCGACTTATTTTATTATGCTTTTATTGGTACTCAATGTCATTTTTATTTTAAAATCATTAAGAGGCTAGACTTTGAACGACACGCGGAACACCCGCGTCTGTCATTCTGTCCCGCTCACAATAAGCTCACGCACACTTACAATACATGCGAATGCGAAATGTGCGAATGAGACAACGCTCAAATTTACCTATAGAAATCGCTCGAAAAGGGGTTTATGGAGAATACACTTTTCTACACCGAAACTTTCAAGAAATTGAAATTTAAAAAAATATATATATTTTAGAAAGAAGAAGCTACGTCGGTAGCTTTTTATAATTTTATAATTCTTTATGGGAGTTGAGTTAGCAGCACCTTTTCTTTAAATAATATTTATTGATAAATCGTACATGTTTGACAGTGAATGTTTACGTTAATACAAAACGCATCGAAAATTCGAAAACATACCGACATAGTTTTTACCCTCTAGAAGGCAGTATAAAAAAAATATATTCATTTTGTGCAATTTTCGATGTAGAAAAGTGTTTTTTCCCGGGCGTCCTTTTTGTATGGGCCGAAAAGCGAAGTCTATCGTCTTAAGAGGCACGGTTGTAAAGCCCGTTTCGGCCAGTTTCATACAAAACTTAATTTTGTATTTGAGGCCGAAATTCCCAGCCAAACTGAATAATAATATTTTTTATAATATTTAAGTATCTAGTACTGATTATGTGCTATTTTATTTACTTTGAATCATGATGTATAGGTAATTAAATAATTCAATTTTAATTTATTTATTTTAATTTATTTATTTTTTATTTATTTATTTATTATAGAAGGATACAAAAAAAGTACATTTTACATATAAGAAAGCTTTGCCTGTCCAACTAGGAAAGTTTCCCGTTCTAGGACAGACAAATTGACAGGTTTTAGTTCATATTATTAGTCCTTAAGAAATGTACATAATTACATAACAAAAAACTGAAAACCATAAAAAACAAAAAAATATATATATTATTTTTCTCTGAAACCAAAACTCTGCATTGAAAAGTATAAACCAGGTACGTGATAACAGGATGTAGGAATTATAAAAATTTTACAGCATAAAAATATGAAGTTATTTTAGGTTACGGGTTTAGAAGTGTGAGCTTATAATACATAGTACATTAAAATTTACAATATTAGATATAATTTAAGTATGCAATAATATATATGATTTTTTTCCTAAGCGTTGTAACTACGATGTGTAATAAATTATGTACAATCATGATTATTTTCACTGATTTAAAACATGTTTTCAGTTCATACGACAATACCAATATACACCGCGCTAATGGCTTGAATTAAAAAAAGCATTTGTTTTGTTTAAAATCAAGAGTATTTGGACAGCCCTGCATTATTGCAATTGATTACATTTATTCCCAATAAGGTCACAAGAACTAAAAATGTATTTTACTGCAAGAATCATGTCACCAATTCGTTAAGAGGGTATTACCAGAGAATACCGGAAATTAGTCCTTTTTAAATCAAATTCCAGACGTATTGACTCTTTTTTACAAAAAAACATGGATTGATTTTGAAAGATTGTTATTTTATCTGGTACACGCAGTTTTAAAATTTTGAAAAACTAAGTGAATACTACTAAGTTTATACCGTTGGTCGTTGGCAGATTTGTTCAATTTTCAAACGATAGATTCTATTAAACAACACAAATTTCAAATCATATAATCATACAATAAAATACATAATCTAGTCAACACAGTTTTCAGTATTTCAATTTTAGTTAAATAAAATTAGTTAAAATATATCCGAGAACGTGTTTTGTGACAAAAATACTTCAGTTTTTCTATTTATTTAAGGTTTTACAAATTAAAATATTTCACACACTTATTTTGTTTAGACGTTATTGAAAAATCATAAATAAGTATGATTTTTTGTAAGCGGAAAAATTTCCTTTAGCAATATGAGAAAATTTTTTAAATTGCTCTGTCGCTTCCTTAATGAATTACCTACCTTGGGTCACATTATAAGTAAGTCAATTTAAAGATTTCCAAAAATGCAGGCAAGTGTGAGTCAATAAGTGAATGTGACTCATAGTATTTCAATAGTATATGGTCTATACACGTCAAATATCGGTGTTCGAAAAAACATTTGAAGTCACGAAAATGCAAAAGTGCCTAAAAAGAAAGGGACTAGTTTTACGGAATTCAATACTTCGTTTGTGTGTAAGTTACTATGAAACCATACTACACACAAACTAAGTATTGATTTTACTTCAATGGCAAGCCCAAATACTTAAATTTATTATTATTACGATACTTAGACGACTTACATAGTGCCGTTTTTTGTAAATAATCATTTCATGGGCCCTGTAAAGATATATTGTTACCTATATATATTTTAATGTACTATCTTACCTATATTTATTTATTTATTTATACGCCTATTAGGCTTTTACATATATAGTTATAAAAAATATTCATAAGATTGTAAGTTCACAATTTTAACTTAGAATTATTTTATTTATACATTAATTACGTGAACAAAAATATAGGCGAGGGGATCCAGTAAAATCTCACCAAATTCTATTATGAAAAACATTTATTTAAAGAGTAAGGGGGGGTGAGGGGGGGGGGCACTAAATCTCACTAAATCTCACCAAGAAGGGGAGGGTTTTTTTTTTTTAAACTCTTAACGTAATTAATGTACGTCCCCTTATAACAACTTATGGATAACAGATTGATCGATAATTCAAAACTGTAAGTAGGTACAATATATTTACAATTCATTTGACGAATGATCATGATGCTGCAATAAAATGTCAAATTGAGGATATAGTTAGACACAGTAGGATTCTGTTAATTCAACCTGGTATTTATTTTTATAATATATGGTATTTAACGAAGGTATCATTGAAGAAGAAAATAATACTAATAAATCTAAACAACACGTGAAAAAGACAAAGTCACAGAAAATAAAAAGGGAACTCAAACCCAGGATGTCTTGCCTTACGGGGCCAAAAGCCTTAACCAACTCGGCTATTTTTAAGTCATTTTTGTCGATCTAATATTTCGACTAATGAGATAGATAAGACAAATTGCAACTTGCAACCGTTACCTTTTTTTATTTTTGTGTGTCTTGTTCTTTTTCATATTTTCGTCTAGATTTATTAGTTTTATCTTCTACTTCAATGATATATTACATTGAAGGGTAAAATCTTCAAAATTTATTAAAACAAGAGTTAATCCAATAATTTTTTGTGAAGGTGTTTAGGAAAGTAAAAGCATATTGTATGATGGGCGGTACAAATATTAGAATTTGGTTAGAATTTATCCTAAATGTGATTTGCCCGTTGATAAGAAACAGGTAAGATGTAAGGCTTTGAATAATGTTAATCCAATGAGAAAAATTGTGATAAAGATATATTATAAAACAATACAGGAATGGTAGATACTTACCTACTCTCAGATATATTGAATCTAAAGGGTTCGTTTTTAGCTTTGTTCTAAACTCTAAATTCTATTGATAGGTATAAACAGATATTCATTTGATCAATAACAACAAAAACAACTATAAATAATTGAATGTTAAAGTAGGTATTTAATTCGTAGGCCAGGACCGTTATTCCGTTAAAGATCAGCTGGTGGTTTGGTATGTAATAAAAATTGTTAATGTGACATTTGACAGTGCATTTTATTAAATTAAAATATAAATTTATCTACGTAATACCTACGTAATCCCCCCAAAATATTTTCTCCCCGTTGAGACGAATTGTTATTTATTAAAAACATGTGGTTGATGTACTTTTACATACCTAATAATTTTGTTTAACAGTAATCATTAAATAAAATATGCTAACTGAATTATGTAGAACCCATGCCGAAGAATATTAGATATTATACTAACATTGGTTTATTGAGGAATGTCATTATAGCCTAATTGTAACTATGTTCCGTGCAGTCGAACACATGTGTTGACATGCATGGGTAGTATCAATATCCTTTTCCGACCTAATTATTAGAATAGGTAGGTACCTAGGTAGATAGGTACCAGATTAAGCTCGGGTAGGTAGGGACATATGTTATCTACGCCAGGGGCAATATTGATCGAAACAATTATTTTCAATATTGGTAATTAAATTATGTCTCCACCTACTGAAAGCTGCAAATAGGAGTACTTTTTGAAAAATAATGAAAAACGACCAATTTAAAAACAGCACTAATGGCTACATAAAAATAACTCAAAACTATTTTATTAGGTATCTACCTACATTAAAAAGTTGTTACGCTAATAAATGGTTTTTGTAAATTTTTTCACTAATGTCAAGTTTGTTGGATTTTAGATAAAGCCTTTGAAATCTTACTAATATTATAAACGTGAAAGTTTGTATGGATGTATGTATGTTTGTTACTCTTTCACGCAAAAACCACTGAAAGGACTTTAATGAAACTTTACAATAATATACCTCATACATCAGAATAACATATAGGCTATAATTTATACCCAAAGCTTGCTATTTTCCATGTATTACAAATAATAATTATTTTTTTATAGAAAATGTCAAAATTTGAAAATGACATTTTGAAAGCAATGATTGTTAAACCAAAAATCTATTTTAGAAAATATTTAAATTAGTGAATTTATTTAAAGTACTCACTCTTGAATCGAATCAAGAATTATAGATATTTTAAATAAATAGGTTAAGAATTTTGGTATAAACATAGATGGGACCTACGAAAACAAAATAGGCTAATCGAAGTATCTACTAATCCTGCGCAGACGAAGTCGCGGGCAGAAGCTAGTATTAAATAATTATCTATTTAACTAAATTACTTCACTATAGATTTCAACAAAATAAAAACAGTACCTAAGGTTAGGTAGATACCAAATTACCTGATAACAAGTAGGTATCTAACAAAACCCTTTAGGTATCTAATGGGTAAGTACCCTGGGTAGATAATATTGTGCGATGTATGGCAATTTAATTTATAATGTAGGTAGATAATAAAAAGTGTTTACTAGGCGAGAAAAAGTTACCCGCCTACTGACAATTTTCTTTCTCTTGATATAAACTTAACATAGGTTGACATTTTTTATTTATCACAACAGTTTTCTATTATACCACTGATAACATGCTTTGATAGAATAAACAATTTAACAAGATAAAACAATTTTACCTGATGACATCATGTCCCCCTGACGAGCCGAAGAACCGGAAGATCCATGTAGAAAGTTGATGTTCATATTCGGGTAAAACTCCAACATTGTAACGCCGACTTAATTCACTGTCGCACAAATCAAACGAAAACTCACTGCAACATTTCTTTTATAAGTAGTAAAAATATATTATTATAAGTGATAACAGATTGGTACGACCCCAATCTGCAGTCGTTCGCGGTGGTAAGGCAGTAAGTGTCAGTGTCGCGGTCCGCCGCCGTGTGACTGGGGGTACGTTAGCAGTTCCACTGTGATGGAGGGCGTCGGGCGCTAGGGATGCGGGCCGGTTCGGGGGCAGAGCCTCTTCAGGCCACGCCTGTGGGCGGGCACTCCCCCCTCACCTCCCCCCAAACTCCCACTTCGTCCGACACCGGTGCGATCGCTCAACCTGTCGTCGGCCGAAGGAAAATAAACGAAAATCGGAGGGTAGCGCGTGGCTTTGGAAGCGATCGGGCGAATTCTCGAGGGAATCTACTTGTGCTAGATACTGTACTGGAGTAGGCACTAACAAATCTTTATTTTTCTGAGCATTAAATAAGTAAGGTAGGTAGTTTACCCATTTGGATACAAGTGGTTACTTGTGACTGTTAAGTATGCTAGAATGCCAAGATAAAATACAAATAAAATCGATATTGTTTAAAAATATACATTTTTTGTAGTTAGATAGGTATCTACCTATGAAGACGCCACACGGAGGGCTACGATTAAAATGAATTAAATTGCTTGCATTGATGTAACCGAAAGCAAAACAATAAAAATAAAGAATCATCCAAATTAATGGTTACAAGTGAATTAGATTTTTTTATTTTAATAAAACAAACACTTAGTATAAAACCACGTATATTTATTATTTGATATGTCGACTGGTTTCGCTCCGACCGAGCTTCATCAGGATATAATAATAATAATTATTATTAATATTAGATTTTTTTCATTTTGAAGTCATGCCAGATTGACCAGTGATGGTGCAGTCTATAATAACTGAAAACTATGCCTACCATAATAAAAAAACGAACCATATAAATAAAATTTTAATATATCTACCATTAATAATTTAAGTATCTACCTAAAAAAAAATTATTTCGTTAAATTATTAATTAATATTTCTTCATTTTTTGCAAAATCACTTTGTGGCATCATTTTATTTAAATGAAATAAATTACTTTCTGTAAACCACTATAATCAATCTACATGTTTCAAAACCGATGTTAGATATTATTTTATTTTAATCATGTCATCATCCTGACGAAGTAACCTTCGGTTGTGAAACATGTAGATATTATAACATTGATTATAGTGGTTTACACAAAGTAATTTGTTTTATTTAAATATTAATTAATAATAAACAATAATAATTCGTTATTTCTTGAACTATCTTTCACTCTGTTCTTATGAGGAACGACTACAATACCTTAATTTTCTTTCTTTTAGAAAAAAGAGACAATCTACTTAAAATTATTCCCAACCCCAAAAAGTTAGAGGCCACTTATTTTCTAAGTAATATTCACTTAAAAAGTACCTACAGTAGCGTTAATTAAGGAGTCATAAAACATTTGGTCTTGAATATTTATTTTTATTTTTAACTTAATAGGTAAAATCTCAAATTCTAATTTTTTAATTCATAAAGACGATAATCAGAAAAAAGATAGTCACATCTGGGACTCGATAAAGATACATATATAAAGATAGTAGCCAATAAAAATATGCGTTATATTGGAAGTTCTCAGTTGAAGTAATATGACCGAATCGGATATGGACACATTAGCCCAATCGGTAGAGCTGCGGCCCGGAAAGCCGAAAGTGACCGTATCTTTTTCTGATTTTTCTGTTTCAGATTTTCGATTGATTCGATTTCGATAAAATTGTCTTAATTAATTACAAATATTTAATCTTGAGTTATTTCTAACAAAAGATTTGGTCTAATTCAATCCAATATCTCAAATGTGCATGTAGATTGCATAAACCTTAGGTGCAATGTGACGATGACCTCTTTATAAACAGCATTATATATTTTTAAATAAACTATAAGCTAATATGACCACATGGTAAATAAAAATACTTAACTAAAAATGATATAATTGCTTTTCTTTTTTCTAATTATATGCAAGAATTGAAAGAGGTAGGGTTAGGCGCAAAATTGAGTAATCTGAAAGTATGTTGCCTGTTGTATGCTGATGATGCGGTGCTGATTTCTAATATAATGAACGAAGTATGTATGGAGAATGAGATAATGATGAATGTAAGTAAGTCTAAAGTCATGTTGTTTGAAAGAGAGAGTACGAAAACAGTGCGCAATATAATTGTGAACGATGAATACTTGGAGCAGGTGGATGAGTTTGTGTATTTGGGTAGTATGTTTATGAGAGATGGGAAGGCTGATAGAGATATTGAAAGAAGGGTAAATGCAGGTAACTCCATTAATGGAGGACTGAATGCCGTTGGCGCTAACAAAAAGCTGTTCAAAGAATCCAAGCTAGCAGTCCACAATGGAGTGCTTGTACCTACCCTGATGTATGGCAGTGAGGCATGGAACTGGCAGAGGAAGGATGAAAGTAGACTGAATGATGAAATGAGATCCTTGAGGCGTATGTGTGTTAAAACTATGTATGATCGTGTGAGAAATGTGGAGATTCGAAAAGAATGCAAGGCTGATGTAAGCGTAATGAGTAAAATTAAGAAAGGAACCTCAGATGGTTTGGGCATGTAGAGCGAATGAACGAAGAAAGGAGCGTAAGGAGAATATATGATGCAAGTATAAATGGTATAAGGTATAAGAAGTAGGGGACGTCAGAGGAAGACATGGCACGATCAAGTGAATCAGATACTTGAGTCGGGCCATGTCAAGAGTCAGAAAAATAGAAGAGTATGTATGAGACGATGTATGAATGTGTTTTAGTCAAAGAGTGTGTGCCAAGACCAAGGTGTTTGGCGGTCCGTCCTCTCTGCCTACCCCTGCGGGGAAACGGCGTGATGGTTAGTTAGTTAGTTAGTCATCTCCATTCATTTTCTATGTACTATATACTTACAATGTTTTATATTTATCTATCTATTGTTATTATTGCATTTATTTCACTAGTAGCATCTCCACCTGGTACTTACACATGCTGTGAATATTTTTAATTTGAGTGTCAATGTCAATGCACATCTCAATGGAAATTACGTTAATGTAATAATAATTGTTAAATGATAATTGAAATAAAATAAAAGCTTAGGTAAATATCATATCCACATCTAAAAATAAATTATTTAAGAATTTCATTAGGTTACCCACTTGCATATTATGTAATGGGGTCAAGTTTATGTTTAACAAGTAAAAGGCAATATAGTCCTGCACATTTTATTTTTAAATAGATATCTACATCTGTTTTAGTTTACAAAAGAAAAAAATTACATTCATGGTTATCTACCAAATAATAATATATCTATGTATGACGCACCATGTGCTTTTGTATACAGCAATGTTCCTGATATAGGTTCGTCATATTGTAAGTGAAAGGAAGTAGGTAATGTGTACCTAACGATAAATGAGTCAATATTATGAGCTTTAACATTTTGACGACTAATTATGATTCGTTTATCTTCATGGCCTTACGTACTGAGGACCTTACTAATAAACGTGTTTTGAAATTTACACAACTGATAACCTACCATAATGTTTCGCAAATTGTTGTTTATCAGTTGTGTAAAATTTATAAGACGTTTATTAGTATGGGGGTAAATATTTAACTAAAAGCTCAATTTTTTTATTTATCGTCTGATGTGATATTTGTCAATATTTATGTAGGTTTATATAGGCAATTTGGAGGCGGGAATAGGTACCGCTGCCGCGGGAACCATTTATTGGATTACCAACACCCTTGCCTTAGGTTACCCAAAGTAGTTCGCTGCGTTTGGTGACTTAGTAAGGGGGTCCGGATTCATGGGATGAGGTTTGTCCGGATTGGTTGAGGGAGACCCTTTGACCATTACAGCTCTCTGTAGCGGTCACTCTCCTTCAAGTGTATTTTGAAACGATGGGGTGCGATGATTTCTTCCACTTATTATTATTAAATTATTGTTTATTAAATGTACCGGATCGTTACGCCTCCCGGTGTTATTTTATGGCATATTTAATATGTAAAATACAGAAAAGTGTTAATAATATTTGATTTATGCTGAACATTCTAATAGATATTATATCTCAAAATTTAGAATTTTGAGATGTTATCTGATCTGACTATTCAACTCGACGATCGGTATAGGTACCTACCCCCGAATGGGGATGCCATAGTTTTACTGGCTCTAAATGATTTGTAGCACTTGGAAATCTTTTGCGGTACCTGCATAAAATTTAAAAAAAGGTATAGCTGTATTAAGGAAAAAAAATGGTTGGGGTTGATATTTATTTCATTGGAACATTTGGATTTCCGACGGACACCCATCGGATGATTGTTTACCTCCACAAAGCACTGTCAGTCAATGGCGATGGGTTGCACAATGGACGATGAAGCCACTCGAGAGGCCCTAGCAGCTCTGAATGAGGCCCGCTGGAGGCCCTCGCGGTTCCTTCCCCACTTCCGATGATATTTTTGTGCGCCCACGCTACAGCGATGAGAGAGCTAATATGCATTCTGCCGGGCCACTCGGCGAGCTTTTTGTGCCCTCAATGGCCGGGGTACTCGGAGTCAGCCAACCACACAAAACAACTGCGAGGGTACCTATCTACCTATACCGGCAAATAGTGCTTACCTTTGTCAGGCGATGTGGAATGCACTAGGTGACCCCCACATCTGTTTATCGAACATTGAAAAAGGAAGTATTGAATTTCAATTTAATTATATCAATGGTTATTTTTACCGAATTATTATTTTTTTTAAACATAATAAGTAGATAATAAATAATCAGTTTAAAATAATCACTAATTTAAAAAATAAATAAATAAGAAACTTTCTACTACAACACATAATTACTTGTCACACTTAAACATAACCACGTAAACACCTCATCACAGGTTCTCCTAGTGAGATGTTCACGAAACATTACCCAACCACAGTTTCACATTCACTAACCTACCTTACACACAACACAACAAAAAATTCGTAAATTATGTTATTAGCTTTTATGTATAAATATTAATAACTTTATGTGAACACTGTAATATTATATAGAAATAAAAAAAAGATAGCTAGGTACTTTAATTAGGTTGAGATTATTGCCATGTTTCAACCTCTCCCATTGGCGATGCATTACGAAGTAACGTAAAATCATGTGTTTTTGATTTGAAATTTTGATCACTTTGAAAATATATCCACCCTTTTTTACAAGTGTTTTTATAAGCCTGTTAAATGTAAAAGTTCCATGAAAAAATGCTTTGAAATTAAATCTCATTCTCTAAACCTTTTCAAATATGATCTTTTTAAGTTTTATTAGATTCGGGCTGAAATTTTGAAAATAAAATAAAACTTGCTAATAAAGCAGCCTACGAGGTAATAATGTATATTTAATAAATGCATGTGTAAAATGTATATAATTAGGTACACCATTTAAGTTTTTTTTAATTGTCACTGCCGAGAATCGAACCCCAGTCAACTGCTTGGAAAGCTATTTTGTAGGACAAGTGGGACAATCTCAAAAAAATCTGTACCTTTGCATGTTCTTTGTTTACCCGTCGAAAACTAACCATTTCATTAATCCCCCAATCCAAAGACTAGGTACATAGGCTTTGAAATAAATTCAGTTCCGTTGATTTTTTCATTTATTCCTTACCAAAATTTATATGTAAAATTTCTAAAATTTTGTTTCCCTTTTACTAATGTAAAGGAAGAGAAACAATGATATATTTTTTTACGCACCAGACTTTTAGGTTCGGGTTTAGTTTTCCACATAGGAAAAACTAAACCCTTTCACACACTTTTCCATAAAAATGATCATCAAGTAAATCCACGCTATGCAAGTGTATTATATAAGTATAATTAATACAAAACAATACAAGAACAACATGTTAATCTACCAAACTATTAAATGGGAATATAATTCACCGACTCCAGATATTTTCATATCAGTAACATAATATAATTTGACCGATAAATCCTACTGATCCCTCAATATAAATATTTAAAAAATCTTTCGTAATCCTACATGTATTTAAAATGACTGATTTTTGCATTTTTATGTACAAATTCTTTGACAAATCCAATATGCCAAAATTTTTAATGAGAGAGCTAGGTATAATGCCAGTAGCCGAAATAACAAATGGTAATATTTTTATAGTCTGAGAATGCCTAATTCTTTTAATTTCATTTCCCAAATCTGTATACTTTCTAATTTTTTCAGAAACATATTTTTTAATATTACAGGAATTTGGAATGTCTTCATCAATGATATAAGTTATTTTTTTTTAATTTTGTCATGTAGAACTAACTATACCGGGTCTATAATGACTAATTGGTCTGTCTGTTAGTATATTTTTATCATAGTACATTTTATAAAAAATTATTTTCTAAAAATGAATTTGGTTCGTATTCATAATATGGTACTATATTATGACAGTCAATCAAGTTATGTTTAATTACCAAACTTGGGTGAATTACTTTTTAAAATCTGATTGTGCCTAAATGTATACTCAGACGGCGCTAATATAAAACATCCCGATATAATATGTTCTATAGTTTC
This sequence comes from Limnephilus auricula, assembly GCA_951813805.1. Lineage (NCBI taxonomy): Eukaryota > Metazoa > Arthropoda > Insecta > Trichoptera > Limnephilidae > Limnephilus > Limnephilus auricula. Next base: position 38,268,146 of record OX638391.1, read on the forward strand.
CAGAAAAGCCATACATTTTCTACATAAATCATCAATTTGATTTGTATCTTTGATTATATGCTTCCAAAAATAATTGCTATATTATTGTTTCTATTTCTATTATTATTATCTTATCATTGTTGTAAAAGCCATAAGGGAGTAAATAAATAAATAAATAAAAAAAACAACACCACACCAAGACACGTGCATGTACAGATATTAGAGTCAAAAAAACTAAGTCAAATGTTCAAAAATTCATTGAGCTGTATCAAAATTCGGCTTTAAGGTTTTGGTAAAGACGATGTGGGTTAGCTTTTTGAAGTATCATGTAAATAGTTACCCCTTTTTTGTTTTGCAGGACGAGTGTGCAAAATTTCATCGATATCGAAGTAAGTCTGTCGATTTGAATAAAAAAATATTTTACCAGACCGGGACACTACTTCATAATATTTATATACTAATAGACTATAAATATATAACTGATATGCCGGGCTTTTTTCAAAAGCAGATATAGTCAGTAATCATCCTTTAATTTTGAAGGTCAAGTATGGTATATGTGGTGTAAGTATATCAGGTTACAATAAGGCAATAGAATAACTACAACAGTTTTTCGTATATCTGTCACTTTAGCAGCTTAAAGACCCACATCGGGCATTCCGTACCAATGCTCCCACAAAACGACTATCAAATGCGTATCGTAATATCGGTTAGTAATATTTGTGATTGCGTTGGGTTAGCAATTTGTGTGTATGCTTTTTTAATAACCCCTTTGTTGGCTGAGTCGGTAAACTACTGTACATCTGTGATTGAGGATAGGTATCTATGACTACAATTTGGGATACCTGCTTTCACTAAGGATATTATGAACGTTACCTAAAGATCTTTTAACGTGGCACGCGTTATATAAAAAAGGGTCAACAGGAATGAATGAATGAATTCAACGGCCTCCGTGGTCGAGGGGTAAGGATCTCGACGCGCGAAAGTAATTTTTTTTTATTAACAATTATTATAATCAATAATTATCAGCCTGAAACAATAATTTAATCCTCATTGAAACAATCTTCCGAGAAAAGATTCATGCCGCCGACGGGACTCGAACTCGCGCCCTTCTTATATCCGGTCAGGTGCTCTTAATCACTGTTTCAGGCTGACAATTATTGCATATAATAATTGTTACCCTTTGTGCTCTTCATAAAATCTTGTCTTAAACATTAGTTTATCAATTAAAAAAATAATACATTTATTTGATTGATTTGTATTATTTCACAATTTAGTAATTTAAAATAATATATAGTATAGGTTCCCGTGTTCCCCCGCCCCTCTCCCGCTCTCCTCTTTCTCGCGAACCTCCCCTCACGCATTCCGCTTCCACCTTCTTCGCCTTCCCCTCTCCCTCGTCCCCACTCCCGTGAAGCCCCCCTCTTTAATTCCCCAACCGACCCTCCCCCATACCCTTCCCCCCAGCCTTTTTTCCCTGTCGCCTAACTCCATAAAATACACCCATTTATCCAACCACTCCCTATTTAATTTTTTATGCAAATTTCATAATGCCAGAGCTCACCAGTATAGATAGAGAAGTATTCACGGGCATGTTCACAACAATTCAAAACAAATTAATAGCAATCGGATGAAATTTTAATCGCCATCGTGTGAATAGTTTAGGAAATAATTTCATAACCCCAGAACTCAATATCGTATAACCATCCCGGGTACGCGCACATCATATTCCCAAAGTTTCATTTTCATGCAATCGGATGAACGGTATAGCCGCGCATAAGGTACGAACAAACAAACATTATTTTTTTTATATTATAGATTTGCTGTGCGTTCCAGCGTGGAAAAAATCTCAGTATCGCCTTCTTATAAGACTTCCTTTTAGAATTAAAACCTTGCTTAAAATGGCTTTAGCCGTGTTTTGTGAGTACATCTGAATATCCAGGTACATTCCGTCTGTCTCTATCCCAACCATCCCATCAACGCGTTGCAACGCTACGCCATAATCTCACGTCTCACTGTTTCCAGGGGGCCGATAGGACTCTTGTACGTATAATGTATTTGGTAATGTAATGGTTTTTATCAAAAATGTGTGGTAACTATTTTCAAACATGACAAATATTTAAACATTTAAAATATATCTATACCTGTATACATGCCTATACATATATTATACCGTTATTAGATATAAATACAAAGATTATTTTCTAATTTTAATAAAGGTTTGCCTTATTCAGGGACATTTCCAGAATTAAAATATTATCACACGTACACATGGACACGAGATTTAAATAGTGATAATGTAAATCTACCGTATAGACTTGGCGTAAATAAAAATGTATTTATTTCTTCAAACTTCGCAAAAATATATTTTAATTAAATATTTTAATTAAAAATGTATTTCTTTATAATATATAAAACTCGCGTCACGATGTTCGTCCTAGATAAATTCCGAAACTACTTAACCGATTTTGTTGAAATTTGGCTTACTGTGTGTAATTTGGTCCAACTTAAAAGATATGATAGTTTTTATCTCGATTATTGATCTCAATATTTATTATTGCGAATTAAATGTTCATTAAAATGCTGGTTATGGGACAATGATTTGAAATTATTTGTAATTATTGTAAGTACCATAAGTTTCTGACAGATGGCGGTGTGAGTTAATAAGTTCACAAAACACTTGTTTATCTAGGTTAGGTAACCATCCAGTAGATAGCGTTGTGTTTCGTTAGGCACAGCAACGCGTGGGTGGGTCAGCACCTCCAGCGAAGTCCCTCTCCTTAATTTCCCATCCGACCCTCCCGCATACCCCTCCCCCAGCCCTTTTCTTGCCGCTTAACATGCACCCATTTTCCAACAACTCACGTGAACTATTTCTTTTTTTAAGCAAATTTCATAATGCTAGAGCTCACCGTAATAGAAATATTCACGGGCATGTTCACAACAATTCAGAAAAAAATAATAGCAATCGGATGAAATTTTAATCGCCATCGTGTGAATAGTTTAGGAAATAATTTCATAACCCCAGAACTCAATATCGTATAACCATCCCGGGTACGCGCACATCATATTCCCAAAGTTTCATTTTCATGCAATCGGATGAACGGTATAGCCGCGCATAAGGTACGAACAAACAAACATTATTTTTTTTATATTATAGATTTGCTGTGCGTTCCAGCGTGGAAAAAATCTCAGTATCGCCTTCTTATAAGACTTCCTTTTAGAATTAAAACCTTGCTTAAAATGGCTTTAGCCGTGTTTTGTGAGTACATCTGAATATCCAGGTACATTCCGTCTGTCTCTATCCCAACCATCCCATCAACGCGTTGCAACGCTACGCCATAATCTCACGTCTCACTGTTTTCAGGGGGCCGATAGGACTCTTGTACGTATAATGTATTTGGTAATGTAATGGTTTTTATCAAAAATGTGTGGTAACTATTTTCAAACATGACAAATATTTAAACATTTAAAATATATCTATACCTGTATACATGCCTATACATATATTATACCGTTATTAGATATAAATACAAAGATTATTTTCTAATTTTAATAAAGGTTTGCCTTATTCAGGGACATTTCCAGAATTAAAATATTATCACACGTACACATGGACACGAGATTTAAATAGTGATAATGTAAATCTACCGTATAGACTTGGCGTAAATAAAAATGTATTTATTTCTTCAAACTTCGCAAAAATATATTTTAATTAAATATTTTAATTAAAAATGTATTTCTTTATAATATATAAAACTCGCGTCACGATGTTCGTCCTAGATAAATTCCGAAACTACTTAACCGATTTTGTTGAAATTTGGCTTACTGTGTGTAATTTGGTCCAACTTAAAAGATATGATAGTTTTTATCTCGATTATTGATCTCAATATTTATTATTGCGAATTAAATGTTCATTAAAATGCTGGTTATGGGACAATGATTTGAAATTATTTGTAATTATTGTAAGTACCATAAGTTTCTGACAGATGGCGGTGTGAGTTAATAAGTTCACAAAACACTTGTTTATCTAGGTTAGGTAACCATCCAGTAGATAGCGTTGTGTTTCGTTAGGCACAGCAACGCGTGGGTGGGTCAGCACCTCCAGCGAAGTCCCTCTCCTTAATTTCCCATCCGACCCTCCCGCATACCCCTCCCCCAGCCCTTTTCTTGCCGCTTAACATGCACCCATTTTCCAACAACTCACGTGAACTATTTCTTTTTTTAAGCAAATTTCATAATGCTAGAGCTCACCGTAATAGAAATATTCACGGGCATGTTCACAACAATTCAGAAAAAAATAATAGCAATCGGATGAAATTTTAATCGCAATTGTGTGAATGGTATATGAAGTAATTTCATAACGCTATAATAATTTCAATATAATAATTAATTAATTAATTTAATAATTAAGTAATTTAACTATCCTACAAAAATTAAATTTACTAAGTAATTTCACTATCCTACAACCATCCGAAGATGCGCACATCATATTCCCAAAGTTTCATCGCAATCGGGTGAACGGTATAGCCGCGCATAACACACTAACACACAAACATACTAATAAACAAACATTAGATTTTATGTATTAGATTTCATTACAATTATAATGTACGTAAAGGATAAGCTGCAGTACAAGTGGTGAATATAATATTATGGCCCAGTCAATAGTCAATATTAGTTTCTAACTAGACAGTGCCTGTTCTGAAAAAGTAGGTTAAAGTTTACCTCTGGATGGAAGGAGAGAGGTTCCTCCGATTACCTCTCACCCCAGAAGATCGGTGGAAATTTCGAAACGGAACGTCAGAAATGCCCATCACGAACAAGACCCCACTGAGAGACAGTCTGGATTCTCATTGCTTTGTAAACTTTGGTCCGTCATCAATTGGATAAGATGCTCCCTTAGCCGTTGATGGTGCATAGAAGGGGCCTTAAAGAGTTGGCCTTGTGTGAATATGTGGTCAACGAATACCCGCTCCATTCATTTCCCAGCGGGATTGATGAGATCCACAGAACGACGCCTGATACTATAGACTGGCTCCCCACCGTACGAAAGAAGAAGAACATAGTTAAGAGTGATTGGACCAGCGGCTCAGAATAAATTTAAAAAAATGCTTGCAACTCTACAGGGACGTTCCAATGAGAAAGATCGATTATTCCCCGTATCAATTTTTTTTAATTGAAAATTTAACATCGATTTATTTCAATAAAAATGAATTAAGCTACAAAAATGCTCAAAACGCACGATGATAAATTATTGAATATCGTATAATTCTTGTAAGTATTTTTTGATCATAAGTATTTATCATTTTTCAATACTGTCTGAATAAAACAAGTGTGTAAAAATTTTTTAAATATTTTACCAGATAGTATAACAATCTTTCAAAATCAATTTAGGTTTTTTTGTAAAAAAGAGTCAATACGTCTAGAATTTGATTTAAAAGGGACAAATTTCCGGTATTCTCTTGTATTACCCTCTTAACTAAAAAATATTAAAAAAAAATCATATTGCATTCATTGATTTGTAGGTACAGGTAATTACTTATTTGAAACATAATTCAAATATGAATCCAGTAGTTAATTTCGCAAACAGGATTGAAGATTCTATTTTAAATAAAAAAAACAAATTTTTTTAGGGATAGATGTTATTCCTAGCTTAATTTTTTAAAAGTAAAACTTCTTTATGCAGGCTTGTCTTGGGGGGTAAGATGACGAATGCGTGACGAGAGCGTAACGAAAAGTGTAGTCGGGTGAGGTGAATGGGCTGTATCACACTGTAGGAGCAAGAGAGAGAGAGAGCAGTGCGCGCGAACATTTTTTTCTCTCTTCCTCTTACAGCTAGTGAATGAAATACGTACATATACTCTCTCTCTACATATGTATTTGTACATCATTTCCTTCCGAAATGAAGGCAATTTACAAGGCGAAATAATCATTGAAACCCTCTTAATTTGTTCGTAAGAACTTCAATCCCGTTTTGATAAAAATATCGTTTTTTAGAATACCATTCTCCGTGCACCATTCTGAGTAGAATCTTTGCTTGAAATGGCTTAAGCCAGTTTGGGGAGCAGACCTGGATAACCAGGTACTTCCCCCCAGCCTTCTCCCCTACCCTAATCAAGTGATCAGCCACTCAGCCTCACAAACAACATTCGCTAACTTCATACGGTTGGGATCAGTTGAGACAATCATGCGATACTCTCATAAAATAAACATTGCTAGATAATGAGTTCAGTTGTTAGGCCGTGCATTATACCTACAAGATAGCAAATTCAGTATTAATTGATATTGGCACTCTAAAAATGCCTGGCATCCACTGCCTCTTGCAAACGGAACAGTTAAATGATTGGAAACACGTAAAATTCCGTTGTCACCGGTTACACTGACAGCGCCCAACGTGCACTGTACACCAGCGACTAGCAGATAGGTGCCTCCCGGTGCAGGTTTAATTTAGCTCGCAGATGTCAGCGGATATATTGCGCGGGGTGTGCGTGGCATCCCTTTGTTTGGGTCACGTGACTCGATTGGCGACACGTGGCCGCAATATGCCTCCCCCCCCCACTTCCCACCCCCTCGGAACGAACGCAATAATGCTCGACACATTTGATTACTTTTCATTTTATTCAATATTCTGTAGTCATGCAGATTTCGCCACGTTTGGCGCGGCCCCTTTGTTTTATTTGATTTTCAATAAGCAAGTTGGGAGAATCTCTTTTGTACCGCTTGTGCATACATTTCAAATATACTTACACAATACCTGTGGGTTCAAAAATTAATTTCTCTCCATCTCTCCATTTCTCTTTCGCAATTGTAGAGATTAGAGAGAAATTCATTTTTGAACTCGGAATTTTGGGCGTTAACTTACAATTAAGTCAAGTAGTATTAAATATTTTTTGGATTAAATGATGGATTTTCAATAAGCAAATAGGCAGAAGCTCTTTTGTACCGCCTTTTCACGTACATTTTAAATATACTTCACGTCTAGCTCTTCAAAAATTTGGCGTATTTTGTCAGAGGCTAAAAATATTCCCGCTTTGCAATAAAATCCAAATAATGGAATATTTGTTAACGTATTTGAAAACGAAATACTGTTTTTGAAAGGTGATGAAATAGGCTTTCAAATTTTATTATTAGAAATAATCATGTAATTTTTTAAAAATAAAAATTTTGGATGAAAACTTTAAAAAGTTTTAAAAATGCACTATACGTTGTTTCTAACTAAAATTACTGATAATGAAAAAATTAAAAACACAAACATATTTCATTAGACAAGTGAATTATAAACGTTACTGTCACCTCACTTTTTTGTCACTTTACATTAAAAAAAACCTATGTGATCTGGGACAAATGATGTCTCCTGCGATTAAACGGGCTAGATTATTTCAAACGGAATTATGAAAGTCTCCCAAAATTTATTTATTAACGCAATTAGGGCTTTTTCAACTATCATAAAAAAAAAGAAAAAATTAATAAATTATAATCCATTTTCAACGCTGCGGAAAGACTTATCATCGGCGTATCTAAATATTCACTTATTTCAGAGTATCTCAAAAATCTTCACTGGCTCAAATGTCCTGAAAGAATCCAGTTCAAGCGCTGCTGGATGGTTTTTAAAGGAATGACTCGGCTTACTTATCGGAGCTGTGTATTCCTGAAAATTTAAATTCTCGACAATCAACCCTCAGGTTAGGAGCATCATCAGCTATCGGAAGGTTGGATGAACCAAAGCGCACACCAGATATTAAGTTAGTTGAGCGCGCTTTCGAAGGGTTAGGACCTAAAGCTTGGAATGGACTGCCACACAAGTTAAGAATGATTACAGACTGGGTGGAATTTAAAGCTAAACTCATAATCCATCTGTTCAGACCGTCTTATCCATAAAGTCAAAAACCTTTCACCTTCACGGCCCGCGGCATTGTAAATAACTAATTGTGTGAAAATATGAGCTAACTCTTATTTGTAAGCTTTTGTAAAGATCACTTCATGAAAATTCTCAAGTCTTTCAAAATATTTTTTGTTTTTTTTACATTAACTCCACACAGGAGGCCCTGAGGAAAATAATTTCCCTCAGGACCTATGTCATCTTTGAAGATGCTATGAGGAGGGTCTTTTTGAGGAGAGGAAGGAGTGAACGTGGGTCTTGAAGAGACCCATGTTATAGGAGGGAGGAAACACAGAGGCCGGCAAATCGTTCCACAGCCGAGCTGTTGAACACAAGAACGAGTCGTAGAAGCGTCCCGTTCTCATGTGACAAATGTCGACTGTGTACGTATGTTGGGCGCGCGTTTGGCGTGTTTCCCGACTATGCACCGGTGCCGAGGGGATCAATGACGATATATTAGATATTAAGTAGTATTAATCAATTTAGTTACCGGAATTTCGAAAAAAGTGCATTTTCGTTGTAATTTTTTCAATTTAAAAACAAGAAATGTCATTTTTCACCTAAACTTGCAACAGTTCCTAACATAGCGGTCGGTGCAAAATGACCATTAAAATGCACTTTTTCGAAATTCCGACAACTGAATTGATTAGTAAAAACAGAATTCATGTTACAAACCTTATCGAATTCGAATTCAGTCAAACAAGAAAATAAAATTACACCACCATTGAAAACTCAAATAAAAGTATCAGATAAGCGCTATTTTTTCACACGTTTACTTGGAAAGTTTCAATCCTCGACTCCGCTCTGCCGCTTCGTTAGACAGAGCGAGGGAAGCGCGATACAGCGCTCGGGCAGCGCCAACCAGCGCCAACCAGCGCTCGGGCAGCGCGACGCGAGGGAGCGCTTCACAAAGGGCGGACGGACGACAAGCGCGCGCCGGGACTTCAAACGTCATTCAGACCGTGCAATAATAACATTCAAAACAAGGGAGGATGGCAACAGATTACCCGGTAAACAAATGCCAGCCGGAGAATGAAATCTCGATCATACTTCACTAAGTCTTTGATGGAACGGAAAGTCACGCAGTTAGCACATGCGCACTGGGATGTCCGCGGGGGTTCCTCTAATTGCCTCTATCAAGCCCTCCCCCCTTCCCTCACCTCTCCTTAACCTTTCCGCCACGCCAGGGTACCGGGATCATTCGCGGTCACTGTCATTGTGGCCACAACTCCTCGAAAACAAAGAAACTTTGCGTGTAATTTGCGTCCATTTGGTGTTGCGTTTATTAGGTCATTCATTGTCACCGCAGATATAACTTGGTCACTTATAACTTGAGTAACGAATTAAGTCCCTGTAGTATAATTAAAAATGTTTTATTTATGTTTTTTAATGATGGAAAAGCGGAAGGTACTATATAATTTATTGACGAGCTACATTGTGTACGGTAAGTATTCACTTTATGGATGCATCCGATACTGATACCGATACCGATATATCAGCGATATGGTGGTTTTTCCGATATATCGAAATCGGCGATATTAATTTGCCGCTACAGCGCTACATTTTGAATTTCGCAATGTAGATACATTATTATTAAAGAGGACGAAGAAGATGAGCCTCTCTCTCTTTTAGCACTGATTCTCTCAAAGAAGAACTAGACAGATAACTGAGATCACCCAAAATATCAAGAGCAGCAGATCCTCTCGATTTCTGGCGCAGTGATCTGTATAAAAATTTGAAAAAATCAATCAAGCATCAACGGCAGGTCTCGCCCAAACAGACTTACAAAATCGGCTTTCACCGAATAATTTAAGGGTGTTGTGTTTCCTGAATAAAAATATCATAAAGGTGAATTTTAATTTTTGATTTCTAATCTGAATGTAGTGTTTTTTTTAAATTATAATTTTAAAAATTCGTCATAAAATTCTATATAAATATTACAATAGTAATTTCGTCTGTTTCTACTACAATACTACAACTTTTTACACCTTTTGAAATCTACACTGTCCGCATCGGTATCGGTATCGTCCATACTTTTTTATAAACATCGTTATCGTATCGTATCCGCAGAAGTGCGTATCGATGTATCCGTTATTCTCTCATTCCGTCATGACTCATGACTTATTATTTTATTTTCAATAGCCTCAATTTTTACGTAATTAGTCCCACACAGGAAATTCGGGGGAAGATAATTCCCCTCAGGGCCTGTGTTATGTTTGGGGTTGCTGTGAGAGGATCTTTTTAGGAAAGAAAGAAAAGGAAGATCTGGTAAGGAAATTTTTTTGCGAAATTGGTACGAATCTGGGGGTCAGTGAGTCCAGGAGGAATAGCGATGTTCCGGGAGAGCTCCGCTGGAGAGGTCACAAGGTCTATTTAAATAAGTTTCTCCTGATACGACCTGCCACGCAGTTGGTGGACAGACGCATCCACCGCCAAGATCCGGCCAACCCATGCCTAATGAACCCGTGCACCCGTTACCAAACGAAGCGAACCACTTTTCCAGAGGTGTTTGTAATCCTATATACGGTTTTCCGGGGCGGAGGCACTCATACCCGCCTCCCAAATTATAAATGTTGTACATATTTATGTTTTTAATCATCATGTTCAATAGTTTCTTCATCAGGACAAACGTATAATGAAAATTAACAAATATTTGAATGGACAAACATTTATAGACAAATAAGTACCTACACGGAGAAAAATGTTATTCGAAAAAACGATCATTTTAATAGTAAAAACGGTTAAAAACGGGACTGAAGTTCTTACGAACAAATTAACAGTGTTTCAATGTTTATTCTTACATGTTCCCGCCAATAAACATTGAAACCCTGTTAATTTGTTCGCAAGAACTTCAGTCCCGATTTTACTATTAAAATGATCGTTTTTTCGAATAAAATTTTTCTCCGTGTATGGACAAAAAAACATAACAATGAGTTGTGATTAATTAGTTATTTTGGTATCATAAAAACAATTATGTGAAATAAAAATGAAATATTTTATAATAGATCGCATTTATGCAGATATTAAAAACTTATTTAACCCAGAATAAACAAAGAGTTAAGTACCAAGATGTTAAAAATAACAACAATAAAGTATTTTTAATATAGATATTGTGAAAATGAATATGAATGGTTATTAATAATATTTAATTTCAAAGTTATCTAATTTTAAACTCATTGTATTTGAGTGCACAATTTCAACTTTTTGTTTTGTATAAAAAGAAAACTTGTTTCCAAAAAGTTGGCGAAGTCAAAATAATAAATTTTACACAATTTTTTTCTTTAATCAAGAGAACCGTCAACATGCATTACCTACCTTCCAAATATAGAATTGCATTCATGGGTAGAATTTATTTTTACATTAATTTCTTTACAGGGTTTTATTTTTATAAGAAAATACCGTACAAGTGCCTGCAACCGTGGGACGTTTGACTTATTAGTCAGCGTTATATTTGCAATTCCTTACCCAAAAAAGAAATAGCCTCACAATAAAGGTGGTTATTTACAATCAATGTCACTATTCATATTTTAGCTGGGGAAAAGTTAAAAATATTGCGATATAATAACTCAGAATTTCACCCTCAACTCCAATGACTGATATGTGCATTAGGCGATGTGGAATGAGCACTGAATCTAGTGCTGAAGATAGCGTACTTTCGAGAATTGCGGCATGTGTTCTAGAGGAATGCAAATGCCCCATGGCCAGCTTCCCAAGTGCTGGAGAGGCATTCTAGAACATTCTCAGCGGGACATCGAGGCCATCTGCAATCGCATAGCATCCTCCGGAGCCCCAAGGAGTGCTAGGACTGCAAGTGCCCCCCCTTGGGTTTTGCCGACCGGACAGTGCGAAATGAGTTTATGAGTGGGCCGAGCACTGTTTGCTCGCACGTCAGTCACACGGCGCGGGCACACACAACTCGGGGCGAGGGCGATTCATCGTGAGAAGAGCGCCGGCGACCCCAGCGAAAATAAAACGTATCAATAAAAGTTATCTGATTTTGATGATAAATAAGTATTTGTTGGCTGGCTGCCCAATAGCTTGACAAACAAATGATAAATAAATAAAAATAGAAAAGTTATTCTCTGAAACAATAATTAATCCACCTATACTCCTTTTAACAAGTAAGTACAATCGTGGGAGATTCCGTGCACTTTTTAATGCACCGAAAGCGAGAATCAACGGAGTGACAACATTGACCATTGTTTTCCAAGTCACTTACTTATACACATTTTAGCAACTACGTAACTTTTGACAAATGTAAAAAATTAGTAAAACTACCCACAGGACCTCTTTATACTTCCGTAAACTGTAAAAATGGTTTTACTTTATAACAACTATTCAATTTTCGACTTAGTTGCGCTAATCTCTTAGGCCGGCTAATAGCCAATTTCAAAGATTTTATTTTTGGCTTTACTGAGGATTGAACATTCCTCTCCAGGTGCTAACTAGAACGACTGATTACCTAAGCCAAGTCATAATTGGATATTTCCGACATTTATTTCGTATACTGACGTAATTTTTAAAAATATAAGTTTACGTGTACGTGTTCGTAAGTGAAACTAAATCGCATTGACAAAATATATGGTCATCGACAATGAGTCTATCTGCCGAATTTCAGCTCGATCGGATGTCGGGAAGTGGGTTAGTTTCTACTTCCAAGATACGCATTCATTCATTCATTCACAAAAACAAAAAGGAAATTCAAATAGATCTAAACGAAAAGCCATTGACATTTGTTCCCGAATAGGTTACTTCAACATGTCAACATTCACCAAATTGGAAGTTTGTCTACGGGTGCAAGCAAATACATAATAATATTGGTCTTTCACATAAAAACATAATTGTTTATCTAGTAGACATCTTCCCACGCTCGGCTAATTTCCCCCTGATTTGGCAACTACCGAACTGAACTACCGCGCGACTAGGCTACACTCTACATACATACTCCGCTACTCCGACTGGGACTGTCCGCGCGATATGCACTCTTATCTCGCTCACCTACAAGTGGATTATTTGGCTATGGCCGCCAAAACACACGTTTTTGGTTTGTTGTAGTTTAAAAAATATTTATATTAAAATGTTGTGTTGCGTTACCTCCTTCTTTAGCTAACGCTTCCGACATTGTTACATTTACATGACAGTGTCCACTGTCCAGGGGGTGTGTGTGAGGATGGACTATGTAACGCTGTCCAAAAGGTAAGCTAAATAAGATGGTAGACCAACAAGGTACAACACCCCAAAAATAAATAACGAAAATATTTTTGGCTGTGAAAATGTAAAATGTTCTATTCCATAATATTTGAATTGTGGATTTATTTTCTTTAAATGACAATTTATGTCTGCGCTTTTTCCATTTGCAAGAACACGTTTTTTGCACTGTAAGGCGTTCCGCTGATGAGGCAACTGAAACCAAACTAAAACCGGCTGGTTTCCATGTCTTGATTGGTCAAAAAGCTTGTTTAACCATAGACGAAGAACAATCAGCTGACAGCTGGCAACTAGCAACGGTCGGCCACGGCAATCAGCAGTGCGAGTCGCGAGTCACCACTTTCGTTACCATTGACAACGAGTTTTTGTAGTGTGCGGGCCATCACATTGTCATACAAAGACAGTTGCCAGTTGACAGTTTTCAGTTGCCTCAGTGAGCGGATCGCCTAAGGCGGTCTGCTCACCGGAGAAACTGAAACCAAACTACAACTGGCACGTTGCTATGGTTTCCAACCAAACTTCTATGACGGCGCTACTCAACCTTACAATTACAATACTTATCTCAGCCTGTTTAACCATAGACGAAGAACAATCAGCTGTCATCGTAGCAACTAGCACGGCGAATTCGGAGCCACCGCTTGCGTTGCGTTGCGTTGTGAGTGTGCGTACTATCACATTGATACAGGATAGCGAGTTTAGTTGAAAACTGTTTTTTTTTCAGTTGCCTCGTAAGCCTAAGGCAACAACTAGATAGATAGAAAGGTATTAAATTTATGATCGCCTCTCTAACTTGTCAACAAAATTATAAAGAAAACTCACAATTTTTATTAAACAAACACTAATAGTAGTATGGAAGGTACAGTAGAGCAGCGATCGCGAGCTTGAAAGTAACTCCATGGAAGAACGGCGTCATTGTTAATTGTTACCGAGGCAATAGTATCTTATAAATAATTTCAGCAACACAAATCTTACAATAATTATAATATCCCGTTATATTTCACGTGTTTCTAGTGATTAAATAATAATTTTACATGAAAAAAGTAAAATCTATTGACCTCAGGGTCATTTTAGATTAACTTTAAATTTAAATTAAATTTATTTATTAGATTTTTTTTAAAGTTGTAGATTATTTTAGGGCTTTACCAGAGGTGCCCCTCAAATTTAACTATGGGTATTTTCGATATGTACAGGGTCAGCTGCATTTTATTATATCTAGTTTTTAAATGTGCCATATTCTTATTGGCTCAAAGTACCTACCTAGTGCTCTTTCGGTATAATAATGAAATACAAATAACATAATATGTCTAGAATTAATTATATAACTTATTTTAGATTTCTTATTACAAATTTCTATAAATAAAAATCTAACCAATTTTTTCAAAACAATAAGACACATTTTAGATACAGAACAACGGGTCAAATCATCTACAATACGATTTTATCGGATCTGGAAGTTTATGCGATTCCACAATAAAACACGAAATTTTGAAAATTAAACATAGAGTTCCCATCAGAACTCCTACAGACTATGTTTTTAATACCCTGTATTCAAAGCCTCTTAAATAATTATATTCAAAAGGCACTTTAATTTACGCAATCAATCAGCAAATAAGTCCATTGTCGCACTCTACCCACTGCCAGGTAGAAAAAGTCGATTATCATCAGACAATAAATTACTACTTTACAAGACGACCATTAGGCCGGGCATCACATACGCTGCACCTATTTGGGGTTATACGGCTCACATAGACATAAACAAACTACAAACCCTGCAAAACTAAGTCATTCGACATGGATTCTACTCTACATGTTACACAATCTGAAAATTTCATCCCAGATTAGCCCGACATGAAAATCCCACCATCTCGCTACATATAGCGAGAATGAAAATGTTTAAATACAAAAACAAATTCCTGCCGAAGTTTCAATGTAGTTTATTAAGTTTCACATTCCAAAAGCCATTTACATTTTTTCTCCATGTAAAGCATCTATAGCTAATCCATTTATAAATACGTTAGAGTCAGTAAACCCATATTTAGGAACTCTGACCATAAATAATATCCAAATCCAAATTACATCATACATTCGTCCAAATTACAACAAAATCTAAATAGACTTTTGGGCAAAGAAACACGCAACATTTCTCTATAAAACTATTTGATATCCACTCTCTTGTAATAAAAACCACTTAAAAATAACAGACTTCAAAGATATGATTGAAGAAGATAACATTAATTATATAATTTTTTTAAATATGAAAATAAACAAGACACAGAAAAATAATAAAAAATAACGGTCGCAACTGGGACAAGAACCCAGAACCTTACGTCTTACCGGGACATAAAGCTCTACCAATATCATACTGCGATCTATTATGAGACTGTCATAATTGTCAACTTCATATTTCAAATTTCAGAATTAACAATATTATATTCGACTAATGTTTTTTTTCCATATTATTGGCAGCTACCTTTATTATTATTTCAAAGATATGGATTATACAGGTACAATGGTAGAATAATATTAGGAAGAATAATAACGGAGAAAAATATTATTCTAAAATACGATCATTTTATTCGTAAAAAACGGTTAAAAATGGGACTGAAGTTCTTACGAACAAATTAACAGGGTTTCAATGTTTATTGGCGGGAAAATGTAAGAATAATTTGTTGGTATTCGTAATTTCGTAAGTATGTCAACAACTTATTCTTACGTTTTCCCGCCAATAAACATTGAAACCCTGTTAATTTGTTCGTAAGAAGTTCAGTCCCGTTTTTACGAATAAAATGATCGTATTTTCGAATAACATTTTTCTCCGTGTAGGAACATTGATGCAAACTAACAAATATTAACGCCTACATTATGTTTTCTCCTAGATATTGCTTTATAATTTTCCTCTCGTAATATTTTAACAAAAACTTATATTAATAAAAATTATCATATTTACAAAAAAAACAAGTCTTTATTTATAATTATTATCCCAAACCATGTATAATGTGACCTTAGAAGGGGTACCCCAGTAAAGTCACATTCTTTTCAACTTTTGAAAAAAATTATAAAAAATATATATAATAAAATAAACCAAAAAATATGAATGGTGTCGAACGTGTATAAAAAGGTGAATAATAAAGCTTATAAATGGATACAGCAAAAGCTTATCTTGGCAGCTAACTCTTCAGTAAGCCACCATCCATTGCAATAACTCAATTATCAAATATTTACTCTACCACTTGACTTATGTCGTACTTATAATGAATTTTTCGCGATTGCCGTCCGTTCGATAGAGGCGAATCAATTGTTTACTAGACAATTCATTTTTCGTCTGAAAGAAATTTAATCAACGTCGATAGAATCGTTCATGATATCTAACAATGATAAGTACGTATATTATAACCACGTGTTAGCGTCAATTAGTAATGGACGATGGACAAATTTCGTAATTTTTTCATCGCTTGTCACATATTGACTAAATGTAGGTATTAATTTTACAGGTAGCCAGCTTTTTTCTAATCTACAGGTAAATATTACGACCTAGTACGAGCAGTACTAGACTTGCTTACTCGTACTATATTTTACATTTTTAATGTTGGATTGCAAAACAAAATGCTACCTAAAGGCTCCGTCAAACAGGAGGCGTACTGACGCGCGTCAAGGCGTTAAAACGTGAAGGACGTATAACGCTGCGTTGTGTTTAGGCCAGTGCAATTAGCGCAAAAAGGGGGTCGCGATCGGAATTATTCCGGTAGTCCCAATTTTTTTATATGTTTTACATAGTCATCTCCTGATGAAAAATCTGAGTTTTCGACCTTGGCGCACTTGAGCTTTCGTCGCCATTTTGAAAAAACCAACCGGTTTCGCGCCAAAATCTAGTTTTTCTCAAATATCTCGTTTCCAAAACAAATTTTGGCTAAAGTTGCTTAACAAGTTTAGTAGAACATAAAATTACCTTCAACTTTTATTTAAAATAAATTCATCTATCTCTAATACATATCGAGTTATGCAGTCGTAAAAATGTGTAAAAGTTTATAAAAACAGGTAAATTGCACGACTGGGTTGGGTTTTTTGTACATATCTTTTTTCCAGTACAATTTTGTGAAAAAAATACTGATATCAATTTTATAGAGAATAAAATTTCATAATAGAAACATGATAGGTATACGTTAAATGTTTTTATCTCAATGAGGTATTAAAAAAAAATCTACTTATATCAATTTTGTAGAGAATAAAATTTCTAAAAGAGGTGTGATTTTTATGTTTTTTGCAGTTTTTTCACTAATAATAGGTGAAAACAGAGAATTTACCTTACATTTTTACATATTATAACTATGAATTAACGAGAGTGGGGGGGGGGGATCAAACCCCTTCCCTACATTCAAGTGAAGATAAGAATGTGGTATTCAATGCTCAGGAAAATCAGGCTTTGCAGGCAGTTCAATCTAAACTGTTTGATATACTGAAAAAAATAAAAGTAATCGGACCTACTTCCCAGCTGTGGGTTCAGTACTTCCAGATGACAACACTGACTGAGCTGTATATTGAAGCGGAGCGTTCTGGAAATTGGAAGCTCCATCTTGCAACGGTCCTAAAAATTATACCTCTCTTTCACGCAGCCGCCCACTTTTATTACGCCAAAAGTGCACATCTGTATCTTCAAGATATGTTGACATTGAAAGAGAAGATGGATCTAATAGAATATGAAAGATTTACTAAAGAGGGTTTCTTTACGATTCGACGATCTCATAAATTTTGGTCAGGGATTTGGTCCGATATGACCACTGAACAAAACTGATGATCGATCGACTGATATGACCACTGAACAAAACTGATGATCGATGAAAACATCTGGAGGTTTGACCCAAGGACGAGGAATTACATACAGTTCTATTGTTCGTTGGATTTGTTTATCTGCGTAGCATTTGTGAGTAATTCTGTGGAGTTGAATAAGGAACGTCAGAACAACATGTAGAGATGAGGCCTACACGAATTAAGAGGGATGATGAAAACGTCCAAACTCTCATAGATTGGTTTGCTTGCCATGAACCATTTTCTAAAACAAATGTGATTATGTCTATAAGCAGTGGCACGATAGGGGATAGCAAAGAAACTTGTCACATATGGCTTAAAAGATGGGAAACTTCGCTATGTCTAAGATTATCAACCATAACTTTGGAAACTTACACTTAAAACGTAAGGATGCTATAGTTTATCTTGCGGTGGTGACGAGCGGCATAAAAAATCAGGGTGTGACTGTGACAATATTCATCCATTAATGCTATTCCATCGTATGTGTACTGCCAAAAAGTCTGAAATTTCCAATATGAACTATCTCCTGTCCTACTGTCTCTTTTCTCAGAGGAAGGCATGCGCAAAAGAACCAAGTCCATATTTTACACATCGTTCAACCCTTTTCCAAATAACACAGAACTGGGAAGCAGTAAAATACACGTAGTTGATGGAGGATATTTTATACACAAAGTTGTATGGAGTCGTGCTCAACCTTTTTCAATAATTTTTCAGTAATATGTCAGGTATGTACAAAATCATTATGGAGCCAATACAGAAGTAGTGTTCGATGGATACCCAGATTCGGCTGAAAAGAAAAGTACTAAAGAGTTACAACTTCTGCTGAAGTTTTGTTATGAAAGCAGTCACCCAAAAGTGCCTCAGGAAAAGTTTCTGGAAACGAGAAGAACATGTCTCGTTTTATTTCCCTACTCAGAGCCTCATTTGAACGATCGCAAATAACGACAGTACAAGCTGAAGAGGATGCTGACGTTCTCATAATAACCACAGCAAACTCGTTGTCATCTCAATATGATGCAGTCATAATCATTGGTCAGGATATCGACCTGTTGGTACTCCTCACAGCTCTCTCACTTCCAAATGTATATTACCAAAAAGTTGGTAAAGGCAAATCACCTTGTACTTATTGTTACTTGTAAACGTACTTATTCGTATATTCAAAGTTCCAAAAGCAAAGCGGGAAACAATCATTTTGGCTGCCGAACAATTCTTTGCACGTTTGTATGGTGGCAATGAGAAATCAAATTCGGAAAATTTAAGGTACATCCTTTTTGTCAAAGGTGTGAAAAAATTCAATTTATCCCGGCTACCACCTACCAAAGACGCAGTCCAGCAACATGCTTCAGAACTTACTTGCAAGTGTAAACTTGGCTTGGTCACCATAAAGAACCAAACTGAATGGGGGTGGAAGAAGGACGCTGTTGGGTTACTAACTCCAGTACGAATGTTGAAGGAGGCTGCACCTCAGGCGTTGCTCAACTTTATATCATGCCAATTCAAAAAAGGTTCCGCTGGAGAGCGCACTTGTAGAAAGTCAGGTTTAAAATGCTCCCTAATCTGTATTCACTGTAATGGAAACTCGTGCGAGAATGCTGTGGAAGCCTCCGTTGATGATGATGACGAGGAATTTGGTGACCCAGTCGCCACAAATTCGGCTGATGAGACATATGAAGTATATATTGTGGCCCGTAAGTGGCAGTAAGAAACAGAACTACAGTATACAGTCAAAAATTTTAAAGAATATACTTTTTTTCTTCTTTTTTTAACATGTTTTTGTACCTTAATTATTAATTTTATTTATATGTTGTAATTACTTTGATTATTTCAATAATAATTGTTTAAAAAAATAATAACAAGGTATGCCAAGATTAAAACATTATTATTCTTCTGATTCAATCTTTCGCCTAATTTTTGTATTAAAACCTGGATTCCTAATTGACATAAAAATATTAAACATGTACCTATTATTTTTCTAATATGAAATTTTATTCTCTATAAAATTGATGTCAATAATTTTTTTACAAAATTGTACTGGAATAAAGATATGTACAAAAAACCAAACCAAGTCGTGCAATTTACCTGTTTTTATAAACTTTTACACATTTTCACGACGGCATATCTCGATATGTATTAGAGATAGAACAATTTATTTTAACTAAAAGTTATAGTTAATTTTATGTTCTACTAAACTTGTTAAGCTACTATAGCCGAAATTTGTATTGGAAATGAAATATTTGAGAAAAACTAGATTTTGGCGCGAAACCGGTTGGTTTTTTCAAAATGGCGGCGAAAGCTCAAGGTCGAAAACTCAGATTTTACATCAGGAGATGAGTGTGTAAAACATATAAAAAAATTGGGACTACCGGAATAATTCCGATCGCGGATCGCTAATTGCACTGGCCTAGTTGTACTGAACACGTCGAAGCCGTTCAAATAGAAAGTACGCGACGTTACGGCGTTTTGGTGCCTGTTTGAAGGAGCCTTTACGCTGACGCCTTGACGCGCAGTAAGTACGCCTTCTGTTTGACGGAGCCTTTAAGCTATTTGCATCAAGCAAATTATATCTAAAATAAAAAGATGATTTGTAGCTTTTGGCAACGTGGATTTTATTTGTAGATAAATCTACAGTTTTATTTCTAGATTGATGAAATTTTGCACACTTGACCTTTAAAGAAGAGAAAAGTCACTGTTTATATGAGATTTTGAAAAACTACCCCATCCTCTATTCGTACCCCTTAAAGCAGTATTTTGATACTTTTTGATGAAATTTTGCACACGTTACAATAAGGAGAAAATTATTGTACACATAGATATTATTTCAAAAAACTTTGAATAAATACCAGGCAACGCCGGGGACATCAGCTACATATATCTTTAAATATCTGAATGTTGGTATAAGGAAGTGTCCCGGTGTGGGTTTTTTTTTTTTTTTTTTTAATGTACAGTTATTTTCCGACAGACTTTGCCTTCAAACCAAGAGAAAGGTATGATGTGTGAGATAAAAAAAAATAACCCCATTTCCCCCATTAAAGCAGAGTTTTTACACACCGGGATGAATTTTTTCAAATTTGATTTTCAAAATTATAGGAAAATTACGGTTCCCATCTGATTTACAAAAAATCTTCACAACCGGACAACGTCGGTACTTTACTTTTGACACTATGTATCCTCTCGAGCGCTTTTTGCCACAATGTGGCACTATTTCCAAAACCACCGAATGCTTTATTGCCAAAATATGGCAAATATTCTCTACATAGATTCTTTAAAATGATTTAAAGTTAACGATTTAATAATATTTTTTTATAAATCCTACGAATATGTGATAATAAACAAAAGACTGGTGAATTCATTGGCTATATAGAACTGCAATCAGTTTGTATGTCTCTATAATCAAATTAGTAGGTATGATTTTTTTAATATGGGCGGAAAAATTTACTTTAGCAATCCAAGAAAAAAAGTTTTAAATTGCTCTGTCCCTCCAGTGTCTTTGTGTGATGGTGCGGCTTTATTTTTAATACCAATTCTATTACTTTTATTCCGCGATTGATAAAACTTTGCACCGTCGATCTTCAAAACAGGTCATTGCTTAAGTCTGATAAAAAAAACTCGATATAAAGAATGAGCAAAGCGGGGGAGTTCAACTGGTTATGGAAAAGTTGTTTCTGTTTTCATAAAGGCTGGCTATTATTAACTGTTTTTCATTCGCAAAACAATAACATATTTTGAGATAGGCTGGTTTATTTTAGAATTTCCAATTGTCTTTACGATTGTGCAAATAAATTTTAATTATTTCTTCAAACTTCGCAAAAACACTTTGTGACGTCAATTTTAAATTAAATTAAACAAATAACTTTGTATTAAACCACTATTATATAATCACAATTACCTACATGTTTCGAAACCGATGGTTTCTTCGTTAGGTATGTCATTACTACCCTGACGAAGAAACCATCGGTTTCGAAACATGTAGGTAATTGTGATTATATATAGTGGTTTAATACAAAGTTATTTAATAAAAATAAAACACTTTTTTGTTTTAAAACCACGATATTTATTAATTTACTTTACCGACCGGTTTCGCTTTACTCAAGCATCTTCAGGGTACAAATTAATACTAAACAATAATTACAAAATGTGTGCTTATTTATACATATATAGAGAGACAACAATATATAGAAAGAGACAACACATTTTGTAGTTATTGTTTAGTATTAATTTGTACCCTGAAGATGCTTGAGCAAAGCGAAACCGGTCGGTAAAGTAAATTAATAAATATCGTGGTTTTAAAACAAAAAAGTGTTTTATTTTTATTAAATATGTCAAACCACAAAGTGATTGCTTTCTACAATAATACAAAGTTATTTGTTTAATTTAAATTTTAATTACGTTATTTCACAATTTAGTAATTAAATATAATATAAAGCACATTCCATAGTGAAAGATACTCTCAGTATCGCCCTGGTGTAAGACCACAATTCAGATTTATAACATTGCTTGAATTGGCTATTTCCGTGTGGTGACCAGATCGGAATAGCCAGGTACTTACTACGTATTTCCTTCCCCTACCTATTTCCTTCGGCCTTACACTCCAGCCCAATAAAGATGTCATAGTCTCACTGGATCCAGTCCGGAGCAGTTAATTTTTACCATGAGCCTTCCAATTTTTAAAATATTTAATTAGAGTAAAAAAAAATGTGAAATCCTTATTTTTTTTTTCGTTTTTTTTCCTTATCTAATTCAATTCAATTAATGTATCTGGTAGGTATTCACTTTCTTATTTACAAAATAACAACAATACACAATTGAATCACTAAATCAATTAAATACACTAATTCCGTTTGTTTGTGATGTGTTAATTAATTAACAATTAGCCCAACATTTGTAAACATTTGACGGGTCGTTCCTACGACTTGATTATGAGTTCAACAGCTCGGCTTTGTAACAATTTGCAGGCCTCTGTGTTTCCTCATCTTACTCCTTCCTTTCCACATAATTCCCTCCACACAGCACCCCCAAATATGACTTAGACCATGAAAGAAATTATTTTCCTCCTGTTATAGTAAAAAAAAAATATTATAATTCTATAGAAAGCAATGTGTATGAAATATGTTTTTTTTTCTTAAATTTTTTGATAGATGATTTTTCAAATATTTTAATATTTATTTCAGGTTTAGATACTATTTACTTTCAGGTTCACAAATCTACAATTAGAATATACCGTGATTTCTCAGGGGTCTGCCCTAGTTGGACACTGAAAATGAAACATTACTGCGTAATGCAAGTTCCCCGTTCGATTTAATAGTTTAATTTACACACCAAACGATTGTAGGTCGGCCGGCCGCGTGGCGCTAAATGCCATGGGAGATTACATCGCTACCGGCGAGCGACGTCACTCCCCCCCTCCACCCCACAACCTCCCAACCCTTCCCAGACCCCTCCTTCACCACCCCACCACCCACCCTCCCGCCAGATTATCTCAAAGGATGAAAGGATGCATCCTGCCGGAATCGATTCTCATCCAACTCGAGCCGATTCCTGAACGGTTGGCGTCCTTTGTTCCACTTTTGCTAGTTCCAGGCAGGTACCCAACAATTATCAGATTCAATTCGATAATTTGTTTCGACATGGGCGCTTTGTGCGCGCTTTACGGATGCCAGATTACTGTGAGAAAGTTTTTCGTATCATTAGACGGGTTCACGGTTTACATCACCGTTTTGGGATTGATGGGATTGAATGCTTTGAATAAAGGTATCATAGATCTAAATTATTATTGGCACGTACAAGTCAAACGCATTGTTACAAGTTTAGGGATTGTAGAAAGTATTTGTAGATTTAGATCCATTTAGAGAATTTAAAAGAAAATATGCAGCCTTTTTCTACATATTATTTTTAGACTCACCTTTAAAATATCCTGAACAGATAATTTATTGACTAATGATAATGATAAATCATAAAATTGATAGAATTATAATCTTACTTTTTAATATTTTTTATGAATAACAATTTAAGTAGGTACCCAAGTACAAAGTATAGTATTTAATTTACAGTCCTCTTTACTAGGAATTACTGTTCCTGGGCGGAATGTAGAGATGTGATGGTTTCAATAAACGTGATGATTTCCCATCTTCACGTTTATTAAATTCTTCGTCTTCATGTTTGACGACTTTCCCGTTCCGAGGCGGAATGTAGATACATAGTTATGTTGGTGTTGCATAATGATTTCCTCTTCTTCATGTTTGTTTATTTCTTCATTTTAAAGTTTTTCCTGTTCCGAGGCGGACTGTAGATTTTATCTTTTTCGTGTTTATCAATTTGTTCACCTTCACGTTTGATGACTATGTTCGTTTATTTCCTCATCTTCACGTTTGATGACTTTCCTGTTCTGTTGGTGTTGCAGCATGATTTCCTCTTTTTCATGTTTGTTGATTTCTTCATCTTCATGTTTAATGACTAAGAAGGAACACTGTACAAATCTCGTAATAAACATCAATAGTCTAAAAAAAAAAAAAAAAATTACGCAGCAGCGACCAAGATTGAGGCTACAGTGGTCACAACCAGTGATTGGTTAGGAAAAGAGCCAGATCACGACTCAACATCATTGCGGAGCAAGGAAGGAAGCAAGAGCAGCAGCATCCTAGGAACATCAAGGCACTGGATATGGTTATTCAGTGCCGAGAACCTGGAGGAGTATTCGCGCAAGGCGTGGATACAAAAGTCTGGGTCTTCAAGAGAAGACCAGAAACACATTTGGCGTTTAAATTA
Source organism: Limnephilus auricula (assembly GCA_951813805.1). Classification (NCBI taxonomy): domain Eukaryota; kingdom Metazoa; phylum Arthropoda; class Insecta; order Trichoptera; family Limnephilidae; genus Limnephilus; species Limnephilus auricula. The sequence continues at coordinate 38,292,777 of OX638391.1, forward strand.
GATAGGATTCAATTCAATTTAGGAGGCGGTGGTGACTTAGCAGGGATGCCCGGTTCATGGGGTGAGGTTTATCTAGGTTTGGGGCGGATGATCTGGACTCACCCCAGAATCCTACACAACCCCCATACCTTTTTCCTTCCCAATAATTCCTCTCCTTCCTTTCATCAAAAATACCCTCCACACAGCATCCCCAAATATGATATAGGCCAAAAAAAAAAAGAAAAAAGAAAACAAAAAAGGCACATAGCTACTACTACTACTAACTTATAATAATGTCCGTGCGATATATATTTTGCACTGGTCTCGGTTTGGTTGAAATAACAAAAACAAACTGGTAAATTAAACACAGGCATTGAATTGGACCATGTTGGTATGTATACTTTTAATAAATACATTAATTAATTGTACCATTATTTGCTAGGCTGAACAAATAAAATAATGTAATTGGAAATAATGGCTTGGTAAAACAGATTCACACACAACAATAAAATGCCCGTTACATATGTTCTGCAGTTTTCACTTTTAATTACAGATGCGTTTATTCAGCATTCACGAATACAGTACCTATAAAGTTTCGTTGGTCTGGTTTCCTACATCCGAGTATAATCTATCACCGGTATCTGTAAACAGAATATTGTACGTGTATACGGTGTCCGGAAATTTGTAGCACCCACAAGGCGGAACAGTGAATCTACATACAAAAATAACCCAAAAATAAAATATTTTTTAAACATTCAAATGTATATCGGAACTAATGAATCTACACTTTGGTGCACTTTTAAAGAAAGATTTAAAAATTAGCTTTTAAAATCTGACTCTATTTACTCGAAAACGAAAGCTCTAATAAAAACACCACTTTTAACAATGTTTCCGTGTATTGTTGACTCCTCCTACTGTTCTCCCCCTCCCTCAAAATCACCCCCCCCCCTATCTTATAAAATCTAATCATTTCTGTACTTGTATATATTTTAAGTTAGTTTTAAATTTGCTAGTGAATGACACGGATGTGTCAAAACCGGAAGCAGATAAATAAAAATTTTGGTAACAAATGCGCCTAGGAAATAAATATCTTTGTCTTAAATTTAGGTAACAAATGTGGCTATTAATAAATTGATTCCAATAAGGTCTAGATTTACTAGTATACCGCTTATTGTACGAGTTTCCGGACACCGTTCACACAATATGTAACTGCAACCGATTCTTTACCAATTGCAAGAATGAACACAATTTTATTAATAGTCTTGTCTGCCCATTTTTTACTAATAACTAAACATTCTTGCTGTTACGTTTTTTGACACACGTTGTTAAATTTAACAAAATGAATCAAAACGATCATTGCCCAAAGCGTACTGTAAAAATTACACCTCCCCTATTCGACGATAAATTCGAATTCTTTTGCAAATTAAAAATCCTTTCAGAACCCCGCCTGGCTGCTCGCTGTTCCGTTATTATTTCAGCTTTTATATTAATCCTCTATTATTTATGCTGTGGATAATTTTTACACTTCGCTGGGAGCCAATAAATTTATGGCAAGTAAAGCAAGTTTTATCAATTTTTACTTCTTGGTTTAACCTGGCCAACCCGAGGCCCGCGGTTTTGTGTGAAAATTTTTTTTTAAAGAATCGGGAACTTCATAATATCTTTAAAATCACATTTAAGTAAATGAAACCAATAAAGATTCTATAATTACACCAAATGCTCTTATTCTGCTGATTCATATTTCCCGAGCATAACCGATTTCCTGATTAACAACAGATGGAGCGCATAACTTCTCGCCCGTTAAGCGTTCTAGAACTCGCATTCTGCTTGTACTAAGGACGTGTCATTTTTGTAACTACTTAGTTTAGAACGACAGGTTGAGATTCTGAGATTCGTCTTTCAATATACTCTGATTTTTGTCGACGTGTGTCGTATGTTCAGTGTAGTGCAGCTCTATAATACTACTCTATAGTCTCGATGTCTTAGCTAGCAAAAATCTGGATCGGTTGAGCAACCCTCCCCCCTGTGCGGGCCTTGGAAAATTTTAGGTCGTCAATGCGGGCCGTGGTGCGATTTGGGTTAGCCAGGCCTGACTAAAACAAACGATCTGAAAACATTCTTCAATCTTCAAATCATTATATAGCGTCATCAAGTTCAAGTAGTAACATACCTATATATTAAAAACATAGGTAAAACTTTGATTTGAACTTCAACAGAGTGTAAAATTTATAAATTATTTCATTTAACCGAAAACATTCTTGATCTGGAAAACCAATTTATTTTATTTATTTATTATTTAAAAAAATATTACATATTACAATGATCTTTGGCTGTCCAACTAGGAAATTAACCTGTTTTAGGACAGTCAAAACGAGCAAATTTATTATCTGTAATTATTATTTTTTTTCATTGTTTTTATTTCTTGCTAGAGCAATCCCGATGAGTTACAAAACTCATTTTAGGACAGGAGGAACTTACAATTCATAGGTAGGAGGTAGTAGTTACAATTTTACAAAGGTATTTTGATATCATAATATAAGTTTTACATTAAGTACAGCATAAAAATAAAAATAAAGACAGGTTAAGTAGAACAAACAACAAGAGAAAACAAGTAAAGAGAGGGAAAAACAGATCCGACTATATAAGATAGAACAAAAAATGACAAGACGATTACATATTTTCATTTTTAAATGTAGTTAAAAAATATTTTTTTAAAGCATTGCTTTGCAATTTTTTATTATGCTGGATGTTTTTGTACATATCTGGAAGCGAATTATATAGTGAATAGGCAATATTGTTTTGTCCATTGTATTAACTTTTGCTTAAATATGCACATAAAAAAATATATATAAGGTTTTAATAATTAATACATATTTAAAAAAAATGTAAATAAATATTTAAAAAAATAACAATTATAAACATGTGTGCTTATCCACTTGATTTATTTTTGATTTTGATGAAATTAATGAACTAGAGAATCAAAAATAATGGAAATAAAATAAATTAAAAGTAAGTAGAGAATAAAAACAAAATCAAAAAACAAAAAACCACAAAAAATGTTACCGGAGACAAAATTTTTATTTACATTTCTTACTCCATATAATATCAGGAATAACTGGTATATGGAATACGTATATCAAGTACGTATTTTAACACCCTGTAAAATATAGGTATATTAATAAAGAATATATATTTTATTATAACATTCAGTAATAGAAACAGTCTCACTCTCTCGTTTATTTGTCTCCCAACATATCAAAAAACAATTCTATGACAATTTGAACAAAATTACAATTCAGGCGAAAGAGAGTAAATAACGCCCGAAATTATTACCTCGGTGAGGCTCGTCGCGCGTCGGTTTATAAACGCGTGTCCGTGGATTAATACCGGCGCCGGCAGCCCGCATTAACTAGTAGGCCGGATCGCAGATCACAGAACACTGCCCGCGAGGGAATAGTGACAAGGGCAGGGATGGGGTACAGTCAATAACAGTGTCACCGTCACCGCTACATCTCGTAGCCGTCGCCCCGTAGGAAGTGTTGCCATGTCGATTTTTAAAATAAAGCCAGGCGACATATGAAAAGGAGCTAAAAAAGAGATAAAATCGTGTAGTCTAAGTTGGGTCCAATTAATTATCCAAATTCGCCATCCGCCGTACCGCGCTACCGCCGCATCGGGAACTATTTATTGGGATAACCAACACGTCTGCCATAGGTCACCAAAGTGGTTCGCTTCGTTAGTGACTTATCAGGCGTGCCCGGGTTCCTAGGGTGAGGATTGTGGATCTGGAAGAGATCTTAGTGGCGTATGCGTCTGCCCACCAACAGACTTTTTGATCTCTCCAGAAGGACTCTCGGAAGATCGCATTTCAGCAGTGGGAAGGATAGATCTCCTGGACGTACCGACCCCCAGATTACTACCCACCCTTCATACACCACACAGCATCCCCACATATGACTTAGGCCCTGAGGGGATTTTTTTTCTCAGGGCCTCCTATGTGGAGCTAACGTCAAATAATGCTGACAGAATGAGGTAGCTAGAAAAAAATCTGAAGAAATAAATCGTTTTCTTCGAATTTCAGTGTATCCCGCGAAGGACGGGGTTATTAATGAAAAATTAAAACACTTTGTTTTTACCACGAAAATATTTTCGTGGTAAAAACAAAAAACAAAAGTGTTTTAATTTTTCATTAATAGAATGGTGCCACAAAGTAAATTTGCAAAATTTGAAGAAGAGAATTTATTGTTTCAGGGAGGCTGTTAAAATTAGGTAAACTAAGTTTTCTATACGAAAATTACCGATTCCTAAATTAATTAATTTATAAATAACTCCTAAATTGTCATTTTTGGAAATGACGGCCTCAATTTGGAGCTATATTCGACCACTACAACAGGGGCATGTGCAATGTGCATAGATGGCGGTCGAAAAATCCTCAAATCTTGAAACTAACAATTTAATTAATAAAAATTAAAAAAATTAAAAAAATGTAGCCCTAAAGGAGATAGGTTGGCAACACTGCCGGGAGGCCCCGTCAGGCCTGACAGCTGTCAGCACCGTGTCGCGTGGCGCGCGCACTGGCCGCGTGGCGCTGCATTCACCGACTATTTGGATAATATTTATGATGCCTGCCCCCTGCGGCGGAAATGGGTGGCCTGGATTATTCTTACTGAGTTATGAATGGCAATGAAGATTAAGAGGCGGAGCCGCGATTAAAGTGATGTTGGAAACTTGGTTAGTTATTTACCTAATTTAATGCCGAAATGGCTCTGTGATATTAAAGTCACACGATTTTGACTCCTACCTACTTCATTTTGTACCTACACGATATTATCTTTATATTTTCATCAGGTCAATTTACTAAATGCATAAAAGAAAAAAATAAAACAAATTATTATTTACGACTCCTCTACCCCTGCTGTGGGTTATTTTCTCATTCTCATTGTGTTGTTTTTTTCTTTTTTTAATCATTTTTTATCTTTAAACATTATCTAAAGATGTAAAAATTAATTATTTGAGTAAAGGTACATATATGTAGTTTAATTTCACATCATCTATCCTATATACTTGGCTTGTCCTAGTGAGGTTAAAAAATGTATTGTAAAATGTTATACCTAAAATGCAAAGTAACAATAAATAAATATACTACTTTAATCTTGTATTTGTAATTTCTTTTTACTTTTTTTTTCATTTGTATTTTTTTTTAACTAAACTTCACTATGTTTTCTGTAAAATATGAATATATTTTATGCAGAAACTTTGTTGGTTCACGAAACCATGTAACGATGTAAGATGTAATTATTTAAAAAAATCTTTGTTTCCCTAATAAAATATTATAAAAAACATGAAAAATAGACGTTCTGCTAAAAGAGTCTTTGAGGTGTTTTAAGGAAACATAATACTCTTTCCTCCTTCGCCGCGCTCACAAGACACAATTTTCTTTATAAAGGATCTACACATGAAAAAATAATAGATCCCCAAATGTATGTTGTAGAAATTAGAAAGCTTTTTATAAATAAGTTAACTGGTTTTAACTAAGTTAACTGTCACAACAATTAAAATTATTACTTTATCTATTTATTTATTGAAGTAAATACTTATTTATGCACGCTTGACTTGGGGGGTAAGCTGGCGAATGTGTAACGGAAATTGAAATGCGTTGCGAGGCGAACGGGCTCACTGTAGAAGCAAGAGAGAACAGTGCGCGCGCACACTTTCTTTCTCTCTTCCTCTCATAGCCAGTGCATGAAATATTTCAGTCAGTATTTTGAAATACCAGTGACGCGCCAAACGCGGCGGGGAGCAGACGTCGACGCGCACGGCTTGATGGGCGAGGCGAATGATAATGAATTTAAATAAATACTTGTAGAAAATAAATATACACATATATATACATCTTTATATTTATACGTATAAACATATATATGAACTTACATAAATATGGAGCCAAAAAAGTATTTACTTCAGTCGTGTGGTCTAAAGCACACTCGTATTTTTTTAAACAATTACTTATTTTCTTGTCCGTCAACAATCTTGCCGAGCAAGGTATTGGCCGTTAATATTGTGCTTATGTAAAAAACAAATTATTCATAACACAAACAATGATTTTTTGCAAAGACTTGTACCTATTATTCATGTTCGAAATTTAATATACAGTTTTAATAGTGAGTAACAAAATTTTCTTTATTTTGTAAGAAGAGCTATTTTTTTATGAATGTTGAATTTATAAAAATTTCATACTCAAAGAAAGATTTCAAAAAGGATTTAAAAATATTTGACATTCTCTAATATTTTAATTCAGAAACGTGATAACTCCCGAGAAATTTATTTCAATAATTATCATCAAAACAATCTTTTATTCAGATGAAATAATATTAAAAAGTTAAGACGTTTCGTGAAATATTCACCCTTTCAGATAATTTAAATATTAATAAACGAATAAGAAATATTCAGCTTGAAATTATTTTTCCCGTAGGGTGGTACCAAAATTAAAAACCTTATTGATTAAATGATATTATCATAAACGTACCCGTTAAATCAGTATTTCTGAAAGTGGGCGATAACGCCCCCATGTGGGCGCTGGAAACTTTCAGGGGGGCAGTAGAGGGTTCAAAAAAATTTGTGAACGTTAAGAAAATTTTGAATTATTATTATTAACAAACTCGTCGAAATACATCAGACTCATCCTCCACATTAGATAAGTTTTAAATTGAACGTCTTTTTTTAATGTTAATAAAAATACTTCTAAATATGATTAAGTATGAGTTTTCTTTGAAACATTAATTGATCTCAGAAATAGAATATGGGACAAAGCCTTTCTATCCTATCAATATAATAAAGCATTTTTTAAAAATTAATTTGTAATTACTAGATTTTTATGTATTTTTTAGAAAGAGTCTATTTTAAAATATTTGCAGGATATCGTTGATACACTTGTTAACTATTTTTCCACATAATTGCCATCTCGTTAAATACATGTTGTGAGCCGTGGCACAATTTTTTTTAGCCCTCCTCGAAGAACTCTCCCGCCAGCTAATTCGGCCACTTCAGAACCTCTTTTTGTACCTGTTTGTCGATTAAAAATTTAATTCGACTTATGGTTTGCCTTCAGGTAGGTTAAAATATGATAATCTGAAGGCGTTAAGTCAAGGGAATAAGAGGGGGTGGTTCAAAACATCCCAACCAAATGAGTCCAAAAGCACCTTGAAAGCTAAGGCTGTGTGAGGACGGTGTTGTCGTGCAACAAGCACACTTCTCTCATCAGCATTCCCTTCCTTTTGTTTTTAATGTTCTTTTTGAGTTTTGTTAGGGTCTCACAATATTGCCTTCCATTGATGGTCAGAAGATGGGGCGATCAGGGGCGGAAATTGGTCGAAAATGATACATTTTCAGTCCCAAAACACTGATGCGATGATTTTTTTCCCGTAAGTCGCGGTTTTGAAATTTTTGGCAGATGGAGAATAGGTGTAACGACTGTCTTTCAGAAAATCCCCACCTTCCAATTTAAGTCGCTCAAGAAACTCTCGCTGGAAAAATTGACCTGATTTTTCTTGTGCTGAACGTAAATCGCGCTTGGCGCCGACATCTTCTCGCAACTGGACACTGTAACGTGAGTTTACTTACTACCGTGTTCCTGCGATATTTTTCTGGTAAAGAGATCCCACTCCACCATTTAGTAAACCCTCAAAAAAACCACAGCCTGTTATGATCACAGTACACTTACTTCCTGAACATGTTAAGTACTGGAATTTACCAAAGAGTAGTCAATTTTGATTGTAAAAGTACGGCATATCTAATTGACACGTTTCTGGTTGTTCATTTCTAAACAAATACCCTGGTATCTATCAGAATTGATTTAAAAGGACTTCCAACCCATTCCACTTTAACTTCATCTCTTCTAAGTACTTAACTGAATTAAAAAATATGCTCATTTAAATGATATATAAGTAGGTAATACTAACCACTCGCAACTTAGTGTGTATTTGTCACGACACTCACGACACATCAAAAATCAGTAAATCAAAAATCATTTGTGCTATTTCTGTTACGAACTGACATATATCTGTGTTATATTCTATTCAGATACAATATGACATAAACAGTTTTAAAAAGAGCTAACACTAAGTTTTATCTGTGCATTTAAAAGTTTACAAAAGACGCCATCGAATAATTTGAAATAGCTCCAAGGTTCGTGAAAATTTAATGTTAAATACTACTAGTGACCCAGACAACAACAACATTTTGTTTAGTTCACTGCAGTTTTTCAGCATTATGATTTATGGTTGATTTTATGAGTAATCTGAGTATTGTGTGCTGAACTCAAAATTAGATAGTTGGATAAGTATGACTAATCAACTGGATTCTCATACGAAACGAACCAAACAATGTAAAATTTACACACATTTAAAGGCTAAACACTTCTTCTTCTTCTTCGATGGCGCTACAGCCCATATCGAGCTTTGGCCTCCCGCAACATTCGCCTCCAACTCCTCCTGTCCTCAGCAGCTGACTTCCAGTTTGTTACTTGGAGAAGCTGTGCTGCATCCCCTCTTACCTCGTCTTCCCACCTCAATCTAAGTCTTCCCACTTTTCTCTTTCCACCTCCAGTCTCCAGTCATAATTATTTTTGGGACGCGTGTGTTCGGCATAAAGGCTAAACACATTAATTAAAATATTATTGTTATAAAGTTTAACTTGGAATTATTTTTTTTTTTTAATTTAATAATGTTTATTATTAAGTCCTGCTAGTGTTTTAGTTTTTTTTTTGTTATTATTGTGACAGCTGTTTCGGCTTACAAGGCCGTTTTCAAACTGTCTAAATTTAATTTAAATTATTTCTTAAAAAATATTAAATGGAGTTCTACGAATTAAATAAACAAAGCAAAAAATAAATTGTAATTTAATTTTTTTTTTTATAATAATTTTATCAATAATATTATTGTTTAATAAAAAGAAAAAGTTTATTTAAAAAAGCTTATTATTACTACACGTGACAACTGTTTCGCCTTCTGAAGGGACAGTAGGATAATGCTCTCATAAGAAACAGCTGTCACGCATAATTATAACTACATAGCAGAACTTGTTTATGAATAAACTGTTTTTATAATATTACAAAAAAAAAAAAATAAATAAAAACCCACCAAAACAAAACAAGCAATCAAATTATCAAAGACAATCAATGTTTCAATACTGTTTATCCAGAAGTAAATGGAATTACAATAACTTGCTTTTAAGTCATCTTAATTTTAAGAGTTGGTATATTTAAATACGAAAGTCTACAAAAAGTGACTTAGTCTACAAAAACTTAAGAAGTAAGTCTACAAAACAATTATATTTGAACTTAAGAGTAGATATGTTATTCACTCCAGAAACGTGTTTTGTTTCAGAAAAGCTCATATTAAACACACGGGCTTTTTGGAATTCCTATTTCTTTATGTTTCAGACGGTGGTGGATGAGTGAGCAAGAAGTGGGGGGAGTGAGCAATTCCACCCCATATTCCAGGGAGACGACAGACGATAGCCTGCAATGAGGCTGTCATTCCCTCCCCCTGGAGGCTTTATTACCTCCCAACCCCCCATTCTTAGCTGAAACTTACCGGGATATTATATGCTTTAAGGCAGGCGCCGATTGTATGTCTTAAATTAATGTAGAAAAAAAAGATATATTAAAAAAAAAAATTAAGGATAATTATTATCCACATACTCGCAGAGTGGCAGCTCGTGCTTTTAATGAGCTGGGGCGTATTGTTAAATACGACATTACAGGTGTTGTCAAAGCCAAAAGCGTTTTTTATAGTATTTTTAGATGGAGCACTTCTCCTGAAGAAAGCATCACGAAAACTTCACACAATTTTTTTAAATTTTGTATAAATTATTTTTAGCTGCAACCAATATCTCACACAAAAGTCACGAGCTGGTGTCTACGTCTACATATAATTATAATACTCTTCCTTTCACTTATTCACTAGAGCGTTTTGCTGTATAATCAATTTCAGCCATAAACGCTTAGAAATTTTTAAGCATTTGGTTTGGAAATTGCCCGCCATTAAAAAAAATCATACCTCAGAATTTTGATATTTAGATGTATAAACTGCTTACAATGTTCTAGGATCATTGAAAGCACCTATATTTGCCTATTGAACCCGTATATTATAGATTCATAAAAAAATATTTAATAAATCGTTTAATTTATGAATTGTTCGAGATAAGAAAAATTTACTGAATGCAATGTTTAAAATATATATTAACCCGAAATATTCTTTTTACAAAAAAAAAAATCGATTTAGTAATAGGACAGATAATCTTTTTAAAGTTCCACTGTGCAAAACAAAGCTTGCGCAAAGACATGCTTATTTTATTACACCGAAAATTTATATTGCATTCTATAAGACTACTGAAATCAAATGTGAAAATATATCATCCTTCAGCAAACATAAACATGTAATAAAATCTTTGATAAATACCATTGATATTAATATTTACCTGCTGTAACATCTGATCTTAATCTCTATAAACTTTTAAGAAATTTGTAATCTTTTATTCTCGTATTTTAAATTTTAATTCCGTAAATACTGATTTTACTAAATTATTATTTATTTTTTGCGATTTCTACAAAGATAATATACATATATAGAGTAAATTTAAGTATACCCACGAACTGGCGTTGCCTATGTGGGATTTTTTTTGGTAACATACATTTATGCATATTATTATGTTATGTTTATATTAAACATATGTGTATATGTGTATATGTGTGTGTGTGTGTGTGTGTGTGTGTGTGTGTGTGTTTGTATATGGCGTCTAATGCACTATATATACATATACATGCATACATATGTACATATATTTTTCTTTTTTTAGGTCTATTTTTTTTTTAATCTTTTGTCTACACAACTACATTGCTCTCTCTTTTTACTGTTTATAAAAATAAAATAAAACTTTTATTTTAACTGGTATGTAACAATAAAATTATTAAAAAAATAAAATTTAAAAAATAAGCGTGTGAATTCTGCAATTTATTTACTTTAAAATTGCCGTTAGTGGTACGTTTTTAGAGCAATATTAAATATTATGACTTATGTATGTTGTCTATGGCCTAATTGATTTTAAAAAGTAAGTACATGAAAAATGATTTGTAAGAAAAATATTTCAATAATTTCGGCTCGAGGAATGTCAATAACAACGAATTCAGAAGAGATACGAAGATAGACTACTAAGTTAGCTTTGTGATTAATCGAAGATTCCACGCACCGAAACGTTTCAAATAACTGCAATAACTGTTTTAAAAAGTCACTTCAATTTGGCCACATTTAGGCCAGCCATCGTTCGCAAGTGTTTAAAAATTGGCCAAAATGTGGCCAATAATGCTCCCAATATACCCAATTTACAATGTCACGAGAAAATGGATATTAACACTTTTTTGTAAATTCGATTTTAAACAAGAACCAAAGGATTAGCTGGAAACCCGTCAACATTTAAATACGAATTTAAATTTAAATCATCACAGTTTAAAATTTCTATGTTGGACTTGGCAATGTGACTTGCTATGTATGCCCTGAGAACTGGTTGAAATATTTCGAATTGGCTGCAAAAGTAATAGTAATGTACATATTTCAATGATTGTAGTATCCTCTTCCTCGCTTTTTGCCACATTATGGCAGTATTTCCAAAACCACGGATTGCTTTGTTGCCAATACGTGGCAAACATATATTTTTATTTTTTACCAAAGCTACTATATTGTAAATTCAAAATATAACAAAATAAATATTCTTTAGATTTTAAAAAAAAATTTAAGATTAAAGATTTAATTATATATTTTTTTATAAGTCCTACGAATATGTGATAACAGACAGAGAGGTGAATTCATTGGCTATATAGAACTATAATCAGTTTGTATGTCTCCGTATTCAAATTCGGAGGTATGATTTTTTTAACGTGGGCGGAAAAATTTCCTTTAGCAACCCGAGAAAAATATTTAATTTGCTCTCTCGCTCCAGTGGTTATGGCATAGGTATGCATAGTTTCTACTGATCTTTATCAAATTTCAGAATTCGAAAATTCGGCCAAAGGATACTGTTCCGTCCACTCCGCTTGCAGCGTTCCGCTTAATTCCGCAAGTTCACGTCTCATTCGACTTCCACCTTTATCCTTTATAGTGAGACGGTTTTACTGAGAAGCTTCCGGCACAATGGCAGCACTACCTTATTATATTCATTTCCGTTCTCGAGTTAATACCTACGGGGGCTTTAACGTCACCCATTGCGAGAAACTCATAAAATGCAAATCTTTCGTAATGTGCCATCATCTTTGATATGCAGCGCATAGATGAAATTTTTACCTACAGAAGTTGCAGAACTTTTTTTAGTTTGCAGATGAAAAGGTGTTAGCGCTTTGAAATTTCAACACTTATTATTTTTATATGAAAATGTCACTGGAAAAGGTTTTGAAAAGTCACACGGGTTCTTTCCATTGGCATTTTTTAGCCACTTAGCATTTCTTTTTGGCTACGAGTAGGTGAGGTGTTGTTTTTTAACAGATATTTATTTGTTCCAATCAGGTATTTGTAAGTGCACAGAAATTTCGTGGAAACCTTATATAACCGTTAATTTAACTAACTAACTAACCATCACGCCGTTTCCCCGCAGGGGTAGGCAGAGAGGACGGACCGCCAAACACCTCGGTCTTGGCACACACTCTTTGCCTCATTCACGTTCATACATCGTCTCATACATTCTCTTCTATTTTTCTGACTCTTGACATGGCCCGACTCAAGTATCTGATTCACTTGATCGTGCCATGTCTTTCTTGGACGTCCCCTACTTCTTATACCATTCACACTTGCATCGTATATTCTCCTTACGCTCCTTTCTTTGTTCATTCGCTCTACATGCCCAAACCATCTGAGGGTTCCTTTCTTAATTTTACTCATTACGCTTACATCAACCTTGCATTCCTTTCGAATCTCCACATTTCTCACACGATCATACATGGTTTTACCACACATACGCCTCAGGGATCTCATTTCAACAGCATTCAGTCTACTTTCATCCTTCCTCTGCCAGTTCCATGCCTCACTGCCATACATCAGGGTAGGTACAAGCACTCCATTATGGACTGCTAACTTCGCTTCTTTGGACAGCTTTTTGTTAGCGCCAACGGCATTCAGTCCTCAATGGAGTTACCTGCATTTACCCTCCTTTCAATGTCTCTATCAGCCTTCCCATCTCTCGTACACATACTACCCAAACTCATCCACCTGCTCCAAGTATTCATCATTCACAACTATATTGCACACCGTTTTCGGACTCTCTCTTTCAAACACCATGACTTTAGACTTACTTACATTCATCATTAACTCATTCTTCATACATACTTCGTTCATTCTAGACACGAGCGACTGCAGATCTTCCATACTGTTAGAAATCAGCACCGCATCATCAGCATACAACAGGCATATAGGCAACAGGTTAATTTAATATAAATATTTTTTTACGCAAAAAGACCAACATTTCTGGATTACAATAATACAACGATGACGGAATGCAAATTACCTGAGAGAATTTTAAAATATCCTATTACCAACACAGTTAGCCGAAAACGTTTCCTTTGCGTGATGGAGGACTTAGCTAGTGGATGAATAGAACTCACGACGCCTGGTGGGAACCAAATTCGATGCTCACCTTATTTAGCCAACGTTATTTAGTCAGGGTAGATTGCAGTGATGATGTGTAATATAGATCTTCCATAAGTATACACATCATGCCCTATTCTTTTTCTTATCTATATTAATGGTCTCACTGATATTAAAATCCCATCAATATGCTATGAAGTGATCAGCTACGCAGATGATACTGTACTTCTTTTTAAAGAGCAATCTTGGGAAAAGGCCTTTAAAAGCGCAGAATTTGGTATGAAGGAAATAAAAAAATGGCTCGACAAAAATCTTCTTACCCTAAGCACCTCGAAAACCAAATTTTTAACATTCAGTAAAACCAAAACTGGGCAACCAAAAAGCGTTCCGCTTTTACATTTGTATCCATGTACTACATCACAAACCACAAACTGCGACTGCGAAAAAATTGAGCATTCGGATAATATTAAATATCTTGGTCTAACAGTGGATTGCAAACTAAAATGGGAACTTCACATAAATTCACTTGTGATGAGAATCCGGAAACAAATATACATTTTTAAAACCATTAGAAACATTATGTCACTTAAACTACTAAAAGATGTATACTTTTCCCTTTGTCAAAGCATTTTAATTTATGGTATATCGGCATGGGGTGGAGCCGCAGACACATACATTAAGTAACTTAACACAGCTCATAAATCAATTATTAGAACTATGTTCAAAAAACCATATCTTTATCCCACTGAAAATCTTTTAATTAAAAATAAAATACTTGATATCAGGAAGCAATTCATAAAAAAAATTATCCATATAAATTGCATAAAATCGTCACCTTCACACATATCTCACTCCCTGAACACTAGAGCTAAATCTAACAATCTTTTACAAGTGCCAAAAATTAAATCCACTCTTGCTAAAAAACATGAATCTTACCTCGCCCCTTCCATATTCAACATTTTCTTAAAAGAAACACAACATTTTACTCATACCAACAGAAAACCTACATATAAAAACTTTAATACATGGTTAATGAACAAAAAAAGAAATTGCATTAACAAGTTACTTGCAAACCGTCCGTGTTAATTTTTTATAAGTTATTATTAGTAGGCGGCTAGGCGGTGGCAAAACGAAGAATTCCAAGTTGAAAATTCGCAAAAACATCATTCGGAGATATTGAGGTTTGAAGTTTAGAATTGATTCGTTATTACAAAAACACATCATTTCAAAAATTCAAATTTCAATATCTCCGAATGATGTTTTTGCGGATTCGTGACTTGGAATTCTTCGTTTTGCCACCGCTTAGCCGCCTCCTAGTTATTATGTTTAAATATATATATATATATATACGGAAGATGTATATATTAAAAAATATACGCTCATCTACTGCAGCGCCGCCGCGCGCCGCTCGAAGGCAAAACGGTGAACTAAAATAATATATTTCAGTTGATTTAGGTACCAAAACTGCGTCTGGCTTGTTTTTTTATTTTGACTCTATGATGGTATAGGAGTGGGGAAAACTTAAAATTACATGTGTGCAATCCTGCGTCTGTATACCGGACGCAGAATTACCGTCGGACGCAGGATTGAATGAAACTGGACCATTAGAAGACGCCGTAATGATAGCGGGATGTATATATATATATATATATATATATATATATATATATATATATATATGTGTATATACAAATATATATTTTTGTATTTTTTTAGTTTTTTGTTTTGTTTTTATGTTTCTAATGTTTTTTTAATGCAATTGCTAAATTAATTTCCCTACTTACTTTTTTATTTCTAAGTTTTTTTTAAATAAACATATGAAATGATACTGCTACCCGACTCAGAACAGATATTGTCTAGTGAGTCGGGTAGCGCACATGAACTGTAAATATACTTTAATGTTAATAAACGCCCGGGTTACCGGCATTGAATTGAATCATCATAATTATATCACGTCTGTTGAGTTATTTATTGTTATGTTATTGTTATCTTAATATTATATTATTGTTATGTTATTGTTATGTTATTGTTTTGTTATTGTTACGTTATTGTTATGTTATTGTTATGTTATTGTTACGTTATTGTTATGTTAGTGTTATTTTTATTTTTTTTTTGATTTTTTATTTTTTTATTTTTTTTAATTTGAAATACCTAGGTACATATATTTACAAAAGAAAATCATAAGTCTTAAAATCTAATTACAATAAAATAGTTTAGTAACGAATTTACCCAATTCAATAAAGAAAAACATTTCTCGTGTTTGAATTGGGGAGGAGTGCCATTACAAAGGTAAGAGAAAAAATAAAAAAGAAGAAAAAATTTTTGGTAATAAAATACATAAACTTATATAGGATGTTAACAAATATACATTGATAGTGGAATTGAGTATCATATCAGTTACTAAGTTGGATATACAGAAATAGATAAGTAAAAATAAGAATATAGATGTAGTGAAATAAAATAATATTATTACATTTCAATTTATAGGTAGGTATTATATATTATTAACAAAGGTGTTGGGTACATGGATTTGAATTCTAGCAGTTGAGTAGAGGAGCTGATAATGCTGTATAAGCAGTACATAATATTGAGTTGTGACAATAATCCTTTGGTAGTTCAATGTTGATGGAATATTTTTGGATGTTATTGTTATGATATTGTTATGTTATTGTTGTGTTATTGTTATGTTATTGTTTTGTTATTGTATGTTAATGTTATGTTATTGTTACAAATTTTGATTTTCGTCCGTCTTATCAAGTGGTCGTTTATGATAGTACCTTTTTTAATTAACATTACGCCTAGTCTACCGACTGTTTAATAAACTAATAGTTTTAATTGGTTCTATCACAAGAGTTCTGTCAGGTTGCTGAATAAATGAATAAATCATGTGATGTAAAAAGGGAAGATATGGGAAGGTTCGGGAATAAATACCTAATTATTGGTTCTTACTTCAATAATTATTCTCATATTTTTAAAAGCATGTTGGTATATCTTGGAGAATAAACAGACTTTTCGTCTATTTGAACTGAACTACTTACTAGACTTGCACGGCACTGGACATTTCATTGATTTTTCACTATTATTTTGATTTAATTTAACTAGTACGATGCAGAGTATAAAAAATATTTGAGAAAAAAGTGAAACGTCATAAGCCTGCACATGGTATCATACTATAATAATCAATGGTGTAAAAAGCTTGTTATAAGTTGTAAATCATACTCGCCTTGTTAAACTTAGAGTAATAATGATTAATTGACCTCCACTGACTGTTTCGTGGTTCCCTTTACAACCAACCCTTTAGAAATGGCAACCCTTTAGAAAAAGTTACACTATTAATACGGTTAGTTGAACAGATATTAGATTTAGAGCATTTCATTAGTGCAAATGATTAAGGATCATGATGAGGTCCATCTTTACCAAAATCATTTTTGTATGGCTTTTTAAAAAAATCTTTGCATTACCCTACCATATTTTTTTTCTGTGATATTTTTAAACATGCGTAATTTCCCTTTAAAAAAATGGTCTGAGGATTTGGCAAATGATAATAATATTAACATTTATTTCATAAAATCAGTTTTTCCAGGATGAAAATGTAAAAAAATTAAATACATAATAATAGGTAAAGATATTTACCTTGCAAGTGTAAAAATATTGTACACATTTGTTTTAAGCTTCCCACAAGGCATAATCCTTCAGTCAACTACTCGAATGTCATGAAATTTGACCAATTTTTGTTGTTTATTTTCATTTACTTATAAACTCCACAGAGGAGAGAAGAAAGAAGATGTCTCTAAGAAAAATTATTTCCTTCAGGACCTTTGTCGTCTTTGGGGATGTTGTGTGGAGGGTCTTTTTGAGAAAAGGAAAGAGTGAACGTGTTTTAGGAGGAAAGAAACACAGAAAGCAGCAAATCGTCCCATAGCTGAGGCGCAAAAAGAGAAATATAAATAAAAAAATGTATGCGTTTCCTGACTATCCACCGATGCCGAAGAAATCAATATAGCTAGTTTCTCAAAGCATCTTCCATTGAAATAGCTGTAGAACAAGGACAGCAATCCCACCTTGTGCTGTAAAGATATCAATCAATCTATCAAACGATTCTGCACAGAGTAAAGGGTTTTTCCGTTACATTATATTATGAAGTCAAAGCAGCAATAACAACTCAGCTGACAGTTAATTTCCTCGATGAGTAATGAATATATATATATACAAACTATTAAGATGAAGCAATACTAAGTAAAGCAAAATTATATGATTTTGTTTTGAAATATTTTAGACGCTTTAAATAAATTTAAATAAATTTTTACATCACAAAGCAACTACATTCCATCGGTAACCATGAAACAGGCATTATCTAATGTATCGTACACAGGATCTAATGTATCGTATATTTAAATGTTTTAATGTGTATTATCATGTATTTAATAAATAAAAAATGCGGGTAGAACACATTTACCTATTGAAATATTCGAGTGTTTTTCTGATCAGTCTTTTTACAAGTCCAGAAGTATCAGGAATATAAAAACAGCTTAATATCTCAAAATCTCCTATTTACGAACCCCTTATTAGTAATTTTATTGTTTAATGGGGAAAATAAATGTGCCTGAGCTTCGCAAAATAAAATAAAACACTTAAACACATCAAAACAGGCGGCTGTTGTTAATCCGTAATTTAAACCTTATCGCCCTCTACACTTGTTTTTACGCAGAAGCCCTAGCACGCTTCTCTCTATAACGATCGGTAGGATAACTATCGGTAACTTCTCATCGTTCCCTAGCATGACTACAGATCGCCAGATCCAGATCCAGAATTTTACAAGATAAACCATTTTAAATCGAGAGAAAGGCCTCTGATCCAAAATTTTACAAGATAAACCATTTTAAATCGAGAGAAAGGCCTCTGATCCAGAATTTTACAAGATAAACCATTTTAAATCGAGAGAAAGGCCTCTGATCCAGAATTTTACAAGATAAACCATTTTAAATCGAGAGAAAGGCCTCTGATCCAGAATTTTACAAGATAAACCATTTTAAATCGAGAGAAAGGCCTCTGATCCAAAATTTTACAAGATAAACCATTTTAAATCGAGAGAAAGGCCTCTGATCCAGAATTTTACAAGATAAACCATTTTAAATCGAGAGAAAGGCCTCTGATCCAGAATTTTACAAGATAAACCATTTTAAATCGAGAGAAAGGCCTCTGATCCAGAATTTTACAAGATAAACCATTTTAAATCGAGAGAAAGGCCTCTGATCCAGAATTTTACAAGATAAACCATTTTAAATCGAGAGAAAGGCCTCTGATCCAGAATTTTACAAGATAAACCATTTTAAATCGAGAGAAAGGCCTCTGATCCAAAATTTTACAAGATAAACCATTTTAAATCGAGAGAAAGGCCTCTGATCCAGAATTTTACAAGAAAAACCATTTTAAATCGAGAGAAACCGGCAGTAGGTAACTACTTGTTATTATTTATTATATTAGTCGGAATCATCTCCTATTGACTTGGACAAACCCTTCTGTAATACCCACCTATTTTAATAGTGGGGTTGAATACTTTAAAGTAAGCACGTGCGCATTGCACATGCACGCCGTACAGTGCCGCTACCACGCCATACAGTACCCGACCCTTCGGACTGCGTTTCATTAATTCAGATAAATCAGCATTACTGTCGTTTCCTCCTAATGAATTTCGAATGCAAAATCGTGTTCCTGGTCGCTTTAGAAAATATAAACTGCCCAATAATATGGTACCGGTCATTAAAAACAAATTGCTTTAAGCTTTTATACATACATATGTGCAATCGTGTATTTGTATAATATCTTAGAACACATATTATAAAGTAATCCCAGATTTGATTTCATATTTAGGAAAACTTATAATTACGTATAATTTGCTCGCGAATAGTGTTTTTATATTGATTTCTCGAATCTTCGCAAACAAACAAACACTACATATTTACAAGTAGCAAACTTAGAAATTTTGGTAAATAGAAAAAGTGTTAATAGTACCCAAATTAAATATTATTAATAACAATAACAATTTTTTTTTTCAATAGTCATCTCTTAAATATATTTTCATATTAATATTTATAATAATTTATTTTTGTTGTAACAAACTGATTATATTTTGTTAATTTTTAAATATGTAATGTAATGTTTACATAATCTAAAATATTTTTAATATCTCATTTTATATAATTGTTTTTTTTTATGATTTGTCTATTGTTCTTTTTGTCTCTCCTACTTGTATCTTTTGTTATTTTTATTCACGTTAATATCCTGACGAAGACGGTTTTGAAACATGTAGATATTATAACATGTGATTATAGTGGTTTACACAAAGTAATTAGTTTCATTTAATTTTTAATATGAAACTCAATTAAAAAAAACGACTGTGCTTTAGACCACACGACTGAAGTAAAACTTCTAGTTTCTAAAGAGAAAGAAAATGTGCGCACGCACTGTTCGCTCTTGCTCCTACAGTATTTATAAAATTGTTCAAGAACGAAATGAAATTACGAATAATCTTCATGAACTGGCTATGAGAGCAAGAGAAAAAGAAAATGTGCGCGCGCATTGCTCTCTCTCTTGCTTCTACAGTGTGATACGGCCCGTTCGCCTCGCCCATAACGCATTACACCTTTCTTAACGCATTTGTAAGCTAACCCCCTTAAGTCAAGCGTGCGTAAAGAAGTTTTACTTCAAAAAAATAATTGTTGAGTTATTTTATATTACATTTTAATTATATAAACTACGAGTTATATGTTGATGCGGTTACATTTAATTATTACAACTATAAAATATAAATACACGTTACATAAAAGTATTTGTAACAAGGTGTGTGCACCCTTTTATACACACATAGATATTTATGGTTTCGGTGTGTGGCACCTCCAGTACTTGCACATTCAAAATGCCTTACGACGAATCAACTTAAAATCCCAATGATTGTGATCCTACATCTTGGAAGTGACTCTCGCCATCTTGGAAATTGACTGTAGGTCATACTGGAATGATGATCCTGCGTCTAAAATGGCCCATTTAGCTGGTAGCCAATAATCTGCATCTAATTTGCCAATTGCCAATAATAGCCATTTTATGTAAAAAAAAAAAAATACTGGTATTTGTTTGCATGGCATCTACTTGAAAATATTTTTTATAAGTCAAAATGTTTTTCACTCAACTCCCCTATTACCTACATGTTTCGAAACCGATGGTTTCTTCGACAGGGTAGAGTAAATTTTAAAAAAGTACATTAAATAACAAAAGAAAAAAACAAGTATAGACAAAAATATTACAGAGAGAGGTAATTAATTAATTAAAAAACATATCGTAAAAAAACAATTCTTTAAAAGTAAATATAAAACATATATTTTAGATTTTGAAAAAATTACATTATTTAAATTATCAAAAGATAATCAAGATGTTTAAACAACAAAAATAAATTATTTTAAATATAAATATTAATATGAAAATAAATATTAGAGATGGCTGTTTTAAAAATATAATTGCTTATTAATATTGAATTTACTATTAACACTTTTTTAATTTCTAAATTTTCTAAGTTTGCTAATAAATTTTAAACCCTCTATTTATATTAAAAGAATGATTTGTTTCTCAAATGTGGTTGGCAAATTCAGAATAATCATTATTATTCAAACACCTTAGATGTTCCTTAACTCTAATATTAAAATTTCTAGAAGTCTTCCAGAGGCCCTAGCACGCTTGCTCTATATCGATCGGTAGGATAACTATCGGTAACTTCTCATCGTTCCCTAGCCTGACTACTGATCGCCAACGAATAAGTGACAGTTCACAATGACTAAGTGTCCTTAACATATTCGACATCAACTGTTGTTTGTACGTTAGCGATGTGCAGTTGTCCTAGGAAACGATGAGAAGTTACCGATAGTTATCCTACCGATCGATATAGAGCAAGCGTGCTAGGGCCTCAGGAAGGGTAAGCCTCTTGACTAGCAATCCGAAGGCTGCGGGTTCTAATCCCAACGTGAGGTAGTACATTTTATTTGATTAAATTATATGTTGTTTCACAATATTATCATTTACAATAATATATATTTTTATTTCTATACTTTTAGACGTGAAAATCTAAAAACATATCTACCTATATATGTGTCAGATTTATAGGCATACAAAACAGGAATCATACTTACGACTTAAAAAACACTTTTTTTACCCAAATGTTAAATAAGATCGATACATCACATCCATTACCACAGTTTACAGTAATAAAACAATACCGGGTGATATATTATTATTTATCAGAAGCTGGTGCGACCCGATGGAGATTAATGGGCAGAATTCCGGCTGTAAACCCCGCAGGTGTTCCCAGCAAACAATGGCCGCACTTCACCCGAACTACCTCCAAGCTACTAAACCCCAGCACTAATACCTTTATTGGAGTGATATCGTTGAAGAGTCTTATTTGTACAACAACATACAAATATAATATAGGGATTAATTCACGTAATTATAAATACACGCATTTCTATTTTGCCTGCAGCAAAGTAAATGGAATTGCTTCGAGGGAGCGTACGCATCACAGAATTTCACTCGTCGACTCGTCAGCAGACATTTTGATTTGAAATATATCTGAAATTGTATTAGCTTTACTACCTGGTTTTATTGTAAATACTTACTTCACAAGAGTCCCAAGTGCTCCCTGTTCAGAGCAAGTGGGACTATGGCATACGGTAACCGACGAGTTCATCGAAAATCAATTCATCGAAAGCAAATTTATCGACAACGAGAGGTTAGGTTAGGTTAGGTTAGGTTGAACTCGTTTTCGATGAACTCGCCGTGAACCATGGCATACTGCCTGAAATCCTAATGATCTGAGCATACAGCGTACCCAATTGGAGACATAGTGAGGCTGAAGACGCTTCAAAAGTTCACCAACGTTTAGATTTTGAATGGTGACCATTTACCAGGGAGTTTGAATTTGCTTATCATCAATCTGTAATTTTAATTGTGTCTTCCATGTCTGGTTAATCTTGTGGAGATGGTAGTCGTTTTTTATTCCGCCAGAGTAGTAAGAATCGTAGCTCCCTTATCAGGTAAAAGTGTTTCCTTTATTTGGCACAACATTTAGATTACTCATAAACACCAGCAAATCATTTATAATGCAGAAAAAACTTGTACTGAATTAAACAAAATGTTGATGTTTTCCACTTCACTAGTAGGATATTTCATACTAATGTACCGGATCGTTGTGCCTCCCTCTTTATATCATAACTAAGTATTTGGAGATATCTGACTAATCAACCGGACGATCGACATACACTCACCCATACCCTACAGAGACCTACGTTTTCTTTCAAATCGGTAAAGATCAAACCCGTTGGGGTTATGTTCAGTGGAAAGATATGTTACATAAACATTATTCAATTTTTATCAGAACATCTCTCTTTTTATAATGTTTGAAGGTTATTCCCATTAATGTAATATATTATTGAATAAAAAGATACCTAACACTAATAATCTAAACGAAAATATGAAAATGAACAATTCACAGAAGAATAAAAGTAACTGTCGCAACTGGGACTTGAACCCAGAACCTCTTGTCTTACCGGGACGAAAGTCTTTACCAATTCGGCTACTGCCACAATTTTTTTAAAAGTCATATTTGTCAATCTCATATTTCACTTAACAGAATTAACAATTTTTTCCCTCCATATTGGAAACAAGACAGTGTTCCTATGAACTCGTTTGTTACCTAGATAGTGTATCGGATAAATATATCCGATTTTATGGAACACAATGAAAAAGTTAGCTGCCTATGTTATATGAAAAAAAAAATTAGTCGAACATATGTTATAGTAGTAGTTTACGTCATATTTTCAGAATTTGACATATGACGTAAATGGCGAAAATGAGTAGCCGATTTGGTAAAGGCGTTCGTCCAGTAAGATGATTGCGACCGTTACCTTTTATTTTTCTGTATCTTGTTCATTTTCATATTTTCGTTTAGATTATTAGTGTTATCTTCTTCTTCAATGATGTATATTACTTACGGTAACCGACGAGTTCATCGAAAATCAATTCATCGAAAGCAAATTTACAAAATACACAAAAAAAGGTTAGGTTAGGTTAGGTTAGGTTAGGTTAGATTAGGTTAAGTTAGGTTAGGTTAGGATATTTTCATTGTTTGTTTTTGGGGTGTTATGCCGTGTTGCGCTACCTCCTTCTTTAGCCGACGTTTCGGACAGCGTTGCAGTGTCCATCATCAGGGCAGATCCGGCAGATCCGACGATGTGTCGAAACGTCGGCTACAGAAGGAGGTAGCGCACCACGGCATAACACCCCAAAAACAAACAACGAAAATGCTTTTGGCCGTGAAAATCTAAAAAAGTATCTAGGTTAGGTTAGGTTGAATTTTAGTTAGTTGAACTCGTTTTCGATGAAGTCGTTTTCGATGAACTCGCCGTGAACCATTATTTACTATATTTAAATATGTCGTATTGCCCGTTGCCCCACTCTCCCATATAGCCGTGAGCAGTAATATAAATGGTACTGAAGACAGTTCTAATGGGCGCGCGGATGTTGATTCTGTTCAATAATTGGGGATCACAAACTACATGTGTTCCAGAGTTGCTTGTATTGACATATTTGTAACGGTAGTTTTTCCCCAAGTGACTAGTTTTGTCAACATGTTATTTAAAATCAAATTAAATGCTGTAAAATAGACAGTAAAGGTGAAGAAAGAAGTGAGTGCCGAGATACAGGAGTGTGGGGTGCTAAACCTAAGCGAAATATATAAATACATTTTTTGAATTAATACTTCTTTACGCAGCTTGACTTGGGGGGTAAGCTGGCGAATGTGTAACGGAAATTGAAATGTGTTGAAAAGAGAGAGCAGTGCGCGTGCACATTTTCTTTCTCTCTTCCTCTCATAGCCAGTGCATGAAATAATTCAGTCAGTATTTTGAAATACCAGTGACTCGTAGGGGTGGAAGTCGATGCGCTCGGCTTGATCGGACGAGGCGAATGATAATAAATTTATATAAATATTTGTAGAAATGTATATACATGTATATATTTTATACATATAAACATATATATGGACATACATATAGATGGAGCTAAAGAAGTATTTACTTCAGTCGTGTGGTCTAAAACACACTCGTTTTTTTTAAATTATTTTACGACCCAATCCGTTTACAGTATAAGAATCTTTATTTTAACATTATTTTAGGTACCGCCGCTCCGGGAACCATTTATTGGTTAATAATCATTTATGCCAAGTGGTAGGGATTGTCCACGTCTTGGCGGCGGATGTGTCCGTCCACCAATTGTAGATTTAGAGACAGACTTTATGAGGGAGACTTTATTTAATTCTCCAGCAGGACTCTTTCAACACATAGCCTTGCACCGCCGTGGGAGCGATGAATTCACACTTTCGTCACTCCTTGACACACTATCTCCCAGATTCTTACCCATCCTTTTTACCAATTTTCTTTTCAGATCTTCCTCTTCTTCTTTCTTTGAACGATTGGAAAAACTTTAAAAAAAAGGTTCTGAAGCACTTGGATTTTTAAGTCCTACCGAACACCCAAACAACAAATATACTCAATACTCACCAGCATTCCGTAAGCTATCACCATTAGAAGATATAACAAATATATTTTTGTTAAGGTATACAGGACAATGATGACCTTAAATATAATATTTTGTAAAATATATATGATAAATGTAATGCATATTCTTTATATTACAATTAAAAATATTACCAAGCCCCGCTTATTTATGGGGGTACATCAAACATATATATTACTAGCTTCTGCCCGCGACTTTGTCTGCGTAGAAGTAGTTCTTCGAGTAATCTATTTTCTTTTCCTAGGTCCCATCTACGTTTATACCAAAATTATTAACCTATTTATTTAAAATACCTATGATCGATTCGATTCAAAGTATTAGGCGAACACTTCAAATAAATTCACTAATTTAAATATTTTCTAAAATAGAATTTTGATTTAAGAATCATTGTTTTGCAAAATGTCATTCTCAAATTTTGACATTTTCTATTAAACAATAATAATTATTTTCAATATATTGAAGATAAATAGCTAGCTTTATAAATTATAGCCTATATGTTATTCTGATGTATGAGCTATATTAATGCAAAGTTTCATTCAAATCCATTCAGTAGTTTTTGCGTAAAAGAGTAACAAACATACATACATCCATACAAACTTTCGCGTTTATAATATTAGTAAGATATAATTAATTAGTGTATAAAATGTATTTGGAATTTGTGTATCTTTTTTGAATTATTAATAAATAAAAAATAAAATATATTCTATCAATGGTACATTAATGTATCCAAGAGCCAAATATATACTAATAACTTTATCACAAAATTATTATGGGTGAACTTGGCGTTGAAGTTCGGCGTTCAATGTGGCGGCGTGAATAGAGTAAAGGAAACAAATAATAAAATTTATTTATAAAACATACACAATTTCACAACGTTTAAGCGTCTAAAAAGCAATAAAAGTACATGTTGTAAAATTTATAAGTTAGTTATACGATTCAAAAACAAAATGTCTAGAAATTTTTACGTAGTTAATGCTAAAGAAATACAAAAAAAAGTCCAAAAACAGTTTTACTTGCATTTAACTTTCAGTACGAATAATTCTATCAAAGTGGTCGAAGTGCCTTAAAAAGTCATAAAGCAATCTTGTTTAATTTGAATGAAGAAGTCGAGAGGAGAGTCGATCGCCTCCCTTGCTGCTTGCTGCTTGCTGCTTGCTAGCCACATTCCCCGCATTCTGCCGCCAACAATAACATTACCATAATGGGTATTGTTGCGAGGAGATTGGGTACAACACACATACGGTGTACGAGGTACTGGGTACGGTGGACCTCTATTTATGCGATCCCCGATTCAATTTGTTATGCCTTAACGATTCACTGATAAGTGTAACTAAACTTTGTTCCGCGATTTTCCATAGACGTGCAAGAAAAAAAAAACTAGACAATTTCGAATTCATTACAAGTGAGTTTGATCTGTAGATATTCTGGCGATATGGGATTGTCGTATATCATTTTGCTATTAACATTTAAAACCTGCTATTTTATATTTCATATTGATTATAATAATTATGATTGTAAATCAACAGTTATCTTTTAAATTAGATAAAAGATTCCTTCAGGGTCTATGTCCTTTATTGGGGATGTTGGAGAAGTCTAGGGTAGGTGTCCTTCAATTAGTCTCCCCCGATCCGACCCGCTACGCAGTAGGTGGGGTGTTTAAATATACGAGAATACCTGCTTACATTTAATAATTTATTAATCAAAAATACATAGTTACATACAAATACCAACAATTTTTACAAACCATATCACCAGACTGAGTAGGTATTTGGTTATTTTTTTTTTAAATTTTAAATGCGCGTATATCTTCAAATAATGATCAGTTGGCATTGCACTGTCTTGCATGAACCCCTTTAATAAAAATTACAGATAAATTAATGATTTGTTGTTTTATGTAGGTTTTTGGCTTAGTGTTCCTATTAAAAAAAACTCGAATGAGAAAGTCTAAATAAACAAAACCATTTCTAACAAGAATCACTGTCCCAACTCACTTCCTGGGTAGGCTGTTGGGGTCGGCTCTCCTCGTTCTCAGTTTGTAGCTTCTTCGGTTCTGGGTATCGCTTTCATCCAGGCCGTTTCTACGTAGGATTTTGGAGCATTGAGTCATCCAGGAGTTCTTTGGTCTACCTCTGAATGACTGTCGATGTGTCGATGAAGCTCCATAGACATTGCCTGCTCCACTGTGTGGTCTGGTGGTCTCCATTTTATGTGACACCATCTCAACTGTCGTTCCTCTAGCTTACTGTCTATGTCCGTGGCACCCAGGCTACCACGAATGCGTGAACTTTTAATCTTATATTTTAGTGACATCCTGCCGACCATCTAAGCATTCGCATTTCTGTTGATTCAAGTTGCCTAGTGTAGGAGTTGTACATGGTCCAGCATTCAGAGCCACACATTAACAAGAATCTTTACTGAACCAATCAAATGGATAACCATCTTGAAACGGAAAAGGAACAAACCAACAATGAATACGCTCAGTCAAAAAATACAAAATTTGTGTTAGCACTTTTTTTAACAAAACAGAGACATGGAATATGATGAAAACCTTTACATGCGGTTAAAGTAAAAACTTCTTTGACTGTTGTGGCAGAGGTATTACTAAAACGGTACATATTAGGCATTCAACGAAAAATGAAATAAAAATTATGAATATATTCGAATATCCAAATATCCAAAAAATAAAATATTATAGCGAAAGCGTCAACCCTTTAAAAAAACACAGATGGCGGTAATTGTACCGAAATCTGAACGTCATTTCCGTTTTGCAAACGTTATTTCCGTCCGAATTACCCATCATATCGCGCCTAAAGAAGTTTTACTTAAAAAATTCACGTAATTTTTTTCCCGCCACTGGGCAAGGGGTACGTGTTGCACAATAAAATTGTTTGTCCCCACATTCAACCAAAGTCCCCTACGCATAACCAATATGCGATAGGGGTAGGTTACACTAGGGTGATATTATACAGGGTATTTCTTTATTCTGTCTTGGTACATGTCACCCAATGTTGGTGGATCTCATTCATCAAACGCTAAATCACAAGTGGACCTGAAGGTACAATTTATTACATAATTAGTATATCGCGAATAAAAAAAAAATTAAAAAAAATATATATATAATGCTTAAATTTGGGCGGTGAAAATGGGTACCGCCGCCCCGAAAACCATTTATTGGATAACAAAAACTTCTGCCAAAAGTCACCTTAAGTGGTTCGCTACGTTTGGTGACTTAGATGTGGTGCCCGTATTCATGAGGTGAGGTTTGTGTAGGTCTTGGCGGCGGATGCGTTTGCTGACCTACTGCGTGTCGGGCCGGATTGGGAGAGACAGGTTGAGGGAGACCTTTTAACCTCTTTAAGATATGTACCTTAATATTTTCATCCATAAAAGAAGCAATCTCTGTCTTTGATTATGATCACAAAATCAAAAGAACGAGAGAACGTTCACTTTTTTTAAATTCATCTATTTGAATTTAGATTTTGTTTTCATGAATGAATGAACACAAATCTTCTACTCACTTTCTGACATCCGATCGAGCTTAAACTCGGCACATAGACTCGATGTCGATGACATTGCATTCTTTCAACATTGGCGCTCACGTACGTTTCTGAAATAGGATGACATTATATTTAAAAACTTACGGTCGGTACCATCCAATTAGGATTTGGCTTAGATGTTACTATTCATTCCATGGGGAGGAAGGTTCATAACTCAGTCAAATCACATTTCGTTTTAACCTCATCCTCTTTCCAGTTCAAGCAGAATTTTGACAGTTCACTGAACAGAAAATCACTGTCCACGTCATCTGATTTTGAAAAACTGTTCAAAAGCCCGGGCAATGCCGGGAACTTCAGCCAGTCTATAACAAAGATAGATACTTACCTCTCACCTAAAAAATAAATATGCCACGGATTAGGTACATGTCTCCGAGTCCGTCAATCCTAACCCGACAAGTATAGGTAGAATTAGACTCGCAGTGAGATAAAGGCACCCTTCCCTCCCCCTCCCGACAACACGACGAGCACTGATGCAGCCAATATGTTTGCCGGAATAATGCGCGTATAATTCGCCAGTGACAAACGACCCGGCGACAATGCATGCACCTTGCTCCCATTCTGTGACGTCATCGTGGCGGAAAGAATGCGCTGCTCTTAACGTCCCGTCCAGGGATACGCAACAATTTAAGAGAGATAAATAAATAGAATCGCATTTTATGTTCAACTAGCTGAAGTCCCCGGAATTGATCGTGGTACGGTCTACATCACATGTAGTTCGTAATTTTCTTCTTATTTTGAAAGTCAAGTGGACTAAATTTCATCAAGAAGTATAAAAAATCTGCTTTAATGGGCGAGAAAAGGGAATGTTTGAAATGTTTTTCGAAATCTCTCGTAGACAGTTGCCTTTCTATTGCTTTGAAAGTCAAGTCTTCAAAATGTCATCAATATCGGAATATCCATAAAAAAAACAAAGCCAGGGATTCTCGAGCATATTTGGAATTAAATATTTATTTATATATTTATATTGATTTATTTATTTATTTATTTATTTATTTATTCAAAAAAAAAGTCAAGTGGACTAAATTTCATCAAGAAGTATAAAAAATCTGCTTTAATGGGCGAGAAAAGGGAATGTTTGGAATGTTTTTCGAAATCCCTCGTAGACAGTTGCCTTTCTATTGCTTTGAAGGTCAAGTCTTCAAAATGTCATCAATATCGGAATATCCATAAAAAAAACAAAGCCAGGCATTCTCGAGCATGTTTGGAATTAAATATTTATTTATATATTTATATTTATTTATTTATTTATTTATTTATTTATTTATTTATTTATTTATTTATTTATTTAATTATTTATTTTTTTTTTTATTTATATTTTTTTTTTTTTTTTTTTTTTTTTTTTTTTTTTTTTTTTTTTTTTTTTTTTTTTACTTATTTATTTATTTATTTATTTATTTATTTATTTATTTATTTATTTATTTATTTATTTATTTATTTATTTATTTATTTATTTATTTATTTATTTACTTATTTAATTTAGGAATAGTTTGGAGTGCTTATCCTAACCCACTAGGCTAACCCAGTGGCGTTGGTGACGTAAGCTTAAGAAAAAAAAGGTAAAAAATTATAAAAAGAAAAATATAATTGATTTTACTTACTTATAGTTAGATAGTAGGTTTTCAACGGTTCCATGACAACTCAGAATCATGCAACTTCAACACCATTTTGAAAAGTCATTAAAAATTATGAAAAAAATAAAAATAGCTTATAACCTAAGCTAGTTACCTATTTAACCCTTTTTTTATTTATTTAAACGCCATTAAGGTTTTTACAATAAGGTGAACATGGGTTTTAAAGTTTACAGAGGTATATAGGAGGAAAACAGTATTATATTAAGCACGATAAGGTACTCTGAAGTAATATAGGAATAGCTTAAAAATAACACCAAATACTTCGTAGTTTTATCTGCAATCCTTTGGATTATAGGAATTGGCTCCTTTGTGTAGTATTTTGGTATTGAGTTTATCGTTACCTTCAAAATTATATTTGCTTGAAATGGTACTGTAAGTTCTTAGAGTTAGGCTCTGTTGAAACAGGGATGTCATTTACAATAATAAATAATATATAAATAATAAAAATATATATTAATAAAATAACATTATCTAACACTCTCCTGTCTGATAGTTGAGATATCAGAGATATGAAGTAAGTAGTTTAGAATCGGCAGTAAAATTTTCGTCACTGATAATGACTTTTCAAAGGAGGTGTTGATGTTGCATGATTCTGAGTTGTCCGGTCACCATTTACAAAATCTATCGATTCAATTCAGTTATTCTAATGGTTCCATGAAACTCATTATTTTAAAATAAAATATTTTCTGCTCGCGGGCCGTAGATTATTTGACCGATTTTCCCGAATATCGGGCACTTCGTCTCCCTTCCTCTCGCGTACATTCCGAGCCCAAAAGATTTCGGCGTCCCGCTCAGCCAGATCGATGACGAGAAGCATTCGGCTCCGGCTAATGTGTCCCCGAAACAAGAGGCGATGGATAAATGCGTGAAATGACCCCGCCCCCTGTCACGCTGTACGCAATAAGCGGCCACCCTAGCGGGCCACCCCACTGGGCCACCCTACTGGGCCAAGCAAACCTACTTACTTACCCCTGTGCGTGGAGATATTTCATTAAATTCATTAATACAATGCACTATGCACAGGCTTTGTGTATGTTTTATTTGTCAATGTGTAATGTTAAAGCCTACAGATAATAAATATCCAACAGGTAAGTAGGTAGGTACATATGCAACATCTTTTCAGAAGCTGATATATTCCAATAATCAAAGTTATTTACGAATTCTCTACCCTATGTGCAAGATCTTAGTTATTTAAAAAAAAACATTTCCATGTTGTTTGTCTTTTTTGTATTTTGTTAATATTTCATCATATTGATTACATTATTTGATTTTAATAGAAATCTCGTTAGGTTAATATTATTACATAAATACAAAAATGAAATTATAAAAAATTTTAACCAATTTTTCAATTCATGTGCACGGTAACAATGCACAAATAAAAATAAATCAATAATTATTGAGTTTTTTTTATTATCTGTAAAAGTAAGTAAAATACAAGTAAAATACATAAGTTTAGTAAAATACATACACTGTGCCAGTTTTGTGACTAGAAGATAGAAAAAAATTAAGATTAAAGAAATTAAAGATTGTTTTAATAATTTTAGTAATAAGTTTTATTTATTTAGTAAATAGCAATACTTCATTATTACAGGGCTCTATTAACAAAACGTTTAAAAGGTCCTATATCACAAGACAATATGTCAGCTTCATTACATTTCTTATTATAATGATCGCAACTTCAATTAGAAAGAATTTTGACTGAGATTCGTTGATCAATTTCGATATAAATTTTTTTTTTTTTTCCTATTTGGTACACTAATTAAATATTAATTGATGACAAAAGAGCTGAACAGTCAATATGACCTCCCAATACTTTGTATAAGTATGTCATATCCTATTCCTACATTTCGAGTTTTAAATCCATGGCTTCGGCAGTGCTTGGTTCTAATAACGGACATGTCTTTTGAAGTTCAAGTAATGAACACATTTTCTTTGGCCATCTAATACGCGCGTTGTATATATATTATACAGACGATTACATACAGCAGAATCATGCTGAAGGTGACTTCGAACATAAGAGTAATATAATATTTTGAGAGTTTGGATATTGGTGAACTCCTTTCCAAAACGGAATAAATATACAAATGTGCTCAGGGATTTATTAACAATCATATCCTTGAAAGAATTTTTTTTTCTGTCAGTTCACTGAGGTCTCGAATTTAATTGATCTTTTTAAGTTCTTGACCATTTGTAATATGGTTATAATGTTCAATATTTTTTGTTTTTTGTAAAGGTTATTAAATAACTCTGGCGGATTTCATCTTGAGATAGTTGTCAATACAATAATCATTAAGTCCATTAAGATCTTCTTAAAGCTTATAGCAGTCAAAAATAGAGTTAACAGAAAAAAAAATCACATCATCAGCAAAAAGCAAAATTTTTTCATGCTTAAAGCATTTTGTAATGTCATTGATAAATATAGTAAAAAGCCAAGGTCTTGGTTGAAACCCTTGAGTCACCTGAAGGTACATTGACAATCTCAGAATTAAAACTATTTATTGATATTATCTGGCAACGTCTATTAAGATATGAGTAGTCATCGCTACAAATCACCATGTATTTCCAAAGCATAAGTTTGGACAACAGTAGACTATGGTCGATTTTGTCGAACGCTTTGAAGAAATCTGAATAGATTGCACCAACTTGGTTTTGTTTTTCAATGTATTTTAAAATGTGTTCACTAAATACTGCAAGATTGGAGAAAATAATATTATTTTACCATTTGGTACTTGGTTTCAATATTTTTTAAAAGGATTTTCGTGAAAAAAAAACTTAATATTTTTTTCTTGAATACAGGTCGCTAGTATCGGCTAGAAGAATTAACATAATTTGAAGAAACTAAGAAAGCATCTAGGAAACTCTGAATAACTTAGGTATTATTTAATACTTTTATTTATATTTGCTTGTAATATTATTTTATAATAATATTATGGCACCGTTAAAATTAATGGAAAATTTAAATTATTTGGCATTTCAATTTTTTATTCAATAATTTAAATAGATGTTTCATAAAACTAATAGAATATCAAAAAATATCAGCGCATTGTCCCCATCGTGATTTCATGGGGAAATATCAATTTGACGCGCTGCGAGCTGCCTAGACGGAGAAACAGGTGGCGTGTGCGCCGCACGTGCGCCGCCCCTCCCACCCGAACTAATCGCTAAACATCGCCTTTGTTTGTCACGGTAAACACCTTTCTACGTTTGACAGAAAGAAAAGGAGCGCTTTGCATACCGAACACCGATTATTCAAGGTATTGTGTATTTTGTATCCGACAGTAGGCACTTTGTTTCAAACTTTTTGCATTCACTGTTTCGGATAACAATTCTCTCTTTGATGGCTCAATGAGGTGTTTTTATTGTTGTTTTTGTGCATTGCATTAAAAACATATTAGCAGTCCGTAACTGGAAACTTTTTCGATAGAATAAGAAATCCTTGGTGAACTTGGTTCTTACGTTTTAACTTTTTTGAAGTTTCTTAGTTTAGGTTATGATTTTCTTTGAAGGCTTTATATAAATGTTGCAAAACAACTTCGTGATCAAGGTTCTCGCTTGTTTCTACATTGAGTGTTGTGGCATTAAATGGTTTCGTTTATTATTTCTAACTTTTCCGATTACAAACCTTATTTTTAAGATGATTCAATATTCTTTTGAGTTGTTCGTATCACTCCAGTGTCTATTATATAATATTTTATTTGATAAATAAAGCTATTGAAGTTTTTATTTAGTCTTCAGTTTTTTTAATATTTGTGTTTAGTTCTTCGTAAGTTCATATTTTCTCTTTCTTAGTATGGGTGACCCATTACAGAGAAATATTATAGTCATATTACAGAGGAAAGTAATGATTTTGTGGTTTGATATTACATGAAATTTATTTAAAAGTTAATTTGTTTTTTGCCACTATTACATATATTATAATTTATACATTATGTCAACCATCGTTATTTATTTTTGGGTTATTGTACCTTGTTGCGCTGCCTCCTTCTTTAGTCAACGTTTCGGAGAGCATCACAGTTTCCGTTCTTTAGTTAGACAGCTCGGCTGTGGAACGATTTGACGGCCTCTGTGTTTCCTTCCTCCACCCTCCTACAACATAGTCTCTTCAAGACCCGTGTTCACATCTTCAGTCCTCAAAAATACCCTCCAACCAGCAACCTCAAATATAACACAGGCGCTGAGGGAAATTGTTTTCCTTAGGGCCTCCTGCGTGAAGTTAATAAAAAAAAATTAAAAAATACTTCTAACTAATAACAACGCTTTCTATTTTTGGAGATAGTGCAAAGTTATTCAAGTAATCTATTCTATTCAGACAGGTTACATTATTTTTTTGGTAGATAGGTACATTTATAGGTACGTGCCGCCAGCTTTTTAATAATGTTTAAAATCATGAAGTCAGTCAGTGTTTACTGTTTACGGATTAGTGTTAGCCACTACTCCCTGGGGCCGGTTTATATTAAAATATCAGAGTCATAATCGGAAGAGATCCAACACTCCCCATCTATATAAAAATCCTCCCCTATCTTTAATCCGATTTGCCTCACGTTTTTCAATATAAGTTTTATATATTGAAAAGCCATTTTTAACTGACATTTTAATAAATGCTTCAAAGCGAGGCACATTTTTTAAGGAAGTTAAACTTTACTACATTTTTGATATTATATTGGCATATAATTTCGCATAAATTTACTGTGGTTCTTGCTTTTAAAAAATGGTTAAAAATTATGGGTAGGTACGTTAATTTTAAAAAAATATTCATAATTTATAAAATTGTTTAACTTTGTGACATGACGAAAGAATTACAAGTGTCCTGCGTAAAGTGCACTAACTTCGGAATGTGACTTTACCTACAAGGTAGTAAAAGTAAAAAAAATATATCAATTTTTCGAAATTCCAACTTTTAAAGTAGTTTTCAGGTAAAAAAATAATTGAATTGATAAAATTTTCTTCTCCGAAAACATTTTCTCGGTTGGGAAATCCGGAATTATAACATATAGATAAGTTGTTACTTTTTACATTAGCTCAATTCGAGTACGTGAGAAAAAAATCCCTCACGGCCTAAGTCATTTTTGGGGTATTTTTAGGGAAAGGCAAGGAAAGGAAGTTTTGGGAAAGAAAAAAGTATTTAGGGATCAATGTGTTCAGAAGCAAGCCGATGGGTCGGGAGAGTCCAGCTGGCGGGTCTAGGTTGTCTCCCACACGATCCGGTCCGCCACGCAATAGGAGAGCAAACGCATTTGTCGCCTAGACCTAGACAAACCTCACACCATGAACCCGGACATTCCGGCTAAATTAATAAGGTGATAGCGAACCACCTAAGGTGACCTATGGCAGAGGAGTTGGTTTTCCAATAAGCGGTACCTGTACAGTAATGGCGGTACCCATAATCGCCTCCCAAATTGTCTTAATTCTTCAACCGATCTGATCCAATTTCAAAATTTTTCAAAAATGTCTTTAAATCCAAAGCAAATTTACGACTAACGAAAAGACAACCGAAATTATTATGTTTGGTAGATTGGTAGGTACTTATCGCTTGTCTGAATTCTTGACGCAATCAGATTAAATTACAAAAAAGGCAGTTTTCTAAGAAAATTTGAGTTCATTGAACCTGAGTTACGCAGGACTCACAGAAAATCGAATCTACCATTTTTGGTTAATTCCTTATATTTTATTATTGGAAGACTGTGGTTTGTAAACCCGCCGCCAGGCTGATACTACCTACAGGAGACTGGGGCTGACTACGAGGTAACAATGGTGCCTAATCTCTCCACAGGGAGTCTACAATATGTAGCCTACAATATAGTATAGTGTAGTACCTCGTGTGTTGTCATATTATGTGGAGCGTCGCGAAATTTGAAAAACACCCACTGACGGTATTAAAGAGAGTAGTCAGGCCGTCCTGTAAAAACTAATAAAATGGTTTAAATTTAGTTCAGATCAACAATATAACTTTTTGATATACTGGGCCAAAAAAGCCCTTTTCTCGTTCGAGTTTAAAGAATGGATATTGATGAAAAAATAGAAGTAAGTTGAGGATTAACACTGTGACCTAAGAGTATGGATAATAGAGAGACGGCATGTGAAGTGTGCCCGCGCGCTCCAAGTGTGTCTTTTCGAGAATTTTACCCAAACGGCTTACATTGGCTGCTGGTTTTTGGACGTTTAATACGTTCCGACAGCAGCCATTTTACATGGTGACAGCCAATGTCAGCCATGTGTGTAGAATTCTCGAAAAGGCACACTTGGAGCGCGCGGGCACACTTCACATGCCGTCTCTCTAATATCCATGCTCTTAGACTGTGACAGACGAGCACTTATATAGAATCTTTAGTAAAATTGGGGATGCAAAAGCAACTATTGCTCACGGTAGCCGACAATTGTCTAGAACGGACGGTCGATACAACCTTGTATCAATATGATATTGACCAAATCCGTCATCTATGGACAGTTTTCAATATTTGCGAGCACGGTCAACAATTGAATGATATTCCGACCGACAATTGAAAAAATTTAGCGTGCTCTCCTTAGTGTCAGATAAGCTGTAATTATACAAAATATTTTGAATAATGGAGGTGAACTAAGGAAGCTCTTAGAAATGAAATAAATCGTATACTTGATCCATTAGACTTAAATAATTAAAGACGCGATCAATTTATTACGTTCGATCTTGGAGAAACGAAAGGAGTTGAAATGTGACTAAAAACTACATTTTAGTTAATTATAGATATCCCGGTTAGTCTCAAAATATGCATACGCGATCCGCGAATGTATATTTTTCTTCTTCTTCGTCTTCCAGTCTGCAACATGGAGTGGTCCTTTGGCATCCTTCCTGACATCGTCCTCCCATCTCAGCTTAAGTCTGCCCACTTTCGTTTACCTCCCGGGTGCCCAAGCGCGAATGCATGTTAAGGTTAGTATTTCAATTCGAAATTGAAAATTTATCAGTATTTTTAATTATCAAGAAGTCGTTTGTCATTTACATATGTAGATCCGCCAATATTGCTAGCGTATATGGATTTCTTATGTATTTCTTGTCAATATCGGTCTGGCTATTAACAGTGTGTCCGTGCTCGGGAAAACGGTATAAAATGAAGAAAGCCAGGTTTGACCGAATATGAATGGTGGGTAAAGAATCGTTTTTTAATGATGGTCGGTTAGTTCGTTGTTAGTTGCGCTTATAAAGAGTACTCAAAGATTTTTTTCCCGTTTTAAAAGAGACAAAATTTCTCTTCTCCATAATAATATTACCAATCATTTGGTTTGTATGTTTACTACCCTTTTTACTAATATTTTGTTTATTTATTCATTTTTTCCTTACATATTTATTACATTACGTAGGTATTGACAAGTCAGAATAATATCATTGTAACATAAAATAGTGGGACGACATTGATAGTGATAAATAGAAAACATAATAAAGGTGATATTGGGAATGACATATTGTATTATTGTACATATAACACATGATTGAGAATGTCATAAGTACGTTTGACATATCGATAAGAAGATTAACGGTAGAAATATTGTGTTTATTAATTTTGATAATTATTTTTTTTGGTCGTTTTGAACTAAGAGAAAATCAGTGATTGTGTTGTGAGGTTATATAAGGCTTTGTACCAAGACTTTGTTAACCTGTAGAATAGTAGGTACTAAGGTAGCTACCTGTCTAAATATGTAATGAAATTGCATTTGGTCGTAATGCTCTGCTGGGTACCAACCTGGCAGATATTTGAAATTGACTAATACATTTGCTCACTGCTACACTGGACAGCGAGAGATCGTACGTGACGTCTTCGTTCTGGTATCTTCTGTCTTTTCCTTTTCATACACGTCGCGTCAGAAGGAAAACGACGAACGTTCATGACGTCCCCAAGAGTTCGCCCTGGGACTAGTTTACTTGACATTTATGATAAAACAAGGAGAAAAATTGTGTGTGGATAAATAAGTAAAATAAAAAAAAGAATAAATAAATTTAAAAAAATAAAAAATTAAATAAAAATAACTATATAAACCAAAACTCATCTTCCAACCCGGCTGGTCACCGTGGAAGATCAAGACCAAAACCCTCTGAAGAAGAAATTCTAAACTCGCTCAAAAATACAAGAAGTGACACAAACACAAAAAAATGCTTAACCCTACGAACAAAACAAGAGATAAATGAATTTTTTTGGAGGAGGCCTTCACCTTCGGCTGAGAGAAGGGTTCTTGCTTATGAAAAACTTCGAGATATCTATATTACATTTTTCGCAAATAGCATTAATTATACTTTTTCGTACTTTTTACAACTCTGTAACATACTTAATTGCAAGAAATAAAAGGCTTTTTATTTATTTATATATTATAAATAAGTAAAAATATATTATCTTTGAATATATGAATATATTTGTAGATATCTAAAGTGCATGTATTTTATGTGTATTTTCTCCAGAAAATATATTAAGTGCCAGAATCAGTAAGACCATTCCGAAATTTGAAATGACTCAGAAAGTATAGAGGAAAATTAAGAAAAAGGACCACTCTTCCCTTTAGGCTGGTTGAAGACGAGTCTACTCATAAAACTGCCTTACGCTCTGGAAGGCTATGTCAAACGATCCAAATTCAGACAATAAAGACAATATTTTGAATTTTTTATCGAATTATTAAAACCACTATAATACATATGTAGTACGTGATCTAGCAGGAGGTGTACCAAGACTTATTTTTCATTTTAAATATATTATATTAAATATTGAAAAAAATTGTAAAATATTAAAAATTAAATTTAATTACCTCAATTGGCCGTAACGGGGATAACGCTAAGCTTTGCAGTCCTATAATACTTTAAACTTTTCAGTAAACATACTTCCCTTTATCTTTTCTTTACACTACCTACTTGACAACTATTTCATTACATTCAGTACTTCTTTTCTACTCTTTGGAACTTCTTTTGTACAACTTTACATAATCGACCCTTTGGAATAACAAGGTTCCAACTGTTGCTTTAATGTCATGCGATAATGAACTCTAAGGTAGCTTACCATAGATCCCATAACCGCGTGACGTTTCCGCGTCAGATGGAATCTTGTTATTCCAAAGGTCGTAATAACGAAACTACATACCAATTTGTATTGTACCTACTTATATTTTTCATATTCAGTTTATTATGTTATGTAATAGGTATTTACTTATGATTATACTCCTGATTAACTTACTTATAACAATTTTACATGTAAAAGCCTATAAAGGCTGTAAATAAATAAAACCTAAGATTTAATTAGGGAAAAATAATCGAAGAAAATTAATTTAAATAAAATGTATGAAATTATGTTAGGAAAAAAAACATCATAAAGTTAATAACCTCCGTTGGGTGCAAGGGGCAAAGTGCTGGGTAGGTACATTTTTCAGTAATATGAATCCTATTGAAAGTTCCTCGCAATCCCACTCTTCTCCGCGAAGTACTCGTCGAGTAAAGTTTTGAAGTGAATCGCTCTCTGTAAACCCATGAACAAAACAAATAAAATACGACTTAACGTTTTGTCTTACAAAACAGACACTTCCTATTGCCACCGGGGAGCAGGGAGCCAGAAAAACACGTCGCGACTGCTGCACAGCGTCGAAAGGAAAACCGTTTATTTTATATTTTTTACGGCAAGTAGTTACGTACCGTTTATTATAGTTACTTACTCACAGATAGTAATCGATATAGTATTAGAAAAATGTGGAGTTAAATAATATCAATATTTATACCTGACAACTCAGAATCATCCAACCTCTACTTTGAAAAGTCATGAAAAGTGATATATATTTTTTTAATTGGTTAAGTAGGTTACGTAAATTTAGGTTACTTCTTCTTCTTCTTCTTCGATGGCGCTACAGCCCATATCGAGATTTGGCCTCCCGCAACATTCGCCTCCAACTCCTCCTGTCCTCAGCGGCTGACTTCCAGTTTGCTACATGGAGAAGCTGTGCTGCATCCCATCTTACCTCGTCTTCACACCTCAGTTTGGGTCTTCCCACTTTTCTCTTTCCACCCGGGTGTCCAGTCATGTCCGGCATCCTCTGTACAAGCTCAGCCCATCTCAACCTGAGGAGTCTCACATGGGCTGAGATGTTGGAGGCCTGATATATAGATGCGCCACTGTTCCCCCTCTTTCACGGGACCACATATTCTCCTCAACACTTTTCTTTCAAAAGTATCCAGCATTTCAGCCATCTTTGCCATCAGTATCAGCGCCTCACATCCATATGCCAATACAGTTCTCACAATGGTCTTATATTTTTATTTTTTTATTTTTTTATTTAAACATTTATACATATTTAGAGTTACAATATTTACAACATAATATAAATAAAACATTAGAATCACCCTCCTGATAAAGCAGTTGCTTGTGTTTAGGAGAGGACAACTATATATTTTTACATCTATTTAAATTACAAAATTATTATGAAAAAAGAACTATTAGTAATTTTATAAGAAAATTCATCGAAACTAATAAAAACATAGGTATGTTATAAAATGATACAAAAACAAGAAAATACAATAAAAGTAATAAAAAGGTAAGTTATAAATGATACAAGGAAATAATAAGCAAAACATAATATCAAACAATAAGAAAAGTTATGAGGTGGTATTAGAGAACTTTAATTTAAATTTTTTTTTGTAATTCTCATAGTTTTCCTCCGTTCTTATATCTAGAGGTAATTTGTTAAATAATTTTATACCCTTAAATATAAAGTGATGCTGTGCTGTTGAAGTTCGTACTAGAGGTATGATTAGCCCTCCAACAGAAATAATTCTTTTGCTTATTTAATTGTGGGATATTATTTTTATCAAAGAATTCTTTATGTGTTTGAAGGAGTGCAATTTTGTCATAAATTTTTGAAAGTGGGGGAACCGGGAAATCTTGGAAAACATTTGTTGTTGGATAGTAATAAGGTTTTTTTAAGATGATTTTTATTAATATTTTTTGGATTGTCTCAAGTGGAAGTAGTGTAGATTTATCTTTATTTTGGTTTTCCTGTGGACGTTACGTGACTGTAGCAAAGAGAAGTATGTTTTGTTGGCTGCTGTGAATCGCCTTCTGATTTCTGCTGGATCATTGTTCTCTGTCAGACTAGAGCCCAGTTAGGTAAATTGATCTTAGGTTACAGGGTATTTTTTTTTTTTGTCATAACTTTTAATGTATTTTCAAAGGGGTGTTAAATGCCACTTTGTTGAGTTGTCGTATTCACGAAACCACTATTTTGATAAACTACACATCGTCACCTTAATCAGCACCTATGAAAATTCAGTCCAAGTCCATTTTTTCACAAATTGAGATTTGAAAGCCGCTTTTAGAATAATTATTTTAAAATGCCTTTTTTAAATCTCATATCTATTCAATTATAAGACAGCAAAAAATCGTATGTAGTAAAAGAAATGAAAAGAAACAAAATGAAAAATAAATAATAATAATGTAGAGTTTATATTTCAAAAACATGAAACGATATATTTATTTTTATAAGCAGCCTCGTATATTTAAAAAATATGTGCCAATCTTTTAAGCTTTAAGCTAATATGACGATACGGCAAGTTTTAGTACTTATCAAAAAAAAAATGTAATTTGTTTGTTCGTTTGTTTGTTTCATTCTTTTTTTTCTTTCCATCATTCTTTCGTTCCTTTTCTGTTTTCTGTTTTATCATTTTTTGTTTTTTTTTTTTTCTTTCTTTCTTTCTTTTTTTTTCTTATTTCTTTCTGTCTTTTTTGTTTTTTTTTTTTTTTTTCTTTATTCTTACTTTTTTCTTTCTTCCTTTTTTCTTTCTTTCTATCTTTCTTTATAATTTCTTTATTTCTTCTTACTATATTTCTATTTGTCTTTCTTTCTTTCTTTTTTTCTTTCTTTCTTTCTTTCTTTCTTTCTTGTGTTCTTTCTTTCTTTCTTTCTTTCTTTCTTTCTTTCTTTCTTTCTTTCTTTCTTTCTTTCTTTCTTTCTTTCTTTCTTTCTTTCTTTCTTTCTTACTTTCTTTCTTTCTTTTTTTTTTTTTTCTTTATTTTTCTTTCTCTATTTTGTTCTTTCCTTCTTTTTCTTTCTTTCTTTCCTTCTTTCTTTCTCTCTTCCTTTTTCTTTCTCTCTTCTCTCTCACTCTACTATATACTTACTACGTGTTATATATTATTTTGCTAATTATTTCTGTTATTTCACCACGACCTAGTAACAACTAAACCTTGATTTACGCATGCTGTTAACATTTAAAATTTGGTTGTTAATACCCAAACAAGTCTCAATGGCAATTTCAAATGTAAAAATTGTTAACACTTCTTAAATATTTCAAACGACAGACACGTCATTATGTACACATTTCGCAGCATGTTTAAATGATATCATTGAAACAACTTATCCAAATTATAGGTTGGTATGTTTAGTATAGGCCAATCACGTTGAAAATTTTGTAGGTAATAAAGTAACTACCGTAATATAATAATTTCGTAGAATTTGCACAGAGAAAATCAATTATTGACATTTCATCCCCAAAGAGCGGTAAAATAGGTACCTACAAGAAAAATAGGAAACTGCGCAAGTGTAATGAGCGAAAGTAGAAAATAAGTAGGTAGGGGTTAAGTTGTGTACCAAGCAATTTGAATACAACTTGGTAAGTTTATTAGTTAGTTGAAGAGGTGTATACACTATACACCTGTGTCAGCCTGCCGATAGCCAACTGGCGCGGTCCCCACACTCTCTTATCGCGCGTGTTGAGAAAGCACTACACTTGACTCACCAAGCGGCTAACCGACAGCCGCACGCCGACCCTGCTGATATTCTGACATTCCAAATTAATCATTTAACCATAATCAATATATATATATTGTATTATAAAAGTGTACAATCTACGTGCCGCTGAAACTCAGAAACGAGTCCCGTCACGATAAAGGGAGTTATATGGTGTGGTAGCCCTCTATACCCCATCCATTAAGAAGGTTCCCGTTTTACCTGAAGGGCGTGCTTTTGAAGATATAAGGGCTGGAAGCTTTGGCCTCTACAAATTTCTAGAACAGTCCATAACATTCGAGAGTACTCGAGAGCATTCCACAACATTCCAGAACAATCTGGATGTTCTGGAATATTCGGGAATAATCTGGAACGTTCGGAAACATCCCGGAACATTCCAGATCATTGTGGAACTTAGCAGAACACTCTCGAATGTTGTGGAATGTTCTGGAACATTCGAAGCTTTTTTGTATGGGTGGTGGAGAGAGGGCTACCACACAAACTCATATCAATTCCCCGAGCGAACCCGGGTTCCCCAGTTAGTAATTAATAACAGCCAGCATAGCTTTATTAGTTTACGTTTACGATGAGGTTTAATTATTAATATCGCCCAAGATAAGGAACTTGATATTGATACGAGGTGTATTGTTCTTTCTCTACTTAAAAAACCTTCGTGGTAAAACCCTTCTATTATTATACACGTAGTTTCAACATCCTTCAACAGATGTTGGTAGTATCGCTAGTTATTATTGTTTTGAGGTGTCTCAACAGATGTCAGTTAAGAGGCTAGACTTTGAACCACACGCGGAACACCCGCGTCTGTCATTCTGTCCCGCTCACAATAAGCTCACGCACACTTACAATACATGCGAATGCGAAATGTGCGAATGAGACAACGCTCAAATTTACCTACAGAAATCGCTCGAAAAGGGGTTAATGGAGAATACACTTTTCTACACCGAAACTTTCATGAAATTGAAATTTAAAAAATAAATATTTTTAAGAAAGAAGAAGCTACGTCGGTAGCTTTTTATAATTTTATAATTCTTTATGAGAGTTGAGTTAGCAGCACTTTTTTCTTAAATAATATTTTTTGATAAATCGTACATGTTTGACAGTGAATCTTTACGTTAATACGAAACGCTTCGAAAATTCGAAAACATACCGACATAGTTTTCACCCTCTAGAAGGCAGTATAAAAAAATATATAGATGTAGTAAAGTGTTTTTTTCCCGGGCGTCCTTTTTGTATGGGCCAAAAAGCGAAGTCTATCATCTTAAGTAGTACCTTAGAAGAGGGGTGCCCATCGCCG
Source organism: Limnephilus auricula (assembly GCA_951813805.1). NCBI lineage: Eukaryota > Metazoa > Arthropoda > Insecta > Trichoptera > Limnephilidae > Limnephilus > Limnephilus auricula. The sequence goes on from OX638391.1 coordinate 38,337,226, forward strand.
TTTCTGTCTAATGGTAAGGAAATAGCCGACGATACTTGATACAGCTGGGCTCCCGCAGTGAGGGGTTATCTAGCTTCAGAATCAGTTAGAGCTTCCAATGTGATGGACGTCTGGTCCAGTTGAATATTCATTGTAAACATTATGATAACGTTAATAAAGCATCTTGTAATCTCCGTGAACCTCGATCTTTATTAGAGTTTTTCCGAACATATTTCAATAACTGGGATTAGAACATCACATACAGTCAGGCACTTTATCGTGAAAACTTTTTTAAAAAGGCTCCCATTCTAAAACCCCGCATGAGTTAGCGATGAAACGTTTTTGTTATCGCCAAATATTTAAATATATATCTTGGCCCAAGGGCTGTGGCGTAAATTTACGTGTATAGTGTAGAATAACCATTGTCAATAAGAGTTATTTGTGCGTCGTCGTGTAGATCTTGGGGTGCTGATCAGAGAAACCTAAATTATGCCCACTGACGAACGAAAGACATTTTCACATAAAAAAGTAAAGGCAGTGTCGAAATACTACCCACCCCATTTTTTCAAAGTTTTTATTTTTATTTTTATAAATTAAGTTCGCTTGTAATGTAAACTTTCTTTGTTCTAATCCGGCATTCAGAATTAACAAGTTGTTTTGAACTGACGGAGGTTATAAAAATAAATGAATGCCAAATATAAATAAATCATTAATTTATAACAAAGGTTGACGCAAACTGAAACCACTTTGAATTTTGCTTGGCTTCTTCGCTTTGATTAAATCAAGGGTTAAATAAATGAATCCCATAAAACAAAGTCCTAACCGTGTATATAATAGCCGGGAAAACCTCATACTTACGGGTCACCTCCAAATAAGTAATAATAATAAAACTCCCAATATAAATTAGTCAGATTGATGAGGTTTTCAGCGTTTAGTTTTGTTATAGCCGTCTAGTACCGACAAACTGAAATTCCGGCCCTAAGAGAATTGCATCACTTCTACATAAGTACACACTTCACCACAATTTACGCGTCTTCCCTGATGGTTGACACTGTAAGGTTGCCCGAAACGTTGGCTAAAGATGAATAGAGCGCAACACGGCATAATGACCCAAAAATTATCCGTAATCTCAATTCACATCAGACAGAATGCTTTTTACATGCAGTGACCTTTTCAACAATTTTCACATTTAAAAAAAAATATAGAGAATACCTCACAAGAGTCTTAACTGCTCCAGTTTGGAGCCAGTGAGACTATGGCATCCCGAATTGGGGTATGATGTGAGGCTTAATTTAAGTTAGGAAGGGGAGGAGATGGGAAAGAGGAAGGTAAGGAAGTACATACCTAACTATTCAGATCTAGTCACTAAACACGGCTAAAGCCATCAATAAGCAACGTTTCAATTCTGAATGGTGGTCTTACACCAGGGCGATACTGAGAATATCTTCCACGCAAATATAGTACGTATTATTTTTATTAATTAATTGTGAAATAACACAAACTAATCAAATAAAATTTATTAGCGCACACTGGGTTCGAACCCGCGACCTTCCGATTGGGAGTCAAGCGTCTTACCACTGACGGCCGTCACATAATAATAATAAAAATCTATTTCTTAAAAAATAAGAAAATATACAGATTTCGGAAATGAGATTAAAAGAATTTGGCATTATCAAAATATAAAAATATTAGCATTTGTTATTTCGGCTACTGGCATTAAACCTAGCTCTCTCATTTAAAAATTAGGCTTATTAGATTTGTCAAAGAATTTATACATAAAAATGCAAAAATCAGTCATTTGAAATACATGTAGGATTAAGAAAGTTTTTTAAATATTTATATTGAGGGATCAGTAGGATTTATCGGACCAGTTAGGAATTCTACCGAGCCGAACCCTCTGATATGAAAATATCTGGAGTCGGTGAATTGTTTTTCCATTTGGTCTCTGGTGGGTTGACGTGTTGTTCTTGTATTGTTTTGTATTTATTTTACTTAAATAGTACTACATTGCATATCATGGATTGACTAGAATTTTGTGAAAAAGTGTGTGGAAGGGTAAAATTTTCCCTGTGGGGAAGATTTAACCCGGACATAAAAGTCAGAGTATAACATCTATATAGCGCAGTTTTGTCTTGATTCGCTTAATCGTAAAAAATAATAGAAATAAATATTTTCGATATCAAAAAAATGATGGTCGGTATTTTTATAGCTGATAAGATATTATGTTATTTATAATTCCAACTACTTTTTGTAATCTGGCAAATCTTTTTTCTAGATATTGTTTCCCTTCCAAAGTTCATTACAGCCCCACTAAATGTAGGTGGTTCTACAAGTACTTACACTTATCACTCACCGACACGTTAGGTAGTCCTTGTAATAATCGTACATTATTTATACATTACTTGAAAACTTCGTCAGCTGGGCGCTTGGCGAGATTAATATTTCGTGATGTTATCGGTTATTATTTTAGTATAACATTTATATTATTATTTTTATATTTACCAATTGTCGGATTCTATATATAAAGAAAAAGTAGATCACACACACAACACAAGAATTGTTCAAAATTAAGGTATGTCCATTCAAAAATTACAAATTAATACGGGCAACGAACATTCACTTATCTTGTACCTTATATATTTAATAAGATGTCAATGCATATAAAAAAACCAAATCAAATTGCATCATCACGGAAAGAGATTTTTTTATATTGATATTATTCTACGCACCTGTACTATAGTAACAATAATTGATTTTAAGCATCTAATCTTATGTTTAAATATGCCTATATGTTGTGTGCCAATGGGGGTGTGTGTGTGTGCCTATGAGTATGTTGCCTGTATTATATCTATCTGTAAATGTATTTTATGTCTTTGTATTGTAGTTACTTGAAATTTTATAATTCTATATCTATTGTTTATGTTGTGTTTTCTGTGTTGTGTTGGGTTTCTCGTTATGTGTGTGCTTTAATGTTAGATTAATATTGTTAACCCGTTTAATCACAGGAGACGATATTTGTCCCAGCTCACATAGGTCTCATATAAATCGTTGTATCTCCCTTACTATCATAGTGCGAAGTATGATCTAAACGGTATTGGAAAAATAATACAACATGCCATATATTCAAATCTAAAAGTTAGCCACAAAAAAATTAATATGTACACCTTTATGAAATCAAATTTCCGATCGCAATTTGAAAATACATTATGAAACTTTGTGATTTTTTTAAGAATTTTGTTACATAAAATGACAAAAAAGAGGTGACAGTAACGTTTATAATTCATTTTTTTACACGAGCATTGCTCAAAAAAAAAGGTGAATCACGATATTTAAAAAATGTATTAAAAATATATATATATACAATGTATAATAACTGTATTTGTAAAAAAAAAAAAAAAAATAAAAAATAAAAATTGGTCTAACAAAGTTTTTATTTTATTTTAATGTATGTTTTTTATTTTTTTTCATTATCGGTAATTTTAGTTAGGAAAAACGTTGTATGTGTTTTTATTTTTTTTCATTATCAGTAATTTTAGTTAGGAAAAACGTAAAGTGAGCCATTTTTAAAACTTTTTAAAGTTTTCATCCAAAATTTTTATATTTAAAAAATTACATAGTTATTTAATAAAATTTGAAAGCCTATTTATCACCTTTCGAAAACAGTTTTTAGTTTTTGGATGTGATAACAAATATTAATTATTTTGGATTTTATTGCAGGGCGGGAATATTTTTAGCCTCTGAAAAAATACGCCAAATTTTTGAAGGGTTAAATTAACCTGCTGACAAACCGACCGCTTGGAATAATAAGGATCCATCTGACGAAATATTGTCAGGTTATGTATGCTATGTATAGGCAGATATAGATAATTAAGAGTTCATATTGCGCCACTTAGCTGTGTCAGATAGAACCTTGTTATTCTAAATAGTCGAAACTCCCTTGGCAGTTTAGCAGGTGCTTTAATGAAGAATAGAACTTTTTTGGAAAAAGGGGGGGATTGATTTTTTTTTAAATCCTGAGGGCCGGAAAAAATTCTTTTTCCGATTAGAATCCAATTAAAATGAATTACGCAATGAAAAATCGTAGGATTCAATCATATTTTTAGCACCATCCGGTAACCGCTGATAATAGTTTCCAGATATTTCCAGGTTGAATGAAAAGGAAAGAACAGACATTCGAAATATTCTAAACAATTAACAAATATATAGGGTACTGCAGGTTTGCAATTTAAATAACATGTTCCTGCTTTATTTATATTCTCTTCACTGGAAATTTAAGTTTTTATATTTATTTTTATTCTTGGTTTTATTTTTATTTTTATAACGTATGTAAGCTTTTGATGGTAGTGTAACAAATAATAAAATCAAAATAAGAAGGTATGTGAATATTTATTATGTATATTTACTTTTTGCTTTTTTACACATATCTTTTTAACACATATCTCTTTTAATGCATATCTATATTAATACATATTTTTAATGCATGTCTCTTATGATTCATATCCTTTTTAAATATGTATACTTATTATGTTATTTACCCGCCTCGGAACAGACTTTGTCTAGTGAGGCAGGTAAAAGAACAGAAAATTGTAAATCATCCAATTTATATTAAATAAACGCCCGGGTTGCCGGCACTGAAACTGAACTGAGATAAGTTAAGTTAAGTTTTAGGTCATTAATAGTTTCTGATACACATGAAAATATGTATTCAACGGTAGTTCTATCTTTCAAACTTTTTAATCCTACTAGTTCTTCCGTAATTTCAAACATTTCATTTACGCCTCGGGTATAAATTAACAAATGAGCTGTGTGACTTATATCTTCCCTCTCATCCAGTGCAACCGAAAAATTTTTAAAATCGAAAAATTAATTGCGAGCTGCTTCTTCACATCAGCGCCTATTGGGGCACTATAATTGAATTTCAAAAAATTAATGACAGTGTCCGGGTAATTTTCAAGCAACGAATATCTGGTCGCCTTCAACACCGAATTATCCAAAAACACCAAAAACTCTGGTTATCTTAATGCACAAATTCGATTTGATTAATGAATTGAAATGTAGCTGCCGTGAATTCACAATCACATAATAAAATTTTGTAAAATTAATACATCCTATATAAATTATTTATACGCAGTAATTGGGAATTTTCGAAGGGCCGGATGAAAACCCCCGGCGGGCCGGATCCGGCCCACGGGCCCTTTGTTGGTGACTACTGGCGCAGAGGAGTGATTGCTAAAAAAACTTGGTGTTGGCATACACTCCTTGCTTCATTCACCTGCATACATCGTATCATATCATAACACAGGGACATCCCTAGCATGGCGGGCGAAATAACACAATATGTACACTATATATAAAATTCTTTAATAAATAAATAAATAAATAAATATACACCCTGCTATTATTCTGGCTCTCCTTCCATAATATAAAAAAAAAACCCTCCATAAAGCATCCACATAGAGGACATTATTTACCTCAGGGTCTCCTGTAAAAAGCTAATACAAAAAAAACCTTATTAACCCTTAGTATGAGTAAGATAAAGCGAAAGTAATAAATTTCTAACATGTATAAAATCTTCAATTCTCAAGTCTTGTATTCCCCTAAAACAGGGTCATTCCGAAAGTCGTATTCCAGTGTTAGTTTAAAATAAAATTCGTTGAAAGGTTAATTGGTTGCAATGCGCGCGGGGTCGTATTTATCAACGCACACACAGTCCCGAATAACATTCAGACATAATGTCAGTCAACAATCGACCTAATGACAGTTTATATTGTCGCCCAAACACTGAATATTGTGTACCTTTATTGTTGCAACACCCTGCTTTCGACAAACACAGTATTTCCGTCGGCACACTGTAAAATAATGTTATACTAGTGAATTTCCATTTCAAACAAAATGATTTGAACAACGAAATGTTAACTGTAATGCGAGTCATGTAAACATAGCTTACAAGCAACCTTTTTACTTTTATATGTGAACACGGTGCAAGTGTTGAGCCAGTGGCACCATGATATCCCCAATTTAGAGTTCATTAAGAGCCTAAAGGAAGTGGGGAAGGTAAAAGGATAGGAAAACGAGATACCTGGCTATTCAGATCTGGTCAATACTAGATGGTGGTCTTTGACTGGATACCATTACACTATTTTCAATATACACTGCTCATAATTTTATACGTGCGAGCCTTAAGACGATAGATTGCCTTTCGGCCCATACAAAAAGGACGCCCGGGAAAAAACACTTTTCTACATCGAAAATTGCACAAAATGAATATATATTTTTTTATACAGCCTTCTAGAGGGTGAAAACTATGTCGGTATGTTTTCGAATTTTGGATGCGTTTCTGTCAAACATGTACGATTTATCAAAAAATATTATTTAAGGAAAAAGTGCTGCTAACTCAACTCTCATAAAGAATTATAAAATTATAAAAATCTACCGACGTAGCTTCTTCTTTCTAAAAAATATATATTTTTGAAAATTTCAATTTCGTGAAAGTTTCGGTGTAGAAAAGTGTATTCTCCATAAACCCCTTTTCGAGCGATTTCTGTAGGTAAATTTGAGCGTTGTCTCATTCGCACATTTCGCTTTCGCATGCATTGTAAGTGTGCGTGAGCTTATTGTGAGCGGGACAGAATGACAGACGCGGGTGTTCCGCGTGTGGTTCAAAGGTCTAGCCTCTTAATGAACTGAATAAAAATTATTTGCGTACACCGGGATGTGAACCCGACCCTCGGATTGCTAATCGAGAGCCTTAACCCTCTACTGCGGAGGCCGTCAGTATGTACCTATGTGTGCAAGCAAACAATTCATCTTAATATTTTAAGGCATAACTTTCAAAGGGTGTTCTTTTTCTAAAAGACATTGAACGATCAGAAAACGATTAATTTTGAATTGTCATCAGAGCAACTGTTTTTCGTTCTAATAAAAAAAATCACTTTAAAATTGGGTTGTTTTAAAGTATCATTCTGACAATAATTTAATTTACAATTCAAATACACAACAAATTCACATTAATTTAACCATCATGAATATGTCGGCGTCAAAACTTTTTCACCGTTAAAAACGAATATTTCACACCACAACCGTGTGAACTGAGAGTTGGTATTAGTATGAATATGGACGATGAATAATATATTTCCTTGTGAATGAGCCCACTTAAGCCAATTCAAACAGAATCTTCCGCAGAGCGCCCCGGGGCGGTGGGCCGCCGGGGTACGCCACGTGCGAAGGGGGGCGGCGCGTGGCGTGCGCCTCGCGCCCCGCAGCACTAATCCCAGCGCCCCGCAATACTTACTAGTTTAATAGAAGTCTCTATTTAACATTTAGTAACTTTTTTTATTGCTTCGTGGTCCTGTCGATGAATTCTGTTGCTTTTATATCGTTTATGCCTTGTTCTGATCTGACAAGTAGTAAGTCGAGTGGCGAGTAACTCGCTACTTGACTCACCAAAAAGTGTTCGCACTGCTGTCAAGTAGAGTTAATTAGTAAGCGACGCATTAAGTTGATTGTAATGCTTAATTTTGAAGAGGTGGCAGAATAAATCAGTGAGAAGAAAATAAATAAACCATGGTCATGAAAATAGATTAATAGCCGCAAAAATAAAAAAATTTAGAGTAGAATTTTCGCACCAACGGGACGACATATTGCGCTCATCTCCATCTAGGAATGAACTGCGCATGTCAGTGCGCAGGGACGCATGGAGGGGGACTCTACTCGCCGAAAAAAATAGAACCAAATGGATTCAATCTACTAAAGAGCTGACTAGCCTACTCTACTAAAATTGTGGTGTTCGGACACGTTTAGTTACTAATCTATTCGCTACTCGACTAAAATACTCTCCCAGTCAGAACAAGGCTTTAAATATCAGAAAGGGAGATGCTTAGAGTCACGTGGATATTGAGTCATAAGATTTTTGTACTAAAATATTATAGAAATTTTATTCCAAGGCCAACAGACCTAGCTATAAAAGCTCAAGCGTTATTTGGTTTGACTTATTTCGGCATATCGGTTGCCGTACATTCCCAATGGGAATGTATGACGAGCGATATGCTGAAGTAGGCCAAGCCGAATTACGCTTGAGCTTTTATAGCTAGGTCTGTTGGGCCCATTAATATGTAATGTGTAGGTATCTCAAACAAACATTAATCAAAAAGTTAACAGGAATGTCGATTGCGTACTCTGTGGGGTACGAAAACGCCTACCGTAGTTTTAAGTGTAATCTAGATGCAAAATGACCTATCCAAATGCTTTTTTACGCTCATACATGTATATTTCATCATAAAATTTAAAGATGAAATAACAACTAAATATTTTTTTGCGTAGAGGGTTAAGTAATCGCATTCTTCTAACCCCGCATTCTTACCCCCGCAAACTTACCTCGCAATTTCAGAATGGAACTTAAATTAAGTTTAGACTAATTTCTATTTATATTTGAGAAATTAACCCTAACCTATCCTAACCCTTTTAAAAAGTATCCACGAGTATACACAGTTTAAAAATAAAAAAGTTTATTTATACACGGAGAAAAACGTTATTCTAAAATACGATCATTTTATTCGTAAATTCGTTTTTACGAACAAATTAACAGTGTTTCAGTATTTATTGGCGGGAAAATGTAAGAATAATTTTGTTGGTATACGTACGAAAATACGTATAACAACAAATTATTCTTACATGTTCCCGCCAATAAACATTGAAACCCTGTTAAATTTGTTCGTAAGAACTTCAGTCCCGTTTTTAAGCGTTTTTATTAATAAAATGATTGTATTCTAGAATAACATTTTTCTCCGTGTACAAACACTTGAATTTTAAAAACAGGCATTACAAAAGTAGGTCTCTGACGGCCTCATCGGCGACGGCGTCGAGAGGTAAGGCTCTCGACTAGCAATCGGCATGCGAAAGTAATTTTTTTTTGATGGATTTGTGCTATTTCACAATTCAATTAAGTTTGTACACCATTAAAAAATAATATAAGGATAAGGCACGTTATCGTACCGTTATCGGCACAGTATCGAACTCGTGTAGGACCACCATTCAGAATTGAAACATCGCTCGAAATGAGTTTAGCCGTGTTTGTTGCCTACTTCTGAATAGCCACCTTCCTCTTCACCATCTCTTTCCCCTCTCCACTACCATGAGTCTCACAACACATCCCATTTGGGGATGCCATAAAATGTTTCGAAGATGCGATGATGAAGGTACATACTGCTATTTCATCCAAGAAATTTTCAAACAAAATATCTATTCCCATTTGATTAATTTTTTCGTGAATATAAAAATCAATTTAAGCGCTAACAAAAATTCCCCGTTCAGAGGTATGTCTATTTTATATTTCGCATTAAAAGTGCTGTGCATACCTAGCTGTGCTGTCGGGGTTGTGGGAGGAGGGGGAGGGGACAGGGGTGGAAAAGGGAGGAGTAAACATTTAATAAAAGCGCCCCACGGAGCAGTCGAGCCCCGCTATTTACTAACATCTGACGGTCGACTAGGGATCTAAGATATTAAACCCAAGCTTCCCCAATATAGCATTTCAAGAAATACTGTAAATCTAACGTAATTAATTTTCGGTTTATTTTGCCGGCTTCTTCCTTCTTTAGTTTACGTTTCGGACAGCGTTATAGTGTCCATCATCAGTGCATATTTATAATAGATTTTAGTAAAGTGTGCATTGATTATGTATGTAGAAGTTCGCGTACTCTTAGGGCAATATTTTAGTAAACCTAATAATTAGTCAAATTCGTGTAGTTTTCAGCGTTTACTTTTGGTTTAGCCATCACGTAACGAATACCAAGAACTATTAAGTTAAATATTGGCTCATGAAAGAAAAAGAAACGCAAAAGAGCAAATTAAAAATATTAAGTCATTTCTACTGCGTAAATATATAGGCCTATCTACCTTTTCATTTTTTTATATTCTTATCATGCGTAGAGTAACAAATTTAACCAAATAATGTTCGTCCAATGTATACATAATCAATTGTAAATAATGCACAAGATATCCCAAAGCCCAGTCAGTTAGCTGTGTCATTCCAAATTAGAGTTTGTTGTGAGGCCGAAGACAGTGGTAAGGGGAAAGGAGAGGGCTATGAAGAAACTGGGGGACTGTCGATAATATTACAGGGATAAAAATTGCACAGAACCAAAAAATGTACATATATTATTTATATACCTTCTGGAGAAGTGTGAAATCATGCAACTCTAAATTTTTTTATAAATAAAACAGACTTTTTTCCCGGCCATGGACCTACTGTGCTGTCTTCCATTTTACCTTATTCGTAAGAAAGTTACTCGGTCTCTTTGATGAAGTTCACCAGGGTTGGCATTGAATATTCGGCTCCTGGTTCCACAAGGTGTCTTCCCAGGTAGCCGAGCCTTGATCCCATCAAGGCGGGACGTGGGCCATAGGAGAATTGGAGTCTCTTCATCCTTTTCGCATTTCCTGCATCTTTTACTGTTTTCCTTGTTGCAGTGTCCCGTTGGTAGTTCTACCAGTTTCCTCAGATGGTTTCTGTTCACACTGGGTAGTTTCTTCGTTCATCTAGGGTTTGATCCGTTTACGAGCACTTTGGATTGACTCATTCCAGGTGCCTCTAATTAATTCTTAATAATTAATGTTTGACAAAAAAAAAGCCAAGTTGATATTTATTATTGTTTTTTTGAGTAGTAAAAACTGTACCTTTATTTTTTGCGTGAAAACGTCTTTGGTTCATCACTGGTCATAATTAATGTTTTTCTGTTCAACTTTCATATTAGAACACTTCAAGATCTTCATGACGACGCACGAATAGCTCATGTAACCCTTTGCGTTGCGGAGTTATGACTGATTCAACAAGCAACAGACAATGGTCTACTTTTTTAAATACTCGTCAATTGGCACCACAACCCTTGGGCCACGAGAAACAATTAAATATCTTGAGACAATAAAAGCATTTCACCGCTAACTCTCACGGGATTTTACAACGAGAGCCTATTTAAAAACCTTTCACGTTAAAAAGAGAACAGTTGGAGAACCTCTTCCCTCCCCTGGCTCGGAGTTCTATCTGTGTATGTGTTTCATTCAAGCCAGACACTTTATTTCTTACCAAGCCTCGGCCAAAAAGTTATTGGTGCCTCTGAAAATTTGAAGATGAGTTTAAAAAATATTATTTCCAAACTTTTCATTTCGGGAGGGTGGTAGATTTTGCAATATTTGGATTTTTAAATTTCTATTTAGAAATTCTTTACAATGTAGGTTTTCGAAATTGATTGAATATTTTTTTTACTATTTTCTTTCTTGATTTATTTATGTACCGATTATGATGTAACCTTCAACCTAAAAATAACTTATATCTAATACGAACTTACATAAAGCTTGACAAAGCTTGAAAAATATTTAATTTTAAGTGTTTTGTCCCCCCTTAAAGTTGTAAGAACATTTGTTGTTCTAAAAAGCGAATTCAAATCATAACATATTATAAAACAAATATATAACGCCAAGTTTCATTTATTAAATTCCAATATAAAACAAATATAACATACATATTTTCAATATTTAATGTAAAAATTAAACCTAGTATTAAACTTTGTTATATAGTAGCCACAACAAAAAATAATGGCAGATGTCCTAATTTTCTTCAATGTATATTTACATACAGCATACAGTATGTAAAGGGACATACTAGAATTACTTTAAACAATGATTCCTGACATTATTTGGAGTAAATTATTTAAATCAAAATTTTTGTCTCCGGTGACTTTTTTGATTTTTTTTTTAAACTAAAAAGAGTTTAAAAAATCACCAGGTTTTGGACAGTCAGGAGTGGGTTGAGGTGATTTCAGTGGTTCTGTTAACAGGACGCCCACACAACACACTGAGCTGCACCGTAAAATGGACAAAGTAAAAATGTTGAAATCAATTGTGACAGTAATAGTGTATTCGTACCTTTCCGTCAATGTTCAAGCATTTATTAATTTGTTTGCTAATTGGGAATGAGTCAGTGCGTCGTGCGGGTGTCAAGTAAAAAGAGATAATTGTGATGAATATTTAATATCGACATCATCGTTTTAGTATCTTCTGTCTTTTACGTTATCAAACAAGACGCGTGAAAAGGACGAACTTCGATGACGTCCGTACGAGCTCTCGTTGGGATTAGTTTATTTGAATATCTACTATTCTAATAATGTAGCACTCACAATAAATTGCTTTGAAAAAAAGCAAAATTTTCAAGGATTATAAAATATATAGAATATTGTAAGCTACCTTGTGTAAAATTAATTTAATCAGACATTTTTGTGCTGAAATATCAATTAACAAAATACCTTAGAGACGCACTTGGCATTCCGATCCAAATACATTCAGAAAAATCTGTCCAGACGGTTTTAGAAAAATGGCGGCGGTGTCCATGGTTTTTATTCAGTTTAAATGATAAATAATAAATATTGGTTTTATTTCGGCCGCAATTTTTGTAAAATCCTTTGTACAGAATATTTTATCGCCAAGTCCTTTCTTAGTGTATTTTATTTAGTCATTGTGAAATATGAAGGGTCATATTTTGTGTTCTATTTCCAGTAAACCTTAATCTCTAACAAATTAAAAATATATAAACAGATACGATACAGTTAAACGAAGATTGCAATCATTAACACAACCTTATTTGATACAAAACACTGTATCTCTAAATATTTCAGGAACTTTCTCGAAACTGTAATGTTTTTTAACCCTACGAGTTTATATCAACGGCTTATTACATTATGTATAATGTACGTAATAATAAAAATGGTATCTTAATTAAATATGCCCGGTGAAGTGTTCTGCAGAATTGATAAGTTACAAATATTCGTAGAAAGCAATCGTTCTTGCTTGACATATATTTCAACTGAAAAGCTCGATTGTTCTCAATTATATCTGCCCAAGATATATTTGAGGTTAGGAGCAAAATATTTACGATGAGTAGTTATTAAGAGGATTGGATGTGTGCCTTTTTTTTAAGTTTATGGATTAAATACTCAACCAAACTGAATAATTATTTTATTTACCTATATTTTATACAGAATGGCGCAAAAGTTGTCACCTGATGTTATTTAGCTGTAATTTTTTTTATGAATACCAAAAATTGGTTTTGCTTTGGGATTGTGTTTATTCGATGTCTTAATTTATTTTCCATTAAGTCCAGAAAATGATACTGGCCCATTTATGACACTTTCCATCACTATTTCCAGAACTTCCGGCGATAGGTTTTTACATTCTTGACGGATATTTTTTTTGAGGGCTTCAAGTGTGTGAGGATTGTTCACATATACCCGTGACTTGAAGAAACCACACAATAAGATGTCTGGAACGGTTAAATGGGGCGGTCTTGCCGGCCAGTGCTAATCACCAAAACGAGAGATTGAGCGACCCGAAAATTCGTTTTTTCAATAATTTTCGGCGTTCTTGAGGGGTACAGCGATTCACGTCTTGTTGACGTGTATTTTGTATCTGTTTACTTCACAAATGTCAAAACAAAACTGACATTTGCCGAGATTTGCAAAAATTATAGCATCTTCCGATAGGATGATGACTCTTGCGCCACCTTGTATATGTGATATTTTATTAATTTATATTTTAAATTATGCTTTTAAAGAACTATTTAAAATGTTTTTGTCATTTTGTGTGGGTTTATTATAATTATTAAAATAGGTATAATGAAAAAAAAAAAACATCGTAAAAAGAGTGTTGTTTCTTTGGGTAGAAATGTTAATATATTTATAAATCAATCGCTTGTAATTTGAATGTTCACTCATCAAAATGCTTTAAAAAATTAGAATAATTCATTTGAAGTTGATTTTCACGTTTTGTATAAATTATATTCAAGTTCTGTAATTATTTCAGTTTACGAAGCAACTGGCTTTTAATGATATAATAAAAGAATTGATAAAAAAAATTTGAAACAATCCATTCTTAATAATTTTTTTTTAAATTTACCTTTTGTCATATTTATATTGTAAGCAGAAAAAAAGATTTTTCAAATAGTCATACAATTTCTAAATAGTTATTAGGTACTCAAAAATAATTGCCAAATTTGCCTCAAAATCATTTTGAAAAATTGATTTCTTGAATGTCCTGTATTTTATAATTTAAAACACAAATAGATAAAATAACACATATCCGTTCTAGATATTCGCTATATCTTTTGTTTAAACAAATAGTTTATTAATAATAGACGGGTAATTTGGCATTAAATCCATACATATGTTTTGTACGAAAAGGGCAGCGCAGCCGTTTCCCTTAAGTAAATATATGTTATCAAGAATTTACTGGGTCTTGTTTGTCTGTTGAAATCCTAACCGGTGATTAGTGAAATACAATATCTTATATTACCCATATTTTACAGAATTATTATACAGATTAGTCATAAGCTTAGCCCATAAATACACATTAAAAGTCATCCATTCAAAATATTAGATAATACATACATTAATAAATTACGTTGGTATTAAAAACATATTTACAATTTTTTTTATTTCTAAAGTTCAATATATTCGAGTAAAGCAATCGGTTTTATATTGCAAACAATGATTCAGCGATTTTTGTATTTAAGTAATAAACTTTTTGTATTTTAACACCAATATTGCAACCTTTCCTATGGTTTCATACAACCCTCATATTATTTACAAAATATGAAAAGACATATTTATTTTATATACGTGGTTTCCGGAAAATAGTGGTATGAACGGTAAACTGGTGAATTTACATATTTCATCTAGTCCTAGACCCCCCAGATCCCGAAAAAACGTACTTTTTCTCGATTTGAGCATTTCAATTGTTATATTATTTAATCTTTTTTCGGCAACTAATGAGTGAAAAAAAAACTTTAAAACCGGCTCTATGCTGCAAACCCATTTTAAAAGATAATAAAAAGTTGAATTTTTTAAAAATTTTAAATAAATTCCAACTTTAGACTCGATTTACTCGAAAACGAAAGATCAAATCAAAGAAATGTTTACTACAAAATCGACTCCAAATGTGATGTAGAATCGTCGGTTTCCCACTTTGTTTTCCATAAAATGTTACCATGTACACATAAAATCAACTTAAAAAATTAATTGAGTACAACACAATCGACCACACTTTATGATATCACCAAAAAATTATCATGGTTATGATATTTATGACATTCAATTTTTTTAAATACGGTTTCGGCAATATTTTACTTACATACTACTATTTTAGCAAAGCCGACACAAACGATAAGTCACATTGTGATGTGTAAGTGATCGAGAAATTATAATATATTTTAGATGGTCTATCTGAAATAATCTAGTTTTTTACTTATACAAGGTGTCGGTTGTCCGCGGACAAACTGTGGTAACATCGGAGGCGATTCTACATAATGTTACAACTAAAATTTAAGTAAAGTAGGTAGGTAAGTGTATAACAAATTCTTGTTATTAAAAATGTTATAAATAACAAAGAATAAAAAAAAAAATTTAAAAAAAACAAAAAAAAACAAAAAAACAAAAAAAAACAAAAAAATAAAAAACTTTAAAAAAATGTAAATATTGTGTAATGTATGGTAAGTGTTTGCGTGTTTATGTGGTTCTATTGATCTATCATAGCGGCCTCCTCCGTACAGAAGTAGGAGTTCTGCATAGAGTAGAGGCGGTCGATGGGGTTCAGCGGAGGCGGCGCGCCCAATAGCTGCAAGTGCTGCGGTCCGTACGGGAAATGCAGGAAGCCGCCATCCATCTTGTCTCCCATACCTGGCCCACATCAAATAAATTTATAATGGTATTCACACATTAGGACTGTTACATCTTTATGATATAATAATATTATAGTGCAACAGGAATTACGATGTAAAAAAACATATAAAATCCCTAGTAGATGCAACAAAAACCAAAAACATAATTTGTTTCAATAATTTAAAATGACGCCATAAAGTGATTTGGCGAAGATTGAAGAAATAAATATTATAATTTTGAAAAACTCAATAATATTTGTTTACCCCTCTCTCGTCAGATCTGGGTATTTTTTAAATTGTCGTTTAAGTTGTGGGGGGGAGGGGGGGGCATGTTCACGAATACGTATAAAACTTTTTTCCTCATTTTTGTGGTTTACTGATTTTTTTTTATATGAACACCGCACAAGGGTTCCAACTGCTTGAGCCAGTAAGACCATATCATCCCAAATTGGAGTATGTTCTGAGGCTTGTGGTAGTGGGGAGGGAAAAAAATTTTCGAAAAGGAAGGTTTGGAGGTACCTGGCTATTCAGATCTGATGAACAAACACGGCTAAAGCCATTTCAAACATGTTTTAATTCTGAATGGTGGTCTTACACCAGGACGATACCGAGAGAATCTTACACTCTATAAAACATACATATATTACATACACTATTTTAAAGGAATAAATTGTGAAATAACACAATTTAATCAAACCAAATTTATTGGTGCTCGCCTTGATTTGAACCCACGACCTTCGAATTGCTAGTTGGGAGCCTTATCCTTTTTGAGAGATAATTGAGAACTATCTACACTACCGTAAAAAAAATTATTTTTACTTTTGAAAATCAAAACACTCACAATTTTACAAAAGGTTGCGTAAAATTGAAAACAAAGGAATGCTGCTTTATTGAAAAAAAGTTATCCGCAAAAGGAATCATCCTCCATTCGCTATATTTTCAGTCTTCAAAACGTAACAAAAAGATACCTCTAATGGCCTACGGTGGGTTTATAGCATACTACAATATTTTATGGCAGTTATTCCCTCGATGTTTAACGTCCGGGAAACAGTCGAATGCTTCTAAAGCTTAACTGTTATTGGGAAAACAAGAAAACTTTTATTCGATGGAAATTTTACGATTGGCTGACAAAGTTGTGTCTAATACCCGAAAATACAATTTCGATTCTCTTTGTTTGCGGATTTTATATTTGATTTCATCCGAGTCAGGAGATCTCCACCTTTTCGATCTTTAAGATAATAAGATGTATTTCATTTAAAACATTATCATAAATTTATCCGAATCATATCAAATTCATTAATGGATTAAAGTACCTACGCATGAATGCTAAAAAACTGTGTTACTTATAAATATTATGTAACTCATTATTTTGCTTATTTTTTTATATATCCACAGTTCAAACATTTGTCCTGATGATGGATACCGTAACACTGTCCGAAACGGTGGCTAAAGTAGGAGGAAGCGCAAAACTACATAATGACCTAAAAATTAATCCCAAGCTATTTAATAACTATTTAATAGATTTCTTTAACATTAGCTCCACATAGGAGGCCGTGAAAAAAATAATTCCTTGGATGGTGTTTGGATGATCTTTTTAGGAAAGGAAGAAGAGGAAGTTATGGGAAGGATAAAGGCTTGAAGGGTAGATGGGAATCTGGGGATCAGTGGGTCCAGGAGTGACGGACGTACGTATCTATCCCTCAAATTGGGGTACAAGACGATGTTCCGAGAGCCATTCTGGAGACATCAAAAGGTTTCCCTCAACCAGTCTCCCCCGATCCGGTCTGCAATGGAGTTGATGGATCTGCCCATCAACTCCATTGCAGACCGGACTAACCTCACCCCATGAACCCGAACACCCCTGCCAAGCACCAAACGGAACGAAACACTTGGGGTAACCTTTGGCAGAGGTTTTTGTAATCCAATAAATGGTACCCGACTCCCAAATTGAAGTGGTTAAAACAGAGTAATTTATTATCTTTTCAATCTTCATAAATTCACTTTGTGGTGTCATTTTTAATTACATGAAAACAAATCATGTCTTATACACAACTAATCACTTTTGATAAATGTAATTTATTATTATTGAATGTATCTGAATCATTTGTTTTTATATAGCATATATAGCTTTATATAGCTCTGGGAAAACTTTTGACATTTGACATTTCGTTAGTTTTTTAGCTGTTGCGAAAATAGTTTCAATAAAAATGTTAAATGTTGTACCACATAATGGATATTTGCGTAGTTGGTTAAATCAATATTTTGTTTAATGTAATGTGAACTTTTTATAAAAAAATAAAATGATTATGCTCACTTTTCTTTTTCATGAAAAGTTGCTTCAGTTTTGCATGTAGGTTCGTATTTATTTATTTATTTAATTAAACGCCATAAAAGGCTTTTATGTTCAAATAATACATAAGTTGTCAATGATACACAAGAGAGAAACAGATTATGAATAAAATACGTATACCGAAATAATATCGAAATATCTAAAAAAATAACAAGTATAGGTATCTATTCATACATACATAGTTTTATGTATATTAGTTGAATTCGAGGAATTGAAATGTTTACGGTATTTTTGTATTGGGATTATTGTTACCTTCAAATTTATATTTGTTTGAAATGGTCGGGCAAGTACCTACTGGGAGTTAACTCTGTTATCAGGGCTGACAGAGATAATCAGTTATGTTAATCCTTCTTGAACACAATTGTAACATCCACTGTAGTATTGGAAAGATTCCGAAAATATTTAGTAAAAGCCCCCAGAACTTTTCTAAATTTCTTGTTAAAACTTGACTTCTAGCTCTCTATTTTGTTTTTGTTACTCTACATACTTATTGTTTTACCGTTATTATACGGTTGGTATTTAATATTTGTTATGTCTTTGTAATTCATTTTATGTTATGTCAGTTGCGCAGATGGTATAAATAAAATATTTGAATGTATATATTAAGTAATGTAGTTACCAGAGAAATCAGCGATCGGTCCGTGCGAGCTGGAATCACGGTAGAAACTCTCGTCGGGAGTGATCTCCTCCTTGATGGGAAGGAAATGGCGGTCTGGGTCTGCTGCCTCCGTGTCGCTGCACGAGTCGTTCAGGAAGGCAGAAAGCGCATGTGGACCTGAGGATCCATACACATTGTATTAATGATATTGGCTCAATCATCACTCATTCTTCTATTTATTGTATGCAGATGTCCTTAAACTCTACCGCATAATTAAAAATCTTATCGTCTGCGTCTTTCTGCATTTGATAGATGGGTGTGTACAGACTCCATTGCAAATTGGGCAAAAACAAACTGTCTGTTCAGTGAAGCAAAATGCAATGTCCCATACACAAAAGAAAAACATCACGTTTCAACGGTACAATTTTCCTATATGTCACTAAAGTCACAACGTATAATTGAAAGTCGTACTTGTCTAAAACATACATTTGCACAACATCATTACCTATATCTAGGGGAAAATACTAATTTTCTTTAAGTATCATCTTTAAACCACTGGAGCGACAGAGCAATTCAAATATTTTTTCTCGGATTGCTAAAGGAAATTTTCCACCCACATTTTTTATTTTTTTATTATTTAATAAATTTTTACAAGTTACAGTTTTTGACATTTTTTTTAACTACCATACTAGGCTAATGCCCGTGTTGTGGTAGTCATTAAAAAAATCATACCTCTGAATTTGAATATGGAAACATACAAGCTGATTAAAGTTCTATGTAGCCAATGAATTCCCATATCTTTTGTCTATTATCACATATTTGTAGTATTTCAAAAAAATATAATTAAATATTTAACCCTAAAAATATTTTAAAGAATCTAGAGAATATTTATTTTGTTATATTTTGAATGTACAATATATTATATAGTGGTTTTTATAAAAAAAAAATTTTTGAAAATTTGTCACATTTTGGCAACAAAGCAATCCGAGGTTTTGGAAATAGTGCCATAATGTGGCAAAAAGCGCTCGAGTGCTTAAGTATCATCTTAACAGATATTCTCAACAAGCCTCGATACTGATTTATTTCACTAGACACTATTAGATTGTTTCGCTCGCTTATAATTAAGCTACCTTTGTATTTGTGAACAATAACACTGAAAGCACAACAATACATCAATTCCAACGTAGGCATTTAGCTAAATAAAGTTGAGCCCGAAATCTGGAAATTGCAATATCTCCACTATTTGGTTGAACGCGTGTTCATTGAAGACGGGGCATATGGCGCAGGGAAAACGTAGGGAAAATAATAAAGGTCCTACTTGAGGTTGCTGTGGCAACGCGCCCCTAAGCTCACTCCCCTTCTCCTCCTCAACCCCCGCCACCCCAATTCCACCCACCTTATTGCGTTTAAGGTACGCACCGAGTTGTTCATAAATTACGCGATGAAACGAGGGGAACGAAGAAAATTTTACTCCTAGTTACGCCCGGCCAATCTGTGATATTTGACACAGAATCTGATCAATTTCGTACCTTCGAACTATTTTTATATATGCTTAATCTTTTTAATACACGTAATCATAAAAAATTTATAATAAAAATATTGCAGTGAATTCTGTATTACACTGATTGTGAAATGAATATAATTATTTCAATAATACGATTCGGGCTTCGCGTTTCCTCCATTCTACAACACGGGTCTCATCAAGACCCAGGTTCACTCCTTCCTTCCCTCAAAATGACCCTCCACACAGCATCCTCAAAGATAGCCCTCGGAAGAATGAGTTATCTTCAGTTTGGAGTTAATGCAAAACAAAACTTGATTTTAGATTTTCACAGCCAAAATATTTTTGTTGTTTATTTTTGGGGTTTTATACCGTGTTATGCTATCCCAACGTTTCGGACAACGTTTCGACAATTCAACACATCTGCCCTGATGATGTACACTGTAACGTTGTCCGAAACGTTGGCTAAAGAAGGAGGTAGCGTAACACGTCATAAAATCCCAAAAATAACAACAACAACAAAAAAAACAAATTCTTTCTTTGCAAATGAATTTTTAATTTTAATTAAATGAAAACAAATAATTTTGTGTACACCGCTTTTATAACAACAATTATCGACTTGTTACGAAACCAAACATTTCTTCGTCAGGATCACAGACATATTATTTCATATGTCTATGGTCAGGATAATAAGAACAAGAATAAAAATAACAAAAGAACAAACAAGTATAGACAAATAAGAACTATAGACAAAAATATTATAGAGAGTGGTTACTTAAAATTATTATAACAAAATTAATTACTTCAAAATATCATAACAAAACCAATATATAAAAATAATTTTAGAGTATGTAAACAATACATTATGTATTATAATATATACTTTTTTAAATTCGATTAACCTGACGAAGAAGCTTTTGGTTTCGAAACATGTCGATAATAGTTATTATATGAGTTGTGTACACAAAGTTATATGTTTCCATTTAATCAAAAAAAAAAAGTTTAGACTGAAATTTTCTGACAATAACAATAAGTTGGATTATCTAGTTTCGAAGAAAAACCGCATTAGCAATGTTAATAAGGTATCTAAGTACTTAAGTATTTTTATACACGAACTTAATTTTTCAAACAGGACTTATCGATGATCTGTATGGCGATTTTGCAGATGGATGCACCTAATAATGAGGTTTAAGGGGGATCTAATTCGTAACATTCGAAAAAAATCGTACACTGTAGATGGCGAAATGTTAATAAACCGGTGGCCTGTTTTGTTAAGCAAAAAACACCACAAATCAGGGACAAACATTAAAAAAAAAATCCGGTTATAAACTAAAGAATTCATTTGCTTCATTTATACAATAAAACTAAATCAGAAAAGGAGTTTTTAAGTAAGAAATTTTACACTGCATTTAAAAGTCAGTTACTTTATTTTTAACTAATATGATCATAAAATGTTTGTAAACAATGATCTATTACAGTCAAGGCAAGTTGTGTTCTGTGAATTCTAGACGATTTAAAAAAAATGTCGTAATTTTGTTTGATTTTGTAGCATCCTACATGAAACTCTACTCGACTGCTGACCCTCGCCGCCATATTACAAGTCGGTAGAAATCCTAATATTAGAACGGTCGATACTAAGAAGGGCGAGACAAAGCTAGGAGAAAAAAATTGTAAAGAAAGGCAGGAGCTCCCGGGAAGAAAAATAACATAAGAAGCTAGTGGTGCCATGATCCAAAAATAAATAAAATTTATGTTTCAGAGGTAAAAAAAAACCTGTTTACCACGTTTTGAAGGTTGCATATTTACTTCGTTTTATATTTAAAATATTGATTAAAAGACAATACATTCAATTATTGATTGTTAACTTTTATTTAGCTCAAGAGCCAGTTCTCTTAATTGGTGTAGAAACCAAAAAAATGATGTTTTCACCTTTTTGTTATACCTTTTTATTAAATTTTTGTTTTTATTTAGTTATTCTATTGTTAAACAATGATTAAAGTGTAAAATTGTTGTGTGTAAGAGGTGAAATAAATTGAAATAAATTAAAAAAAAAAAAAAAAAATTCTATTCAGCATTGTTACGCGTGTTTTTATGATGATTTGTTGACGGCCACTGTAAAGGCAAATAACTGATGCTTTCTTTGTTTTATATGGTTGTATTCGAGTTGTATTTAGTGCCAAAAATTTCATCTCTAATGGCTTATTTAGAATGAAGATAATGAACGCGTAAAGGGTAAAGCAAATTTTTCCATTTTGATATCGGCATCAAAAAGCTCTTGTAAAACGCCCATCACTCTATTTACTTAAGGGACGAAGAAATATGATCATCATTTATTTTCTTTTTGACGTAGCTACACATCGCCATTGGACAGATATATCGTGTCATCAAAAAATTAGAACAGGATGTATATAAAAGGTCAGATGATTACTTACTTTGGTCTTCTTCTTTGATTTTTATTTTGGATTTCTCTCCGCCATCGCTATTGTCGCAGCTGTCTTTAGAGCCCCCAGAACCAGTTTTGTTGTCCCTCGCTTTCTTCTGGATTTTCTTCATCTTTGCTCGTTGATTTTGAAACCACACCTAGTTGGCAATAAAATACAATGCCTATAAACATACTGCCGATAGCTTCGTTGTAACCTCTCCCTTAAACGGCGAGTGTAACAGAAAGAGTTTACGAGAGAAAAGGAGAGGTTTCTCTCACCGGCAGAACCATCTTTTTGTGTAGAGTGAATATAAGTTATACTCATGTACACAGTGCCCTAAAATTCTTAGTACAAGCGGGAAACTTGTGAATCTACGTCAGATAGAGAACCCAAATCGATCTTAAAATCAACGGATTTTATTTTCGGCCCCTAACGATTGTTATTTTGCAAATTTTACCAAAAAAATCCAACTTGACGTTGATTTACTCGAAAACGAATGCTCAAATACAAAACAGTTATACACAAAATGGACTCCAAATGTGATGTAGATTTTTTTGAACCAGTTTTACACTTGTAGTACGAGTTTCCGGACACAGTATAAAATGGTATTCAACCTTGACATTAAACGATGCAATATAAAAGATTTTTCCACTGATAAAACAGAACTATGAAAAAATAGAACATGATGAATGGGGTTAGGTTGTTTGAATTGTTAGTATTACCGGAGAGCGCCTTGCTTCTTACGCATATGTTTCATTAATTTCTTTGGGTTGGGTTAGATTTGGTAAGGTTGGGTTAATTTGGGTTAGGTTGGGTTAGATTAATACCTGTTTGTAAGGTTAGGTTATATATCTACTTCAAATTTGTTAAATTTTCTTCAATGTTTCTTTTACCATGGTCCTGTTTTGTGACGAAATTGTAAAGTGTATACCTGTACAATCCTAACGCTAAGGCCCGTGTCCTTGGCGAGCCCCTCGCGGATCTTGCGACAGGGTTTGGGCGACAACTCGAAGGACGCCTTGAAGGCGCGTCGCTGCTGCGTGGTGAGGATGGTACGCGGCCGCTTGGGACCGCGCCGCCCATCCCCGCTGCGGGCCGCCACGTACTCGTCACAAGGAAAGTCTCCTGGAAATTTCAAACAATTCGTCCACATGGTGATTCCCAACGTAGGCAACATCGTTCACCACTCCAATATCGGGCGATTTAAGTAGATTATTTTATTTATTCATTTAGATCTATAATATTCGGTATATTCGGAAGAATGAGATGGGTGATGCAGGAATGAAAGATCGATTGCGTGTGTCAAAGTTTTAATAAACGGCCATTGCTTTTATAAGTGTGACAGATCGGCCGTGAGTCTTTCATGGTTAGATTTTTGTCAATGGTCAATTTTTTAAGTAAAACATCTTAACGCACGCTTGACTTGGGGGGTAAGCTGGCGAATGCGTTACGAAAAGTGTAATGCATTACGGGCGAGGCGAACGGCCTGTATCACACTGTAGAAGCAAAAGAGACCAATGCGCACGCACATTTTCTTTCTCTTTTCCTCTCATAGCCAGTGCATGAAGTTTATTCGTAATTTCATTTCGTTCTTGAACAATTTTATAAATACTGTAGGAGCAAGAGAGAGCACTGCGCGCACATTTTCTTTATCTCTAGAAGTTTTACTTCAGTCGTGTGGTCTAAAGCACACTCGTATTTTTGTTTGTCGATAAAAGAAATACGACAGTGAAATGTTTTTATGTTGTCAAATACATTTTCTACAACGATTTAAAATGTGCATTTTTTGATTTTCCGACAATTTTTTAATTAACTTTTATAAGTGAATATTGCGATGTTGACAGTCGTCTAACTAGCCACCAGAGTTTTATTGTATCAGATATTGTAATAACCCAGACGATCAACGTTAAGAATTATCAGAAAGATTGCAGGAATAAGAACTTAGACGTGTCTGATGTCAACGAGGGCGGTAGAAATCGGAATGGATTCCCAAAATGGTAGTCGGCGTTACTTGTCTGAATCCAGTGTTGCAATGCGCAAAATATTGCCCGTGATGATAAAATAATAATCTGCATAAATTATTTTTATTAGTTCTAATTCCCACAAGCTCAGTTCGCCTATATTAGCTCATTCACAACAATAAATGGCTGATTTGTAAATATATAGAACATTTTATTAATTATTTCTTGGTGACATTATGATAAAATGATGTTAAAACTTTATCGCAAAGGGTTATTCCAGATCCTCAGAAGTTATTTCGGATTCTAAATTCAAACCCATCCACTTTCACTAGAAATTAGCAGCACCTGGTTTATTCTGATATTATTTGACTTTTGGAGCATTAAAGTGTGTTGTATTCCTTTCTTCTTTTTGAGTTAACGCTTCGAACAGCCTTGGTGTTTTATAGGAAATCTAACAAAAACCGGACCCTGAAGATGGGCAAGGCGCTCAAAAGGGAGGAAAAAGAAAAACATCGCCACAGCGTTTGCGATGAAAACAATTAATCAATCATCTATTTCAAATGTTATTTAAAGGGAGAGGAAAATAGGAGTATAACATCAGCAGTTCAGGGAGAATTCTCAGATAATCAGATCATTTAGAACCATCGCCATCGCAATAAGAAGTGAAATGTTAATAAAAAACGTCATACCAATATAATTTTTTAAAAATATAACTACGTAATTACATGTAATAATTGGAACAAAGTCGTTTAAAGCATTTCATTTTAGTCACCACGCACCAAAATCATAATCTATTAAAACCTGTTTTCACAGAATTGTTTAAGACGATAGACTTCGCTTTTCGGCCCATACAAAAAGGACGCCCGGGAAAAAACACTTTTCTACATCGAAAATTGCACAAAATTAATAAATTTTTTTATACTGCCTTCTAGAGGGTAAATACTATGTCGGTATGTTTTCGAATTTTCGATGCGTTTCGTATTAACGTAAACATTCACTGTCAAACATGTACGATTTATCAAAAAACATTATTTAAGGAAAAAGTGCTACTAACTCAACTCTCATAAAGAATTATAAAATTATAAAAAGCAACCGACGTAGCTTCTTCTTTCTAAAAAATATATTTTTTTTTAAATTTCAATTTCGTGAAAGTTTCGGTGTAGAAAAGTGTATTCTCCATAAACCCCTTTTCGAGCGATTTCTGTAGGTAAATTTGAGCGTTGTCTCATTCGCACATTTCGCATTCGCATGTATTGTAAGTGTGCGTGAGCTTATTGTGAGCGGGACAGAATGATAGACGCGGGTGTTCCGCGTGTCGTTCAAAGTCTAGCCTCTTAAACGACTCCGTAGCAAAGATACGATGAAATCTGCATCAACAACCATTTCTTTAATTATATGCCAGTCAAAATATTTTTTTGCTTGACACTTCTTCAAGTATGTTAAAACAAATAGTCTGAAAACTGCATGCAAAAATGTACATGAAAAATATAATACGCAAAATATCTTGCAGGTTCAGATTTATCGACATTGGTATTGAGCACAGCGACAAAGCAAATAGCAATCTGTAAAAACATATTTTTAAATATTCGCCAAATATATTTTGTCTTGTTTATGTTCTTAAAACTACACTGTAAAAAGGAAGCAATAATACTGGGTTACCACCTCATCCACTCTATGGTCTACTTCATACAACGAAAGTTGAAGTCTCTTCAAAAGGTAGAATAGATCAGGTGGGAACCTAACTTAACAGTACGCAAATATTCACTACCCACTAATGAATATCGGATCACGGAAATTTGAAATGGTTGACAAATTGTTAATTGTTGAGAAGAGCCAGAATAATTTTTTTAATATCTTCTCTTTTGTATTTTTGTTACGACGTAGATCGAAAGAGAGAAAAAAACGTAGAAAAATTACATATTTAACTCATTTTTGGATATACTGTCCTTTACAGCATTTTAAATTTCCTTGATCGATATATATAATAACGCTGTAATTAGGAGATTTTTTTTTTTCAAATTATATCTAAGTTCATGTATTGAATCACTCTCCACACTCAGCTATATTTCGAGAACTATAGAAACATTGGATAATAAGGCACCACATTAATATTATTTCAAATAATCGGTAACGCCTTTACAGAAAATGTAACGTTCGTATGATTAGTGGTGGTCACTATTAGCCACACAGTATAAATTAAAATCAATGTTCTCAAAACAATGTCGACGAATTGAGAATTAGAGTGTCGACTTAACAATCATGTTGCCATTTTGACCTTAAAACAGTGGCTTGCCATGACTTTTCTTCTGAGGTTCACGATTTTCCTAAACCAAAGATTTTTATTCGAATTTTAACATCAATTTTCGTCCGAGGTAAACTCCGAAACTACTAAACCGATTTTTTATAAAATTTGGCTTACTACGTGTAATTTGGCCCAACTTAACAGATATGATAGTTTTTATCTCGATTATTAATCTCAACATTTATTATTGCGAATTAAATGTTCATTAAATGCTTTGTTATGGGACAATGATTTGAAAATATTTCTAAATTCCATAAGTTTCTCACAGATGGCGGTGTGAGTTAATTTATTGACACAACACTTGGTTATCTAGGTAACCATCCAGTAGATGGCGTTGTGTTTCATTAGCCACAGCAACGCGTGGTCAGGTCAGCTAGTACATATATATATATATATATATAAAATTTGCCCATATGTTTTATATTGCAATAAAAAAAATATATTCGCACAAAAATTATTTAATCAACCATTTTTCCTTTGACATTTCTAACAGACGTGACGTCCTTGTTATTAATTGAAAAACATCTGTACAACAAATAAAAACGTATTTTAAAACGCAACACGTAGAATAGGTTTTCCATCACGATGTCAAAGACGCCCTTAAACGCAACTTGTTATATATAGGACCACAATATACCATTATAGTCTACGATTTTTTTTTGCATTTAAACTATCACCGGACTGCATACTATTGCGAGTGTTTGGTGAATGTCAAAAAAATCATATTCTACGCTTTTGTTTATAGCGCGCGTATAGTATTTTTTTTTTATTTATAAACGCTTTTTACAAGTTATGCTTTGAAATATTAAGAAAATTTTATTGTTTGCGAAATATACGAAATGTATAATACGAAAGTACACAAGTAATATGAATATTAATAAATAGTTTTGTCAATTGAAAAACTCAAATCTTTTTAAGAAAAGCTAGCAAATTCAATATTTCATCGGTAATTAAATCCAATATTGTATTTGTTAGCCTTTCTTACAAGATTTTAGTTTTTTAATTGACAAAACTATTTAATAATATTCGTACTGCGTGTGTACTTTCACGAACAATAAATGTTTCTTAATATTTCAAAACATAACTTGTAAAAAGCGTTTATAAGTAAAAAAAAAAAAAAAAAATACTACACGCGCGCCATCTACGAAAGCGTAGAATATGAATCCTTTTAACAATCACCTCAAATCTCTGCATTTTGAAAACAAACTATACAAATGAATCATAACTTTTTAAAGCACTTTTTGATTTGATGAAACATTTAAAAAAAAATTAAATGCTAAGTATTTGTGAATCTTCGAAATACATAAATATATATTTTTTTTAATCTAGAAAGTCATGCATTTAAGGGTTAAGAAATGGAAGGTTATATTCTTCAGGATTATTTGGAGGGTATGTGCAATGAAGACTTTGTAATGATGAAGAAAATTATTAGTGGGTAATTTTATAAAAGTATATTAGAATGTCTTCTGCGCAAAAGATGTTTTGTTTTTCTTTTTTTTTCACCAAAAAAAATATTTTTCATTGCCATAAAAAGCAAAAGCATTGTGGCAACTCCCCAATGTTTCAATGTTTTGTGTAAATGTTTTGAAAAAACATAACCTTTTAAGCGCAGGAGACCCGCCTTACGTGAGTATCATTAACATTTATTGCCACAGACTCCAATATTCGCTTACTGCTGATCTGGGGGCAGTAAGCATCAATATTGATAATATCAAACTGATTTTTTTAAACTTAATAGACTCCTTTACCCCTATATCTATCGCATTTTAAAATAACAGAGGTTTTCACCTTCTAATCACTTATCTATCAATATGAATCAATAATATTATCAGCGTGATAAATAGGCATATAGGCAGATAAGAACCTTTCTGCTGCCTACAAACATAACGAGCCGGTAGCAATTTAGATGGGCCTGTTAAAGATAAGCTGCCTCGGGTTATCGTTATTGCTTTTTGCCTCCCTGCTGATGAACTTCCGCAATACTAACAAATATTTTTCTTTTTCATATAAAATAGGATTGCCACAACCTTTTTTAAAACTTTCAATATTATTCTAACGCCGTTCTTCCATGGAGCTACGGTCAAGCGACGCGATCGCCGCTCGTCTGTATTTTCTATACTATTATTAGTGTTTGAAATCGCCGCTAGGCGCTGCACTAGCAAAATCGTATGACAGGTAGCGGTAGCGTCGCTTGCAAGTAGCTACGTGAACGATGGGCGTTAGAAGTGATTGTTTGTTCCCGTTAACATTTTAAACTTATTACGGTCAATGTTATAGCTCGTGCTACGTAGCATAGATGGCTCAAGTGATAGTAGCTCTTAAAGTTTATAGAGTTCTCCAAGAGATGTCTCTAGTATATAGGTTCGCCTCTCCAGTTAAGAACCGGGTGAGTTAGGTATTCGTAAAAACCGTTAAAAACGGGACTGAAGTTCTTACGAACAAATTAATAGGGTTTAAATGTTTATTGGCGGGAACATGTAAGAATAATTTGTTGGTATACGTAAATTCGTACGTATACCAACAAATTATTCTTACATTTTCCCGCCAATAAACATTGAAACACTGTTAATTTGTTCGTAAGAATTTCAGTCCCGTTTTTACGAATAAAATGATCGCATTTTAAAATAACATTTTTCTCCGTGTAGTCTAGTTTAAATAAAGACAAAAAGTCGTTTGTTGTGTAGAATGCTTTATTAATTTACAATATCCATTCACAATAGTTAATATGCAAAAAACTGTTTATTTTAGTAAATTATTTTCATAAATATATGCTTTCAACTACCTAATTGTTGTTTTTCGAAGAGATGCTTTATTTTGCAGTACCAATGTTATTGGAACTTAAAATCGGTTATTGGAAATTAAACCCCGAACAAAACGTCACTTGAATCGAAAATCTAATTTTATGCAACTTGTGATTTGAGCTTGACCGACAACGTAGCGCTGATGAGCTGGAGCAACTCTTCACCTGACCGACGTATACGTGGCACTATTTCCAGCCAAAATACTGCACTTATTATGAAAAAAATACTTATTTTTGCAACCTAAAGCAAGTCGTCTATGGAACTAATATAGACGGTCTCTACTTACATATACTTGGCCATCTAGCATAACGCTATCATGACTTGTATAGTCCGCAAACTCCAGAATATCACCAGAAGTAGCAATTCGCCTCCGCTCGGGACTTGCCCCCGGAGCACTACTCTACCTTGCGTGTATCCCTGAAGCATCTCCACTTCCTTCTCGTAGTCCGGTCTGCAGAACAGCTGGCCCTGTTTCAGTACGTAGTGGTCGCCGCGCTGCAGTCGGCCTCCGCAGACCACGCACACGAAGCAGCGCACGTGGAACACGGCGTCGTGTGCGCGCATCACCAGCTCGGCGGCCGCCACGCGCTCCCCGCAGCCCAGACACTTCTTGGCGTATAACCTGATAACATTTTCATCAAATGATTATTAACATCTAGTGCGTGCAATAATTACACTTAAATTAGTACTTTTTATACATATATACTAGCATATAGAGTTCCGGGCCAAAAAGGCCATTTTCTCTTTTATCATGAGTTTATATTATTTGGTTTTAAACTAGTAGTTCTGTGAACAGTAGATATTTCCATCTAAAAAGTGTGATTCTATTTATTTTCTTATTTAACCACTGGAGCGACAGAGAAATTAAAATCATTTTTCTCGGATTGCTAAAGGAAATTTTTCACAAATTTCCCACATTAAAACAAATCATACCTTCCGAAACTGATTATAGTTCTATATAGCCAATGAATTCACCTATTCTTTTGTCCATTATCACACATTCGTAGGATTTATACAACATTTTAAAGAATCTAGTGAATATTTATTTTGTTATATTTTGAATGTACAATATATAATATAGTCATTTAAAGAATAAAAAAATTGCCACATTTTGACAAAAAACCAATCTGTGGTTTTGGAAATAGTGCCATAATGTGGCAAAAAGCGCTCGAGTGGTTAACGAATCGTAACAAAAATTTTAAAACCCTTCAAGCCACAAAATGAAAACTTTAAGATTTACAAATTCGTGAAACTAAAAAAAAAAACCTGAAATTTATATGAAAGTTTTTGGTTTTTCTAAATTATGATGTAAAATGTTGCAATTGTATTTATAATTATGAAAGAATTGAGGATTGAGAAATTCATCTGTGGTTTTTCGAAATAACCTAATAGAAATTTACGCATAAATTAAATGTATCTTGTTGTTTGGTATTCAAAATGCCTAATTCAGCAAAAATTATTTTGACATTTTGTAGGTACTTCAACGACTACATTAAACTCCTGAAAAATAACATTCCCTGAGTAACATATATATGAGTACACTGAAAATAACATGTTCCTAAAAGACTTTTAGCGAAACACAGTCGATGTATTTTCTGTAACATATTTATAAATTTAAAATAAGGTATTATGCAATTTGTCCAAAGAAATATGTCCACTATAGCGACGACAATTGTTTTTTAAAAATTCCTCAGGCATAAGGAAGCATAATATTGAGAAAAATGCGAATAATAAAATCCAAATTAACACCACCAACATAAAAAAAATAATCTTTACCGATTCATTAAAACGGCCACCATCTTGAAACGGAATTGACAGATGAAACGCAAAACCGTCGAGTTAAAAAGAACTGTGCAACGCTCAGTCAAAAAGAAAAACAAAAAAGTACCTATTACAGACGACGAATTTTTAAGATCTTCATCGTCACCAAAGTGATAGGTTTCAAGCCACTTCTTTATCTAAGAGAAAATATTAGAAATTACCCCCCCCCCCCCCTCCTGTCCCCCTGACTTACCTCCTTTTGATATCCATCTATATATCGATGGTTCACTCACAGATAGAAGTTACTTGATGGCGATGAAAATCAATGACGATGAAAATTTTCAAAATGCTCTAGGTATAGGTTGGCTACATTCCAGGCTGGAGAGTTTCTTTCAGAAGGAATTTGCAATTCAGTGAAAAGCTATGACAACTGCTTGATTTTAAATGGCGACTGTGTAGAACAAAAGTGAAGAAAGCGTTTTTAGGCATCTAATTACATTTACCGAAACCTCTGCTATAGGTCCCTCTAAGTGGTTCATAACACTTGGTGGCCAAGCAAGGTGCCCGGCTCATGGGGTGAGGTTTGTCTAGGTCTTGGCGGCGCATAGTGCGTTTACACTGCATGCATTTTTGATCGAGAGAGAGGTTGATGGAGACCTTTTGAGCTTTCCAGCTGGTCCATTTCGACCAATCTTCTGACATTGGGAAGGATGGATTCATATGTCCGTCACTCCTGGACACATTGAACCCCAGATTCCTTCCCATCCCTGAAACCTTTTCCATATAACATCTTCAACGACGACAAGGTCCCTGGGGGATTTTTATTCCTCATGTCCTCCTAAGTGGAGAGCTAATGTAAAAAAAATGTTCGGTGGCTTCTACGATTTCTAGAAATTGAACCCATAGCAAAAACAACATGAATGTCATAGAGCATCACCACATTAAAATCATATATTTTATTACCAAAATGCTGTTTTCGATATTTTGCTAGCCATGAATATTATTAAAAGCAATGCCTTCTGGGAAAGCCTTGAAAGCCTTTTGGCTGCTAGCAAACTGCCCCTAGTTGTAGGTATATGTATATGTTTTTGATTTTGATTTCGAGATCCGAGCAAACATTGAAATCGTAATATCGGAGTCACGTGGCCTGCCCGAGGCCTGCGATCTCGTAGGGGAGGGAAAAAAAGAGAGAGGCAAAATTGGGAGGGGCGGATATTGGAATATCGCTGGAATTTGATCGGGACCGATTAAAGCCATACAATCAACTTTATAAAAAAAAAAATTGTATTCAATGTAAAAAAAAACCTTGTACGTATTTTTACACAGATTTTGTACAATGATATTTTTATGTATTTAATATTATAGTGATTAAGTAAGAATGATGTGTACTGTAAATGACATATACTATTATTTGTGTCTTCTCTGAATGAAAACGTTGTCAGGTGGATTACTGGCGGAAAAACACAGTTAAGGGGTAAAAAAACGGGGTTAGAAAAAGGTTCGGTTGGAGGCTAGAGTAATGTGCTGTGGAAATAATCCAATAAGTTTAAATTGAGTAGAATAAACGGGAGATAAACCATTGCGTAAACAAAGGAATAGCTTTCCGTAAACAAGCATAAATTCTTTAAATTTACGTAAGTGTGCTTTTTTATAGTCAAATTTTGAAAACTTCAATAAGATTTTTTTATGACATAGGAAAAATACCGAAGAGAACTTTACGATTCGCATAAGAAGTTGGAAAATAATGCCCAGTTGGTGATGCAGGAAGACGCTGTACCATGCCGAACCAGCCGAAAAACGAAACAATTCACTTAAAGAAGATTATGAAAGCAATAGCTCCATAAAGGATGCCCCGAGGAAAATAATTCCCCCCAG
Organism: Limnephilus auricula; assembly: GCA_951813805.1. Taxonomy (NCBI): domain Eukaryota; kingdom Metazoa; phylum Arthropoda; class Insecta; order Trichoptera; family Limnephilidae; genus Limnephilus; species Limnephilus auricula. The sequence continues at coordinate 38,370,474 of OX638391.1, forward strand.
GGCCTGTCTTCCTTGGGGGTGCTATGTGGAGGGTCTTTTCTGAAATTCTGGGAAGGAAAAATACATGAGAGGTGGGTAGGAATCTGACGATCAGTGTGTCCAGTGACGAACGTATGAATCCATCCCCAAGGCAATGCGTCTAGAGAGTCCGGCTGGAGAGTGTAAAAAGGTCTCCCTCAACCTGTCTATTCCGATCCGTCCCATAACATTGCAATCATTGTTAAGATAGGATAATCTATTAAACGGACCACTTGTTTCTGCACAGAAGAAAGGTTTGTTGTTGTACACGCCAATATTTAATGCCAACCTGAACATGATATGATCCATTCTTGCGCAGATACAAGACTTTACAATAACTGTAAGCGAAAGAGAAAATTTCATAAAACATAGGTATGTGCGACAGAGAAATGCGTGGGCAGGGAGGCATGCTGCTTTTCTGAACTTGCCTATTGCCTTGCCTATTTTGCCTATTGCGACGGTTCTGTAACAACTTCAGCATGGTCTGGGGTGCTAGCATGGTCGATCGATATGAAGTTACCGACCGGTTGTCGGTAACTTCTCATCGTTCCCTAGGACAACTGCAGATCGCAAACGAATAGGTGACAGTTCACAATAACTAAGTGTCCTTAATATATTCGATATCAACCGTCGTTTGTACGTCAGCGATCTGCAGTTGTCCTAGGGAACGATGAGAAGTTACCGACAATCGGTCGGTAACCTCATATCGATCGACCATGCTAGCACACCTGATCACCTGTCATTGTCGATCCGGTAGTCTAGGGCACCCACAATTGTACCGAACCGTTTTGAGCCAGATGGGTCCCTCTATCCGATAGAGTCTATCGGTTGCACGTCAAGACTCTACTTTTTTTTTAAATTGCTACTATTTTTTAAAATATTTTTAATTTATTTTTAAATTATTTTTAAATAGTAGTTCTAAAAGAAGCCAGTGGAGAGGGTTCCATGTCTAATCGGACTATGAGATCTCAGCGTCTGAATTACCATAGTAAATTTATTCAGACACGATACTTCCTCACATGATAATTCATCACATAATAACTCACATTAACCTACCCTTCCATTCCCCCCCCCCTCACATAACCTAACCTAAGGTTAAAAACCCCAATTATCAGTTTTCGACGCTTCGAGACATGATGAATTATTATCATGTGAGGTATTAACATCCGATGAAAAGTTTGTACTCAATATTCATACACTTAAAAAGTTTTTACTGAGTAGATCGGTCACCAGTGGAGAGACAACATTTATATACTGGAACATATGAGTACATTACAAGTTTGGCGTGTACTATAAGTATAATACCTGTCATAGTCGATCCGGCAGTATAATTTCCCCTGGCGCACGTAGCAGATGTGGTGCAGCGCGCAGCCACACGCGCAGCACGCCAGGCAGCGCTCGTGGTACGAAGCGTCGCCCACGCGCAGGATGTATCGGTCCGCGATGGGCCGCGCGCAGCCACCGCAGCCCGAAAGACCCGCCACCTGTAGGGCGTGTGATTGTTTCGTCAATAATTGTAAATCGATCATAAACCATGAGACACTGGACTAACGGCCGTTGTTCCCAACTTTCGATCGATCAATCTGAGTCTCCGATCAGCTGAGTGATTTGTTTAGTAACCCTCGAATCGCCTATTGATCGGGAAGTTACGTTAGGAGGAGCGTATTTGTTAATAATTTAAGGAGTGTTTGGCCAAAATTTCGGCTCTATAGTTGATGAATAGGATTGAGAACAATGGCCGTAAAAGTAAATTTTTTCGATGATTTCAAATCCACTTTCACTACGTCATCTTTGGGGGTGCTGTGTGGAGGGCTTTTTAAATAAAATGATCGAGAGGATGTTCTGAGAAGGAAAATGGTATAAGGGATCGGTAGGAATTTATTTATTAACGCCGATTGACGGCTTAATTTGAAATGATGTAGGTGGATGTAAAATATACATATTAAGAAAAAAATATAAGTGCGAATAATACAAGCGGGAAATTGCATGGGAGTTGAAAAGTTCATATGACAAAAATATTTTAGAAGTAAGTATTGTGGTAACCACACGGAGAAAAATGTTATTCTAATATACGGTCATTTTATTCGTAAAAACGGGACTGAAGTTCTTACGAACAAATTAACAGTGTTTCAATGTTTATTGGCGGGAAAATGTAAGAATAATTTGTTGGTATACGAACGAAATTACATACATCTACCAACAAATTATTCTTACATGTTCCAGCCAATAAACATTGAAACACTGATAATTTGGTCGTAAGAACTTCAGTCCCGTTTTAAACCGTTTTTACGAATAAAATGATCATATTTCAGAATAATATTTATCTCCGTGCACATAAAAGTACAGAGAGTAGTGGTTGGGCATTTACACAGCTACACTTACATACATACATCTATACAAAACTATACACATACATGAACTGCTGTACTTGTAGCTAGTATTGTCACATTTCCTTCCTACCCTTCCTTATAAACCTGTCACTTTTTCCTGTTACCCACATCAGTCCATAATCGACCATCAACCTGTGAACATCAACATTATTTATCGCATCCGCATTTTTTCGCTATTGACCGCCGCAGAGAAGAAAGTACAAGTCCCGCAGTGAGTAATTCTCTCCTTTTCCTTGTGTGCTTACCTTCTACTTGTGCAGTGGTTCAAACACATAACATACACATTTCAAGGTCCTTCTTTTAAAAAACTACACAAAACACGCATCATTCATGGTCCAAAACGAGCCGGAGATATATAACTCTTATTTCAATATCTCTTATAAACTTTCAGAGTGTATTACGCTCACCCGCAATTTAAATTTTTTCTACCCGCATTGTATATTGTTCATAGACCTCGTGTCTTTACTAATAATTTGTTATTTTGTTTAATCTACTCCCAGTACTGGATAGATCAATTGAAATAATAAATTTGTTATTCCGCAAACATTAATTTTAAATTTAATTCAGTGTTGTTAACCCCTCACGGTTGTCGGGGTCAAAGATAACCCCACTGAGTACTGCGCGCAAATTGAATATTAATTAAATTATTTTATTATAAATATTATAAGCATATTCTTGGTCTGTATTCTTGTTACATTTAATAAATAATCGGAACAAGAAAATGGCTACCGCACCGTCTGGTTCGTCGTCACGGGATGACAGACGTTTAAAACGTTTAAATGCCAAACTAGCTTCAAGTTTTGCGACATTACAGTCAGTCTTTGACAAAATTAAAAAATCTTCCGATAGCGCTACAAATCGTCAAGCATTTTTATCGGGCGCTGGCACCGTAGAGAGAATCCGTTCGGAGTTTATCACCATTCTAGACGAAAAGATCGATTGTGAACTTGAGATCAATCCTCAAGCGGTCGCCGAGTACGCTCAACTGAACGCATTTGAGGAAATGTACGGTGTCATTAAATTTACCGAGTCAAGCATGCTGTCAAATTCAGTAGAGAAACCGCACCGTCAAATCAAATTACCGCCTTTAGAAATTGCATGTTTTGACGGAAATTTGGAAAATTGGCCTCTGTTTTATGAAACCTATGTCTCCGTTATTCATTTAAATAGTTCATTAGACAACACTGAAAAGATGCAATATCTCATGTCCAAGTTAACGGGAAAGGCATTGACTATTTGTAAGACGATCACACCCACTGGTACAAATTACCAGGTGATATGGAACGCTTTATGTAATAAATATAACGATCATCGCGTACTCGCAGAATCATACTTTGACCGGTTATTGAAAATGCCTGTGGTTAACTCGGTCACTCCCGCTTCCTTAGAAAATTTTGCAGATACGTATGCGACAAACATTGCCGCGCTGAAACAGTTGCAAATCAAGGATCTCGCAGAATTTATGTTGCTACATCTGGGTCTTAAACGCCTTGATATAGAGACAGTAAAAGCTTTCGAATCTTCTATTCGAGACAATGAAAGCTTTCCGTCGAGCTCAGAATTAATAGAATTAGTAAGAGGACAGCAAAGGATACTTACTCGTGCGCAAGTTACGCCAGCAACATCCAGCCGCCTCGGTTCAAATATTAATATTTCTGCTAAACCGCAAAGGACAAATTCCGCAAAGACATTTATGAGTGTCGAGAAAAGTGACAATCACTCCATTGACATTTGTTTTTGTTGTCAAAAGGGATCGCACCTTTTATATCAATGTTCTAAATTTATTAGTCTAGAACCACGCGATCGATTTAATTTCATTAAGTCATCCAATACGCAAGTTTGTGTAAATTGCCTCAGTACTAGGCACAACACGAAATCATGCAAATCAAAGAGTACGTGTAAATCATGCGCTCTTAATCACCATACCTTATTGCATTTCAAGCAAACTGATATGCGAAAACCACAGTCAGACCCAATACCGTCTTCCGCGTCACAAGCAGGTACCGATAATAATAATTCAAATTCTCCGAATCCAGTATCGCTGTGTGTGACAAACACAAACTCTTGTGCTAATTCTACGGTACTTCTGGGAACCGCCATCTGTTTAACTCGAGATCTTAAGGGACAGGTTCAATCTATCCGTGCGCTAATCGATAGCGGCTCCCAAAGGGACATTATTACGCGTAAATGCTGTTCACGTTTGAATCTTACGGTACAATCATCTCCCAGCACTTACGTCACGGGAATAGGTGACGTAAGAAATCTAACAAAGGGAATGACTTGTCTCAAACTGTTCTCCCATTATAACGACGCTCACTCGTATACTATTCAACCGTACGTGGTAGAAAATATCACTAATGAACTGCCTACCGTTAACATAAACCGCGCCTCATTATCATATCTCGACAATTTACCCTTAGCAGACAAAACTTTCTGTACGCCTGGTGAGATTGATATTATTTTGGGATGTGACATGTTTGCTCGCATTTTAAAGACCAACAAAATATCAGGTTCCCCTGGTCAGCCATTTGCTATTGAAACTACTTTAGGGTATTTAATCTTAGGCACTGCTCCGACGATGATTGAAACCCCAAGTAACTACGTCACGCAATCATTTTGTACGTTCGCTGAAAATGAGGATTTTTGTCTTTCACGCTTCTTTGAATTGGAAGATATTCCAGATGAGAAGTTTTTAACGCCTGATGAACAAGAATGTGAGAACCAATTCAAGCTCACCACTTCTCGTGACACGACAGGTCGTTATATTGTCGCGTTGCCGTTTCGAAAAAGTCCATCTGTCCTTGGCGCGTCGTTGCCGACAGCCGAGCAGAGGTACCGATCTCTCGAACGCCGCTTAAAATCCCAACCCGCCATAAAAGTAGAATATGACAAAATATTGCGCGAATACCTTCAGAAAGGTTACATTTCCCCGGTCGACAATTCTGATTTACCGCATTACGTAATCCCGCATCATATCGTAGTTCGCGAGGATAAACTGACCACTAAAATTCGCATGGTGCTGGACGCGAGTATGAAATCCGATTCTGGTTACTCGCTTAATGATATTCTACACACCGGTAAGAATTTACAAGGTGACTTGTTTCGCATTATCCTCAATTTCCGATTATTTGCCATAGCTATAACCGCTGACATAAAACAAATGTATCTACAAATTGTAGTGCAAGAAGAATGCCGTCGTTTTCAGCGCATGCTGTACAGATTTAACGATAGTGACCCTTTGCAATTGTTTGAATTTAATCGCGTCACTTTCGGCATGTCTTGTAGTCCATTCTTGGCAATGCGTACATTGCGCCAACTTGCGTCGCATGAACAACCTCGTTTCCCACTTGCTGCAAACCTGGTAGAAAAAGGCTCATTCTACATGGACGATTTTGTCACCAGTTGCTCGTCGGTCGAGGAAGCTACCGAGTTGTCTACGGAATTGATACAACTATTTGCCGCGGGAGGATTTGATCTTGTAAAATTCTCTAGTAATACTCCAAACTTTTTGTCCACAATTCCTTCAGATCGTCGTGTCAAGGAACATGTGGAATGTAATCCCGATGAAAACCTAAAAATACTGGGGCTTCATTGGATACCCGCTTCTGATAATTTTATATTTGTTGTAAACGCTAACGAAAGAACTTGCACCAAACGAAACATCCTATCGACGATTGCTCGTCTTTGGGATTTGATGGGTTTCGTCGCACCGGTTGTTTTATTAGCTAAGCTTATAATTAAATCTCTATGGGAGTACAACCTGGATTGGGACGATACTCCTCCTGACACCGTGGTCACGCTTTGGCGCCAGTTTGAAAAGGAATTGCCATTATTGCAATCTATTAGAATTCCTCGCTTTTTAGGTGTTGAATACCAATGTGTATTAACACTCATCGGATTTTCTGACGCAAGCGAACGCGCATTTGGAGGTGTTGTATACTTACACGTTTACTGTCCGAATACTAATAAAATCACAATTAGCTTATTATGCGCCAAATCCAAGGTCGCTCCTGCGAAGGCGATTTCACTTGCGCGTCTAGAATTATGTGGAGCGCTGGTACTTGCGCGATTAATGCGTACGGTCAGTAACACCTACGCATCAAATTCGATAGTTCATACGACTTTAGCCTTTTGTGACAGCACGGTTGCGCTAGCATGGATAAATTCACCACCTGCTAGATGGCAGACATTCGTTGCCAACCGCGTATCACAAATACAAGATCATCTGCAGGCTGAATGCTTCCATCATATAAAAGGTAAAGACAATCCCGCTGACTGCCTGTCGCGCGGTCTAACCCCCGCTCAGCTAATAGACCATCCATTATGGTTTAACGGCCCCGCATTTGCTCAGTTACCTAAAAGTGATTGGCCTCTACAACGTTTTGATTCAAAATCTGTATCTGAACCACCCGAACTGAAAACAAAAATTTTTATGGCAGTTCAAAACAATAACCGCCTCAAAACGATTGCACCACCGTTATTATGCGCACTAGCTTCTCGTGTCAATTCTTGGCCGAAATTAATTCGAATAGTAATTTTTATTTTTCGTTTCATTAAGAAACTACCGCGAACATTCGAATTAAGTCATACTGCCGTTGCAGAACTCGCTGTTATAAAATCGGTACAGCAAGAACATTTTTCCGAAGATATGAAGGCAATGACTGACGGGAAGAAACTTCGGCGCGCTATTGCAAAATTGAATCCGTTTCTTCATGAAGGTATTCTAAGGGTAGGAGGCAGGTTGAAAAACGCTGAATTAGAATTTGACAGTCGGCATCCTATTCTTTTACCCCCACGTGCTCATGTAGTCGATTTAATAATAGATTACTATCATATCAAGAACTTACATACAGGTCCTACCTTACTCATGTCTTTGCTAAGACAAAGGTTCTGGATTCTTTCCTCGCGTAATCTGGTTAGGAAGCGCGTGCATCAGTGCAATACGTGCTTCAAGATTAATCCCAAACCACAATTCCCAATAATGGGAGATTTACCCTCATGCCGCGTCCGCGAAGCCAAAGCTTTTCTACACACAGGTGTTGACTACGCGGGCCCGCTTCAAATAATCCCTTATAGACGTCGGGGTGTTCGAAGTCAAAAGGCGTACATTTGCCTTTTTATTTGCTTGGTGACCCGCGCTGTTCATATCGAACTCGCTTCAGATCTTTCCACTGAAGTCTTCCTTAATGCTTTCAAACGCTTTTTATCACGTCGTGGTCCTGTGAGCGTTATGTACTCTGATAACGGAACAAACTTTGTGGGCGCTAAGTCCCAGTTAAGATCTCTATTCGAACTTATAGAGTCACCAAATTTTAAGAATGAACTCTCAGATAATCTACAGGAAAACCGCATCGAATGGAAAATGAATCCTCCTCAATCTCCACACTTTGGTGGAATCTGGGAAAGTAATATAAAGTGTGTGAAGAGTTACTTGAATAAAATAGTGGGTACATGTCTACTCACGTATGAAGAGATGCAAACGGTGCTTTCTCAAATAGAAGCACTTCTAAACTCACGTCCGCTGTCCGTACTGAGCGTAACTGATGTCTCAGCTCCGTTGCCTCTTACTCCTGCACATTTTTTAACTCTTACTCCGTTAAAATCTCTACCCGCTGCTGACTTAACCAACGAGTCAGTAAACTTGTTGCAACGGAAGCATCTCGTGGATCATCTCGTCCAGACTTTCTGGAATCGTTGGCGTATGGAGTACCTAAATACTTTACAATCTCGTCAAAAATGGAACACGAGCGCCAATCCGGTAACTACAGGCACTGTCGTAATCATCAAGTGTGACAACATCGCGCCTCTTAAATGGCCCATCGGCATAATAGTCAATGTTTATCCCGGCGTAGACGGAGTGATTCGCGTTGCCGACGTTAAAACAAACACCGGTACATACCGCAGGGCAGTGGTTAAACTTTGCCCTTTACCTTCGCAATAACATAGTCCGTTGACTTGGCCATCAGATATTGCATCTATGGCCCTTCTTTTAGCTTTAACTTTCACCAATTTTTAAATTTTGTTTATAAAGTGATTAGTACTACACTCTTAAGGTTTATGGAAGTGGATTCGTTCATCCCCTTCCAGGCGGGGGGCATGGTTGGGCATTTACACAGCTACACTTACATACATACATCTATACAAAACTATACACATACATGAACTGCTGTACTTGTAGCTAGTATTGTCACATTTCCTTCCTACCCTTCCTTATAAACCTGTCACTTTTTCCTGTTACCCACATCAGTCCATAATCGACCATCAACCTGTGAACATCAACATTATTTATCGCATCCGCATTTTTTCGCTATTGACCGCCGCAGAGAAGAAAGTACAAGTCCCGCAGTGAGTAATTCTCTCCTTTTCCTTGTGTGCTTACCTTCTACTTGTGCAGTGGTTCAAACACATAACATACACATTTCAAGGTCCTTCTTTTAAAAAACTACACAAAACACGCATCAAGTAGGCTTTTATAAATACAAGTATGTTGAAAAAAGAAGAGAAAAACAATTGATTATAATTAAATTGAGGAGCGATGACAAACACCTCTAATTAAATAATATGTGTATGTTGATATTTTTTCAATATTTATAGCATCATGAACAACATATTTATTACCAAGTATATGCAGACGATTCATTATGGAATTTAATTCAGCGTTTGATCCTGTATTGTTGCAGTGATAAGGTATTTTTTGCCAACTGAACTGCTTGGTACGTGGAAATATATTAATGAAAGAAGTTCAGGAGAGTTCAACAAGTTGTTAACAATTTTAAATAAATAAAATAAGACTGAACAAATTCTTCTTTCTTTCGAGTTCCATAAGTTGCAACAGAGAGAAGTAATTAATGAAATTAATATAACGTAAGAATTAATGTAGAATGGATTCCAAATAGCAGAGTTAAATTCTAGTTGGCTTCTAACAAGTGTAAAGAATCTGGGGGTCAGTGTGTATTTTTGAGAATAAATAAGAAATATAGATTAATTTTATATATGACAATAATATAACATATTATGTGGAAAGAAAATATGACATAAAATAGACAGATGCAATAATATATAAAAGTTGAGCTTTACAGTATTATCTATAATGTTTGGTGTGTTTATAAATTAATATTCTCATCTAATACCTAATCCGTTAGATTCGAAACATGTAGATAAGTTTTTATTAAATTGTGGTATAAACAATGTTGGTTATTTTCATAAATAAAATAAAACTTCTAAAGAGGCTAGACTTTGCACCACACGGGGGACGTTTGCGTATTTCGTTGTCTGTCATTATGTCCCGCTGTAAAGATAACACACACTTACGATACATGCGAATGCGAAACGTGCGAATGAAACAACTGCCGTAAACTATCATATTTACCTACAGAAATCGCTCGAAAAAGTGTTTCGGGAGAAAACATTTTTCTACACCCAAACTTTCACAAAATTGTAATTTAAAAACAAGAATATGTTTTCGAAAGAAGAAGCTATGTCCTTGTGTTTTTATAATTTTGTAATTCTTTATGAGAATTGAGTTAGCAGCACTTTTTGTCAGCACTGACCGGTCAGAACTCAGCCACTGACCGGTCCACAACTAGACCCTAGTAGCCAGGTGCTTCCCCTAAAATGTATCTTCCCATCCCCTTCGCGTACCCCTTTAGCCTCACATTATATCTAAACAGGGGGTGCAATAATTTATTTTTACATGTAGAAAAATGCAAAACCTTGACATTCTTCAGAAAAAAACATCGCTATTTTTCGACTTTTCAATTAATGAAATTAATTTAGAATAAGTAACGGAAATGCGAGATCTTGGCGTAATATTGGATGAGAAACTAGATTTCACGGCCCACATTCCACAAACTGTAAATAAGGTTATGAAAATATTAGATAGATATTAAGAACAATTAAAAACTTTGAATCTTTGCGAATAGTTTCTTAAATTCTTTGCGAATCTTAAAGAATAGTAATAAATTATTGTTGTACATATCCCTTGTTAGAAGCCTAATTGAACATAACTCCGTAGTCTGGTCGTCCTTCTCCAAATTCATATTCATAAAACAATTAAAAGAAAATGTCTACGATTTGTAAATATTAAACTTAACATCCCTTGAGAGTTTAGAGCATATAAATTACCCTTCCTTAATGAATATTTTAAATATTCTAACTTTAGAGAAAGGATGCAAAATAAACGACCTAACCTGTTTATTAAAATTATTAAAGTCTAAATTCGATTGTTGTGAACTACCGCATTTAATTAACCTATTTGTAACTACCAGAACAACTAGGCAAACACCCACATTTTATGTAAGTACATCTCATTCCAACTATAGTTTACATAGTCTTGGTAACAAATACTTAAACGAATAATATGGATGTTTTTGATATTAAATTGAACTTGGCAAACTTCAAACGCCGTATGTGCCAAGTATTTCTATCTAGTTCATAAACTATCATAAACACCAATTTTTAAACATTGATTACATTAATACGCTATTATCTGCCGTACACAATCACTACACTTACCATATACAAGCGGAAGTGCTGCCATCTTTAATTTTCAAATTGAACATCTAATATATCTAGTTATCATATAATATTAGGTTAGATTTCGTTTTTATAAATATTATTATTGATTTTAAGGATATTGGCAGATTAACTATTTTTATATTCCACTTGCTGATACCCGGCATGCGTTGAATGCCACATCAATAAAGGAATTGGTTCTCCCTGCGTGTCCTTTCCCATTCGTCCCCATTCCCCTTTCCCCACCTCTTCACCTTCCCTGCGTTCCCCTCTCCCCTCTCCCGCTGTACCCCTTCTCGCGAACCTCCCCCCTCACGAATTCCCCTTCCAGCTTCTCCGCCTTCCCCCTCCCTCATCCTCCCTCCCCCGAACCACCCCACATTCATTCTCCTCCGCCCCTCCCGGATTCCTCTCCCCCTCACGCCTTTTTCCCTGCCAATAAACTTCATAAAATACACTAATTTTTTAAACAACTCGCATGTGCCCAATTGCAATTTTGTTGCAAATTTCATAACTCCAGAACCACCAATACAGAAATATTGCTATATAGAAACCTTCACGAGCAAATCCACAACAACTAACTAACTTCGAATGAATAGAATTGGAAATATCTCTAAATATATCAAACGCGCGAACTGTCAAACGTAGGAAGTCAAAAAAGTCGTTAAGTTTTATGAAATTATCCAATTTTCTGCGCAATGTTTTTATTTTTTCTTTCCATAAGAACACATATTAACATCGTGAGAAATAATAAGAACATGTATTAGAAAACTTTAAAAAAGATGAATGAAATTGGTAAAGCCGTTCTGAAGTTATGGCGTAACCAAGGGAAACCGGGTTTCATTTTTATATATTTGGATGTTACCTAGTTTTGTCAACTCTTACATTTTATTTAACCTGTATTTTGTTTCTTTATTTTTAAATTAAAAACATGTACTGACTGCATTATATGTAATAGCCCTATAGGCTTTAAAGAAATAAATAAAATAGTCCTACTGGTTCCTAAATTTATAACATCGTTTTTGTTTTGCTTTATATTCTAGTGAGAAAATCATTAAAATGTTTAAAATTCTTATCAGAGTCTTCTAAGAGTTTGTGACATTTGAATGGGTAATGATATACACAATATTTTACAGATAGGTAATACAGCTGTTCAGTGTATCTAACAAAGAGGTGTATGGGCAGTACATAAACTTTTTATTTTAGTACTTAGCTATTTAGCAAACGGGTTACGTTATACGTTGTTAAAAGAAATTTCATTTCTTTAGCAAAACGACCAAATATATAATATGCAACGACCAGAAAAAAAAGTTCAACATTCTTCCTTTTCTTTGCCATTTTCATGTTAACTTAGCTGTTTCTTATAGCTATCTTGGCTATTATTGTTATCTTGTCTATTATAGCTAGCTTATAAGCTATGATTTGTGAAAATGGTTGAAAACCGTGGGTGCCCTGAACTGAAACTCAACTTTTAGAATGTCTGATTTATTTGATTTTTTTTAAAGACAAATATAAATATATCTTTACTAAAAACTTGACAATATTTGAAAATTTCTTACTACCACCACAGCAAGCAAAAAATATGGCTTGCGTCGTAATGGAGGACTTAGCCAGCCGAGGAATTGAACATACGACTCCTGGGTGGAACCCAAACGTGATGCCAATTAACTTGTCGATTTGCTGTTTGACTACCTAGTTTAACCTTATTTTTATTTATTTTTATTTATTTAATATCATTTTTTAACTACATCACAATTTAACAAATAAACATACTTAAGGTGAAGACATGCGGAAAAACGCAAAATCGTATAAAATCTTGTGTATTAGTTTTGAAAATTTGATCGCTTAGAAATAATATAGATGCTTCAATTAAATACTGTGAGTAGAACACATCTTGGCCTTTGAAGTGATCGAGTATTTTTTTGATAAGCTTTTTAATACGCTTAGAAAAAAATTATGCGTCTGACCTATAAAAAATGGTTAAAAGTGAAAAATCTCCTATTACAAATCCTTTTTCTGGTGTTGTTTTATTGAATAATGTAGCTAATTAAGTTTCTTATAGAGTGATCGGAAAACATTTTAATATTTGTATCTGAACTTCACAAAATAAAATAAAACGTTCATTTAGGCGACGTTTCTTTTCAGTGAATAAAAATAGGCGGTACCCAACGAATTTGTAAGTGCGAATTTCATCCTTATGCCATGTACGGAAGGATTTTAGCCCGTCGCTCATTCTACGCCCAGGGCCCGGGGCAAACGGACTTGCCTTAGTCTACGCGGCGCTTCGATCTTTAAAAATATACTTGCGGAATAACAAAACACTGTTGTTTGCTAGAGATTAGGGTTTTTATTGGTAAACGCCCAAAAATCGTTCGCTCCGCCCAATTCCGAATGAGTCAAGGACTAGTGGATCATCTTAAAATGTGGGGCTTAAAAGCAAAAACGCCACTCTCCATAAATTACGAAATTGGGTTATAAATGCCAATCTATGCGCAATGTCCGTAGCTACAAGATGGTTTTTGAGATCTTTAGAAAAATCAACCGCAAATCATGGAAAAATCGAAATGAAAATAGGATTTGGATGAAAATCACCACTCTCCACAGCGATTAACAAGCAAAATAACCACTCTCCATAAAGGCCAATCACAAGCCTGATTTCAAAATAAATTCAACATAACTAATGAACACATGATTGTAACATTTTTTATTATAATATTTCACATTAAATTATACTTTTTAAGATATTACTAAAAAATCACACGAAAAATGCGAAGCATTCTTTGATTGGTTTTTTGTCATTTACAGAAAACAGTACTTTTGGAAAGTGGCGTTTTTGCTTCTAAGGCCATCAAATAATAAATTGTTGGTTACAGATCCGTTTTTCCACACGACCCTTGAATCTAGTTAACTTATTATTAATCGAGGAAGTACTGGCATCACAATTTGACCTATTGAAGTAGATCTCCCAACCTGTCCCACTGAATGCAGACCAAATAGCAAGAGGGCGCTCACAGAGTGACGGGCAGGCTGTTGTGAATATAGAATAATATATTAATCACTGAAGGCTGCTAATCCGATTATGCCCGCCCTATACGCTCTGGCTCGATCGCCGCCAGTTGTTAGCCCTCCCCCTTCCGCTCGCCCATCCCCTCCACCCCTCCCACCGACCCCGACAAGACCCCTCGCCAGTCAAATGAAATTCCAGAGAAGAATGCTTTCAATATCGGAGTCACTGACACGTGAAGGGTATGCTTTTCCACTGTTTTAGCAACGATGATTATGTATGTAATTTATATGATTGTGTAATTTTATGTATTTATAATTTTTGCTTTAAATTTATCTGTAATAGAAAGAACAAGATTTTAATTTTAATATTAGTTGTGGATTTTTCTAGGGATTAGATCTTGTTATAATATAACAAGCAACGACACTCAACACCTCGTTCTGAAGTTATGGCGTGACCAAGGGAAACAAGGTTTCATTTTTATATATATAGATGTTACCTACTTTTGTCAACTCTTACATTTTATTTAACCTGTATTTTGTTTCTATATTTTTAAATTAAAAACATGTAATGACTGCATTATATGTAATAGCCCTATATACTTTAAATAAATAAAATAGTCATACTGGTTCCTAATTTTATATTCTAGTAAGAAAATCATTAAAATGTATAAAATTCTTATCAGAGCCTTCTAAGAGTTTATGACATTTGAATGGGTAATGATGTACATAATATTTTACAGATAGGTAGTAGGGGAGACCTAGGACAGTTGTGACAATTTTTAATTTAAGGGACGTATCTCGCTTAGTAAACAGTCCACAGTTATGACGAATTATGTGAATTAATGTAGCACCATTCCTTCCCTATACAAAACAATCATCAAAATTAATTAAAGTATTATGGTTTCCGAGAAAATCAACAAAAAGAAAAACTACTCCCTCTGTCACAACTCCCCTATCACCGAGGTAAGTTGTGACAGGCACCGAGGGAAGTTGTGACAGCTTTGTATTTAGACTATTTGAGTATTAAAAAAATACCATTACATATTATAAATAAATGCAACCTGTTTTTTTTTTTGCAAAAAGTAATTTAATCATATTTTAGTACATTAAGTACCAACAAAAACAACATATAACATTCCCATAACAAGTAATTATATCTTATAAGTAATTATGATCAATCATATTATAATTAGTCAAAAATCTTAATCTAATCTGATAGGCAAATCCTTCAATTACCTGCAAACACCCTCATATCTCCCTGCTTGCTAGAAATTACTAATTTACGTGATGTACTACTAAGTAATGCAAAATCATATATTTTTGGTTTGAAAACTAGATCGATTAAAAATATTTTAGATGCTTTAATTAAATACCGCGAGTAATACAGTATATTTTGGTTTTGAATTGAATTGAGTATTTTTGTAATCAGTCTCATTATAAGCCCAGAAAAAAAGAAAGCATCAGGCCTATCAAAAATGCTTCAACGTTCAAAATCTTTTACTATAGGTAAGTACACGCCAATATTTAAGACCGGTCTGCAAATTGTACGATTAGAAAGAGAAAGACAAATAAAAACATCGAACATTGATTAGTCAGAAATCTCTGATAAATCGAAATTTGAGTTGAGAATTTAATTATATGTAAAAATATTTAATACTTTTCTGGTATTATACTGAGATTATTCTTAAACACCGGTAAATCAATTATAATGTAGAAAAACTTGTAGGTATAAAATTAAATAAAATTTTGATCTTCTCTTCAAAACACAGCCACTTGAAAATAATATTTTTTATAAATGGGGAGCATTCGAATTTTGCTTTCCTCATTATCACAAAACTTAGTATTTGGAGATGTCTGACTAAACAACTAGTCGATCGACTTTCATGCAACTTTTTTTTAACCTTAAACTCGTCTAAAAAATTAAATTCTTTAGATAGGTAATGATCGTAAAACATTTTAATATTTTAGTGCTTGGAAAAGCAGGCGGCTGGTGTTAAACGGGAATTTAAACCTTATCGCCATATACTTAAGAGCGATTATCCAGCGGCTGAGAATAAAAGTTTAAAAATGCTAGCAACTGCACAGGGAGGTTCCAATGAGAAAGTTCGATTATTTCCCGTATTGAATTTTTTAAATTAAAAATTTTATGACATGCTATAAATATATTACCTTCATTCAAGTAAGCAATGAAAATGCTCAAAACGTACGATGATAAATTATTAAATATCGTGTACTTATTGTAAGTATTTTTTTATCATAACATAAGTATTTATGATTTTTCAATAATGTCTAAACAAAATAAGTGTGTAAAATTTTTTTTAAATATTTTAGTTTGTAAGACATTAAATAAATTGAAAAACTGAGGTATTTTTGTCACGAAACACGTTCTCGAATTTATTTTTGAATGATTTTAATTTGACTATAATTAAAATTCTGAAAACTGTGTTGATTAGATTATGTGTTGATTTATTTTGTTGTATTTTTATATGATTTGAAATTTATGTTGTTTAAAAGAATCTATTGTTTGAAAATTGAACAAATCTGCCAACAACCAACGGTATAACCTTAGTATATTAAAAACACACTTAGTTTTTCAAAATTTTAAAACAATAAAATAACAACAACAATCTTTGAAAACCAATTTATGTTTTTTTGTAAAAAAAGTGTCAATACGTCTAGAATTCGATTTAAAGAGGACTAATTTTCCGTATCCTCTCGTAATACCCTCTTAAAAGAGTGTTATTGATAGCGGCCTGTTCTCGAATTTTTCCATGACGTGGTGCACCGCCTTACATAATTATGAAAGTCAGCAAAAATCAATATAGGGACTGACGGGCAAGATGAAGAGGGCGGGCACAATGAATAATTGCAATAATTGCGAATCCGTTAAAGTGTGACAAGGATAAACATAATTATATTTCTCTCTGTGCGTCAGTTCTGACCGGTCCATGTGATCAATCAGCCGCAGGGCGAGCTGTGGTTTGCACTTGTGCGCAGCGACTTAAAAACATTTTTTTGCAAAGAAAAACGACAAGTATTATGAACGACGAATCAAGGTGAGTATTATTTTTGTGGAGAACTATTTAGCATTAATATCCTTCTTGCCCGTCTGTCCCCTAATCGTAGAGACAAGTAAATCATTTTAAAGAGATTCAAGCATTACTGCATTGATGAAATACTCCGAAAATTTAAAAAAAATATGTAAAAAGAACACTGCGAATTTAGTCGCGAATTTAGATTTAAATGGAATTGACAAATCTCGCTAGTATCTTTGGACATATGCGGGGTTAGAGGGGAAAGCGGAAGGATGTTCCGAACTTATTCGAAAATATGGAAATTTTCGGTAGGTTCTTCCGGTGAGCACGAAATGTAGGTACTCCGTTTTTACTTTGCTGAAGAATTACGTGTTAGCCTTTCTGAGGCGTAGATAAATGACAATAGATATGTCAATTATGTGTGTTTATTGACAATTTACAGAATATTAACAACGTTTATCCGCTTAATTTCTGTTGAATTGCCTACAAATGCTGAAAGTAAGTCTTATTTTCGATAAATCCCATTTCCCGTTACTAACGCTGACAAGTTTTGTCCACGTTGAATTGTATTATAAAAATATATGAAATCTAGTCCAAACTACAACACCTTTTGTTGAACACAATCTCTTCATCAGTTTTCATGGGAAATTCGATTATCCATTGGCAAGCAGCCGCCGATCATCACTCGAAGAATTATATTGATCACCGTGTTGGTGAACATTGGCTTCTTGAGTTTGATGAATTCGATAGCTATAGATACTTTTGCACACCTGTTTATTGACCACCTAACAAATACATTTAAAATTGTGCTCTTTAAAATGAATTGTATGTAGCTGCCTACTGTTACAAGTAAAATTAAAAAATATTATTCATTTTAAGTTAATGGTTAGGGTTTACCTAGGTTAGGGAAATCTCTCAATCCTGACATATTTTTTCGTGCAAGTCCCATCGCCCCGGAGTATTTTCATAAATCTTCTGAATGATTCAGAGTTATTTTATATTTGCTATATATTTCTTATTTTGAAGTTATCGTAAAAATAAACACCGTTTTAGAAGCTAGATAAAATTATCTTTGAGATTGTTCTATTTGAAATAAACATTGGCATATCTACATAAATAATAAAATTTTAATATCAACATAAAACTATTAACAAAAAAACTTGTCGAAACATTTTGAACCGAAACGTCCATAATTTTTCAAAGAATTCGATATTTAGAAAACATTTTCCTTTTTTGTAGGAAATTAGTAATAAAACTGTCACTCTTTAAACAATTTATACAATAAAGAGCTATATTTTTTTTTTTTACTTTCAACTGTCAAAGAAAATAATTCCGCCGATTTGTAATCAAACACTTTGACATTTTTTAGATTTCATCCAAGAAATCGAGTATAAATATTAGAAACAAACTTACTTAGAATAATTATTTGTCTTTCCAACAACTAACAAAATCATATCTCCGCATTTCAGAAAAAAATATAAAGATATTTTTTTAATGCATGGACGTCAGATCTGCCTTTCAGAGGGTCTAATAAAATATCGTGTTTGTGGTTAGTAGTGTCCTTCCGATGCTTGAGGGGTTGACACCGGCCGCCTGTTATGACTTATTTAAAAGAGGATTGTTTTATTTTATTTTGTGAAATTCAGCCACAAACAATATAAATCATAATCTAAATAAATTAATTTTCCACATTATACCTACAAAAAACTATCTACGAAAAGCGGTTCGTGAGAAGAAAATTGTATAATCACAGCATTTTTATAGGCCTAATACTTTTTTTTTCTAGGTTTATGAACATAACATTATAATAACAAAGGCCAATTATGTGTGTTCGTCGTTCGTTTGTCGTCTATAATTTTTTCTTATCAATCAAATCTTATCAATAAAAATAACTTTTGTAAAGCCTGGAATGGACTAGGTACCACATGAGTTAAGGATGATTACAGACTCGGCCGAATTTAGAGCTAAACCTAAAACTCATCTTTTCAGACAGTCTAATACATAAAGTCAAAAATCTTTCACCTTCACTGCCGGCGACATTGTAAATAACTAATTATTATGTAATAGAACGAGCAAATTCTCATTTGTAAGCTTCTATAAAGGTAACTTCATGAAAATCATCCAGTCCTAAATAGTTTTAAATTCTCAAGTTATTCAACAAAATAAATATTTACTCAACTTTGGCATTAATCTTCATATAAAAAAACCAACAGTGATGGGGAAAGGAAATGTAAAATCTTGCAATGTCCAGTGTTTTAAATATAATGTCCTAAATTTATTTTTGAATATGTATATGTAACCTGTCAAGTAAGAATGTTTCTGTGTCTATTCGTAAATCATAAACTTAGATAAAGCCTATTCATAATAAATTGTACAGCGCCCTTGATGTGATTTCTCACAAAAACAGCGGTCTACAAATTATCCAAATATTATTAACTTATTGAAGACGAAAATGACGTAACTCGACATACCTTAATTTGTTTATATTCCCAACCACAATAATCCTTTTCCACAAAACTCATCAACTTTCACGTGAAAATTTAGCCCATTCAATTAATTTTAAACTTCACAATCACTGAAAACAATCAATCACAAGTACTGATAATGTTCATGATCATCTTTTGCGCTATTTCGAGACGATCGCAACGTTTGAGGCGATAGTTTCGCCGAACCATCTTGGGAAGGTCTTGCATCAACACGGGGTCTTGGGAGGCCTTCCACTTGACTATCACGCCATTTTAGAAGTGCAAGCGACGGTGGGAGTGGCCTCGGGCTGCGCGGAGGGGAGGCCCCGCCCCGTACCCCCTCCAGGCCAATGGGGGCCCCGCACAGAAGATAAAATCCTGATACCTAGCGCGTTTTCCCCAAAGTCTCGGAAAAGAGTCATAGCCATAAGACACATAAGTCATAGTCATAACAGTCTTCCTCACTGCTTAACATGTCTATGCATATTATTTATGAAGGATTATCTTTTTAAGTCTACCACGGTAGGTACCTTAGGTTAAAAATGTAATCGAAATAAGCCACTAGGGATTCTTACGTCATGACGGCCGGCGTGGTTGAAGGGTAAGACTCTCGACTCCCAATCCGAAGGTCGCGGGTTCGAACCCGGCGTGGCAAATATATTTTTTTTATTTTAATTAATTTGTGTTATTTCACAATTAAATAATTAAAAATAATACATAGTATATCCGGAGTAAAAGATACTATCAGTACCGCCCTGAGGTTGCTTAATATGGCTTTAGCCGTGTTTGGTGACCAGATCTAAATAGCTAGGTACTTCACCACCTTCCTCATTTTTCATCTCCTTCCCCTCCCCACTACCTTCAGTCTCACAACATACCCCAATTGGGGATGCCATGGTCTCTCTGACACCAGGCGGGAGCAGTTGGTACTCTTGAGAGGTTTTTCCATAAAAATGGAGTAGCAGAAATTCTGAGAAGGAAAAGGTTTTGAGGGAATTTCTCGAAACGATCTATTTGAATATGGGTGAAAAAGTAGTTAGGATTAGCGCCATCTACCATCCATCCATTTAGGTTGAACGAATTCGGAAATATTATTAAAAAGTGTAATCTGATAATATTATTTATTAGGAGTTCCTATTGTATCTTCGCCTTTAATTCGTTTAATAACCTTTCATTAGAAATTAATGTTGATTGAGCCATATTTTTTAATACTATCCCTACACGGAGAAAAATGTTATTCTAAAATACGACCATTTTATTCGTAAAAACGGTTAAAAACGGGACTGAAGTTCTTACAAACAAATTAATAGGGTTTCAATGTTTATTGGCGGGAACATGTAAGAATAATAATTAATAATTTCGTACGTATACCAACAAATTATGGTAGATTCAGACTGGGTCGACGTACCTACGCACGGACCGCTACGCCTAACAATATCTGGGCTACTTAGCAACCATACATCTTCTATGAAAATTTATGTTTTAGAATCACATTGGCCACAGGCGATGTCTGTGGCCATTTTTATAGAAAATGTATGGTTGCTAAGCATTGTTTGGCGTAGCGATGCGTACGCATGATTCTACCTTTATTCTTACATTTTTCCCGCCAATAAACATTGAAAAATTGTTAATTTGTTCGTAAGAACTTCAGTCCCGTTTTTAACCGTTTTTACGAATAAAATTATCGTATTTTAGAATAACATATTTCTCCGTGTATAGCTCCACACGGACGTATGAATCTACCCCTCCCACTGCGGTGGAAGGCAATGTTAATAGGTCACACTTAACCAGTCTCACCCGATCCAGCCTGCCACTAGGTCGGTGGGCAGACACACCCGCCACCAAGATCTGGTCAAATTTCACCCCATGAACCCGGGCACCCACACCCAAAAATGTAATGGTGGTATTCATGCCTGTATTAAACAACTTATCTTCGACTACGTATTACGTAATGCAAATGAAAACAAGAAACCTTTTCATTATTTCTTTTTAAAAAGTATTGTCCCCGGATTACAAATAACCTCACAATATTTGAAAAACTCCTAGATACCCACTTGATTATAATCATAAAATGTTGCTTGTGTATTGATGGAGGCCCAGGCCTAGGGTCCCAACGCCGTGCCTCAGCCAGGATTTTTTTTACACATTTCATCTCAAGTTCCCGGCTAGTTGCCAAAATGGTACACTTTGACGACAAAGAACTTGGAAACATATAAATATCCTTTTAAAATCCTGTGTGAAACTCGTGCCCGTATAAACACACCTTTAGCCTTTACCACTCTGTAGGCCAGACATTCTGGCCGAAACGATTTTGGTAGGGAGCTCCGTGGGCCAGAGGTTCTGGCCCGGCGCAGAAATAAGTTTAAGCACCGATTTCTATCTACCTAGGTATATTGTTCGATCCATTATTTCCGAGAAGTACAAAGAGACGTTGCGACATGTTGGATAAATTAAAATTTCTTCATTTTAATTTACCGTTAATTAGATATACTCTTGGAAACATAGATGTATCATTTTTACCTTATGGATTATTTGTCATATTCCAATATTTTCGGATCAGCCAGTTGTCCGTCCTACATTTATGACGGTTCTCCGAGGCTACTCCCACCTCCTGTGACCATAGTTTTTCGTTTTGTGGAACTATTACATTTCTTATCGCCCCAATATTGATATTAAGTACTTGAAAATAATAAAAATAGTAATCTGTAGAATTTTTTAATATGCATAGATAGTTAACCATCATGGAAAATAATGAAATTTTTACTTCTAAGTTCAATTATAATGACGAATGTAATTGTATAGATAATAGTGATGATGAAGACCTTTTTGCATTAATAATATTGATTTCAATAACAATGATAGTGTGATAGTAAGTGATAGTGAAGAAGTCGTTAACAATCCAAGTGATAGAGATAGTGGAAGTGACGTTATCCCGCCGAAAAGAAGGAGATTTGCTTATTTCAGCGAAGATGGTATTAATAGTGATAAAGAAAATATTGTGAAAAAAGTGGAGAGATTTGGAAGAGAAAGTATTCAATGCATTTTATGGTGTTATTATTGATAATAAGACCTCATCCTCATCTTCAAGATTTTTTTTCGACATACAATGGTGGCGCAGCTTTTTTTTAGGGGGTTTAGAAGTTTCGGTTGTAAATTCATATATTTTGTACAAGGAAAATAAGATTTAAAAAACAATGAAAATCCAATGAGTAATCTTCAATTTGTGGATAGGCTAATTATTTAGCTGGTTGGAAATCATAGAGAAGGTGTAAATACAATAAAAGAAGACATTCGGTAGGCCCAGAACAGCGGTTGAATCATGTCATAACGCCTAATGCGTAGAAAATGTATAGGGATTGCGTCGTTTGTGGTTCTGATAGAGAAGGAAGGCAAGGAAAATGAACAATGCATCACTGCAAAAGTTGTGACAACAAACCGGCAATTCATGTTGGAGAATGCTTTGAAAAATATCACATTCTAAAAAACTGTAAGTGATAATACAATACATAAGTAAGACATAAATTTTTAATAAATAATTGGACCGAATCGTCAGATTTTTTATTGTGATAAAAATACTCAGAAAGTGTCATTGATGTGTACACAGTTTTGCACACCTTGTAAACGCCGTGTAGAATGTTATCGAAACTTATTATTTATTGCATGTCTTGTGGGCTGGTCTATCTTTTGTTTCCTGTATGAAGGTCGAAACCTAAAGTAAAGTCACCAATGCAAAATAAGATCCCGTTTACTGGCCATAAAACCTAAGCCAATCAATTGTTCACGAGTTCAGGTAGACACCGGTCATCCCCTATGCGGTACAGGACAATTAGAAAGGAATGAATACCAGGATTTACATTCGTTTGTTTGTGTATTTCACCTATATTATACAAATTAATGCTATGCAGCAGAAGGAATTATGCAAATAAAACACATTAAAAGCACATGTATTATCCTTTAGTTACTTTATGTGTGATTTAGCAAGTACTTTATGCAAAATATGTACCAAATTTATCAAACATCTTAATGGTCATACGAATTATCAGATAGGGTGCTCCGAAAATAAAGTATCGAAAATTTCATTTTTAAATAAAAAACTTAACTTAAACCGTTCAAAATTTTAACCAGAGTAGCCAATTGGTTCTGAGAAAAAATGATCAGAGTGGAAAAGGTTAGTTTATCCGACTCGGACAACAAGCATTCGAATTCAAATGTAGAAAATTTATTTTGGATATTAATTTATTCTCGAGATTCGTAGAAAATGCGTTTTACAAGGTTTAGATGTTTAGATATCGAGAGGGTATAGAGGTGGACGTAACTTGAAGCCGATATGTTTCACTGGGAGATTTGAATTTACTGCAATAAAAGTGGCAGTGTTTTACTTCAAGCTACGTAACGCAATCGAAATTTCGAAAGCTCCAACGTCTTTTGCTTCTTTTATTTTTAGATAATTTAATCATAACGATAAATGCAGTACTTGTACCTATATTTGTATAAAAATAAATCGCACAATGAAATTGCTTGGCGGGAAATCGCAAATATAAATGTAATACATTCATCGCCCCCAACATCCCGAGCAGCGCCCGGACCAGGCAAATTAGGGCAATTCGAAGGCGGTTCAATTCCTAGATGCGACCGTATCTTCTTCTGATTTTTCTGTTTCAACATATGGTGAGATTTCGCTGAAAATTTAAAAGTACCTCCGAGGGTTTTTTAGATAGTGGTTTGGATGGTAGAAGAAGTCGAGAACATCCGAAAAAAGACTTGAATAAAAAAAAAATAATAGTGGTAAATTATGAGGCGGACGTGATGAACGAAGTAAGAGGTGTAATACGATTGTATGACCCGGAAGTGAATGGTAGAAGCAGTTGGGGACGCCCGAAGAGAGGTGGCGCAACCAAGTGAATCAAACAATTTATGTGTGATAAAATTAAATGGAACAAAGAAAGGAGTGTAAAGAGACTGTATGACGTGGAAGTGAGTGGTAGAATCACCTCAGCGCCCTTGAGGTGATTTTTCACAAAAACGGCGCTATACAAGTCATCCAATTATTTTTTATTATTATTATTATTAGAAGAAGTCAGAGCACCCGGGGAAAAAGTGGCACGGTCAAACATATCAAATATGTATGGTAAAATGTGGTGCATGTGATGAACGAAGAAAGGGGTGAAAATAGAATGTATGACGTGGAAGTGAATGATTGAATAAATAATGTTGTATAATATTCTGAAACAATAATTAATTTATTAATAAATAATTTTTTTAAATGTTAAACTTTGAGTGTAAAAATATTCCAAGGAAAAAATGTAACTCTTTATTTTTTAAATGATTTTGATCGATTTTTACCTCCAATCTGAGGAAATATTTGATTAAAATATTAGTAAATGACGAACTATTTTTGATATTAAACTTTGAGCGAAACACCATACTGAGAATAGTACATAGTACGTACAAACTTAAATACTGTTTTTTATTATAAAGTTCATTTTCATAACTAAATTAAATCTACAAGTTCGAATTTTACTAAGCCCAACAAAACACCCGGTAAAACGCGGGAGTGTGTGTGATGTCATCTGTACTCTTGTTTCTTGTTTATATGAAAAATAACGCTAAATATTTGCAAGCGGGACCCGCTTAATATGGACTAAAAAAATAAATTTAAAAAATTGTGGTAGTTAAATATTAAATAGTACTAATCAATTCAGTTACCGCAATTTCGAAAAAAGTGCATTTTTATGGTTATTTTTTAAATTTAAAAACCGAAATATCATCCATTGTTTGGGTCTAAATAATGTTTCAATTGACACAACAACTATTATATATCTAAATCTAGTATGTAAACAAACCAATAACAATTCAATATGCTATCACCAAGTTAATGGAGAGCAGTGACGTCAGCGCTAACAAATTAGTATCTAATACCAACTTGACAGTGCGTTTTAATGACATGATTAAAAAATTGTATTTTTAATCATTTTTTTAAAACTCTACAATTAATATTATCCACTAAAAAGTATATATTCAGAATCAGCGTTTATTGGTCTGTATGAACATATTTTTTTAGAGCCATAATATTTTTTCACTGGAGTTCTTCTTTATAATTTTGAGATCAGTGGGTATCTATATTGACATGAAAAAATGTGCATTAGACCACACGACTGAAGTAAAACTTCTTTATTAAACTTTCTTGCTCCATCTATATGTTTGTATATGTATATGTTTATATGTATAATGTATACATGTACATATATTAATTTTATACAAATATTTTTAATATTGCCATCTGAACAACAATGGCGTCCTTCTATATTTTCTAATCTTTTTTGAAAGACAATATTGCAGTTAATTCAAATATACCGGTGGAAAAAGCTAACCAATCACCATTCTAACCCATCGATGAGCTGACCTTGTTAAATATATTTTCTACGAACCTTGGTCCAATGGTAGAAAATATCACTACCTATAACGCACATCCCATAGAAAAGTCTCGTAAGTCTAAATTTTCAATTTTACGTTTTATTTCTGAAAAGTGTGATTATATTAATGTCCCACGAAAACCGTATTTAAATTAGACCACTCCATCTTCACAAGATGTCGCTTGTACCTCTTTTTGGCGGGACCACTTGTTCATCATTCATTCATTTGTTTTCGCTCTTCTGTAAATTTTTTTTTTACTTATGACACTTTTCTGCTGTATTTGCTCTTGCTCATTAAAAGCCAAAGAACATCCTACCTATATAGTAGCATGTGTGTCAGTGACGTCGGTAGTAATGAGCATGCTCAATGGATTATCGGATGGAAGGGAAAGCCTCTAAGCATGTGCGAACAGGCTGGCCTTATGAGCATGCTCATTTTAACACAATCTCAGTTCGGAATAGCATTCCGCATTTGAGTATCTCGTTTTTGTATGCAATTTTAGAAAGCAGAAGCATTCGTAAATGATTTTTATATAATAAATGATTACTTGTTCCAAGGTTTGCTCTTCTAGTGGTCCAATTACGAACCCAAATCGACATTTTTATTTTATTGATATAATAAAATCTTTTATAACCTTTATAATTTTCTTAAATAATTAATAATTGCGATACAAGCAATAAGATGTTCTGTGCGAACGGAACTGACTCTATACCATGACTTTTATTATTTGACATGAGCATGCTCATTAAAAGCATGTGTGTTCAATTGTTGGCTTTGAGCATGCTTATTCAAACCAAGCCTCTTCATTTACGAGATAATGTGTAAAGGTGATGAGTGATGAGCATGATCATTAATGAGCATGCTCATAAGCCGGCTTGTAATGAGTATGTTTGTCAGTACCAATAGGGTTGATAAAAGTGCCGTCTGTCGAAATAAAAAGAGATGACAATAAGTTGACAATAAATTCAGGAATATATAAGCCGTGTATATAATATTAATATCCCCGAGATCTAAGAAGGAGTTGATCGCGAATATAAACGCTAAATGCACAATTTTGATTCTTAGCTCTTTTTTTTATATTTAGGGTCCTCCAACGATTTGATAAGGCATAAATGGTTGTTATTTTAAAAGGATAAAATAATAATAATAATATTTGAAAGACTTGAATAGCGCCGTTTTTTGTGAAAAATCACCTCAAGGGCGCTGTACAAATTTCAATATATTTCTACAATCTTACTTCTAACTACACACTAGACAAACATAAAAAAAAAACCTATGGCTAAAACATTGCATCCACCGGTTCTTCGATCAGCGATACAAAACTATATGTACAATCCATCTGACCAATTAAGCCGATGCTGCCTTAAAATGTACATGTACATGTATTTATTTATATTTTTTATTTGTTTTTATTTTTTTATTATGAAAATGTACAGGACCATACTTACCTGGTAGGTTACTTGAGATTAAAGTTAAAAGATGTTTATTTAGATCAGTTTGCGCGCAGAGGATGTAATAGAGAACATATGTTCTTCGAAAAGTCATTATTTAATCCTGGTATATATTTTAAAACTAATATTAGGTGAAATTGGCGTTTTGCCGTACTAGCAACTTTGATCTCAAATATCTTATCTTTGGTTAGGAATTCTAAATTCAAATTTATACAGCTATTTACTCATGTATTTGTGTTTCGAAAATTATAATTCATTTGTTTTTTTCCTTAATTGTTTTTTTTTCTTTGCGTCATTAAACGCTCACAAGTAACTTTTTTGGAGTAAATTTTCGCTTGGGGCATGGTTTGGCTGGTTCGGCAGAGTTCAGCCATTGCGATGAGCGCTTCCGATTATCGTACAGGATCCACTTTTCATCTCAGGTAATGATTCGATTTAAAATCCCTTCATTATTATGCCGGTTGAGTAATGCAACGCAGCAGTCAACGCGCGTTTGTTGATTTGTTTCACTTAATTCGTAAGATACCCACCTTTCAAGACTTTTCACCTTCCCAATTTGCTTCAAGTGGATTAAAAAAGTTTTATCACTAACACCGCAGCCTGCAGCCTGTTTTTTATTCGCGTTTCTACGGTAAAATCCAAATAAAATGTGTTGTAAACCAAACTTGTATTATAATATTACCGTACTTTAAACCACGCGCTTTTTAAATTAAGATGATGACGTCACATTTTCTAGATTCACGCGAACCTATACGCCAGCCCAGCCGGTTCCATGGAACCCAGAATTAAGGCGGGGGAAATAATACGCTTTTATCACTTAGGGCAGGTCTATACATAATATGTCTATGGAATGAGGTTTATAAAAAGGCCGAAAATAGCTTATCCGTCGTTAAAAATTGGTTAAACCATTCCTACCCTAAACACAACCAACCAATTATATTACACACAGCATCACACTAAGGGGCCAACCTCCACCGCACGTAGAACTCATCCTTCACAACTGCGGACAAACTTCACCCACATGTCAAAGCGAGCGTATAGAAAAGGTTAAACAAACTAAATACTTAGGAGTCATTATAGACACCTACTTACGCTGGACTGACCACATAACGTACACCACAAATAAACTGAAACGAATCATGCAACTCATAAAGTCAATTAAAAACATATTTCCAAGAACAATCCTCAGGACTATATTCTTTTCACTTTGTCAATCCATTATCACCTATGGCATACTGGCGTGGGGAAGGGCTACAAACATAGCAATAAACCCAATCGAAAAAATACAAAAGGCAACAATCAAACTCATCCTCCAAGCACCTTTCTACACAAACTCGAATGAAAGTTTCGAAACACTGGAAGTCATGACAATAAGACAGCTTTATGCCAAATCTGTACTACTAAACTTCTTCAAACATAAACTCCAAATTCCAATGCAACCTCAAATAGCAATTAAAACCAGGGCCTCTACAAAAAAAAACACTAAATATACGGATAACACAAACCTCACACGGGCAGAGAAACTTTAAGTACTTCGCAATCAAACTATATAACTGCATGCCCACCACACTGAAACAACTACTAACTACAAATATATCTACAATTTTTCACAAAAAACATATCACAGACTGGATCAAAAAACAAGGCATTCACTTCGCTCAAAATATTTTAACTACTAATCAAACATAATCCTAACCAAACAAATAAAAAATTTGCTTCTGGACAGAAAATATCACCTTAATATTATTTACAAAATCTAAAATATTCCTAGGTACCTGCTTTTGAAGAAAATTAATTGTATAACTTTAACTGCTACAAATTTTATGTCTACGATACTGCCGACACGGATTGAACCACGGTGCAATTCTTGACAATATCATGGAGGATACTGCGTTTCTACTTATATCGGCAGAATATCTCTTAATCTTAAACATGCGAACACCTCAGCACAGGTTCTCCCAGTGAGGTGTTCACAAAATGCTACTATTAATATTAATTACTAACTAACTAACTAACTAACTAACTAACCATCACGCCGTTTCCCCGCAGGGGTAGGCAGAGAGGACGGACCGCCAAACACCTCGGTCTTGGCACACACTCTTTGCCTCATTCACGTTCATACATCGTCTCATACATTCTCTTCTATTTTTCTGACTCTTGACATGGCCCGACTCAAGTATCTGATTCACTTGATCGTGCCATGTCTTTCTCGGACGTCCCCTACTTCTTATACCATTCACACTTGCATCGTATATTCTCCTTACGCTCCTTTCTTTGTTCATTCGCTCTACATGCCCAAACCATCTGAGGGTTCCTTTCTTAATTTTACTCATTAATTCTACTATTAACCTTCTTATATACCTCTTTACATCCTGTTACTGAATATGAACTTTTTTTGTACCACTTTGTATACCATTGTAATTTTTTGTTAAATGTATGTACAAGTATAGAAATAAATAAATAAAAACCAATTTTTATCATAGTCAATATTGTCATAATATATTCTTATCCTTTTTTTGGTATTGAGCGAATTAGGTACCTACCGTGGAAGGAAATGTATTACACTTGACAGCCGCTTGCTTTCGCGGCCTGCTCGCATTTCGTCCATAGAAGAGGAGAGTTTCGAGATGGTTTCGAGCAGTTTCGAGTTACATTTTTCTGTGGATAAAGTTATCGCGACGAGGGCGACGTGCTTTGGTTTTTTTGTATGGTTTAATGAATAAGAATAATTAGTTCGATTACAGGAGTATAAAATTAAGCACATTTAGTTATTAGTAAGCTCCGTAAAGTAAAGCGGTAAGTGTTTTTTAAATATTAAATAATATTTGCATAATGCTCTTTGGCATCCAAAGTTTTATTTATACCATTACGGGCTTGGTTCTGTTGACATATTCGTAAAAATGTTTTAAAAAACTCCTTTTAACTTAAGTTATTCCTTTCTGTATTATTTGTATTGACTGAAAATTATTAGATTTCTTACCCCGATCAAATATTATGCACACTCTTGCCTCAATTTATATTTCAATTTTTATCTTTTCGTGTAGGTTTTTGACTCTTGCAATAATTATATATTCATTGGATTTTGTTACAACCTTTTGAGAGCCCAGGGTTAAAGTTCCTACGATATTTTATACAATAATAATAATTTTCGTTTGTGAAATTCATGCAATTTGATTTCCATGTGATTATTTTACTTCACTTGTTATTCAAGCATTTAAACATTTTTTAACAAATCCAGGCTTGTTATAACCAAGTTTAATCACTCGTATTGATGCCAAAGTGTTATTTTATTTCCATAAAACAATATTTACTGCATCAATTAACTCATTGGAATAAGGTTTATTGGCTTAGTAATAATAGGTGTGGTAAATTCACTTATGTATGTTTTTATGTTTGTTCCCTCTGTAAAATATGTCAAAACTTTTGATAGCATTCTGTTGAATTAAAAGTCGTTAGTTAAAAATCGTGAAAAGAGGTTCTTCTTCTCAAGCATTTTTTAAGGTTATGATTTGCTTTGCATCGTCTTTCCCTATTTTACAAATATTTTATGAAATGATATTGCTATTTTGTTTGAACATTGATCAATCGACAGTTAAAGTTTACAAAAGCGAGTATGGATTTATAAAGCAATAATAGTGAAATCAAATAATATGAAACTAATACCTTTGTGTCTAAATTGAAACTATTTTGTTTATTTTTTGAGGTTACATGCTTTAAAAGTAGTGCACAAATTTTTAAAACGGTCTCTACGCTGTGGATTCACAAACTGTTCCTTATATAAAATTGAATTGAACTTCATACATTAGTTTCTGCAGCAAAATTTGTTTGTCGTCTGCCTGAAATTCGAGGACTATATTTCTACGCATTGCCTTGCATGAGTGGATCGATGAATTGTTTGTAGACGAACGTTAAAATCAGGGCTGGGTTGAGGCGATGCTTCAGTGAGTCCGAGCGGTATTCTTAACATCTTCCAACATAATGTATTATATTCTGTACAAACATAAACCTTTGTTTCTGAATCTACCTTGTCTGAAAGTAACCACAATCAGTTAGATGACACATTTTGAAGTATTTCAAAACCATGTGCATAATAACACTGGTACAGTTTTTATCAGGATGAAAATTGTTTTTGAAAAGTATTTATATTATTTTGATTATTATATTCCAACTGCGGCTCTACCTACCAATATTGCTTCATATATCATTATTGTTTTAACTCGATTAATTGAAGATGAATGTAGTCAAATCATGAATTAGGGCTGAAATCCTCATGTGAAGGTGCCTGCGCTCATTATACAGACTATTGTTGTACATTTTAAGCAAGTATTTATTCCCATTAGTGTTTTCATCAGCCTTTGTCAAAAGTGATGCCCCTTGATCATCAAGCAATAATTAAAACGCCGGCGGCGGCCACCCGGAAATAGCTTGGTAACAAACTTCACGTATGAAGATGGTTTTGCATAAGGCGCGGCTTCAGAGATGTATTCGAAGTGGGGTTCTTAAATTTCAACCGTACAGTGGCTGGTGTATTTATTCTATGAGATAAATTTTTAAACTTATAAAAATAAATGAATTCTTTTTTGCATTATAATTTTAAAAATGTGCAATTGTACATTTTTACAATTATTAATCTTTTCTCTGCTACGAGTTAATTTATCTGCATAAATAAAATGTGCCCTTTGTACTACATGCATTCATTTTCTCAGATAATACATGAGTGCAAAAGTGCTGCATATAAATGTAATCCTGTGTACATCAGGATCGCGGTGACTAGATTAAGCTCAATGTTATTGATTAATTAAAGAGTTCGAAATTTGGCCGGAGTGGCTGATTATTAGAGTTAAACCACTGTCTTCAATGTCTACTGATGAGGAATACACCCAATAAACTTAATGATATCAACAATATTTTACAGCCATCTGCACATTGTCTATAGTAAATGCTTTTAGGTATAATACATACTTGGCTGAGTTGATGTCCACTGATTGGTACATATCGGTATAGACACATCAGTTGAAGTGCGCGCAATGCTGATTGGAAAATAGGTTTGGCCATGGCAAGATAGAGGGCTAGGATAGAGCAATGTGACAGTTTAGTTCAATGAGTCGGTTTAATAATAAATGTTATTTGCTTTCAGGGTTACATGATAACTTCAGCACAAAGAGGGAATCTCGCGCCACATGGAACCTTCATGTTCTGGGTTGAGCTACTCGGTGGAGAGCAAAGATGAGTGCATGACGGCCTTTCAGATGAAGTCATCTGAGGGCGACTGTACTACGGACGTGCTGCACATCGACCAACTGGAGAGGCAAGACTTGGAAGAAGAGAACCGACTGTTGCGCCAGTGCTCGGGGGTCATCGTGGATGCCCGGCGCCTCGCCTTATCTTCACACTTCCCTCCCCCCATAACCAATGTCCTCGCCAACTCCTCCCACAACTCCCCTAGCCTTATTTCTGATTCTGAAGTCACTTCTAACTGTAGGTCCGATTCAATTCCAAGTACCAGTTGTAGTACTTCCGATGAAGTTTCTACACCAGACAACTGTTGTCAGAATACCAATCCTGTATTTAACATTAATGTAACCCCTCCTCGTCCTACTAGGCCATATTTTATTCCTAAATTTAAACTTTATGAACCGGATAACAGTTCTCCGACCCAAGACATCAAAGAAGTGAAAGAAAGCGAAAGTAATGATGCATCACCTGTACATCCATCCAAAGATCCAGAGACGGAGGGAGAGAAAGAAGAAGCCTGTAGCAACTCGGCATGTGTCAGCGTGCCGGAGAAACTACCGCAATTACCAGAAGAAGGACCAAGTAAACCAGCAGACACTATCACAGACAATATATCCATTCCTCATCCGGTAAGTTGGCCTTGCTTTTATTTTCCCTTTCCTAAGCTAAGTTGATCTCCGTGGCTGAGCAGTCAACTTCCTTTCAGGTACCTATTAAAACCCACCTTCCAGAGTTGTAGGTTCTCTAACCACCATTCAGAATCAAAACATTGCTTAAGAAAGCCAGGTACTTTCCAACCCTTCTTTCCCCCCATCAACTTGAAAAACTTCCCCTCTCCTCTCAGCCTTTCAACATAACCCAATTGAGGATGCCATAGTCTCACACACCGGTCGGCTCGTGACGGATAGACGGACCAATCTGTCCATTGCAGGAATCCACGGTCAGATCTGTCTGTCTGCCGAGCAAGCTGGGTGGACAGATCCGCCGAGCGTATCCGAATGTGAATGTTGCGCTTAAGAGCAAGATAACCCAACCCGTCAATGTACAAAGCTTGGAGCATTCTAGGCACACGCCGGTAAATTACAGAGCTTGTTTTTGTGCTTTCAACTAGTAAAAATAAAGGCAGATTATTTATTTATTGACGCCCTATTGGGCTTTTACAAAGATAGATAGATATAAAGGGTGTTTTTTTAGAGGTATAGAACTTTGAAATGGAATAAAACAAGGTGAATTTTTAAAATTGACATGAAATTTACTTTATTCAAAAGATAATCTTTTGGCATTATAATTTAAATATGATTTCTGGCATATGACCGCCACGGCTGGCTCGGACGTAATCTATTCTGGAGGTCCAATTTTCAATCACGTTTTCCAACATTTGTGGCCGTATATCGGCAATAACGCGGTGAATGTTGTCCTCCAAGTGGTCGATTGTTTCGGGCTTATCGGCGTAGACTAGCGACTTCACATATCCCCACATAAAATAATCTAGTGGCGTTAAATCGCACGATCTGGGAGGCCAATTCACGGGTCTGAATCGTGAAGTTATGCGGTTACCAATCATTTCCTTCAGTAAATCAATTGTGGCACGAGCTGTGTGACATGTTGCGCCGTCTTATTGAAACCACAGCTCCTGCACATCATGGTTGTTCAGTTGAGGAAAGAAAAAGTCAGTAATCATGGCTCTATAGCGGTCACCATTGACCGTAACGTTCTGGCCAGCATCATTTTTAAAGAAATACGGACCAATGATTCCACCAGCCAATAAAGCACACCAAACAGTCAGTTTTTCTGTATGTAACGGTGTCTCAACATAGACTTGAGGATTATCTTCACTCCAAATACGACAGTTTTGTTTATTGACATAGCCATTCAACCAAAAGTGAGCTTCATCGCTAAAAAAATTCTCTTATGAAAATCGGGATCAACGGCAATCTTGTTTTGGGCCCATTTACCGAATCTAAGCCTTAGGTGATCGTGTGGCTTCAATTCTTGCACGAGTTGGATTTTGTAAGCACGCAAACAAAGATCTTTCCGCAAAATCTTCCATAAAGTGGATGGACACATATCCAATTCCTGTTCACGATGGCGGATAGACTGATCCGGGTCTTCCCCTACGTTATGCTCTACAGCAGCAATGGCTTCTTCTGTATGCACTGTATGACATCTCTGTAGATGGGTATTATCATTTAGAGTAAACGTGGTGCGAAAATGGTCCATAGTTAGTCGAATTAATTGCTCTGATGGACGATTATGTTGACCGTAAAATGGATGTAGTGCGCGATACATATTTCGAACAGAACCATTATTTTCAAAATAAATTTGCACAATTTGGAACCGTTGTTCAGGCGTCATTCTATTCATGTTGAAATGCCAAACCAAACTAAACTCAAATCTCTTGACAGCTGACAAAATGGCCACCAGTTAAAACAGTGTTGCCAACTTAAAGTTCTATACCTCTAAAAAAAACACCGTAATACAGTTGTGTTAGCAAATACTTAGTGTACAATATATAATGATTTATGATTAAATTAAATTATATTTATAGGTATGGAAAGCGAAATATGTATAAAGAAATATAAAAAATTAAACTGATTTCGTGTTGTTTCAATTCGTGAAATCATACATTTTACTAAAGTAATTATAAGACTTCGTTTTGTAACTAATATGGAATCTTTAAAAATGTCTATAATATTCCCAAATTTATTGCCCAAATGATGTAGTCTATTTATAGGCGTATGAGCCTCATAATTTGTTTTGAAATTGTCACAGAAAAAGGTAGCACTTTGCCTCGTATTTCTGGTCGGTGTGTAAAATTTTATTTTGGCGAGAATTTCAGGGTTAATTTAAATGGGTTAATTGAGTGCGGATTATTGAGAGAGTACTGTTTTTTAAATTTTTGGGCAAATATTAATTTTTTTAAAGATTTTTTGAATTATTAGCCAAATAATGATAACATCACACTTCAACAGTTGATAATAATAACAGGTACTAGGGATAAGTTCTAATTAATGGGTGCATTCACTTTTCCTCTCCCCTTTTTCCTTTACACAAACAGAATCATAGTAGTAATAGTATTTTAATTCGTATTCTTTTGGAAATAATAAACTAAAAATAAGATTTCAAGTAATGAGGAACTCCAGTTAATAATTATTTTTAAATGAATATTCCTTCTAACTAAAATACCGAGCAATAGTTAAAATAATTTTGAAAGTTTAAATTTTCAATGCGCACCAAAATGAAATCCCGCAGGGTTTGCTCGACGTCATGCATTTGTCGGTTGACAAGGTTAGGTAAGCGCATTCCCATGCAGATCAGGAAGAAATTACAAAATCCCAAAATAAATAATTAGGCAAGAATTAAAATAAAATGTCTATATATCTGTATTATGTCACAGTGGTGCGGGTTCACCTAGTGCAAAATTGTCAGCAAGGGTTCACCTGGTGCAATTATTCTTAAGACACGAGGCACGCCGACACGAGGCATGCCGACCCGTGACATTCCGAGATCCCGCCGACCAATCATTTTTATATGCCAATTTATTAATTCTGCCGATTATATATATATATTGAAACTTATACTCAGAATCAGCGTTTATTACCTATATTAATATATCTTTTTCAAGCCATAATATTTTTCACCCAAGTTCCTAATTGGTTATGCAAAATATAATTTGTAAATTGTTTCTAGGCAATTCTATTTTCTGACTACGAAGATGCAGATTCTATAGAGGGGGAAGATGAAGATATTATATGCACTTGTGTGTCCAACTGTGAATCCGTGAGTAACTTGTCTTTCTATTATGTGTTATTTTGTAAATATTGTATACTTGCCGCCAGTAAAAATACATTGATACTCTTATAAGATTTTTCAATGAATTAAAAAATTATCCCAAATTTACAAGAGACCGAACAAACAAAACTCCTTTTGAGGGAACAGGTTCCATGACAAATCAACAAAGTGGCATTTCAACCACTCTTCTGAAAAGTCATTGAATGAAAAAAAATTTGCTTAAAATCTAACCTAAATCTAACCTTAATCTGTTTTTTTTTCATCACTTTTAACCTTTCAAAAATTTGGCGTATTTTGTCAGAGGCTAAAAATATTTCCGCTTTGCAATAAAATCTAAATAAATGGAATGTTTGTTAACATATTCGAAAACTAAAAACTGTTTTCGAAATGTGATGAAATAGGCTTTAAATTTTATTGTTAGAAATATACATGTTATTTTTTTATATATCAAAATTTTGGATAAAAACTTTAAAAAGTTTAAAAAATATTATTACTATATATAAATTATTTTTACACTTTCCGTTTTTTCTAACTAAATATACTGATAATGAAAAAAAAAAACACATTCATTTTTCATTAGACAAATGAATTGTAAACATTATTGTCACCTCACTATTTTTGTTGCTTGTAAAAAAAAATGGTTTCATAAAGGTGTACATTTAAATTTTTTGTGGTCAACTCGTTAGATTTGAAAATATAGCGTGTTGTATTTTCTTTCCAATACCGTTTAGATTATACTTCTCACTATGATAGTAAAGGAGACACAACAAAGTTGAACGGCTTGCCTCTGGTAGCGAATAGTGTAGATGTAGGGCTATCAGATCATAGGCTAATTCGCGCTGATATCGATTTTAACCCACCGAAAATCCCTTACATAACTATCACGTCTAGAGCATGGCGTAGTTTTAACTTTGACGATTTCCTGTCGGAATTAAAAGCTTCTTCGCTTTGCATACAAAGCGTCTGGGAAACAGAATCACCAACCAAACTAGCAACAAACTACAACACTGTTCTTTCAACCCTTCTAAACAAATATGCTCCATCTTCTACAAAAACTCGGCAACTGCGAAAATCTGATGACTGGTTTGACGAAGAATGTCGAAGCCAGAAGAGATCAATGCGCAAACTGGAGAGGTCCTACAGACACTCGGGGGTTACATCACGTGACGATTGGATACGGGCTCAAAAAGAGTACACGTTATTAATTCATTCGAAAAGGTCCAAATATTGGATAAGTAGGATCGATTCAGAGCGTCAAAACCCACGAAGTCTTTGGAACTCGATTAAGACGGTCGTTGCCGATGTCCGTGCACAAAATACAACAGACATAGCCCCGGAAATATTCTCCAACTTTTTTCTTCATAAAATTGAATCAATACGTGCTCTAACAGCCTCCGCCCCACCACCGTCTTTCACTACATGCAGTAGCGGAAACTTTTCTGCCTTCAAACCTACATCCCCCGAAGAAGTAAGGAAGTTAATACTTACTTCACCGAACAAGCAGTGTTCACTCGACCCTATTCCAACGTGGTTACTAAAAAAGTGCTGCAATGAAATATATCCCTTTCTAGCTCATCTTTTCAATAAGTCACTTAGCATGGGTGATTTTCCAAAACCTCTTAAATCAGCTGTTGTAACTCCATTAATAAAAAAACCGCAATTGGACGCTGAAGATCTCTCAAATTACCGACCAGTTTCAAATCTGCCATTAATATCGAAAATCTTAGAAAGAATCACTGCTGCACAGATAATATGTCACTTAAATTCAAATGAATTGCTAACTACATACCAATCGGCATATAGAAGGTTTCACTCAACAGAAACTGGATTACTACGTGTTTTGTCGGATATAACTCTTGCTATCGAGTCGGGTAAACTGGCGCTCCTTTCAGTCTTGGACATGAGTGCCGCTTTTGACACCATTGACCACGATCTTCTTATTAAACGATTAGAAGAATCCTTTGGTTTAAACTGCGACGTTAAAAGCTGGCTGACATCTTACTTGGGCAACCGTGTACAAGCCGTTAAGGTGGGGAAAAAACAATCAAAATATGCAAACCTTTCATCAGGAGTACCCCAAGGGTCTGTTCTGGGCCCACTTCTCTTCATCCTCTTCACAAATGATGTCGCTAAAATAATCGAATCATTTGGTCTTCTATCTCACTGCTACGCTGATGACCAGCAAGTCTACTTTTACTGCTTACCAGAGGAAATAGACAATCTTAAAACTCGTATAACTGAGTGTCTAGAAGCAATCACCCGCTGGATGATCTCAAATAGATTGAAACTGAATCCTTCAAAGACTGAGTTTCTCTGGACCGCCACCAGCAGACGTGTAAATAATAAACTTAAATATAGCCTAAGAATTATATTTTAAATTGTACAGCGCCCTTGAGGTGATTTCTCACAAAAACGGCGCTATACAAATTATCCAATTATTATTATTATTATTATTAACGATTTCTAGGAGACCTA
Source organism: Limnephilus auricula (assembly GCA_951813805.1). Taxonomy (NCBI): domain Eukaryota; kingdom Metazoa; phylum Arthropoda; class Insecta; order Trichoptera; family Limnephilidae; genus Limnephilus; species Limnephilus auricula. The sequence continues at coordinate 38,409,269 of OX638391.1, forward strand.
TGTGAGCTGGGACAAATATAGTCTCCTGTGATTAAACAGGTTAATGGCATTTCAAAGGAGTGATGAAGTGTCACCTTGTTGAATTTTCCGGTCACCGAGGAACCATAATATATAATACGTGGGGATTTCACTTATTTAAATTTATGATGCTTTTGCTTAAATTTTATTTCATGTTTAACTGCTTGAATGCCGGCGAATCCCTAACATAATATATAAAGATAACCTCACTTGAATCCACTTTATTGTATTTTGAACCTTAAAAAATGATCTTAAGATGATAGACTTCGCTTTTCGGCCCATACAAAAAGGACGCCCGGCAAATAACACTTTTCTACATCGAAAATTGCACAAAATGAATATATATTTTTTTTCTGCCTTCTAGAGGGTGAAAAGTATGTCGGTAAGTTTTCGAATTTTCGATGCGTTTCGTATTAACGTAAACATTCACTGTCAAACATGTACGATTTATCAAAAAATATTATTTAAGGAAAAAGTGCTGCTAACTCAACTCTCATAAAGAATTATAAAATTATAAAAAGCTACCGACGTAGCTTCTTCTTTCTAAAAAATACATATTTTAAAAAATTTCAATTTCGTGAAAGTTTTGGTGTAGAAAAGTGTATTCTCCATAAACCCCTTTTCGAGCGATTTCTGTAGGTAAATTTGAGCGTTGTCTCATTCGCACATTTCGCATTCGCATGTATTGTAAGTGTGCGTGAGCTTGTTGTGAGCGGGACAGAATGACAGTCGCGGGTGTTCCGCGTGTGGTTCAAAGTCTAGCCTCTTAATATACGAAGATATATTTTATTCTTATTCTATCCTGTCATTTACTTCACTTGCAATCATATTATTTATTTTGTTTGTGAGCAAATGCGTCGTCGGTGTGAAAGCGCCATTGACCTTGCAACAGAATTCTTGTGTTTATTTTTGTCACATTTCAAAATTTATTTCAATTCATTGTGAATGGTTAAATTAATTATTAAAGCTATTTATTAAAAAAAAAATTGATTATTATTGTTATCTTCTTCTTCAATGATATATTACATTGATGGGAATAACCTTCAAAAGTTAAAAAGAGAGGTTTTCTTATTAAAAAAATGAATATTCATTAAGACTTTTATAAAAAGTCAATAGGTGTTCCATAAAAATAAAATCGGATATATTTATCCAAGACACTATCTAGGTAACAAATACATTAATTGAATACTTGTTTCCAATAATAAAGGTAGCTGCCAATAACATGGAAAAAAACATTAGTCGAAGATAATATTGTTAATTCTGAAATTTGAAATATGAAGTTGACAATTACGATAGTCTCATAATAGATCGCAGTGGCTCAATTGGTAGAGGTGTATGTGCCGGTAAGACGTAAAGTTCTGGGTTCGAGTCCCAGTTGTGACCATTATCTTTTATTATTTTTCTATGTCTTGTTCATTTTCATATTTTAAATAATTACATTATTATTGTTATCTTCTTCTTCAATGTACTTATTTGGCTTTATGAAAATATAATAAAACCATGAAATTATCTTTGGATTTCTATATTTAACTTTTTTATTTAAAATGCGGTAGAACAAATCATTTCTCTGAATATAAATAGCAATTCGGGGGAAACTGCTTACGCAATAAACTTACAACTTTGATAAATACATAAAACAGCAGAATTTGCAAAAACGTAATCTTGCAAAGCATTAAGTATAAAATTAGTGTCATTTAGTGGCAGGAACTCGACATCGCAACAGTTAAAGCTAGTTTGTAAAATCTGTGCACTTGTATTATATTTACCATTTCAGTCCAGGAGAGTTTGCAAACCACATTGATTATGGTTAGTTGATTAATAAATTGGAAATATTGGTACATTTAATGTGATCAATGTTATTTTCATGAAAGTGTCCATTTCCTATGAAATACAAATTTAATTAACGTCACTTTTTGTTTCTGACAATGTTTTATAACGAACTAATCTTTAGTGCGATAACAATAGATTAATAAATTGATTATATATGTAATTTTGTGTACACCACCTCATTTATACGATGGCAACTTGTTTTAGTATTTTGACAGAGGCACGGTTGTGACATATTTGAAGTACTTAACATTGAAGTGATAAATTTAATTATGTTTTAATGTCTTCAATAAATTTTAGGAAGAAGATCAGTCAGATGAGGAGAAACCCAGTACGGAAGAAACATTCATAGCGGCTTCTGATGGCGAGGGGACTGAGGAGGGCCGGGTGCCGGTGAGTCCCTCATTTAAACTTACTTCCTGCCTCTTTTCACTTCTTCCCCGAGATAATTCTTTCCGATTTTTGGGAGACGGGTGTGGGTATCGCTGCCTCGGGACCCATTTATTGGATAATCAACACCTCTGCAACTGGTCACCCCAAATGGTTCGCTACATTTGATGACTTAGCAGATGTGTTCAGATCTTGACGACAAAAGCGCCTACCCACAAGATGCTTGGCAGGCCAGATCGGGAAAGGCCGGTTTGGAGAGATCCTTTGATCTCTCCAACTGGTCTCTCAACTAGCGATTGGCTCAATCGATGACTTATCATTCTTTTTTTACCGTCGAAATGTTTCGATTCATTGTCATAGATAAATCGATTCTCGCTTCTTAACGTAATTCATTCGAAAATGGAAGAGACCGGACAAACTCTGTGTTTCGTTAGAATTCATTCGAAAATGGAATCAAGTCCAGACAATTGCTGTGATTTGTCAGAATTCATCAAACTGGGATATCGAGACAATCGTATTCAAACATCAGAATTCATTCGGAAGTGCAATCGAGGCCAGACAATCACTGTTATTCGTTGGAATTCATTTGAAAATGGAATCGAGACCAGACAATCGCTGTGATTCATAAGAATTCATTCGAAAATGGAATCTACACAATTGTATTCAAATTTCAGATTCATTCAAAATTGTGAATCGATTCCCAAATCTGAGAGGTTACGTGATTAGATACCATATACTTTAAAAATATCTCGGACATTTCAGACGTACCTACATGTTAGCTACTATAGATTTAATATGCATGTTGACAATATAATCAACCAGTTTTAAACTAATTGTGAATTAATTCTTTTAGGTTACGTTTCCAGTATATTTTATATGTAAAAGATTGCCATGGTGATTATTTTTCATAATTTAACAAGGTAAATGGGTTATTTGGTTGGTGTTCATTTGATTTATTCAAAATGAACATGAAACTTAACAACTGACATTTGTAATGTCATTGAGTACGACGAGTACCTCAAAATATTTTGTGTGGCCATAAAAGATATTGATGGTTTATTCTAAAATAGTTTTTTCAACATTAGAATTAAACAATTAAATTTATTTAGCAACATTAGGTAAAAATAATTCCACCTACTTTATTATCTCTTATGTATTCAACACTGACACCCATTTTTATAATAAAGTTATAAACAAAAACTCATAACAAACAATGACAATATTCCACTACGGCTCACAGAAATGCTGTGATGTAGTGATCTCCAAATTTACCAATTTATCTACAATCGAAGAATTTTGACAAACTTCAGTCAGTCATATAACAATAAACATTACAATCGTTATACTTTGGCAGAATTGGATAATTTTGGTTCCGTGTGACACACGGGAATAGATTAATATTTTGTACATATGGCCGGCCCGGCACGCTATCAATGTTTGAGAAGTTACATACAAAAACATAATTTGATTCGCTATTTTGGTCTGCGCATGGCAAGGCAACACTTTATATAGAGATCGCGCTCTGATAATATTCATACGGTAAGTAATATTTTAAAATGAATTTTTGTAGATTTTGTAGTCTTCAGTAAGATAATATAAAGCAATTTTAGACATTTTAAACATCTCAGCCCATATGAGACTCCTCAGGTTGGGATGGGCTGGGCATGTACAGAGAATGCCGACATATGCGTCCCAAAAAGAATTATGACTGGACACCCAGGTGGAAAGAGAAAAGTGGGAAGACCCAGACTGAGGTGGGAAGACGAGGTAAGAGGGGATGCAGCACAGCTTCTCCAGATAACAAACTGGAAGTCAGCTGGTGAGGACAGGAGGAGTTGGAGGCGAATGTTGCGGGAGGCCAAATCTCGATACGGGCTGTAGCGCCATCGAAGAAGAAGAAAAATTTTAGACATTGTATTTTACCAGTGCTGCACACAAACACACTTGCCGAACACACACCAGCCGCCCTTGTTAGTGAATTGGAAATTTTCAATCATATCTAACGGAATAAATACACGCTTCTAATTGCATTTAATTTAATTATTGGTGGTTTCCTCACTGGATAATGAAGAACTACACTTCACGGAATAAAATTAGATTTTTTTTCAGCGGAAACGGAAACCGAGCAGTCCATCGGTCAGTGGTGTTTCCAAGAAACAGTGCAGCTGCAGCACGGAAGACCAACTTGTGGAATTCCCTCCAGACATTCGCAATTGGTTAGGAAGGTAAGTAACCTTGGTTAACGTTACAAGTTGCACCAAAGGAGTTTCATTGTAATAAACTGACTCTGTTTCTCATAAACAGACACATGTAACAGTACGAAAGACAAAATTTCGGCATTCAACTGCAGGAAACAACTGTAATAAGAATTATCTTATACCTATGCCACAAGCTGCTTGTCGCAAGATTCGGCACGCAAACGTTGGTCACCGCACCCGTGCACAAGCTTGCGAGTTCGACGTTGTATTCGGAACGCCCAAGCAAGGAAAATAATTTCCCTCAGGGCCTATGTCATCTTTGGGGATGCTGTGTGGTGGGTATTTTTAAGGAAAGGAAGTTCTGGGAAGGAATAAAGTATGAGGGTTGGGTAGGAATCTGGGGTTCTGAATGGGTACCGCCGCCCCGGGAACCATTTAGTGGATAACCAACACCTCTGCCATAGGTCACCCCAAGTGGTTCATTACGTTTGGTAACTTAGGAGGGGTGCCCGGGTTTATGGAGTGAGGTTTGTCTAGGTCTTGGTGGCGGATGATCTGGACACACTGAACCCCAGATTCCTACCCAACCCTTATACCTTTTTCCTTCCCAGAACTTCCTTTCCTTTTTTCCTTAAAAACACCCTCCACACACAAACAGCATCCACAAAGATGACACAGGCCCTGAAGGAAATTATTTTTGTCATGGCCTCCTGTGTATCTTGTAGATCACTTTTACAAACTTTGGCAAACAGTTAAATTCTCAGTTGCATTCTAATCTACTTTTCTCTGTTTTTTTTTCTTATTCATATTCTTTCAATATTGGACATAAATCTTGTTTCACTGCCCTTTCACCTTGCGAGCAGTAAGGTATTTATTTGAATGTGTGTTGTAATGTATTTGCTTGCAGATTTAACACCTGGGCTAGCAAGGAGAAGTTAAAGGCTATCGACATGCTGATCAAGCGATGCTCCGCCGACCAGGTCCGGCACATGATGCAATCCATCGAGCCTCTCTTCCAACGGGACTTTATATCTCTGCTGCCGCGGGAATTAGCGCTGACCGTGCTCGGATTTCTAGAGCCAGACGATCTGTTAAGGGCATCGCAAACGTGCACTTATTGGAGGTAACCACTAATATTTTAATTTAAATATCGTACTGTTACTGTACACAACTGCTGATCCTTGTTGCTGACCCTTGTCCGACTGTTGAATTGCATCCGCCTCTTGTCTGGGGCAACAAATACCTAAAAAAAAAAAAAATCTGAACAGAAACCGGCGGTCTGCTTGGTAAATTCCCATATCTTAACACACAGATTGCAATCTTTAGAGCACAAGAGTATCACAATATATACAGTGAAACCCTCTTAAGAAGTTCTCTCTTAAGAAGTTTTCCTGCTTAAGAAGTTTGGTTTTTTCGGTCCCTTGAAGACTGAATGGCCCAATTTTTCCCACTTATAAGGTTTTTCTGCCTAAGAAGTTTTTTTTTCCGGTCCCTTGGAAAACTTCTTAAGAGGGTTTCACTGTATAAGGTATCCTGTCCTTGATCTACCAGTATTACAATGGAAGTTGCTCCGAGGAACTAGCAACATTGATCCGTTGTGCATAATGATCCCAGCACCGGTGCATAGACGGGATACATGCTAAAAGCGCACCCGACATGTGTACACAGTTAATATTTTTCACACGAATACAGGTCTTTTCTACGACTCGTTATTGAGTTCACGAGGATGGTTCCTCCCTTCCACAAAATGGGTATATATCTTTAAGACCCACGTTCAATCCTTCCTCTCCTCAAAAGGACTCTTTACACAGCATCCAAAAAGATGATGTACTTCTGTTCCTCAGGACTCCATGTGTAATGTTAAAAAATATTTTTTTTTCTATTTTGAAATTATCTGTGATTAAAATCTAATTACTATGGATTTCAACACAAGAATTATCATTTTCAGGTTCTTGGCGGACGACAATTTATTGTGGAAGGAAAAATGTAATCGCATCGGAATAACCCGTATCAAGAAGCGGACTCGCCTGATGCCTCCAACGAATAGTCCGTGGAAGTCTACGTACATGCGACAAAGGATCACAGAGGTCAACTGGAAATCTAGAACCGTCACTCCCGAAAAAATATTGAAAGGGCACGACGATCATGTGATCACCTGCCTCCAGTTCTACGGAAACAAAGTGCTGAGCGGTTCGGACGATACCACCCTGAAAGTATGGAACGCGCTCAACGGGAGAGTAAGAATCATTTATTTACATTGACATAAGCCTAGTACTCATGCATGGACATATGACTAGTAAATGGATCTGTTCATAGATCAAACACGCTCGTCGCTTGGCCTGTGATATCATGCTCGGCCAGACATGTTCGTTTGTTAGTACTAGGCTAAAGATTACTCTAATTCGTGCTAATTTGTTCGCTTTTGGGAACGGATCGCATGGGTTTCATAGAAATCGTTGTATCTCCCTTACTGTCATGTTGAGAAAAATTATCTAAATGGTATTAAAAAGAGAAAACAACACATTTTATATTCGAATCTAAAAGTTAACCACATAAAAACTATAATGTTAGCCTCTATCATTCCAAAGGGTCCGAATGCAATTCAAGCAAAATTTATGAAATTTCACATATTTTTTATTAATTATTTTTTATGTAAAGACAAAAAAATGTGCTGACAATAATTTTTACAATACATTTGTCCAATAAAATATGTGTGCATTTGTCCAATAAAAAATGTGTGCATTTTTCTCTTTTTTTCATAATCAGTAATTTTAGTTAGAAAAAACGCATGGTGACACATTTTAAAAACTTTTTTCTGCCTTTCCTTTTGCATTCCAAGATTACATGTTTTTTTTTTAGTTATTTAATTTGAAAGGGTATTTTATCATCTTTCAAAAACAGATTTTTATTTTACCGATACATTCAGAAATGTTCGATTTATTTGTATTTTATTGCAAAGCGAAAATTTTCTAACCTTCTGACAGTATATGTCAAGGTAAGGGGATTAAAGAGAAACAAACCCTACACCTGTGTTGTCTGACACTTTTAAGGCACTCTTCAATCTCATATGATAATAAATATATGTTTGTGTTATGTTTGCAGTGCCTCAAAACCCTGGTGGGTCACACGGGTGGGGTCTGGTCTTCGCAGATGGTCGGGCGGGTAGTGATCAGTGGCTCCACGGACCGGACCCTGCGCGTGTGGAACGCTCAGACTGGCGCGTGTCTTCGCATCCTCACTGGACACACGTCCACCGTCCGTTGCATGCACCTCCACAAAGACAGGTTACTACCACCTACCTCCTGTTGCGAATTATGATGATTATTCTCTTTCATTGACCCCTACCCATTGATTGTTTGAACCCTCATTTATCTAAAATAACTGATTTACGCGACTGACGCATGTGTGATTCATGTTGTATGTATCCTTATCTATCCTTAACTTCTTCCTCTTGCGACCCATTTGTGCTAAACGTTTAATTATCATGTTGTTTGCTAAGTGTGTACATAATACGAGGGCCTAACAATGTATCTACAAAAATGTATCTAAAAACAAACAATGTATCTACAAAAAAACATGCAAATAATTCTAGGCCTAATGACAAAGCGAAATAATACAAAATCTCATGTTTTTGGATTGAAAAGTTGACAACTTAAAAATATTGCAGAAGCTTTAATTAAATACTGCGGGTAGAACACATCTTAGCCTTGATAATAATCAAACAGTTTTTGAGCCTACAAAAAATACTTTTAATTGGAAGATCTCCTACTTATTAATCCTTTTTCAGATATGATTTAATTGTATGATGTTGCTGATTAAGTTCTTTAGAAAATGACTAGAATTTTTTTTAATATTTTTGCCAGAACTTCATGAAATAAAATCAAACATGTTTTTTTTTTGCACAAATTTCAACGGGTGGCATCCAACTAATTTGTGACTATGAATTGCAACCCTACGCCATCTGTCAATGGACTCGGAGCGTGTCGTTTAGTCTCTGCCCAAATTTGAGGTGAATGGACGTGTCTTACTCCACGTCGCTTCGCTCGGTGAAAAATATCCTTGCCGAATAACAGAATAACAAAGTTGGCTACCGATGACAACTAGTCTCAACTGAATTTTAAATATTGCGCGCTTTTGAACTACAAAATCGACGCACAGTGGTCAAATTTCAAGAATTAGATGAACTATTGAACAATTATTAGTTAATTTCATTTGCCATATAAGTTAAATGTAAACATCAACTAATTTATGGTTTTAGCGTTACTGTTTGAAGAAATCCACATTCATTTGTAATAATTAATGTTATTATGTGTTTGCAACAATGCGATATTTTAATTTCCACTGTTGAAAGAAATAATAATAATAATATAATTCCATAAATATATGAAATCTCTGTAGAAGAGGTAGATATTTTTTTTTTTTTTTTTTACTATTTACTGTTTTTTGTTTGTTGGGAACTATGCACCATTTTTTCAATCGCAGAAATGTTTAAAAAAAAAACCATCTCTGACCATGTGTGCTACAAAAAATATTAAGTGCCTTCTTCAGGCATGGAAACTGTGAAAATATTCTCGAATGATTCAAGCATTTAATTTCTATAATTAATCTATTGTAATAAAATAATATTACGTAAACCAAAGATATGAATTAAAAATAATATTTTATTTATTATTATTATTTTTACAATTTTGACAAATTTTACCAGCTTTTTTCAGCGTGCGCTTTCAGGACAGTTTCACCGGGGAGCGAGTATACATTTTGAATGCTGTATTTTTATTGGTTTAATTGTGGTTTTGGTTTTTATTGTCAACTCCCAACACACCCTTGCTCCACTCAATTCCGAATGTGTCCATGGCTGGTCATAAAGTCATAAGTAATAATATTTGAGGGCTTAATGTCAATTAAAGTTACATATCTACAAAAAAACATGCCAATACTATTTATTATTAGTATGTCTTTTTGTAGATAATGTTTTTTGACTTTAAGCCCTAGAATTATTTGTATATTTTTTGTATTAACATTGTTCTTTAAGCCTCCAAATTGGGGCAAAGTTTTGGCTCCACTGATCCTAAAATAATTTTTGAAGTAAATACTTCTTTACCCACGCTTGACTTGGGGGTAAGCTAGCGAATGTGTAACAGAAATTGAAATGCGTTGAAAAGAGAGAGAGTATTTTGAAATACTAGTCACCAGTGACCCGCCAAACACAGAGGGAAGCAGACATCATGCTCACGGCTTGATCGGGCGAGGCAAATGATAATAAATTTCAATAAATATTTGTAGAAAATTAAAATGTGTATATACATGTATATATTTTATACATATAAACATATATATGGACATACATATAGATGGAGCTAAAGAAGTATTTATTTCAGTCGTGTGATCCAAAACACACTCGTATTTTTTTTTTACTGTATTACTTTTGGCATGGTCTAGACAAAAAAAACTCCAATCAAAGTGGCACAATATTTATGCATATTAAATGTGTTTATATCACAGTTATTTTTTGATTGACGCCACATATAAAGAGCAACTAACCTAAAAAGTTATGATTAGGATACGGATTTCGCAATGAGTGCCGAGTTGCTAACAAAAATAAATCATAAAAAAGAAAAACATGTAAAATTCTTATATCAAATTAGTATAATATGGTATTGTATACCACACATTGTCGATGCTGGAAAGGAAAAATGACTAAAGCGCCATACAGCTGTGACATTAAAGATGAACTTACACATTGGTGTGTGTCACTACTCTCCATAGAGAAAAATAAAGTTGCCTTATTTTTAAATGCCCGGGGTCTCAAAAGTTGCGTAACATCTGTAGCTATTCAAAAACATAAAAAGAAATAAAATTGGTGTTCACTATTAGCTTGCTAAAATGGCCAGATGTTTTGAAAAAAAAAAACATTTCGTGATTCAGGAAAAAAATAAAACGAAGGGTCCATTTTTTATATTTTGTAGCAAACTTAATTTTTATTCCATATCTGTAATCCAAAGAACGCAAAACAAAATAATTCTGGAACAAATGTGATGTGTTTGTTAAAAAGGGAAAATAACACTTTTTCTGGATAAAATATATATACATACTATGCAATAACTAAACCAATTTTTTTAAACAATATACAATGAATAAAAAATAATGGATGCTCAAAATTAAATGATAACATGTTATGATAACAGTAATCATTGTGAAAAAAATATTAATTTCCACAATTTAAAAATACATGTTTTAGGTGTTTTTTTTCTGATTTTCAGTGCATTTTAGCGAGCTAATATCCATTTAAAAAAATAAATTATATACAGTTCTCATTTTCTTTGTAAGATGCAACTTTTGAGACCCCAGGCGTTTCTGAATTCAAAAGTTGAAATAATTGACCTACCCTACTACACAATAAGTTATATTGTTTGTGCCTTTGTTCATCAAATCAAGTTTTCTAGAGTTTCCCGGAACATGTGGTAAACTCTAGAAAACTTGATTTAATGAACCCAAGCACAAGCAAACTTTATAGCTTATTGTCTAGGTTCATCAAATGTCACAGCTGTATGAAGCTGTAGTCATTTTTCCTTTCCAGCGTTAATATGTTAATAGAAAATAAGTGTTTTATGTGTATTTTTTTAAATTAAATTATTTATCTCTACGGCTCGACGGATTTGCATTTGCGATGATTAATACCTGTTGTTAATAACTGTCTCTTCCAATTATGTATTTGCTTGAAATCATGTATATTTACCATTTATTTTAACACCGTGGGATCTATATAGGAATTTTGTTTCAATTTTGTCCTCCACCATTGAAGAATAGTGTCTCTTGAAGAAATAGTATATCCCAGAGTGGGATTTAACCTCTTCCACTAATGTTCTACACTGGCTCAGGTGCTTTGCCATTCCTCTTCAGTCCTTGTGGCCGCTACAGACTTCAAGTTTTTCACAATAGTTAGGCGGCCCGGTAGAAATTGTCCTTTGCCCACACACGGTAGGTTTTTTAAATTCTTTGATACAATAAATTTTCCTACATATTTATAACATTATTTGATAATGTGAGTCTCACAGGGTGGCTGATAATTGGCTTCACCCGTTTTGAAACCGCTATTTTACATTTTACCCATTCACTCAGTGGTCTTATGGACAGTAACACATGTACGTTGGTATCATGTTTTTCTGCTCTGTGCACTGATAGCTGCTGGCATTAGTCACATGAAAGACGGTGGTATCGTACGCATAATTCCGCCGTATTTATAATACACAAAGATTAAATAAGCAAAATTTGCAAACAACCACCAGTAAAGGCCAATTCTGACCTCACTGATCTAGATTCTGATGACGAAAATGCGGTATGAATTGAAAATTTACTGGGGTTACAATTTTTGAAAGTGACCGCTGAGTGAGCCTGATCCATTGTAACCTCTGTTACATGCATTGTTTATGAGAAAGAGCAAAGAGAGCGTTATTATTATAATTTTTTTACAGTAGCTCCATACGGGAAGCCCAGAGGAAAATAATTCCCCTCCAGGGCTTGCGATATCTTTGGGGATGCTATGTGGAGGGTATTTTCAGGAAAGGAAAGAGATTATGTATTGGGATGGCAAAAGGAATGAGGGGTGGGTAGGAAGTAGGAATCTAAGACTCAGTCCAGGAATGTTGTAGGGATCCATCCCTCTCACTGCGGTACAGGAGCTGGGTAGAGAGAGAGTAGCGTATAGAAATGATATTGACCTACTAGTAACATGGTGGTGCTGCAAATATATTGCAACTTCATAATAATGTCAATGAGAGCGTTTGGTTTGTCTGTGTGACGTAACTCAGTGCGAGTTGTGCGTGTGTTGCAGAGTGGTCTCGGGCTCTCGGGATGCGACGCTGCGCGTGTGGAACGTGACCGACGGTCGCTGCCTGCGTGTGCTGGTGGGGCACATGGCGGCTGTGCGCTGCGTTCAGTATGACGGTCGCCTCGTTGTCAGCGGGGCCTACGACTACTTCGTCAAGGTGTGGAACCCCGACACGGGCGAGTGCCTGCACACACTGGCCGGACACACCAACAGGGTCTATAGCCTGCAGGTACTTTTTCATACTTTTTTTGACCTTTAATTTTGTTTTTTTTTTTTTACTTTAGTTCCAAAGAAGAAAAAAAAAAATTCCTCAGCCTCTATTGAGGATGCTGTGTGGAGGGTCTTTTTAGGAAAAGGAAGGAGACGAAATTCTGGGAAGGTAAAAGATATGGGGGTGAGTAGGAATCTGGAGGTTAATGTAATGTGTCGAGGAGTGATGGACATATAAATCCATCCCTTCCACTATGGCGCAAGGCGACGGGTCGAGAGAATGTGGAGTTTATGTTAGGTCTCCCTCAACCAGTCTCTCGCGATCCGGCTCAACACGCAGTAGGTGATTAGTAGTAGTGGTAGTAGGTGTAAGACCTTGATTAAATGTCACCCGATGAACCCCGGCACCCCTGCTCAGTCACCAAACATAGTGACCTACGGCAGAGGTGTTGGTTATCCAATAAATGGTTCCCGTGGCGGCGGTACCCATACCCGCCTCCCAAATTGAAAACTAGTTTATTACGTAACAGAAACAGGCGATCAAATAAAACACTCAACACTGAAGAGATAAACTTAATCCCAATGGGTCATCACGATTGACTAATTTTATTTGGGCAAGATGCAAGCAGATTTTTAAACCATTTGAAAAACACCTAACATTCACACCGAGAGAATATAAGCTGTCAACAATTTCTTGGCTGAACTTGACGGAATCTTTTTTTTAATGTACAGAAAATATTGCAAAATGTGTATCTTCACTTTTTATCAAACTTTTCAATCGCCACCATATCTATTTTTTTTTTAGGGAACTAAAAAAAAGTATATAATTATAAATATATTTATAAAAAGTCAATAATAAATGCAAAGTGTTTCTGAATTATAGCATTGTTTTGTCCTTCTAGTTTGATGGAGTCCATGTCGTAAGTGGATCACTTGACACCTCCATTATGGTGTGGGATGTGGAAACTGGTGCCAAGAAGCATACACTCATGGGGCATCAATCCCTGACCTCTGGAATGGAACTTAGATCCAACATATTAGTTTCTGGAAATGCGGACAGTACTGTCAAAATATGGGACATCATCACTGGCCAATGCCTCCATACACTTTCTGGTAATTATTTCCTATTCTTATACTTGTCCTTAGAGCCATCAACTGAAGTTTACTGTTTAACCTCTTGTACACCAGCATATCCTTAAGCATACTTTTAAAAATCATTTCTTTGAATATAACAATTGACCATCACAATACGGGCATGTGCCTTGGTGGTTGTAACACTCTCAAAATATGTAACTAGCAGTTTAATAAATAGAGAAAATAAAAAAAACCTTTCTGGGGAAACTATTAAAATATAAATTTTAAATGTATATTTTACTATTTAAAATGTAAATTTTACTATTTTTATAAATAATTAAACATGCTGTGGGTGTATAACACACTGGTAAGACGGTACAATTTACAAAAAACATTTAGCAAAAAACAAGTACGACATAACAAAAAATAGAAAAAGCTCAATCATCAGCGATCAAGAAGTTAAACTTATTGTCAAGAAAACGATTTCCTTTTGTTTGAAACAGTTCAAATTTTGATTTTTTTTTATAAAGTGAATACCGGGAAAAAACTCTTTACGTGAGATGAATTCAGGCCAAAACTTCTTACGTACCTTATAAGTGACGTACGTAAAATATAATTAAAAAAATGATTACAAGAATTTTTGATAACATGATCTGATGACTCCTTTCCAATTGCCTTGTGTTAAAAGGGGCTTGAAGTATGCAGAGGCTTTAAAATTATTGTTTTTTTTTTTATTTTCTTTATTGGTTTGTTTTTTCCTGGAACCATTGTGGACTTCACACCCCTCCACAGTGCATTTTAGATTGGCACTCTAACATTTCTGTGTACATTTGTAGGCCCTAACAAACATCAGTCAGCGGTAACTTGTCTCCAATCAAACAACCGGTTCGTCATAACATCTTCAGACGACGGCACAGTAAAGTTGTGGGACATTCGGAGTGGAGAGTTCATACGCAACCTGGTGACCCTGGAATCCGGAGGGTCCGGCGGAGTGGTGTGGAGGATCAGGGCCTCCAGGACTAAGCTGGTCTGTGCCGTGGGATCCAGAAACGGCACCGAGGAAACTAAACTCATGGTTCTGGATTTTGACGTTCCTGGAGCTTGCCAGAGATGCGAAGACTTCCAATGAGAAAGAACATCAAATTACGTAGCGAATCTCCAAATTGACAAATTAAAAAGGCAGGATTTTCATTTTAACTTAAATTTGTTCTTACCTCAAATGCATATTGTAGCTGGCCTAGTTCAATTTTGGGTTGAAAATAGGTAAATCGGATCATTTCAGCAAGTATTTGTATTATATCTGTGAAATTATGTAGCTATTCATTTTGATTTCATCTAATTTCAATCCAATTACTTTACCTCGCTAGTTTTATGCGCTTATTCATAATTGAATGTGGTTTAGAAAGCATTTATTTTAAATATGAACAAGCTACGTACAATATATTGAAGGTTGAATTTAATCTATTTTAGTATAAAATCTTTAAAGCATCTATTTTTATTGTAATATTCAATCAAATATCAGTTGGAGTTTCGCTGTGTTTAATTGCTCTCAAATAAGAAATGTGCGTTTGCACAAATTTTGAAAAAGACTGAAATTATAATAATGAACCTAGATAATAATCCTGACGATAAGTCTTTTTCACCGATTTGCAATAAATATTCCGAAGCCATGAACACTACAACTAATTTTCTTGTATGTCTGAAATAAAAAAAGGTATTTTTAATAAATAAATTAGATTTATTCTATGTGCTAAGATTGTGAAAACTTATAAAACCCTTTTTGAAATACAGTAAAATTTCAGTTTTAAGTTTCCCCTATTTGGCATTTTCCAAAAGCCAAAGTCTTAATTCATTCTATACATTGTCATCAGGGATGACGCGTACCTAGGTGCAAATGCTATGAGTTTATCTATCTGTACAAAAAAGCATGGCAATTTGTTTTGAGGTTTCCTAGTGTTCAAAATATCTTATAGTGTTCTACATTGTATTAACAATAATGGTTTTTAAATCGAAAATTTTATAAAAACTTTACAGTTCCATTTTTGCATGCATTTTTTTATTTCTTCACTCTTACATTTTCCTCAGTTTTCCACATTATTTAATGTTCCTTTAAAAAACATTAAAAAATAAGTTTTACTGTATTACAAATCAATTTGAATCATGTACTTTCATTACAAATTTATTCCTTTATAAAAGTGAATTACTAATTTGATGAATGTTATTTGTTTTATTAAGCAATCAACAAACAATCATGATTATTATTTATTTTTTTAATGAATGTTTTGTAATGTTCAGTGCCAGTTTTCATAATCGTCTATCTTATAATATGTACATCATATACATACATAACATTAATTGTTTTTTAATCGAAAAATTTATTAAATACTTTACAGTTCCATTTTTGCATGCATTTTTTATTTCTTCACTCATACATATTCCTCAGTTTTCCACATTATTTAATGTTCCTTTGAAAAAACATAAAAGAGAAGTTTTACTGTATTACAAATCAATTTAAATCATGTACTTTCATTACAAATTTAAAACTTTCTATTTATTCCTTTATAAAAATAAATTACTAATTTGACGAATGTTATTTGTTTTATTAAACAATCAACAAAAAAATTATGACTATTATTTATTTTTTTAATGAATGTTTTGTAATGTTCAGTGCCAGTTTTCATAATCGTCTATCATATATGTACATCATATACATACATCATACACATACATCATATACATACATAACATTAATGGTTTTTAAATCGAAAATTTATTAAATACTTTACAGTTCCATTTTTGCATGCATTTTTATTTCTTCACTCCTACAATTTCTTCAGTTTTCCACATTATTTAATGTTCCTTTAAAAAACATAAAAAAATAAGTTTTACTGTATTACAAATCAATTTGAATAATGTACTTTCATTACAAATTTAAAACTTTCTATTTATTGCTTTATAAAAGTGTATTACTAATTTGACTAATGTTATTTGTTTTATTAAACTTATTTTTTTAATGAATGTTCAGTGCCAGTTTTCATAATCTTCTAGAGCACAAAAAACCTTTCAATTTTATTTAACCATAAGACAAAGTAATTCTCACTTAACCCATCTGTCCACCAGCGCCTGTTGTGAACAAATAAGATGTATAAATCTAAAAGCCTTATTGTGTAAAATTAATTAGGTAGGAACATAGTGTTGTATTTAACATACAAGCTTTAACTCATTTGAATATTCACATTCTGGTTAGGTTACCTTTTCCAGATCCTTTAATTTATTACATTGTTTTGTTTCTCAAATCTGCTCATGTTTTAATTAGCGGATTTCTCTACCTAAATTTCACAAATTGAAATATTTATTTGCTTAATTTTAGTAAGCTGCTTTCAGCTCAGTGTCGTCGTGAATAATAATTAATAGTTATTCTAATATGTTTGTGCATGTGTACATGAACATGATTAACCACAATACATAGTGCTAATCTTTCAAAAAGTACTGCCGACTATGTACAATATTTGCAGTCAAAATAACTTGCCTAAAATATATTTTTAGATAAACCATATCTTAAGCTGTATTAGGTTTAATGTAACATTAATATGTCGACTGAATTCACGTTCATACTGTAAGTATGTTTAAGTTTTGGCTGGATGTCAGTTATCACTTTATTATAATTGTTTCCCGTAATTGTCACATGAAGTTAGTCACTTACACGATAATATTGATACAAATTCATTAACAACAACAACAAATATATGCATGCCTATATATAATTTTGTATTGTTGCCCTCTATTCCAGTGTTGAAGAAGCTTTATTCCATAACTCGGGTTACTGATGAATATTACTAGAACCAAAGCAATACCACTATAAACATAAATTAAGAAAACTAAACACTTTTTTTTTTTCTGAAAACTATATTAATATGTAATACATACATATTGACATACTTAACATTGTTTTATTCATTCTAGATATTCGCTTTTAATTTATGTTTTTAGTTTTTGTTTTTATTAATTGTTTTTTTTCTTCATAATATTCATAATATTTCATAATATTTTTCTGCTTGTATTATGCGTCAAAAACTAAATTTATTTGTAAAGAACACCGAAATAGAAATTATTGCTTTTATAATCTACCCTTTCAGCGGTAGATAGCATAATATTTTTTAAGTTTTATTTTAATTTATTTTTTTATCAAATCAAAAAAAAAAAACTTGTTTTTTTTTTGGCTAGGTTTTATTTTGTTAGGTTTTATGTTCTGATCGAAACTACTTTACGGTGTGATCACTTCTTAGTTAATTATTGAATTAATTCTCATTTATATTACGTTATTTTAATCTGAAGATTATCACATTCAATTTTACACCACTTTCCACCATTTTACATCAGTCCAGAAGGTAACTAAAGTATAACATGTTTGTACTTTCATAATCTGTGACTTACTACGTTGTGTTTTATCTCCAAATTCATAGTTTTTTTTAAAATTCGTTTCGTTTTTAAGTATACATGTCTTTGCAGCATATTCGCTCTTAGTTAAGTTATGAAAACCTGGTTTGTGTATGTATCTATTTTATTTAATGTATGTTTTAAAATAACCGTATTCAGCAAAGTGTTGTGTAATCTTTGAATTACCAAATTGGTAATATTTTGTCTTTATGCAATTCATCATCTTCTTTCAGTAAATGTATTTTTAAATAAATTCACAAATAAAATCTTTTTCTTCAAATCGATTCGCTCTTGAGCTGGCAGCAATAAAGTAAATACAGTATTAACTGTACAAATTATGTAACTAAAATAATTTGTCATACAGTATTCAAAATTTCCATTAGTATGTTGATGTTAACATGTCTATCTATCACAAAAAAGCTATACTTACATAAAATTTCATTATCTACTGCCGCAAAGTAAATAATTTCATCCAAACCTTGAATTCTTCTTCCTGCCATTTTAAAAGAGCAGTGTATGTAGTAACTAAAAATCACAAAACTAAGAAATTATGCTGATGATAATAAATTGTTATTGTTGTATTTAATTATTATGTACAGCTCTCACCACAAGTAAATCGATGATTAGATTCATTCATATTGATTGCTTTGAATTGGACCTCGCTAACTGCATCATTTTCTCAACTGTTTAGAAGAAGACAATTTTAACATTTTTAAATCATTTTTGATCTACTGAACTTAATAATTACTGTGAAACTCACTTTTAAAGTTCCTCTATAAAAAGTTTTAATGCTTAACCACTTGAACAATGGGGATTTTTGGGTGTTCAGTTTAATAATAATTACAGTGACTTATTTAGGTATAACAAAAAATTGTATCCTATTTATTTTAGATACTACCTGGTTTCCTCACCCAAGTTTCATCACCATTTTCTCTGCTTGAGAATATGTTGTAGTTACTATGTACCTCGCTTTGCCCAAGTTTCATCACACTTTGCGCAATACACGGTGGAGACAGACATTATTGTGTTATAGTTACTACCTGGGTTTGCCTAAAAATCATCACACTTTTCTCCGGTTGAAACGGACGTTATTGTAGTTACTTACCTCGGTTTGCCTAAGTATCATCACACTTTTCTCCGGTTGAAACGGACATTATTGTAGTTACTACCCCGCTTTGCCCATGTTTCATCATACTTTGTTAATTATTTTTGAACAATTTCGAAAAGTTTTTCTTCTGCAGGTTGCAGTTTCCTGCTTTATTTTGTTGTACAAATTACTTTTAACAAATAGTAAAAACTTGATAAAATTGAGAAAAATCAAAACTTCAACTCAGTAAAAGGGGGGATACAATTATTGGACACTATAAAGAGTAAGCATTTATATCCAGGTCTTAATGTCAAACAATATTATGTACAAAAATCATCCAAACAATTCTTGGGCTTAATGTCAAAAGTTGTAACAATTTAGCCAAACATTCAGATCGCAGTTCAAAATTCAGAGCAGTCGATGCAAAATAAATATAGTATATTTTGTTCTAAATTTTCCAGTTGTGGTGAGAGTTGTTTCATTATATTATTTTTTTATTTAATTTAAGCAATTTGGAAATTTATTGTTTTGCTAGTATTGACTAGCTTTTTAGTTTGTTACAAATATGTTAATTAGTACCCACCCTATATTTTGAAATTAATGGTTCAACACACACTATAAGTCGAGGTGAATTTTTTCACATTTCGAAATTCCTATATATTTAATCATTGACCCTGTCCTGTACGAGAAAATAGACATAATTTATTTGACCTGCAATGACATCTTCAGGTGGCTGGGTTAACCTTAAATTTGCAAAAAAAACAATTTTTTTTACAAGTTTCTATTACTTTAAGCAAAGCGCAATCCAAGTAACTTTTATTATTATTATTTATACTAGTTCGTATTGAATTATTGTATCTCATTCTTGCAACTCTTTCAGTGACTTCCATTAAAACAAACAGTCGCAAAAATTGTCTTAGACGCGAAGCTCAAAATCACTTCTGCCCTTTAATTTCTTTATATCACACTTATTTACTAAAAAAATGCCCAACACAAGAAAAAAATTGTCGTGTCCTGTGTTTGGTGAACCAAAACATGTAAAATATGACTTATTGTGATATTATAAAGTACTATTTGTAGGTTACAGAAGCGAAGCTAGCAGTCCACAATGGAGTACTGGTACCTACCCTGATATATGGCAGTGAATCATGGAACTCGCAGAAAAAGGATGAAAGTAGACTGAATGCTGTAGAAATGAGATCCCTCAGGCGTATGTGTGGTAAAACCATGCATGGTCGGGTGAGGAATGTGGAGATCCGAAAAGAATGCAAGGCTGATGTGAGCGTAATAAGTAAGATTAAGAAAGGGACGCTTAGATAGTTTTGGCATGTTGAGCGAATGAATGAAGAAAGGAGTGTAAAGAGAATTTATGACTAGAATGCGAATGGTAGAAGAAGCCGAGAACGCCCAAGGAAGACGTGGCACGATCAAGTAAATCAGATACTTGAGCCATGTCAAGAGTCAGAATAATAGAAGAGTATGTATGAGAAGATGTATGAATGTGGCAAGGAGTGTGTGCCAAGACCGAGTTGTTTGGCTGTCCGTCCTCTCTGCCTACCCCTGCGGAGAATCGGCGTGATGGTTAGTTTGTAGGTTAAAAAGATTAATTATTCTTGAATAAGTGTTTCGATTAGAGAAGTTTGTGAAATGATAGCAGTTTTTGCAATATTATATATTTGTAAGCCATCGGTAAGTAATACAATAGTAATATAATATATATAAAAGCATAAAAAATCGATACGTAAACGAAAAAGTGGAGTTTATGAAGAGGCAGTTAAAAAAACTTTTTGACAGTGCTGTATGCACATGCATAGTTGGAGAACTGTATACCAAAAAACCAACCCAAAAAATACCTAGCATGAATAAGAATCTCTCTTTGATCTTTTATTAATTCTCATTCCGTAAGTATTTTGCACAGTTTGTTGGGAATGTATTCATTTTCACCCAACAATAACAAAAAGTTTATTGACCTTTTTACGACGATGTCGATAAAGAATTTGTAATACCCATTGACGGGTAGATTTTTAGCGATTTATAAATCTCATTTTAATTGAATATAGTGTCACTTAAAAAATATTCAAAGACGGAGATGTAATCTAATGCGCTCTACATACGATGTTGCAAACAGCCGTGGCAGAATGGCTACAAATCGCAAAAGATTCGGCAGTCGGTTGTGCCTACTAACGATGCAATTTGCAGCCATTCTGCAAACAGCCAAACATCAAACCAAATCCAACAATGAAACATTTCGTTATCTAAACAAGTTAATAATGATGTATAATATTCCATAAAAAAACAACATTCTGACCTCGGTGACAGTCATTACACGTCACGCGATCCAAGCCGCATCTTAACGAAGAAGGGGAATGTGCGCCTATGACAGATGATTTGTGAGATGATGACTTTTGGTTACAATCACCGAGTTCAAACACATGTATCGGCGCCATTATCCACATTGCTACGCGTGTGCGTTGTAGATTCTCATAAAGCACGAGAGTTTAAATTAGTTGTAAAATTTTAAGAATATTCACATGGTTCGCATATTTGCTTATTATAAGAATTTAATATATGTATATAGCTGATAAATTGATAGACAATGCGAAGAAGAATATATGGACATAGTATTTGTATGGTTTTCGACTCAATTGAGTGTGAATTTACTGAAATATTAAGGTACAAAATTCGGTTTCACGCTGCTTCGTGTATTGATGACGCTTGTCTTCTAGGCACACGATCGGTTGGCATGTACACATGACGCTTGTCATAAAAAGGTTAATAAAACTCCACTTTTTTTTTTTACTTATTTTAAATTATTGAATGCTTTTATATGTATTATAAAATTTTTGTGTTATTTGCTGATCTGAACCTTTTTAACACACTTTTTGTATATACTTTGCTAATATTTCACAAACTTCTCTAATCGAAACACATTTCCAGTTACTCAAGATAATAAATCGTTTTTCACCCACCAAGAGCACTTTATAATATCACAATAAGTCGGTAACATGTGAAATTTTAACTGTTTTGGTTCACCAAATACAGAACATGACAAATCATTTGTTGAGTTCGAAATTTTAAAAATACACATTTCATCAAGAAATTGATGCGTTAGAGTGATTTTGAGTTTCATGCGCTTTGCTTTTAAGACAATTTGCGACTGTTTGTTTTAACAAAAGTTACTATAAATAAATGCAAGATAGAAAGAATGCAACGAGTTAACGAAAAGTGCAATCCAAGCGTCTTTTACTATTATTATTTACAGTGGCACGTGTTGGACTATTTTTTCTCATTCTTGCATCTCTTATAACAACATGTAAAAATATAGTTTTTTGTGAAATTAAGGTTAATCGTACCACTTTTAGATGTCATCGCGCAGGTCAATAAAATTGTTTTTTTTTCATACAGTATAGGGTCAATGATTAAAAATTGACAGATTTTTAAATTCTGAAATTTAAAAATTCACTTCGTCCTAAAGCACACGCCATGTCTATCAATTGGATTGAAAATGACCTGTTTAAGAGTTAAGTTGTGTTTATTATTTGTTTCCTAAGCATGTATTTCTCAATAAAGTCCTTCAAGATGTAGATCCTTCTTCAATTTATTTCTTGTTGTTTCTTTTTCCCCTTTCAGCCGCAAAATTGTGTTAAAAATACAATGATTTCATGTAACAAAGGTTTTTTTACAGGCGAGACCACAATATACATCCACAATCTCAGATTTGCAAATGGTGCTGACTAGACCCAGACAACATTAAAATTTGGTTGAAGTTCAATCAAACTTTTCGGCATTATAATTGATTTAGTTGCTTTTATGAGTAATCTGAGTATTGTACCAGACAGGGGAGCTTTTCCATATAATTGTATACTCATCTCAAATTTCGATTTTTCAGAGATGTCCAACTATCAACTGGATATGTTGGAAAAGGTGAGACTTAAAATAATTTTGCATGCAAAGAGACCAACCACTGCAACTAGCTTTTCACAATACTTATTTCTACACCAATTCCTATGTTTATGGAAACCATTTTAGAAGCCGCTTTGAAAAATCTTTGCTTTACCCAATCACTATTATTTTTCAAACTAAGCCTAAAAGCCTAGTAAGCAGATTCGTTCTTACTCGATCGAGTAAAACTGACAAGTAAGATCAAGGGCTTGATGCGATAACCTCACATCCTTTTTTACTCAACAAGATTGGCTCGACTTTACACCAAACATTTTGAGCCGCAACAAGTCTACAATGCGAAAGATACAGTGGCTGTGTTTAGCGAGTCTCTTAGACACTACTAACTTACTCGATGTAATGTACACATTCTAGAGCCCAGTTAGTACTTACTTTGATGCAACAATCGTTACAGTCAGGCCAGAAGTCTAGAAATTATTGAAAAACGACAACGCTAATATGAGGAATTCAAAGGAAATAATGTAACTTTAAAAGAACACTGATTTAAGTTCAGGAGTACCTCCGATTAGTTCATAGCCACTCAATCAGGTTTCTACATGCAAATCGCCTACCCCCTCCATCGTCAAATCATCTTCTACAAGTGTTCTTCGTTCACGACATAAGATTTGAAATGCATTCACTTAAGTCTCGACTTCTGGACTGAACAGACATGCGCAAGCGGTCAGTTTGATACAAAACTCAAGACATAAGGCCTTTGAAGATGGACAGTGAGATCTGTCCGAAACGTCTGGAATTAAAAAGGCCTACGTTACGCGGGTAAAGCGAGAAAATTATTATACATATCTATATATATATATTATCTGTTAAGATGGCACAATTTACAAAAACATTATTTTGCAAAAAAAACAAGTTATTACAAAAGTAGAATCAAATGTTAGAAAGGCCGGGGAAAATTAGCAAGTTTAAGGAAGGGATGGAGAAGAAGTTCTGGTCTGGAAAAAGATATGAAAAGAAGGAGAAAGAGTAGGAAATTGGGAGTCAGTGTTTCCAGTGAATCCATTAGGCAAAGCGATGGGTTGAGAGTCAAACTGGAGAGGTTAAAAGGTCCACCTCAACTGGCCCGCCACGCGGTTGGAGAGACTCTGCCGTCAAGACCTGAACAAACGTTACCCCATGAATCCAGGTACCCCTGCTAAGTCACCAAACGTAGCGAACCACTTAGGGTGACCCAAAGGCAGAAGTGTTGCTAATGTATCCAATAAATGGTTTCTGGAGCGGCAGTACCCAAATTTTTATTTACATATCAAAGAATTTGTTTGTGTTTCTTCATGCTGTGATCAAGTTTGCGAGATGTCATCTATGGCCCGCCTATAGGTATAAATAACAAGAAACATACAGGTACTCAAACAACAACTAAAACTAAATATATACGTCTATTGAAGTAAAATATTCTTGAGAAGTGGGCAATGGCCCAAAAATTTCTTAATACTATTTATGGCACAAGTTCAGTCACATTCTTGAACTAATGAAACTAAATAATTAAAAAATGGTATTCTTTATGTTTATTATGTTTTTACTTTTTATTTACTACTTTTAAGAATTTTTACAAATACTTATCCAGGTTTTTATAAAAAACATTCTCCAAAGAGTAAATGAATAATAATAGTTCATACATATATTTGAAGTGACCGAAAAACTTCATCGCTCTTCAAAACGTCAATAATAGTGAAGGAAAAAACTAGCTTCTAAAGATTAGATTATATATAGGCTATCTAAATCTTTTAACTGTCTTTTCAAAGGAATGTTGAATAGAATGTCATGGAACCATATTATGGTAATGTGGAATGATATCACTAAACTATCATCTAAATTAATTTCGCATGAAAAACTTCTTAAACCTAAAAATTCCAAATATACAGGGTGTCAAGGGGTAAAGTGCAATAACTTCGGGAGGTGATTCTACATGATAATATAAGTAAAAAAGATAAATGACTCTTTTCGAAATTCCAGCATTAAGGGGTACTTTTTAGGTAAAGCTATTTTACGCTGTTACGATACGAGTGACTCACAACAATCCAACATTGCGGGCGGGCGCACACAAATTTATCGGTAAGTTTGTACCTTACACTAAGGATTTTTAACAGGTATGTCTTTTTGTATGGGAAAATAAGCTGGAATTTCGAAAAAAGACATTTATCTTTTTTATTTATATTATCATGTAGAATCACCTCCCGAAGTTACTGCACTTTACCCCCGCATATGTATAAGTACCGTTTATTGTACAAGCTCGATCTTGTAATTGAACTAAAGTAATAAGTACATTATTTTCCTGAAATTATTATTACCGAAACAAAGAAAATAAAAAAAACATCTTACGGTTAATGGTTTTCAAATATTTATTATACAGGGTGCCCGGGGGTAAAGTGCATTAACTTCGGGAGGTGAATCTACATACAGAATGGTAAGAGTAAAAAAGTTGAATAACTATTTTCGAAATTCGTTTTTCCTTAGAAGAATATTTATTTTTCCATACAAACATTTCACCTTATTTTTAAAAAATTCATGTAGAATCACCTCCTGGAGTTCGAGCACTTTACCCCCGGACACCTTGTATAAGAATGAATATTTCATTGTTCCCATCGCAATGAAACTTTGTGGATTTGGTGTGCGCATGCCCACAATGGTCCTATATTATAATAGTGAGCTCTAGTGTTATGAAATTTGTATGAAAAATTTGCAAAAGGTGGCGCACCATTGTTTTTGAAAAATGAGTGTATATCATTGAAGAAGAAGACAACAATAATAATCTAAATTAAAATATTAAAATGAACAAGATACAGAAAAATAGAACTCTCGTCTCACCGGGCGTGCGCTCTGCCAATTCAGCCATTGCCACATATTTATTATAAAACCGCCGTAATTCTCAAATTCATATTTTAAATTTCAGAATTAACAATATTATCTTCGACTAATGTTTTTTCTCCATGTTATCGGCAGCTACCCTTTTCATTGAGAGTTTTTCTTATAAAAAATTGAATATTTCATATATTAGTGAGGAGGGAAGGACGAATAGGGCGGGGAATCCGGGAGAGGATGAGGGGAAGAAAGGAGGGGGGAAGGCGGGGAAGGTAGAAGAGGTACGCAGGAGGGGGGAGGCGGGAAAGGTGGAATGGGAACCCGGGAAGGGAAGAGGGTGCGGGAGGGGAAGGGAAGGCGGAAGTGAACGAATGGGAAAAGAACATGCAGGGAGAAACAATTTTTTTATTTAAGTGGCATTTATCATTCCGGGAACTTGCTAGTTATAAATAAATATTAAGTAACATGTACACATTGTTGAATGTTATCGAAAAATAAATATATTATCTTTGATTATTCGTTTAAAAATAAATTTAACAACAATACAATTATAACTTTTTTTTTAATTACTTGAAATAAAAAACTTTCCTGTAATTTAAAAAAAAAAGTAAAACATCATAAAGTTCAATGTTTTGAAAACCATTTTAAGGTACCGAAGGAAATGGTGTTTTCATGGAAAGATCCATTAGCGTCACATATCACCAAAACAATATACATACAGGGTGGCGCAAAAGTCAGCACCCTATTGAAAGATGCCACATTTTTTGCAAATGGCGGCAAATGTCAGCTTTGCTTCGACATTTGTGAAATAACAGATACAAAATTCGCGTCAACAAGACATGAATCTCTATAATCCTATAGTCGCCTAACTTCTCGTTTTCTGGCCGGCGTGATATATTTTTGTAATGTTTCTTGAAGTCACGAGTCTATTTGAACAAGCCTCAAGATTTTGAAGCCCTCAAAGAGAATATCTGTCAAGAAAACGAGAACCCATTGACAAAAGTTCTGGAAAAAGTAATCGAAAATGCCATAAATCGGACCCTTATGTTCATCAATTCTGGCGGCGGCTACTTGGCTGATATCATTTTCTTAACTTAATTGATCAAAAAATTAAGACATCAAATAAACACAATCTGAAAGGATAACCAACATTTTTTATTCTTGAAAAAAATTACAGCCAAAGAACATCGGGTGACAACTTTAGCGCCAACCTGTACTTGAAATGAAGGCAATTTTTTAACATAAATAAAAGGTTTTTAATTTCTAATGTACTAATTCCTGCAGGCCCTCAGTTTCTATCCGGGCTGTGGTCGATGGCTCTCAGACGGGAGCAAATGGGACTCTTGCGCGGTGTTCACAAAAAAAATTTACATACTACTCAAGAGTTAAGGCTCCACATCTGGCTTTACCTGGCTCTACATGGCGCGTGCTCTACAGTCACAGAAATTAAATCCCACTTAATCACATCAACTGCCTTAAAATAACACATTTATCATCCTAATTAACTTTTCCCTTTCCTTCATGTATAATTGAGAATGTCTTAAGTAGATTATCCCAAAATTTGTTTCGGAATTCTTCATATGGGACTGTGAACCCAAATCGTTATGTGAGTCAAAAAAAATATTTCTGCGCTTATGTAGATCAATCAAAACCCCCGTCGAGAGTCCGAGGTCTAATTTCAGGAAAGTTCTAAGTTCATAAAATTTAATATATATGTTGTACCGCTTACTCTAATATTATTAGATGTCCAGCTTGGCCTCGTGTAGCCTCCCGGTACAGTTGCAAACATTTTGGAACTTTAATACTCAGCCGCTGGTCAATGGGTCTTAAAAAGAAAACTCCCAAATTAAAATATGCTGAAGTTTTCAAAATTATCCAGATGCCTTTTAATTATCTTTTTTTTTTAAATTCCAAAATCCTAAATTATTTTTTGTAAATATTTAAAAAAATTATTTAATTCGTTTTAACCTACCTAAAACTTCTACATTATTTGAACTGGAGTCTTCTTTTTGATATTTTGTGGGAAGGACTTCTCCAACTTTATATTTTTTTGCGTCAATTCCTAGAGATTAATTAATTGCAGTTTTATATTATTCGTTTGAGTGTTTTGGTTATATAATTCGGAGAGAAAATTTATGTTAACAATTCTAATTAGGTAGTCTTCAGTACAATTTCCCGACTAAACTTTCAAAGATGAACAACCTTTTTTAATATCGTTACAAAAATATTCTCGTTGATAAGTAATTCGAATTTATTAAATATGAGTAAAACTTCTATCTACATCTCGTCGTATTTTAAAACATTATTTGATTATGTGGGACTCACTGGGTACCTTATAGTACCCTTGAAGTGGTTTCTATTTTATCGTTTAATAAAAATCAATAAAAAATAAATAATACATATTAATAAAATAAAATAATAACAAGATGAAATAAAATAAAATACAAAAAGGCGGCAATGAAAAAATATTGTGAGCTACAGTTGTATACTCGTATAATGAAGTGTGTATTACACTATATGTGTTTTGTTATTTTAAGTTAAAAAAAATTGTATTTTGAATATATTTAGTATCTACTTGATTTTGGTATTATAGGAACGTGAATTAGGTTCTTGATTTATGGTTTATGGAAGCAAGTAACTTCACGTATCTTTGAATATTTTAATGTAGCTGCCTACATATCTTGTTATTAGGCAGGTATATTGATATATTTTATAGATTTTATAAATGTAATTTAAATGATCTAATATTACATGTATCTATTCTAAGGTTTCCTTAAAACTATAACTGTATTTACAAATATTTCCTTATGTATCATATTAAGAATGTTTAATTGGTAGAACCTACAGACAAGCTGCCATATGACAGCTTTGTGGGACTACCCTAAATTTGTACAAATGTTTTAACTATTAAAAAATACTACTCTTTTTTTTTATATTAGTTCCACACAGAAGACCCTGAGGAAAAAAAATCCCTCAAAGCCTATGTCATCTTTGGAGATGTGCCATTTAGGCCTACGTCATTTAAAAAAGGAAGTTTTAGGAAGGAAAAAGGTATGATGGGTCGATGGGTGTGTGGGAATCTGAGGATCAATGTGTCCATTTATGATGGACGAATGAATTCATCTCTTCTACTGCGGTACAAGATGATAGATCAAGAGAGTCCTGTTGGAGGTAAAATAGGCTACCTAAACCAGTCTCTTCCTATCTGGCCCGCCACGCAATAGATAGACCCGGACAAACCTCGTCACATGAACCCGGGCACCTCTGCTAGGTCACCAAACGTAGCAAACCACTTGAGATGGCATACGGCAGGGATGTCGGTTATCCAATAAATGGCTCTCGGGGTGGCGGAACCAATATCCGGGTCCCAAATTGTATCTAGATCGTATTTCCCTAAACAGACTGCACACGTAATTAGGAGTGTTGTATTTTGTTATTCGGTCGTATATCATCACTGCGTACTTCTTCGGGGGTTCCACATTATTGTAAGTAACTCATTTTGTTTGCGGATTTCCACTCAAGACGTCTTCAGATATAAGTTTGCCCACTTTTGTTATACCTACCTACGGCTGTAGGTATATCCTATGGCAGGGGTGTTGGTTACCCGATAAATAATTCCCGGAGCAGCGTTTCCCTTACTCGCCTCCCAAATTTATCGTTTTTGTGACGGATTTAAAAAAATATTTATATGTGTAACCACTTAACTTTCAACCTCCCCGCTTCCCCCTTCCCCTCTCCCGCTCACTACTTTCTCATGACCCCCCCCACCCCCTCCCGCATTCACCTACTCCGCCTTTTCTCTCCATCGTCCCCCCTCCTGCGAAGACCCCCTCCTTAATTTCCCATCCGACCCTCCCGCATACCCCTCCCCCTAGCATTTTTTCCCTGCCACTTAACTCCATAAAACACACCCATTTTTCTAACAACTCGCGTGACCTATTAAATTTTTTAATGGAAATTTCATAATTCCAGAGCTGACCAGTATATATATAAAAATATTCACGGGCATGTTCACATCTATTCAAAAAAAAATAATAGCAAATTCGGATGAAATCTTAATCGAAATCGTATGAATAGTAATGGAAATAATGTCATATTGCCAAAGTTTCATCGCAATCGGATGAATGGTATGGCCGCGCATAACATACCAACATACCAACATACCAACACACAAACAAACAAACAAACATAATTTTTTATGTATTTGATATGTAATTCATGTTTTTATTATTTTCGCTTGACCTTTATTTTTATTTGCTTTGGTTCCAGCATTATAATTCTTTGATCTTTAGAAACTGCCAACATTTTCTCGAATGGCGCAATGGGTGTATTATAAAGCCGTTGCCATGCATGCCACTTCTTTCCGAGATAAAAGCATGGCAAATTAGATAGGTATTGCGTTTGCTTATACTGTGTGTACACCGGAGCGGATTATAAATATAAGCATTTATAAGATTTCGCTCGATAGAATCGGAACATTCTCTCATAGGCAGACATCGGCTAGGTCAAAGCTACTTCGTAACAAACTCGTTGTCACCCTTTCAACGGCAGCACGTTATCCGCTATCCGCATTGCAAGCAGGCAATTCAGTTCGTCAAATACTGCCTACTTAATCAAAATAAATTAAAATTTGTAGTTTAAGTACGAGTATTTTTTTTTTTTGTGAACTTCCGCTAGACTAAACTAACTAATTATATTGTGAATTGTGTTTTTGTGTAAAAAAATTGAGTGTGTTTTTTTTTGTTTATTTTACAAACTTTGCGTAGAAATTAACTAAAACTCAAGATGGTGGATCACGAAATAAATGTCATCAAATACGTTGTTGTAAGTACCTACTTTCTTTTATTTTTTTTAGAAAATTTGCTTTTATAAAACATATATTTTTAATTAGGTCCCACTACATTGGTTTTTGGCAAGTATAAATGAGTTAATGAAAGGGATTCCCTTCTCTTCCGTTAATTCAATGAATCCTTAAAATTAGGACAATTTTGATGTATACTATTTAAAAAAATTAGGATACTAACCATCAAACTTTGAATGTTTAAATTTATAATTGTTTACTAAGTTAGTACTTACAATTTCTTGGTTAGATCATGAGTAAAAGTTATTATTGTAAGTTAAAAGATATGGTATTATTATTAGTTTTAAAATATTAAATTTTGTGAGTCAATTTCACAAAGATTTTTGTCTTAGTTTATAATATTATAGAAGTGTTTTTGTGATAAAATAATTAAATACAATAATAATGCATACGTAGGTACTAACGTACACTTACAAATGCGAATTGTGTACATTATAATGTATAATAAAAGCATGCTTCAATAATAATACAATGTATTATCTAATAATATAATGTTTTATCTAATAAGATTAAAGTTATTACTTATAAATGTCACGTTTTGTTACAATATCGAGATAATAATTTATTCATTTATCACTTATTACTCTTTTATATGCCCTTAGTTTTACATTCAAGTGTAAATAATAATAAACAATGGTTTTATGTGGCTTAAAATTAAAAATATTAATATCTAATTTAAATGATGCCACAAAGTGAATTTGCAAAGATTAAATAAATTAATATATAAGTCTAAAACTTTCAGATATAATATTTTGACGTAATTTTTTAAACATATAAATTTATCATACTAAAAATATCGATAATATTTGTAAATTCGTTTGTTAAACTATGTAGGCGAGGAATTGACGAGTTTTTTTTACATATTTTGTTTGTGAACAGCGTCAATGGAAAAGGTCTTTATGCCTAATGTGTCGGGTAGGTTCTTAAAACAATAATAATAATAAAAATAAAAATATTACCATGTTATTTCGGCTACTGGCATTATACCTAGCTCTCTCATTAAAAATTTAGGCGTATTAGATTTGTCAAAGAATTTGTATATAAAAATGCAAAAATCAGTCATTTTAAATACATGTAGGATTACGAAAGATTTTTTAATTATTTATATTGAGGGATCTGTAGGATTTATCCGTCAAATTAGGAATTCCACCGAGCCGAACCCTCTGATATGAAAATATCTGGAGTCGTTGAATTATATTCCCATTTAATAGTTTGATAAATTAACATGTTGTTCTTGTATTGTTTTGTATTAATTATAATTATATAATACACTTGCATAGCGTGAAAATATACACTTTTCCATATAAATATATCATTAATATGGAAAAGTGTATGAAACCCGGACCTGAAAATCTGGTGCGAAAATAATATTAAATAATTTGTAGGAGCCTTTTTTGTGAGAAATCACCTCAAGGGCGCTGTAAAATATATTTATTATGAATTCTTAGGCTCTATCTAAGTTTATGATTTACAAATAGATACAGAAGCATATATTAAATAGACATAAAAATCATGTTTCTTCTTTTTAAAGTTATGTTATTCTTAATTAACAGTTTATTGATTTTTTTTTGACAATAGATCGTGATATAAAATGGATTGGATCAGATAGTACACAGAGAAAAATGTTATTCTAAATTATCATTTTATTCGTAAAACGGTTAAATATGGGACTGAAGTTCTTACGAACAAATTAACAGGGTTTCAATGTTTATTGGCGGGAAAATGTAAAAGAACCTTCCCTCTTCGTGGGGATGTACCGCCGTGACTTAGGTAGTTGTATTTTGTGTTAGTAAGTACACCGTGTTTTTTTTTTTATTTTTTATTACGAAGCAGAACTTGTTTATAATAAACTGTTTTTATAGATTGGATAATAATATAATTGAATATATAAAGAAAAAAAAAAATAAAAAGTACACCGTGTTTTTCGTAAATCGACTGCAGATTGCAACTATCGGAGGATTAACTGTTATGGAATCACAATCTTCTGTTATCCTGATTTTTGAAATGGCCTGACAAAATATGTTTTGTCAGGCCATTTAAAAAAAAAACAAAATGGCGTCAGCAACTTCTTCTACCACTCACATCTCGTCTTATGTATTCTCCTTTATACTCCGATGTTTTTTTTAGTTTATTAAAATTCTAAATCCAGTTCAGTTCTTCTGGTTGGCACTTAATAATACGCATCGATACGCGGAGCCTCCTCTGCAAAAAACACTTATAAATAAAGGACATTCCTTTGCTATGCCTAGGACTAAGAGTCATGCCAGAAATCATTGTCTTCTTCCATAACTATGTAATACGATATTATTTAATTATGTGGGCTGAAGAATGTCTGCGTTAATTAAAAAAAAATAACTCGTGGCGCGAACAACTAGTGTCACGAGCAGCCATTTCTAAATGTAGGGAGAACATAGACACCCAAAGCATTCTTATATACCCCAAGAACTGAAATAAACCGTTAGAAGTGTATTGTAGGCGTGACTAGAAGTAAGCACAGTTTTATCTTACTATGGGTGGAATAAGTCAAAAATGTTCAAATATCTAAATGATGACATTCATCAAATATGATTTAAGATTTTCACGGCCAAAAGTATTTTTGTTGTTTATTTTTGGGATATTATGCCGTGTTACGCTAACTCCTTCTTTAGCCGACGTTTCGGACAACATTACATCCATCATCGGGGCAGATGTGTACAACACAGCCCTGATGATGGACACTGTAATGTTGTCCGAAACGTCGGCTAAAGAAGGAGTTAGCGTAACACGGCATAATATCCCAAAAATAAACAACAAAAAGATGACATTCATTTTTATTTTATGACCGAATCGGATAGGGGCTCATAAGTCCAGTAGGTAGAGCTGCGCCCCGGCAAGGCGAAGATTCTGTATTCGAGTCCCAAATCCCGGAGACCGTATTTTTTTCTGATTTTTCTTATTCTTCTTTTCTCATTAATTAAAATGATTGAAATTCACTGGCCTGGGAGTATATTTGCCACGTTAGGTGAATTAGCAGAGTTGCCCGGATTTACGGGGTGAGGTTTTTCTAGGTCTTGGCGGCGGATGGTTTTGCCCAACTACTGATAAGCTGGTTGAGGGATTCTTTTTGACTTCTCCATCCACACTCTCTCGACCCATCGCCTTGCACCACGGAAGGGATGGATTCATAAGTTCTTGACACATTGACTCCTATACAGACTCCTACACATCCCCATACCTTTATCCTTCCCAGATATTCCTCTCCTTCATTTAAGTGTAAAGACCATCCACACACTATGCAAAAAGATGACAGAGACCCTGAGGAATTTACGTTACCAGTGATTTTAGTACCATTTTCACAAAAAAACATCAAAGGTGGGTCATTTTTACAATTTTTTGTGTGAGCATTGTAAATTTTAATATTTACAAATTTTAATATTTATTCTTAGTAATATAATCTGAAGGCGTATTTCATTACCTTTCAAAAACAGTTTTTAGTATTCAGCTACGTTTAGAAATATTTCGTTTATTGAGCTTTAATCGCAAAGAGGAATAACAGAAAAAAAATATCAATCTGACAGGTTCATTAACACCAGAAACCTACACAAAGGCGATAGACCTGAGTGGTTAAATACATTTAAAAAATATGTTAAATATTCTGAAAGATCTATACAGTATTAAAGTTTTTTTTTTATTTAAATGTTATTTAAAATATTATTTTAAAATAAAATAAAATCATAATTATTGATTTCTTCAATCATTGCAAAATTACTTTGTGGCATCATTTTAATTAAATGAAACAAATTACTTTGTGTAAACCACTAATCACATCTTATAATATCTACATGTTTCATGGTTATAATTATAGGTTTACAAAACAGGAGGAATTTTTGGTAAAATAAAAATCCTTCTTTTCGCTCTCCGTCTCTGTTTTGCTCCGTGATCGATAGGTATACCTAGTTGAAAGGTCTTACGTAAATAATATTTGTTGGCGACATCAGTAGACATAGTTCTAGTCAATTTTAGTTCAGTGTTTCCATGTATATTGTTCACATATCGTACACGTGTAGGTATGTATAGGTAATACATAGATCTGTCTTGTACAGAAATACTCGGCAGCCGCGGCGCGGTGTGTCAGCAATGTCACCGCGAGCTTTCATGGCCGACAGACGCACGCGGCTTCTGCTTTGGGCGGGAAACGGAATCGATAAGAGGAAGCCAAAAGTCAAGAATGTGTACATCCTTAGTGTGCCTTATATCGCCACGAATATAGGTAATGTGCATAAAAATCGCTTGGCAAACGGAGTCCAGAAGCTATCGATTTCATGCCCAAAAGGGGTTTTGATTTATTTTGTGAATAATTTTATAAAAAAAGTTTTATCATGGGAAATGTCACTGATAATTTTAGCCATAATATACTATTTTTATGCTTAGTTGTTTCTTATATGCGTTCATGCACGTTATATACGTATATGCGCCGATGGAGGAGCCTGCAAGCAGACTGAAGATTCAGATAACTTTTTTACGGGAATCAACTGTTCGACCCTTTGGAATGACAAGGTGGTTCTGTCTGTTCTGTAGCGGTACCGTCATGTGATAATTATCTTTAAAGTAGCTTACAATAGATTTCATTATTGTACGACGTTAACTGAGATACCAATTGCTTATAAACACTCGTTTTAAATTATTTGATTTCCGTTGATCAAATCAAAGGGCGCTAGGGTTCAACCTAGCTAGGTCCTTAGGAGTGGGGGTTGATTCTAAGGGGGGGGGTTAAAAGACATCTGGCATCTGTACACACTGCGTTAACATTATAATATTACATACTTACAATGTCTTCGTTCATCGTCGTACCTATCTTAGATGCTCGGAAATGTGATGTAAAATGAGTTACGCCTTTCTTCCATGGAGCTACGTTCAAGCGACGCGATCGCCGCTCGTCTCTGTTTTCCATACTATAATTAGTGTTTGAAAACGCCGCTAGGCGCTACACTAGCAAAATAGTATGACAGGTAGCAGTAGCCTCGCTTGTGAGTAGCTACGTGGAATAACGGCGTTAGTTGTAGGATATTTGTTTAAAGAGGAACAACAATAAAAAATATGATTTCTAAAGTTCCCTACAGATCTAATGTTCAATCAGTTTTTCAACAGTACGACGCATATATCATTATCATCAATTACTATATTATATGTAAATTTCATTATCATACATTCATTGCTGCATTAACTGTAAACCTCATTATCATAATTATTATATTATCAGTAAACGTACTTCATTACCTTAAATTATATAATCTGCATACTTCACCCGCCATAACACAGGGACATCCCTAGCATGGCGGGCAAAATAACACAATATCTACACTATGTATAAAATTCTTTTAATAAATAAATAAATATTATTATAAACCAGGATTCTTAGAAATACTTTTAGAAAGCGATTATTACTAAAACTTGATATAATATAAAATTAAACACAACATAAAATAAAGCAAAAAATTCTACGTGGTTGAATAACGTGGAGATAATCTATTTTGTGCAATTTTACATATGACCTCAAAACGTTTAGTTTGAGTTTGAGATTATTTGTTCATCGTTAAATTAATTGAAGACATCTTCAAAAACGATGTTATTTTGGTAAGTATCAATACCTCGTGTTTTAAAGGAAAGTGTATAGGTACAAGAGTATCGAAAACGTCAGAATACTGAGGAAAGAAAACCAAATGTGAAAATTAAGAATTAGAGACAGGGATTAGAAATACTGACACTTTCCATAATCTGAAACACGAACCGATACTAAAACAAACATAATTAAAATAAAATAATGGAGAAAGTAAAAAAAAAACCGCCTAATTATTAATAATTCTAATAATTGGGTAAAACAAAGAATGTTAAATGAAGATCAGACAATAAAAACGTGAAACTTATTCTATTCAATATCACATTCCCAGCGTGAGAGTTTCCCACAATCAGAAAACTAATAAATACGAGTTGTTAATTATTTGGAAATTTTCAGAAAAAGTTGTTTACTCTGAGGAGATTCCGCTTTCCAATGACTATTTTAGGTTCAGTGCTTCAGTGAAACGAGACGTGAACTTGAATAAGTAACTTATTATTAGGAAACACGTGGGATATGCGAGAAACGTGTGGGCTACCAGCACCAGCTACCATTGATGATGGGTGACGTTCGATCCGTCTTCTGCTTTCCGCGGCTTCTCACAACTCTATTTCCAACGGAAAATGATTAAGCAGTCAATTCTAACAATAAATTAAACATAATTTCTGTTGTTAGTTCATGTGTAAGTAAGTGAGTAGGTAACGTGAAATATTTAAATTTAAATAATAATACGAGTATATACAGTGAGTTAATTTCTACCGTTTCTTACATGTTTTCCTTAAACGTTTGAAGTTTTTAAGTTCTTAAGAAAATATATGTTATTCTTTAAGATAGTATCATACATTCCCCACGCCGAAACGGTAATTATTTGAAATTACCTCGTTAGAAATAAATCGCAAAGAATGCTCCGAAAATTATTATTTACACGTTTGTTTCTGTTATTTTACAAGTAATACGTATGAAAAATTCCCAATGTTTCTTTAAATGCTACTTGACACAGCCCCCAAGAGATTTTTGCTCTTTTTTAAACGAGTCGTCTTTTATTAAACATTTTCACAATTTTCGCATGAATTTTATGGGTTTTAATGTTAGCGCGCTCGATCTCACGTTCGTATTGTCGTATCTCTCCATCTTCTTCTTTTTGAGCGGCGTAGCGCGGCATTAAGGAACGTATTTTACTTACTTTATCCTAGTGATTCCTGATATTATTTGGAGTTAAAAAAATGATAAGGAAATTTTGGTCTCCGGTGACTTTTTAGACGCCTTTTTTTAATTTCATTTTTCTTCATAATCAAACAAATAAAAATTTCTTCCACATATTGTCACTGGTCATTCCATTGCCGAGTAACCAACGTCCCCTCACCCGTTACACAGATTTTTATCAATTTTTTTTTCAAAATCAGACATAGATAATGACGTTCTTCTTGTTTTGAAGGTCAAGTGTGCTAAATTTCATCAATCTCTGAATAGAACTGTAGATTTGTATTAAAATCAACACAGTCCACCGACCTTCACAGACAATCTTCTATATGTAAATAGCTGCAGTGAACCCGGCGTTTCTCGGGGTTATGAATGGTTTGGAGTAAAGTTTTGCGGTTGCGAATTATATTAAACTGGGTGTAGTTTTAAGTTGGTAATAATCATAATAATATGTCGAAATTGTTTTTTTTTTTAGTTATTTGATTCACGTCATCGTGCCAACTCACACTCCTTTCTTCGTTAATTTACATCTAAACAGTTTAACCACTGGAGCGACAGAGCGATTAAAATATTTTTTCTCGGATTGCTAAAGGAAATTTTTCCGCCCACATTCAAAAAATCATACCTCCAAATTTGAATATGGAGACATACAAACTGATTATAGTTCTATGTAGCCAATGAATTCCCCTATCTTTTTCTTTTATCACATATTTGTAGGATTTATAAAAAAAATATAATTAAATCTTTAACCTTAAAACATTTTAAAGAATCTAGAGAATTTTGAATGTACAATATATTATATAGTAGTTTTAATAAAAAAAATTATTTGAAAATTTGCGACATTTTGGCAACAAAACAAACCGAGGTATTGGAAATAGTGCCATAATGTGTCAAAAAGCGCTCGAGTGGTTAGGCATACCTTTCTTAAGCCAGGGACAAACACAGCATTAAAAGCGCCGGCGTTATTTGGCTTGACCTATTTCATCACATCGCTCGCCATACATTTACAATGGTAATCTATGGCGAGGGATATGCTGAAATAGGCCAAGCCAAATAACGCTAGCGCTTTTAACGCTGTGTGTGTCACTGGCTTTAATCTTAATTATATCGCTTACATCAGCATGATATATACGCCTCACCTTACCACAGAGAAGCACCTATTTGTTTCATGTCTTCCTCGGGCAACCTCGACTTATTCTACCACATAAATTCTGATTACACCCCTTTCTTAGTCCATCACACATATGCCTCATTTTACAGTACATAATTATTTGGTTCACTTGATCGTACCACGCCTTCCTCGGGTGTTCCCAACTTAAAATTTTTTTTTAATTATGCATTATTAATGAAAATAATTCAAATTAACGGTCGTCTCTCAGGGTGATCGCCGTATCATCCTGCATCCAACGTTCATTGAGTGGAGTGCTGAACGACGACAATTACTTTAAATGAAATTTTGTTTTGAGACTTAAGCTTTGAGCTTTGAGTTTAGAGAATTTAGTTTTGGGCTTTGAGACTTTAACATTGAGCTTAAATATTATAACCGCGAGATTGAAACTGAGAGCTTTGAACTGAGAGCTTTGAGCTTTAAACTTTGAATTTTGAGTTTGAGTTTTAAGCTTTGGGTCTCTAAGTTTGTCAAGAAAGTTGAAGAAAGTTTTATTTCCTCGGCGTTGCCCGGGCTTAAAGAAGGGTTATTCGAATTCAGACGGAGACAATAAAGCCAGGGACAAACACGGCGTTATAAGCGCTAGCGTTATTTGGCTTGGCCTATTTCAGCATATTCCTCGCCATGCATTTTAATCGCAAATGTATGGCGAGCGATATGGTGAAGTAGGCCAAGCCAAATAACGCCGGCGCTTTTAACGCTGTGTTTGTCCCTGGCTTAATGATCCTCCTACACTTGTTTTATAGTGTGTAAAATTGTAAAATTTCAAAACTATGTATCAATTCTGCTTTAAGTTGTGGGAAAAGGGGATGGGATGTTTTTTGAAACCTTATTCAGATAGTGACCTTTTTCTTGGTTTGAAGGTCAAGTATTCATTATGACAAAGATCAATTTTTAACTTTCTTTTCACCTCTCTTCTTTACATATTATATAGATAGATACATAGCTGAAGTCAATTATGAGACAGAGAAAGAGGTTTTAACGAAGCTATCAAAGGTAAGCCACGAAAATAACATTGGCAGTGTTAATAATATGTCCATTTTGGTAACCGACGAGTTCATCGAAAATCAATTCATTGAAAGCAAATTTATCGACAACGAGAGGTTAGGTTAGGTTAGGTTGAACTCGTTTTCGATTAACTCGTTTTCGATGAACTCGTTTTCGATGAACTCGTTTTTGATGAACTCGTTTTCGATGAACTCGCCGTGAACCGTCCATTTTCCACATTTCCGGGTACATTTCTAGTAACATTTTATAAATTTCTGATGTTTTTTTGCGACAATGCACGTCTTTTGAACAGGTATGAGTGGTTAAGTGGAAAGATACATTAGTCAGGCAAATTTCTGCAACGCCTTGCAATGCTTGATGCAACCACCACCCCCTGGACTCCTCCAGCACATCGCTCAACTATAACATCAGCGTCATCACCCACTTTGGAAAACACCGATCTAGCAACAGCCGCGCAAGCTTCTACGCCTCGTCGTAAACATCTTGAAGTGTTCCCTATAAACATTGCCAGTATAAACATCATTCATGTAAAATAGACGGGCGGAATGCGTATCCGTCACGCGCGCCCCTAACTCCGAGAGCAGTCCGTGTAATGCGGTCTCTAGATATTTATTCCGATTTTTGGCGTGTTTACTCAATGGACAAAATTAATGAGTTGCACCCGCTCCAGATCGGCGTATGCTCAAGTGCGTCATCAGCAGACGGTCGTGAGCAGAGAAACTTTCTGGTATTTAATTATGTATAGATATTAGGTGTTTCTTTTGGATGCGATCCATTAGTGTTTTTTTCTGTGCCGGCTTCCTGTTTTTGTTGGTGTATTTTAAACCGAACCACCAAAAAAACACAATATTTTTCTCAGAATCCAAATGCTGTTATCAACCTAAATATATGGGTTAAACAATGAAATCTAGGTAAATTTATTGGCTTTAAACCGCAGTAAACAATTGTATGTTTGCATACTAATATTTTAAGAAATTATATCAATTAAATCTAATGGCCAAATCGAAAACCGAAGACCCATCGCTCGAGTGGCAAAATCAAAAATCTACCAAATACACTAGTGTATTTAGTTGAATTGCTCAACTTCTACCAACAGAGATAAAGATGGGCTTATTCTTTAGCTTAATCCAGTCCAGTGCAGAAAATATTTCAAAGTTTTCTTCTCATTGATATCTAACTGATAGTTGAGATTTTTCGGGATTTTCCACACAGTGATAGTTAAGTGTGTTGCCAGTAAAATCCATTTTTTTGTGTCTAAAATTGTAACTAAAATTTACGAACCTTGCACGCAGCAAAGAAACAATGAGAGATAGGATATTATAGAATAATCTCTTTTGGTGTCACCCAACATCAATATTTGCGGCCCCTTGCGACTGCGTCAACAGTTGGGTGTTGCTGATGGAAAATTATTAGTGGAATTTTTCGCAACCCGCCTGTCAGCAAGATCTCGCTAATTATAATAAAACGCCATAAAGTGAGTGCTGCAGAGTGCCAAAATAATCAATGATGTATTTCCGTCGAGTTGATATATGGCAATGTGGAGGAGACGCAGTTCCCCAGTGATACAGTAGATCATATTGCTAGAATAACAGGATAAATATTATCAAGGCTTCGCAGTAAGCGTTCAAAAAGAAGAAAATATGGTTTGAAAGGGAAATATGTAAATATGAATGTTGGAGGGAGCGCGTTAATGTTTTTTTATTTATTTTTTTTTTTTTTTTTGCATGGTTATAATAAATAAATCAACAAGCAAGTCCCGCTAAGCCAATTGAATTGGCTTGTCAGCAGGTGCTTATAATTTAGTAATATATATACATAATTTACATCTTATATCTACAGATAACATTTTTTCATACTTTTTCATACACAATAAAAAAAAAATTTTCCGATAGCCAATTTTTCAGCATATATTTAACCTTATTCATAGAATTACATTCTTTTATAGTGTCAGGTAATAAATTAAATATCTTCGGTATGTTGTATTCAAACGTTTTCTGTCCGTACTTATTATTAAATTTCGAAACTATTAACCCGTCGTTGCGCGTGAATCTAGTGCCGTATTTATGTTCTAATTTTTCTTTATGCTGCGGGATAAATATATGTTGAATTATTATTTTGTGCCATAATATAGCCTTAACAGGTA
The DNA here is from genome assembly GCA_951813805.1 of Limnephilus auricula. Taxonomy (NCBI): domain Eukaryota; kingdom Metazoa; phylum Arthropoda; class Insecta; order Trichoptera; family Limnephilidae; genus Limnephilus; species Limnephilus auricula. Next base: position 38,451,067 of record OX638391.1, read on the forward strand.
AAATTTGCACTCTGAAACAACAACGGTGTATTATGTCTCTGCTTGAAAACATTAGGAACAACTAATAATTTTACAATTGCATTTTGTACCACTGGGACTTGTTTCAGATTGGTTATAGTAGTATTTCCCCATATTGTTAATCCATATCTTATAATAGATTCTGTACATGTGACATTTAAACTATTTGAAGTGTTTCAATTTATCAAACGTTTATAAGCCAAAATTGTAAAAATATTTAATAAAACACGGCTCTGTGAATTTTTTTGTACCCATAACATGTTATTGTTAGGTAACAGAAAAAATGGGTTTTTAATCATTTTCAATGCATGCTTTGCGATTTTTTTCTATCGAAAGAATTTTATATGATATTTTTTTCGGCTCGGTTAATGTATGCATTTTTATCTTTAAAAATAACAAAAATATTTTTTAAAGAACTTAAAAACCTAAAGTGTTCAAGGAAATTAAGTTATAAATCGGAAGAATTTCGGATAGTCGGATGTTTTCACTTTACTGATTTTTTTCACCTTCTTAGAGCCCAAGGCCCTTAAAGGTCATTGTCAAAGACATTGTACTAGGCTTCCTACTCCTATTTATGCACCAAAATTTAATGAATGCTCTTTTCTGGCTTTTTAAAATGTCAACTATTTTTACAACCTGTTAAAAAAATTCAGCAAATTAAAATGATTTTCTCTTAAAAATATTACATAATTAGCGTAGACCCATAAAAATTGATAAATTCTCGTCAACGACAAACTTGTTATTAATTTTTATTGCTTTTTCTTGCTAGGGCAATTGGTTACATAACTCATTTCATAAGTTTGAGTTAGTAGGTACAATTTTACGTAGGTATTTTGATATCAACAATATAAGTTTCAGATACAGGACAAAAATAAAAATAAAAGTCAGATTAAATAGAACCAACACCAAGAGAAAAAAATAAAGAAACAAACAAGGATATATATAAAAATTGGTGAATTTCCTTAATTTCCAAATGACGGAAAAAAGAAGAGATAAAAGAAACAAGACAGAATAAAACATGAAATAAAATAACATATTTTCATTTTTAAATTTACTTAAGAAATATACTTTTAAAGCATTTGGAAATTGAATGTTTTGTACATATATCTGGAAGCGAATTATATAGTGTGTAGGCAAATAATTTTATGTTCTCATATATTTTATTACAGGTCATAGGTAGGTTATTTATCGCTTGTCTGAATTCACCGCATAACCGGCTCCAATTTCGAAAAAAAAAACAAAAAAAATAAAAATCAATTTAAGCTCACTGAACCAGGACACACCGACAACAGAATAGACGTATTTTGATTTTTAAAAATTATTTTACACCTCTCAAGAGCTCCCCTGTCTTTAGACAAGGGACCACTATTTTACGCGATAATTTTGTGAGGCAGGGAAAGTTAGGGGTTGTTGGAATGTACCTGTTTGGAGCTTTGAAGAGATTATATTCATGGTGAAAGAGAAACCAGTGATAGGGTTTTCCGCCCGTGTCCATAGATTTTCATATACGTGCACCGATGCATATGGGATCATTTTTAGTAGCACCACCTTATTAGAATTAGATTATTATTGTTATCTTCTTCTTCAATGATATATTACATTGATGGGAATAACCTTCAAAAGTAAAAAAGAGACTTTTACTTATAAATAAAATAATATAGATAAGTAGTATTTTCCTTGAAGCATTTTAATAAAAATATAATATATAATATTTACTTTTGTTATTCGGCGGTATAACCTTTCCGGGAACACTTAGTTTTATTTTGAGTAAGAAGGTACACCGTATTTCCCTAAACCGATTGCATATTGTCGGGGGATCAACTCACATGTGACTGTTAATTCAGAACAACATCACGATGGTTTTAGACCACCAGCTCTGTTGTGATCGAGATGGCTAAGTCGCTCAGCCAAAACATTCTACTGCCCAGTGCAATGAGGTACCCATCACTCAATGTCAAGAGGAAATGTTTTCAGTGGAGCATAGTTGCATTGTTTTTTTCTTTAATTTTCACCAAAAACGCCTTTATTCTATAGTTAATTTAATTGAGCCTGCTGGATGCACGGAGAAAAATGTTATTCGAGAAAACGATCATTTTAATAGTAAAAACGGGACTGAAGTTCTTACGAACAAATTAACAGTGTTTCAATGTTTATTGGCGGGAAAATGTAAGAATAAACATTGAAACCCTGTTAATTTGTTCGTAAGAACTTCAGTCCCGTTTTTTACCCGTTTTAACGAATAAAATGATCGTATTTTAGAATAACATTTTTCTCCGCATAGGTAACAAATACTTGTTTCCGAAGAAAAAGATAGCTACCAATAATTTGGAAAAAAACATTAGTTGAAGATAATATTGTTAATTCGGAAATTTGAAATATGAAGTTGACAAATACGACAGTCTCATAATAGGGTGCAATGGCAAAATTGGTTAATGTGTATGTCCCGGTTAGACGTAAGGTTCCGGGTTCGAGTCCCAGTTGCAACCATTATCTTTTATTATTTTTCTGTCTCTTGTTCATTTTCATATTTAAAAAATTAGAATTAGAATGTTCTTCTTGTTAAATGATACTTATATGTACACTGTACACACCATTGAATGAGTACAAAAATTGATACAGTAAAAAAATTGTTTGATATCCATACTAACTTATTATTTATTATTAAATGGTTTTTGGTTGGTTTTAGACTTGACATTGGTAAATATGCAAAAAAAAAAAATTTGTGATAATTATAATATTGGTGTGACAATTGTAGGGAATCAAGTATAATAATCTTATATCCTGGGTGTCATGTACATAATCAGTAATCTGGAGGAATGACAGTTGAGATGGTATGGGCACATAAGACGGAGACCACCAGACCACACAGTGAAGCAGGCAATGCCTGTGGAGCTTCATCGACAGTCATCCAGAGGAAGACCAAAGAACTCCTGGGTGACTCAATGCTCCGAAATTCTACATAGAAACGGCCTGGATGATACCTGAGGGATACCCAGAACCGAAGAAGCTACAACCTGAGAACGAGAAGAGCCGACCCCAGTAGCCTACCTAGGCAATGAGTTGGGACAGTGCAAGGAAGAAGAATTGTAGGGAATCAGCTGTCAGATCACTGAATTAATTACAGGTTCATCGATATTTTCTTGCATTTGACACACAATCACCAGGAATTCATTGTTATAAGACCGGAGTAGTCAAACCCTTCATCGTTGAGTTCACCCACTGTAAGATCTCTGAATGTCTACAAACTGCAATACATTATTCTATTGCGTCTCTTGATGTGAGTTGGTCAAGCATCGTTTGCTGTTCATTTATCCGTGGGAAATGTTTATCGTTCGTATTTAATATTACGATTTACGTCGTCCCCTACCTTCGCAGGTGAGTGAGATGAGCCTGGGTTACTCACTCATCTCATAATAGCCGACAGGCGGAGGTGCAGAGACAGGTGAGTCATGGCTCATGTTGGCAGCGGGCCGATTGTGACGGTTCAACGCTTGTGTTCTTCGCCCCGCCTATGGCGCGTGACACTTCAGGGCCCACGGTGTCACACGGAGAACTAGTGGAGCCGTGAACACTAAACAATTATGTCATTAGTGACTTACAGCTTTTTTGAGAATAGACGATAACACTGATATCAGAAAGCTTTTTGTTTATAGTAAAAAAATTTTGGGAGAACGCAGAACTCAACAATGTCAACTCAACATTGTCACACATTCACTCATTTGAAAAGTCATTAAGAGTGAAGAATAAAAAATAAAAAAATATAAAAAACTTTTTAAAAATAGGTTATGAAGCCATTAAAAAAATAAAAAAAGGGGTGCTGAAATACCACTTTGTTGAGTTGTCACGGAACCATGTTTTAGGTTCCTATCAAGCTATCGAGCAAGTATTTGTCTATTTGGGGAAAACTTTATTGGAACCATTTATTGGATAACCAACACCTATGCCATAGGTCACCCAAAGTGGTTACGTTTGAGTCTTAACAGGAGTGCCCGGGTTCATGAGGTGAGGTTTGTCTGGTTTATCGGTTCTTAGCGGCACTGGTTGAGGCAAACCTTTTGACCTCTCCAGCAGGACTGCCTCGGAACATCGCCTTGCACCACTGTGGGAGGGATGGATTCATACCTCCGTCACTCCTGGATTCCCCTCGTAATTTTTTCCTCCCCAGACCTACCTCTCCCAAAAACACCCTCCTCACAACATTCCCTTAGATGACATAGGCAATGAGGGGAATTATTTTCCTCAGAGCTTCCTTTGTGAAGCTAATGAAAAAAATCTGAAAAGGGATGTTTGAAAGAAGCACACCGTTCAGATTTGATCACACAACAAAGATGTGTCGACGATTCAAGTAGGTAACTTTTTAGGTTAGGTTAGGCTAGAAGAGGTTATGTTAGGTTAGATTTGACCTTTCATCTAATGTAGGTATTTTAGACCGATTATCTTCAAAATCATTTGACATTTTTGTATATTTAAAAAAAAATTTATCGCCTTTTTGCAGTGTTCACCTGACTCATTCGTGTTGTCCGTTCTAAAGTGGACAATCAATAATTTCATCTGCTCCAACATACCTTCCGCGGTTGGTATAAATTCGGCCTTCGTTGTTTATAGTTTTTCTTCTTTCCTTTATGCTATTCCGGTCAAACGCACGATTATAATAATAAGAATATAATTTTATGGAAGTATAAATGTTAGTCGTGACTCACCGTCGTACCTCCCGACCATGACTTGAAGTGTCTGACAGATTCAGTACGACCAGCGCCGACAATACCGTATAAGGACCAAATAATTATTTTATCTCGTTTTAGGAATTTGTACGTGAATTGCATCCGGTGGCTATTTATAGCAGACGATTAAACAGACATAGGTCACTTGCGGTAATTTACCTATTTTTAAAATAATTGCGGTAATAATTGTTATAAGGTGATTGTACACATAGGACATCTTAATGAAATGTTAGCAATGTTTTTTGAATAAGTAATTATAATTTATGTTCCAATTTTTCCATATTTTAATTTTGTTAGATACCTCCGTTATGAGATCTCAAAAATAAAATTAATTATTACGATACGGGCCAATCAAAACCAAAGTCGCCACAATCGCGTCCAGCAGGCTCACAACAAATTTATCGGGAAGTTTGTACCTTACACCAAGGATTTTAAATAGGAGGTCTTCTTGTGTGGGAAAAAAAGTTAGAATTTCGAAAAAAGTTGTTAATCTTTTTTACTCCCACCATCGTGTAGTTAATGCACTTTACCCGCGGACACCCTGTATAATATGGCAGACTGGGATTGCACCATCTCCCCAGTCCTGCTGGAATAAACCTTTACTAAAATTAATAAAAAATCAAATAAAAAAGGTATCATAGATTTAAAACAGTTAATTGTCTATAATTATGATTATACTCGCAGCATGCCACAATGCCGTTCTTAAAGGTTGTTTTTTTTTTTTTTATAAATCGCCATATTGACATTTGATTAATGTTCGCAGTCAGTTCAGCATTTAAAAAAAAAGTTTTATATAAAAAAAGGATATTTGCAGTCAAATAACAAAACCTCATTTTTTTACTTAGATATAAGGGTAAAATCGAACACAAATTTATCAAATACAGTTTACTTTCGCACGCCGGATTTGAACCCCGGATCGCTAGTCGAAAGCCATGCCCCTCGCCCACGGAGGCCGTACACGGTAAAGCGACCCTGAATGAGTGCAAACTGCGAAGAAACAGCTGGGAATATGAAACACTGCCCTACTGCCGCGATGTCTCTTCATTTGGCTTCATTGAGGGGCATTGCAATTTAATATTGAAGAAGTTGGGAATAAAAGGTAACACATCCACTTATCCACAAAATGTAATATGATTGACTGAGCATTGCGATTGTTAGTCCTGTTTTAAAGCGGATTACTCGAGGTTAACTTTTAGAGACAATACGGTATACTTAAAGCCGTTGTGTCCAACTTTTCGATTGATTGATCTTATATTGTATTGATCAAAAAACGCAATTCTAAAAAACCGACAAGAGCATAAATCAGAAGACAGATGTCAGCCTCTGTTGTCAGTTTTTGTAAGTAGGGATTCCTAATGCAGGCTTAATCTACCAGTTTAGCTTCCTTACGTTGAGTAGTGCATGGCGATTATTGTCCTTTGGGTTGAGCCGAGATTTCGGCTCAGCAGTTGATTATTAGGATTGGACACAACGGCCGTTACTCACACAAAATATAATTAAGTGTTCCCGAAGAGGTATGCAAAGAGGATGTACCGCCGAATAGCAAAAATATAAATCTCATTTTCATTCAAATGCATTAAGATGATAGACTTCGCTTTTCGGCCCATACAAAAAGGACGCCCGGGAAAAAACACTTTTCTACATCGAAAATTGCACAAAATGAATATATTTTTTTATACTGCCTTTTAGAGGGTGAAAACTATGTCGGTATTTTTTCAAATTTTTGATGCGTTTCGTATTAACGTAAACATTCACTGTCAAACATGTATGATTTATCAAAAAAAAATATTTAAGGAAAAAGTGCTGCTAACTCAACTCTCATAAAGAATTATAAAATTATAAAAAGCTACCGACGTAGCTTCTTCTTTCTAAAAATATATATTTTTTAAAATTTCAATTTCGTGAAAGTTTTGGTGTAGAAAAGTGTATTCTCCATAAACCCCTTTTCGAGCGATTTCTGTAGGTAAATTTGAGCGTTGTCTCATTCGCACATATCGCATTCGCATGTATTGTAAGTGTGCGTGAGCTTATTGTGAGCGGGACAGAATGACAGACGCGGGTGTTCCGCGTGTGGTTTAAAGTCTAGCCTCTTAAGGATAAAACTATTTCTTTACCATTGAAGGAGATTTTCAAATATTGTCAGGTTATTCGTAACCCGGGAAAAGTTTGTTTTTCCTTAAAAAAAGTATTATAATAATTAAAGAAAAGTGAACATTCCGGCTTTCGTGTCTCGCCCTTCAATGAATATTTGCACTATAACAAGTTCATTGGAGGTAATGTATTTATTTTATCGATTTTTCTCTATGCGTTAGTGTAGGTAGGTACCTACCCAGGTTTTCGCAGCGGGTCTTCCACCGCGACCGGTTAGACTGAAATAATGCAACAAGTACAACTCCTGTTTATCGAGTTAGAACTTAGTGATATTTACAGTCTATTAACTATTGACTATTTTTTTTCGCTATCCATTTTTTTTAAATTTGTCGTTATTAATTTCTGCAAATATTTCTGCAGAATAATATGAACGCCGAAACAGATATTACAAAAAAAAAACATTAAGTTACGTACATTTTATCGAAAATACACATTTATGCGCCCTTGAGGTGATTTTCTCACAAAAACGGCGCTATATAAATTATCCGAACATTATTATTAATGCCTACAAAAATATCCTGCTCTCTAAAAAACAACAGTATTATCTTAACTAAAAGAAGATATGTGTTATCGGCTTCACCAAAAGCTCACGAAGAGTGAAATCGGTCGTTTGTGTCCCGACCAGGTGAGATCAATTCTTCGGCTGGCTTAGCCCAAATTTTTCCGTTTACTATGATGGTAGTAGGAGATTTTCAAATATTGTCAGGTTACTCGTATCCCGTGAATGTTTGTATTTCTTTAATTTATTTTTTAACTATCAAAATATTAGACAAAACAAATTGGTACGTGCTTGTTGGCTCCATTTTTGATATCGAGAAAGATTAATACTTGTTTTGAAAATCGGAAAAGCTGAGTTGTAAATGCTATACGTACTAGTCGTTGTTATTGATTTCACGGCTTTGTCGAAAATTACGTTTTGTTAACATTTTACATTTTTTGTTAACTTTTTCGGTTACTCACCTACATCTTTAAAGCCAGGTCTCCTGCGACAGTTTCCACAAACAATATCTGAAAAATATTTTTTGGAGATACTACACATATTACACGGGAGAAAGAGTAAATTATTCGTGGGGTTAGGTTTGTCTAGGTTTTGGCAGCGGATGACCTGGATCCCAGATTCCTTCCCACCCCTCATACCCTTTTTCTTCCAAGAACTTCCACTCTTTCCTTTCCTCAAAAATACCATCCACACACTATCCTCAAAGATGATATAAACCTTGAGGGAAATTATTTTCTTTAGGGCCTCCTGTGTGGAGCTAATGTAAAAGAAAAAACGAATGTGCGACCACACGACTGAAGTAAATACTTCTTTAGCTACATCTGTATGTATGTATGTTTATATGTATAAAATAAATATACATATATTCATTTTCTACAAATATTTATTTAAATTTATTATCATTCGCCTCGCCCGATCAAGCCGTGCACAATTGACGTCCGCTCCCCCCCGCGTAGTGCGCGTCACTGGTATTTCAAAATATAAAAAAATATTTCATGCACTGGCTATGAGAGGAAGAGAGAAAAAAATGTGCGCACGCACTGCTCTCTCTTGCTTTTACAGTGATCCCGTTCGCCTCGCAACGCATTTCAATTTTCGTTACACATTCGCCAGTTTACCCCTCAAGTCAATATTAATATTTCTCGACTGTTTTGGTTATTAAGATGTTTCTATTGTTTGATTTTCTTCCAACGTCACTGTTTTGAGATCTCTATGTAGGTTATCAACCATCGTGGCAAAGATATTTATTTGACTTATAGTCCAAAAGTTGAGGCACAAATAAGAATAATACATTTCAAGGTTCTGGAAAACTGTATTTTTTTACAATACACGCAGGAGGCCCAGATGAAAATATTTTCCATCAGGGCCTATGTCATCTTTGAGGATGCTGTGTGGAGAGTTTTTGGCAATAAAGTAACGATAGGAAGTTCTGGGAAGGAAAATGGTATGAGGGGTAGGTAGGAATCTGGGGTCAGTTGATCCAAGAAGACGGAGGAATGAATCCACCCCTCCCGAAGAGAGGCCGTACGGCCTCCATCAATCTGCTTCTCTCGATCCGGCTCGCCACGCAATAAGTGGGCAGACGCGTGAATGAAAGATCTACGTAAACCTCACACCCCCTTGCGGGGCCGCCAGCCCGCCCGCTATTCGTTCGTTTCTTTCGTCAGTCGATTCTGAGTCGAGTTATCGAGTAGTTTTACATTCTTATTTAGCGTTATTTTAAACGTTAACAACCGAGCTACATATATGAAGGAAGCAGAGTCGCTACCGGGCAGACAGTTTTTTTTTGCGCCCCCCCTTGAGTTTTTTCTGTATCCGCCACTGACCAGGGCACCCTTGCTAAGTCATCAAACGCAGCAAACCAATTTATGGTAGAGGTTTTGGTTATCCAATAAATGGTTCAGTCTTTCATTTCGTATTCACTTTACGTCTACCTCTACAGTAGAAAAAGTATATTACTTATTGTGTAGTTGTAGGTTAAGGTATATATGCGTATGACCGTACAAGGCATCGCACGTGTGTGTTCTGTCCTTGGCTCTCTATGGGCATAGATTACCGACGAGTTTATCAGTTATCGTGTGATTTACTCTAGTGTTGCATAATACCAGCTGTTCAGCGCTCGTCATTTGTAATCTCATTTGAAGTGTGTTTTCATCCGTATTAGTTAACTTATAAATAATTCTTAGTTTTGCTTAGTTTTACAATATCACTAGTCGCTGCTTTTACCAAAGGCTTGCAGACGATTATAAACAAAAACAAAACATAAAACTACGTTCATAACAATATACCTTCGTTTTTTTCATATAAAAGCATTAATTGTTCGTCAATCTTGTTAAAATCAATTTATTCTTATAAATAAATTAATAAATTATAATATTTTAACATATTTGTGCTTTCATTATTAGGCATGGTTTTGGGGCAGACCAGACAACTCAACAATGTACAACTTCATCACTGCCAATAAAAAAGTGTTAAAACTTAGTTACGTTAGGTTGGGTTGCGGGTTAATTTTTTTTCGTCGCTTTTAATGACTTTTAAAGGGGTGTTGAAATGCCATTTTGTTGAGTTGTCATGGAAGCGGTTTTGGATAGATACCTACATACGGTAAAAAGTTGGTGACTTAGCCATAAGTTTATTTTTGAGACCATTCCATTATAAATCACACTCAAGTTCCTATATCCAAAGCCTGCCAAAAATAACAGTTAACATTTGTTTATTTTATCCAAATTACGATATTCAAAATCCGTTGGACGTCAGCACCGAGGAATGTTGACGACAGTTTGCGCTGCATGTCATCTTGTGATTCAAGCACTGAACAGACACCCTTATAAGGGTGGGATCTAAAACGGTCCTTTTTATCCTAAGTGGGACAGGCCAATTAAATTGATGATCTCATCAAGAAATTCGATATTTAAAAATTAATGTTCGATCAATACTGGGGAGACATCGCATCCACGTCATCGATGATTGTTCTAAAGCAGTTCATAAAAATCTTCCTTCTCACACGACAGAAGATAGTAGAATGGTGAATATCATATTCCTACAGACATTTCGCGAACGCATTTTTCTTTCGAATTGTAGAAGTATTATTATATTGGCTGTTATCAAAAATAAAATGAATGCGTTTTTTCGTAAACCGCACATTACGACAATAAAAAAATAAGAATGTGCTTTAGAACAGACGACTGATATAAGTACTTCTTTAGTAATCTAATCTAATTTTCTTTCTGGCATCGAATAAAACCATTCCAATCATCAGGGTGTAAGAATCTATATTGAAGATTCGTTTGTATTGTTACCAATCATCGTGACAAATCAGTGGTTTCAATGCACTGAGTTCGCACACTCTAAACGAAAATTTGATTTATTTTATTATGGCAATTACGCTTAGAATGGCACTGTTAAAATAAAACTTTTTTGATGCGGATTCTAGTTAGAGAGCGACGTTTATTCACATTTGCGGCAGGAAATTAAAAAAAATCCCATCGTAAATGTGCTAGTTATTAGTTAGATTTTAACGTTTAGAATGTGAGAAACAACAACACAACTATTGTCAGCATAAATGCCAGCACCCATTTCAAACGTGATTACCATGGATTTGAGCACTGTTGTTACGATTAGATTGTGAGGAATGAAACTCAAAATTAATTTTAATTTATTATCGTTCGCCTCCGTAACGTTCGTAACGCCCGATATTATCAATTTATTTCCATGCATACCTACAGACTGCCTCGGAACAGGAATACCTAGTATGGGGGACTGAGAACAAACTACTTCACTTAGTATTTTTACTTTACTTTATATTGTCGTTAAAAAATTGGCATTACAACGCATGCCGGGAATCACTAGTAAATAAATAAAAATATTCCTTTCCATTGTAAGAATATGTACTAAAACACAATTTGGCTGTCCTGAAACGGGAATCCTTCCCAGTTGGACAGACAAAGGATCATTTCGTATTGTATTGTTTGTAATATATAAATAAAAATATAAAATAAAATATATTTTTTTAATTATTTAAATAAATACAATATAGATTACACAAATTTATTATTGCGTGCGTTCAAACAAAATATTAGTACCGTCAATTCTAGACGAATGGCCAATGTCGTTATCAATATTATAAGAAGCAAGTTACCACGTATGTTCCATTCGGATGCTCCACTATGACGTGGATACGACCTCTGTCTGGTGTGACTTTGCTTCACTTCTGTCAGCTTTTCTCTTCATTGGACTCAAACATGTCACTCGGCGGTAATTGGCGCCAAGATGCGGGCTTTAATACCGCCGATGATTTATTTTGGCGGGAATTTAACGTAATAAATGGCTGATCTATCCCTGAAGCAGCGTGGCGGCCGGATGCGGATTAAATAAATTAAACGAATTTATCTGATATCTGGTGCCGAAAACTTGGCATGATCAAACTGTGCGTTTATTTTTCATGCGAACCTTGATCACGCCCATTGCCACTTAATTTAATTTACGAGGAATTTGCGTAACTCCTGGAAACCGTATCAGGCTTGAATCGGATCTTGTGGAATTCTGTTTATTGTTTGTCTGTTTACCGGTTTTTTCTACAGCGGAAGCGCGGTCAGACATCGCGAATTTTTCAGAAAGTGCTATTAATAATAAATAATTTTATTTACGAACGGTTTGAAATATTCTTTCCTTTTTTAAAATGGCCGTTTAATTTTCCAGTGTTGACTTCATTTATAATTTAAGATGTTGGCTTGGGAATCGTTTATTGGCCAACCAACACCTCTGCCGTAGATCAATGTACATTCACCCAAGTGGTTCGAAACGTTTTAGCAGGGGTGCCAGGGTTTATATCTGTCCGGGTCTTGGCGTTGGACGCAGGCAGGATTGAGAGAGACCGGTTGAGGGAGACCTATTGCACGGTAGTGGGAATGATGGATTCAGGGATGGATACAGTTTAATAACTTGTTACTCTCGTCCCATTCCTAAAAAAACCCTAAACACAAAGTTGATACGGGCCCTGAGAGGAAATATTTTGCTCAGGGCTTCTGTGTGGAGCTAATGTAAAAAAAATGGATTTGTGCAATATGGCACTAACCAACCTGCTGGGTGTACTTGCCCTAAAACCATCGTGTTATAGTTTAAAGTACCACTAACTTCATGTATTAAATAAAAATCATCAGGAAAAATATCAGTACTAAATTATTAATTTTGTGCTCGATTTTTTCGATTTCTTCGAGTTGACACATTGACTTCTGTCATAAATATGTTTTGCAAACTGAATAAATACAATTTGCTGATGCCTACCAAAAATTTTTCGTACAATTAGGAGGGGAATTGGAAGTATTTGCAGAACTTAATAATGATTAACACTAGGTACCTATTAAATATGTAGGTAATAAAGAAAATTGAAATAATTAAGTGGAGTTCTACGAAAACCCAACCAAACATACCAATTTCTGGAATGTTGAAAGGGAAAAGTCACTTTTTTTAACAATAGGTCCACACAGTAGGCCCTGAGGAAAATAATTTTCTCGGGGCCTTTATCATCTTTGAGGATGATGTGTGGAGGTCTTTTAAAGGAAAGGAAGGAGTAGGTGTCCTGGAAGGAAAAAACGTATGGCAGGTATAGGTATCAGTGGGTCCAGGAGTGGCGTATGAATCCATCCCTCCCACTGCAGTGCAAGGAGCAGTATCAGACGCATCCGCCACCCAGACCCAGGAAAAACTCTCCCCATGAACCCGGGCACCCCTCCTAAGTCATCAAACGTGGCGAACCACTTGGGGAGATCTATGGCAAAGGTGTCATAGAAGGTCGCGGGTTCTAAAATTAATTTGTGTTATTTTAGAAATAATTAATACATTACACATAATATACGAGGTTTTAAAAGTGGTGTTTGGTGACCAGAACTGAAACCTTCGTCTACTCCATTGCCTTCCCCTTGCCACTTCCTTCGGCCGTACAAAAAAAACAATTGGGGTTGCCATAGTCTCACTGACTCTAGACGGGACCAGCAGTTGGGACCCTTGTGCGGTATTCTAATAAAAAACAAACAATATAATTAATAAAAGCCGCCATGCAGTATGGCCTATCCAGAGAAAGTTGAAATATCAAATAAGTAATATTGGACATTTTAAACAATATTCTCTGATATAGAGTTTTCTTATTAATGGAAACGCTTCTCATTAAAAAACATTTATTTCGTAATTTTATCAAATGCACACCCGACAAAGTAGTTATCTTGCATGTAAGGGCGGACACGCGTAATGTTGCCAAATTCTTACACGATACCGACTGGTCCAACTTCTCTCATGGTATTTATGTAAATAATTCAAAATCAGGAGAGATAACAAGTTTACCGTGTGACTCATCCATACAAGATGCATGTTAGGACTGAACGAGGATAAATGCTCGAATAATTACTATCACATTCCTCGGTCCAGCCAGCGGCCGAGCCTCGGTGGAGCGATATTTCATGTAGCGTAGGGTGGTGTATTTTAAAATTAACCCGTTTAATCGCAGGAGACCATATTTGTCCCAGCTCACATAGGTCTCACAGTAATCATTGTTTCTCCCTTACTATCATAGTCAGAAGTATGATCTAAACGACGATCTATGACGACCGTCCGTGGTTGAGTGGTAACAACACTTGACTCCCAATCGGAAGGTTGCGGGTTCGAACCCGGCGTGCGCAAATAAATTTTATTTGATTAATTTGTGTTATTTAACAATTAATTAATGAAAATAATATATACTATATTTGCGGCACGTTCCAGAGTGGAAGGTACTCTCAGTTTCGCCCTGGTGTAAGACCACCATTCAGAATTGAAATGTTGCTTAATGATGGCTTTAGCCGTGTTTAATGACTAGATCTGAAGAGCCAGATACTTCCCCACCTTCCTCTCTCCCGTATCCTTCCCTTCCCCACTTACCTTCAGCCTCACAACATACCCCAATTGGGGATGCCATAGTCTCACTGGCTCCAGACGGGAGCAGTTGGGACTCTTGTGAGGTATTCTCTATAAAAAAAAAAAAAAAAAAAAAAAAAAAAAAAAAAAAAAAAAAAAAAAAAAAAAAAAAAAAAAAAAAAAAAAAAAAAAAAAAAAAAAAAAAAAAAAAAAAAAAAAAAAAACGGTATTGGAAAGAGAATACAACAAACTATATATTCAAATCAAAAAGTAAACCACAAACAAATTAAAATTTACCCCTTTCTGAAACCAAAGAGTCCGATCGCAATTTGAAAATAATTATGGAACTTTGTGAATTTTTTAAGATTTTTTTTTTACATGAAACGAAAAAAAGTGAGGAGACAGTAAGGTTTATAATTCATTTATATAATGAAATAGGTATGTGTTTTATTTTTATTCGTTATCAGTAATTTTAGTTAGAAAAAGTATAAAGTGAGCCATTTTAAAACTTTTTTAAGTTTTCGCCAAAAAAATTTATATTTAAAAAAATACATAGAAATTTTTAATAAAGAAATTTGAAAGCCTATTTAATCACCTTTTGATAACAGTTTTTAGTTTTCGAATACGTTAAGAAATGTTCCATTTATTTGGATTTTATTGCAAAGCGGGAATATTTTTAGCCTCTGAAAAAATACGCAAAATTTTTGAAGACTAATTTTAAAAATACATGGCTTATGATATTATGAATGACGATTCAAGTAAAAATAGTTTCATTGATCTAGAAATACCAGAGAGCACAATATGTGCAAAACAATACACAGAAGCATATTTTCTGATTATCAAAGACTTTTTTTGGACATTTCTTAAATGGACACCTCCCGCTTTTCAAGAACATAAAAATCGGACACTTTTTGAAGTGACTTCGTCTCGCCCCTACAAGCAGAAGACGGTCCGCTCACTGCACTTCCCCAGCGCGTGCTGTGCGGGGGAAAACAACGCCGATGAGCAACCGACTGAAGAGGTTACATAGTACATGGGACGGGACGTCCATTCAGTAAAAAACATCGTTCGCGTCATAAGTGTTGGCTCTTGTCGATGCCAAGGCGGACACATTCCTGCGATTCCGATGGCGACGGCCGTGAGCGCTTGCCAAAACATTTTACTTCGCTGTTTTGTATTTTTAAATATAGTTTTTAAACGGTACATCAATGTCGCGCCCCGTCCTTTTGGCTCTGCGGGGAAATTAAATACGCTTCAAAGTAAAAGTTTTTATTGTTATGCAAGTGAGCCAAATGGGACGACCCGAGTCGCGAATATTGACGATGTTTATGGAGCACGAGTGCGAATAGTCGACGAGTCTGTTTATTGGAGAGTCACCTATCCATAATATAATTTGGGAGAGAACCAACACCACTGCCGTAGGTTATCCCAAGTAGTTAATTCGCTACGTTTGGTGACTTAACAGGGTGCCCGGGATCATGGGATGAGGATTTTCTAGGTCTTGCCGGTGAATGCGTTTGCTCACGTGCAGCGTGGCTGGTCGGATCGGGAGAGATTGGTTGAGGGAGACCGTTCCAGCCAAACTCTAAAGTTTTTGTTTTGTTTTTGTTATGTTTATTTAGATGTATGCACATGTTTTTCATACATCTAGTAAGAAAATATGATAATACAATTTAATAAATACAGTATAAGAAATACAAATTAAAAAATACAATTTAAGAGATTAATTTAAGAAATACAGTTGACTACAATTTAAGAAATACAGTATAATATTTGTAATCAAATCAAAGATTCTTTTTATATATTATATAGATTCTTCTTATTATAACTTATATAGCACATGTCCTACGAAAAGTGCTAAGGTTTGAGGCTTCCTTGACGGCATTCGGTAGGCTATTATATAGTTTTTGTCCTTTATAAATATGAGGGATGAATTCACCCACCCGTCGTACACTTTTACTTCCCAGAACTTCCTATCTTTCTTTTACCTAAAAAGACTCTCCACACAAAGATAACATAGGCCCTGAGGGATATTTTTTCCTTAATGCCTCCTGTGAAGAGCTAATGAAAATAATAAATAATACAGATTCTATGGCATGGTGACAAACATCCACACCATCCAAGCAAGCTTATTAACCGATCCCTTAAAAATTGACGCAAACATTAAAAAAATAAATCCATTGGAACACCAGCAATTGAAAACGTCTGTGGGGTCCCAATAATAAAGTTTACTTTAAATGACGTTCTCTATCCACTGTAGTTACATCCAAGCAGGTGCCTGTTTAATGTATAAAAAATAAATACGAAAATTTATTTCATTTCTGTAGATTAGTGTACCTATCGGTAAAACAATGTCCTTTAATACATTGTACAGTATGTTTTCCTCTTTACATATTAACAGTTCTTTTTCTTTTTATCTTATTTATTTATTATTTGAAACATTTACAGAATATTAACAATGATTACATTTATGAAAATGCCATTAGAATATGCATATGCATCAACACTCCAATTTAAAATGTTCACAGCATGCGTAAATCAAGGCTTAGTTGTTACTAGGTGGAGAAATATCAGAATAAAACATAGTAAGTACAGAGAAAGAGAAAAAAAAAGAAATAAAAGACATAGTAATGAACTATAATAATTAAAGTAAAACTATAAAATAATGTCCTTTAAATTTAAATAAATAATGTCCTTTAATGGCCGAAAAACCCCAGCCCTTTTATATTTTCGACCAGATTTTTGAATATAAAAATCTTTTAATCGATTTTCTCGCAAACAACATTTTTGAAGTTCGTGAACATCATAACTCAAAATCTACTTGACCGATCCTTCAGAAATTTTGTACACTATTTCTACACATAAATCAACAGGTAGTCAGAGAAAGTTTTTTTTTTTACCACTTTTTTCCATTTTATATTAACAAATTCACCAAATTTTTTTAGTAAAAATCACGTTTTTCACTTACTAAATACTGCAAAAAAAATCCCTCTGACTACCTAGGAAAACATATCACCTTTTAAACGCAATTCGACATTTTTGTTTTAAATGCTCCGGTAACAAGTTAAACAACTTTTTTTCAAGGCGCCTCCAGAGATTCTCTCACTGACTTATTTATTGATGTTTTTAATTGAATTTTTTTTCAAAGATACCTCAGATAACCTACGTGTACATGAAATAAATAAAACATATTCAAATCCTCCAAAAAAAAATTATGAAAATATGCCTTTTACCTGTTACTACCTTAATACAAGTACCTACATAAATTACGGTATTCCAAATTTACATCGGGTTAATCTCAATTTAATAATATAAATGCTAATATGTCGAGTGACGTACTTACCCATATGTATTTTACGCATAGTTGTCAATCCTAAATTTCTATGCCTTTTATTTTCCGTGACGAATTAGTGATAACAAATATTGACTGTGAATAATTCTCAAAAAGTTATGATTGCACGGTGACTACGCACGGTTTTTGCGGTTAAATTTTTATAAATATATCAGCAGATAGTGAAACCTAAAACAAGAAAATTTCACAAAAAATTTTGTCAAGGTGATGACCTAAGTTTCATGAGATCTATTTTGAAAGGGTTACGATGATTTCTTCAATTTTTGTTATCATACAATTTTTAATAACCGTTTCATCCATGCAAAATCATATCCGTCTGCGGTTTTCTTTTACAATAGATCTACACAGGAGGCCCTGAGAAAAAATTCCCTCAGGACATGTGTCATCTTTCGGGATGCTGTGAAGGGTGTATTTTTTGGGAAAGGAAGGAGAGGTAGTTCTGGAAAGAAAAATGTATGAGTGAGTAGAAATCTGAGGGTTAATTTGCCCAGGAGTATCGGACGTATAGATCCACCCCTCCCACTGTGGGGTAAGGTGATTGCCCACCAAGACCAAGACAATTAATTGATTAAGCATTCACCAACAATACATAGAGGTGAAACCGGGTACCCTTGCTAAGTCACCAAACGTAGCGAGCAAGAAGTTAACAACAACTGTATTCTAGAAGTCTTCTTTTGGAGAGCGTAATAATAAACAAGGAAAAAATGTACCGTTCCTTTTTAACGTTAAAATTTATTTTATTCATCAAACTTTATGTTTTTATGCTCTGCATACTTTTTAGAGCACATCAAGATCTATCACTTGGCGCCACAACCCTTGGGCCACGTGTTATATTTAAACAATTACCACCAATAAAACCGTTTCATCGTTAACTCTAGCGGAACCTTAGTTAAAGTGGCCTTTTTAAACAGATTTTCCACGTTAAAAACTATACATGTACCCTCAGTAAATAGATATATATATATAGAAAGATAAGATAAATACAATCCATCTATTGTTTTACAACTAACGTATATTACACAGCAAAGTTTCCACTATCGTGTAATTATTGTTTTAGAATTATTGAGCGATAAAATCATTCAAGGTTCTGAAGCGCATTTACGACGGGACGACGCATGGTTGGATCAATCAATTCGGTCTGAATTCCCGGCTTTACGACTCTGGAAATCAAAAGATGGGTTTCCTAACCTTGCCACGACTCCGGAAACCAATAATTATGATGAGACGCCATCTGTTTTCAATGATATCTTCGCTAAATATAACGGGGCCGAGAATTCGGGCGCTACCATATATTATGTAGATATGTTAAAGTATATTGTGTACGTACGCACAAAATGGAAACAGGAAATATTCGTAAGTATCAACTGACCTACTGAAATAACAAATAATAACGATGATCTTTTCACTTCAATACGTCGATAAAATGTATAAATGACTTGCCTTTTGTGCCAAGAGGCAACATTCTGCAGAGCAGAAAATCTGATTAAAACCAGTAATTAAGCTCTGGCTTCATGAGAATTTTATAAAGTGAACTCTCTATGGTAGTGGTGTTGAGAGTTGTGGGGAGTAATAGCATTTTGCAAATGGTTCAGTTCAGTTTATCAATCTTTTGTAAAGTATTACGGAGAAAATAACAATTATACTAATATAATCAATTATACTAGTAATATATGCAGCGAGAGTTTTGGAAACAATAAAAAAGCTTAGAATTTAATGTATTTGTGCATCGGTATACGCTTACACCGACGAGGAACAGCTCTTTGTCTTGTGTACTTATTGTCACTAGCGGAAGTGGGACAACAAATTAGTGTATACGATGCTCGAAAAATAATAATGTTAAGAAGTTTACATCGTGTCCTTTTCATATCGGTTCCAGTTCGATCTCACTTTTCATTATTTTAAGTTTGCATCATTGTTAATAAATTTTCTTGTATTGGTTCAGTTTTCCTGCTAAAATTTGTTTATTTTAATAATAATCTCATTTATTTATTGGGCTACTTATACTACTAATAACTATAGGATATAGACAATGGTTGATGCTGATAATACATTTACATATCTATCAATATATTTTACATAATTCAGATCTTAAGATTTAGAATAATTTTCAACAACGACAACAACAATAAAGTCTTATTTTTTAAACTTAGCACTTCTAGCTCAGTTAAAAATAACAAGCCGTCACTATGACAAATCCATTGCTATTATATAAGTTTAAGATATACTTGATGCCAGTTATTTCACCGAACTTGAAATAACTTTCACAGAACTTTTAAATTCGATATATTGTTAAACAATTGGTCGTAAGGGGGTCTGTTATTATTTTACCATGGACCGGTTGTTTTAATATGTATAGTAATAGAACGTGAATGTCAACTTTGAATATTAAATTTGATAATTTGTTCAAAATCTATGAAATAACCCATCCTTAGAGAACAGTCCAACAGGTTGACATTCATTACATTTTTAACAAGCGGAAATTGTTAAAAATGAAGTAGAATTGCGATTAAAAATAATGGAATTCCTCTTTTCCTGATGCGGTTTTAAATTCTCTATCCAAATGATTCCAAGAAAAAATCGCTAAAATGTTCCAAGAAATATAAAACTACATGAGCTCGCCAAGACATTCTTATTCTTCTCAGGAAAATGTTTTCCCAGTTTTGGTGCGATAATTTGAATGTGAATAGTCCATGGCAGTTGCACTCTATCTACTTTTAAAGTAATTCTGTATTGTCACTATTTTGATGTACTTTCAACAAATCTAAAAATACGATTCTGAGCATCCTATAATTAAACATAATAAAACTTTATTTTACCTGTATGACCGGACCAGTTACAATTAATTACGGCCATCTTGGAAGATGAATTAGTATTTTTCCAGTTTCTAGGTTAATTAGTTACCTAAAAAACAAGCTGCCTAGATAAAGCAATTTTTAAAATTTACCGATACTCCTGGAAATACATATAATCTTTGCATTTTTAATGTTTGCATTAAAAATGGTTAAAATTTGACTTTATGTTTTGGTAGTAATGATTTTATAATATTTTATAAGTAAGTAGGTGGTTCACGTACCTACAAAATTTCAAGTTGATTAAAAGTTGTCTGTATGGACCCACTAACAGGGTGTAAAAGCACATACCCATTGATCCCCTCGTCACCGGTGAATAGTCGGGAAAGACGCCAAACGCGCGCCCAAAATGTGTACACGTTTGACATTTGTCACATGAGAATTTTTTCTTGAGTTCAACAGCTCGGCAGTGGAACGATTTGCCGGCATCTCTGTTCCTCCCTCCTACAACATGGGTCTCTTCCTCTCCTCAAAAAGACCCTCCACACAGCATCTTCACAGTTGATATAGGCTTTTGTTCAGAGAGTCCTGGGCAGATTTGAAGTAAAAAAAGTTAATTTCATTTTGTTGTCAGATGAAATTTTTCTTTCTTTTACAAACAAAAAAAATATTTTTCAATCACACGTCGCCACTGATCACACTGATCGCGTGATTCTACCACTGTTTCCTGTGTTGCCGTGCTACTAGAATGAGACAACTTACTATAATTTTAAATTTTCATTGTCATAAGTTCCTTGTTATATTTTTTACCTGTAAACATCATTATCATCAATTACTATATTATATCTAAACCTCATTATCATTAATTATTATATTATCACCAAACGTACTTCATTACCTTAAATTATATAATCTGCATACTTCACCCGCCATAACACAGGGACATCCCTAGCATGGCGGGCGAAATAACACAATATCTACACTATACATAAAATTATTTTAATAAATAAATAAATAAATAATGTGATCCGCTAGGCTGTACATTACATAGTTCCGATGTGTGATGGAAAAACATTTTTTATCAGCAAAATGACATCTATATTTTTACTAAAAAAATGCTTAGGAATCATTGGTCAAAATCCTTCGGGTAAATGCTGTTACATCCTTTATATCACAAAAATTGTCCCAATTGAAAAACATTTAGATCTCCTGTAAGAGACCTAAAGTTTATAATTTTATTAAAAAAATGAATTTTTAAATTTTTTCTAGTAATTACAAAAAAAAAACGAATAATACAATTACAAACATTGGATCAATAACCGTATTGAAACTGAAATGTCCAATTATTAATATAACCCTGGAGACCGAATTAAAACGTAAGATTTGAAAACCACATGTTTTGCACTCAACACGCGATATTATGATAGAGCAAACGAAAGCTTCACCTTCAAAATTTCGTTTTCCATTAATTGCAGACTCTTGATTCAAGAATGTACAAATGTACACAATCACTCTCATTCGCGTGCCAGTGAGAGTTCTCTTTACCTCGGCAGTGTTGTTTATGCAATCACAAATCCGCTGAACACAAATCCTTGGACGATTTGTAATATTTGCAGACAAATTATAGCTTTGATTCGCGCCAGAAAATTGCGATCAAACAACGCTTTAAAGTCGCGATTAAATTTCAATCAACGAATTTCTCTCATTATTTAAAATATGTTGGACACAAACTTGGCGGAGACCCTAATTCTACAAAATGCCAATGACATAGAAGAAATTAGATGAGATCCTTCTGATTAGATAAGATTATTTAAATTGTTTTAGCAGCTGGGGAATCCGAAGAGGACATCTAGATTTTCTAGGTGATTCAGGCAGGATCACCTTAATTAAGAGGAATATAAACGCCAGAAATATTTGACTGATTATCTGCGCAAGGAAAGTATCACAAATGTTGTTTTAATTTTTTTATGAATAATTTCACAAGAACGAAAAAAAGTTTGTCAATCGATCGAATCAAAAATAATCTTAGTCATGAAGGGGTATTTTTAGAAAGTTGTTTCTTATATAACTTCATATTTGTCTTATGAAAAAACAAATTATTTAGTACTTTGCGATTATATTTTTTGTAACGTAATTAATAATTTTATTTTAATTCCATTAAATTGAAAAGGTAGGAAAAGCTTAAATGTGTCATATAATAATGTTCAATATTCATAATGTAAATCGATTCCCATCAGTAAAGATAAATCTAAATCTAAAGATAATCATGATCACTTTTCGAGATCGAGTTTTGGGGCCTTCTTGAGAGCTAAAAACATACAGGGCTCGTGCCCCTGTGCTCTTGTACAGACGGAACTGATTCTAGGGCCTCACGCGTCGTCCCGTGGGCCTCGTTAATCCTGTTAACCTGCCTCGTTAATCCTGTCGGGGTTATCCACATATTCTGCATGGCACTGCATTTCCACCGAGCCGATTCTCCGGTCACTGAATAGATAATACTCGTACTCACTAAATGCCTTTCATTTAGATTTGAATAGAAACCAATGTCTCCACGCCCCTCAATACAGCATCATCAAAGATGATTTGGGTCTACTATGTGGAGCATATTAAAAAATAAAATGAAATTGGGGAGTGGTGAGTGGTGAGGGCCTTCACTAGAGTATTCAAGTGATTTAAAATACAGCACACCCAAATGAAGTTCGCATGATTTGGTCGATGTACGAAATCCTTTAACAATGGGATATTGAATAAATCCATCATCTGTGATCACTGTGATCAGTTATAAATATTTTTTGAGAACGCGGTCAACAATAGATATAAGATATTCGGACCGACGATTGACAAATTTCATCGCGACCTCTTGAGTTTCAGATAAGCCGTCAGTATACAAAACATTTTAAATAATGTAGTTCGTTGTGCAAAATAACATGCTTATCAATTAATTGAGGTGAACTAACGAAGCTCTCAGAATTGCAAGAAATCGTATATGTACGGGAAATACCCTACTTAAATAATTCATCTAACACGCGATCAATCTATTCCGTTCAATCTTGGAGAAACAAATGTGGTTGAAATATGACTAAAAACTACCGTAATTAATTTACTCCCATTTAGGGTCAAAAAGTAAATGTGGACTTCCAAATGCATATTTAGGTTAGAATTTTAATTCAAAATTCCAATATATATATTTTTTTATTGTTTGGCGTTTGACGTTTCGCAGTGTCCTTTCATATAAAACACCTATGCTGTTGCCACCGCACATCGATTTCTCATTTATTCCCTGTCAATAACGGTTCGGCTGTATGCAGTAAAATCGTGTTCGCGATATCGATACAAAATTGTCGAAAGTTACGCCTATTGATCCGATATTGTAAAGTTTTCGATTTCTGAGTGCGAGATCCCCTGATCGCTTTTACCGGACTATTTTATCGACTTTTTACACCATCTAGCATAATCTATATCAATCTTTCCTTTGACACGTTGGGCATTATATACATGTACGAGTGGGACAGTAGTTACT
This sequence comes from Limnephilus auricula, assembly GCA_951813805.1. Classification (NCBI taxonomy): domain Eukaryota; kingdom Metazoa; phylum Arthropoda; class Insecta; order Trichoptera; family Limnephilidae; genus Limnephilus; species Limnephilus auricula. Next base: position 38,475,002 of record OX638391.1, read on the forward strand.
AGCTTATGATGTTTAAACATTAAATATCCATAAAGCACGGACCAGACGACATTTATTACGGCCTTGCGGACCACTCTCACCATTGATATCGGCTTACATTGACTTCCCTCTCAATTCATTGACTTTTTTAATGACTCCAAGAATAAAAGTAAAAATTTGCCCGCCAGTTTCTGGCACATCCCACCATTTGGTTCCGACTTCCGCAGTTCTTTCACACAAAAGCTTTAACGTGTTTCATCAATTTATGTGTAGTGTTTAGTGTAATGATCATCAACAATTCTAATTTTGGAGGCGGATGTCGGTACAGTTGCCCAAGAAAGATTTATTGGAAATCCAACACCTTTGCCATAGGTCACCCCATGGGTTCGCTACTTTTGGTGACTTGGTAGAAGTTCCCGGTTTATGAGGTGAGGTTAGACGCGTCTGCCCAACAACTGCGTGGCAGGCCGGATTGGGAAAGACTGCTTGAGGGAGACCTTTTGACCTTTTGACCAGCAGGACTTTCTCGGAACTTAGCCTTGCACCTCATTCATAATTCCGTGACTCCCGGACACACACATTATCAGATTCCTACCTTCTTACCTTTTTTCCTTCAAGGAACTTCCTTTTCCTCCTTCCTAAAAAGTTCCTTCTGATAGCATCCCCAAAGATGAACGGAATTAATCAGGGCCTCCTGTGTGGAGCCAATACGAACAATAATAAAATATAGTCCGTTCCATATCCATTCTTGTCCAATCCTCAGATATCCTGGTCCTGCTGCAAATTTCCTTAAAGCAGGCAGTCCTTATAATAATAATAATAATTGGATAATTTGTAGAGCGCCCTTTTTGTCAAAAATCACCTCAAAGGTGTTAAATCAGTCACTTATTTTAATAGATCAGTCACTAATCTTTATAGAGCAGTCACTAGGTCGGCCCAAGAGGGCATAATGGCACCTTTTTCATGTCTTTAGGATTACTGTAACCTGGAATTTTCTTCAAGCTCTCAGTTCTGTCATCTTCATGGTATATTTTTATAATGTAGGTAAGATCCAGTCTAAAGAGTATAGAGCGAACATTTTTTTCTGACGGGTGATTCTGTATGTTTTGTTTTATTTTTTGCGTTAAGTCAGCGTAAAGAAACAATTAAGACAAAAACGCAAAATCTGTCAGTTATCGGAAGGCGTCCGTCGTGCGTTATTGGCTGTCAAAATTCTGTGATGTTCTATGGCTTTCAATAGCTTGTTCATGCTTGTCTTAACGAGGATTACGTGGCAAGGATTCTCTGCCGTTAGGGTGACTACTTTTGTAGTTGGTGTCTTTACTCAAGCGAAGTATTTAGTTCGTTAGAGCGAAACAAAATACCGCATTTAAGAAAACTGTCATAATGTATCGTATTATTTACGCTGTTGCAAAATATACAAAATCACTTGTCCGGTTAAAGTTCGTGAATCATTTACAAATATTGAAGAGAATTAAAATTAATGATGCAAAAACTGGTGTTTAATTCTCTCTGCTACCATTGCACTGATATGGTCTGATTATATGGCAGCTGGTTGGGTTTGCTCTTCTGTTTCATTATCTCCAGTGACTATTATTATGTAAATATTAGTCATATTATTTTATCGCAATCAATATTATCCACACACGAATCGGAAGATAAAAATATAAATTGCTCAATTCACTTTGATCGTTATCGATTTCCGCCGCCACTCATTGATTTTTTTTTGGTCCCAGTAGGTAAGCTGCATTTTGAGTGATACAGTGAAGTGAAAAGGATCAGATAATTTCGAAGTTGTTGATGCATTTTCATTTTTTTTTTTCTCAATATATGTATATCTAGAAGTGTACGAACGATGTATACCAGGACAGAAAACTGTGCCGTTATATCAACTCTGCCACCCCTGCGGAAAAACAGAGTTATGGTAAGAAAGTTTTTTCATAAAAACCTTTTATTTCTTTATTTATTGTTTTCAAGTCTAATTTTTAGTTCATTTATAAATAAGTTCTGCTATGTAATTCTTATTAGAAATGATAGCTGCTTCGCCTTCTGAAGACTATTAAATTGTGCTTAAATACAACATATATAAGCTTATCATTTTTTTTTTTTACCAGTGTCCTTATTGATTTTTGAGTAAAATGTTGGAAATTATTAATGGTTATTTCCCTTAAAAGTTTGCCTAATTACTGCAATGTTGTCTAAAGATTGTTAAGTGAGTTATTTCCAAAGGAATTAGGTTTTTGTTATGGTTTCTAATAATTTAACTTGGCTTAAACATATTTGAGATAATTTTATTTCTATATGGTGCTTTGCAAGCTGGCAGTGGAAACCATGCATGCATGCATACAAAACACTAAAATGTTTATATTAAATATTTACTAGTAATTGTGTGCATTATTCGTAGAACTTCTTGTATTGTAATCAAATGCGATATTTATAATTCCGTTGGGTTTGGTTAACATGTAATTTTAAAAGTGGTGAAACCATGTATCGTAGTGTGGAAAATGAAGAGATTAGCAAACAATGCAACGCTGTTATAGGCGCAATGAGTAAGATTAAGAAAAGGACGCTTAGATGGTTTGGACTTGTAGAGCGAATGAACGTAAGTTTAAGGAGAATAATATAAAATAAAGCGAATGTGAATGATGGAAGAAGTCGGGGACACGAGAAGACATAGCACGATCAAGTATAATAGCAAGATCGCACAAAATACTTGAGTTGGGCTAATGTCGAGTGTCAGAATAACATAAACATGTGTAAGAGACGATGTATGAATGTGAATGAGGCAAGGAGTGTGTGGCAAGATCGAGTTGTTTAGCGACCTCTCTGCTCATCCATATGGGGAAACGATATGATGGTTAGTTAGTTAGATCTATTTGTATCGATGATTTTAATTAATTAATAATAATAATAAGTAGGTAGGTACTTATAAAAACCTTTATCTAAAACGATGATAGAAAAATAGAGTAGGATTTTTTAAAAGTAACTTGTAAATCTAAATCTGGTAAAACTACTGCAAGCAACATTATAATTCGGAATAGTCGTGTTTACACCACGGTGATGTTGAGTGTATCTTCCATTCTGTATTATTTTTATTTTTTATTTATGAATTGTGAAATAACGCTAATTAATCAAATAAAATTTATTTATGTAGACCGGGATTTAAACCCCCGACATCCAGATTGCTAGTCGAGAGCCACAACGGAGGCCCTGGTTGAGGGGTAAGGCGCTGTATAATTTTAGATTTTAGGTTTATTTTAAAAATTGTCATTAATCTCCTCAAAATTATCCCAAACCATCCAGAACTTCTTTTGAATCTTTACTTATTTTAATTTTATTTATTTGCATTGTAAAATATAAAAATAATAAATATATCTGTATAAAATCATATGACCATATCTTTGACCAATAAATTAACGACATTCAAATAATAGAAAAAGAAGAAAAAAAATCTCAATATCCCTAATATAAATAGTTCTAATAAATTGGACCTACTTGCTTAAATCTACAGAAAGTGTTTTTTATATAATACTAGCTGATACCCGGCATGCGTTGAATGCTAATTAAATAAATTAATTAATTGTCCCTTCGTGTCACTTCCCATTCATCCCCGTTCCCCTTCCGACCTTTCTTCCCCTCCATCGTCCCCTTCCCCTCCCGCATTCCTTTTTCCCCTTCCCGCGTTTGCGCTCTCCCCTTTCTCCCCTTCCCCCCCTCACGCATTCCGCTTTCACCTTCTTGGCCTTCCCCTCTTCCTCCTTTGCGGCAGCTGCCGCGAAGCCCCCTCTTTAATTGCCCAACCAACCCTCCCGCATACCCCTCCCCCAGCTTTTTTCCCCTGCCGCCTAACTAATAATAATAATAATTGGATAATTTGTAGAGCGCCGTTTTTGTGAGAAATCACCTCAAGGGCGCATCACTACATAAAATTCACCAATTTTTCCAACAATTTAGTGACCTACTTAATTTTTTTATGCAAATTTCATAATGCCAGACCTCATCAGTATAGATATAGAAGTATTCATGGGCATGTTCATAACAAACCAAAAAAATTTAATAGCAACCGGTTAAATTTGAATCAAATCGTATGAATCTGAATGAGTACAGGAAATAATTTCATAACGCCAGAGCTCCTAGCTATCATATAACCATCCCGGGTATGCGCACATCATATTCCCAAAGTTTCATCGCAATCGGATGAATGGTATGGCCGCGCACAAGGCACGAACAAACAAAAAAAAAACATTAATTTTTATATTCGAGATATACAATACATATGGAACTATATTTAGGAGGCTGCGGAATTCGGCTCATACTCAACATGATCATAGAATGAAAAGTTTGTTAAACTGGATAAGTTTTTTTCACTTGCTTAAAAAAATATTTATCGAAAAAGCTCTTAGATCTCTACACACCATACAAACAAAACTATACATACATTGCACATAACTTGGGTATATCTACTTGAGGGAATATTTATAACGTGGTTCGAGATTAGTAGATATCTATTTATAAGTTTTTAGATTTTTTGTATGCATTCCTTTCGCGGTTCCTGATTGCCGTTCCAATGAATCACAGCGGAATTTGTTCATTCAAAAAAGAAATAATAGTTTACTTTAGACATGTTCTAAATTGAAGTTTTCGGATTTCGTTGCAGGCCATCGCGCGCCGCGCCGGTTATTTTTAATCTCGATAAATATTTTCGTGAACGCGTCAAGGTTCGCGCCAGTAAAAATAGATAGGTGCCCAATTATTTTCATATGGATCGGAAATATTTATGGGATTGGCCTAGTCAGGGATGGAGCAAGAAAAACATTTTATTTATCACACATAAGCTTATCCCGCAGCCTATTTATATAGAAGCCATCACAGTTCGCCCGAAAATAAGGCTCTCAAGAAAAGCTGAAATTTGTGTATCTCTTGAAGCATTACTTAATAATCTATTTTCTTTCAAGAATTTCTAAGTTTAGATAACTGGTTTGAGCACGCTTTCCCATTTTTTATGTGAATACCGAAAGAGTCCCAAACGCTACCGTCTGGAGTCAGAGAGATTATGGCATCCCGACTTAGAGTATGTTATGGGCTGAAGGAAGAGGGGAGGCGAATGAACTGGGAAAGAGGAAGGTGAGGAGGTACCTGGCTATTTAGATCTGGACATCAAACATGGTTAACGGCATTTCAAGCAACGTTCCAATTCTGAATGGTGTTTATACTGAGAGTATCTTCTACTCTGGAACGTGCCGCAAATATAAAATATAAATAAAATATATTCGGATTGCTAGTCGAGTGTCTGGTACCACTACCGTGGAGGCCGTAAAAGAAGTTGTGTACTGTTGTTTGTTCGTTGGCGATCTGCAGTCATGCTCGGAAACCATGTCAAGTTACCGAAATTATCGATAAAACCTTTATCGATCGACCGAGCTAGATGCCCTGGTGTTTTGCATCTAAACAACATTATGCATGCATCAATTAATATACCAAACATTTTATCACAAATTAACATAAAATATCATCAAAAAAATCAACAAGGAGCATAAAATACATTTTCTATAAAGCCTACAAATTCTAAATATATCTCTTCTCCACCGCGAATACAAAGAAAGCTCACTGCACAAATAATGAAGTAGACATTTCTAATGACCCGATTGAAAATAATCGATCTTTCTCATTGGAACCACCCTGTACAGTTGCAAGCATTTTTAAACTTTTATTCTCAGTCGCTGGTCAATCGCTCACAAATACTCTTTTGTGACGTTTATTCAATCCAATAATGTACGTGTAAGCCTTTCTTGAAAGATTTGAGCGTGTGCGTGATGTACGGGCCAAACAATTAATAAATATAGACTTCGAATATGACAGCGTTCATATTATCAAGCGGCAGCCATTTTGTCTGCCATCTTTGGTGCCCGGCGCGTCATTGGCAATTATTTTGAAATTTTCAAGCCCAAGCGATTCTGACCTTGTGCTTCACACAATTTCTTTATACATAAGGGTCAAAATCGCTTCAAAAATCCGGACCCGCCGGGGGGACTGCGTCTTGCAAGAGGCATTGCGTGCAAAAATTGTTTTTCCTAAAATTATTAAACTTCCGCCGTCCACAAAAGAGCAGTCTATGATTTCCCTCGATGAAGTTTTACGCAAATCACTATTTAGATGTATCTTTACTACGAATCAATGCAAATATTACCAAAAATACTCGGAGTTCTAGAGGGGTAAGAAGTTAAATATTTCTGGCGTTTATATTCCTCTTACAGCATAGCAAAAATTGTTTTTCCTAAAATTATTAAAATTACGCCGTCCACGAAAGACCATGAGATTATGAATTCTCTTATCATTGTGAGTATCAAATCGGGAAGCGTATTTCCAAAACCTATACCGGTTCAGACACGGCGGCGATTCAGACAAGACTGTCTACGCCTTGTATTTCTGTGACGGTGACGAACGTAAGTATGGTGTAGCGTCTATCGGTGCATTTAAGACGATAGACTTCGCTTTTCGGCCCATACAAAAAGGTCACCTGGGAAAAAACACTTTTCTACATCTAAAATTGCACAAAATGATTATATTTTTTTTATACTGGGTGACAACTATGTCGGTATGTTTTCGAATTTTCGATGCGTTTCGTATTAACGTAAACATTCACTGTCAAACATGTACGATTTATCAAAAAATATTATTTAAGAAAAAAAGTGCTGCTAACTCAACTCTCATAAAGAATTATAAAATTATAAAAAGCTACCGACGTAGCTTCTTCTTTCTAAAAAATATATTTTTTTTTAAATTTCAATTTCGTGAAAGTTTCGGTGTAGAAAAGTGTATTCTCCATAAACCCCTTTTCGAGAGATTTCTGCAGGTAAATTTGAGCGTTGTCTCATTCGCACATTTCGCATTCGCATGTATTGTAAGTGTGAGTGAGCTTATTGTGAGCGGGACAGAATGACAGACGCGGGGGTTCCGCGTGTCGTTCAAAGTCTAGCCTCTTAATGTGTATATATTATATTAAAGTCATGTACAATACATAGCTTGCATTATATTCCCAAAAGTTAATACAGTAACAGCACATTTTGATTCGTAATTAAATCGCGTATGCTAGTCTATATTATCTTTATATAGGGCCGTTTCTCCGCAGAGGTAGTCAGAGAGGATAGACTGCCAAACAACCTGTCACAGTGGTATCAAACTCTAATACAGGCCGCAGATCGGTCGCATCAGTCTAATACATACAGATCGATGCCACGATTGAAATTATAATTATATAATATAGACTAGTGTACGCGAAGACAGAGCAGCGAATGCCTTGTCTGAATCACGGCCGTGTCTGAACTGGTATAGCTTTTGGAAACACGCAATCGGGAAGTGAGCATATTTTTGAATTCTGTCTTTTACCCATTTGACTTACTTATTTACTTTATTAAGTTTAGGGTATCGTGCCTATTTTATATATTAAAATTAATTTAAAGTTTTAACAAAATTTATTTTACTGAAGAATATTTTTAAAGATAAACAACAAGCGTATAACAACTGAAAGAAATTTAGCTGCACAAATATTATGTATTTGAAAGCAAAAGATTCCGTCTAACTGTTCACACGCGTAACAATATGATTTTACCATTGTATTGCGTGAGAAGCAATCAGATTGAGAGCGCGCCGAGTGAAAACTCTTCGCTTCTTCACGGCTTTAGAAATGTTTCGTCTTCGTAAGAAATGTATTACACAATAATCACCTGCCGCAAATCCGCGCTAAAGCGATTTTCAATGCACAAAGATAATAAATACGCGTGCGCTGCCAAGACAGTGAAAAAATCTCACTGCCAACTGAACTGAATTAAAAAAAGGTTGAATTTTGCACTTGAAAGGGTTATTAAATTTATCGAATTCGATTATGTTCTAACAACAATATGTATTGACACAAATAATGTTAAATGAAAGCGATTAATTTTTCGTGTTTTTATTCGTGTGTAGAGATTCCCAGTGATCCGACATTTGACCCCCCTAAATTTGATCCCCGATATTTGATCCCCCTACAGTTGAACCCTATAATTTATTATTATTATAAAAAAATATTTTTTGTTGCATTATTTACCAATTTCTATCTTAAAATCTACTTCTAAAATACTTTAATTTATTATAAGTTGGTATGGATATCTAACGAATTTATTTACAATATCGATTTCTTGTACTTAAACGCTGATATATACAGTACATAAGCTAGCAGTTTTATCATTGATGCATTTTAACGAAAATATGTTTTATACTTTGTTATTCGGCGGTACATCCTCTCTGCAGACCCCTTTGGGACACTTACATAGTTTTATTTTGTTTATTTTATTTTATTTTATATATACCGTATTTTTCCAAAACCGACTGAACATCTTGTATAAGAATGCCGAGAAGGCAATTATCGGAGGATCTACTGCCATGAATCAGATCCGCAGTTCAGGTTATCACATTGATATGTCTTATGGTCATTTGCGATATTTTTGAGGGACATTACGCGGTTATTATGTGTTAAGTTGGAGATTCCGCACTGCTCGTCTGCCCTAGATCCAGAACTATTCAAACGACAAAACTAATGACTTCCTGGAAGTCCGCTGACGCGCTGCCGACGCCGCCTAGGAAGCTGACCTCCACCAATGAATCTGTCTTATCAGACGTATCACCTAGCCATTATCATTTAGTCAGTGCATGACGGAAATCGCTTTGCGCAGTGCCAACATTGAAAACTATAAATAAATCGACCGTAACAGGTAACGGTGAGCTTACATTGCCAACATATTGACTTATGTTAGTAAGTGGGATTGAGATAATATTAAGAGTATCGTCTCAGAAGTGGGGGATTTGGGATCGCGTGAATAATGACCGCCGAGTATTTCCTGCGTCCCCGTTCAGCCCTGGCTAAATTTACCTTTCTGTGAACGCGTCCCGGTCACTCTCGGATGTGACGCAACGGGTTCAGGGAAGTCTCACCCACGTTAGTCACCGGGCGCTGCTGGTGAGAACGAAAACAATACAAAGTGATATTTGTCAAGGCGACCAGCGCGGGCAGCCAGCAGCGGCGACCAGTGATCAGTGGATGTCTGAAGACCGCGGTCAGAATACGTGCAGTCCCCGAGGAGCAGCAAGCTTATCACTTACCACTTAACATTATCACCGAAGCCCGGTGACGGATACACCGCACGAGTCGCAAGTCGGTACTATTATTGTGATTCGCCGATGTGAACTTTGTGCTATCAAACTTCAAGAAGCTCCGCGCGCGCTGTTCGGCTTCATTCGATCTAGTTCTGTCGCGGTGAACGAAGCAGCTTTTGTTCGGAATTTTGTGCGAATTCGGGAGGATTGTACCCGTATAGTATATATATACCTCCTTGACAGTATTTTGGAGAATCCGCGTGACTGTGCGATTTCACAGATTGGTTCAGACAGTTGAATAGATCTTTGAGACTTTGTTTGTTGTGCGTCTTTGTTGGGAATTTGTCGGAATTGTGAACTGAAGCAAGATGCAGAACGGGAATGAAGTAGCGTGTGTGGTGACACCCCCCAACGATGCCTACGTGTGCCCCCGGCTGGAGCTCCCCCCTGCAGTGGCCTCCGACCCCTTGTTCCGCAGGGCCCGCTCTTGTTCGCCATGCCCTACTCACATGATGGTTTGTTTCCCATATTTTAACAAAGTATATCACAATAACGTACTTATTACTCTGTAATTTAATTGTGTGTTAGTTTGGTACCTACCTAAAGATATTCTGATCTATTGTTTACCCTTTAGCCACCCCCAAAACGAAACACTGGCCTTGTAGGTCGCACTGACCCGCATCGCGCCTGTACAGATACCTTTACGCAACTCGTTTAAAAGGTCAATGATGGTCAAGATGGGTATATGGCGAAGTGTTTGTATATTCTCACCTAATTTAATTTACACACGATACGATAAAGTAGATTAATCTGACGCTCTCTTCCTATAATTTTTCATTCAACGTTCGTGTTTCAACAATAAATTATATAAATTTTACTACGAATACGAAGGATAAACAAGAGAGACCATAAAATTGATCTTATGGTATGGAGAAAATCATTAAAGTTGCCGAAATTTTTTTCCGATTCTAAATCCATTTTAATAGCTACTATTTCCCGGGAGAGAACTCTCATTTTTCAAATCAATTTAAAACAAAGTAAAATTTATGGAAAACGATTAATTTCGTAAAATGGTCTTGGAACTTAGGTACCTACTTACTAGTATTCAGATAAAAAAAATGTATGCTCTGGATCCGAATCTGTATTAATTTCGTGTAGATATGTAGTTGTTCACCCAGATACTGATATATTTTTAAAACGTGGTTGCCGGAGAGGAATTTAGCTTCCCACAAACCATTTGTCGTGATAGCTGCGAATTTACGAGGTATTCGCAATCCATCCGAGAATTATTGCTTCCTATTAGTCAAAAGTTTTAATAAACAAATTACGAATGTATCTCAAGTGTACAAAACGAGGTAGAGGGAGTATGAATACTTTAAAAAAATACTATTCGGTCGTCTCAAGTGCGAAATAAATCATTCAGCAGGAAATAATCCATTTCTCAAGACATTTGGCACTCACTGGGTTAGTTTTTAGTTTTTCACGCTGGGCACATTAATCATTTTTAAATTAAGTGAAAATATTTTCTTCTCGAATATGTAAGCGAATTTGCTTTTAATGTTATCCGTTTTAAAAATAATTATACATTCCGGGAAACAACGATAGCCTGCCGCCACTGCAGGTGTAAGTTCATTGATTCGGGTTAAGCTTGAACAATTCATAATAAAAATACTTGATTCGCGAATATTCAATACTAATTATGCAAACGTTTTTAGTGTTGATTCGTCTGATGAATAATTGGAAATCAATAACGAAAAAATAATCTCACGAATATAATTCTTGCTGACGTTTAAAAATGTATTAAAAAACATTTAACAAATAGTTCCGATAGAGTCTCGTCGGTCCCATACCTTTTATCTTAACATGAGAGTATGATTTTCATGACAGTTGCCCCCCCCCCCGCATACTTATATTTAATATTCAGTCGGTTTACAGAAAATACGTTTAACTACTTACACAAAATATATATAAATATCCCCGAGGTCCATGGAATGTGCAGAAAGTATGTACCGCCCAATAACAAAATATAACGAATATCAAGGATAACACTACTTGTCTGTTTGTTGTACCTACATATTTACCAGTGAGTACAAAAAAATCGACCATTACCTACAACAATTACAGGTAGAACTTTTGATGTCGTTTTTAGCCACTCGAGCGATTGGTGTTCCGTTTTTGATTTGGCAATTCAATTTAATTAATACCATTCCTCAAAATATTAAAACGGAAACATATAAACTGTTTACTGCAGTTTAAATATAAAGAATCATATTTGTAGGTTCGTTAAATGTGGTCCAATTTTGGACCGATAGCAATCGCAGAAAAATAAAAACGGTCGAAATTAGGACCTAAATCACTCCAGTGGATTTGAAATTAGTAGCTAAATAATGCACAAAATACTGTAATTTTTATAATAATTATAATATCGGGGAACCACCTGTCGGGAATCCACTGTAGGTTCACCGTAAAAATTAACTTTCGTTGGTCCGGACAATATATGAACAAAGTTTAACATTCCAGAAATATATTTGTACCTTAGGTAGGAGGTACCCACCCTCCTACACTACTACTCTCGGAAGAATATATAAATCAATAACCTCGATCGAATGGGAATAATTTTCGGGATCCCCTGTTTTAGACATTAATTGCTGCAGACGCTAAATAATTGCTCAGAAACTAGCCCGATATGGCTACCCAAAGTGTCTCTCTTGAATCTAATAACTTCCTATTTAAGTTTATTTTCCGTCAAGATCGATCTGAAGAACTCATACTATTTTTCCTAGATAGGTACCTACTGAACATATTGCCAGTAGTTCATTACGGTTTCTGGCAGATATCGAGACAGATCAAATTTAAAATGTCTGCTGTGATTTATTGGCGCTCAAAACAAATTGCATATTGAACTGCGTTTTTAATTAAGAAGAATTAATGACATTGTTTGAAGCATCATCAAGACGTCAAAAGAAATTAACAAAATAAATTAATCACGTGTTGACAAAATGACAACAGTGGCGCGCTGTGACCACATCTACTGGTATTTAGTCCACTTTTATGGTAAAGCAAGGAATTTGTCAGAACAGTAATGTCTTCATCTTTATACATGAATGAATTAGGTTTTAGTCCAGTTAACTGGTGTTCTAGATTGATTTAAAAAGGGAACCGGGTGGTGGGCAATGCAGATATCCATCCATTCCGGTTCGCGCCAACCGGTTGTAAGTTTAAAAATTCGATCGGTGAACCAGTTACGATTTAGCATCGGTCAAAGGACCGGTGCGTTGGTACTGTTTCCACAGTAGCCCAGTCAATGAACGCATTGAACTCGGACAAATTAGGGGAAAGCTGAATTTTTGCAGGTGGATAGTACTTTTTACAGGGAGTATTTTCCAAAAAAGTCCCCACCCCTCCCCCGCTTGCTTCCCCCCCTGCCCCTTACCAAACTTTGAAATGGTAGAGTTCTGTAAAATCCATTATATCTCCTAAACTATAATATATATCTTAAAAAACATTTCACCGTTATACTTCTTAAAAAGTTGTCTAAAAAAAAAATTTCAAATATTTTTTTATATCTACTACGGTTTGGCAAATAATAATGACATTGTCGCGAAAAAAAAATTTTATTTCAAAATTTTTTGATTAAAATGTGAATATTTTTTTTGTCTGAGGAAACACGCAAAAATGTTTCAAACAAACTATTTGCCAAATTTAATAAACTTTAAAGCGATATATAACATTGCCTACTTTTTTCTTTAATATTGGCCAAAATCCGAATCAATCGCAGGGCGGCACGGCGCGCCGCGGCGAGCAAGCGACGGTAAGGCCTAACCCTCTGTGGTTGTAGGTGTCCGATTTGTGCTTAGGAAGCATTATTTTGGTTAAAAATTGAAATATTAAGTACTTTTTAATTGATTCACGATTTGAAAATACTTAACAATAAATAATCTTTGCAATAATATGCAAAGAATAACAACACAAAAATTATATAACTTTTCAGGGACTACTAAATATGATTTATTATTCACTGATACAACACAGACGTCTTCAAATATTTCATCAGTATTTGAAGGTATGTAACTGCAGTGGCCACACATATCACAAGAGGTTTTACAGTTACGAGAAATCAGCATGAGAAGCTCAATTGGAGCCGCGGTACCTACATGTCATTGATATAGGTGTTAACTTAAATTCTCTTCTTTGCCATCCCCATTCATTAGATGGTAGATCATTTCCTAAGCCATGTTTAAATTGGAGGAATGTCCTTAGGAGATGCTGGCGGGCCGCGTTCTTTGTTGGTGGAAGTTGTGCAAAATCAAATTTAGATTTAAGAGACATATTGGCATTTAAATGCTTAAATTTAAAATATCTAGCCTTATCAAGATTCTTGTATTTTGCCAATGCGTACAAACGAAAGCGTTCGCCAAATACAAAGAGCAGATCCTTTTCCATGTGTGGCTGAATGGAACGCTAAGCCACATCTTTCAAATCTGTCGGTGTGGTTATAAGACTTACAGCCTTCATTTTTCCGACAACATACAAAGCAGAGATTGTGCCACATCCTGTGACAGCGTGGGCCAATAATATGAGTTTTCTTTGATCACCATACATATGTGCAAGAAACTGAACAGAATACACTGTACCGATGTTAGTAGAAATGGCTATTGTTTCCAAAAAAAGCTTGTTTTCCGTTGGAGGGGCTAATGCTACTATCAATACTTATCTGTGTCTGTTCCAACAACCACTACAGTGCTACCAAGCTGTAAAGACTTAATCGCCTGACCCCCGTTTCCGTATCAGCATCATCGTTTGCAGTTACTGTATGTATGTTTGCAGCATGACACATAGTTTTAACAGCTTCTATTAACCTCTCCTTATTGAGAATCGGAGAGAAAATCTATTTGAGGTGTTGTACAGACAGTATCATCAGAAAATATAATTTCAATTGATGTTCTCCTCTCAACTGCTCCTGCTGTTTTGTTGTAGCGTTCTCAGTGTAACCATCAAAAACTATTATTACATTTGAACCATACTTTTGAGACACATAATTAGCATATATTTTGGTAATATCATGGAAAGTAGAGTACTACTGCATCTAATAAGTATCAACTATCAAGAATAAATGCAGAATCATCCTTTGTGAAGTTGACATCAACGATACCATCGTCATATGCTTTCATAATGGAAGCTTTCTTACCTTTCTTTAAAGAAACGTCATCAAATAAAGAAGGTCGATGCGAAGTTAGTTCAAACTCAAAGTAGAATTTGAGCTTTTCAGGACTGTCACATACATATAATATACTATCGAATACCTGCTGATGGTTGATTACAGCTTCTTTAGTTCCAACTCTGACAGATTTATTACTGGCTTGAGTAACAACCATATCCGATCTGTGTGGTTTACTAAGGAAAAACTTTGCCCTGTCATTTTCTTCATAGCTTTGAACCCTACCTCATAGACATCGTCCCATAATACAGTTGAGTCTGGTACTATTCAGATACTATTCAGTCTGATACTAATTGGCCTGCAGATGCTATTGTGGAGCGGGTTACTCGTAATTTCAGGTCCATTATCATTTATTTTATTTTTATTTATTTATTTGTTTATAAGATTTACACAGTACATTGAATATAAGTTGTAAGGTATTTTAAATAAATTACATGGTTTTGTACCTATTACGTAATCTGTAAAATGTCAATAGGTAATTTAGCCTGGGTTTTAAAGCTAAATTATGATGAAACTAATGAAAAGAATCAAACATTGGTTGACTAATAAAACATAAATGAAAGAGTGTGGGTGGAGAAAATTTAACATTTTAAAATTAAAAATTATTTGCTCACTAAAGTTTAATAAAATGACAAGAAATTTAATAATTTTGTTTTGTATGTTCGCATATACATATCATACAATCTCTTCTTAGTTACAGTTGACGTGAACAGATTCAGAGTATCAGGAAATAAATCATCACCCCACGACTGATTTCCGGAATAGCAGGATAAAATTTCACAATGAAATGGCATTTTTTGAATATCTTCTCTGATTATTTCTGCGGCAGCACGTATAATTCTTAAACGTTGCAGATTTGCAATCTTTTCTTTGTTTCTGTACCAGTTATATAGTATCACTTGAGCGAGACATGCAAAATATACGCATACATCCGATCCTAAAAATAGTCAATTAGTTGTTTTTTCAGAAATTTATCTGAGTACGGAAGATCAGTGCCATAAATGTCTATTACTATTATTATACTATACCTTAATTACTCTTATATAAACTGACATTCGTCAGTATTTTTTTAAGAAATTACAGAATTTAAGAAAATTTTTCGCTGAATTATCACCTTTAAATCTTCCTGCATACTGAGTTGGTTTACTTTTAAAGAACTTCTTGTAAATGTCGTGATAGCGAGATCACTTAACAGTTTAGATTTTACTTTTGCACCCCTATTTGCACACCTATCATATATTGTATTGCAAGCATTAATCAATGTTTATCTTATATGTATTTGTTCGAGATATGTATGAGGTAGTTTATGATTAAAAACTGTGTTTTTGTCACAAACACATATGTATGGGGTAGTTTATGATTAAAAACAGTTTTTTGTCACAAACTATAGGTACAGTTTTCCATGAAATTAAATGTATTTTCTAAATGCCGTAGGAATGGCTGAGGTGTACTGGTCGACGGGCTACAATTATCATGTATAAAAGCCTTAATACTACTAGGCCTTGTATTTTTTATTTATAATCTACGTGCACGGTTGCGGTATCCAAAATTGTTAATTTTACATGATTATTGTCATTTATTTAAAAAATAGCGTTAATTAGCATTTGTAACCCTTTAATTACTACAACAACATTTCCTGTAAGGTCTTTTTTAAAAAAATACACAATAGGTTCTCTTCAGACATTTTCAGTGTGTCAATTTCTGGTTAATTAAGTTTTTCTCAATGTTTTTACCTGATGAAGATGGTAAAACGCACAAAAACTTGATACACTTAACGCTTGGCACAACAAGTCCAATATAACGTACAAAACCGACACACACCTTAACCCTAAGACATAGGAGATCAAACTAACTTTATTTATTTATTTATTTGTTTCAACTTAAAACAACAAGTAGCGACGCGACAAGAGCGACAAACATAACATGTCGCTCGGCCCCGCGCTCCGTGTTACCGCCAGCAAGCACACGCCATTAAGCGCTTATCCACTATTTTAGATAATAATAAAGGATGTAAGTAAACATTGTTATACACGGTTTTAAAGCTTGTTAAATTTGGCAAATGATTTGTTTAAAATATTTTTTCATATTATCTCAGACAACAAAAATATTCAACTTCAAAAAAAAATTTTTCCAAAAAAAAAATTTTTTTAACAACAAACTCATTATTACTGGCCAAACTAACGCAGATAATAAAAAAAGTTAAATTATATAATTTTTAGGAAATTTTGTGAGAAGTTCAGTAATGAATTTTTTTTTCTGATATATATTATAGTTTAGAAGATATAATAGATTTTATAGAACTCTACAATTTAAAGGTTTGGCGGGGACAGGGGGGGAAGCAAGCGGGGGAGGGGTAGGGACTTTTTTGGAAAATACTCCCTAAAAAAAGTACTATCCACCTGTAAAAATTCAGCTTTCCCCTAATTTGTCCGAGTTAGGGCCTGTTTTTTGTCTAGATTGACTGGGCTACAGTACCTACTCTACGCAATGGTGGATGAAATTTCTTCATTTGCTCTTCGTTATTTTTATAAATGTAATTTTATAATTACAAACGGGTTTTTCACAATTTTTGAAAAGCAACAAGTTTATATTATGTAAACCAACCAAAAAACTTCTACGAGTATTACAGGCTGAGAAAAATCATCGCCTAAAAACAGGGTAACATTTAATAATGTTAGGCGACGAAAGGAAATGCGAGAGGGGAAGGGGGTAACGTTACTTAGCTAAAGCCGTTTAAATCAACATTTCTAACGATTAACTGCAACATTTGGGTTAACTATTTAACTTACATTATAGAAACAAACAAATCATTGGTTACAAAGATGAAAAAATGTACAGATATTAAATAATATTTCATAGTTGGTATCTATGGTATGTTTCTTTGTTGTGCCTTATTTGTGGTATGTATATTTTGTATTTACTGAGTGATGTGCTTAGTGTATAGGTGTGTGTATATGTGTAAAAATGTTTGTAGGTGTGAGAAGTTGGTACTTGTTAAGGAAAATGCCGAAGTTAGAGTTTATACAAATATGATCGAATGTACGATGAACAGGAAATTAGTTTCTGCATTTGTTTTGTAATTATGTCTAGAATAGCACTGTATGGCGTGTGAGTCTTAAAGATATGTTGTAAATTTGTACATTTTGAGACTAGATGTTATTTCAAGCCAGAGCCTTGCATTTTTAAGTACCGTGCTTAATAGTTTTGGTCTGTCTCTACGAAAATAAACATCGAAGAATTTTATCATTTGATACTTCTAAACCTAATTCAGACTTTGACTTGAATATTCTCTCTAACGCAGGTGCAGGGTATTAATATACAGTACGTATATTAGTATAGGTATATAGTACATACATTATAGTCACATTTTAACCATTAATTAATTTATATTACGTATGTATACCTACTGTTCCTTTTCTGTAACTCGTATTTTCTCATTTCGTATCGTATGTTTGGTGTAATTGGAAAGTAATATTCCGTTAGTACAAAATAAATCATTAACTTCAATTAGTCTGCATTATATGGACGCTTGACAATATTATTCAAAAGACGAGTGAAAATAAATAATGTACTGAGGCATATCGGGAGAAAGCATGTGAAGTCATTTAGACCTAGATGCCGTGACCCATGACGATGGACGAAGTAAGGCACATTGCACTAAAAACATAGATTTACTACTATACATCAGTGCCCGTGTTCAGGTTGACACAGATGATTGAACAACCTGCATTAGTTTAAGACTGATTGCTTTTTCTTGTTTTAATTTTGTAATTATTTTCCATTGAGTTTGGTGCGTTCCTCAATGCAATGTGACGAACCTGTCTATTACTTTAGAGGCGTCTTGCCATCGAACATAGTTTGTATGTATAAAATATATATACATATATTTTTTACATCGATGTGTCTTGCAAAATAAATTGTTGTGGATATTTTGTCTCCCCTCCTTCATCAGTAGATGAACCATATATGTAAAACTGACTAAGTTTTATTACCTTAATGACATACTGACAGTACAGTTTAGGATTGTTGTAAAGTCCCTATGTTATTTTCAAAAAGAATCGTTAAAGTTTTCAAACAGTATCCCTGACGAGAAAATGTCAAAAACAAAATTTACAAAACTTTGAATTTTTAAGTTTCAAAAACTTACATACAATATTCCGATCCATTTTACGATTAATTGTTTTCTAATTTTCAAGGAAAAATTCAAAAATCTTCCAGCAAGAACAAATTACAAACGTCCCATAACAAATATTTTTATTAAAATTTCCCGATCTGTTTTCCGACCATTGTTTCGATTAAGCCAAAAGAAATTTCGACAGAAAAAAAAATTCCAGGAAAAGATAACCAACATTAAAAATATACAAACTTCAAATAACACAATCAAAATTTTCCAAATTCAAATATTATTTACAATTTTTACAACAGCAATTTTTATTATATTTTATTTTATTTTAATTTATTAGGGAAAGAAACAGTTACATATATTTAGAACGTGTGCAATAATTTACATACCAATTAGGTACCTACCTATTAATTTTTCTATCCAAATAAAACCATTTGTGATATATGTATGTACATATGTCATGTAACTTTGTTAATTTGAAATTAATTGAACGAACGAAAACTAACTTCTACTAAGTAACAAACTCCCAAATTACTGCCTATCAGAACTCAGGAAATTAAAGAACGCTGCCGAAATTGAGTATTTTGTCATAAAATTCGAGTTTCTTCCCCCTACCGTCCCCTGCAGCTATGTTTAACCAAATCTATTAAAAAAACATATAGGAATACAGAAACAAAATAAAGATTTAAAAATATGGTTAAAATTGGAATTCTAGTTGGAATAGAAATTTATTTGTAACTACGTGCGTATTTGTATATTTATACGATTACTTATTTTAGAAGGCATTGGGTTTATGCTTTGGACGGAGTATTTCCATTTAAAAAAAATATTATAGTCATCTTTTCCCACGGCTGACAATTGCTATTATTTTGTATCGCTTTCTTTCTCACATATTTATTGTTCACACAGAATTCCAACAAGATTCTGATTGTAATACAATAGGAATCTGTGTGTTCACTTTATTTTTACTTTAGACAGCATCCTTCTTGAGAGTCCCAAGGCCGATACTTTGTCTTTACATTAGAAAATAAAAAAACTTAAGATAATTTGAAGGCATTTAGACCTCTAGTTCGTTATGTATGAACTTTTTAGCAGTAGCTTAGTATATTTCAATATTCCAGCACATACCTACAATACGGATATACCAACTAGAAATTATAAAAGTTACAATTTATTGTGCATAATAAATTTACCATGATATTATTATCTATTAATATATTGCACGCGAATAAACCGTATCTAATCAGTATTGCAGTTGAGTGTACCTACCTACACTTGTGCATATAGTATATTCTTTATTGTATCATTTATGGTTAGACCGCCTGCCTTCTTCAGAGGAAAACACAATCAATAAAATTATTATCTGCAATGGAGGTTTTCACTAAATAGGGTAAACACAAATTCCGAGCTAAAAAGTCCACCCTTCCGACTACATTGCTCAAGAGCGAGTCAGAAATGAATCCTGTGTGTTAGGAATTCTTCAGCACCTATATTATTAGTTACCTCATTTTATATTTTACCCAAAATATTTAGTAAACTACCAATGAAAACTATAAATAATACCACTTATACTGCAAAAGTCAAGTATAATCTAAGAAATTGGCTGTTAGATACAGGGGGGTATTTCACTATTCTCCTGATAGCTTTACTATGGTTCCATGTCTAATCGGAATATGAGATCTCAGCGTCTGAATTCCCATAGTAAATTTATTCAAACACGATACTTCCTCACATGATAATTCATCACATCATAACTCACGTTAACCTAACCTAACCTTACCTAAAGTAACCTAAGGTTAAAAACCCCAATTATGAGTTCTCGACGCTTCGAGACATGAGGAATTAACATCCGATGAAAAGTTTGTACTCAATATTCATACACTTAAAAAGTTTTCACTATGTAGATCGGTCACCCTTTAGTATATTATGATAACGAATATTAATAAATAAACAAATAAATGTTCTCAACGCTTAACAAACTCGGCTAACTTATCCGTTAAATAGCCAGTATTCATAGGTTCGAGTTGCGAATAGTAAACATTATTTTTTAATAAATAAATGATGTTTAATAAATATGGATGATTGTTATCGTATGAATAATCTACGAGAGGATGGTGAAATACCCCGCAAATGCTGTCTACAAGTACCTACCTGCTGATAAACTACAAAAGTAGTTGAATGAAAATAAAGAGAAAAAAATATACTCATACTAGCTGACCCGCCCACGCGTTGCTGTGGCTAACGAAACACAACGCCATCTACTGGATGGTTACCTATTCTAGATAACCAAGTGTTGTATCAATAAATTAACTCACACCGCCATCTGTCCGAAACTTATGGAACTTACAAATAATTGTCCCATAATAACTTTTAATTCGCAATAATAAATATTGAAGTCAATAATCGAGATAAAAACTATCCTATCTTTTAAGTTGGACCAAATTACACACAGAAAGCCAAATTTCATCCAAATCGGTTAAATGATTTCGGAGTTTACCTCGGAAGAACATTGTGAAATAAGATTTTTATATATAAAGATAAGTAATATTGTTTAATATTATTGAAGAAGAAGACAACAATAATAATCTAAATTAAAATATGAAAATGAACATGACACAGAAAATAATCTCATAATAGATCGCATTGGCTAAATTTGTTAGAGCACCGTCCCGGTAAAACGTGAGATCTGATTTCGAGTCCCAGTTGTGACCATTATGTTTTATTGTTTTTCTGTGTCTTGTTCATTTTCATATTTTAATTTAGATTATTATTTTTGTCTTCTTAATCAATGATATATTACATTGATGGGAATAACCTTCAAAAGTTAAAAAGAGAGTTTTTCTTATAAAAAATGAATTTCGTTTAAATTTAATTCTGTCCTAAGCAAACCAAAAACATAATATCTACTATTGTCACAATTGTACTTGTACCATATTTTTTACCCTAGCGGTTGAAATGCAAACTCTGGGCAGTTTCCAGGGTGACCAGGCGATTTCAAGCTCCTATGAGATTTGACATCACCAAAGTTGTACGAAAAAGTTATTATAGGTTTACGTATTTTTCAAGTTGGTATAATAAATTAATTGTGGTTTTGTGATTTTCGTATTGAAATCTCTGTTTTAAACTAACAAACAATTGCTACCTGAAGTCCCCGGTGTTGTCCGGGCTTTATGCAGAGTTTTTAGAAATCAGGGGTAGAGAGTAATTTTCTTCTTATTTTGAATAACAAATGTGCAAAATTTCAAAACCATTAAAAATTGAGTTCCTGACCTATATTTTATAATTTAATACACATATAAATAAAGTAGCACATATCCATACTAGATGATTAAAAATAGTTATTCCTCTCCTCCTCTTCAAAGCAAAACAAACTCTTCAAAAGTATTGACACCTCTGTGTTTTTAATTTGTTTTTTTAACTTCTTTGCGTTACGGAAATTACAGCGTTACGAGAGGCGTACTTTTATTCCCATAATAAAAGTAATCAAATTTTCGTTTAGAATGTGCGAACTCAGTGCATTGAAACGACTGATTTGTCACGATGATTGGTAACAATCAAAATAGATTCTTATACACTGATGATTGCAATGGTTTTATTCGATGCCAGAAAGAAAATTTGATTAGATTACTAAAAAGTATTTACTTCAGTCGTGTGGTCTAAAGCACACTCGTATTTTTTTAATTAATTTCAGAATGTAGGTTCCTAAACAGACACGCAGACACCTACGTAAGTGGCACGAGAATAGATCTCCATAAAAAATAAACGCGCGTTTGTGCGATATAAAATATTATGATGTTTACAATATTTTAGAGGGCTTTAACGTCCAAGTATTTACGTCCAATTGCGTTCATGTCCGATGATAACTTGCGCGTGTCTGTATATTATAGCTAACTGTGCTGGAAGACGTCAGAACTCCTGTCAGACACGGTGTGACGGTATTTAATCTCAATTACTTTGTGTTTAAGATGTATTAATAACATATTTTGCGCGCATTAAAAAAACGTGCAAAACATTTTAACATGCCAACGTTTTTTATACTTTATGTGTACGTGCAAAGTAAAAAACCAAGACAACTTAAAAATAACATCTATTCAGTTCAATATAATGTACTGTTTACAATTCATTATTCTATTATTTTTCACCAAATTTTGTCGCAGAATTGTTTTGACGGTCCCGAAGAACAATGTCGGATATGATAAAATTTTTAAAATCGTCTTGTTGGCTTATTTTAGCATCAAATTTCAATGAAATACTTTTATATTTCTTATACGCTATATTTCTAGATCTCAAAAACAGTAAAAATGCAGAAACGTCACTTTAAAAAGCCCCACTGCAAAACTACAAAATTGCACATTCGACACTGTTCTTCGGAACCCCCGTTTTTTCGATTAATTTATTTAAATATTTTTACGACTTGGTCCGAAAACAGATTAGGTAAGTTAGAATATGGCACCGGTAGAAAATAATATTACGTTGGAAATAACGTAGCATTTTGTGTTAAAATAATATTAATATATTTTATATCGTCGTTGCACATAGAATATGAACCATGTGAGACTAAGTACCTACATTCTGAGATAATCGATAAAAATTGTTTAAAAAATAATGAAACGGAAAATAAAAATTCTATTTATGGTTTTAAGAATATATTTATGGCAAACATTAATTATTTTATGCCAGAAAATTGAATTTTAACGCGTTTTTCTCTCATGGTTCATATTCTACGCACAGTTTTTCTCACATGGTTCACATTCTACATACAGTTTTCGTCATAATTTTAAATACCATAATAATTTCAAAATATATAATTTAAATTTATTAAAATTTGAAAGCTAGGCATCACAAAATGATGTTAATATTATGTACGTACGTAAATTGAATTGTGTAGTGGTATGCAGAGGATATGTCTTTATTTTTATTTTTTATTACTATTTTGCTTGTTCTCACATGGTTTATTTTCTATCGCCTTAAATATTTGATATTTTTACATGACTCAAATTATAGAAGATGGAGAAAAAATAACTGTATATTTTACTCATTTTTGTCAAAATCGTCACATTGTTCATATTAAATATGCAACGATGATATGTACCTATAACTCCTACATACCTAAATAGAGGCATTCTTTACCAGGTTTTTCAGAAATTAAGTTTCAGACAAGCGCTATAAAAAAAACAATTAAATTATCATCTATAAAGAGAGTGTCCGCGGTGAGCAGTACGAGCATTATGTCACATGAGCATGTATTGTCTACACGTGTGGATTGATTTATCCGGCGGACATCCATACAAAAATGTTCGAGACTCGAGACGTATTGCTCGCCTTCTAATCCCCTCACGTAGCAGCGCAGATGTGTCAGCAATGAATTTGAGATTAAAAAAATCGCTAATTTTCGCCGCTAAAATTTAGTTTTTGGTCTTTAAATCCCGGTAGACACAAACTTATCCCGTTTCGAGGGCACTCCAATCCGCCATGAATCCGCCAGATGAGGGGATAGGGGATATTCATGATTCATGATAGCAATACTGGTATCAGCCGTCTATGGCCATAGATTCATAGATTCACCATAGACATAGATTGGTTCATTTATGATTCACCATCTGGTTTATCTATGGCTATCGTCTACCCTTTGACAGATCACAGATTTGCTGCTGACAATAATAACAAATTTGAGTTTTTATAATTCCACGTCAAGCTCGACAATAATAAAAGTTTTTGTTTGGTACCCTAGCAATGACTAAAGCTATTTATAATGTGTTGCACATCACTACCTGTTCAAAAGTTAAAATGAAGTCAAATAAAGAATATTTGAAACTTAACAATTGTCAACGGTGTAATGTGAAATGAATGTATCCGTTGGTATGAAGCAGTATGAAGCTACTGCAATGAAGCTTAGAATTCTGTAAGTAAAGTGGCAAATGAAATTATACAACATTAATTACCAATTAATTATTCAATACATCACACTGTCAACGCCTCAATCTTGGACCTTAATGTCCTAAATATGAACGACAATAACAATTTGTGTTTTCAGATGGGTAAATATTTCCGTAAATATACTCCGCTTACCGGATAATACGGAATTCGAATTTCGATATACGGATACGCACGGATAATATGGAGCGGAAAATTTCCTTTGCCGCCATTTCTTTGGATTAGATATTTGCGATTTTTTTTCAATCTAAATACGCATGAATTACTTAGTTTAACCAGCCTAAGAACCTAATAACCTATTTTGTGCACGTAAATAGTTGTATATTGTAGTACTTGAAGTTGTATAAGTCCGTTTCACTTGGCCAAACGTGGCAGTCAAACACTTCGCGTAAGTGAAATAATCTTATAAAATTGAAATATAAAATGCATATTTTTGGTCTCCCCCGACATAAATACTCGCTTTTCGTAATAATAAAGCAAAATCTAACCGTTTGAATAAAAAATATTCCGTATTAACCAGTAGGCGGAGTATGAAACTATTAATTTCAGATGTTTCAACTGATGCGTGTAGCTGTCGCCAAAGTTGTGCTATACATGGATATTGTGAAGAGAAGCATTCACAATGGTGCTAGTGAATATTTTTTGAGACAACCATCAAATTGCAAATGTTAAT
Organism: Limnephilus auricula; assembly: GCA_951813805.1. Lineage (NCBI taxonomy): Eukaryota > Metazoa > Arthropoda > Insecta > Trichoptera > Limnephilidae > Limnephilus > Limnephilus auricula. Next base: position 38,500,058 of record OX638391.1, read on the forward strand.
TAGTTGTGTATTTTAGTGATTTATTTTTGGGGTATTATGCCATGTTGCACTATTCCTTCTTTAGCCAACATTTCGGACAGCGTTACAGTGTCCAACACCAGGGCAGACGTTTAAGTAGGATTCTTACTTAAGAGTCCAACATCTGTACTGATGATGGACACTGTAACGCCGTCCGAAACGTTGTCCCCCATACCCCAAAAATAAATCACGATAATACTTTTGGCTGTGAAAATATCAAATCATATCTGATTCGTAATATAACATAATATGCTTTAATTGACTGCTTAGGAATAGCCAAATTTAGTTTATTTAGCTTTTTGGTTAATTTCCAGGCCCCAAATCTGTATAACATTGAATTCCGTAACACTAAACTGTTGTATTTTAGTTGTACTTATTGTTGCTCCATACATAATAAAACAATCAAAATGAAACTATTGCTACAATCCACTGCTTTTGGGTCCCCAAGTTGATACAAAACCCTAAAGGCTCCGTCAAACAGAAGGCGTACTTACCGCGCGTCAAGGCGTCAGCGTAACGTCGCGTACTTTCTATTTGAACGGCTTCGACGCGCAAGCCAGTGCGTTCGGCGTCAGTAACTGTTAGTTGGTCTTCGCCACGATGTCCAGCGATTCAGATGAAGATAAGTTGTTACTGATGTGTGCATTATCATGTTCCCGTAGTAATAGAATATGGGTGCATGATATTAATAAGAAGAGGAAAGAATTTGGAGAATATCATCGTTTATTCCGGGAACTTTCATCACATGAAGATCGCTTCTTTCAATACTCACGTATGTCACGAGAGTGCTTCGAAGAATTGCATTCCCTTCTGCAACACCAAATGAGCAAATGCACCACAAATGCACTGTTCTTCGTGTCATACGTAACAAGGATGTTTTCGGACACATTCAATGAACTTTTCAGCAACCATTTTTACCACAGTCAAGCCAGAACTCCTGGCGTCAAAGGAAATTTTTTAACAAAAATACAACGTGGCGTTCTGCCGCTGCGGCAGAGTTTCGCGTATTGCTACACGCTCTCTCTGTTTGACCGGTTTAGACAGGTTCAGTACAACACAACGTAGCGTTATACGTCCGGGACGTTTTAACGCCTTGACGCGCGTGAGTACGCCTCCTGTTTGACGGAGCCTTAAATCTGTACAGTGTCTTCTGATCTCTTCAAAAAGTGATCCCTGGATCTAAACCCACAACGTCAGTGTGGTTCCAGGATTCACCTGCCTAGGAAGGTTCTAAAAACAATGTAATTATAATATTGAAATTCACAATTAGTTTTGGGTCCTTTCAATTTGGGTGCCGTGTATGAGTACCGCCGCTGCGGGAACTATTTATTGGATAAACAACACCTCTGCCATAGGTCACCCCAAGTGGTTCGTTTCGTTTGGTGATTAGCAGGGGTGCCTTGGTTCATGGGGTGAGGTTTGTCGTGGATCACTGCGATGCCTATTGAATGGCGGGCCAGACCGGGAGAGACTTGCTGAGGGAGGTCTTTGTCTCCAGCCGGACGCATCTCAACCCACTACCTTGCACTGCAGTTGGAGGGATAGATTCATACATGATGCTTTTTCATTCCAATAAAAAGACCCTCCATATAGTATTCAGCAGAAATTATTTCCTCAGGGCCTCCTGTGTGGAGCCAACACAAAAAAAATTAAAATTATGGAGTTATTAGACCTCTGTTTGTACTTGTGGTTCCAGGACTCTTCCCTGAAGGACAAGGTGGCGCGCTTTAACACACATGTGGCGCAGCACCGGGAGGGACAGCTCCTCAACCCCTTCTCCGACGCCACTGGTGGAAAGGGACTCCTCAAGCCCAAGTTCAGCAGAGAGGATTACGGAAAGTAAGTTCATCTTTAAAGATACTTGACTGATATACTATTACATATTTACTTCTATTGCCTTCATATTGCATTTTTTCTGTCCAAAAAATATATTGGTAAGTTTTCTAAACGACTCTCATACATATCGACGGTCCCGAAGAACAATGTTGGATGTGTGATTTTGTAATTTTGCAGTAGAGCTGTTTAAAGTTTCTTTTCTGCATTTTTACTATTTTTGAGATTAATAATTAAAGCTTATTATAAAAATACATACATTTAACTTACTTTCAAAATTCCGAAAATTCAGACTTTTAAATCAACAAAAAGAAATTAAAATAAGACAACCGCGTGATTTTCAATTTTTAGCAGTACGTTTGATTGAATTCTCATTTGGAGTGAAGAAAGGATTGACTTAAGAATATCAATATTACTTGTGATTACTTCTGTAGAAAAATTAATCATTTTTGTAATTTTTATCTATTCAGAATCTCTTCTTTTGTTTCTCAAAGTTGTACAGTCATATAAAGAATGAAGGTAATTATAATAATTTAGCCATCAAAACATTTCAGAATACTGAAATTCCATTCTAAAGAGTGAATTTGGTATGTATAACTAAAAGATGGTAAACCACTTACTCATGTATAAAGTTTTATGCATTTTAAAGATTTCCCTTTAAGGTGAATGTCAAAAGAATTCATATTCTACGCTTTTGTAAATGGGAATCGTATAGTATTTTTTTACTTATATACGCTTTTTACAAGTTATGCTTGAAAATATTAAGAAAAGTTTAAGGTTTGCGAAAGTACACAAGCAATATGAATATTAATAACTAGTTTTGTTGATTAAAAAAACTTTAATCTTTCAAGAAAGGCTAACAAATACAATATTGGATTGAATCACCGATGAAATATTGTATTTGTTAGCCTTTCTTGAAAGATTAAAGTGCTTTAAGCAACAAAACTATGTCTTAATATTCATATTGCTTGTGTACTATCGCGAATCATAACTTTTTCTTAATATTTTAAAGCATAACTTGTAAAATGCGTTTATAAGTAAAAATATATCCGCACCCCATCTACGAAAGTGTAGAATGTGAATTCTTTTGACATTCACCTTAAAGATTTCAATTTAACTAACCATGCCATTTCCAAAGGGGTAGGCAAAGAGGACAGACCGCTAAACCACTCGGCACACACTCCTTGCCCCATTCACATTGATAGATCGTCTCATAAATACTCTTCTAATTTACTGACTCTTGACATGACCCAAGTATCTGATTTACTTGATTATGCCATGTTCCTCGGGCATTTATGACTTCTAACATTCACATTTGTGTCATATATTCTCCTTACATTCCTTTCTTCGATTTGCTCTACACGCCCAAACCATCTGATCGTTCCTTTCTAAATTTTACTCATTACTCTTACGTCAGCATTTGCAAAGTTTTACAAAGCCAAAGTCAGCCCTGCAAAGCCAAAGATTTCAATATAAAACATAATTTTACAATGAAAATAAAATATCACCGTAATTTTCAAAGCAAGTGTGCTTTTTGAGAGACGCATATATTGATTAAAGGCTATTGTGGAAGCGGATCCATCGCAAACCACATCCGAGTTAGCTGCAGGCTGCGGTGTTAGTGATAAAACTGTTTTAATCCACTTGAAGCAAATTGGGAAGGTGAAAAAGATTGAAAGGTAAGTACCTCACGAATTGAGTGAAGCAAATCAACAAACGTGCATTGACTGCTGCGTTGCATTACTCAACCGGCACAATAATGAAGGGATTTTAAATCGAATCAAAAAAGTTACTTGTGAGCATTTGGTGGACTAGTGCTGGTGTCATTCACTACAGCTTTCTTAAATCTGGCCAGACGATTACGGCAGATGTCTGTTGTCAGCAACTGCAAACCATGATGGAAAAGCTAGCTGCTAAACAACCGAGGCTGGTTAACCGCTCTAGGCCACTGCTGATTCATGATAACGCTAGACCACACACTGCACAACAGACGGCTACCAAGTTAGAGGAGCTTCAATTGGAATGTCTAAGACATCCACCGTACTCTCCGGACCTTGCCCCAACAGATTATCATTTTTTTCGAAATTTGGATAACTTCTTGCAAGGGAAAAAATTCAACTCCGATGGGGCAGTCCAAACCGCCTTCAAAGATTTTATTGATTCCCGTCCGAATGGTTTTTTTAGTAAAAGGATCGATGAACTACCTATGAGATGGCAAAAGTGCATAGATAGCAATGGTACATACTTTGATTATATAAATTTATTATATTAAAAAAAATCGACTTTATGGTCCTCCCATACAAAACACCAATTTCATATGTAAGGACCTAATATAAATACAAAAGATTCACCACCTTATTATTTAATACGGTACTGACTTTCTCAGTGCCAGCATTTATTCTGTCTTTCCCAGAAAATTCTAGAACTGATGTTTGAATTAGAATATTGTAATATATATGTAAGAATATTGTAATCTGATGTTTGAATTAGAATATTGTACATTAACTGGTAAACTTAACCTTTCCAGACCTGCCCCCGGTTCCGCCAGTGAGGCGCGCGGAGTAAAAGCCTTCTCACACGTCTGCAAGGAAATGCTGGAGCTGTGCGAGGTCATCAACCAATATGGAGAGATCGTAGACGACCAGATTCGAGTCATCGCTTTCGGATCGTTATTTGATGTAATATTTCTTTTTATTATTGAGTGCAATGTTTTATCTCTTCTCTGAGTGGAATTCTCTTAAAGATTTAATCTTTTGATGAGAGGGAAATCTTTATCAATAAATTATCTATAAAGATTCACAAAAACGTTGGTACAGTCAGGGCCAGTCCTGAGCCAAACTTCACCTGGGGCCCCTTGCACACTAGATCGATAAGGATTGACAGGAAAACTTTCGGTAACTTCTCATCGTTCCCTAGCATGACTGCAGATCGCCAACGAATTAGTGACAGTTCACAATGACTATGTGTCTTTAATATATTCGATATCAACTGTTGTTAGTAGTTGTCCTAGGGAACGATGAAAAGAAGGCCCGGTCAAGTAAAATTTTGGCACCCCTTGTCAATACCAGTAGACGTCCAGGTTGGTGAGCACTATTGTCAATAATAATTGGATGATTTGTATTTTTGTGTAGCACCGTTTTTATGAAAAATATCTCAAGGGCGATGTATTAGGAGTTAGGTTTGATCAATGTAAACTTTTAGATTTTAATGTAAAGAATGATATTTTATCTTTCTAACACCGTTTAGATCATATATCTAAACATGATAGTAAGGTAGACACACCGATTTCTATGAGACCATTTTCAGTTGTCCCAAAGAAACATATAGACCTGACAGTATACTTCATGCAACAGGCGTGCAATATGCAAATTCAACCTACGTTTATCAAACCATCTCTTTCAAACGCATAATATTTATTCATAATGCTGACTCCCTCACGGCATTGACTGAAGCTGTCTTCAGAATGCGAAAGCATTTTTTAATAGGCGAAATAGTGCCATTTCGTTTATTGTATGGCACGTAAAGAGATAGAAGATATGACATCCGGACATTTCATAAATTGACCTAGCCAACCAGAGTGTTTGGGAAAGGAAGCTTCTATTTCAAATGTTAGATGTCACTACTCGCAGCGGCTCGGTATCTCGCGGTGATTTTTCAAATAAATTAGAATAATATCAGTTGTTTTGATTTGTATTGTTTTATTGTCATCTTATAATTTTGGGAGGTCATTGACCTATTGTCCGAAGGAAAAGGCCGCCACTGCGGTGATGAATAATGTTTTCCACTATCCCAAACTTATATGCCCATATAATATGTATACTGCGATTATTAGTAAAACTACATGTATTGCAGTGGGGTACATTGTCATCGCTCTTTGGCCATAGCTAAGCTGTGTGGAGTTTTCTACATTAGGATATGAATTTTATTGCACATTGATTATTTAAAAATGTCAATTTTACTACATACCGTCTTATGCTGATAGTTGTGGCCGAATGCCAAACTTTCCAGTCATTTTAGACTTGCTGCAAATAATTTTTGTGTGTATAAAATAATCTATTAGTATTATGTATTTAGGACTGTTATTCAATTTTTTATAATGAATTGAAACCTTATTGTGAATAATATAATAATCGGGGAATACTCAAAATACAATCCGTTGGTAAAACAATTATCACATAGTACCTACTTTTCTTTATTTTTCCTAGGACAGGAACAGCTTTTCAGCTTTTACGGGTTGCACATCACAACACAAAATAATAAACCATCACAATACATTGTATTATGTTTACCTAGTATGTTTACCTAGTACCTACTGGTATCCGACGGTTTTCTTAAATAATCTTCATCTCAAGTGTGGGCGACCTATACTTCTATTTCTGAATTATCTCTTTTCATGTATATTGCTATTTATACGCTGACTGCCCTAAAATGGGATTCCTCCTAGTTGGGCAGTCAAAACACTTAAATAATGTATAATATATATATGTACATATTATAATATGTATAATCTTTTTCCAAATAAATAAATAAAAAAAATAAATATAATAGTCTACTATAGGAAACTGTTTCATGAAAAATCTTATAAAAACACCAAAATTTCAACACTGATATTAAATTTTTTATCTGAAATGATAATATTTGGAAAAAACCAATGATTAAATAAAATACCCTAAGAGAGGACTCGGCGTACCGATAAAACACTCTGTTTAAACGGTTTTATAAAAATGGCGACCAAGATGGAGCTAAACTTTATGACTTAAATAAACTGAATAATAACCATGGAAATCATTTGAATGTAACTCTAATTAACTAATCACATCACGCCGTTTGCCGCAGGGGTAGGCAGAGAGGACGGACCGCCAAACAATTCGGTCTTGGCACACACTCCTTGCCTCATTCACATTCATACATCTTCTCATACATACTTGAATGTAACTCCATTCAAGTATGTATGAATTCGTTTATTATGTATTTGGATCGGTCTAAGTCCTTCTCTTAGGTATTTTGTTTAGTCATTGGAAAAAAACCTTATTCTGTCCCGGCAAAGAGATGGATTGGAAGAGTGACTGGTTGATTATGGTTGATGATTTCCTGCCTTTTTTTTGCATTTCGAAATTAATTTGGTTTAAAAACTAATTTCAGATTTACACCCGCATCAATGACAAGCTGGTTGGATTATTACTGAGAGCTAGGAAGCATCAGTTCCTAGATTTCGAAGGAGAGTGCCTTTTCCAGGTAACGATTTAAAACATAAAAGTATGGTAGCGCCAAAACATGATAAAACAAAAAAATATATTTTGTCCATACTTTTTATGTGCAATTTATATAATTTACTGTAGCGCATCAAATATTGTAATTCACTTCCAGTCAGGCCAAAATATATCTAACACTGTCTATAAAATAAACATGAGAGTTATAGGAATATTTATGGCTGTGTAAATTTTTTATTTATTTAACTGCTTGGACACATAAGCTTGTTTTCACGATAATTTAACGTAGGTAGACATAGGAATGACGTATGTCCCATACCTGAGTTATTAAATTGTTGCTAAATTAAAGTACTCAAATTAGAGTAGGCACAACAGCATAATAATATAACAGTTAGCGTAAAAGTTTTCGCCCAATAGGAAGACTCAGTTTTGCAAATGGCGTCTTGTGTCTTCACGGCTTTTTCTTTTTTGTGAAGTAAACAGAAGCAGCTTACACATAGACAATCCATAGATTATAATACTCCTCAAAAGCAGAGTAATAGTAATTTTTATTTACAAAGTTTACCTGTATTAGGAAATTGACTGTGAACTTTTGCACCACCTTGAATTCAACTTTTCCATCATTGCCTTCAATTTATTAATATACTTGAAGGGGAAGGAGGTGGTTTTTCGGAATCTGATGTAGACAATGACCTCCCTCTTTTTTAAGGTAAAGTGTGCAAAATTTCATCAATCTCATAATAAAAGTGTAGATTTGAAAACAAAATCAAAAACAAACCGACCCACAAACACTCTTCTTTATAAACATACTGTCTTTTAAAATGTTTCAAAGTGTAGACGGCTTAGTTCGACTGCAAAAGTTTTTTTTAACCCTTTAATTGCTGAAAAAAAAGGAAAGAGTGAATTTTTTTTTAAATGTTTAGTTTCTATGTGTGATATATACTCGCTAGTTTCCCACTTGTACTATGAGTTACCAGACACTTCGTATACAGATAAATTGAAAAAAATTGTTCATGAACCAAACGTGCCTTAAGTCTGTTTCTCTATAATGTATGCATAGAATGTAGTGTAAGATTTTAAACAATATTATTAAAATTACTACATATATTCACAGATTAGTGTATAAACCATAAAAAAATATATTTTTCTTTGATGATATTTAAAAATACTTTGGACACTACCATCATTGTTTCTATACTCTTAAAAACACCTACCATATCCCAAAAAGAAAGCAGCTGAGATAAGAAACATACATATATATAACACCACTGTATTATCTCGCTGTTTTGCATAATACAGTGGTGTGAAATACTTGGCCATAAAAATATGTCGTCTTATTGAGCCCTTGGAACAGCAAGATTCTATCTGACACAGCAATGTGGTACGATATTGGGCTCTAGAGAGTACTTTAGAGTTCAATAGTGCATAATGTTGCCATTTCAGATAGCATATATTGTTCCACAGTCACATTTTCTAAAAATTGTTTGCAATTTTATATTAAATACCAATTTTTAAAAATTGGTGCGAATTGACTGCATTTAAAAAAAAAAATGATAGTGAATGCGTAATTGTTTGTTGAGAAGTTTAATTACATTCATTCATTTGAAAATTAAACAATCTCTAATATGTTGGGTTCAGCGACTGCAATATAAAAATCTTTTATCTTTAAAATAATTAATGTTAATTATTATTATTATGTATAACAGCATCCTGTAAATTAAACTATGTACATGATAATATTGCTTGTTTGCACCAATCCAAATATTTTATCATTACAACAGATTTTCAAAGTAAATTTTCCAAACAAAACTTAAATGTTTTTGTGTTTCCATGTGCAATGTTTTATAATACACATTTAAGTTAATATTATGTGTGACTAACACTTATGACTATTATTAGATCAAGCTCCAGCTTTTCTGAGTTAATTATTTACAATCTAATACACCCATCACTTTGCAAGGAACAATTTCAGCTTTTTATGATGCGAATTGGGCGACTTCTAATACACGGTTACTTGTATCCATTGAAATTTTATCTTTTCTGATCTCTTCCCTTCCTTAATCTTCACAGTTCCATCCATAACATTCCAAATAATACAATACGCCACAACTTTCTGCAAAGTGTTTTGGAATACAGTTTAAATGTGCGTAAATTGTTTTGCTTCATATTTTATATATTTGTCATTTTGGCATATCTGTCTGTACATTAACTTTTTGCAAAGCGTTCTTGAATATGGTTTAAATGTGCATAAATTGTATTGCTTAATTTTTTTTTTGTAATTTGTCATTTTAGTGTATCTGTCTAAATTATTTTCATTGGTTTTTTACTTTATGGCTGTTTTGCTTTTGTTTTGTCCACAGAGGCGAGATGACGACGTCCCGGTGTATCTGATAAAGCCAATAAAGCTTATCAGGACTCTGTGCGATGAGAAGGTGGAGGCCGCGAGGCGGTCCCTCACTCCCACCCCGCGATAATGTTGCAGCCCTTCTAGGAACTACCAATGTACCAATTCCAAAGTGGGGAGAATTGCAATAATTGTTTGGTTCACCTTCTAATATCTACATAATTCTTTGATGTTGAGATAATGCCACCCTACAACTACATTAGTTTACTACCTTTTATGAATTACATAGTACCATAAAATAGAAAATTACAAGGCCACAGCCAGTTTCCTATCAATATTGTATTCTGAAATGTAATATCGTAATTTTGGTAAAACTGCACATGATTAACATCTTTGTACAGTGAAACTATCTTAAAAAGTTTTCAAGGGACTGGAAAAAAAACTTAAGCGGGAAAACTATAAATGTGGGATAAATTAGGCCAATTTTGGGCCTAAGGACTGAAAATACCAAACTTCTTAATCGTGAAAACTTCGCTTGAAAACTTCTTAAGCATGAAAACCTCTTAAGCATTAAATCTTCTTAAGAGGGTTTCACTATACTGACAAAAGTTAAAACCTTATATTATTACATTTATATACCATTTTAATACTTTCATTCATCATCTTAGTTTATTGAATGTATGTACATAATTTAGAAACTACAAAAAAGGTTTATTTTGTGCCGAATTGCCCCGAGTTCGAATGCCAATGAATTAATTGAAAAAATAATGATAATATCTTCACTTTGGAACCCAATCTATTTTTTTATACATATAAAGCACTGGGCTATGAAGGAACGAAGTTGATACAGAAATAAGGAAATGTATAAGATCATTTATGTACTTGGAAAGATTCCATGACGGTTGATTTCTTGACAGTTGGCCCCCCGGCATACTAATATACAATATACAGTTGGTTTAGGGAAAATACAGTATACCTACTTACACAAAACATAGCTAAGTGTCCTTGAAGGGGTGTGCAGAGAGGATGTACCACAGAATAACAAAAATATAACATATTTTAATTCAAATGAATCAAGGATAAAACTACTTGTCTTTATACTGAATATAGTACAAAAAATCGACACAGTGTATAAATTCGTTTGATATCCATGACACCTTATTATAAAAGGTATTTTAAAGTCAATTTTTTAATTATTGTAACTTTGAGGACTAACTGTCAAGGAATCAACTTCTGGGTAACCACATTGAAAGTTACATTTGATGTTAACAGTAGATGAGCTTTTTTTAGCTTGACAATGTCAACTTACGGTGGGACGTCTTTCACTTACACATAGCCCATTGCGTTTCTTGTACATAATATAATATATAAAGTCATTATTTATTTTTATTCTTTAAGCTGTGTACTGTTTTAATAGTACCTAAGTATATTATTTACAACATTAGTTTGAATTGCTTTTATAAAAGAGATATTTCATTCTAGCGCTGGTTCAAATACCGTTTGACACCTTGTCCCAAGGAAACTATGTATACATTAATCTCTTGGAGGAACTTAATACATTGAAAATCTCTTAAGAAGTTTTCCAAAGGATCGGAAAAAAACCTCGTGCGGAATTATATGTGGGATAAATTCGGTCAAATTCAGTCTCTAAAGGATCAAATAAACCAAACTTCTTAAGAATTAAAACTTCTTAAGCGGGAACTTCTTATCCGATTTTCACTGTAGTTTATTTATGTAGGAAGCGTAGATCGACTTCCTGTCATGTATGTTTAATTAAGTTATTAAGGATTAGTTAACAATTCAAAAAATTATGTAGAATTCTCCATCAAGGGTTTAGCTTAGAAGTTAAACCATTGTTTCAGTACATTCAACGATTATGTCGAATAAAAATATTGCAAGTTTACATGCCTCGTTAAAAATAATTAACACTTTGTCAAATTTCCAAAGTAAAATCATATTATTCATAAAATTTTGTTACGAAACTGTAAAAATGTGTACATGTTTGGATTTTTGTACACATTTTATCTTTTATCATTTTATCATCTGACAAAAACATATTTTTTGAAATTTTTAAATGAATTTGTCTATTTCTTTTAGGATCAACATAAAGACATAATTAGTAGGTATGGTATTGGGAATCAAAAGTATTGTAAAACCGCTTGATAATAATTTTATTGCCTATGTTTGATGTCATATTGTAATATTATTTTCATTTGATACCAGACATTCCTAAACATTTTAATGAACTCGATAATTCAATTTAGTTATATGTATTATGTATTCTGATTTTAACAGTTTGAAGTATTATTGAATTTCCAGCAAAGAATTTCAGTAACTTATCTAGTTTCTAAATGTGAACTTATGTATTAGCGCTTTGACAGAACCTAGTGACTTATTGATTTCGTTTGTAAGTATGTATTCATAATTATAACCCGCTTAAACAATTCAAATATTCTTTATGCTAGCTCAAAACAATTGATATTCTTACCTTTATTTACTGAAAATATTAATTGAGTTGATAAGTAAGTGAAACTCTCTTTAGAAGTTTTCCGAGTGACTGGAAAAAAATACTTCTTAAGCGGGAAAACCTTGTACGTGGGATAAATTGGGAAATTCAGACTTCAAGAGACCGAAAAACACCAAACTTTTTTTAATGAAAACATCTTAAGAGAGTTTTGCTGTATAGGCATAATTTTTTTTAGATTTTCGTTTGGTGATGAAATTAATTAATATTTTGGAAAAGTACGAAACATTTCTTATCAAAGATTTTGAATCATGATGTTTATTTGTCTACAAAAACATATTCTCATTTTCTATTTGGTAAATGTTGCCCATCAAAAAGGCTTTGAGTTTAGCAAATTATAATGTTATGTTGTTTTAGGATTCATAGAATTCTTTCATGAATGATAATGAAGTAATGTTTGAATGCGAATTGTTAATGGTTGGTGCAGAATAAATTAACAGTTTTTTCAGAGACGCAAATATTTACAATAAAAATATATAAATTTGTTTTAGACCACTTTAAAATTTTAATTAAACTTTTTTTGGTTTCAGAAGAACCCTTCCTTCGCCAGGTAAATTATTATTAATACTAACCTATTCTTCCGAAAGGGTTCTTCCGAAACCGGTAGAGTTTAATTAAAATTTAAAAGTGGTCTAAAACAAATTTTTATTGTAAATTATGGCGAGCCACAAAGTTAATGCTTATTATAAATAAACAAATATTTATTTATATCTGTTTGTAATGTACAATAGCGTGTTTTGATATGCACTTTATTTTATGTTTATTCATAGTATTTTAACTGAAATGTACTTCAATTGCAAAAACGTACTTAAAATATTAGAAGCATATCATTATGTATAACCATTATTGTTAATTCAAAATGGAGATTTAATTGCTTATCCGAATTTTGATTTGATCATTAGAGGCAAGTAAATAATAGAGAAATTTAACAAAAATTAAAATAGTAATTGAGGGGTATGTTTTCTTAATAAATTATTAATTTATAATATTATCCACTCGAGCGATTTTTGGCATATTATGGCAAGTTTGTCAAACGTCTTGAGCAATCGCTTGCTATAATGTGCCAAATTTATCTACCTTCCATAAAACATATTAAAAAAATTTCAAACCTTCCCGCGATCTACATTTTGCGCTAGTAGAATGTTGATATAATATTTTCCCATTTTACCAATATATCTCATATCCATGAACTGATTCGAAAAGCGTCTAAATTCCAATATTGTTTATTGTCAATTTAACAAAAGTTTGTTCTCAAATGCGCATTTGTTTAAATGACAAAAATTTTGGTTTTATTCGATTTTTTTAACTTATTTATATGCCAATGTATTCGTAATTAAATTATCTCTCTGTTTAACGTATTTTCAACTCAAGTGAATTAAAAAAAATTGTGGTTTTTTCCATTTTCTTCTAAACAACTGTGAATTCTCCGCCTCATGTCTTTTACATTGTGAAATAGGCTGTGTGTGTAAAACGATTTATTGAACTAAATAAAGTAAGTATCGAGAATATCCTTATTGATAATTATAGATAATGAATGTATCTTTCTAATATAATACCAATTCTGTGTGGTATACGTATTTGAAATCCTAATTTAGTGCATTCAATTTATATAATCTATAAAATGTTTTTTAATACAAAACTTTTAAACATTTAAATGAAAAACACACTTTGTAAAACACCACTTTTATTTTTGAATTAATATTCAACAGCCAACCAACCAGGTTTCGCTTAGCTCAAGCTTCGTCAATGCTTATTATATGTTGTTATAAAAAGTCCTGACGAAGCTTGGGCTAAGCGAAATCTGCTTGGCTGTTGAATATTAATTCAAAAATAAAAGTGGTGTTTTACAAAGGGTGTTTTTTCATTTAAATATTATAATGTCACACCCCAAAGTATTTGCTTCCTTCAATAAAATTTTAAACATTTGTTGACAATTAAAAATTGAGTCTTCTAAAAAATATTTGTAACTGTGATTATTAAGTAGGCCATAGACAACGTACAGACATAGAAAATATCCAATGTTAACTTGAATAAGTGCCTTGGACTTCAATATCTAACTAATTAGCAAAATTTTTGTGTTTTTAAATTTATGATTTTTTTAATAATTTTCTTTATAAATCCTAAAAATTTGGGTTGAACGGTAAAATATAAGTTGATTCATTGGATGTATACCACTAAATCAGTTTATATGTTTCCATATTAAAATTCGTAGGTATGATCTTTTTTATGTGGACGGGAAATTTCCAAATAGAACGCTCAAAACTCACGTTGCTCGACTCGCTTTGCACTTATTCACGCGATCGCTCGAGTGGTTATTCTAATCTATTCTAGTTTGTATTTTATATTTTAACAAAAATGTTATTAATCATATTTGGCAGTCAATATAAGAAAAAGTTATCAAAATTTTCATTGACTACGATAATTGATATTTTTGTCTGCAGCTGAGTCTTAGTCAAATGATGTATTTAACCAATGTATTGAAATGTTAAATGTATAAATATTTATAATAAATATATTTTGCCACTATTTAAATAATTTATTTAAAAATACAAATCTTTTATTAATTACTATCGCAGTTTAATCGAAAATTAGAATAATTTTCGGTTAAAATATTATGTTATAGGCAGACACCTACTATTACGCTTGTCTGAATTCTTATCACATATGCAGTTCCTTTTAAAATGACCCTGAAAATCAAAGCAAATGTGAGTTCATTGAATGTGAAAACTTTCAGGACTTGTGCGCAGGAATAACACTTATCAATGTCAACCCAAATTAGTATATTTTATTGGAACATGAATATTATTTAGAAAAGCACACAGAAAAGAAAAATATAATTACAATGCGCCCAAATAAATCTTTTTCTCTTTTCTGTGAGTTTTTCTTATTCATTTTCTTTGAATTTCATAAATGTAATTAAGTATTGAGCTCTAAAAATTTATCTTACATCTTTTCCTTATCATTTTGTGCTTTAATTTTTATATATTATTGTCAGCCTTACTCATTCTTTTTCCATAAGTACATACATAAATGGTTGCTTATTAGTAGTGTAAAAAGTTAAAACACATTTATTTGTATGTAAAACTGTTATATAGCGATGGATGGCCAATTCCTGATGTTACAGATTTCTAAAAGTACTTTATTTAAATTTTTCCATTTTTCGTTCAGAATTCCACCTAAATCCATATTGACTGTTGTTGATAATTTTGTTCGTCTCGAGGTACGTGAGCAGTTTGTCGTTGATCACACGTTCCATCACCTTGGACAGAACTGATATGATCTCTATGGGGCTGTAGTTAGTTGGAGCTGTCACCTTTCTCGGGAATAGGGTGAATGACAGCTTTTTTCCAACTAGAGGGTAAATAGCCACTCTTCAGGACATTTTGAAGAGCTTTGTCAAAATTGGAGCTATTTCTGCAGCGAACCTCTGCAGTACCAGGGCAGGTATCAATTTGGGAGGCGGGAATGGGTACCGCCGCCCCGGGAACCATTTATTGGATAACCAACACCTCTGCCATAGGTCCCCCCATGTGGTTTGCTACGTTTGGTGACTTAGCAGGGGTGCCCGGGTTCATGGGGTAAGGTTTATCTATGTCTTGGCGGTGGATGATCTAGACACACTGAACCCCAGATTCCTACCCAACCCTCATACCTTTTTCCTTCCCAGAACTTACTTTCCTTAAAAATACCCTCCACACAGCATCCCCAAAGATGACATAGGCCCTGAGGGAAATTATTTTCCTCAGGGCCTCCTGTGTGGACCTAATGTAAAAAAGAAAAAAAAAAGGTATTCCGTCAGGTCCCCTAACTTTATTAACATCAAGTCCCCTAAAGACCAATAGATACATCCCGGTGCCAGATCTTCAGTTTTTCCATATAAAAACTGCAGTGATGAACCGACAGCGTTTGCTAGAGAGCCGTCAGGGTTTTTTAAGAGGTGGCAGGCTTGGTTTGCAGATATTGCTACCTATTGAGCACAAGCGACCAGGGTGCTTTTCTGCCATGCGGGCAGGCTTTTTGCTGATCTGAACTATTTATGTTTTATTTTGCTTTTCTTTGCTGATATATATATTTCTATAATGCTCCATCTTATTCCCACAGACTAGACAACTATAACCTTGTTATGGATAACAGATTGCCTCCATCGATCACTAAAACAAAACTATATGTACAATTCATTTTGTCAATGAATAGAAGCTGCTCTAAAATATCATACACATTTTTATTTATTTATATTATGTTCAGGCAGATAATATATAGGACCATACTAATTCTCTTTGAGCTGCTGTTATAATTTGTCTTAAATACTTTATGTGTGGGCAACTCTTGTTTCGACAAAAGGCCACTCTGAAGTCATTTTAAGGTGAACAAAAAAAAAAGTTGCAGACAATGAAATATTTATTATATTATAAAGAAACATGACAGTAAAACATAACAATTTCAAATACTTTTAATGAAAACACAAATGTTATATTATATCGACGATCAAAAATAAATGTAAGAAATAAAAAGAAGAGAAAAAATAAAAATAAAAAATAAGAATTAAAAAAAAAAAAAGTAATAAAAGAAAATACAGTAACTGTTGTTTGTTTATACTTAATAACATGTGTATGTTTATATATATAAAGTTATAATGGATGCCTATCAATACAAAAGCAGCATCTCCTAGAAATACGCAGTATAATTATAATATTATGAAAATATTATAATATTTTAAAATTAAATATTGAGGTTCAACTAAATAATTATAATATTTTAAAATTAAATATTGAGGTTCAACTAAAGAAGTCAAAAATTTTAAACATTTTTTTTTAAAGAAAAAAACATTCCAGTTCTGGCATTATTTGGTAATCTCCTACTACTATCACGCTAAAATTTTGTTTGTGTTGTTACGGAGGACTTAGCCAGCCAAGGAATTAAACTCACAATACTAACTCAGCCACTGACCGGGCTAATTAAATTGAAGATTTTAAGTAACAGATAACAAATAACCTACAGATTTTTCCAATTATGATTTCCAGCAGAAAAAATTATGTCATTATTTGAGTTACCATTTTAATAACCACAATAAAATGAAATAACACGCGCACAATAATTTTTCTCCACGTTTTTGAAATAACTAGTGAAAGTGATGAATAAAACGCGTAATAAGTGTTTACCATGAAATAATACATTGTCTTCAGGCTTTAGATAAAAGGTTGTTTGTATTCGATCCAAATTGCTAGGTTTTTTAATTTTTTTATTATTTCATACATTTTTATAAGTTACTGTTTTTTGTCATTTTTTCATCTACCATACTAGGCTAATGCCCGTGTTGTGGTAGTCTGAATGACCGTTGCTTGCAGGTTGACGAGTATGTCGAGAAGTTCACTTCCTTTCTTGCCGGCAGAGCAGCACCTCTGGTGGCGGTCCAATAAATCATGAGTGAAGTGTAAATCCCCATTTGGCCGATCGAGTAATTCCTCTAGTGGCGGATTAGCAAACTAAACTCTGTAACGGTAGTATTCAAATGAACACCAGTAAGGTAGGGAAAATATTATACTGTTATCTGTTATTTGTGACCTTTAAGGTAATTCACACTAGTCTCACAATGCAATGCATTAAACTGGACAACTTACAATCCATAAATTATCCATGAAATTGGAAGTTTTAGAAACACATTGGTCTCAAGCAATGCGTACATGTGACAACTATGTCTCTAAAGCATCTATTTTCATAAAAAATGTACGGATTGTAATTGTGTTCAGATGTCTTAATGCTTTGCTTGCATTGCGTTTTTGTGGGACCAGAGTGTTGAGCGACTGAATGAGTGAATGAGTGACTGGTTCCCACAAACCTGAGATGGAGCCAAGTGTACTTTTCAATAATAAAAAATCAATGCTACCCTATTTAAAATATGTAACTAAACTAAATAATTTTAAAGTGAAAAAGGCTTTACTCCATTATGAGTCAGCATGTGCCTTCGTAAATACATGAGAATAATGAAGCACAGGTAGGAACATGAGAATGGTTTTTCTCCAAGTGCCTCTGTAAAAGAAAATTTTGTGAAAATGAAGAGTTACAATGGGAACAAGGGAATGGGTTTACTCCACTGTGAATAATCTTGTGCCTCTTTAAAACTGCTTTCCGTGAAAATGAGGAGTTGCATTCAGAACATGAGAACGGTTTATCTTTACTGTGAGTCACAATATGGCTGACTAATTGCCCCTTTAGTGAAAATGAAGACGAGCAATCTGGGCATGTGTAAGGTTTGATTCCATGATTCAGCATGTGTCTCTCAAAAAGATACCTGAACGAAAATGAGGATTTACATTCGGAACACGAGAATGGTTTTACTTTACTGTGTATCAGGAGGTGTGTCTTTAAATGTGACTTCTGTGAAAATGAAGAATTGCAGGTGGAACACGAGAACGGTTTTTCTCCACTGTGGGTCAGACTGTGTCTCTGTACATGTTCCCTACGTGAAAATGTAGAGTTGCAGTCGGAACAAGCGAATGGTTTTACTCCATAATGAGTCAGAAAGTGGGTCTGTAAATTCCCCTTTCGTGAAAATGAAGAGTTACAGATTGCACATGAGTACGGTTTAATTCCACTGTGAATCAGCATGTGCCCACGTAAATGTGCTTTTTGAGAAAATGAAGAGTTGCATTCCAAACAAGAGAATGGTTTTTTACTAATAGTTGGTTGGTATTTATTTAAATGAGGATCTTGGGAACTAAAACAATTTGGCGAGGTGTGATTAGTAGGTGTTGAATGAACCAGATCACGCTCTCTGATATTCTTGGGTGAATTGTTTTCTGGTTCGTCATATTTGTGATTTTCTTTCCCATACTGTATTTCTGAAATAAATAAATAAAACTTTATCAATTTTTGTTGAGTGCAAATTTTTGGACCTAAGAAACTCCAGCTGCTTCATTAATACCCTATGTAAGGCAATACACGCCACTGGGCAAAGAAGCAGCAGACCTATTTTACCTACGCCAGTCAAAAGTAAAATATGTACTCAAAGACATATAACATTAACAACGATAAGGGTAAGGGCTCCACTCCAATAATAATGATAATACTTCGATGATTTGTACAGCGCCGTTTTGTATGCTGAACAAATTTGTAATATATTTCTACAATCTTACTTCCAACTACAGGCTAGACAAAATGTTATAACAACTTATGACTAAAAAAAATTGCATCCACCGGTTCGTGGATCACTGATATAAAAAAACTTTATGTACAATGCATTTGACCAATGAACGCATTTCTGCATAAAAATGTACATATGTATTGTTTTATTTATTCAATAGGCTAGGCAGAATATATACAGGATCATACTTACGTGAGAGGTCACTTATTACGTGAGATTTAAGCGGGCGACAAACGCGAAGTTCACATCAAAAAGATACTGCGTTATAAGTATCTTTTCTACCGACACACTACGTTATAAAATATTCCTTCCTACGGCAGGAGAAGGGGTCAGTTGAAATCGGAAGCGGTCGAGAGAATATCATTTCTTTGTACTGGATATGTTAACTTGACAGCTCCGTGCATGCTCCATGTATTAAAAATGACCCCCTCTCCTGTTTACGGTAGAGAGGGGGTCGCATAACTTTTCTGATATCGCCACTGTAGCGAATACAAAAAATAATTCCGATTAGCGAAGATTCAAACCGCGATCACAGCGCATCATCTTTTTACGTCTCGCGGGTCTCATGGGATTGTATGGCGAGCGCTATTGTGTTATAAATAACTTTTTGATGTGAGCTGCGAGTCTGTCGCTACCTTAATGCTGTTTATTTAGAGAAATTTAGATACAGTTTGCACGCAAAGGACATAATTTGGAAAATTGGGAAATTGCCAAATCCAAGCACAAATTCTATAATTTATAAAATCTGTGCTTACCAACCTGTATGATAATTCTTCTCGATGTGTTCTAAACATTCCTTCTTAACGTCCTGGGGGTCAATGTTCATCTCTGTATACACTATTTCAGTTTTGTGTTCTCCGTGAGTTCCTGGTTCCATTTTGATGGTGAGATTATCTGGATTAGGAAGATCCAAAAGAAAATTATTTGAAAAGGTGGGTATAATTCTAGAAGAGGGTGTTTTGTTAATTGTCTATTATTTTTTCAATTGTCAGTTGTCTTCATTGAAAATGTGGATTAAATTGAGATTGATAGAGCATTAATCTATTCGACAGTATTTTCACCCCAGTTGCTTTCACATGACCTAAACTGTATGATAATATATGTTTATCAATGATATTTTGAACAGAGATAATCTTTTGATTTTACTTTCTATAACTCTGGTTAATCACAATATTGTGCAATTATAAGTAAGTAAGTAAGTCTCCTCAATACTAGATAGATGGATAAAATGAATGAACTCAATGGGAAGCCTCAAATAATTGTCAATCTCTTAATTGCCTCAGTAAATAAACAATTAGCAAAAATTGTCAAATGCTTCAATGACGTAAATTGACAAAACTGTTTAAATATTCCACTAACCGCCATCAGGCATAGATTTTGGAAATTACACTATGTTTCAACTTAATTACTACAAGATCAAGTAATTACGTTTGGATAGATGGTAAAACATACATTAAAATTACATTTTTTTTCAATCGAAGTACAAAATTTCCAATATAAAACAATTCCTTTGCCCAATCCTAATTTATTTTTTGTATGGATGACATTTATTTCAATCTAAATACGCATGGATCACTTTGTTTACCCAAACTAAGAACCTAATAACCTGTTTTGTGAGTGTAAATATATGTTTCTTCTAGTATTGGTATTGAAAGTCTTCGGGGCATTTACCACCGTGCTTACCCATTGTGTGACCAATGTTGTTGGTGTGTTCCAAAGGTTCCTTTTTAACACCCTGATGATCTGTGTCTACCTCCTTACAAGCCATTTCACCCTCATCTTCTTCATTAATCCCTGATTCTATCTTTACCATATCTTTACTATAATACTTTCTGGATTAGGAAGATCCATGCGGACAGGCGTGTTGAAAAAGTATCAATACATCGATATATCGATATTTTTAATGAAATATATCGATATTTTTGGAAGATATATTTTGTATCGATATATCGATACAAAACATCCAGTATCGAAAATTGTATCAAAATCGATATTTTTTCTATTACGGGGGGGGAGGCGCCTGATTAAAATAATGTACATTGTGTAAATATACACCTTTATTTTTACACATTGTGTATATATACACTTTTATTTTGAAAACGTACAATCTAAACATTTGACCGATATATCGATAGATCAATATTTTTTCATCGATATATCGACGTCGAAATTGATATTTTAATAAATATCGATACTTTTTTCCACTTTCGACATCCTGTTGCGGATCCATGTAACTGCGGATGATACCTGAAATCGATCGGAAGTTCTATAGTTTATGGGTTTGTTCAATAAATCACCCAAAAATAATTCAAAACTGACAGCTCTTGTCTCTGTCACACAGATAAAAACGTCAACAAAACAGTGATGCCACACCTCTAAAATTACCACATTACCAAATTAGTCAAATTCCCATACTAATCACAGGAGACCATATTTGTCCCAGCTCACATAGGTCTCACAGAAATCGTTGTTTCTCCCTTACTATCATAGTCAGAAGTATGATCTAAACGGTATTGGAAAGAGAATACAACAAACTATATATTCAAATCTAAAAGAAAACCACAAAAAATTAAAATTTACCGTTTTCTGAAACTAAAGTTTCCGATAGCAATTTGAAAAAAAAATATGGAACTTTGTGAATTTTTTAAGAATTTTTTTACATGAAACAAAAAAAGTGAGGCGACAGTAAGGTTTATAATTCATTTATCTAATGAAATAAGTATGTGTTTTATTTTTTTTTTTCATTATCATACCTTTAGTTAGAAAAAAAAGTAAAGTGAGCCATTTTGAACACTTTTTAAAGTTTTCGCAAAAAAAAATTTATTAAAAAAAAAACATAGTAATTTTTATAATAGAATTTTGAAAGCCTATATCATCACCTTTCGAAAACAGTTTTTAGTTTTCGAATAAGTTAACAAATGTTCCATTTATTTGGATTTTATTGCAGAGCGGGAATATTTTTAGCCTCTGATAAAATACGCCAATTTTTTTAATAATTGGTTTTATAATAATAGATGGCAATGGCTGAATTGAAAAAAGCGCACGTCCCAGTAAGACGAGAGGTTCTGGGTTCGAGTCCCACTTGCTAGCGGTATCTTTTATTTTTCTGTGTCTTGTTATCTTCTTCTTCAATGATATTTATTTTGTGATTAACTTCTATAATAGTAATAAGTAGGTATATATTATATTATCGAAGTTTATATATTAGTACACATACAGCTACCTACACAATAAGATAAAATGTAAGAGAGTAACGAAAAAAAATACGAGTGTGCTTTAGACCACACGACTGAAGTAAATACTTCTCTAGCTCCATCTATATGTATGTCTATATATATGTTTATATGTATGAAATATATACATATATTAATTTTCTACAAATATTTATTTAAATTTATTATCATTCGCCCCGCCCGATCAAGCCGCGCGCATCGACGTCCGCTTCCCCCGCGTTTGGCGCGTCACTGGTATTTCAAAATAATGACTGAAACGTTTCATGATATTTCGAAGAATTTACTTCAAAAATCCCACAAAGGAGTAGCCGGTGCGTGGTTATTATAATATGTGGATATAAACAATGGTGGTTAAAATAAAATTTAGAAAATAGTATTTTTAGAGATCAATGTGATTGGTTTTATAGGAATTTCAGTGATTTTTTTTGTTGTTAAAATTAAAAAAATATATACACACGAGTATATATTTATTCGTATAGTGGGGTTTAAACAGGACTTCGTAACTCAATAAATAATATTTATTCAGTGACAATTTCATGATGACAGTTAATAATAATGATAATTCAAAACAAATAAAACTAAAAAAAAAATAGGTCATTGAATACCTTGGGTAGTAGCAAGAATCCCATTGAATTACATACAATCTCCTATTATTCGACACGAAACACGATATTACAGTTATCTCAAACAATAGCCTCTTCAGCTTCACTACTGCCAATAGCGCCAACCCTTTAATCGTCTAAAAATATCATGGGAAAGCACTTCCATTCAATTCATTTGATTAAAAAAAGTCCCGCATCTGTTTCGGTGAAACAACTGTTGTTAAATATTGCGATCATTTGAGTCCATAGGTGCTTTATTCCGCACTAATTTGTTTTCAGCTCGAAGTAAGGACCCTTCCCCTTTAGGCAAGAGATATCCCCCTTTGAAGAGTGCATTGTCTGTACCAAATAAAGAGCGAAGAGACAGTACAGCCGCGCTTCCCCTATGCGCTTGGGACACTTGGATGATTTTGCTTCAAGATCTGAAGACTTTAAAACCAACGGATTTCACGAAGTTTATTTATCAACAAAAATTAACCAAACGGAAAATATTTATCTTTACTTTTATACGTTCAAGCAATTACAAGTAATCTTGGCATGTTTGTGCAGATGCCTTTGACCTACAATAATTTTTTTCGCATAATAATAATTACGAAGCAGAACTTGTTTATAATAAACTGTTTTTATACATTAAACAATAATATTATTGAATATATAAAAGAAATAAAAAAATAAAATGGAGTTCGACAAAATAATCTTAATAACAATAAATCAAGCGCCGGGAGACAGAGAGACTATGGCAGCCACAATAGGGAAGTTAACCCTTAAAAAAATGGCGTATTTTGTCAGAGGCTAAAAATATTCCCGCTTTGCAATAAAATCCAAATAAATGGAACATTTGTTAACGTATTCGAAAACTAAAAACTGTTTTCGAAAGGTGATGCAATAGGCTTTCAAATTTCTATATTAAAAATTACTATGTATTTTTTTAAATAACCTTTTTTTTGTGAAAACTTAAAAAACTGTCCAAAATGGCTCACTTAACTTTCTTTCTAACTAAAATTACTGATAATGAAAAAATAAATAAAACACATACTTATTTCATTAGATAAATGAATTATAAACCTTACTGTCACCTCACTTTTTTTCGTTTCATGTAAAAAAATTCTTAAAAAATTCAGTTCCATAATTTTTTTTCAAATTGCTATCGGAAACTTTGGTTTCTGAAAGGGGTAAATTTTAATTTTATTGTGGTTTTCTTTTAGATTTGAATATATAGTTTGTTGTATTCTCTTTCCAATACCGTTTAGATTACATTTCTGACTATGATAGTAAGGGAGAAACAACGATTTCTGTGAGACCTATGTGAGCTGGGACAAATATGGTCTCCTGTGATTAAACGGGTTAAGTGAAACATATTTTGACTTAAAAATATTATGTTCATGTAGATGACATGCAAACTTAAATACCAGTATTTTTTTTTAAAGTTCTTTTTCATAATTAAATTAATTCTACTAGTTTGAATTTTATTAAAGCCCGCGAAAACGCCGGCAAGAGTATAATACCGTGCAGGAGAGTTCGTGACGTAACCCGGTCCTTGATTGTGTGAAATCCGGGACACGCTTAATATGGACGAAAAAAATAAATGAAGAAAGTTGTAGTAGTTAGATATTTACTAGTACTAATCAATTCAGCTACCGGAATTTCGAAAAAAGTGCATTTTAGCGCCTCCGCCCACTGAGGCAACTGAAAACTCTCAACTGCCAACTGTCTTTGTATGACAATGTGATGGCCCGCACACTACACAATCACTCAAAAACCCGTTGTCAATGGTAACGTAAGCACTGACTCGCGACTTGCACTGCTGATTGCCATGGCCGGCCGTTGCTAGTTGCCAGCTGTCAGCTGATTGTTCTTTGTCTATGGTTAAACAAGCTTTTTGACCAATCAAGACAGAAACCAGCTGGTTTTAGTTGGTTTTCAGTTGCCTCGTCAGCGGAGCGCCTTATTGGTTATTTTTTAAATTTAAAAACACGAAATGTCATTTTTCCCCGATCGCTATGTTAGGAACTGTTGCAAGTTTCGTTAAAAAATTACATTTCGTGTTTTTAAATTAAAAAAATAACCATTAAAATGCACTTTTTTCGAAATTCCGGTAACTGAATTGATTAGTACTAGTTAATATCTAACTATAATAATAGTTCATAATATAGTTCCGATGAGAAAGATCGATTTTATTACCCGTATCAAATTTTTTAAATTGAAAATTTAAACCCTAAAAAAATTGGCGTATTTTGTCAGAGGCTAAAAATATTCCCACTTTGTAATAAAATCCAAATAAATGGAACATTTGTTAACGTATTCGAAAACTAAAAACTGTTTTCGAAAGGTGATGAAATAGGCTTTCAAATTTATTAAAAATTACTATGTATTTTTTAAAGCTTTTTAAAGTTTTAAAACTTTTTAAAACTTTAAAAAGTTTTAAAACTTTAAAAAGCTTTAAAAAATACATAGTAATTTTACTTTTTAAGTTTACTTTTTTTTCTAACTAAAATTACTGATAATAAAAAAAAATAAAACTCGTACTTATTTCATTAGATAAATGAATTATAAACCTTACTGTCACTTCACTTTTTTTCGTTTCATGTAAAAAAAATTCACAAAGTTCCATAATTTTTTTTCAAATTGCTATCAGAAACTTTGGTTTCAGAAAGGGGTAAATTTTATTTTTTTGTGGTTTTCTTTTAGATTTGAATATATAGTTTGTTGTATTCTCTTTCCAATACCGTTTAGATCACATTTCTGACTATGATAGTAAGGGAGAAACAACGATTTCTGTGAGACCTATGTGAGCTGGGACAAATATGGTCTCCTGTGATTAAACGGGTTAATCGTCAAAATATCGATAATGTAGCCACCTTAAGCTATCATAAATACATTTCTCTGTCGAGATATATATTTTTATTAACAATTTATTTTTGTTAAATACTATATAATGAACATCTAAGAATTCTCCTATTCATTCGGCTCTCTGAGTTGGCCGTGGATGCTCGCGTTAGGCGCTCCGCCCACTGAGGCAACTGAAAACCAACTAAAACCGGCTTTTTCTCTGTCTTGATTGGTCAAAAAGCTTGTTTAACCATAGACGAACTACGAGACAGCTGACAGCTAGCAAACAGGCAACGGCCGCCCAGGGCAATGAGCAGTGACAGTCGCAAGATGGTCGCGAGTCACCGCTTGCGTTACCATTGACAACGGGGTTTTGTGTGATTGTGAAGTGTGCCGGCCATCACATTGTCATACAAAGACAGTTGGCAGTTGAGAGTTTTCAGTTGCCTGAGTGGGCGGAGGCGCTTAGGGTCCGTCTTTTCAATCTTTTTTCAAAGTTCGAAATTCCGCGTACCTACCTAATTATGATACTTCCATGCGACGCCGACGTTTCAACAATATTCCACTCTATGCGTTGCGCGTAGGGACTATAATAGTGTGTCGCCTTTTTTATGTTTCATCTGTGAGTTTCGGTCGAAGCTGTGTAGTTTCAAATAGTATTATTAAGAATTAATTTATTATTAACATTTTTTCGGGTTTCTAATATGTACATTTCAAAGATTAAAGAAAAATTGAGAGCCAAATCTGTTTATTATTGATTTAACTAACATTTATTATAATTTTAGCACTTTATAAATTACGGGTACGCTGAATAAAACTTGATTTTATACTTAATAAAGATTTTGTTCCTTGATAGAAAATAATAATGAAGGCTGGCGTGGTCGAGGGGTAAAGCGCTCGACCCCCAATCCGAAGGTCGCGGGTTCGAACCCAGTGTACGCAAATAAATTCTATTCGATTAAACTGTCTTATTTCATAATTAATTAATTAAAAATGAAATATAGTACATTTGCGGCATGTTCCAGAAATTAAGATACTCTCAGTATCGCCCTGGTGTAAGACCACTATTCAGAATTGAAACGTTGATTGAAATAGTTGCTATGTTTGGTGACCAAATCTGAATAGCCAGGTACTTCCCCACCTTCCTCTTCCCTACCTCATTCCCCTCCCCACCAAGGGTGGCTGGCTGCACAGTGTGTTCGTGTGCAGCACTGGTAAATTATATTGACTAAAATAACTTTATAATACCTTATTAATTATAAGTTATGAAGTTGCAGAAAAATAATCAACAAGTATTAAGTAAAAAAAAAGAAAAGAAAAACCCTGCAGCTCGCTCCAGCAAAAGATCAGCATTATGGTCCCAATACAGAAAAACATGATATGGACCAAGCATGGTATGAGGCAGCTAAAGATGATTTTTAGAAAGGATTTTTACCATAGCCAAACTAGGCAAGATAGGCAAGCAATTGAAAGGGCGACAGTACTTCAAGCATATAGTGGATCGAGATGCGCCGCAATATGATTACGGCATCGTGGTTTGGAAACGTGTGCAAATGGCGGCAAAATATCAGTTGCGCTCCATTAGTGAAAAATATAATGTACCAGCAATCCTTATCAAATATTCCTTCAATTCGACACGAACAAAAACTTGAATACAATGTCCTAAAGGAGCTTGCAGAACTAGAAAGCATTACCTTAGAAAAGTGTGGTCTTTTCATAGATGTAGAGTATCCATATATGATGGAATTTCTTCTGAAGACACCGTGATTGAAATTAAATGTCCTTTCGCAGCACACAGCATGCTCACATATGAAGCAGCAAAATCCAAAAAAATTACCTTTTGGAAACTTAACAAAAATGGAGAAATTCTGGTAGAGAAATACATATCACGATTGGTTTTACCGGGTTCAGGGCCAATTACATGTAACAACAAGAGATATTTGTATGTTTGTTGTATGGACTGAACTCTGAACAAAAATCGAAAAAATTTTACGGGATGACGAATTTTGGCGGACTATTGAACAGCTGAAACGCTTTTACAATTTTTGCATGCTACCCGAATTAATTGATCCTCGACATGCCTTAGAAATCCTGAGTATTTAGAAAAGTGCATAATAGCGAAAAGAAGTAAAGTAAAATTGGTTTCAGCTAAAACCAAAACACGGTAATTGTTTCGAAGAAATCAATAACATTTTATTTCATTGAAGTGTCTTCAGAAGAAATTTCATTTATATTCCTAATGAATGTAGTCCACTTTTTTAGACATAGGGAAGAGGAGGGTTGGAAAGTTCCTAGCTATTCAGATCTAGTCACTAAAGATATCTACGCCGTTCTTAAGCAACTTTCAATTCTGAATTATGGTCTCTCACCATGGCGCTACTGAATGTATCTTCCACTTTGGAACGAGGTACAGGTTCATTATATGTACCTTTACAAATTTTATTTTAATTCTACAATTAATATGATATACTCAAATAAATTAAATTAAATTTGTTTTGTCCTTGCCGGCTTTTGAATTGACCTCAATTAAAACTGGACAAGTTAGTATTAACAGTGCCCCGCCGCACTGCGAAACCAGGTTGAAACAAAGGCCAAGCCTTTTGTCACTCTTTATAATTGTATTACTATGTGTATGTACCCTTTTCATCTATGTATGTATCAAAAAAAAATCCAAATAAAAAGATATATTAAATGTTTTAAGTTCCTGAGAACCTCCTCCATGAATCAAGCTATCGTTATATTGCATTACATTCTAAAATATATTTTAACATAATTTTCATAATCACAATATCTTTAATAATTAATAATTTGTTTTGCTCTGTGCGTGTCTTGATTGTGAATGGAACGCACCGGCCAGTTGCAGGTGTAGAGTGTTCGATATTCGAACTCGAGCTGGAAACATTTAATACCGAGGGCCGTTAAATTTAATTAGAACCATCATAGACGTTGTGTTTTTTTTATACGGCCACCATGATTTGCAAATGGTGTTGGAACATTGCATGACAAGACTCCCTATCACAATGCCAAGGTTGTCTACAAAAAAATTCAAGATATTTATGCAAATTCCAATGCTCCCATAGCACAGAAATAGACCCGATATGAACCCTACCGAAAATCTAAAGTCGATTTTGAAGAAAGAATTGAAGAAAAAAAAGATTGACACCAAGCAAAATCTCTTCGAGGAGCTCATTCAAGTATGGCGTCACATAAAAAAATAAAAAAAAAAAACTGCAAAAATTATCCAATAAGCCAATCTTGTAATTAAAGAAATTATAATATGTGCAGTTTAAAAATGTATTAACGTTTGAAAACTGAAACAAAAATTGTTTGAGCCTAATAATTGGCCTACGTCTGTAATTTAAGAAGTAAAGCCTTGTTCGCACCTGACAAGTAGTAAATCGAGTGGCGAGTAACTCGCTACTTGACTCGCTGTCAAGTAGAGTTCATTAGTAAGCGGCGCGTCGCGACATGACGGGCTGCAACGCAATAAAGGAAATACGCTAATTAAGCTGATTGTAATGCTTATTTTAGAAGAGGTGGAAGAATAAATTAGTGAGATCTTACTTCAATAAAAAAATTAGTGAGATGTTATTTAAATAAATAAATTAGTGAGATGTTATTTCAATACGTTATTTTAATAAAATTAAATAATAACTATTTTTTTATATTAATATTTAATAATAGGTATTAGCAGTTAATATTAATTATAATAACCTTTAAAACTTATAAAAAGAGAGTTGTTCTAATAAACATTAAATATATATTTTTTTGTGAATACAGAACGAGATTCCCTCTGCTCCTTTCTGGAGTCAGTGAAACTATGGTATCCCCAGTTGGGTTATGTCGTGAAGCTGAAGGCACTGGAGAGGGAAGGAAGGGGGGAAGTACTTGGCTTTTCAGATCTGGTCACCAAACTTGTTAAAGTCATTTCAAGCAACGTTTCAATTCTGAATAGGAGTCTTCCCCCAGGGCGATACTGAGAGTATCTTCCGCTTTGGAACGTGCCGCAATTATACCTTACATTATTTTACATGATTAATTTGTGAAATAACATAAATCAAACAAATAAAATTTATTTGCGCACAACATACTAAATCTTATTAACATCGGATTCGTGTGTTTTTTTTGTTTTTGTGAGAATGCTGACAAAGTAGTCCCAGGGATAGGTCGTTCGTACGTCATCAACGATCGTCATCTTCCTTATCTTATGAAAATTCTGTTCTTCTTGTATGACCGACTATTATATTAACATTTGTGTAGATTACGAACATTAAATTAAATACAATCATGGTTTCTGTTATGTTTTTAAGATGAAACCCAGGGGTGAAGAAATTTGAAAAATAGATTTGACTAAATTGTTGCTGTCACTGTTGCTTTTACTCCACCGGATATTGAGCGAAAGGGACAATGCACCTCGGGCTACTAATACCTAAAATCGTGGTTTTGTATTCCCCACTTTTCTCCTCCAAAATTAGACTGATTTTCAATTTTTTTTTACCAACTACAAAAGAAAAAACTATTCTATGTCTGTACGTTTTGCTTTAAAAAAAAACATTGTCTTGTTTGTATACTGAACGTCTTTTGACGGGTTTAAACCAGTCAAATTTATTGATTTTTGGAAGGTCATAACTTCTCTAAAAAGTAACTTATAAAAAGAATAAAAAGTACCGACACGCTAGTAGTTGATATCTATTTTATGTAAAAACAATATTTTCTCTAGGGTTAAAATCCAGAGAGATAAATACGGAATACGTTTGTATGGAAAAATCACCGCCGGGTATCCCCTTAACAATGTATTGTTAATTAAAATAATAATAGTAGTTAATGACGTTAACGAAGTTAGACAGCCTCCGTGGTCGAGGGGTAGTATTCTCGACTAACGATATGGAGGTCGTGTGTTCAATTTCCGGCGAGTGCAAGTATATTTAATTATTTTGTGTTGTTTTTAAAATATTGTACTGTATATTTGCAGCACGTTTCAGAGTGGAAGATACTCTCAATAACGTCCTAGTGAGAGGACCACCGTTCACAATTGAAACGTTGCTTGTCATGACTTTATTCATGTTTAGTTACCAGAGGCCCTAGCACGCTTGCTTTATAACGATCGGTAGGATAACTATCGGTAACTTCTCATTGTTTCCTAGGACAACTGCACATCGCTAAAGTACAAACAACAGTTGATGTCGAATATGTTAAGGACACTTAGTCATTGTGAACTGTCACTTATTCGTTTGCGATCTGTAGTATGCTAGGGAACGATGAGAAGTTACCGATAGTTATCCTACCGATCGTTATAAAGCAAGCGTGCTAGGGCCTCGGTGTGCTAGCACGGTCGCTCGATATGAAGTTTCCGACCGATTGTCGGTAACTTCTCATCGTTCCCTAGGACAACTGCAGATCTCAAACGTACAAACGACAGTTGATATCGAATATATTAAGGACACTTAGTCATTGTGAACTGTCACCTATTCGTTTGCGATCTGCAGTTGTCGTAGGGAACGATGAGAAGTTACCGATAGTTATCCTATCGATCGTTATAGAGCAAGCGTGCTAGGGCCTCTGATGATTAGGCAAGCTCTTCTACACATTCTCATCGCCCTCTCCACTAAATTTAGCCTCGCAACATATCCTGATTGGAGATGCTATAGTCTCACTGGCTCTAGACGGTTGGGTGTAGTTGATACTTTTGTGCTGCATTTACATTTAAAAAAAGTCAATGAGTAAGTAATTCATTGTTTTGTTCGAATCTGTAAAAAGCTCCCGTCGGCCGTTAGATGAGATTTAACCATCGAAACACCCCTATGGCAGAAAGGCTAATGATAAAACCGGCAAATAATAATAATAACTAGGGGTGATTTCTCCTACCTGACTCACCCCCTTAATACTTCCGAGGTCTTTGTTTCGGACGAAAAGAGATTTTTTACCTTCCATCCGGGTAAAGGGGTCGTCAACGGGTAAGTTTATCTCTGACTAAAATCGATCAAAAATGAATCAATTCAACATTCTCTATCGTCTTGTCAATAATAATCCGCCTGCAGCATTAGAATTGAATGTATTTTTAATCTCCTTAAAATAAATCTAACTAACTAACTAACCATTACGCTATTCCCCCGCAGGGACAGACAGAGAGGATGGACCGCTAAATTTGGTCTTGGTATACACTCCTTGCTTCATTCACATATTATTCCGACTCTTGGCATGACCCGACTCAAGTATCTGGTTCACTTAATCGTGCTATTACTTCCTCGGGCGTCCACAACTTCTTATTGCATTTACATTTGCGTCATATATTCTCCTTACACTCATTTCTTAGTTCATTCCCTCTACATGCCAAAATCATCTGAGGGTCCCGTTCTTAATCATGCTCTTTACGCTTACATCGATTTTTTCTCACACGATCTTACATGGTTTTACCACGCGGATCAGGGATCTCATCTCAACAGCATTCAGTCTACTTTCATCCTTCCTCTGTCAGTTCCATGACTCACTGCCATAAATCAGGGTAGATACCAGCCCTCCATTGTGGACTGCTATAGTTTTGCTTCTGGGAAAATATTTTGTTAACGCCAAAGGTTTAAAGGCTTCGCTAAATATTTCAAAGGTTCATAATTAAGTTTCATAATCTTTTAAAAATCATGAAAAATTATGATATTTGCACTTTTTTGGTGACTGTCCAGAGGAGTGTTTTAAACCAAGTTTTTATGCTGAAATTTCTTATCGTTATGGTGTGGATACTGTGGATACAACTTAAAGAGGTTCCATTTCTAGGGAAGCAACTGTTAGGATGTTTTAATAACACATTCAATAAAAATTATGATTCGTAGACCGACAGTTGCCGACAAATGTACGAGATGCACTTTGAATGAGATGATTCTCACGTTGATGTCTTTTGTTTCGAGTCATGTTTACTCTTCATTTCTTTGGGCAGATTAAAAAAAGCCGTTGGAACCAACAACTATCCCTTCTGCCATTAATGTACTGAGTCTTCTATGAAAATAAAACCCTGACGATATTTAAGTACTTATGTACATGGCAATAGGCTATATCTGCCTTTAACACTATTTTAAAGAAGAACATAAAAATGTTATGAAATCAAAATGGCTGATTATTAAAGGTGAGTTGTGCTATATAAAATTCGCATTATGACATATAAATACATTATGTTGGTTTTTGGCTATAGTTCTAAGTCGAAATGTACTAGTAAACGATTTTAGGGTGTCAATTTTATCAGTTTTGATCATGCAAACAAATACGTGATCGTGTTTGAATATTTTTGTCATAATATAAGAATGTACCATTTTGTATTTATTGAACAAAGAACAAGAATATAGCCAATTATTAATTGATTATTTGTATTTATTACGATGCGACGGTTATTAAGTTGTTTGAATGGATTTCGGTTTTAAATTCAGTGTGGCATTTTGATTTCCACAGATTTAACATTGTTGTTACCTTTTACTCCAATTTGGGGGGTGAGTATGGGTACCGCCGCCCCGGAAACCATTTATTGGATAACCAACACCCCTTTCATAGGTCATGCCGATAAGTGTGCCATAGGTCATGCCAATAGGTCATGCCAATAGGTCACGCCAATACCTCATGCCAATAGTGCGGCGGTTCGCTACGTTTAGTGACTTAGTAGGGGTGCCCGGGTTCATTTGGTTAGGTTTGTTCGGGTCTTGGTGGTGGATGCATCTGCCCACCTAAGAGACTGGTTGAGGGAGACCTTATGACATCGGCAGCACGGCTATTGGAACATCGCCTTGCAACGCAATGGTAGGGATGGTTTCTTACGTCCGTCACTCCATGAGCCACAGACCCCCAGATTCTTGCCCTTTACTTTTATTATGTACCTTTTTCTTTCCCAGAACTTCATCTCCTTCATATATTGAAAGCCAACCACACAGCATCCCCAAAGATGACTCAGGCTCTGACGGTAATCATCTTCTTCAGGGCCTACTGTGTGGAATAAAAGTAAAAAAAAAAGAATTTTAAAAAGAAAAAATATCAAAACCAACAAAAATCGTAATACGAGTAAATGACTCTCTCTATAAAATTAAACAAAATTACAAAGATGATAATATAATATTTTCGTCCATTGTCTTCATTTATTTTTCGCTCATTGGGAAAAAAAGAGTCTAATTCTATCGAATTTCGTTCCAGGAATTATTATTCAAACTCAGAGGGACTATATTCAATGGTAGATAAAAAGAGTTTGCGAAATGTGGCTTTCAAATAAATTATTGATAAGTTTGTTGATGTTTTGAAAATGTGGCGAATTTGTTGGTAAATTCGAATATCATTATTTTTTCACCCTTTTTTCTGCCCTAAGCGTTGTGACTTTTGACACGTCCACGTAGGGTTCGGCAGATATCAGAGGGTTCCAAATTAAATATCAAAGTTTTTTCTCTCTCTTTTTTCTATATCTGTGCATCTCTATCTTTTTTTCTTTGATATAATTATTATCTTTTAAATATAATGTACATTTTTCAAAACCAACAGTTATATTTCATTAACATATTTTTTTACAAAAACACATTTGCCAACATCTTTGGGGATGCTGTGTGGAGAGTTTTTATAGAGCACGAAAGGAGATAAAGTTTTGGGAAGGAAAAAGGTATGGGAGATGGGTAAGAATCTGGGGTTCACTGTCACCTCAACCCATGAACACAGGCACCCTTGTTAAGTCACCAAACGTAGCGAACCACTTGGGGTGGGCTATGGCAGAGGTGTTGGATATCCATAAATGGTTCCCGGGTGGCGGTACCCCTTGCCTCTTCCAAAATTGGAAATAAATAAGTTAATTTAAAAATCACTTTGGTAAATCGTTTGCTGAGGGTTGGTTAGTACCAAGTCCACAAAAACCCGTATAAGAAAAAGAGGTTTAAAGTTTTAAAAATTCTATTTTTGTTTCCTTTACTTCAAAAAATTGTTATAAATAATAAAAAAGTTAATCTACCTATAAGTAAAAGAACAATATAATTGGATGATTATGTATTTATATAAAAGCATAATCAAGAACGTAAAAGGACACTTCTAAAAAATAAAATAACAAAAAAATTGATAATATTTTAATTAATGAAGATAATATTAGCGAAAGTCAATCGAAAATCCGAAACAGAAAAATCAGAAAAAGATACGGATACATCTGGGACTCAAACCCAGGACCTCTGGCAATCCGGGCCAAAAAATAAAAAATAAAAAAATTGATGTTGGTTTTTACCATGACCATACTTAATGTTGGTTTATCCTATATCCCTACTCTGGGCGGAGATAGACCAAACCATCCTATGGAATCAAACAATAATAATTTAACATTCATATACATAAGGTTTTCATAAATAATAATAAAATAAAAAAATCTGCTTTAGAAATTATAAAATTTTGATTGTCGTATGAATGAATAAAATGTATGGTGAAATCAAACATTAGTATTTTTTACACACACGTACATAAGGTTTTAATAAATAATATTAAAAAATAGTATTGGCCAATGGACATAGTACACTATGGAGATAGAAAAAAAAAGTCATGTTCAAAATGTAAATTCCCGCAGAAAATTATTTTTTTTTAGTGTGGATATTATGATTAATATTACAGCATTCACAGTTTAAAAAAAATCATAAATGGACATAGTACAAACTAACCCTCAGCAGGCGAAATATGTGCATTTATCTTGGCTGTGAATATTTTCGTTCGAGTGATTTCTTTAGAATGATGTCAATACAGAAAAGTCGTCGTCTCCTGTCTAGGAGTATTAGGAAGCAAAATAAACTTGCAACTTAATAAGTAATATGTAGGAACCTACTTAAAACTTTCTCTATTAACTATGTAAGTACGTAAAAAGTAAGTATAGATGTTTATAGATAAGTTTAAATTCAGTATAAGGCATCCTAGTTAGTTAATATATAAAATATAAAATCAATATTGCAATATAAGCTGACTTTTATAAGTTTTTTTCATCTAGTAGAGCTGAGTATTTGGTGAAACTGTGTAACTGTGGATGTGCAAAAGAGTGTTGGTTCGATGTCTGATGATGACAAATTGCATTGATATTTTTATATTATGTACTTCCTACCATGTACATATAAAATGTTATTTTTTCGTGTTGGCTTGTTTTCAATATATTAAATATGTTTATATGTATCAGGCATATTTATCTACTGTACTATTTTTTTTTTTTTTTAGTATAAATACATTTGCACAAAATACGGGTACTCCTACAAAAGTGTCGTATGGCAGCTTGTCTGTAGGTTCTACCATTTATCACTCTTAATATTATACATAAGGAAATATTTGTTATTGTACATGTAAAAGTTTTTTTAACGAGCATACAAAAATAAACATTATTATTTTAGTCTTATGCTATTCATTTCTTACTTGGTGCATTTATAACTCTGAATTTTTTTTTACATTTCAATATTTACTTCTTCGTTGTTCACAAATTTACTTTGGGCGTCATTTTAGATAAATTGAAACTAGTGGCATTATAAAATAAAAACATATTTCATTTACAATTATCAAAATGTTTCAAAACCAATGGTTTTAATTAAATAAGTTGTGTTTTACAAGTGATTTGTTGTCATTTGATATTTATTAAATATTAAATTGTAAAAAAGTGTTATATGTAGGATTAGTATCTTATCAATAAGATGTTTAATTTAAGTTTAAATTTTAAAGTTTTTCAGTAGATAGTAGTAGATGTAGATATATGTATTTTGTGCCCTGGGCGTTTCGATTAAGTTGGCATTTTGAGACGGCCCGTGGTCCGTCGCACGTTGTTAACTGAATTTTGTAATTCCTTGTTTTGCCTCCTTCCCTGGGGGTGGCGGTCGGGGGAATGGGTGGGGGAGGGGGGTGGACGGTCGGGCTCGCGTTCCGTGGTCCGTGTCGTCGAGTATCCCCCCCTGGGCTGAGGGGCAGTATGTTTAATGGGGGGGTGTTCTGAGTTCTCTTCCTATACGGTGCGTGCGTATTCTGCGTACGCACGCACGTCTAAACTTTTACATAAAGTCGTACATATATGGGGTATTGATCGGGGGGGTAAGCTAGAGAAGGAAGCCTAAGGGTGGCCTGACCAGGGGTGCTCCCCCGCCACCCCTCGCCCCCCGTACGCAGATGATATGCCCTGGACTCGGGCGGAGTGGAGATGACACGTTCCTTGGAAGCGAATTCTCGCCAAATTGGTATCTCGTTTAAATTATTCAATTTTACTTCAAAGTGATACCATATACCGTCATATTTTCACGGCATTTTTTAAAGGCATTACCGTATTTATATTGTTGAACATTTAAGCATCGCATATATTTCGTTTTGATCACGAGCGTCTAATAATACTATAGCCGACC
This sequence comes from Limnephilus auricula, assembly GCA_951813805.1. Lineage (NCBI taxonomy): Eukaryota > Metazoa > Arthropoda > Insecta > Trichoptera > Limnephilidae > Limnephilus > Limnephilus auricula. The sequence goes on from OX638391.1 coordinate 38,537,140, forward strand.
TATGAAAATCCTCAGGATATTATAATTGTAGAATTAATAATAATTGCATTTTAGCTAAAAAGCGCGAAACTTGTCAAGATTAACAAAAACAAAGTTAAACAAAAGAAATACACATTTCAAATACAGACTTTATTATTCAACTTGTCTTCCGGAAAAAAATATTATGAGCTCGTTAAAACACAAAAAGCAAAAATAATAATAATCCTGACATAAGCACTCCATCAAAAGAAATTAAATTTTTTTTTGCATTCAGCATTATAAAACTGTACTAAAAAAATCATTACTCAAATTTTAAAAAAAATATGCGTACCTGGCTGATCAACACACATACGCTACAAGGATGAAATCTTCAAATCTACTAAACATTCCAAAATTAAATACTACTTTTGGCCAGAAAAATTATTGTTTCCATGCTTCAAAATTATATAATGCCCTTCCAATTAAAATTAAAAACACCATAGATATACACAAGTTTAAAAAATACATCACATTATGGCTAACTAAACATGAAGATGAGGTAATCATTACATCTATTATGTAACCCCAACGCAACATATAGACAACAAACATAAATACTTTTTGGTTTATTTATTTTTATGGAAACCAACAAAAATCAACAAACGAACAACAATGATGAGGAAATCATGATCAACACAATACAACAAGCTACAGTCCGCCTCGGAACAGGAATACCTAGTGAGGAGGACTGAGGACAAAATACTTCACTTGCAGTTTTGAAAATGACACTTTAAATCAAAGAAAGTCCTAGTTCTAGAAATCATTGAACCAGAAATTACAGACAGACACCCAACCGAAATTAGAAATTTCTATGCTTGATGATGAATAGGCGTAAATATTATGTAATAATATAATAACCAGCAAATTCATTACCAATCTTATTTATCTAATTGGTTATTGCGACCTAATAGTCAGCAATAAAATCTACTTTAGTGGACATTATATTATAATTAAGCATTCTGAAAAAATATTAAAGACGTAATAAAAAACCGCTATAATCTTAACCCAGCGTTCGTACGGAAAACTAAAAGAAAAGTATAAAAATATTTTGGATAAAATTAAAAGAAATTATTTTATAAATAATAAATAAAACTAATGTAGCAACCTACTTATATAAAATTTCACGTTAGAACAACTTAACAAACAGAAATAGATGCTTTGAAGCATTCCTAAGTACGTATCGTAGGTATACTAGGTCTTCTTTCTTCTGAAGTCGGTTCCTCATTTTGAGGATCGTGAACTCTAACCAATTTCCACGGTGGACAAGGATTATCTACTCCTCGCGGTTCTGTGCTGCATGGAGATCCAAGGACACCCTAGTACCGGACGATACATGGTCACTCCAGCGCATTGGTAACCTTCCCCTGTTTCTTCTGCCAAAAACTTCGCCAGTGACTATGAATTTCTCTAAGTTTAGTTTGTGAGTATCAAGATACGCTGTAAGCTGATAGTTTATTTATTTATTGTTTGAAACATTTACAGAATGCTATTACTTAATGATATTGCCGTTGGAATGTACACACATATTTACACTCCAATTAAAAATGTTCACAGCATGCGTAATCAAGTTTTAGTTAAAAGCCTTATGCGGATACCTAGCTATTCCAGAATGGACACATTTATCCTGTCCATGTCTATACTAAGTACTAGCTACAATTTACGTAACTAACAACATGTAAATAAATATAGCTACGCACAACACACAACATGCAGGATGTAATAATAAGTGGGGTCCGTACTTAGAGGAGTTTTGCATAACGTTAAGAAAAGAGATACAGCGTATCTAATAATTTGTGTTCATTTCCATTTACACAGAGAGAGTGAAATTTTTTGAACATGTAAATACGAGTATGCAAATTCATATTTGAATTTAAGATTTCCTCAGCTTCCGCTACAGCCCTGCGATGCTTGCGTCCTTTCCCCCTCAACCCTTCCCCCACCGGATGCGTGCTTAGTTTGTCCGCTAGGGCTTTTCGGTGGGAGTACTTGGGGGAGATGGGGTGGAGGAGGGGGTGGATGTCCATACCAGAAGAGACTTACATGTGACTGTATGCATTGTACGTCCGTAGGCCAGCGCGTATGTTAATGTGCTTCCCCCCCCCCTAGGATCCCCCGCTCGTCCCCCCCGACCCCCCTCGGGGGAGGGGAGACTTCAAGGAAATCGCCAGTGAAATTGAAATGGAAACATGTACGCGCATACGTATTCGCGTATGCGGCCCGAGCTATATTGTTATCGGCATTAGGGCAATATCTAACTACTCTGAGTTGGAGGATCGACTGGGCGCGATATGACCTAACTACAAGTAGTAACAGTACCTACCCTATTTACACAGATTCTTTTTACAGAGATTTTAAAATAAAGTTTTTTAATATCTAAATAGGTAGGTACCTAGATACTGGAAACTTAAGCCAATATCGTTGATGTGAAAATCTTTCATGGTGCATTTACGTTTTTTGTAAGAAAATATCGATAAGACAGCGGCAGGAGGATTATTTATCTATTTATTACACGCCCTAATGAGCTTTGCCTTTCTAGTTTATAAGTTGAGTATGACAGTTATTTTAAATACTTCAAAATTAAAATATAATACAATAAAAATTAAAAAATGTTACAACAAAACCGTAAAATAATATAAAATATATATATCAAGTATGTGTACCTATTATTATTTTATTTAAAAAAATATTATTTTAATAATTGTGCCAAACAAACAAAAGTTATTATGTTTTAAACTTTTATATTTTATTTATTTTTATTTTATTTTTTATTATTCTTTCTATTATTTTTATTTCCCCCATTTCTTTTTATTTTGTACTAAACATGTTCTGTATATATCATATGTCATCATAATGTGACTGTCCTAAAAAGGGATTCCTTCTAGTTGGGCAGTCAAAACTCTTAAATAATGTATAATCTTTTACTAAATAAAAAAAATACAATGGACGATGTGTCGGATCTGCCGGATCTGCCCTGATGATGGACACTGCAACGCTGTCCGAAACGTCGGCTAAATAAGGAGGTAGCGCAACACGGCATAACACCCCTTAAAAAAAACAACGAAAAAGGGATTCCTTCTAGTTGGGCAGTCAAAACACTTAAATAATGTATAATCTTTTACTAAATAAAAAAAATACAATGGACGATGTGTCGGATCTGCCGGATCTGCCCTGATGATGGACACTGCAACGCTGTCCGAAACGTCGGCTAAAGAAGGAGGTAGCGCAACACGGCATAACACCCCTTAAAAAAAACAACGAAAAAGGGATTCCGTCTAGTTGGGCAGTCAAAACACTTAAATAATGTATAATCTTTTACTAAATAAAAAAAAACACAATGGTAAAACAGATAAGAAGTCTCACACAAATAGATAATCTATGTATTGATAATCAATGTGTCTTTTTTACATTAGCTCCACGCAGGAGGCCCTGAGGAAAATAATTTCCCTCAGGGCCTATGTCGTCTTTGGTGCTACTTGGAGGGTGTTTTTAAGGAAAGGAAGGCGAAGAAGTTCTGTGAAGGAAAATGTATGACGGATGGGTATCATTGGATCCAGGAGTGACGAACGTATGAATCCATCCCCCCGGTGCAAGGCGATATGTCGAGAGGGTCCGCCTAACCCCCAAATCTTAATCAATCTAAACCTCACACCCATGAACCTGGCTCCTCTGCTAAGTCACCAAACGTAGCGCACCACTTAGAGTGATCTGTGGCAGTGGTGTTAGTTATCCAATATATTCAGTTGGTTCGTGTTGGTTAATAAGTTGTTTTGGTTCTAAGACATTGTCAGAACCAGAATGAACATCAAGAAGAATTGATAAACTATTTGATCAAACGTATTTAATGGTTGCCCAAAAGAAAGCTACCAATCATTAGACACAATGTAATTAATTAATATGTATATATATATAAATAATATTGAAAAAAACCAAGAGATTATCCAACACACCTTATTTTTGAAGAATTTATTAATTCAATTAATAAAAGAAAAACCACATGACAGCTTTTTAACTGAAAGTCGTACTCGTCAAAAACATATATTTATAACACAAAAATGCAACACCTTATTTGCAAAACATCATTACATATATCTAGGAAAAAAATACTTCAGCAGTTTACAGGAAAATATAAGAAAAACCGAAAGACGATAAATGCCTACTAAAAGCGATAAAAGAGTAATTCAACGTAAAAACAAATAAATGTCAATTTATCTATTTATTTTTAAGTTTGAAATTCCTTAAATCGTAATTAATTATAGTTACAAAATATTTTTCATTCTGACACTCACTCCTCTTCAAAATCAAAAATCAAAAAAATATGTGAAAACTTATTTTGTAATACATTGTTATCAACATTGTTATATATTGTAAACTTCTTATTTAATAAACAAACAAAAAACAAAAAAAATAAGTGTTTTTGAAAACGTTTCCTGAAATTATAATTTTCTTTAAATATTGTTGGCCGAAGAAAATTTTGTGTCGAAACGTTTTTAACAAAAATATACCATGGATCGTAGCTAAAACCATTTATGAGGATAATGAGAAAGGGCCATTCAACTGCTGTTGGAAGCATATTACACAATACACATTTACTCCAATTTCCTTATGGACCAGCTTTAATTATTTCTACAATTCATTCAATTTAAGTCATTTAATACCAAAGCTGCCTACAAAACCAGTTTATGTTTTTAATTTATATGGAATTTAAAAATATATTTAATACGTTACGATTCTGTGCATAAACCCATAAACTATATACAATCAACTATACTAATCGTTATGTCATCGTTCAAGTATCTTTCGTTCTTTTCGTTTTCAAACAAGCAGAGTAGGAAGATGATGACGTTGATGACGTCAGTACGAGCTCTGGCTGTGACTAGCTTAATGATCCTCATCTTATTGAAAGCACTATTTTCCTTTGCCCACTGCACCTAATATGAGTAGATACCTTTAGACTATGGGGGTTTCTCACCATCCTCCCAATAGCTTATCTACACTAATAACGAATATTATTAATAATGAAAATAAAATACTCGCAGCGGTTAGAAAACTCGATCAACTTATCCAATACATAGCCACTATTCATAGGTTCGAGTACCAAATTATAAACTCCAACTTAATAAATAAATAAACCGTAAATCGAAAATATTCGTTATACTGAATATAATATTCGTTATACTTAATATAATATTCGTTTACTAATCGTTATTAGTGTAGATAAGCTATTGGGAGGATGGTGAGAACCCCCCTATAAGATATTAGATATAACATGGAATAGACGGCGCTATTAAATCGACCAAATTTAATTATAATTATGCGTCAATCAAAGGGAAGGTACCCAACTAAATTGAGTGAGCCATAAAACCTAATGAGGAGAATTGTGACATTATTTACAAACTTTGTCGCTGAAACTATTAACAAATAAAAAAAATAAAATAATAATAATACTCACTGCCGAAATCAAGATTCTCTTTTTCTCGATGTGTCAGTTAATGTCGGCGGGCAGGTCTAATAGGTGGGTACCCTCGACTTAGATGTAACTAAATGTGTATATAATATTAAAAGAATAATTTTTAGAAAATTTAAAGATCTTCACCGCCGAAATCACGACTCTCCTCAGGTTGATGTCGACGGGTTGGCACTGGGTCTAGGTAGGTACCCCCGACTTAGATATAACTAATTGTGTATGTAATATTAAAGTAATAACAATTATCTATAATATAAAAATTAATGGTTGTTTGTTCGTAGCTTATGCGCGGCGCGGCCATACGTTGCGCACATATATTGCGATGAAACTTTGGGAATACGATGTGCGCATAACCGGGATGGTTATAGGAGAGTGAGCTCTGGCGTTATGAAATTATTTCCGATACTATTTCCTATAAAATTTCATCCGATCACTATTATTTTTTTTTAATTGTTGTGAATATGCCCGTGAATACTTCTATATCTACACTGGTGAGCTCTAGCATTATTAAATTTGCATAAAAAAATTAAATAGGTCACGCGCTTTGTTGTAAAAATGGGTGTATTTTATGGAGTTAGGCGGCAAGGAAAAAATACTGGGGGGAGGGGTAGGCGGGAGGGTCGGTGGAGGAATTAAGGAGGGGGCTTCGCAGGAGGGGGGATGAGAGAGAGGGGAAGGCAAAGAAGGTGGAAGCGGAATGCGTGAGAGGGGGGGGAGGGGTCGCGAGAAAGTAGAGAGCGGGAGATTGGAGGGGGACGGGGAACGCGGGAAGGGGAAAAGGGGAAAAGGGAACGTGGGAGGGGAAGGGGATGCAGGAGGGGAAGATAAAGAGTAGTCGTAACGGGAACGGGGACGAATGGGAAATGACACGAATTGAGAAACCATTTATTTATTTAATTAGCATTGTAACGTATGCCGGGTATCAGCTAAATCTTAATAAAAAACCTTAAAAACACACACGTAGTATCAACCGAGGAGTACATAATTACCTACCCAACTAAAGAACTTCACCGCCGAAATCACGACTCTCCTCAGGTTGATGTCGACGGGTTTGTACCGGGTCTAGGTAGGTACCCCCCGACTTAGGTAATATATCTAATTGTTTAAGTAATATTTAAAAGAAAATAATTAATATAAATGTGGCAAACTACAAACTACATTAAAACACTTCTAACATAATGTATCAACCGAAGAGTAATTAATACTTACCCAACTAAAGATCTTGCCCGCCGAAATCACGACTCTCCTCAGGTTGATGTCGACGGGTTTGTACCGGGTCTAGGTAGGTACCCCCTTAGGTAATATATCTAATTGTATAAGTAATATTTAAAAGAAAATAATAATAATTAATATAAATGTGGCAAACTACAAACTACATTAAAACACTTCTAACATAATGTATCAACCGAAGAGTAATTAATACTTACCCAACTAAAGATCTTCACCGCCGAAATCACGACTCTCCTCAGGTTGATTTCGACGGGTTTGTACCGGTTCTAGGTAGGTATCCCCCGACTTAGGTAATATGTCTAATTGTATAAGTAATATTTAAAAGAAAATAATAATAATTAATATAAATGTGGCAAACTACAAACTACATTAAAAACACTTCTAACATAATGTATCAACCGAAGAGTAGGGAAATACTTACCCAACTAAAGATCTTCACCGCCGAAATCACGACTCTCCTCAGGTTGATGTCGACGGGTTTGTACCGGGTCTAGGTAGGTACCCCCTTAGGTAATACATCTAATTGTATAAGTAATATTTAAAAGAAAATAATAATAATTAATATAAATGTGGCAAACTACAAACTACATTAAAACACTTCTAACATAATGTATCAACCGAAGAGTAATTAATACTTACCCAACTAAAGATCTTCACCGCCGAAATCACGACTCTCCTCAGGTTGATTTCGACGGGATTGTACCGGTTCTAGGTAGGTATCCCCCGACTTAGGTAATATGTCTAATTGTATAAGTAATATTTAAAAGAAAATAATAATAATTAATATAAATGTGGCAAACTACAAACTACATTAAAAACACTTCTAACATAATGTATCAACCGAAGAGTAGGTAAATACTTACCCAACCAAAGATCTTCACCGCCGAAATCACGACTCTCCTCAGGTTGATGTCGACGGGTCGGTACCAGTTCTAGGTAGGTACCCCTCGACTTAGATAGAACTTACGATATAATATTGGTTGAGTGTAATCGATCGTTACAAAGGGTCCGCAGTCGGTGGGTTACGCCGCCTTGCCGGGCCATATTAATATTAATCAAATTAATTAAAGGGGCGAAAGGTACTAATTTAATTGTAAATAATACCCACCCCCGAAACCTGACACGTAATATAAAACTAGAAGTGTACAGAGCGTTACATATTATATTATATGCGCAAAACTTTAAGGGGCTCAGTACATCAATGAAATTAATATTTACATAACATTAATTGTAACATATTTCAGTAATATTAACATACTACCTTATAAAACTAGCCTTACCCCCACAGACATTGTTAAAAAACTCATAATTTAATCATAGTTTAACTAGCATTTATTTCAGTACAGGAATTCTGGGACTGACTACTATATGTATTCCTCTTTATCCAGAATAATAATGGAGGGATATAGTTGTATCGAAACAGTAGACATCTTCAATTTTTCACCAAAAAAATTCAAAATATTGTTTATAATTTAATAATTCATTTTTTTGTAATTAATACTGTATAATTTTACAATTGTAAAATTGTTTAATAAAAGGATGTTAATAAATAAATAATAGTAATAAAAAAAATTATTGAAAAAAACCTCCACACCATACCACAAATTTTGTACATGTATATTTGTGTAAATTTCATATATACAAAATATAAAAGACAAATATAAAGATAAATACTTACTTATCCTTAACTGAAAATCACCCTAGACTTTTATGCTTATGAAGAAAAATATTTCTTTCATAAATTATCAGAAGAAATCAGAAGCATTACTGATAAAATACAAATACACGTTGAACTATATAATCCAGAAATATTTTAAAGAAATCATAATAAAAAAAGCCGCCATTATTTCCATTTAAAATCGTACAAATAATCCTATAATGTTCTCTTTATCCTTCATAACATATTTTTTTCATTTTACTTCATTCTTAGATAGTATCTTATAATATTATAATCGGGAATACGACATAACCATATTAATTATTATGTGTACGTTTATGTATTTAAATCCTTAATTCGAACGTAAATGTAACCATTTCAAAAAAATATATGTATTTTTAATCTGTTATCATTTTCCAAACATATCTCTTCCATCCAAAAAGCAAATGCTTTTATTTTTATTTATTTTATTCTCATCCAATTACAAATTACAGATTAACATAAATACATTGAATTACATAGGTAAGTACATTAATAATATCAGATGAGAGGGAGCCTTATGTTAAAGAATATATTTATTGCGATCTTAAAGTCACTTTAGTTTAAATTGATTGAAATTAAATCTCAGAAGAAATGTGGTTTAGGAGAGTAATCATTCTCCCCAAAGGCATGATCATTGGTAGGTTGGTCCTGCCTCTTGGAAATATAAACAGTCTTTGCTGTCCAGCTCTGATGAAGTTATCGGGTTGTAATATAATGAATATCGGAAGAACAGCTTCAACAAATCAAAAGATATAAAAACACACTGTAAAAACAGATTTATTATCTTATGTACAAAAGTTTAATTAAAAAAAAAATACGAGTGTGCTTTAGACCACACGACTGAAGTAAATACATCTCCATCAATGTGTATTTCTAAATATATGTTTATGTGTATAAAATACATACATATATTAATTTTCTACAAATATTTATTTAAATTTATTATCATTCGCCTCGCCTGATTAAGCATTGCGCATCGACGTCCACTCCCCCCCCCCCCGCATTTGGCGCGTCACTGGTATTTAAAAATACTGACTGAAATATTTCATGCACTGGCTGTGAGAGGAAGAAAGAAAGAAAATGTGTGCGCGCAGTGATCTCTCTTGCTACTACAACGTGATACAACTCGTTCGCCTCGCAACGCATTTCACTTTTCGTATTTTCATAATTTTCAATAATGTGTAAACAAATATATTTAAAAAAAAAAAATTTGAAATATTTTAGTTTGTAATACCTTAAATAAATAGAAAAACTGAGGTATTTTCGTCACAAAACACGTTCTCGGATTAATTTTTTAATGATTTTAATTGAACTAAAATTAGAATTCTTTAAACTGTGTTTACTAGATTATGTACTGATTTATTTTGTTGTATGATTATATGATTTGAAATTTGTGTTGTTTAATAGAATCTATCGTTTGAAAATTGAACAAATCTGCAAACGACCAACGGTATAACCTTAGTATAATAAAAACACCTTTTCAAAATATTAAAACTGCGTGTACCACCAATCTTTCAAAATAAATTTGAGTTTTTTTGTAAAAATGACTCAATACGTCTAGAATTTAATTTAAAGAGGACTAATTTCCGATATTCTCTGGTAATACCCTCGTTTTAAGACCATGTGTACAATTGAAAATAAATAGATTTCAGATTTTTTTTTCTTCTAGAGCGATTAAATAACGATTATATCATGCTTTTCGCGGTTATTTGATTTTAGCTACCAGATGAGGTGGTAGCAATTTTTATATGTTTAAATGTGAATTTTTAAATCGGTATTTATTCAACTTTAAGTTCAATGTAATTTTTAAATACAATAAAATGTTGGTTTTTGGTATATAGTGTAGAATTTGTCATTTTATATAAAACTCGACACATGAGACCTAATTTTCTCTCAGAGGAAAGCATCAATTATGTCTAAATAAAAAAAAAATGAGTTGAAATAAACAAACGCCTAAAAATTCAAATAACTCTGTTCTACAACTGCTAGTTTTAATTCAGGTTTGAAAGAGTTCATTTTTTTAAACAGTTGTTTAAATATACCAATCAAAGTGAAATAGAAATAAATCTGTTAATTGTACACCTTTTTTGTTGAACTTATAGCACAAAGTTGGTGCAATCAAAATTTTCTGGTTTCTATTGACTTATCTTTGCAATAGGCAACTTCGTTAAATTTGTAAAACTTTTCGTTTGTTAGTCCCTTCTTTGGTCGCCCGCTAAGATATGTGTATCAAACACTTCCTAAGTTTTAAGTTTGTCGTATTTTCTAGGTTGGTAGGTACTCATTCTTCGTGTTTTAGGATTCTAATTTAGTTTAAAATATTCAAGGCGATAGTCGGAGTCCTCGCGGTGACCACTGATTCGACTCAACTCCGGACAGTGGCCCGAATAGGCCGTAAAAGAGAATTGCCTGTTATTTTACTAAGCGACTATAAAGCAGAATAGTGCCGGGAAGGGGTGAATCAAATGGTCACCATTAGCTCGCACAATCTATTGGGGGGAGGGGGGGTGCGAACGGAGGGAGGGGGGCTAGAACCCTTCTACGAAATTTGTTATCTGTGATTTTGCATACGCGTGTCCATTGTGTATATATGGTCCAGTATTCAAATCTGATATCGGTTGTAAGAAACGATGGCACCACGCCAAAAATTCGACCAATCTTGATGTAAAATTACTCAAATTGCACTCATATTTTTGTACGTTTTTATTAAGTGTCTCTAGTTTAACTATCGGTTTTCCGGGCGCCTTTTCACCGTACAGATGAATCTTGTGTTTGGTCGCCACTGAGACAGATTCAAATAAAGTAAAAGAAAATTTTTAAAAAGTTCGATCAAATCTTGCAAACGAATGCTGCTTTCTTACTAATTCTTTATATCTTTTTGTGCGGGTTTTAACATAACTAGCGTGGGGTTTGTTAAATTGTCTCGTCGGTCCTTACATCTCGCACGCACAGATGTAGGCTTGTCAGTCGATTAATTGTTACCGAACTAAACGCGTTACTATAATAATATAGGTTTGAATTTGAATTCAAAATACAGGTATGTTGCGCACGTATATAGGGACATGCATACCTACGTAAAGTAGGGAACGCTACAGAAAATCCGGGCCTTTGTGCCTCCACACTTGGTATATAATATAATGGCTACCTGCCAATAAAAATCACGTAGTTTTAATCACTTAATCTTGAAAATAATTTTCATTTGGATAAAATTATTATTAACCTTGAAACTTTTGCCAATAGTTGGGCAATGATAACAGTAAGAAAAGAAGGACTTTCAAGTCAATTATACATGAGCTGGTTATAAAATTTAATCACCTTGAGATCACATTTGTTATTGTAGCTTTTATTCAAATTATTTCCCCAGATCTATGAAAAATCACGGGATGTTATAATTGTAGGATGTGTAAACCTGAAAGTATTTACATTTTCGATTTACTTCATAATTTATCTAATTACATTTATTTGCTTACAAATAATTAGAGAGACGACTAGTATGAGATTACGAAAGAATACTGTTTGTAAACTTTAAAAACCAAAGTGATTGAAATTTATAATTTTTTTTGTGAAAAAATAAAATTATTACGCGAAAATATTTCTCATCACGCACTTACAACCGAAATTAGTGTGCTTGATGTTTTTTTTTGTTCCACAAAGGAGGCCCTTAGGAAAAAAATCTCTCAGGGACAATATCATATTTGGGATGCTGTGTGGAGGGTCTTTTTTATGGAAAGGAAAGAGAGGAAGTTCTGGTACGGAAAAAAGGGCGGGTTGAAAAGGGCTTTGAAAAAAAATCTAGGGTCTCTGTCCAGGAGTGACAGACATATATATTTTTTTATTAGTTCAAAAAAGATACATAATTTACAAATATTTTTTTTTGTACGTTAATTAATTACATATTAGATGTGTTTGTTGTACACCATAAATAAGCTGGGCTTGTGTGTATGAAGGGGGGGGGGGGGTTATTTTATTAATTTTATTTGACATGATTCAGTAAAAGTTTTCAGTATAATTTTTAAGGTGAATTTTAAATTATTTATATTAGTATACATGTTTCTATTTTTTTCTGGTAATGAATAAAAAAAATTTACTCTGAGATGTTTATGATTTGACTGTCCTATTGTTTTTTTTACATTTTGGAGTAGGAAATATGGACGTTTGAGATTTCTGTTATTTTTAAAGGGAACAGCTTTATTTTGTATTATCTTTATAAATTTGTAATGTTGCATGTTAAAAGCATAATGCACTTAATTTTCTGACCTTACATTGTTTGAATAAGAGTTTTGACGAATATGATTAGGGTTTTTTAAAAATTGTTTTCATTATTAGTTTTTGTGATATGTAAATTGTTTGTGTTTGATTTGTATATGTACCGCCCCATCCTATAATGCCGTATTGTATAATTGATTGACAGAAACGAAGTATGTGGTTCTAAATAATTTTTCGTTTAAAATATCTCTTAAATATCTAAATATAAAAGTTAGTTTCCTTACTCTGTCGTTCAGAATATTTATATGTGGGGATCATTTTAAAAGCTGGTCTATTGTTATGCCCAGGTACTTAATATCGGTCTTGCTTTCGATGTTTGTACATAATATGCTGCATTTGTGGTTTTCTGTATTTGTCACAGAGCGGATTAAGATGTTTATTTCTTCAGGTATTTCTTGTTTTTTTAATGAAAAATGAAAAATTTAAAGTTAACAGTTTTTTGTCTAACTATTATTTTAGTTAATCAATCCCTCCCACTGCGGTGCAAGGCGATGGATCAAGAGAGTCTGGCTGGAGAGGTCGAAAGGTCTGCCGATCCGGCCCGCCACGGGCAAAATGTAGATGCGAAAAACGCATCCGTCGCCAAGACTTAGACAAACTTCTCCCTAGACACCCCCTGGTAAGTCATCAAACGTTGCGAACCGCTTGGGACGACCTGTGGCAGGGGTGTTGGTTATCTAATTTAATTAACCAAACAAATTTGTATTGTAATATATTTCGTGCGCTTCGGTAATTTTCGGCTTCATATGAATAAAACACCTAGCCTTAAATAATTATATTAAAAAAACGTTCTCACTTCGTTAAAATTGGTAACATGCTCACATATTTTTCGGAATTACTAACAAAACCCCCATATTATGCTGGCCGAGTACTCCAATGAATATATTATATATTTATACCGAGAGAATTCAATTTTCCCCATACAAATAAATAGGCCCTAACAGGTTTGTATCGGGGAAATACATTTCCTATGTATTGAAACTATTTTGTAAGCATCCCTTGCCTGGGAACTAATAGTGTACGAATGGAATTGTCGCGCCTTCGATCGTCCCCAAAGAACACGGTACTTTCTTGAGAAGTAGGCAAACTAGCAAAAAGGCTTGAATAGCCCACTGCAGATGGATCTGAAATTTGGTAAGGATTTGATTTTCTTACTAACTCGCCAAATCTTATAGTCTGGTTGATTTTTCAGGGTAAGTCATTGTCATTACTTTCGACCACGTTTATACTCATAGATGCAAAAAGTCTTTATTATCTAAATTTGAATAATAATTAGTATGGTTTCATTCATTATTCATTATTACATTTAAAGTTACATGAAAAGTGTGTTTTTAAGTACATTCTTACAAATAATACAACTAGAAAATCAATACAAAGATAACTGATTTACTTTATCTTTGAACAAGAATATAACACTAATAAAACTAAACAAAAGTATTAAATGAAACATACAGAAAAAAAATACGAGTGTGCTTTAGACCACACGACTGAAGTAAATACTTCTTTAGCTCCATCTATATATATGTCTATACATCTATATGTTTACATATATAAAATATGTACATATATTAATTTTCTATAAATATTTATTTCAATTTGTTATCATTCGCCTCGCCCGATCAAGCCGTGCGCATCGACTTTCGCTCCCCCCCTCATCAACGTAACCAACGTAACATCGTTCCCTAGGACAATTGCAGATCGCTTACGTAAAAACGACAGTTGATATCGAATATATTAAGGACACTTAGTCATTGTGACTCTGTCACCTCTTCGTTTGCGATCTGCAGTTGTCCTAGGTAACGATGAGAAGTTACCGACAATCGGTCGGTAACTTCATATTGATCGACTATGCTAGAACCCCAGTACTGATACGACAATATTCTATAAAACCCTTATTTTATGCTGCACATTTTATCTAGTCTCCTTTATGCACTCCTGGTGCAAGATTGCCCGATTGAGTCTGCTCCTTGAATTACACGTTCAACACAGAAAGGACTTCCTCGTTTTTAGTCCACATTTAACCAGTTCAACTTCCTGTTCCCTTGGCATATAACTTTTCAAGAACTCTAAATGAATGAAACTCCTATATTGAAATGAAAGGCCCCGCTTTGAGTTGCCTGAGTGCAACAAATGGTTTCGCCACTTAAACTTGCTGGACTCCTGGTACAAATTTTCATGCAGTTCTTTGTGAATCCCTAGGGAATTTTAAACCACTGCACCCCGAACGTAAATGAGGGATTGCACCGATGTCAACTTCTGTACTCCTGGAATAAATGTTCACTTAGTTCTTAGTGAGTCTCCAGGGAATTGAAAATGACCATGAAAAGCATTTCACCGATGGTAACTTTTGCGATCCTGGGATGAATATTCATGAAATTCTTTGATGAAAACTAAACGGACAACGCCTGAAATGCATCAATGACAATATATTTCACCGACGGTAGTACATGCTCTCCCAGTAAAACTTTCCGAGTCTGTGCGTTTTGTGATTGAATGGACAGATCCAAGTAGCCCGCTTCGAACAAGAGAAATGAGAATTTAACCTCTTTTCACTTATGCTATCCTGTGATGAAAATTCGATACTGCGTTGGTGGGCATACGATTGACCCCAGGAGGAACGTTGATACATACCACAAGTGCAAGGAATGAACACTTTTTGTTTTTATTGATAATGTAATATTGTTAAAGTCAATATCGGTCATGGTACCAACAAAAGAACAAAGTGAAAAGTGTGGGATGATTTATTTATGGTGACTTACTTGTATTTTATGCTGTTATCTACCAATAGAAAAAAGAAATTTATTATATAAGTTACAAGAAGTTAAGAACCATTATTTACTAACTTTTACCAGTCTGAAGAATGGATGGTAACGCTCTTTGAATCACTAACCTAATATTCTCTTCCGCATTAAATTTTCTTTCCAGTATTTTTCTTCTGCACCAGTATTCCAATTCCATTTCAAAGAATGCAGGTCCGGATTTTCAATAAACCGCAAGACAAACTTAGGAGAAATATATTTATTGTGACTTGGCTGTAAATTTTACAATTAAAGTTAAAAAAAAAAAAAATAATTGAAACTCTAATAAATAAAAAAATACGAGTGTGCTTTAGACTAACGACTGAAGTAAATACTTCTTTGGTAATCTAATCTAATTTTCTTTCTGGTATCGAATAAAACCATTCCAGTCATAGTGTATAAGAATCTATATTAAAGATTCGTTTGGATTGTTACCAATCATCGTGACAAATCAGTCGTTTCAATGCACTGAGTTTGCACACTCTGAACGAAAATTTGATTAATTTTATTATGAGAATTACGCTTAGAATGGGATTGTTGATTTAATTCTTACAAAGTTTAAAATAAATGACAGCACCCATTCCAAACGTCATTACTGTGGATGCACTGTTGTTACGATTAGATTAGAGGAATGAACCTTCAAATTGATTTTAATTTATTATCGTTCGCCTCCGTAATGTTCGGAACGCCCGAATTTACGCCTCTCGTAACGCTGTAATTTCCGTAACGCAGTCGCCAGTTTACCTCTCAAGTCAAGCGTGCGCAAAGACGTATTTACTTCAATAATCTTTATATATTAAAATGAACGTTTTTACCGAACGATGAGCTCCCAAACCATTTAACCGATTGCGATAAAAATTTGGTGAGTTGTTAGCGCGAGTATTTGAAAAAGTGTGTATTTCAAATAGTTTAGCGGCAAGGCGGGTAGGGGAATCCGGGAAAGGAATGAAGGGGAGGTTCGCGGGACGGGGAATCGTGAGAGTGTGGAAGACGCGGAAGGTAGAAGGGTAGCGCGAGAGGAAAAAGGGATGCGGTAGGAGAAAAGGTACGGGAACGGGGAAGCATGGGAAAGGACACCCATCAGGGAGAAACTATTTCTTTTGCCAGTGTTTGCTAAAATATGCACAAAAATCGTGGAATGACCACAATTTAAGATGCAAAAAGTCATGAAAAAATATTACTTGAAGATACTTATAGAGAGCTTTGACTTCACGATATAGGTTGCGGTCATGAATTCTTCGAAAAACAACTTCTTAACAAGGTTTTTAAGCAAATCCCTATTTTAAGACTGACATTCTGTTAACCACATTCCTTTATAAATATAGTATATTATGTTATTCAGCCATTAAAAAATCTCAAGTCAAATAATGTTTTGGAATAATATTAACGGTTGAACTATTGAAAAAAAAGTTACTTGTTTTACTAACTAAACAGTAAATATTTAATAATAAAGACAATATTAGCTACATTCAATCGAAAATCTGAAACTGAAAATCAGAAAAAGATACGGTCCCTTCTAGAAACCGATACCAGGACCTTAGCCTCGCCGGGGCGGTGCTATAACATTGAGCTATAGAACCCTCTCCGATTCGGTCATATTTAACTAAAAAATACTTCGACAAAATATTTTCGATTGAGTTTCGCTAATATTGTCTTAATAAGTTAAATATTACATTTTTTTACTTATGAAGAGGAAACCCGATCGCCGAGAAATTTGAACAAAAAGTATTTTACCTAACTGTTGCTGTCATTGTCGCTCTTATTCCCCCGAGTACTGAGCGAAAAGGACAACTGTACCTCAGACTGATAATACCTAAATTAAATCACAAAAATCGAGGTTTTGTATTTCCTATTATTTTCCTGCAAAACTGGACTGTTTTTATTTTTTTTTACTAATTATATTAGAATAAAATACACTTTTTCTAAAATACATTGTCTAGTTTGTACACGGAACGTATGTTGATGGCGTTCATACCAGGCAATTATAAGATGTTGGAGGTTTCAAATCCCTATTAAAAGTAACTTATCAAAAACGCAAAACGTACCGACAAGCTTGTGGTCGATATCCATAATATTATTTTTAAATCTGTGCAGTAGTATCAAAATCTAGAGAAGAAATTGGGTTATATGTTTCTATAATCAGAATATAAATAACCTGTCGATTTAGGGATTGGCAAATCAAAAAAAAATAGAAATTACAATTTTTAAAGCATGCCTCACACTTAAAAACGTGGTCACAATGTGCAATTTTTATTTCAGTCCTGTGCCACTGTGCTGTGCATTTCTTCGTCACATATTGTTAGCAGGAATATTCGCATTCCTCGCCAGCGGACCCTGTACCGTGTTCGTACGTGCTGATGGAATTGGCCGATTGGAGCTATGCGCTGGGAAGACCAAGCGGAATCCGTTTGCTCTTTGCTGGAAATATGTGAAGAAAGAATTTAAAGCTTATTGCAAATTTAAAGCGACGCAACTGTCATCTAATTTGAAAAATTTGACCTTTTAATTTTAATTTTTTTTTTATAGAGAAATACCTCACAAGAGTCCCAACTGCTCCCTTCTGGAGCCAGTGAGACTGTATCATCCCCAATGGTTGTGATGCTGAAGGTAAGTGGGGAAGGGAAGGAGATGGGGAAGAGGAAATTGGGGAAGGACCTGGCTATTCAGATATAGTCACTAAACATGGCTAAAGCCATTTCAAGCATCGTTTCAATTATGAATGATGGTCTTTCACCTGGGCGATATTGAGAGTATCTTCCACTCTGGAACGTGCCGCAAATATAGTACATGTTATTTTAATTAATTAATTGTGAAATAACACAAATTAATCAAATAAAATTTATTTGCGGACGCTGAGTTCGAAGTCGTGACCTTCGGAGTCCAAAGCCCCTGGACTATCCCGGCCGTCATTTTAATATGTATATAATATAATATTAAAACAAAAAAATAAAATAAATATCAGAAATTTTGTGCATATTTAAAAAAATGTGTATTTGTATGCAATCATACTTAGTAAAGTGTATCTATATATTAAATAGTTTTTTTTTATATAAGCCTTTTTAATTTTAATTTTCTCAGGGCCAATCATCTTTCAGGATGCTGTGTGGGGGGTAATTTTAGGGAAATGAAGGAGAGGAAGTTCTGGGAAGGAAGAAGGGATAAGGAATGGGTAGATATCTGGAGTTCATTGTGTACGTACGAACCCATCCATCCCATTGCGGTGCAAGGCGATGGATCGTGAGAATCCGGCTGGAGAGGTCTAAATTAGGTATCTCTCAACCAGTCTCTCACTACACGCATTAGGTGGGAAAAGTCATCGCCGCCAAGACCCAATAGGAATGACTTATTATATGAAAAACAAATCACATTGTATACACCACTTATGTCATCAAAATTATCAACTTATTTCAATACCAGAAGTTTCTTCGTCAGGATAAGATTAACATTATCCTAAAGAAGGATCCCTTGGTTTTGAAACATGTAGATAATTTTGATTAAATAGGTGGTGTACACCAAGTGATTTGTTTTCTTTTAAGTAAAAATTACTCGAAAAACGTGGCATACGTTCACACACAACGAAGAGAGACCATATAATCGCATGGGGAGGTGCAACACTATCAGCTATAGATTCATTATCGAAGGCACAAAAATTAATTATGAAAGTTATTCTTAAAGTTCCCATAATAACAAGTACTGTAGATATATTCAACAAATTCCATGTATTAGATATTCGACAAATTTACACACAAACTATCTTAACTCATCTGTTTAAAAATAAAACACATACATTTTATAAAAATACCCAAAATATTGTAAACACGCGGCACAAAACCAAAGAACTCATACAAATACCTAAAACAAACACAACATTTGGTCAAAGAAATTTCAAATACATTGCGTCTAAAATATACAATAACTTACCTGACAAAACAAGACAATCGAATAATATTAAAAAATACAAAATCCTGATCAAACAATGGATCATCGAAAAAGGTCGTGCAATAATTAGTCATCTCACCCAAATATAATCGTATATCTCATTATTGTTACCACTACCTACCAACCTGAAAATTTTGTCAAATATTTTTGCTTTATTGAAAAATGTACTTTATATTATAATTAGAAAATATTTGTAAACTAGTCTGTCTCGACACAGGAGTTCCTAGTGAGACAGGCAAGGCCAAAAAAAAATGTAAACCTTATGATATAGATTCAATAAATAAACAATAAATAAATAAACAATAAACAATATGAGACCTGTCGATGGTCCGAAGTGTAGAATGGTAGATAGAAAGTTATCGCAATTTCCAACTTATCTACTTTTATTTTCAGAGATAGAATTTATTTTTAATAAAATATTTATCAAATTCCCTTGGGATTTATAATGCTGTCGTAAGAAAAACTCAGCATCCTCTGAGAGTCTGATGATACTTGTTTTTACTTATTAGCGCATTGGTTTCATTAGAAAAACGTTTATTTATTATTAATTGATAAAGTAATTAAAATTTATTAAAAAGTAACAATTTCAATATGGAAGGCGGGTATGGGTACCGCCGCCCCAGGAACCATTTATTGGACAACCAACACCTCTGCTATAGGTCACCCCAACTGCTTAGTAGGGGTGCCCGGGTTCATAGGGTTAGGTTTGTCCGGTACTTAGCGGCGGATGCGTCTACCCACCAACTGCGTGGCAGGCCGGATCGGGAGAGTTTAGGGAGAGCTTTTGATCTCTCCATCCGTACCCTCTCGACCCATCAGCTTACACCGCAGTGGGAGGGATGGCTTCACACGACCGTCTCTCCTGGACATATTGATCCCCAGATTCCTACCCACCCCTCAAACCTTTTTCTTTCCCATGATTTCCTCTCCTTCCTTTTCCTTAAAAGACCCTCAACACAGCATTTTCAAAGATGACATAGGCCCTGAGGGAATTTTTTTTCTCAGGGCCTCCTATGTTGAGCTAATGTAAAAAAATAAGAAAATAAACTATTTAAATTACCTATTATTATCATTATTTTTTATTTATTAATTCACATAAATTTGGCATTTAAATTCATTTGCATTATCACGACCGTCATACCCATAACATGGCAATTGTAAAAGGCCTTATTACAATGCAATAATAATAATAGGAAATGTAGACACAAAACTAAAATAAAATACAATATTTAAAAAATATACCAAAACATAACAAAGTAACTGTATGATTAAATAGATATTTCAAAGAAAATAGAAATAAATTTCTCAAATAATATTAAAAACCAAGATTAAAAAATAGGCAAAAGTATATTTATTGTAAGACCTCACTTGAAAATAAGTCAAAATCACAGAACTCATTACAACTCGGCGAAGAGCTCCCAAGTAATACCGACCAATTCAAAAGAAGAGAAAAATGTATTTAAATTTATAAAATGAATAATTGAAATATTTATAAAAAAATACTAATTATCATCGAAAAGTGTCGAATATCAAAAAAAGTAAATTTTACAGGAGATCGAAAACAAATGAAAGATTGATGAACAACCGGTCCCATCGAAAAGAGATACTAGCGACATCTTGCGGAGACGGAGTGGTCTAACTTAAATACTGTTTTCGTGGGGCATAGATAAACATAATCACTTTGGTTTTCAGAGACACTACGTAAAATAGAAAATTTTGACACTTTTGTGCAGGATCTGCGATATGTATTTTTGTTTATTTATTTAATATTATTTTTTATAAAAAACTGTAGGTCGATGTCAGGAATTGATTCTACACCCTTTCAATCAAGTCAATTATCTAGACTAAATTTAAATATATTAATTAAAAATCCTTTAAAATGAACACAAATGTCCAGATTTAACTGAAGCATTACAGAAATTTTAATTAAAAACGTTACAACGTCCATAAGATCGCGCATTAACACGGGCGTCCCTTAATTCAAAACGTCGTACACAACTACGACAAATAACACTGAACACTACATATCCAAGAATAATAATCTCGTGTCGAAATTCTTCATTATACGGTGCAAGGATACAATTTGACATTATTCGGGGCGAAATAGCTATTCCGACCCGTCCACGTAGGGCATGCTCAAATAACATAAAGTTAGTGTGTAGTACAGTAGCTACCTAGTGAAATAGGCCGGCGGCCGCGTTACTTACATACGCAAGTACCTCGGAGGGGGTACGTGAGAACGTATATAGAGGGTACCTAGTACCTACGGGTAGGGCCGTATAACGTATTTACGTACATTCTCGGTCTTCCTCGTTCAAAACGCGTAAGTACAGTCGCATCTCGTCGAGAAAGGTGTTCCGCTAGAAAATAAAATTCTTTTTCTTCACTATAATTTCAATTTGGGAAGCACCGGGAACCATTTATTGGATAATCAATTTTTATATATAATTATAACAATTTATTATAGGTCATGCTACCGTAGAATTGGGCGGTAACAATATTGCATCATTTTAGTGATGAATAAAATTTAGAGAGATTTATCATTAAAAAGATAATATTGATTAGATGTTGTAAAATGACAAAATGAACCGGCAATACTACTGCAAGGATTGGGTTTCTATGTTTATATATCTAAATCTATACCTTCTAGCATTTAGGGTAATATAATATGAAGGCTCATACCACGTTGTGTTGAGCTAGTTTTGTCGAAAACAAAATACGGCTAATAATCATACCACGTTGTGTTGAGCTAGTTTTGTAGAAAACAAAATACGACTGAAGTAAATACTTCTCTAGTAATCTAATCTAATTTTCTTTCTGGCATCGAATAAAACCATTCCAATCATCACTGTATAAGAATCTATATTGAAGATTCGCTTGGATTGTTACCAATCATCGTGACAAATCAGTCGTTTCAGTGCACTTAGTTCAAGGAAAGCAGATTCTAAACGAAAATTTGATTAATTTTATTATAAGAATTACGCTTAGAATGGGATAGTTGATTTAATTCTTACAAAGTTTAAAATAAATGCCAGCACCCATTCCAAACGTCATTACTATGGATTTGAACACTGTTTTTACGATTAGATTGTGAGGAATGAACCTCAAAATTAATTTAAAATTTATTATCATTCGCCTCCGTAACGTTCGTAACGCCCGATAACACGCCTCTCGTAACGCTGTAATTTCCATAACGCATTCGCCAGTTTACCCCTCAAGTCAAGCGTGCGTAAAGAAGTATTTACTTCAAAATCCCAATTTTCGACAAAGGATCTCATCTCATCGTGATGATGAATGGACTGCAAAATCTTGGCTCCCAGCCAAAATTGTCACCCAGCAGCATGGCTCTGGTCAGCCCAGTGTGTCCTTCAGTCAAGATCCAAGATGGCGAATCACTTGCCAATTTATGCAATCCCAATCGTAGCGATTATTAAAAGAATCTTAATTCGTCGTGAGGCAGGTTCGCCCAAAGCTCAGGGCTGACTGACCAGGAATGAGCGGGCTTGAATTCCAATTCGAATTTTGAATCCTGCCTGCAGGTTTGACAACATTTTAACTCCAAATTAATCCAGGGCTGGCAATCTGACCAATCATAATAAGCACTGTGTAGGTACTGGAGGTGCCACACACCGAAACCATAAATATGATATGTATGAAAGGGTGCACACACCTTGTTACTTTTATGTAACAGTAACTTCAACTGACTTCGTGACTTTGCTGGGGTTCCCGGGTTCGTGGGGTGAGGTTTGTCTAGGTCTTGGAGGCGGTTAGAGACTAGTTGAGTAAGTCTTTTTATCTTATCTAGCCGTACGTACCGTCTCGACCCACCACCTTGCACTGTGTGCAAGTGGGAGGGATGGATTCATACGTTCATCACTTCTAGACTCATTGACTCCCAGATTCTACCAACCCGTCATACCCTTTCCTTCTCATAACTTCCTCTCCTTTCTTTTCTCAGAAAATATCATTCCACACAGTATCGCCAAAGATGACACACGCCCTCAAGGAGATTCTTTTCCTCAGGGCCTCCTTTGTGGAGTTAATGTAAAAAAAAAAAACAAATCTGTAAAATGCTTGTACTCAGTGTTATTCGGCCCTGACTTCCAAAATGTATAAAGATCTTTTATATAATAATCACTTTTTAGAAATGTGTGCAGTACGCACCAGTCTGAAAAGATGACCGTAATCAATTAAAAAGATGAAAAAATATCCATTCAATTAATTACCACGGAATTTCACCACGAATAAAACTCTAAGAAAAAATAGAAAATATATACAATCAAGATTTCTAATCTATACTGGAAACATTCACGAAAATCTAATAAAAGAAACATTTTTGAACCGTTGGAAATATTATACGAGTAGCTTATATTCGTGTCTTAAAATTTCCTGATAAATTTTTACGTACATTTTTTATAATCGGAAAAAAAAATAATTACGTTCATGTCTTGTCTTCGGCACGCTAACATTTCTTTAGCATGAAATTTTGGCAACATTAAATTCAATAGTATTTTGAAATGTGAATACCGAACAAGAGTCCCAACGGATAGCGACTGTCCGCAGCGAGTGCGACTTTGATTATATTTTGAGAATGAAGGTAGTGGATGAGGGAAGGAGATGAGAAAGAGGAAGATTGGGAGGAACCCGGCTATTCAGATCTGGTTGAACGCTTTTCGATTCTGATTGATGGGAATTATATGCGGTACCTTTCAGAGTATCATCCACTCTGAAAGGTAACGCAAATACACTACATATCAATTAAATTATAATTTGGGAGGCACGTACGGGTACTGCCGCCCCGGGAACCATTTATTGGATAACAAACACCTCTGCCATAGGTCACTGCCGGGGTTCATTCATGTGACCTCTCCAGCAGGACTCTCTCGAAACGGTATTAGGAGGGATAGATTAATACATCTATCGCTCGTGGACACACTAACCACAGATTCCTACCCATCCCTTCTTTTTCCTTCCCAAAACTTCCTTTCCTAAAAATGACCCTCCACACAGCATTCCTAAAATTGGCATAGAGGAATTATTTTCCTCAGGGTGGTTTTCCTATGTGGACTCCTAATTTAAGAAAAATGCTTCAAAACACATATTAGTGAAGCCAAACTTATTTGCGCACGACTTCATCTTCACGAGGAAGTTCCGGGAAGGATAAAGGTATTAGAGTTAAATAGGAATCTGGAGGTTAATGTAGGAGTGACGTATGAATCCATCCATCCATCCATTCCACAGCGGTGCAAGGCAATGGGTAGAGAGAGTCTGGCTGTAGTGGTATAGGTTAAGTCACCCTCAACCAGTCTCTCCCGCACCGTAGAAGGTGGGCAAACGCATTCGCCGCCAAAACCCAGATGAACCCGGCACTACTGCTAAGTCACCAAATGTAGCGAACCACATCGGATTACCTACGGCAGAGGTGTTGGTTATCCAATAAATAATCATAATTGAGAATTATAAACCATTACAAAAAAAACAAACTATGTATATTTATTCACTTTTACTATTCTTGAAGTCCCTTTTAGCAACAGATTGACTGTACTTTGCGAAAGGGGTCACTCTGATGCTGTACATAGATGAGGGGAAAGTGTAGAGTATAGTAGAACCAAGACTGTGACAAGAGAAGAGTGGGGGGCCGGGAGGTGGGCGGGGGGGAGGGGTGACCGCCCCCCAAGAGGGGGCGAAGGGGGTGCATGCTCCGAATTACCTTCCGGCAGGGTCTTTCTATTCGAATTGCGAATTGAAAATTCCGATTCGAAGGCGTATTCCAATTTCAAAATACGTTTTGGGCCGAAATTTCAAATTTTCGTATTGCGTATTCGGACGGCCGGCGGATAGTTGGAATTTAATAAGAGTATGAAATTAGGAGGAAAAATATTGTACACTTGCCAATGTGAGAAAACTTCACCTAACACACAATCATTCAAAGGTATAAAACGCACATAAAACTACAAAACTTACCCATGCAATCGCCGTTGCTGTGGCTAACGAAACACAACGCCATCTACCGGATGGTTACCTAATCTAGATAACCAAGTGTTGTGTCAATAAATTAACTCACATCGCCATCTGTCAGAAACTTATGGAACTTACAAATAATTTCAAATAATTGTCCCGTAAAAAATATTTAATTCGCAATAATAAACATTGAGGTCAATAATCAAGCTAAAAACTATTTTATCTCTTAAGTTGGGCCAAATTACATACAGTAAGCCAAATTTCATCAAAATCGGTTAAGTAGTTTCGGAGTTTACCTCGGACGAACATTGTGACACGAGATTTTTATATATAAAGATTATAAACATTGATGTCAATAATCGAGATAAAAACTATCCTATCTCCTAAGTTGGACCAAAATACATACAGAAAGCCAAATTTCATCAAAATCGGTTAAGTAGTTTCGGAGTTTACCTAGGACGAACATTGTGACACGAGATTTTTATATATAAAGATGTATATATTCTATGTATGGTATGGGATTTAAAGTGTTTATAAATATCATTACCATAGCAGGTCGTTAGTTCAGTGAGATCTGTTTTAATGTTTTGTTAAGGGTCGTTGCCCTTTTGTTATCTTGCTAATAATTCCATATATATGACATGAACAGAAACAATTTTTTTAATCTCAACTTAAAAATAAAACAAACTTACTTTTAACAAACTTGTATATCTTCTTAAATTAATTTAATCTTTCGCAATAAGTTCTTTGATGTATTTAGAATTTCTTATAGATATATCGAGCATTCAGTTGATTATTCAGACATCTTAGAAAAATCGAATTGTGAGTTAAAAGTTCACCTCTATCTGACACAATACTTAGAATACTCATAAAAACTACCACATCAATTATAACGCAGAAATTAGTGAATTAAACAAAATTTTGATGTCATCCTGGGTCATTTGTAGGATATCACAAAATTTCTCTATGGACCAAAATTATTTGGAGATTTCTGACTATTATTTGGAGTTTATACTTATTTGGTTTTTAATGTTAACACTTACAGCTCTGGCGAAACCCAAAATATGTCTTTTTAAATGTAAGTAAGTACCTGCGTTAGTTGTAAATCTCTAACTTTAATTCACAGTTGTAAATATTATTGTAAGTCACTAGTTTTAAGTCAGTAGTTATTAGGCTTAGTCGTAAGTCAATAGCTAAAAATCTTAGATCTAAGTCACTAGTTATAATTGTGTATCTTTGTTTATTTGTACAGCGCCCTTGAGGTGATTTTTCACGAAAACGGCGCTATATTAATTAGCCAAATATTATTATTATTATTCTCCAAATATTTAATTTATCGATCCCTTTAGTCAACATTAATATACAAGCAAAAGTTCATTGACATATTTACAATCTAACATTCAATATTGTTGCATTAACCAGAATCTAAAGACTTAGAGTTGAGTGACGATATTCCGATGAAGAGAATTGCTCCAAATATTAAAGGTACCTTTACATCTATACAAACTTAGGTTTTATTGTATCAGGGAGCAGTGAATACGATTACTGGCTACCCACACACCGACTCTATAGTAAATCCCTTACCGTTTCATTATGACGGATGATAATATAGTTTGGAGCGTTAGTAAAATAATTGATATAATTTAGTTTAGCGTAGAATTTCCTAGTCGGATGTGGCAACAAATACATTTTAGAGCGGAGGTGGAAGGAAGACGCGGGCGGGGGTAGGGGGCGGACCAAAGGGCGTCTCGTAAGGAAAATGCATCGGGAAAACATTATCTCCTGATTATTAAATTATTTATTCAGATGATTTTGCAAGTCTAAACAGTAAAAAGTCCAGACGAATAATAGCGTTATCGACACAACTATAGAAAACTTAAATCGAAATCTACGTGACTGGAATGAGGGAAGCATCGTCGATTTGATTTCCCTGCCAATAGTCTGCAGGGTAAAGAGTATTCTGACAATAGTCAATCTCCGATAGAAGACAACAAAAAAAAGAAGTATAAAAGGCAAGTCACCTCAGCTACCATCAGCATTAGTTGAAGTCTTCTTCATACGACATTACGAAATTTCGATTTTTATATAATATGTTTAACTATATTTTTAGGTGTAAACAAATTGGCGTCTGTAGTATCCCCACACTATCGTTACTTTGTTTCGTCAAAACGTCTTTCCTTCGTCACTGGGCATAATTTGTTTTTCTGCTCAGCTCACTTTTATATCGCCTCAAAATGTACATGACGACGTACGTCATTTTCTAGGCTCACGAAAGTCTTGCGCCACAACCCTTGGGCCACGAGTCTTAGGGCCACGAGAGCAAGAGAGAGCAGTGCGCGCGCACATTTTCTTTCTCTCTTCCTCTCATAACCAGTGCATGAAGATTATTCGTAATTTCGTTTCGTTCTTGAACAATTTTATAAATACTGTAGGAGCAAGAAAGAGCAG
Organism: Limnephilus auricula; assembly: GCA_951813805.1. NCBI lineage: Eukaryota > Metazoa > Arthropoda > Insecta > Trichoptera > Limnephilidae > Limnephilus > Limnephilus auricula. The sequence goes on from OX638391.1 coordinate 38,564,963, forward strand.
TGCGCGCGCACATTTTCCTTCTCTCTAGAAGTTTTACTTCGTCATGTGGTCTAAAGCACACTCGTATTTTTTTGGATTAGTTCGTACTTGTTGCCTTATCTATTTCCCAATTGGTGAGAAATATATTTTTTTTAAAACGAACCCTTGTCAATAATATTAACACATGTGCGATTTACCTCCACGCCAGCATTCTCGGCGCACTTTCGCGTTACCGGATTCCGCATACAATAGAACTGTGCAAAATTTTAATTTGAAATCAATATTCAAAATGAATTTAAAGTTACGAACCTCCCTTACGCTTCCGGGGGATGCTGTAGAATCGCCATTCCGGGCACGCGTCCCCCCCGCACGCAGCGGGCGGCCGTAGGGCGGACCCCCCTGGTCCGAGAGAAATGCTAAGTCCATCACGGCAACCTAAATACGCCCCCCCGCCTTCCTTCCCCCCTTCCATGTCCCCCTCCCCCCTTACTCTGTATCCCCTCCCGCCCCAATTCCCCCCACGCCACTTTCGCTTTCCCTCCGAAGGCTGTATTCCAGCGGTGTGTATATATTGTATATTTTATGGCCGTATAGAAAGTAGGGGTGCTGCGTTTTCAAAGATGGACATTGCGATCGATGGCGATTTTTTTTGTAGGTTTATTTATCAATTAAAAAGTCACCCGAAAGTGTGCAAAATTAGAGTTAAAAGTGAAAATTGTTTTTCTTTTAATTGAAAATCAAATTCTTTCACTCTTAGTTCGTAAATGATACTAAATTACTGATTTAACACGAAAATTGTATGTAGTTAGGTTACTCACGTATTTGTAAACATTTTTATCTTACTGATTGAACGAATCATTCATTGTATAACTCCTCTGACATAGGTCGTCCCAAGTGTTTGAATTGGAATTTGAATTTCACGCCCTGCTGGGTTTTAACATGATTTTTTTTTATTAACAAAGTACATCTAAATCCTAAATTACATTCAATTCACACAAAATTAGTTGGCTCTTTTTCACATAAAATCAAAAATTAAAATTAAAAAGCAAAGTACATCTAAATAAGCTATAGAAACAATTGAAACAAAAGTAAAAAATAAAATTATAAAACTGAATCTAAAACCAAATCCAAAACAAAATCATAAACAAAATCAAAGTCAAAATCAAAAACAAAATCAAATACGAGTTTGATAAATGCAGGATACCCTACCATGCAAGGTAGAGAAACAACAGAATGGGATAAGTACAATTCGTAGATTGAGTCAAGGAAAACTATGTGATATATTCAATTTAATATGTTTCGATTGATGTAGTGATTTAGGTGCATAGTGTGAGGTATGTCCATGTCTTGGAGAAAAATGCGTCTGCCCACCAACTGCGTGGCGAGCAGGATCGGAGAGGCTGGTTGATTTGATGATGCATACGTCTTTCACTTCTGGACGCACTGACCCCCCAAATTCCTACCCTCTCCTTTTACCCTTTTTCTTCTCAGGACATCCTTTCTTTCATTTCCTTAAAATGACCCTCCACACAGCATCCCCAAAGATGACTTTAACCCTAAGGAAAAATCAATTCCTTAAAACACTAACGGTAGAACTTAAATATCTAGTTAATGACAGTTACCTTCAATATTGATTTTGAATGCTGTAAAAAACGGAGAGGGGAAAGATTTGTGGACGAAAAAGTTTAAAGAAATGTCTACCTTTTGAGATTTGATAGTTAATAAAACACATATATCAATCGACTATTTGTCCATCGACTTCTTGTCGTGAAGTCAAATATGGACATACTGCAGTCAGCAGTCGGCAGTCGGCTGCCAGCCCTGAAGGAGCAGGAGGCGGTGGGGTGGGGTGGCCCCCATATGCCGGCCATCCCCCCGCGCGACTACGCGGCCCGTGGCGAATGAGAATTTTCACTCAAATTACTGGGCCGTTGTTTTCACTTTACGATAACGTCATCGCTGCGGAGAAGGAGCGCATCCGATTCCGGCCTCGGCGGATTGAAACATCGACCTTAATGGCTGCGGGATCAACGTCCGAGCTGCACCCGGAAAACTAACTATCATTATTGTTTTAACTCCGGGTTTGTCTCACAACTCTTTAAATAAATCTCCATAGACAACAAAATACTTTGGACTGCATTTGTGATTGTTAACAATTAACTCAGATATTTATTTAGCTGGCGGTAGTAATAATTCTGGGTCCTGACCTTGAGTTTGCAACCGTATTTATTATAATCTCAATCTCTGTAATACTGTCTAGTGCAATCTATGAGTAACCTCTTAAAGTACTATCTCAACTCACAACTCTTTAAATAAAACTCCGGGTCAACAAAACCATTCGGACCGTATTTGTGATACATAACATTTGGCTTGGGTGACTTTTTTAGCAAGCGGTAGTTATAATTCTGGGTCCTGGCCTTGAGGTTGCAACCGTAATTATAATAGTCTCAATTTCTGCAATACTATCTAGTGCAATCTACGAATAACCTCTTAACCTACTAAATAACTACTCTTTAAATAAATCTCTTCAGTCAACAAAACACTTTGGACTGTATTTGTGATAGATAACAATTAACTTGGCTGACTTATTTAGCAGGCGGTAGAAATAATTCTGGGTCCTGGCCTTGAGGTTGCAACCGTATTTATTATAGTCTGAATGCAACCGTATTTATCTAGTGCGATCTATGAGCCACCTCTTAAAACTACTAGATAGGATACCATAATTATTATTCAAAGGTTCACAAATGTGCCTTCATCAGTTTTTAACATATCTGTAAAAATGATTGGTGGCATAAATATTGAAGAAAAATACGCATAGTTATGGCTTATATAAAGTTTTGGCTTTACGGTATTAATTTCCGAGCTAAACCCGAAAAACTTTACTATACTCAATTTTTGAAGTCAGCCTGTGGTGGTTTGATAGTTGTTGTTGACTTCGTTGGATCAGTGTTCGAGCTGCACCCGGAAAACATACCATTATTATGATTTTCCTATTACAAATCTTTCTTCATAAATCTGTGGTTTAAAAATCTGTTGTTCACTAAATTGTGATTCACAAATATGTAATGTTTTTCTTAACAAAAATTATTAAAATGTCTTTTATCTTCGGTGCACATTCGCTTAGTGGGATCAATTGTTCTCCGGATCACCACTGACCCTGATTTGTTAATATCAAAAAATTATTTATTTTTATATATAAGTACGATTGAAAAGTACAGTTTTTTCTGCATATCTAATACGTTATTATTAATAATTGTCTTGATTTTTTTAAACCTGAAAACTTTTCAATAAAAATAAAATCTTTAAATTTTTAATTACCTTCCACATACCAAGAAAATTATCTCTCAACTTGATCTCAAAATTATTTTTAATTGCAACAACGACATCAGAACCGAGTCATTTAGATACTAGCTTGTGATAATATTGTATACAGTTGGCAATACTTTCTCAGAAGCAGTAGATGTGTTCAACTGCACGGACATAGTTACAAGTAGGCAATATAATAATAATATAATTCAATTAACAATTTCACTAATTCATGCTTACTTTACCACAAAATTATTATATACAAATTTTTTTTATATCACAAGTAAAAGCCCTTGTAGCAGTTGTAATTCGTCAGTTTTCAGTGAGCTAGAGTGCTAAGATTGAAAAAAACGACTTTACTGATGTTGTTGTAGCTGAAAATAAATTTTATTTTTTTTCAAAATTTTAACTTTTTGCATGAAGATCTTCAAGATTATTTCAGTTTGGGGTTGCGCCGCATCCATAAACTAAAAAATCTTCATACAAAAAGTTGAAATAAAAAAAAAAAAAAATTTTTTTTAGCTACAATAACATCAGTAACGTCGTTTTTTTTTCAATCTTGATACTCTAGCTCACTGAAAACTCACGGACCGCCTTTGCCGCGTAGATGTTTATTAGTATAAATAAGTAAATCGTTGATATAGCCAAGTACTTATTAAGCTTATTTCACCTTTGGGGAAAGAGGTAATGCCTAATTTCTTGATATCGATTATACTAGACCCGAGGAAATTATGCAAAACTAATTTCCATCACGCAAAATCCTTCCCTGTTGATAATCCTTTAGATATATATATATATATTTTAAAGATGGCTATCCTATATACAGCGAGCCACTATTATATATTCCATGTAATATATAATATATTCCAGCTATGTGTAGAATTCGCTTTGTGCCAGAGAATCTACTCCGGTGTGCCTTGTTATGTATATTTATAGGGAGGCTGTATATAGGCGGACGCACCACGCACACATATATAATGTCTTCCACCTACACACAAGAATTCTACCTACTCTTCTCTTACTCGGGCACTTCCCCTTATATATATTTACTCACATTTCATACATAGTATGTTCCAAGAATTTATCCCAAACATTTATCACCTCCGGAAGAACTCAAATTATCAAAGAAATTGTTTAATTCTGTCTGGAAAAAGATTGTGGTTTTGTATGGATGAAATAATAGATATTATGGAGGGATTGTTATGACGGGAATAACCGTTTAGGGAAGGTCACAAATAACGTGTTGTTTTCGCAGTGAACGAGAAAAAAATACTATTAAAAGAGTAATTTTATTAGTGTCCAAAAACATGTGCCTTAATTTTGGCGTGCCTGATGATTTTTTTTTTCAAATATTTATGAGATTGGAAATTGTAAAAAAAAACTTTTAATTAAATAAAACAAATTACTTTGTGTAAACCACTAATCACATGTTATATCTACATGTTTCAAAACCGATTTTTCTTCGTAAATTTTTCTTCGTCAGGAAAAAAGTTTAAAAGTTTTTTAAAAGTCAGTTTCTTCGTCTTTTCTTCTTTTTTCTTCTTCAATATTTTTGCAAATATTAAAGAAAAAACTTTTTGTTTAGTTTTAATATTTTTTATTGTAATTAAAAGGTCCCATCTTAGAAAGCAACGTCATGCAATAATGGACTCTAGAGAATGCACCTAAAAGGTTCATTATCGCTTAAGAGGAGGCTACAAGCCTAAAATGTATGTTTTATTATTGTGCATTATATCGCCACGAACTACAGGCATAAAATCGCTTGACAAACGGAGTCTAGAGGTCACGATTTCAAGCTCAAAAATGGTTTGTAATAATTTTGTGATTAATTATTTTAAGGAAGAAAAAAGTTAATCAAGGGAAACTGTCACATATAATTTAAGCCATTTCATTGTATTTTTGAAAGCTGTTTTTACGTGTATAAATATTACATATTAAAAATACATTTATTGGTAGTTTACACTTGTATTATTTATAAAGTAATTAACAATTTTTCTATAATTCTACTCAACAGAAACGGTTGCATATCTTCAATTTATCGACAGCATATTTTTATTGTACCTATTTATAACGTAAACGGATTCGTAGTAAAGATAAATCTAAAACAGTGATTTAGCAAAGCTTCGCCTTAACATGATCGTTTCAGATGGAATTTTGTTATTCCAAGGGGTCGATGTTCCGATTTGAATTAAAACTAATGTCGCTGATTTACGTAATGAATTTGAATCCTCGGCTCCAGACGGACAAATGCTATTTGTTTTCTGTTCAATTTGAAAATATTTGAGAAATTTCAGCAACAGTAAGTAAAAAAATATCTTATTTTGGACGCACGGACGCGCCCACAATACACTTCTATCGATGTATCTCTTCAGTCAATTGTAATAAAGATGATGAATTTTTAATTTAAGATTAATTCTGTAAATAATAATAATCGATTTTAATCAATTAATTAATTCTGTAAATAATAATAATCCGAAAAGCAAAATCATCATATTAAAAATTGCCTAATAAATTTTAGAAATCGTAAACCTAAAAACTATTTTGTTAGTATTAAGTAAAAAATTCTTTCCGATTAAGCACTTCATAAATGTAGTAACGGTTTTCTTAATAAGTAACAAATTATTTCCGATTAAGCATTTCATAATTGTAGTAACGGTTTTCTTATTAAGTTATAAAGTAACAAATTATTTCCCATTAAGCACTTCATAATTGTAGTAACGGTTTTCTTATTAAGTTATTAAGTAACAAATTATTTCCGATTACGCACTTCATAATTGTAGTAACGGTTTTCTTATTCCATTAAATCTACGGCCAAATCAAATCTTAGCCTCTATACATTATGGCTTTTACCGGTGCACTCACCTAAAACTCAATGTTACCGATGGACGTTGAAATGTATTTTTTTTCAATCACAGAAAACATAATATATTTGAAGTAAAACTTATATTCGCACGCTTGACTTGTGGAGTAAGCGGTCGAATGCATGACAAGAGCGATCGAAAGAGATCGAGAGAGATCGACGAAAAGTGTGATCGGGCGAGGCGAACGATAATAAATTTAAATATTTGTATAAAATTAATATATGGGTATAATTTACAAAAAAACATACATAGAGATGGAGCTAAATAAGTTTTACTTCAGTCGATTGGTCTAAACTCCACTCGTTTTTTTTTTATCTGTACACTCTCCAAATCCAAATTCATACTGCCAACAATCTAGATGCATTGAAAAAAAAAAAAAAATTTTTTATTTTTTTTCACCAGATTTACAGGAACGGGTTTAGTTTTTCCCACGGGAAAAACTAAACCCTTTCATACACTTTTCCATATAAATGATCATCTAGTAAATCCACGTCATGCAAGTGTATTATATAAGTATAATTAATACAAAACAATACAAGAACAACACGTTAATCTACCAAACTATTAAATGGGAATATAATTCACCGTCTCCAGATATTTTCATATCAGAGGGTTCGGCTCTGTGGAATTCCTAATTTGACCGATAAATCCTACTGATCCCTCAATATAAATATTTAAAAAATCTTTCGTAATTCTACATGTATTTAAAATGACTGATTTTTGCATTTTTATATACAAATTCTTTGACAAATCTAATATGCCTAAATTTTTAATAAGAGAGCTAGGTATAATGCCAGTAGCCGAATAGTTATTATTATTTTTTTTTTCCACCAGATTTACAGGAACGGGTTTAGTTTTTCCCATAGGAAAAACTAAACCCTTTCATACACTTTTCCATATAAATGATCATCTAGTAAATCCACGTTATGCAAGTGTACTATATAAGTATAATTAATACAAAACAATACAAGAACAACACGTTAATCTACCAAACTATTAAATGGGAATATAATTCACCGTCTCCAGATATTTTCATATCAGAGGGTTCGGCTCTGTGGAATTCCTAATTTGACCGATAAATCCTACTGATCCCTCAATATAAATATTTAAAAAATCTTTCGTAATTCTACATGTATTTAAAATGACTGATTTTTGCATTTTTATATACAAATTCTTTGACAAATCTAATATGCCTAAATTTTTAATAAGAGAGCTAGGTATAATGCCAGTAGCCGAAATAACAAAAGGTAATATTTTTATAGTCTGAGAATGCCAAATTCTTTTAATTTCATTTCCTAAATCTGTATACTTTCTTATTTTTTCAGAAACAGATTTTTGAATATTACAGGAATTTGGAATAGCTACATCAATAATATAAGTTATTTTTTTAATTTTGTCATGTAAAACTATATCAGGTCTATTATGACCAATTGGTCTGTCTGTTAGTATAGTTTTATCATAGTAAATTTTAAAGAAATTATTTTCTAAAAATGAATTTGGTTCGTATTCATAATATGGTACTATATTATGACAGTCAATCAAGTTATGTTTAATTACCAAACTTTGGTGAATTATTTTTAAAACCTGATTGTGCCTAAATGTATACTCAGACGGTGCTAATATAGAACATCCTGATATAATGTGTTCTATAGTTTCCGGAAAAGCCATACATTTTCTACATAAATCATCAATTTGATTTGGATCTTTGATTATATGCTTCCTATAATTTTTGGTATTAATTACTCTATCTTGAATAGCAAGCATAAAACCTTCTATTTCTGCGCTCAACTCTCCAATACTCAACCATTTGTTTGACGAAAGTTTGTCAACATACGTTTGGTTGAGATAATTGAAGTGTTTTGCGTGAATAATTATATTTGACCAGGAATCTAATAATTCCTGGTTGGTATTTATAAAAATGTTGGCATTCTCGTCGTATAAATTTAAAGGTGAAATATTTCTATCTGCCTTGCAAATTATTTTATGCAGCTCTGAGCTATTAGCTTTTCTATGAAAAAAATTTCTTAACATTTCTACCTGATTTTGTTTTAAAGAAGTAATTTTGACTATACCTCTACCTCCTAAATTTCTAGGTAAATTAATTCGTTCTATAGCTGAATTTGGATGATGATTATATTATTATATTGATATATTGATATTATATATTAATATTATATATTAATATAATATCAATATATCAATATTATTTTGTATTATATTATATTATATTATATTATATTTTTTTATTTATTTTTTTATTCACCAGATTTACAGGAACGGGCATAGTTTTTCCCATAGGAAAATATAAATTATATTGATATATTATTACATTGATAATATTATTATTTTTTACACTGGCACAAAGCCTCCGTGGTAGAGGGGTAAATCTCTCGACAAGCAATCTAATGGTCGTGGGTTCAAATCCCGGAGTGCGCAAGTAAATTTTATTTGATTGTTTTGTGTTTTCATAATTAAAGCATTTAAAATATGTAAGGTATATTTGCGGCACGTTCCAGAGTACAAATTACTCTTAGTATCACTCCGGTGAACACCATTCAGGTTTGAAACGTTGATTGAATTGGCTTTATGAATAGCCAGGTACTTCAACACCTTTTTCTTTCCAACATCCTTCCCCTCCTCCTTAATTTCAGCTTTACAACATAGCCTATTTGGGGATGCCACAGTCACACTGGCTTCAGAATTTTGGGTAAGGTTAGGTTAGGTTAATAATAAAACTTACATTATGTTCAATTACTATTGGAAAGAATATTTCAATAAATATCATTATTATTAAAGTTTCTTATCTTGATGACTTACTAAAGGGGAAACCATCCAAACGTACTGTATGTCTGGCTGGTTTAAATAATTTTGTAACAGAAGCTTTATGTTGAAGTTAAGTGACAGAATATTTAAAGCTAATTTATGTGATTTTGTTTTTAAGCTATTATAATAATACCGATCTGTAAAAATGTTAAATAGTTACTCAAAGATACAAATTATTTAATGTTAACTGTCTTAGGGTTAGTTGTAAAACAGAATTTCAAAATTAATCAAATTCGATGTTTATATTCGAGTTCTGTGAAATTTGATGGGTAGTTATAATTTTCTGGAACAACTGGCTCTTTCTGTCACATTCAATCGCAGAACTTACTTCTTATAACTTTTTTATTGACACTCTACACTAAATTTCCACTAGAGTGGAAGATAAGATAAATTTCCACTAGAGTATCGCCCTGGTGTAAGACTACCATTCAGAATTGAAACGTTGCATGAATTGGCTTTAGCCGTGTTTAGTGACTAGATCTGAGTAGCCAGGTACTTCCCCACTTTCCTCTTCCTCGTCTCCTTCCCTTCCCCATTTATCTTCAGCCTCATAACATACCCCAATTGGGGATGCCATAGTCTCACTGGTTCCAGACGGGAGCAGTTGGGACTCTTGTGAGGTATTCGTTATATAAAAAAAAATATATATATAAAATTTGGACATAGGTAGAAACAAACGAAATATTATATTATGCAGAAAAAAATACGAAAATTTGGAAAAACATTTCTTCTACAGCAAAAAAATTTACTTTCTCTACAATTAATCGATAACTATTGTAATAATAATCAATTTCTTGGCAGGTATTGTAGGTACCATGCCTTTTTTGAAACTGATTCTAGTAATATATCCAAGAATTTTCCAGCTATATGTAGTTTTAAACGTGATAATATATAAATCAAACACCGCATAATGTTGTTTCCCCGAACTCCCGGGCTACGCCGGATGCCTCCGACTGTCGGGGTATAACTTTCACTGGGGTCCGAGTGCCAAATGTCGAATTCGGAATCTGGGACAATATGTCAACTCAAATTGAGCGAGCGAATCGGGAAATTACCTCCCGAAATCAATTAGTCGTTAAAATTTACTGGCTGTTTGAATTCGGCAGAGGTATAATGTTTTATACATCCCTTCAACCGACGCACATCGCGCGTATTTTCTGTAGCGAACGGCCCAGAGAACCCAGAGAGAGCGCCGGCCGGAGGAAATCCGCAGGACAGAGAGTACACAGTGAACGCATTTCAACTATTCCAATATTTATACGACCATAGCCATGGCGATATTTGAATTGGCGAAATAATTCAAGGGGGTCGCGTATGGACCGATTGGCGTGCAGGGCTGCCATGCACCCAAATTGTAATCTACACAAAAAATATTACAAAACATTGTATTATAAGATCTCCCTCAACTAGTCTTTCTTAAATCGTGGGGTTATAACTACAACTATGGTAACTCTGTAATGAGCTTTGTTTGGAAATTGAATTGTATGGTGGTAATCAATCTGAAAAATTGGTTCTTGTGTATTTGAACTGATAAGTATGTTTTAATCGTAGATTGATGTTTGGGAACAATCATACTTTTATTTTGGAAATGAGAAAATGGCTAATCATTTTTTTATGTATTTATTTATAGAAATGGAATGATTTTTACCTAGTTGTTACCTAAAACATAAAACGAACGTTAAACAAATGTAGGTATATTATATTATATACAAGCTTTTTCCCGCGACTTCGTCTGCGTAGGATTAGTACTTTGAGTAATCTATTTTCTTTTCCTAGGTCCCATCTACGTTTAAACCAACATTCTTACCTTCGTAGATTGATGTTTGGGAACAATCATACTTTTATTTTGGAAATGAGAAAATGGCTAATCATTTTTATAATGTATTTATTTATAGAAATGGAATGATTTTTACCTAGTTGTTACCTTAAACATGAAACGAAGGTTAAACAAATGTTAGTCTATTATATTATATACAAGCTTCTGCCCGCGACTTCGTCTGCGTAGGATTAATAATTTGAGTAATCTATTTTCTTTTCCTAGTTCCCATCTACGTTTAAACCAACATTCTTAACCTATTTATTTAAAATATGTATAATTCTTGATTCGATTCAAAGTATTAGGCGAACTTTAAATAAATTCATTAATTTAAATATTTTCCAAAATAGAATTTTGGTTTAAAAATCATTGTTTTGCAAAATGTCATTTTCAAATTTTGACCTTTTTTATTAGACAATAATTATTATTTTCAATATATTGAAAATAAATAGCTAGCTTTATAAATTACAGCCTATTTTTTATTTTGATGTATGAGCCATTTTATTGTAAGGTTTCATTAAAATCCAATCATTAAATTTTGATTTAAAGCGTAACAAACATACATACATCCATACAAACTTTCGCGTTTATAAGATTAGTAAGATTAAGTCTATTTGCCTAATTGTAATATGTAGAAAAACATTGTGGTATCTCTAGAGTTACCCAATTGTAGAATTAAACTATACCGTTTTTTGGAGATACCCACAAAATATATTCAAATAACTTGATGATTCCAATGCCATACAACTTTTCTGTTTTGTAGCAGTTAAAGACGAGGAAATAGAGTTACGCTTTTAGTGTGAAACCCAAAAACGCTGATTTCAGAGTTACTTAGTTACTGCCTACAATATGTAGTTTCTTAAAGTTCAATCGCTGATAGAATCCCATAACTTTTTCTCTTACAATGATCATTCGAAATACATTATTGAAGTAAAACTTCTTTACGCACGCTTTACTTGAGGAGTAAGCTGGCGAATGCGTAACGAGAGCGTTACGAAAAGTGTGATCGGGCGAGGCGAACGATAATAAATTTAAATAAATATTATAAAATTAATACTAAATTAAAATTAGTATATGCATGTATATATTATACATAAAAATACATATATGTAGATGGAGCTAAAAGATTTTTACTTCTATTGTGTCGTCTAAAGCACACTCATTTTTTTCTAAGTGTTCAAGTTTAGATATAACGTTTCGGTGGACGATATTATTATACCTTAAAGTTTTCCACCTCTCAGAGGATGACTTCTCTTTTTTGTTCAATAATCATCAATAATTTAAGACAACTATCTAAACATGCATTGTTTTGCTGAAATTCAAATACAAGAGGGAACTATCGCCGTTCTTCCATGGAGCTAATTTCAAGCGACGCGATCGCCGCTCGTCTGTATCTTCCATACTATTATTAGTATTTGTAAACGCCGCTAGGCGCTACACTAGCAAAATACTATGACAGGTGGCGGGTAGTGGCGATTTAGTCGCTTGTAAGTAGTTGCGTGAACGAACACGTCTTATTTGGAGTGGATTTTGTGAACACCTTTTTTTTACTCAAACTTTTGTTTTCTAGTAAATTGAGTCCGTATTCGAATTTTTTGAAGTCAAGTTTTGAATAAAAAATCGGTTTCTTTCAGCTGGTAAATAGCATTTAAAATGTTTTTTTAACCCTTTAGTTTACTAAAAAAAAAAAAAACTTCTCAGATCGACAATGTTATTATCATAATCATTATTATCGGGTCTTCGCTAGTATTATACATGTTGGGTTATGATATTATGTAGGTTATTGCTTAAGTACCAGATGCATAATATTCGTTCCGATCTATTTTACCTATTTCCAAACGCCCACCCACCCACTTTCAAAAATGAAAAGAAGAAAATATAAATGCCCGTTTTCATTCAGCAAATCTTTGAATATTTCATTTGCGTAGCTTACAACATACAGATTCGGAGAAGATACTAGCTCCACTCAAGCGGGGCCTCCGGACGGGCACAATAAGTCCTTTTGTAGGCGCTTCCAGGCCAGCCCGGAGCTAGTTACATCCATCCGACCGTCGATTGAATCCATTTGCCGTCACTAAATTATGCGTGAAACGTCCATCTGCCTACGGGGGGGTGGGGGGGAACTACAACACACACCGGCCTCCCCCTGCCCCCCCGCCCCGCAGGCCGCCTCTTGATCCAACTCCCCCCCGCCCCCCTTGAAACCTTACCTCGGCCCTCGGCCCCAGGTTTGGAGATCAGTGGATGATTTTGGCAAGGGGTGCCACTGCAGGGGTTTCAATTTGATTTTAACTGATTCTAGATGGTTAATGCTTTTCAATTAGATTTTTTGAGTTTCGTTAAGTGCTATGGTATAGATTTTATGTATAGACAGAAGTTTATTTTTATTCGACTCTCTATGTGATGTTTCCGCTTTTACCTATTAAGGGTAATTCCTAAATACATTGAATTTATTATTCATTTTCAACCTAGATTCTTCTACCACCTGCATTTAATTATACTATACTATTCTTCATCTATACCATAGCACTTAACGAAACTCAAAAAATCTAATTGAAAAGCATTAACCATCTAGAATCAGTTAAAATCAAATTGAAACCCCTGCAGTGGCACCCCTTGCCAAAATCATCCACTGATCTCCAAACCTGGGGCCGAGGGCCGAGGTAAGGTTTCAAGGGGGGCGGGGGGGAGTTGGATCAAGAGGCGGCCTGCGGGGCGGGGGGGCAGGGGGAGGCCGGTGTGTGTTGTAGTTCCCCCCCACCCCCCCGTAGGCAGATGGACGTTTCACGCATAATTTAGTGACGGCAAATGGATTCAATCGACGGTCGGATGGATGTAACTAGCTCCGGGCTGGCCTGGAAGCGCCTACAAAAGGACTTATTGTGCCCGTCCGGAGGCCCCGCTTGAGTGGAGCTAGTATCTTCTCCGAATCTGTATGTTGTAAGCTACGCAAATGAAATATTCAAAGATTTGCTGAATGAAAACGGGCATTTATATTTTCTTCTTTTCATTTTTGAAAGTGGGTGGGTGGGCGTTTGGAAATAGGTAAAATAGATCGGAACGAATATTATGCATCTGGTACTTAAGCAATAACCTACATAATATCATAACCAAACATGTATAATATTAGCGAAGACCCGATAATAATGATTATGTATTATTTGAGAAGCAGAAAGGATTAAAAAAATATATTTGCCTAGGGATCATTGCCATTCAAGTAAAGAGATTTACCAATCGAATGTTATTAAACAATGTTATCAAAAAATATTATGAAAGTAGTTATGGTGATAATATAAAGAGTCATTTTTACTTACAGTCGTTGTTCCCAACTTTTCGATCGATCAATCGGAGATTTGTTTTTTAACGCTCGATTAGCCTGATAATTATGAGTGGCCCCGCCCACTTTCATGGACAATAAAATGACATCAAATTAAAAACTTTCGATATTAATTCAATATTATTGTTAATATTCTACTTTTTATGAACATACGTCATGTCTTTTAAATATGTAAGGCGTTAATATGTTTTTTTTTAAATAAAATATATTAATAAATAGACTTTAACTAATGCAACGAAAGCTAAATATGAAAATTCTTTACAGGTCCTATTCAGTATCTCTCATTATATTATCATTGCCCAGTTGTTTCACATAACTGAAATAATAACAGAACTCGAATAAAACTTTATAGAACTTGAAAATTGACATTTTAATTTAATTAATTTAAATTGTTCAAATTCTGTGAAAAAACTGTCCCTTGGTGTCCATTAGTTTCAGATACCAGTACGCCTTTTTTTAAAGCTATACCTACTACTACCATGGTGTTCATGATTATATTTTTTTCCCCAGATTTACAGGAACGGGTTTAGTTTTTCCCATAGGAAAAACTAAACCCTTTCATACACTTTTCCATATAAATGATCATCTAGTAAATCCACGTTATGCAAGTGTATTATACAAGTATAATTTAATTCACCGACTCCAGATATTTTCATATCAGAGGGTTCGGCTCGGTGGAATTCCTAATTTGACCGATAAATCCTACTGATCCCTCATTATAAATATTTAAAAAATCTTTCGTAATCCTACATAATTTTAATTCTTATTATTGTGGTGTTTATTTTTAATATTGAACCAATATAATCAGGATTGACTTAATTCATCTTGCGGCGTGTTCCAGAGTGGTAGAAACCCCCAGAATCGTGTTTGGTATCCAGGTCTGATTAGCCATTACATTCCAACCTACATCTTCCCGAAATCCTTCCCTTCCTCACACCCTTCAACCTCACAATACACCCCAATGGTGATGCATCCAGTTGCCTCCGCTCAGACGGGAGCAGTTGGGACTCTTGTGCGGAATTCGTATTAAAAAAAAAAAATTCCTCAACTTCATGACATTATCGTTGTTTGTTTTTGGGGTGTTATGCCGTGTTGCGCTACCTCTTTCTTTAGCCGACGTTTCGGACAGCGTTGCAGTGACCATCATCAGGGCAGATCCGGCAGATCTTGCAGTGTCCGAAACGTCGGCTAAAGAAGGAGGTAGCGCAACACGGCATAACACCCCAAAAACAAACAACGAAAATGCTTTTGGCCGTGAAAATCTAAAAACGTTTCCTTCATGACATTAAATTCTGCTAATAGTTCGTGTTAATATACAGTTTTAATTTTTGAATTAATTCTTAAAATGACTCTATTTAAAAACGTATCTCTGAATTTCACCTTTGTTTTATTGATTGAATGCATCCAAGAACGAAGTGGAATCTTGGAAGTGGAAATTACACACACACACACACACACACACCCACACACGGATATATAAGCATTTCTCTGAAATTCGATGACATTGCAGTTTATACAAAATAAATGTCGGTCCTATCCAACCGGGATTTGGATCACTTGATAGCGTGGCTGACTCCGGTTTCTGGGTAGGAAAGTTCAATCATCAGTCAAACAAGTTTTTTTAAAGTTTTTAAAGATGTGTGGAAATACCAAAGATGTATTATATTATTGTGAGGCTGAAGGTAGTAAGAGGGGCAAGGAGATGGGAAACAGGAAGGTGGGGAAGTATCGGCTATTCAGATCTGGTCACCAAACACAGCGCAAGCCATTTTTAGCAACGTTTCAATTCTGAATGGTGGTCTTACACCAGAGATATAGTATATATTAAATTACATGAGTAAACTGTGTCAATAAACAATCCAATCAAATTTATTAATGCAAGGTTCGAACCCCGGCACCTTCGACCATTGGATTGCTAGTCGAGTGGCCGTCAAAAATAAAAAAATATTCTCACTGAAATCTTATTATTGTGCTTATTATAAAAAAATCAAAGTTGAAGTACAAGGAAAAGTTTTAGCTTAGCTCGTACCAAAAAAAGGTATTCGTGTATCAGGCGACGCGACGCGATGCCCGCCTAGCATCGGGCTTCGTGCCGCCAACATGTAACTCCGTGTTCCCGCGACGTATATCACCGGTGATAAGCACGTGATACACACAGGAACGCCAACACTATTAAAGATGGCATATCAAAACTGTCATAATTCACCAAACTTTCTTTTACAGCGTCGGTATCGCGTTCCTAAAGCGGAGCGGAAACCACACACTACTCGGCAGGTCTTTGTCCTTATCACTGAAGTAAAATACACTAGAGGTGATTTTAGTTTCATTGAGGAACTCTGAGAAAATGTTGTTACTGCACAAATTTAATGCAGCGATTGTTACTGCATGTTGTTATCTCTAGGATAATATTTTAGATTTGTTCCACTCAGAAGGCCAATGTCATCTATGAGAGGGTCTTTCAAGGGAATGGAAGGAGAGGAAAAGGTATGAGAGGTGGAAAGGAATCTGGGCTCAATGTATCCAGGAGTGACGGACGTATGAATTCATCCCCCCATTCCGGTGCAAGGCGATGGGTCGAGAGTGTCTGGAGATGTATAGGTTAGGTCTCCGTCAACCAGTCTCTCTCGATCCGGCCCGATCTCGAAATTTCAATTATGGCTTCCCGGTGAAGGAAGAATGGAAAAATGAAGAATTATCGAAGAAAGCAAACACTTGACATTATACAAAGTGCCAAAGTTTTAAACCACTTTATTTTAATTTATATTCGTCGACCGGTTTCGGTTGAACTAAACCTCCTTCAGGACAATAATAAATAAATAAATTAATTATATTAATTAAAATGGTTTAAAACAGAGTATTTTGTTTCATTTCAAAAATTAAATTATATGTACCATTTTTTATTGGATAACCAAAACCCCTGCAATAGTTTACTACAACGGCTTCGCTTCGTTTTGTGGCTTAGCAAAGGTGCCCGGGTTCTTAGGTGTGAGGTTTGTTCCGGTCTTGGTGGCGTTTTTATCTGCCCACCAATTGACTGAGACTCTTTGACCCCTAGTTTCCTACCAATCCCTCATACCTATTTGTTTCCCTCAACTGGCTAACCCTCCTTTACTTAGAAGTACTCTCCATGTCTCCTAAGCAGAGTCAATGAAAAAAATCGCATTCTGTCAAAAACTTTATATATCTTTCCCCCGTCAGTAAACTTTTACGTATGTACACTTACGGCCGTTGTACCCAATCCTACTAATCGGTTGCTAAGCCAAAACTTTGGCTCAACACTGCCCAAATCTACAACTATGCTCTTCCTAACACACGCATCGCTTAAGCATGCCTTAAGCATCGCTTAACCTAAGGAAGCCGGACTCGTGCATTAAACTCGTCTCGGCCGTTTTAGTAAAGGACTAGTTCAAAAAAGGGTCAACAGGGTAGATAAAATACCAAGCTGACACTTTATTTTTAATATATTATATACGTTTGTTTAAAAACTATAAAATGTCAGTGTCAAATGGATAACAATTTTTTTTATGTAGATTTATAATAAATACAACAATTAATTATATAATATTATTTTTACTTTGATGTTATTCTGTTGTCTATGAAAGCGGGCGGGGCCATTTAAGATGATCAACGATAAAATGTTTGAGCGTTATCCCACAAAATGCTTAGCTCATCGCAGCCTAAGATTGGTCGACCGAAAAGTTAGGAACAGCGGCCTTTGTTAGTATACCAATAATCAATGAATAGATTATTATTTGTATAATTAATTGTCTTCGCTCGAGAAGTAATTAATACCCACCAATCATATTTATGTTAACTTTATCATTAAATGTGACGTCACGGTGACTGGTCAATGGATCATGAATCGTTGTCTTTTTTTGTCAAGAGGAGTATTTTGTATTTTTTATACCATTGCTTCTTATTGCACCACTTGCGGTGGGATTAACTTTTCCACAACACGTGATGAAAGCCTTTCATGATTTTGATAAACCGTGTTGGTGCAATACGGATATTCAACCCTTTGATTTTTTAAACTTTTTTATACTTAGATGCAAAATGTGCTAAATACTTACCCAAATTATAAAATCGTTTTTAATTATTTATGTTGTAATAATCCCACTAAGAAAGATGAAGAAAAGGAACATCAGATGGTTTAGGCATGTTGAGCGAATGAACGAATTAAATGAACAAACAAACACAGAATTCATTAAAACGTCCCAAGTACACAAACATTTTACACGACAACACGATAACATACATTTAAACACTATTCATTCTAACTACGGTAAGCAATCTATCAGTTATGAGGGGGGCAATTTATATAATTGCCTTCCAGTTGATATTAAAAACGAAAAAAGTGTTTGTAAATTTAAAAAAAAATTATTCATTTTTATTTACAAAAAACAATGTAGTGAAAATGAATAATATTGAAAGTGAATGAATAGTATTGTAATATATTGTATGATAATATGTTGTATGATAATATAATGTTATGCAAATTCTAGTTAAGTAAGTGAAAATGTTATTTTCTTTTTTTCTGGAATAAAAAAAAAAAAAATAAAAATAAAATAAAAAAAATAAATAAAAAAATTAAATAAAAAAACGAAAGGAGTGTAAGAAGAAAATATGACGGAAATGGAGAATGGTAGAAGAAGTTGGGGACGTTCGAGAACATTTTTTTACATTAACTCTACACAGGAGGCCTTGAGGAAAATAATTTCCCTCAGGGCATATGCACGATCAAGTGTCTAGAGTTGGGCCATCTCAAGAGTCGGAATAATAAAAGAGTATGTATGAATGTGATTGAGGCAAAAAGTGTGTGCTAAGACCGAGTTGTTTGGACTAAGGTCCATCTCCAACCCCTGTGTGATGGTTAGTTAGTTATATAATCCGATAGACTAATCATTAAAGTTCTTCGTACGTACAAAAACTTTATTCAAAAAGTGTTTTTTTTTTAATAACTCTCAACCGAAAATTTGTGAAACAGAAAATTCAGAAACAGATGCGGTCACATCTAGGAATTGTTCCCAGGACCTTTTTGACCTTGCTGGGGCTCTGCTCCTAGATGCAACCGAATTTTCTGAATTTTCTGTTTTATATTTTCGTTTGAAAGTCACTAAAATATGTAATATTGTCTTTAGTGATTAAATGTATGTAATATATGTTCTAAAACCCAAACAACGCGATGAAAAATACTGTATTAAATCGTGTCCGGACAGTTGGCCCCTTAAAAAAATAATAATTATTAAATTATAACTTTTAACCACTATTTACCAATTTAAAACCCAAAATCGACTTAAAATGCGTTAAATAATTATTTGGTATGGATACAAAACTTTTTCATATTTACTGGAGTGATTTAGGTTCAAGATTGGACCGCTTTTATTTTTCTGCGATCGATATCACCACATTAAACGGCGAAATCCAGATGGATTCGTTAGTTTTAAACAGCAGTAAACAGTTTATATGTTTCCATATTAATATTTTGAGGAATGATATTAATTAACTCGAATGGTTAAATCAAAATGAATGGTTAACCGTGCTCTTCATATATTCAATAATATTTGCCTAAATTCTAACATTGACATTTTCTCCGATTCACTGCCCAAATTTAAAAAGAGCATCATGTCAATGATATAAACTATGCACTTCCCACACCTACCAACATACTCACACATACACTCATGCACACATACACTACGCATATCTCCCGGTAATTACAAATAAGACATTCAAAGAAACATGTCATAGGTACCCACCATGAAATATCATTTAATATATGTAAACTGTCTCATCACTGTAACCAATGTACTGTTTGTTTCTGTAATATAAAATAAACAAAATAAAATAAAATAAAAACTGAATACTAATCGATTGATAAGCAGATATTCAAACTTATATACAACATTTAGACAAGTAGTTTAGTCCTTGAAACATTTGAATGAAAATATGTTTTTTACATCCTTGTTGCATACTTGCCTTCGGGGACATTTAGTTATATTTTGTGTAAGTAGGTATACCATATTTTCTCTCAGGAGAATGTTTACTGTAAAAAATTAAATCGTTGGGCTACTGTCGGAAAATCAACTCTCATGGTATCATAATAAGTATGGGGTTATACCATTTTCCTAGTAGCGATCACAAAAAGGTTACTGACGTATAAAATACTGATAAAGAAAGATAGCAAAACTTTCATTTTTATAAATAAACCAATTTTATAATCAGATAACAGCATTTTAAATTCAAAACGCATCGATATTTAAATGTTACAATAAATCTGACCAGATCGGACGCAGTGTTTTAATAAGCATCGAAAGATACGAAAATCGGAAACTTCAATCAGTGAGACACGCACAAATTTGTCAGAGTTATCACGATACAGAAATAACACTGTTATATCTTGTTTTACCTAAGAACAATGCCCTAAATATAGAAGCAGACAATGAACAATCTAGATCGTTGAAATTGGCTTTGCAAGCAAAATTTCGGCGGTTATGATTTTCTTAGTGGATTTTCGTCAACCGCTCCATTATTTAGAAAATTTGGTAATTATTGTATATAGATGGAAACGGTTAATACGCACTTTTTTTAAAAAACTCTTTTGATTCACCTTAATTACATTAAAATACAACTATGGGGGCAGTGGAAAATATTTCACTTTAAAATTCAATTATGTGAAATTTTTCACTTATCACATATAAAGGTTTAATTCTATCTTCCAATAAAGGTTATCACATATAAAGGTTTAACTCTATCTATCAAACGTAGTGGGGGATTTTTGATTTATTTTAAAAACAATAAATTACTCGTTAACAAATTGCTAAATACATTCATATGTAATAATTATATGAACAATTACAATTAATAGTTAATATAAGTCTATTTTATACTTTAGGCACTTGGAATATAGTAATTGTTTTTTATATTACCCACACACAGGCAGTGCCTTATAAAAAATGAGATTAATTAAGTAAAAAAATAAAAATAATAATAAAACTTTTGTACATAATCATTTGGATTTAATGATTTATGCTGATCTTCCAATTAAAAAAAAAGTCTTGTGGATGGGAGTGTGTTAATTTTTGGAAAATGAACAGAATTTTGTGAAATAGTTTATATTTCTGTTCGAATTAAATTAATTATATTTATTTTATAAAATGTAAATGCTGCACAGGAGTCTCAACCGCTCCCAACCGCCTGGTAAATGTGACTATTGCAATCCCAATTGGGGTGTGTTATGAGGCTGAAAGTAGTGGGGAGGGGAAGGAACAGGAAGAGGAAAGAGAAGGTGTAGAGGAAGGTGGATAAGTTACTGGCTATTCGGATCTGGTCAACAAACACGGATGAAGCCATTTCAAACAATGATTCAATTCTTAATGGCGGTCCTTAACCAAGGCGATACTTATTAGTATCTTCCTCTGAAACGTTCCCCAAATTATTTTAAAGGATTAAAGTGTAAAATAACATAAATCAATTAACGAGGATAGGGCAGAGGGAGGGTTTACAAAGGAGAGTAAAATCCACGCTTCTCACAAGTCCAGCTGTATTCGACAGGCAAATTCGGCACATGTCGGTCACTCTAACATAACTTTACAATAAAAAATACTTATAAAAAATACCATACTTTCAGGGTGTTTCTAGGGGGACTGAAAGCAAAAAATACCCCTAAATAATGGCCTTGCCCAAGGTTCAGTGCTGGCCCCATCGCTTTTTAACATCTACACGAGAGATCTTCCTCACACTGAAGACGCAGATGACATCTCCTTACGCAGATGAC
This sequence comes from Limnephilus auricula, assembly GCA_951813805.1. Lineage (NCBI taxonomy): Eukaryota > Metazoa > Arthropoda > Insecta > Trichoptera > Limnephilidae > Limnephilus > Limnephilus auricula. The sequence goes on from OX638391.1 coordinate 38,586,859, forward strand.
ATCACCGTCGCAGTCCAAGCCAAAACCCTTAAAGCAGCAGACGAGATCCTTAATTCTGACCTTAATGCTATGGAAGAATATTTCCTCAATTGGCGACTAAAGCCAGATGGGTCAAAAACAGTTGTGACAGCTTTCCATCTTAGCAACTCACAGGCAAACGCCAAACTCAGTGTTCAGTTTGAAGGAAAAAATATTTACCATGACCCCTATCCCCGCTACTTTGGAGTTACTTTGGACAGGAGCCTGAACTATCGGCAACACAAGGAAACAGCTGGCAAAGAAACCAGGACAAGACTAAACATAGTCAGTTGGCTGGAACTGAAGCCTGAACTACCGGCAACACATGGAAACAGCTGGCAAAAAAACCAGGACAAGACTAAACATAGTCAGCTGGCTGGAACTAGTTGGAGATGCGACGCCAATACGCTCAGAACGGCATCCATTGCCCTGGTTTTCTCAACAGCTGAATACTGTGCCCCAGTATGGGCCAGAAGCGCCCACACTTTCATGGTCGACTTTCAGCTTAATGCCACAATGCGAACCATCAGCGGAACCTTAAAATCTACTCCTCTCCCTTGGCTCCCCGAACTTGCAAACATAACCCTGCCAAGCATCAGGCGAGAGATTGCAACACTGAGGGAATACAAGAAGGCGTTGCAAAAAAGCGCAATTCCTTTGCACGATGATGTCGCCTCTCACCCGGCATGCCGCTCAAAGTCCCTAAAACCCTTCTGGACGGAAGGAGAAAGACTCCTCCGATCACCCCTCACCCCAGAAGACAGGTGGAAACTTAAGTGGCAATCGGGCAACGTGGAAAATGCCCATCTCGTACAAGACCCCACTGAGAGACAGCCTGGGTTCTCATTGCCTCGCAAACTCTGGTCCGCCATCAATAGGATAAGGTGCTCCCATAGCCGTTGTGCCCATGTGATGCATAGATGGGGCCTTAAAGAGTCGGCGATGTGTGAATGCGGTGCGGTGCAGACCACCGTACATGTGGTCAATGAATGCCCGCTCCATTCATTCCCCGGCGGGATTGATGATGTCCACAGGGCGACGCCTGAGGCCCTGGACTGGCTCGCAGACCTAAATGTCCCCCTCTGACCCACCACCATACGAAAGAAGAAGAATAAAAAATAAAGTTATTATTACTTACAATTAAAAATGAAGTATGAAAACCATATCTAAATGTTTTTTCTTCCGGTGTAGAGGGGTAATAAAAAAACAGTAGCCATCTGACATGTGCGTTAAAATTTTATTATTGAAAGAATAAGGATTATAATTATCAATTAATTATTGAGAAACAGAATAAATGTGTGTATTTGATTCTAGTGTAATATTGGTGATGGCAATAATAGTAATGGCAATAGAGGTTCTTCTTGATGACTTACACACTAATGCTTCAGTCCAAATATGATTAGTCGGTTATTGCTCATATATATTTTCTTTTTCGATTCATCTTCAATTTTTCACCATCATGTGTCAAATCATTTTAAACCATGAAGTAGGTCTGTAAAAAAAGATTTTTATTGTCAATTAGAACACAAAAATTCAGGGGATGGGTATAAACAAACCACTTTGTCTCAACCTCGTAATCAATATATATTATAAAAGTGAGTGTACAATGTGCGCGCCGCTAAACTGAGAAACGAGTCCAGAGGCCCTAGCACACTCGCACGATAACGATCGATAGGATAACTATCGGTAACTTCTCATCGTTCCCTAGGACAACTGCACATCGCTAACGTAAAAAGAACAGTTGATGTCGAATATGTTAAGGACACTTAGTCATTGTGAACTATTAACTGTTCGTTGGCGATCTGTAGTATTGCTAGGGAACGATAAGAAGTTACCGATAGTTATTGAGCGAGTGTGCTAAGGCCTCAGGTACGATCAAGGGAGTTATATGGTGTGGTAGCCCTCTATCCCCAATCCATGAAGAAAATTCCAGTTTTTGCCCAATGTGCGTGCTTTTGAAGATAAAAGGGCTGGAAATTTTGCTCTGTAGAAATTTCTGAAACAGTCCAGAAGAACCCTCGAGAGTATTCCATAACGTTCCCGAACATCCCGGAATATTTTGTTGTGGAATGTTCGGGAATAGTCCCGAACGTTCGGAAACATCCCGGAACATCTGAGATCATTGTGGAACATTCCAGAATACTTTTAAATGTTGTGGAACATTGTGGACCATTCGAAGCCTTTATTTTATGAGTGAGGGGTAAAGAGCTACCACACAATCTCGTATCAACTCCCTGAGCGAAACCGAGGACCCCAGCTAGTATGTTAAAAATCTAAGTACAGTTTGTTTTTTTTTTATATAAAAAAAAAACAATTTTTTCATTTTTCAAAGAGTTAGTAACTTAATCCCTCCTAACGATTCAAACCACTTTATTTTGATGAAATAATTTTGTTTTGAAGGGTTTTATTTCACATGTACATTTGTTACATCATTTTTATTTATCTGCTATCCGTTCTCCCCCTCCCCCAAAACCACCCACTACACTTCCTCAAAATAATAAAATCTTAACATTTTTGTACTTGTATAATATTTTAAAATGTATTAAGAAATGACACGAATATGTCGAAACCGGTGCAGATGAAGCAAAATGACTCAACATATTTACATGGTCATTGCCCAAGAAAAAAAAAAAAAATCAAACCATTTCTCATTTCTTTGGGTAAGAATTGCCCTACCCTATAGTGATGTTTTATATCATTTTTAAATTATTATGGAGCTTCAAGCTTCTCCTTTCTTTGGATAAAGAAGAAGGCAACGCAGCACGGCATTAAAACCCAAACATTAATCAAGATAATTAATTCAAACACCAGAAACTTTTCTTTGTTGAATTGGGTAGTTTCGTAAAAAAGAAACTACTTTATTGTTATTATAAATATTAGTTTTTAAGTACCATATTACTATGTATTCTTCTGTAAATCTTGTTATTTGAATGTATTCCAAATAAACAAAAAAATAAATAAACACAAAAATTTTGGCCGTGAAAAATCTTAAATTATATCTACTTGTATTCGTGGTATAAGCTGAAACAAGTTGTATTCATTGAAAAAAAAAATTACCGTTGGATCTGCTTTCTGGTAGCACCTCTGTTGATTATAGGCAGTTTCACACAAATTCTCTCCCCCTAAAAGAAAAATAAATTAATTTTCGATGATGTTTTTCTAATATTATTAACAAAAATAAATTAAATGCATCATTGTTTTATGATACTAAAATATCGTCCGTGCAATCGTAATATGTCGTATGCCACCACAAATACAAAAATCCTTTTTCATTATTATTCCACTATATTGGTAGTAACATAGTATCTGGCAAAATATCATAACCTGATAAATCGTTTAATCTCTGTTTTCAAGATAGTACGTGTCTTATTCCACTTGGATTAAAATAGCTTAGTTGCAACACGTCGTAAGCTTCATTATGCACGATATGACATATGTGATTTTATCGAGTTTAGATTTACGGCATACTTAATATTTTCTAAGGTTGGAAACCACAATATTTGTGAAACTTAATCGAAAATCTGAGACAGAAAAATCAGAAAAAGATAGGACACATCTAGGACTCGAACCCAGGACCTTCGTCGTGCCGGGGCCCAGCTCTACCATCTGAGGTAATGTGTCCCTATCCGATTCGGTCATATTTAACCGTTATTAATTAAAATATTACAATTTGTGGTTTTATTAAATAAGTTAAAAATAAATATAAATTTTCATCTTAGCGTTGCAGAAAAGTCAATAGATGTCGAATATTAAAAAAAAGGAAAAAAATTATCCAAGACACTATCTCTCTTAAATAAGATGATGTTGGTAGTTCATTTTTTTTTAGTTTTATATAACCGAATCGAATAGGGACAGGGAGCTGCCCCCCGGCAAGGCGAAGATCCTGGGTTCGAGCCCCAGATGAGACCTATCTTTTACTGTTTTTTGTGTTTCAGATTTTCGATTCAGTTTCGCTAATATTGTGTTCCTTAATTAAAATATTACAATTTAACGTTTGAAGTAAAAATATTAAGTTCTAAATAAATAAAAAAAAAAACACAATATTTGTGATGTTATGCTGTTTTTTTCACTATTATCTACCATTTGTATTTTGTATTGGTTCACAATGTTTTACGGTTGCATGAATAACGTATATATAATAAATATCTCACATATAGTTCCACACCCGTGGACAACGTCTGCGAAATTATCAATGTAGGGAATTGCGTCGATGAGTCTCTGTTCGTCAACTCCATTCTCTTCAGTTAACTGAAATAAGTGAAAAGTTGTTAGCAACATAAAATTTTAAGTAATTTTGTCATAATCTCTTTAAAAGTTTACGACTAGATTCTAAATCTAGTCGTGAAATTCTATTTATCGTTTAAGTAAAGGATTCTGATTCAGAAAACCCAGTATAATTCAACTTACTTTACCGTTGGAAAAAAAGATTATTTTAGTTTTTTTAAGACCAGCCACCGAGAATTCAAAATTCAACTTGCGATCCTGCCCTTGCAACTGTACATAGCGGTTCCGATGAGAAAAATATTGATTATTCTCCGCACCAAATTTTTAACTAATAACTCAATATCCACTTTATTTCATTCAAAATATACATATATATTCCTGTATTCAAGTAGGCAACAAAAAAGCTTTAACACGTGATAATTAATGTCTTGTTGTAGTGTACTTCTTGTAAGTATTTTTTGATTTAAGAAGTATTTTCTTGAAGTATTTATGAACTTTTAATAATGTCTAGGCAAAATAAGTGTGTAAAAAAAAACTAAAATATTTCAGTTTGTAAGACCGTAAAAAAATAGACCAACTGAGCTATTTTTGTCACAAAACACATACTCGGATTTTTTTTAATGATTTTATTTGAAATAAATTATAATTCTGAAAACTGGCTTTACTAGATAATGTACTGATTTAATTTACTGTATGATTATATGATTTGAAATGTTTGTTGTGTAATACAATATTTCGTTTGAAAATTTAACAAATCTGCCAACGACCAACGGTATAAACTCACTATATTAAAAATTATTTAGGTTTTTCAAAATTTAAAAACTGACTCTATTATTAAAAAAAAAAATTATTCGGTAAAAAAAGAGTCAGTACGTCTAGAATTTGATTTAAAAATGACTATTTTCCTGTATTCTCTGGTTAAACCGTCTTAAGAAAGACTAACATTCCCGGGTTACGAATAACCTGACAATGTCTGAAAATCTCTTACCACCACCGTAGTAAGAGAAAAATGTTGCTAATGTTGTGATGAAGGACTTAGCTATCCGAGGAATTGAACCCGGGTCTCCTGGTGGGACCTAAACGCGATGCCAACTCAGTCACTGAACGGATAATTCATTTAATTGCCAGCTAGCAGGGCGTTTATTAAGATAAATTAATCATATACAAACAAGTAAGTTACCCGCCTCACTAGACGATGCCTGTTCTATACAAACATACATAAATACACAAGTACATACGTATAAATAAACAAACACACATATGCTTATATTTATGAATACATATATACTCTTGTAAATACGTGCACCCATATTGAAACATATCGCATACACATACAAAATCATTTAGATGTTTCCTTAATTTAACACAAATGGTTTAATCCAAATGTCTTCCATATCTTTTTTCTGCTGTTATGGTAAAAACTAAAATATTTGCTAATAATTTGTAACTTACCATTCCACCGGTCATCATGATACATTTCGCGTAACATTTGAAATCCCAATCATCCACGAAGTCCCCTTTAGTAGCTCTCTCGACGTAATCGTCCATGACCGCTAAAATATATAAATAAATTCCACGTAAATATCATATTCTAGCTTTTATATTCCTATTACAATGAAAATGTACGAAAATTATTTTAAGTTGGAAAAAATAAAAAATAAAGAATAATAATAAATAAGAGTGTGCTTTAGACCACACGACTGAAGTAAATACTTCTTTAGTAATCTAATCTAATTTTCTTTCTGGCATCGAATAAAACCATTCCAATCATCGGTGTGTGAGAATCTATATTAAAGATTCGTTTGGATTGTTACCAATCATCGTGACAAATCAGTCGTTTCAATGCACTGAGTTCGCACACTCTAAACGAAAATTTGATTAATTTTATTATGGGAATTACGCTTAGAATGGGATTGTCGATTAAATTCTTACATTATTAAGTTTAAAATAAATGCCAACCATTCCAAACGTCATTAATATAGATTTGATCACTGTTGTTACGATTAGATTGTGAGGAATGAACCTTAAAATTAATTTAAAAAAAATTATCGTTCGCCTCCGTAACGTTCGTAACGCCCGATATTACGCCTCTCGTAACGCTGTAATTTCCGTAACGCATTCGCCAGTTGACACCTCAAATCAAGCGTGCGTAAAAAACTAAATAATTCAAAAAAATATTAAAAATATAAATGAAAATTCATCTTTTATATAAATCGAAAATACTTTATCTGCATTACCGATTTATTTGCGATTTATAACACAGAATTGAGGGAAGGTTTTTTTTTCTTCAGAGCCTCAGGGAGATATATTAAAAAAATAATTAAAAAAAAAATTCTATGTAAATTAAAAAAAATATATATTTATTTTTTATTTACTCCTACATATAAACTATATGCATACTCCACATTAGTAATAAAAGGGACATATTTGGAAGTACTCACCTTTATCCGCACCAACTTCAGCAGTACAATGGTCATGTAACTGTTTCCTTACATCCATTGGAATTGCCTGTAAAAATTAATACAAATTTTAAAACTTGCACATAAGAAAACATAGTTAACCTTAAAACGCCGAGAAATTTGGACAACTGCTATTTTACCAAAGTTTTGCTGTCACTCTTACTTCCCTTAACACTGACCAAATGGGAAAATTGCATCTCAGGCTGATAGAAAACACCTAAATGAAAAGTATTAAAAAGTAAAACAAGACTGATTTTACGATGTATTTTACTAACTGTGTTAGAAGAAAATTCTCTATATCTGTACATTTTTTAATACACTGTCTAGTTTAAACACTGAACATCTATTGATGGCGTTCAAGGAATTCATTTCACATCAATTACAATTCGCATGCATTTAAAAGTTAATAATTTTATTAAAAAATTGAAAGTTGGTCACACAGAGCTGGTTTTAATGCCAAATAACGGCTTTTGTAGGTAAAAATGAATTAAAACGCATGCATTTAAAAGTTAATAATTTTATTAAAAAATTGAAAGTTGGTCACACAGAGCTGGTTTTAATGCCAAATAACGGCTTTTGTAGGTAAACATGCATTAAAACGCATGCATTTAAAAGTTAATAATTTTATTAAAAAATTGAAAGTTGGTCACACAGAGCTGGTTTTAATGCCAAATAACGGCTTTTGTAGGTAAAAATGCATTAAAACGCATGCATTTAAAAGTTAATAATTTTATTAAAAAATTGAAAGTTGGTCACACAGAGCTGGTTTTAATGCCAAATAACGGCTTTTGGAGGTAAAAAAAACATTAACAAAGTTTTTGAAAAAAGTGGAGATTGATATATTTGATTTTATACACCTCAATTAGGGAATACGTTTGAATGGACCGCCCGGTTTCATCTTAAGATGGTGAAATAAAATTTAAAAAATAACATTTACCAGAGCTCCCATTGCACAGAGTAAAAGAAGAAGAAGTTGCATTTTTAAAATTATTAAAAGATCACGACGAGCTTCTGATAGAATTACTGATCGCAAGTTAGTACCGCAATTGACTATGACTTGTTATTTATACATTTTTTTGCTGACTGTACTAATCTATAATAACCTGTCTGTCTTTCTAATATATAAATTTGATTGTCTGTTTGTGGCTTTGTGAAGAGTGGGCGATTTGATTTGTATAGAAATTTACAGTTTTATTCCAGGGTTAATGAAATTTTGCTCACGTTATTTTCAAGACAATGGGAAAAATCATTGTTGTGGGTTGTGTAAAAATTACCCCTGCCCCTTTTCCTTTTCTCTTAAAAACGTATTTTGATAGTTTTTGATGAAATTTTACACACTTCACGTTCAAACTAAGAATAAAATTACTCTCTACGTTAGATTTCACGCAAACTCGGGGACTTCGGCGATATATATATATTTATTTATGTCTATATAAATAAATGGTAACTAACTAACTAACCGTCACGCCGTTTCCCCGCAGGGGTAGGCAGAGAGGACGGACCGCCAAACAACTCGGTCTTGGCACACACTCCTTGCATTATTCACATTCATACATCTTCTCATACATACTCTTCTATTATTCTGACTCTTGACATGGCCCGACTCAAGTATCTGATTTACTTGATCGTGCCACGTCTTCCTAGGGAGTCATCGGCTTTTTCTACCATTCACATTCGCGTCATAAATTCTCTTTACACTCCTTTCTTCATTCATTTCCTCAACATGCCCAAACCATGTAAGCGTCCCTTTCTTACTCAAATTCCACAGCATCGATTTCACTAAAAATTTCAAAGTTTGTTCTTATTAGTGCCACGAGTGTCTACAGATTGGTTTGAACGGTAGAATAAGTCGGGGACGGCCGAGGAAGACGTGGCACGATCAAGTGAAACAAATACTTATGTGGGATAAAATTAGGCGTATTATGAAAAAAAGAAAGGGGTGCAAGGCGCAAGGAGAATGTGTGACGTGGAAGTGAATGGTAGATCATATCGAGACGGCCGAAGAAGACATTGCAGCCACCTCTGGTCTGAAGCACCAAAGTACCAAAAGAAAATCCTTCAATCTGGGCACGATCTCCTTGGCACCGGTGCATAATCGGGAAACACGCCAAACGCACACCCAACATGCTCACGGTTGACATTTGTCACATGAGAACAGGTCGTTCTTGAGTTCAACAGCTCGGCTGTGGAACGATTTGCCGGCCTCTGTATTTCCTCCTTTCAACAATACGGGACTCTTCAAGACTTATGTTCACTCCCCCTCTCCTCAAAAAGACCCTCCACACAGCATCATCCAAGATGATATAGAGCCTGAAGGAAATTATTTTCCTCGCAGCCTCCTGTGTGGAGTAAAAAAAATAAAAAAAACATGACACGATCAACATAATGGAATTCTTTTTATGGTGTAATACGGCGTGTGTGATGAATTAAGAAACATGTGACATGAAAGATATCAAGAGATCAAGTGAAAAAAAATACTCTTTACAATAATAGTATTTCCACCTTTAAAATGTACCGAGTTTTCAGGTGCATCAGAAATTACAACCTCAAAAGTTTCACAAACCGAGCAACGTCGGGTACATGTCAGATAATTACATATAAATACCAGGGGTGTTAAAAGTGTCTGAGATGTGGCGTATTTTTCACGGTGTGAATAAAGTTTTTTTTTAACAATAATTTTTAACCATGTCACTGTCCTTGAGTTAAGTTAGTCATTGGGAAAAGTCAATTTAGCATTTAAATACAATTTTTTATAATCGAGTCAGGCCGGCGTGATCGAAGGTCGCGGGTTCGAACCCGGCGTGCGCAAATAAATTTTGTTTTATTCATTAATTACAAATAATATATAGTATATTTGCTGCACGCTCCAGAGTGAAAGATACTGTCAGTATCGCCCTTGTGTAAGACCACAATTCTGAATTGAAACGTTGCTTGAAATGGCTTTAGCCGTGGTTGGTTACCACAACATATCCAAATTGGGGATACCATAGTCTCACTGCCTCCAGAAACGAGCAGTTGGGACTCTTGTGGGGATTAATATTTAAAAATATCGTCGAGCGTGAAACAAGTGTACATTTCGATGTTTCACATCGGCGAGGCGTCCCGTGACGAATACGTATATTTTTAATGATAAAATATTGTAATAATATTGAATAAACAACATTTTAGTGTTAGAAAAATCGAATTATAATAACGTTGACTGGACAAATCAGAATCATGCAACTTCAACACCTCTATTGAAAAGTCATTAAAAGTGATTGTGAAAATAGATTACGATAGGTTAGGTTTTGTTATGGGCTATTTTTCATTTTTTTTTTAAATTTTTCAAGGGGGTGTTAAAATTGCAAGATTCTGAGTTGTCATGGAACCAAAAAATGATCTAGATAGTCCCGAGAGATTTTTTTTCTTCTATGAGAGTGGCTATGTCATAAACAAGTAATTAGCTTTTCCGATCTAGTCGCTAAAGTAATTTTTAAACAGTTATCTTTTTGGTAAAATGTTTACCATGATAAAAATACTGATGGTATCTATCTACAATTCGAAAACGAAGTGCCAGTATACCTGCCATATTCACAAACCTTTTAAACAACTGATAATTTAGTAGGTATGTAAGTACACAACTTTATTTAGTTTTTGATGTTACCAAAATATGTTACTAGACCAAGATTGAACAAGCCTTCGATTTTTATCCTTCGCGTGTGAATGTGTAAAGTTTCAATGGCAAAATCACGCAATATCCTCATGAAACTGAAATACGTACTTTATAAAAATACAACCATTTATCTCGTACGACATTTATCCGACGAGAGGTGAAAATAACATACTATTACTAAATAACATATCCGTCCACAATAAAAATGTAATATAAGTAATTATAAATATTATGATTTTTCTATTAATAACGGTTCGTTTCCATGATAAGATGCCTAGAAGAAGACTCCATAGATGGCACTAGTAATTATGAAAACCTTAGGAACCTTTTGACGGCCTCCGTGGTCGAGGGGTAAGACTGTCGACTAGCAATCCGAAAGTGGGTAATATAATTTTAATCTGATTAGTTTATGTTATTTAATTATAAGAGTGGAAGATTCTCTCAGTATTGCTCTGGTGTAAGACAATTCAGAATTGAAACGTTGCTTGAAATGGCTTTAGCAGTGTTTGGTGACTAGATCTGAATAAACACCTTCCTCTCTCCCACCTCCTTCCCGTCTCAGCTACCTTCAGCCTCTCAATATACAATAATTGGGTATGCCACATGGATGTATTTCACTGGATCCAGGCGGTTGTGAGCAGTTGAAATTCTTGTGCGGTATTTATATAAAAATAGAAACTATATCGGATTTTGTACAGACATTATTTGAGATTTCACAGCCAAAAGTATTATCTAGGTATGTTTTTGGGGTATTATGCCGTATTGAGCTACCTCCTTATTTACATAGACGATGAAGTACGTCGTAACCCTGAAGAAGGACAGTGTAACGTTGTTCGAAACGATATTTATAAAAAATAAGATAGCGCCACACAGATACCTGGCCTATTTCTTTTATTTGCAAATATTTCAAAATATGCCCGTGGGACTACTGCATCCCCTGTTGGGGTATACTGTGAACCTAAAGCCATTTCTAGCTTTTTTTAATTTTTGGAAGATGGAGGCGGGATTGGCCTGGAACCATTTATTGGATAACCAACACTTCTGCCATTAGTCACCCCAAGTGATTCGCTAAGTTTGGTGACTTAGCAGCGGTTTATGAGGTGAGGTTTGACTTGGTGGCGGATGATTTGATACACTGAACCCTAGATTATTACCCATCCCTCAAACCCTTTTCCTACCCAGAATTTGCTTACTTCCCTTATTTAAAAAGGCCTCATTTCGGGAGCCAGTGCAAAAAAAAAACAGGTCATACCGAGGTAGGAAATACGGAAATATATTGCGCGTATCTGCCACTCTGAAACGAAATTTAAAGAAAAAACATGTCACATCACAACAAAAATCGTCTGATGAGCTTCTTAACAGCGAGTAGGTACCTAATTCCTTTTATCGATTGACTAGAGATTGGAGACGTTTTACTACTATTTAACTTTTTAAATATGTCCGCGGTCCGCCCCTGCAGAAAAAATCTATAAACTGTAGAAAAATTATCGTTTATTTGCATTATTACTTTTTTTCTCCATTGATTGAAGACTACTTCATTTTTTAATGGTTTAATGAGTGTATTCATTTAAGTACGTCGGCAGGAAGTAAATAATCGTGGTAGTTTAAACGTTTAAGTGTTTCATTATTGCTTTTTAAAAAAATTATATTAGTTAAATGCAGTGAAAAGGCGATTTTTCGCAAAGTCTCATGTGCCAGTGGTTGAAAACTTTGCTTAACAATTTTATTGTCACCAGATTTTATGTCCGTGTTAAATCTTCCCCACATGAAAAACTTAACCCTTCCACACACCTTTCCCACCTGTGTGATCATCTATTAAATATATACTAAATGATCATCTATTAAATCCATGCTATGTAATTGCACTATTTAAGTATAATAAATGCAAAACAATACAAGAACAATACGTGAACCCATCAGAGACCAAATGGGATATTTTCGTAACAAAAGGTTCGACTCGGTAGAACTCCCAACTGGACCGATAAATCCTAGTGATCCCTCAATATAAATATTTAAAAAATCCTTTCGTAATCCTACATGTATTTAAAATGATAAATTACTGCATTTTTATGTATAAATTCTTTGACAAATCTAATACGCCTAAATAATAAAAAAAATCTATTTATTAATACATATTCTTATTGCTTGCTACTTTCGCGAACAATAATTTTTTCACAATATTTCGAAACATAACTTTTAAAAAGCGTTTATAAGTAAATAATACTACGCTCATATTCTGCGCCATCTACGAAAGCGCAGAATATGAATTCTTTTGACATTCACCTTAATCCTTGAAATGCCAGGGGTAAAGTGTCAATCTTCCACCCTAAGCTGGTTGACACTATTTTCAAAATTTCTTACTGGTTTTTTGTAATATTATTTTTTTGTTACTTGTGCCGTCTTATCAGATAATGTGTTTACATATTTGTAATATATGTTTATCCCGAATAGTTTCCCCAGAATAGCAACTTAGTTTCAGAGATTTTTGTTCGAAAAATATATTATAAATGTAATAAAATCGTACGAAAATATATTTGAGTTTTATGATATTTCCACTAAAATAAGCATTCTACGAAATAAAAATAATTAAAATGAAGCTTTGATGTAAATAAACACAGCACTATTGTCTTTTGAAAACGGGAATTATCATGTTTGACATGGAATTTTGCGAAGCGTTTTTTCACAGATAAAATATACGTAATCCTAGTGAATTTTAATAATACTTCCTTTAAAATTGTGATTGTGAATAATATAAATGCTTTATAATTGTGTTAATAAATACAAATTCCAGATATTGTATCGCGCAACAATGAATCCAAAAGGTCAGTTTTTTTGTTTTTGTTATCCCAGGCGAATTAGGCGATCCGCTCACTGAGGCAACTGAACACTGTCAACTGGCAATCTTTGTATGACAATGTGATGGTTCACACACTACACAATCACTGGAAAACCCGTTAAGAATGGTAACGCAAGAGGTGACTCGCACTGCTGATTGCTGTGGCCGGCCGTTGCTAGTTGCCAGCTGTCAGCTGATTGTTCTTCGTCTATGGTTAAACAAGCTTTTTGACCAATCAAGACATAGAAACCAGCCGGTTTTAGTTTGGTTTCTTATTGTTATAATTTCTAATTCCATGAACGATATAAAAAGTGAAGTGACGGTTTTGTTGCAAATTCATTAAACAAAAGCACCGTGTTTAAAAAAATAATAATATTCATACAATACAAAATCTAAAAGTTAGTTTTATATAGTTTCTAAAATGCTATTTTTTTATCACGACATCTTTAAAAATAATAAATACATATATATCATTTAAATTACCTCGAAAACATTCTGAAATTTCATGATAAATTATAATTAATAACAGTTAACCGGCAAACAACCATCTTTGGTTCCCTTGAGGTGATTTCTCACAAAAACGGCGCTCTACAATTTATCCAATTTTTAAGCACCAGATTTTCAGGAACGGGTTTAGTTTTTCCCATAGGAAAAACTAATCCCTTTCATACACTTTTCCATATAAATGATCATCTAGTAAATCCACGTTATGCAAGTGTATTATATAAGTATAATTAATACAAAACAATACAATAACAACACGTTAATTTACCAAACTATTAAATGGGAATATAATTCACCGTCTCCAGATATTTTCATATCAGAGGGTTCGGCTCTGTGGAATTCCTAATTTGACCGATAAATCCTGCTGATCCCTCATTATAAATATTTAAAAAATCTTTCGTAATTCTACATGTATTTAAAATGACTGATTTTTGCATTTTTATATACAAATTCTTTGACAAATCTAATACGCCTAAATTTTTAATAAGAGAGCTAGGTATAATGCCAGTAGCCGAAATAACAAAAGGTAATATTTTTATAGTCTGAGAATGCCAAATTCTTTTAATTTCATTTCCTAAATCTGTATACTTTCTTATTTTTTCAGAAACAGATTTTTGAATATTACAGGAATTTGGAATAGCTACATCAATAATATAAGTTATTTTTTGAATTTTGTCATGTAAAACAATATCAGGTCTACTATGACCAATTGGTCTGTCTGTTAGTGTAGTTTTATCATAGTAAATTTTAAAGAAATTATTTTCTAAAAATGAATTTGGTTCGTATTCATAATATGGTACTATATTATGACAGTCAATCAAGTTATGTTTAATTACCAAACTTTGGTGAATTATTTTTAAAACCTGATTATTATTATTATTATTATTTGGCTGGATAAGCTATGTATATTGAATTGAACTTCCATCAACTATTTTTTGTCATTTTCTATATGAGTAAGATTTTCAGATACATCGTTGTTTATCAGTTGTATAAAATATTCACGACATTTTTAAAAATATTTAATAGATTTATTGGTATACTAGGAGTTAGGCCATCCACTCACCGGAGAAACTGAAACCAAACTAAAACTGGCTGATTGCTATAATTTTATGAAATCTCAGCTTGTTTAACCATAGACGAAGAACAATCAGCTGTCATCGCAGTCATCTGTCGCTGTCAAATTGGCGCTGGCGACTAAAAAACAAACAAAAAAACTAGAAAACCGACGACCAAACTGCAACCGGGAAAACTGGCAATGGCCGGCCACGAGTTGCCACGAGTTGCGAGTCAATGTTTACGTTGCCATTGACAACGGGTTTTTGAGAAATTGTGTATTGTGCTGGACACAGGATAGCGAAATGAGTTGAAAAAAATTTTTTTTTTTCAGTTGCCCTTGTGCGGTTGCACCTAATCGTACGTACGAATAAGCAAGATCTGAGGAATTTAATACCCCTGACATTTTTTTACCTATATATTACATTTAATTAGTATCTAAAGTCTGCAATAAAAAAATGGATAAATGCAAAGTACCAATCTACTGTGGGAATGGTGTGTAATTTTGCCATAAGCAGCTATTATGGTACTGTTATAGATTTGATGGGAAAAAATTCATTTTCTTCTTTTTTCACTCTGTTTGACAGGATCTAAGGTAAATGTTGTTTATTTTAAGTTTGTCTTTTGTTTTAAAGATATTTACTCAATTAATCTTTTCATCTGCTTTTAATAATTTGTAATCTTTTTTATACCTACTAACTTGCATTGACTAGTGATTGAAATTTGGAAAACTCAAAATCTTTTTGAAGTAGAGGGGTAAACCGGCGAATGCGTTACGGAAATTACAGCGTTACGAAAAGTGAAATGCGTTGCGAGGCGTTGGGGTGTTATGCCATGTTGGGCTACTACCTCCTTTTGGAGCCAAAGTTTTGGACAGCGCCTGAATCGTTGAAACATTGGCTAAAGAAGAAGGAAGCGCAACACGGCATAACACCCTAAAAAATTAATAATCAAAATACTTTTGGCCGTGACAATCTAAAAATCTTATTTGGAAATTAGGAGGTGTACATGGCAACATTCGAAATTGTAGCTTTGTTAGGCTGACATAAATATGTTTTTCTGTCGAATTACATATTTGTTTATATTTTTTATGTACGTTATATATCATATGATTTCTTTAATTCCAAGTGATTTTTTTAGTAATTAACAAGATAATTTTTTTATTAACTTGTCATATTGTCGTGAATGTAGGAATAATATTTGGGTGACTTATATATAAATATATATATATTTTTACAATAGGTGAAAGATGGAATTCGCATCTCAATAAGCGAAAAATAGAATTAATTAAAGGCAAAGGGTATTTATCTTCATATTTTTTTAATAAGAAAAACTCTCTTTTTTAACTTTTGAAGGTTATTCCCATCAATTTAATATATCATTGAAGAAGAAGATAACAATAATAATCTAACTTTTTTAAAATATGAAAATAAACAAGACACAGAAAAATAATAAAGATATAACTGGATAAAGGTAGCTGCCAATAATATGGAAAAAAAACATTAGTCGAAGATAATATTGTTAATTCTGAAATTTGAAATATGAAGTTGACAATTACGACAGTCTCATAATAGATCGCAGTAGCCCAATTGGTAGAGGTGTATGTCCCGGTAAGACGTAAGGTTCTGGGTTCGAGTCCCAGTTGCGACCGTTATCTTTTATTATTTTTCTGTGTCTTGTTCATTTTCATATTTAAAAAAAGTTAGATTATTATTGTTATCTTCTTCTTCAATGGTATTTATCTATTTCCAAAGTCATTAACGGTTACGTTGCCAGAGCTACGAATGGAGACATCAAAACGGATCCTGATTGCCAATGTTACCTGTTATTTCTAATGGTGAACGGCGTACAAATCGCAATCAAGATAGACAAAAATATTTTTCCATGGCGTGTGATGCCTATAAGCCGTAATGTAATTTAAAAAAAATCTTTAAAAACAAATTTAAAAAACTTCAAAGCATAATAAAATACGAATAAATTGCGTGTAGTTGGTTACATTACAATGGTTCAAATAAGCCACATAAATTATGTGCTTGTTGTAATTAGTTAAAAATATTATACCGTAATATAAGAAAACCTAATAACATTTGTTGTTGGACTACAGGCCGAGTCACCATCGTTAAATTCTAACGTACCTATAGTTGCACAGTTGAACGACTTTAAAAAACTAACACAAAATTCATTTGTATGAAGCCCACCCACCGTAGCTAAAAACTAGAAGTTGTCGTATTATACGCATGTATTTGATTCACAAATAGTTAAAAGAAATATTATCCTCAATTCAACAAGACGGATCCGGGAATAATTTAAACTTCAAAGCTACCAGCATGATGACTACATATGTATTGGAATTACACAACGTCTATTATAAAATAATGAAACGGCATGACGCGACAGAGCGAGCACTTCTTCTTCACCTGTTATTCGAAATTATTTATAAGCTGTAATAAATGCAAAACTTATATTTTTGTAAATGTAAGTACTTAATACCACTGTAAAGTTGTATTTACTACCTCCGACCTATGCATTGTAAGTTCCTCCCGTTCTAAAAGTTTTGAAACTCATCAGAATTGCTCTAGCAAGAAATAAAAACAATTAAAAAAAAATAAAAACATCATATCAGTTAGTTCATGAACCTACAAGTACTCTTATTCCGCCATTCACAAATCATGTTTTTTTAAAATTTATATTTTTTATTTCACCGGAAAAGAGCGATGTGTGCAATGCTCTGCCTGTCATATGAAAAAAATACACAAAATGTCAGAATATGCCGGATGCATGATGGTTAATGAATCGCGAAGCGAAGAAATACGTTGGTGGAAATTAAACGAATCTCTTTCTTGCAGTAGGGTGGCAATTGAGATTTTTCTTGGCCCGGAAAGCTTAAAGTCCTGGGTTTGAGTCCAAGATGTTTCCGTATCTTTTTATGATTTTTCTGTTTAAGATTTTCGATCGAGTTTCGATAATATGGTCTTAATATTTTTACGCACCAGACTTTTAGGTCCGGGTTTAGTTTTCCCCATAGGAAAAACTAAACCCTTTCGCACACTTTTCCATAAAAATGATCATCTAGTAAATCCACAGTAAATCCACACTATGCAAGTGTATTGTTTAAGTACAATTAATACAAAACAATACAAGAACAACATGTTAACCAACCAGACTATTAAATGGGAAAATAATTTACCGTCTCCATATATTTTCATATCAGATGCTTCGGCTCGGTGGAATTCCTAATTTGACCGATAAATCCTACTGATCCCTCAATGAATATTATAATTTGATAATTTAATATTAAAATATTATAATTAAAATAATAATAAACAAAATTAAAAAAATAACTTATATTATTGATGTAGCTATTCCAAATTCCTGTAATATTCAAAAATCTGTTTCTGAAAAAATAAGAAAGTATACAGATTTAGGAAATGAAATTAAAAGAATTTGGCATTCTCAGACTATAAAAATATTACCTTTTGTTATTTCGGCTACTGGCATTATACCTAGCTCTCTTATTAAAAATTTAGGCATATTAGATTTGTCAAAGAATTTGTATATAAAAATGCAAAAATCAGTCATTTTAAATACATGTAGAATTACGAAAGATTTATTAAATATTTATATTGAGGGATCAGTAGGATTTATCGGTCAAATTAGGAATTCCACAGAGCCGAACCCTCTGATATGAAAATATCTGGAGACGGTGAATTATATTCCCATTTAATAGTTTGGTAGATTAACGTGTTGTTCTTGTATTGTTTTGTATTAATTATACTTATATAATACACTTGCATAACGTGGATTTACTAGATGATCATTTATATGGAAAAGTGTATGAAAGGGTTTAGTTTTTCCTATGGGAAAAACTAAACCCGTTCCTGTAAATCTGGTGAATAAATAAATAAAGAATGTTGCTTAGCAACGCTAGCCACGACATTAGTTTTGCATTTTTGCTCTCTGATTTTTTTAATTATATCAGATAGAAAAGAATTAGCTTTGATCCCAAAACATATAAATATTTGAAAATAAGTATATTAGATAACCTAATAAATAGACTGCCAGTGAACCATAGGATATTTAGTTAAATAAACGGATTTTAAAATTTTCATTTTGTCAGGCCCCAGTAACCAAGGTAAACGACAATATTTGAGATTAATTTGTAATATATTTTATGAGTATATTTAATTATTTTATTTTGATAACATTATTTAAAAATATAATCTATTATAGATTAGTAATGTTGAAAGATAGTTTATTGAAATGTTTAATTTAATTTTGACAGATTGAAAATTATTTGACAGTAACTTGGTTACTGGAATGTAGTAGTTACTAAGCAAAACATATTGTCATTTTCTAGTTGTTTTGTTTTGACACATGTCATATGCAACCAACAGAGATGAACAGGGGCGAATTATGTCATCTATACAGATGAACAATGATAATCTTAGACCCCAAAAAACAAAAGCAGGTATTCCTAGGCAGCGTATGAAATGGACGAACGATGTCAATATGTTCATCGTCCGTTCATATTTTTATGTAACCAAGGTAGAAACAGATATGCTGTTGTATAGAAAAAAATTACATTTACTTTTCTCAGAAAAATATCCGTTAGCCATAGTAAATGAACAAAGATTAGCAGATCAAAAACGGGCAATATTCAAAAATAATTTAATTCCTGTAGTTACATTAGATCAGATAAAAAATGAAGTAGCAGATAGATTGCAACAGGGGAATAATTTAGAACAAATTAATACAAGTAATAATGTTATATTAGATGAATTGAATGTAGATAGTTTAGATAATAATCTAGTAGACATGACCAATGATATTACAGTAGATTCAAATAACGAAGATGTTATTTATAATCTTAGGGAAATCAATATTGCAAATTTAAACTTAGTAGATGATAATGTAGTAGAATTAGCTAACTTACTTCATAATAATATAATTAGATTTATAGATGTAGAGCCCACACATAGACCAAAATTACCAAAATTACATACGTCAAAAAAATTATCTAAATTAATTTTTGATTTAAATAATATAATTTTACCAAAAATTATATTTGAGGACATTAGTTTTTTAGATCTTCATACAATAGTATATGCCAGCGCTATCACTATATGTAATAAGTTAGGAATTGAATTAAAGTCCTCTGATGATAGATCATATAGTTATAGTAAACCAGAATGGCAGATTAGATTAGAAAATGATGTAGTATTTTTAAGAAGTAGCATAGCTAGAATAATAGAATATAAAAATGGAAATAGAAGTAGGAATATTTTGAGACATGTAGACGAAATTGGGAGAAAATTTGGTTATATCATTGATAGTAATAATAATGAAAATATAATCAATGATTTATTGGATTTATTAAAACAAAAATTAGGTGTAAAAGCTAGTAGATTAAAAAGATATAATTATACGTATAATAAAAAAAATAATAACAGATTATTCCAGAAAAATGAGAAAATATTTTATTCCAAACTTGACGATAAAAAAAATATTATTTCTAATAATAATATTCCGTTGCCATCTAAAACAGATATGCACGATTTTTGGACTAAAATTTGGAGTAAAGATATAAAACACAATGAGTCAGGTCCCTGGATAGAAAATGAAGAACTCAATTGTTCAGACATTGAACAAATGAGTTTTTCTGATATATCGGTTGAATTGTTAGCCAAAATTATTAAAAATACTCATAATTGGAAAGCCACGGGTTGCGATTGGATACATAATTTTTGGTACAAACGTCTGACTACGTTACATCCTCTTTTGGCAAAACATCTTTCAAAATTTGTTAGACAAACTCAAAATATTCCAAATTTTCTAACTAAGTGCATTACTTATATGTTGCCTAAAAGCGAAAATATTAATAATCCCTCTCAGTATAGACCCATTACATGTTTACCGACAATATATAAAATTTTAACCTCTTGCTTGACAGATTTAATATATAATCATTTAGATGAAAAAAATATTTTATCTGAACAACAAAAAGGTTGTCGCAGAAAACATATGGGATGTAAAGAACAATTAGTTATTGATTCTGTAATTCTAAAACAGATTCAAAATAAAAAACGTAATTTACATACTTGCTATATAGATTACCAAAAGGCTTTTGATAGTGTCCCGCACTCGTGGCTTATCAAAGTATTAAATATATATAAAATTAATCCAATGATTATTAGCTTTTTAGAAAATATTATGTCATTTTGGAATACAGATTTATTTATCAATTTAAAGGGTAAGAAAATAGTAGTACCGGGCATTTCAATAAAAAGAGGAATTTTTCAAGGAGACTCGTTGAGTCCTCTTTGGTTTTGCTTAGCATTAAATCCTCTATCCAAAATGTTAATAAAAAGCAAATTTGGAATAAAAATTAAGGGAAATACAGGAGAGAGTAGTACAATTTCGCATCTATTATATATGGATGATATAAAATTATTTTCAAATTCTGAATCAAATTTAGAGAAAATGATTAAGGTAGTTAAAATTTTTTCAGATGATATTAAAATGACTTTTGGTCTAGATAAATGTAGAACGATCCATATAGAGAAAGGCAAAATTATAGATGGAGATGAGGGTATATTTAGAAATTTCAAAATTAAAAGTATGAAAGGGGATGAGGTTTATAAATACTTAGGATACCCGCAATCGAATAGATTAGATCATACTAGTATTAAAAATGAAATTAGGATTAAATTTCAAACTAGGATAAGAAAATTTTTAAAATGCAATCTATCTGCTAAAAATTTAGTAAAGGCAATAAATAGTTGGGCAATACCTCTATTAACGTACTCATTTGGTATAATTAAATGGTCTAATACAGATTTAGATAGCTTAGAACGATTAATTAGAACTACGTTAACAAAGTTTAATTGTCATCATCCAAATTCAGCTATAGAACGAATTAATTTACCTAGAAATTTAGGAGGTAGAGGTATAGTCAAAATAACTTCTTTAAAACAAAATCAGGTAGAAATGTTAAGAAATTTTTTTCATAGAAAAGCTAATAGCTCAGAGCTGCATAAAATAATTTGCAAGGCAGACAGAAATATTTC
The DNA here is from genome assembly GCA_951813805.1 of Limnephilus auricula. Classification (NCBI taxonomy): domain Eukaryota; kingdom Metazoa; phylum Arthropoda; class Insecta; order Trichoptera; family Limnephilidae; genus Limnephilus; species Limnephilus auricula. The sequence continues at coordinate 38,608,672 of OX638391.1, forward strand.
ACCTTTAAATTTATACGACGAGAATGCCAACATTTTTATAAATACCAACCAGGAATTATTAGATTCCTGGTCAAATAAAATTATTCACGCAAAACACTTCAATTATCTCAACCAAACGTATGTTGACAAACTTTCGTCAAACAAATGGTTGAGTATTGGAGAGTTGAGCGCAGAAATAGAAGGTTTTATGCTTGCTATTCAAGATAGAGTAATTAATACCAAAAATTATAGGAAGCATATAATCAAAGATCCAAATCAAATTGATGATTTATGTAGAAAATGTATGGCTTTTCCGGAAACTATAGAACACATTATATCAGGATGTTCTATATTAGCGCCGTCTGAGTATACATTTAGGCACAATCAGGTTTTAAAAATAATTCACCAAAGTTTGGTAATTAAACATAACTTGATTGACTGTCATAATATAGTACCATATTATGAATACGAACCAAATTCATTTTTAGAAAATAATTTCTTTAAAATTTACTATGATAAAACTATACTAACAGACAGACCAATTGGTCATAATAGACCTGATATAGTTTTACATGACAAAATTAAAAAAATAACTTATATTATTGATGTAGCTATTCCAAATTCCTGTAATATTCAAAAATCTGTTTCTGAAAAAATAAGAAAGTATACAGATTTAGGAAATGAAATTAAAAGAATTTGGCATTCTCAGACTATAAAAATATTACCTTTTGTTATTTCGGCTACTGGCATTATACCTAGCTCTCTTATTAAAAATTTAGGCATATTAGATTTGTCAAAGAATTTGTATATAAAAATGCAAAAATCAGTCATTTTAAATACATGTAGAATTACGAAAGATTTTTTAAATATTTATATTGAGGGATCAGTAGGATTTATCGGTCAAATTAGGAATTCCACAGAGCCGAACCCTCTGATATGAAAATATCTGGAGACGGTGAATTATATTCCCATTTAATAGTTTGGTAGATTTACGTGTAATTATACTTATATAATACACTTGCATAACGTGGATTTACTAGATGATCATTTATATGGAAAAGTGTATGAAAGGGTTTAGTTTTTCCTATGGGAAAAACTAAACCCGTTCCTGTAAATCTGGTGAATAAAAAAATTTTTAAAATATTATTATTTGAGGTTTAACTGTTTAAGTTAAAAATAAAAATGAATAAATTGTACATCGTATACCTTATCCTACTATTGTTAAATACCCCATATATTGAATATTCAATGCGTTGCATGCAATCACCCCATTGCAAAAAACAAAATATTACATCAGAAAATAAATAAAAATATTTATCATTATGAGTGAATATCTGACATCGTTAAGGTTTTGAGACTTTGGAACAAGAGCGGCGTATTAGCCTAGCATCGGGTTAATGTAATTTGACCTTTCATTCACATTTTCACGGACATCTCTAAAAATCTGCAATTATTATATTTCGGACAAACAAGAAAAAAAATCGCTTCAGATCACCTTGGAAATTAGAAGTATATACAGGCTATTGAGCCGATCACATCCGCTGTGCGCATTCCGCGGATATTTGGATAAATTCTGAGAAACGTACCGAGGAATAAATACATCGCAATGATCATCCGTTGATTGGCCATAGACAAAGTAGGGGAGAACTCCCACTCACGATTTATGATTGTTACAACTATGTATAGAATTTGGCGAAAACAACCGACATTTTGTTTTGGCATGTGACTCATTATCTGTACGCTCAGTTCGGCAGGTGATCGAAGACAGCTCTGCGGTATCTGCCTATCTGAGATTATTATTTTCTTTGTTCTCAGTCTAAAAAACTTGCAGGTGTATCTATACTGGATCGAGTTTTTAGGAAGACTGTTATCATGGTTAATATTTAATTCTAGTTTTTTTTTGTTCTGGGTTCTATGTGAAAATTAAAATAAATATATTTAAGTATAATTGTCTATGTTCTTCTTATTTTCCTTCTGTGCTAACCTTCTCATAGGAAAGAGCAGGCTAGGTTGATAATCAAAATAACGATCTAGCTCTGCAGGCTGCTGTATCAACTCTGAGGAACTGCAATCGAACCAGTCACATAGATCTTCTCCTGGATTATCTAGTGGTACAATTAAGTGTATTTCTTCTTTTTTTGTTAACTTCTCTTTTTTTTACTTTTGAATATATCACTGAAGAAGAAGTTAACAATAACTTTTATGGAAAATTCCTAAATTGAAGTATGAAAATGAACAAGACACTCTCGTCTTACCGGGACTTGCGCTATACCAATTAAGCCATTGCGTCCTATTATAAAACCGCCGTAATTTATAATAGGACGCAATGGCTGAATTTGCACAGCGCACGTCCGGGTAAGACGAGAGATCTGGGTTCGAGTCCCAGTTGCGACCATTATCTTTTATTATTTTTCCGTGTCTTGTTCATTTTCATATTTTAATTTAGATTATTGTTATATTCTTCTTCAATGATACATTTCTTCTTTTTCATTCAATGGATGGTAATGTCAGCCATGTCGCAGATTTAATAGTATTTTCATACGGGAGACGGGTATGGATACCACCGCCTCGGGAACCGTTTATTGGGTTACCAGCTCCCGCTGGTATAGGAGGACTTTTTAACTTCCTCCGCAGTGGGAGGGATGGATTACCCTTACCTTTACCGTTACCCATACCCTTAACCTTACCATTTTCCTTCGCAGAACTTCCTCTACCTTCTTTCCATTCAATAACCCTCCATACAGCATCCTCAAATATGACATTGCCCTGAGGGGAATTATTTTACTCAGGACCTCCTATGTGAAGTTTGTGTAAAAAAACAATCTGATCACCATACAATAATATCACAATAATTTATAATTATTGAAAGATACATTCCCATTCCCCTACCAGATTAATAAAAACATATTAACACGAAAAAATTAGATTATAGACCTTGTAATTGTGTACTTTGTAATTTATAATCTTCTCCATTATATATTGGTGTATAACCGTTTTACGGAGAACATGAGAAAATAAATAAATTGATATATGTGAATATATATGTATATTTGAAATATAAATATGTTGCATAAAATATAATATGGTTTATAATTTAGTAGGGGTGTATTTAAGTACCCATATTTAAATTAATTTAAACAAATAACTTTGTTTAAAACCACTATTATATAATCACAATTACCTACATGTTTCAAAACCGATGGTTTCTTCGTCAGGGTGGTAAGTTTAAATTTAATTTAAGTTCAAATCTTTAATCTTTATTAAATAAGAAACGTAATATATTTTTAATTCGTGGTCTATTGTTCACAGAAACACTAGAAATGTCGTTATATTTATATTATTCTTCTGTAAAACTGTTACACGAAACAAATCATAAAAACTTTGTGTTATTGAAGTCAAATGAACTACAAGTGAGATGTTTTTTTTGTGTAGGTTTTTCGGCGTAGACTTAAATATATATAAATGATGTGATTGTTGATGTCACCTGGTCTGATTGGATCATTAGGTAAAAAAATGAATACTATTGATTATTATCAGATGTGTAATACAATCCTGGCCCCCTAGCACACTCGATCGATAACGATTGATAGGATTTTCGGTAACTTCTCATCGTTCCCTGGGACAACTGCAGAACGCTGACGTAAAAACAACAGTTGATGTCGAATGTATTACGGACTATTATTAAGTTATTGTGAACTGTCACATATTCGTTAGCGATTTGCGGTCTTGCTAGAGAACGCGGAGAAGTTACCGAAATTAATCGATTCAATCCTTAACGATCGAGCGTGCTAGGGGCCCTGGTCATAAAAAGGCAACAAGAGTTTTAAAATATATTGTTTGTTGATCATTTTAGTTGAGGATTTTAAATTAAATATATAATTGTTATAAATATATAAGTAATTTTTAAATAAATGGTTCGTACCTGCCGCCCCCTAGGAGGAACTGGTAACAACACTACGGGACACATTGTTGGAATCTAAAAGTATTTTTAATGGTTTGTGTCTTATTTTTTCCAAATTTTAGTAAGTAGGTACCAATAATATTATAGTAGTTTTAGAAAAGAATAAATTAGATACTAGCTGACCCACCCACGCGTTGCTGTGGCTAACGAAACACAACGCCATCTACTGGATGGTTACCTAACCTAGATAACCAAGTGCTGTGTCAATAATGTTGTGTCAATGTTCTTACTTAAAAAAATGTGTTACTTGGTGTTAGGTAGTAAACCATCATTATTAATATTATTTGTATCAATGTATTAAGTTAACAAAGCGAAATATGTATATTTCTTTTAAATTCATAAAAAGAAATTATATATAATAAATTAACTCATACCGCCATCTGTCAGAAACTTATGGAACTTACAAAAATTTCAAATAACTTTCCCATAATAAATATTGAAGTCGCAATAATAAACATTGAGGTCAATAATCGAGATAAATCTATCCTATCTCTTAAGTTGGACCAAATTACACACAGTGAGGCAAATTTCATCAAAATCGGTTAAGTAGTTTCAAAGTTTACCTTCTTAAAGAAGAAGAAGAAGATAATAAGAGGTAAAAATTTTATAACTAAATAAAAAATACTTGAAAAAAAAAACGAAACTAAACAATTACAGCTAAGTTTTCCACCATTTTTTTAACGTGAATCGGTCAGACTATGGCATCCTAGATTGGGGTATGTTGTATGTAAGGTATGTAAGGCTAACGTTCATGTGGAAGGGAGGAGATGGGGAAGAGGAAGGTGGGGGATTACCTGGCTATTCAGATCTAGACGACACAAAACACGGCTAAAGCCATTTCCAGGAACGTTTCAATTTTGAATGGTGGTTTTACACCTACGAGAGTATCTTCCACTCTGGAACGGGCCACAAATATACCTCATAATATTTTAGGTGATTTTAATTATAACACAAATATGTAAATCAAAAAAAAAATACTTACGCAGGCCGGGATTTGATAGTCGAGTGACGTACTCGTCGACCACGGAGGCCGTCATTTTGTCATCAATTTTGTCAAAATTTGCGCATTTTATAAACAATATTAGGAGATTTCTAATTATCCGCAGCCATTCTCAGATTTTTTTTTTTAAGTAAATAAAAAAAATCAACATAATGAAAATTTATTTCAACGAATTATTAATAAAAACTCGATTGCCAATGGCGGTGACCAAAAAACAGTGTTGTTTAAATTGAAATCATATAATTAAATTTACAATTAAACATATAATCCAATATCCATAGACTAATTTGCGAAAGCTCTTGAGACGATAGACTTCGCTTTTCGGCACATACAAAAAGGACGCCCGGGAAAAAACACTTTTCTACATCGAAAATTGCACAAAATGAATATATTTATACTGCCTTCTAGAGGGTGAAAACTATGTCGGTATGTTTTCAAATTTTCGATGCGTTTCGTATTAACGTAAACATTCACTGTCAAACATGTACGATTTATCAAAAAATATTATTTAAGGAAAAAGTGCTGCTAGCTCAACTCTCATAAAGAATTATAAAATTATAAAAAGCTACCGACGTAGCTTCTTCTTTCTAAAAAATATATATTTTTTAAAATTTCAATTTCGTGAAAGTTTCGGTGTAGAAACGTGTATTCTCCATAAACCCCTTTTCGAGCGATTTCTGTAGGTAAATTTGAGCGTTGTCTCATTCGCACATTTCGCATTCGCATGTATTGTAAGTGTGCGTGGGCTTATTGTGAGTGGGACAGAATGACAGACGCGGGTATTCCGCGTGTGGTTCAAAGTCTAGCCTCTTAAGGGGTCGATCAACCAAAGCTATAAATAATATCACAACACCTTGCCATCCGGTACACCGCCATTCCTCACCCTTCCACTCTTCTTGCTTTACTTTAAACAACCATTATTAACTTACACACTATTTGGCCAACCACAAAAACAATTCTTGGAATCATCAAACCATGTGTTTTTTTTTCTATTGAACATGAGCTATTTAATATCCGACAGGGTGCCTCGAAAGCATTGAATAGGCTTCACTCCATTGTAGTTGGTATTTGTTTGTGTTGGTCAAATGAAAAATGGTTTTCAGAAATTGAAAACACATCGTTATTGTCTCAATTTTCATGGAATACGTTTTTGAGTAAGTGCTTTAATAATATTTGGATTATTGGCTCATTTTTGGTTCGTTTTGGCGTTGTATGTCTACCATTAACATGATTAAGATGGTATTACCATTATTATGAAATTAGTCATTTTTAAATCAAATTCTAGACGTATTGACTCTTTTTTACAAAAAAAAACGTTAATTCATTTTAAAAGATTGTTATTTTATCTTGTACAATTTTGTTATTTTATCTGTTTTTCAAAGTTGTGAAAATTTTGAAAAACAGAGTGTATTTTAATACACTAAGGTTATACCGTTGGTCGTTGGCAGATTATAACAATATAAATCAATACATAATCTAGTAAACACAGTTTTCATAATTTTAATTTTAGTTAAATTAAATCATTAAAATCATTAAAACATAAATCCAAGAACGTGTTTTGTGACAAAATACCTCAGTTTTTCTATTTATGTAAGGTCTTACCAACTAAAATATTTAAAAAAAATTACACCCTTATTTTGTGTAGACATTATCAAAAAATCATAAATACTTATGATCAATAAATACTTACAAGAAGTACACAATATTTAATTATTTATCATCGTGCGTTTTGAGCATTTTTATTGCTTACTTGAATGTAGGTATATATTAAAGCAAGTTTTTAATGAAATATATCGATATTAAATTTTTAATTTTTGAAATTTGATACGGGGATTAATCTATCTTTCTCGTTGGAACCTCCCTGTACAGTTGCAAGCATTTTAAAACTTTTATTCTCAGGCGCTGGTCAATCACTCTTAAGAGGCTAGACTTTAAACGACACGCGGAACACCCGCGTCTGTCATTCTGTCCCGCTCACAATAAGCTTACGCACACTTACAATACATGCGAATGCGAAATGTGCGAATGAGACAACGCTTAAATTTACCTACAGAAATCGCTCGAAAAGGGGTTTATGGAGAATACACTTTTCTACACCGAAACTTTCACGAAATTGAAATTTTAAAAAGTATATAGTTTTTAGAAAGAAGAAGCTACGTCGGTAGCTTTTCATAATTTTATAATTCTTTATGAGAGTTGAGTTAGCAGCACTTTTTCCTTAAATAATATATTTTGATAAATCGTACATGTTTGACAGTGAACGTTTACGTTAATACGAAACGAATCGAAAATTCGAAAACATACCGACATAGTTTTCACCCTTTAGAAGGCAGTATAAAAAAAATATATTCATTTTGTGCAATTTTCGATGTAGAAAAGTGTTTTTTCCCGGGCGTCCTTTTTGTATGGGCTGAAAAGCGAAGTCTATCGTCTTAAGTATTACTTTTATTGAAAATTTATTATTGGAGCACTAAACGCAATAGTTGATATTCAAAAGCGTGTCCACAATGGATTTCTGATACCAACCCTGTTGTATTACTGTCGGCTGTGGAACTGGCAAGACAATAGTTATATATATATTTTTTTTTTAATGATAATTATTTGAGGGTGTTGCGTGGAGGATCTTTTGGAGGAGAGGTTGGAGTGAACTTAAGGTATCTGCTTCCATCTTTAGAGATTTGGCATCTGCGTACATTATGCACGGACTTTTGTGCGATTAGACATAATTATGTTTGCGCGTTGGATGCTTTTTTCGATTCCACGACAAATCTGGATAGTGACAAGTCAACACACTTTTGAAAAGCGATGATAAAAAAAATGAGTTCGTCTAACCTTCAAACACGGTTAAAGTAAAACTGGTTTGACTGTTGTGACATGTATTATTAAAACGGTACAATCACTGGTATCTATGTTTGTTTTTTTTTTTTTTTAAGGGTTCTCGCCTTTGCTAAAATATTTTTATTATTCTCTGAAACATGGATAAAAAATGAAGAGAGAATCTATATTCATAATTTTTTTATATTCATAATTTTTTTATACTTATTTATGTTTTTATTATGTATTTTATTAAATTGCAATTTTTTTCTTATTGTATTATACTTGAGACATTTAAATTGTACAATGTTTTGTTCACACTGTTTTCCTGCAGACAAGCTACTTGCAGTAGCTTTGCAGGTATATTGTTAACATGAAAAAAAATCTGTTTTTCTGTAATAAAAAAAAAAAAAAAAAATTGAATTTCTCAATACAAGCGACCAAACTCAACAGCCGGTGGTGTAGATGTGTATCATTTATTGTAGATAGGAATGTTATTTGAAAACGTTATTTCCGTCCGAAAACCATCTGAATTTCCGTCATATCGCGCCTAAAGAAGTTTTACTTTTAAAAACTAGAAAAACGGTTTTTGTCGCATAGATCTTTTGAGTCAATAGAAAAAATATGTTATTTTGATTAATTCCACCATTACAGCAAATTTTTACATAAACTTGTTACAAAACGAACCCTAAAATGGAAAAATCTTAAAAACTACTAACTTATTTTCCTGAAGTAATAATAATTAAAAATATTACGCAGGGAAATAATATATTTCATTAAGGTAGCATGGAGCTTAGAGAACACTGAGTTTCTAATATAAGGTGTTTCCTCCTGGACGTTTGGCGCCTCCTCAGTAAATTCCGACTAAAACCACAGCCTGGCTTCGCGGAAAGTGAACTTACTAACCGCATACGGGTTCATTCACGCACTAAAGTCCGTTTTATATGAGCCGCCGAATGCAAAGCAGCGTACCGCCAAACGCTTTATCCGACGATAAAACATGACTTTTCCTTAATAATATATTTTTATTGACACTGATATTTTAATGTGATATCGCACATCCCATGAAAAGGGTCGTAAGTTAAAACGTAGGGTACATCTGCCCTGGTGATGGACACTGTAACGTTGTCCGGCTAAAGAAGGAGATAGCGTAAAACGGCATAACACGCCAAAAATAAATAATAAAAAATGAAAAAAGGTTAATTGTGGAGGCGGGTATGGGTACCATTTATTGGACAACCAAAAACTCTGCCACAGGTCACTCCAAGTGGTTCGCTACGTTTAGTGACTTCGCAGGGGTGCCCGGGTTCACGGGGTTAGGTTTATCCGGGTCGGAAATCAATTAAAATTAACAATTCAAAAGGAAAGTCAGGAAAAAAGTAATTTTATCTACTTAAAAATTTCAGAAGAAAATCACTCCTATCGAGTAAGATCGCTACCTTTAAATAATAAATTAACCTTGCATTGCCAGAGCTTCAAATTTGCAACAACCTATTGCTATGGCAACGCCTCGATTCTTCAAAAGTTAATATAACGTATATTTTTTATTCACGGAGAAGAATAATTGAACTCTAGCCCATTTCCTTTTGTCCCATTCTATCACATTCTGTCCGATGCTATCCCTCCCGCGCAGTAAGGAGAAACCACTTCTAAGAAATATATTAATTATTCGTCTGCCTTCAGATTCAAGTAGACTGGATTAATATTGCAGATGGTGTAGAGTTGACATTATGCCGATATCTTTTGCATTTTCATAATGGGGCCGACAGACTTAGCTATAAAAGCACCAGCATTATTTGGCCTATTTCAGCACATCAGCTGGCGCTTTATAGCTGAGTCTGTCACTAGCAAAAAACTACTGGATAAGAGTTCAAATAATATAATCTGTATTTTATTTTAGTTGTATTTTTTTTTAACATTAGCTCCACACAGCTCAAAACAATTTCCCGCAGTGTCTCGTGTCATCTTTGGAAGCTGTGTGGAGGATCTTTTTACGGAAAGAAAGGAGAGGAAGATCTGGGAAGGAAAAAGGTATGTGGGCTGGGCAGGAATCCGAGGGTCAGTTTATCCAGGAGTGACGGACGTATGAATTCATTCCTCCCACCGTGGTGATATGCGATGAATCGAGAGAGTCTGCCTAAAAAGGACAAAAGCTCTCACTCAACAAGGTCCGTCAAGCAATAGGTGAGTTGATGCATCCACCCCCAAGACCTCGACAAACCTCCCCCATGTACCTGGGCACCCCTGCTAAGTCACGAAACGAACCACTTTTAGGGTGGCCTATTGCAGGGATGTAGGTTATCCTATAAACGGTTCAATGGCATCAATGTAATATATCATTGAAAAAGAACGGTAACAATCGCAACTGGAAATCGAACCCAGGATCTCGTGTCTTACCGAGATACATGCCTTAACTCGGTTATTGCGACCTCTTATTTTTAAGTCATTTTTGTCGATCTATACATTTCAAATATAGAATAACCAATATTATCTTTTTTTCATATATTTGACTGCTTCCTTTTTAAATTTTTTAAATGATCACAACCTTTTAAAGAATTGGTTTGTAACCTACATATATGGTGTCTTGGATAATTATATCAGGACACCTTTTTACTTTTGCTCAAAGTATAAATGAATATTCATTTTTAGTTGGCATATCTCTTGCTATAATAACTTTTGAAGTTAATACACATCATTGTTGAAGAAGATAATACTAATAAATCTAAACGAAAATATAAAAAGATAAACGACATCGAAAAATAAAATACAATAAATTATTTTTATATTTTCGTTTAGATTTATTTGTATTATGTCTGTCCTGATGTTTGTTTATAAATACTTATCTCTTTCCATAGTATAAAGAAAGTGTCAAAAAATTTAAATTCTCTCAATTCAAACAAATCAACTGAAAAGAGTTAAAAACAAAGTCGTCTTGAATATAAAGCGCAATTTATTAATAAGTTTGGACATACACAATTTAGTATACTCAAAAAAAAATTATAAAATAAAAGGTCAAGATGAACAACAAAGTGCATTCTTCGCAGCCGCTCAAAGATGCATCGGAGCTGCATTTGCTGAGATGCAATTATTTGAGAATCAATCAAAGTGGGTGATTATTTATGTCTGGCAATGCAACAGTGGCTGCTAAATTACCTCATGCGCTTTTACATATAAGGATAATGCAAGAACATAGGGATTTTTTAAAAATATTAACACGCAATCTTTTAACAATGTAATTTTTAAAATACAAACACAGTCGCGTAATGGAAAAATTAAAAATATAATAAAAATTATGTGCAAACTTTTCCGGACTGTAAAGGGCATAACCATCGCAGATATTGTGGTTTTCTTTTTGTTAGTCACTATTTTTTTTCGCCTGAACATGTCGCACCTGAGCGAATACAATGGCACAAGTCCAAAAATGGCATTTTTGAGTTAAGTATGCAGAAATGTTCCTAGATGTCTTTTTTATCCTAGAAAAAAACGACATAATTCTTTAAAATATTTTAGAGGCTTTAAAAGCGAAAATGTCATTGTGATATTTTCATTTTTTACTCAAATTCATTAAAAAATAGTGGCACCATGATCATTGTGCCATTGTTTTCGCGGAACACAATAAACATAACTGGGCACAAGTGAGCTAACTTCACGTCAACGTCGAGTTGTGCCGCTATTTTTGCGAATGTTTTTGGATTTCTATGGTCTTATTTCATAGAATAAGTTCGACTAGCTTTTCGGCGGCGCGGTTTTTTTAGACGGTAAGCGTTTTATTAAGAAAAAATGCTATTTTTGTGGTATTTTCAGTGACGTAAGACGTTAAATAATACATTATGAGATCCAGCCAAGCTCCCAGGATTGTGATTTATTTTTATTTTATTACAGTACCTCCCACGCAGGAGGCCTTGAGGAAAATTAATTTCTCCAGGACCTTTGTCATCTTTGGGGATGCTGTGTAGCGGGTATTTTTAAGGAAAGGAAGGAGAGGAAGTTCTGGGAACGAAAAAGATATGAGGGTTGGGTAGGAATCTGGGGTTCAGTGTGCCCAGATCATCCATGGCCAAGACCTAGACAAACCTCACCCCATGAACCCGGGCACCCCTGCTAAGTCACCAAACGAAGCGAACCACTGTGGGTGACTTATGGAAGATTTCGATAAATAGTTCTCGGGGCGGCGGTACCCATTCCCGCCTCCAAATGTACAAATAAAAAAGAATGGTACAAATGACACAAAATATGCAAATACGACTAGATAACAAGGTATTTTACCAAACGTCAATAATTATTTTAGGTGATTATATTATTTGTGAATAACTTGTCCTTCTCCACCTCACGGTTAATTGTACATTTTATATAATATGCATTTTATATTTTTATTTTGTTAAGATTATTCACTTACGCAAAGTGTAACGAATAAGCAAGTGCAATTGCGGGAAATTGCATCACAGCTAGCTTCGTTTTACCTACAAACCGTTTTACGGTGGTGAAGTTAATAGTTTTTACTACAAAAGAAAAATTCATAATTTAACTTTATATGTGGCATGAAGGGTTGGCAAAACGTGGATGTAACGAAATCGGTTCGTGTATTCTCGAATTCCTAAAAAACTATTGTACCGGAAGAGAATTGATATTTTATGCGGTCAATTGTTTTGGCCAAAATAAAAATAAGTACGTTGTGAGTTTATTTATTTATCGTGTCACTGAATTAAATATTCCAAGCATCAGTCTCAAATTTCTAACACTCAAAATGAGTGATGCGATGCATTCTGTTGTTAAGAAAACAAAAAAGGACACTTAAATTAGGATCAATTTTTGTACCAGCTCAATGGGTTCCTGTTTTTCAATTGGCAAAAAAGAGCATCTGTATGGAGTTAGGGAATAGATTTCAGAAAAATTATTTTACTGTAAAATCTGTCAAACCTGGTGGGTAAGAATTTCAAATTCAATGAAAACAATGAAACTGTTATATGGCGAAATATGAAAAAGTTTAAAGTAACTAAGTTAAGCCCATTTATGGTATTTTGTAAAACCATTTTGACGGAGATTACCTAACAATCAACGTTAAGAAACAACACCAAAGAGGTAGAGAGGATGCTTTTTTTTCTTCTTTTTTTATAAAGAAAGACAAACATTCCCGGGTTACGAATAACCCAACAAAATTTAAAATCTCCTACTACCACCACACTAAGCGGAAGATGTTGCTTGTATTGTGATGGAGGACTTAGCCAGCCGAGGAATCGAACACGGAACGTCTGGGTGATACCCAAACGCGATGCACACTCAACCACTGACCGGTCAGCCTTTAATTCTGTCCTTCTCCCAACTGTTATTCCTTCAGCTAAAATCAATTACTTAATTTCACTTTGCGAAGCACTCATTCCAAGCCATTATCATCATTTTTATACAAATTTAAAGGTTTCCACTATTGGTGATGCTAATTTAGCAACAGCTGATGATGTTGATCGGAATAATTTTTTTTGTAACCACTGTGTATTGTGTATCCATCATAGGTTTTATAAAAATCTAACGGTCTCCACTATTGCAGATGCTTAAACAGCTACAACTGATTATAATCGTTTTTTTTTCTAACCACTCTGTACTGTGTAAGAGGTAGAAGAATTCTTTTTTAGTTTTTTATGTTTTATTTGTTATTATTGCCTATTAAAACAAAGTTTAAAAATTAAAACGCCTCTGTTTTAAACAAGATTATGACTGATTTATAATGCTACTTTGGGGCATAAGTTGAAAAATTAAAAAGATTTCCGCAAAAATAACGGCACAAAATCAAAATTTGCCTTAAATACCTTCAAAATGGGATAAATATTAAAAACTCGGATATGCAATGAAATTGCATAACGGTTACCCAAATTTCGTAAAAGAATGTTTTTTTATTTGTTAATAAACTGATTTAATACACTAAAACGAAATATTCAAACTGCTCTCCTGAAAAAAGACGTTTTTTGAGTTGTGCCATTGTATTTTCGGGGGTGCGATGTAGTTTGACAATCTGTCAAAATCCAAGTCAACTCAGAATCAACTCTTTGAAAAGTTTTATATAATTGTTCATAACTTTAATGACTTTTTAAAGGCGGTGTTGAGTTGAATTCATTCTGAGTAATCCGGTCCCCATATGTGGTTCCATAAAGTTCTGATGCGTAAGCTTGTAAAGAAGTATTTACTGCAATTACGCTTTATAAAGATGCTTTTTGATAGATTATTTCAGTGTTATTTTGACATCAAACTAAAGTGGATTATTTTTATGGAATTTTATGTATAATTATTGATATAATCTGACTTGACTAATTAAAATTAGTTTAAAATTAGAACGGGCTGTATCACACTGTAGGAGCAAGAGAGAGCAGTAGGCGCGTAAATTTTCTCTCGCTCTTCCTCTCATAGCCAGTGCATTAAGATTATCCGTAATTTTATTTCGTTCTTGAACAATTTTATAAATACTGTAGAAGCAAGAGAGAGCAGTGCGCGCGCACATTTTCTTACTCTCTAGAAGTTTTACTTCAGTCGTGTGGTCTAAAGCACACACGTTTTTTTTATGTAATTCCATTATTTTATTTGTGTAGCAAGTTTAAATGATAAGTAAAAGCATCAGAGTGTGCTGTTTACGGAAGAACTCCCTTGCTAATATTACAAATGGCCTTTTCAAGAGCTCAAATGAAAAATATTTTTTTTTACGTTCTTCATAAAATAATTATCTTAGTGTCCCAATTTAATTTAATTCCCCCTTTCAAAATTGGCACGACGACTTCTTCAGTTCCTTGCCATCGGACCACTTAATTATATATTTTTTAAATGTGATGACTTTGGCGACACTATGTAAGCAAAGCAATCAGACAAACCATTGTGTAAAATGTTATGTATAAAAAAAAAGTTTTTTATGAACTTACGCATCAATCAAGTATCTACATATAGTCCTTTGAATTAATTAATTAATAAGAATCGCACAATATTTACAATATAATAATATATTATTGAAGAAGAAGATAACAATAATAAAAAAAATAATAAAAAAAACATTAGTCGAAGATAATATTGTTAATTCTGAAATTTGAAATATGAAGTTGACAATTACGACAGTCTCATAATAGATCGCAGTAGCCCAATTGGTAGAGGTGTATATCCCGGTAAGACGTAAGGTTATGGGTTCGAGTCCCAGTTGCGACCGTTATCTTTTATTATTTTTCTGTGTCTTGTTCATTTTCATATTTAAAAAAAGTTAGATTTTTATTGTTATCTTCTTCTTCAACGATATATTACATTGATGGGAATAACCTTCAAATGTTAAAAAGAGAGTTTTTCTTATAAAAATATGAATATAATAATATTTTAACATGCAAAAAGAACAATAAATAAGGCAATTCGCACATTAAATAAGCAAATCGCACATTATATGTAAGAGGAAGAGTAAGAGTAAAAATGTATTTTTTCTTACAACACGGGTTCGAGTCCCGTCAGCGGCATGTGTCTTTTATCGGGAGATTTTTTTATTATTACAATCCCTGTGATTAATATTTTCAATAATAATAATAATTAGATAATTTGTACAGCGCCGATTTAGTGAAAGATCACCTCAAGAGTGCAGTGATCAACTAAGACAATGATACGCAAGTATCTTGTTTATATACGAACAGTAGTCTTTTTTAATTGTATAAATTTATTATAATTTATAAAGCGTAAAATGTAGACTTTAGCAATATATTTATTTATGAAAGCTGCTTAGAAAAAGTAAAATAATAACATTAATTACGATTCGATAAACTAAGAGATTTACAATTCAGCAGAGAGCACGAGTTCTTCACCTCCAAAACCTTAACGCAATTAATATCCTCGAAAGTATTTTTCCATGACTGGTAGCTTTGTTCAGCTCGCCTGCTGCTATCCAATTTGCCTGCATTCACACCGAAGTTCAACTGCGAGACGTTTTCAGAGTTGGGCGCATCGCTATCGGTTACTTCAGAGAACAAGGAATCACTATCTACTGGATATCCGCTGATCACATCTATTCTAATGACTTGCACAGTTTCCGGGCTAGGAATCCTTGAGAGATTGATACTTTTTCGCCGTTCCTTCTTGTGACTTAAAGGGACTGTTATGCGATTATTTTGAAAATCTTCTTTCTGTTGGGCTGCTTTTATTGAAACATTCTTGTTGATTTGTTCTTTCTTTTTGTGAGTTGTTGAATCTGGTTTGACAGGTTGTGCGATGTCGTTCATGTTCATGAAGAGTGAGTCATTATTATTGGATGATTCGTCTTGGAGTCTTGCGTATCTCGACTCTCCATCAGGTTGAAACAAAGAGATGTCGGATGAGTCATCTTTGATGTCGAGTCCCATGTATTCTTCGAAGTTGTAGTGTTCGTATTCTGTGGATGCGCGACTCGAGGAGCGGGAGAAAGATTCTTCTGTTTCTACGCTGTTTTTAACGAACATTCTGTGCATGTGTCCGGAGCAGTGTTTGGGAACAGTCTTGTATCTGGCCTTTCTGCGGGACCATGTGTTGGGCTCTGCGGTGGGGAGGGTAGAGGGGAGGTCCAGGTTGGTTACCGTGAGGAAGGCCGGACGGAAAACATTCTTTGGTGTTTTAATCTCAATCATTTCCGGCGTTTCCGAGTCGGAGAGACGAGTCGTTGCCCCCGACTCACCTTCGCTTTCGTTGGGGCTGAGCGTCGTGAGGTGAAATCTGCAATTAGCATTATTGTTTGGTTAGTTTTTTTTGCGAATTACAACTAAAAACAATAAGGAAAATACGCAATTTATAAGTTCATCTGGGTAGGTTGGGATTTGTTTCGTTTCTACGTGTTGGTGGAATTTCTTTGTTTGAGTAATCCACATGTTGTACCTATTTGATAATATGACATAGTAACTAGTCGAACATTATGATGATGAAATTTTTTATGGAAATAGCAAATACATAAACAAAGTTTTGTCTTCCATTTTCAGATTCCAAGATTCAAAAATAAATAAAAGTTAAATAAAAAGATTGATTATTCCTATATTAAATTAATGAAAACGAAGAGGAAAAATCGCTTTTCAATACATTACATATGTTAAGTCCGTGATCAGAAAAAATCTTGTTAATATTTATTTTTAACAGATATCTTCATTTCTAGAAGTTGGTAGAAGATTATCGGGACTTTGTGGTAGTCTCGGAGTTTGGCTTTCATTGGCAGTGATTTTGTAAACTAAGTGACGATTTGTTAAACTATAAGTGAAGATTTTGTAAACTAAGTGCTGATTTTATAAACTAAGTGAAGATATTGGAAACTAAGTGAAGATTTTGTTAACTCAGTGAAAATTTTGTGAACTAAGTGAAATTTTTTTAAACTAAGTGAAGTTATTGTAAACTAAGAGAAAATTTTAAAACTAAATTTTAAAAGAGAAGATTTTTAAACTAAGTGAAGATTTTGTTAACTCAGTGAAAATTTTGTGAACTAAGTGAAGATTTTTTAAACTAAGTGAAGTTATTGTAAACTAAGAGAAAATTTTAAAACTAACTTTTAAAAGAGAAGATTTTTAAACTAAGTGAAGATTTTTGAAACTAAGTGAAAATTTTTGTAAACTAAGGTGTAGGAATTTTTGGAGTTTTGAGAGTTTACCTTAACTCCACACGGGAGGCCCTGAGGAAAATAATTTCCCTCGGGGCCTATGTCATCTATGAATATGTTGTTTTGAGGGTCTTTTTGAGGAGAGGAAGGAATGAATATGGGTCTTGAAGAGACCCATGTTGTAGGAGGGAGGCAAATCGTTCCGCAGCCGAGCTGTTGAACCAATACAGTTGTATAATGTTCCATTGCATAAATACAGTTGTATACTATCAGCAGTATATGTGGGCCCTTTACAGCTCGCCCAGTTTTTGAGAGGCTAGCTTAACTCTGGCTTCGATGGAGCCCTCGTACCTGAGCTGGTCACTTAGAGTTACATCAAGCATATTAATGGAGGGCCTGTTCGGAAGATTGCGAGTGCCGAGATTAAGTATTCCGAAGTGGTCACGTGGTCTCACCTCTCTGGTGTGTACCTCCTGATCCACTCCCTCTCGTCGTGTGAAGCATCCGCCATGCGACGCTGGCAGTAATGGCGCGGGCTGGCCGCCATGTTTGCCGCCATATTGGACTCGCGCCCCGTCACGTGGGCAGAGCTTTCCCGCCTTTCCGACAGCTTGGCGCGGAAGCACTTCATCCTCGCTGCATCAGCATGCGGCCTACAAATGAACAATATGTCATGATACATGTTTAAGTAATTATAATTGTAATACTAGTATAAGAAAAAAAAATTGAGTTTAGAGTTGACCTATTCAATCGTTTCTTTTAACATTTTAAGAGTTCACAAATGTGTTAACTTGATAAACACGAGGTCCTGAGAAAAAAAACCTTCTTCCCTCTCACTGTGGTAAAAGGCAATGGATCGAGAGAGTCCGGCTAGATAGATCAAAAAACGCATTTCCGCCAAGACCTAGACAAACCCCAACCCATGAACCTGGGCACCTTTGCCAAGTCACCGAACGTAGCGGACTACTTAAGGTGACCAGTGGTATGAGTGATGGTTATCCAATAAATATTTCGAAAGGTCGGTTGAACCCATAATCGCCTCTCAAATTTTGTTATTTTTTCAAATTCCGCGGAAAAACCTTTTTTGATTTGAGGGAAATAATTTATGATTATAAATTAATAAATTATATGGGAATGCAGGCAAATTATCTGTAGGTACTTTATGGTTATTTTTTTCCGGAATTTAACTGTAAGGCGCTCCGCCCACTGAGGCAACTGAAAACCAACTAAAACCGTCTGTTTCTCTGTCTTGATTGGTCAAAAAGCTTGGTTAACCATAGAAGAAGAACAATCAGCTGACAGTTGGCAACTATCAATGGCCGCCCAGGGCAACCAGTAGAGCAAGTCGCAAGTCACCGCTTGCGTTACCATTGACAACGGGGTTTTGTGTGATAGTGTATGTGCGGGTCATCACATTGTCATACAAAGACAGTTAGCAGTTGAGAGTTTTCAGTTGCCTGAGTGGGCGGAGGTGCTAAGAAAGCTTCTGTCTTTTCTCAATTTAAAAATATATACATGTCCTAATTATTTTTTTATGTTTTTCCATTATATCAATTTAGAAGAAATTTTACATAATTTATAAATACAGTCACATGTAACATAAGGTACAGCTAATATAAACGTTAGCAATAGGTAAGTATATGATTAATTATATAATAGAAAAAATAAAATAATTACAATCACATTTCTATTATTATATAGTCCGACAGTGTAAAAGCCTTTTTTTGTCACAGTTTTCTCATAAAATGGATTGTAACGATTAAAATTTAATTTCAATCTTGTTATAATCATTTTCGATCACTAAACAAAAATATGTTCCAAAGAGGAAGATACTCTCAGTATCGCCCTGGTGTAAGACCACCATTCAGAATTGAAATGTTGCTTAATAATGGCTTTAGCCGTGTTTAGTGACTAGATCTGAATAGCCAGGTACTTTCCCACCTTCCTCTTCCCCATCTCCTTCCCTTCCCCACTTACCTTCAGCCTCACAACATACTCCAATTGGGGATGCCATAGTCTCACTGGCTCCAGAAGGGAGCAGTTGGGACACTTGTAAGGTATTATATTAAAAAAATAAAAATAATAAAAATGAAAAAGAACGAAACAAGGAAAAATAAAAAAGTAACGTTGGGAGGCCAGATCGGGAGAGACTGGTTGAGGGAGACTTTCTGACTTCTCCACCTCTCTCGTCTTGCGCCTGAGCGGGAGGAATGAGGACCAATTATAACTTTTCCTACCCAGAACTTCCTTTCCGTCCTTTCCTAAAAATATCCTTATAGCATCCTCAAAAATAAAATAGACCCAGAGGGGAATTAATTTTTCTCAGGATCTCCAATATGGAGCTAATGTTAAAAAAAAAAACAAAAAATATGACTGTAAGAAATAAGTATCGTTATATTTTCCAGTTAAATATATTAAAAAAAACTTACATTTTATAGATAGGTAAACATTACAAAAACATTTTATTTTTACTAGGGAATATAATTGAGTTAACTCCGCGGGGTGGTACATCCCCTAGTTTAGTTTCGATAAATTTCAACAGATGGTGGTACAAGTACCACTTTTAAAGAAATAAATTAAATTCCTATTCGGTTCGTAGAATATTACAAACTACCTGGTACTGTGTAAAATATTTTCAAAAGATTTTATCAACAAAAAAAATTATATAGTAGAATCCGACGAACATACATACAGGCATCATGCCCACTGTTATTTAATTTACCTTACATTTTTACATTGTGTATGAAGTGATATAATATTTTATAATTACTTTATTGTTTGAGACATGTACACAGTTTTCTACTTTTCCTTCCACTTTTTCGGATACACAGCTATTTGTAAGTTTTCATAACTAAAAAGAAATCTGACTTCTACGTCTGTAGCTATATTCTAAACTGTGCTTGTTAAACACCGAAAATGTCAGGTGTTTTAATTTATACTAACCACATTTTTAATAAAAATACTAAGGTCCAAATAATCCATAAAAATATACTAGGAATACGCCTGAACAACTTAGAAGCTTTAGAAATTTAAAAAACAAAGAAACATAATTGATAAATTTTAAACAAATAGCTAGAATTAACCAACAGTCCGATTTTAAAGTTGTTCCTTTTCTCCCTATGTAACCCCCACACTTCCTTTACCAGTCTTTGATGTTCTCTCCCTCTCCCATATGCTTTCTCTGTCTACTTCATTAATCTGATATTGTTTCTCTGTATTAATCTGATTTATTTTATATATTATTGTCCTGATGAAGGTTGAATTAAACCGAAACCGGTCGACGAAAATAAATCAAAATAAAGTGGTTTAAAACAAAGTATTTATTCATTTGGTATAATATCAAGGCACAAAGTGTTTGCGTTCTTCGATAATTTAATAATATGTAATGATGACCGGTCAGTGGTTCAGTGGGCATCGCGTTTGGGTCCCACCCAGGCGTTCCGTGTTCGATTCCTCGGCTGGCTAAGTCCTCCACCACAACACAAGCAACATCTTCCGCTTAGTGTGGTGGTAGTAGGAGATTTTCAAATATTGTTGGGTTATTCGTAACCCGGGAATGTTTGTCTTTCTTTTAAAAAAAAATAAAAAAAAAAAATAAAAAAATATGACCGGTCAGTGGTTCAGTGGGCATCGCGTTTGGTCCCACCCAGGCGTTCCGTGTTCGATTCCTCGGCTGGCTATGTCCTCCATCACAACACAACAAACATCTTCAGCTTAGTGCGGTGGTAGTAGGAGATTTTCAAACGTTGTTGGGTTATCCGTAACCCGGGAATGTTTGTCTTTCTTTTAAAAAAAAAAAAATTAAATTAAATTAATTAATTAAAAAATTAATTATATTATGATAGTGTTAAGTAATCACTGTTCTATTTATTTTTCTTCTGTAAAGGTTTTGTAGGTACTGATACTTCATCCACCTTCTTACGCAACCATAATACTACAACCTGTACCGGCAAATCAGTACAGATGTTTATAATCAAATAACACCCAAACGAAATTCAGAATTATACAATGATCACTATAACAATGGAGGGACGGTGGAGCCAAAACCAACGTAACGTCGGTAAACCCAAAGTAATTATTCAACAAAATACCCCAGTCAATTAAAATAAGGTAGTCCCATTGATGTACCTACAGCACAAAAGGACTAGGACCCCTTCGATTTAATCGACTGCTCGAAATGAACTACTCTAACTCGAGTCAGTTAAATACCAAATTTATAAAAAATATACGAGTGTGCTTTAGACCACACGACTGAAGTAAATAATTATTTAGCTCCATCTATATGTATGTCTAAATATATATTTTTTTTTTAATGTTTGAAAAATATACATGTATATACATATATTAATTTTCTACAAATATTTATTCAAATTTATTAGCAATCTCCTCGCCCGATCAAATCGTGCGCATCGATGTCCGCTCCCCACCGCATTTGGCGCGTCACTTGTATTTCGAAATACTGACTGAAATATTTCATGCACTGGCTATGAGAGGAAGAGAGAAAGAATATATGCGAGCGCACTGCTCTTTCTTGCTCCTACGGTTAGCCCGTGCGTAAAGAAGAATTTACTTCAATAATCAATTTACGCAAATGTGATTAAACACAAAAAGCAAATCTCTCGAGAACTGTGATCTCCTTGTTAGAAATTTCCAGAGCCTTTTCTTTAAACATTTTTTTATGTAAATTGTTGGAAAACAATCTAGTTTCTATCCCAAGCTTGTATTATTTGAAATATTCATATTATAAAAGCCTCCGTGGTGGAAAGGTAAGGCTCTCCAATATGAATCCGGAAGTCGCGGGGACGACTTCGAATAGTTATTTTTAATTAATCGAATTGTTTAATTTCATAATTTATACATTAACAATAATATGTAGTACGTTTTAGATACTTTTGGTAAAAGACCGCCATTCAGAATCAAAACGTAGATTGAAATGGCATTAGCCGTGTTTGTCGTGCAGATCTGAATAGCCAGGTACCTACTTCCAAACCTTCCTCTAGAACAACCAATTCCCCACTCTTCTACATTCAGTCTCAACATAACCTCATTTGGGGATGTCATCGTCCAGAGTATTTAGGACTCTCGTGTGGTATTCGTATAAAAAAATTTTGATAAAGTTGCCAAATTCCGCATCACGCACGCAATTTTTTTTCCTAAAATAACACGTAATTTTAAGTTACTACTGGAAACAACTATTTAAGTCAGGGGAGATGTAAAACACGCACAAAATAGGTCATTGGGTTCTTATTTTGGGTTATTTAAATAATTATTATTTATTTCCTAACCTTTAGAAATAACTTTGTTAGAAAAAATGTGAAACTATTATGCATCTTTTACCATCTCCCCCTACATAAATAGTTTTACATAGTAATTAGGTTGAAACCAAGTGTTAGCGCCTCCGCCCACTGAGGCAACTGAAAACTCTCAACTGTCTTTCTATGACAATGTGATGGCCGGCACACTTCACAATCATACAAAACCCCGTTGACAATGGTAACACAAGCGTTGACTCGCGACTGTCACTGCTGATTGCCCTGGGCGGCCGTTGCTAGTTGCCAGCTGTCAGCTGATTGTTCTTCGTCTATGGTTAAACAAGCTTTTTGACCAATCAAGACAGAGAAAACAGCCGGTTTTAGTTGGTTTTCAGTTGCCTCGTCAGAGGTGCGCCATAGTGTTTCGTATTTTCCAAAAAATATAAACGCATTAGGAACCTACTTAAAAAAGCTCTGAAAAGTAAGTTCTGGGTCAGTTGAGTCGACATTCAACAAATCTTTAATAAAGTAAAATAATTTTTCACAATATTAGATCATTGTACAAGGTGCCGCAAAAGTCGTCATTCTATCGGAAGATGCCATAATTTTTGTCAGTCAAATGTCAGTTTTGCTTTGACATTTGGGAAGCTAACAGATACAAAATACACGTCAATAAGACATGAAACTCTTTACCCCTCAAGAACGCGGAAAAATGGTTTTTTTGATTGACACCGGCTAGTGCAAATCACCCATACTCTCGATAGGTGATTTGCACTAGCTGGCAAGATCGCCCGATTTAACCATTCCAGACTTCTTTTTGTGAGTTTTTTTTTAAATCACAAGTATATGTCAACAAGTCTCAGACTCTTGAAGCCCGTAAAGAGAATATCCGTCAAGAATGCGAGAACCTATCGCTAGAAGGGTGATGGAAAATGTCTAAATCAAGTCCGTGTGGTCACAATTGTGGCGTCGGCCACTTGCCGATATCATTTTTTCGACGTAGTGGAAAAAAAATAATACATCAAAGAAATACAATCCAAAACTCCAACAATTTTTTTAAAATTATGGTTGTGCCAATATAGAATTCGCTGTAGTAGTTTTTTCCAACTGTCACGATACTACAAACTAATACGAAGTATAATTACTGTAATAGTACTAAAAATAAAACTATCTTACTGACGTATACAGAGGGGATGGACCACTCAACAAAGTCCTCGATTTATTTACATTCATACATAATGTTCTGTTGACACGGCCCGGCTGAAGGTTTGCGTTAGCGTCACTGACTTCTTCTAGCATCTCCTTGACGCCTTTCTTTTTCATTCGCTATTCCTATATAAGTAAAGGGCTTGAAAATGAATAAAGAAAACGTAATTGACACGATATAAAAATAAGCAAAATTTTGAATTAAATGACATCAATTTTATTATTTATTCATTTATATTATGCACCAATATTTTTTAAAGTACGTTATCATATTTTTGCCGCGATTTTCAATACAATTTTGAAGAAATTATATTTTATAAATACAATTTCGAAAACTTTGAAACTAAAAAAAATGAAATTGGCTAAAAATTTGCTGCCCACCCTTGGTCGTTCGTCGCCTGAGTGTTAAATTGTCTAATCTCCATTTTAGTTTTTGTTCAATCGTCATTTTAAAATTAAAAATAAAGTATCAAAACCAATTAATATTTTTTTATAAGAAAAAACTCTCTACATTAATAATCTAAATTAAAATATGAAAATGAACAAGAAACCAATAATAATCAAACATGGCCGCAACTGGGACTCGAACCCAGATCTCACGTCTTACCGGGACGGGCGCTCTAACCAATTCAGTCATTGCGATCTATTACGAGTCGTATTTGTTAACTTCATATTTCAAATTTCAGAATTAACAATATTATCTTCGACTAATGTTGTTTTCAAATAAGTTCTGGGTTCAAGTCTCAGTTGCGACCATTATGTTTAATTATTTTACTGTGTCTTGTTCATTTTCATATTTTAATTTAGATTATTATTGTTGTCTTTTTCTTCAATGATAATTAATCACTTTACTAAGAATTATTCAAACTAACGAGACATTTACTTTTACGGGAATAGCTTCATCTTAAACACCTACCATAATGTTTAATTGAAATAACGAAAGAAAACCTCCTCCTCCTGTAACACTTGCAAATTGTCGTTTGAACAATTAAGCATGCAGGCGACGAGTTGTACACACCTGATTTTGAATTGAAAGTTAAGAATAATTCTATTGCATTTTATCTAATCCTTCGTGAATTTTACTTTGACTATTGTCTGTATTTTTTCACAATTCAGTTGTTGTTCGGAATAATGTTTGGCTAGGTAACCAACGCACCTAATCCGAGGTAGATAATATACCTGACAGCGGCAGGTAGAAATAGGAATATTAGTCAAAATGACCTTACCCCTGGATAGCTGTAGTGAGTCGAGAGAGTGAGTAGGGAATATTGGTTATTGTATATTAAGGTGGGTCACGAATGTATGGGGAATTTTTTTTTCTTGTTTTGATTTGTCTAATAGTGATAAAAGGGTGTTAAATGAAGATGAAAAGTCACATAATTTTTTTAATAATATTTGGATATCATCTTCTTCCTCCGGATTTACTTTGAAATTTCACATTTTAGAGAAAAACCTACCCTTGATAAATCTTCAAAAAATGTTATATAAACAAGTAAAAATGAACTATTTTTCAATAAAACGCAAAATAGAGGGAACGTTCCGAATTATTTCTTAAAAAAATATATGAATATAATTCAAATTATCTCAAGGTAGTGTATTCAATTACCAGAAAAATCCTTCTTACTCTCAAATTTCAGCATTATTTTGCGATACTCAATCTTCACCTTAATAAGACCTCCTCTAGACCTCCGTTACACCTCTTTCAACTGCTTGAGTATGACATGGCAGACACAGAAGAGACAATCTACCTTCTCCCCCTTGAACTACAAATAATTGAAGATTTTCATCCGATATATATTCTTCAGTATTAGGGATTCGGTTACATTTTGCTTCCAAATAATATGATGCATCGAGCTTTATGTTTGGAAGTTGGAACAGCCCTGTTTTACTTAGTTTCTTACTGCGTGCTTTTAGAACACGACGCGCAGCTAATTCTCGGACATGCTTGTGAGGGTCAGTCAACATTGCAAGCAATAAATTTTCGGGGTGTGCGAAGTAATTGTTTCTTTCTATAACTGGATCAATTATAGTTTTTAGTTCAGCTGATAAGTAAGGCGCTGAGGTTAACTACCACAGGTGACGTGCTCTATCTTAACAGGTGGGATGAGTTTTAATGCTGAACCAAGCCGGAACATAAACTTTAACAACATACGTTTCTAAAATAATAAGATTCTCTGAAGGAGCTTCCGTTGAAACATAAAGACTGAGAATTAGGTTAGCACGCGTAAGCTATTTGGCATGAGACATTTTTCCAGGATATTTGTGGCATAAATCTTTAGGTAATTCCCCCACCGTAACTGCAGATACTATTTTATACAAATATAACTGATCTGTATCCACGTCTTCAGTAAATAATTCATGCAACTCTCCGTCAATTTTCTGAAAATGAATCATCGGCTTTTTTTCACAGTTTTCCAAAGCTAGTCCTATTGTGCCTGAATATGTTTGAGGTCCAGATGTCTTACCGCCAAGATGTGCGAACAAATGCCGAAATGGTAACTGGTTCATGTGAAGCAAGCAAATTATCCATTGCAATGGTTTATAACTTTCGACGTGCCAGAGTTTGGTGCAATAGAACCTAAATATATTGAGTCTGGCTCTTTTATCAATGAAATATGCTCTTCAATGCATCATTCTCAGTATTGCATCCCCTCCCTTTCCCTGATAATTAATGTTTTATCTTTCCGGTCATCAAAATATATATTAAGGGTTTTTATAAAAGTAAGTGTTGTGCCCTTAATATTTCCTCTGGTTTTCTTTCGTTCTCTGCGAAGTTTACTTTTGTCAATAACTGGAATATTAGACTTGATGTCATACAGAACTGCTGAGGCAATAGCTGCCGCTGCCTTATCCGACACACCATATCTATCACAAGTTTTAGACAGTGTGGAATGATCAGTATTAGCCGCAGCCTGCTTCTGAAGCATTTGAGGTACAACATTAGGTTTGAAAACATCTTTACAATCGGATTCATTTGATGCAGAAGTCGTGGAAATATCGAGTAGAGAGGTAGTTGGCTCACCTGTGCTTTGCTTTTTAGATAGGCACAAGGATTTTTGCTTCAAAAGTTTTCCTTTCAACATAGTTTTCATCTGTTTTGTTGAAGCGATATCCACGTTTCCTATTATCATTTTTGGTGTAGTACGTTAGTCAGTAATGAAACTCTATTCATTAACAGGTAATTTTTGATCTCTAGGACAGTCACATTTACTGAAATCATTGCATTTGCGAGACGAAATATCAAACAGCACTTTACTTTTGGGACGGAATTCCTCCATTTTTTCTCCGGTATTAGTGCAATCGGCGCTCCCCCCGCCCTCACCTCACGCCCCCAATAATCAAAACCGGGACTTTCTGTAAGTGATTTCGTAAATATGTACTACATTTGCTATGGAAGATCACAAAAAATGTGGTTAAAAAGATTCATAGTCACTTTTATACACACTAGAAAAAAACCCTAAAATTCAAAATTTTCAAAACTTTGTAGTGAATCCGGAGGAAGAAGATCGTTTCAGAAAATTTAAAAAATTTAAACACGTCGTTTTGAACCCATTTGGCACCCTTTTATCGCTCTTAGAGTTTGAAATTAACACTTTTTTTAAAATGACCCACCTTATTGTATATGCTTTAGATTTAGGATAGATTCTGATAGTAAAGGTAATTATTAGAGGTAGTGTGAGGTTACTACGGGTATTATCGAAAATGATAGTTAATGCTCTTTGGACAACAAAGTTCTATCTGCCGTTTGTAAACTGAGATATTTCTTTAATTATTTTTGGAATGTTGACAGCAAATCTTAAATTAAAAATGCGTACAATAATAAAACAGTTAATCACGCCAATTACGAACTTTCCATTGATGATAGTAAATGATGAAAGTGGATGTGTTGAGGTACAAAGTTTAAATCACCAATAAAATAATTAAAAAATGATATTTATGAAAGAGCGAATCAGAAAAACGTACTGTAATTTATTAAACTATCTTTATATATTAGAACATTTTATGTAAAAAATGGAATTTAGCCAAATAAAACTTTGCAAAAAAAACAGATCGAACCTTGTTGCTTTGAAAATTAGCTAAACTAAGAGCAACAGGATTCGAGTGGATTGTTTTAAGTAATTTTTTTCTAATAAATTCCATGATTTTTCATATTTTTATAAGAAAAACTCTATTTTTAACTTTTGAAGGTTACTCCCATCAATGTAATATATCATTGAAGAAGAAGATAACAATAATAATCTATTTTTTTTAAATATGAAAATGAACAAGACACAGAAAAATAATAAAAGATAACGGTCGCAACTGGGACTCGAACCTAGAACCTTACGTCTTACCGGGACATACCTCTTTACCAATTATATTATTAATTCTGAAATTTGAAATATGAAGTTGACAATTACGACAGTCTCATAATAGATCGCAGTAGCCCAATTAATAGAGGTGTATGTCCCGGTAAGACGTAAGGTTCAGGGTTCGAATCCCAGTTGCGAATGTTATCTTTTATTATTTTTCTGTGTCTTGTTCATTTTCATATTTTAAACTAATTAGTTTTATTATTGTTATCTTCTTCTTCAATTATATATTCCATGATTTTTACCTGCATTGTTAATAGTTAAGATAATTCAATTATAAAATGATTTGCATTTCCGCTTTTTCACAAATATAAATTTAATTTGAAATTTCTCAGTTTCACGCAATCGGAGAATAGAACCTTGTTGTCCCGAGAATTGAGCTCGAATTACTAATAGCATGTGGCTCTAAATACTTATGAAATAATATTTTTGTTTTCAAAAATTACTGTGAATTATTTTGGTATGATTTAGTTTATATATTATTGTCCTGAAGAAGGTTGAGTTCAACCGAAACCGGTCGACCAATATGAGTCAAAATAAAGTGTTTTAAAACGGTTTATAAAGTATTTTTAATTATTTATTTATTTAAACGCCATAAAAGGCTTTCAAGTGATACATAAGTTTGCAATGATACACAGGAGAGAAACAGATTATGAACAAAATACGTACTCTGAAATATCTCAAAAAATAACATCAAGTAGGTATATCTTTTCACACATGTATACATAGTTTTATTTACATTCGTTGAATTCTAGGAATTAAAATTCATTTCATTTTGAATTATTGTTGTGTTTTAAATATAACTTTCTTGCATAATTATTGGCGATCTCATATACGCAGAGGTAAGACAAGTTTTAGACAAGTTTTAAAGTAAAAAAAAGGAACCTAATATTATTTTTGCAAAAAAGTCAATTTTGACCATAACGTCATATGGAACCATGCTGTTCCGAGGAAACGAGTAGTACAACTAAATCGAAGTTGTATAAAAACAGGGTTCTCCTTGTGATACATGGTCATGAATAATAGGTACGTATTTATATATTGTTATTTGTATAAATGATTGTTATAGTTAAAAACAACACTCACAAAATACATGTTGATATAATCAGGAATTTTCATGTCAACCTTATCATGATAAGAATGTTAATAATTTTTCTAATTACTTGTCGGCTGTTATATGTATTAGAAAAATAGAGTCTCTTCTATTCTTATTGGTACAGTACACAGTTTTGCACTCTACTCAATTGCACGTAGCTTATACCAATAGTTTTTGTTCCTATCTTACCTTGAATAAATCTGAATTTCGGTGGATTGCACGAGATTGATTATGTTAGGTAGAGCTTTGATATTTCTATAGTCCACGCACCCTGCTTGAAGCTGCGTAGAACGATCATTAAACCTCCCTTTCCGCGCAGTGCCTTGCACCCCCAAATCTATAAACTACCTGAGCGGAGACATTCTACCTGTGCAGTGGCGCCAAGCGAACGATACATCTGACAAAAATTACACTCATCTGCCTTCGCGCGGCGGCGTGTTCCATATTAACTATCTTTATTGGCCGACGGGCCTCCCCGCTGGCCATTATCTGTGGAATAATTAACAGGAACGGCGCTTGTGGCCCCAAATTACCCGACGATCGTTTGCTTTTTCTGATTTCACCGCAAATGGACAATTTTCTGATTGCCTGTGATTTCACCCAAATATTGGAGATATTGCTCGTGAATTCCAATTTTGTCAGCTTGGCAGCTTTTAACTACCTATTAATTAGTAAAGTATCTACCCAGTAACTCAACTCACATACCTTTTTGTACGTTTAGTTTTGTAGTTTCATTCTGAAGTCTGATCTAAGGTTTACTGTGATGCAGCATGAATTTTTGAAATATTGTCAATTCAGTGAGGTTCTCTTTCTTTCTAGCGTCTGCCCTGATGGTGGACTCTGCAAGACAGTCCAACACTTTGGCTCAAGAAGGAGTAGGAAGCACAAAGCTTTTGAGGAAATACCCAAAATCTTACAAAATGCTGAACACACAGGAACTATGCACGAAAATTATCCGGTTACATTTCGAAAAATACAAATAAAACCACACAATTACGAAACAAGACATGGACATCAACACATTTTAGTCCAAAGAGTGATACCACATATGGATAAAATATATTGATATAATTGTAGATTCAATTTTATTTAAATTTTACATAAAGAAATAATTTAAAAAGATATTCAATTAGCAAATTCATGAATGGGTAGCCATCAACGGTACTATCCACTCAGGACAGATACTCAGAATTTCAGTATAACAATATACTTAGCTCCTATAATTTTTATTTTTTCACGTATTCTTATTCTCATTTATATTTATTATTTTTTTTGCGTTTCTGATTTACTTAACCGTGCCATGTCTTCCTCGAGCGTCCCCGACGTTGTCTACCATTCACATTTATGTCATATATTTTCTTTACACTCCTTAGGTAAGTTTTTAATAATTTATTTATTCTTGAAAATAAATTCCTCGGAAATAATAACGGGGAAAATCGGTTTAAATAAACAATAGACTGTAATTACAAATTTACAAAACTTTGCGGGTTAATTTTTTATATATAAATTTTTAGTCGAAAATTTTACA
This sequence comes from Limnephilus auricula, assembly GCA_951813805.1. Taxonomy (NCBI): domain Eukaryota; kingdom Metazoa; phylum Arthropoda; class Insecta; order Trichoptera; family Limnephilidae; genus Limnephilus; species Limnephilus auricula. Next base: position 38,639,416 of record OX638391.1, read on the forward strand.
ATTTTTTTATGTTTTCTCGTTTAAGAAGGAAGGAGAGTTCAAATTTGTGGGAGAAAATGTAAATAATGGAAGAATCATACATTTTGTAAATGGAAAATACTAAATTACTTCTACAATTAAAGGCAAAATGTTCATCCACAAGATACCGAATACATTTTTTGCCAAAATTAACTAGATGACATTTTTGTAAGATTTTACAGTAAACATTTCTGTCAAGGAACAATTTTTTTATTCAGGATGGTCGCAAGTATCTTTTTAGAGTTGGAACAAGTTCCAGTGATAATCTGAGAGATATTTTCACAATAATTCTTATCAAATTCAAGATGAACAATTAATTTAGGTCCCCTTCTTTAGTAAAAACATGTTTTATCCATAATTGCTTAATAAAACAAAAATCGATTAACTTTCAAACAAATTCCCAAAGACTGCCCAATTCTTTTTAAACAACGTTTCGAAATTACACGTCTTTAAAATCGTCCCACATAATATTCCTGTAAATTATACTCAACAAAATAATCTTGTGGAATATAACAAACTTAACTGCGCTGCTATTGAACAAGAATGTTTTCTCTGTGATAATGTGAATTAGTTCTGAAGGTATCCGAACGCCTCGCAGAATAAGCTACAGGTGATGCCAAATAGACAGAAGAACCAATAAGATGAGTTAGATTAAAGTCTCCATTGAACGAGTGGTTAGCCACTTTGATGAGGATGCGTTAACATTGCCAGCCACTTTTCTAAAACTGTTTCGAATGGCTACGGAACTTAGGTAAGTTTTTAATATTTATGTTAAGGTAGGGGATGATTCCAGTCATAAAAAACATTGGATATAAATTTAATTTCTAAATACAGTTTTCTTTTATGCAATTCAAAGCTATCGATCTATTACAATATTTTGTAGTATGTGTATTATATGATAAGTGTCGAGTACCTATTTGCAAAAAGTCGATGAGATATCTAACCTTACATGACAACTGTATCATACAATTGAAATGAATTAAAAATAATTTTTTACAATGAGAATGAAAAAACTTAATAATAATAAAAAATGGTATCATCAACTATGATCGTAGATCATTACTCATGATGGAATATTTGAAAGAATCTATATCTATCTATAAATAGTGTAACAGCACGTACCAAAGGATTTTAACCAGCGATTTCTAAGCATTTTGGAGTAAAAAACGTAGGAATTTTTAATGTCCGGTTATATTTTTTTTAACTAAAAAAAAAAAAAAAAGTAATTTAGTATAACATGTCGCCGCTGATCACCTTTCTACAAGTCGCGATGGGATCACGTGATATTCACGCTATATCGTATGTTACCCTTCTGCTAGAACGAGACATCCGGCACCTCTGTATACCAGGGGCGGTCCGTGAGTTTTCAGTGAGTGAGAGTGCCAAAAAACGACGTTACTGATGTTATTTACGCTGAAAATGATTTTTTTTCTCCTATATCAACTTTTTCTATGAAGATCTTTCAATTAATTTATGTGGCGCATCCCTAAACTGAAAGAATCCTGAAAATCTTTATACAAAAAATTTGAAAACAAAAAAAAATCATTTCAGCTACAACCACACCAGAAACTTCATTTTTTTTCAATCTTAGCACTCTAGCTCATTGAAAACACACGGACCGCCACTGCTGTATACATATGATATATAAAGAAAATGTACAGTTTTATTCCGAGATTGAGTTTTAAACATATGACTTTCAAAACAAGCATAAGGTCACTGTTACATAAAATAATAAATAAATAAATACATAAAATTTTGAGAACTACCTATACCACCTTTTCCAACCCCTTAATATTAAACCCTTTAAATTTACGTTAAACCCTTTAAGTTTTGTACAATTAACGTTCATAATAAGAGAAAAATTACTGTCTGCATCTGATTTCGACAAACACTGCGATCAAAAAGAAATGAAAATCAAAAAGAAAAGATGAGCAACCCCTGCGAAGAAAGGGCGTCAGAGAGAAGCCGAGATGGGCGTGGGATTTTGAATCTTGCATCATTTTTTTATACTTTACCTGAGATCCTAATATAAATTTCTGTCGGCGAATAGAACACAAAATAACAGGAAACTCTACGCTACATTAGTCAAGCCGAGATCTAAAGAGATACCGACGTTACAAAAGGACATTAAATTGCTGCCACATAATCAAAAGGTGTATATCTATTTATCAAATATCATGCAATTTTGGCTTGAACATGTTTGAGTTTTTGTTAAGTGCCTAAACTCGAAAAGGCCCAACCCGCATTATCTTTCGTATCAGGTAAGATCAAAATGTTAGATCACTTGCTGAATTGTAGGCACCGCGGCTGCGTGATAGTGTTGGGTAGGACACGATATCAGGGTGAGTTTGTATGAGGTACTCAAATACTGAAAAGAGGTGTTGAGGTGTACCACCTCATATGAGGTGAGGTGTAGCAATATTTTCACATTTGTCGGGAGGGGGGGGGGGGGGCGGTGTCTTAAAATCGGGTAAAATTAACGTTTTTGAAGCTTATTTTAAATTAACGTTGCAGGCAATGGTCCCCGCTCCCCGCTAGCGAGTATTCTAACTCAACTATATCTTGGACGTGGGATAAATTCGATCATTAAAAACTCTAATCCAAACGCAGTAGGTAGCACCGAATTGGACAAACAAATGTACGTATTACTGTTGTCTATGTTCCTAACTGGCTCCAGACTATTGAGAGCAGTTCGGACTCTTCTCCTGTCCAGCATAAAAACTCGCTTGCCCCCCTCCCATCCTCGCCCCTTCCCCCCTCCTCACCCCCCTCCACTTTCTCGACCCCCCCTCCTCACCACCCTCCTCACTCCCTCCTCACCACCCTCCTCGCAACTTTACCCCCCCCCCCTCCCCTCATTCCCCCTCATCACCACCATTCTCACCCCCTCCTCACCACCATCCCCGCAACTTTTACCCCCCCCCTTCCCACTCCCCCATCCCCCTAAACCCCCTTACCACCACTCTCCACACCCCCTCACCAACTTACCCCATTTTATCACGACTCTACCTTAGTCCCCCTCCCTTGGGAGCAGTTGGGACTCTTGTGCGGTATTCACATACTACAATTTTTTTTTAATGTACGTATTTATTAACATATAAAAAAAAAAAAAAAATTAAAATAATCATAATAATTAGATAATTTGTAGAGCACCGTTTTTGTGAGAAAACCCCTCAAAGGCGCTGTAATGTAGTAGCTCTAGCTCGCGGATCTAATCAGCTCTACCTCACCACCTTGTAGTAATACAAAGAAAAAGAGTTGGACCTCAAATACGTCCAGTACGATGTAGTGCTACTACACCAACATTGTAGTAATACAAAAAAGAGTTGGACCACAAATAAGTCCCATACACCAACTACCTCATCACCTCATACATTTGTAGTAATACAAAAAAGAGTTGGACCTCAAATAAGTCCCATACACCAACTACCTCATCACCTCATACATTTGTAGTAATACAAAAAAGAGCTGGACCTCAAATAAGTCCCATACACCAACTACCTCATCACCTCATACATTTGTAGTAATACAAAAAAGAGTTGGACCTCAAATACGTCCCATGCAATGTAGTAATACTACACCAACTACCTCACCACCTCATATTTGAAGTGGTACAAAGAAAAAGAGTTGGACCTCAAATATGTCCCATGCAATGTAGTAATACTACACCAACTACCTCACCACCTCATATTTGAAGTGGTACAAAGAAAAAGAGTTGGTACAAACACATTTTGTGAGGTGACGGGACATTTTACGCCTTTGTATGGGACATTTGTAGTGCATCTTCTATGAGGTACTCAACACTACTGCGTGATCATCCATTAGATTGCGCTTTGAATGTAAGCAACTGAAAGTAAAGGAAAAATTCAAATGCACTTCATTATTGAATTTCATATTTTGCTATTTCCTAATAATTTTTGATGTAAATACTTCATTACGAACGCTTGACTTGAGGGTTAAACTGGCGAATGCGTTACGGAAATTACAGCGTTACGAGAGGCGTAATATCGGGCGTTAAAAACGTTACGGAGACGAACGATAAAAAAATAAAATAAATTTTCAGGCTCATTCCTCACAATCTAATAGTAACAACAGTGCTCAAATCCATAGTAATGACGTCTGGAATGGGTGCTGGCATTTATTTTAAACTTTGTAAGAATAAAATCAACAATCCCATTCTAAGCGTAATTGTAGTATTAAAGTTAATAAAATTTTCGTTTAGAGTGTGCGAACTCAGTGCATTGAAACGACTGATTTGTCACGATGATTGGTAACAATCCAAACAAATCTTCAATAAATATACTCTTATACTCTGATTATTGAAATGGTTTTATTCGATCTCAGAAAGAAAATTAGATTAAATTATATTTTTTGTAATTTTTACATTAATTTTTAAATAATAATAATAATTTTATGATCTGTATGGCGCCGTTTTGGTAATTTTCACAACTTTTTCCATCCGGATTTTTAACTGTTGAGTAAATCTTGTGTCCAGCTGGAGCTTTTGGATTTACATATTTAATTGTCAAAATACGAGTACATCGTAAAACGCTACATTCTTAGTCCGAATTTTATAGGACCAAAGACGAAACCGGATAGTAATGCCATTAATTTAATAAGTTTAACACAATTGCAATTTGGGAGGCGATGCCCGGGGATACCGCTACCCCGGGAACCCCGGGATTCTATACGTTAGTGATTAAACTGGGGTGTACGGGTTCGTGGTATGAGGTGTGTCCCGGGCATTGGCGGGTATTGGCGGGTAATACATCTGCCCACCAAATGGGTGTAACTTCGAATTGCCCCGCAGCGATATAAACCGACCCTCCGATTTCTACCCATCTCTTCCTTTCCTAAAACCCTCCACACAGCATCCACAAAGATGACAGGTCCTCAGGGGAATTATTTTCCTCTGACCTTTCTGTGTGAAGCTAATGTAAAAATAATAAATAATTCGTGTAAAATCAGGTGCCTACCCAAAAGCCCTATGAAAACATCACATCAAGAGCATTCCCCAAAACTACCCACTCCTCCACAGCCGGAGTACCAAACGAAAAAAGTGACAGAAACAACGACGATTGATAGTCCACAACGGGCTGGGCGTGTCCGCTTTCGCTGCTCGCTGTCCGTCGAGACTCGAGAAGAATGGGAACAATGCGTGGTGCTGTGCGTAGCTGCTAAGAGTCCTTCTTCTAGAGATGATACCTCAAATACGCTGTCACTGCGGTTCCAGTTATCGGAGACCGATTAGGAACCGATTGCTTATCAAGTTATTTTAGGAACCGGTTCTTTAGAAAAAAAAAAAAAATGTTAGTGAGATGGTTGATTCCTGAAATAAGCTGAAACTGCGATTCCCATTACCAGAAACCAATGTGGAACCGGATTTGTTTTTTTTTTTCAGATAATCTAGGAACCTTTTCTGAAAAAGAAGAAAAACATTTTGTTTTTACAAATAATTTAAGCAACAAATGTATATAACGAAAAATAAAACTTTTCACAACAAAATGTCTAGAAAATTGTTGTTTCATAGTTAATTCCGTAGAAATACATAAAACAAAAACAAGTCTAGTGTCAAAAATTGAAATGTTACTGAGGTTCCAGACAACGAAAGTCAAGAGTCAGAATAATAGAAGAATATTCAAGAGTCAGAATAATTGAAGAGTATGTGTGAGAAGATGTATAAATGTGAATGAGGCAAGGAGTGTGTGACAAGACCGAGTTGTTTGGCGGTACGTCCTCTCTGCCTACCCCTGTGGAGAAACGGCGTGATGGTTAGTTAGTTAGTTATGTTCCTCAAAAATTCAAAATATTTAATTATCAAAATATACAATTATTTTTTTTTTGTAAATATTTCAAAGGGCACATTTCCAAAATTAACCGGTTCTCGTGAGTAATAATATCGACGGCTCCAGTGACAGCGCTAGAACCGGCACAGGAATATGAACCATCTCTACCTTTGTCCCTCGCCGGCTCCCCGTGGTGCGATGCCGGTGCACTGCCAACTTACATCGCCTTGCCATTTATACTAACGCAATAAATTTGGACAGGGTTCGTCCCAAATACATTAGTTTAATTAGAAATGCACCAAAGTATTGGAAATTGATGTCGAGTATTTATTATAGATTATTATCGATCTTCATAAATCACACAAGACTTTTTGTGTCATGAAAGCATTTTTTCAGACTTTTTCAGTGCGCTTATTATTGTTTAGTTTCAGTTGTAAGATTTCTTGAAGAGATAATCAACCTCGGAGAGACTCCAAAAGAAGAAGACAGTTCTTTTGTATCTTAGTGATCAGACGTTTCGCCTATTGATTGATTTTTAAAAAATCTATAAATTGAAGCTATTTTCCGCTAACTTTGTTCACACTAATCTACTTTGATGTTTGGTTTTAGATACATATCCTGCCATCACAAGCATAAGGGCTGATTTTTCACAAAACCACGCTATTTTTTTTAATTATATTAACTCCACACAGGATGCTTTGAGTAATACAATTTCCCTCAGGGCTATTTTCGCCTATTATTATGCTGTGTGGTAAGTCGTTTTGAGGAGAGGGAGGTGTGAACATGGGTCTTGAAGTGACCCATGTTGTAGGAAGAAAGAAACACAGAGGCCTGCAAATCGTTCCACAGCCGAGCTGTTGAACTCAAGAACTAGTCGTAGAAGCGACCCGTTCTCATGAGAGAAATGTCAACCGTGTGCATATGTTGGGTGCTCGTTTGACGTGTTTCCTGACTATGCACCGGTGCCGAGGAGCATCTTCATTTGAAATGTCGGTAGAACAAGGATAGCATTCCTACCCGACGTCTGTGCTCTAAAGATTGCAATCTTTTTGTTAAGAAGCGTGTCAAGAGTCAGAAAACAGCAGAGTACATTCGTATGAGACGGTGACCCGACAGACGATCCACGAAGCCCCTCGGTACGCTTATATCCAAAGTGCATTCGGTTCAGGGAAAATGCTTAGGAAATAACTTAGAGTTAGCCCATATTACAATACTTACCTATTCTAACAACATTATAAAATTTTTAAACTAGACCTTTAGTGCTTTAGACCATATGACTGAAGTAAATACTTCTTTACTAATCTAATCTAATTTTCTTTCTGGCATCGAATAAAACCATTCCCATCATCAGTGTATAAGAATCTATATTGAAGATTCGTTTGGATTGTTACCAATCATAGGGACAAATCAGTCGTTTCAATGCACTGAGTTCGCATACTCTAAACGAAAATTTGATTAATTTTATTATGGGAATTACGCTTAGAATGTTGTTGTCCCATTGTTGATTTAATTATTACAAAGTTTAAGATAAAACCTTTTTGATGCGGATTCTAGTTGGAGAGCGATGTTTATTCACATTTGCAGCAGGAAATTGAAAAATTCCAATCGAAAAATTGCTAGTTATTAGTTAGATTTTAACGTTTAGAATGTGAGAAACAGCAAACACAACTATTGTCAGCATAAATGCCAGCACACATTCCAAACGTCATTACTATGGATTTGAGCATCGTTGTTACGATTAAATTGTGATTGAACCTCAAAATTAAATTTATTATCGTTCGCCTCCGTAACGTTCGTAACGCCCGATATTACGCCTCTCGTAAAGCTGTAATTTCCGTAACGCATTCGCCAGTTTACCCCTCAAGTCAAGCGTACGTAAACAAGTATTTACTTCAAAAATGATGATACTATATTACTATTTAACTATATTACCATTTGAAAAATAAATACGTGGGCGGCGAAACTCTGAAACGTAATGAATTATATTCAAGTCCCCGAGTATTTATAGTTAAAATAACAAGTAGAATTGCCGCATATAATACCATCCCGCGGCATTGTGTTCACGGAAAGGTTTTGCAAGCGGCTTTGCACGTGCGCCACGTGGCTTTACTTTAGATAACCTTCCTTAAACAATATCATCTGTTTGCAAAATATCTTCTTACACAACCAAATCGTAATAATGGTGAACTAACAAATAGGTCATTATTGAAGTAAAACTTCTTTACACAGCTTGACTTGGGGGTAAGCCGGCGAATGCGTTACGAAATGTGAAATGCGTTGCGAAGCGAACGGGCTGTATCACACTGTAGGAGCAAGAGTTCTTTCTCTCTTCCTCTCATAGCTATATTTTATACGTATTAAGACATGTATATATATATACACACTCGTATTTTTATGAAAGCAAAATTCAATACGGACATCGATAATGTTAACTTATTTTTCTAAAATGACGTAAAAAATTCTAGTAAATCTGTGAACAGTAGTGCTAGCGTCTCTCTTTATGTATATATATATAAGCACACATTTTATAGTTATTGTGTAGTATTAATTTGTACCATGAAGATGCTTGATTAAGCGAAACCGGTCGGTAAAGTAAATGAATAAATATCGTGGTGTTAAAACAAAAAAAGTGTTTTATTTTTATTAAATATGTCAAACCACAAAGTGATTGCTTTCTACAATAATAATAATATATTTCTACAACAAAATTACTACTAGACTAGACCATCATTTATAACAACTTATGGCTAACAGATTGCATCCACCTATTCGTCAATTACTAATAAAAAACTACATGTAAAATGCTTTTTACAAACGAACCTGATGCTACGTTAAAATGTAGAAAAAATACAGGACTATACTTACCTGGAATGTCACTTGAGATTAATACTGTTTATTTGAGAAATTTAGATAGAGTTTGCACACAGAGGACATAATTGGGAACACATGTTACTGAAAATGCTATTTTTTAGTCCTGGTGTGCTAGCACGGTCGATCGATATGAAGTTACCGACCGACTGTCGGTAACTTCTCATCGTTCCCTAGGACAACTGCAGAACGCAAACGAATAGGTGACAGTTCACAATGACTAAGTGTCCTTAATATATTCGATATCAACTGTCGTTTGTTCGTTAGCGATCTGCAGTTGTCCTAGGGAACGATGAGAAGTTACCGATAGTTATCCTATCGATCGTTATAGAGCAAGCGTGCTAGGGCCTCTGGTATATATTTTAATACTAATGTCTTCTTTAATGAGCGTGTTTGTGAAAGGCAAAGCATAATTTTATGATCTGCGATATATAGTACAATGATTTGATTAGGATAGTGCATCTTCCTAAATATGGTTCTTCCCTCGGTAAGAGAAAGATTGAGGTGTAAAGCTTCTAAAAAAGATAATCCAATCCATTATGAAAGTGTAAAGTGTAAACTTATATGAAATAATCAACGATACATAAACACCTTGATCGAAGGAAATAACCAATGTCGTGTTGCGGTGGGTGGTATTTTAATGTGTTCTCTTACAACATATACAATTATTAAACTTTTTTTTTATCGTCGAGAATTCGATAGACAGAATACCTACCGGAAACCAACTACTACAACAATTTATATTCCATCACGTCTAACCTTCGCACTTCTTCAATATTTTGTTACGAGTAAATGAGTAAAATATATTGTAGATATTAGATCAATAATTATATTATACATCGTCTTCCACATTCGGTAACCGGACTGTTGATCCCCCGACAGTTGGCCATCGCATTTATTATTAATATTCAATTTTTATAAGAACAACTTTTCATAACTTTTGAAGATTATTCCCATCAATATTCCCATTTTAGATATCTTTGCAAACAGTCTCGCATATTTTAAAAAACAAATTAACAATCTTCTACCATGATACGTCATGGAGAACAGACATATAATTGTTTTATCATAATATCTTTTCTTTCTCTATTTATATCTTCTCTTTCTCTGTACACTTTCTATATTTTGTATCTCATGTTTTATATATATTTTTATTATTATTATTATTATCTGTCATTTTCACTACTAGCTTCACCGCATAGTAACAACTAAATCTTGATTACGCATGCTGTGAACATTTTTAATTGGAGTGTTAATATCTGTGCACATTCCAACGCAATAATATTAATATAATACTTGTTAACACTCTGTAAATGTTTCAAACCATAAATAAATAAATAAATAAATCAATGTAATATATCATTGAAGAAGATAACACTAATAATGTAAACTAAAATATAAGGTAAGACGAGAGGTTATGGGTTCGTGTCCCAGTTGCGACCGTTACCTTTTATTTTTCTGTGTTAGTTCATTTTCATATTTTCGTTTAGATTATTAGTGTTATCTTCTTCTTCAATGATATGTGTATTATAATTAACAACTTCCAGAGTGAAAGATACTCTTAGTATCGCCCTGGTGTAAGACCACCATTCAAAATTGAAACGTTGCTTGAAATGGCTTTAGCCGTGTTTAGTAACTAGATATGAATAGTAAGAGACTTTCAATAATAAGTTGGCATGGATATTAAACGAATTTAATAGAAGGTCAATTTTTTTTACATATACTCTGATATATACGGTATATAGACAAGTAGTTTTATCCTTGTTGTGTTTTAAAGAAAATATGTTTTTTTTATTCGGCGGTACACCATCTCGGCGACACTTAGGGCGTTGTTCCCAAAAATAATGATCAACGGTTGAGCCAAACTTTTTGCTCACCACTCCTCAAATGCACAAATCCGCTCTTCCCAACGCATCTCTCCGAACAATAGGCGAATACAGCATTACTAAACAAATCACTTATCTGATCGAAGGCTCAGATTGATCGATCGAAAAGTTGGAAACAACAACTGTTAGTTTTTAGAATGCCGGGGGGCGTGTTGATACTGACGGGATCAACTTAAGGGATTGGGAAGGGGGAAGGAGATGGTTACGAGGAAGGTGGGGAAGTACCTAAGTATTCTGATCTTGTCACCACACATGGATAAATCCGTTTCAACAACGCTTCGATTCTGAATGGAGGTTTTACACCGGAGCGATACTGAGAGTATCTTCCACTCCTCTCACATGTTATCCAAACAAATGCATTACGACTAGCAAAGTGCAAAAAAGCCTAAGTAATACAAATATTAAATAAATATTATTTTGGGAAACTAACTAACTTAACTTTACAAATAAGTTCTTTGAACACTTGTTTCAAATGAAAAAGGTAGCTGCCGATAATATGGAAAAAACATTACTCGAAGATAATGTTGTTAATTATGAAATTTGAAATACGACTTTGTCAATTACGGCGGTTTTATAATCGGACGCAATGGCTGAATTGGTAGAGCACCGTCCCGGTAAGACATGAGATCTGTCTTCGATTCCCAGTTACGACCATTTTGTTTTATTATTTTTCTGTGTCTAGTTCATTTTGATATTTATATTAGATTTTTATTGTTATCTTTTTCTTCAATGATATAACTAACTAACTAATCATCACGCTGTTTCCCAGAAGGGCAGGCAGATAGGACTTACCGCCAAACAACTCGATCTTATACCACACTCTTCAATTATTTTGACTCGTGATATGGCCCGACTCGAGTATTTGATTCACTTGATTGTGCCATGTCGTCCCCGACTTATTCTACCAATCACATTTGCCTCATATATTCTCCTCACCTTTATTCGTTCATTTGCTCTACATGCCTAAACCATTCCTTTCCATGTTCCTTTCTTAAACTTAATCATTACGCTTACATCAGCCTTGCAATCTTTCTCACATTTCTCATACGATCATACATTGTTTTTCACATTCACGCCTCAGGGATCTCATTTCTACAGCATTCAGTCAAATTATACCAAAATCTGGTAGGTATTTAGGAGTGCTAAAAAACTTTCTTAAGTATCTTGAATAATCCCCTTCCAAAGTTTCGCGGTATGAGCTTAGATCACGGTGAGATACGTTTTTAGATTTTCACGGCCAAAAGCATTTTCGTTGTTTGTATTTGGGGTGTTGTGCCGTGTTGCGCTACCTCCTTCTTTAGCCGACGTTTCGGACATGCAGTGTCCATCATCAGGGCAGATCCGGCAGATCACATCGTCGGATCTGCCCTGATGATGGACACTGCAACGCTGTCCGGAACGTCGGCTAAAGAAGGAGGTAGCGCAACACGGCATAACACCCCAAAAACAAACAACGAAAATTGGATCACGGTGTATAAAAGTTATTTAATAAAATACCCGAATTTGAAAAAAAAAAGTAAGTGTCTCGATATAAAAGTATTCGCAAGTTTATGCCAGTAACATATACCTGCCGGAAACCGAGCACCTCCCAATAAACTCGACATGTGCTATTCAGGCGACAAGGTCTTGGGAAAATACATTCTACATTTTATAGTAGTTTCTGCAAAAATAGCTTTGCCAGCTTTCAAATTGTATTGATTCCAGGAATTATTGTCCGAGCAGTGGTTGTTTACCGGCCAGGGCGCGCCAATGGGTGGGCTGCGGTCTGCATAACAATAATAAATAATTTTCTATATTCAATTTAAAATATATTATTATGTAGCTGATTTTTAGTTTAAAAGTCTGTCTTCCTTGATTATAGTAAAAAATCATTTATGTATTTTTGAAGTAAATACTTCTTTACGCACAACTTGTCTTGGGGGGTAAGCTGGCGAATGTGTTACGGAAATTACAGCGAGAGGCGTAATATCGGGCGTTACGAACGTTACGGAGGCGAACGATAATAAATTTTGAGGTTCATTCCTCACAATCTAATCGTAACAACAGTGCTGAAATCCATAATAATGACGTTAGGAAAGGGTGCTGGCATTTGTTTTAAATTTTGTAAGAATTAAATCAACAATCCCAATCTAAGCGTATTTTCCATAATAAAATTAATCAAATTTTCGTTTAGAGTGTGCGAACTCAGTGCATTGAAACGACTGATTTGTCACGATGATTGGTAACAATCCAAACGAATCTTCAATATATATTCTTATACACTGATGATTGGAATGGTTTTATTCGATGCCAGAAAGAAAATTAGATTAGATTACTAATGAAATATTTACTTCAGTCGTGTGGTCTAAAGCACACTCGTATTTTTTTTAAATATATAATATTTCGTGTCAAGTAGATACTCTTGTTGAAATGTATATGTCCGTCCTTTCTGCCTACCCCTGCGGTTGCTTAGTTAGTTAGTTTATGTTTTAGGTTATAATTATGTAAGTATAGTGCACGCCAGACTTTAAAACCGGCATATCTAAGATTATTCGATTCTCGCGCAGTTACTGACTTTACAATGAACGTAAGCAATTAAGAATAATGATTATATCATTTGATTTGTCGTCCGTTTCCAATGAAATAGGTAAAATATGGATCGCTGGGATCCCACTTTTTTTCAAAATTAATCTATGCGAAAAAATTGTTATCATAAAACAATAATCATAATTTAAAATTAATCGCAGGCAATCTACAAATCTAATAAATTGTATAGCGCCCTTCAGGTGATTTTTGACAAAAAACGTTGCTCTACAAATTATTACAATGTTTAATAATAATATTTTGATTATTTGTATATGGGCGGAGTATAAACATATGATATATTTCTACAAGATTTAACTATAGATATGACCAAACTACTACAGATTGCATCCAGCGGTTCGTGGACTATTAATACAAAACTATTTGTACAATGCATTTAACCAAGAACGTGATGCTGTGTTAAAAACGAACAAAGAAAAGGTTTTTTAAATTATGTACATATAGAAAACCTACAGGACCATACTTACCTGGGAGGTTACTTGATATATAGATGTATTTTCCTCCACATAAGGATTCATCGAAGAAATTGTTATCAACAAGTGAAATTAAAATTACTTCTCTAAAGTAAATTCTCTAAAGTTATCATTTCATTAAAAGAAGTCAAAATTTTCCTCATTTAGCCAATAACTTAAATAAAATAACAAAAAATAATAATAATGACAACGGCCCTTACTTAATCACTCCTGCCCAAAAAAAATAATAGAACACATGTCTACCTACACAGCTGTGGTGAAGTGCATTTTGGACGCTGGCTGTTCTAGTCTCGTAGGCTGCATAGGGCCGGTATATCAGTCATTGCTAAGGAGCACATTCCTCGCTCAACTTAAACCGCCGAAATCGGCCGCTTAAGCCGTGGTAAGCCGCAGAATAGTTCCTTTGCTAGACGCTGTAGCGCTATTGGCAAAAACACATCTGTCATCTGTTAGATTCCACATTGCATCGGTTTCGATCTGCTACGTACATGCTACGTACGGACGCAATAAATTACATTGGAGGAATAAGTTTACCTATGAACATGGAATTCGAACTTTCTTCGAGTGATGACGATTGACATCGTTTGACGTTTGGTTGTTTGATAAAACCATAGAGTCCATAGATACTTACATAAATAGATTGGTTCGGCATAGAAATTACTAAAATTATTGTAGACTAAACGTTTAAAGTTGGTCAACTCTAGGATTACGACTGATATACGGATTGTGTGCTAAGCCATGCTGAGCTTCACATTCCTTCAAAGCCGAGCTTTAGACCAACTGATATACCGGCCCATAGTGCATTTAGTTAGCCGCGTCAACACGAGGCGATCACTGCAACAGTGCAACGTTGTAGGTTCTAGGACGTTTTGTCCGGGGATCTGCCGATCAGAAGGGAACAAAACACTAATACTGCCTGTCTTCCCTATCTTCCGTCTCCTACTATCTTATATATAATATCTTCGGGACATAATGGGAGAGCATGGCCAAACCGAATAATGACAAGAACAATGGGAAGCGAGGCTTAGAGAAATTTGAAGACGGACAAGGACTTTGCCAGGAGAAATTATTTGTCGTATGCTAATTCTTTTGTTGTGGATGTGCATTATTTTAAGTTTTGGCAGATACTTTTACGCATTGCTGAAGTGAGCAGATTATTTTGAAACTATTTACTTACTGTAATTGTCAATTCTAATGTAAATAATTGTAGGCTGTACTTTTGCAGGTATTTCTACGTGTTAAGAAAAATGAGCTTTGAACTAGAAAAACTACTAAGGAGAACCCAATTTTTTTTCAAAATATATGGGGATGTGTGGAGTGTCTTTTTAGGAATGGATGGAAAGGAAGTTCCGGGAAGGAAAACGGTTTAGCAGAAAATCCTGCTGGAGAGGTCAAAAGGTCTCCCTTAACTAGTCTCTCCCAATCCGGCCTGCCACGCAGCTAGTGGGCTGATGCTTCCACCTACAAGACCCAGACAAACCTCACCCCATGAACCCTGGTATCCCTGCTAAGTCACCAAACGCAGCGAATCACTGGGGTTGAGCTATTACAAAAGTGTTATTATCCAGTAAATACCCGCCTCCCAAATTGAGATATCTACCCAGGAACCCAACATTTACTTGAATAATTACATCTTATCAATATTTTCTTTTTTTTTTCATACTATTTTAAAAATCGGAACAATTACAAAACCCGCGAAATTTATACACCCCTTAGATTCCAGTAATTTAACCTTTTATGAGAAATTATTTCATTGTTAAGCTAGTAATTACTATCTTGTAAAGATAGGAATTCTCTGCCATTTTCCTATCTTTCTATTTCTATCTTGGCCTTTGAGGTGATAATTCCTAAAACTTTAAAGGTGCTTAAAACGGTCCTATCAGCAATGTGTAGACAGGTCTTCAATGAATTGGCAATTAAGTTTGTATTTTTACACCCCAAATGATTACCGTTTCAACATATTTCTTTTTGAACATCTCTAAAAATGGTTTTATTTTATTTTGCACGTAACAATAAAAATATTGTTGTACTCTAAAAGTATCAAGCATTTCATTTGTTGTACTGGAGGACATGAAAATATGAAACTGCACGCAACTGGTACCAACGTAAATCGTCGTCTTGATTTTACCGGATTTGTCGTATTAATTGTACTAAAAAAATGTATTTAGATAAAAATGGAATATTTACATCAATAGCTGAACTACACGTAAAAGGTTTCTTGAGTAATATTTTGGCAAGAATTATTATTTTTCATGTATTTAGGTATTAGTTATGTAGATTATTTCGTGTGTATTGCATTGAATTCCATAAATACCTGAAAAGAGTCCCAACTGCTCCCGTCTGGAGTCAGATTAGGATATCCCCAAATGGGGTATATTGTGAGGCTGAAGGCAAGTGCGGAGGGAAAGGAGACAGGGAAAATAGTGGGGCTATTGAGATATAGTCACGAAACACGGCTAAAGCCATTTTAACAAATTTTTCAATTCTGAATGGTGGTCTTATATTAGAGTATCTTCCACTCTGAAACGTCTCGCAAATATACCTTATATTATTTTAAATAAAACAATTGTAAAAACACAAATCAATCAAATAAAATGTATCAAGAGCCTTGCCCTTCGACCACGAAATAATAATAATAATTGTTTTAATTAATTTTTCGTAGTGAAATTGTGGGTTCGATCTCCGTAGCCAAATAAGTCTACGCCTGGTTAGTTAATAGATTAAAGCCAGGGACACACACGGCGTTATAAGCGCTAGCGTTATTTGGCTTGGCCTATTTCAGCACATTCCTCGCCATGCATTCCAATCGCAAATGTATGGCGAGCGATATGGTGAAGTAGGCCAAGCCAAATAACGCCGGCGCTTTTAATGCTGTGTATGTCCCTGGCTTAAAAAAAAGATCGATAGTGTAAAACGCTTTTGTGGATGGCAATTTTAGTTCTTCGTTCATTGTTATCTCCGTCAATTGTTTAATCGTACTGTATTTGTAGGTAGGTGCAGCTATTTTGGTTAGACACATGTTTTAAGAGTGGTAGGTACTCTGTCCTGGTGAAAGTTCAACTTTCAGAATAGTAATTTTTCTTGAAATGAAGTTTGTTGTAATAAGTGACTCGATCTGAACAGTCAGGCACTTCCCAATATTCATCTTCCCTTCTCAGTATACTTCAACCTCTCAAGATTCCCCAACTGGAAGTTTTGCTTTAAAAAGCAATTACTCCACAAGCAGTTCATGTTAAGGTGATCCAATAGTCCTAGAAAAATTCTAAATCAGAATGCTCGCCTCTATAGGGTAGGATTTTAAAATACTTAACTAGAATTTTTGGAAAATTTGGAGAAGGTTTGAGAGTTATTTTTAGGTTGTTTTCGTAAAGGTATGTAAAAGATTAATACATTTCTTACTCATTGTTTATTACAGAAACAAGTAAATTTTAAACCTACTTCACGGGACCAAACAACGTAGGAACTAGAAACATCCATTTGCCACCGCAACGGGGCGTTAACTGATACAAAATGCACATAGTCCTTATGCCCAGTCCATAAGGTATAATTCTTAATTTGAAATTAATTTTCGCCTCATATTTTGAATTCAAGCCGAAAAAAACAGCTCGAAATTGGAATGCTTTGTTTATTTTGTGAAATTCTGGCTCAAATATTAAAATACTTTCCGATCATTTTCAAAACTTAATTTGCCACATTATAGAATAAAAATTTAATAGAAAAGCGGTTCATTGGTAGGAGAATTTGCACTCAAAGCTTTATAAGCCTGATTTTTATTTTTAAAACAAATACGAGTGTGCCTTAGACCACATGACTGAATTAAATACTTCTTTAGTAATCTAATCTATGTACATATATATGTTTATATGTATGAAATATATAGCTACATGTATATCATATATTAATTTTGTACAAATATTTATTTAAATTTATTATCATTCGCCTCGCCCGATCAAGCCATGTGCATCGACGTCCGCTCCCCCACGCGTTTGAAGCGTCACTGGTATTTCAAAATACTGACTGAAATATTTAATGCACTGGCTAAGCGAGGAACAGAAAAAAATGAGCGCGCGCACTGCTCTCTCTTGCTTCTACAGTGAGCCCGTTCGCCACGAAACGTATTTCACTTTTCGTTACACATTCGCCAGATTACCCCTCAAGTCAAGCGTGCGTAATGAAGTATTTACTTTAAAAATTAAGCGATGTTCCAAGGCCAAGATGTGTTCTACTCCCTTTATTTAATTGAAACATCTATAACATTTATAAGCAATAAAATTTTCGTACTAAAAACCAATGATTTTGAATTATTTATCATAACTTCACCTTAAGGATTTTAGTTCACTTTAGCACTGTGGATACGGATATTAATTCACTTTAGCACGGGATTAGAACCCGAATCATCCACCATTCAAAATCAAAATCTAGACCACTACACCACGGAACTCACTAAAATTATTAATAAGTTACCGTCAATCAACTGAATACAATTATAATAAAAATCAATAAGTTATTATAACCATGTGTTAGAAAGGAATAACTACCTATACATTTCAACACAGGTATAAAGGAGAAGCAGAGGTCCATCTTTGGCACATTAGTTGTTGAATGCCACCCACAGTCACTTGGCTGTTTTTATGGCGCCAAGAATTCCGGCTGGCCAGACCTATTCACCATTTACAATAATAATTTCTAACAACAATATTCTTACCAATCTTTCCTCAAACAACCAATATAAGAAACTTATCGACTTAATTATTATTTTTTTTTGTGATCTATTGTTTAAGATTTAAATTATTTCAAAAACCAAATAACTTAATACATACTTTTATTAGATTTGAAATTAAACAACTTTTGCACTTCGTTCCACTTATTTATTTTTCCTATAATAATAACGATGTCAGGGGGTAACTGTGCATTAACTTCGGGAGGTGATTATACATGATAGTGTGAATAAAAAATATAGAAAACTTTTTTCGAAATTCCAACATTTAGGTGTACTTTTTTCATAAAAAGTTAATACTAGTTTGGTGTGTGCGGCCCGCACTATTAGGTTTTTTTTATTTTTATTTTTTTTTTAAAGTTAATAGAAATATACATATTTCGCTTTGTTAACTTAATACATTGATACAAATAATATTAATAATGATGGTTTACTACCTAATACCAAGTAACACATTTTTTTAAGTTAGAATATTTTGGTTTTGCTCATTAATTTTGAGAGCAAACAGTTTTTTTTTAAATATACTTATTTTATTTTCGGTTGTTAGGCTATCAGGAAGGAGATTATATATGTTTATACCCTCATAGCCTATGTTTCTTTTTCCACACTCTGTCTTTGTTGAATTTGTGTATAATTTATTAAGTTGTCTTGTGTGGTGTTCATGTACTTGTGATGTTTTCATAAATGTAGTATTTGTGTGTATAAAGCCATTTTGAATTTTGTAGATTAATAAGCATATGTTGTATTCAATTATTTTCGCTGTTACGATACGCGTCAATCAAAACCAACGTCGCCACAATGCGCCCGGCTGACTCACAGCTTATTATATCGGGCAAGTTTGTACCTTACACTAAGGATTTTTAATGGGTATGTCTTTTTGTATAGGAAAAAAAAGTTGGAATTCCGAAAAAAGTTGTTAATCTTTTTACTCCTACCATCATGTAGAATCACCACCCGAAGTTAAGGCACTTTACCCCCGGACATCCTCTATATATATTATACTTATTTATTTTCACCAGGACAGACATTTTCAGACCGGTAGTCCGTAGTAGGATGAAACCGGTCATGGTGAAAGTAAGTAAGAGGAACAAAGTGCTAAAGTTGTTTAATTTCAAATCTAATACAATGAATTAACAGTCCAAAAACTATTCTCACATATCTTTATAATAATAATAATAATAATTTGGGTGATTTAAACAGCGCTGTTTTTGTGAAAAAACACCCCAAGGGCGCTGTACAAATAAATATAATATATAATACAATTAATATACATATCTGGTTTACAACTAAGCTTCATGATTATAACAAGTGGCTTACATCTAAGACTTATAGCGATTTATGATTACGACTTATAACTGCTGACTGAAGGCTCGATTATACCCGCTCAAAAAGAAAAAGAAGGAGACATACGAAAAAAGAATGTTAGAGGGAGTGCGTTAATATTAAAAACGATAATATTCAAGCGAAAATTGGGAAAATGTTTAATAAAACAAGACTAAAATACATACAGCAAAAATCTCATGGGGTAACATTGTGTATTTTCCCATACGTAACACTTAAAAAATAACAGAAACAAACGTGTAAATAATAATTTTCGGAGCATACTTTGCAATTTATTTCTATCGAGGGAATTTCATGTAATTACCGAATCGGCGTGGGGAAGGTAAAGATAACATATATTTTTTTAAGATCTTAAAAACTTCAGATGCTTAAGGAAAATATGTACGAAATCGGTAGAAATTCGGGATGCCGCGGCGTGACTTAATGACATACATACATATTTACAACTGTGACTTAAATTTATAGATTTAAAACTAAAATAGGAACAACAGAGGAGTATTAGGAATATTATTTTTTAAAAAATCTATTTCTTTGGTTTTAACTTTACTATGTACCTACCTAATGATTTGTAAAAGGAAGCTAGCAGTCCACAATGGAGTGCTTGAACCTACCCTGATGTATGGCAGTGAGGCATGGAACTGGCAGAAGAAGGATGAAAGTAGACCGAATGATGTTGAAATGAGATCCCTGAGGCGTACGTGTGGTAAAACCATGCATGACCGTGTGAGAAATGTGGAGATTCGAAAAGAATGCAAGGCTGATGTAAGCGTAATGAGTAAAATTAAGAAAGAAACCCTCAGATGGTTTGGGCATGTAGAGCGAATGAACGAAGAAAGGTGCGTAAGGAGAATCAGATACTTGAGTTGGGCCATGTCAAGAGTCAGAAAAATAGAAGAGTATGTATGAGTCGATGTATGAATGTGAATGAGGCAAAGAGTGTTTGCCAAGACCGAGGCGTTTGGCGGTCCGTCCTCTCTGCCTACCCCTGCGGAGAAACGGCGTGATAGAAATGATTAGATATTATTAGGTGGGGGTAGTGGGAGTGATGATCCGACCCATAAATAAAATCTAATCATTTCCATATTTGTATAATTTTTTGGTTAGTTTTAAGAAAGCTAATGAATGACAAAAGGTTTAGTATAAATAAAATTAAGTAACAAAGTTCATGTGAAATAAAACATATTTTTCTTATGAAAGTAGCTGTTAATGGTTCTATATATTTTCTCATTTATATATTTTAGTGCAGCATCATGTTTGTTGGTTAAATCTAATGTACATATAAATTTTTATTAGTGATCGATGAAATGGTGGATGCAATTTGTTAGCCATGATTGTTAGCCAGTTGTTTTAGATTGAGATGCATGAAGTGATTTATCACATAAACGGCGCTATAAAAATCATCCAAATATTATTTTTAATGAAATCCCTGAGGTATTGATGTTTTATCTTCTCATTAAATCGTAATGAGAAGATATATGGTTTGAACAATAACAGAAGGGTATGTAAGAGACGATGTATAAATTTGAATAAAGCAAGGAGTGTGTGCCAAGACCGAGTTGTTTGACGGTCCATCATTTATGTGTACTACTTTATTACGACGTGAACAGATTTCATTAGAGTTATTAGCACATTCATAAAATGCATCAGCAAAAATTGACAAACAGATTAACAATGTTTTACGAAACAAAGAGTTTTACTGAAATTCTAGTGACAGTGAAATGCGGTTATCAGAAATTGGAAGGTTCTGGTTGAGTTCTTTAATTGCGTTTTGTAAAAAAGTTGCAAAAAACGAACAAAACCCATTTAATTCTCGTCACACTTTTGAATTATTTGTCGGAAGGTCTCCGCAACGTTTATTTATAGGAACTTGGTTTACGATTTTTACCATAGATAATAGATACAAGTTGTTGGCTACGTGCCATTGAGTATGACTCAGTGCACATAAAACTTGTGTAGTCAACATCTCTCACCCATCCTATTGCAAATTGCACCTACGCACAACGACCCCCTGCCTTTTGTTTCTACCCACAAACTAATCGCATAACTTTTTAACGCTTAAGCTCGTTGATAGTTCGCGTGGTTTAATCGTAGCACGGCGACAAGTGGCATTTTTCCACGCCATGTCTCACATTGTTTCTATTTTCTAATGTTTTAGGTAATTGGAAAAAAAACCGCGTAGATTCATAATAAAATAATAGTTAGATAAATGAGTTTTTCATAATTTTTCACAACTATGACACTTTTCAATGCTTCAACTGTTTTCACGGTGTTCTGTTGTGGCAGCGTTTCATCCATAAAAAAATAATTATTACCCCTATTTTCTCTTTGGATTATGACACTAGTGGACATTTTTAACATAATATATGTAGATATCAACCACTGGCATGTTTCTACGTTTTTTTTTATTTTCTCATATGACCCTCCAAAAATCTCCCTCCAAAAATAATTTGATCGCCATTAACAGACATTAACTAACAACTCTCTCCCTCACCCACTCTTTGCCTCATTCACAATCCACTCTTCTATTATTCTGACTCTTGACTCTTGACATGGCTTGACTCGAGTATCTGATTCATTTAAAAATAATAATTATTATTATAATTGGATGATTTGCATAGCGCCGTTTTTGTAAAAAATCACCTCAAGAGCGCTTTACATCTTTACAATATATTTCTACAATCTAACTATAGACTAGACCAAACATTATTTAACCCTTGATTGTGCCATGTCCCCGACGTCTACAATTCAGTTTCATATATTCTCCTTACAATCATTTCTTTTTTCATTCGCTCTACAAACTCAAACCATGTGAGGGTCCCTTTCTTAATATTACGCCTACATCAGCCTTGCATTCTTTTCGGATCTCTACATTTGTCTCATTGATCATTCATGGTTTTACAATGCCCCAGGATCTCATTTATATAGCATTTAGTCGACTTTCATACTTCCTCTGCCAGTCCTTAGCGGACTGCTATCTTCGCTTCGTTTGCACAATTTCAATTTAATTCAGTTTAATTTATTATTTTAAAAACATCACTAACATTTTAAAGGCAGCTTCGCTGACGCTAAATATGTCGGTATCCGAATTAATTCTGTTCAACAGCAAGATTGCTCTACCGACCGGCATGACCATTGTCAAGTTAGTCCTATAATTTACGATAAAACAGTCTATGCTGTCGGTGGCGAAGATAACCATCGGGAACATAGAAATGAATTCTCTCCATGATAACCGAGTTTTCAAACTATCCACGAATCAATCTAAAGAAATGCGTTGCAATGCGTGGATACATCACTTCTGACCTATAGATGGTTCATTCCAAGAATACCCAAAATAAAGTTAGTAGGATAGAGCCACGAATAAGAACCATACTCCCTCATGTAGAGAAATCTCAGAAAATTCTTCTGAACTCTCTCTAACATGAGGGTTTCTCGACATTTTGTTAAAACTAAACTTAATATTTAAAACAAGTACAGAAATGAATTAGATGTTATTAGGGGGGGGTAGCGGGAGGGGTGATTTTAAGGGAGGGGGAGAACAGTGGGCGATTAATTTAAATTAAAAATTAAAACTCTTCAAAACAAAATGTCTAGAAATGGTTACACAGTTAATGCCCAAGAAATTCAAAAAAATTAAGGGTTTCTCGTTAGCTGGAGAGGATCAGTATTCAAATTTGATAATATGTCTTAAAATAGCAAAACTTCAAGACATAGATTATTTACTTCTAAAACAGTTGGTGAAAACCTAAGAGTATGGATATTAGAGAGACGGCATGTGAAGTGTGCCCGCGCGCTCGAAGTGTGCCTTTTCGAGAAGTTTACCCATACGGCTGACATTGGCTGTCACCATGGAAGATGGCTGCTGTCGTAAAAATGTCGGAACGTATTAAACGGCCGAAAACCATCAATCGTGTGGGTAAATTCTCGAAAAGGCACACTTGGAGCGCGCGGGCACACTTCACATGCCGTCTCTCTAATATCCATACTCTTAGGTGAAAACAATCTTAAAAATCGGCTGGGGCAAGAGCGACAGTGAAATCAAGAGTTTTGTATAATAAAAAATTAATATTATGCTTAATTTTTATTTGATTTCTGAAGGTTTAAAAAAATCGGTGATGTCTTTTGGCGCAGTTTGCGGATCAACCTGATCGATTTACCAAGTTGATTGAGATGGGACTGTCTCGCCGGATGGAGTTTGTAATTTCTAGGCGACTTCGCTTCTACCAATCTAGCGCAGATGAACAACTCAAAATGACAGGTGCGCGATGAGCCAAAATACGAACATCTGCGCATTGCACCGGTGCAATAGTTTGCATCTTCTCAAACTGTGAGATTTCTAGGATGTTTCTTGGGTAGGTTGCCACTGATGCGTCTGTGCTATGTGATTGTTGCAATGTGACTATTTTAATATGTAAAAATAATAATTGGATAATTTGTAGAGCGCCGTTTTTCTTAAAAAATCACCTCGATTTATTGTGAGTTCTTATGCTCTCTCTAATTTTATTGTTTATAAACAGACACAGAAAACATATTTACCTGTTCGGCGAGTCACTTCTGATAAAAAAACGAGTGTGATTTAGACCACACGACTGAAGAAAATACTTCTTTAGCTCCATCTTTATGTATGTCCATATATATGTTTATATGTATAAAATATATGCATGTTTATACATGTATTAATTTTCTACCAATATTTATTGAAATTTAATCAAGCCGTGCGCATTGACGTCCGCTTCCCCCCCCCCCTGCGTTTGGCGAGTCACTGGTATTTCAAAATACTGAATGAAATATTTCATAGCCTGGCTATGAGAGGAAGAGCGAAAGAAAATGTGCGCGCGCACTGCTCTCTCTTGCTTCTACAGTGAGCCCGTTCGCCTTGCAACGCATTTCACTTTTCGTTACACACACGCTAGTTTACCCCTCAAGTCAAGCGTGCGTAAAGAAGTATTTATTTCAATAAACCTTTATTAGAAAGGTTATGTTTGGTGAAAATATGATTTGGCACGCAGAGGGCAATGTATTCAAAACGCTAGACATTGTATGTATTTACATTTGCCACCCTCCAATACTGTTGATATTACATCTATAAGAAAATTAGTGGTAGAGTACATGTTTATTTTTAAAGACTTTGGACTTAGGACTCCTGCAAGATGTCTTATATACCTCTTATGAACTATTTGACTTTTATTCAAAGTATGTATTTATCATATATATGTTTATTATAGCAATTTGAGGATAGGACACCAATTTTAAAAACAGCGTAATTTTAATGTTACTTCATAATATGTATTATCGGCAATACCTTGGCTGACCTCGCAAATAAAAAAAGCATGTTTCAATTTTTTTCTAATTTAATAAAACAAAACCAAAATTTCCACTGAAATCATATTATATATAATACCTACCTACCTACTTAATTATCACAATGGTAAACTATTCATTGTTTTTGAGGGGGACAATTTATATTGCTTTCCAGACCACATTAAAAATGAAAAAGGTTTACGTACGTATATTTGAAAAAAAAGGTATTATTTTTTTGTTTATTCAACAAAATATTGATAGTAAATAATATTATAATGTAAAGTATTTATGTATAATGTAATTGAAATGTATTCGTTTTAATTAAATCTAGTTAAGCAAATGAAAATATAATTAAATTTTTTTCTGGAATTAAGTAATAATATTTTGTTATATATATATATATAAACATTTTTGGACAATAATTTTAATTTTAATTAAAGCTTTTCCTCGAAGATATTATTGATTTTTATAAAAATTTTAATGTTAACCTTAGAAATATGTATATCATAAAACACAAATCGTCATGCAAGTGGGAGTTTAATGCATACTTTATAAACTAGAACATAAATACATATAGTAAACAGAAGTTTGTTCATTCACAATAAAATTCACATAGGACATTAGACACGTAACTATCAATTTTGTGATCTGTATTCTGCGACCCCCAGTTGAAGGTTCCTCAGCGTGAGATGCATCTTTCAGAGAAAAAAAAAACCATGGGAACAGCAATGCGATCCTAACGCACCAATGCACATGCTTCTTTTGTAATAGAAAGAGACCCATCACGTCAGATTGTATTTTTCTCGATTCACATACCAAAGGTGGGATCTATCTGAATCTAAAGTACCTTCTAGGGTAAGCTGAAAAAAAAATCAGTTCAGATTCTCGAGCGAAAACGTGACTTTTGTGTTTTAATTTATTTTTTAAGCTCACTGAGAAGATGAGTTAGATTGCCTGCAGTGTTGTCGAAAGACATATTTTGTTGTACATATTTAGTTTTAGATATAGCTAGAAAGATAATATTTTAATATTATCTATTTATAGCTTAAATCAAAGAAGCATATCAAGTTATTCGATACATTCGATAAAGTTTTATTTATATTTAATGCCATATTGCGTTTATATTATATACCTATGTATTACGAAATCGACCTTACACCACCTTTAAAAAATAGTTACCTACTGATATAGGCAGTGGCGGCTCGTGACTTTTGGTGAGCTAGAGTGCTAATATTAACAAAAATGGCATTGATGTTATTGTAGCCGAAATATATATATATATATATATATATTTTTTTTTTTCGAAAATTTATTATTTGTATGAAGATTTTCAGGAAATTTCAGCTTTGCTGTGCGCCGCACAGATATTGCTACAATACCTAAATTATAAATTTAAAAAGTGCCGGCAAATATGTCTCGATTACCAAATTGACCTACTGACACTTAAAATGCTTTGATCCCTTGGACTAAAAATGTTATTTTTGGAAAAATAATCGATTATCAAAAAAGTGACTTCGATATCTGGGAGACGTCTGGTGACGTGCCAATATTTACTTGGACTTATTTTTGGCTTCCTGCACCGTCATTCACCGTCCCAATATTTTTTCGCCAGTCTTTCGAGTCCACGAAGAATAATATACCTGTCCCAAAAAATGTCAAATCGCTAAAGTAAACACAGAACGTCGCATTCTTTGGCATTTGGCATTTCTTTTCGCAGTTTAAGACTTTCTAATCGCTGTGCAAATAATCCGGATAAATAATATTTTCAAGTCTCATCCCTAGGTCCGAAATATTTGAAATTTTTGGTAAAACTGTTTACTGTCCGTCCGGTTTTCCATATAAACTAACCAAGTTGATTGAATTTCACCCATCATCCATCAATTAAGGAATATTTGAAAATTAATTGACATGGTTGAAACTTTTCGGAACTGGAAAATTTACTGTCCGTTGCATAAGTGACGCTGGAACGAAAAAAATCACAGTCAACTAGCGAAGGTAAATCGTTCATATTTTAAATTTAAACCTTTTTAACCAAAAAAGAATTAAATTTTTTGAAAATTAAAATTCAAAAAATTTGAAATTAGAACTTTTTTGAAAATATATATACATTTTTTTTTAAATTAGAAATTTGAAACTATTTGAAAATTGAAATATTTGTATATTATTTTTTTTTTAATTTGAAGTTTTTTTTTAAATAATCTTTTGGAAAGTTTTTTTTTTAATTAACCTTAATGTTTGAAATAATAATAAGTAGATACCTAATTAATAATCTCCGTTCGCATGTCGCGAGTTGCGAAGTGTGTCGTGTTTTATTTCGCCTCGCAACTCTGGAATCGTGAAGTGGTCGCGACACGTACGCTTCTTACACTTGGTAGATCTTTACGTAGTTTCTGATTCACATTGTTCATCGATCATTTTATTATGATGGTTTTTGTTCGCGAGAATCGGAATGATTGGGGAATGATCTGTACGAAGCGATTCACACGTGAACGACTCATCGCTAATGATATCTGGCCCATTGTCGGGGATTTTTTTTTTACATATAATTAATAACAATAGTAAAATTTATGCAATATTTATTAAAAATAATTGAAATACCTTAGTAACAACATTTTGTATTTGTATAGTGGTAAATTGAAGACGTCCACTGATATGAATCTATCAAAGCTAGAAGATTTTGCAGACTAGAGAGTGGTATTGCACTAAAAGCGTAAATTGTGATGTTTGGCAAAAGACTTCTACTGTCATTTCAAACAACCAATGATTTTTTTCACGTATCTACGTACATATATTTAGTTTCACTTAGCTACTTACAGTATTTTATATTATTTTTTTGTATTTCTTGGGCATTAACTATAATATAACCATTGTTTTGAAGAATTTGATTTTATAAGTACATTTCTTACTTAATTAATAATTAAAAGTTTTAGGGTTGCTAGTGATTGACACGCATGTGTCGAAACCGGAGCAGATAAATAAAACCTAAGTAACAAATGTACATGTAAAATAAAAGTCTTACAAACAAAATATCTTATTTTAACACTACTGACCCCACGTATTAACATTTGTGAGTACGTTCAGCTTTTCACAAAGAAAATTAATAAACGCAATTTTTTTAAACTTAAGTTTTTTAATCATTTTTCATATTATTATAATAAAACAAATAAGTGTGATTAATGTAAGTGGATTTTAGGCCTAGAACACTCGTACATACTACTCGACCTATTCTTCAAGAAAACTCAGTAAATGTTTCCCTTACCTTTTTTTTCATTTATTAAGTTAAAGAAATTTACATTTAACTTTCCTAACTTGAGTAGGTATAATATAATAAAATTAATTTTGTTCTTTTAACTTAAGGTTAAATAGTTTTCTTTTAAATATATTTACACTTTTCTCCGATTTTAGGGAGTCTGGAAGGAGATTATAAATTTGAACACCCTCGTGGCCAATGCATCTCTTGCCTCTTTCAGTTTTAACAGCATTTGTGTACAGCTTATTATGTTGTCTAGTATAATGTATTTGTGACGTTTTTATAAATGTTGTGTTTGTGTGTATAAGTCAATTTTGTATTTTGTAGATTAAAAAGCAAGTGTTATATTCGTACAAAGTTCTTATTTTCAGAAGGTTCAAATCTTGGTATAGTTTTTTTGTGGAAGTAGCTAGGTTATAATTGAAAAGTTTTTTAATGACTTTGTTCTGTATTATTTGTAAGTCGTTTAAGTACGTAATGTATGTGTTTCCCCATATCTCTATTAAATAATTTAGGTGGGACTGTACTAAGCTAAAGTATAAACTCCTCATTATCTTTGTTGATAGAATATGAGCAATTCTACCAAATACACCAATTAGTGGGATGATTTTTGCTTTTAGTTTTTCTATATGTTGTTTAAATGTCAAATGTTTATCGATATATAACCCCAGATATTTATATTTGTAATAATAAATGGTGAGTAAAACTCAACGACTTTACTTCGAATCAACGCGCATATTCCTCGTTGTGAGGCATCACCTATGATCCTAACAGAACTATGTGTGCTTGTATCTAATAATATTCGTTTAAGGTGCACGATCCATGGCAACCCGTTTATTATTAAATCATACCACCACCCTCTCCTCCAAACTTCACCCCCTTTGCCACCCGGCGCGAAATGCGTCAATAAATTAACCACTATTAGGAAAAAAGGCCTCGCAATGTGCTTATCATGCTCGCCGGTAGAGCAATTCTCATACTTAAAAACTAATCTAGTGGTGGTCGTGAGTAACACAGTAAGTTGTGAGTTCGGTAGGGGTGCCAGGATTTGTCACAGCATCGAAGTTCTCAAATCTTTAAAACATCGTAATGTTGAAGTTAACGTTGTTAAATTACGCTTAAGTTATTACGCTTTCAACGAAGTCTATGGCAGAGTTGTGGATTCTTCGTTACTGGATATAGATTTATTTATTGTTTGAAACATTTACAGAGTTTTAATAAAGATTGCCGTTGGAGTGCACAGATTTTAAGACTCTAATTAGAAATGTTCACAGCATGCAAAATCAAGTTTTTGTTTTTACTAGGCAGTGACAGTACAGAAAGAATAATAATCAAAACTAAATATAAACATTATATATAAAACATAGTAAGTGTAGATTACCTACATAGAAAGATAAGAAAAAAAGAAAGATGTTGCGAGTTCCTATTTCACATATTGCTCTGGTATATTGTTGCTTCTTATCTAAGAGTGGAAGATCGCCCTAGTGAGCCATAAATAATAAAAATTTCTTGAGACCGTTTTACCTTGCGTAATGAGGCAATTGTCAAGTTTTTCCCAAACTTTATATTTTCCTTCTCCACTTCCCAATAAATCTAACCTAAAAATATTTCTGAAAGGGTACTTCATAGTTGCACTGGTTCTGGGTAGGTGGATCTTTATGCCTTATAATACATTTAATCTTAGTTATAGTTACATAATTTTTCGTACAGAAAGATGAGTAAAAATAGTGTAAATAGAAATGTTACGTAAGAATGTTGTTTTCCTCCAGTTCCTCGATAGATCTATAAAGGCACGATGGTGCAACCGGAGATTTTGTGGAACTCTGGGCAAATATTAATAATATATTTTATAAGTAACGAAGAACGTGATTTAGTCAGACATCTCCGAAAAATCGAAATTTAAGTTGAACATGCAGTTATATATTATAAAAGTGTACCCTCTATCTTGTACAACACTCAGATAACTCGTAAACACCACCAAATCAATTATAATGCACAAAAACTTGTAGTGAATCGAACAAAATGTTGAACAACAAACAGCCGAATATTGCTTTCCAAATTATATCAAAACATAGTATTTGGAGATGACGATCGATCAAACTGGACGATTCTAGGCACATTGCAAAAACATCGTTTAAATACATCGATGTTTCTGGAAAACTACACCTCTTGCATCCCTTAATGCGCAACCTTTTTCTGTGTATGAATGAAAGAATGGCAGAAGTTGTGGATGACGGCAAATCACACATTGTTTTATTCGCCTGACGTTTATGGCTAGAGTTGTGCAAGAGTAAACTTTAGCGACAAGAAAACTTTCACAGGAAGGCGATGTTTTTAGAAATGAAAACTTTTTTGAAAAGGAAATCATATTTTTGGTGTGATATTAAGGGGAGGCTTTTACTAATAAACTAACCAACGATAATAATATTTCACGAAGAGGGTAGGCAGAGAGGATTGTAATGTAATAAGTAGTATGCAGATATGGTGGAAGTAAATTAGTTTTTATATGTCTTTGAAGAAGAAGACAACAATATTAATCTAAATTAAAATATGAAAATGAACAAGACACAGAAAAATAATAAAGCATAATGGTCGCAACATACATTATTTACGTATGCAGTTAAAAAAAAATTAGACCCCCCCCCCCCCCCCCCCTTGGTGAGATTGAGTGAGATTTAGTGGGAACCCCCCCCGCCCCCCTCACAAATTTTTTTTTTGTTACTCTTGAAATAAAGGTTTTTTATATAATAGCATTTTTCAGCGGGCAAAATATGACACTTCAAAAGAAGTGAAACTATTATTATATTTTTTATTATCTCTTTATTAATACATATTCTTTTAAAGTTAACGTGAGATTTTCATTGACCCCCCTCGGTATGATGAGATATGGTGAGATTTTACTGGACCCCCCCCCCTCTTTTTGCTCACATAATTAATGTACGCCCCCTTACATTAGTTAGTTTTAAATAGCTGTTTGTTTTCAACAAATCCTAATTTCATAATAGATGGCAAATCAAAATACTTTTAAACCCTAATTAATAAAGAATTAGGTTCCTACATGTCAAAACTTTTGGCAATCAATTAATCAATTTTGGCGCTTACCTTGAAAATTATCTTGCGTGTTTGAGTATAATGTAATGTCCATCAATTATAAGTATTCAGAATTAAATTCCTCACTAACCTATCCATTAAGGATTAAATTGACGTATTTGGCGCTGCATGCCAATCTAAATATCCAACTCGTTCACCGTTAGGCCTGATTTTCCGGAATGGCAAGAAATGAAATTAATAATCACGTATTTAAAGCAGTACCAGGTTTACCGATTTTATTTATTTATTTATTGACATAATAGTATTTTATAATTTTTTCTTCCGTGCTGAGGAAAATATGATACATCATCCATGTTTTATTTTATTTTATACAATTTACATAATAAAATAATCTTTCACCTAATACAAAACCTATTACGAAAGTCAGGTTGGAGTCAGACCAGTCTCGCGTGATCAGTCACGCAGTAGTTGGACAAAAGCATCCGCCGCCAAGACAATGAACCCGGGCACCCCTGCTATCTCACCAAATGCACCGAACCACTTGAAGTGACCTATGGCAGGGGTGATGGTTATCCAATAAATGCTTCCTAGGGTGGCGGTACCCATACCCCCCTACGAAATTGTGGATCACCAAATTTAATAATCAAAATGTAATTGACAAAATTTCTTATACTTTCTAACCTCCATATCACTCAATCTATACTGGTTACCTAAAAAAAACATACAAATAATTTTTTGACATAAAGTCAAATAAACTACAAATAACATACCAGCAATTAGTTTTCACATTTTTTTTTGCAGATAACATTGTTTGACTTTAAGCCCTCGAACAATTGGAAATTTTTTTTTGCAGATATCATTTTTCGACTTTAAGTTCTCGAATTCCATTTTTTTCTTTCTTGATTCTTTAAACATGTGATTATATTATTTTTAGAAAAAGGTAAATATATGTATAATATAAATAAACTTTATTATCAGATTCCATACATGAACAAATATTAGTTCATACACACAACATAAGATTTAATCGAATTTAGAACACCGATTTAAAAAATTACAAATAAAATCAGACATTCACTTATCCTGTGCCTATTATATTTAATAAGATGCAAAATAACATAAAAATCGAATCGAATTGGACCACCGAACTAAAAAAATTCTGAAAAATGGTTAATAGATCAAGATTTTTTATTGATATTGTTTCTAAGCACCTATTCATTAGTATCAATTATAATTTATTTTCATCACGTAATCTTATGTATAAATATGCTACAATATGCTTGAGGTGATTTCTCACAAAAAAGGCGCTCTACAAATTATCCAAATTATCCGCTCTACAATTATCTACAAATTATTATTATTATTATTAAGTATGTTCTGTGCCTTTGTATATATCCATACCTATCTGTCTAGGTGTTTTATGTCTTTGTACTGTAGTTACTTGAAATGTCATTCTTCTATATAATTTTTTTATATTGTGGTTTCATGTTATTTTTGTGTTTTAGTGTTACAATAATATTGTTACATTGACCTGCTGACAAACTGCCATGGCAGTTAAGCTTATAATGAAGAATAAAAAATATTGGAACAATTCACGATATGTGTGTTCAGTTTCATAATTCCACAAATATAATAATTTAGCCCCCTGTGTAGAAAGTGAAATAATAATGGGTGTAAGGATATTTACACATTCAAAAAAACTTTTGGACCAGTTTGTTAGTTTCTTTCTGAAAATGGCATCTTTTAAATTATCGGACCAACCTACCATGGATCGAATTTGGATTAATTCCAATTACATGCTTTTTTTAATTTTTAAAAATTTTGGTTGTTAGGCTGAGGTTTTAACCCGTTTAATCACAGGAGACCATATTTGTCCCAGCTCACATAGGTCTCACAGAAATCGTTGTTTCTCCCTTACTATCATAGTCATAAATATGATCTAAACGGTATTGGAAAGAGAATACAACAAACTATATATTCAAATCTAAAAGAAAACCACAAAAAAATTAAATTTACCCCTTTCTGAAACCAAAGTTTCCGATAGCAATTTGAAAAAAAATTATGGAACTTTGTGAATTTTTTAAGAATTTTTTTTGCATGAAACGAAAAAAAGTGAGGTGACAGTAAGGTTTATAATTCATTTATCTAATGAAATAAGTACGTGTTTTATTTATTTTTCATTATCAGTAATTTTAGTTAGAAAAAAAAGTAAAGTGAGCCATTTTGAACACTTTTTTAAGTTTTTGCAAAAAAAAGTTTTATTTAAAAAATACATAGTAATTTTTAATATATAAATTTGAAAGCCTATTTCATCACCTTTCGAAAACAGTTTTTAGTTTTCGAATACGTTAACAAATGTTCCATTTATTTGGATTTTATTGCAAAGCGGGAATATTTTTAGCCTCTGACAAAATACGCCAATTTTTTTAAGGGATAAACCAAAGGCCAAATCCCGAATTTGTAAAACCTACATTCATTTAGTATATTAAGTGCCTTCGAATTGCAGAAAAAATGCATTTATATATTTATTTTTATTTATTTAAGCCTTAAAGGCCTTTACATGTAACATTGGTAAGTTGTACAGGAGAATCACAACAGATTATATAGTAGGTACATAAATAATAAACTGATCATGACAGTAGGAACAAACAACACAAGTAGGTATAAGTATTGTCTGCGTGTGTAAGCGTATTTGGCACGAAAAGTTGGCAGAATGCATTGTCATCGACAAAGAGTCTATCTGCCGATTTTTAGCTCGATCGGATGTCGAAAAGTGGGTTAATTTCCACTTCCAAAATTCCGCTTCATTTATTTAACCAATGTGAAATTAAAATAGATGTATTTTAAAAGAACTTCTTCGTAAACGAATAAGTATGAAGATGTACCTAAAAGAAGAGTAATAGTTGGTAACAAGCATGTCGAATGTCCTAACACGTGTTCCTAAATCTGATGACAGTTTCTCTAATAATTTGCATAAAATAATATGAACATCTAAACTCAAAGCACCCATATTAAAAAAGGCACGCATAAAAAACCTCTTTACTTGCATCCTTTAACCTAAAGTCTAATACGTAAGCCATTACGCTACGGTTGTAGCTAAAAAGTTTTAAAATTTGAATGAAATACACAACATTAGCAAAAGTGCACTTAAATTTATGATAAGTATTTATTTGGACAAGTGCTAATAATATGTACTATTATCTAAATGGTGCTGCAATTTGATTATGTGCTTATAAATGACAAAACAAACTTGATTTGATGGTATCCTATTTATGCTATCAGGACCAAGGTTCTCGCATCCGACAGGGGAGGCTTTCTGATACTCATTGGCCATTCAAAACGAATCCGGCGCTAAAGACCAAAGATACGAGGCTCGAAATCGGAACAACATTCGCTTTCTTGGGGCGTCTGAAGCGGAGCGCGTTTTCCGTACAATGAGCTTTCTTTGGAAAGTATACAACGAAAAGATCGCGCTATTTATTGGGGTAACGGTGGAAATGATACGCGACCGTTCACCCAAACAACTCGCTACCAAATGGGCGATACAAAAGCATTTATAGAAATATTCACCAAAGGCGCGATCTGCACGGTTCAAGTCTCCTGTCAACTGGCTAACTCTTAGAGTAAAAAGCTTCCTTTTCATTGTATCAAATTGTTCTTCGCTTAATTTATTTCAATTAACTTTGTTACGAGTTCTCATACATTGCTTGTTTTCTCGGCACCGATGCGTGCAATGTTTACGTGTCCGCGGAAAAATTATTACAGTGGAATCAGGATTATTAACGTAAATTTTATGATATGTCGGGTCCCGTACATACCATTGACATAAAATTAGAATGGTATTTTTAATAATAAACATGTCGATGTAAATTATTGGATGTTGAGTGTATAATCAAATATTCCCATTGGCCTGTTGTGCTTTTGGCGGAAAAGCATTTTTTTTTAATATCTACAAAATTGAAGAAGGCCAAGGTGATATAGTGAATTATTTGTGGATAGCAATCAAAATAAAACCAACTGTGTACAGATATTATGTTAGCAATATATTGGAATCTTCGAGATCATCTTTTTAATCTAGTTCCATTCTTAACCTCCCTCACAGCGTTATTCTACCGAATGTGATTCAACTCGGATCAATTTGGGAGGCGGGTATTTGTACAACCGCCGGGGACCATCCATTGTATAACCAAAACCTCCGCCATAGGTCACCCAAGTGGTTCGCTACGTTTGGTGAATTAGCAGGGGTGTCAGGGTTCATGGGGTGAGATTTGTCTGGATCTTGGCGGCGGATGCGTCTAACTGCGTGGCGGATCGGGAGAGAATGGTGGAGGGATACCTTTTGACCTCTCCAGCAGCACTCCTACCACACTGAATCCCAGATACCTACACAACTTTCATTTTTTTAAAGTAAATACTTCTTTACGCACTCTTGACTTGGGGGTAAGCTGGCGAATGTGTAACGAAAATTGAAATGCGCTGAAAAGAGAGAGCAGTGCGCGCGCACATTTTCTTTCTCTCTTCCTCTCATAGCCTGTGTATGAAATTTTTCAGTCAGTATTTTGAAATTCCAGTTACCAGTGCCCCGCCAAACGCGGAGGGGAGCGGACATCGATGCGCACGGCTTGATCGGGCGAGGCAAATGATAATAAATTTAAATAAATATTTGTAGAAAATTAAGATTTGTATTTACATGTATATATTTTATACATATAAACATATATATGGACATACATATAAGAAGAATTTACTTCAGTAGTGTGGTCTTCAGCACACTACAAGTGTTTTTTTTCCTTCTCAGAAGTTTCTCTAATTCCTTTCCTAAGAAGACCCTCGACACAGCATCCCCAAAGAAGATATTTGAATTATTTTCCTTAGGGTGTCCTGTGTGGAGCTAATGTAAAAATGCTTCCCAAATTTTACACAGTACCGACGGACAGAAGAGCTCCTGTGCAATGTACAAATAAAAATTTCAATTAAACCCTATTTTAGGATTTCTTTATGCCCTTAGGTCTATGTAGTGATTTTTATCCCTATGACCTGTACTTACTTAGCAATAATTTGTTTAGATGTGCGTGCACACAT
This sequence comes from Limnephilus auricula, assembly GCA_951813805.1. Lineage (NCBI taxonomy): Eukaryota > Metazoa > Arthropoda > Insecta > Trichoptera > Limnephilidae > Limnephilus > Limnephilus auricula. Next base: position 38,675,769 of record OX638391.1, read on the forward strand.
ACTGATGGGGTAGAAGGTGCTACCTGCTTTGACGCACGGGAGATGTTGTGACAAAAGTTTTAATGGACATGTAAAATGTAAAGTTGGCCAATAAAATGTCTGAAATCTAATAAATTCTAAAATATCGTGTAAATTTTATTTGTTTTAGGAAATTAGTTAACAATTATGTCTGTAGCTGATTATTACTAAACAAGCGTTGTTATTAGACGTGATTTGAAATATCACGGCAAAAGGATTATCGTGATTAATTTTGGATTATTATGCTGTGTTGTGCTTCCTCTGTCTTTGTCCAATGTGTCCAAATGCCCGTCACATGGTTTTAACAAACAAACGCCTCAGGGATCTCATTTTTTCAGCATTCAGTCTACTTTCATCCTTCCTCTGTAAGTTTCATGCCTCGCTGCCGTACATCAGGGTGGGTAACGGTAATCCATTGTAGACTGCTAGAATCGCTTCTTTGGAGAGTTTGTTGTTAGCGGTTAAGGTTAAGGTTACGTAATAATAAAATAATTGCATGATTTGGAGAGCTCCGTTTTTGTGAGAAATCACTTCAAGGGCACTGAACATTTTGTTATGAAACTTAGGCTATATCTAAATTAGATGGAGAAAACATACTTACCTGGCAGGTCACTTCAAATAACACCTTTTTATGCTTGGAGAAGATACGACTTTGCCCGCGGAGGACACTATATTTAAAACATTGGAAATTGGATGATTTTAATTTTTTTTTTGCTAGAGCAATCCCGATGAGTTACAAAACTCATTTTAGGACAGGAGGAACTTACAATTCATAGGTAGGAGGTAGTAGTTACAATTTTACAAAGGTATTTTGATATCATAATATAAGTTTTACATTCAGTACAGCATAAAAATAAAAATAAAGACAGGTTAAGTAGAACAAACAACAAGAGAAAACAAGTAAAGAGAGAGAAAAACTGATACGAGTATATAAGATATAACAAAAAATGACAAGACGATTACATATTTTCATTTTTAACTGTAGTTAAAAAATATTCTTTTAAAGCATTGCTTTGCAATTTTTTATTATGCTGGATGTTTTTGTACATATCTGGAAGCGAATTATATAGTGTATAGGCAATATAGTTCAGAGATTTTATCCCATATTTTGTAGTGTGTGTTTGAGGAATGCGGATTTTATTGTTATTTCGAGTATTGTGGTTGTGGATGTCTTGATTGTAAATTGGCTTGGTGTTAGTATGAGTTGATTGTTGGGTAATTTGTAGGATGGTGCTTGTGATTTCATGTTTAGGAAGGATTGTGATTGGAAGGATACCGGAAACTGAATAGATGTCCCTGACATGAGTGTCCCATGGAAGTCCATGAACATTTCTGAGAGCTCGGTTTTGAACTACCTGCAGGTCGGCTATTTTATTTTTCCTTTTCGAACTATAGAGATTTTCCGTAACATCAGGAATATTTCCTAGTGAACTGTTTTCGTAACAGTTGTTAGCGATATCAGAAGCAGTAAATGAATCTGTTCTTACGATGATTTATGCAAACGGTGTGATATTTAAATAAATTACCCGAAATGTCCTCGCTTTTAAAGATTCAAGGTCGCCGGATTCAAGCCAGTTAATTAAATTAATATACCTCGCTTATGCTGCTGATAATAAACTTTAAATCCGCTGTTCTCACGGATACCTGACCTAGCCATGTTTCATTAAATAATCAATGGCTTATATAATGCTTTCTTAGAAGACTGACAGTGGCTGAAAAAAATATCCGAATGATTTTGTCCATATTTTGAAATATTGATATTCTGGAGTAAACGGACAAAATCATCATATCAGACTATAATATAATAATATTTTCCCTATTATTCTTATTTATTTGTTGTGAAAACAGTGTAATCCAATTACATTTCACAAATTACATCATGATCATTGGTGGGTTGGTCCTGCCTCTTGGAAAAATAAATGAGAAACGAAAATAAAAATGATAAAATTTTAGAAATAGTTTCGGTTCCATCTAGGAATTGAACCCAAGACTTAAGATTTAAGCACTCAGATCATTCTTGCAATTTTACATAAGATACCAGTAAAAAAAAAAAATCATTTAGCAAATGGAGGAAGGTAGTTCTTCTTTGAAATATAACCGAAGGATGGGATAAGGGTCGAATTAGCTCAGTGGTTAGAGCAGAGCCCCGCCAAGACTAGTATTAACTTGGCGAGTATTGCGGATCATCTATAATATACAAATTAAGTTTGTTTCTTTGGTTGTTCGTACCTCATGCACGGCCATATCGTTCATCCGATTGCATTGAAACTTTGGGAATATGGTGTGCGCATACCCGGGATGGTTATAGGATAGTGAGCTCCGGCGTTATGAAATTATTTACTATACTATTCATACGATTGCGATTAAAATATCTATTAAATTTTTTTGAATTGTTGTGAACAATATATATGGTGAGCTCTGGCATGCAATTTGATGAAATTTGCATAAAAAAAATTAATAGGACGCGAATGTTGGAAAAATTGGTGTATTTTATAGAGTTAGGCAGCAGGGAAAAAAGGCTGGGGGAGAGGTATGCGAGAAGGTCAGTTTAGGAATTATGGAGGGGAGCTTCGCGGGAGGGGGGACGAGGGAGAGGGGACGGCGAAAAAGGTGGAAGTCCAATACGTGAGGGGGGAGGGAGGTTCGCGAGAAAGGGTAGAGCAGGAGAGGGGAGGGGGAACGCGGTAAGGTGAAAAGGGAACGCGGGAGGGGAAGGGGACGCGGGAGGGGAAGGGGAACGGATGGGAAATGACACGAAGGGAGATACAATTTATTTAATTGGCATTGCAACGCATGCCGGGTATCAGCTAGTATAAAATGTTTATTCCAACACTATTCTTAAACTATATTTACACTCCTAAACTGTATAAACACTATTCTTGTATTTTTGTTAATCTATCTAATCGCTGTTTTTTCAGTTTTTGTCCTTGAATTTTTATGACTTATGTGTAATTTGTACTAGCAACAAAATTAATCATTTTTTTTTCACTTCCAAAAAAATGTAACAAGTGAACTGTATTAACATGTAAAAGCCCTCTAGGCATTGAATAAAAAAAAAGATGAAGGCCCTGGGGTCAATCCCTGGATGCGACCGAATCATTTTCTGTTAGTTAATTATACTGTCTTCAATGATTAAATATTATGAAAAATAACCCTTTCAATTACAATTCAAAATTAATCTCGTTAAATAAAGATGCAATGAACTATTATTTGCAGGAAGTTAATGTCAAAAGATAAAATTGAATCCACATGTTCCAAATCTAGTTTTTTCCTGACAAAAGCGCACAAAACACAATATCCACGTGTAGATAAATCATATCTGTTCTATTCTCTTCGTGAAAGTATTTTTATAATAATAATTATTGTGAGTTCATTCACAATTTGGAGCTTATTCTTAGATGTTTTTTTCACGACGCGACGATCGTTTTATCTGGCCTGAGAAAAAATTCTGCAAACATTAATTTGAGTAATTCTATAGGTAGTCCCTTCGTCCCATTCGCTCCTTTCTTTCTACGTGTCTCTCTCCCGCTCTCGCAGTTCTTGTGTGTGGAGGAATTGTAAAGGGTATTATAATAATATATTGCGAGGTAGGGGGCTATTGAATGTTTGAAGGGAAAAATATATATAATAATAAAGGTTTGTTAAATTTCTGCGATGCTCTTTTGACTGCGTGTGTGAGTTTTGAATGGTCTTGACTGTTTGTGTTCGAATTAAATGAGCAGTCTTCTTGTTGGCAGTAAATTGTTGTTCCTTTATCTAACGAAGCTATAGCCGTGGTGCACGGTGAACAAGGGAGGCTTAATCAAAGACTAGTCAAAAATGATCATAATGATATGGCTCTCGTTGAGTGTAAGAAACATTTTAGTTCGAGTGTCCGATGCTTCTTACAAGGAACATATATAGGATGTGGTGGGTAATATCGATTTAAAAACTTAATTTCCCTGTTTCCTGATGGTATTCTTTAACCCGTTTAATCACAGAAGACCATATTTGTCCCAGCTCACATAGGTCTCACTGAAATCGTTGTTTCTACCTTACTATCATAGTCAGAAATGTGATCTAAACGGTATTGGAAAGAGAATACAACAAACTATATATTCAAATCTAAAAGAAAACCACAAAAAAATTAAAATTTACCCCTTTCTGAAACCAAAGTTTCCGATAGCAATTTGAAAAAAAATTATGGAACTTTGTGAATTTTTTTTACATGAAACAAAAAAAAGTGAGGTTTATAATTCATTTTTCTAATGAAACAAAGTATGTGATTTATTTTTTTTTCATTATCAGTAATTTTAGTTAAAAAAAGTAAAGTGAGCCATTTTGAATACTGTTTAAAGTTTTGGCAAAAAAAAAAATATTTAAAAAAATACATAGTAATTTTTAATATACAAATTTGAAAGCCTATTTCATCACCTTTCGAAAACAGTTTTTAGTTTTCGAATACGTTAACAAATGTTCCATTTATTTGGATTTTATTGCAAAGCGGGAATATATTTAGCCTTTGACAAAATACGCCAATTTTTTTAAGGGTTTGTAGTTTATCGTCGTTGCATATTTAATATGAACAATATGATGATTTTGACGAAAATAAGTTGAATATACAGTTATTTTACTTATTTTTTATGCATCTTTTACAATTTGAGCCATAAAAAATCTACAGTCTCCAGTGAATAGGATGAACGAATTATGTATGAAGAATGAGTTAACGATGAATGTAAGTAAGTCTAAAGTCATGATGTTTGAAAGAGAGAGTACGAAAACAGTGTGTTATATAGCTGCTGTGAATGGTGAATACTTGGAGAGGTAAATGTATTGGTGTATTTGGGAACTATGTTTACGAGAGATGGGAAGGCTGATAGGGATATTGCAAGAAGAGTGAATGCAAGTAACTTCATTAATGGTGGACCGAACGCCGAACGAACTGGCAGAGGAAGGATGGAAGTAGACTGAATGAGATGAGATCCCTGAGGCGTATGTGTAGTAAAACCATGTATGATCGTATGTGGATATCCGCGAAGAATGCAAGGCTGATCTGATGAGTAAGATTAAGAAAGGGACCCTCAGATGATTTCGGCATATAGAGCGAATGAAAGAAGAAAGGATTGTAAGGAGGATATATGACGCAAAAGTGAATGGGAGAAGAAGTTGTGGACGCTCGAGGAAGACATGGCACTTTCGTTGTTCGTTTTTGGGGTGTTATGCCGTGTTGCGCTACCTCCTTCTTTAGCCGACGTTTCGGACAGCGTTGCAGTGTCCATCATCAGGGCAGATCCGGCAGATAACACCCCAAAACAAACAACGAAAATGCTTTTGGCCGTGAAAATCTAAAAACGTATAAGACATAGCACGATCAAGTGAACCAGATACTTGAGTCGGGCCATGTCAGGAGTCGGAAGAATAGAAGAGCATGCATGCGAAGTTGTATGAATGTGAATGAAGCAAGGAGTGTATGCCAATACCGAGTTGTTGGGCGGTCCGTCCACTTTGCCTACCCCTGCGGGGAAACGGCGTGATGGTTAAGTAGTTACTTACCTTATAAAATGTAGAATTTAATTAAAGTAAAATTATTGGACAAGTTATGTAAACCATAGAAAGGTAAGTAAATTATGTTACGTCTAATACGGCATACAAATTAAATCGCTTCTAAAATCGGCAAATTTGAATAATATCGTTTTACGTAATTAAAGCAGACAGTCCAAAAAGCGTTCGTTTTGAGTCCACGAGTTTCGACAATGCAATAAGTTTGCTTTCCTATTAATTATTCCTAATCTACAGTGACAACAATACTAAGGACTGCTTTCTGATACTCCCACCCAATATCCCCAAATAGTACCATACCAGGAGGAACCTACGAGCGGTGCTACTCAAGGCGCCCCAACACGCTAGCGTGACCACGAACACGGGTAATCCAATACTAAAAAGAGCAAGGCAGGTTGTAATCACGAATATTATAAACACAACTATATATTTATAAGCTTTCTGGGCAAGGCGTGACTTTTCAAAGGTAGTTATTAGAATGTGTAGTTTATTTTTATCCACAGGAGCGACAGAGCAATTAAAATATTTTTTCTCGGATTGGTAAAGGATTTTTTTGCCCACATTAAAAAAATCATTCCTCCGAATTTGAATATGGAGACATACAAACTGATTACAGTTCTATGTAGCCAATGAATTCCCCTATCTTTTATCTATTATCACATATTAGTAGGATTCATAAAAAAAATGTAAGTAAATCTTTAACCTTAAAATATTTTATAAAATCTAGAGAATATTTATTTGGTTATATTTTGAATGTATAATATATTATATAGTTGTTTAAATAAAAATATTTTTTTTCAAAATTTGCCACATTTTGGCAACAAAGCAATCCGAGGTTTAGGAAATAGTGCCATAATGTGGCAAAAAGCGCTTATTTTTCTTCAAAAACAAAATTTTTTTGTCACTCAGCGGCGTAGCCGCCAAATTCCCTCACCCCAAAGGCTCCCTTATTTCAGAAAACTAGAGCGGTGGATGCAATCTTCCTTTTACAAAAATGGGATTCAATATATCTTTAATATTAAATAGGTAGGTAATATAAAATAAAACTATGGAGGATTGCAATTTTTACAGAGTTTAATAATATTATAATAAACTTTAGATTATGTTGCAAATATTCATTTAAATATCTTATTAATATAATATTTTTAATAACATAATTGATACTTCCAAATGTATACTTACGACTTACAGCTTCATAATAATATATACTTCCAAATATAATTGATACTTCCAAAAGTATACTTACGACTTACAGCTTCAGATGCTCTTGAAAATGGACTATATATACTAAAAAAAGAAACGAGACGAAATGTTCTTTGCTGGAATTTGATCATAGTATGTGTAGGAAAAAATAAGGTAGGCAAGGAAAAAGGAATGACTAATCAACCAAATGCAGTGTAAAGATACTATGTATATATTTTCGAGATGGTCAAATTCCTCCTTTTTACAACGAGATTGTGTATCCGAAAAACATCAACAACTTGCTTCCAAAGTAGTTCCATAATTTCTTCTGTGCTAAAAACAAACGAACTCAAATATTCATTACTTTTCTCGCCAATGTTTCAAATTTCAAATTCCTTTCCAGCAAGGTGATGGAAAGGGAGAGGTAGATAGGATAAATGACATTCAGGGAGGAATGAAGCATAATATCAATCCAAAATCTTCAATTCCTTCACTGGCTAAGTGCTCCATCACGACACCAGCAATATTTTCCGCTTGGTGCGGTGGTAGTAAGAGATTTTCAAATGTTGTATATTTATGCGTAAACTAGGAATGTTTGTCTTCCTTTTTAAAGAAACTAAAAATCAGTTTTTTAACTAAGTGCCGCGTGAAAAACGAGACCGAGCGTGATAAGAGCGCATTAGAGATATGTAAAACTTTGACGTATAGGCGTTAGAGTTGGTAATATTATCGCAGTGCGAGGAGAAAGAAAAGCTATAAAAAGTTAAGCCAATTATTTATCGGAATTCTGTCAATCACCCCCGTTCACGCTCGGCAGTTTAATTCGCCCCCGTGCTAAATTACCTAGTTAAACTACACTGCCTCTGTTCTCTTTATGTGCAAACTTACTGCCGATAAAGTTATAAATAGTAAAACCATTTTGTTGCAGTAATAACACGCGCCACAGATTGTATCGCCAAGGAAAATTCGCGTCATATCTAATAATAATGTTTTATGAAATATCGCTTCGTGGGCGTCGACTAAAGTTAGAAAATATCTTATAACAACTATGGTTGAATTATTTTTAGAAAGTAAGTTCCAAAAATATTAGAATTTTTTCTAATTCAACACATCAAAATCAATTTTTCCTCCGAAATCATAAGATTAATAAGTAAGTACTAAAATACCCGTGTACTTATTTATAAAAATTTTGTAAGTTTTTATTAAATTAAATTAATATTCAAGTTGAAAATATTTTTTTCTTCATGAAGGTAGGAACCAAGATATTGAAAAAAAAAATTCAAATGAAAGTAATAATAATCACGAATATTCAAGATACGTTTTTTAGATTTTCACGGCCAAAAGCATTTTCGTTGTTTGTTTTTGGGGTGTTATGGCGTGTTGCGCTACCTCCTTCTTTAGCCGACGTTTCGGACAGCGTTGTAGTGTCCATCATCAAGGCAGATCCGGCAGATCCGACGATGTTCACACATCACACGAAGTTCACACGATCTGCCCTGATGATGGACACTGCAACGCTGTCCGAAACGTCGGCTAAAGAAGGAGGTAGCGCAACACGGCATAACACCCCAAAAACCAACAACGAAAACGAATATTCAAAATTTAAACAAAAATAATCTTAATTTTTTTTACATTTGTTCCACACATAAGGCCTCGAAGAAAATAATTCTTCTCATCATCTTTGGGGATGCAGTGTGGGGGGTCTTCGTAGAAAACTAACTAGAGGAAGTTCTGGGAAGGTATGCATCCGCCGCAAAAACCTAAACAAACCTAACCCCATGAACTCTGTTAAGTCAGTAAAAGTGGCGAATCAAACGGCTGTCATCTTAAAACGGAACGAATAAACAAATGTACTAACATAGAATAGCACCCTTGAGGTGATTTTTTACAAAAACGGCGCTCTACAAATTATCAAATTATTATTATTATAGAAAATAAAAAATAGTCGAGTTAAACAGGAATTCGCCACATTCCGTCAAAAAGAACGAAAAAAAACAGTGTTTTATTATTTGCAAGTGCCGCAGGTTGTATTAGGAAAGGTGATAAAATAATAAAGTATTTAAAAGTTTCTACTACGGTAGTAAATAGCTATTTATAAATAAGGGTTGACTATTATTTGAGTGAAGCCAGAAGTCCCGTGTTGGAAAAGGTGAACTGCGAATAAAGAAACTAATTTACGCGTTTTTTTTACCCCCCTTATAATAAACGTGTTTTAAATTTTACAGAACAATCATTTACGATTCGTTAACGGTTGTTCATCAGTTGTTTAAACTATAAAACACGTTTATTAATAAGGCCGAATTTATTTATGCGTCATTTGCAGCCGAAGAGACATTAGTACCTATGTACATCCACGGTGATAACTATATTCAGTTAAATCGAGTAGTATCTATATATGGATACCTCTACATGTTGTGCTGGTTGATTATGATGAATTTGAATCAGACAAGTTAAATATAACCTAAGGGAATATGGTTGAATTAGCTCAGTGGTCAGAGTGGATCGCCGGCAAAACTGTGGTTTTGATTTCTAGAATCGGCCGAATGTTTTTCTGATATTTCTGTTAAAATTTTCGTTTGACAGTCGCAAATATAGTCTACAATGATTCAATATAATAATATTTTTAACCATCGAGTTATTCCAAAAACAAAAAAATACAATTCATCTTAATCTTCTAAAAAGTCAATAGATGTCGCACATAAAAAAAGAATAAATTGTCTAGGGGGGTTTCTCACCATTCCTGTAACAGCTTATTCATACTCATAACGAATATTATTAAAAATAACAATAAAATACTTGCAATAGTTAGAAAATTCGGCCAACTTATTCAATTTTGGTTTGAAGACTTTTAATTTTCAATGTACCTACTATCGTTACTAAAATTTTAATTTTTCTGCTACCGGTTTAAGTTTGCTAGTGAATGGCACGGATGTGTCGAAACCGGTAGCAGAAAAATTAAAATTTAAGTAACGATAGTACATTGAAAATAAAACTCTTCAAAACAAAATGTCTAGAAATTGTTACATATTAATGCCCAAGAAATACAAAAAACAAATTATTCAATTTAACCACTGGAGCGAAAAGCAATTTAAAACTTTTTTTTCTTAAGTTATACCGCCGAATTTGAATACGGAAACATACAAACCGATTATACTTCTAAATAGCCAATGAATTCATCTAACTTTTGTCTATTATCACATATTCGTAGGATTTATAAAAAAAATATTATAAAATCGTTAACTTTAAAACATTTTAAAGAATCTAGAGAGTATTTGGCCACACTGTGGCAGCAAAGCAATCCGAGGCTTTGTAAATACTGCCATAATTTGGCAAAAAGCGTTCGAGTGTATACAACCACTATTAATAGGTCCGAGGGCCGAATAATAAACTCAGACTTAATAAATAAATAAACCGTAAATCGTAAATAAACTTTATAGTATGGATGAGCTATTAGAAGGATGGTGAGAAACCCCCTAAGACACAAATAAAAATGTGCATTAAGAAAATGACTATAAAGTTGGTGATTTTTGTTGATGTATGATACAATTAAATATGACCTAAGGGGGGGGGGGGGATAGGTTCCAATAAGCTCAGTGATAAGAGCCAAGCTAAATTTCTGGATTCCAAGATGCGACCGAATGTTTTTCTAATTTTTTATATTAATTTATCTATTACTATTAAAAACCAATTTCATTTAACAGGTAGAAAAATGTTTTACGATACCGCTTAAGATATGGCGGTTTAGTATCAGTTTTACGATACATTAATAAACTGTGTTCCGCCGGTTACTGTAGCTTTATGAAGTGATTATATCGGAATACTTCGCGTGCTGTCGCCACGAGTAGGGAGAAAAAGCAGAAAGCAGAAAGCTAAAAACTGTACGTAGTTAGCAATGATGACAAGAGAAACTATTTACGCGTTAGGTTTATATCTTTTTTTAAGGGTTAACTAAAATCAGAACATTTTAAAATCGTATATCATATACACAAATGACAACCAGTAAAAACTTTGATATTATCATCCATGACAGCTCTAAAACACATAATAAAACTTACTGTATCCAAAACTGCTCAATTTTAAAAACCACAAACACAATCAAATATCTAGTAGTAATTATCCACAAAAATTTGAAATGGAAGTAACAAATATGTCAAGTTGTAAAAAAAATTAGAAAAACGATATATATATATATTTTAAAAAATCAGAAATTTTCTATCGATAAAAAATCTATTAGCCATTATAAGTTGGGGATCCGCATATAAATGTAACCTTATTCTAATAGAAATTGTGCAAAGATTAATATAATAATTTTTTTTTTTTTTTTTTTTTAATTATATTAAAAAAAACTTTGGACTACTTAACGGAACGCCTGCTCGAAGAATTTCATGTACCTACATTTAAAGATTTATATATTAAAAATTCATTAATTCAAATTATAAAATAAAAAGGCAATTTTTTCAGTTAAAAATCAATTTTTAACTGAAAACCGAACTCGTCTTAAATATTCTTTTCTATGCCCAAAATTAAATACTATTTTTGCACAACACCATTACACTTACCAGGGAAGAAATTTTTTAAATCGACTGCCGGAAGAAATCAGAAAAATTAATGATAAAACCCAAATATTGCACTCTGTCAAAAAACACTTTAAAGACATTCTTAAGAAAAAAATTACAGCTACCTAAATTAATTATTTCAAATATCCTGTATTCTCCATAACATTCGACATACTTGCGACAACACACATATATACATGTAATGTGAAATATTTCTGCGTAAAGATAGGGACGGACTCGAAGCTCACATCAAAATCAGAAAAAATCAGAAAAATTAATGATAAAACCCAAATATTGCACTCTGTCAAAAAACACTTTAAAGACATTCTTAAGAAAAAAATTACAGCTACCTAAATTAATTATTTCAAATATCCTGTATTCTCCATAACATTCGACATACTTGCGACAACACACATATATACATGTAATGTGAAATATTTCTGCGTAAAGATAGGGACGGACTCGAAGCTCACATCAAAAGATACTGTGTTATAAAGTATATATTCTACCCATTACGTTATAAAAGATTTCTTCCTAAGGCAGGAGAGGGGGTCTGTTGAATTTGGAAGTAGCCAAGAAAATATCATTTCTTTGTATTGGATATGTCAACTTGACGCGGCTCGACACGGCGCTCCGTGTATTAAAAATGACCCCATCTCCTGTTTACGGTGGAGGGGGATCGCATAACTTTTCTGATATCGCGCCACTAGTGGTTACGGAGAATAATAATTAATAGCGAAGACTCAAACCGCGCTTATAATACATCATCTTTTTACGTCTGGCGGGTCTGTTTGGGATTGTATGGCGAGCCCTATTGTGTTATAAAGTATATTTTGATGTGAGCTTCGTGTCTGTCCCTACCTTTATGCGTAATATTATTCAAGTTTTATGAAATTTTAATTTTCAAATTGGAATTGATAGTAATTAAATAAATCATATTATCACACCCCCGATAAAGTAAGTTCCAAAATTATTTAATAAATTGATAATATTTTTTTCGAAACGCATGTCTCTCCGCAAGGCACTCGGATTAATAAATAATTCGAGAACAAGATAACACTAATAACCTAAACGAAAATATGATAATGAACTGGGTCCCAGTTGCGACCGTTATCTTTTTTTTCCCTGTCTTGTTCATTTTCATATTTTCGTTTAGAGTATTAGTTTTTTTTTTTATATATTACTATCTTCTTCTTTAATGATATATATATATATATATATATATATTATGTATTAAATTGATGGGAATAACCTCCGCAAGTTATATCTTCTCTCCTTCCCCTCCCCACAACCTTCAGCTTCACAACATACCTCAATTGGGGATGCCAAATTCTCAATGATTCTTGACGGTTGGGAGTAATTGGGACTTTTGTGCAGAATTGCCAAATGATGAAAATATCAAAATTAAGTTTCGAGTAACACCATGTATGTTCAACTCGTAAATAAAACAACTACATACAATATAACTCAAAGGGTTTAGAAAATTCTTGCAGCAACAACCCATCAACAACGATATATTGCAGTGAAACATGGAAGGACGACAGAAGACTAATTGCAGTTGAAATAAGATACCTCAGGCGTATGTGTGTTAAAACCTTACGACCGTAATGTACCGCTAATGTACGCTGATATGGCTTGGTCACTTTGCTAGACTGGACGGAAACGAGAGCTGAAAGGACACGAAGAGACCGCGAATGAAATAAAATACCAGGACTTTACGAGAAGACACATAATGATTAAGAGATTTACCTGAAAAGAAGACTAACTTGATCTAATAAATAACTTTCTACAGCCAATCAAATCAAAGTTCCAGAAGATGAATAACTTATCATTTAAAGTACTTACTTTTCCTTACCAACTTCCTCAGTAAGTTACAACAATACTTCTGAACGCACACAAGCCCGGGTGCAGTCGTAATACAATTACTTCAGTGGTTAGTACAAGACGTAACAATGAAATACACTAATAAGTGTTATTTCTCTGTGCGACGTTCACAGTAAAAATACATGCAATTTCACCAAAAGAGAATAATATAGAAGATATAATATTATTTCATTGTTTGCTATGACTGCCATGAAGTGATTGGTGTAGAAAAAAATACAATATCTGTATTCAAAAAAATATTTCATTCATGTACGTAGGTAGTATAAAATTCTGATTGATTAATCTGCACTTTAAGAGCGGTTGACCAGCGGCTGAGAATAAAAGTTTAAAAATGCTTGCAACTGTACAGGGAGGTTTCAATGATAAAGATCGATTATTTTTTTTAATAATTTATCTATCTATTTAATTTATTTAATATCGATTTATTTCATATACCTACTATATAATGTGTAAAAAAAAAGAAATATTTTAGTTTGTAAGAACTTAAATAAATAGAAAAACTGAGGTATTTTTGTTACAAAACACGTACTCGGATTTATTTTTTAATGATTTTAATCTAACTACAATTAAAATTCTGAAAACTGTTTTGACTCGATTATGTATTGATTTGTTTTTTGTATGATTATATGATTTGAAATTTGTGTTGTTTAATAAAATCAATCGTTTGAAAATTGAACAAATCAGCCAACGACTAACTTAGTATATTAAAAATACCCTTAGTTTTTCAAAATTTTAAACTGCATGTACCAGATAAAATAACAATCTTTCAAAATCAATTTATGTTTTTTTGTAAAAAAGAGTGAATACGTCTAGAATTTGATTTTAAAACGACTAATTTCCGGTATTCTCTGGTAATACCCTCTTAACACAATCAAATTAATAAGGATTTAGTCCAGAAGTTCGAACTTCAAAAATTTACATTAATTAGTGACCGATTCATTAAAATTTAACCAAATGCATAAACGAGGTTTGTATGTAGTAAAAAAAATTTAAAATTGTGCTAATTACTAATTTGTGTCAAATGGGGTGTAGGTGCAAACAATTGGGCATTATTTTTGAGTAAATTTTGTAAAAAAAGTTTTGATGAATATTAGTTAATTTACCGAAGTAAATAATGTGATTCCATCATTAAGATATATTATTGCAGTAAGTGATAACCAGATCTAAGTCGAAAATCATGCCTCTAGAAAATCAATAGTTTCTGACTTTAAAAGCAACTGGTTGTCTCAATACCGTACGCATTAATTTTCTACTTTAAATTAATCACGGTGCCACAATTGTACTTTCGACTTTTTAGATAGATATGTTTACACATACGTAGTTTTTTTTTTTACATTAAAAACGTAAGATACTGTTCCCATGGAAGCAAAGAAAGCAACAATTATGATCTATGTTGCATATAGAAACTCGCGATCTATTTCACACCAGATTAGCGCCGACCGTTATCCCATTACTTGTGTGGTAATTGTGAAATTGTAACGTTGCAAATCCTCCCCAATGAAACTGCTCCAAACTTCGAAAGGGTAGCAGACTTAGACTTACCCCTGTAACCTATAATGAGAACTATCCCTGCCTAAGATATTAAATACCCGCCGAAGGTTGCAACCTCTCTTTCTGTTGGATGTGCCGCTTATTAGAAAGAGTGAGAGGTTGCAGTGGAGCTTTCGGTGGGCTTTTAGAATTTGAAATCTCAGGTCTCTGTGGCTTGATAGATGCTGCTTTATTCGTTAAGATCGATTATGCCGGAAGGGGAACGAGCACAATTGAAGAACACCCATCAATTATTTTCATCGCGAGGGTATAATGGCGAGGGTTCGTCAACGACCGAATTATTTCTTTATTTTTCTGAAACTGTTTGTGTTAACCTCGATATAAAAGCATTGCCTTCAGATAGAGAGCACTTGGAGAACACCGACAAAAGTGGCTGTTAAAGTAACTTAGGTCTTTACCCAAATCTTACTCGAGCTTTTAAAGATGTTTCCTGGATCAGCATAAACACTCAAGAGATTTACTCTGGCGTCGTGAAATTTTTACCGCTTTGTCTGTCTGATGGTAGAAACCACTAACTTTAGCTGGACACGTCATTTTAAAAGGATCCGTACGACGTTTATTTTGTTCAACATTTCTCAAAAGTTCAAAAAGTAGAAAGTGCACAAATTACCAACCTTGTAATTAAAACACAAATTTATTACAATTTTTAAAATGCGAAAATAGTTTTCAAGCACTTTTAACAATTTCACATTTAATAAATTTAAAAATAAATTCATCCCATCTGATCTTTGATGGATTGTTTTAACAGAAATTCAAATATAACATTGTAATCAAATGACCATTCAGCGCAATTTATTTATTTGACATTTCAAATGTTCCCGTTAAATGCCGATTCTGTCTGTGTTTCAGCTGTTCCGTTTGTTATCATGCTGCTGAAACGAGATGGAATGCTTATCAAGTGACCCGCTATTTTATACCTGACTACTCAGTTGAGATGTGAGATAAAAACGTGACCAACTTCAAAATGAAAACTAAATTTTTAACTATAAATGCGCTAAGGAATCGCTGGTTAAAATTCTTCCAGTACATGATGTTACACCCTGTGAATGAACATCTAATAACAATTATTTGCCCCTTGGGTCCATTGTCCATACTCAGGAGCTTACCGCAGAAACACTGAAGTCCTCTCTATTCCGTAATGAACCTCATTTTCTTTATTTCACTTACATGCATTTCGTATTTACAACTTTGTCTCGTGTTATTTACAATGTTTCAACATAACCGTAAAAGAAAACGAACGTCATAAGTATTCCAATTTATGGACCGGTGGATGAGAGGAGTCGGTGATACTCGGGACGCTAATGGATAGCGTCAAATCTGCTCCTTCGACAGTCAAAAGTTTACAACTGTAATTATTTTTACTTCTGTGAACGCGTAGCAAAGGAAACTGTTCATTGTTCTCTGGAAATAAACAATTATTATACATTTTTATTTTAACTTTTTGATCATTATATTTTTGAAGGTTAAACCATTAACGTAATATATCATAGAAGAAGAAGAAGATAATAGGCACTAATAAATCTAACCCATAAATGATAAGGAACTAAAGAAAAACACACAGAGAAATATTAATTAAGGTCGCAATTGGGAATCTAACTTATGCGCATTTTTTTTTTTTTTTAATTTAATTTAATAATGTTTATTATTAAGTTCTGCAAGTGTTATAGTTTTTATTATTGTGACAGATGTTTCATATTCGATGTTATAATAATAAAAACACATCTTTAAAATTCGCAGAACATCTCTTGGTGAATAATCACAATCCACATAACAACAAGGGACCTAAATCATTACAGGTAGAAAGAAAAGGTCTTACTCGAACAATTAGAAATCAATACACGCACGAACGATCCTAATTTAACATTGATTAATAAAGTAAGGAAAATAATATATTTACCTCTTCTAAGTATTTTCATAAAACCTAAACAATATTCATAGCAGTAACGTCATTATTAAATAATTAAGAACACATTTACAAATTTCTAAATACTTATGGGGGAGAATCTATTACTTTCCCAAGAATTCGGTTTAACTGATATTAAATCAATTTTATCACTTTAAAATTGACATTTTAAATCGTATAAATATCATCGTCTAATTATGAAAACCTCAGTACACAACACTTGCAGAACTTTATTACATTAATTTTTTTTTTAAATGTGGTTCTACGAATTAACCACAAAAACAATAATAAAAAAAAAATAATAATAAAAAAAAAATAAAATAAAAAAAGTCATGTGCAAATTTTTTTAAACGCGTAGAATAATTTTGAACCTGTAATTACCCAAGTCGAAGTATGGATAAGTTGTTGATAAGTTTAATCATTTAGTGCACGGATATGCTAATAGGGCGCCAACTAGCGGTGGAATGTGGAACTTTGTGACTCGTTTGGAAATTTATCACGAAACATATAATTAAAGGAGACAGCTTAAATATTCAAAGATTTCCCAACTTATCAATTCCACGCAACCCAGATATGATTAAGTTTACCGGATGTTCCGATTTAACCGCTTTTTAAATAAGGGTGCGCTGGCAAACCTCGTTTAAACGAACCGTGGTAAATACCTTATACCTAATATTAATTGATATAATTATGTAGTTTTAGAAGTTTTTTTATTTTATGAATATATTTATTTACTGATCATTAATTTATGGTGGTCAATTTTTATTGGAGACATTGACAGCCTATCCGTCCTTCTAACGAATTAGTGATTCGGTGGCTAAAATTTTATTTGATTTATTTTTGTTTTCATAATTTAAATATATATAAATAACATATGGTGTATTTGCGGCACGTTTCAAAGTGGAAGATTCTCTCTGTATCGCCCTGGTGTAAGACTTCAACTTCACACTCAAAATTGAAACGTGTGCTTGAATTGGCTTTAGCTATGTTTGGACAGTAAGTCTGATTAACCAGGTATTTCCCCACCTTCATCCTCTCCATCTCCTTCCCCACCCCACATTATGAAAGAATGCCACCTCTGGCAATTTCCCGGATTGCCAGAGGTCCTGGGTTCGAGTCCCAGATGTATCCGTATCTATTTATGATTTTTCTGTTTCGGATTTTCGATTGACTTTCGCTAATATTATCTTCATTAATTAAAATATTATACATTATAATATATCATCGTGGCATATTTAATATGAAAAATGTGACGATTTTGACGAAAATGAGTTAAATATACAGTCTTTTTTTCTCTATTTCTACAATATGAGCCATGTAAAAATATCAAATATTTAAGACGATAGAAAATAAACCATGTGACGACAATCAAAATAGTATAGATATAATAATAAAATAAAAAAAAAATATATCCTCTGCATACCACTAACCACTACACAATTCAATCGCCTTGGTATGGACATAATATTAACATCTTTTTGTGAAGCCTAGCTATCAAATTTGAAAAAATTTAAATGAAATATTTTACCTTAATATGGTATTTAAAATTATGACGAAAACTGTATATAGAATATGAAGCATGTGAGAAAAACTGTGCATAATATAATATGAAGCATGTGAGAAAAACGCGTTAAAATTCAAGTTTCTGGCATAAAATAATTAATGTTTGCCATGAACATATTATTATAATGAACGAAATATATTTTTCCTACTTTGTCCATAAATAGAATTGATATTTTCCGTTTCGTTATTTTTTTTAACAGTTTTTATCGATTTTCTTAGAATGTACTCAGTCTCACATGGTTCATATTCTATATAAAACGACGATATATCCCTTTCAGTTCCGGGCGGGAAAAGGCTCTCGATCGTACTCGTACATTTGATGATCAGATTTAAATGGCCAGGTATTCCTTAATCTTCCTCTTCCCCATATCATTCTCCTCCCTACTAGCTTCAGTATCACACCATACTCCAATTGGGGATGTCAATATTCACTTCAGTAACTTACCTTCACGGCTCCAGACGGTTGAGAGCAGTTGGGACTCTTGTGGGGTATTTATATAAAATTAAAAGAAATCCAACCTTCGTTTTTTCCTCCCTAAATGTGGCATAAGTATCAGCTTTTATTAGTGCACTCTATAAAAGAGTTAAATAACACAAACTAAAATTAACTACGTATAGATAATAATATAATACTTTTATAATTATCAAGTTTTCTTTTTTACTAGTTCATTAAAATTTCGTCAGAGCCTACGTCATTTTTGACGCTCTAGATTTTTCTAATACTCCCATCAATTGCTTAAAGCACACTAACCTAAATATTGTTTATATAATTAATTGCCAAATACCAATTTATCTTAGTATATTTTGAACAGCTTCTTTTTCATTTTTTTAAATGGTTTTTGTCGTGTTTAGTGACCACATCTGAATAACCAGATACTTTATTACCCTCCTCTCTTCCATATCCTTCCCCTCCCCCTACCTTCAGCCTCACAACTACTCCAAATGGGGATGACATAGTCTCACTGATTCCAAACGAACTCTTGTGCGGAATTCACATAAAAATAAAGTAAAATATATAATCCTTCATCTTACTTCATCAATATTCCAATTTTAGCGTTATGCAAGTAAAATAAATATTTCCGAAAAATATTATTATAATGTCGAACTTCCTCATTTTTTCATTTGACAAATCACTGGAAAAATTGTACAGAAATGTCACTGCACGCGATAAAACAATTTCTGCAAGAGTCACAGATAAAACAATAAGAATATCTACAAATCATTTTCAAAGCCATTATTCTCAGAAAATCGTAAGACATTGTGGTATTCATAAGAATGTAGAAATAGAAAGACTCTCGGATCTCTGAACTGATACGGAAAACGGAAATCGAACGGATATGCAGTAGTATTGATATTATTCAACTGAAACTAGAAGGATGCATTCGACATTTGAAGGACTTCAAAGGATCATTGCAAATTCTTATAAGTAGTCATACCAACGCACTGAAGAGACGGATTGAATTGTTATTTCCGTGTACCTGATGAAAACTCAAATTTTCAATTCTTCTGCTGAAATTGATAGATTTTCAGATGTCGATATTATTTCTTGAACAAGAATATGTGAATACAGCAAAATGGTTCCAACTGCCCTAAGACAGTAGGATTATAGCCTCCCCAAATAGGAGGCAAAAATCTCTCTATTATGACCTTACTCTTAATTGGGGAGGAGGGTGTGGGTACTGGAACCGTTTATTGGATAATCAAAACCCCTGCTGCTGGTCACCCCAAGTGGTTCGCTACGTTTGGTGACTAAGCAGGGGTGTCCGGGTTAAATTGGATAGGTTTGTCTAGTTCTCGGCGGCGGATGCATTTGCCCACCTTTGTTTATGCAAATACCTTATAAGAGTCCCAACTGCTCCCGTCTGGAGCCAGTACCTTCAGCCTCACAACATACCCAATGGGGTATGTTGTGAGGCTGAAGGTAAGTGGGGAGGGAAATGAGATTTGGAAGAGAAAGGTGGGGAAGTACCTGGCTATTCAGATCTGGTCGCAAAACACGGCTAATTATTAAGCAACATTTTAATTCTGCATGGTGATCTTACATCAAGTCGATACTGAGAGTATCTTCCACTCTGGAACGTGCCGCAAATACACTATATATTATTTTAAAATAATTAATTGTGAAATAACACAAATTAATGAAATAAAATGTATTTGCGCACGTCTGGTTCGAATCGGAATGGGAGTCCAAAGCCTTGCGCCTGGACTATGCTGCCTACTGCGTGGAAAGCCGGATTAGAAGAGACTGGTTGAGGGAGATATTTTGAACTCTTTGGTAGGACTTTCGGAACATCGCTTTGCACCATGTTGGATTCATGGGTCCATCTTTGCAGTGTTGGATTCATGGGTCCATTACTCTTGGACATACCACACATACCGGATTCCTATCCACCCCTTTTAACCTTTCCCTTTCAGTATGTTCTCTCCTTCCTCCAAAAAGACTCTTCACACAGCATACCCAAAGATGACATAGGCTCTGAAGGGTTTTATGTCCACACAGCCTCCTGTGTGAACCTTAAGTTAAAAAAAAATCTTTTTTTTTTTAAGCGTGAATTCCGCGTAAGAGTTCCAAATGCCTGAAGCAGTGGGGTTAAGTTGTGAGGGTGAAATGAGTGAAGAGGGAAGGAGACGTGAGAGAGACGTTGGGAAGAACCTGTATATTCAGATCTGATCGTCAAACGTGACTTATTTTAATATGATTAATTAATTACTATTAATACGTATCGATTTTTATTAATCGAAATTGTACTGCTTTTGTATTAAATATAATTTAAAAAAAAAAAAAAATTTCATATTATTATTAACAAACACCAGTGGAACATTTATTAACATCGACGTTGTCTTCACGAGAACGGGTCGTTTCATCGACTAATTTTCGTATAAGTCAGTTGTGGAATGAGCTACCGGCATCTGTTTTTCTCTCTTCTCGCGAACCGCTTGGGGTGATCTATGGCAGAGGTGTTGGTTATCATATAAATGGTTCCCGAGACGGCGGTATTTGTACTGGCCTCCCAAATTGAATTTATATGTCGATCGTCCTGTTAAACATCTCCGAAAAATCTAAATTTTAGCTGATTTATACAATTTTATGTAAAAGTGTACCGTATGTCTGTGAGAATACTCAGATTACTCGTAACCATTACCAATTATAATGCAGAAAAACTTAGGGTAATAAAAACAACAACAAAAAACAAGTGTGCTTTAGACCACACGACCGAAGTAAAACTTCTAGAGAGAAAGAAAATGTGCGCGCGCACTGCTCTCTCTTGCTCCTACAGTATTTATAAAATTGTTCAAGAACGAAATGAAATTACGAATAATCTTCATGCACTGGCTATGAGAGGAAGAGAGAAAGAAAATGTGCGATCGCACTGCTCTCTCTTGCTTATACATCCCATTCGCCTCGCCCGTAACGCATTACACTTTTCGTAACGCATTAGCAAGCTAACCCCCCAAAGTAAAGAAGTTTTACTTCAAAAATTATATTTTCAGGGTTAGTTACTAGTAGGAAATTTCAAAATGTTTAACTAATGTACCGGACCGTTATACCTCCCGTGTTGTTTAATAGCATATTTAATATGAAAAACACAGAAATGTGTAAATTATAATTTATTTATGAGAAGCATTCGAGTACAGCTTTCCTCAGTATCTATAAACTTTGTATTTGAAGATGTCTGACTAAGCGACTGGAGGATCTATGTGTTCTAATTGTGAATATGAGAGCGAGAATACTGAAGAAGGAAGATATTTCTTACGTGTTTGTGTTGATTCGATTTAGCACGTTTTCTGTGAATTATTAGTTCCATGAAATTAATACCCTACAAGTATTTTCAGATAAACTTGCCCCATTAATAAGGCTGTCGGTCTGTGTTGGCTTGGCAGGTACCTACTACCGACTCTCGTGCAGTTGGTAAAGAAAATGCAATTTTATTTCGAGTCACACGCACCCTTATGAACTCACGATTTACAACTTCATTTATCCCAGTGAACTTGCAAAACTTATAATCGTCAAGAATGAATTTAATCAATTATCGTATGATAGTATGATAAACGTTCATGTCATCTTGCTTCGTCCACATTTCACCAATTAACAGCGCATAGCTATTTAACGCTACTGCATTCGATGCACTTGATCGTGCCTTGGCATCTTGGGATGTCCAAAACTATTTCTTAGATCCACTTGTGCGTGATATCATCCATATAATATATAAAGAAGTGTTTGTGGTGTTTTTGTATACAAATACACAGTTTTATTCCCCAGATTGATGAAAATTTTGCACACTCGATCTTCAAATCTTAGAAACAGAAAGAAGGGTCTACATGAGATTTCAAAAAACCACCCTCTCCCCTTTCACACCTGATAAATCAGGATGTTATATTACACTTGTCTCTCTTTGCATGCCTCTCGTGATTCCAATGTATCTTGTCTCTCATTGTAATATATGTTACTTGAGGAGCTTGTATAAAATTTTGTATTTTTTTATATATTTTTATTATTACTTATTTTTTTTTTTTTGTGACTTTTCTGTTTTTCTAATTGTATGTATCTGTATTTAATTGTATGTATCTGTATTTAATTGTGTGTAATTGTAGATTGTTTGTAATTGTATGTCTCTATTTGTACAATAACTGAGATTTTATAATTGGATGTTCCCACGTAAGTGCGAACATCTGTAAAAACCCAGTATAAATAAATAAACAAATAAATAAAACACTTCTTGATGAAATTTTGCACGCTTTGAAAAAATCCGTTGAATCCGTTCAAAATTCCCTAGTAATCTACATACACACTGCGTACTGCGTACTGCGTACACATTTACGAACCGAAGCGCGAGCCTACAACGATTTATGTAAAAAGGAACAAAGCAACCGCAAGCCGAGTTTCATTTTTTCATAATTCGTGATTCAGCTCGCGCTTCAAGTTCAACAGGTTTTGTTATCTTTTGTTGATTATTATATGATTTAACTAAAGATTTTAGTTGAACCTTTTGATTTGTATTATTTTTTACGATGAATATTAACAATTTTTTCAATGGACTTTCGCTAATATTGTCTTCATCAATTAAAATATTATAATTTGAGGTTTAAATCATTAAGTTAAAAAGTTAAAAATAAAAATAAAATAACAATTTTTTCTTCTTCTTCTTTCGGATTCTTGTGAATTATAGCTATTGAAGTAAAAAGTGGCTGAAGTGTGACATTAAAAATAGTGTTGTTTATAATTCAAATGATTGAATGGCAGGAAAATTTTACCCCTTCGTCTATAAATAATTATAAACGAAAAAAATAACAATCTAATCATGTCAAAAAAGTCACAATTTTTTTTTATATTCATATTGTTTCTATGCACCTTTACATTAGTGAGCATTGATTGTATGCTTGTAATCTTTTGTATAAATATGCGTATGAGTGTATTTACGTATGTTGTGTGAAGTTGAGTATGTTTATTCCTATGTGTATGTTGCCTGTGTTAGATCTGTCCATGTATTTTATGTCTTTATATTACAGTCACTTGAAATGTTAATCTTCTATATGATTTTTTTATATTGTGGTTTATCATTTTGTGTTATAATAATAATTTATTTTTTTTTACATTAGGTCCACACAGGAGGCCTTGAGGAAAATAATTTCCCTCAGGGCCTATGTCATCTTTGGGGATGCTGTGTGGAGGGTATTTTTAAGGAAAGGAAGGAGAGGAAGTTCTGGGAAGGAAAATGTATGAGGGTTGGGTAGGAATCTGGGGTTCAGTGTGTCTAGATCATCCGCCGCCAAGACCTAGACAATGAACCCCGTGAACCCGGGCGCCCTTGCTAAGTCACCAAACGTAGCGAACCACTTGGGGTGACCTATGACAGAGGTGTTGGTTATCCAATAAATGGTTCCCGGGGCGGCGGTACCCATTACCGCCTCCCAAATTATATTAATATTGTTAAATGATCTGCTGATTAACTGCTTTGGCAGTATAGCGGGAGCTAATAAGAAAGAATAATAATAAAGTGTACTCGTATATACATATATTTGCATTACTTTTGAATATTATATATGCACTGTTTAATATCAAACAGACTTGTAGAAAATCTTTCCACAATCCTCTTATTAATTACGTTCCTCAGAGTTAATCTTTAATTAAAAAGCTCTGTAAGTACGAGTTTGTAGTTTGTACCGGAATTGCATTGTGGACTTATTCTTGCTTCCTTTGATTGCTACCTATCTTTGACGACTGCATTCGGTTCTCTGTTAATTGAATTTCCTGCATTTCCTACCATTTTCTCAATTTCCATATCATCCTTCCGGCGTCTCACAAACAGAACAGTATAGGTATCATTGAATTACAAAATGAATTTGGTTTGCCATACGTTCTCGATAGAATCGTTCTGTATTCAGAGAACGGGGGGGAAGGGAAGTAGCGATGGTTAGAATCGACGTAGATTTTCAGATCATAGCATGTACCTGATCTATGTACCTACATAGATAACCTGTAGATGTTGTCTTTTTTTCCAATGTTTTTGACTTATTGATTACATCATTTGCTGAAAAATTGTTTACAGATAGAAAAGGTGAATCGTAGAAGAAATTACCAAGCTATTCATTTAGTTTTTTAATCATTTTTTAACTAATTGAAGCTTTTAAACCTCATTGTATTACTTAATTATTGAAGAATATAATTTTGCACATTTACTTTCTAGAATTAAGTCAAAATGTCAGTAAATGTCATAAATAAAAACAATTGGATATGCATATCCGAAACTACATCTAAATTGAAAATACATTCGGGTCCAACTTTCCAGCAATCATACCAAAAAAGATTTTTTTAGTGTAAAACAACTATTGCCAATTTTTGGAACACCTCTTTGGCCAGCTAGTAGCCAGATATGATTTTAGATTTTCACGGCCAAAAGTAATTTTGTTATTTATTTTTGTGGTATTATACCGTGTTACGCTGTCTCCTTCTATCTAAAGAAGGAGATAGCTTAACACGGCATAATACCCCAAAAATAAATAACAAAAAAAGCTAGTAGCCAATTTCTAAGAAATGCGTGTGTGTGTGTGTGCTTAAATACCACAACACTTGACATATTGTATTATCATTATCATATTATCAGTGACCACGAATCTATCTGCGGAGTCTCAATTTGATCGGATGTGGGGAAGTGGGTGAATTTCAACCACCAAGATTTGTATTAAATCATGCACGAAAATAAATAGAAACATATTAAAGGATGGCAGCCAAATAATATTTGAATGATGTTTCGTTCATTTCGATATATATATATATCACTGAATTTAATACAGTCTCAATAGCTAATTTCGTAGAAACGCCATTACCGGTAGAAATAGAGTACTAGAGGACCTGCGCCAGTTGCAGCCGTTACCTTTTAATTTGTGTTTATATAAAAAATTAATACAATTTTTCTACATTATATTTGCTGAATATTACGTACGCTAAATATAATAATTAACTATACATTCTAGTTGATTTTATATTGATGCTGCCATTATATTTGCCTAGTCGGTATTAATTCCTAGCAGAGAGAAGTTAAGAATTCTTGATTCTTCAGTTTTGTTTAAAAAAAATTATATTAATATGATGTCAACTGGAATAAACTATACACTTCTGCGTCAAGCACAGCCGAGTGCTAAATTTGAATAGTTTCACCAACAGTGCGAGGAAATATTCCACTGAACTTTAAGAATTTGTAGTTTTATAAAATTGGCCGACTTGAAAATGGCAACTGTAATGCATATTCTATTAGGGACCCAATCCACTTAAAAATAATACGAACTCTGCCTTTTTAAGACTCTTTTGATAAAATAGTATTAATTAACGGGAAAAATCACGGGTGTTGTAATTCCGATTTAAAAAAATAAAATAATATTAATATGTTTTAATACTGTATTATGGGTAACTCCACAAAGGGATAATGTAATTACACAGGAAAAAACGTACGGAAAATAATTTCTTCAGGGCCTATGTCATCTTAGGGGATACTATATGGAGGGTCTCTTTGAGGAACGAAAGGAGAGCAAGTTCTGCGAGGGAAAAGGGTACGAGGGATGGATACATTGACGTACATATGAATTGATTCCTTCAAGGCGATTGGTCAAGGAATAGCAGCTGAAAGCCACCGGTAAGGTTCCCCAAGGATCTCTCCTAGAACCAAATATTTTTCTATTATTTATAAATGACATTTTTTATTTTATTTTTTATTATTTTTATTTAAAGAAACATTTAAAACAAAGAATAATACATACATATCAAATAAAAACATAATACAAGAAAAACAGAGAAAAAGTCCCAATAAACTACTTTTAAGTAGTTTGTCAATGGGTTCTTTTAACTTAATGGATTATAACAAAAATTAAATTAATTATTAAGATATAATTGTTTACATTCATAAAAAAAATATATTGTATACACTCATACCATAAGAAATATAGCCTAAAGAGATGTAACATGATGTAAAAATAATAAAAAAATGATATAAAAATAAAAAAGAGGTGTAACATGATATAAAAATAAATTTAAAAAATATATAAATAAAAAGTGTATGAAGTTAGAAATTGTTTGTCTTAGAATCTAATACAAACTATGTCTTTCAGCGAGCCAATTTTTTAACATGATATTTATTTTGTATATATATTCTTAATATATTTAAAGACGTATAAGTCCTACTTTTCGCTGATGATTTGAAAATATATAAAATGACACGTAGTTTAGAGGATTGCCATATTTTACTAAATAATTTATGTAAATTGAATCATTGCTGTGTGATCAACTCGTTATTTCTTAATATTCAACAGTGCCAAGTTATTGTTTATCGTAAAATACAAAGTTATGTAACTTATGAATACTCTGGGTTAAATGATGTAAAATTGAAACCAGTCGTTTAGATCAGGGACATAGGTGTAATATTTGATGAAAAGTTAACTCTGCACGTAAATGAAATAACAAATAGAGCTATACAAATGTTTGGGTTCACATGCATAATAGCAACTGCTTTCATGTCACTAGAATGTTGGAAAACATTGTACCCTTCTTTAGTAAGAAGATAAAATGTTTTCCTAAACCGACCTCTCCCGATCCGCCCCCAAACAACCTGGACAAACCTCACCTGATGAATCTGGGCACTCCTGCTAAGTAGCCAAACGTGGCGAAACACCTGGGTAACCCTTGGCAGGGGTGTTGATTATCCATTTTGACCAAAATTAGTTCCTCTCCCGATCCGTCCCGCCGACCTGAACACACCTCACCCAATGAACCTGAGCACCCCTGCTATGTCACCAAACGTACCACTGGATGTGAAATATGACAGGGGTGTTGGTTATCCAAGAAATGTTTCCAGGGAGGAGGTACCCGTACCCGAATTACTCCCAAATTGAGATTGTCTTGTTTGAATTATTCTTGACACAATCAGTTCCAATTTTGAAAAAGACACTTTCAATTTTAGCGAATCCGAGTTCTAGATTTCATTAAACTCGACAGAAATTAGTGCTTTTGTTGAACCTATTGAAAAAAATGCTTCTGAACATAACTGCTAATAAATGAAATAATATGAATTTGTTAGAAGGTATCTACAGTGTACAGGTTGGCATAGCTGAAATGGGGTTCGAATAATGCACAGTTAATAGGTACCTACCTCAGTATAATATATAAGTAGGTATATATACGCATGGTATGCACCGCTGAAAGGTCCTATTCTAATGCTTGTGGGTGAATGACCTGTGCAAAAGGTATCCACGTGACTTTGAAAACATACAGCCACTGAAATTGATTGCACAAGATTGGCTAACTATTTTTAAAAAATCCTTTCACATTGTATCAATGTACCTACATAATATTATTGTGATTAATGTTTTATATAGCACAATTCGTCATGTTGTATATATAACAACCACTTGCATATTCATAATCACATCAATATTATTTAGACCAATATACAAGGTTGACATTTGATACATGAGAACGAGACGTTTCTACGACTCGTTCTTGAGATCTTCAAGATCAATGTTCATTCCTTACTTTACACAAAAAGATTCTCCAAACAGCATCTCCAAAGATGAAAGGCTCTGAGGGAAATTATTTTAGCGATAGCGATTGTGGGGAGTTTATGTAAAAAAAAATAAGAGTGTGCTTTAAACCATACGATTGAAGCAAATACTTGTTTGGCTCCATCTATATGTATGTGTATATATATGTATATATTAATTTTCTACAAATATTCGCCTCGCTCGATCAAGCCGTGCGCATCGACGTCCGCTCCCCGCCGCTACTGACTGAAATATTTCAAGCACTGGCTATGAGAGGAAGAGAGAAAGAAAATGCTCTCTCTTGCTTCTACAGTGAGCCCTTTCGCCTAACAACGCATTTCAATTTCCGTTACACATTCGCCAGCTTACCTCCC
This sequence comes from Limnephilus auricula, assembly GCA_951813805.1. NCBI lineage: Eukaryota > Metazoa > Arthropoda > Insecta > Trichoptera > Limnephilidae > Limnephilus > Limnephilus auricula. The sequence continues at coordinate 38,704,367 of OX638391.1, forward strand.
AAGTCAAGCGTGCGTAAGGAAGTATTTACTTCAAAAACTTTCATTGATTATAGTCCAATAAAAAAGTGTAAAATTAATAACAAAGAAAATCTTTTCGACAACCCCTGATCCGTATTACTACACAGTACTTACTTACACAGTTACTTACACAGTATTACTCTGTACTTGTTTATATTTTAATGTTAGATTGTTGTTTTTCAAAGTCTAAAAAATATCACGTCAAATCACCGACTCAGTTTTGGTTTACAATCGATGTGAAATACACAACAAAAACATCCCTCGTTGAAAAATAGAGTTAAATGGAACAAGGCGGTATAGCAGGCATTTAATAGCATGGTAGATAACCTGCTTGGCATAGGGGTGAGAGTTTTGTACAAGGTTGGATGCTTTGAGTTCGATTGCCACCGAAGTTACATTTTTTAACAGACGATACCACAAAATTTGAAAATAAAAAAAGTGTCTCCAATAGGGGTTAGTAGGTTCTATTAAGTTATCAGAACTCCAAAACGTTACGATGACAACACAAGGCCTTCGAATAATGCCATGTATTGTGCTTTTATTTAGAGTGACTGGTGCAAAAATTCCATATTTTTCGTTACATGGTCACAAGAAAATATGAAGTTGAAACATACTGCAGTGACTAAATCACCTAACCTAAACTAACCTCTTCTTCATACGATAAATTTGAAATGAGATAAATGTGTAAGTTCTCTCCTTTTTGAAGTAAAACTTCTTGACGCAGACTTTACTTGGGGAGTAAGATGGCGAATGCTTGACGAGAGCGTTACGAAAAGTGTGATTGGGTGAGGCGAACGACAAAAACTTTATAAAAAAATGAATATGTGTATACATGCACGTATTGAACATATAGAAGGAGCTAAAGAAGTTTTACTTCAGTCGTGAGGTCTAGAGCATACTCGTTTTTTTTCATGTATTGATCTGCATCGCGTCAAAATATTTCTAGGAAAGTAAGTGTGACCACGACGTGCATTTTTTGAGGATTTTTTTCTCAGAAAAATTTAAAATATTTTATGTTTATTTGTTAAAGAAACATATTAAGTTGTCTAAAAGTTGTCTTTAATATGATGATAAAAATTCATAATTGTGGGGTTATAATGCAAAACTCACACTTTACAACAATAACCATACACAACAACAGCTGATTTTGACAGCTCCATGTTTATTAACAATTTAGTGACAAAAAAGCAACAAAGCAACATAACCCAAGTTTAAAATTAATACATAGTGTTACGCTAGTAAAAGTGGCAGTGTTTGCGACAGTGGGCAGTGTCAGTGATTGTCAGTAATCTTGATCTTGATTTTAATATTCAATTGAAGTGCAAAAGAGTACCTACTGTCATTGTGACGTCAACACTGACATAGACAAAAAAAAAAAAAAAAATCCTTAACCTGAGGGGCACTTTTGAACTCTACGTATAACCGAAAAGTTAAATTCAAAGTATAATACCCGGAAATCATACATTAAAATGGCAAATCGTCAAACAAGATCTAACCCTTCCGCGGGAGACTCATCCAGCTCAGTTATGGAGCAACTTGTGAAGATTAGTGACCAGCTGGCCGCGCTATCCTACTTGCCGGCCGCCGTCAAGGAACTGCGGGATGAGGTCAGCGAGGTGAAGCTCTCTATTGACTTCAGTGGTAAAATAGTAGAAGACGTCAGCAAAAAGATATCTTCAATGGAGATCAAGCTGAAGCTGGTTGACCTGTTAAAAGATGAGGTTGATTCCCTGAAGATCCATGTAGCCAATATACAGGATGACATGGAGCAGCGCGACCAATGGGCGCGCCGCTCAAACATCGAACTGGTCGGCATTCCAGAAAAGAAGGGAGAGAATTTAATTTCAATTGTTTCCAATATTGCCAAAAAAACAGGTTTCGACATCGATCCAAAATTTGATATTGATTTTGTTACTAGGGTGGCACCGAAAGAATCAAAAAAAGGCCAAAATAAACCAATAATTATAAAGATGCAATCAAGATACAGAAAAGATGACTTCTTGGCACTAATTCGAAGGACGCGTGACTTAATCAGTAGCGACATTGGTTGCGACGGCGATTCCCGAATTTACGCCAACGACCACTTGACGACCGCTTCTAAACGGCTGCTGCACTTGACGAAGGAAGCGGCCAAGCTGAACAACTATCGATTCGTCTGGGTCCGGAACTGTAGAATCCTTGTTAGAAAATCAGAGGGGTCACAGATCAGAGCGATCCTCAAAACAGAAGATTTAAACAAGATTGTATAAAACTTCAACTGAAGTGGGCCACGAAAATATTATCATTTTTATTGTTTATTTTTTATCTTCTTATGTATGTACTTTTAATATGTAAATGCGTCATAATCCTAGACACAAGTTATGGATTTTACAATAACACTATATTATTTTCACTGTTAATTTTTTATCTTTTGATGTATGTGCTTTTATTATGTAAATGCTTCATAATCCTAGACAAAAGTTATGGATTTTACAATACAACTTTATCATTTTCATTGTTCATTTTTGATTTTCTGAGATATGTGCTTTTAAAATGTAAATGCTTCATAATCCTAGACAAAAGTTATGGATTTTACAATACAACTTTATCATTTTCATTGTTCATTTTTTATTTTCTGAGATATGTACTTTTAATATGTAAATGCTTCATAATCCTAGGCAAAAGTTATGGATTTTACAATAACACTATATTATCTTTATTGTTTACTTTTTATCTTCTCATGTATCTAACATTAGTGTATAATTGCTTCTTAATTCCAGATACAAGCAACGGATATTATAAAAACTGCATATCATTATTTTTATGGATAATTTTGTATCTTGTGTTTTTAATGCATAATTGCTTCATTATTCTAGGTTTAAATTGTGGGTATTATAATTACTTCATAATTCTAAGTTCAAGTTACAATTACTATAATAGTATGGCATTAATTTTATTGATAATTTTTTATCTTAAGTATGTGCTCCTAATGCCTGTATTTATGTTTGACCTACATGTTCCATACAAATGTTTATTATCGGTGATTTGAATATTTATTATCAAAATGTTAGAGGTCTCCGAACGAAATCCCATGTATTCCTTTCCGGTGTTTTGAATGCCAATTATGACGTGATATGCCTGACTGAGACTTGGCTCTTACCAAGTATATTTGACTCGGAATTATTTGATGAACGCTATGTAGTGTATCGTTGTGATCGTGATTATATCTTGTTAGACCAGGCACTCGGAGGCGGTTCACTTATTGCAGTGCGCCGCGAACTGCCGGCATGCCCCTCACCCCCCCTCCCGCTCATTAAGCGTGCAGAGATAGCCACCGCTACTCTTTCACTAGGTTCTGGAGCGCGTGCTTCTAAACTCCGTATATACTGCTCGTATTTCGTCCAAGGCGCGGAGCAGAATAAATCATTAAGTGACTTTTTTGAATTTATATCTACGATGCATACCAATTTCCCCAATGATGAATTCCTTCTATTGGGAGATTTCAACATACGACATGCCCCATGGCTTCTGCCTCCAACCACAGACGGTTCCCTGGTGCTAAATCGGTCCTCAATCGATGCACTATCTTCAACTCTTTCTGATTTTTTAGACTATACCGGCTTTCGTCAATTCAACAACCAGCTTAATGTAAACGAGCGTGTTCTGGACCTAGTGATATCGAGTCGCGCGTGCACTGTTATTGGGTGTGACACACCGCTAGTGCCGGAGGATGCACACCACCGCTCTCTGGAGGTGTCGCTGCGCTTGTCCCACGAACCAACCCTCCAAACGCCGCGCTCTCGCACCGTCCGCTCCTATCATAGCGCTGACTATGGGCAGATTAATAGCGCCTTAGCAGCCGTCAACTGGACAACGACTCTAAACAGCAGCAATGTAGATTCAATGACTGCGCGTTTCTATTCCGAATTAAATAAGATAATTGTCACGCATGTACCATCTAGATCAATTAACATAGACTCAAGGTACCCTCCATGGTACAGCACCGCATTAAAAAAGTAATTAAAGATAAGCTTAAATTTCACAAAAAATACAAAATTTATAACCGTAACTCCGACTATCAAATTTTCTCTCTTCTCCGAGAACGACAAAAGTGTATGGAGAAAGTGTGCTATGATAATTACATTAATATGGCTGAAATTAATATTAATACTGATCCCAAACACTTTTGGACCTTTGTTAAATCCAAGCAAAAAAACTCTGAAATTCCTAACAATATGTTTCTTAAGTCTCAGCATGTATCGGGTGGGGAAGATATAAGTAACTTATTTAACACGCACTTCCAATCCTCCTTCGAATCCCCCACCCCGTCTACCTCGGCTACAACTCAAATATATAATCCAAACACCTCAACTCTCAATCTTAATAATGTTAATATAGACACTCAACTAGTTTGTAAATATCTTAAATCATTAGACCCTACCAAAGGCAGTGGGCCTGATGGTATACACCCTGTATTTTTAAAGAATTGCGCTAATGTTTTATGTTATCCGCTAAGTCAAATATTCAAAACTTCATTGTCTTCTGGCAGTTTTCCACAGGAATGGAAAAGTTCATATATTGTACCAATATTCAAAAAAGGAGACAAGCACAATATTGAAAATTACAGACCGATCTCTAAGTTAAATGTAATGGGTAAACTTTTTGAAAAAATTGTTTTTGATATCATTTTTCCATGTATACGACCACACATAATTTCAAATCAACACGGCTTTGTCACCAAAAAATCAACAGAAACCAATCTATGTGAGTTTGTTGATACAGTCCTTGTTGCTATGGATAATGGATATCAAGTCGATGTAGTCTACACAGACTACTCCAAAGCCTTTGATAAAATCCCACACAGCATCTTGATAGAGAAAGTCGAAGCAATGGGTATACACGGTGACCTCCTTCGTTGGTTAGCCTCTTATCTCAACAATCGTATGCAAGCTGTAACTGTACAAGGGTTCTGCTCTAGTTTCGTCCCCGTAACCTCAGGAGTTCCCCAAGGATCTCACCTTGGTCCCCTCTTATTTAATATTTTTATGAATGACGTTAACAAAATTATCCGCAACTCTCAGTTGTACCTATATGCGGACGACAAAAAGATTGTCAAAATCATTAAGTCTGAGATGGATTGTATAGAGCTCCAGAAAGACCTGGACTCTTTGGTTAATGTGTATTGTCTAGAAAATCGCCTCCTTTTGAATGCAGATAAATGTAGCGTCATATCTTATTCTCGAAAGAAACACACAGTATTGTATCCATACACAATTAAGAACAATATTTTAAACAGGGTAAATGTAGTAAGGGATCTTGGAGTTCTATTAGACAGTAAGCTTCTTTTTCAGTCTCACGTCGAGCATATCACGTCGAAGGCTTTGAAAATGTTGGGATTTATACTTAGAGTAAGTTCAGCTTTCAAAAATCCACAAACATTTAAAATTCTCTACATATCCTATGTCAGAAGCCACCTAGAGTACGCTTCAACTGTGTGGAACCCCCATTGTTCTACGTATAAAGCAAATCTAGAAAGAGTTCAGAAAAAGTTTATCAAATATGTCTCTTTTCGCGTACGAAATTATGTAAACTATGTCCCCGTAAACCTTAAATCTCTTGATCAACGCCGAGACACCAGAGACCTATTAATGCTCTATAAGATAATTCATAACTATATTGACAGCCCATACTTACTACAAAATATTCATTTTAGATGTCCAAAAAGAGTTACTCGATCTATGGATACCTTTTATATTCCTAAGAGCAAAACGAATTACCTTGAAAATGTATTTATAAGAAGAAGCTGTAGCACATTTAATAGATTATGCCCAAACATCGATGTGTTTAACACGAACCTTGCTAAATTCAAAACATTCATAAAAAAATGACATTCCATCGAATGCCATATGTTTAACCAAAAACTTAATTTCATTGAATTCTTTTTTTTTTATTAATTCGTCACATTTTCTCTTTTACTTTTTTAATAGTTTGTATTTTAATGAAATCGTTTCCTCAAAGATATTATTGATATCCTTTAAAATTTAAGTGTAAACCTTAGAAATATCTATATCATAAAACACTTTATAAATTGAAGATGCATCAGAATTGTTTGTATTAGGTATATTGTTGCATATTTTTTTTTTTATTATGGTCCTATATTTAAATGTCGTTATTTTATTGGTCAATGACATAAACATATTATTCACTGTCATATATAAATGTATAGACTGTTTATAACGCAAATAAATAAATAAAATAAAAATAAATAAATAAATAAAATAAATAAAAAAAAAAAACTCCAAAAATTGAATTTTTCAGGAGAGGCAAAAAACTGTGCTGGAAATAGTAGTTTTGCAGAAAAAGGTGATTTTTAAGTTGAAAAATAAGGAGGATTTCGTCATTTTATCATAAAATAATTATGCCATTCGTTTCCTTGGCCTCGAATTAGTCAGGCTATATATGTATATAACTCAATTTCGCCCATTTTGGAAATAATGAGTTTTGCATTACAAACCCCACAATTGCCTAAAAAAATACAAAAACAATTTTTTTCGCTCTTCTAAACAATTAACATTTTAACAAAATGGAACAAAAGACCAAATAGAAAAACAAAAAGACGAAAAGAAAACTAGATGAAAAGAAAACAAGATGGAACCAAATTAATATTTTGTTTCATTTTGTCCTTTTATTAATCGTATCCGGAAACTAGTCGTAAAAGCGAATAAGTGGAGACCTTTAACAAACACACGATTATTTATTTTCGAGGATTTATTAACTTTTATAGTTTGCTTCGACTATTTTTAAAAGACGTTAACCAGCTGATATTAACCCCCTAGTGACTTCAACCCCTAAGTGTTTTTTTCTTCCAATTTGAATTAAAAATACAAACTTTAACAAAAAATTTACGAGTGTGCTTTAGACCAGACGACTGAAGTAAAACTTGGGCGCGCGCACTGCTCTCTCTTGCTCCTACAGTGTGATACAGACAATAGGCCTGCACTGTGTCTTAGATATGCGAAACGTATCTGGCTATGAGAGAAAGAGAGAATGAACATGTGTGCTCGCACCTCTCTCTCTTGCCGCTACAGTAATATGCGAAATGTAACTCTTTCTCTTTCTATCTTCAATAACTTATATCTCCCTCTCAACTTCCGTTCGCCTCGCCCGATTACACTTTTCGTAACACAGATTTAAAAATGCAAGGCTGATGTAAGCGTAATGAGTAAAATTGCGAAAGGGACCCTCAGATGGTTTGGGCATGTAGAGCGAAAAGAAAGGAGCGTAAGGAGAATATATGACGGAAGTGTGAATGGTATAAGAAGTAGGGGACGTCCGAGGAAGACATGGCACGATCAAGTGAATCAGATACGTGAGTTGGGCCATGTCAAGAGTCAGAAAAATAGAAGAGTATGCAAGAGACGATGTTCGAATGTGAATGAGGGAAAGAGTGTGTGCCAAGACTGAGTTGTTTGGTGGTCCGCCCTCTCTGCCAACCCCTGCGGGGAAACGGTGTGATCGTTAGTTAATTTGATAGATTTAAAAAAAAAATCTTTACCTGAAAGAAATAATCGGTTCGTATTTCTTAACACTAACATCGGTTTAATGAATTAAAAATTTTATTTAAAAATGTATAGGTGCGTATATTTTGTTTTGAAGAGTTTTAATTTTCAATGTACTTTCGTTACTTACAAAATTTTTCTGCTACCGGTTTCGACACATCCTTGCCATTCACTAACAGACTGAAAACTAAACTTAAAATTTAAAAAGTACAGAAATGAATTAGATGCTATTAGGTGGGGGTAGTGGGAGGGGTGATTTTGGGGGAGGGGGAGAACAGTGGGTGGGGTCAATATCACATGGGAACATAGTCAATAGGGGAGATTTGCAGGGTGCTATTATTTTGTTAACTAAGTTAATTTTTTATTTAGTTTTTTAGTTTATTTCTAAAGTTTCTAAAGCGCACAAGTTAATTACAGTACATAGAAAATTAAAACTCTTCAAAATAAAATGTCTAGAAATTCTTCTTCTTCTTCTCATGCCCTGTCCGTTCAACGGACGTTGGCTAACATGTTGGCTATGCGGATTTTGTTTACTGCGGCCCGGAACAGCTCTACAGTAGACTGGCCAAACCACTGTCTCAAGTTTTTCAGCCACGATGTCCTCCTTCTTCCAGGACCCCGTCTTCCTGCAATCTTTCCCTGCATTATGAGATGCAAGATCTCGTACTTCTCCGGATGTCTCATCACGTGTCCTAGATATTGAAGTTTTCGGATTTTTATTGTTTTAATAACTTCTTTTTCTTTATTCATCCGAACCATAACATCTTCATTCGTAAGTCTGTCCATCCACCTTTTTTTTAGTATTCTTCTGTAGATCCACATCTCGAATGCCTCAAGTCGCCTTACCAGTTCTTCAGTAAGTGTCCAGGCTTCCATTCCATAAAATAATACTGAAAACTCGTAGCATCTGACCATTCGCATTCGTAATCCAAGGTTGAGATCATGACTGCAGAACATATTTTTCATGCGGATGAAGATTGCACGTGCTTGCTCAATGCGGCATTTGATTTCAACCGAAGGATCCCATCTATCATTTAATTTGCAGTCCAAGTATACAATACTTTGTACCTTCTCTTGTTTCGTTCCAGCAATATAAATATTGTCATTCAAGTCAACTGCGTTATTTTTGCTTATGAGCAATTGTACATAGCACTAGAAATTGTTACATAGTTAATGCCCAAGAAATACAAAAAATATATGTGTATACCTGTATATCGTTTCTAACAATATTTCCTTCTTCTCCTCGTTTAAAATTGTCCAATCAACAATGATGGCATAAAGTAAAATATGTATAGAAAATTATAGGAAATGCATATCTGCAATACGCCATGAACATAGTTATTTATTATTACTTGTATATATTTCAAAGCAAAGTATGAAATTATAATGAAATGGCTTTCAATTTATTTATTGCATGGCAACATTTAAAGAGAAATAAAATATTAATAAAAGGTCTACAGGAAATGAGATTGGAACAAGAGCGGTGCCTACCACTTGCTTGGTACCTCACAGGACAAACCTCAAAATAATAGATACTACGGCGATCACAAGCCGTAGAAGTCTATCGAGGTAGCGGTACAGTATGTAGAGGTAACTTCTTTTACAATCGTGTATTTTTTTTTTACTTAATGTGGTGTTTGCAACACTGCCTCTTACTCTATGATATATGGGCGGGCTCTACCGCCGAGCAACGTCCCGAACGTTGACGGAGTTGCGACCCGAAGTGGGTCATTTCAAGGCAGCGCTTTAGAAAGCTTTATTTCTATCGGGGGAATTTCAAATAATTACCGTTTCGGCGTGGGGAATGTATAGATACTATCTTAAAGAATAACATATATTTTTTTGAGAGCTTAAAACGTGTCAGAAATCGTTAGAAATTGGCAGAGCGGCCCGTTAAGTTATGACGGACTAAATTAAATCGGATTATTTTAAATTTTTTTGTATCGTAAAATGGTAATTATGATACGTGAGAATAAAATAAAATGTTATTAGTTATTATTGAGCATGAGCATTAAAGATTCTTGAAACATATCCATAAATAGAAGAAAATTGCGTTAGGCTTTTGTTGTTTAACAAATGCAGTATTGGATTGAATCACCGCGGTTTACCGATGTAATATTGTATCTGTTAGCCTTTCTTGAAAGATTTTAACAGACAAAACCAATTATTCATATTCATATTGCCTATATACGTAAAAATTGTTTATTTGTAAAATAATTATACGCCATCTATGAAATAGTAGAATATGAATTTTTCACCTCATGCTTTATTAAAAATCTTTGGAAAGTTAAGATTAATTCTCCTTCTAATTCTAAATCCCTCTTCTATCGGAGCTTTGATGTCATCAAGGAAGAATTCATATTCATATTGGGACAACAAAAGTGATGACTTTGTGTAAGTACATCATGTTTCTCCGAAGTTCGCAATTAGGTGCTAAAAACGATACAGTAAAGAAATATATTACCGAATGAGACTACAGCAAAGATTAAACTTCATTGACCCAAATTCTGATAAAACTGAGTTATTTTTTTGAAAACTAGTCTGTATGTACGTATTATAAGTTTTACAAGCTCTGTTTCTTTTGACCTATTATTCTAAGAATCCAAGAATGGAAATATTGGCTAAGGAAAGCGGGGAAATTAATAAAAACCCGGAAGTTTTGTGTTACTTACCTCTCTATTCTACGACGTTCGTATAATATGAGGTTGAATTCTCACAGAAAAAATAGATTACTCCATAAATTCTCTGAACTTATCCACTAATAAAAAAATAAAAAAATATTGCAAACCCAGACAGCAAATGCAATACATACATTTATTAGTAATAATAAAATAATAAAAACAAAAACAACAACAAAAAACTGTAGTATCGGGAATGTATAATCTGCAAAAATATACTAGTCCCAGCGAGAGACTTAGGTGACGTCATCATTCTAATATCTCATGTCTTTTTGCTTTTTAAAAAAGACGACGAACGATGATGTCCTTACGAGCTCACGTCGGGACTAGTTTATAAATAAGTACTATATAAAAAAAACTTTTAATGAGCGCATCTACGTGTTATTGTACAATTAGATTGAATATTGTCGGGGCCAATATCTTCGATACTTGATCCTGAAGTCAGACAGGATTTGATTTATCATTTCTTGTTGATCCTATCCCTTTTTCCTGCGACCCTTGTTTTCATTCGAGCTGCAAATCCATGAACTCGTCTTTCCGTGAACATAGAAGAGACTATGGTGCCTCTGAAGTATGAACGTCGTGCGGAATGATATTTTTCTCCCTGATTTCCTTTAACTTTTCGTATTAGTTTTTTCTGTATTTATTTATTCATAAATCAGTATTTCGAAAATGAATAAGATTTTCCAAATTCATTAAATCGTTTGTATACTTCATACGTCAACACGATAACACCCATTTTAACACGTACTTACTCACTATGGTAGCAATCCATTGGTTACGAAGGGGGCAATTTGCATAAATACCTTCCAGACAATATTAAAAATGAAAAAAGTCTAGGTTCCTACATTAAAAAAAAAAGTTATTCTAAATCAACAAAATAATGAAAGTTATTCTAAATCAACAAATATTGTTATGTAATTTAAGTGTAATGTAATGTAAAAGTATTTATTTTAGCTAATTCTAGACAAATAATTAAAAATTTAATTTTGTTTTTTTTTTATGATGAGGGAAGGGGGTGAGAAAGTACACAGCTATTCAGATCTGGTCATCAAAAACGACGAAAGCCAGTGTAAAGCGTTTATTCTTCTGATTGGTGGTCTTTCACTAAGGCGATACTAAGTAAATTTCCAATTACTAGTGGGTAGAGGTGGTAGGTTCGTCTTTTTCCGTTGTTTTGGCCTGACGACTTGCCATAGTTCTGGCACAATTCACCCATCCGCAACCTGTCATCATTCATGTGACGAGGTATAACAGTATTTTACCAACAGTATTTAAACTTACACTTTTCAGGTAGGCACTACATTTCCCACCGAGCGAGTCTGGCTTGTGGGGAACCGCTAAAATTTACGCTACGTATGAAAAGGATATTATTGTATTAATTATGTTAAACTTATATATAAAAAAACTTAAATTACTCTTCAAAATTTTGGCGTATTTTGTCAGAGGTTAAAAATATTCCCGTTTTGCAATAAAATCCAAATAAATGGAATATTTTTAAAAAAATCAGAAAACTAAAAATTATTTTTGAAAGGTGAAAGGCTTTCAAATTTTATTATTAGAAAAACCATGTAATTTTTTTTAAGTAAATTTTTGCATGAAAACTTTAAAAAGTTTTAAAAATGGCTCACTTTACATTTTTTCTAACTAAAATTACTGATAATGAAAAAAAACACATACATATTTCATTCGACAAATGAATTATGTAAATGGTTGCAGAAAAATACTCATAGAAAATTTGTAAATGTGGATATAGTGAGAATGCGTATTTAAAGAATAGTATATATTTAATATCATCTAATCAAATCAATTGATTTAAAAATACTGATTTCGGGGGCATGCGTAAAACTGTTTCAATTTTGCTTTAAAATATTGTGCTATTTTTAAAATTGGAACTGACCGTGTGCAGTACGGGTGCTTGATCAGCTTCAATCGGGGGTGGCGTAGTTTCACTGGTACCAGAAGGTTCGGAGCAGTTGGGACTCTTGTACGGGGTAACATAAAAAAGTGATAACATACCTACCATTAATGTAATATTTTAATAGAAAAATAATTAAAATTCACTTTCAAAATTGCCAATGATTTTTCAAGAATTTCGACTACCCCGTGATTTTACAGGGGTCTGTGCTAGTAATCTTTATATATAAAAATATCGTGTCACAATGTTCGTCCGAGGTTAACTCTAAATAGGATAGTTTTTATCACGATTATTGTCCTCAATATTTATTATTCCGAATTAAATGTTTTTTACGGTACAATTACTTGTAAGTTCCATAGGTTTCTGACAGATGGCGGTGTGAGTTAATTTTTGATACAACACTTGGTTTTAATCTAGATTAGGAAACCATCGAGTAGATGACGTTGTGTTTCGTTAAACACTGCAACGCGTGGGCGGGTAAGCTAGTATTTAAAAATAATAATTATCAAAAATTATAATTAAAGTCTTGGGTAAAATTGTTACGCAACAACTATTCCCAATAATGTTGTGGTTATTTGTGTACTTTCATCACTTCATCAGTAATATCGCAATCACACTAAGATATAAGAAACACGTGATCATTTAATGGAGGACCAACCGTCACGATTTGTTTTGACTGTATTTAATATTTAAAACACTGGACTTTTTTTTGTACTCTGCATCCTCACAAATTACCAACTTAAAGTTACGAAATAAATTAATAAAATACATTCTGAAATAATATTGACTGAATTTTTCCCATAAAACATCATTTTTCTTCGTTTGCCCTATCAGGCTCCCTGGCACACTCGATCGATAAGGACAGTATCGTAACTTCAGTAACTTGTAACTTTCAGTAACTTCTCATCGTTCCCTAGGACACCCGGTGATCGCTAACGTACAAACAACATTTGATATCGAATGTATTAAGTCACTTAGTCATTGCGAACTGTCACTTATAAAGTCTAAAACATTTCACCTTCACCTTTTTAACCCCCGACAATGAAAAGAACTAACTGTGTCAAATATAAGCAAATTTTTATTTGTAAGTTTTTGTAAATGTAATTTCATTCCAATTATCCAGTCTTTCAAAATAAATATTAACTCAACTTTTTTCACAATTTTTTTTTATTAATCTAATATTAACAGTTTAGGAGGGAGCAACGTCCAGTGTTTTAAATATAATGTCCACAGCGTGCAAAATCGTATCTTCTCCAAGCGTAAACTTTCTAATAATTAAAGTGTGCTTTTCGGAAGTGACCTGCCAGGTAAGTCTGCTTTCGGTATCTATTGGTAAATAATAAAATTAGATAGAGTCTAAAAATTCCCAATAACTCGTCCAGCGCCCTTGAGGTGATTTCTCACAAAAACAACGCTCTATAAATCATCAAATTATTATTATTAATTGATTGGTTCGACTACGATTGTTGTCGAATTAAATGTTTATTGAAAGCCTAAACTAGTTCTGGTCTTGGGCGCAAGATTAATAGTAATGACAAGTATTAATCCTAGGAGTCTAGGAGTTGAAATAGGTTAAAATCTTCACTGACAGAAACGTTCAAATACATTTAACACTTCTCCGCGCTGTCTATGTTACTAGGCTGCGTTACCTACTACCAGCAAGGCCGGTGTGACGGTGTGACTGAGTGCCATTCCACACAGAACATAGCGAATATCCTTGGCGTGTCAAGGCTCAGTGTGGGCGTCCTTGAATTCAACAATCGCCTCACATCGCCCATTACCTACACTTATATAATATACACAATATTGAAATTAAAATTATTAAAAAAAAAACAAGCACAATACACGGCGGTGTTTCGTCGGCTAGGTCTACTGAGAATTTGGCATCAACCTTGCTTTTACTCTTGTTCGCGTCACTAATAAGTGTTTGGATACAGTTCAGTGCACTAATCTTAATATTACATACGCTGGCGTGGTCATTTATGTACATAACTTTACAATTGATCAAGTTTTAGATGCATGAGAAATGCAGCAACTTGGGTTTTTGATCTTTTATGCTAAAGTGGAGACGGGAAGTAAAGTGATACGTGGTTACTTTGTTATGTGAATAATGGTTTGTACTTTAATTGAATCAAATCATTATGCCTTTTAATAATGAATGGACTGATAAGATAGACTGTCACTCACCTCTTGGTACAAACGCCTTACTTTATACAGGTGCATATGTACTCTTTTCTCAATTATTTCTTTCCCACACTTCTTTTAATAATCTCATGACACTTCTTGCTTAGTCCTTCCGATCAATATGTGAAAACCGTCTAAGGGTCTCTTTCATAATATAGTTCATTGCGCTTACATTGGTCTTGTAAGCTATATAATTTTCCATTTAAGTAATACGGTCGTGAATATCTTTAGGAAAAAACTATTTTCTAATTCATTTATTTATACTGGGTTCTTTTAGATGTTCGCAATTACGTGATAACGATCCAGTTGTAACAAATAATAAGTCAGTTTTTATGCAAATAGATTGATACACATAATGACAGAAACTCACTCAAAGGATACAATAGGTACATAATATCTACATAAAATTACAAAATTATAATATAATTATTAGATTTTAGTCTGAATCTTTATTGAAGAAAATGTCTACTTCAGGACATTCTATACTATTGTATTACAGTCGATACAGAGGGCTAAGATAGACGATATGATTTTTAAATGAATTCCGGTGAAACATGCTATGGCGCCTTAACCTTTTGTAGGCCAGGTTTTAAAAAAAAAAATCAAATGTCACTTGAGAATTTTTTTATATCGCATTTTATAAGTTTAAAGTAACAATTCTTTCAGATGTTGGTAGTTTATACAACAGTTGTTACTAATAATATTATTTTGTAATAAAAACTCGTAAACAAATATTGATTTTAAAAAAAAAAAATTTCATTAGTGGCCACCGGTGGGCCAATGAAAGGAAGCAAAAAGAATTCGGAACATTTATTTCAGTACTGCTAAGACAAAATAATATTACACCAAATAATTGCTTTCTAATATTTAGTGTATTAATGTTGAACAATCTAAATTTGAGAATAAGCACAGTCTAAGCATTTTTAAAACAAATTCTACGAAGTTTTCATATTTGCAGTAATGTAGATTAATAAATTAATATAATGCACGTGAACTTTAAGATTTCCTTTGTAATTTCCACGTCATACTGGCTTACATCAAGGTTGGTATCAGAATTCCATTGTGAACTTTAATTACATTTATAAGAAAAATTACTTTACTAATAATTAAGAAACAATGCCTTTGTCCAATCATTTCTACGTAGGGCCAATCGACTTAATGAAAATTTAAAACAGTCTCAGACCAAGGATTTAACATTACACCGAAAACTACAAAAAACATTTGTAGCAAACTAGAACACACACAAAGGTACCATTCATGATGATTGTATCACAAATGATTCGTATGTTTGCTTTGTTCTTTTGTGTCCCGGCATTTAATATTAGTATCTGTATTTGGTTGCTTTGGATAGCGCTTTAATGTGAATATATCACGAACATTGGACGCCTCATCACTGACATTTCGCATGTCTAGGTTAGGAATTTTGGAGTTCGTTTTTTTTATTTTTCTTGAAACAACAAAGAAGTCTTGTAATCTTTTAGTTTCAGCCTGCAGAGGCTTAATTATGGCGATAAAGTAATACATGTTTTAAGTATTTCTGGTTTACATTTTAACAAAATATGCATTTTGCTCACGCTACGCTAATTTGGGGATATTTATTGCTGGGAACGATAGCACAATTTACACTATTTTAAAAGTAAAAATAAATTATTAAGACATCCAACTTTTGTTTTTCTTCATAATTCTTTATTGTGATCCAATTAGTAGTAATTATTATGTCATCTGAATTTTCCTATTGTGTGATGATTTAATTGTTAATGTATTTTATATAAACACAAATATATTTTTGTGATAGCCAGAAGGTTCAAGGAAGTAGGGAAGGGAAGGATATTTTTTAAATTATCTCCACACAGGGAAAAATTTCCTCAGGGTCGATGTCATCTTTGAGGATGCTCTGTGGAGGGTATTTTTAGGGAAAGGAAGGTAAGAAAGTTCTGGGAAGGAAAGATGTGTGAGTAGTTAGGAATTTGGGTTATGTATTTTGGCTTCAAATCTAAATTTAAATTTTGAATGAAAAGAGCTGCGACACAATGTTTGTCCCAATTTAAATAAATTTATATTTTCTGAAAACCGTTTCTATTATGCACTCGTATTTAGAAACATGAATAAATTTATAAGTAAAAAAATAATTGAGGTAGGTCGGCAGTTTATCGCTTGGCTGGACATACCTACGGAAAATATATTTTTACTTACTCTTTTTTAAAGCTTACCTTGAAGCAAACTGTGTGAATTCCACGCGATCGTTGTTTAAATTATTTTAGGTGTCGATTTTTGACGTTTACCTACGATTTTCATCGTCTTCACATCTAATATATAAAGTTGATTGGCTGTTTGTAATGGGAGCGATGCGAATTTGATTTTTTGATGTTCATGAATCTTTGCACATTTGAACGTAAAAATCAAAGCCCCATTGCCGCCTATCCACAGTTTTCCACCCCTTAAAGCAGTTATTGATTTTTTAAGATGAAATTTTACATACTCGAGTTCAAAATAAGAGGTAAATTAGTAACTACATATAATTTCGAGAAACTCTGTGTAAGTTATCAACATCTACGTATATAAAAAGTGTCCCGATGGGCTTTGTTTTGTATTCAAATTCGTAGATGGGTGAAATTTTGTATACTCTTCCTTCAAACAAAATCAAAGAAAGGTCACTATCTACACGAGTTTTAAATAAACACCCATCCCTATATTCAACCCATAAATCGGTGAACTTTCAATACTTAAAAATTATAGGAAAATTACGGACTACGAGTACATATATTGAAAAGTTATACATAGAGCTCAAACAATGCTCGGGAAAAAATGTACAGTGTTAAGGCTCCGTCAAACAGGAGGCGTACTTACGCGCGTCAATGCGTTAAAACGTCCCGGACGTATAACGCTATGTTGTGTTGTACTGAACATGTCTAAACCGGTCAAACAGAGCGAGCGTGTAGCAATACGCGAAACTCTGCCGCCGCGGCAGAACGCTACGTTATATTTTTATTACAAAATTTCCTTTGACGCCGGGAGTTCTTGCTTGACTGTGGTAAAAATGGTTGCTGAAAAGTTAATTGAATGTGTCCGAAAACATCCTTGTTTGTATGACACGAGGAACAGTGCATTTGTGGTGCATTTGCTTATTTGGTGTTGCAAAAGTGAATACAATTCTTCGAAGCACTCTCGTGACATTGAAAGAAGCGATCTTTATGTGATGAAAGCTCCCGGAATAAACGATGATATTCTCCAAATTCTTTCCTCTTCTTATTAATATCATGCACCCATATTCTATTACTACGGGAACATGTTAATGCACACATCAGTAACAACTTATCTTCATCTGAATCGCTGGACATCGTGGCGAAGACCGACTGACAGTTACTGACGCCGAACGCGCTGGCTTGCGCGTCGAAGCCGTTCAAATAGAAAGTACGCGACGTTACGCTGACGCCTTGTCGCACGGTAAGTACGCCTTCTGTTTGACGGAGCCTTTATTTGAAATTTAGCACACTTAACCATTCAAAATAAGATAAAGGTCCGCTGTTTACATGAGAATTCGAAATTCTCCTTTACACCACTTAAAGCAAATTTTTGATGCTTTTCTATGATTTTTTTTTTACATTTGACGTTCAAAATTACTGTGTACATGATTTCGAAAAATTGCATAAACCATTTATTGGATAACCAACACCTCTGTCATAGGTCAGTGACAGTGAATTAACAGAGATGCCAGGGTTCATGGGGTGGGGTTAGTTCGGATCTTTGCGACGGATGCATCCGTCCATCAATTGCGTGGCAGGCCGGTTTGGGAGAAACTGGTTGAGGGAGACCTTTCAACCTCTCCAGCAGGACTCTCTCGGAATATCGCCTTGCACCGCAATTGGGAGGGACAGATTCATACGTCCGTCACACCTGAACACAGTGATCCTCAGATACTTACCCATCTCTCATACCAGAACTTCCTCTCCTCCCTTTCTAAAAAAAAACCCTCAACACAGAATCATACAGATATGAGGGACCTATTTTCCTCAGGGCCTCCTGTGTAAAGTACAAAAAAATAATTTAAAAAATCCTAAGCAAATATTTAAAAAAAAGTATATCTGTTTTACAAATCCACAACTATAACATCCCGTGATTTTTACGAGTCTGATGCACTAGTTTTACATTATAGTAAAGGTAACTGAAGATATAAGTGTATTGAGGTAATATTGTTATGGTCGTATTCAGTTGTTTCGATGAAATTAGAATTACCAACTTTCTCAAAAATGGACCCACCAAAACTTGTTTTCAATTAAGCAACCTTACTTCTGAAATTGGGCAGAACGTTATTTCTAGCAGTAATATTGGTTTAATTGTTGGGTTGGGTTTGGAGGCGTTATACATTCTGCTGAGGTCCAACTATTTAACCAATATAAAGCCACCAAAATTATTCTCACTCCAAGAAAATTAACCGAACATGGTTTTCTCAAACTGTGAAAATTCCTTCTTTCATTTGAAATTTTAGAAAATCATTTAATCGAACCCGAACCTTCATCTTTAGAATTTTTAAAGATAATATATATAATTAATGTTAAGTAACCAGACAAAATTAAAAAAAAAAATCATTACCGGGTCCTGTTATTTTCCTAAAATGATGGAGGACGTAACAAGTGGAGAAATTGAACGCACGAGGCCAGCACGGAAACCCGATGCATTTTAGTGTATTCAGTAAAAAATAAGCTTTCCATTCATTTTATTCTAAAATCTTATGAAATTCTTTTTGATTTTTTTTTTTTTTATTTATTTATTTTTATATACCATTTTATCATTTCTTCACGTTTAGATAAATTTACAGGTTATATTAAATATATAATACGAATGTTAGAAAAGGTTCTTCTGGGATTGGGTGCAAAAATGAATAATTTGAGGGTCTCCCTGATTGTGTGATATCTGCGAGTATACACAGTTATATTATTTGTTCTCACGATGAACTTTGCATTCTCAACTCTCTACTGATGTTTAAATAATTTTTTTCTTGTTCTTCACCGTTTTTCCCTATAACAACACTGTTTCTGTATTATTTTTAACTTTAAAGTATAACACTATGTTTATAGGTTTGTAGGTATATATATTATGTATGTATTACTACGCTAATGCGTGCATGATTATTTCATTGTTGCAACATTGGAGCCCCACAATACTTGAAAAAAGCCCTCGACTCTGTGCAGAAACGGTTTGATAAATTCTCTTAACAAACGGGTTGCAATCTTTAGAGCACAGGCGTCGCGTGGGAATGCTGTCCTTGTTCACGGTTGACATTTGTCACATGAGAACGGGTCGTTTCCAGGACTCGTTCTTGAGTTCAACAGCTCGGCTGTGGAATGATTTACTGGCCTCTGTGTTTCCTCCCTCCTACAACATGGGCCTATTCAAGACCCATGTTCACCCCTTCCTCAAATAGAACCTCAACACAGCATATTAACAGATGACATAGGCCCCGAGGGAAATTATTTTCCTCAGGGCCTCCTGTGTGGAGTTAATGTAAAAAAATGCTGATAATATAAGCTTGATGAGTAAGTTTTAGAAAAGGACGCTTAGATATTTTTAAAAAAGAAAGGGATATAAGGAGAATTCATCATACGAATGACAATGGTGGAAGATGTCGTGGATCCCCGTGGAAGTCATTGCATTACTTAATTCAACAAATACTTGAGTCGGCCCATGTCAGGATATAATGACAGGTGATGTAATAATGTATGTAAACAAGTAATTTATGTGGCAATGTTTAAATGTGAAGAAGCAAGGAGTGTGTGCAAAGAACTCGTTATTTGGTGGTTCATCCTCTCTGCCAGTGAGGGGTTGGCTAGAAAAGAATCGTGGCAAGTAAGATCAGTCACGTAATGAAAAAAAAATTTCCGGAATGCAACTTGGAATGGTTCTTGGAATGTTCGAACGAGGAAAAGTTATCCACTATGTGAGCCATAATGTTAATGACGTCACCAAAGCCAAGCAATTGAGCTTGTAGGTACACGGAAGGATGGAAATAAACAAACTCAAAACTTCTCGTTATCATAAAGTGTGAGATACAAAACTTAAAAAGACCGGACATAATGTCAAGTCTACACCCCAAAGTTATAAAAATCCCTCTCAAATAGAATCAGCAAAATAACTCAAGCTGGGTTGACGATGGCGTCATCACCAAATTTTTGACAGAAACTTTTGTACATTCCACAAAATGATGCATGACAATTTCAATCCGATGTCAAGAGATATCCACAACGCTCATGAAGTCATAACTACAAGCATATTCCGATCAAATCAGCAGGATTGAAGCAAAAGTGACTATGACGGCGTCGTAACCCTGTCAAGATAGCCACAAAACAAATAAGACACCGAAAAGAAATCAGATATTCAAGTGTTAATAAGCACCTAATTGAAAAGTATCTTATAACAGTAAGTTTGTTAAATAACAAGAGCAATATTTGCCAGATTATGATGTCACGCGGTCTTGCAGGACTAAAATAAGAAAATACGTCTCTCGTAAACAGATATTTGTGGGGTTACGCCAGCTTTCATGGAGATTCGAGCAATATAGTGGGGATACTAAAATAAAGCCTGAAATTATCGGACTCATTAATTGATAAACTGATAACCAAACCGCAGCGGAAGTCTCAAATAATAATAGAAACATAGTCCTGTCACGTTGAAAGGACCCGATACTGAATAACGATGACGTCACCGCCAGCAACAAACTACTGCCAAACAATTTTATAAGCACTAACCTATTTAATGATGCTTAAATATAACATTTTTTTCCAACCTAATGTTAACCCAGGTGTTTATCATAATAAGAAGTTACAAATCGATACTAAGTCAAATCGCAGCAGTATCTGCAGAATTGTTGCCGAATTCACGATGAACTCACTGCTGGCAACAGACAGCCAAAAAAGTCGTAGCAACAAACAAAAAATAAGCCATGGGAAACATGTACGAATTTTAACACCGCAGTATGGAAGTTATAAATCGATACTACTTAGTTGAATCGCAGCAGCAGTATATATGCACGATTGTTGCCGAAATGACGATGACGTCACTTGGCCTGACTGCACAGACAGCCAGGCAATTAAGTACAATAAGACAAGGCGTGCATTGTCCTCCTCCGGTTGTCTTGGTCGGGCGGACAGAACGTCCGATGCACCCCGAGGATGCTGCAGACAGGGTTGCCAACGAATTAACTAAAAGAAAAAGTGCAAATTATTCAAAAAGGAATCGTAAAGACTACTCTGAAAGTACCCATTAGAACGCCTTCGGAACATCCATCAGTTTATTTCACTCTTTATTTCTACTTCTTCTGTTAGACATTGTTCTATTATTACTGCTGCTTTCTGGTTCCAATAAAGATTTATCTATTATCCTTATATCTTCATCGTCTAACCCAGAGGTTTTCAGAATTTCAAACATTTTTTCATGTCTAACTTTATCAAATGCTGTAAGGAAGTCAATAAAGCATGCATGTACATTTGTATTCACATCTCTACATCTTAGTACTTGATTAGTACTTGAATACTAATAACGCTTCACGAGTACTCAACCCATTTCGAAAGCCAAATTGTGTTACATTTATCTTCTTCATGCGATATAGGCGTCCATGTATAACTCGCAAAAATATCTTTAATAAGTGGCCAATCAAACTAATTGTGCGGTGGTCACTACATTTTCTTGCTTTTGCTTTCTTTGGAAGAGTAACAAAAGTGGATCGATGCCAATCTAGTGGTGATCATTCCTGTATTATATATTGAGTTAAAGAGACTTGTCAATACTAGGATGCCTTTAATTCCTAAAAGTTTAAGGATTTCGGCCTGTATTCCATCTGGGCCCGCTGCTTTCCCGGGTTTGGACAGACGAATTGCATATTCTACCGCCTTGGTTGTGATTGGTGGGCCTGTTGTGGTATTTCCCATATCATATTCTGCGCTTCTATTATCATTGAAAAGTTCTGAGATGTAGTCTTTCGATCTTTTTAGTTTTTTTAAATTTACAGGCTTAATAATTTTTTTCTGGGCTTATAAAAACACTCGATATGGAAACTTGCAAAAAATTTTCGATTATTTAAGAGACTAAGATGTGTTTAAGTTGCAGTATTTTTTAAAGCATCTGTAATATTTTTAAGTGATCTAATTTTCAAACCAAAGCACGATTTTGCACTCTTCGTCGTGCTTCGCCTTAAATAATTTAAAAGCCTAAAGATATCTTATAAGCAGAATTTCATGGGTTCAAAAATTGAATCTGATATTAAAGTCATCGTACGCTTTCTAAAACCACCAAAAAATTACATTTTTTGAAGTAGGTATTCTGTTGAAAACAACTATTCAATTGTTTCAGATAAATACATGAAGTATATAATAATATACTTAGTATATTATAGTTAGTATATTATACTTAGTATATACTTACGGATGCCGATCAATCGGCGCAAGACAGGGACGTATGGAGGAGCCTTGTCGATGCAGTGGGTCCCGGACCCGAATAGGAAAAGGGGAAGAAGAAGAAGAAGAAGAAGAAGATATACTTAGTATATTAAGGAAGTAATTTCTGTAAATTAAATAATGCGATTGCTCTGTGACTTGCAAGAAAGATTGTCTTATCCAGTAAAGTTGTTGTTCTTAGTTGAAAACATCAAAGGATTAAGCAGGGATGAAAATAATACTGTAAAACAAACTTGTAAAAATTCTTAAAGTTTGTTTTCCGTTAGGTAGTGAGGATTTTACTGATTGAACAAAATGTAAAAATAAGTTACATGAATTATACGAAATTGTTAAGGTTTCGCGAAAAGTGCATCAAATAGAAAAGTTTTACAAAGCGCAGGCCATTATCAAGCTTTATTCAAATTTCCAACAGGTATCTCCGTTAAATTGTTGTGTGCAATTTCCCCATAAAACCTACAATATAATATGTATTATGTACCTACTCCAGTGATTCCCCACCTGGTTAAAATCGTATATTAGTATTTAAGTAGCTTGAGGGGAGATCAAGGGATTAAAGTGGGTTAGGAGGCGATTTAAATACACTTTTTGAACGCACTTCGCCTTTTTTCTAACACTACACGGAGAAAAATGTTATTCTAAAATATGATAATTTTATTCGTAAAAACGGTTAAAAACGGGACTGAATTTCTTACGAACAAATTAACAGTGTTTCAATGTTTATCGGCGGGAAAATGTAAGAATAATATGTTAGTATACGAATGAAATTACGTATACCAACAAATTATTCTTACATGTTCCCGCCAATAAACATTGAAGCCCCGTTAATTTGTTGGTAAGAACTTCAGTCCCGTTTTTAATCGTTTTTACGAATAAAATGACCGTATTTTAGAATAACATTTTTCTCCGTGTAGAAGCCTTTATAGAGATTTATTTTTGGGGTATGGTGGAAACTGTTACACTGGCCGAAACATTAGCTAACATATATAATACTTTTGGCACTGAAAATCTAAAATGTTTTTAGAATTAAAGATAACTGATTAATAACCATTTAACATACGTAAATGGTTGCTTATTAGTTGTGTAAAATTTAAAATGCTGTTGTTAGTGAAGGGTTTATAATTACACGCATTTTTATCAGAGATCAATGTTTGATGCTTATTAAAATTTCATAAAATTCACAAAGATATTTGTCACAATAAATCAATAACACAGCATTAATTTATTTGTCTACCTTATTGATGAGGAATGGGGGGAGGGGGGGGGGGGTCATTGAAGAATTAAGAAAAATGACCAAAAAGGTTAGGAACCTCTGGTGTAGTCAATAGTCACAGAATCTTCCATTTAAGAAGCCGTATGTTGTTGTAAGCTGCAATAATTGGGGTGCAACATAATGTACCACCGATAATAAAAACAGATCTATTAAGTCAAAGGGGAAGCTGAGTAGAAATAGGTCGCGGAATCCGCGTGGAATCCGCATTCAGGAAATAGTCGCAGAAGAAACTGCAAGGGGGGTGCGCACCACATAAAATGTATACTTGAGTTGCGTTGTCACGTCTCTATAAAAACAGAGAGATTAGTTTTAGTCATATAATACATTTCACAAAAGAGTTTTGGTAAAGGGGGAAATAGGGGATACAAAAACTAGACAGATGATAAGCACCATGAAGAATCTTTTGAAATCTTTACAGAAACCAATCCAGGAAATTTTTAGATTTTTTAAAGTTCAACACAATTTAACAATCTTAGCATAGTTTTCTGGAGGATTTTTCAGTGATTTCTGTTGGCTTAATATCTTTAATAGTGAAATAGTCGTCAAATCTTCTTAACCGCTCGAGCGCTTTTTGCCACATTATGGCACAATTTCCAAAAACCTCGGATTGCTTTGTTGCCAAAATGTGGCAAATTTCCAATTTTTTTTATTTTATTAATACGACTATATAATACATTGTACATTCGAAATATAACAAAATAAATATTCTCTAGATTCTTTAAAATGTTTTAAGGTTAAAGATTTAATTATATATATTTTTTTAAATCTGCTTCTTCTGCCAAACACTTTGCAAGTGTCTATGAGTTTCTCCCCAGTTCGGCGAGCAATGTGCTCAAAGGATCTTAAAAAATGCTTTAAGCAGATAGCTGAAAGCCTATTGTGAAGGCCTAGCTCTTCCAGAATTGACAAATTTTTGCGTCTGGCTGTCCAAGGCATCCTGAGCATTTTTCTCCTGCATCACACTTCAAGGGCATCTATCAGTTTTCTTTCACTGGCCTAAGTATCTATGTTTCCCTACCGTATAGGAAAATGGGGAAAATCGACGGTAGGTCAAACAAACGTTTAATTTATTGTTATCGAATTTAATTTGTTGAACGTGTATGGGTCTGTTGTTAGCCCTCTGAAGGCATTATCTAACTGTGACAAATGTTAAAATACGAAAACAATTACTTGTTTTATTTGTGTTTTAGTTTCCTAATAACTAGCTAATAAATGATAATCAGTGCACACATAATATAGAAACATTTGTATATTTGAAGAAAACTTCTTTAGGCGCGATATAGGGATAGGCGAGAGAATTTTCGGACGGAAATAACGTTTTAAAACGGAATTGAGGTTCGGATATTGGTACAATTATTTTTAAGGGGTTCTCGCCTTCGCTAAAATATTTTTTATTATTTTAATAGTGAGAACCCTTTAAAAATAAAAAAACAAACAGATATGACAGTAATTGTACCGTTTGAGTACCTGGCACAACAGTCAAATAAGTTTTCTAATAATATATTATGTATTATGGAGATTAGGAATAATATATTTCATATTAAATGATTTTATGACTACACTAAAAAAATATCAGCCTATAGGTATATAATTTTTATGCTTTTCGTTCAGTTCGTTCTAAACAATAGAACATAGCTCTAATCGAATATTATAATAACAATAATAATTATTATTTGCCAATTCTAATGACGTTTTGGCATCCCTGGTCTGGGCGGTGTTGGTTTGCATCCGAAATGTTGGAGAAAAATTTAAGGCCATGACATTGAGACCAAAACCGGTTCAACTAATCCGAACCTCACCAGACTGACTTAATTTATAATAGATTTTTTTACATCTCGTTTCAATACACGATAAGTAATTACTTTAATCGACGATAACATATTTTCGGATGCGCAGTGTTATTTATAAATTGTGATATCAACAATATTTCAAATGGTATTTCCAGCGTCCTCTCGATTTGCGAAAAATAACAAACATTTTAGATATTTTAAACAAAAGTTTCGTTCAGTGAAACCGATAATAGTTTGAAGATCGGAGTTCAAATCCCGGCGTTCGCGTTAATTTTTTTTTCTGTAATATAACTGTGTATATGCGGCATGTTCAAGGGAGGAAGATACCCACTATCATTATAGCCCTGTGAAAGACCACCATTTAGAATCGAAACGAACGACTTTCATCGTTTTTAGTGACCAGATATGTCTATCAATTGGTCTGGAAAGCCAGACCTTCCTCTTCCCCATCACCAGATACTAAGAGTATCTTCCAGAGTAGAAGATACTCTTCGTATCGCCCTGGTCTAAGACCACCATTCAGAATTGAAACGTTGCTTGAAATGGCTTTAGCCGTGTTTAGTGACTAGATCTGAATAGTCAGGTACTTCCCCACCTTCCTTTTCCTCGTCTCCTTCTCTTCCCCACATACCTTCAGCCTTATAACATACCCCAATTGGGGATGCCATATTCTCACTGGCTCCAGACGGGAGCAGTTGGGACTCTTGTGAGGTATTCACTTCATCACCTTTCCTTCCCCACTCTCTTTATCCTCACAAAAACACTAATTAAGGATGCCATAATTTCATTGATTTTTTATACGTTAGCTCCACACAGGAGACCCTGAGGGAAAATGTACCCTCAGGGTACATTTCATCTTTGGGAATGCTGTGTTGTGGGAATTTTTAGGGAAAGAAAGGAAAGGAAGGAGAGGAAGTTCTACGTAGAAAAAGGTATGAAAAGTGAGTAGAACCAATCAATGTGTCTAGGAGTGATGAAAGTATGTATCCATCCCAACCACTGCGGAGCAAGGCGATGAGTTTAAAGGCTAGGTCTCCTTCAACCAGTCTCTCCAGGGGTGCTAGCATGGTCGATCGATACGAAGTTACCGATCGATTGTCTGTAACTTCTCATCGTTCCCTAGGACAACTGCAGTTCGCTAACTTACAAACGACAGTTGATGTCGAATACGAGGACACTTAGTCATTGTGAACTGTCACCTATTCGTTTGCGATCTGCAGTTGTCCTAGGGAACGATGAGAAGTTACCACAATCGGTCGGTAACTTCATATCGATCGACCATGCTAGCACCCCTGATCCGGTCCGCCAAGTAGAATGAGGGAAGACACATTCGCCGCTAAGACCGAGTCTAACCTCACCCTATGACTCCTGCTAAGATACCAAAGTCAACCACTTGGAGTAACCTATGGGAAGGAAGTTGGTTAACCAACAAATGGTTCCTGGGGCGGCGGTACTCATAAGCACCTCCAAAATTGAAAAATGATTTCACAATAATATCACTTATGTTAGAGATTGTCGTTAAGTATCCAAATCTATCCTACCTACTATTACGTTGGCAGAATATTTTGATTGCATCAGCATCATGAAGCTGTGATATAAATATTATTAAGAACGTGCGTCAAAACGAAAAAAAGCCTATTTAACAATATTGTTTACGTGAAGTACGATTCGTTACTAGGCACGTACAGCACGCCACTGTACTGTAGGCACCTGTTTTGTTATAAAAATAAGGAGGTACGTGACTTTGAAATAATGTGCAATTTCTGCATACTTGGCTGGTACGTTTTGTTGATGCGTTCGTTGCATGTACATAACATATAATCTGTGATTCATCTTTTACAGACGTTGCCTCATGGCTAATGAACGTGACCCCATGGCAGTTGCACCAATCAACCGTACTCCTCAAGTTCTCACTCAACTTCTTACCACATTCCCGTGGATTATGAAAACTCTTCGTTTGCTACTTCTGCCTTTTATTTTGATCTACCTTACGTTATTTCAAATGACACTATCACTAATAGAGACGATGGATTAATATATCCACAGAAGTAAATAGTAAAAACGAAAATCGTTCAAAAAAAAATTGTACAAAGAGAAGTAGCCAGCAGTCCACAAAGTCCTCAGTCACACAACCCTGAGCTTGAAAGAAGACTGCATTATTATTTTTTTTACTTTAACTCCACACAGGAGGTCCTGAGGAAATAAAATTGTTTTCCGTCTATGCACCGGTGCCGAAGGGATCAATGACGCTAGTTACGCGAAGCATCTTCCATTGTAATAACGGTAGAACAAGGGCAGCAAACCTACCTGACGCCTCTGTTGTAAAAATTGCTATCAGTTTGTTAAGATAGGGGAATTAGTTAAGGGTTTTTTTTCAGCTATTTTGGAGCTCCAGACCAGAGGTGGCTGCACTTGCGATTTGTAAAGGGTCAGCGGTTGTGTACTTTTATTATATGCGGGCCCTCAATATTCCCAGTTTCTGAGAGGCAAGTTGGCCTGGCTTCGATGGAGTCCCTGTTCCCTAGGTGCCCAAGAGAAAACTCCCCTTAGATAACCGTCGATTTTTTGGTTCCGAGATAAAAGCCATCCGAGTGTAGAAGTTTGTGCATGTCACGAACTATACTGTCATCCGCGTAGCAATTAATTGGTGCACATGACAAAAGGTCACTGTTGTGTTACAAAAACAAAGTTGGAGACAGATATAATAAAATATAGGCAATTAAAGAATTAAATTTTTTAACATTTTACACAGCAATTTTGACATTTTTGGTGGGTAATAGTGATGATTGAAACAATAATCTTGACAAATTTTATAAATTAATATAATAAAATGTAGTTATAATAAAAAATAATAAAAAATAGTCGTTAGCAAGACAAAGGGTTGTTTCCACACCCATTCAGATTTGTATGACTTATACGAAATTAATAAAATAAATAAAATATATAAACATTATTTCTGCAAACTTCTCAAAATCAATTTGTGGCGTCATTTTTAATTAAATAAAACAAATAACGTTGTGTACACCACTATTGTATAATCACAATTACCTACATGTTTCGAAACCGATGGTTTCTTCGTCAGGATAATAATAACATTAAAAGAAACAAAAAAGTTTAGACTCAAAAGAACTATAGACAAAAATATTATAGAGAGAGGTGATTAATTACTTTAAAATAATTAATGTGATATTTTAAAGTAATTAATCACCTCTCTAAAATATTTTTTTCTATAGTTCTTTTTAGTCTACATGCTTGTTAATTTTTTTTGTTATTTAATATTATTATTATCCTGACGAAGAAACCATTGATTTCGAAACATGTCCGTAATTATGATTATATTAAAGTGTTGTACACAAAGTTATTTATTTCATTTAAATAAACATTAGTTTATTTAGACAATCTTTTAAGTCGGTTTTTAATAATTTTATCTGATTTTATGACACCAAATAGCTATTTTCATAAATATACCTATTTGTGATGAACAATCATCTTCGAATCACAGAAAACATGTTTCATCCTTGAACTCGTTCGTATTCAAATAATTAATATTGAGACGGGGCACTGTAACATCACATCAATCAGAATTACAGCCAAGTAAAAAGGGAACACAACAACTCTTGCAATATAATTATTGACTCAAACCAATCTGCCAATCTAAATTTTTTACTTTCCAAGTGTTTAAATTTGTAAATAAAATTTTAAATTTCGCATGTGAGGAAAGGACCACTAGTATTATAATCGATCGATAAGGATTGCTAGGATAACTTTCGGTAACTTCTCATCGTTCCCTAGCATGACTGCAGATCGCCAACTAATAATTAACGTTTACATTGACGTGTTTACATAAGTGTTCTTAATATATTCGACGACTGTTGTTTGTACGTTATTTTATCAATCCTTATCGATCGACCGTGAAGGTGTCCAGCTTGCAAATGTTGAGATTTGTACTAAATTGCCTCCATACTTTTAGTATCGCCCTTGTGAAGCACCACCAATGAGAATCGAAACATTGCTTGAAAAGATTATATCAATTAATTTGGGAGCGGGAATGCTGCTCTATTTCTTGGATAACCGACACCTCTACATAGTAGGTCACCCCAAGTGGTTCGCTATGTTTGGTGACTTAGCAGGAGTGCCCGGGTTCATCGGTTTGTCCGGTCTTCTCAGAAATTTCTTGCATCCTTTTCCTTAAAAAGACCCTGACCGGAAAATGTCATACGCTGTGAGGGATATTATTTTTCTCAGGGCCTCCTGTGAAGCTAATCTCTCCTTCCCTTCCCCACTCCCTCTAGCCTTATAATATACCCCAATTGCGGATTCCACAATCTTACTGGCTCCAGATGATTAAAAGTTAATATTTCTTCAATCTTTGCAAAATTACTTTGTGGAATCATTTTAATTAAATGAAACAAATTAGGTACTTTGTGTAAACTGCCATAATCAAATGTAGATATTATAACATGTGATTATTGTGGTTTACACAAAGTAATTTCACTTAATTAAAAATTAATAAATTAATACCTTATTCACTTGAAATTAACATTATAAACATCAATGTTAAATTATTTTTTAACAATGAAATTTTAGGTGGCCCTGTACTATAATTGCCTCCCCGAAATTATTATTATTGTAAACTTATATTTGTTTTTTGCATTATTTATCAATTACAAACCCAAAAAGGAATTTATAATAATATGCTGTTGTTATTCAGCGAAACTTCCTCGCTGCACACCCTTCTGTGACACTAATATTTTATGTAGACAGGGTATATCGTATTTTCCCTAAACCGACTACATATTTAAAACGCCGTATGTGCGAACTTTTTCTACTCACTTCATAAACTATTGTGAACACAAATTTTATAAATTAATATATTTTTTAAATTTAGTATATTGGTAGACTAAAATTACTTCAATTATATTCTATATTACCTACATTTTGTCAGCTCATAAATTTTATGTAACCTATATTATGTTCCTGATATTTTCTGTTACTTATCTGTATTTCGTCGACTCTTATTTTCACTGTAATTAATCAAAATATGTTTCTTCTTCAAACTTCGCAAAATCACTTTGTGGCGTCATTTTGAATTAAATAAAAACAAATAACTTTGTTTAAACCACTAATATTTAAATAAAGTTATTTGTTTTAATTTAAATCAAAATATGTATTGCTTTGTATATGTAACAGTCCTATGGGCGTTTAAATAAAATTAAAAAATATATATATATTGTATATAAATAATATGGCATAAGTAATAATAATAATAATGTTTGAGTAATTTTTATATTGCCGTTTTCGCGAAAAAATCACCTCAAGGGCGCTTTAAAATCATTCTACAATTTCGTGACAAAAGGATGTGCAAAAGTGTAAAAACAAAGAAGGCTGTAATGAGTTTTCAGAAGATAATATATAATATTTTAACCATTACATGCAATTACGTAGTATTAGAAAAACATATTTTAAACCTAGGTAATGTAATGTTTTAGTTATTGGCTCTTTGCTGTAGAATTATGCCTCCATTCTTTCGAATGTGTGATTAGGAGGCATTATTAAAATGTTTTGATTAAAATTGAACAATAATACAATATGAATTTGAAACTCGTTTGGATTTATCAATGAACGGATTGAGGTCGGATGGCCTTGAATGCCTGAACACTTATATATTATGATACATGGTGCCGGGGCCGGGGAACAGAATGTTGAAAGTACCGCGAACCGCCGACCGCCGACCATTGAACTGCGCCTGTTGCGTTGACATTGACCAATAATAGTCGGTGGTTTGGCGGCAAGGGTCAAGGCGCAGTGTTATTGTTCTCGTGAGTTCAGCTTCAATCTATGCTGATCAAAGCGACTCGACTCGACTCGACTCGTAGGTCGTGACTTTGTATGCACATTGGTCTGATTTAAGATGAATCCTGTGCAATATTCTGAATATAGGTGCAATAAAAAAAATACGAGGGTGCTTTAGACCACACGACTGAAGTAAATACTTCTTTAAATTAAAACAAATAACATTTGTATTAAACCACTATTATATAATCACAATTGCCTACATGTTTCGAAACCGATGGTTTCTTCGTCAGGGTAGTAATAATAATAATAAAAATAATAAATTAAAAGGAACGTAATTCACTTACTAATTGTAATGTAACCAGCGATTAAAAGTAAGTTAAATATTAAGTATGTTAAGTTAGGTAATTAACCAAATGACCAGAGAATGTTCTCGTAACAGAAAAACAAATGTTAAGGTCGTCCTCGAGTCGTCTATTGCACAAGTATTTGGTATGGATACTTGCGGCATCCCCAATTCATGTATTTTGTGAGGCTTAAGATAGCGGGAATTAGAGGAGATAGAGAAGTGGAAGATGTAGAAGATGCTGCGTGATGTTTTGAACTGGCAACCTCCGAATTCTTAGACTGCTGTTTCTGATTACCTTGGTTGAGCAGATGGAACGCAAATTTTTTCATAGAAAAGCTAATAGCTCAGAGCTGCATAAAATAATTTGCAAGGCAGACAGAAATATTTCACCTTTAAATTTATACGACGAGAATGCCAACATTTTTATAAATACCAACCAGGAATTATTAGATTCCTGGTCAAATAAAATTATTCACGCAAAACACTTCAATTATCTCAACCAAACGTATGTTGACAAACTTTCGTCAAACAAATGGTTGAGTATTGGAGAGTTGAGCGCAGAAATAGAAGGTTTTATGCTTGCTATTCAAGATAGAGTAATTAATACCAAAAATTATAGGAAGCATATAATCAAAGATCCAAATCAAATAGATGATTTATGTAGAAAATGTATGGCTTTTCCGGAAACTATAGAACACATTATATCAGGATGTTCTATATTAGCGCCGTCTGAGTATACATTTAGGCACAATCAGGTTTTAAAAATAATTCACCAAAGTTTGGTAATTAAACATAACTTGATTGACTGTCATAATATAGTACCATATTATGAATACGAACCAAATTCATTTTTAGAAAATAATTTCTTTAAAATTTACTATGATAAAACTATACTAACAGACAGACCAATTGGTCATAATAGACCTGATATAGTTTTACATGACAAAATTAAAAAAATAACTTATATTATTGATGTAGCTATTCCAAATTCCTGTAATATTCAAAAATCTGTTTCTGAAAAAATAAGAAAGTATACAGATTTAGGAAATGAAATTAAAAGAATTTGGCATTCTCAGACTATAAAAATATTACCTTTTGTTATTTCGGCTACTGGCATTATACCTAGCTCTCTTATTAAAAATTTAGGCATATTAGATTTGTCAAAGAATTTGTATATAAAAATGCAAAAATCAGTCATTTTAAATACATGTAGAATTACGAAAGATTTTTTAAATATTTATATTGAGGGATCAGTAGGATTTATCGGTCAAATTAGGAATTCCACAGAGCCGAACCCTCTGATATGAAAATATCTGGAGACGGTGAATTATATTCCCATTTAATAGTTTGGTAGATTAACGTGTTGTTCTTGTATTGTTTTGTATTAATTATACTTATATAATACACTTGCATAACGTGGATTTACTAGATGATCATTTATATGGAAAAGTGTATGAAAGGGTTTAGTTTTTCCTATGGGAAAAACTAAACCCGTTCCTGTAAATCTGGTGAATAAAAAAAAAAGCATTTGTATAGCGTAGTTTTGTGATGTTTCACTTCAAGTGCGCTTAACTATAACAAAATTAAAAAATAATCCTACAGTGCTTACAAAGTATTGAAAAGTAATTTACAAATAAAGAATATACAGTATACGAGTATACAAGGCAATAACAAGGGGTCAAAATTAACAATAAGAGTGCTGTTATAGCGTAGGACAATATTAGTAAAAAGTAACGCTATTATAGCACAGGACAAAACAAAAACATTAAAACTAAAATATAGTATAATATAGTAATGACATTAAATAACAAAAGAAACAAAAATACTTGACCGTACAGAGATTAACAGAACGATGTCATTATCTTGTAAAATACAATTGAAGAAATCTTGAGTATTTTGAAAAATAATTGGTACAAAACATGGCCTTCCATATTATTATACAGGATGTCTGGGATAAAGTGCATTCATTTTTGGGAGGTGGGGTTAAAAATATCAAAAACACTTTCCAAAATTTCAACTTTTAATTTTCCATACAAAAAACGTACATATTAAAAATCCTTGGTGTTCCGGATGCGGTTGTGGCGACGTTGGATGGTTGTGATTGGCTCGTATTTAGTAAAGCCCGTAAAAATTGGAATATGGAAAAAAGTTATTTATCTTTTTTTACTTATCATGTAGAATCACCTCCCGAATGTACCTCGGATATCCTGTATACTTATTTTATGTAATATATTTGGCAATATTTACTCCAAAGTTATAGATGTGTTCAACTGCATGAAAGTTAGTTATAAGAAGGCTACAGCAACATAACTCAATAATAATAATCATTTATTTATTTATTTATTTAATACATGTTACATAATTGTGAAATTTACATAAAGTTGATATATTAAATCACCATACTAGGCGGCTGCCTGTATCATGGTGACCAATATAGTATAGTTACATTGTATGAAATATGAAGTCTAGTGTAAACATGGAATTAGTATAAATCATGTTAAATATTGGAAAAATTATAATAAAAAGTAGAAAATAGAAAGGAGAAAAAAAGTACATTAGATTATATAAACAGGCTTCTAATTCTATCACATTCACTCATCAAAAAGTCTCCAAGCGTCTTCCTGAAAGTGTGATATTTGGTTATTGTCTTTATTTCAATTGTTAAGTTATTGAAGATTTTTGGAGCAAGACATTAAACATTAAACAGTTCTTATGGATGGGTTCTCTTATTTTTTTAATAAAAACAAAATATTTCCTCCACAAAGGCCCCGAGGACACAAAATTACCTCAGGGCTTATATCATATTTAAATATGCTATGTGGAGGAAAAGGTTCCCGGGGAGACGGTTTCCGTATCATTCATTGTATAAAATGATTATGTATGTCACATATTTTAAAAAGTCCGTAAAGAAATAAATATTCCTTCAATAAAACTTGTTTCTTCAAAATCCATGAACTACATCCAAATGGTTTTACAAACGACTTTACAAAGAATTGCCAGTGAGGCCCATGTGATTAATTTTGTCGATCCCTTGAAGTATTTTATAAGCAGTGAACAAATAATTTATAAGGAAAAGCAATGTAAGATCTACTTTTTAACCAATCACTGGCCGTTCTTTGTAAAGGCGGTGGAACCAAAACCATTTGGTTGTAATTCATGGATTTTGAAGAACAAGATTTTATTGAATTATTTCTTTGGTTGAATTAAACGTTGAGGAAAATCATTTGATGATACTAGATTAATAATCATTACGGAAATTCGTTAATTTATCAACAATCGGCCATAAATCAAATATTATATATTTTATTTTTAATTCTTAATCATGAAGTCCCTCTAAAATACTAAAAGCAGTTTGTCAGCAAGTTAATTTTGTCGATATGCCTAAAATATGCATTGCTAACACCACACTATAATAAATTACTATATTTGAGTTTTTTATATTGCACGAATATAGAAAATAGGCATTAAAATCGTTTGGCAAACGGAGTCTAGAGGTCACGATTTCAAGCGCAAATGTTTTTATTTATTTATTTATTTTATGAATAAGTTTATAGGAAAGGAAAAAAGTTAATCAATGGAAACTGTAACAGATATTTTGAGCCTTAAAATTATATTTTAAGATGTTGTTTCTTATGTTTTATCTTTCATACATTTATACTTCTGTGGCTCAAAAATAGAGAATGCAACCAACTCTTATGTACCTACACATTTTGGTGTTATCAGGATTTGTAAATGTTAAAAGGAAAGCCAAAGATCCTGGGTTCAAGTCCCAGGTGTGACTGTATGTATTTCTGATTTTTCTATTTCAGATTTTTGATTCATCAGCATTGTCTTCATTAATTAAAATATTATAATTTGAGTTTTAAGGCTATTGGCTGCGCGGCCGGTTTCATACAAAACGTAGTTTTGGATTTGAGGCCAATATACCCAACGAAACTGAAAAAATATATTTTAATCAAAAGGCATATCAAATGTCTATCTTTTATTATATATCAATTTTTTTTTACGACTTTATGTCCGCGTAAAATCTTTTCCACAGGAAAAACTAAGACCTTCCACACACTTTTCCACAAATGATCATCTAGTAAATTCAAGCTATGCAAATGTACTATATAAGTATAATTAATACCAAACAATACAAGAACAACATATTAACCCACCGGAGAACCAATGGGAAAATAATTCACCGACTCCAGATATTTTTATATCAGAGGGTTCGGCTCGGTAGAACTCCTAACTGGACAGATAAATCCTACTGATCCCTCAATAGAAATATTTAAAAATCTTTCGTATTCCTACATTTTTATAAATACATTCTTTGACAAATCTAATAATAGAGGTATAATGCCAGTAACCGAAATAACAAATTGTAATATTTTTATAGTCTGAGAACGCCAAATTCAAATTATTATTATTTACAATTTGCACGCAGAGGACATAATTTGGAAAACACATTATTGGAAAAGCCATCCAAAATTAGATGCTTTTGCATTATTCAGTATTGTTCCACCTTTAGTGAGTTCTCCACAATATATTAGTTAGTTTTTTTTACAAGTTAATAACTCCTAACTCCAAAGAACAAAGGAACTTTGATTTTAGACAAATGCATCATGCAGCAGACGAGGTATCTACTATAATATAGTTTTCCTTATGTTTTCATAATAATATACAAAATATCAAACAACCGGGCCGACGGAATTGACTCGGACCAAACTCGTTCCCGACTAGTTTTATTTTGATGTCGTTTCGCCTTATTAAATAAACTCCTTTGCTCCTTTTGCCATCGTCTGAATTCACGCTACCAAAAGGAATAATAGGTGAAGCTGTTTAATTTATTTTCGAAACTCTGAAGAATTAACGCGGTCCAAAGTAAACAGGCACAAAATTGAAGCACAAAAACCACCTTACAAAAAAATACAAAAATTTGTTTTTAACTTCTTTCAATTTTATCAACTTTTTGGTGAAGGAGCGTCTTTTAAGTGTATATTTTTATGAATGTTGAATGTTTCGGAACGATGCAGGTCAGACAATGGAAGTCTTCAGTTCTTCAGCCGAACTAAACCCAGTGGACATTTATACATGTAGAGTCATCAATCATTATTTTTGCATCTTTCAATGGTAATTATTTTTTGTTCCTGTGAAAAAGTGCAGGTAATTATAAATGCTTCAAAACAGGCTTGGAGCATGATATAATGTGATTTTGAAGGTTTTAAGTTATGCATCTCACGTTTTGTTTCAGTTTATTGTTACTTTAAAAATAGGCACTGATATTTCAACAATCTATAAATAGATAGATAATAATAAAAAATAATCTTTTTTTTTTAAAGAAAGACAAACATTCCCGGGTTACGAATAACCCAACTCATAATTTGAAAATCTCCTACTACCACTACACCAAGCGGAAGATGTTGCTTGTGTTGTGATGGAGGACTTAGCCAGCCGAGGAATCGAACACGGAACGCCCGGGTGGGACCCAAACGCGATGCCCACTCAACCACTGACCGGTCTACAGACTATCCTGTGATTTTAAGCGGGTCAGCGCTCTGGTAATAATAATAATGGTACAGTACGCGCCAAACTTAAATGCCGACATAAACTTAATACGATCTTTTCTCGCGCAGTTATTGACTAAACATAAGCGAGAAAGAAACATATACAATGAACATAAGCGAAAGGGAAAGATGCGTAAAAAACAAGCATATTTTTGCAGCATCCTTTAGGTGATTTTTCCGTAAACCAGCGCTGTACAAAAAAATATAAACCAATTATTATTTTAATTTAAGTGTTTTTCTATATTGATAAATCTTACACAAAGTTATTGGGTTTTAAATTTAAATTAAACAGAAATTTAAGAGTCTTCTCTAACTTAAGAAATTTTAATTAATTGTATAGATTAATGCACCTAAGATCTTTAATGTCACAGAAGTCTACTGGACAGTTTAGCCACCAACCCTGAGAACGCTCACAATCAGCGCTGTACAGGATATGACGTAGGGGGTTGTGGAGAAGGTTTTTTGCTACGCACTTCCGCCTGCACCATTTGGCCACGGGGTAAACAACAAGTATTCACAGTCATCCCTGACAAGATCAATCGTCCTTTTATACGGCATTGATTCTACGTCTACTAGATGAAATCTGCCCAATTTAAATCCATTTATGAACATTCTCAGATCAAATTTTGTTATACATACGTATAAGCTAACATAAATAATAATCTAATAAGTATTATTAAAACCCTGAAGAAGTGAGCGTTGCTCACGAAATATGTTGGTTTTTATATAAATATATAAACAATAAAAGTGCTAAAAACTAAGTATTTTATTAATTTGAATTAAATAATTATTAGAGGACCATTTTTATGATATATCACCTCTAGGATGCTGTACAATTTTATGACAATTTCTTAGGTTCTAAGTAAATTTATTATTTACAAACAGATACAGAAAACATACTTACCTGGCAGGTCACTTCCGAAAAACATACTTTAATTAGAAAGGTTATGTCTTGGAGAAGATACGAATTTAAACAATGGACATGAATGATTTTGTGTTTGCTACCCCCATCACTGTATATATTACATTTATGAGATGATGAGTGCCAAAAGTAGGGTTAATATTTATTTTGAAAGACTGGAGAATTTAGGACTTGTTAGAATGTTTTTAATTTTTTTTTTTTATAGTGAATACCTCACAAGAGTCCCAACTGCTCCCGTCTGGAACCAGTGAGACTATGGCATCCCCAACTGGGGTATGTTATGAGGCTGAAGGTAAGTGGGAAAGGGAAGGAGACGAGGAAGATGAAGATGGGAAAGTACCTGGTTGTTCAGATCTAGTCACTAAACACGGCTAAAGCCATTTCAAGCAACGTTTCAATTCTGAATGGTGGTCTTACACCAGGGCGATACTAAGAGTATCTTCCACTCTGGAACGTGTCGCAAATATAAAATATATTATTTTAAATAATTAATTGTGAAATAACACAAATCAATTATATAAAATTTATTTGCGCCCTCCGGGTTCGAACCCGCGACCTTCGGAATAGCAGTCCAACTGCTCAGTCAAAGGAATGGGGAGTTTTTATGAAATGATCTTTACAAAAGCTTATTAAATAAGAAATAAGAGCGTACATGAGAGATATGATTTTAGATTTTCATGGCCAGAAGTATTTTTGTGATTTATTTTTGGGGTATTTTGGTATTTTTGAAGTAAATACTTCTTTACGCACTCTTTACTTGAGGGGAGAGGGGGGGGGGGGGGGGGACATCAATGCGCACAGCTTGATCGGGCGAGGCGAATGATAAATTTTTTTAATAAATATTTGTAGAAAATTAATAAATATATATAGATATTTATTCATATAAAAATATATGTAGACATACATTTAGATGGAGCTAAAGAAGTATTTACTTCAGTCGTTTTGTCTAAAGCACACTCTTATTTTATTATAGTGACAGCTGTTCCGGCTTACATGGCCATTTACAAACTGTGGTTGGTCGACAATTATACGACGATATTTATACGATTTAAAATGTCAATTTCGAAAGTGAGTAAATTGATTTATTATCATATTTATTAGTTCCTTACAGGTGGTGGCATAAAGTGCGCTGTACTCTAGTAACTTTCAAGATTTGGTAGAGGTCAGAATGGGACGCTGAGGTTAGTCAGCCAGTCAGGAATTCGTAGTTGCCTGATTTGCCTCGGAAAACTAGTAAGGTTGACATTCTTCGACGATTATTTTTGTTCTGCAGTTCACAAGAACTGATCTTCCCACTTAAAATTAATAAATAAACCCACAATTATATTTTTTATTAATTTTTACTAAAAATCGGTTAACATTATGAATACCAAAAAATAAGCTCAGAAAAAATTGACCTGATTAAATCGAATTCTACAGTTTCGCTTGAATACAGTTACAATAAAGTTGATCATTTGTCGGGGACGCCCGAGGAAGATATGGCACGATAAAGTGAATCAGATACTTGAGTCAGCTCATGTCAAGAATCTGAATAAGAGTATGTATAAGACGATGTACGAATGTGAATGAGGAAAGGAGTGTGTGCCAAGACCGAGTTGTTTGGCGGTCCATCCTCTTTGCCTACCCCTGCGGGGAAATGTAGGTTAGGCAGAGAGTTAAGTTAGATTGATAATAACAATATAAAAGTATAGACATTAACTGCTGAATAATGTATTTGTCATTTAGAAAATTACGAACAAATTTTAAGATACAACTTTGTGATAGTTACCCTTTATTATCTTTTTTTTTATTCATATAGACAAAGTAAATAAAAGCGCTTAATCCGATCATTTCTAGACTCAATTTTCAAGCGATTTTGATGCCTTTTAACTAATTTGTGGTGGTATAAGATACAATAAGATTAGATATATTTTTGATTTGTGTATGTGCGTAGTTTTAACATTACAACTTTTTTTTATTTTTATAATGAATACCTAACGAGAGTCCTAACTGCTCCCGTCTGGAGCCAGTTAGACTATGGCATCCCCAATTGGGGTATGTTAAGTGCTGAAGGTAAGTGGGAAAGGAAAGGAGACGAGGAAGAGGAAGGTGGGGAAGTACATGGCTATTCAGATCTAGTCACTAAGCATGACGTAAGCCATTTCAAGCAACGTTTCAATTCTGAATGGTGGTCTTACACCAGGGCGATACTAAGAGTATCTTCCACTCTGGAACGTGCCGCAAATATACTATATATTATTTTAAATAATTAATTGTGAAATAACACAAATCAATTAAATAAAATGTATTTGCGCACGCCGGGTTCGAACCCGTGACCTTCGGAATGGCAATCCAACGCTCTACCGCTGGACTACGCCGGCCTACTACTACTAACTACCAGCCTAACTTACAACCAAACTTATTGTAAATTTTAATATATATTGGTCATTGGTAATCCCATTTAGATTAGGATTTAATTCGTGGTTTTATCTAAACCTTGTCCAGGCCTTGATTTGACATTTTCATATTTTTGCACGTATTGTTAATCTATTTTGTCTTTGCTACGCATGCATAATACGTGCTCTCCTTTCGTATTCAACTCTGCGCTTTTTTAATCAGTGTGATATAGTTTTCTTAATGATTAATATGTGCGTAAAAGCATAAATAAATAAATATAACTGACTTATTTACTGTGGATAACTATTGGAACGATATACAGAAAAGAAATCCACCTATCTGACTAATCAAGAAGCCTTCTGTGCATTGGTCTATCTAATGCAAACAAACACAACTTATTTCTTTTTCGTACATAATAATCTTTTTTGTGGCACTATTTTATTTAAAAAAAAAAAACAAAACTTTTAACCAACATTTGTCTAAAAACAACCGTAATGTTTCGTAAGCAATGCTGACATCTTCAGAGTTAGATTATAGTGATTCCTATTTTTTGTTTTTAAACAACAAAACTTAAAAGTAACAGGGACGGGTTATTTCACAGAAATTTAACAATTTCAAAGTTAAAATTATTCCAGTTCTGTGAAAGCTCTATTCGAGTTGTGTTATTATTTCATCGTGGTTCGGTTGTTACACATTATTTGGATAATGACAAAACCTGAATAGAACTTTCACAGAACTTGAATAATAACTTTGAAATTTGATGAATCATTCAAATATTGTGAAATAAACAGTCCTTAGTGTTGATTATTTTTATCTTATTTCTTATTTTGATTTATAGGTAGGAACGTCCAGAAATGCACACTTCACTATAACACTTTTAAAAAATATGTTGATAAAATTAATTGTTCATTAGGTATTTCGGATTTCAAAAATATTCATATCCTTTTCAGGCTAACATTTTAAAGGCAATGAGTTATGAATCTTCTATATTTATATAACACACACTAAATACAAAATACACATTTTCTAATAAATCTGTTTTTTTAAACTGCGAGTTAATTTTTTAAAAACATTTTTTAAAAACATTGTTTAAATAAATATTGAAACGACAACATCGCATCGCCGAAAAGCAATTTCATGGTGTTTCGAAACGAAGATGCATTGTGTTTTCACAATTCTACTTAAAAAGGTATCATCGATAAGCCCCAGCAAACATCACCTCATACCCTTACTATTGTCCTTTCGATAAAATCACTCAGAACTTTGTTCTGCCAAGAAGAGGAATTCCTTAACATTTTAATTTGAAAAAATCCATGCGTATAAAATGAAACCTAAAAACGCAAAAACTCTCAGATAAATCAAGAAACGAGAGTAAAAAAGTATGCCTTAATCCTAGCATATAAAAAAAAATGTTCTGACCTTTTTAGTAAGTGCCAAAAAGCACCACGAACACGTTGCTTCTATCTTAAGTTCAAGATTACAACCCTGAAACTAGATTTTTCTCGAAACCAAAATATTTTTTTAGCATTGCACCA
The DNA here is from genome assembly GCA_951813805.1 of Limnephilus auricula. Lineage (NCBI taxonomy): Eukaryota > Metazoa > Arthropoda > Insecta > Trichoptera > Limnephilidae > Limnephilus > Limnephilus auricula. The sequence continues at coordinate 38,746,737 of OX638391.1, forward strand.
CCTTGTCGAAAAGGTCGTCGGTTTGTAATGTGAGAGAGTCACGACCGTCAGATTTTTGGTGCAGTGGCGTAAATTATCTGCTGCCACTCCTACTCGGTCAAGTTTACAACCAAATCTGTAAACTGCATCTACGGGGATGAATAGCACAAAGCCTTTTTGACCCAGTTGAGTTGTGGTAGTTGCGAAAAAATGAGGTGTTTGTTAGTAGTTTAGACAGATTATAAGGTACACTTTACTAATTCAATATATTATAATATTAGATCTTATTGTTGATTAATTATTGTTTTTGACCCATTTAAATTTCATAAAATAATGATAATTTTAATTTATTATAAGACTTTGAAGCAAATTTTCGCAGAAACTTTTTTTTAAATTGACTTTTAATTATCTAATAATAAACACATATTAGCAAGCCAAAGCCTACACTTTTTAAATAATATTTTACATAGAGTATAAAAAATTGTCTCAACATTAAAATCATGCCTATTGTATAGTACGAGATACTTATACAAGGCTTTATTATAAACACTCATTTATTTCTTCAATCTTTGCAAATTCTCTTTGTGGCATCATTTTATTTAAATGAAACAAATTACTTTTTTGCCACTATAATCAACGTCATAATATCTACATGTTTCAAAACCGATGGTTTCTTCGTCAAGACAAGAACATGAATAAAAATAATAAAATAAAAAACAAGTACAGACAAATAGAACAATAGACAAAAATATTACGGAGAGAGGTAATTAATTCATTAATATTTGTCCACGTCTTTGCTGCGGATGCAACTGCTCACCTAGTGCGTGGCGAGCCGAGACCCTTTGATGTCTCCAAACGGACTCCTATTGCACTGAACCGCGGTTATATGATGGATGGATTACCCACCTACATATTATTTTCTTTCCCAGAACTTCTTAATTTTTTTTCATCCATACAGCATACCAAAAGATGATATAAACCGAGAGGGAATTATTTTTTTATAAATTAAAATTATGAGAACTCTGTCACTTACTACAAAAATAATTTAATGTTAATATGATTAACGACGCTGTTTAGAATTGTCCGTTAGGAAGATAGAATAATACATTTTAAATAATATTTTTATTAAAGATATAGTCAAAATGAAAATAATATCACTTCGTACGGGCTATATATAATCAAATTTACCAAAACAAAATTTAAAAAAATAATTTAAAGTGCATATAATATAATCTCGACTGGGTTTAGCCAAGTGCACGTGGACAATTGCATTTGTGGCAGAGATTTGTGCCGAGTTTAAAGCCCGTTTTACACGCTAGAGTAAAATTATAAATTGAAGATTTTTAGTCAATGTATTTAGAAAAAAATATTTTATTTTTTTATACATATCAATGTATTTACAAAAACTAATAATCTAAACGCAAATATGAAAAATAACAAGACACAGAAAAATAAAAGATAACGGTCGCAACTGGGATTTGAACCCAGATCCTCTCGTCTTACCGGGACAAACGCCATTCCAATTAGGCCACTGCCACCAATTATTTAAGCTCATATTCGCCAATCTCATAATCAAAATCTCGGAATTAACAATATTATCTTTACTATCGGCGGCTATTTCTTTCATTTAAAACAAGTTTACTAAGAACTTGTTTTTTACCTAGATAGTGTCTGGGATAAATATATCCGATTTTATTTATATGAAATTGTTTATATTGACCTTTTTGTAAAAGTCTTAAGTCTAAATGAATATTCAATTTCCATAAGAACAATTTGTAAAAAGAGAGTTGTTTTATAAAAATAGAAAAATATTTAATTAACTTTTTTATTTATTTTATTTGGCTGACTGCTTTCATAAACTGCGGCATAAATAAACTTTTTGTGTATATTCATATATCTCCATCAGTCTCTTCCGAAATTAATCCGTCACCAAGACCTCGACAAGCCTAATTCCATGAACCCAGGCACACCTGCTAAGTCACCAATTGTAGCGAACTACTTGGAGTGACCTACGTCATTATACGTGTATTAAACCACTTTTAGTGGTAACCACTAAAAGTGGTTTAATACAAAGTTATTTGTTTAATTTAATTCAAAATGAAAACATTAAACTTTGTATTAAACCACTAAAAGTGGTTTAATACAAAGTTATTTGTTAAATTTAACCATTATTTGTGTTGACGGATACATCGTAATACATACTTATAAACATTACAACCAAGCGCTGATTAATGTATGTAAGTGCGGAAAAACCATCACTCCTGATCACGAAACACTATCGTTCAAATACGAATCGTTTAGGAATTCGGTTTCAGATAGTTTTAAAATTCAGTAATTACGTGTAATGAAAAAAAAAACTTATATTTAGTGTCACCATACCGAACAAATTTGAATGGAAATAAATGTTCCATTTATCCCAAAAGCCCAGCCTTCTGTCTGACTTAGGCGCTCCGCCCACTGAGGCAACTGAAAACCAACTAAAACCGGCTGTTTCTCTGTCTTGATTGGTCAAAAAGCTTGGTTAACCATAGAAGAAGAACAATCAGCTGACAGTTGGCAACTATCAATGGCCGCCCAGGGCAACCAGTAGAGCAAGTCGCAAGTCACCGCTTGCGTTACCATTGACAACGGGGTTTTGTGTGATTGTGTATGTGCGGGCCATCACATTGTCATACAAAGACAGTTGGCAGTTAAGAGTTTTCAGTTGCCTGAGTGGGCGGAGGCGCTTACACCTGCTTTAAATCATGGATCTCCATCCCATTTGAGTTTCGAAAACACACTTTTGTACCGAAATGATCCAAATTGTGCAAATATTTGGATCGTGAAACTCGCCCAAGAGGCATTTCTTGTGTTATTCGTTATTCTATGATTGCCACGATCAAAAACAGTTTTAATATAAATATTCTGACATTTTTAACAGAACTTAGGCATCTTTTATTAAAATTGTTTTTAATTCATATCAAAGGTTAGAATTTGAAAGATGTTATCACCGATTTATTTATGAGCCGAAAAATTATCTGAAGCCTTTGAAAATTTGAGAAAATCGGCAAAAAGTCTCCGCTGGCTGTAATAGGAAAAAAATCAAACATTTTGCTAACAAACCATAATAATAATAGTAATAGGATGACTTGTATATCGCCGTTTTTGTGAAAAATCACCTCGAGGGCGCTGTACAAATTTTAATACATTTCTACAATCTTACTTCTAAGTTTTTAGTGTGTAGTTAGAAGTAAGTCTAGTGTGTAGTGCACACTAGGCAAATATAAAAAACCTACGGTTAAAACAATGGATGCAAATCCACCGGTTCTTTGATCAGCGATACAAAACTATATGTACAATGCTTCTGACCAATTTGCGTGGTGCTGCCTAACTAACTAACCACACCACACACTCCTTGCGACATTCACATTTATACATCGTCTCATACATACTTTTTTGGTAGTCTGGTTCTGACTGCATCCTCGACTTCTTCTGCCATTATTTATTCTCCTTACACGGGTTTCTTCGTTCATTCGCTTACATGCCAAAACTATCTAAAAAGTCATTCTGTTTTCAGTCTCCGCTAAATGTGAAATTACCAAAAAAGTTTCAACATATTAACATATTCAAACATATCTACTTCATCAGTTTGTAAAAGCTATCCCATCTGATCCGGGCTCGTCCTCCCACTCGCTAACATCATCAGTATTTATGCATCCATTAGATACTATACCTTGTAAAACCGGCTTTGCAGTCAAAACTAAACGCAGAGCGCATATCAGTCTGGATACTGGGTCTTCGGCTCAAGGTCACAGGTACATCTTAAAACGGCCCCACCACCCACAAAACTACCCACCCGTACTGGTAAAACATTACCACTCTGAAAAAAGGGCAATCTAAATACTGGTTTCTTGATTAATTACCGGTGTAATGGCTTTGAGCCTATTTGTAAGGTTGCATTTGTTTGTGTGATGCCGTAAAAGCAGATGCTGTCGGCGCATAGTTTATTTTATGTTAGGTTGTATTATTATTTGTCGGTTTTAGGTTTTATTAGTGTGGGTATAAAAATAAGTAATAACATATTTGTGTTATTACGTTGAATTGTTTATTGTAAAGCTATTTTTACAATGGTGTAATAATAGTTGTATTATAATTTTTTTGAAGTAAAACTTCTTTATGCACGTTTGACTTGAGGAGTAAGCTGGAGAATGCGTGATGAGAGCGTTACGAAAAGTGTGATCGGGCGAGGCGAACGATAATACATTTAAGTAAATAAATATTTGTAGAAAATTAATATTTGTATATACATGTATATACTACGCATATATACCCATATATGTATACCTAATTACATATAGATGGAACTAAAGAAGTTATACTTTAGTCGTGTGGTCTAAAGCAAACTCGTTTTTTTTTTAATTATAAAACATTGGTGATTGTGTTAGGGCCAAAATTTTGTGTTTTTTTTTTAAATATCTAACTAACTAAACTTTACGACGTTTATCCGCAGAGGTAAGCAGAGAGGATGGACTGCCCAACAGTCAAACAATCAAAAGCTGTCTTGCGACCCTCTCCTTGCTTCATTCTTATTCATACATCATCTCATTCATACTCTTCTGTCACTCTGACTCTTGATAAGACCCTACTCAAATATTTGGTTCACTTTATAGTTCCTTCCGTTCTTCCTCGGGCATCCCCGACTCTTCAACTACTCATATTTACATCCTAATATATTCTCCTTACACTCCTTTCATCGTTTTTGGTGAATTAGCAGGAGTGCCCGGGTTCATGGGGTGAGATTTGTTTAGGTCTTTTTGCGTGGAAGGCCGGATGGGGAGATCTAATCTACACCTCTCCAGCTGGACTCTCTCGACTCGTTGCATTGCACCATAGTTGGAGGGATGGATTCATCAGTCCGTCGCTCTTAGACACACCGCCCCCAGATTCCTACCCATTCTCCTTTCTTACTTTCATTAAAAAAGTCCCACTACATAGTATCCCCAAAGATGACACTGGCCCCGAGGGAAATTATTTTCATCACTGTGTGGATCAACGTAAAAAAATTGAATCTTCATCACGATTTGATAGTGCTTTCGGAAGGCGAAACAGCTATGACACCGACTATTATTAACTTACACAGCGGAACTTGTTTATAAATAAATTGTCTTTTAAACTTGGTTCGATTAATAACACTTAGTAACAATAAAAACAAATAGTTTCTGAACTTGAAATTACCAATGACTAAATTTATTTACTAAAGATTGTGAAAAGTTGCATTTGCTTACTATTGCACGAAATAATGTATACTTTATGAAGGTACTAACCGGTTAGCTTGGTTATTTAAATTAGGTGTGCAACTGAAGCGTTTTTTACACATGTTATTGATGGATAAGTGACATATAACCTACATTATATACCCACTAGTGATAATAATAATAATAATAATGTTCGGATAATTTATATAGCGCCGTTTTTGGGAGAAAATCACCTCAAGGGCGCTTTACAACTTAATCTATACATTCAACATTTGCGTTATAACTAAGATTGATAACTGTGACTTAAAACTAAAACATATAACTAGTGACATAACATTAAGACTTATCTATAACTAGTCACTTAAAACTATACTTAGTGAAGTGACTATAGTGAAGGGTATTCAGGTAGTAGAGCCTTGAAAAAAAAATTTACATTGCCCTTGAAATAATTTTTCACGTAAAATTGCCCTATGAAAATCACGAAAAAAGAGATAGTACCTACACACTATTCTTATTTCTTTTTCTTGAAAAGAAAGACAAATTTTCCCGGGTAACAAATAACCTGACAATATTTGCTTGTAGCGTGAGTAAGGACTGTCATCTGAGGAATTGAATACGGGTCGCCTGGGTGGGACCGAAACGCGATGCCAACTCGGCCACTGATCGGTTTATAAACACTCTCTGTAAAACGACAGATTCCGTCTAGGAGGTTTTATCAATATTATTAGTTTTATTGATCACCAGAGCACAGTCATACTTATAAAAAATTATGTAACTAACTAACTAACTGTTAGTTACGTGTTTCTCCGCAGGGGTAGGCAGAAAGGACGGACCTCTAAACCACTCGGTCTTGGCACACAAACTCCTTGCTTCATTCACATTCATCTTCTCATAAATGCTCTTCTATTATTCCGACTCCTGAGGTAGCCCGACTTAAGTCACTTGATCGTTCACTTGATCTGGTTCACTTGATCGTGCCATGTCTACCTCAACTTATTCTTCCGCAACTTATTCTTCCATTTATTTTGCGTCATTTCACTCCTTTCTTCATTCATTCACTCTACATGCCCAAACTTTTTAATCTTACTCATTACGCTCACATCAGCCTTGCATTCTTTGCTGATATCCACATCTCACACGATCATATATGGTTTCTCCTCTCAACAGAATTCAGTCTACTTTTATCCTTCCTCTGCCAGCTCCATGCTTCTCTACCATACATCAGGGAAGAAACCAGCACTCCATTGTGGACTGCAGGCTACGCTTCTTTGGACAGCTTTTTGTTGGCGCCAACTGCGTTCAGTCCACCATTAATGGAGTTAAATTATGTACTATATATAAACTTACATATCGTGTATTCGTGACTACAAAATATACACATAACTATAATTGGCAGGTAAATCAAAATCGCCAATCGATCAAATTATTTTTTATTGTTCCTTTTTATATGTGAATTCTTCACGTACTAACTGCTCCCGTCTGGAGCCAGTGAGATTATGACATCTCCAATATTATGGTATGCTGTGAGGCTGAAGTTACTGGGGAAGGGAAGGAGGTGGAAAATTGGAAGATGGGGAAGTATCTGGCTATTCAGATCTGGTCACTAACTAACCATCACGCCATTTCTCTGCAGGGGTGGGCAGAGAGGACGGACCGCCAAGCAACTCGATCTTGGCATACACTCATTGCTTCATTCACATTCATACATCTTCTCATACACACTCTTCTATTATTCTGACTCCTGACATGGCCCGACTCAAGTATCTGGTTCACTTGATCGTGTCATATCTTCCTCGGGCGTCCACAACTTCTTCTTCCATTTAAATTTTCATCACGTATTCTCCTTACGCTCATACATCTGGTCACTAAACAGGGCTTAAGCCATTTCAAGCAACATTTCAATTCTTAATGGCGGCTTACACCAGGGCGATAATGAGAGTATCTTCCTATCTCTAAAGTGTCACATATGTGTTTTATATTATTTTTAATTAATTAATTGTGAAATAACACAAATTGATTAAAAAAAATTTGCGCATGCCAGGTTTTGAACCCGTGACCTTTGGATTATTAGTGGAGAGCCTGACCGCTTGGACCATGGAGGCCGTCATACACGCGCCTATTATTGGCAGACAAATCAATCTCGCCTAGCAACAATTTTTAATGTTACGTTTTTGTTATTAATTTTTTGTCATGTACCTACTACTAACAAGTAGGTTCTACCTATTTTCTACATATTCAACCTATTCATATATTACTTAAAGGTTTTAATGAATTATTTGAATTCAAAGGACTCTTATAGACTATAAAATAATGTGTCGATGGTTTTTGCATTTAAGAGAAATTTAAAGACATTAAATAAGCGTATAATAATGCTTATCGTTATTCGTGTAAAAAGTTATTTTAACTCGATTACTTATCTACCTGTATTTCATATTATTTCAGGTTTATTTAGCTTAAAGACTAAATTAAAAAATTCTAACTAAAAAGTAGATTGTAACATTTTAGTGAACGTGAAAACCGAAAATACCTGTTTATCACGTTTAAAAAATAAGAAAAAATCAAATGCATCCAATAACGTGCATAGGTATCTCGTCTGAGGACGAATACGTCATTAGCTCGGTGATAAAAATATTTCCAAGTGTGGAATCCAAAAGTTCGGGCCCGTTCGGCATCACTACTTGTTGCTCGTGGTCCACTGGTCCTCCCTCGCCCCGCTACCCCTCCCCCTATCCCCTGATTCCCCTCTTCCCCTAGCCGTGCAGCCAGCACCTCTCCCCCTCGCATTCCCTCCCCCCGCCTGGTATCCTGGAATCACGCGCATCCTGGCAGCTTTCCAGAATCCGGACCATCGGGACCATGATAATTATAATATAAATTTTGATGATTTGTGTAACGCGGTTAGATTTTCTTTCAAGGCTCTATCATAATAATATTAATAATAAAAAAATTGTGTACTTCAAGGGCGCTATACAATTTATTATGATTTTTTAGGCTGTGTCTAAAGCTATAATTTACAAACAGGCACAGAAAAATAACATACATACATGGGCGGTGACTTCTGGTGAAAAAAAAATTTATAAGAAGAGAAGATACGACTTTGCACGCAGAGGATACTATATTTGAAACATTAACTTTGCATAAATTTATAATAATAATAATGATTTGGATGACTTGTATAGGGGCCGTTTTTTGTGAAAAATCACCTCAAGGGCGCTGTACAAATTTCAATACATTTCTACAATCATATTTCTAACTACAGACTAGAAAAACATAAAAAAATGTATGGCTAAAACATTGCATCCATCGGTTCTTCGATCAGTGAAACAAAACTATATGTACAATGCATCTGGCCAATTAACGCGATGCTGCCTAAAAATGTACATGTACATGTATTTTTTTTTAATTAGGAAAAATACATTACCATACTTACCTGGTAGGTCACTTAAGATTAACGTTTAAAGATGTTTATTTAGAGAAAATTATAAACAGTTTGAGCTCAGAGGACATAATAGCGAACACATGTTCTTGGAAAAGTCATCATTTAATCCTGGTATATAATTTAATACTAATAGATAATATGTTCTTAATAAACGTTTTTGGGAAAAGCAAAATTAATTATATAACAAAAAAAAAAGAATTATATTTGCCACCCTCCATTAATTGTCCATGATGTCCATTAGTTGTATGTACATATTTTTTTATATTATGTACAGAGAGATAACATACATGACCATGACTTGGCAGATCATGACAATTACGAAGTTAACCTAAAATTTTTTAAACAGCGTTGTACATCACCCTGTTATTAATGTATTCACAACAGGGGTGTTACGAATATTCGCATCCGCATCCGCAAATGCGGAACATTTGTATTAATTCAGACATCTTCACCCGCATCCCCAACGGCTTCAAAAATGAGGAGCTTATACTGATGCGGGTTCAATGTGAAACTAGTAACGACATTTGCAAGTTGCAAACTTCTTTGAACGAAGGTAGCAACCAGCATGAAGTTCGTTAGCTAACTAACCAAGACTAAAAACTATTTTAGTTTCGTTCTTAACATATTTTTAAATAAAACATACTAAAAATAAATCGATTTTCATTTATTTATGTACTTAAAATGGAAATAACTTGAAAAATCCTGAAATCTGCATTTGCGGATGTGAACCGCGGATGTCAATATTTTTGGATCTGCAACAACCCTGGTTCACAACATCAGTCTGTACTTTAATGTAATTTTATAATAAAAATACATTGGAGATATGACTTTTTGAAATAACAAACTTTCTTCGCAATCTCCTGAACAATTTACATTTTTTTCTTTACAGCACTTCAAATTTCCGCTATCGGTATTAAAAAAAAAAAATCAGTCCCAAATTTCATAGATTGATAGAAACAGCACTACTGCTGTACTCGTATATATTTTATTAAATTATTTGTAAAGAACTATAAACCCTCCGCTGAACTCTGGAGGCTGGATCTAACACTGCACTGCAATCATTCTAAAAAAACTCTTCGTTTTTTCGTCCCGGCTCCTTTTTCATACTCTCGATTTTGAACGTGTGTAGGAGATACTATCAACATAATAATAATAATACGCCCTGGCTGGCAGTGCTGGCACACTGGCCTAGACGAGGAGCCGGCAACTCCGCGGTAGGATATTATAGAGAAGGCTGAAGGCTCTGCCGGCGGGATGGGGAAGCACAACCAACCAACAGCCTTAAAACCGAATAAAAAATCTTCCTGTTGACTGTTCCTAGTTTCTCTCCGTTTCTTCTGCAATCCCTTGGCGATAGATAGATAGCTAGATGAAGCATATCCATGCTTGCGGTCTTTTTAATTTTGAAAGAATTTCAGATTATTATTTATAATAATAATAGGATAGATAAAAAAGCATAGTTCAGTTTTATGAAAAATCACCTTAAATGCTTTGTACAAATATGTATGACTTCCTAGACTTTATCTAATTGTGTACCTAAAAACAGATACGGAATATACCTGGCAGGTCGTTTGAGATAAACGCAGTTTTATTAAAAAGTTTCAGCTTGGAGAAGGTACTATACATTGCACGAAATAACAGTAGTTGCTCGTTGCTAATTATTTTATTCTTTTTTAATGTTCAAAATTTAAATTACAATTATTAGAAGATTAGTGGAAAAAGAAATAGATGATATTATTATTCAGATATGATTTTAGATTTTCACGGCCAAAAGTATTTTTTAAAATTTTTTTTTGGGGTGTTATTCCGTGTTATGCTACCTCCTACTTTAGCCAAAGTTTCGGACAACGTTACAGTGTCCATCATCAGGGCAGATATTCAAGCAGCAAACATCTGCCCTGATGATGGACACTGTAACGTTGTCCGAAACGTTGGCTAAAGAATGAGATAGCGTAACACGGCGTAACACCCCAAAAATAAATAACAAAAAAGATATTATTATTGTTTAATTATAATTGTCAAATTTGGGTCAGCAGATTTTATTCATAAAAAGAATTTAAAAATCTAGTTGTTAAAGAAAAAATTATAATAAAACAATAAATGTCATACGTTGCCCTCAGAATAGGTATAATAAATAGTATAATCTATAAAATAACAAATATAAATATTTTTAAAAAATTCGTATGAAATTTATAGACTGCCAGTATTATGGGGCATAGCGACTCTTGAATGTGGATTATTTTTATTGAAAAAAAATATTATTGTTTGCTTTTATGTGTAAAATTTTTTGAGAGTTTATTTTTTTGTATTGTTACATGTTATTGTATTATTTATTATATATATATATTATCATATTATTAAGGAAGTGTATAGTAATAGCTTAACTTGAATGCGGCTTGACGTTGATACAGAAATCGTCACAATAGGCGAGTTTTATTTATTTAATATATTTTTTTATGTTATGTACCGTAAGCTGAAAAATAGAGAAAGAAAAATATTGTCAAGATACCTAGATATAAATTAAAAAATATTAGACATTAAGATAATAATAGGTATTTTTATTAGTAGATTGTTTTACACGCAAGGTTTAATTATGGTAGGTATTATCTACAAGTTGTTTAAGGTCTGGAAAGCGGCATTCCTCAACGCCCATGCCTTTTTCTGTCGCACTTATGTTTTACGCAACTTTCTCTTTCGCTAACGTTCATTGTAAAGTCAGTAACTGCGCGAGAATGTATCGTAGCATGGTTGCAATAATTATAGTCTGCTATTTATTACTCGTGAATGTGGATTGTGCACATTTAGAAATAATCATAATTGTTCGCTTTTAAATATTAAATTTTTTGGGACGATTTTTTTTTGTTCAGGACTTGACTGCTGCAGTTATTGCGATTACAGAAAAGCGTGTGGCGCTGTACATAGAGAGAAAAAGCCTTACTTTTAAATGCCCTGGGTCTTAAAAGTTGCGTATGATCTAATTCGAAAACGTAAAAATAAATGAAATTGGGGTTCACTACTATCTAGCTAAAATGGCCGGAAGTTTTGAAACAAAGTTAGATTTCGTTATTCGGAAAAAAATAAACGAAGAGTCCATATTTTATATTTTGAGAAAACTTATTTTTTATTCCATAACTGTGGTCCAAATAACACTTTTTTTTAAATATATGTGATGTGTTTGTTAAAAATAAAAAAGGGAAAATAACACTTTTTCTGGATAAAAAACTAGATACTATAACTACACAAAAAAATTTTGAACAAAATAAAACCAGTAAAAAATAATGGATGCTCAAAATTTAATGATAACAAGTTATGACAACAGTAATTATTGTGAAAAAAATATTAATTACCATAATTTAAAAATACATGATTAAGGTGTTTTTCTGGTTTTCAATGCATTTTAGCGAGCTAAGAACCATTTAAAAAAAAACGAGTGTGCTTTAATCCACACGACTGAAGTAAATATTTCTTTAGCTCCATGTATATGTATGTCCATATATATGTTTATATGTAAAAAATATATATAAATACATACATGTATATACATATTTTAATTTTCTACAAATATTTATTCAAATTTATTATCATTCGCCTCGTCCGATCAAGCCGTGCGCATCGACTTCCGTTCCCCCCCCCCCCCCCCCCCCCCCCGCGTTTGGCGCGTCACTGGTATTTCAAAATACTGCCTGACATATTTCGAATGAGGAAGAGAGAAAGAAGATGTGCGCGCGCACTGCTCTCTCTTGCTTCTACAGTGAGCCCGTTCGCCTCGCAACGCATTTCATGTTTCGTTACACATTCGTCAGTTTACCCCTCAAGTCAAGCGTGCGTAAAGATAGATATATTTACTTCAAAAATTATATGCAGTTCTCATTTTCTTTGTAAGACGTAACTTTTGAAACCCCAGACGTTTCTGAATTCAAAAGTTGAAATAATTGACACATCCTATTACAGAAGTAATTTTGTTCTGTTCTGTTTTATTCCTGTCAATTTATATTTAATAAATAATAAAATTATCTGAAATTAAAGATTGCAAGACATTGTAACATTAATACTCCCACGAAAAGATATTTATTAATAATTGTCTCTTAGAAGACAAAGGAATGCACTTTGGGATATTTCTGACAATCACTTGAATACATTATAAACGTCAACGAGTTAACGACTACCAACCATATCTTTTTAAATCCAAAATTGTTCACAATAACACTTGTATAAATAATATGCATTGAAAAGTTGCAGCCATATAAAATTATTTACATTTCGATGCAAAAATGCAAAACCAGTTATATCTTTGAAATGATCTTAATAATGGTGAGGCTTCATTAGCCACTGATTTTAATTTTTGGCGAAGGGGTTGGTAGGTACGTAGCGATGACGAGCAGGCATCAGCTCTCGTCGCATTCCACGTCAATAAATTCCTAATTGGTTATTGGTCGGCTGATGGGTCGTGTCTTTGACGCCCCGAGAGTGATCGAAGTCTTTTTTTTAAACCCTCTCTCTTGTGAATAAATCTTTGAGAAGAACAAAAAATGCACATGTAAATTACAGTGTTGGAGATTTACAGGCGTTAACACGAACATAGACGAGTTTTATCTCGATTTCGTGAACATTATGAATTTTAAGATTATCTCAAATACCATTATATTTCACTTCGTAACATACATTGGCCTCAGAAAACTTTTATTGATTTGTTTTGTAGGGTTTATAAATTAGTTTTGTCTTCACGTCATTAGTTATAAATTCTTAGATGGTACCTATGTTGTTTACAAGATAGTTTATGCATTCCTTGCCTTAAACATTCATACATCGTCTGATACAAACTCTTGTTATTCTGGCGCTTGACATGACCCCACTCAAGTATTTGGTTCATTTGATCGTGCCATGTCTTCCTTATTAGCCTTCTATCACATTTGCGTCATATATTCTCCATTCACTCCTTTCTTCGTGCATCTACATGCCCAAACAATCTAAGCATCCGTTCTTATGCTAACATCAGTCGTCATTCTTTGCGAAACTTTCTCACACCTCCATACATGTTTTTACCACAATACGCCTTAGGGATCTCTTTTATATAGCATTCAGTCTACGTACAACATTCGTATGCCAATTCCATGCCTTACTGTCATACATCAGGGTAGGTGCCAGATCTCAGTTGTGAACTGTTAGCTTAGCTTCGAGGGACGATATTTTGCTAGCTCCAATCGCTTTCAGTTCTCCATTACTAGAGTTTCTTGCATTTGTCCTTCTTTCAAATTTCTAATCAACCTTTCGATATTCGATATTGAATTATTTTACCCGCTAGGGATGTCCCTGTGTTATGGCGGGAAATGTTTACTGAATGGAATTATAGGTACAAATTGTGGTGATTGTTGTATGTACGATTATATGAGAGAGATTGTAGGCATGAAAGAGACAGCATGTATGACTATATATGTACTTTGTCCATTGTCTCTCTTCACTTGAAATCTCCTCTTGATACAAAATTGTATACTAGGCACTGATCATCATACTATTTTTTAATGTTTTTGTAGAAAAAATAAACATCAAAAATGTTACCGGAGACCAAAATGTTGTTAACATTTTTTACTTCAAATAATGTCAGGAATCACTGGTTGTAAGTCAAGTACGAACCTTAATATCCTGTATACAGTTTATACCAGCGTAAAGACACTGTTTTATTTACATAACAACTTAATTTTGAAGGAATTTTTTATGTCAATTTTTATTTTGACATTGATTAATAATCGGGGGGCATCTGTAAGGAGATCAACTGCCGGGTCACCATTTTTAATATGTATTATGTTTGTGTATTGCACTATCGGATGATTTTATGACATAATAAAAAATTAGAAATCGTTATAGGGTTGTAAATTGACCGATGGGAAAAAAACAGTGGCCATTCATTGCATCAACTGCAATAAACTACATCATTGGTCGATCAATTGAACCACTCAATTGCAGCCCAGCTACTCGTGGCGTAGCAAGTTGCAAAAAGGGTTCATTCCATCCTTAGCAACCAAAAAATGATTGATGTTATTGTTGACCGTTTTTCTAATGTGTCCCCTGGGTCTTGCCCTCGTGAACGCAGACTTCGGCCAATGGCATTTAACGTCAACGTGGGTAACAAGCCGTCAGATTGTTTTTGCAGCTCTCGAGTTCATCAATCGATAAGTGAATAAAAACTTTAATCACGTTCTGCAGTTGTTTATATCGAAAGGTTATTCAAATGATGCACACACTCAAGGTCTTTAATTGAATTCCAATAGTAAGACCATATTTTAGGGATATTAAATTGTTTTGGCATCAGATTATGACGTTCCGGTGAGACCTAAAAAGTGAATAAGTACAATTTATGAGAAATTCAACATTATTTTCTTGATATAATGTTATTTGTTTTTGTTTTTATTAGCCTAACACATGAGGTCATGGGGAATATAATTGCCATCAGGGCATGTGTCGTCTTTGGAGATGCTTAGGATAGGATTTTTTAAGAAGGAAACTTCTCTCTTTTCTTCACTATCATAATTTCTGATACAAACTTACTTCAATCTGAATTGTTATTTGACTGTTGATTGTGTTATATTTATTTGTGTGTTTTCTTCCTTTATAAGTTATAAGATTATATTTATTAAGATTATATTAGTAAATGTTAGGAGCATCGCATTGGAGCAATTGCATATATTTTTAGTCTTCTTAATTATGGGTTGTTTTCCTTTATAATTATTTTCAGCCTTTTCAGCTTTCTTGTTCTGTATTTATTTTATACATTTTATTTTATTTTTTATTTCTATGTAATATTACAGTGTTTACCTAATTATTAACATTTGTACGAGTACATAATTTTGAACTTTTATTATGTTGTGTGTAAGGTAGGTGTGAGAAGGTGAAGCTGTGAGTGGGATATATTGTGTGTTTCGTGAACACCTCACCAGGAGAAACAGTGCTGAGGTGTTTAAGTGGTTATGTTTAACTGTGACAAGTATTTACGTGTTGTAGTAGAAAGTTTGTAATTGTATTTTTATTTTATTTTTATAGTTATTGTATATTGATTATTAAGAAGAACTTTTTTTTATAAATATGTATTGTTTGTACATTTAAAAGCAACTTTAATTACTATGTTCATTTTTTAAGTTATTTTAATTATTTATTTGTTATCTAGGAATCAAAAACCATTGTTGTATGTATCATGCATTAAAACATGTAACGGTGGATGCAATCTGTTATTATAATAACATTTTTAGTCTATGGTTAGTAATAAGATAGGGAATTACAGACATATATTTGTACAGCGCCCCTGAGGCGACCCAGTCGAGACTGTTATCTTATATTTTTCTGTGTCTTGTTCTTTTTCATATTCAATGTTATATTAGTTTGGGTTAAGTTTGTTTAGGTAAGGTTAGGTTAGGTTAGTTTTTATTAGTTTAGATTTGGTTTGATTAGGTTAAGTTATTTTAGCATAGGTTAGAACAGTAACAAAAAAGAACATGATAACAATAGATAGGTAGATACGGCCTCTGTGTTTCCTTCCTCCTACAACATGGGTCTCTTAAAGACCCATGTTCACTCCTCCCTCTCCTCAAAAAGACCCTCCACACAGCATCTTCAAAGATGTCTAAAAAAATAGAGGTTGGTTTGATTTGACCACTCGAGCGACTGGTGATCAGTTTATGATATGGCCATTCGATTTAATTAATATCATTCCTCAAAATATTAATAATTAATATGGAAACATAAAAACTGTTCACTGCAGTTTAAATCTAAAGATTCCACATAGATTTCACCGCTTATCCCATATTTGTAGGCTAATTAAATGTGGTCCAATTTTAGACGGATATCAATCGCAAAATCGCTCCAGTGGTTAGACTAGATTAGTCGAGGTTATGTTAGTTTATAGTTTAGTTAATTTTTCTTCACTTTTCTTCAATGTTCTGTTTTTAAAAGGATCTCCAATAGAGTACAAGAGAACAAAGTTTCGAGGGTCCTGCATCTCCTCACGCCGCACCGCCCCATCTCCCCCACCTCCT
Organism: Limnephilus auricula; assembly: GCA_951813805.1. NCBI lineage: Eukaryota > Metazoa > Arthropoda > Insecta > Trichoptera > Limnephilidae > Limnephilus > Limnephilus auricula. The sequence goes on from OX638391.1 coordinate 38,763,413, forward strand.
CCCTCCCCCCGATATCGCGTGATATGCACTTTCAGTTTCGATCCCCGCTGTACCGGTTTCCTAATTAAACCGGCGACCTCTGTCTGCCCAGCGACCAGCCCAAGGTTGGGAATGCTGTGGCGAGAGTCATCGCTCACTGCGAGAGGGTGACCACCAGCAAACAAATACAAGGAAAAGTCAAAAACATTATAAAGATATAAAAGACTCAAAAAACATTTTTTTAAATATAATGTCTTAGGCGCTCCGCCCACTGAGGCAACTGAAAACCAACTAAAACCGGCTGTTTCTCTGTCTTAATTGGTCAAAAAGCTTGGTTAACCATAGAAGAAGAACAATCAGCTGACAGTTGGCAACTATCAATGGCCGCCCAGGGCAACCAGTAGAGCAAGTCGCAAGTCACCGCTTGCGTTACCATTGACAACGGGGTTTTGTGTGATTGTGTATGTGCGGGCCATCACATTGTCATTCAAAGACAGTTGGCAGTTGAGAGTTTTCAGTTGCCTGAGTGGGCGGAGGCGCTTATACTTCCAACGTCTAGATTTAGTTAGGCCAAAACTTTATCCAATTTCAGAGAAATTCCAGTATGTGTGCGTACATGCCACCAAATTGTTCTGTTATTTAGTACAGACACTAACAGATTCTCAAAATACTTTGGATGGAGATTACTTCTTGGAATAATAGCTACTTTATGTTATTATCTGCGTTTATTATACACTTCGCGTATTACAATATATATCTCGTCATTGACACCGGGTCTATCTGCCTCAGTACCAGCTGGATCGGATGTCAGGAAGTCGGTTAATTTGCACGTCTAAGATTTGCATTCATTCATTAATTAATTAAAGAAAACAAAGTCGTAATGGATTGAATTCAATAATAACGTTTGATTGAATGAACTTATATTTTATTTAAAAATATTTCTCCACAGGAATCGAACCTAGAGTTATCAAAATAATTACTTATCAATTCAAATCCATGTTTAGCTCCACACAGGTGGCCCTGCGGAAAAAAAATCTTCGGGGTCTTTGCCATCTTTGGGGATGCTGTGTGTAGGGTCTTTTTACGAAAAGGAAGGAAATGAAGTTAGGACAGAAAAAGGAATGAAGGGTAGTAATCTGTGGGTCAATGTGACCAGGAGTGACGGACGTATCAGTAGAAAATAGTCTCGCCCTAGTGTAAGACCACAATTAAAAACTGAAGCGTTGCTTAAATTGGCTTTAGCCGTGTTCGGTGACCTGATACTTCACCACCTTCCTCTTCCCCATCTGCTTCCCCTCCTCACTACCTTAAGCATCAAAACATACCCCAATTGTGGACGCCATAGTCTCACTGGCTTCAGACGGGAGCAGTTGGAACCCTTGTGCGGTTTCCGTATAATTTTAAAAAAATCAATCCAACCTCCCACTGCGGTGCAAGTGAGAGAGTCCGGCTGGAGAGGTCAAAATGTCTCCCTCAAACATTGTAGTAGGCGGCAAACTTCACCAGACAAACTTCACCACGGGGTGAGTATAACATAACATAATATATTATATTATATAACAATATAATATAATTAGATATGAAATTAAACAATTTTTTTCACTTTGTTCCAATTGTTTATTTACACCAGCACCAGGACCCTAAGCAACAAGGAGGGAATATCCCAACATTACTAAAATAAAATATCAGTGATCACAAACCTTTTCAATTATATAAATTCATATAGATTCATGTCAATTAAAAATAACCTTTTACTATGTATCATCATTCATAATTTTAATAATAAACTTTATAATTATCTATATGTATCTTAACTTAACAAAATAACTGATAATACCTTAAATTAACAAAATAGAAACATTCATCATATAGAGACAATGTTGTGCACCCCTGCCTAAGTTTGTATAAATTCCGTAGCATAAGAATTTCAACCACCAGTCTGAAAATGTCCGTAGTAGGACGAAACCGGTCCTGGTGTAAATAAACAAGTGGAACAAAGTGAAAAAAATTGTTTAATTTCATATCTAATACAATGGAATTCCACCATGAATTAACAGTTAAAAAACTAGACTCATTAATATAATATAACTCGGGCACCCCTTCTACATCACCAAACGTAGCGAACCACATTTGGATTGGAGATGTGTGGTCATCTCTTATGTCCGAAGGCGGTATTCATCGAGTAGAGTTAGGAGCAAATGGTTAAAAAGGCTTTTATAAAAAAAGGTCACTTATCAGATCGGATACGGAGATTTACAACGATACAAACAATCAGACTTTTCATTAAAGTGGCAACTGCATCAGGCTCGCATTATCATGTCATGTATAATATTCAACAAAGTATAGCAGATGATTGTTGCTGAGATTTTGCTCTAATATTGAACCCTAGCTGGCTGCATGCATTTATCTGGAAGAGTTGCATTATTTATACTCTCAGGCGCCATTTTATCAGGTAAACTAACTAAGTAGGTTCGTGGGGTGAGGTTAATCTAGGTCTTGGCGGTAGATGATCTGGATACACTAAACCCCAGATTCCTACCCAAACTTCATACATTTTCCTTCCCATAACTTCCTTTTACTTCCTCTCCTTAAAAATACTCTCCACACAGCTTCCCCAAAGACGATATAGGCCCTAAGGTAAATTATATTCTTCAGGGCCTCCTATGTGGAGCTAATGTAAAAAAAAAAAAAAACTAACCATCACGCCGTTTCTCCGCAGGGGTAGGCAGAGAGGACGGACCGCCAAATAGCTCGGTCTCGGCATACACTCTTCATTCACTTGCATACATCTTTTCTTATATTCTCTTCTATTATTCCGACTCCTGACATGACCCGACCAACAAACCAAAAGTATCTGTTTCTCTCGATCTTGCCATGTCTTCGTCGGGCGTCTACAACTTCTTCTTCCATTCACATTAGAGTCATGTATTATCCTTACATTCTTTTCTTCGTTTATTCGCTCTACATGCCCAAACCATATGAGGGTCCTTTCTTAATCTTACTCATTACGCTTACATTATTTTTACTTATCTTAGTTACTTATCAGCCTTGCATTCTTTGCGGATATCCACATTTCTCACACGATCATACATGGTTTTACCACAATACTTTCATCCTTCTTCTGCCTGTTCTATGCCTCACTGACATACATCAGGGTAGATATCAGTCCATTGTGGACTGCTGGCTTCAGGTACACCATGTATATACTCTTGTATATTGCATATCCTATAGAAAAGTGTCGTAACTCAAAATGTTCTATTTTACGTTTTATCTCTAAAGAGTACAGTGATGTAAATAATAAGTTCTGGTAAGTAGAGGTCCTGAAAACATATATAATATTTTTTCCACCTCCCCCCTCCATATTTTCCTCTTGTTAAACGAAACCGCCCCTCCTTAAGGTCCAACCTCCACTCATGTGAATGATATAGCTACGTCCTTGCTGGCTGTCAACGATGACGTGATTATATTCACCAACAATAATGAAAACATCGTTTTGTCGACATATCAAAAATGCCACTTTATTTATAAAATTAAATAAAAAGGCATCATAAAAAAAATACTGAAAATATGCGGCAAAAAACACAATAGCCAGTTGGGGAAAGTAACTCCAGAGGCTGAGCGAGGAAACAGTGGGACAGAAATAGACAGAGTTCCCTGACGTAGCTCAGGACGAGTTCGCCTGGAGGCGCCTTGTCGAAGCGATGGGTCCCCGACCCACTAAGAATAAGGCGCAGAAGAGGTGTGGTTACTCGGGTGGAGGAGTAGGATTGGTGCCTATGGTAAATATGTATGTATTGAAGAAATCGTACCTTTAGGATCTGCACTCGTCACTATGCCCTTGAACCCTTAATCTCGACATCCATTACGTATGTATACATTCCAACAAATCGGTATCCATGATGAATAAAGACGATTGAATAATTGTTTCATCCATCATATAAATAATATTATTCAATGTATCATCATAATATTGTGTTTATTCGTAGTTAATTTTCTTTAATTTTTACATGCATTATATAACTTGCATGTAAAAGTAATATTATTTGAAATAAATTGTTTAATATTGGTTTTTAAGGCCCATTGACCTGCGACCGAGAATTCAAATCTCAACTTGCGATCGCCCTTGCAACTAGTCAGGGCGGTTCCGATGAGAAAAAATGATTATTCTCCTACATATACCTAGACTCAAGTAAGCAATAAAAATACTCAAACGCGTGATGATACATTTTTTAACATCATGTACTTCTTGTTAACATTTGTTGATCATAAGTATTTATAATTTTTCAATAATGTGTAAGCAAAATAAGAGTGTAATTTTTTTTTTAAGATTTTAGTCTGTAAGACCTTAAATAAATAGACAAACTGAGGAATTGTCGTCCCAAACACGTTTTCGGATTTATTTTTTAATGATTTAAATTGAACTAAAATTAAAATTCTGGAAAGTGTCTTTACTGGATTACGTATTTATTTATTTTACCGTATGATTTATATGATTTGAAATGTGTGTAAATACAATATTTCGTTTGAAAATTTAAGAAATCTGCCAACGACCAACGATATAGCCTTACTATGTTAAAAATAAACTTAGTTTTTCAAAATTTAAAACATGACGTTACCGGATAAAATAACAGTCTTTCGTAATCCATTTATGTTTTTTTTTTGTAAAAAAGAGTCAATACGTCAAGAATTTGATTTAAAAATGACAAATTTCCAGTATTGCGATATTTAAGAGAGAATACAATTAGATTTTTTAAATTATTTTTTATAGGTCGGGGAAACAGCCCTAACTATAACCTAATTATAACTATAACTCTAATTTATGGTAGCCATATATTTTCTTCTATAGAATATCTTCAATGCTATTTTTTAAGTACTAGAACTAAAGTAATGAAAAAGTAAGATAACTAGAAGGAGTGTAGAATTCATGGTAAGCAATTGAAACGTTATCGTAGAGACTAACATAGTAATAGGTAATACTCATATAGTATAATTTATTAGAAAATTGTTAATTATTTTAACCTTTAATTCATGGTGCAATTCTATTATTCATTCATTTTTTTTTTGAAATAAAACAACTTTATGACTCTCTACCATTGATTTATTAATGACGGGAATTATAGTGGCGGGAATCTTCAGACTGGAACTTCAAACTGCCAGACTGACACAGACTGGGTGGACCAAATTTTTTACAACAACCAAACATTATTAATTCTTGTATGTTAGAGAAAGAGGCCTATTTGACCTCTGAACGTCAATATATTAAAAGCCAAAAAGGGTGGACTAATCATTAATAAAACAAGGGTAAGAAATTTTTAAGAGATAAAAAAGTCGTAGAAATTTGTATTATTTCTTGTAGAAGAGTAGTAATAGGTTATATTTACATTTATAAAATAGTTATTATTTCAATATTTGCAAATTCGTGTTGTTATAATAATATTTGATATTTTTACACGGTACAAATTATAGAAGATGGAGAAAAAAGAAGAAAAATAGCTGTATATTTAACTAATTTTCGTCAAAATCGTCACATTGTTTATATTAAATATGCAACGTCGTTATTTCTGCAATAAGCGCCTCCGCCCACTGAGGCAACTGAAAATTCTCAACTGCCAACTGTCTTTGTATGACAATGTGATGGCCCGCACACTACACAATCACTCAAACACCCGTTGTCAATGGAAACGCAAGCGGTGACTTGCAACTTGCACTGCTGATAGCCCTGGCCGGCCGTTGCTAGTTGCCAGCCGTCAGCTGATTGTTCTTCGTCTATGGTTAAACAAGCTTTTTGACCAATCAACACAGAGAAAACAGCCGGTTTTAGTTGGTTTTCAGTTGCCTCGCCAGCGGAGCGCCTAACTATAAATTGACTTCGTGGTCTCATTTTAATTAAATTAAAATAATTAAATGAAAATAAGTTAATATCGCTATTTTTCATATCTTCATTTTAATTTACTAGTAATATCTTCTTCTTTAATGGCAAAGTAAACTATTTTCATTTTTATTTTTAACTTTTTAACTTACTGAGTTAAACTTCAAATTATATTATTTTAATTAATGAAGATAATATTAGCGAAAGTCAATCGAAAATCCGAAACAGAAAAATCAGAAAAAGATACGGATACAGCTGGATGTATCCGTATCTTCCCAAATTTATCCGTATCTTTTTCTGTTTCTGATTTTAGATTGACTTTCGATTGAATATTATCTTCGTTAATTAAAAACTGTTAATAATAAACTATTTTTTTTATTTTTATTTAAATTTAATATATTATTTGAGGTATGGTGCGGATGATCACAACTCATATGTATAAGCAAACTTGTCATAAAAATAATAATTCAATGTTCGAAGAAAAGTAAATAATAAAATCATGCTGCTGACACAGACTCGATTAAAGATGACGAACTTTGGATGACGAACGAACGATGATGCTTTATAGCTTAAGCGGATTTCCCGGTCAATGACATAAATATTAAATTCATACCAGATTTTTTCTTAGGACTTCAATATCGCCAGAATTTACTCGTCGTTAATTCACACCCACATATAATTATTATTATGGAATGAAATGTAAGTAAGTAGGCACGAAAATATGAGATTAAAAACAATTATAAAATTTGAATATATGTAGGTATTATAAGTTGTTAGTCGAATTCGTAAGTTGTAAAAAAAACTTCGGTATGTCATTTATCTGAGATAAAACCGGTCTGACAACGAATCTAAATAAATTATTGGGTTAGTAGATACATTTCAGTCAATAGTTGTTTTTAGTTCGGAATTAAATTCTTGCTTCTAATTTCGATATTTTTCATTTTATTAATAATGAAATATTTTTTAAATACACGTCTACTTGTAGTAGGTAGGTATATTTCGATAGTTTGTTATTTTGCCGTGTGATTGAATGTACGAAAAATATTAACCTGTTTATTTTAATTAAGGTTCAATATACACATTTCAAAATAGCAGGATTTGTTATTGCATTAATTTCAGGGAATTTTTTTATTTTTGTAAGAATAACTCTTTTTTTTTACTCACACAAAAAAACATAATGGTCGCAACTGGGACACGAACCCAGATCTCACGTCTTACCGGGGCGGGCGCTCTAACCAATTCAGCCATTAACATGAAAAAAACATTAGTCAAGATAATATTGTTAATTCTGAAATTTTAAATATGAAGTTGACAAATACGACAGTCTCGTAATAGATCGCAATAGCTGAATTGGTTAGAGAGCCAGTCCCAGTAAGACGTGAGGTATGGGTTCGAGTCCCAGTTGCGACAATTATGTTTTATTATTTTCTGTGTCTTGTTCATTTTAATATTTTAATTTAGATTATAATTGTTGTCTTCTTCTTAAATAATATTGTCGTACAAAGTGAAAAATTTAATGAAAACCACAAATTGGTTTAAACTACTATTTAATAAAAAATAACACAATATTAAAATATCATTATAATTTTGTCCCATCGATTTCGATGTTATATCTTGTTGATGAAACCATCATTTTTGAAATATGATGATACTTTGGTTTAAAAAATGTTTTAAACAAAGTTTGAAATGTTTATATTAATATTCTTACTATGATCCCACAAAGTGTATAATTGAACTAATTTTATATTTTGGTAGAAAGCTGTCACTTTGAGGTTTGATATGTTTTTTGAAATAAAACAATTTGATCAATCTTTTTTGATCAGTTTAATTTTTACCGCAATTCTTGTGTTAAGCGAAACCATTCGGAATTTAAAAAATTAAATCGTGGCTACAAACAAAGTTATTGTTTTATTTGAACTACTAACCTTGTTTATACCACTTTTTAATAAAAACTATTACAATATTAAATACATTATTTTTGTGTTCCATCGATATCAATGTTGATACTAATAAAGAAATCATTCGGCATTTATAAAATTTAAACCGCGGCTACAAATAAAGTTATTGTTTTATTTGAACTACTAACCTTGTTTATACCACTTTTTAATAAAAACTATTACAATATTAAATACATTATTTTTGTGTTCCACCGATATCAATGTTGATACTGATAAAGCAACCATTCGGCATTTAAAACATTAAATCGTGGCTACAAATAAAGTTATTGTTTTATTTGAACTACTAACCTTGTTTATACCACTTTTTAATAAAAACTATTACAATATTAAATACATTATTTTTGTGTTCCATCGATATCAATGTTGATACTGATAAAGCAACCATTCGGCATTTAAAACATTAAATCGTGGCTACAAATAAAGTTATTGTTTTATTTGAACTACTAATCTTGTTTATACCACTTTTTAATAAAAAACTATTACAATATTAAATACATTATTTTTGTGTTCCATCGATATCAATGTTGATACTAATAAAGAAACCATTCGGCATTTAAAAAATTAAATCGTGGCTACAAATAAAGTTATTGTTTTATTTCAACTACTAATCTTGTTTATACCACTTTTTAATAAAAAAAACTATTACAATATTAAATACATAATTTTTATGTTCCATTGATATCAATGTTGATAGTGATAAAGAAACCATTCATTGGTTTTGAAACATATTGGTTTTTTTTTTAACAAGAGTGTAACTTTTTTTTTAACCTGTTAACAAATCTCATTTATATAATAATATTATTTTAATAATTATTATAATAAAGTGAATAATTAAATGTTAACTACAAACTATTTAATAAACCACAATTAAATAAAAATTAAAACAACTTTAAAATGGTTTTATTACAAACATTATTTACTAAAAAATCATTATTATTTTGTCCCATCAATATCGATGGTATATCCTATTGAAGAAACCATAGGTTTTGAAATATATATATTGATAATTTTTATTATAATCGTATAAACAAAGATTTTGTATTTAATAAAAAATAGCAACAGGTGTCAACAATTATCAACATATGGTTTCTTCAACAGGAATTTTGTATGTGTCCAAAAAATATTTTTATGTTTCACTAACATGAAACTGTTTTACGCGAAGGAAAAAAAACTAATTTAAAACTAGTAAGAATTAATGATAGACTTAAACCCGGAAATAAACTAGTAGTGTGCACGTTTTGCATAATTTTTTTAATGTGACCAGTCAACATCAGCATATATCAAAATGATATTAAATTATAATGAACTCTTTCAAAAATAATAAAGCCTAGGTAAAACGTAAATAACCCGCAGATTTTTTTAACCTGATTTTTTTTTGTTAACTACGGAATTAATTTCTCTACCCATGGGAATACTTACCTCTTCTTTAATTCTTTGATACTTGCCTTTTTATTTTGGAGTTGTCTTTCGTCCCAGAGCTGGAGTTCATCTTGAAGTCGTCTTGTTGGAAACGGGAAGGCACTTTCTTTTCTTTTTTGTTTTGTAAACAATAGTTTTGCAATGTAATACAAGCCACAAGCAATAAGAACAGTCGCAAATTTCGCAAATATAATTATTACTTAAACAATAATAGGATATTTATAATGCACCCTGCTCAGTGTATGTGTGTAGTAATTGCTTGCAAAACAAAGCAATTTTTTTTTTTTTTAAAATGTTTTCTTAATTTTTTTATTGTGCTATTTTGTGCTAATTAAGCGTGCGATTAAAAGGCAGAAAATAAAACCATACTTATAATCGATATGTATTTATTAATTAATATATAATTAAATATTCATCTACATCCAAATCAAGAGAAGGAACACAAGTGACGCGCAATGTATAGCAATACAATAAATCAAATGGTGAATATGGCAGAATTTATAATCGTTATACAGATGGTTATTTGTACAGTTAATACATTTTTACATAACAATAATCGCAAGAACATGTTATTTAATATACCTGAAAGAAATCAAATGTTAATAATATTGTAGCTAGTAAATTATACAAGTATACATGAATGCAACGCTCGCAATATGGATGTAAATGGATACATGAAAAAAAAATCGCAATGCTAATAAAGACATGAATAATCAACCCTAAGGTGCATTTGTGTGAAAATAAACTCAAAGGGAAAAGGGTCAACATGAGAATTAACCCAAGACCTTTCAAGTGTTGGACGATTTAAAAAAAATCGTAGGTTAAACACTTGACAATGGAGACAACGGAAAACTTGATGTGGGTTTAAACCTTTACGGAATCGAAATAATCAAAAGGTCTGACCCTTTCTTAAAATGGACATTTAAAAATACGTTACAAATGCACTTTAGGGTCAAATATTGACAACGAAATGAATATTTAACAACCTCTGGGAAGGGTTGAATACACATAGGGTAAGATACCAATGAGGAATGTCTACAAATGAAAATGCTTATTTCATTGGCGGTCTGGGAACCCTTCCATAGTCATTAACTTACATCTAGTTTAATTAATGGTTGAGTGCGATCACCTTGATACTTCTCAACGAGGATCGCACTATAGTAAACAAGAACTTCAAATGGAAAAGAAATCTTATCTTCTATAAGTAGATACTAGTCTAATATACTTTTACTATTCCACCTCGGCCACGGTATATCTTCAATTCTCTTTTATTTATAATCTTAAAACAGTAATTTACTATCATAGATAATGAGAATCATAATTACAAGGATGTTGGTTACACTAAGTTGCGATGGCGAGGGTTGGCCCATTCTTGCAGAGCGCTCCCTGTTCTATCACTTTTAGCCAAGAATAATATAATTCGATTAAATTAAATGGAAACTTGGAAGAATGGAATCATTTTAGCAACAATTTATGATAATATAACATATAGGTAAAATATTCAAAATAAAAATCAGATTTTCTTTTGTTCGTATTATAATTGCGATATGTCATCGTTTCTGTTTTTTTTATTTATAATTTGATGATATTCTCCTTTCGGAATTAGTATTATATATTACATCGATTGATTTAAAAATAATGGTAAATTTAAATTATGCAATAACCGATTTTAATTTAACGCAGGAATAGAAAAAGACCCTTTGTTTTAACAATAATTTCAGAAATAATTAATTTTACTATTTTACTTTGAGATCGCATAAATAATCAAAATTTCAATTCAAGCTTAAAATTAATAATCGGCTATCTCAAATTATAACGAAAAGTATTGGTAATACAATTATCATTTGTCATAAGGTAGGTAAATAGGAGAAGAAAAACTGTACAATATTACTAAAAGAAACATAACCGACAGGTCTGTTAAAAACTCAACAAAATTTAAATACATATTTAATTAATTATAAATGAATTATCTTACAAATGCACTAGGTATAGTAAATGGCCCAACAAGTGGAAAGATATTCGTCAACAACCGTCAGCCATAATCTGGTAACTTTGTCGATAACTAATCAAAATAACAGAATAATATATACAGTAATAACGGCCGTGGTAAATATTAGCACAACCATCATGATGCCCTGGAAGTGCTCGAGGAACGGAACAATGGACAATGAAACATCGAGATAATGTGGAAGAGTTAGTAAGAATGAGACGGGTACGTAACCATTCCTCTCTTCCCCCGACAGCGAGTCCACCGGGGGCGGGAGGGAGAGATATGACTTCAGTCCAACAACAAAAACCCCCTTGCACTACCGTACCAAATGTTACTAACTGTCCCTCACTTCTACTTCGACTTACTTCAAACACTAACACAAAACGTTTTTACGATATGCTCTCCGTACAATATTGAATGTACAGCGATATAATTTCTCTTGGATATATAATATGTATTTTCTCTGATTTCAGAATACTTGTGTATATGTATCTTTGAGGTAGATAAGTAAACACTGGTTAAAGAATTAACAAATGCGTTAATAACGTCATCTCTGTAACACGCATACATAATGTATAATTCCAACATGGACTGGATATGTTTCACTTTTATGATATTTATATAAATCATTATTGTCCGACTAATGTAGGTATTGATTTACAAATACGATATATCTTTTTGTAGTCTAGTTTTGACTACGTAAATGTACTCGTGATATATTGGCCACTGAGAGAAATGTTACATTAAAATATACAAAAAATTGTAAGACGTAAAACTTACACAATACATATTTTTTTCTGATTTAGATTTAAATGGTAAATATTCACACATATTTGAAATACATAATCTGTTTCATAGAATTTTCCTACTGGTCAAGGGATGTTTATAAATTATTTTAGGTATAACTGTAATTATACAATATTCTCAAAATATGAATATTAAAAGACTCCTTTTTGTGAATGGAATAAAACTACTGATATCAATCGTAAAACTTCTGAAACGAAGGTGGAGTTAACGAATGTTCATATGTTGTGAGTTTTGTACGAATACAAACAAATATAAAATACAATGATAACTAGCAATTGAGGTAGTTTGTTCAGTGGAACCATTTGAATTCAGCAGCACTCGGAAATAAAAACAAAATATTTACATACAATATTTTCCAGAGTACACAAATCATTCTGATGTAAAATATAAGTTCACATGAACCTGGTATATAATATGTGCGGCCAACGAAAACAGGAACAATTAATTCATTGTAATATAAATGGACCACGAATCAAATTATTATCTAAAAATTTAACAGTAAATTTAATGGAAGTAACAAGAATGTAATTAATTACCAAAAGAGTGTACCAATAAAGTAAAATAAGTATAATTATTGCATCTTCCTTCCCTCGGAATCTTCAGAAGACTCGAGGCAGCCTCACAACCGACAGTTTCTGCTACGGAAAACCGAGCTACGGATCCTACTGACCTTTAGTCCTCGTCCTCAAGTGCCACACTGAGCCAACTGACAAGTTTACAAGTTCTTTGTTTCACAAAACACAGTGTTGTTAATATGATGAACATAATACGTATTATATTGTTGGGGAATTTGTACATTTTGGTTTTCATCGTAGGACTACTTAAAGATACCTACAACCTAAATACAAATTCATTTTTAATTGCAACAAATGTTCGTTTTTTCATAAACTATCACTATAATATTTTTATCCTAATTTCATATAATAATATAATATCATCTTTTTGTATTCCAATGTATTTCATTATTTAATACAAGTTTAGCCTAATTTGGCAAATTGGAAAATATTTGTAAATTTGATTTAAAGGGAAATTCATTCACGAGGTAGCTGTGTCGCATTCCTACGACCAAATCGGCCGGTTATAACTTTATAACTCAAGAACCAGCATTAAGATACTATCTACCCATAAAGAAAGATACATTGGACAGATCAAAACTAACTAAAAACAACTGGTATGTTTCTCTCAAAAATATTAAACAATATCAAGTAACAGCACATTAATAGAAAAATGTAACAATTATTATTCAATTGAGAATGATAACTCGGGATTTATAAAAATAAACGAATAATATCTTAAAACAACTAAACCTTTCTCACTTAAAGAAACATAATGCTTAATATTAAAAATTGCTCTAATAACTTGACTATCAATCTAAATATGGGTGTCGTTTGAAACCTGTATCACTACGATATAGCTGCACCGATCTGCCAGGTGATTATCTGCAGGTATAAATATGAGACAATAACCTGCGCCCGGAGTCACCTTGGTGCAGATCGGCGGTGGAATGACCGGAGACACTGGCACGCCATCATTATTAGACTTAGTTCTCATTTCTGATTCAGTGAGATTTCTTCATTTACACACACAAGATGCCAAAAAGGGAATAACCAGTTCAAATGCCCTGTAATTCAGACCTCGTAAAACAATCAGTCAAACTACTCTAAACCCTGATTTAAAATAATAATTTATCACTAAGAACGGTAAGACGACATGCATTTAGCAGGAATCGATTGCTTCGCAAAGAGAGATATGTGGGTGACGGTATGAAGCTAGGGATAGCGGGAGATGAGCCTACGCACTATTGGTCTTCTTGCGATGGGTTTCGCAGTGTTTGAGCATGTGGTCCTTGCGGATGAATCCCTTCCCGCACTCGGCGCAGGAGTAAGGCTTCTCGCCCGTGTGCAGGCACATGTGGCGCCGCAGGTCCGTCTTGTGGTTGAACTGCTTGGGACACAGCTCGCACTTGAAGGGCTTTTCCCCGGCGTGCTTGGAATAGTGCTCCTCGTACGAGGCATCGTTGGGGAACCTTTTGCCGCAGCGCACGCATTTGAATGGTTTGGCACCGGAATGGAATGATTTGTTGTGCTGGGTCAGATAGCACGCTTTATTGAACAACTTATCGCACTCGAAGCATTTATGAATTTCGGCGGCGCCCGTTTTACTAGCCTGCTTGTTGCTGGAAGAGAGCGGAGGGCCCATGACCGTAGATGAGATTGACGGGGACCCGTTGTTTTCGTATTCTATTTTCAAGCTGACGGGGCTAGTGGGAGAGCTGACTTGAGACTCGTAATTCTCTTTGTTCGAAACCTCTAATGGGAGTTCGAGCTTGATCGACGGTAACCCGTGAATAGAGTAATTATTCTCCCGCTTGATTGTGGGCACATCTACAAAAGAATAATTTTCACGTTTGATTGAGGATAAATCTTGCATAGAATAAATTTCGCGTTTGTTTAACGGCAAGTCTTCCATAGAGTTAAATTCGCGCTTGATGGCGGTCATTGAATCTAAAGTAGTCAGATTGTATCCCTGTTGGCCATCTCCAGTATCGACACTACTCTCGTCTAAATACTCTGAAGCGTAAGTGATAGTGGGGCTTATGACCGTCATGTAACTCGAAATGGGTGGCGAATCGCCGGGGGCGTTCCCCCCCACGTTATGCATTGGTGAATAGTTCGGCATGATGATGCCGTAAAGATGCGACTGAAACTGAGAAAAGCTCGGAAGCGGGCCGGAAGGTTGCATTTCCATGCCTTGCATACCGAATTGTTCAGAAGCAATTTCACCAATAGTATCCGGATTGGTTGTAGGCAGGTTGTTGGAAGCCATATCCATAACGTGGGGGGACATCGCGTTTGGGTAGTTCGGGCCCAAAGTCTGCTGAAAATTCTGACCCAAATAGATAGCCGTGTGGGTGGGATCCTGGAGCGTATGGGCCTGGTGGTCCGAAGGCCTCGGGCTGTAAGGGTTGCCCGGCAAGTGGCTGAACGGCGGAAGGCTGTGAGCCGTAATGGGCGGCGTAACCTGCGGCAGGGGCTGAACTGTAGTATTGCTGGTTGAAATCGATAGCAGGCCCCTCGAAAGATGGTTTGTTTGGACGGAGGGACCTGCTTGCCCGTTTGGGGGACTCCCTACAGAATTTGTTGCGGAACTAGGTTGGGAGGCGGGCTTGAGAGATTGTAAGTGGTGACCCGTGTCTAACGGGTTCCCTAACCCGGGCGGCGGATTGCCCATTGTGAGGGGGTGCGAGCCCATTTGGTGAGGGAGGGGATGGTTTGCAAGAGGATTATTTCCAAGAAGCTGGTTATTACCTAAATTTGGCTGTTGGTGCATATAAGGACTTTTGGCCGAAGGGCCCATACCGGGATGCTGCGAACGATCGAAGCTCTGCGGCGGGAACTGGGACGATCCGTGTCCGTCATCTGGGCTGCGAACGTCGTCCGAAGACAAAGGACTCTGCGTGTTGGGGTCGCTCGAGCTGGACTGCTGGCCGCGGCTGCCGTGGTTGGGATCCCTGGTAGGGTGATGATGAGTGCTGATCGGAAGCGTAGCGGGATCTGGCTGTCCGGATGATCGAACGGCATTTTTATGAAGCGTTGTATTGTAATGGCGTTTCAGGTGCCCGGAACTAGTAAACCACTTGTTGCAAGCCGTGCAATTGTATGTTTTGGGGCGGCGTGCTTCATTTGATTTCCAGTTCGCTCCTTTTCCAGAAATCGGTGGAGCTGAATTCGAGGAGTTAGTTGCCTGGGTACTCGATATTTGAGGACCGGTGGACGAATCGAAAGGTCTGTATGGAGGTTGTATTTCACGACCCGATGTTGAAACCCCGGTTTGATATTCACCCATAGACATCTGATGAGGTTGATATAGTTTTTGGTCATGGTGAATAAAATTCTTTTGATCTTGCGGAGACGGAAACAGCTTTTGGTCTTGAGGATAATGTTTCACTTCATGAGGATACATTTTCTGATCTTGTACGAATGGTTTTTGTTCAGAAAACATTTTGTGATCTCTCGGAAACATCTTGGGATCTCCGTTTATTTGATGGTGTCCGTACATTTTTTGTTCTGGCCAGGGTAACATAGCCGATACGGGATGAGGGTTAGGCCCATTATGATGCATTTGAGAAACATTGCCGTCGAATGGACCATTTTCGTCGCCACCGGGATGGACAACTTTTTGGGAATCTAAATCCAGAATATCTGCAGATTCCTCTTGTTCTTCCTTTATTTTTGTTTCTACTTCGGGGGCAAAATTGCCGTAATGCTTGTGCGGGTATCCCTGCGGATGATGGAAATGCGAACCTCTCGGTGCCGGAGGGTGACTTGTTGAGCAGTGCTCGGATAGTTGAGCAGCTGAATCACAGACGAAGCCACATTTGTCACATTGTTTAGGTGAAGGCGATGGAGTCGGCTGGTTGAGAGGTTGACCATATAAGGGGCTCGAAGATGATACTCGGGCAGACCTCTCGGCTGGAGGTGGGTATGGTTGGAATCGAGACGTTTTCGGAAATTCTGGCGCGTACGGGCCTTGATGTTCCCACTGTCCTTCGGCGAAAGCTGGTGGTCCGTATGGAAATTGGCCTGGCGAGAAGCCCGCTGGTTCAGGTGTCTGGTATGGCGAGGGAGCACTGTGGTAACTCTGTGGGGTGGCTGGGTGGCCGAAAGGAGCAGCGGTCTCCGGCGTTGCCCGCTGAGGGAACTCGGGGCTAGGTTTGGTGATCATAGCGTCGCTGGAGTCCGCAAGTGCGGCGACGGCTGCTTCGCGCTTTATTTTAGTATTATTGTTATTCTCCAAGTCATTCTGCGCACTCTGAGCCTGTGTCGCCCATTTGCTGAGCAAGTTTTCTTTGTGATATTGAAGATGTACCTCTAGAGATTTTCCTGATTCGAAGAATAGTCCGCAGTCCTTGCAGTGATGCTGACCCGTCGGAAACACCGATGCAAGAGTGCCGTTGTTAGCCATTCGTCCTTCTGCACTAGCGCGCACCGATTCCGGCACTCGGAAAACGCGCAAACGTCCACCACTGTTTTTCAGTCACTTTGTTTATAGTTTGATTATTACTTTCATTCATTAATGAAACGTAGCTTGTAAAACGAAAAATAAACAAAATTAACAATGTTTAAATAATGTCTGAATCACATTTTTGTCTATTCATAAAGTTCACAATTTAAAACAACAAAAACCGGCGCGTAAAAAGTTTTCTTGTCAATCATTGCGCGGGGTAACATTCTCCTTGCGGGGGAAGAACATAAACAATGTCACGCGGAGCGCACGCGGTACTACACTCTGACTGTACACTGACTCGGTACTCGTGATTGTATTTTGTTGACAGCGCGGGCTACAACCAACTAACAAACGACAACCAATCGACCAACATGTGTAGCCGTCAAGGACGATAAATGTGAAAACAAATTATAAATAAAAACTAATCGTGGACGTAACTTAAAGTGTGACCGCGCAGGTCGGCTGCCGAGTGTCGACTGAAGACCGCTCGGCCGGGCCCCCGAGTCCGGGCCGCGCGGGAGGGGCGCGGAGGGTGGGGGGCGCCCCCCCCGGGGATAGTTCAGCCCTTCGTCCTGTGCGAAAAGATTGTCGGCCGACAGAAGAAGACGGAGAACACTGGGGGTGGAGGGGGGTAGGCTCTAGCGGCTAGGAGGATTTTTTTTTTGAAATTGAAATGGCCGGCCGGCCTGTCCAGTGAGGGAGGGGGGGGGCTCCCCCCTGCACCCACTCCCGCCCCCTACGCAGCCTTCACCCAGGGATGGCTTCAACTTCAAAGACTCTCGCCGTAACCAAACCGACCTGAAATTGGAAGAAATATTTATATGTTTCTACTATGTTTAATACTTCAAACCAATCACTTCTGCGTACATATAGACATCTGAAATATGAATTTTATATATTTCCATACAATAAGTTAAAATAAAATAGTATGGAACTAAATAAAATAATCAAGAATTCACATTTTTTATACAGTTTAGATTCGTGCTCTCGTAAGGACTCATAAGGAGCAATGTAGGAATAATCTTCAGAATTCGACAACTACTGAAGACTGAATTATTATTTTTAAGTTTAATATAGTTAAGTCACGTGAAATGAATAACACAAAACTGCTCTACAAAAAGTTTATGCTATTATTATTATTAATATGAAAATAATAATATTACAATGTTTTGCTTTCTCATAAGAAAGGGTTTCGTTTTTTTTTTTTATTAAAAACAAATTTAAAAAGATGCCTACCTTTCTTATAAATATATATGAATATTAAATTTTTTTATGTAAATGCCCAAACTGTGCGCATTTTCGAATAATGCGTATTGAATAGAATATTCGTCCGTTCATATTTTGGACTCTAGGTATCTCACAGCCCCTTCGGCACTCTAATTGAATGAAGCCGAGGATGACCCCGCAAAAAAGGTTATCCCTAAACCACCAACGCCAGGGATCACAAATGATATAGCATTGGCCCTTTCGTGGGTGTTCGTACTTTAGAGGGTGGATGTTTGAAGCTCGGGGGTTTTGAATGCGCCACCTTCTCAGTGAGATGAAGCTCGCTGGACCGTCTCGCTTGGAGTGGACGCGACACCACCCCCGGTGGGTGGTGCGAACGGTGCGGAGATGTTTGTCGGCCTCGTCCCTACGCAGGATCGGCTGCCTTTAAAACTGGACAAAGGAGAAATTGCATGTTACTAAGAGTTGCCAGATCGAGAGCTTTAATTTATACGAAATTCGAAAAGTTTAAAATTAATTAAAATATTTGAAAATAACTAACTTACTAACCACCATGCCGTCTCTCCGCAGGGGCATGCATAGTGTATGCCAAAACTACTCGGTCTTGGCATAAACTCCTTGCCTCAATCTCATTCATACATATCTACTATTCTAATTTTATTTTTATTTTTTTATTTAAAAGGAAAGACAATTATTACCGGGTTACGAATAACCCAACAACATTTGAAATTCTCCTACTACCACCACACTAAGCGGAAGATGTTGCTTATGTGGTGATGGAGGACTTAGCCAGCCGTGGGACCCAAACGCGATGTCCACTCAACCACTGACCTGTCTATTATTCTGACTCTTGAAAAGTATCTGATTCACTTGATCGTGCCACGTCTTCTTCGGGCGACCTCAAATTCTTCTACCATTCATACTCGCGACATAAGTTTTGTTCCTGAATATTCTGTTTTGAAGGAAATGTAGGAGATTTAGTGAACCTTTTTTCTGATGCGGTTATACGTGACTTAGGTGCAGTTACTAAATATATTAATTTTAAATAATGCATGATTCTAAGTTAACGATGCATAAAAGTACCAACTGTGTTGTAAAACAAAGGGCTTATATAATTTTTTTAATTCTGAAAGAAAACTGTACCAATGTTGTCATCTTAGTGTAATATGAAAGTTAAGTTAACCTCTCGAGCGCTTTTTGCCACATTATGGCACTATTTCCAAAACCTCGAATTGCTTTGTTGCCAAAATGTAGCAAATTTAAAAAAATATATATTAAAGCGACTATATAATATATTGTACTTTCAAAATATAATAAAATAAATATCCTCTAGATTCTTAAAAAATGTTTCAAGGTTAAAGATTTAATTATATATTTTTTATAAATACTACAAATATCTGATAATAAACAAAAGATAGGAGAATTTCATTGGTTACATAGAACTATAATCAGTTTGTATGTCTCCATATTCAAATTCGGAGGTATGATTTTTTTAATGTGGGCGGAAAAATTTCCTTTAGCAATCAGAGAAAAAATATTTTAATTGCTCTGTCGCTCCAGTGGTAAAGAAATAAAGAGTACAAGAAAGTCGTAGGTTAATTTGGTGGAAGGAATTGTGGATGTTTCAAATATCTTCAGATCGATTAAAAAAATTTTGAAGATAATATAATATTGAAGATAACGTAGATGGATTTGAGATAGACTCTAGCGCACCAGAAATATCTTCAATTCCGATACGAAACGCTATATATATAATTTGATTTCGATATATTCAATACATAATTTATTTGTTTATAAAATCTAGCACTCTGGGAATTTTGGCACTGTGGAAGAACAACTAAAGTAACAGGCAAAATCGCATTCGCGTAAACCAAAACAACCCGGAAACAAAATAGTTCTACCTAAAAACTTTGTAGTTTCAAACCTGGAAGCAAAATCAAATTTTGATTTTGTCAAAAACAGTTTCCATGTTAGATGCTGCATAAATTGCAAAGTTACGTCGCCATTTGATATCAGCTTGTTGAAGTAAATACTTCTTTACGCACGCTTGACTTGAGGGGTAAACTGGCGAATGTGTAACGAAAAGTGAAATGCTTTGCGAGGCGAACAGGCTCACTGTAGAAGCAAGAGAGAGCAGTACGCGCGCACATTTTCTTTCTCTCTTCCTCTTATAGCCAGCGCATGAAATATTTCAGTCAGTATTTTGAAATATCAGTGACGCGCCAAACGCGGAGGGAGCGGACGTCAATGCGCACGGCTTGATCGGGCGAGGCGAATGATAATAAATTTAAATAAATATTTGTAGAAAATTAATATAGTTTATAGAAAATTAAACATATTGATGTGGACATACATATAGATGGAGCTAAAGAAGTATTTACTTCAGTCGTGTGGTCTAAAGCACAGAAGATTTTTTTTAAATTTAAATGTGCACCTGGCAATCTTTCCGCCCAGAGTCCGCTTGGGCGAAGGATATAACTTTCGGAGTCCCCAAAATAAAGGAGAGTATTCTCGCTTTCATCTGCATATTATCACACCGGGAGGACGCGTAGGAGTCTAGCGTGAATCACTCTTACCTTTTACTTTTTACAATCTTCTATTACGATCTCATCCCTAATCTGGTCATTTGCGATGTCGGCTTTTATGCCTTGTTTGGGTTTTCATTAGTTTACTGGCAATTCAAACAGTTACAGCTTCCATTTATGATGGGAATAATCGGAATATTCGTTTATGATACATTTCAGATTTGCTAGGCAACGACATGGGAATGACATTTAATTTATTTGTTTACGCCACTATTTAATTAATATTATCAACTTGTCTCAAAACCACTGGTTTCTTCACGATTGGTTTTGAACATACAGATATTTTTTAAGGCCGCGTTAACCCTCAAAAAGAAAAAGATGGAGAGATTCGACAATACGAACGTGGGAGCATTAAAAACCAAAAAAATTCATGCGAAAATTGAAAATTGTGAAAATGTTTAATAAAAGAAGAATCGTTTGAAAAAGAGCAAAAATCTCGTGGGGGATGTGTGAAGTAGCATTTAACCTTTACCACTCTGTAGGCCAGACATTCTGGCCGAAACGATTTTGGTAGGGAGCTCCGTGGGCCAGAGGTTCTGGCCCGGCGCAGAAATAAGTTTAAGCACAGATTTCTATCTACCTAGGTATATTGTTCGATCCATTATTTCCGAGAAGTACAAAGAGACGTTGCGACATGTTGGATAAATTAAAATTTCTTCATTTTAATTTACCGTTAATTAGATATACTCTTGGAAACATAGATGTATCATTTTTACCTTATGGATTATTTGTCATATTCCAATATTTTCGGATCAGTCAGTGGTCCGTCCTACATTTATGACGGTTCTCCGAGGCTACTCCCACCTCCTGTGACCATAGTTTTTCGTTTTGTGGAACTATTACATTTCTTATCGCCCCAATATTGATATTAAGTACTTGAAAATAATAAAAATAGTAATCTGTAGAATTTTTTAATATGCATAGATAGTTAACCATCATGGAAAATAATGAAATTTTTACTTCTAAGTTCAATTATAATGACGAATGTAATTGTATAGATAATAGTGATGATGAAGACCTTTTTGCATTAATGATATTGATTTCAATGACAATGATAGTGTGATAGTAAGTGATAGGGAAGAAGTCGTTAATAATCCAAGTGATGGAGATAGTGGAAGTGACGTTATCCCGCCGAAAAGAAGGAGATTTGCTTATTTCAGCGAAGATGGTGATAATAGTGATGAAGAAAATATTGTGAAAAAAGTGGAGAGATTTGAAAGACAAAGTATTCAATGCATTTTATGGTGTTATTATTGATAATAAGACCTCATCCTCATCTTCAAGATTTTTTTCGACATACAATGGTGGCGCAGCTTTTTTTTAGGGGGTTTAGAAGTTTCGGTTGTAAATTCATATATTTTGTACAAGGAAAATAAGATTTAAAAAACAATGAAAATCCAATGAGTAATCTTCAATTTGTGGATAGGCTAATTATTTAGCTGGTTGGAAATCATAGAGATGGTGTAAATACAAGAAAAGAAGACATTCGGTAGGCCCAGAACAGCGGTTGAATCATGTCATAACGCCTAATGCGTAGAAAATGTATAGGGGAAATGTATGTACATTCTAAAAAACTGTAAGTGATAATACAATACATAAGTAAGACATACATTTTTAATAAATAATTGGACCGAATCGTCAGCTTTTTTATTGTGATAAAAATACTCAGAAAGTGTCATTGATGTGTACACAGTTTTGCACACCTTGTAAACGCCGTGTAGAATGTTATCGAAACTTATTATTTATTGCATGTCTTGTGGGCTGGTCTATCTTTTGTTTCCTGTATGAAGGTCGAAACCTAAAGTAAAGTCACCAATGCAAAATAAGATCCCGTTTACTGGCCATAAAACCTAAGCCAATCAATTGTTCACGAGTTCAGGTAGACACCGGTTATACCCTATGCGGTACAGGACAATTAGAAAGGAATGAATACCAGGATTTACATTCGTTTGTTTGTGTATTTCACCTATATTATACAAATTAATGCTATGCAGCAGAAGGAATTATGCAAATAAAACACATTAAAAGCACATGTATTATCCTTTAGTTACTTTATGTGTGATTTAGCAAGTACTTTATGCAAAATATGTACCAAATTTATCAAACATCTTAATGGTCATACGAATTATCAGATAGGGTGCTCCGAAAATAAAGTATCGAAAATTTAATTTTTAAATAAAAAACTTAACTTAAACCGTTCAAAATTTTAACCAGAGTAGCCAATTGGTTCTGAGAAAAAATGGTCAGAGTGGAAAAGGTTAAAGAATCATTATGATTTTTTTTATACATATAACTTGTAAAATAACAGAAACAAACAAAACAAAAAATTTTGGAGCATACTTTGCGATTTATTTCTATCGAGGGAATTTCAAATAATTACCGTTTCGGCGTGGGGAATGTATAGATACTATCTTAAAGATTAACATATATTTTTTTAAGAGCTTAAAAACTTCAAACGTTTAAGGAAAACTAGTCAGAAATCGGTAGAAATTAGGAGAGCGGCCCTTAAAGCTAAAAAATCAAGATGTAAACAAAGTTTGAAGTTTAAATTTATTATTGCATAATTTATTTTGAATTTTTGTAATTTGATCAAACTACATAGCCAACCATCAAAGTACGTAGCCAACCATTCCGCAGTTTCCCCACAGAGAGGACGAAACGCCAAACAATTCGGTCTTGGCTTCCACCCCTGCCTCATTCACATTCATGCAATGTAACATACTCCTCTATTATTCTGACTCTTTACTTGGCTTTTTTTATTTATTTATTTTTGAAAATTTTTGGTACAAACAGGTGCATGAAATAATGAAAAGTATGTATAATACTTACCTAATATAATAATGTATGAAAAAAAATCCAACCAAGGCAAATGCCTGAGCGTGAGTATAATATTGATTTTATAATAATTTTATGGTTAAAGTGGTGATTTAAGAATATAATATAATTTTAGGTAAAAAATAGTAATTGTTATTATCGCATTTGTGAAAGTTAAAGATTTAAAGAAGAATTAACGTTATAAGTGTAATTAAAAATCAGAAACATAGAAACCAATATAATATTTTTAAAAGTTTATTATTTAGTTTACTTGATCTTACCATGTCTTGTAAGGGTTTCCCCGACTTCATCTACCACTAACATTAGCATCATATATTATTCTTATACCCCTTTCTTAGTTTATGTGTCCAAACCATCCGAACGTTCGTTTCTTACTTATTTGTGAATCTCCACACTATAATTTGTTCAAATTTATAGCAACACCTCCCAAAGTTAAGAATAACTTTCAAAGTAGAGATAAAGTAGCATAAAACTTTAATTACAATAAATTACTTTGTATTCACCACTATTTAATCAAAATAGTCGACATGTTTAAAAAAAGGGTTTCTTCTGACGAAATCGCGGTTTATATATTTTAATTTTTTTTATATAAAGAAAGACAAACATTCCCGGGTTACGAATAACCCAACAACATTTGAAACTCTCCTACTACCACCACACTAATCGGAAGATGTTGCTTGTGTTGTGGTAGAGGACTTAGCCAGCCGAGGAATCGAACACGGAACGCCTGGGTGGGACCCAAACGCGATGCCCACTGAACCACTGATTTATATATACTAAGTTATTTATTTTCATTAAATTAAAATGTCCCCACAAAGCAAATTTGCGTACTGAAGAAACATAAAAAATACTTACATTTCTATAATTTTTAGTCAGACTTTAAACAAATAAAAACAATAGTCGGTATTTTTTTACAAAATGTAAAAAAAAATATTATAGAAGAATAAAGATATAAATGAGATGGGCATTTTTTAAAGCGCCATTGTTTTTGTGAAATATAAATCTGGGGCGTCTTGAAAATGTTAGAAAATAGCTTCCTATTACTTAAATTTCATGTTAAAAAATATTTTATTTAGAAAAAACTGGACATTATAAAATAAACCAAAGTTAGTAATTTTCAAATGTGGCTGTAAAACAATACAGATGTGTGGTTTAAAGAGCAAAGATTGTTAAAAAAAATAAGTTGAAGACGATGAAAATTTCTTCTAAAGTGCAAATATTTTTAAACGTTTTGAGATATTTATGTGAACAGTCTGAAAATATTTTCAATTTAAATTTTATTAATTAAATTTATTCATACCTACATACAACGATAAATGCGAGTTTTTAATCTTGATTAGGTAATACCGATTGACGATGAGTCATAATTCTTAATCTATTATGAGTCATAACAATTTTAAAGTTTTTACAGACAAGCCTCTTATAACAATCGGAAATACCGGCGAAATAAAATTAAATTTACACGATCTCCAATATGTAAGACTAATTATTATTATTATTTGATTTCTCTTTGAGGTCCAAAAATAACATGTTTTTTTTTTGCGTAATTTTTTGTTATTTATTATAATTTTTTTTTCTAAGACACAGTTTTTTATCATTTTTAAACTACCATAGTAGTAATAAATAAAATATTCATACCTACGTTATTTATTTGTTAAAATTATAAAATTCCCAGAAAGCTCTATCAAGCACAAAGCATACTAGTACTTTGTCGTTTCTCTTTTCATGGCGCATATAGAAGTGGGAGCATCAAAGCGGTACCTATTCTAAAAAAACATGATAATATGCACCGACATCATGTTTATAGTCCCCAGTTTATCTATTTATATGCATAAAGGTTTGCTACACCACCTACACAGATAAACTATTTTATTATGCTTTAATCAATTTGGTGCAGAATGTAAAATGTTTGTAAAAGGTTAAAATTATTTTTTGAGAATTATTTTGACAACCGTCTCACGGAGAATATTATAAAGTAAGTAGGTACTAGTAATTCGGGAAAATATGTTACTAGTAAATGAAAAGGAGTCAAAGAAGGATGAAAGTAGACAGAATAAATTAGAAATGAAATCCCTGAGG
The DNA here is from genome assembly GCA_951813805.1 of Limnephilus auricula. Lineage (NCBI taxonomy): Eukaryota > Metazoa > Arthropoda > Insecta > Trichoptera > Limnephilidae > Limnephilus > Limnephilus auricula. The sequence goes on from OX638391.1 coordinate 38,789,168, forward strand.
CAAAACTAACCTAAATAGTAATTAATAGTATGAGGGGTGGTTAGGTATCTGTACCCAGGAGTGACGGACGTATCAATCCAACCTCCCATGGCGGTGCAAGGCAATGGGTCGAGAGAGTCCGGCTGGAGAGGTCTAGGTTAAGATCTCCCATCATCCAGTATCTACCGATGCGGCCCGCCACACAGCAGGTAAACCTAGACAAACTTCACCCCATTTACGCGGGCGCCCCCACTAAGTCACCCAACGTTGCGAACCACCTGAGATGACCTATGGGGTGTTAGTTATCCAGTAAATGGTTCCCAGGGCGGCGGTACCCATAATCGCCTACCAAATAGAAATTAAAAACATTTTGATGATAATGTGTATACAACCACAATAATAATATTTTTTTATTATTATTTTGATTATTTTTAACCGGTGACGCATTTCAGTAATTAATGACTTTGAAACATTAGCATAGCAACATAATATTATTGTTTACGGGAATACCAGCGATATTCAAACTTCTGCCTTGCATTTAAATACACTAAAACCATTTGTAAAAACCCAGGTATCTATAATACCAAGCACATGCATATCTGTGTATTGTTCGCTATAGACCGATAATGTGTTTTTAATTGCATTTTAATGTTCGGGTCAAAGTAAATGCATCTAAACGATTTACTCGACTGCATAGCAATTTAAATATATGATTTATTTTTCAAAGTTTGGGGATTCGCAAAATAGATGGAATTACTAAGTTGCGGGAAACAACATATCATCAGGTAGGTCATACCTACGCAGTTATGGAATTCCACTAAATACATTATAATACACTAGCTTATGCCCGCGACTTCGTCCGCGCAGGATTAGTCGAGTAGCCTATTTTCTTTTCCTAGGTCCTTTCTATGTTTATACCAAAATTCTTAACCTATTTATTTAAAATATCTATAATTCTTGATTCGATTCAAAGTATTAGGCGAGTACTTCAAATAAATTCATTAATTGAAATATTTTCTTAAATAGAATTTTATTTAACAATCATTGTTTTGCAAAATGTCATTCTTTTGTACGTGAAAATCACACTTGTGTAATTTGACATTTTCTAAAAGGCAATAATTATTATTTATAATATATGGAAAATAACTAGCTTTACAAATTATAGCCTATATATTATTCTGATGTATGAGAAACATTATTGGAAAGTTTCATTAAAATCCATTCAGTAGTTTTTGCGTGAAAGAGTAACAAACACACATACATCCATACAAACTTTCGCGTTTATAATATTAGTAAGATATGTATAAGGTTAGATAATTTTTGTAGTAACTTTCCATAATTCCGAATTGTTTTCTGTGCATCTTATCTAAGAGTCTCTTTTGTTAGTTATTTTTCTTAGACAGTAATTGTAATTTATACAAAAAGTGCAGTTTTAGTAAATTTAAAAACTCTTGACATGGCAAGTGAAATTAAAAGCATATTTTTATTCATTGTAAGTTCGTTTTTTACATGCTGATTTAAAAATATAAGCCTCTCGACTCCCAATCGGAATATCGCGGTTTTGAACCCTGCGTGCGCAAATAATTTTTATTTGATTTATTTGTGTTATTGAACAATAAATTAATTGTATATTTGCGGTAGGGCGTTGGAATTCCATTCCAATGGTCGCGGGTTCGAATCCGGCGTGCGCAAATAAATTTTACTTAATTGATTTGTGTTATTTCACAATGAATTATTTAAAAATAATATATTGTATATTTGCGGCACTTTCCAGAGTGTAAGATACTTGTAGTATCGCCCTGTCGTAAGGCGTACGAATACCATTCAGAATTGAAAAATTGCTTGAAATGACTTTGGCCGTGTTTAGTGACCAGATCTGAATAGCCAGGTTCTTCCCCAACTACCTCTTCCTCATCTCATTCCTCTCCCCAATACCTCCAGCCTTATATGCCTTAACATGCACAGCCCAAGTGGGGATGCCATAGTCTCCTGTCCCCAGACGGGAACAGTTGGAATTCTTGTGCGGTATTCATATAAAAAATATATATATATATGTTAACTAAGAAAAAACATGTAATATTATCGTATAGTTTACATCTAGCTTTAATACCGACCTGACATTAATACAGAAATCTTGACAATTGGCGAGTTTAATGTGCGAAAAGTGGCACGCCTCTTTGCCCACCCCTTTCTCTGTAGCACCTATGTCTTTACGCACCTTTCTCATTTGCTTACAGTCATTGGATCAAATCAAGTGCTGGTCGGCATTTAAGTTTGGCGCTTAAGCTGGAATCACACAATTCACTCGAGGGAAGGTTTCCGCCATGTTTTTTCGGCCTAATCGTCCATTTTGTTTCATTCCATGTTCACACGGCGCTATAGAAATAAGCGTTCACTCGTCTATTCCGACCACAGCGTCGCCGAGCGAGGTCAACCGCGCTGCAATTAGTTTGTTTTCCAGCGCGGTCCGGCCCCGAATTTTAAGGAAAAACATGTCATATGCATCGATTTTTACGCAATTTTGTTGACACAATTAAATAAAAAAACAGTATTTTGTCGTCTTATAAACCTTTTTATTTTTTATGGCATAATAACACAATTTGATTTCACTTTTTTTATTACGAACATTTTCCTACAAATTAATAAAAATACATGGATAATAAGGGAGACCCAAAAATTTATATGAGAGGTGTTCCCAAAAGCAAACAAATTAGCCGAACGAATACCATTTTGACGTTTTGCGTGCGATTTGATAGCGTCCTTTCATGGTCCTTCCCGTACAGGACGCGAGACAAACTGATTGAGAGTTCACTCGGTGTTCAGACGATTCACTTTGCTCTCTTCCGCGCGCATGCGCGCGCGAGTGAAGGATGCCGAAGGAAAATATCCAACATTGTTAGATCGGTTCACTTGAAGATTTCATTCGGCAGTGTTCGGCACTTTCGATTCATTTCATGTTCAGACGTGTCATTCCGAGTAAACTAGGCCGAATGAAGTGCGGAAATGAGCGATTAGTGAAACGTCTGAATGGCGCATTACCGTGCTTATAATTTTTAGTTTTCTTTTTGACGGAGGTAACTATTGTAGCTTTTTTTTAAACTACATTTTCTAAACGCAAAAGTGTTCGCTAAAAAGGAAATCATTATTAAGTATATCGTCATAATCGTATCGGAAAAAATGTCAGATTCAAATAGGTCTCATGAGAAATAACTTCTTTTGCAATAACTGGTAATTAACACTGGTAACATTTCTACCAAACACTACAAATATTTACTAGATATGAAAATAATACCTATTTAGTTAATTACTTAAAAATTTTGGACTACAATACAGCATATTCATAAAACTAACGAGAAAGAAAGACAGATTCTTAAAAAGGTCTAAGCTATCAACGTTATTTTGCACATCCAGAGTTAAACAATTTCACTACATAAATCAGTTCAATTGGATGCCAAAAAGTGTACAACAGTCAGCTTATTTTGCAATATTGTTGAAGTCTTGTAATTATCCTGCCAGGTACAAAATTGAACGTGGCATTTCAGTAATCAACTACGAATTTTTAAACAGAAAAATTAATTACATAAATTGTAAATAGTTCTTCGTTCCAATAATGTTTATATATTCAATAAGTTGTTCTCATTTTTATGGTAATAATCTGTAACACATTCATATCAACAGTGATAGGTGTAGCAAGTGTAAAATCATGCATTGTCCGATGTTTCAAATATAGTGTTCTCCGCGTGCAAAGTCGTATCTTTTCCAAGGATATATTTATAATTTAAATGTGTTTATCGGAAGTGACCTGCCAATTCAGTGTGTTTTCCGTATCTATTTTTAATAATAATAAATTTAGATTGAGCCTATAATAAATTGTATAACTCCCTTGAGGTGATTTCTCACAAAAACGGCCTCTAAAAATTATCCATTTATTGAAGTAAAACTTCTTTACGCACGCTTGACTTGGGGAGTAAGCTGGCGAATGCGTGACGAGATCGTTACGAAAAGTGTGATCGGGCGAGGCGAACGATAATAAATTTAAATATTTGTAGAAAATTAATATATGTATATTGTATATACATGTATATATTAAACATAAAAACATATATCTATATGTAGATGGAGGTAAAGAAGTTTTACTTTAGTCGTGTGGTCTAAAGCACACTCGTATTTTTAATATTATTAGAATCCTTCCCAATCCCTCAGGGTTGAATCTCAAAAACTCCCGATTCTGCATGGATTAATCCTCACTACCCGGAGTGCAGAAGATATAAACGGTGCTTTTACACACCGAACACAGGCCGTAAAAGCAACTTGGGAAGATACATACATATTATCTACTTGAAATTGAATTGTATGTTGAGACGTTTGAAAACCGCTAAGCTATAAGAGATTTCAGTGAGATATGATTTCAATGTTTACGTTATCAGTGGGTAAAGAGGTAAGATTCCTGCAACTGGGTTTCTTTCTAAAAAGTCCTGTTTGCAAAATGGGTTCATCATCAGGACTGTAACTCAGAACTGCAAGAACTTTTATGATACATTCTGCCCGGGAAGCAGAAGTGTAAGCGGTAATTTTCAACGCCCGACGTTTACAAACGCTGTACTCTCCGTACTCTAAGTACGTAGTAACTGGCTTTTAAGGGTTGATCACAGTAGCCATTTTGATCAAACTATGTGATTACGAGAATAAATCAGGTAAAAAAACTAAACTAGTAATCCGACTTATTTAGAACAAGTTATTTCTATAACTTTCTCACTTTATAACAAGTTATAACTACTAAAAACGTATGTAGGTACTCTTTATTAGATAGTAGGTATCTACTTTCGTCTCATGGGGCATACTTCAGCAGAAATTCCTAAATGAAACAAAAAGTTTGGAGTAACTTACTTACTTAACTTATGGGTGCCGCCGCCCCGGGAACCATTTATTCGATAACCAACACCCCTGCCTCAAGTCACACATTTGGTGACTTAGCAGGGATGCCCAAATTTACGTTTAACATACTGCTTAGCGGGCCGGATGGGGAGAGACTGCTTGAGGGAGACCTTTTAAATTATCCAGCCGGATTCTCTCGGATTAATACGTCCGTCACTCCTGGGCACACTGACCCCTAGATTCCTACCCACCCCTCATAACATTTTCCTTCCCAGAACTTCCTCCTCTTCCTTTCCCTTAAAGGACCTTCCACACAGCATCTTTAAATTGTACATAGATCCCGAGGGAAATTGTTTTAGTCACGATCTCCTTTGTTGAGCTAATGGAAAAAAACAAACAAAGTACTCGAGTTCTAGGGTCATGAATCTTAAAAAGTCTTTTCTGTCTGGAATTTCTAGATCAACGCCGCTATTTTCCAACCAAAATGTTATTTCTACAGGGAGCGATGTTATTTTTAAATAATTATTATACGACAGTCTTATAATAGATTGCAATGGCTGAATTGGTAGAGCGCCGTCCCGGTAAGACGTGAGGTTCTGGGTTCGAGTCCCAGTTGCGACCATTATGTTTTATTATTTTTTCTGCGTCATTTTCATTTTCAAATTTTAATTTAGATTATTAATATTGTCTTCTTCTTCGATAATTATTATTATCTTTCATTTTGTCTGATACTACCTACTTTATAAATGTATTTAAAAAATCAGGAATTTGTTTAATACGGAACTGGAACTTAAAAATATCTAGACATAAATAGTAGCGATTGCCATCATTTCTCGGAATAAAACCATACCAATAAAATTAGTAATTTCCGTTGGAATGAGTCATCATAATTTCTGGTAATTTTTATGCATTTTTAATGACAGGCAAATTAAAATAGATTACGATTCACTTAAATAGAAAGCTGATTCGTATTAACAGAAGTATTTATAAATGCATACACATCCTGACAACTGTTACCTATTAACTAACTAACTATATTATACGATTCCTATTATTTGCCTGCTTAATTTATTTATATTATTATACTCCTATCGGGGCTTTTACAAACATGTGATGTACATGATAATTTTGTGATACTGGATCATGAAGTAAAATATGCTATTTACATTATAAAGCACCCAAGCATTAGAATTTATGTTAACGTTGATTATTATTATTGAAGTTGTTATTATAGCCATATTTAACTTTATTTCGTACAAATGAACACAACTACAATAGCCGAGAAGGTATTGCCAACATTCAGCAATAGATTTTTTTTAAATATTTAAAAAAAATTTTTTGAGGAGACCCAAATTCAAACCATTTATAAAAATGAATTCAGTGACAAAAAACATATCATGTATATTCATGTATAACTAACCGTTATATTTTATGTTATATTAACTGCTACCAACCGCCTAGAGCCAGTGCGACATCAGCATCCCCAAATAAGGAATGTATTGAGGCTGAAGATAATAATAATTGGACAATTTGTAGAGCGCCGTTTTTGTGGGATGTCAACTTACCTGGCAGGTCACTACCGATAAACACACTTTAATTAGAAGGTTTATGCTTGGAAGATAATAGGGAGATAAAGAGGTGGAGAGAGAAAGAAGAGAACAGTCTGGCAATTCAGATCTATTCACCAAACACGACTTAAGTCATTTCAAGAAATGTTTCAATTCTGAATGGTGATCTTTCACCTTTCAATCTGGGACATGCCGCAAATATAGTGTAATTTATTATTTTTAAATGATCAATTGGAAAATGAAATAAAATTAGTTCAATGCACTGATTTTTTTAATTATTAGAAAAAAACTAATAGAAAATTGATGGATGTACTTGAATTAGTGTAGTATATTCATACCATATTTGTGCTCGTATTTGTAGCAACCCGCGGGGAATAGGGACAAAGTTGTGAGATTCAGGGAAAAAATGGCAACAGATGCAGCGGTCTGTGAAAGTACCGCCAACCGGCCCATTCATGGAAAGTGCAGCGGGACAGATCAGTACACCTGCCTCCACAGCCCTCTGTTCTCCTGGTGGATACCTAACGCAACGCAGCCTTGCACAAATGCAGTCAGATAAGATAAAAAATAAAACTGATAGACAAATACTTAGATAATATTAATATTTGAAATATAAACAAACAACAAAAAAAAATCTTAAAAGGTCGCGATGCCTATTTCGTGTAAAGCTAAATTTTAATTTTGAAAAGCTTTTTAATAAAAAATATAGCAAATATCAAGTATGAAATTGGGTTACTTTATTTATTCGTGTTTTAAATGATTACATATAGGTAATTAATTATGATTCAATTTTTCATGTTTTTAGAGGCAACTTTGTTAATTCTTTCTGAATTATTAGTAATTATTAAAAAGTAATCGTACACAACTTACCAAGTAAATATAATTTTTTAATTAAATACTTCTTTACGCACGCTTGACTTGGGGGGTAAGCTGGCGAATGTGTAACGGAAATTGAAATGCGTTGCGAGGCGAACTGTAGAAGCAAGAGAGAGCAGTGCGCATGCACATTTTCTTTCTCTCTTATTTTCAGTATTTTGAAATACCAGTGACGCGCTAAACGAGGGGGGGGGGGGGAGCGGAAGTCGATGCGCACGGCATGATCGGACGAGGCAAATGATAATAAATTTAAATAAATATTTGTAGAAAATTAATATATTAAACATATATATGGACATACATATAGATGGAGCAAAAGAAATATTTACTTCAGTCGTGTGGTCTAAAGCACACTCGTTTTTTATTTTTATTTTTTTTTGTTTTTATTGGTTACAAAGGATACATAAATTACAAATATATATTTTTTTACAGAGGTTATTTACATAATATATTTATTTGATGTACCTCCATAAATAAGCATATTTAATTAAAAAATAAAACATGGCAAAAACTTTTTTTTGCTATGTTTTGTCTGTGATATTAATATAAACGATTTATTTGTGTTCCAGTGTGAATCAGTCATTTGGAATGAAAATATAAGTCCGTCAAAATGCTTCTTATTAATTTAGTCGTTATTTATAAATCAATATATTTATAAAGTAATAACTAAATTTATAAATAACACCCGTTTAAACACTAGCACTTGTGTTGGGACAAACTTTAATGCCGACCTAAACTTTATTCGATCCATTCTCGCGCAGGTACAGTCATTTTACTGACATTACAAAGACTTTTACATGCGACAGAGAAAGGCGTAGGCGGAGGGGCATGCCGCTTTTCTGACCTTAAATTTGTCTATTGTGACGATTTTTCTATCAACAAGAATTAAAGTTTGGCTTGTAATGTACAATATTGTACAATAGTAAATAATAATACTTACATACTTAAATGATTATAACAATTTTAGGATATTTCACGAACGTAGATGAAATTACTCAATCGTTAAATCTCTAATAATTATAAACAGAATTACAAAATTTTACATAAAAAAGTTAAAGCAAAACAAAATAATAACCATCATGATATAAACTTCGAGATTTTTAATTAGTTTTACTAATCCGAAAACGTTTTATTGCGGTCTACTGAAGTTTTCATTTTGTGGCATTAAGTGTATTACATATTTAAAGTCGGTATTATAATAATATGTAAATATATTAGGTAATGAAACTTTAAATAATTTAAATTCTGCGCTATCATAGATGGCGGTAATTTAATTATTTTAGGAAAACAATCATTTTGTAAGTTGCGCTATAAAATATTTAGATGGATTTTTTGTTTGCGCCCATAAGTCCATAAAATCAGTTTCTATTATAAAATGTTTAGTTTTGTCCATAAAAAAAAATCAATTCGTCCAAGAAAAGCATTCGAATACAATATTAGATTGAATCACTGATAGAATATAGTACTTGAATGATATTCTTGAAATAATTGTTTTTTTTTTAATAATAGAAAAATATTTATTTGTATTCGCATCAGTATAACTTGCATTAAGGGTTTTTTCCTAAAAAAATTGAATGACATCTATGAATGGAATGCTTAGATAGTTTTGGCATGATAAGATGTAATGTAAATGGTAGAAGAAATTGGGGACGCCTGGGACTCAGTCAGGGTTAGAATTACATAATAATACCTTTGTATGAAATGACGTATGAACGTGAATAAATCAAAGATTATGTGCCAATAGAGTTGAGAGAGGGTCTATCAACTCTGCCTATCCCTATGCGAAAACGGTGTGTTGGTAATTTAGTGAGTGAAAAATAAATTAAAATAAATTAAACAAAAAGGGTATTTTTTGGGGGAGAAATTTTCAATTTATATGGATCACAAATTTGTGTTAACAACATAAATCAGTTGTTTGTTACATAAATTTACCCACACCAAAATGAATTTTAAAAATAATTTTTATTTCATTTTTCATTAAATTTATTTAGTGAATAGACTGAAATTATGATTTTAAAACAATTATGATTCACTCCTAAATAATTGAAAAAGTTGCATTCAAGTATTGAAAAATTGAATTTTATAATTACCTACGGTTTATATTAGACAGGTTGTTAAGCATCGTACTTGACTTACTTTAACCAGTAATTACAAACATTATTTGAAGTAAAAATGTAAATAAAATTTTGGTCTCGGGTGACATTAATGAAGTTTTTTTTTCCTACAAAAACATAAAAATTAGTAGGTATTGGGAAGTTAAGGGTGGGGTGAGGGGTTGGTTGTTTGTGGAAGAAAAAAAAAATTGATTTTATAGAAAAAGTTTTTGAAAAAAAAGACATCTAAAAATTCACCGGAGAGAAAAATTTCGTTCATATTTTTTACTTCAAATAATGTCAGGAATTACTGGTTAAAGTAAGTCAAGTGCGATGATTAACGTCCTTTATATTTGCTAAACCTTTTGTTTAAACACATACTTTTTCAGTTTAGCGCTTTTTGTCACATTATGGCACTATTTCCAAAACCTCGAATTGCTTTGTTGCCAAAACGTGGCAAATTTTCAAAAAAAAATTTTTTATTAAAACGACTATATAAGATATTGTACATTCAAAGTATAACAAAATAAATATTCTCTAGATTCTTTAATATGTTTTAAGGTTAAAGACATAATTATATTTTTTTTGTAAACCCTACAAATATGTAATAATAGACAAAAGATAGGTGAATTCATTGGCTATATAGAACTATCATCAGTTTGTATGTCTCCATATTCAAATTCAGAGGTATGATTTTTTTAATGTAGGCGGAAAAATTTCCTTTAGCAATCCGAGAAAAAATATTTTAATTGCTCTGTCTCTCTAGTGGTTAGTTAAGTATTTTGACCTCAAACCCAAATTAAAATTTTGAATTAAAAGGGCTGTTGGATTAACTTTCCGTTATCAGTTTTCAGATTTGGATAGAAAATATATAACGAAAAATATGGCATTTAATAATATTTTTAATCGTTACATCATTTTTTGAAAAATCAAAATTTTGTAGCTCCGGGTTAAAAAATCCTGCGATGTCAGAATAGTCTTGTCAATCTAGAAATTTCGTGGGAAAATACTATCCGCACATTTCATTGTATCAAAAGATTTTTGTTTTTATATTAGAACCAGAGATAATCCACAGAAGAGATGGGCTGATGATTTCAATATCCTACGTCCAAAGCTTGGTGAAAGAAGTTCCACTTTGCACAGAAATGTAATTTTCAAACCAAATCATGTTCAATGTTTCTATCGTCTGCATATTTTCAACTAGTTTTTGTACAAGTTATTTTTTTTAAAATTTAGCATGGGCTAAAGATCAATAACTGCATAAAACAGAACAGTGACCTAATGGAACATGACAAAATAATAGGTTAGGTTAGTTTGAGTGTGGTTTTGTCTCCGTTCCGTTTGATCAGTAAACCCTGCAAATCATGCATAGGCAGGTCGGCAAATCTCATATACATCAGTGTTCATAATAGGCAGACCGCAAATCTCGAATATATCATTGAGATGCGTCTTGCAGTGTTTCTGACATCTAGTTAGGAGAGATGACGACTAGGAGGACATTGTGTTTATCGGAAGGGGCGACGCTAAAGGAGGTTGGTATCATATCAGAGAGGTCATCATGGCTTGACCACAACACAATCCTCGCTGTCAGGACGCAGCCCGCAGGTTGACAACAGTATTAGTAAATTGTAGGATTCATGTCATAACAGGGAATGTGTGATGACGAGTTCTAAGGCAAAGGATATAGGCATATACCGTCACACAATCCTATCTAGGCACACATTACTTGCTTCATTCACATACCCTTCTGTGTGGAATGAAGAATAACACAAGAATTACCTTTTGGGCGTGTTTCGTGATTCAAATATTTGCACAATTAAAGTCTATATTTCCTGTAAAAACAGTGCTTTCGAAAATCAAAAGGGGAGATTTACGATTTCAGTTGAGTGTAAGTGAGACAAAACGCTAGGAAAAGTGGAATAGATATTTATTTTTTTAAAATATATCATGTATTACATATTCCAATGATCTTTCGCTGTCCAACTCGGAAATTTACTTGTTTTACGTCAGTCAAAATGAATAAATTTATTGAATGTACCTAATTATTGTTTTGTTTATTATATTGTAATGTATTGACTTTTAATTAGGCATCATATAATAAAAAAATTAAACGTTTTAATGGTTGATACAAGAAGTTGCTTATGAATTTACATAAATATATTAAAAATAATATTAATGTAGAGAAGAGATTTAAAAAGAAAATTCAATAGTAAAAAAATAAAATATATACGATAAAGTAAAAAAATAAATAAATTATAAACGTGTATGCTTTTCAACCATTCCATGAAATTTTACTTTTGATTTTGATGAATTAATGAACTACTAAAGAATCAAAAATAGCTAAAAGAGAAAAAGAAAGTATAGAAATTAATAAATTCAAAAATTATAAACATGTTTAATTTTCAATCATCCCATGAAATTCTCATTCAAGTTTGTATGAAAGACACAGGAAAATAAAATACCCTTCAGGACCTATATCATCTTTGGAATTGCTGTATGGAGGGTCTTTTTGGGAGAGGAAGGAGTGAACATGGGTCTCTCGTGTTATGGGATGGACGAAACACAGTGGTAGAAGCTATCCTTTCTCATGTGACAAATGTCAACTGTGTACACAATATGTTTTGCCGAAGGATCAATGCCGTTAGTTTCTCGAAGCATTTTCCACTGAAATTCACCAGTAGAGCAAGGACAGCATACCTGTCTGACATAATCGTTATTCTTTCTCTTATCGTGGGTAATGACATGATCCGACTCAAGTATTTGATTCACTTGATCGTGGCATGAATTTCTCTAACTTTCTTCAACCATTAACTTCCATGTTACCCGTGTATTCTCCTTACACTCCTTTCTTTGTTAATCCGCTCTACAAGCCCAAAATGTTTAGGCGTCCTTTTCTTAATCATCAACATTCAGACATTGGTAATTATTTTTTCAAGACATTGCGCTTACATCTTTTTTATGTCTTTTATGATTAAAACCTTAAAGGTTATAAGAAAATAATGTTTTGCAAAAATTGAATTTATTAAAATGTGCGCGAATTATAATAATTAAAACAAATCCTCCTTCAAAATCGTCCGTCACGCGTTGGGAAACTCGCCCATTCCCGATCCGGTGTAAAAGGCGCGCGATGCGTAAATTTAATAGACATTTCCCGCGTACACACAACAGGGGCCGATTCTACTCGGAATATTCCCAAATTCCGTATATATATTCCGAGAGGAATGGAAAATACAAGCCAAGCCATGCGAGAAGTCCACTATGCCCCCGCCCCCTGCCGGACCTCCTCCCCCCCAGGCGAGGGTGAATTTAGAATATACCCCTCAGCGTGCGTTCGATTCAAACGTACTTATATCGCGCGGCTCAGCTCCGTAAGATCTTTACAGCCAGAGCGCTGCATGGACGAGGTAGGCCGTACAACCATTTGACCGCGGTGAGACCGGCCGGCGAGCAGCAGCGGGGCACTTGAGACGTTCGGCCCCGAGCGCCTTGTGCGTGTGGGGAGATCGCCTGCGTGTGTGTGTAAGTCCACGGGGCTAGTAATTTTAGACTCGGATGTAAACTAGATGCGAGGCTGGACCCGATCGATATCGTACTCCTTCCTTGTATTATTACCGCTCCGGTGAACGAGAATTTTTCCAAGATATTGTTTTAAAGTTGGATGAAATAAATTTTGAAAAATTTAAAGTTACGGCGGTAGTCGTCAGGATTGAAATAAAATTATGGGTGATGTTTTAAGAAACTTTTACACAAGTTCTTGGAGTTCACCTTTTTTATGGGAATGGAAAAAGGAAAAAATAAGTAAAAAATAAATCATTACCCGGCCAGTCTACAACCACGCTCAATGGAAAAATCTGATCCAATTATTTTATATCTAAACCTCTTCAAAAATAAACCCTATCATAAATATTGCAAAACAGATTTGAGTAAGTAGTGTGGCTCTATATTACGAGTTTAATAAAAATGCCCAGAATTAAAATACATACAAATATTTACTCTTACCAAATATTGGATATGTTTTTATTAAAATTTGCAAAATGATGAATGAACGTACTCGTAATGGTTGTAGTATTTAAGATTCTCAGAATTACTCCGCCAAATGATCGTTTTACAGGATTCTTATCAAGCCGATCTCCACTTAAGGAAATTACACAGAAACCCGTAAGAAAAATATTTGCTTTCATTATTTCTATATTTATGATATCATGCTGATATTTTGAGACAATTCAATAAAAAAAATAAACGAGTGTGCTTTAGACCACACGACTGAAGTAAAACTTCTAGAGAGAAAAAACATGTTCGCGCGCACTGCTCTCTCTTGCTCCTACAGTATTTATAAAATTGTTCAAGAACGAAATGAAATTACGAATAATCTTCATGCACTGGCTATGAGAGGAAGAGAGAAAGAAAATGTGCGCGCGCACTGCTCTCTCGTGCTTCTACAGTGCGATACAGCCCGTTCGCCTCGCCCGTAACTCATTACACTTTTCGTAACGCATTCGCCAGCTTACCCCCCATGTCAAGCGTGCGTAAAGAAGTTTTACTTCAAAAATGACATTGAAAATGAATATATATATTTATTATTACATCTACAAGTAAAACCCAAACAGAAGTCGCTGAGAACTTATCCTAAACGTAGTCAACCTGAGCACTGTATCTCCTAGTGAGGAGGTCTACGAAAATAATCTACATCTATTTTATATTTATATTCAACATGTATCTTCTATAAATGTAAAAATTAAAATTCAGTAACTACATAAAATTTAAATAATAAAAAATAGGGTTATTACATTACAGTCATTTGGATTTGTCGTTGCGGTCGAAAAATCGTAACAAATCAAGCGAAATTTACAATACCGAACAGTAAAACGCATTCACGAATAGTAATAAAAAATTATATATATTTTTACAATATATTCTAAATATGAAATGTAAAATAAACACCCAAGATTTCCATATAACTTATGTAAAAGATGATAGAAGATAGATGTCTGACGTCTTAAATTGTATGAAAATGTAAGCCGAGGAGCCAACTGTCCCCAGAATCCCCAGAAGTGTGATGATTACATACAATTTAAAATAAAACTAGTGCCCCCAAAAATAACTTTCCAGCAAGCGAAATTGATGATTCGTTCAAGAAATAACGTCTAAAATTGAAAATGTTTTATAATAATTTAACTTATTTCTGGTACATGAACACCTTAACGATACTTTGCATGTAGTCTTCAATGGGAAAAGAAAACAATTTTTTTTTTTAATTATTCAATATTGGTAAACAAAACACCTAGAAGGGGCGTTCGATAAATACATATAATAAAAAATCTTTTCCTCTTTCTTAGTGATGTAGTTTATTTAAATTAACTTTATAATAATATCCACAAATTTTTTAAGAGTATCCTACCTAAGTTACTAAAGTAGAGAATACTGGAACAGTATTCTTTGTGTGGTGCTACACCTTGTGTGGTGTTTTTATAAATTAGTATACTATTTTTTTAAGTGTAAGACGTCTTCTTAGCCTTTTTTTGCAAATATAATCGGCAATTCCTTCAATCAAATTTGTCTTTGGCGGTTGACAATATTTTTCATGTCGAATCTTCATGTTTAGACTTTCAGAATTCAATTTCATTTGTGTGAAAATACTGTGAAACAATGCATACATTTTATAATTATTTTTTAATTGATAAACTAATGTTTAAGACAAGATTTTTATGCATAGCACAAAGGGTAACAATTATTATAAGCAATAATTTTTAGCCTGAAATACTCATCTACGTTTAAAAAAATCCTGAGAAAAGATGCATGCCGCCGACGGGACTCGAACCCGTGACTTTCTGATTTACGGTCAATTACTCTACCCACTGAGCTACATCGGCTTTTTTAGAATTAAGACTGGTTCGAGTCCCGTCGGCGGCATTTATCTTTTCTCGGGAGATTTTTTCAATGTGGACTAGTGTTTCAAGCTAAAAATTATTGCTTATTAACCATACATAAATTTGTTCATATTTTACAACATTTAAACATAAAACAGTGTTTTAAATGTCGTGTAATAACACTTCTTGTTTTTAGCTTATCAACCACAAAAAAATACTGGCGTACACCTGGGTTTGAACTCGTGGCTTCCGAATTTGTAGTCAAGAATTTGAACACGACTTTCACCGAGGTCGTCAAAGGTTAGAGATGTGTTAGGGATGCTGTCCATCTTTTCGCCTCATTCTCCTGGGAAACAGTTTTATAGTTTGTTAATTTAGTTACTTTAGTGCATATATATATTTGGGAATTGAAACTACGAATAGTAGTACATCATTATTTTACACTCTTTTTATGAATTTTTGACACTTCAGTTTCAATTTTCAATTCAGCTTCCAAGTGTACTATGTCATCCCCGATTTGAAGTATGTTATGAGAACGAAGGATGAACCCATTTAAAGCAATGCAAAACATTTGGTTTTTAGAGTACCTGCTTACCTCCCACCTACCGGAGAACATTAATTTGATTGCCACATTATTCAGTCATAAGTAGATTATTACAAAAACCAAACAATTTACCAAAAAAGGTCTAACTGATTTAAAAGTTTACCCTATAATAAATAAATTTTATAATAACCGATTATCAAGGTTAATAATTTTAAATCGGGTCAACCTTTTTAATGAACTCGGACTAACCTCACGATTTGGATAATTCATGGTATTTTTACTGTATTTCAAAACGTGCTGATTTCTTGGATTTTTCGAAAATAACTCCATAGATAAGAATGGGGATTAACTCTGCAACATTTGGTTGTATAAATAATAATAAATTACTGTCTGGTGAATTGCAATGTCTAATCCGGTACCCAGTCTGTGGGCTAAATCTCCTGCCAAATTCCCTACCTGCCCTTAACGACAAATATTACAAACGGCCTTCTGTTAAATATGGTTGGTTTTTCCGGATTATCTTCGAACTAATTACCTTAACGAGTTATCGGACCCATTAAAGCAATAATTGGTTTAGGTTTCTGCAAAATTTTTCGACGAATTTCATAATGTGGTCATATAATTGGTTTGTCCTACTGTCATCAATTTGAATTACGTTAGATTGGTCATTGCAGTAATAAAACGTAACAGATATTTATGACATGTATTTCAATGAGTCAGATAATAATTCGCACATAGTCGACTGTCGCGTCTTTAGAAACTAAAATTAATTAACGCAAATAGATAATATTCTCTTCCTGTGTCTACCAACCAAAATATTTATATACTGGATCTAGGTACACAAGCCCTGCTTATTTGTCTACTGTGTAATTATTAGTATTACATTTATTTGTAATTTACGTATCTTTTTGTGACTAAAAAAAAAAAATTATCCTCAGGTTCCATATATGAATATAACAGAAAACTATGAGGCTTTGAACTGGCTATTCAGATGTGATAACTAAACATAGCTACAGCTAAAGATTTTTTTTTAAATTCATGGATATGTATTTTGTTTCCACAATATCTAAATTTTTGTGAAACATCGACAGGTTCTTGTGCAAACTATATCATTTTAAAACAATGTTAGCAATATCATATTTTAAACTGTTTTTGCATGTATTTAAGCAAGTTTCTATTTTTAAAATAAATGGTTCCCGGTGGTGCCCAAACCCGCCTCCCAAATTGAATTAAATCCTAGGTTAAAAAAAGGCAAAATAGTCAGTGATATAATACGTATAAAGTGATATTATTTCAAAACTATTTTTTGGTTCTGAAAAGCACACATAAACCACTATAGCGATATTTCGGGTAACCAAATTAAACCAACTTTCTTAGGTCACATGGAACTACGTAGGAGTCATCTAGTGCGAGCTATGTCTGCAGCTATCCACCACAGTCAGTTTATAGTACCTGTCTAATAAAAAAAGTCAGTCAGTGCATCGGGAATGTTTTAAGAAGTTTTCTGGGGTTTTGATTTAGAAGTAACGGTATCATCACCCGAAGGTCCGTGTCGAAGGGTAGCGAAGGGTCCAGGTATGAAAAAACACCAAAACAATCCCGAACCGGAGTTGGGTAGGTTATTAGATCAAGTTGGGGTCTGATGTGGTATATCTATATTCTTATTATATTAAGTTGTTACGATTACAACATTCAAAATAAAGATGTAAGAATCTTATCACAACATGACAAAAACGTATAAACATAATAAAAATAGCAACAATAAAAACAAAAAGATATTCTTTATAACTAAACTTAACACCTTCCTACCATACCCATTGGAAAGCTTTTTGCCACATTATGGCACTACTTCCAAAGCTTCGGATTGCTTTGTTGCCACAATGTGGCAAATATTATTTGGATTCTTTAAAATGTTTTAAAATGTATGATTTTATAATATTTTTTTATAAATGTGATAATAGAAGATAGATAGGTGAATTCATCGGCTATTTAGAACTATAATCAGTTTTTATGTTTCCATATTTAAATTCGGAGGGAAGGTTATTTTTAATGTGGGCGGAAAAAGTTACTTTAGCAATCCGAGAAAAAAGCTTTTAAATTGCCCTGTCTATGCTTTTGTCTATCTCAGTGGATACACAAAAGCATAATTTTTTTATGAGACTACATATTTAAATAAAAAATATTATCTGAAGGATCATTCTTTCTGTCATGGTGCTAAAATCCTTCCTAAAAATGAATTTCCAAAGAAGAATTTAGATGCACTAGAAATAAAAAAGCAGTAAAAACCAATTCTATATCCTATACTTAATAATCAATTAGATGTATCTAGTAGCCAAATATTAGGTCTGTTTCCAATAAACCATTAAAAAATTCCCATTCAATGCTTTGTCTCTTTCGATATATTATTACAACACATTAGTCTGCGTAATTGTCTGTCGGTTTGTACTGATGTAAGTGTGAACAAGGTCTGCACGTCATCACTATACATTTAAGGTTATAAAATGTCTTAAATTAAAATTCTCTAATCCTCATTTTTTTATTGTTTGATATTATGTTCTGCTTATTATTTCCTTGTATCATTTATAACTAACCTAATTTTTTATTATTTTCATTTTATTTTCTTGTTTTGTGTCATTTATAACTCATTTATGTTTTTATTACATTCATTGTATTTTCTTTTAAATTATTAATAGTTTTTGTAATAACATTCGAAATTGAGATAGATGTATTAATTAATTTAATTTATATATTTATTCTGTGTTTTAACAGATATTCGCACTTACGCGAGAACAATCCAGTTACAAAAACTCAGTTATTGTACAAATAGGGAATTATAAAAATCTACAATTACATACAATTAAATACAGATATATACAATTAGAAAAACAAATATACACATAGTTGTCCTCTCCTAAGCACAATCATCTGCTTTATTAGGAGAGTCATTGAAATATAATATTATATTATGTTGTAAATATTGTAACACTAAACACGTTTCAAAAAAAAAAAAAATTTACACAAAATAATTTTATATATGGCAAACATCAAAGTGAGTGCTTTCTACAATAATATAAAGAATACGAAACTAAGATGATGAAATGTTAATAAACCATACATGTAATTATTATTCGTTTTTTTATTTATTTTTTTTATTTAATGACAATACAAATTAAAATTGAAATACAATATTATGTAAATTAAGAATACAAAGTAAAGTATTTTATCCTCAGTCCTCCCCACTAGGTATTCCTGTTCCGAGGTGGACTGCAGGTTGTTGTATGGTGTTGATCATGATTTCATCATCATTGTTGTTAGTTGTTGTTGGTTTCCACGAAATATAAATAAATAAAGCAAAAAGTGTTTATGTTTATTATCTGTAGGTTGCGTTGGGGTTAGTTAATAATTTTAATTATCAATTACCAATTAGGTTATCAATTACGTTTTTTTTTACAGTGAATACCTCACAAGAGTCCCAACTGCTCCCGTCTGGAGCCAGTGAGACTATGGCATGCCCAATTGGGGTATGTTATGGGGCTGAAGGTAAGTAGGGAAGGGAAGGAGACAAGGAAAAGGAAGGTGGGGAAGTACCTGGCTATTCAGATCTTGTCACTAAACGGCTAAAGCCATTTCAAGCAACGTTTCAATTTTGAATGGTGGTATTACACCAGGGCGATACTAAGAGTATCTTCCACTCTGGAACGTGCCGCAAATATACTATATACTATTTTTTTATAATTATTTGTGATATAACATAAATCATTTAATTAAAATTTATTTGCGCACGCCGGGTTCGAAGCCGCGACCTTCGGAATGGAAGTCCAACGCCCTACCGCTGGACAACGCCGGCCGTCAAAACGTTTATATATATTGTACAATTATTACTATAAAAAAATACTCCTATTTAAGCGAGTTAATAGTCAACGTAAAATATAATAATTTTTTTATAACAGAACACAGCATTTTTCAAAATATCATTTAAATCTAAAATTATAATTTTCATACCAGTAATGCCTTTTTAATAAAATCTGAACGAAGTTTGAGTAAACCAACTGGTTTTGCCAAAAATTCACTTCATCATGGCGAAACATTCAAATAAGTAAATATACATATTTTTAAATATCTCCACACAGGCGCTAAGTCAATCTTACGTCATCTTTGATCTAAGACCTAAGTCATCAATAAATCTAAAAAATAGATAAAATGCAATTTTTCCAAAACTGAATCTCGGGCGATGCCGGGTATTGATGTAAGTAAGTTTATAGTAAGGCTTCGACCATTCAATTAGCCAATTCACGAATTCTGTGATTTTAAATTAGATTACAATATGTAAATAAGTTTAGTAGGAACGTATGTAATATGTAAATCTGTATATTTTGTGAATATTACTTTAGAGTGCATGCAAATGTGAAGAAAATTGAGAGCTGATCCCGATGATAAGTGCGTGCTCCTCCTCGTCGTTCTTTCCAAACGAAGTGACCGTAGTCTATACAATAATATATACACGTCCGCATGCACACAAGTGTATAGGCTGGGCAGGAGGGTACACACGGCATACCCAGGCAGAACTCGCCTCCCCCGTCACTTTCCTTCCCCCTCCCTCGCTCGCCAGTGGCTTTAAAGGGGGTCAGCAAGTCCCCCCACGGGTGGGGAGGGAGCCACCCCAAGGGGGAGGGGGACTCCCCAAACTCAAACCAACCTCCCCCAGCCTCCCGCCTACCCCCATCGACTTGTGTGCGTAGGAAGATTCCGGCCTGCGCGTGATTATTCCACGAGGGTGGTTCAAGTTCGAGGAAATGTTTTAATTTTTAATTTAGTCATTATAATATTTAAAAATAACACTCCTGCAAAGGTTGATTAATCAATGCTGCCGGAATGTTTTTAACGATTTTTTTTTTAAAACAGTTCTTTTTTGATCAACGACAATTAAAATAACACACTTTAAAATAAAATGATTAGTATTTCATGCTTAATTTAATGTTTTTTTTTTTAAATATAATAGTGAGTTATTGCTGAGAATACTAAACTTATGGTAGGATTATTATAGTTATATGGTTTTTGACTTTTGATATAACGGCAAACAAATCTCCGGGCCCAAAAGGCCCATTTCTTTTTCATCTTAAGTTCTTAATTTAGTTTATGGTTTTAACTAAAAAGCAAACCTATTGTATTATCTCATACACATTTGAATTCGTCGTTCTTTTGCAAGAAAATAAGTGGAAAAGCTCAACAGCAAAAAATAACTAAATATACTAAAATAATAACTTTTAGGAGGAACTTAACGCAGTTTTTAACAATAAAAGTAAAAGTACATCATAAGAGGGTGCAGACAAAAATAAATAATGATTTTAACAAATCTGGTAACTGCGTCAGATGTTCAATAAAATTTGCCAAAATTATTTACAATACACGAATAATAAAAAAATAAAAAAAATTCCAAAAACCACGGAATAAAATTACACATTAAGTTTACCATATTATTAAATACTTTTAAATTATTTTAAAACTAAATTTACTTATTATTTAGTTTTGCTTTTTTTACATAGTTCCACGCAGAAGAACTTAAGTAAAATAATTCCTCTAACGGCCTACGTCATCTGTGTGAATGATCTGTGAAGGGTATTTTTAGAAAAAGAAGGAGATGGAGTTCTGGAAAGAGAAAGGTGTGAGGGGTGGTTCGTGCATTTGGTGACATTCGCCACTCTTCTAAGTTACTATATAACTGATATCTATTGAGACACCTCAAAACTACCTACTAACGACATCTGTTGAAACTTGTATATAATCTTGTACGGCACAGGTGAGTAGGAATCTGTGTCCAGAAGTAACGGACGTATGAAATCTACCCCCCCACTACGGTGAAAGGCGACATTGAGAGAGATAGTGTCCTGCTGGAGAGTTCAAAAGGTCTCCTCCAACTGGTCGCTTCCAATCTGGCCTTCAGACGTGGCTGGCAGACGTATCCACCACCAAGACCCAGACAAACCTGTGTAATACTTATTATAAGCTTTTTAAGAAATATTGTTAAATTATATTAAAAAAAAAAGTAAATTAAAATGGATTTAATACAAATTAAACTTAAATCAATAAAAAGCCTTACTTTGACCATATGGCTAACTTTGACTGAGCTTTACTATACCTCGATCCGCCTTAAGAAAGTTTGAAAAAAATAATTGTTCAACTATTTGATTAACTTGATCGTGCTGCATCTTCTAATCACTTCTCCGCCACACATTTTTCTAACACTCCTGTCTTCGCCCGTCCACTCTACATTCACAAACTTTTTAATCATCATGGTATATTTATGCTTTCATACTTCCGTTATTAACTTTCAATTTTTTCTCATTGTGTTTATAAAACGAAACGAATACTATGCAAGATACACTAATACAATAAAATATTATATTATATTTTCAGCTGTTGTATCCGAACACCCCACATTTACCTATAACATGGTCTGTTTTTGATGTAGACGTCCGTCGTAGCCATCCGATGAAATTCAAAATTGCAGGGCTGGGCGAAAGGGCTGATTTAGGAACACACACGTCCCGGTCGGCGCAGGCGGCCAGCGACGGTTCCGAGTCGGTGGGGAGACTATCCGGTCGATATATGAACCACTACAATTATGCCAATATGTACAAACAGCTCTTAGATCGTCGAATAAGTTTTGTAATGTACACAAAGAAGCAACAAAAATCTTCCAGGAATGAGCTTCAGTGTGATGATGTTTCTTTAATAAATACTTGCATGATGATGATTTAATTTTCATCAGCTTTTGATGATGATATAAACCCCACTCTGTCCATATCCGGACTAATACAATCATGTAACTGTGTACGAACAGCTCTTAGATTGTCGAATAAGTTTTGTAATGTACACATAAAGCAGCAAAAATCTTCCAGGAATGAGCTTCAGTTTGATGATGTTTCTTTAATAAATAACTGCATAAGCTTTTGATGATGATATAATCCCCACTCTGTCGATATCCGGACTAATACAATCATGCCACTATGTACGAACGGCTCTTAGATTATCGAATAAGTTTTGTAATGTACACAAAGAACCAACAAAAATCTTCCAGGAATGAGCTTTAGTGTGATGATGTTTCTTTAATAAATACTTGCATGATGATGATTTAATTTTCATCAGCTTTTGATGATGATATAATCCCCACTCTGTCGATATCCGGACTAATACAATCATGCCAATATGTACAAACAGCTCTTAGATCGTCGAATAAGTTTTGTAATGTACACATAAAGCAGCAAAAATCTTCCAGGAATGAGCTTCAGTGTGATGATGTTTCTTTAATAAATAACTGCATAAGCTTTTGAAGATGATATAATCCCCACTCTGTCGATATCCGGACTAATACAATCATGCCACTATGTACGAACGGCTCTTAGATTGTCTAATAAGTTTTGTAATGTACACATAAAGCAGCAAAAATCTTCCAGATGCAGTTTCTTTAATGAATACCTGCATGAGCTTCTTATGTTGACATAATCGCCACTCGGTCGATATCCTTACCAATACAATCATTCCATTATCTACAAACAGCTCTCAGATTGTTAAATAAGTTTTGTAATGTATATATAAAATGGCAAAAATCTTCTAAGATTTAGCTTCGGTGTGATGAAATTTCTTTAATAAATTCATTAATAAATGTTTGATGATAATATAATCTCCGCCCGGTCGATATAATGGACCATTTACAATCAAGCCACTATGTACGAACAGGTCTTAGATTGTTGAATAAGTTTTGTAATGTACCCATAAAGCGACGAAAATCTAAGATGGGAGATGGCTTCGGTGTGATGAAGTTTCTTTAATAAATTCCTTAATAAGCAATTGGAGATGATATAATATGCGACCTGTCGATGCAGGATTACTACAATCGTGCCACTTTGCACAAACAGCTTTTAGATTGTTGAATAAGTTTTATAATGTACACAAAAAGCAGCAAAAAAAACTTCTGGGAATGATCTTCAGTGTAATGAAGTTTCTTCAATAAATACATGCGTGAGATTTTGATGATGATATAATCGTCACCCAGTTGATATCGGGATCACTACAATCATGCCACTATATAAAAACAGATCTTAGATTGTCGAATAAGTTTTGTGATGTGCATATAAAGCAGCAAAAAAACTCTAAGAGTCTTCGGTGTGAAGAAATTTCATTTGATGATAATATAACCACCCGGTCGAATCTGGACCGCTACGATAATGCCACTATGTAATGCTGCGTATATACAGGTAGCTTAAACGCCACTTGCGATTGCTTCGTTCCTTTCCCAAAGTTTGTGGCTCAGCTATCGGTTAATATCAACCGGTTTATACACAGCATCATTAATTACCTGCGAGCAGATCCTAGATTTAGATTTGTGTGCAATAATTTTGTCTTAATTGTTTGTTAAGTTTGGCTTAGTGAAGTTTGACGTTATTAATAAGTTAATTTAGTTCTCAAAGATTTCACAGGGGCCTCCATTCGGTGGGGAGATTGCCCGGTCGATATCTGGACCAGTACGATAAAGCCACTATGGAGGAATCTACCATAAAATAGACCAGCACTTTCATTTTAGATTGTTGTATTTGCATCTTAACAATTCTTTGGTAATAATAAATTGTGTGTTGTAGCAGCATCAACGACGTGGTGAAATTTGAGATCATTATTATTATTTTAGATACTAATGACAATTTGTGGGCCTGAGAAGATAAAGAGATGACAGCCGATTGAAAGACTCAAATCGATACCTGCTGGCCCCCTAGTACGGTCGACCGAAAAGGATTGTATCGATAATTTTCTGTAATTTCTCATCGCTCCCTAGCATGACTGCAGACATAACGTAAAAACAACAGTTCGCGTCGACTAAATTAAGAACCCTCAGTAGTTGTGAATTATTATTTATTCGTTGGCGATTTGCAG
Organism: Limnephilus auricula; assembly: GCA_951813805.1. Classification (NCBI taxonomy): domain Eukaryota; kingdom Metazoa; phylum Arthropoda; class Insecta; order Trichoptera; family Limnephilidae; genus Limnephilus; species Limnephilus auricula. The sequence goes on from OX638391.1 coordinate 38,813,895, forward strand.
TCAGTTGACAAGTTACCGGTATTATCGTAAAACCTTTAACGATAAGCCGTGCTAATTACCCTGGTTTAGACTTCCCGGTAAAGACACTGGTCAAAAGTAATTAAGTACAATATTTATGAAATTACCTTGCTTTAAAATTGTTATTTTACCACAATATGGCACAATTTCCAATACCACGGATTGCTTTGCTGTCAAAATATAGCAAATATTCTATAGATTCTTTACAAAGTTTTAAAGTTAACAATTTTATAATATTTTTTATAAATCCTACGGATATGCGATAGTAAACAAAAGGCAGATGAATTCATTGGCTGTAGATATGAACTACAATCAGTTTGTATGTCTCCATATTCAAATTCGGAGGTATGGTTTTTTAAGGTGGGCGGAAAATTTTCCTTTAAAATAAATAATTGCTAATCGCTCCAATAATAATAATGTTTCTAGTATTCTCTACATAGTTGTCCTTTAAATGTGGACTACATGACCATCTTAGATCATACGACGTACGTCGTGATTACTTCAAGATTGATACACTTAAAACTAGAAGGCAATTGACTGATCTAATATGTTTACATAAAATCATCCACGGCCATCTTGATACTACACTATGTCTTAGCAATATTGAAATAAATGTTCCCAATTCCCATTGTTTAAGACGTCATAACATTTTTCACCTGAATACATTTAAAAATAATATCGCTCACTTTAGCCCTCTGACCCAGATGTGTCGACTATATAACAAGATAGAGTGTGCTGAAGTAGATATTTTTGTCGATAATTTGTACGGATTCAGAAAAAAAGTTCTGGCGCTGTTAAAAAATATGCTAAACTAATTAAATTGTGTCATTTGTCTCTGTATGCATGCCTCTCGTGTTTCATGTCTCTAGCCTCTCATTGTAATATCTGTTACTTGAGTGAGCTTGTATATAATTTTGTATATTTTTTATTGGTGATGTTTCTGTTTTTTCTAATTGTTTGTATCTGTATTTAATTGTATGTAATTGTAGATTTTTTGTAATTGTGTGTCCCTATTTGTACAATAACTGAGTTTTTATAACTGGATTGTTCTCATGTAAATGCGAACATCTGTAAAAACCCAGTATAAATAAATAAATAAATAAATAGTATTAATCCATATACATATTAAACTTAGCAATATGTGTTTTTGAATCTATGATAATTAAATCACTGCATATACACTCAGACTGTGCTAGAAACAAGAAGGTGAAGATAGAGAGAAAGTCAGGACACCTAGTTGATAGGGAGATGCCGTGGGTCGATATTCGTTGGACCCCTAAAGTGACTGCCTACTGCCTACCCAACCAGAGAGGTACCTTCCCAGCCGCTATGCCGAAGACCTAACTTCTCGCCATTAGAGATGATTGGAAATGGGATTTCATGCATCGAAACTAATACTAATTGGTACTTTAAGACGTGAAGATATTAGAAGGTGATCCAAGAATGGTCCGTTTTGCTCTAGTAGAGGAATAGAATCAAATATATGTACTACTATTTTTTTACATAATTTAGTAAGGTAAATCTTACTTTTTAACTTTCTCACTAGTTTTCTTATAATTTTTAATATCTCCGTCTATAATAATAATTCATATCGGTAGATCTTTTAAAAGTAGTTGCCATTGACCAGCCCTGTAGGTATTTATTTTTCATCCTTGTGAATTTATCATTTCGTATCCACATTCTGCTGATAAATTTATTATAATTTTTAGCCTAAAGTTAAACAATCCGAATTGCGAAAATCTGGGTACCATGCACGGTCATCTCGGAAACGATGACAAGGTACCGCATTATAGATTATTTATTATCGATAACAATATTATTTACCGTTAGACCGTGCTAGATGCCATGGAAGGTAACTGTAAAGTGATTTTTCACCAAAACGGCGGTTTGCAAATTATCCATTTACTATTATAAAATAATTCTGTTTAGCTATAAATCGATGCATATTACCAACAATTACTTTGTTTAAGCTTTTGTATTTATATGAATTACTGCCCTAGTAAGAAGTAATTTAGAATACAATTCCACTATTTGGTTCCCATACTGTAAATAACTTCAAATAAAAATTGAGAGAGTTCAGCACATATTTTTAAGTTTCATAAATTTTAAACTATCCGGAGACCATTGAACAAATTAATTACGGAAATTTAATGAAATTACTTGATTTAGCCGAATCTTGCAAATATTTTGAAAAAGAACTTCTAGTGATTTGGTATTTTGGTTAAAATTAGTAAATGGCTCAATGGATGCACCTGACTTCACAAAGCTAATAATATTTTGAGTACAAAATCGTAACACGAGGCTTCCAGAGTTATTCTTTGTTTATTCGTCGAAAACAAACTATTTCATTCACCCCAATTTCAAAGGCAAAATAGGCTTTAAAATAAATTCAGTTCTGTTGATATTTTCATTTATGCCAATATTTAAATCAGAATTTTCTAACATTTTTTTTTCCTAATTTAATTATAAATATATTCTGTAGCTTATTTTTTATGTTAATATTTACCATAAGTATATACACTACTTTTTATTTTTATTTACTGTCGGCAAGTATTGATACTGGGTTACTAGGACCATGTACTACGTCGAAGTAGTATAATTAATTAGATAATAGAATATATTATTATAATATAATATATATATATATAACCCTCCCTATGAAGATAGCGCTAAGGTTTAAATTCTCGCTTAACACAATGTCAAGCCGACTGTTTTGATTTACGCACAAATATTAAAGGTTTTTAAGAACATTTTCTGAAGAAGTTAATTTTTTCACTATCATTAATTATTATATTATCTGTTAACTTGGTTAACATAAATTAAATGTTACATTATCCGTAAACTTCATTAGGTATTATTAATTAGTATTTTATCTGTAAACTTAAAATAAAATAACACAATATCTATACAATGTACAAAATTCATTTAATAAATAAATTTGCCACATTATAGAATAAAACCGTAACACAAAAAGGGTTCGAAAGTAGAAAATTTTGAACTTCAAAACAGTTTTTATAAGATACAGTTTTTTACTAGGCTTTAAAGAGACTTATCGAGAAGGCTAAGATATGTACTACTCGCTGTATTTAATTTAATAATTATGGGTATTATTAATGTGTATTATGAATAAACATTAAATAAGCAATGTTCTGTACTTACAGGTTTATTAAAAAATAATTCAGCAATATACATTTTATACAAGATTATTTAACGAGAAGTAGATAGCGGACACGAAGCAATTCGCGAACTGTCGGCAATCGGAAACAGAATGATTTTATTTTAGTGCGGCATCCGTCGCTAGGTGCTGAAGATGGACCGTGACCACTAATGGAGTACAAGCAGGCAATAGGAGATAATCGCGTCGCGAATTGTAGCGTTGTTCTGGACGTGCACGCACATATTAATATACAGTGCCTTCATCAAGCGGACGATGATGCTGATGTAGCAAAATACTAGAACATTACAGCATAACATGTAATAACGCACACAGCTGAGGAGTCATCACATAACACCGCCCCGGCCGCCGCGAAATGTCTCGCGACCATTAAGCTCGCCCCTGGCATTCCGCGAGTAATTGCCGCGCTAAGTCGGCCCTGCGCTAACGGTCCTCGACAAAACAAAACAGTGACAAAACCAAATTGAAACTAAATAGACTAGTGACAAAATAGAACAGTGCCAAACCGAACATAAAGTGAATGAAACAATGAGAAAACCTGACAGGGTTAAAACAAAATAGAGACAAAACAAAAAAATGACAATATAGAACAGTGACAAGACAGAAAAGTACTAGTATTAGTTCTAAGTAAATAAGAAACTGACCATGCAGATCAATTAGAAAGTTGAATAGTGACAAAACAAAACATTGATAAAATAGTAAACTGATATAACATAACAGTGACACAACCTGACAGTGATAAAACAAAATAGAACAGTGACAAGACAGAAAAGTGTCATAACGGAACAGTGACTATGCAGAACGGTGACAAAACGGAAAAGTGGAAAAAGAAGAATTTTCAATTTTTTTTCGACACTGCAGGTTTTGAGGAAAATAATTTCCCTAAGGGATTGTGTCCTCTATGAAGATACTGGGTGAAGGGTCTTTTTGAGGAGAGGAAGGAGTGAACATGGGTCTTGAAGAGGTTCCATTTTATAGGAAAGAGGAAAATCGTTCTACAGCCGAGCTGTTGAACTTAAGAACGACCCGTTATCATGTGAAAATTACCAACCGAGCACATAATTAAACGCGTTTGGTGTGTTTCCCGACTATGCACCTGTGCTGAGGGGATTAATGACGCCCAGAACAAGGATAGCATTCTCATTAGCAATTTGTTTGTTAAGACGGGAGAATAAAAGTAAAGAGAAATAAAAACATTCTTTACCTTGTCAAAGCTCACCTAACTCAAATTAACCAAACTTATATGTTCGTAATAATCGTGTATTTTGTTGGGAGCTATCATTTAAATCAATATACATACTTTCGTTTGTTCATATCGAAATTTGAAATGCTGTAAAGGATAAGAAATCCAAAAATGAGTTAATATATCATTTCTTCCTGCTTTTTTTCTTCTTTCGATCCGCGTCGTTGGAATATTAAAAATAAATGTGATCTTTAGGACGTGAAATTTGATTATTTTTTGTCTGAAAAATTAAATAAATTATTTTAATTCTGTTTTGAAAGTATTCTGAAATTTCACATTATTTTATAATAAATTAATAATTATATTATAATATTTTAATTAATGAAGATAATATTAACGAAAGTTAATCGAAAATCCGAAACAGAAAAATCTGGAAAAGATACGGATACATCTGGGACTCAAACCCAGGACCTCTGGCAATCCAGGCCAAAAAAAAAAAAAAATATAATAATTATATGTTTTACAAAAACAGGAAAACATCTTGTCCTTTTACAGAATTTCATACTTTCGTTATCGATATTGTAAATTAACCTTCTTTAGCCTCTTCTATTATTTCATAGTGTTCTGTTTTATCCGGCTACCTAGCCTAAAAGTAACAGTGTACAGCGATGACAATTAAAACAGTTAGCATATAAGGTGTGCCGGGTATAAAACAACGGCTACATTTGCTGTCAACTTCGTTATGTATTTAATCTAAATGTACCCCTGGGAGGAGTAATTGCTAAATTCATAGTTGAATTCCTGGAGTTGTACTGGGTAGGATTTACTGGACCGTGTGAGACTGAGATGATTTGACTAATTTGGTCAAATATTTATAAATAATAATTATTTTTAATATTAATTTATTGTTGATATTTTGTTGTTAAGAGGAACGGCTTCGCGGCCGCTTTTATAAAAAAACGTAGTTTTGGATTTGAGGCCAAAATACCCAACCAAACCGGAAAATTATTTTGTAATAAAAGGGTAGGTCAAATGTCAATCTCGGACAGGAGCTACTTTTTTTGCTTATAACCACTGGAGGGACACAGAGAATAATAAAAAATCGCCTTGAGAGATCGCCACGTTTGAAAATTAATTTTGAATATTTCCAGCTCACATTAAAAACATCATTTTTCTACATTTGTGTACGCAAAAATATAAACAAAATATAGTATTATGTATCCAATGAGTTCTCATGGTACTTTACTGTCATTTCTTTTATATTCCACAAAGACACCTTCCACACACCAACCCCAAAGTTGACACTATAATTAATTATTTATTATTTTCCTCGGCGTCTCCGTACGGAGTTAATGTAAAAAAATGTTTTAAGTTATTACATATTTTTTTATTAGTGTTTAGTGTATAAAAATTAAAAAAAAATTGTATGAATTTATTAGAAGAACACGTAGTTTTTAGAAACAAAGATGTCGTACTTTTCTTGTTCCTCGCACTGTCCCAACTCATTGCCTAGGTAGGCTGTTGGGGTCGGCTCTTCTCGTTCTCAGGTTGTAGCTTCTTCTGTAGCTATCCCCTCTATCTTCAACCTCACAATAACTTTCCAATAGGGCATGCCGTAGTCTCACTCGCTCTTGAGTCTAGACTCTAGACGATTGAGACGTTGGAACTCTTTTTTTAATTTTTTTCTTTTTATATTAACTTTATACAGGAGGCCCTGAGGAAAATAATTTGCCTCGGGGCCTATGTCATCTTTGAAGATGCTGCGTGGAGGGTCTTTTTGAGGAGAGGAAGGAGTGAACACGGATCTTGAAGAGACCCATGTTGTAGGAAGGAGGAAACACAGAGGCCGGCAAATCGTTCCACAGCCGAGCTGTTGAACTTAAGAACGAGTCGTAAAAACGACCAGTTCTCATGTGAAACATGTCAACCGTGTACATATGTTGGGCGAGCGTTTGGCGTGTTTCCCGACTATGCATATATTTAAAAAAATAGTTACAATTACTCCTGGTAGACTCCACAAAAACTTTAAACACTGCTACTAAAGAATTCTTTAAACTGCAGTCCTATTTTCACCAAACAAAGAATCATTACTTATTAGGGTAGTACTTTTTCTACCTACTTCAAAAATATTAGTAGGCATCTATAGGTATCTACTTACGTAGGGAGCAATATTTTTTAAATTCTCGAAAACCGTTATTGCGTTTTTTACCGTTAGTATTTGTGTATGAACATGTTCTAAAATAAATTAACACTATACAAGACTCCCACGCTTTGGAGCATCTACGTTCCTCGATCAATATACATGCTTACTATATTTTAATATATTATACTCAAAATTTAAAAAAAATCTTGTCAATTACTTCATCCTCTATGCGAGCTATTTTTCCCCAAACTAAACTGCAAAAAAATACTACTTATGAAAACAAATAAATTAATGAATTGTTGGCTAATAAAAGCCTGGTTTATCTTTCAGTTAGTCGCCATGAGCCTTCGATATAAATTGTACGGACCAGAAATTACTTCGGCACAATTTCCACTAGAGGCCGGCGAATTCAAGTCGCGTGCGCACTTTATTAGTCCTCCTCCCTCAAACTTACCGAAACATCCCTCTGGTATCTCTCCCCAACTTTGACCTAAAGTAAAAAAAGACATCTACAAGTTAACCTAGAGAAAAGTTATCATACAAATAAACGTACATTTTGTCGCAGTGCAATAATTTTACTACCAATATGAAAATGTTTTCGCTTTCTTGAGATGTTCTCGTAAGGCTGCACTAGATATTTCTTAATATGGTGAAATTATCCCGTAAGCTGCCACCTTATGGCAAAGCTCGGTTCATTTATGTTGCACGCATTTTGACTTGTACTGATATACCTACTTTGTCCCTTTTATGATGTGAAAAGGAATTTATTTTCTGTATATTTTAGGAATCTTATTCTCACCTGACTCAACGATCGTAAACATTGTACCTACTCAGTAAGCAGATGGAAAATAATTGAAATTAAGTGCAGAATACGATAATGAAGAGTTTTTATGGTATTATTTGGACACCGATAATCTTGTAGTGGCGCCTTACGTGGCTATTCGTATTGGCATGGTTGTGTAGCATAGTATGTTCTCTACGTAACTAAGCCAAATACGCAAATACAAATATTCATATAAGGTGCCACTATAACATGATGCGTTCACGGTCTGAAATATTGCGAATGTTAATAACTAACTAACCAACTAACTAACCATCACGCCGTTTCCGCAGTGGTAGGCAGAGAGGACGGACCGCCAAACAACTCGGTCTTGGCACACATACTCCTTGCCTCATTCACATTCATACAACTTATCACAAATACTATTCTATTATTCTGACTTTTGACATGGCCCAACTCAAGTATCTGATTTACTTGATCGTGCCACGTCTTCCTTGGGCGTCCTTGACTTCTTCTACACTCCTTTCTTCATTCATTCGCTCAACATGCCCAAACCATCTAAGCGTCCTTTTCTTAATCTTACTTCAGCCTTGCATTCTTTTCGGATCTCCACATTCCTACATAGTAGTTAAGGTATGGAATAACTATTGGACGCTGTTTCAATTTGATTATAGTTAATGGTACACGCGGTAATGATTTAACATTTTGTTTTGAAGAGTTTTAATTTTCAATGTACTATCGTTACGTAAATTTTCATTTTTCTGCTACCGGTTTCGACACATCCGTGCCATTCACTATCAAACTTGAAAATTAAAACTCATGTCTAAAACAAAATGTCTATAAATTGTTACATAATTAATGCCCAAGAAATACAAAAAGTGATTTAACATATTTAAGGGTTCTTCGTATGTTGTCAGCTTTGTTTATGTTAAATTATATAGTGTTTGTGTTCTAACGGCTACCACGCTTGTTTCACGCCAGTATTTGTACATAGCTTTATTAGAAGCTAGCGAGTACCCGGCATTCGATGCAATGCCACTAAAAAAGAAAGTGTGTTTTTTTTTTAATTCTATTTTTAAATAGGCAGTTTCTTTAGATAGACAGTATCACGAATAAATCTGAAGGTTTCCGACGCATGAGCAAGTTACATACAGGTCTCCGTTTAAAAAGCATTGAATTTCCAAACGTATTCATTTAAACGATATGAAATACACACATTTTTCAAAAGATTCGCGCGTCACCTATTTTGAATTTTATTATTCAAATTTCATAACGTCAGAGCTCACCCTTGTATATGGAAACATTCGCACAACTAATCACAAACCAATTAAGATTAATTAGGTTACATTATAAAAGACAGTTTGCACATAAATACTTACAATACGTACAAATAGATAAACTCAAGGTTTTCACGAAAGACTAAATGCTGAATATTTTCAACTATTCACCCTTTTCCCCGCTGAAATCATCTGCAATACGAATATTGAGGATTGTTAACGTTAACCCACGCTCATCAAATTTTAAATAAACCTTAAGCAAAAAGGTTATAGTAAAAAAAGCCAACAAGACTTTATTTTGTTCTTCTACCGGATTTATATTTTTCAGATATTTTTGTAAAGTGCCTTCAAATTACTAGCGTGTTTTCTTTTCTGCAGTCGAGTCCCCAAAAAGGTCTCAATGGGTCATAGGGTGTGCAAATCTCCTTACCTCTCCCCACACGTAGAAAGTCAATCAGGCCAATATGATTATCCCATATTTATTATTCATACTTTGCTATGAATGCTGACGTTTGGGACCAGTGCCATATCTTTTTATTAAATCCTACGACTCTAAGGTGTCGAAAACGTAATATTTGAAAAGCCTTCCGAGTCAATTGACCAGTCGGCAATTCAGGGACTTGTCCTAATTTTTAAGTCACCACCGTATTCTTGCAATCCAGTTTTTTTTTTTTTTGATTATTTTTTTTTTTTTTTCATGAGTTATACACATTATGACCTGATGTCATTATGTTGTGATGCTGTGTGGAAATTTTCAGGAAAGGAAGGAGATTAAGTTCTGGGAAGAATCCGGGTTTCCAGTATGATTCCATCCCTTCCACACGGAGAAAAATATTATTCTAAAATACGATCATTTTATTCGTAAAAACGGTTAAAAACGGGACCGAAGTTTTTACGAACAAATAAACATTGAAACACTGTTAATTTGTTCGTAAGAACTTCAGTCCCGTTTTTAGCCATTTTTACGAATAAAATGATAGTATTTTAGAATAAAAAATTTCTCCGTGCATGTCTCTCTTACTGCTATGCAAGGAGATGTTCCGGGAGATTCCAGCTGGAGAGGTCAAAAGGTCTCCCTCAAACTGTCTCTCCCGATCCGACCTGCTATGCGGTTTTAAGACCCGGATATACCGCAGAGGTATTGGTTCAATAGCTGCCGCCCAAATTGTTAAATTTTCAATATTAAAAATTTAAAAATAAAATATTATTACAAACTAGTTGTTATTATTGCACTAAACATACCCGGCTCCAGACGGGTCAAATGGAAGAAAACCATAAAAATAATAATTGCTCTGTCTTTTGAAAAGCTCCAGGTAGTTTGTTTATTTATTTAAAAACTCAAAATTAGTAAAATTCTTCTAAAATAATAACAGTCGCTGAAATGGTAAACCATTACCTTTATAACCAAGAAATATTTAGTCTATTCAAAAGTTTATAGCCGAATGCACTTCGATGCACATTTTGCAAGACCTTTATCTATCTTATCAATATTATGCAGATAGTAGCGAATTCAAATAGCGATATTAATTAGTGTTGAACGTTTCATAATCTATTAAATTGCGAGGAAAATGATTAGTTTTGCTTATAAATTATGCTAATAAACTAGGCACGAAATAAACTATAACAATTTGTAGATAGCTAATCTATTCATACCATTAAAATGAAATAACTAATAATGATTATAGTCGCTCTAAAATTAACACCTTGGGGATGTATCAACTATTTAACAGAATCTTTTTGTCGTTAGGATATCTGTATAGTAGTAAAATATCTATAGTGACCTGACTTGATGATGGGGTCACGGTTTTAATTGAAGCGCAGTTGAAAAATGTGTGTATTAACATGGATTTTGCATTTAATTTATTAATGTTGCCAGGTATAGTGTTTTGGTGCTGTTTGATGACTTTGACCGTTGAAGTTCATGCATTTTGTTGTATAATAATTTCTTGACAATATCAAAGTAAATTTGTTTTGATCGTGCCATTTTTCAGAGTCCCAACTGCTCACAACCGTCTGAAGCCAGTGAGACTGAGGCATCCCCAATTGAAGTATGTTGTGAGGCTGAAGGTAATGGGGAAGGGAAAGAGGAAGGTGGGGAAGTACCTGGCTACTCAGATCTGGACACCAAACACTGCTAAAGCCATTTAAAGCAACTTTTTTGGTTTTGGTATGGTTTTAATTTCACTGACTGGTGGTCTTACGCCGGGGTTATACTAATTTAAAAAATTTATATTGTTTTGCTTGATATGAACATTAGTTATTGTTTTATAACTTATAACCTATTTAATATATATGCATTACACTAGACATTAGTCCTAGATAAGTCAATAGTTATAATTAAAAATCTTCCTTGATTGCCAGTTATAATAATTCTATTTTATATTTATTTATACAACGTCCTAGAGGTGATTTTTCAATAAAAACGGCGCTATATAAATCAGCCAAATATTATTATTATATTTATTACGAGCTGTACTGGCTACGCGTTGCTGTGGCTAACGAAACACAACGCCACCTACTGGATAGTTACCTAACCTAGATAACCATGTATCACTAAATTAACTCACACCGCCATCTATCAGAAACTTATGGACCTTACAAATAATTGTCCTATAAAAACATTTAATTCGCAATAATAAATATTGAGGTCAATAATCGAGATATAAACTATCCTATCTCTTAGGTTAGACCAAATTTCACACAGTAAGCCGAATTTCATCAAAATCGGTTAAGTAGTTTCGGAGTTTACCTCGGACGATCATTGTGACACGAGATTTTTATATATTAAGATATAAAGATAATGTGCAAAATGTTGTTGTTAATAATCTGTAAATGTTCCCTAAAATATATAATATAACTGGGTAAAATTTGGAATCGTTGTGGTATTTTATTTTTTTATAATTTTTTTATATATCTACCTACATATTTCGGTTATACCCATGAACAAATTTTTCAGAACAAAAATTTTACAAGAAAGTTGTTTGTGTGTACTTACTTTCGAAAAAACGAATGAATATTTTTGGAAATTGGAAGCACTTAAAATAATCCCATTGTCGGCAACATTAGTGACAGGTATTCCAGGAGACCATAAACGTATTGCTTTATTGTCTTTTTACAATTTCTAAAAATAACTGCACGGCGGATAAGCAAATTCTAAGAATTTTGTAACGAACAGCCGCATTGAAAAAAAATACTAATTGCAGAGTAAATTTTTAACTTTTACATTTGAATGAGATTATTACTACCATTATGATTTACGAATTCCATCTCGATGTTTAAAATTTGAAAATCAAATACCCACTTTAAAATTTGTAAAACATAACTGAAATTTATTTCATGTCATGTTAAAAGTAACATTTTTTTTCTAAATTTATAATTCGTCCAACCAAAGATTAATTTTGTGTTAATAAATCTATGTGATATTTGCAAACTTATTTTCTGATTCAATTCAATTTCATTGCCGGCAACCCGCTCGTTTATTGAGGTAATATAATATTTTATAACAAGTAAGTTACCCGCCTCACTAGACATTGTCTGTTCTGAGGCGGGTAATAATTAGAACATTAAAAAAAGATAAAAGGTGTACAGGAAAATAGTCAGAAAATGAACAGAAAAAAAGGTAATAATTAAAACATTAAAAAAGATAAATACAGGAAAATAGTCAGAAAATAAACATGAAAATACAAGTTGCAAGAATAATAAATCAATAATAAAAAATAATAAATCTCTATAATTGGAAATAAAACATGTGTAAATAAAGGATGAAAAATTATCGATTAGAAAGAGATTAGCATTAAAGTAAATAAAGGACGAGAAATTATCGATTAGGAAGAGATTAGCATTAACTTGGTGATGCATTCTCTTTTTTTGTGTAGTGTAATTTTTCACATCAAACTCAAAAAATCTTAAATTTAACTAACCAACACCCCTGCCGTAGGTCACCCCAAATGATTCGATACGTTTGGTGGTAGGGTTCTACTGCATGGCGGGCCGGATCGGATGAGACTCGTTGAGGACCTAGCCAAGCTATACAGCCGGACTCTCTCCGGGGAGTGATGGATTCATTCGCCTGTCATTCCTGGAGATACTGACCCTCAGATTTCTACCCACCCCTAATAATACCCTTTCCGGAACGTCATCTCCTTCATTTCCATTGAAATTCCCTCTACACAGCATCCTCAAAGATGACAGGGATTGAGGGTTTTTTAATCTCCGGGCCTCCTGTGTGGAGATAATGTTAAAAAAACTATCCATTTTTATCAATTTGCAAAGAAGATGTAACACGATTTGTTTTAGCTTAGGCTAGTTTCATTCGCTTTCAAAGTATCTACCTATGCTGCACCAATTTTGGTCACACGTAAGTATTTAAATAATTATTATAAGCAATAATTATTAGCCTGAAACACTCAACAATATTGAAACCTCTCCCGAGAAAAGATATATGTCGCCGACGGGACTCGAACCCGCACCCCTCTGTTTGCCGGACAGGAGCTCTACCATTAAGCTACGGCGGGATACCTCCTACCCGCCAAATGATTCAATATATACCTAGTGTTACAAAAATAATCAATATTTAAATAATATGATCGTTTCATGTTTTCCTCTGGCAACTCTAATCTCCGTCCTTCGTTTTACAATCCTCATGTCCAGTCAATCAAAAGTCCCTTTTTTTCATTATGTTTTTTTTAAATTGAAGAATCTTATTTTCTATCTACTCATTTTCGAAACATTTGAAAATGATTTTTCAATACATCCGCTTTAGGACTCTTTTTTACAGCATTCTTGACAGTTTTTTTTTAATATTAGATTCACCTGGGAGGCTCTGAGGAAAATAATCTCCCTCAGAACATCTTTGAAGATTCTATGTGGTGGGTATTTTAAGAAAAAGAAGGAGATGAAATTCTGGGAACGAAAAAAGTATGAGGGTCGTGTAGGAATCCAAGGGTCATCGTCTCCGAGAGTCCATCCCTATCTCTGCGGTGCAAAGCAATGTTCCGGTAGAGTCCTGCTGGAGAGGACAAAGGATGTCCCTTGTCTCTCCCGATCTGACCTGCCAAGCAGCTGGTGGTCATTTGCATCCACCGCCAAGACTCGGACAAACCTCATCCCATGAACCCGGCTACCCTACTAAGTCACCAAACGTAGAGTACCACTTGGGTTACCTACGGCAGAAGTATCGGTTATTCACTAAATTGGAGTTTTTGAAAAAACTTCTCTAAATACACTTATGATGTTTAAATCTAAAAGGTAGGTACGTTGACGGCTGGTGTAATCCAGCGGCAAGGCTTTGGACTCCCATTCCGAATGTCGCGGGTTCGAACCCGGCGTTCGCAAATAAATTTGATTGGATTAATTTGTTTTATTTCACAATGAATTAATTAAAAATAATATATACAATATTTGCGGCACGTTCCAGAGTGGAAGATACTCTCAGTATCCCTGGTGTAAGACCACCATTCATAATTGAAACGTTGCTTGAAATGGCTTTAGCCGTGTTTAGTGACTAGATCTGAATAGCCAGGTACTTCCTCGCCTTCCTCTCCCCCATCTCCTTCCCTTTCTCACTTACCTTTAGCCTCACAACATACCCCAATTGGGGATGCCGTAGTCACACTGGCTCCAGACGGGAGCAGTTGGGACTCGCGAAAAAAAAGATACAGTATGCGCCAAACTTAAATGCAAACTTAAAACTTGATTAAGATCCTATTTGCGCAGGTACAGTCACTTTACTGGGTTTACAATGACCGTAAGCGAAAGAGAAAGATGCGTAAAGCATAAAGCATGGGCGGGGAGGCATGTCGCTTTCGAACTTTAAACTCCATTGAGAACCATTGCGATGATTTCTCGATCAACATCATGTCGGCATTAAAGTTTAGCTCTTAGAGACTATCAGCGTTGGTATCCGTTGATATTGAGTTCTTACTAATGTTCCTTCTCATCATTCAAAATTCGGTGGAAGATGGTTTTACCAAATACACGCACAATCGCACAATCTAATTCGCAAAATTTAAAAATTCAACTCCGCCCACTGTAAGTATAGATAGGTTATTTTCAGCAACGGTTATGCTTTATAATAATTGAGTTTCTTTGTATTATTGAGATTTTGCGGTTTTCCGTTCAAATACGCTTGAAACGAGATGAAATCATTAAAAATCATGCCGCCAGGTCATCGGCCCATCCATCGTATTAAAATAATCATCTTCGATACTTGCCGATAAGCATCGAACGCCTTTTTGCTCTGAGAATCGATTAGAAATTCTACGGAGCGTTTTTGGCATGAGGATAATGCTTGATGATTTGTTGATTTCCAACAATAATTTAATAAAATATTGTAATATATGTCGGCGGTAATACCCAAAGAAATTTTGAATGATAAATTATTTTTGATTTTATTCGGAACTACGAATCTGTAAGCGACTCCAGTTCCGAGTATCCTATTCGGATGTCGAACAATCACCAGGCTTTTGGAATTTTGGTTGATAGGTACCTGTGATCTCACTAAGATCTGAGAATTAACTGACTATCAAGCCGTATCCCCGCTGGGGCAGTCAGCGAGGATGGCACACCAATTATGCAATGTCCAATGTTTTAATATGGTGTCCTCCGCGTGCAAAGTCGTATCTCCTCTAAGCATAAACTTTCAAATTAAAGTGTGTTTATCGGAAGTGACCTGCCAGGTAAGTATGTTTTCTGTATCTATTTTTAAATAATAGTTCTAGGTCGAGCCTAAGAAGTCACAATAAAATGTACAGCGCCCTTGAGGTGATTTCTCACAAAAACGGTGCTCTAAAAGTTATCCAATTATTATTATTAATTACATTCGTACATGGTCTCATACAACATACTAATAGTCTAACTCTTAACATAGTCCGACTTAAGTATCTGACTTGATCGTGCCATGTCTTCCTCAGGCGTCCCCACTACTTCTAAAATTCACATTTCCTTCACAAATTCTCCTTACACTCCTTTCTTCGTTCATCTCTCTACATGCCTAAGCCATCTGACCGCCCCTTTCTTAATGTTACTCGTTACGCTTACATCAGCCTTGTTTCTTCGTTATGGTTATTAAATTATTTCTTATTATCGTTAAACATTATTATTTCTGATTACTCTCGACCACTTTGCATTTGTCAGCCTGTAAAATTGTTTTGTGTTTTCCGTGTCCAGTCAAATTTTAACAAGATAGCCGTGATTGATAGTACGTTTTTACTCCGCCAGAGCGCATTGTGATTGTTGCGAGCTGTCGGAGTATAGAAACATAAATAAATAAGAATAAAATAAAATTAAACAAAAATTTAAAAATATTAAATAAATAAATATGTATGTTTGTATCACATGCACATAAAAATATCATTATCTATATTATTAATCCGCTAGTAATTAAAATCCTTCCTTTTCTGCTCACTCTATTACACTTACTTTAATTTTATATATTTTTTTAATTGCATACTTTTTTCATTTATGTATATATGTTTTTTATGTTCTATACTTTTTGTAATTTACTATATTCTTTCATACCCTTTTATATTACTTTACAGCCATTTACATTATTTTATATTATTTTGTATTCTTTAATATTATGTTAATTTATATAACTTTATATTCTTTCTCATTCTTTTATAGTTCATATGTTAATGCACTTTATAGATAACTGACCACTACAACACGGTCATGTGCCTAGCGTAGGGGTTGTAAAATTCTCAAAACATGTAACTAGCAGTTTAATAAAAAAAGAAAAATTAAAAAATATATATATTTAATCGTCCATCAGAGAGGTCGCCTCATCATCTGCATCCATCGCTTTTTTGCGACTTACCTAAAGCAGTAGATTTGGAGAGTGGCGTTTTTGCTTGTAAGCCCCTCATATGTGGTAATTCATATATAATATGTAGGTATCCATTTAAAAAATAGTCTAACACAAATTTTGAATAATAATTCGGGATGACTGAACACTTTCAAACGAAAATAACATAATTAATTACATTTACTTGCTATGTAAATCTAACAGTTGTTATAAGTTTCACTAGTTTGGTTTATTTTTTGGTTAATTCAAACAAAAGAGGTAATACATTTGTGGAAAGGTTGTATCGAATATCAGCATTGTACCATTGTATGCGTAAATCTTTCTGGTCTCATTGGGGCGATTTACCCTGCAGTTGTCTGCACTCCTGGCAGTGTAAGCGCTGAGCTCAATCCTTTCCCTGGACCATACGTCGTACGTCACAGGTGAGCCGCGAGCCATTAACCGCCTATTGGTTGGTTACAAGTTGGATGCAAGGCTCGCCCTTACCTCTTCAGTCGTGAGTGCCCCTGGTAGGAGTGACATTTGGAAAGAGAGAGGTCACGTGGGCGTGCTTGCAAGAGCTTTTAAGTAAAGTCCATCAGATTAATTGATTCGAAAGCATTCGTAAGTTGTTAAGATGAAAATGTCGGAGTTTTTTTAAAGTAAAAACACATTTTCTTGAATAGGTAGTTCTTCACTTCATACTTCATAAAAATGAAATTATTGTACGAAGCGCCTCCAGGCATCCCTGTCCTGAACTAATTTAGAGGCCTTCGTCCATAGTTAGTAGTTTTTTTAAATGAATTTTATTTAACAATTATCATAAGCAATAATTACAGCCTAAAACACTCATCCACATTGAAACAATCTTCCGAGAAAAGATGCATGCCGCCGACGGGACTCGAACCCGCGTCCTTCTGGTGTGCTAGCATGGTCGATCCCTAGGACAACTGCAGATCGCTAAACGTACAAACGACAGTTGATATCGAATATATTAAGAACACTTCATTGTGAACTGTCGCTTATTCGCTTGCGATCTACAGTTGTCCCAGGGAACGATTAGAAGTTACCGACAATCGGTCGGTAACTTCATATCGACCGACCATGCTAGTACCCCTGATGTCCGGTCAGATGCTCTTAATCCATTGAGCTACGGCGGGTCCTCTTACCCGCCAAATGATTCAATATATAGCAGTGTTTTATTCAACAACTACCGCTTATTAATTTTTTTCCGTCGGCGGCATATATCTTTTCACGGAAGATTGTTTCAATGTGGATGAGTGTTTCAGGCTGATAACTATTGTTTATAAGACTTGTTACCTGTTGTGCTATGCATAAAATCTTGTATTCAACATTAGTTTATCAATTAAAAATAATCGAATTTTATTTAGTTTATATCTAACGACCTAGGAAGAAATGTGTGGATGATTTGTGTTTTCTAACAGAATGGAAGATCTACACAAACGTCTCTCTTTTCTAGTTTGAACAGTCATGGTGTTAAAATTTTTAATAAATTGGCAATAAATTGAAATACTAACCTGATAAGCATTAGCAGTCTGCATTATTTTTTTTTTACATTAAACTGGAGTTATACATTTAATGAGGTCTTTAGTCATATTTCTACTACTTTCGTTTCTCAAATAAATTGATTTTTTAAAATTTATAATAAAATTAAATTTTTATAAATTGACGGCGTCTTAGATGCTTTATTTGAATCTATGGATCGCATATATGACTACTTTCAATTCTAAGAGTTTCGTTATTTAAATCTGTTCATTAAATAAGCCAGTAATTTTGCAAATGCAAAATCATTCCGTTTAGCCTTCGACCAAGTACTTGGTCAATGCGTTTAGCATTAACATAATCACAAGTGGATCATAATCAGTGGCGGCTCGTGACTTTTGGTGAGCTAGAGTGCTAATATTAACAAAAATGGCATTATTGATGTCGTTGTAGTCGAAAAATATTTTTTATTTTTTTTTCGACCGAATGAAGATTTTCAGGAAATCTGTGCGGCGCACGGCAAAACTGAAATTTCCTGAAAATCTTCATACAAAAAATAAATTT
The DNA here is from genome assembly GCA_951813805.1 of Limnephilus auricula. Lineage (NCBI taxonomy): Eukaryota > Metazoa > Arthropoda > Insecta > Trichoptera > Limnephilidae > Limnephilus > Limnephilus auricula. The sequence continues at coordinate 38,832,322 of OX638391.1, forward strand.
TCGAAAAAAAAAAATATATTTTTCGGCTACAACGACATCAATAATACAATACTCAAACTCGTGGAGAAAATTGTATTACATGTATTATTAAAGGTTGTTCTATCATGCTCATACATGTCCCACTGTTGTCTTTTTACTAAATTGTGTTCTAACTACATAACTAACTAACCATCACGCCGTTTCCCCGCAGGCATAGGAAGAGATGACGGACCGCCAAACAACTCAATCTTGGCTTGTTGTGTTCTAACCTTTTCTTATGTATTAAGCTCCTTATTGTTGTTGCATTTTTATTGTGGAAATAGAAAAGTTAATTGTAATTACTCATGGGCTGTTTGAAAGATATTAATAAGATACGCTGTAAGTTGTAAGTTACTTGATATAATATATAATAAGTTGTAAAGCTTCCTAGGTGTGTTTTTATCGCAAACAAGGCGGTACAGAAATTATCCAGGTATTATAATGTATTCCTTGAACTTTCAACAAACAGATAATATTATATATCAGCTATTCAAGCACCTTGTTTACGTTCCTGGTCGATCTCTTATCCCTAATCTCCAGATAGCATTGTTTGAGTATAGCGAGTAAAGAAAAACTCACCACAACTCGTAATAAAGCAATCAACAACCTTTCGTGAAAATATTATGTTTTGATTGCCGGCGAGAGTTCCGGCGGCGAGAAAAGGTATAATTGAAACAAGTGCCGAGCGGCTAGATATCTCACGAGAAGGCTCAAATGAAAATGAAACCATCCATGACCCTCCCGAACAAATTTTTCGTTAGGATTCCTTTGGATACATCTCCGAATGAGACTTATATAAAACTCTGAACGAAAATAAAGGCCTACCTAGAGAAGGTCAAGTTTACCAGAAAAGATAAACAAGGAAAATTAAAACACCTAACCAAAAAAGTTTAACACGCAATATTTATTACATCTAAAGAGCCAAGCAATACTTTTACCTTTTTGTTAGGTGCCGCTTTACTTTTTGTATTGCTGAGCCCGGCGGAGATAAGACTTAAGATGCTTGAAGTTTTGTGGTTGTGTGAGAGAATACAACCCACAGTTAGCGCGGTTCAGAACCTTACTTGGGGAGGGCTTACATCTGATACACGAGAGACAAAACTTTTAAACATTTGTGTTAGAAAAAAAATAAAAATGTTATTCCAGAAAACAAATGAGTCGTTGGTTATGAGAAAGCCAACAAATAAAATATTAAAAATATTTTTAATGTAGGTGTATTGAAGGTTGTATTTCACCATCTTCATGATAGTTTAACGATTTGTGTTTACGAAACCTATACGATTTATTTATATAGTCCGAGTTTCTAGTCGGAACTCAAACCAATGAATTGTGGCTATATTTCGAATAAGTAAGTCGAGATATCTTATAGATAAGCCATCAAGAGGATGGTGAATCACCCTGAATATATTTTTGATTTTCGAATTAGTCATGACTGATGATCCCAGAGGTGACTAATTATGTGATGTTCTGTAGAATAACATTTTTTTGTTCTATGATTCTGATGACAATCAGTTTGTTTTCTAAAGATATTGATTTTATGATGACTTACGATAATTTTGATAATATGGAATATCGGATGATAAAATAATAATTTATTTATTTATTATATACAAAAAAATATATATCATAGTAAGGAAGCTTTGACTATTTAACTAAGAAAGTTTCCCATTTTAGGACAGTCAAATTGCCTGGTTTAGTTTACATTTGTACAAGCTGTTATTATGAATTACATTTCCACGCTTTACATTCACAGTCACGAGCTATATAGTAAAATATCTACATAATAAAATTTAGACAATAATAAAAAGCTACTGAGTATACCAATATATTTTTTTTATATGATTGCAAATTAAAACAATAAATAAACTAAAATATATACTCATTGAAAAAAAAAATTAAGATTTATTTGTAAATCAAACAATTTATTCATCTTAATATTTTGAAGCAAAACTAGCAAGGAGAGTTTAATTCTTAAACTAATTTAACTAGTGCTTGCTACCTGTGAAAGAGTAGATTTTGAATTCTTCTAAGAATCATTTTAAGTCCGTTTTATGGTATTTTGTTAAGTATATCCAATTCTATCAACATATCTCTTGCTGAGAATTGTTTTGTACTATGTCCATTTATGCAGTAATCTACATCATATTTTTATCTACTATATCCACTCACAAAAAAAAACAAATTTTCAGCGAGAACTTCCCTTTTGAACATCACTTTTTGTTCTATCTCCATAGTAAATAGCAAAAAATGAGGTTTGGAGGGTACTACGTTCATTGGCCAATACTATTTTTTTTAACTATTATTTATTAAAATCTTACGTAGGTGTATGTAAAAATTATTAATGTTTGATTACCCCGTACATTTTATTTATTCATACGAAAATACTAAATTTTCTAATCTCTAATGTATGTATGCAAATGTATTTATATTGTTTGACGTGCCATACGATGAAATTACAGTTGGTTTGGTCTATCTCCACGCAGAGTGTGGATATAGTATAAACCAACATTAATTATAGTCATGGTACAAACCAAAACTATTTTTTTTGCTATTTTGTTTAAAAAAAGTGTCTTCTTACTTATTTGATTATTCGACCAATTATGTTGATCTTTTTCTTATAGGTAGATTAACCCATGCATTTTATATTATTATTTATAACAATTAATTTGAAGGAAAGAAAACAAATATAGAATTGTTTTAAACTTCAAACCTCGTTTTCTTAATACGAGTTTTTGTGGACATAAACCAACCCTCAGCAAGCGATATCTCTTCAGTAAGATTCACAATAATTGCAAAAATATAATAATTTTTTTTGTGAGCTGTCACGAGTGTAACATGTTGTTGACGTCACAGTGTCGAGTGTGAGGTGTAAGGCTTCCCGCAGATGACGTAGTGCTGGCGTCAGTGTGTTAGTGGGCTAATGCGTCCTGTGAAGTTCACCAACACAATCAAAGGTGTCCCGGACTTGCTGAACTATCCATTCCACTCCGCTATAAAGACACAACACCGCCTTCCGCATTTACTTATTATTATTTGTCAACGACCGGTGAAAAATCACGGAATATTATAATTGTGGATTTGAGAAGCTGAAGAACTTATAAAAATAATATACATTAAAAATAAGAAATTTACTTATTATAGATTCATAATAATAACAAAAAATATGAGTGTGCTTTAGACCACATGACTGAAGTAAATACTTCTTTAGTAATCTAATCTAATTTTCTTTCTCGCATCGAATAAAAACTTTCCAATCATCAGTGTATAAGAATCTATTTGGAAGATTCGTTTGGAATGGTACCAATCATCGTGAAAAATCAGTCGTTTCGATGCACTGAGTTCGCACACTCTAAACGAAAATTTGATTAATTTTATTATGGGAATTACGCTTGGAATGGGATTGTTGATTTAGTTCTTACCAAGTTTAAAATAAAACTTTTTTGATGCGGATTCTAGAGAGCGACGTTTTTAACATTTGCAACAGGAAATTCAAAAAATTCCAATCGAAAAATTGCTAGTTATTAGTTAGATTTTAACGTATCGAATGTGTCAGCATAAATGCCAGCACCCATTCCAAACGTCTTTACTATGGATTTGGGCACTGTTTTTACGATTCAATTGTGAGGAATGAACCTCAAAACTAATTTAAATTTATTATCGTTCACCTCACGTTCGTAACGACCGATATTACGCCTCTCGTAATGCTGTAATTTTCGTAACGCATTCGCCAGTTTATCCCTCAAGTCAAGCGTGCGTAAAGAAGTATTTACTTCAATATATAGTAATAATATTTATATAGAGTCGTTTTTGTGAAAAAATCACCGGAATGGCGCTGCACACACTGGGTGATATCTCTACAATGTTCTATCTTACTTCTAACTACAGAGTAGAAAAACTATATGACTAACAGATTGCATCCACCTGTTCGTCGATCACTAACAAGAAATTATCTGTACAATGCATTTGACCAATGCTGCTTTAAATGTAAAATAAATCTAATTGAATTTACCTTTTGTTTTTTAATTGAAGTGGAAATTAACCACCTTCCCGACATCCGGTCGAGCTGAAAATCGGCAGATAGATTCACAATATATTCTGTCAAATGGTGGCAAGAAACGAACAAAAGTATATGTACTCTTCTATAATTAGAAATGATATAATTACAAATAATATAATAATAATATTGTATAATTAGAAACACCGTTGTGCTCACCCATAATTATAAACATCATTATAACCATGTATAAATGTAAACTACTGTAAAAATTATGTCATTTATTCTGTTGGCAAGCCTTGAATTTAAAAAAAAATAAAAAAGTACGCACATCTCTAAAATTGGAAGACATTACAGCATTTAATATACGAAATTAAAGTCGGTCTTATCCAATTGGAATTTGCCTCAGTTAGCGGTATTAACTCAATTCGCTGGGGACGAAGGTTCAATCTTATCGATCAATCAATCAATCAAAAATTGCCTACTAGCCTGCCTGAAAATTGTATTTTTTTAAATTTTTTTTTACGGCTTGTTTTTTCAACTCCTACAAATTTATATAATTCAAAAAATATTACAAAAAAATATTTAATATATAATACATAAACTAAATAAAGTGTTTTGAATTTTACACGACTGATAAGTAACCATTTTACCTGCTACGTCGTATAAAAATTTAAAAAGAGTTTCGTAAAAAAATATATATAAGTATTCGGTCTTGGCACATACTCATTTTCTCATTCACATTCATACATCGTCTCATACATACTCTTCTATTATTCTGACTCTTGACATGGCCCGACTCAAGTATCTGATTCACTTGATTGTGCCACGTCCTCCCCGGGCGTCCTCGAATTCTTCTAACATTCACATTCATCATAAATTCTCTTTACACTCCTTTTTTTTTCATTCATTCACTCTACTTGCCCAGACCGTCTAAGCGTCCATTTCTTAATTTGACTTACTACTTTTCGGATCTCCAATTTTCTCACACGATTACACATGGTTTTACCACACATACGCCTCAGTTATCTCATTTGAACAGCATTCAGTCTTCTTTAATCCTTTCTCTGCCAGTTCCATGCCTCACTGCCATACATCAGGGTAGATACTAGTACTCGATTGTGGACTGCTAGCTTCGCGTCTTTGAACAGCTTTTTGATGGCGCCAACGCCACCTGCTCCAAGTATTCATCATTCACAACTATATTGCACACTGTTTTCGTACGCTCTCTTTCAAACATCATGACTTTAGACTTAACTTACATTCTTCATTAACTCATTCTTCATACGAACATTTTTCATCCTAGATACGAGAGTAGACCTTCTTTACTGTTAGAAATCAGCACCGCATCGTCAGCATACAGCAAGCAACATGCTTTCAGAGTATTAATTTTTACATTCATCTTCTTTTTTTTATAAATTTGAGATTTTTTACGGTGTTATCTTAAATTCGAGACGCATTGTTTAAACTAGCGCCGGCCGTCAGCTTGCCTAGATAGTTTAGTAACCGTCCAAGTTTTTTCATCGTAAAAAATAAAAAAAAATGTTTTATACATTGAAAATGTCAAATGCGTCGGACTAATTTTGAAATAATTTATTTAGCGCCATTTTTGGGCACTGCAAAATAGTAAGATGTAAAATAAAATTTTCAATTTTTAAAGTTAAACACGCAAAAAAACGAGTAGCTTCAGACCACAGGACTGAAGTAATATATAATAATTTAGCTCCATAAATGTTTATATGTATAATATATAAATGTATATACATATAGGTACATATATTTATTGTCTACAAATATTTCATCAAAATATTATCGTTCGCCTCGCCCGATCACTCTTTTCGTAACGCCCTTGTCACCCATTCCCGAGCTTACTCCCCAAGTCAAGCGTGCGTAAAGAAGTTTTACTTCAAAATATATTTTTAGGTTCAAATAAATTCAGATATTGTGAGCTTTGTTACGTTCAGAAATGAACGACATTACCGCCATCTATGATTCAAAAGAAAAAGGAACAAACCATTTCACCACCCTACTTTTCCAAAGCTCCCCCTGTGAGTAGAATTTCACGGTAGCTTATATCTCCCTTAGACCTAAGACATTACTACATTCTGTCTCTTTCAGTAAAAGTTACGAAATGCGGGAAGCGTATTTGTGGGTTAAAAACCCGGATAATAATAAACAATCGACGGGCACTGAGATGAGATCCTGAAGTCACTTCATCACTCCTTCTAAAAGTAATTTAAACTAATGAAATAATACATAGGTTTAACAGGTTTATACGTTAGGTTAGGTTATGGGCAATATCTTCATTACTTTAATTGATTTTTCGAAAGAGTGTTTAATATAGAACTTGTTTTGATGGTGAGTCGTCTGAAATTAATACTATCTTTATTTTTCTAAGACATAATAATTTACAGACTTTCGGTTTGACTTATAGTGAGATATTATTTATATTTGTTTCATTTAATTGATATTATTTATATTTTTATAAGAAAAACTCTCTTTTTAACATTTGAAGGTTATTCCCATCAATGTAATAAGAAGATAACAATAATAATCTAATTTTTTAAAATATTAAAATGAACAAGACACAGAAAAATAATAAAAGATAACGGTTGCAACTGGGACTCGAACCCAGAACCTTACGTCTTACCGGGACATTCACCTTTACCAATTTCGTTTTCATATTTAAAAAAAAAAAAAGATTATTATTGTTATCTTCTTCTTCAATGATATTATTTATGTTATATTATAGAAACAAACAGTACATTGGTTACAGTGATAATTTTTTTTTACAGAGGAGTTAAGCGGTATTTGGTGGTATGATAAGTTTCTACCTATATACCTGTGATATACACATATATATATATATATATATATATATATATGGTATATGTCTACCTCTCACATTTTTCTTTGTAATATCTTATTGTGGTACGTATTACATTAATTTAGTAATTTACCTGGTTATTTGCGTTGTGTAGATTCGCGTGTTTGTGTAAGTATGTTTGTATGTGCGAGAAGTGGTGACATGCAAAGGGATGTGTATGAATAGTATTAGGTACTTGACTTGAAGGATTTATTAAACTTTAAAATGATTATGCTACCTTAGACTAAGTAAGTAGGTTCTTTTATAAGTTTACTCCTAGAATATTTTTTGGTGATAATTAATAGAATTCATAATCTGCTCTTTCATAGATGGCGGTAGTTTAATTATTTTTAAGAAAAAAAGAAGTTATGCTTTAGAATATTAAGAAACATTAATTGTTTGCGCCCGCCCCGTATATATACGCAAAATAAATAAATAGTTTTCTCCATATACAAACTCAAATCTTTCAAGAAAGGCTAATAAATACAATACTTTATCCGTGATTCAATATAATATTGAATTTCAAATATAAACAAGCTTTTGCCCGCGACTTCGTCTGCGTAGGATTAGTACTTCGAGTAATCTATTTTCTTTTCCTAGGTCCCATTTACGTTTATTATACCAAAATTCTTAACCTATTTATTTAAAATATGTATAAATCTTGATTCGATTCGAAGTATTAGGCGAGTACTTCAAATAAATTCGCTAATTTTAATATTTTCCAACATTGAATTTTGAGTGATTGAATAATTGTTTTGCAAAATGTCATTCTCCGATTTTGACGTTTTCTATTAAACAATAATTATTATTTTCAATATGTTGAAAATAAATAACTAGCTTTATAAACTATAGCCTATATGTTATTCTGATGTATGAGCTATATTACTCTAAGGTTTCATTAAAATCCATTCATTAAATTTCGATTTAAAGAGTAACAAACATACATACATACATCCATACAAACTTTCGCGATTATAATACTAGTAAGATGTAATGCATAATAACAGCGTGTACAAATATGTGAACTAAACTGAGCAATTTGACTGTCCTAAAACGGGAAACTTTCCTAGTTGAACGGTCAAAGCTTCCTTACTTCATGTACCTATGTAAAAAAATTGTATCTAGCAAATAAAAAAAATTGTTGGACTTTCTTGAAAGAATTAAGTTTGTTTTTGGACAAAACTATTTATTCATATTCATGATCATGACTTGTAAAAAGCGTTTTTCCCTAAAATAATTAAACGGGCGCCATCTATGAAAGACTAGAATATGAATTCTTATTATTTTACTTCATAACTGAGAAGGTAGGTTTTGCCGTAGTATAAATTTAATTGACTGAGCGTAGCGAAGTCCTATTTTAACTAGACCATTTGTCAATGTATACGTCTGTAGATTTGTTAGATAAATTCCAATTTCGGCTGATGATGGTAGCGTTTTCATTGTTCAGATTTTGCAAATGTAAAATGATTATTAATTAAAAAGGTAGGTATTAAGAATGTGGGTATTTTATTTACTGTGATGACCGTGGCCGGTTTCACATTGAGTTCTGGACTCCAGTATATGGATCCAGATTCCTTTGGGGTGGTACTCCAATAATAGATCGTAGGTAGACGATAACGTTTATTAAGAGATTATGTACAGGGTTCCTTCCTAGGATGTCTGAAGGCAAAGAGGACGAATGGACAACAAACAAACCTTTTATGCCTTACTCATGCTGTCTCACTCATGCACGCATGTCTCTTTCATACCGCAAGACATACGTTCATCACATCCCTCCACACTTAAATCCGTAGACAGGTACACAACATGATGATGATAATATTATTTACAATACATACAATATTCCAATATTTACAGTGTAATTCATTATCATGTTGAGTCGAGAGCTGAATCCTGTCTTCATTGACTCATCTGTGTGTCCGTGGTCGTAATCTGTCCTTCCAGTTTCCCGACGTGGAAGCCACCGGTTCACTGGAGCTGGAAGTAAGAGGAGAATCACCCATTAGATTGTCATCCGACATAAAGCCGGAGATATCGTACTCATCTGACGATAATCTCCTAGTCTCAGACGCGATTAAAGGATTGCTGGGGTTCTTTTCCCATGATACACACAATTTAGACAACTGATCAAAATGCCTTTTCCAATACATAAGTTTACCTTTTAAATTTACCTCAATTATATAAAGTTTTTTTCCTATTTTTTTATGTATCTTCCCTGAAACCCATTTATCATTGTTTTGGTCTCTAAAATCTCTTACCATTACTTTTTGATTTATCGAAAAACCCAACGATTCTTTATTATTTCTTTTATAATAATATTTCTGATTTTCCTGACATTTAGACATTTTAATTTTAGTTTCTTTATTAATTCTATTATCCTTATCTCTCCCCCCTCTCGGTACAAAACTGTTTAAGTTAGACCTTAGTTTTCTTCCAAACATTACAACTGCAGGTTCTAAACCAGTTGTACAGTGTGGTGAATTTCTGTAATCCACTAGAAAATTTCCTAATTTTTCATCGTAACCTGACTGAAACTTATTTCCTATCATCATTTTTTTCAAAAAATTTTTACAATTTTTCACGGCGTTTTCAGCTAACCCGTTCGATTGTGGATGATTTACCGGAGTAGTTAAATGTTTGATGCTATTCATCTCACAAAACTCTTTGAAGTCCGCTGACATGAAGGCGGCTCCATTATCTGACACTATTGTCTGTACACTCCCGAAATAACTAAATAAATTTCTTAATATTTTAATAGTATTATACGAATTTGGAGAATTTACCTCCACACAGTCTAACCATTTTGAGGTTGAGTCAATAATCACAAAAAAATATTTATTTGCAATGGGACCTGCATAATCAATATGCACCCTACTCCATATCTCTTCAGTTATGGGCCACGGAGTCAATTCGCTTTTTGGTTGAGATGGTTGAACCTCTGAACAAATTTCGCATCCTCTCGCTAAAAGTTCAATTTCTCCATCTATCCCTGGCCACCAAAAATACCCCCTGGCTAACCCTTTCATCTTAGCTATGCCCAGATGAGATCTATGCAATAAGTTTAAATTTTTTTTCTCTTAAACTTACTGGGATTATTAGCCTATTATTCAAAAAAAAACAATCATCAATTATAGATAATTCATTCCGTTTACTCCAGTAAATCCATTTTGAATCATCCTTGTTAATTTTATTTGGCCACCCTCTTCTGAGATAATGTTTAATTTCCAATAAAATTTTATCCGTATTTGATTCCGATTTAATCTCCTCGACATCTATTGGTATATCTCTGTTATTTTTGAATAAACTTAGAATTTGAGTATCAAAGACATTCTCTTTTAGTTTCAGATGTATTTTATTTTTATTGAATCTACCCAGTTTATCCGAAAAAACCTCCGGGAATTTTCGAATTAATTTATCTACTTCACTTCTATCATTCTCAACTACATTTTGAGAAAAAATTTCACTTCCCTCCTGGGATGAAGTAGATTGTAACCCCGTAAATCCAATATTAAACTTTTTGATAAAGTCACGACCTAGAACAGTAGTTGTTCCATTTTTTACTACGCAAAATTCTAACATTTCCCTATAACCGTTATAATCAACTGTTAATAAAATACAACCCAATAAATTTAACTTACAGTTAGCGTAACCCGTCAAGGTTAAATCCTTTGGTTTTAAATCCAACTTATTGAAGTGTTTAACGTAATCTATCTCTTTTAAAATCGAGACTGCTGCACCTGTTTCCAGTAAACCATTTAGTTCAACATTATTCACTAAGATTTTTCACAAAATTGGCTCACAATGCACTTCATTTATACACAACAGTTCCTGCGTATTTACAAACACTGAAGAAATATCTTTATACTTTAAACCGCGACATATTTTACTTATGTGACCTTTGCCTTTGCATTTATAACAAATCACGTTTTTAAATTTACAATTAACTGATTCGTGATAATTACCACAATGTTTACACTTCGTTCGGTCTAATGATTTCGGTCTGAACGATGTAACATTCTTGTCCGTAGGTCTAGAAAAATGTCTACCCGCCGTATTTTTTTTTTGTGACAAACCGATCTGCCTATTTTTAGAAATCATATCTACACTTTCCGTTTTAATTTGCTTATTAATTACATCGAACGAATCCATTGCAATAGCACATTCTAAAACCTTTTTTAATGAAAAGTTTTCAGCCTCGACAAATAATTTTTCTTTAGTACGACCAATTCGAAGACCGGTGATAAAAACATCTTTTAAATTATTTTCAAGTCTGTCTTCGAATTTGCAAAATCTAACTAGATTTCGTAAACGCGCTATGAAGTCATTAACTGATTCTGAAACCTTTTGTTTCGTAGCGAAAAAAATTTCACGTTCCTTGAACACATTTCTTTTAATACCTATATAATTTTCGAGTAATAACAATAAATTTTCTACCGTGAAATCTGTAATTTTTTTTGGAAAACACAAATTTATTAATAAATTTATTGTCTCTGTGTGCAAATGGGATATAAAAACCGCTCTCTTTTTTACATCCGACGTTATTTTGTCATCATTGACTAGGATGAACTGCTCGTACTGTAAGACGAATGTCTCCAGCTGGTCTCTCAAATGACAAAACCTGGGCAGTTCTCCTCCTTCCATCTTAACACAGATGCAATCAATGAAAAAAAAACAGAAAATTTTACAAACAACACTCAACTCACGACTCTGATGTCTTGATGCTGTCCGATCTCGCCCTTCCGCGAACCGTCTTCTGTTCCTGAACCCTGGTCGTCCTTCTAAGCGCCTTCCTTGAGGTCTGCGCCCGGTTCCTGGTCTTCTCTTGAAGACCCAGACTTCTGAATCCACGCCTTACGCGAATGCTCCTCCAGGTTCTCGGCACTGAGTCACCATATATAGGATGCTGCTGCTCTTGCTTCCTCCTTGCTCCGCAATGATGTGGAGTCGTGATCTGACCCGATCACTCGTTGACCCCTGTAGCTTCAATCTCGGTCTTTTCGGCTGCCCAAATGTGAGAATTAGGCTGCTCCGTGGTTCCTTTTTTCGGCTGCGCCAAATGTGATAATTTGGCTGCTCCGTGGTTCCCTTTTTCGGCTGCGCCAAATGTGATAATTTGGCTGCTCCGTGGTTCCTTTTTTCGGCTGCGCCAAATGTGATGACCGTGGCCGGTTTCACATTGAGTTCTGGACTCCAGTTTATGGATCCAGATTCCTTTGGGGTGGTACTCCAATAATAGATCGTAGGTAGACGATAACGTTTATTAAGAGATTATGTACAGGGTTCCTTCCTAGGATGTCTGAAGGCAAAGAGGACGAATGGACAACAAACAAACCTTTTATGCCTTACTCATGCTGTCTCACTCATGCACGCATGTCTCTTTCATACCGCAAGACATACGTTCATCACATTTACTTACCTATTTATCTAATTCTAAATCTTATGATTTTAGAGGAGATTTTGGTTTTGATTTATTAAATGAAAAAAATTAGAATCATTATTAATTTGTAGACGAGAGAACTACCTACTAGAATTTAAAAATTTCGATAGCGGAAATTTGAAATGACTTAAAGGATAAAAAATCAATTATGTCATTATTCTGCGTTCTTTATTCTCTTTCGATTAGCGTCGTCGAAATATTTCTATGAAAATAAGTGTGTTATTTTACGATAAGCATTTGAAGAGGATTGTTAAAATGAAAAATTAAAAATAAATTCAATTTTTTTTATTAAAGAAATTTACCAAAATTGTTAGGTATTCTTAAAGATCTATTCAATGTTACTTTATAATAAAAAAGCATAATTTGAGGTGTTAAAAAAGCTTTCTTTTCGCTCTCGTCAACAATTAACATTTTGTTCTTTACGGCATTTTAAATTTCCATGATCGATGTTATGTATTTCAATTAAATTAATTATGTTAACTAAATAGTTGTTATAATAGGGTTGACCGATAGTTAACAGTTTTTTTTTATATTGTAGAATAAACGTGTGTCTTACAAACTCGCTCAACGCACGAGATATAAACGGAAGTGGTGCCATCTATAATGTTCAAATAAAACTATTGGAGTTCTCATATTATAGTTTTCCCCTGTTGGTATACCATATTACGCAAAAATATTATCCGCTTCATGGTAATGTTGCATCTTTTGCATTTTCATGGTATTATTTTATGATTGGAAAAGAATGCGTATAATTTATTGTGTGATTTTTATTATAATCTCGTTTTCAAAATGCCCATATGTAATAATCATTCTGATTTTTTATTTTTTATTTTTTTTTTTTATTCTTACTATTAGCACTTATTTATTATTTATAACTTATTTATTAGCACTTACATGCCTTTCTCATATAAATAAAGTTGGTTGTTTGCAGGTGGAAAAAAAAAATATAATAAGCGATAATTGTTGAATGAAACACTAGGTATATATTGAATCATTTGGCGGGTAGGAGGTATCCCGCCGTAGCTTAATGGTAGAGCTCCTGTCCGGCAAACAGAGGGGTGCGGGTTCGAGTCCCGTCGGCGACACATATCTTTTCTCGGGAGAGTTTTCAATATTGATGAGTGTTTCAGGCTAATAATTATTGCTTATAATAATCATTCTGATGTTGGTGAAAATGAATAATATTTATTTTAAAAATCGTTCGTACGTAAGAGGTGGGAAAATTCTCTCATTCTGTTATTCTCTCCTGGTAGACGAATCGGAAAACCGATCCACAAAACCATCGAATCATAATTTTTACTTTCAAGCGATAAAGATAAAATTTATATAAAACTTTTTTTTATTATAAGAAAAACTTTTTTTTAACTTTTGAAGGTTATTCCCATCATTGAAGAAGAATATAACACTAATAATCTAATTTTTTTAAATATGAAAATGAACAAGACACAGAAAAATAATAAAAGACAATGGTTGAATAGGTTTTGAATAAAAATTTACACACGATTGAATATAGAAATTCTTATAAAAAGTGGCGAATCTAAATATTTAAAGTTTATTTTAAATATTTCCATGATATGAAAATTCCTTCCTTTTTATATATAAATTAATTTTGCATTAAAAAAAAAAGTTTTTTTTATTATTTTGTTTTGGTCAAGATGGGGCAAATGGCTAACCTTATCATATCGAACGTCTATATTGGGTCGACCTTCTTCATTAACTTTTTGCTTTGGCTGCAGGTTCCCTCGTATCTAGATCTCTTGGACGTCCGGGCTTTCTTTTGAATGTTTCATTTTTACCCGCCTTTACTAATAATTCTGCAAGGCTTATTTTCCTTCTTCCCTCTGAAAGGTACCATTTGTTCATCAACACACATTTTTTTTTTCTGGCTTTAATTCCAGGCAACGAGTTTTGATGGCATTGTTCGCACTTTTGCAAGTTTATCGGACGATGTTGTCATTTCCAAATTATTTACTAAATGCAGATTCTGTTTTGGTTGAAAAAATCTGTCCCAGGTCTTCGTATCCAGAAATAAATTTACACCCAGAGCCTTGTTCAAATTACACTTGGAAATTTGAATGTTCCAATAGCTATGTGCAGCCCAACAAGTAATTTAATTTCGTCAACATTAGGTTTGCCAATTTGCCGGGCATAATTGTTGTATATTCCGACATTTTTCTAGTTCACTTTCATGAATTCACCTTAAATAATAATGCTCTGCAGGCCTAGCTCCCCATTTTCACAAGTAGCATGCAATGCTTGCTTTTTTGAAAATTAATAATAAAAAAAAAAATTCTCCTTTGTCCCTTTATATAATTTTGTTCCGTGATATCTATACATCGGATTATATGCACTAACAAAGTGCCAAAATATCCATGCAAACATGCACCAAAAAAAGCCAAAATATGCACTAAAAACCCTTGATATGCCCAAAATATGCATAATGGAAAATCAAAAAACCATTTTTATTTTTATATATTTTAATTAAGACAGTACAAAAACAGCGAAATATTCTTAAAATTATGCATAGTTTTTATGACCTATACAATTAAGTATTTTTCCTAATTTTCGGTCGCCAATTTGTGATGTTGGTCACTCAGTATTAATTTTGTACGCCGAAAACGACCTCTCTACGGCCAAATGTCGTCATTTGTCAAAATTAAAAATTTGGCATACTTCTGGAAATTTTTTTTTTTTAAAGAAAGATAAACATTCCCGGTTACGAGTAACCCAACAACATTTGAAAATCTCCTACTACCACCACACTAAGCGGAAGATGTTGCTTGTGTTGTGATGGAGGACTTAGCCAGCCGAGGAATCGAACACGGAACGCCTGGGTGGGACCCAAACGCGATGCCCACTCAACCACTGACCGGTCAATAACAGATACCTGTTTAGGCAGGGTATGGACCTGTGCCGTTGATGTAGGCATTAATGTTCTTCATGTCTTCAAGACACTTTTTACGAATCTGTATGTAAGGTATTGAATTACCTAGGAAGGGCGTTGGTGAGTACGATCATTGTTTCCAGTATTTCTATTGATTTAAATAGAGGAAGATTTTTTGTTTCTAATTTTTTTATGGCATCTAAAATGTGTTGAGATGAGGGCATAATTCTTCGGATGCGAAATCAAATGCTAGCTTGCTTGACTGAATTGCAAAGGCCTCAAACTGTCAAATTTTCCAGCGAAATATGCACGATTTGGAAAAAAGGCTAAAATATGCATTAACGCCATAATTAGAGAGTTATATGCATTTGCGTATGCAAATATGCAAATGCATATAATCCGATGTCTAGTGATGTCCAATGGTTCATCTTCTTCAAAATGCAATATTTTCATAATGCCTCTTCGTTGATGATAGCACATGGAGAAATTTTATCTGTACCTATTCTTACTTGTTTTGTGGAAGTCGAAGGTTCACGTTGGCCTCCAAACGTTCAGCTTCCATGTCAAAATTATCATCGTCACTTAGGTTTGTGTCAGAATTATTCTCCAACAATTCCAAAACTACCCCCAAGTCTTCTTTGTTCATCGGGTTATACATTTTTCCTTAAATTAACAACACAACATAAGTTTTCCAAATCAAAAAGAAAGATGTACAACATTTTGTGTATATCATGCAAAGGTGTCACAGGGACTGATTGTGCATAATTCTGAACAACAAAACTCATACGCTTATTAATTTGACTATTTACATCTTCAATTTATACATAAATAGTTTAACATTTTAGAATTAACTTTTATGAATAAATTATGAAAATTTAATAAAAACATTGAAAACAAAATGTACTTACTCTTGTCAAACGGTTCAGTAGCACTATTTGAAAGAACCGATATTTTATAACCTTTGCGGGTAGATAACTCGTATTTACTCATATTTATAGGCAAAGTTTAATACAAATCGGCGGAACATTTAAAATACTTAAAATTACTCCTTATACACTGGAGCGATAGAGCAATTTAAAACTTTTTTCTCTGATTGCTAAAGAAAATTTTTACGCCCACATAAAAAAAACATACCTCCGAATTTGAATATGGAGACGTATAAACTGATTATAGTTCTATATAGCAAATGAGTTCAACTATCTTTTGTTGATTATCACATCTTCGTCTAGGATTTATTACGTTATCGTTAACTTTAAAAGATTTTACAGAATCTAGAGAATATTTGTCATATTTTGGCAACAAAGCAATCCGTGGTTTTGGAAATAGTGCCATATTGTGGCAAAAAGCGCTCGAGTGGTTATATTACGCTTTGAAGTTAGTGTGCATTATTATGCTTAAGGGGTCTGAATAGGTTCATATATTGATTGATTGCAACGGAAAAATATTTCGTTGAATAACAAGAAGAACTCTTATAAATCTGAACGAAAATATGAAAAATCACAAGACACAGAAAAATAAAAAGGTATAACGGTTACAGCTGGGACCAGAAACCAGGTTCTCTCGTTCTACCTGGACAGATACCATAACCAACTTGAACATTCTTTTTTTTCTGTATCTTGTTCTTTTTTTTATATTTTCGTAGAGATTAGTTTAATCTTCTTCTTCAATGATGTGTTACATTTATGGGTATAATATTATTCACCTAATGCTTTGACGTGATTTTGAATACTTTTGGATTCATATTCTATACATTACAGTTCATATCCATTGAGTTTTTTTTTTTTATAAAGTTAAAATCTTTATAGAAAAGATTTTTAAAAAAGAGTATTTCTGACCTATACCCAAATCTACAGTTTTATTCCGAGTTTGATGAAAATTTGATAACTTAACCTTTACAACCAACAAGAGGAAGATCACTATGGGCATAAGATTGTATCAATTACCCCTTCTCCCTTTTCCACCCCTTGAGACAGATTTAAGATATTCTGGTTGAAATTTTGCACAATTGACTTTCAATATATATTTTTGGTATTTAATTACAGGCTTCGCCTTTGTGGGTTTTTTTGTTACTCTCTTTATTTACTTTATTATGTATGTTCCTACGTTAATGTAAACGTTATGTATCAACAAAAATTTGTCAATTTTTTTTTTTTTTTTTTTTTCTTCAATATTACATATAAAGAGAGTAATGACGCATTGCCTACCTCACTAGGTGTGTATAGATGGTAATTTACTGAGTGTTTTTTAACTATAGTACTGTAAAAATAACATAAAAATAAAATAAATACAGTTTTTTTATTTTACAATTCAAGTATGATATGAAAAAAGAGAAATATAAGTAAAATTATTGTCTGATTTGTGACACGGCGACTTGTGCTAGAACAAAATATTTACTGTTTCCGCCTACATTTTTAATGACACGTTCGTAAACAATACATAACACTATAAAATTAGCACGTTTGCAAGAAATAATAATGATTAATTCTCGCGTATTTCGTGCCAAAACAATGTTTGATGACAATGCGGAACAGATTTTTAGTATCAAAAGGTATGATTTGGAAGTTATTTGCAATCTTGTACTTTTTAATATTTTGAGATGGTATAAAAGATGTAGTTTGGCAAATCAAGTCATCAGTCGAAGTTTGTATTCAACAACGTCAACTACGTCAACTACGTCAACTACGTCAACTACGTCATCAACTCAACAACGAGATGTCTTCCTGCAGTGTTAAAATCATTTTGATAGTGCTGGCTGCAGTGCACCTAGTCGCTGCTGATTCCTACCAACCAATGTCGAAGATGGCGGATGAACCAGAACCATTTCACAATATCAAGATGCCAGAGACCCTGACGGAAATACTCATTCCCGCTGGTGACGGACAAGGAAGGGCTTATCCAGCGATGGTTGCATATGTGGATTCAAATGGAGACATCCTAATTCCTGATTACTTCATTGATTTGATCTCAGCAAAAGCTACCCAGGCAGAACCCGAAGATGTTGACGAAAGCCTGAATGACATGCAGGTTTCTTCATCCGTGCCTCGACAGTATGCAATGAACCCTAGACGGGTAAATAGCCCACAGCGTTGCAAGTCATGTCAGCGAAGGTATTAAATATACTCAAAGAAGATATGCAAGAGACCACTGCCGCCATGTGACCACACCTTCCACCGTTTATGCCACAGTCTATTTCGCCACGTTTTGCCTGATTAACAGCATGGTTAACATCAAGATGGTTGTTTTTTCTAAAGCTGAAAAATATGGATAATCGTCACCATCCTGATTCAGGGCAATATCATGTATATGATTCCTGAGCTATTCAGTGAATGGCGACCAGTAAAACCTCTCAAATACTACCCTGGAGTCGTCCAAACCACATTCATAAATTCCGCCACCTGGAGATGTAAGGAGTTGGAACAACCTAATGCAGCGGACCTTCAAAATGCAACTTGCCCCCTCTGTTGCCACCTACATTACTGAAGATTAAATGCAGAAAACTTCTGCACGTACAAGTAATTCCAATTAAATTCATCACAATTCTTCACGCTGAAGGATGTCTCCAAGTATCAAGCACAAACTCGACTGGACCACGATCACCACGAAGTATCAAGGAGGACTTCAATACAACATGAGATAGGGATGTGATTTAATATTTTCACTGCCAAAAGTATTTTTGTTGAATATTGCCATCATGAGCAAAAAGGTAGCTGGAAATTTCAATGGTCGCGATCTGATGTAGACCTTTTATGTTTATCAACCTTTACTATTAATATTGACTATTAAAAATTTTCAGCAGACTTTTTGCTTACACGGCAGTATTTTGGTGATTTGTTCTTGGGTTACTATGCCGTGTTGCGCTTCCTACATCTTGTGTCATGTCTGTGATGGTGTTGATAATGATGTCCACGACATTCTGCCCTGATGATGGACACCGTAACGCTGTCCAAAACGTTTACTAAAGAAGGAAGAAGCGCAACACGGCATTCTAATCCAAAAACAAATAACGATTACATTTGAATTTTTCAATATATTTTATTAAAATAAGTTTTCTTTATGTTCCACTTTTGTAAAAAAAAAACGTTAATCAATTAAATTTATGCACTACAAAATATGTATTTTATTATATTATGTTTTTTGAAAAATTTGCTCGTAATTACAACATTTGACCATGTCATAAATGTGTAGTTAAAGAAAGAAAGTAATACTGAGGTAATTGTAATGATTAACATTCAGAAGGGGACGCTCAGGTGATTGGTATTTGAGGAGCGGATGAACGAAGACATGGCACGATTGAGTGAATCTAATAAACTAGTGGGGTCGTTCAAGAGTCAGAATAATAGAAGTGTATGTATGACTATATATGAATGTGAAAGTATGTACCAAGATGGAGTGTGAGGTCTGTCCCTCTGCCTACCGCTCCAGGGAAACGGAGATATGGTTAGCTAGTACATTATAAAAAATAAATTATTTATTATTATTAAGTTTAATTTGTAGAACAACATTTCAATTATTATTTATTTTAAACATTCAATAATATTATTAATTAATTTATAAAAAAAGTTTATTTTTAAACCACGAAATATAGCGTTATTATTATTACGCGTGACGAAATAATAATTATATTTGCAGAACTGGTTTACAAATAAACTGTTTTATAAGTGTGAAATTATAAACGATATTAAATAAACAAGTAAAAAACATTTTATTAAACAATAATACATCTATTTTCAAATGTCTTTTGCGTGAATGACGATTTAAAAGATCATCAAACGTGAAATTTTCCGAAACAACTGGTCCTAAGGAAGGTGATGTCAGTGCAGATGCAGCGACCGAAGACACCACTAAAAAAAACTACTCCGTACCTGAAAACCAATTATCGACCGTACTATGGGAATATGTATAATGGATTTTCGGGTATAATATTAATCAAAGGAAATAATATTTCATTGAGTACGAAGATAATAATAATAAATCTGAGTGAAAAAAAAATTTTGTGCATCTAACCTTTACTCGCGGTTGAAGTAAAACTTCTTTAATTTTTCGAAGAAAACTTCTTCGGAAAGGTTTTCACTTTGTGATGGCATTATTTATCTTAATGAAATTCACTTTTGTTAATACGCAATCAACATGTTTTATGAACGATGTTCACATCATCAGGTAATACATACATTTGATCCTGACGTTTTTTGATCTAACAATCAACATGTTTTATGAACTATGTTCACATCATCAGGTAACACATACATTTGATCCTGACGATGTTCATGAAACATGTTGATTGTGTATTAATAAAAGTGATGTAAACAAAGTTATTTGTCTTTTCATTAAAGTAAAACTTCTTTGACTAAACACTATTTTTATTGTCACACTACTGCCATTTTTTACTTCAATAGCTAGAATTCACAAAAATCATAGAGAAAAAGGGTTAATATTCATCGTAAAAAATATTACAAATCGAAAGGTTCAACTAAAATCTTTAGTTAAAACATATAATAGTCAACAAAACATGAAATTAAAAAAAAACCTGTTGAACTTACCTAATAGATTAGTAAATTAGTAAATAAAAATAAACGGGTAAGGTCTGACGTTTGATTTTGCTTTGTCGTTTTGTTATTCGTTTCTAGGCTTCGGACTCATTGTTGCCATACCTACGACGTTAATATGATGAAATATAAATCTAAATTTTCGTTATTGTTCCTTCCGTCCAAAACAGATTTCTGTTACCCGTCGTAATGCCCTCAAAATAAAAAGGTAACGGTTGCAACTGGGAGTCGAACCAAGGATCTCTCGTTTTACCGGGACAAACGCCTTAAGAGGCTAGACTTTGAACGACACGCGAAACACCCGCGACTGTCATTCTGTCCCGCTCACAATAAGCTCAGGCACACTTAAAATACATGCGAATGCGAAATGTGCGAATGAGACAACGCTCAAATTTACCTACAGAAATCGCTCGAAAGGGGGTTTATGGAGAATACACTTTTCTACACCGAAACTTTCACGAAATTGAAATTTAAAAAAATATATATTTTTTAGAAAGAAGAAGCTACGTCGGTAGCTTTTTATAATTTTATAATTCTTTATGAGAGTTGAGTTAGCAGCACTTTTTCCTTAAATAATATTTTTTGATAAATCGTACATGTTTAACAGTGAATGTTTACGTTAATACGAAACGCATCGAAAATTCGAAAACATACCGACATAGTTTCAACCCTCCAGAAGGCAGTATAAAAAAATATATTCATTTTGTGCAATTTTCGATGTAGAAAAGTGTTTTTTCCCGGGCGTCCTTTTTGTATGAACCGAAAAGCGAAGTCTATCATCTTAACCAACTCAACCATTGGGACTTCTTATTTTTTCTGTATCTTGTTCTTGTTTATATTTTCTTATCGTTTACTTCAGACTGCCAAAAGAAAGACTGAGGAGAAAAGTGTGGCACTATAGGTCAGCAGATTGGTTCGGTCCACGGGCTCATTTCAATGCTTTTCTATTATCAGCTTTCTGTTTTAGGAATTCGGATCCCTCAAGATGTGCCTAGGAAATTGGTGAAGTCGTCACATCCGCGTTGGATGGATAAATTTAATCCCTGTTAAAGAAACTGGTGTGGGCTCAAAGCCGTGGTTCAGTCGACAATGCTCCGAAGCAGTTCGGCGAAAAAACGCAGGTTACCGAGCCTACAACACATCTATAACATCCGAAAACAGAGCAGCATATAACAAATTGGCAAAGGAAAGCAAGAAGATCATAAATAGGTCAAAGTTCGAGCACGAGCTGCAGATCGGCAAAAAGCTGGCTGCATACCCGCATGGCAGCAGAGCATTCTGGTCGGTTTAATAGGTCGCAATTTCTGCAAATCCAGTCTGCCACCTCTTACGAGACCTGACGGTTCACTAGCAAACACCGTCACGGAAAGGACTATCCTATTAGGTAAAATGTTTGCGGATAACTCAACCCTCGATGTGTGCAGTCCCGACTTCGGTTCCTCACTGCGGTTTCTATATGAAAAAGGTTTTACGAGGGCTTGATGTTAATAAAGCTAGTGGGCTTGACGGAATCATCGCCCTGAAATAGTTCTGTACCTTCTAGTTAGAATAAGGTGGTTATCCATCCTATTTCAAAGAAGGGTGACCGCTCCAACCCGGCCAACTACCGCCACATAGCGATCACATGGATGGAACGTGTGATCAACGACAAACTGCTCACATACTTCGAAAATAACAAAATTATTAACGACAGTCAATACGGATTCCGGCGGAACCGTTCGGGCGGTGATCTCCTCGCGTATGCGATGCATGTTTGGGGGCAATGACTGGAACGTTTTGGTGAGACCCAAACGGTTGCACTGGACATTTCCAAGTCCTTTGACCGGGTTTGGCATCGAGGACTTGTCAACAAACTGCCTTCTTACGAACTTCCCTTGTGCAGGTGGATTGCCGACTTTTTGAGGGAGAGGTCGATTTAGACGGTTGCTGACAGTTTCACCTCTTTCTCACATTCAATAAAATCTGGCGTCGCACAGGGATCGGTTCTGTCTCCGACTTTGTTTTTGTTGCACACCAATGATCTTTTGACATGTACACCAATTCATTGTTACGCGGATGACAGTACAGTCCATGATAGCTTTTTATTTGAAAAGCCCCCCAAAGGGTGCATAAATTCCAATGGCTCGGAGGGCTTTGAAGCAAAGAATGAACGCTTACCCCGAGAGTGTTTTCTCTTGGGGAAAGAATAATCTCGTCGAATCCAATGTTTCAAAGACCCAATTATGTCTGCTTACGTCTAAAAGGAATCGAAATAACAATCTAGTCTCCTTCAACGGTAGCATTCTTTCGAACATGTCCTCCATTGATATGCTCCCTGTAACTATAAGTGAACAGCTCAGACATGGGGGCTCCATCGAGGCCAGAGTTAAGTTAGCCTCTCTGAAACTGGGCGTACTGTACAGGGCCCGCAGATGCTTTAATAGTACACAACTGCTAACCTTGTACAAATCGCCATTGCGCCCCACGGTTGAATCTGGTCCCAACGTACCTGAAAAACACTCCCGACTCTGTGCAGAAACGGGCGGTCCGTCCCGTCTTAACAAACGGATTGCAATCTTTAGAGCACAGGCGTCGGCTGGGAATGCTATCCTTATTCTACCGGTATTTCAATGGCAGATAATTAGAAAAAAACCCAGATGTTGACGAAGAAAATTATAATTTTCTGAGACCTAAGGAAGATTTAACGCGGTGAAAAGTACAACCAATTCTCTTATAATCTGTTCTCCTGGGAGAGTAGTCTGTATCTTTCTTGGAGGCGAAAGTTTAAATGTAGTTTTTAAAAAATTAAATTTAAATAAAATTTAGTAATGTTATTGCTCTGTAGGTATTTTAGATTTATATTTTTGTTACAGCTGTTTCCGTTTACAAGGCCATTTTCAAACTAAACTGAATTAAAAACAATAAAAATAAATAAGTAAAGTTTAGTGCAAAAAGCAGTTTTTTGAAACTGATAATCTTAACCGTTTTATATTTTTTATATGCATACCGCACAAGAGTCCCAACTTCTCCCATCTGGAGCCAGTGAGACTATGCCATCCCAAATTGGGATATGTTGTGATGAAGAAGATAGTGGGGATGGATATGAGATAGGGAAGAGGAAGGTGGGGAAGTACCTGGCTATGCAGATCTGGTTACTCAACACGGCTAAAGCCATTTCAGGCAACATTTCAATTCTGAATGGTCTTACACCAGGGCGAAGCTAACAGTATCTTCCGCTCTGGAAAGTGCCGTAAATATACAATACTTTTTTATGTGAAAATTTCAAAAGAGTCCCAACTGCTTCCGTCTGGAGCCAGTGAGACTATGGCATCCCCGATTGGGGTATGTTGTGAGGCTAAAGGTAAGTGGGGAGGGGAAGGAGATTTGGGAGAGGAAGGTGGGGAAGTACCTGGCTATTCAGATCTAGTCACTAAACACGGCTAAAGCCATTATTTAGCAACTTTTAAATTCTGAATGATGGTCTTACACTGAGAGGGCGATACTGAGAGTATCTTCCACTCTGGAACGTGCCGCTAATATACTTTATATTATTTTTAATTAATTAATTGTGAAATAACACAAATTAATCAAATAGAATTTAGTTGCGCACACCGGATTCGTAACCGCGACCTTCGGATTGAGAGTTGAGCGAGTTAAGAGCCGTGCCCCTAGACCACGGACACATGCACGTAATATCGATTTATTAAAATTATTTTAATACCTAATATTTATATAAAGGAATTACTAAATATACTAGAATAATACAAATATTTGGGATGTACATTACAATGCTCGTCGAAGTTATGTTGATAGGAAACGACAAAGATGATTCATAAACATATTACGTACGTGCCGAAACGGTGCAATGTAGCGACGATGCATATCTTGCTAAAAAATACATTAAATAATCAAAACGTTTGCAAAAAAAAATTATTTTTGATTAATATTTGCTTGTTCCGTGTTGCTCCAAAACAATGTTTGATGACATTGCGGAACAGATTTTAGTTTAAAAAAATATGATTTGGGAGTTATTTGCAACCGTGTACTTTTTAACATTTTGAGATAGTATAAAAGATGTAATTTTGTAAACCCAGCCATCAGTTGAAGTTTATATTCGTCAAGTGAACAACAGCAACGAGATGTCTTCCTACAGTGTTAAAATTATTTTGATAGTGCTGGCTGCAGTGCATCTAGTCGCTGCTGGTTCCTACCAACCAAGGCGGAAGATGGTAAAAAAACCAGAACCCCTTCACAAAATCAAGAAGCCAGAGATCGTGAGGGAAATATACGTTCCCGCTGGTGTCGTGCAAGGAAGGGCTTATGAAGCGATTACTGCATTTTTGGCTGCAAATGGAGACGTCCTATTTCCCGCGTACTTCAGTGACTCGATCCCAGCAATAGTTACCCAGGCAGAACCCGAAGAAGTTGACGAAAGCCTGAATGACATGCAGGTTTCTTCATCCGTGCCTCGACAGTATGCAATGAACCCTAGACGGGTAAATAGCCCACAGCGTTGCAAGTCATGTCAGCGAAGATATTAAATATACTCAAAGGAGATATGCAAGAGACCACTGCCGCCATGTCACCTCACCCTCCACCGTTTATGTCACCATGTCATCTCACCCTCAACAGTCTACTTCGCCACGTTTTGCCTGATTAACAGCATGATTAACATCAAGATGGTTGTTTTTTCTAAAGCTGAAAAGATATGGATAATCGTCACCATCCTGATTCAGGGCAATATCATGTATCGGACTCCTGTGCAATTCAGTGAATGGCGACCAGTAAAATATCTCAAATACTACCCTGGAGTCGTCCAAACCACATTCATAAATTCCGCCACCTGGAGTTGTTTAAGGAGTTGGAAGGACTTGCCCCCTCTGTTGCCACCTACATTATCGAAGATTACCCTAGACGGGTAAATAGTCCACAGCGTTGCAAGTCTGTCAGCGAAGATATTAAATTTAATCCAAGAAGATGTGCAAGATCCCACTGCCAACATATGACCTCACTTTCCACATTTACGCCATTGTCTGCTTCGCCACGTTTTTCCTGACTAACGGCATGGTTAACATCAGGACGCGTTGTTTTTTTCACTCTTTGACTGGTTGCCGAGGACCCAAAAACTGAAAAGATATTCATAATCAGAGCAATATAATGTGTCTGATTCCTGTGCAATTCAGTGAACGGCGACCAGTGAAATCTCTCAAATACTACCCTGGAGCCGTCTAAACTACATTCGTGAATTCCGCCAGCTGGAGATGTCTAAGAAGGAGTTGGAACAACCTAATGCAGTGGACCTTCAACATGCAACTTGCTCCTGCTTTTGCTACTACACTATTGAAGATTAAATGCAGAACACTTCTTCACTGACGAGTAATTTTAATAAAATTCATCAACAATCCTTCACGCTGAAGGATGAATCCAAGTATCAAGCACACAGTCGACTGGGCCACAATCACCACGAAGTATCAAGGAGGACTTCAATACAACTTACGAGAGGGATGTGATTTAAGATTTTCACTATTTGTTTATTATTTATTATTTCAAGTATTTTTGCCGAATATTGCCACCATGATCAAAAAGGTAGCTGGAAATTTCAATGGTCGCAATCTGATCAACCTGGGTAGTTTTTTAACATCAGAATGTGGCCATTTCAATTTTTCAGTCTTCTTGCTTACGATGGCAGTATTATGTTTTGTTTATTTTGATGATTTGTTTTTGGGTTACTATGCCTTATGATGCTTCTTCCTTCTGTAGCCAAAGTTTCGAAAAGCGTTACACTGTCCATGTCGATGGTAATGATGATGATAATGATGATGTTTCATGTTGATCATCCCTGATGATGGACAGTATAACGCTATCCTAAAGAAGGAGGAAGCGTAACGAGGCATAATAAACCAAACACAAATCACCAAAATATAGTAGAGTTTTAGACGAATTTTTCAGTAGAATTTATTAAAATAGTTTCGTTTAAGTTATGTCAATACATTATTAAAAAATTTAGGTTCCGCAAAATATGTGTTTTATTATTTGTGCTCGTTATTGGAAAAAATTTGTCATAGTTTCCACCTTTGTCTGTGTTTTAAATGTAGAGAAAAGAAAAAAAAGTAAGAATGACGTAATCGAAAGGAACAATATTCAGAAAGGGAATCAAAGATGATCGGTACTTGAGGTGCGCATGAACGGATATATGGCACGATCGAGTGAATCTAATAAACGAGTCGGGTAATGTCAAGTTTTATGAGTTTATATATGAATGTGAATGTTTGAACCACGACGGAGTTGTAGGGACGGAATTATGTCATCTCTGTCTACCGCTCCGGAGAAACGGGGATTTGGTTAGTTAGTACATTTAGAAAAGACATTTTTTTTATTCATATGAACAGTTACTTTGTGATGTGACAATATAATTCGAAATAAAACAATAACTTTGTAAACACCACTTTTATTTTTTATACTTTATGCCGACCGGGTTTCACTACAACCGTAGCTTCTTCAGAGATTATACTGCACTGAAGAAGTTACGGTTGTAGCGAAACCCGATCGGCATAAAGTATACAAAATAAAAGTGGTGTTTACAAAGTTTTGTTTTATTTCACATTATTTTTTGTTATCAAGTTTAATTTGTAGAACACCATTTCAATAATATTATTATTTAATTTACAAAAACAATTATGGTATATTTTATTTAATTATAAACCTTCGACTAAGTCCTTATTTGGTCAATGTTATAAACTATTAAATTTTAGTCCAAAAATCGTGCATATCTGTTTCAGATGGCAAGAAATATTATTATTCGAAAAAATATTTTTTTATCGTCAAGTTTGCAATAAAATATTTTCTCATTTTTCTGGAATAATATATTATTATTTTTTGATTATACATGTGTATAATTATATCTTTTTTATCTACTAGTTTTTTTATTTATAAACTTCGAAACAAAGCGTAATTATTATTACCCGTGACAGGTGTTTCTTTGATAATACCTTCAGAAGGCGAAACAGTTGTCATGCGTAATAATAATTATATTTGCAGAACTGGTTTACAAATAAACTTTTATAAATGAAATAATAATAGGTAAGTAAAATTCAGATATTTTTAAACTATAATACCTACATCTGAAACAGAAAACATAGAAAAAGATACGGGCACATCTGGGACCCCAAATTCAGGACCTTCGGTTTTCAGGGCGGCTGCTCTACCAACTGCACTAATGTGTCCCTATCCGCTTCGGTCATATTTAGCTGAATCATACTTCGACCGAGTACCGAGTACTACCAACAATATCTTCATTTTCTTAACGCATATTTTTATTGGCTGCTATCTTTGTATGTGCCCGTATCTTTTTCAATTTTTTTTGTTTCAGATTTTTGATTGAGTTTCGCTAATATTTATTTTATTCACCAGATTTACAGGAACGGGTTTAGTTTTTCCCATAGGAAAAACTAAACCCTTTCATACACTTTTCCATATAAATGATCATCTAGTAAATCCACGTTATGCAAGTGTATTATATAAGTATAATTAATACAAAACAATACAATAACAACACGTTAATCTACCAAACTATTAAATGGGAATATAATTCACCGTCTCCAGATATTTTCATATCAGAGGGTTCGGCTCTGTGGAATTCCTAATTTGACTGATAAATCCTACTGATCCCTCAATATAAATATTTAAAAAATCTTTCTTATTTATTTATTTATTTATTTTTATCTTTAGTAATTAAAATTGAGGTTAAACTCATTAAGTTAATAATGAAAATAAAAATGCAATACATCTATTTTCAAATTTCTTTTTAAATATTGAAAAAAAAAATGCTTTTACTGAGGATTGAACCTTCCTTCCCAGTTAACGAAATCAACCGCGGTACCACCCTTGCAAAATTCTGTTTTTTAAAACCGTCATTTATTTCGTGCTTTAAATTTTTAAATTTTTTCGAAATTAAGAAAAATGTGTATATGCAAAACTTTGGGGATTTGACTTGCGCATGTCCGCGATGATTATAGGTTAATGAGCTCTGGCGTTATAAACTTATTTCCTATGTCTACCATTGATTCGATTGCGATGAAAATTTGGTGAGTTGTTGTGAAGATGTTAGAGATATTTTTCTACATCGGTGAATTCTGGCTTTATGAAATTGGCAAAACCAAAAGTCAATAGGTCACGAGCGAGTGGTTTGAAAAAAAAGGTGATATTATGGAGAAAAGGTAGTACAGGTAGGAGGGGAATCCGGGAGGGATGGAGGTTAATTAAAGAAGGGGGAGTTCACAGGAGGGGTGACGAGGGAGGGGGGAAGTCAGAAAGGGGATGCTTAAAGGGGAAGGGGGACGTAGGGAAGGTAAAAGAGGGGAAGATGATGCGGGAGGGGAAGAGAAGGCGGAAGGGGAACGGGGACAAATGGGAAAGGATATGTAATTTCTTTAATTTAGTTGTAATCAGCTAGTAATTAATAATAATAATAATGACAAATTCATCAATGAAACTCATATTAAAAGTAAGCTCAAATAATAAAAAAAATACAAAAAAGCAAAACAAGGGCAATGACTACCCATGGCACCGTGATGTGTTCGAACTCACAACCTTATAAACTAGCCTTAGAAATTATGTGATGCAAACGTGTCAGGGTAGCCATTCCCCAGTGATTACGTACCGACAAAATAACCAATATAAATTGCATTGTCCAGCGCATTGTGATGTCAGCAACCTGTGACGCAGTGACTAAAGACAACACCGCAAGTTTGCGATGTCATCAAAAACGCCAGACTATTCGCCCGAAATCACTTGTGAGTTAGATATTTTACACAAATTTTGCTGCCAACTTTATTTATGTATGAAGTTTATTGCATCCCCAATTGTTATAAGTACCTTGTGGGTTCTGTAGTCGAGGGGTAAGGCTTTCAACTCCCAATCCGAAGGTCATGGGTTCGAACCGGCAGGCATGCTCAAATAAATTTTATTTGATTAATTCAGTCTATATCACAATTAATCAAGTTAAAATAATATATAGTTAATATGAATAGCCACGCTCCTTCCCACCTATCTCTTCCCCATCTCCTTCATATCCCCATTACCTTCAGCCTCACAACATACCATATAAATCACTGGATGTCATAGTATACAGGCTCCAGACGGGTTCAAGTAGGACTTTTGAGCGGTATTTATATTAAAAATATATTTTTCGGACCACAGTGTTGCGTAAATAAATAAGGGGAATTTTTATTCTTGAAGTAAAACTTCTTTACGCACGCTTGATTTGGGGAGTAAGCTTGCGAATGCGTGACGAGAGCGTTACGAAAAGTGTGATCAGGCGAGGCGAACGTTAATAAATTTAAATATTTGTAGAAAATGAATATAAGTAAATGCATATACATGTGTATATTTTATACATATAAACATATAATATATATATATATATATATATATATGTTTATACATACATGTAGATGGAGCTAAATAAATTTTACTTCAGTCATGTGGTCTAAAGCACACTCGTTTTATTTTTAAGTACAATTATTTTCTTTAACCCAGTGCATTATGAATGACAACTCTTTCCATCAGGACATAACTCCACACAGGAGGCCCTGAGGAAAATAATTTCCCTCGGGGCCTATGTCATCTTTGAAGATGCTGCGTGGAGGGTATTTTTGAAAAGAGGAAGGAGTGAACGTGGGTCTTGAAGAGACCCATGTTATAGGAAGGAGGAAACACAGAGGCCGGCAAATCGTTCCACAGCCAAGCTGTTGAACACAAGAACGAGTCGTAGAAGCGTCCTGTTCTCATGTGACAAATGTGAACTGTGTACATATGTTGGGCGCGCGTTTGGCGTGTTTCCCGACTATGCACCGGTGCCTAGGGGATCAATGACGCTAGCTCATCGGAGCATCTTCCATTGAAATACCGGTAGAACAAGGATAGCATTCCCATCCTACGCTATTATGTTTATTAAAAAATAATGTATATATAAAAATGTTCTAATTTAGAAAACAGTGAATCCAATTATGTTTCAAAAAAATTACAATAAATAATAAAAACTATATAAGTATTGGATCATTGCACTTTTGATTTTGAACTGCTCTGTAGTTGCATTGACATTCACTTAATCTCTTCTGCTTCGTAGTATCCTGGTTGCAAAAATGGGAGCGCGCATCCCTGGAGACGCCCATTTAATTTTCCACAGGAATAGGTTGAAAACCTCCTTAGCCTTTTGCTATCCTGATACAACCAAAACTCGGAATCATATGGAATTTTACCCAACACTGTCTAACAACACTCAAGAAGGTTTTGATATTGGTAGGTGATGAGGTATGCAATAAGAAAAAGTACCACAACAGAACTGTGTGGAAGGCCCTTTAAGTGAAAGAAAGGATAAGAAGTTCTGGGAAGAAAAAAGGTATGAGGGGTTGATAAGATTCTGGGGGTCAGTGGGTCTAAGAGTGACATACAGTGTGAGTCTATCTCTCTGACTGCAGTTCAAGGCAATGAGAGAGTCATGTTGGAGAGCACAAGTTGTCTCCTGAACCAGTCTCTCCCGATCCAGCCTGCCACACAGTAAGTGAAAGCCGCCGCCAAGGTCTAGAGTCTAGACAAATCTCACCCATGAGCCCGGGCATTCCTGCTAAGTCACCAAACGTGGCGAACCACTTGGGGTGACCTGTTTAGAGGTGTTGGTTACCCAATACAAAAGTTTCCTATCTATCAAATAATGAAGAAATTTTCTAAAGTAAAATGTGTAAAAATCAACGTTAAGTATTATAGGTAGAAATAATGTACATATATATCTGTGTGAAATACATCGGGATTTTAAGTTGTTAATATAGGTACTTATATATAGTCTTACCTACCCTGCTGTATTTCATTCAGCTAGTAGGTACTTAAAATAAGAAAAATCTTAGGACTGTTGATTCACAGAATTTGAAAAATCTATCAAATTAATTACAAAGTAAATTTTTAAGTTTGTAAGTTAGTTTGCACTTAACTGCAAGTTTTGTTCAAGTTCTGTTATTATTTCAGCTTTTCTAATCAACTTGCAAATAATAATAACAGAACTTGAAAAGAACCTTTACAAAACTTGATAATTAACTTTGAAATACTACAAATTGTATAGCGCCTTATTGAAATAAAAAAGTCACATAAAATACATGGTTTATAATATTAAGCAGGTGTGTATTTACCTACCAACATAAAAATATAATGATTTTAGTTGAAATATTGAATTTGATTTATTAAATAAATAGTTAAATTTTAAAATTTATTTAGACGTTTATATTCAAAATTTGCGATATCTACAGAAAATTAAAAAATTTATATCTCATTTTATTCCCCATTTATACGTATATAGAATTTTTCATTATTCCAAAATTTTCCCGCCCACATTAAAAAAAATCAACAAATTAGAATATTTGCCATATTTTGGCAACAAAGCAATCGGTGGTTTTGGAAGTAGTGCCATATTGTGGCAAAAAGCGCTCGATTGGTTATTGGATGAGAGGTCAATTGTTCAAAGATCTACGGATATTAGTTCTTGAAATGCAGTAAAATGTGTGTTGAACTCGCGAGGTAATAAAATTACTCCTTCAATCTTATGTTTTCCTTGTATAAAATGGCTAGTTGCCCACTCAGTTCGTAACCTACCCCAACAGTCTGATCCAGGTTTCCTTCTCGTGGCTTATGACTTCCTGGACCGTGGGCAAATGAATCAATATCCTGACTTATTGGGTTTCTGCTTCCAATTCGCTCCACAAAGTTGTCACATGGTTTAACACCGCATATCTTATGCCACCCTGGTAACGGTAGAATCTACCTGGTTACTTTCTTCGTGCTTAGGAGAAGAAGGTGGTTCAAGAAGGCTCTATCTGGATTATTTACATTCATATTATTTACTTTAGGCAAACCCTAGATGTTCAATATTTATTGTGATCACTGCAATAAATATTGAATGTCTAGGGTACCACTCTGATCCATATTGATGGATCATAATCCAATCTTTGAAACTTTTTGCTTATCGTAAAAGCATAGACAAAATGATATAAAACTAATTTGACGTATTAAAATTAAGATAAAATTCAATACAAATATATTGAAACTAAAAAAAAAACAGTGTGCTTTACACACGACTAAAGTAAAACTTCTTTAGCTCCATCTATATGTATGTATATACATATGTTTATATGTATAATTTATTTATTTATTTATTTATATAATACAAACATACAATACATGATGATCCTTTGTCTGTCCAACTGGGAAGGATTCCCGTTTCAGGACAGCCAAATTGTGTTTTAGTACATATTTTATAAATTATTGTATATATAAATTGATATAAAAAGTAACTTTTCGATCCTTATCTCTCTTAAGTGTAAATAACCCTTTGGAAGATAATATAATAAGAATTAACATAATATTATCAATGGTATAATTTTTTTTACTAACTTTTTAAACAATTGCTAAAAGATAAATATTTTTTTTTTTTTTGCATTAACATACACTTATTTAGTACATATTAGGTATGTGACATTATGTTAGCATATGTTCGCTCCCGACTCTCCCCATGTCCAGAAGCCAATTGCTAATCCATTTAATATATTCATGTATTAATTTTCTACAAATATTTATTTAAATTTATTATCGTTCGCCTCGTCTGATCACACTTCTCGTAACGCTCTCATCACGCATTCACCAGCTTACTCTCCAAGTCAAGGGTGCGTATAGAAGTTTTACTTCAAAAAGAAATTAAACAAAATCAATTTAAATGGTTAAATAATTCAAACAGGAAGACCCAATACTTAACAATTATATCTATAACCGTGTTTACTGACTAGACCTAAATTGCCATGTGCTTCCTCTTTCCACCTCGTTCCCCTCACCTCTCCCTTAAACCTCATAACATATCCCAATTGAGGATGCAATTGGTTCCCTCCGAACAGTAGGCAACAGTATTATTAATGTAAAAATCTTACTATCTAAGTCACTGCTAATTTCAATATGACGAAGAGTCTTGCGTTTTTGCTGACATCGCAGAAATGTCTTCAGCGCTATTGCGTCACAGGTTGCTGACATCACAATGCAGTTTATATTGATTATTTTGTCGGTACGTATTCACTGGGGAATGGCTACCCTGACACGTTTACATCACATACTTTCTAAGGCTAGTTTATAAGGTTATGAGTTCGAACGCATCACGGTGCCATGGGTAGTCATTGCCCTTGTTTTGCTTTTTTGTATTTTTTTTATTATTAGAGCTTAATTTTAATACGAGTTTCATTGATAAATTTGTCGTTATTATTATTATTAATTAATTATTGCCTTAGACTCCTTACATTATGCACATTGAGAAATAGGAAAGAAACCCTGATCCGTGCAGTGGGGTATTTTTAATCATTGCGCGTTTGAATTAAGCATTTCGCCAATGTTTTCTAGCTTAATCTATTCAGAAAATGGTTTTTTAAAAGAGATTGGACCAGCGACTCAGAATAAAGGTTTAAAAATGCTTGCAACTATACAGTGAGGAAGATCGATTATTCCGCGTATAAAATTTTAAAAATTAAAAACTTAATATCGATTTATTTCATTCAAAACTTGCCTTAATATATACCTACATTTAAGTACGTAATAAAAATGCTCAAAACGCACGATAATAAATGATTAAATATCGTGTACTTTTTGTAAGTATTTTTTGATCATAAGTATTTATGATTTTTTAATTCTGTCTAAACAAAATAAGTGTGTAAAAAAAAAATTTAATATTTTAGTTTGTAAGACCTTAAATAAATAGAAAAGCTGAGGTATTTTTGTCACAAAACACGTTCTCGGATTTATTTTTTAATAATTTTAATTTAACTAAAATTAAAATTCTGAAAACTGTCTTTACCAGATTATGTGTAGATTTATTTTGTTGTATGATTATGTCATTTAAAATATGTGTTGTTTAATAGAATTTATCGTTTGAAAATTGAAAAAATCTACCAACGACCAACGGTTATAACCTTAGTATATTAAAAATCAACTTAGTTTTTCAAAATTTTAAAACCGCGTGCACCAGATAAAATATCAATCTTTCAAAATCAATTTAGAATTTATGTATTTTTGTAAAAAAAGTCAAATTCGTCTAGAATTTGATTTAAAATTCTCTGGTACCTCTTAATGAAGCGTTCTTACATTTCACGAATACGCCTCTCACCTACACCGACTCGTTTTCTCTGACTAACTAAACTTACTAACTAAAACGCATAAAAATCTCATTCATTTTACAATATAATATATACATACATGTTTGGTGTATTGGGAGGCGAAATATCCTAATATTGTTATTAGTTTAGAATAGACTTAAGCTACCAAAAGAATTTTCTGAAGCTGTACATAAATAATTTTCTAGAAAAACACTTCCTACCGCCGATGCGAATTTTCACCAATGGGCGAGTCGATGTTCTACATAGATACGTAGTATCCGGATCACATAAAATTGAGATGCTACGTAACTGCCTGTTTTCGCCCATATTGCACAACCTGATGGATGCGCGGGAAAGAAGCCCAATAATGAACATATTATCAATTAATTTATTATGAATTAATTTACCTAGAAATTTAGGAGGTAGAGGTATAGTCAAAATAACTTCTTTAAAACAAAATCAGGTAGAAATGTTAAGAAATTTTTTTCATAGAAAAGCTAATAGCTCAGAGCTGCATAAAATAATTTGCAAGGCAGACAGAAATATTTCACCTTTAAATTTATACGACGAGAATGCCAACATTTTTATAAATACCAACCAGGAATTATTAGATTCCTGGTCAAATAAAATTATTCACGCAAAACACTTCAATTATCTCAACCAAACGTATGTTGACAAACTTTCGTCAAACAAATGGTTGAGTATTGGAGAGTTGAGCGCAGAAATAGAAGGTTTTATGCTTGCTATTCAAGATAGAGTAATTAATACCAAAAATTATAGGAAGCATATAATCAAAGATCCAAATCAAATTGATGATTTATGTAGAAAATGTATGGCTTTTCCGGAAACTATAGAACACATTATATCAGGATGTTCTATATTAGCGCCGTCTGAGTATACATTTAGGCACAATCAGGTTTTAAAAATAATTCACCAAAGTTTGGTAATTAAACATAACTTGATTGACTGTCATAATATAGTACCATATTATGAATACGAACCAAATTCATTTTTAGAAAATAATTTCTTTAAAATTTACTATGATAAAACTATACTAACAGACAGACCAATTGGTCATAATAGACCTGATATAGTTTTACATGACAAAATTAAAAAAATAACTTATATTATTGATGTAGCTATTCCAAATTCCTGTAATATTCAAAAATCTGTTTCTGAAAAAATAAGAAAGTATACAGATTTAGGAAATGAAATTAAAAGAATTTGGCATTCTCAGACTATAAAAATATTACCTTTTGTTATTTCGGCTACTGGCATTATACCTAGCTCTCTTATTAAAAATTTAGGCATATTAGATTTGTCAAAGAATTTGTATATAAAAATGCAAAAATCAGTCATTTTAAATACATGTAGAATTACGAAAGATTTTTTAAATATTTATATTGAGGGATCAGTAGGATTTATCGGTCAAATTAGGAATTCCACAGAGCCGAACCCTCTGATATGAAAATATCTGGAGACGGTGAATTATATTCCCATTTAATAGTTTGGTAGATTAACGTGTTGTTCTTGTATTGTTTTGTATTAATTATACTTATATAATACACTTGCATAACGTGGATTTACTAGATGGTCATTTATATGGAAAAGTGTATGAAAGGGTTTAGTTTTTCCTATGGGAAAAACTAAACCCGTTCCTGTAAATCTGGTGAATAAAAAATATGAAAATGAATCCCGCTTTCCCTTGGTCACGCCATAACTTCAGAACGACTTTACCTATTTCAGTCATAGTTTTCTTAGACTTTGTAGAAGGTTCTTACATGTAGGTAATTGTGATTATATAATAGTGGTTGATACAAAGTTATTTGTTTAATTTAATTCAAAATGACGCCATAAAGTGATTTTGCGAAGTTTGAAGAAAAAAAAATATAACCCTACAGTTTTACAAGATCCGAGAATGAAGAATTGAATTGAGAAGGGAATAGAATCGCGAGCCACTCCATCTCCACCCTCCGGACATGACGTCAGCAAACTGGATAGAGTATGGTGAATTGAGTATCTTTCCTCCTCGGTTAGGAGGTCTCCTGATAGCAGAGACATTTCGGAATGGTGCGGGTCACCCGGTGCAACACTGTATCGGCACGTGACGTTTTTATTTTTCCGGCAGTTTGTGAGGACATAAAATGTTTATATATTTTGAATTATTTTATTGCTTTTATGTGTAGTAGCGATAAGTAATTTGTTTATCTTTTTGTGAAGCGTTCACGCACGATTAACAGAGTCTGACTGTCCTTCACCTATTTCAAAAATATTCAAATATAAAAAATAAAAAATTTTAATCATCTCCCTTGGGTGCAACGAGCAAATTCTACATATTGTGTAGATATTGCTTCATCCACATTCAAACATACATATATTAATACTGGCGGTGATATTTTACAAAAATGATGCTATTTAAATTATGTAAAATAATTTTATTGTTCTCTGAAACGAAAGTTTTCAAACAAGGGTCTAACTACATAACAACGAAATAAACGAGTGTGCACAAACCACACGAATGAAGTAAAATTCTCTCTTGCTCCTACAGTGTGATACCGACAATAGGCCTGCACTCTGTCTTAGATATACGAAACGTAACTGGCTATTAGAGAAAGAGAGTAAGAAAATGTTTGCTCGCACATTTCTCTCTTGACCATACAGTAATATACGAACCGTAAATCTCTCTCTATCTTCACTAACTTATAACGCTCTCGTCACGCATTCGCCAGCTTACTTCCAAAGTTACTTCAAAATTATATTCATTCTTAAATAGACTAAAAAATTATATAGTTATTCTGATGCAAGCAGACTGGAGGAGTCCAACCAATCTCACCAGTGCCTTCATACCTAGTACACTAACGTCAATAGATGGTATTCTTCTGATATCCCACTCAACTGCCATCTATTGTGATATTACGGAACTTCGTAATACTAACTAAGCCTTTTATATCAATGGAAGGAAGCTGAAACTACATGAATAATCAATACATTACATTATATTACATATTTTCTTTGTTTTCATTCCCACGCGTTGATATTCATTTCTTCGTGTTAATCTCACAGGTTTGGGTTAAGATTCAAGCCACAATACCGAACGACTAACATCCCGATACCTGCTATAAAGTTCACTTATATTTCCAAAACACCCTGCTTTTCCATTTATAAATCGTTTGTTGTAGATTAATTCCAAGACTAAATCGTGGTGGATAGATCAAAACGGTAATTTATTTTAATTGATTTACCAAATAATAATGATCCATACTAAAATATAACAAACTTGTAGTTCTGTGAACAGTAAGTAGTCCTAGCGTAATGTTGAGTATTCCGATATGACATACTCAAGCGAAAGTAAAAGGAAACTATCCAACACGGCTACCATTTCGACAGGATTAACCTGACACAGAATATACGACACATTTATAGAGCTACGCTCTGTTAACTAGCGCAGATTTGTGAAAAATCACGGGATAGTCTGCATTGTGGACAAATCAGCTACAATTTCGAAACTGGCTATTGAAATAATTATTAATATTTTGTACCCAATTTATCACGTCTCTAAATTCTTCAAACAATCAGTTTTAATTTTGAAAATTACCCTTAAATTCATGGTGAAAATTGGTATTATAATTTTATTTTATTTTTTGGGATAAATTATATCCAATTAAATGCATCGGTTAAAATGCAGCCTTGCGTAAAAAAAAGATTTATTTTAATTTTGAAGTCACTGAAGTTTATCCGTAAAATATCTACCTAAGAAGTAACTTTCATCTGTGGTAGATATAATTTAATAATGTAATCATTATCCCCAAAGGGATGATCATAGTAGTTTGGTCCTGCGTCTTAAAAAAATAAAAAGACTGGGCTCTAAATAACGTTCCAGAACATCAGGATTGCAAATGTGCCCTAGATGGTCTAGTCCTAGGATTGCAGCGAGAAACCCGATGGATACAATAGAGCGTAAGTATATAAGCCCCAGGGAGAGATCGTATACACGTCATCAACGACCGTCCTAAAAGATGTTCGTAAAAATCTTCCTTCTCGCACTTCTAGTATGAGAACGAAAAAGACAAAAAGTTCTAGAATGCCGAATGTCTACAATCATATTCATGTAGACATTTCGCGAACGTAAGTTTCTTTCGAACTGATTTATTATGTTTTCACCATTTATAAAAACCCGAAAAAAGCCCACAGTGGTGTAGACATGTATCTACACATACATATTTGTTAATAATTTTTCCGTAAAAATAACATGATACTACCGTTATAAAGAACAAATTCCCTGTCCGGAACGAATTTTATTTAGATATGTAACACTTAGAATTCAAATGTCATGTAGCGAAATGATAAGGTGACCATACAATTTTTAATATTTAAAACTTTTGGACTTCGAAATATATTTTTAATAATTTATTATTCAAAAACTGAAGTTAATTTAGTCATTGTGTATAATCATAATAATTTCTTCAGACATACATTTGAGGAGACTCGCGGAAGGTTGGCGAGGGGGAAGGAAGTGATAATAGAAGGGGGAAGGCGGGAGGGGAAAAGGACGTGGGAGGGAAACGGGGACGGGAAGGGAAACGTACGGTAAATGACAAATATGGACGAGACAGGGGCAGACATAGTAGCGGTAGGGGAAAGCAGTAATTTGAAAAATCCATGCTTCTCACACGGACAGCTGTATGAAACCCATATTCTTTTTCGTGTTAAAAACAAGAACACTTTCTTTCGTTGAGTGGCTTGCAAAGCATGCCGGATTCTCGCTAGTGTATTAAATATCTGAATCATTGTTGTAGTTACTTATATATACTACGTACTTAATATAAGTATAATATATTGTAAAGATCCCTTCAATTATTGAAAAATGGTCATTGTCCCCATCAATATTATGTATGAAAAAGCAAGTTATCAATCGAATAATGAGGATGACGATGCCATTATGATGTGAATTGGTTTTATTTATCCGAAATCTCGCATGTAAACGTGATGCATAATTTTTTTTTGCACGTTTTCGTTGAACGTGTGGACTATCTAACACACAACTCAGATAACCGTAGTATGTTTAAAGACTAAATGATCAAAATCCCACAGAACTGCGCTGTGGATTGCATGGTCTGATGTAGATGCACCGTGGGAAATTGCACCATTGTGAACAGTGACGATACCAGGAGAGCTCCCGATCGAGGGGGTAAGCGAATTTTTACTTCCCACTCCCTGACGTCAGACGTGAGTGAATGAGGATGGGCCGCCCGGTGTGATATTTCATACCAGGAACTGATAAAATCGCAGAGTGAAATTTCAGACGTAAATTTACCGGGTTTCGAGGAAACTGTTGCTTTTCATACTGACCATTTTAAAGAAAATATGATTAAATCTTCGGACGGATTGTTTAAAAAAATCTGAACAATTTATCAACTTTTTTAGTTAAATTTTCACATTTTGTGAAACGACTATTGAAGTTCTGTTATTATATCATTATAGGCCATTTACTTCATAAAACTGAAATAATCACAGAACAAGAAAAATTTATTTAAAAAAATTAATGAATTTTAATTTTTTTTTAAACATTCCATCTTTAGATTGTCGTATCAGATAAACTCATTTTTTTAATTTAATAACTTATAAATTTATTTAAAAGAATTATGACTGGACACCCAGGTGGGAAGAGAAAAGTGGGAAGACGCAGACTGAGGTGGGAAGACGAGGTAAGAGGGGATGCGGCACAGCTTCTCCAGGTAACAAACTGGAAGTCAGTTGCTGAGGACAGGAGGAGTTGGAGGCGAATGTTGCGGGAGGCCAAAGCTCGATATGGGCTGTAGCGCTATCGAAGAAGAAGAATAATAAATGTATGTATTACTTATAAAAATACGGGTTATTAATATTGAAGAATTTGTGAAACTAAAAGTGTTTACAAAAAAACAAATATTGTAAATTTTCGAGACGATCAAAAATTCACCTTTGAATGATCACATTTAGTGAACTTGAAAAAAATTCGACACCCTTCAAAAATTTTATCGAATGAAATGCACATTTTTAGTACAGAATTATTAATTAATTAATTAAAATGAAATAATTGTGGTTCTTACTTTGTTACTTTTCTTATTAGGTCCCCCACCAACAGTTTCAAATTTGAAAATGCTACTAGAAAAAATTATCGGTCGCTAACTGGAAATCGAACCAAGGATCTCTGTATTATCGGAACAATGAATTAAATTTGTA
Organism: Limnephilus auricula; assembly: GCA_951813805.1. Taxonomy (NCBI): domain Eukaryota; kingdom Metazoa; phylum Arthropoda; class Insecta; order Trichoptera; family Limnephilidae; genus Limnephilus; species Limnephilus auricula. The sequence continues at coordinate 38,873,436 of OX638391.1, forward strand.
GAAATCTACATAAATTTTAACTTAAAAAAGATTTGTTATAAATAAGTTCTGCTGTGTAATTATTATTACGCTTATCAGCTGTTCCGCCTTGTGAAGGCACTATCAAATTGTGGGGAAGCCACTTAAAAATTTGGATAAAGAAAAACACAAAAAATGTGTTGTGGGCGTATTTCGTTTTCAAAAAAGTCTGAGTGTGTGTGTGTGTGTGTGTGTGTGTGTGTGTGTGTGTGTGTGTGTGTGTGTGTGTGTGTGTGTGTGTGTATGTGTGTGTGTGTGTGTGTGTGTCTGTCTGTGTATGTGTGTGTGTGTGTGTGTGTGTGTGTGTGTGTGTGTGTGTGTTTGTGTGTATATGTGTTTGTATGTGTGTATGTGTATATGCCTTCGCTCAATACGTTCTGCAGATAAAACAGACCTGCCCCCTTAGCACACTCGAATGATAACGATTGATAGGATAATTTTCGGTAAATTCTCATCATTCCCTAGGACAACTGCAGATCGCTAACGTAACAGTATATGTCGAATGTATTTCAAACACTTAGTCATATTGAATTGTCACTTGTTCGTTGGCGATTTGCAGTCATGCTAGGGAAGGAGAAGTTATGGATACAATCCTTATCGATCGAGTGTGCTAAGGGCCCTGGTTTATTGGTTAAACTTTTACCATGGAAATAATTATAGCTGGAAATATTTGTTAAAACAGTCGGGAAAGGTCTTCTATTGAAACAATCAGTTCACAATTAAGTTGAAATAGTAATTTTATTAAATGATAAAAAAACAAATACACAACTTGTTAAATGTTAAAAATACAATGAAAAATATAATTGATTATTTGGTAGGTGCAATATATAATCTGAAATGTATATTTAAATGTGCTTAAATACAATTTTTGACTAGATGCAATACATTATAATATAATGCAATGCATTATATGAAATTTAGCATTAATAAAAAAATATTAATTAAAAATTATACATTTCAGGTTTATTAAAAGTAAGAAAAAATATTGCAAAACCGAATGAACCCCGATGTTTTGCTGTGCAAAATTAGCAGAGGAAGGATGTAAGTAGACTTAAAGCAAATAACTTAGTTTGCATCACTTTATTTTTATATACATTTGTTCAACAACCTTTTTTGTGAAGAACATGTTTTGTAAACAACAAAAGTGTGATCGTATTTGTAACTCAACTCAGTGGCACTATCTTTGAAACTATTTTTGAAATTTTACAAATACTTATACAATGAGGACGTAAAAAACAAACAATTTTTTTAAACCCTTTTTTAAACATTTTACCACTTAACCGGACTTTCCAGATTCTAATAAACATCCCCCAATCTTACCCCCCCCCCCCGCTCCCTCAAACCTCTTTAAAGATGAAACATATTAATTTTTTCAATTTTTGTGTACATCTCCACCAGTTAAATTTTAAATTGTTAACGAAACGTAGATAATGTGTATATAAAAAAAGTTGAAGTAAAATATATTATTTTACTTTTTATAAAAAAACATAGATAATGCCATTATAAAGCAAAATCGGTTAGAGAAAAATTGTCTTCAAAAAATTAAGACTTAATGTTTTGGGGATGGGAACCCATATATTAGAAACAATTCACGACTGCGATAATAAGCGAGATAAATGGATGGTTAGATGTTTTGAGCGACAGAACAATTACGATGTGAAAGTGAATGACGAATTCCGGGGTTGCCCAAGGAAGAAGTGGTAGAGTATCTGGCAAAACTGAATTATTTAGAGGTCCATCCTCTCTGCCTGATTTTGCAAAGAAACAGGGTGTTGGTTAGATAGTTCAACCCATCTCGTGGTTGATTAGTAATGACGGTGGTTTTCCTCATAGTCCGATGCCTCTGTGATGTTGGTAGGGAGGAAGGTATCCATGTCTGCTGGTTTAGATATCTGAAAAGAATTTCATCAAAAATTACTCGTTGCAACATAAATTTGTCGAATGGAAACAGAGAATTTCGACCCTTTAAAAACGCTTTTTACCTATAAAAACCCTTTTCACCTTTAAAACCCCTTTAAAAACCCTTTTCACCTTTACTCCTTTTTACCCCTTTATCACTATCACTATCATCTTACCTCTATCATAATCACTATCATCTTACCACTATCACTATCACTATAATCTTCTCCCCAATCACTATCATCTTACCACTATCACTACCATTTATCATTTATCACTATCACTATCATCTTACCCCTATCACTATCACTATCATCGTACCCCTTTATCACTATCACTATCACTTTATCACTATCTTTTAACCCTTTTTTAACCCTTTTCACCTTTACCCCTTTTTTACCCCTTTTCACCTTTAAAACCCCTTTAAAAACCCTTTTCACCTTTAAAACCCCTTTTCACGTTTACAAAACCCTTTTCACCTTACTTTTTTCAATATGATATGTCATTATAGTAACACAGGTTGGTAATATAGGTTGGTAGAATTTATTAAAGATTACCATTAACTTTATTTAAATATTCAGTTTGGTTTGGTATTTTGATCTCAATTTTCAGACGGCATAAGCGAGCATTTCAATGGTCCAGTTCATATACATATATATATATATATATATATATATATATATATATATATATATTGAAAAATATTCAAAAACTGAATACATATTTTAATAGCAAGGTTAAATAAGGCATTCTTACCCCGATGTAAGGGTGGATGTTCTCAGTTCCGGCCACCGAGTTATTATCACTTTGGTTAACGTCCGGGAAGTACGTATTATGGAAAGCGATACTAGCGACCTGAAAAGAGGAAACACGTAATGATTTATTACTATGGTAAATTTTAATTAATACAGCTGACAGGTGATTCAAAACCGAGCTCTCAGAATTGTTTTTGGACTTCCATGAGACACTCATGTCAGGGACATCTATTCAGTTTCCGGTATCCTTCCAATCACCATCCTTCCTAAACATGAAATTACAAGCACCATCCTAAAAGATCAACATCAATCAACTCAACAATCAACTCACACTAACATCAAGCCACTTTACAATCAAGACATTCACAATCACAATAATCGAAATAACAATAAAATACGCCTTCGTCAAACATTAAAAAAATATATAATAAAATCTCTGAAATAAATTGCTTACTGCCTATTTCCTGTGTAATTCGTTTCCAGATATGTACAATTTACATTTCAAAGCAATACTTTAAAATAATATTTTTTAATACATTTAAAAATAAAATAATGTTTTTTTCTTATCATGTTTTGTTTTGTCTTGTCTCTTTCCCCTTTATTTGTAATCATCCATATTTGTATATAGTTTTTTTTTTGGTTTATTTATTTTATCTTGTTGTTTGATCTTCTTAATTTGTCTTTTATTTTAATTTTTATGCTAACTGTGAAACTTATATCTTTGAAAAATTGCACCTATAACCTCCCACCTATGAATTATAAGATCCTCCCGTCCTAAATGATATTAGGACGGGATGAACTTACAATTCATAGGATATCTCGAGCAAGAAATAAAAACAATATCGAAAAATTGTACAAATCATCAAACTACAAAGTTAATTTTAAAGATCTGCGAAAGTTCTATTCAAGTGCTTCAAACAACTAAATAATAAAAAGAATTTCAATACAACTTTCATTGAATTTGATAAATAGCTTCGAAATTTGATGAATTGTTAAAATTTTGTGAAACAACCAGTTCTTAATGTAATTGACGCTTATTATTGATTTTCAGAAAGACAAAAAAAAAATTACACAGTTACAAAAAAAGATATACTGTTTAAGGACTTCAGTGAATGGTAATTATTGTTCAAAAATCATTAAAACAAATTACAAATATTTCTAAATTCATAAAAAAATTAAAATATAAATAAAATTCTCACCACCAAGAGCCACATTATCGCTATAGTTAACAAAATCATCGTGATTTGTGTTTCAGCGGAACTTCCGCGGATCCTCTGAATCGGGGGCATATCTCTGATAGTCTGCCAGAAGGAACCCATGTTTCACAAAAGCTTCAAGATAACTTCACAATATTTAACTTCACAACTTCACGATATTTCACTGATGAGGAATTACCGTAAATTCTCGAAGGCGAATAGAACTGGAATGACCCGCGAAGCACTGCGCCTCTGTATTTATATCCTTCTAATCAGCGACTTGGCTAAGATTAGTTGTACCTACCATATTTTCCGATGCATTTGTTATAGAATTCCCATTTACATTTTCAAATTCCCCACAATTTCCCGACAAGTAGGGATTGAAAACCGTTGACATTTTGAATCCGGCCGGACCGGGTTTTTTGAATCATTTTCCTTTTTCATTCCAAAATAGACTGTTTATGAGATAACAAAGCGAGTGTATTTATTATACAAGAAGTTTATAAAAAAATATATGTTCAAAATCAACTTTATTTTCGATATTAATATTAGACAACGAGCAAACAATTATAAATCTGGTACAGTATAGAGTTTAGGTAACTAGTTAAATTGTAACGTGACGAGTGGTTCAGTCTTCCTATATTATACTTTAGATTAATTTTAGTATTTAACTTTATTAAATCTAACATTATCAACCTTATTTAATCTAAATTATGATATGTGAATGAGAAATATGAGATCACAATAATTCTGTATTTAACCATACTTACAAGTCTCATTCTAACATTTATGACAGTATCTGTCTAATGAATGGCACAATATTCACAATAATGAGTTTATAACTCCTTAGTTTAAATAACCCCTTCTTCGGAACCGATAGAATTAAGCAACTTAAAAAATACTTTTTAACATATTTGAAGTTTGTTAGGCTTCATAATCACAAAAATAAATGATTTTTTTTTTGTATGGTGTCTTTGGACTTGTGTATTATAATACATTGCCAGGTTGTTACAAATCAAACTTTAAAATATTTGAATACGGAAAATGAAAAATTAAAACTGTTATTTTGTGTGATATGATAGGAAGCAATTCCTCTTATCAATAAAACAAAGCCTTATGCCATATTTTATGCAAAATACAGACGTCTATCTAGAATTACACGGTCGGCATCTTCGTTTTTCTCTATGCTCCAGAAAATGTGTGAAAAGTTATCAAATCGGACTTTATCAACCGGTCTTGCTATTACCGGATTCTTTATTTTGTTTGGTTGCTGTGTTTTCGATAGGACGGCTACATATTTTGTTTATGTACAGCAGACCATTTGCTATTTTTAGACGATAATCCTTCTAACTTATTGTTTTTTGGCTTCCTTTTTTCTGTAGGGCCAATTCACGCTGGTAAAGTAGCCATGAGTTGTTGATATATATCGAGTAACTGAGAATATATCGCCATAATATACCAACGATGTGTGCGAAAAGTGCATCGACATAAAGCTAACAGCATATCGGCTAAGTCGACACCACCTATTTGGGAATCGCAATGCTTAATTATTTCGGGGCAGTTGGGGCAATTTTTTTGTCTTGTTTACTACATCTTTTTATTGTACATAGAGGGTATGAATCTACAAATGAGCTTCCAATTATGACAGCATGATTGTCAAACCATATTGTGTCTGCAGCCAATTTTTTCTTCTCATCCGTCATTTGATGAAAAGCTCCTCTTCCAAGTCTCTTGAGTTATTCATCAGGTTTGGGTATACAGGCCCAGACTTAGAATTCCGTAAAATTTCAATGGCCAGAAAGTTACATATTTCACTGTAGGAAGTATCAATGCATTTACTTGATGATTGTGCGGAATACAAATTGATGGTACATATATAATATATACAAATTGAATTTACAATAAATAATTGATCCGGTATATTGTGATTCCGAATCCGCCGGAATACCGGTTCCGGTTTTTCGGATTGCAATCCCTATTCACTCCTGAAAATACCCAACTCTTGAAAAATCTTAGAAATTTCCCGCAATTTAGGGAATTTCCCACAACTTGGCAACCCTTGTACCTACGAAGTGGAGACAATGCCTCCATTATGTTAGTGACGCAGACTTACTTTTATTTGAAAATTGTAGTAAAATTTATTGTTAAGAATTAAAATAAAACGGTGTTCATTTTTGACTTCTTCGGTAGTTTTCATTTTAGTTCAACATGCCGGATACTTCTAGTATCGCCCCTGATAAAAGACCGGCGCCATCCTGGATTAGCGCGTTGCTTTAAATGACTATAATTAAATCTTAGAAGACTCGAGAAGGTTTGTAAATACATCTCAACAGCCAGGTCTGGTACTACCCCATCTTTCTCTTCCCCATCTCTTTCCCCTCCCCAAAACCATTTGCCTAATAAAATAAATACTTCAATTATTGGGGAAGTCATATATCGAACTTACACTGTTTCTGGAGAGTACCGGAATAATTATTTAGAATCCTCAGCAGTATTTAGATTTTTTTAAATGTGAATTTCTCAATGGTGATTTATTACCTGGGTGATACTCATTGTGTTCTAATTGTTTGCGCAAATAATAGCATATTGGGATTTTTTTAAAACCTGTACCGCACAAGGTGAGACTGGCATCTGGGGAATGTAGTGAGACTGAAGGTAGTGGAGAGGGGAAGGATATGGGGAAGAGGAAGGAGATAGGGAAGAGGAAGGTGGGGAAGTACCTGACTATTCAGATCTGTTGGTCTTACATCAGAGCGATTAAAGAGAACCTTCCACTATTTTTAATGAATTAATTGTGAAATAACACAAATTCATCAATTAAAATATACTTTCGTACGCTGAAATTTTTCCCAGCTTCATCCGGATTGCTAGTCGAGAGAGTTGAGTCTCGACAATAGAGGAAGTTGATGATTTCTCTTACGTGAGTAATATTTAAACAAACGTGACATTATTAAAGTTTCTTTATCAGGAACTATTAATTGGGAACGTGAATATGTGTTATAGGTACATAACAACGCAATAGCGGAAGAGTGAATATGCTGGGCAAAGTTTATGAGAATATATTGCGTCTTCTCCGCCTGACTAAGCAGAGAGGATATACCTATGCACTATCTTTGAACACACAGATGGCTTAATTATTATTAATATAAAATGTAAATTTTTAAATGTTAAGATGATAGACTTCGCTTTTCGGCCCATACAAAAAGGACGCCCGGGAAAAAACACTTTTCTACATCGAAAATTGCACAAAATGAATATATTTTTTTTATACTTTCTTTTAGAGGGTGAAAACTATGTCGGTATGTTTTCGAATTTTCGATGCGTTTCGTATTAACGTAAACATTCACTGTCAAACATGTACGATTTATCAAAAAATATTATTTAAGGAAAAAGTACTGCTAACTCAACTCTCATAAAGAATTATAAAAATATAAAAAGCTACCGACGTAGCTTCTTCTTTCTAAAAAAATTATATTTTTAAAAATTTCAATTACGTGAAAGTTTCGGTGTAGAAAAGTGTATTCTCCATAAACCCCTTTTCGAGCGATTTCTGTAGATAAATTTGAGCGTTGTCTCATTCGCACATTTCGCATTCGCATGTATTGTAAGTGAGCGTTAGCTTATATTGAGCGGGACAGAATGACAGACGCGGGTGTTCCGCGTGTGGTTCAAAGTCTAGCCTCTTAATAGTTGCATAATTTGAGGGTCAGCCATTTTCTCAAATTGACTATCCATTATGTTTATATTAGGTCTATTTATATATATATTTTTTTCTTTTATTATTTTTTGTGACACATAATAAGAGCAACTCTATTTAAGAATAAAGACAGGGGAACTGTACGAACAATATTTTGGGCAGCTTTATAAGATGGGTTAATGTTGGGGCCATAGGAAGGGATTTATTAGTGGGGTATTGAAGAGGCCCTTATACGAAGTAGGAAAAACATATGTTAGTCCGTTTGTTAACCCCTCAGGCTAACTCATAAATGGTGTTAGAAAGAGAAAGCACCACGCTTCATGTTCAAATATAAAAGCGAACCACAAATTTAATAAAATGTAAGCCTTTATAAAAACAAAGATTCAAAACACAATTTAAAAAAAAAAATTAAACGTTGTTATCTTTTTTTATTAATTATTTTTACATGGAACTACAAAAAAGTGAGGTGAAGGTTACTATTATAATACATTTTTCAAATAAAATATGTACGTTTTTGTTTTGTTTAAGTAATTTTGGTTATAAAAAAAGTAAAATTATATCTACTTCTCAGTCTTCGCAAAATCATTTTGTGGAGTCATTTTTAATAAAATGAAAAATTATCACTTCATATAAAAAAAAATTACTCACGAAAATGAAAGATTCACAATTAAAAAACTGAGAAATTTCAGAAATTAGAAAAATTGTTAATAGTCAATTAAATATTATTGAAAAAAATAAGTTTTTTTTTAAAATAGCAATCTCATAAATTTATTTTCATGTTAACACTAACATTAATAATAATTATTTTTTTTTCTTATTTAAACAACCTGATTTTTTTGTTTGTTTATTTTCAATTTTTTTTTTAAATGTAATGCGATTTTTTACATATATTTTAAAATAGTTTGCATAGTTTTTATTTTATATAATTTGTTTTTATGATATTTTTAAGTAATTAATGACGTCTCTCTCTAATATTTTTGTCTCTAATATTATAGCTCATTTTTAATAAAATGAAAAATTATCACTTCATATAAAAAAAAATTACTCACGAAAATGAAAGATTCACAATTAAAAAACTGAGAAATTTCAGAAATTAGAAAAATTGTTAATAGTCAATTAAATATTATTGAAAAAAATAAGTTTAATAAAAATTTTTTTTATCTAATTTTAAAAATAATTTTAACTACAGATGCCCTGTTTAAAATGGTACAGATAATGTATAAGACTGGAAACATACCAGAGGATTTCGAGAAATGCCTAATTGTCGCATTACCAAAGAAGGCAGGCACGACGAAATGTGAACAACACAGAACTCTTAGCCTAATATCCCATGCCTCAAAAATATTGACTAATATCATTCTAAAAAGAATCGAACCAAAAGTAGAGAACATCCTTTCCGGAGACCAGTATGGCTTTAGAAGAGGTGTAGGAACCAGAGAAGCAATATTGTCGCTACGCATACTGCTAGAAAAAAGAATAAAAAGAAACCAAAACACATTCATCGCATTCATAGACCTGGAGAAGGCTTTTGACAAAGTAGAATGGAAAAGGCTCTTCGAGATTCTGAAGAGAATTGACATCAAATATAGAGATAGACGAATAATCCAGGCGCTATACAAGAATGAGGCCGCTATAATTAGATGTGACAATGGTACAAAGGAAGCCAGTATAAGACAAGGGGTGAGACAGGGATGCTCTTTGTCACCTGTTCTTTTTAATGCCTATATACAGAGTGCGATTGATGACTTGAGAGAGAGAACGAGTCACAGAGAAGGTGTAAAGATACACGGACAAAAGGTGGATATGATAAGGTTTGCTGACGATATTGCTATGGTTGCTGAAAGCGAAGAAGAACTGCAAGAGGCCTTAACAATCATGCAAAGCATTCTTCAAAACAACTACAACATGAAGATAAATAAAGACAAAACAAAGCTGCTGACTGTAGGCCGAACGCAACATCAGATGAGAGTAGAGATGTCAGGAGTTCCACTTAAGAACACCAAGGAGTTTGTCTACCTCGGGAGCAAAATAACATGGGACGGTCGGTCTAAGAGCGAGGTCGACAGCCGTATACACCAGGCTAGGCTTGCATTCAATAAAAGGTCGAAAATAATAGAATCAAATAATATAGACCTAAAACTGAGAATACTCCTCATCAAGACCTATGTATGGAGTATCTTGATGTACGGCTGCGAAACATGGTGCCTATCCGAAAGAGATAAACGGAGACTAGAGGCTTTTGAGATGTGGTCCTATAGAAGAATATTAGGAATTTCCTGGAGAGACCACATTACAAATGAGGAGGTTCTCCAAAGAATCGAAGGAGGAAGGCACCTGCTCAGAACCTTGTCCGAAAGGCGTGCAAGATGGATCGGTCATATAATACGACAAGAAGGCCTCTTGCATGCCATAATGGAGGGTATGACCGAGGGGACAAACTCTAGGGGACGCCCACGCCGAGAGTACCTGGAGGACCTGCTGGTGGACATGCGCTGCTCATCATATGCAGACCTCAAAAGAGCCGCACAAGACAGGGAAGAATGGAAGAAAAAAATAAAGGAAATTGCTGCAAACCAATCCCAGGATTGAAACCAGAGAGAGAGATTTATCTATACGTGTATATATTTATCTATATGTGATGGTCTGCTATTCTCAAACTCCCGTTTACATATCGTCACCTTAAAGCAACAGTGAGATATCTTGAAAAATGCTGTTCTGAGATAATAGGACGTTTAGGTTTGCGTGAGTTCTAGCAGAATCAAATTAACTAATGTTGCAAGTTAATGATATGGTATTAGAGAGGTAAATTATTCAACATCAACATACAACTGTAATAATAAATAAATAATAAATTTTTTTCGGAGTAATTTTGACATAGTATACGTAAATTTGGAAATATCTCAATATTGAGATTTTACTCGTAACTCAGGCATTTTTTTCCAAATATCCCAGTAATGTATCATGTAGAGCTTACAATTTTACATCGAACTGCATACTTATCTCAAAAGTGATTTTTTCGAAGATATCTCACGGTTGCTTTAAGGTGACGATATTCAGATTTTATTGTAAAGCGGCAGTAATTTGGCCCTATGACAAAATATGGTCGAGGCCTGAAGGGTATTATTCTTCCAAATTTCAAACAAATTTTTATCAAAGGTGGTGCAACCACCCAAATTAGAAGTTTTTGATTAAACCAAACCATTCGTTAAACAAGTTTTATTATAAGTACATTATACTAAAAATAAAATTGTCTTGAAAAATTATTCCTCAACACAGGCTAGTCTAGTTTTGTGGTTGTATTATGAGAAACAATAACATATTATCACTCATAATGTATTCATTTTCTAATATTTACGTATTACCTACTGTTATAATTATTTTCCATTGTTCATTTTATTTTTGTAATTTGTAAACAACTATTGTTTTGTAAACATTCAGGCCGACAGGTAAAAAAGTTCCCTCAGGGCCTGTCATCATTAGTGATGCTGTGTGGAGGGTCTTTAAGGAAAGGAATGAGAGGAAGTACTGCGAAGGAATACGGTGTGAGGGTTGGGTAGGAAACCGGGGGTCAATAATAAAGGGTCCGCCAAATAACTTTTTTTTTTTGAAAATGCTATAAAAAAAAAACTACTGAATATTTTCTCAAATTTCTTTTTTTATTTATAAGTACAATCCTTCCGGTTAATAATGGAAAATAATTTCATTCAAATGGCTGCCTAGGCTGGCCATGCAGTAGCCTACACGATCGGTCCAATTTTTAAGCACATTATCGATTGTGTGCAGCTGTATTTCACCAATGGCTTCACGAATATTGTCCTTTAAAGCGTCAATTGTCTCTGGCTTGTCGGCGTAACATTTATCTTTGAGGGCACCCCACAAATAATAGTCCAACGGTGTCAAATCGCAGCTCCGAGGTGGCCAAACGACATCAGCTCTGCGGCTGATAATGCGATCTTCAAAAACAGGGCGCAAAACATCGAGTGTAGCTTCGGCTGTGTGGCACGTAGCGCCGTCCTGTTGAAACCAAATGTTGCCAATATCCTCCTCTTCAATTTTTGTGAACAAAAATTCGTTCAATATTCGACAATATTCGTGAAGCCATTGGTGAAATACAGCTGCACACAATCGATAATGTGCTTAAAAATTGGACCGATCGTGTAGGCTACTGCATGGCCAGCCGAGGCAGCCATTTGAATGAAATTATTTTCCATTATTAACCGGAAGGATTGTACTTATAAATAAAAAAAGAAATTTGAGAAAATATTCAGTAGTTTTTTTTTTATAGCATTTTCAAAAAAAAAAAGTTATTTGGCGGACCCTTTAATAATGATAATAGGGATAATTTGTAGAGCGCCGTTTATGTAAGAAATATTCTCAATAAAATAATATTTTTTTTATTGATTTCTTACACAATTACAAATTTTAATTTATTACATGTAAGAAATAATGCCATAATATTACAAAAAATAGTTTACAAATATTTATATGTAAAAGAAATTTCAAAGAATATAGCAATTTCAAAAAAAATAAAAAGTGAAAATCGCAGGCAGTGGTGATGATTGTGTCAATGTGGAGGGTATTTTTCAAGAATCGAAAGAATTTCTCTTTTGAATCTTTCCTTACCCTTACCGACGCCAAATATATCAATCTCGGAGGAGATCCGGCCCGCCACGCAGTAGATGAGAAAACGCATCCGCTGAAAAGATCTAGACAAACCTCTCCTATTGACCCGAGCACCAGGCTTGAAATGACCTGTTTTAGGTGTTTTGATTTCCCAATAAATGATTCCGGAGCTGCCGGCGATTTCCATACCCCCAAATTGCACTAGATTATGTAACAGATATTTCTAGTTGCAGTTGCAAAAATTTTTATTTTAAAAATATTAACGTAATTTTAAATTATCAATTCAACGCCATTTTTCGCATAACTTGCGATATCCGGATTTGTAGAGAAGAGTCGAGAATAGTTTATTTTTTGTTATTTTTTAATTTATTTTTATTTTACTTTAATGGATACAAACAATTGCACAAATTTTTAAAGTAATTACATTGTTACCTATAGGCATAGAGAAGTAGAAATGTTTATTATTAATGTATCTCAAAATGTACACGGTGATTAAAAGAGCATTAAAATTTCTTAAATATTTAACGCATTAACTGAAAACATTAAAAATGAGACATTTTATTCGAAAAAGTAGAACAACGGTTAGATCATTCTACCTCTGTAGAACATGAAAACAAATAATATTGTGGACAAATACCTAGATCTTTCAACCATTGTTAAAAATAAAACAATTACTAAAGTACATTATGATCATAATCATTTTAATAATAACTAACTAACTAACTAACCATCACGCCGTTTCCCCGCAGGGGTAGGCAGAGAGGACGGGCCACCAAACAACTCGGTCTTGGCACACACTCCTTGCCTCATTCACATTCATACATCTTCTCATACATACTCTTCTATTATTCTGACTCTTGACATGGCCCGACTCAAGTATCTAATTGACTTGATAGTGCCACGTCTTCCTTGGGCGTCCTCGGCTTCTTCTACCATTCACATTCGCGTCATAAATTCTCTTTACACTCCATTCTGCATTCATTCGCTCAACATGCCCAAACCATCTAAGTGTCCCTCTCTTAATCTTACTTATTACGCTCACATCAGCCTTGCATTATTTTCGGATCTCCACATTCCTCACACGATCATAAATGGTTTTACCACGCATACGCCTCAGGGATCTCATTTCTACAGCATTCAGTCTACTGTCATCCTTTCTCTGCCAGTTCCATGCTTCACTACCATACATCAGGGTAGGTACCAGTATAATAATAATTTATGTAATTTAGTATTAAGTATTATTCTGTTGAGTAGTTATTATGTATTACGCACCAAAATATCAAGCATTTAATTATTTTATTGTAAGCAATTAAAACCTGATTTAACATAAATAATACAAAAAACATGGTTGCATTAACCGGCGAAGTTTTCATATAAAATTCATATCGTAAATAGAAAACACAAAATTTCAAAAAAAAAAAAGAATTTAAAAAGAAAAACACAGATTAAAGCATATAATATATGATAGACAATGCGAAATTCAACTATGTGCCTATATAACATTAATACATTTGCACATCATAATATAATGTCAAACGATAAACATGAAAAAAAGAATAAATGAGATAATAACCTTTTCCTTTTTACATTAGCTCCACACAGGTGGCCCCGAGTAAAATAATATCCCTCAGGGCCTATTTCATCTTTGGGGATGCTATGTAAAGGGTGTTTTTAAGGAAAGGAAGTTCTGGGAAGGAAAAGAGTATAAGGGTTGGGTAGGAATTTGGGGTTCAGTGTGTCCAGATCATCAGCCGCCAAGACCTAGACAAACCTCAACCCATAAACCCAGGCACCTCTGCTAAGTCACCAAACGTAGCGAACCACTCGTGGTGACTTATGGCAGAGCTGTTGGTTATCCAATAAATGGTTCCCGGGGCGGCGGTACCCATTCCCGCCTAGATTAATATAAATTAGATATTGACCAATCGTGCAATTTATTATATATTTATTTAGGAAAATCAACAGATAATTTACATCTTTTACAATAAACTTAATAATTAAAATAATATATAATAATAGATTTTCACATAACTTAAAATAGTAATAATAATAAAAAAAACAAGGGTACTGTACCCATTAGCTGACATATTTACAAAAAATACAACATTGAAAAATAATAGAAGATGTAAGAACACAAATAAATAACAGTTTAAAGTTAACCAATATACTAATAACCAGCTAAATTTCAAGACATAATGTATTAGACAATTTATCTTCACTACACGATAGCAATATTAACAATACTATTAATAATAAATAAAAATAAGAAAATATACAGATTTAGGAAATGAGATCAAAAGAATTTGGCATTCTCAGACTATAAAAATATTACCATTTGTTATTTCGGCTACTGGCATTATATCTAGCTCTCTCATTCAAAAATTAGGCTTTTTAGATTTGTCAAAGAATTTATGCATAAAATGCATAAAATCAACCATTTTAAATGCACGCAGGATTACGAAAGATTTTTTAAATATTTATATTGAGGGATCAGTAAGATTTATCGGTCCAGTTAGCCGTTCTACCGAGCCAAACCCTCTGATATGAAAATATATGGACTCGGTGAACTATTTTCCCAATTGGTCTATGCAGGTTAACGTGTTGTTCTTATGGTTTTGTATTTATTATACTTATATAGAGCATTTGCATAGCGTGGATTGACTAATAACTATTTGTGGAAAAGTATGAAAGGGTTTAGTTATTCCTGTCAAGAAGATTTAACCCGGACATAAAGTCATAAATAAAAAATAAAAATAAAAAAATGTATGTATACCTAAAACTAAAGTGAACACATGTCGCACCCCCGGAAATACAATGGCACAACTCAAAAAACATCTTTTTTCAGGAGAGCAGTTTGAATATTTCGTTTTAGTGTATTAAATCAGTTTATTAACAAATAAAAAAACATTCTTTTACGAAATTTGGGTAACCGTTATGCAATTTCATTGCATATCCGAGTTTATAATATTTATCCCATTTTGAAGGTATTTAAGGCAAATTTCGATTTTGTGCCGTTATTTTTGCGGAAATATTTTAAATTTTTCAACTTATGCCCCAAAGTAGCATTATAAATCAGTCATAATCTGGTTTAAAACAGATGCGTTTTAATTTTTAAATTTTGTTTTAATAGGCAATAATAACAAATAAAACATAAAAAACTAAAAAAGAATTCTTCTACCTCTTACACAGTACAGAGTGGTTAGAAAAAAATCGATTATAACCAGTAGTTGTAGCTGTTTAAGCATCTGCAACAGTGGAGACCGTTAGATTTGTATAAAACCTATAATGGATACACAATATACAGTAATTACAAAAAAAAATATTTCGATCAACATCATCAGCTGTTGCTAAATTAGCATCACCAATAGTGGAAACCTTTAAATTTGTATAAAAATAATGATAATGGCTTGGAATGAGTGCTTCGCAAAGTGAAATTAAGTAATTGATTTTAGCTGAAGGAATAACAGGTGGGAGAAGGGCAGAATTAAAGACTGACCGGTCAGTGGTTGAGTGTGCATCGCGTTTGGGTATCACCCAGGCGTTCCGTGTTCGATTCCTCGGCTGGCTAAGTCCTCCATCACAACACAAGCAACATCTTCCGCTTAGTGTGGTGGTAGTAGGAGATTTTAAATGTTGTTGGGTTATTCGTAACCCGGGAATGTTTGTCTTTCTTTATAAAAAAAGAAGAAAAAAAGCATCTTGTCTACCTCTTTGGTGTTGTTTCTTAACGTTGATTGTTAGATAATCTCCGTCAAAATGGTTTTATAAAATACCATAAATGGGCTTAACTTAGTTACATTAAACTTTTTCATATAACAGTTTCATTATTTTCATTGAATTTGAAATTCTTACCCACCAGGGTTGACAGATTTTACAATAAAATAATTTTTCTGAAATCTATTCCTTAACCCCATACAGATGCTCTTTTTTGCCAATTGAAAAACAGGAACAAAAATTGATCCTAATTTAAGTGTCCTTTTTTGTTTCTTAACAACAGAATGCATCGCATCACTCATTTTGTGTGTTAGAAACTTGAGACTGATGCTTGGAATATTTAATTCAGTGATAAATAAACAAACTCACAATGTACTTATTTTTATTTTGGCCAAAACAATTGACCGCATAACATATCAATTCTCTTTCGGTAAAATAGTTTTTTAGGAATTCGAGAATACACGAACCGATTTCGTTACTTCCACGTTTTGCCAACCCTTCATGCCACATGTAAAGTTAAATGATGAATTTTTATTTTGTAGTAAAAACTATTATTTTATAACTAGTATTATTAACTTCACCACATGGGGTTAGTAAAACGGTTTGTAGGTAAAACGAAGCTAGCTGTGATGCAATTTCCCGCAATTGCACTTGCTTATTCGTTACACTTTGCGTAAGTGAAATAATCTTAACAAAATAAAAATATAAAATGCATATTATATAAAATGTACAATTAACCGTGAGGTGGAGAAGGACAAGTTATTCACAAATAATATAATCACCTAAAATAATTATTGACGTTTGGTAAAATACCTTGTTATCTAGTCGTATTTGTATATTTTGTATCAATTGTACCATTCTTTTGTATTTGTACATTTGGAGGCGGGAATGGTTACTGCCACCCCGAGAACTATTTATCGAACTCTTCCATAGGTCACCCACAGTAGTTCGCTTCGTTTGGTGACTTAGCAGGGGTGCCCGGGTTCATGGGGTGTCTAGGTCTTGGCCATGGATGATCTGGACACACTGAACCCTAGATTTCTACCGAACCCTCATATATTTTTCCTTCCCATAACTTCCTCTCCTTCCTTTCCTTAAAAATACCCGCTACACAGCATCCCCAAAGACAAAGGTCCTGGAGAAATTACTTTTCCTCAGGGCCTCCTGCGTGGGAGGTACTGTAATAAAATTTAAAAAATTCACAATCCTGGGAGCTTGGCTGGATCTCATAATGTATTATTTAATGTCTTACGTAACTGAAAATACCACAAAAATAGCCTTTTGTCTTAATAACACGCTTACCGTCTAAAAAACCGCGGAGCCGAAAAGCTAGTCGAACTTATTCTATGAATTAAGACCGTAGAAATCCAAAAACATTCGCAAAAATATCGGCACAACTCCACGTTGACGTGAAGTTAGCTCACTTGTGGCCAGTTATGATTATTATGTTCCGCGAAAACAATGGCACAATGATCATTGTGCCACTATTTTTGAATGAATTTGAGTAAAAAATGAAAATAACACAATGACATTTTTGCTTTTAAAGCCTCTAAAATATTTTTAAGAATTATGCCGTTTTTTTCTAGGATAAAAAAGACATCTAGGAACATTTCTGCATACTTAACTCAAAAATGCCATTTTTGGACTTGTGCCACTTTATTCGCTCAGGTGCGATGTGTATAAATTGGATGGCTAGTATCTGGAAAGGATTTACAGCAAAAAGATGATAACTTACAATAGGATAGGTATTTAAAATTATTTAATGTTATCTATGATATAATTATTAAAAAAAGTCTGCAGAATCCTTGGTTATCCTAAAAAATAAAAAATATTAAAAATGCGTTTCTTTGGGTAGTAATTTTAAGATATAAACGACAAGTTTTTGTTCCGATGTAAATAGGTAATTTGTAATTTAAATTTACACCCATTAAAACTGTTTTAAAAAAACAACATTTTAAATTTAATTTTTATTATATTTAAAAAAACTATGTAATAAGCTGTAAACTGTAAAAGCTACTTTTTTTGCTTTTAAATGATTGCGTATAAATAATTAAAAAATCAATTTTTTTTCATTTTGGAAGCAACTTTGGAATTTTTTTATAATATATAATTATTAATAAAAAGTCTGCAGAATCCTTGGTTATCCTAAAAAATATTAAAAATGCGTTTCTTTGGGTAGTAATTTTAATATATAAACGACAAGTTTTTGTTCCGATGTAAATAGGTAATTTGTAATTTAAATTTACACCCATCAAAACTGTTTAAAAAAAACCATATTTTAAATTTAATTTTTATTATTTTTAAAAATAATATTATTTTTTAAATACTTACATTTACTTTCAAATAATTGTCCAAGTTGCCTCTAAAATCATAGAATATTAAAATCTTTTAAGTTTCTGACAGATGGCGGTGTGAGTTTATTTATTGACAAAACACTTGGTTATCTAGATTGTTGTAACCATTGTAACCATCCAATAGATGGCATTGTGTTTTATTAGCCACTGCACTTCGTGGGCGGGTCAGAAAAACATTAAAATCAGTAGGTATTGGGAAGTTAGGGGTGGGGTGAGGGGTTGGTTGGTTACTTGGCTTAGAGACCAGCAATGACATATGGATTTTGGAAGATTTTTTTTTCTTTGATTTTAAAGAAAAAGTTTTTGAAAAAAAAAACCCATCAAAAAAGTCACTGGAGACCAAAATTTCATTTAATTTTTTTACTCCAAATAATGTCAGAAATCACTGGTTAAAGTAACTCAAGTACGATGCTTAACACCCTGTATATTACTAAATAAAACACAATATAATCAGAAAATATTTATTTAATGGGCCCTCTTTAGCATACCACTAAATTGTTTTTATTAAAAGTAAATTACAATAGAACATAATATAACGTACTGTTTTATGTATATATACTATACACTCTTGAAATATATCATGTAGCGTAGGTTAGAGCCATTGTTACATGAGTATCAGTTATGTGTGGTGTGAATGGTTTCACTACTCGAATCTGAAGAAAAAAATATATTTATTAAAATCATGACAAATGGACAGTCAAAAAAATGTTCATAATGTGACGGCCAGAATTGCTAAAATACCGAGAAAGGAAATCATCGTCTTCGGAACCACGACAAAAATACCAGACTTTTTGAGGCCTACAAAAACGAAGTTTAATCTGGAAATACATGGAGTTTATAAACTCAGCTGTTACAGACGTGACAAGATTTCTATGGGCCAGAGAGAAAGGACGATCTCCCAAAGGATATCAGAACACTTTCGAGCATGTAAACTCGGCCATACTGACAAATCGGCAACTGCCAATTATTTAATTAAAACCGGCCATTAGTTTGGATTTGTTCCCAGTCCTGGGAATACCCAAAACGCATAGAGCATGCCTAAATACGGAGGCAATTGAAATTTACAACAAATTTCATTAATATTAATCAAGGCGACGGGGCTAAGCTCAATGAGCGCTTTTATGATAACAGTGACGACCCGCGGAAATGGCACGGCGATGGTTACGGCTTGCGGCATCTCATTTCTTTAATACAAGTGAGGGAGAGACAAAAAGATGATAACTTTTTTGCATCTACTTCACTTAACGTAACGGAACTTGTGGGGAAATTGCACGTAATTATTTTAGAACATTAGCATTGACAACCCATGTCAGTCTTTTTGACATTTATTTTTTAGGTTATGTTAATATGATTCACTTCCCAACGTACGTTCAATTCGTTGCCATGTTTTGTGATTCTGAAAGCGAATTTGAGGATGACTTGCTAGGATTATATATAGGTATATGCAATTCTAATTTTGAGATCAGTGGGTGTCTATATTGCAATGATTTTTTTTTTCTCACTTTCATGTGTTTTTTTTAAATAAAATTGTAGCTTACACATTTTTACATTTCCACCATGTGTTATAATTTTAGTATTGCCATTTGAAGAACAGAGGCGCCCTCATATGTTTTCTACTCGTATTTGACAGACTTTATGTTCTGCTTTTAGACTAGCTACATTAACTATTATTACCTGGTTTAACATCCTTGTTACTATAACCGACAGTTAAAATTAAAATTTACTTCACGATTTAGCTTTTTGATGTAACAGACGGTCCTAAGAATCATTTAAACCAATGAGACCTTTTACCTTTACGGAAATAGCTTAAATTAATTTAATTTAATTTCATCTTCCCACCAATCATAATGTTAAATTGAAATAATGAAAGAAAACCTCCTCCTCCTGTAAAATTTGCTAATGGTCGTTAGGACAATTAAGCACCCAGGCGACGTGCTTATAATGTTTCTCTTTATAAGATGTTTGTTTAGCTTACCTTTCCCTCTATCTCAGTAGATTCTCTGTTATCTTGGGTAATTCGTACGCGAAGGACGGGTTCCTCGAAAGACTCTCGGTCGTCGGAGCTACGGTCCCCGTTGAGGTAAATTACATCCCTTCGTTTCCTAATCTGATTCAATCTATTTGAATAAGGAAGTTGGAACTCCACGTTGGATTCTTCTGGCGGGACATTCTGAAATAATATTGGTTGAGAATGTACTGAATTGAATAGAGTAGTTTCACTATTATAAGATCCTCAGGGTGGTTCATTCAATAGTTTTGATCAAAATGTGGCCATTTCACCAAGATTTGAACACGTGCACTGCTGTCCTCTAGCGTCCAGCCAATGATATATCTTCGTTGCATATAGAATATGAACCATGTGATACTGAGTAGATTCTGAGATAATCGATAAAAACTGTTTAAAAAAATTACGAAACGGAAAATAACAATTCTTTTTATGGACAAAGTAGAAAAAATATATTTCGTTCATTACAGGAATATATTTATGGCAAACATGAATAATTAGTTTATGCCAGAAAATTGAATTTTAACGCGTTTTCATATTTCTATGCACAGTTTTTTTTCACATGGTTCATATTCTATACACACGTTTCGTCATAATTTAAAGACCATAATAATGTCGAAATATTTTTGAAAGCTGCGCATCACAAAATGATGTTAATATTATGAACATACCAAGGCAATTGAATAGTGTAGGGGTATGCAGACTTTTATTTTTATTTTTATTATGTGAGGTATGTAAACGCAAAGGCAGCAATCTCCATTTCGGGTAGATTGTTATGTTTGCTTTTGAAATGACATTGAGATTGCTACCTTTGATTTAACTTACAATATTATATACAAATATTGCATACACGTATATTATATACAATATTTGTATGTAATATTGTATGTAAAAGCAGAGAGCAATCTCCTTGTCATTTCAAAAGCAAACATAGCAATCTGCTCGAAATGGAGATTGCTGTTTTTGCTTTTACACACCTCATGTAGTGTTTTGATTGTCCTCACTTATTTTCTATCGCCTTAAATATTTGATATTTTTACATGGCTCATATTGTAAAAGATGGAGAAAAAAAAAAGAAAAATAACAGTATATTTCACTCATTTTCGTCAAAATCGTCACATTGTTCATATTAAATATGCACTGACGATATCTCAAATGGACACACACACATTTGCGGCTGATGGGTGACACGACCTTCGTAAAAGTATTATACGTATATTATAAGTTATAGTAAAGGATCTTGTAATGGTAAAGCTACTCTAACAGGCCCCGCATGTTGGATTTCTGCAAGGTGCGTAGAATTATTATTGTAGTAAATACTACTTTCCGCACGTTTGACTTGAGGGGTAAACTGGCGAATGCGTTACGGAAATTACAGCATTACGAGAGGCGTATTATCGGGCGAACTATAATAAATTAAAATTAATTTTGAGGTTCATTCCTCACAATCTAATCGTAACAACATTGCTCAAATCTATTGTAATGACTTTTGGAATGGGTGCTGGAATTTATTTTAAACTTTGTAAGAATTAAATCAACAATCCCATTCTAAGCGTAATTTCTATAATAAAATTAATCAAATTTTCGTTTAGAGTGTGCGAACTCAGTCCATTGAAGCGACTGATTTGTCACGATGATTGGTAACAATCCAAACGAATCTTCAATACAGATTCTTACACACTGATGATTGGAATGCCAGTGTAATCGATGCCAATCGACCAGGAAGAAAATTAGATTAGATTACTAAAGAAGTATTTACTTCAGTCGTGTGGTCTAAAGCACACTCGTATTTCTTCGTTTCCTTTGTCTGGCCGTTGGAATAATTGAGAATGTTTGAAGGATCCGCCATTTTGAAAATTAGAACTGATTTATCGAGAGTTCTGTTTATCGCGTTATTTTTCACGGGTTTTTGAGCTAGTAATGAATAAAAATGAATTGTAAAATTCTTACTCTCCCTGATGATTCATCAAGAAATATTTGGTCATCTCTTGCAGCGGCGATGGCGTTTTCCATTCGTTGGTCTCTGACAAAAAGGCCGGTATAAAATCCAAGCATAATGACCATACCCTGAAACAAAAAATAGATGAGCAGTTAAGCAATGTAAAAGTCTCCCGTTTCCACTGAAGAGATGACCGATAGAACTTTGCTCGAAGTTAGATAAGATGTATCTTACTTCATGTGAAATTGAACAAGATTTGAATACCGCTCAAGATACCCAACTGTCCCGTCTGGAGCCAGTGAGACTACGGCATACCCAACTGGGGTTTTTTGTTGGGCTGAAGGTAGTGGGGAGAGGAAGGAGTTGGGAAGAGGAAGGTGGGAAAGTACCTGGCTATACAGATCTAGTCAACGAACCCGTCCAAAGCCATTTAAAGCAACATTTCAATTCTGAATAGTGGTCTTACACCACAATACTGAGAGTGTTTTTAACTCTGAAAAGTACCGCAAACGTACTGTCTTTAATTTTAAATTAATTAATAATTGTCAAATAACCCAAATTATTAAAATAAGATTTAAAATCGTGACCTTCGTATTGCTAGTCGAGAGTCTTACCCCTCGACCACGGAGGTCGTCTTTCTAATATTTTACAAAAAATCAATTGCATCGTCCTGTTTGGCGCTTAGGAGTATTAATATTTTGTCAAACAATTAATTTCTGTCTATTCGGACCGATATTTAGCCTTGGCACACATTTCATGCTACATTCACATTCATACATCGTTTCATAAATCATTTCGTAGATACATACTATTAAAACATTCCAATAACTTCACGCAGGAGAAAATGTGAAAAAATGAGAAAATTTTCCTCAAGGCCCTTGTCATCTTTGAGGATTCGGAAGAGTGGAAGATCTGGAAGAAATTAGGTACGAGGGGTGAGTAGGAACCTAAGGGTCAGTATGACCAGGAGTGACAGATATATTAATCCATTTCTACCATTGCTATGCAAACCGATGGGTTGAGAGAGTCCTGCATGAGAGGTCTCCCTCAACCATTCACTGCAAATTCGGCCCGCCACACAAACGCATCCGCCCCCAAAACCTAGACAATCCTCACCTTTTGAATCCAAAACTAAGTCACCAAACGTAGCGAACATTCGGGGTGACTGGCAGAGGTGTTCATTATCCAATGAATAGGACAGCGGTACCCACATCTGCCTCCCTAATTGAGAAGTATATACAAGGTGTTAAGGGCCGTACCTACTTGGCTTACTTTACCAGTGATTCCTGACATTATTTGGAGTAAAAAATGTAAAAAAATGTTCTACGGTAACTTTACTCTCTTTCTTTAAAAGTACCAAAATATATTTTCCTCTTTGTCGTCACTGGTCGTACAGCCGAGTAACCATTTAACCCCTCATCCCTTCCCTAACTGGCAATATAGATTTTCTACGTTTTTAGTTGAAATACACCAAAAATGTCACCGGAGACTAATATTTCATTCACATTTTTTACTCCAAATAATTCTAGGAATCACCGGCTAAATAAGTCAAGTACGTCCCTTGACGTCCTGAATATGTAATGATTGATCAATTTTAGAAGAAGTTAAAAGAGAATTTACCATTTTTCTTGCAAAAACATACCTTACGACACAGTTACATCGATTTGCCTAGAGAGTGTTAAAGCTGGTAATAGCCTCCTAAGACCCCTCGTACAAAATTATGACCGCCCACTTTTTGACGCGAAATTTTTTTGTACAAATTTTTTGAGCTCCTCTAAGTTTTCTAATTTTCCAGCGATTAATTTCACATGTCAAAATTACTTGATTAGTCTTTATTCTCTATGTCAAAATGTATTTATAACCAAAAATGTTCCTTAGACACCTAGCATTATGGTAAAAATACTCTCAAAACCCTAAAAGACCTTGCGTCAATTTATAGAAGTTTTATGTCTTTGGGTCTGAAAGTAGTAAATCAATTTGTGCATAATTTTGTACTATGGGTCTTTATGACTACCTTGTCATTTAAAGTCTGGGTCTTAGGATGATAAGAAAAAAAAACTTACCAAGATCACTACGAATCCCAACATATTACAAAAAGACGCCCTGTTTGTTTTAATAGTGGTTTCATCTCCCAGGGGCAAAAAGGAGACGGTACGTTCTCCCTTACTCATCATGATGGAGCGAAACAACAACAACAATATGAATACTTCACTGATATAGTTCAAATGTCTTCACTTGATTATCTTGCAGCAGTAATGTTACTAACTCGTGAAAAGCAAGAAATGATATGGGTTTTCGTCATTGGTAATATTTATAGTCCGATTCAGCGGAGTCATCAAAATGTAGCAAAAAGGAAAAAAAAAATAGTAAATAAGCTTTGGCTTCTAACGGAAAATCAGCAATACATATGATGTGCAGATCAGTTATCAGTTATCAAGGGTAAAGTTCGCTGACTTCTGTGGGTGGTTCTACAAGATGGTACAAGTATTTGAATATTTAATATTTGGTAGTCAAAAAATAGTAACACTGCTTTATATTATCATTAGTCGAGGGTTTATAAGAGAAAGGGCTATACAACGGTCAGTCGAGGATCCATATATATGTACCTTGAGGCTCTTTTGGACTTGTGGCGATTTTGGTCGGGCATTCCTGTGACTGAAAGTCAAATCATTTTAATTAATTTAATGAAAGTCAGACATCAACGAACTTCAAACACGAAAAATAACTTCCCGATTGAGCTAGCAATGGGAGAATAAGTATATATTTGTTAGCAATACATTTTATAAATGTAAGTGAACAATGTGCGTGCCGCTAAATCAGAAACGAGTCCCGGTGTGATCAGGGGAGTTTTGTGGTAGCCCTCTATTCCCCATCTATGAAGAAAGTACCTGAAGAGCGTGCTTTTGAAGATGATATAAGGGCTGGAAGTTTCGCCCTCTAGAACAGCCTAGAACATACGAGAGTATTCGAGAGCATTCCACAATATTCCAGAACATCCCGGAACATTCTAAAATGTTGTGGAATGTTCGGGAATAGTCTGGAACACCCCAGATCATTATGCCTTTTTTGAATGGGTGGAGGATAAATGGCTACCACGCAATCTCATATCAACTTCCTTAGCGAAGCCGTGTACCCCAGCTAGTATCTAGTAATTTCATCCACACGTTTTTATACCGTTTCTTTATGCAACAAATGGTTTGCTTCGATGGTTTTGGTATCAAGAACGAATGCATAAAAAAAAGTCGGGAACACCCGAGAAAGACATGGTAGGAAAAAGTAAATTAAGTTTGATTTGTGCAAAGAATCTCCCGTTCGTGCAAACTCCCCCGCGTTTGGCGCGTCACTGGTATTTCAAAATACTGACTGAGATATTTCATGCACTGGCTATGAGAAGAAGGGAGAATCAAAATGTGCGCGCGCACTGCTCTCTCTTGCTCCTACAGTCGCCCCATATAACGCCTTTTCGTAACGCTCTCTCCAAGCATCCGCCAGTTTACCCTCCAAGTCAAGCGTGCGTAAAGAAGTTTTTATTCAAAAATTATATTTGGTCACTTTTGCCCGCGCATCCACACAATACTTAAATGACTCAGTCAGCAAAACTTTATCTCTTGGTGTTTATTATTAACTGCAATATTTTGAAGAGTTGCGAATTTATTTATAAATAATAATATTATTGCTATTACTTATATTAAACTATTACGTTTGCAAACAATAATAATGACTTATTAGCTTTTGACACTTTCTGCGCAAATTTGAAACTAAAAAAGTCATTTTACTCAAAGGAATAAGCAAAAAATATGGACGGCCATAATTTTTTTTTGCCATGATTGATTAAAATAATCACAAGAAATGTGGTCTAAAACGATTTCGAAAAAACAGACTAAAACTACGAATTAAAATTAACAACGTGAACCCCTAAGGCTAATTTGCTCACTTTTCCGAACAACTCATAAAGTATTTTTATTATTTTTATTTTTTTATACATATATTATACATTATTTATAAAATGTTTTGACTGCCCAACTAGGAAGAATCCCGTTTTAGGCAGTCAAATTAGGACGATATATGGAACGTGTCTTGTACAAACTAAAATAAATGGAAGAAATAAAAAGAAGAGAAAGAATAAAAATAAAAAAGATAAAAAATTAAAATAAAAAAAAATAAAAATAGTAATGAAGAAAATAAAAGTTTTAAATACAATAACTGTTGTTTGTTTAGCGAATTTAGTATGTATCGATATTTGAAAATGTTGGATCAATTTTACCAAAATAAAAAAATGGGAGGCTTGTGAGACATGAGTTAGATCCCTGATGTGTACGGTGGGTAAAATCGCGTTTAACCGTGACGAACTTTCATCAGCATGGCTGATGAAAGGGCGGTGAACACATTAAATCAGGGGAAATCAACAACACAGGAGGAAATTCATAAGTTATTATTGCTTTTATTATTATTTTTTTATGACTTTAATTCCGAGTTAAATTATTCCCACAGGACAAAACAAACCCTTTCACACACTTTTCCACTAATGATCATCTAGCCAATCAACGCTGTATAAGTGTACTTTTTTTAATGTTTTCTTTATTCATGGAATTGTTTGTTACATTCATTTAAGATTTTTCGACCACCATGCAAGGCACATGCCCGTGTTATGGTGGTCGATTTTTTATACAGTACATTAACATATGCAATATAAAGAATGTGAGATAATATAAAAAATAAACAAAGTATAATAAAATATAAAGTATAATAAAATTTAAAGTATAATAAATATAAAACAATACGAGAACAGCATGTCAACCCACTAGAGATCAAATGGGAAAATAGTTCACCGACTCCAGATATTTTCATATCAGAGGGTTAGTACTTCCTAACTGGACCGATAAATCCTACTGATCCCTAAATATAATCATTTAAAAAACTTTCGTAATCCTACATGTATTTAAAGTGATTGATTTATTGTATTTTTATATGTAAATCCTTTGACAAATCTAATAAGCCTAAATTTTGAATTAGAGAGCTAGGTATATTTATACCATGTTGCCGAAATAACAAATGGTAATATTTTTATAGTCTGAGAATGCCAAATTCTTTTAATATCCTTTCCTAAATCTGTATATGTTCTTATTTTTTCACAAACACAACATTTTTACAGAAATTTGGATTAGCTACATCAATAAAATAAGTCACTTTTTTAAATTTTGTCATGAAATCTCTGGTCTATTATGACTAATTGTTCCTACTAAATAATTGTTATTTTTATTATTATTAGTCTGTACCCGCCGGCGCCGCATTTGTCCGACAGCTACTGGTGTGTCCGACCCACGGAGCTATCGACCACTTTACATAATGTATATGGATTATTTCCTATCGTATTTTTTTTAAATAAACATATACAGAATAACGTCATATTAACTTACCTAAATATTACTTGGGTAAATTATCTTCTTTTAACACTTCTTTGCTTTTTCATTGGATCTGATTTTTTTACTCCTTCACAAGGTTACCCTCGCATCGCCGCACAGTAAGCTATGGAAACTATTAAAGCCTGAAAAAAAACATAACGCAGTAGTCACACAAAAAGGTATCTTTGAATTTACACTACCCTTACCACAAATTGTTCGTGTTTTGGGTTCCGACCCGGTTTCGTTCGTATAATAATAAGTAAGGTGAATAAGATAGATCATACGGTACAGCAGTGATGAGCAACCCACGGCACGCTAACCTTTTCGTACTTTTCATTTGGCTAAATAAAACTTTTAA
This sequence comes from Limnephilus auricula, assembly GCA_951813805.1. Lineage (NCBI taxonomy): Eukaryota > Metazoa > Arthropoda > Insecta > Trichoptera > Limnephilidae > Limnephilus > Limnephilus auricula. The sequence goes on from OX638391.1 coordinate 38,901,396, forward strand.
AAAATGCGGTAAAGAATATTTGGTTAATATAACGGTTTCTATTATTTTGCGGAAAACTTCAGTCTTGCTTTAAAGATTTGAATTAACCTTGTAAAAATAATAAGATTTTTATAACATATTCTTTTAAAGACTAAATTTCAACCTTAAGTTTCCAAAAAAATTCCTAAAAATTTTCTAGACTTAATTTTGAATAACTTTCCGAATGGCAAAAATCAACTGTTACTTAAAAATGAAAGTACATATTTTTACATGTTCCTTCATATTACAGAATCTTAAAAATCGTCTGTATTTATTGGTTTGACCTCGGAAATTTAAAATTTTCAAAATTTGGAGCCTATTTTTTTGTTTCAACTTTATTTGATTTGAGCTTTCGTTTGCGAGTAAATCGAGTCGAAAGTATATTTTTGTCCGTGAAATTAAAAAAAGGTCGCTAGAGGTTTAACTTCAGTTTTTTCTGTCTTAATGTTAAAATACCTGTATGTCTTATGTTAAAATACTTTTATTTTCCAAAAAAGTGTAAAAATATAAAACTAAAAAATAAAAAAAAACAAATGTTCAGTTAAAAAAATGTTTTTTTCAAACCTGTATATACATATATTATATATATATGCAGTATGCACGTATATAATCTGTAAGTGTTCTATTCGACATCAATCAGTTATTGACATTATGATTGCATCAGTATCCCTTTACTCTAAAGGTTTTTTTTTTCAAATATACTTTGTCCACAACTTTGCCAGTTTGTCCTGTAGAATTCTAAATAACTTGAACTACCAAGTTATTTTCGAAGTGATACTAAATTGTTGATACCATTGACTTGATTATGATATAAATGGAGTTAGTTAATGTGACATTGTGCATTATTTGACTTACCGCTAAAAGAATTACCACTAACACCTTTAATGTAATGATAGTGTTCTGAGCTCTGTTCTCCGCGGAGGGGACGAATGGGACGTATCCGGGGTTCATTCTTACACAAACAAGTATATTGAGTTAGAAAAGGTAGATATTATTCCATTTAAGAAAAATTATATAATCAAATTTTATAATTAATCAAATCAATGATTTCATATTTCAACCCGGGAGACACGGATTCTGGGTAAGTCCTCCGTTGCACAAGTAACATTTTTCGATTATTATTATAATAGTTAGAGGAATACAAATACTGTCAGAATTTTTGTAACGTGAAACTTGGTGTTTTTCTTTTAACAAAGAATGTTTTTTAGTTAAGACTAGTTAGAAAACAGTATGTTTTCATATAGAGAAACCTATTATAATATTATTATTTTACTAGCTGATACCCGGCATGCGTTTCAATGTCATTTAAATAAAGAAATTAATTTTCCCTTCGTGTCCTTTCCCATTCTTTACGTTCTCCTTTCGCCTCCTCTTCCCCTCCCGCAACTCCTTCTTTGACTTTCTCCCACCATAACTTTATTATAGAGCATTAGCAAACCATCCAGAATCACCCACATACTCTTCGTCTCCTTCCAGAATTTTCTAGAGCTTTATCGAACCTTCCAGAACTTTCCGGAAGACTGTTCATGAAATTTCTAGAGGGCAAAACTTCCAACACTTATATCTTCAAAAGCACACCCTTTAGGAAAAAACGGGACCCTTTATTCCCTAGGGGGATAGAGATCTACCACACCATATAACTCCCTCGATCGTACCGGGACTCGTTTCTGAGTTTTTGCAGGCCTCACGTTTTTTTGGACTTTCTTTTATAATATATATTGATGAAGTCAAAATAACTAACTAAAAATATATTAATTTTCCATGTCTAACTGTTCGTCTTCGTTGTATAACTGTTATTAAATAATAAAATAATCGGATTAAGCGTGCCCCGCGCATAATTAATTTTGTATAATATCATTTAATTAACTTTCCTTCCTAGATATGGCGTATCTTACAAATGCAATCGAAAAATTCAGCAAACCTATGAGTAATTTTATAATCAAAAACCTGAACTATTTTCGTTGCCTCGATTCGAAAGCATGATATCTTGGGAGACAAATTTGATCCTTGCAGACCAATAAAAGATAAATTAATTTTGCTTAGACCGCGAATAGGGCATTTACTTTTTGAAAAGTGATTTCAATGACTTTGTTGGTCGATGCCTAGCTCACTAGATGTGTCCTATTCTAAATGAGATGACAGGAATGTACAATAAACATATTTCAGTGCAATGTCATTAACAGAAAGTTTTTTCAAACCAACATCAAGAATGACTCGATTGTATAATAGGTACTGCAATCTTCAAGACTTAGATATATTTTCAAACTCAATTAATACCTTCAGAAGGAACTTACACATACTTTTACCAGATGATCTCCTTACTTAAGCCATTTTATTTTTTAATTTCTAACAATTACTACTTGTGCATTGGCTCCACAAGAAATGTATTTGTATGTCCAAGTGTAAGTACATGTATGCATATACATATATATATGAGTACGTTGTGCACATATATGCATATATGATTATGTGAGTATATTTGTGTGTGTATGTATGTATGTATGTATGTATGTGTGTGTATATATATGTATATTATATTTATAAGTATGTATGCATTTTGCTTCCTAATAACTGATTTCGATCCTCCTTATTTTTATATACATATTTGAAATTAAATTTATCACTCTTGTAACTAACCAATCATTATTACATAAAGAATATTGAGATTAATGTTGTGCTCACCTATAATTAGAAACATCATTACAACCATGTATAAATGTAAATTACTGTAAAAATTATGTGATGTATTCTGTTGGCGAGCCAATAAATAAATAAATAAAATTAAAAAAAAAAAAATCATCACGTAGGGTTAAATTTATAAAACTGTGAAAGAGAAGAATTAATAAAGTAGGTAATTGTAAGCTTTATAAAGTTAAGTAAGCGTATGGCGGAGTAACTAATGAAACTTTACCCTGCCTATGAAATATATTTACACTACCTATTTGTATTTTTCGTAAAATATTTGGTAAAATTGGTAACATTTTTCTTAAATTTCAGTTTATTAATCTTAACGACCGAATACTTACCGGATATTTTATCGTATTTAAAATGTTTAAGTAGGTATTATATATTTTAATTCAATTGGTAAAACCTATTTTCAATAATACTTGATAAACAGAATAAACTTCAACTATGAAACACTCTGAATTCATGTCACAGAAATCAGAATATTATTATGCATTTATTATGTCACCTGTCAATTTAGAAATAACAGCGACGAACGGTACCCGTGTATTCTTTCTAAATGTTTAAATTTATATTTTAATACCTAATCAACAAGGTAGTATACCAAATCAAGCCAGTAGCTACTTATTTATAAAATATATTTATTGGTATTCCATAATTATTTAGGTAATGCATCAAAACTGAAATAGTCATCCGAAACTGAATAGATAGAGATAACAAGGAAGTCATTGAATGCTTTTATTATGAAATTTATTAGGCGACGGTAATAATGGCTCGTGCCATCTCATTTCTTTAATGCGAGTGAGGGAGAAGCAAGAAAATGATTACTTTTCTTGTGCCGTTTCCGCGGATCGTCACGGTAATAATAAAAGCACTTAACTTAACGCACTTAAGTTACCTAATAAGTTTGCTGTTATTTGATTACATTATTTAAATAAATATTTTTTACAAACCAACTAATAAACTGTACTTACTTACATAATTCGGAAAGTTAGATGGCTTTTGCCGTTTGTAGTAACCAGGTCTGAACGGCCAGGTACTTCCCAACCTCCCTTCAAACACAGAAAACCTATTAGATTCACAAATTTCTGATAACAAAAACAATTTTTTTTATACCAGCGAAGGCTCCAGCCTGACGCTAGAAACAGCCAGCGCAGTGATTCCAACATTGTCGGTGTTTTATTTAAAAATAATTTATTTAATGGTGTTTTATTTACTTTTAAATGATAACTTATAAATTCTACATATAATAATATATAATAAAACATATCGGCGGTCCCAAATAACGAACATGCGATTTAGTAGTTTGGCGGTTAAGCTGTTTTAAATTTCGTTTCTGCATTTTTACTGTTTTTGTGATCAAAGGATAGTATTCTTTTGATATTTGACGTGTCATTCAAGTTTCCGGAAATGCAGACTTTTAAATCAACAAAATAAGCCAATAAAAAGCCAAAAGGACAATTTTTAGCAGATACGAGGTTGTTATTCGGGACCGTCGATGTATTCAAAATGCTGCTTTTATAATTCCCGCGAAAACAACTCGCGGCATCTCATCTATTTAATACGAGTGAGGGAGGTGCAAAAAGGTAATCATTTTCTTGCCTCCCCCTCAATCGTATATGAGATAGCGCGAGTCATTCCCGCAGGAATAAAAGCTCCTAATCAACGTTTTTTGATGTTCATGAATTTCTATGATAATAATATTTTTATTTTAATCTTTTTCACTAGAGTTCCTTAATACCAGATCCGGGTCTCGGAATTACTCTTTACAATGAATGCTCTCTTATCAAACACTGAGTCAACCGTCTGAAACAATGCCGTCTAGCCGTAATGATCGGTAACGAGCGGGTGGCACTTTGTCAACTCTTTACAATTATTCCTCGGAAGTAGTCTTGTTGTACTTTGCCCTTTTTACAAGTTCACACACACAGCTGAGTTTGTCGCCTTGAACTTGACTCTATATAGAGCAATGCCCTACTAAAGAACTTATTATGGCAACATTGCAATGTAGTACCTACACGCTTGCTGTAAATATAAAGAGAAATGTTCGTTAACCGGACAAATCGTCATAGTGATAAATCAGAACATTTATCATAGTGACGACAATCGGTTATTTAAGTATATTTTTACATGACTTTTACAAAATGTTCAGATTTTTTTTATTGTTTTGATTTGTATGGAACCATTATTTGCAAGTATTTTATTTTGGGAATGCATGGAATGTATGGAACCATTATTTGCAAGTATTTTATTTTGGGAATGCATGGAATGTATGGAACCATTATTTGCAAGTATTTTATTTTGGGAATGCATGGAATGTATGGAACCATTATTTACAAGTATTTTATTTTGGGAATGCATGGAATGTATGGAACCATTATTTGCAAGTATTTTACTTTGGGAATGCATGGAATGTATGGAACCATTATTTGCAAGTATTTTATTTTGGGAATGCATGGAATGTATGGAACCATTATTTGCAAGTATTTTATTTTGGGAATGCATGGAATGTATGGAACCATTATTTACAAGTATTTTATTTTGGGAATGCATGGAATGTATGGAACCATTATTTGCAAGTATTTTACTTTGGGAATGCATGGAATGTATGGAACCATTATTTGCAAGTATTTTATTTTGGGAATGCATGGAATGTATGGAACCATTATTTGCAAGTATTTTATTTTGGGAATGCTCGTCTTTTGAATAAAAGGAACACAAATCATGAGAACACGAATTGATTCATTCAACATTCAATTCGTTTTTAATTTTTATTGGGGCTCCAGACCAGAGGTGACTGCCAAACTAACTTTGGAGCGCACAACTGCATAAGCCAGTGATACGAGGCCTGATAGTAAGTTGAGAAAGAGGAAAGATTAATGTACGTATCTGGCCTTCATATATCTACATATGTATGGTCGTTTATATTCATGGTAAGGCTCTCGACTACGATTCGAGAGGTTGCTGGTTCAAATGTGTTTTTATTTAATTAATTTGTATTGTTTCAGTAATATATAGTACCTACGTTTACGGCACCTTCTAGAGATTGGGATATTGTAAATATCGCCCTGGTGAAAGACGACAACCAATAAGAACTGAATCTTTGCTGAAAACGGTTTAGCCGTGTTTGGTGACCAGATCTGAATAGGCGGGCAATTCCCCACCTTTATGTTACTGATCTCAGCCTCTCATCTCCTCATTATATATTATCGTCGTTGAATGTATATCGTCGTGACGATTTTGACGAAAATGAGTTAAATATACAGTTATTTTTCATATTTTTTTCTCCATCTTCTACAATATGACACTTGTAAAAATATGAAATATTTAAGGCGATAGAAAATAAACCATGTGAGGACAATCAAAATAGTACTTAAAATCATATCCCATGCATACCACTACACAATTCAATTGCCGTGGTATGTACATAATGTTAACATCATTTGTAGTGCCTGGCTGTCAAAATTGAATAAATTTAAATGAATTATTATTATATTTATAATTATGACAAAAACTGTGTATAGAAAATGAACCACGTGAGAAAAACTATGCATTGAATATATGAAGCATATGAGAAAAACGCGTTAAAATTCAATTTTCTGTCATAAAATAATTAATGATTGCCATATATATATTCTTATAATGAACGAAATATATTTTTCTATTATGTCCATAAATAGAATTTTTATTTTCTGTTTGGTTATTTTTTTAAACAGTTTTTATAGATTTTCTCAGAATGTACTCAGTCTTACATGGTTCATATTCTATATGCAACGACGATATATCACATTTTTTATAAATGTATATATGTATTTATAGCCTTTAAGGCTATTACACCTATACATGATAATAGGTTCAGGTGTATAATAGAAAGTGTGTAGTGCATTTGATCTCTCCCTGGGACTAATATACTAGTGTGTAGTAATGTCATATCAGCCATTTTTTAAAAATTTTCTATACGATTTTCTAGAAGAAACATTGTTAAATATTTTTAATTTGGCAATGAAACAAATAATTGCTGTCAAAACGTTTTTTTAATAAAAAAATTATGTTAACATTATTAAGTATTCTTATCAAGTCGAACGTCCATAAATATAAATGTTTCAAGTAACTTATAGGATGGGACTACCGGTGCAACAACCAAAGTGGTAGGTACTTGAAGGACGATCGAGTGATGGAAGACTTGAGTTTTGGTGCCTTGTCGGTGGAAGGCGAAATCCTCGTCCTTTAACTTATGTCGGTACTGGAGTAAGGTGGCAGGAGGCCAGCAGGACTCTCCAAGGATTTTAAATAAATAAAAATATATATTTATCATTCCATCAGGAACGACATCGAATAGTTCAGCTCCTGAAAATAAAAATATAAAGATTTCTTTAATAAAAGTAGGGCAGTTAAATTTAGTTTTCGTTTATAGAATGCAACATAACTGTGAACTAAGCCATTCCTTGCTTTAGTCGCATTCATGTTTTTAAAAACAAAAATTTATATTAACTCTACTCAGAAAACCCTGAAGAAAATATTAACAATATATATATATATATATATATATATATATATTTGTTTTTTTACTATTTTTTTTTTATAGGGAACATCTCACAAGAGTCCCAACTGCTCCCGTCTGGAGCCAGAGAGACTATGGCTTCCCCAATTGGGGTATGTTGTGACGCTGAAGGTAAGTGGGAAGGGAAGTATAGTGTTTTTATTAATTAATGTCAAATAACATAAATTAATCAAATAAAATTTATTTGCGCACGCTGGGTATGAACCCGCGACCTTCGGAATGGAAGTCCAAAACCTTGTCTCTGGACTACGCCGATCCATGTCATCTTTGAAGATGCTGGGTGGAGGGTCTTTTTGAGGAGAGGTAGGAGTAAACACGGGTCTTTGAAGAGACCCACGTTGTAGGAAGAAGGAATCACAGAGGTCGGCCAATCGTTTCACAGCCGAGCTTTTGAACTAAAGAATGAGTTGTAGAAGCGACCCGTTCTCATGTCACAAATGTCAACCATATACGTATGTTAGGCGCGCTGGAGATATTTGAGAATAGATGTTAGATTCGGATCTTTAGATCATTTTTAACCTTTGCCTGGTGACATGGTTTTTGTGTAACGTAACTGGTGACGAACGGTCTGAGAGGCCTCTGCCGTATCCGGTCTATAGCATAGAAATTAGGTAACGCAGCTAACAGCAGTCTTTAGAAAAAGTTTAATCTTATTAATATTAACCTAGGACCTAGGAAAAGAAAATAGGCCAGTATAAGTACTAATCCTGCGCAGTCGAAGTCGCGGGCAGAAGCTTGTAACATATAAAACGATAAAATAAAACTAATCAATAAACTCTAAATGTAATTTTTAATGAAGAATTTCTTATTACAATGTATGTAGTAACTAAAATCAAAAAACTAGAGATGAGATCAGTAATCACAAAAACACTAATTTTCCTTAATAAATAAATAAAAATTATGCTCTGATCACTGGTATCATTTTTAAAAACTGGCAATGGTCAAACTTTGGATATTTTTATTGGCAGTCAGGGCATGATTGTTTGGCACATTGCAAGCACACTTTTTTTTAAATCAAATTACAATATGTAATTAGATGTGCGATTTAACTTAGGACAACTAACACAGGTTTGCCGTGTTTTTGGCCTGTTATTTTAGTTTCGAGGTTCAGGTGGCAAATCAGAATCATAAAAAATTACTTTAAAAAGTTACGTAAGTGGTGACATAGGGTCTGAGAGACCGCTGCCGAACTTTACATCGATGTAACTTACCGATTTGGGAATGTTCGATGCAACTATCGCCGCTCGGCCTGTGAGACCGCTTGTCACCAGTAAAAGGTTAATATTACTTTGGAATTTCTTGTGACGTTTCTTGGTCAATTATTATTACAACTTAAAAAATAAAAATATTTTGGAAAGAATCTTCCTTACCTTATTTGTTTCTTCCTCTGCGTTGTTTGAAATGCTGTTGACTCCGATCAGTGTGGCAAACTGTAAAAAAAACACAGATTTTTATAATATTACTCTTGTGACAAGCAGTGACTTATATTTAATAGTATAAAAATTTTCTACGATTTGAACTGTGAAAATTGAAATACAAAAATTTATTGTGATAACTCATGTTAATTTGAACCTAGTATATTCCATTAATCTTAATTACGTTTATAAAAAAAAAACTAATGTGCTTTAGACCACACGACTGAAGTAAATACTTATTTAGCTCCATCTATATGTATGTCCATATATGTTTAAATGTATAAAATATGTACATGTATACACATATATTAATTTTCTGAAAATATTTATTTAAATTTATTATCATTTGCCTCGCCCGATCAAGCCGTGTGCATCGATGTCCGCTCCCCTCCGCGTTTGGCGCGTCACTGGTATTTCAAAATAGTGACTGAAATATTTCATGCACCGGCTATGAAGAGAGAAAGAAAATATGCGCGCGCATTGCTTTTCAACGCATTTCAATTTCCGTTACACATTGGCTAGTTTACCCCCAAAGTCAAGCATGCATAAAGAAGTATTTACTTCAAAAATATGTCTGTATCGATTTATTCTTTAAAAATGTATGAAATTTTATAATAACTTTCCAAAAAATACAGTTGTATGGCTAAATTTATCTGCGACGGTTTTCGTGGTTCCACCCTTTTGTAATTTATTTAGCTAAGCTCGTTCAAGAAGTTTTCTTCGGTATTTTATGTAGAACGGTTAAAATGGTTTCATAACACTTACGCTTAAGATGATACCCGGTGGTACAGAAATAGATTTTACTAAAATATTGCTGTCACTGGTGCTCTTACTGCACCAGATATTGAGCGAAAGGGACAATGCACTGACACCTAACTAAAATGGAGGTTTTGTATCCCCCACTTTTCTCCTCCAAAAGTGGACTGATTTTCAATTTTTTTTTTTACCAACTACATAAAGAAAAAACTATTCTATGTCCGTACGTTTTGCTTTTTTTAAAAAAACATTGTCTGGTTTGTATACTGAACATCTTTTGACGGCGTTTAAACCAGTCAATTTTATTGATTTTTGGAAGGTCATAACTTCTATAAAAAGTAACTTATCAAAAAAAAAACAAAAAGTACCGACACGCTAGTAGTTGATATCCATTTTATGCAAAAAACAACATTTTCTCTAGGGTTAAAATCCAAAGAGATAAATAGGGAATACGTTTGTATGGAAAAATTACCGCCGGGTATCCTCTTAACTCATTTCTATAGCATTTAGTCAAATTTTTATCAATTTTCTGACAGTTCCGTGTCTTATTGCAATACAATAAATACGATTTGTTCAACTACAAAACATATCTGCATGGGTTCTTTAGAATTTAAATATGTAGCATAATTTAATTATAATTACTATTCCTCAAAATTATTATGTACGTGACATGTTTTGTAAATGCCCTTATAGATGTATAATAATGTATAAAAAACAATGGCAGCACATTAGGATTGGTATCAGCGTGATAGTATAACTACTATTAGAGAAAATATTATTTATTATACACGAGCAAAACCTTCTTATTTTTGAAGTAAATACTTCTTTACGCAAGCTTGACTTGAGGGGTAAACTGGCGAATGCGTTACGGAAATTACAGCGTTACGAGGGGCGTAATATCGGGCGTTACGAACGTTACGTAGGCGAACCATAATAAATTAAAATTAATTTTGAGGTTCATTCCTCACAATCTAATCGTAACGACAGTGCTCAAATCCATAGTAATGACGTTTGGAATGGGTGCTGGCATTTATACTGACAATAGTTGTGTGGTTGTTTCTCACATTCTAAACGTTAAAATCTAACTAATAACTAGCACTTTTTCGATTGGAATTTTTTGAAATTCCTGCTGCAAATGTGAATAAACGTCGCTCTCTAACTAGAATCCGCATCAAAAAATGTTATTTTTTAAACTTTGTAAGAATTAAATCAACATTCTAAGCGTAATTTCCATAATAAAATTAATCAAATTTTCGTTTAGAGTGTGCGAACTCAGTGCATCGAAACGACTGAATTGTCACGATGATTGGTAACAATCCAAACGAATCTTCAATATAGATTCTTATACACTGGTGATTGGAATGGTTTTATTCGATGCCAGAAAGAAAATTAGATTAGATTAGGTACTAAACTATTTTAGTCGTGTGGTCTAAAGCACACTCGTATCTTTTTTTCTATTTTCTCGGGTAAGTAAAAAGTATCACCAAGCGTGATTTATAAAGTATTAGAACAACACGTCTTACTTTTACGTGAAGAATTAGAGATAAAGTAACTTTCCTGGAAAAGGTTAGTAACAACGAGTTGATAATAAAAATCAATTATTTACTACATTTAATACCGACATAACATATTTTAAACAAGTATTTAAATAATATGATTTAAGATTTTTGTTGTTTATTTTTGGGATATTATGCCGTGTTACGCTAACTCCTTCTTTAGCCGATGTTTCGGACAACATTACAGTGTCCATCATCATCTACACATCTGCCCTGATGATGGACACTGTAATGTTGTCCGAAACGTCGGCTAAAGAAAGAGTTAGCGTAACACGACATAATATCCCAAAAATAAACAACAACAAAAATTTCTTCAAACTTCGCAAAATCACTTTGTGGCGTCATTTTGAATTAAATTAAAACAAATAACTTTGTATTAAACCACTATTATATAATCACAATTACCTACATGTTTCGAAATCGATGGTTTCTTCGTCAAGGTAGTAATGCCATTAAATAACAAAAGAACTAAAATTTAAAATCTAAGGTGTTTGAATAATAATAATTATTCTGAATTTGCCAACCACATTTTAAAAACAAATCATTATATTGATATAAATAAAGGGTTAAAAATTTTACACACAAACACAACAGATTTACAATTAGAAAACTTCGAAATTTTAGAAATTAGAAAAAGTGTTAATAGTAAATTAAATATTATTAATAACCAAATATTATTTAAAAATAGCTATCTCTTAAATTTATTTTCTTATTAATAATTATATTTAAAATAATTTATTTTTGTAGTTTAAACATCTTTATTATGTTTTGATAATTTATATACGTAATTTTTCATATTCTAAAATATTTTTTATATTTAATTTTAAATAATTGTTTTTTACGATATTTTAAAATTAATTAATCACCTCTCTCTATAATATTTTTGTCCATAGTTTTTTAGTCTGTTCTTTTTAGTCTGTTCTTTTTAGTCTATACTTGTTTGTTTCTTTTGTTATTTAATGTCATTACTACCCTGTGCGAAGAAACCATCGGTTTCGAAACATGTAGGTAATTGTGATTATATAATAGTGGTTTAATACAAAGTTATTTGTTTTAATTTAAAACAAAAAAGTATTTAAATATCATAAAAAAAAAGAAGATAACAATAAAAATTGTAAAAGACACCGAACAATAATAAAAGTAAACAGTCGCAACTGGGACTCGAACCCATACCTCTCGTCTTACCGGGACGGGTGCCTCTATCAATTCAGCCATTGCCACCTATTATAAAACCGCCGTAATTGTCAAAGTCATATTTCAAATTTCAGAATTAACAATATTATCTTCGACTAATGTTTTTTTTCCATATTATCAGCATCTACCTTTTCCATTGGAAACATTGGTCAAAATAATGTATTTGTTACCTACTCGTAGATAGTGTCTTGGATAAATACATCCGATAAGATTTGTATGGAACACCTATTGAATTTTTATAAAAGTCTCAATGAATATAAATTTTTTTTTATAAGAAGTTCTCTCTTTTTAACTTTTTGAAGGTTATTCCCATCAATGTAATATTAATATACAACTGAATAAGAATATAACAATAACAATCTAAATTAAAATGTGTAAATATGAACAAGACTCAGAAAAATAATAGTAAATAGGTGTTCCATATAAGTAAAGTTGGATTTATTTATCCGAGACACTATCTAGGTAACAAATACGTTCTTTGAACACTTGTTTCGAATGAAAAGGGGAGCTGCCGATAAAATGGAAAAAAACATTAGTCGAAGATAATATTGTTAAATCTGAAATTTAAAATATTTCTTTGACTTTGAAGAGATGATTATAATGACAGTCCTGTGAAGTTTGTCCATGTTTCTGATGTTTTTGAAGTTTCTACGGCGCGAATTTGAAATTTTGCGCACTTTCTTTGAAATGGTTGGCGGGTATATTACTCAAAACCAAAAACAGTTTTAACCTCCGCGGAAAAGCAATTTAATGAATTTAAACACAACGGCATTGTAACAGATTATTTTGGAAGATAATTTTTTTGTGAAAACTATCTATCCTCCGGCGAAACATTATATCAAAGCATCTGCTTTAACTTGCTCTACATACATTTCTTATTGCAGCCAATATCGCCGGTAAATCAGCCATTATATGGAACTAATAACTTGTATATTTTATTTTACTTACTAAAATTTATATTATATAAAAGGTTTATATTATACTAGCTTCTGCCCGCGACTTCGTCTGCGTAGGATTAGTAATATGGGTAATCTATTTTATTTTCCTAGTCCCATCTACGTTTAAACCAAAATTCTTAACCCATTTATTAAATATATGTATAATTCTTGATTCGATTCAAAGTATTAGGCGAGTACTTCAAATAAATTCATCAATTTAAATATTTTCTAAAAAAGAATTTTTATTTAAAAATCATTGTTTTGCAAAATATCATTCTCAAATTTTGACATTTTCTATTAAACAACAATTATTATTTTCAATATTTTGAAAATAAATACCTAGCTTTATAAATTATAGCCTATACGTTATTCTGATGTGTGAGCTATATTATTGTAAAGTTTCATTAAAATCCATTCAGAAAATTTTGCTTGAAAGGGTAACATACATACATACATCCATACAATCTTTCGCGTTTATAATATTAGTAAGATTGAATCATCGTATTAGTATTTTGCCAATTTGCACTAAATTTTGTTTTATTAAAATGTGTTGTTTTCTTACACGAGTGGTCCCCCCCACTCGTTGTTCGAGTGGAATGACTTTAGACGTTTGGCGTTTGACGACCGGCATAGTCCAGCGGTAGGGCGTTGGACTGCCATTCCGAGGGTCGCGGGTTCGAACCCGGCGTGCGCAAATACATTTTATTTAATTGATTTGTGTTATTTCACAATTAATTATGTAAAATAATATATAGTATATTTGCGGCACGTTCCAGAGTGGAAAATACTCATAGTATCGCCCTGGTGTAAGACCACCATTCATAATTGAAACGTTGCTTGAAATGGCTTTAGACGTGTTAAGTGACTAGATCTGAATAGCCAGATAGTTCCCCACCTTCCTCTTCCTCGTCTCCTTCCCTTTCCCACTAACCTTCAGCCTCACAACTTACCCCAATTGGGGATGTCACAGTCTCACTGGCTCCAGACGGGAGCAGTTGGGACTCTTGTGAGGTATTTACTACAAAAAAATAAATAAAAAAAGTATGTACCTTCGAAGAGACTCGGGAATAACAAAGTCGACCAATTTACGTACTTTCGACGGCGATTACGAGTTCGCAGCCCAGATTTGAATTGCCAGTAACATCCTAATATTATTTCTCTCCCAAGTATTTTTTCAATCGCTCCACACAAGAAGCGTCAACTAGTACCTTAAGTTTTAACTAACTATCATTAATATGAGGAAGGTATATTAGAGTATGAAGAAAGACTTACCGTGCAGAACAATAGGAATAAATAACAAATATTATGAATGTTGCGTCTAAAGTACTCAAGGCACCAGTTTCTAGTTTCTGCTGGTAAAATTTCTTCTTCTGGGACCGTCACGTCGTAGCTTTGATGCGAGGACGCCATGTTTTTGTCAATCACTGTCAAATGGTTTATCACAGTGGTAACTATTGCAGCGACTACTGTGACAGCAGTAACTAGTACGGTAGAACTTCCGCAGCATTAACCGCAGATCTGGTTATCTCTTCCGCTCGTCCACCAAAGTACCAACTAAGCCTCTAATTCACAGATTCACCGATTAAGCCATTCACCTAATTACCTATTCACTAATTCAGAAAATCACCGATTGTCGATTTACCGATTCACCGATTCAATTATTCACTGTGCCACTCTTATGGGCAACTTTTGTAGGAAGTAATCCCTGATTATGATGCACACGACGTATCTACAAAGGAAATTATCGCTTATTTATACCCTCCTTCTCCCACTTTTAGTAGTGATAAAAATTTAGTCAGCAAATTTTTGGTGGCGTGACTAAATTTCAACATAATTTGAAACATATTACGATGCGAGAATTTTTTGAAACTTAGCAAAATTTTGTAAATTGACATTTTGGGAAGTTACTTCATTAACGTGTTGGGCTGTTAGTTTCAGGAAATCAGTATTTTTTTAATTGATGTCAAGGATTTTTTTTTTTGTTTATTGCTTCCACTAGCCTTTTGGTCGTTGAATGGAGACTGAATGTTTTTAGAGACAGCATTCAATAATTTATTTATTTTATTTTGAATCAATTCAAGGCAGATATTAAAGTAATAGGTATTTTAATGGGCTTGTAGAGCGGAAGAACAAAGACAGCAGTGCAACAGTGCAGTCAGGAACGCCCAAGGATAATATGGCACTATTAAGTGAATCAAATTCTTGAGTAGGGCCTTATTAGAAGTGTATAATAACATATGAGTGTGTATGAGACGATGTACGAATGTGAAAGATCAAGGAGTTTATGCCGAGACAGAGTTGTATGGTGGTCTATCCTGTCTAACCACCCCTGCGGGGAAAAAGGCATGATGGTTAGGTATAATGTATTATTTACTACAAAAGAGTCCTGACTGCAGTCCGAGGGGCGATTTCGGTTGTTCTTAAAAATAAGGAATTGTCATTAATCTTAAAATGAACGACATTTTCGCTGTCATGTAAAAGAATTGGAATCGCTAAAGGGTGTGCGAAGGAAAGGAGATGGGGAACACTGCCTACTATCTGATCACCAAACACGACTAATGCCTGACGACCGTCCGTGGTCGAGTGGTAAGACACTTGACTCCCATTCGGGAGGTCGCGGGTTCGTACCCGGCGTGCGCAAATAAATTTTATTTGATTAATTTGTGTTGTTTCACAATTAATTAATACAAATAATATATGTTATATTTGCGGCACGTTCCAGAGTGGAAGATACTCTCAGTATTGCCCTGGTGTAAGACCACCATTCAGAATTGAAACGTTGCTTAATAATGGCTTTAGCCGTTTAACTTTAACGTTTAGTGACTAGATCTGAATAGCCAGGTACTTTCCCACCTTCCTCTTCCCCATCTCCTTCCCTTCCCCACTTACCTTCAGCCTCACAACAAACTCCAATTGGGGATGCCATAGTCTCACTGGCTCCAGAAGGGAGCAGTTGAGACTCTTGTGAGGTATCCACTGTAAAAAAATAAATGGCTTTATCCGTTTTTAGATTTTCACTTCCAAAAGCATTTTCGTTGTTTGTTTTTGGGGTGTTATGCCGTGATGCGCTGCCTCCTACATTAGCCTCTGGATCTGCCCTGATGATGGACACTGCAACGCTGTCCGAAACGTCGGCTAAAGTAGAGCGCAACACGGCATAACACCCCAAAAACAAACAACGAAAAAGTTTTGAATTTGCTCACATTTATCACTAGCTGAAGTACGCAGCATTGCCCGGACTTTAGATCATCCCCCTAAAAAAATGTAACTTATGACGAATAGCACTGATGTCAAAACTATCTATAGCTTTCGTAGTGCGACCCTTTTTTATTTTGCCTGGAGTTTCAAATTTACCCCCATTTGTTTCGCTCTCCTCTTCACCTGATGGTACTTTCTAAACTAGCTGCGAAAAAAAACAACTACGATAGCTAATAATATTGTATATCTAGGTAAACAAAATAAAACATGTGAAAATATTTATACAGAGCGCATTGAAATTGTTATTATTAAAATAAAACTGAAAATATTTATATTTAAAAAAATGTTTCTTACAAATTTCTACATAAACAGTGTCATTGTCATTTTACTGTCATTTTGACAGTAAAAATTGGTGTTGCCATCCTAAAATTTTTTTAGTTCCGGTTTTTATATTTTCTACTCTTATTTGACAAAGTGTTAGTGATTTCTGTTGGAGAGGATGGGGGAATATATGATCGGGAAATATTCTACAATTCTCTTTCGCGTCATATATTACGTTCTAGTGACAATTCTTTCTTCATTAATGCGTTCTATATGATTATGTTATTTAAATCCTACGGGTTCTTTCTCGACATTCTTATATGATTAACTGCGTTTGGTTTTACCACACATTCACATCAGGGATCTTATTCATACAGCATGTTGATCAAGCGCCAATTTGAAAAAATGGCAAGTATATAACGTCATAACGAAGCGAACGAACGGCATACATAAAAAATAGAGATATATCCCGGTTTAGGCCTATTTTCCAACAGCAATAAGCCAGGAGCACATGACCGGGTGCAGGTGAGTCGGTTATGTCAAGAATTTCGCGAAAAGGTGAGTTCAATTGCCTCCCCCGTATACGATGCATTCCTACCAGGAGAACACAGAGTGAAGGATTAAACCAGTTCACCCCACATCATTATTTAAAAAAATATCTTTAAAATCGTGCATTGTATAATAAGTATCAAGTAACATTCGTGTTAAAATATTCACATACAATCAAAATGCCGGTAAATACTTATGATAAATTATAATTTCGTAAATGCTTTAATAAAGTATCAAATTCTATTCTATAATTCCTTTCTTACAAAGCAGATTATATATTTTTTTAAATCTAATAAAAGAGTATATGGAAAATACATGATGGGGAAGTGAACGGTAGAAAACAACGGGAATGCCCGAGGAAGACATGGCACGATCAAGTGCATCAATTTCTAATACAAGTCATGTCATAAGTCAGAAAAGACAAAGTAGTGTTTACGAAAATTATGTATGAATTTGAATGAAGTAAGGACGGACTCCGTTGTCGAGATGTAAGGCTCTCGACTAGGAATCCGAAGGCCGTGGGTTCGAATTCCGTAAAGTTAGTTAGGTCGATTTGTGTTATTTGCGGCACTTGGAAGATATTCTCAGTACCGTTGATGTAAGACTATTCAGAATTGAAACGTTGCTTCAAATTGCTTTAGTCATGTTTGGTGGCCAGATCTGTACAGCCAGGTAATTCCCCACCTTCTTCGTGCCCATCTCCTTCCCCTCTCCATTATCTTCAGCCTCACAATATACCCCCGTATTGGGGATGCTACAATCTCTCTGGCTCCAGACGGGAGCAGTTTGGAATATTGTGCGGTATTTACACAAATAATCATTATTGGGTTCGCAATGTTAAATAGGTAGATACTTCTCTTCCCTTAACATATTATTATATTACATTATTCATTAACTTGAAAAATTGACGATTGACGAAGAGACTTCCGAATCCAGTGACTAAAAATTAATTAAAATTATTGAAGTTAAACTGTATGACGAGTAATTCGGATCTTTTTCGGAAGGAAAAATAAATTTTTTCAAATGGAAATGACGTTCGGACATCGGTACAATTACTGTTCAATGGGTTCTAGCTTTCACTAGAATAGAACCTGCCACAACAAAGAAGACTTAATTGTTTATAAGAAAAACTCTCTTTTTAACTTTTGAAGGTTCTTCCCATCAATGTAATATATATCATTGAAGAAGAAGATAGCAATAATAACCAAAAGAAAATTAAATATGAAAATGAACAAGACACAGAAAAACAATAAAAAATAATGGTCGCAACTGAACCCAGAACAACCCAGAACCTCACATCTAACCGGGACATGCGCTTTATCCAATTCAGCCATTGCGATATATTATGAGACTGTCGTATTTGTCAACTTCATATTTCAAATTTCAGAATTAACAATATTATCTTCGACTAATGTTTTTTCCATATTATTGGCAGCTACCTTTTTTCATTGGAAACAAGTATTCAAAAAATGTAGATATTGGTACCTATATGGATTTTTTTTTATCAAATAGTCATTTCTTAAATTTTTCATATTTATACTCATATTTATGCTTATATTTATAATAATTTATTCTTAATATTTAGACAACTTGATTATTATGTTTTAATTTATAAAATTAAAAAATAATTTTCATTTTTTTTTTATATAATTGTCATTTATACCTATAACTAATTAATCACCACTATTTATGATGCCTTTGTCTAGAGGTACTTATTTTTATCTATTTGTTTGTCTTCTGTTATTTTTGTTATTTACATGTAGATAATTTTGATTAAATAAACGGTGTTTACAAACTAATTTGTTTTCAATTAATTTAAATGATGACGCAAAGTGAATTTGCAAATATAGAAGAAATAAATATTAGAAGTCAAG
This sequence comes from Limnephilus auricula, assembly GCA_951813805.1. Lineage (NCBI taxonomy): Eukaryota > Metazoa > Arthropoda > Insecta > Trichoptera > Limnephilidae > Limnephilus > Limnephilus auricula. Next base: position 38,920,461 of record OX638391.1, read on the forward strand.
TTATGGTTCAACATTGTTACCTAACTTAAGGACAGGTTATAACTTATGACTAATGTATATAAAGAACACGTGTATTATCTTATCGTGATGGTTTGTTATCTTTATTTGACCTCTTCCAATGTTTCAATATACAAAATTTTCATACACAACGTGAATCGGATGCAAAGATATTGAATTACACTACTGTGTTGCAATAGATTTTTAAACATATCAACGACGTTTCTGAAAATCACTACAAAATAGATAAAATCGAAGTTATAAAAACATAAAATAGAAATCAACCAGTATTTTTTTAACCTTTCTAACCAGGAACCGGAGTCAACCACGCTACCAACTGAGCCAAATGCAGTTTGGATAAGACGTATTGAATTTCAAAGAAATGGGTGTAAGTCCGCGTGTGTTTTCGTGATTGCCACCAGATTGATATATTGTTATGTAATTGATAACGAGTCTATCTGCTGAGTTTCAATTTGATTGGACGTCGGGATGTGGGTTAATTTCCATTTCAAAGGTACCGCATCATTCATACATTCAATCAATCAAGAAAAAAATTTGAAATTGATGTCATATAGACAAAGTAAATTCATGTAAATCGGGGTAAGTGAATGAAATAGATTTATTTGATAAAAAAAGATATGCATTCACATAGTGAGGAAGCTTTGACTGTCCAGCTAGGAGAGTCAAATTTCCTGGTTTAGTTCACATTAGGTAGGTATATTCTGTTATTTATAGAACTTAATACTAAACGAAATACATTATCATAATTTCAGATTCACAGTCAGTGCAAGATTCTAAAAGCAATAATGCAAATAAATTGAAAATAAGCAGTAAAAAAATACTGAGAACACCAAAAAAAAAAAATCGAGTGTGCTTTAGACCACAAGACTGAAGTAAATACTTCTTTAGCTCCGTCTATATGTATGTCCATATATATGTTTATACAGTGGTGCCTCGCATAACGAACGCCTCGCACAGCGAACGCTGCACACAACGAACTTCCTTTTCGTTCATTTCACGATTCATACAACGAACTTCGCTTCACACAACGAACTTCGCTTCACACAACGAAGTCGCCCACTTCACACGATCACTGCCGATTTATTGCATCCTTCCGCGCAGGCAGTCGTTAGTCACTGAGCAGTACGCTTAACTTACGCACGTGTCGCAGCAATCGACTGTCGTGGTCGAGTGGTAAGACACTTGACTCCCATTCGGAAGGTCGCGGGTTCGAACCCGGCGTGCGCAAATAAATTTTATTTGATTAATTTGTGTTATTTCACAATTAATTAATAAAAATAATATATGTTATATTTGCGGCACGTTCCAGAGTGGAAGATACTCTCAGTATCGCCCTGGTGTAAGACCACCATTCAGAATTGAAACGTTGCTTAATAATGGCTTTAGCCGTGTTTAGTGACTAGATCTGAATAGCCAGGTACTTTCCCACCTTCCTCTTCCCCATCTCCTTCCCTTCCCCACTTACCTTCAGCCTCACAACATACTCCAATTGGGGATGCCATAGTCTCACTGGCTCCAGAAGGGAGCAGTTGGGACTCTTGTGAGGTATGTCTATAAAAAAATAAAAAAAATCGTTCATCATTACAACGAAGTCGCCCGATCTTCTACGATCACTGCCGATTAATTGCATCCTCCCGCGCAGGCAGTCGTTAGACTCGTTAGTCACTGCGTAGTACGCTTAACTTACGCACGTATCGCAGCAATCGTTCTTCATTACGAATTAAATCGCACACGTATCACGGCAGTCGTCCTTTTAAGATAAACTCAACATTTTTTTTATATGATGGGTTCTAAAAAAAGCAGGAAGGTGATTTCTCTTGAAATGAAACAGGAAATAATTAGAAGGAGTGAATGTGGGGTAAAACAGTGTGACCTCGTCAAAGAGTTTGGCCTCAACAAGACCACCATTTTCACCATTTTGACAAACAAGGATGCAATAAAATCAGCCAAAGTAGCCAAAGGAGTATCAAAACTATTTAATGAAAAAAAATCTTACCATATTTTATGCTACAGAACGAATTATTTTTTTTAACATGTATTGTTATGGGAAAACGCGTTTCACATAACGAACTTTTCGCATAACGAACTTGCTCCTGGAACGAATTAAGTTCGTTGTGTGAGGCACCACTGTATGTATAAAATATATACATATATTAATTTTCTACAAAAAATTATTTAAATTTATTATCATTCGCCTCGCCCGATCAAGCCGTGAAATTATGATATTATTTTACGGGTAATTTATTGCTTTCAAATTGGATGATTTTTTTATGAAGGATGTCAAATATTATTTATTGCAATGATCGTATCATCAGATATAAAATAAAGTTGTAGATACTCTCAGCATCGTCCTGGAGAAAGAACATAATTTAGAATCGAAATGTTGCTTGTTTAGTCACCAGAATGTGAATGGTTATCAGACACACATACCCCAATTGGGGATGCCATATTTGCCTTCGAACCCTTATTGAGTTTTATGTAGGCATCGTAATAACAAACTTTGTGAAAAATATTATTCCATCAGTACCGCCCCGCCCTTAAGTGAAATCAAAGCCAACCCACTTTCACGTTCCTCGCTACCAGGAGAACATAATGTGAAAGGGATAAACCCGGTGCACCAAAATGCATTTCCGCAAAAGAAGAAAATTCACAATTCGATGAAAATGACGCCACAAAGTAAGTTTGAAATTAATGAAAAAAAAAGTTTTACAATTATTAAAGTTGTGTTACCATTTTTTTATGAATATTTTACCTCGTGATGAAAATGACTTTCTTTTTTACAAAAAAATCACACAAAAAATCCCTCAGGGACTTGTCATCTTTGAGGATGCTGTGTGGAGGGTCTTTTTAGGGAAAGGAAGGAAATGAAGATATGGGAAACAAAAAGGACTGGGTAGGAATCTGGGGCTCATTCTGTCAGGAATGACAGAAATATACATCAACCCCTCCCACTAAGTTGCAAGGCCATGGAACGTCAAAAGATCTCTCCAAAACAATTTCTCCCGATCCGGCCTGCCACGTAGTAGGTGAGCAAATTAATCCGCCGCCAATATCTAGATAAGCCTTAGCGCTTGCTAAGTCACCAAACGTAGCGAACCACTTCAGGTGACCTATTGCAGAGGTGTTGTTTATCCAATAAATGGTTCCCGAAGCAGCGTTACACATACCGGCCTTCAACAAAAAACTGTGCACAGAAAATCGCCTTTCGGGTTGCCAATACATTGCCAGATTGACAAACATCTTGAAAGCTTGAAGCCAGGGACACACACAGCGTTAAAAGCGCCGGCGTTATTTGGCTTGGCCTACTTCACCATATCGCTCGCCATACATTTGCGATTGGAATGAATGGCGAGGAATATGCTGAAGTAGGCCAAGCCAAATAACGCTGGCGCTTTTAACGTCGTGTGTGTCCCTGGCTTGACTCAAAGAGTAAGAAGTGTAACACGGCATAACACCCAAAACATCAAACAAGATAAGAACAAAGTCCATTTTCTGAAGGAACCACTCTGTCGGCAGCTATGATTCAGATGCTTTTCTAAAAAATAATAAAACATAATGGTCGCAACTACACGTGAGATCGGGGTTCGTGTCCCAGTTGCGACCATTCTGTTTTCTCATTCTGTGTCTTGTTCATTTTCCTATTTTAATTTAGATTATTTATGTTATCTTCTTCTTCGATGATATATTACATTAATGAGAATAGCCTTCAAAAGTTAAAAAGAAAGTTATTCTTATAAAAAAAAAAAAAAATAAAGACATTTATTTGTTAAATAGAATTTTAAATATATGTATTTAAATGCCTTTTTTATAACATTCATTATATTGACAAAGGGGTCCCTGCTCAGCTATACATTTAGGATTCCTCCCAAATTACAGCTGGTTTACAGGAAAGTCTGAGAAGAAATTATAATCAAATTATAACAAATACTCCAAATTAAATTAAAATAATAAATCAAAATTTAAATTTAAACAAATAATATTAATTTCTTCAAACTTTGCAAAATCACTTTGTGGCGTCATTTTTAATTAAATTAAAACAAATAACTTTGTTTAAACCACAAATATAATCTCAATTACCTACATGTTTCAAAACCGATGGTTTCTTCGTCAGGGTAGTAATGTAGGTAATTGTGATTATATTAGTGGTTTAAACAAAGTCATTTGTTTTAATTTAATATTAATTTCTTCAAACTTTGCATATTCACTTTGTGGCGTCATCTTTATCTGAGCGAGGTAAACTCCGAAACTACTTAACCGATTTTGTTCAAATTTGGTTTAATGTGTGTAATTTGGTCCAACTTAAAAGATAGAAAAGTTTTTATCTCAATATTTATTATTGCGAATTAAATGATTTATATAATTTTTAATTATTTATAAGTTTCCGACAGATGGCGGCGTGAGTTAATTAATTGATACAACACTTGGTTATCTAGATTAAATAACTATCTAGTAGACGGCGTTGTGTTTCGTTAGCTACAGAAACGCGTGGGCGGGTCAGTTAGTTATTTATAAAATGAAACAAATACTGTGTTTTCACCACTAAAAATTATTCATAAAAATCTATATGTTTCGAAAATTTTAAATTTCAGATTATAATCCTGACGATGAAACAATCGATTTCGAAACATTAAAATTTTTTGAATAATATTTAGTCGTGAAAACACAGTTATTTATTTTATTTTATAAATAATATTACAATTCAAAATACATAATGTAATCACGAACACAAGTAGGAACCTTTTCGATGTAAATTCTATCAATATTATGATGTTGTACGGTTGACCGTGCATTCAGCAAACAACTTCTTGAAGCACTAAACCATCTCTTAATTTGAAAAAACATCCCCATTCTTGATGGATCAACATCTTATAGGTTGGGATATAAAGTAATATTTCTACTGTTTAAGAGGAATATAAACGCCAGAAATATTTGACTTCTTACCCCTTTAGAATTCCGAGTATTTTTGGTATTATCTGCGCGAGAAAAGTAGCGTCAAAGTTGTTTTAATTTTTTTTATGAATAATTTTTTTAGTTAGTCAATCGATCGAGTCAAAAATAATCTTAACCATTAAGGATTTTTTCTTATGTAACTTCATATTTATCTAATGAAAAGACAAATTGTTTAGTACTTTGCGCTTATATTTTTGGACGCAATTAATAATTTTATTTTGATTCCATTAAATTGAAAAAGTAGGAAAAGCTTCAATCAATTTTTTTTAATATTCATAATATAAACCGATTCGCAGTAAAGATACATCTAAATAGTGATTTGGCGTATAGCTTCATCTTAGAAGAAAAAAGAAAAATATAAGAAGTGTGTCTAGAGACTGAGATGTTTTACAAGGGTCAAAAATGTTATTATGTACCAAGAGTCCAAGAGAGTATGTTTGAGGTTTTGTATGTTAGAAGGCGTCACTTACGACTAGTTAGTTATTTAGGAACTAAACAATAAAATATTTAATTCTGCCAAGTTATCAGAAACTATTTTTTATAAACGGGGTGTTACAGAAATTTATATTTTGTTTCAATAACTTCACAAAGGAGACTTCGATACTCAATTTTGTCTTTTATCTCATTTTATTTCCTCCTGAAGGCAGCCTGCTCCCATCATCATAAGCAGAAAGTGTTACTTGTCTAAAGATGTATGACTTAGCTATCAAAGAATTGAACCCGTAATGCCTAGGTATCCCACTCGGCTTCTAAACTATTGCACTAAATTCCAGTACATTTTTCGATTTATTGACGATAACTGTAAGCAGAATATATTTTGAAATATAAAGTTTCAGCTTGAATGAAGTGCTTAAATTACCTCGAAATGGTATTTTTTTATAATTGAAATAAAGTTTGAAACCATGTCTTTCACAGTGCTATAAAATAAATAAATATATCTGTACAAGGAAGAAAGTGAAAATACAAATGAGCACGTTATCAAACATGATAGAGCACGCTCTATCTAGTACGGGGGAATTGTTGACACAACCATAAAATATTTTTATGCAACGCGCGTGCATTTTTTCCCTACCAATGAGTCGCAAAATTTCATACTGTTGTGTCTTATCATGTTTATGTTGAAAATGAGTAATGGTTACCACAATCGTGCTCATGTACGAGTACCTAATTCAAAATTATAAATCAATTCAAAATATAACTGTATAATTTATAATATATTGGATAACCAACACCTCTGCCATAGTGTTTTTTTTTTATATTTGAAGACTGATCAGGGGTGCACGGGTTCATATGTCTGCCCATCTGGTTGAGAGCAGGAAGACTGGTTAAAGTAGGCCTGGGACCTCTCCAGCAGGACCCTCTCGACCCATCTCCTTCCACTGCAGTTGATGGAATGGATTCATACTTCTGTCGCTTCTGGATACATTGGCCCCCAGATTCCTATCCACTCAGACCTTTTTCTTCCCAGATCATCCTCACGTTTTTTTCCTTCACACATACTACATACCCTAAGGGCTCTAAGGTACCCTAAGATGGAATTTATTTTTCTCCTGTGTGGAGATAGTGTAAAATATTTTAATCAATAACTGAAACGATGCCCGCAAACATTACCTAAATATGTAATTTGAGTTATGACCGGCACAATGTAGGTCTTTGGCATAAAAATAGTAAATTGGAGTCAAATCTAAACAATAACAAATTTGTGATGACGACCGTCCGTGGTCGAGTGGTAAGACACTTGACTCCCATTTGGAAGGTCGCGGGTTCAAACCCGACGTGCGCAAATAAATTTTATTTGATTTATTTGTGTTATATCACAATTAATTAATAAAAATAATATATGTTATATTTGCGGCACGTTCCAGAGTGGAAGATAATCTCAGTATCGCCCTGGTGGAAGACCACCATTCAGAATTGAAACGTTGCTTAATAATGGCTTTAGCCGTGTTTAGTGACTAGCTCTGAATAGCCAGGTACTTTCCCATCTTCCTCTTTCCCATCTCCTATCCTTCCCCACTTACCTTCAGCCTCACAACATACTCCGATTGGGGATGCCATAGTCTCACTGGCTCCAGAAGGGACTCCAGAAGGGTTTCTTTATAAAAAAAAAAGATCATTGGAAATAAAATAATATCAGATCCTTCCTTTGATATGATTTACAGCGCTGCTAACTATGCAATATAAAAAAATTAAGTACTTACTCTAGTACATATAGTAATTACTCGCGGTTGAAGTAATAATAAGACTTCTTTGACTAAAAACAAAAATAAAAACTTATTTTTTTAGGCTGCGGAACATGATTAGGTTGTTGATTTTTTCGTTTATAATTATATATAGACGATGGGGTAAAATTTTCCTGCGATTCAGCCATTTGAATTCTAAACAACACTATTTTTATTGTCACACTACTGTCACTTTTTACTTCAATATCTAGAATTCACAAGAATCACAGAGAAAAACGGGTTAATATTACTTGTAAAAAATAAAATAAATCTAAAGGTTCAACTAAAATCATTGGATGGTGAATGGTGGATGAAGAAATCACCTTTAAAGGAAGGAGAGAAAGTTCTGGAAAGGAAAAAGTTGAGGGTTGGTAGGAATCTAAGGCGTCAATATGTCCAATCTGGGTGGTCAATATGGGCGAATAAATCCATTCCTCTCAAGGCGATGGTTCAAAAGAGTCCGGCTGGAGAGTTCTAAGTAAGTTCCCCACCAGTCTCTCTCGATCCGGCCCGCTACGCAATACGTGCGCAAACACATTCGCCACCAAAACCTAGATAAAACCATGAACCCAGACACCTCTGCTTAGTAACCAATCGCAGGTAACCACTTGGTATGGTCCATGGCAGGGGTGTTACCGCCTACCGAATTGGATAACATAAATGTAATAGGACATATTATTAACTATATTACAGTGTAAAATTATCTATAGTGTACTATATCATTTCATGGTCAATGCTATTTAGTCACTGAACCTACGATTTCAACGTAAATTAATTAATAAAAATTAGGGGCCCTCAGGGCCTCCTGTGTGGAGTGTAAAAAAAAAAGTGCAGATTATATTGGACTAAATACCAACACGCACCTATCTAAAAATGAGTAGAAGTTAAACCTAATGATTAAAACCTCAAATTGTAATATTTTAATTCATGAAGACAATATTAGCGAAACTCAATCAAAAATCAAAAACAGAAAAATCTGAAAAAGTTTTTCCTAGATTGCAAAAAAAGTCAATAGATGTCGCATATTAAAATAAATAAAATGGCTACATTTATCCAAGACACCATGTAGCATTTAGTTTGGGTTTGAATCTTGCGATCACACATAAAGATGGCAGTCAATAAAAAAAAAATATGCGCTGAAAAAGTTTTTCCTAGACTTGCAGAAAAACTCAATAGATGTCGCATATTAAAATAAATAAAAATGGCTACATTTATCCAAGACACCGTGTAGATAGCATTTAGTTTGGGTTTGAATCTTGCAATCACACATAAATATGGCAGCCAATAAAAATAAAAATATGCGCTGAAAAAAATAAAGATAATGTTGTTTAGTTGTTAGTTTTTTAGTTGTTAGTTCTAATATGATACAGTTAAAAATGACCGAATCGGATAGGGAAACAGTAGCTCAGTTGGTAGAGCTGCGCCGCGGCAAGAAGTTTCGAGTTCCAAGGGTTCGAGTCTCAGATGTAACCGTATCTTTTTCTAATTTTTCTTTTTCAGATTTTAGAATAAGTTTTCTATCATTGTCCATAAAAATAAAAAGAAGACATTTCGTTTTTCTCCTTTTCTAAATTGCGGCAATATAAATGTCGTAATAATATGAAAAAAGTATTTTATTAACAAAATTCGGGTTCCTTGATACGTTATAAAAGACAAATATATTAAGTTCCATTATTTTAGTCGTTTATACATATAAATTCTGCATTAGAAATAAAAACAATAGATATAAGTAGGAAAGTAAAAACAGTAAATAAGAGTAAATTTTGCGTTTTATTTAATATTTTTGCAAGGTAACGTTGAAAATGTCTTCAAAATTTCACTGAGTAATTATGAACTAGGCGTAGGCGAGGCGAGGGACGGCAAGGTATTGGTGCGAAGCTTTTGTAAACAAATCACTAGGCGTCGTTCGACCGGACGAATTATCATTAAAATAGGTGGCTTTAAATGGTAGTACTAAATGGATATGTTTTCCTAGTACTTAACTATAAAAACTAGATTGAGTTTACATTGTTTATTTATCATTTACATTTACAACCAAGGAACTTTTTGAAAAATTTAAAGTCCTGTCGGTTACAAAACTATTTGAAAAAAATGCAATTTTAACAGTTTTTAAAGAATCTGAAGTGTCCTCAACACGAAGTAAAAGACCTAGAACATCTGGGAACATATATGTACCTAGATGCAACACGACAGCTGCACAACACCATTATGAATATGTAGGCCCAATGCTATTTAACGATTTACCCGATACAATAAAAAGTGAAAAAAACTATTTTGAATTAAAAAAAAAACTCTCGTTGTATTTTTACAGATAAGCAACAGATTGACTTATTTTTTAACGATGATTTTCAGATATATTCCGTATTCTGTTGCTAACATTTTGTTGATATTCCATTGCTATTTTTCTCATTGTACAATATTTTGTAATATCTTACAGTATTTTTGATAGTATTTTACTTCCATTTTGTAACTATACATATTATCTATAAGCAGTTATAAATGTATAAATAAATAAAGTACATAGACTAGCTCCCCAGTTAGACTCGAGAATATTTCTTTACTAATTGGGTAACTAAAATTGATGAATGATATGTAATGAAATGATGTTATAATTGTGAATGATATTATATGTTATAAATAAATAATAAAAAAAAAATAAAAAAAAATTGTCATCGCTAAAAACGGTAAGCCGTTATAAGCGAAATCGGTATATCTAAATTCTACTGTATGACATTATAGGAGATTTTTGTTTTGACTAAGTGCACATATTGATAATGAGTACTGACTTTTGAACTTTCAAACGCCGAAACAGTCGTCAATAACACAAACAAATGATACTTAGTTGCTGAATTAGGCGATCCGCTCACTGAGGCAACTGAAAACTGTCAACTGGCAACTGTCTTTGTATGACAATGTGATGGCCCGCACACTACACAATCACTCAAAAACCCGTTGTCAATGGTAACGCAAACGTTGACTCGCGACTTGCACTGCTGATTGCCGTGGCCAGCCGTTGCTAGTTGCCAGTTGTCAGCTGATTATTCTTCGTCTATGGTTAAACAAGCTTTTTGACCAATCAAGACATAGAAACCAGCCGGTTTTAGTTTGGTTTCAGTTGATTCGTCAGCGGAGCGCCTTAGATTTATTTTAATTTATAAAAAAAGATTTCTACGTTTTGGACACTTATTATTACCGTGACGACCCGCTAAAACGGTACGGCAACCGTAAAGGCTGGCGATATCTCATTTCTTTAATACGAGTGAGGGAGAGGCAATAAAAAGTTTTTTTTTAGCATCTCCCTCACTCGTATTAAAGAAATGAAATGCCGCGAACCATTACCATCGCCGTGCCGTTTCCGCGGGTAATAAAGCACTCGACAAGTGCACATTTTAGTAAGTGAAATGTAATCGGAAAACCCGTTTTCAACCTCTGAAATTCTGTGCTCTCCTGGTACTTGTTTTTCCCATAGAAAGCCCGGTTGAATTAAGTTGAATTCCCGGCTGAAGTCTGCCATCATCCTTTACCTACCAATTTTACCACCGTTTTCTTTTCAGATCGAAAACCCATCCCATACTTATAAACTTATATCCGTGCCTACATATTAACTCTCTATCAAAATCTCTGAAGCGATAATACCTTCAGAGAAAATCCCAGAATTTGTTTGTTATATGTACATCTTATCAATAAACAATAAATATGTAACAGCATATGTATACGTTTCGAAAAAATAAATTGATTAAAAACATTTTTAAAATTGCCAGAAGATTGGAACAGTAGGTTATATTACTATATCGAAGAAGATAACAATAATAATCTAATTTTTTAAAATATGAAAATGACACAGAAAAATAATAAAAGATAATGGTCGCAACTGGGACTCGAACCCAGAACCTTACGTCTTACCGGGAAATACACCTCTACCAATTGGGCCACTGCGATCTATTATGAGACTGTCGTAATTGTCAACATCATATTTCAGAATTAACAATATTATCTTCGACTTTTTTTTCCATATTATTGGCAGCTATCTTTATTATTGGAAACAAGTATTCAAAAAATGTATTTGTTACCTAGATAGTGTCTCGGATAAATATATCCCATATTATGTTTATGGAACACCTATTGACCATTATCTTTTATTATTTTCTGTGTCTTGTTCATTTCTGGACGACGTACGTACGCATCGCTACTCAAACAATGCTTAGCAACCCATAAATTTTCTATGAAAATGTGATTCTAAAACATAAATTTTCATTGAAAATCTATGGTTGCTAAGCAGTCCAGATATTGTTAGGCGTAGCGATGGGCACGTACGTCAACCCAGTCTGAATCTACCATAAATGGTGCGTACAAATTATGAACAATAAGAACAAATAGAGTCCATGATATATCAATTTAGTTTTCGGTTGGTCCCCATGAGAATGTTTTCCACATTCGGATTTTTAGTTTGCATGTACAAGGAGATCAGAGCTGTTTAGGGATATTGTTCAGAATGTGCTGAAAAATGTGTAATATTGTTACCACTTTTCGTTTTGCAGGCCGTCAACAGATTGTTTTAATATTATTTGATAAAATAATATTTCACCGAAAAATAATCTTATAGTCATACCAAGCACATCTCAAAAATAATTTCAACATTTTCGAAACAATTTAAATAAGAGTCATCTTGAAAAAACCTGAATCTTTATTTTTTTATAACTTAGGTACCATCATTAAATTCAAATTTTAGGCTTTTTTCAAGTTTAAAAAGAGAACATTTTTCATGAAGATTTTTAGGTTGAATACAGGGGTGACGGAAATACGATATTTTAACCACTGGAAATTTATGCTCTCCTGTTGTAGTTTTCCCGGAAGGGAAGCGGTTGAGAATGCAACCGAAACAGAAAACTTAACAAATAAATTTCCAAATAAACGATAACTTTTTAAAGATTTTTTCGCTGTTTTATTCAGGAAATTTAGGGTTTTTAGGGATTTTAACTGATATTCAAGATCAAATTTTTAAACTACTTTTTTAAAATATCACTTTTTTCACGATTGTGTGTCTTGACCATTTATAAAAGCTCGAAGTTTAAAATTTAAAGCTCAAAGATCAAAGCTTAAACCACAAAACTTCTCAAAGCATAAAGCTCAGAACAAAACGTCGATTTTTAACATTATTGCTACTGTTTATCATTTTCTTTTTTTAAATTTATTTATTATAATTTTTTTTAAATGTAATCGACAATAATTTTTAATTTTTAAAAGAAAAACGTTATTTTTATATATTTTGAAGGTTATTCCCATCATTGTGTATAATCATTCAATATATCAGTTGCGACCGCTATTTTTTTTTTATTTCTGTGTCTTGTTCATTTTCAATTTTTAAATTAGATTATTAGTCTTATCTTCTTCAATAATAATAATTTCACTCATGTAAAATGGCGGACTTAGATTGCTGAATAAATAAATAAAGATATATGTACGTAGTAAATGGAGGTGCATGTATAAGGCTGATAAGGCTGTAATCGAAATGGAGAACATTAAAAAAGGGGTTCTAAGATAAATGGGAGATACCCGAGGAATAAATTGCACGATAACGTTAATAGAATACTTAAAAAAAATCTTTTTCACTTATTTAATTTCATTATTTCAACATGAAAACTGCAGTTAACTAGAGTTCAAAATGTCAAAACTTTACTCCAAACCATTCGTAACCCGAGTAACGCCGGGGGCTTCTGCTAGTGATTTACAAAATACAAGGAAAAGTTATGTTCCTTAAATAAATGGAGGTTTATAATATTGTATATCAATGGAATATTAAAAATTACGATAACAAATATAATTAACAACTCAACGCCTGCGAGAATTTATCTGCAATACGCACAACAACAGCATTTGGCGTGCACTACCTATCTGACGATATTGCTATGCTTGCTGAAAGCGAAGAAGAACTGCAAGAGGCCTTAACAATCATGCAAAGCATTCTTCAAAACAACTACAACATGAAGATAAATAAAAACAAAACAAAGCTGCTGACTGTAGGCCGAACGCAACATCAGATGAGAGAAAAGATGTCAGGAGTTCCACTAAAGAACATCAAGGAGTTTGTCTACCTCGGGAGCAAAATAACATGGGACGGTCGGTCTAAGAGCGAGGTCGACAGCCGTATACACCAGGCTAGGCTTGCATTCAATAAAAGGTCGAAAATAATAGAATATGGAGTAACTTGATGTACGGCTGCGAAACATGGTGCCTACCCGAAAGAGATAAACGGAGACTAGAGGCTTTTGAGATGTGGTCCTATAGAAGTCTATTATGAATTTCCTGGAGAGACCACATTACAAATGAGGAGGTTCTCCAAAGAATCGAAGGAGGAAGGCACCTGCTCAGGACCTTGTCCGAAAGGCGTGCAAGATGGCTCGGCCATATATTACGACAAGAAAGCCTCTTGCATGCCATAATGGAGGGTATGACCGAGGGGACAAACTCTAGGGGACGCCCACGCCGAGAGTACCTGGAGGACCTGCTGGTGGACATGCGCTGCTCATCATATGCAGACTTTAAAAGAGCCGCACAAGATAGGGAAGAATGGAAGAAAAAATAAAGGATATTGCTGCAAACCAATCCCAGGATTGAAACCACAGAGAGAGACCTATCTGTATAACAAGTTAATGGGAGAAGTTAGAAAAGCCCGAAGGGGATTGGCGCGATCAAAATAAACCTTAAGTCGGGTCATGTCAAGAGTCAGTATAATAGAAGAGTATGTAAGAGCAACTTGTAAGGCTCTTGACTCTACGACTAATTCGTTTAAGATATTAAATGACAATATATGTATATTTGCGGCACGTTTTAGTGTCGCCCGAAAGACAGTGAACAGTTTCAGTGAAAGACAGCTATATTGAAACGTTATTTGAAATAAAGATATACCTTGTTCAGTGCCAGGTACTCCTCCAATTTCCTATTCCCCACTTCCTTCCTCTCATCACTGTCTTGAGCCTCACGGAATCGGGATCTTTCAAATGTTATAAACTAAACGGTGCTGAATATCCACTTGATGACACTGTTCCATTTAAATTTCTGTGAAACAACTGATCCTTAGTCTCATCAGCTACAAGAGGGTTGGGAGAAGTTGGTATTTGGAAATAATGAAAAATTGAGACAATGTATGAATGTGAATGAAGCAATGAGTTTGTGCTGAGGCTGAGCAGTGGCGTTTTATTCTCTCCTCTACCCCTGCAGCGAAACGGTGTGATGGTTAGTTAGGTTAGGTTAGGTTAGATTGTAAAAAAGGTATGATGGTTAAGATTAAGCAATGCGCATGTGCGTGAATGTCGAACCATTATGAGTAACAATTTCTATCACAATATTATCTTGTTTTGTGATTATGAGTAAGACGGTAAGTGTCTAAAGTTTATAGATAAGTGAGTTTCGTGTGCATATGATTTTTTGATCATTTCTTTGAAAAATTTTAGAAAATTTTCTTTGGGTTTGTTATGTCAACCCTCAGAGTAATTCAGACCGGTCAGTGGTTGAGTGGGCATCGCGTTTGGGTCCCAACCAGGCGTTCCGTGTTCGATTCCTCGGCTGGTTAAGTCCTCCATCACAACACAAGCAAAATTATCCGCTGAGTGTGGTGGTAGTAGAAGATTTTCAAATGTTGTTTTAACCCGGTATCCCAAACAATCATTTCATCTGCCGGGCTCCTACGAAAATTTGGTCCGCTGTACGGAATTTCAACTTTCACCTTACCAGGGGAACATGCTCAGCCAACGGTGTTTTGTTCCCTTGAGACAACGAGTATTCGTTAAGATAATGAAAGTTTAAATTCACTCTCTAGTTCGAGACTAGAACTTCTACCGTCTTACTGATAATGATTCCCTAATATGACAATACAGCATCGTATTAGCTATATAGGGGAGGGGGGCCTATACTGGTCAGGTTAAAAATCTTTACTCATAATCATAAATTGGTGATGATTTTTTTACGGTAGCAACACTCCGTTCCAAACTTGAAAAACGCGATCATTTTGGCATTTCGCGGCATGTTGCCAACTTCACGTTTATTCATATGTCAAAATATTCAACGAGATTAGTTTGTTGTTTATGTTTGTTTGTCAATATACTGAAAATGGACAACGTTATCAATACAACTGTGGAGATGAAAAGGCGTAGGCGTAATAAGAATACGCTCAATATTAGCCACAGCTCCAGTCAAAAGATTGAGATGGTCAAAAAATTTCGCCTTTTCGGAAGTTAATACAGCCGTAATACTGCCATAATCCTGGTATTACGGCCAGATTAAGCAATGCGCATGCGCGTGAATGTCGAACCATTATGAGTAACAATTTCTATCACAATATTATCTTATTTTGTGATTATGAGTAAGACAGCAAGTGTCTAAAGTTTATAGATAAGTGAGTTTCGTGTGCATATGATTTTTTGATTATTTCTTTGAAAAATTTTAGAAAATTTTCTTTGGGTTTGTTATGTCAACCCTCAGGGTAATTCAGACCGGTAAGTGGTTGAGTGGGCATCGCGTTTGGGTCCCAACCAGGCGTTCGGTGTTCGATTCCTCGGCTGGTAAGTCCTCCATCACAACACAAGCAAAATCATCAGCTCAGTGTGGTGGTAGTAGAAGATTTTCAACTGTTGTTGGGTTATTCATCTTTCTTTACAAAAAAAAATAATTATTCGCCTTCGGGAACAGCTCATACAGATTGAATTCATCGATTGAAAAATCTCATAGAAATTATTGTTTCTCCCTTATTATCACAGTAGAAATATGATCTAAACGACGTTAGAAAGAGAAAACACTATGTTTGATGTGCGAATGTATAAGTTAACCATGGAAGAATTTAAATGTAGACATCTATTAAATCCACAGTTTCCAACCCAGTGTGGGAAAAATTATGAAATTTCGTGAATTTTTAGACTTAATTTTATTTGAAACGACAAAAAAGCCAGGGGTACAAGGTTTTTAATAAATTTGTTTAAAATGTGTGTTGGGTTTTTTGTGGGATTTTTTAGTTATTTTTTATTTTCATTGTATAAAAAATGGTGCACAATATAGGTACTGCATGTAGCTTGTCAGCAGGAGATTACTTCCAAAGAAAATAATTTTATAACAACAAATGAAATAATCATACACGCATTAGCGTAGTAATACATACATACATACCTACAAATATAGTTTTATACTTCAAAGTTGAAAATAATACAGAAACAGTGTTGATTTGGGGAAAAACAGTGTAAAATAGGAAAATAATTATTTAAATATCAGTACAGAGTAGAGAATGCAATACAATAAGTACATGGTGAGAGTAAAGAATATATGTAATTTGAGTAATTTTTTAAACTTTGTATATATATATATATTCTTATAAAATTGTAAAAAATAAAACATAGATACTAATTTTTTTTTACAGGTGCTTACAAACTTGTATGTGACAAAAAAAATCATGAAAATAGTTAGTACTTGAAAATATTTTTTAATAGTTTCCACAATATAAGTAGGATGTAACTTCCTCTCCCGAAATATCAAATCAAGTAATTTCTAAAAGTAATGCCAGATTTTCATATTTCAACTGCTAATAACTCAAAACTCTCTATCAAATCAAATTATTTGTTTGAAGAAATTGAAGCTAATTTCAAATCACACCTTTAAAATTTATCATACTATTTTTTTTTTAAACTTATACGGCGAAGATACCAGTACCTATAACAAAGCAATCGGAATCAGGCGAGGCTCCCGCGAGGGGTTGCCTGCGATTCGGAATTGAGGAGTTTTGATACCAGGAGAGCAGAGCCTTGTCGGGTGAACTGTCCACAGAATACATATTTCCCGGTGCATTCATAATTGAAATGCGCAAGCGCTAAACTACAAGGTTACACAAACTTTTCAGCGGTGTCTATAAGTAATGTAATAATTTTCTATACTAACAGACTTTAGAAGTAATTTATTTGAAAAAAAAAAATCTCCGAAAGCACAACTTAATAAGTGTCAATTTGGTGATGATAAATCAATGACTACCATTGTCCTGGATATAGATTATTTGTTTAAATAATTTACAGTCACTAAAATTACTTTAGACGTGTTTAATGAATGACCAGCTTGGATGGTCAGTTACTTCCTCACCTACATTCTACTTTCAGGCTTAATTGGAGTTTCTACAAAATATACTCCAATTGGGGTTTCTACAGTCGCCTTGATAACTGGGAGTAGTTGGAACTCTTTTGATGTATCCTAAAAAAATCGCTTTCCTACATTCCTTTTTCCCCTCTCCTTACCTATCCTACTCCCTTCAGGTGACATGATCCACATGGCTGCAAGCACATGGGATTCTTGTGCAGTTCAAATCGAAAAAAAACTCATATATTTGAAATGATAAATGGATAAACTATCTTTGCATTTCAATAATTATTTTTAGAATTCAGAACGGGGAAGATTTTTAATTTTGTCTATAATTACCTCATAATGCTCAGATGTTTTATTTATTGATGGAAGTAACCATATTGTATAACATCAGTATATTATTACTTTGCATGTTATATTGTGTGAATAACCACGTCCACTGTTCACATCTCACAACCATTGTAAAGGCCTGTTTGAGGCCATTAAAATGGTTGTGAGGTGTATAAAACATTGAAAGTTTTGAGTTTTGTTGATAAAGGATACCAACCACTTTATTTTTCTTACGGGTTCATAGCTTTCATAAATAATCCGTGGAAACTATTTTCTTCTTTAAATATTCAATTCTCCACAATATTGGTAATTGACAAACACCATCCTCAAACATATAGACATTTAAAAATAGATAATAAAAATAGAAGGAACCATATTGTATAATATCAATCAACTTTGCATGGTGTATTGTGTGAATGACCACGTCCACTGTTCACATCTCACAACCATTGTAAAGGCCTGTTTGAGGCCATTAAAATGGTTGTGAGGTGTATAAAACATTGAAAGTTTTGAGTTTTGTTGATAAAGGATACCAACCACTTTATTTTTCTTACGGGTTCATAGCTTTCATAAATAATCCGTGGAAACTATTTTCTTCTTTAAATATTCAATTCTCCACAATATTGGTAATTGACAAACACCATCCTCAAACATATAGACATTTAAAAATAGATAATAAAAATAGAAGGAACCATATTGTATAATATCAATCAACTTTGCATGGTGTATTGTGTGAATGACCACGTCCACTGTTCACATCTCACAACCATTGTAAAGGCCTGTTTGAGGCCATTAAAATGGTTGTGAGGTGTATAAAACATTGAAAGTTTTGAGTTTTGTTGATAAAGGATACCAACCACTTTATTTTTCTTACGGGTTCATAGCTTTCATAAATAATCCGTGGAAACTATTTTCTTCTTTAAATATTCAATTCTCCACAATATTGGTAATTGACAAACACCATCCTCAAACATATAGACATTTAAAAATAGATAATAAAAATAGAAGGAACCATATTGTATAATATCAATCAACTTTGCATGGTGTATTGTGTGAATGACCACGTCCACTGTTCACATCTCACAACCATTGTAAAGGCCTGTTTGAGGCCATTAAAATGGTTGTGAGGTGTATAAAACATTGAAAGTTTTGAGTTTTGTTGATAAAGGATACCAACCACTTTATTTTTCTTACGGGTTCATAGCTTTCATAAATAATCCGTGGAAACTATTTTCTTCTTTAAATATTCAATTCTCCACAATATTGGTAATTGACAAACACCATCCTCAAACATATAGACATTTAAAAATAGATAATAAAAATAGAAGGAACCATATTGTATAATATCAATCAACTTTGCATGGTGTATTGTGTGAATGACCACGTCCACTGTTCACATCTCACAACCATTGTAAAGGCCTGTTTGAGGCCATTAAAATGGTTGTGAGGTGTATAAAACATTGAAAGTTTTGAGTTTTGTTGATAAAGGATACCAACCACTTTATTTTTCTTACGGGTTCATAGCTTTCATAAATAATCCGTGGAAACTATTTTCTTCTTTAAATATTCAATTCTCCACAATATTGGTAATTGACAAACACCATCCTCAAACATATAGACATTTAAAAATAGATAATAAAAATAGAAGGAACCATATTGTATAATATCAATCAACTTTGCATGGTGTATTGTGTGAATGACCACGTCCACTGTTCACATCTCACAACCATTGTAAAGGCCTGTTTGAGGCCATTAAAATGGTTGTGAGGTGTATAAAACATTGAAAGTTTTGAGTTTTGTTGATAAAGGATACCAACCACTTTATTTTTCTTACGGGTTCATAGCTTTCATAAATAATCCGTGGAAACTATTTTCTTCTTTAAATATTCAATTCTCCACAATATTGGTAATTGACAAACACCATCCTCAAACATATAGACATTTAAAAATAGATAATAAAAATAGAAGGAACCATATTGTATAATATCAATCAACTTTGCATGGTGTATTGTGTGAATGACCACGTCCACTGTTCACATCTCACAACCATTGTAAAGGCCTGTTTGAGGCCATTAAAATGGTTGTGAGGTGTATAAAACATTGAAAGTTTTGAGTTTTGTTGATAAAGGATACCAACCACTTTATTTTTCTTACGGGTTCATAGCTTTCATAAATAATCCGTGGAAACTATTTTCTTCTTTAAATATTCAATTCTCCACAATATTGGTAATTGACAAACACCATCCTCAAACATATAGACATTTAAAAATAGATAATAAAAATAGAAGGAACCATATTGTATAATATCAATCAACTTTGCATGGTGTATTGTGTGAATGACCACGTCCACTGTTCACATCTCACAACCATTGTAAAGGCCTGTTTGAGGCCATTAAAATGGTTGTGAGGTGTATAAAACATTGAAAGTTTTGAGTTTTGTTGATAAAGGATACCAACCACTTTATTTTTCTTACGGGTTCATAGCTTTCATAAATAATCCGTGGAAACTATTTTCTTCTTTAAATATTCAATTCTCCACAATATTGGTAATTGACAAACACCATCCTCAAACATATAGACATTTAAAAATAGATAATAAAAATAGAAGGAACCATATTGTATAATATCAATCAACTTTGCATGGTGTATTGTGTGAATGACCACGTCCACTGTTCACATCTCACAACCATTGTAAAGGCCTGTTTGAGGCCATTAAAATGGTTGTGAGGTGTATAAAACATTGAAAGTTTTGAGTTTTGTTGATAAAGGATACCAACCACTTTATTTTTCTTACGGGTTCATAGCTTTCATAAATAATCCGTGGAAACTATTTTCTTCTTTAAATATTCAATTCTCCACAATATTGGTAATTGACAAACACCATCCTCAAACATATAGACATTTAAAAATAGATAATAAAAATAGAAGGAACCATATTGTATAATATCAATCAACTTTGCATGGTGTATTGTGTGAATGACCACGTCCACTGTTCACATCTCACAACCATTGTAAAGGCCTGTTTGAGGCCATTAAAATGGTTGTGAGGTGTATAAAACATTGAAAGTTTTGAGTTTTGTTGATAAAGGATACCAACCACTTTATTTTTCTTACGGGTTCATAGCTTTCATAAATAATCCGTGGAAACTATTTTCTTCTTTAAATATTCAATTCTCCACAATATTGGTAATTGACAAACACCATCCTCAAACATATAGACATTTAAAAATAGATAATAAAAATAGAAGGAACCATATTGTATAATATCAATCAACTTTGCATGGTGTATTGTGTGAATGACCACGTCCACTGTTCACATCTCACAACCATTGTAAAGGCCTGTTTGAGGCCATTAAAATGGTTGTGAGGTGTATAAAACATTGAAAGTTTTGAGTTTTGTTGATAAAGGATACCAACCACTTTATTTTTCTTACGGGTTCATAGCTTTCATAAATAATCCGTGGAAACTATTTTCTTCTTTAAATATTCAATTCTCCACAATATTGGTAATTGACAAACACCATCCTCAAACATATAGACATTTAAAAATAGATAATAAAAATAGAAGGAACCATATTGTATAATATCAATCAACTTTGCATGGTGTATTGTGTGAATGACCACGTCCACTGTTCACATCTCACAACCATTGTAAAGGCCTGTTTGAGGCCATTAAAATGGTTGTGAGGTGTATAAAACATTGAAAGTTTTGAGTTTTGTTGATAAAGGATACCAACCACTTTATTTTTCTTACGGGTTCATAGCTTTCATAAATAATCCGTGGAAACTATTTTCTTCTTTAAATATTCAATTCTCCACAATATTGGTAATTGACAAACACCATCCTCAAACATATAGACATTTAAAAATAGATAATAAAAATAGAAGGAACCATATTGTATAATATCAATCAACTTTGCATGGTGTATTGTGTGAATGACCACGTCCACTGTTCACATCTCACAACCATTGTAAAGGCCTGTTTGAGGCCATTAAAATGGTTGTGAGGTGTATAAAACATTGAAAGTTTTGAGTTTTGTTGATAAAGGATACCAACCACTTTATTTTTCTTACGGGTTCATAGCTTTCATAAATAATCCGTGGAAACTATTTTCTTCTTTAAATATTCAATTCTCCACAATATTGGTAATTGACAAACACCATCCTCAAACATATTGACATTTAAAAAAATCCTCAATCCCATAACTGTGAATATAAAACTACAGAACAATTACAATATAATAGTAGAAATTCTGTATATTAATACCGCGAATAATAAGAGAAGAATACCATTACCCCAACATAAATCTCGTTTATCCATGTTAATGATAACATGAAAAATAAATGATGTCTTCTTAGTAAGTAATGGGAGAGAAAAATTTTTCGTTTCCGATACCATTTATTAGATAACCAACAATGCAATAGGTTGCCTCAAGTAGTTTGCTACGTTTGGTGACTTAGCAGGAGTGTGTTTTGTCTACGTCTTGGCGGCACATGCTAAACCCTTATTTCATCACCTTTAAGTTCAGAAATATTCCATTTATATGGATTTTATTGCTAAGCGAAAATATTTTGACCATCCGACATAACCAACCAACCCTGAAGTAAACAACGCAGTATTGAACCGATATGAACCAAGAAAAGGCATATTCCTAAAGTGAATGTGTTGTAAAACTCACGAATGGGTACTTAAAGTATTCCCAGGGGGTGGTCGTATATTCTAGTATCTTCTGTCTATTTCGTTTACATACAAAACGTGTGAGAAAGAAGAGGACGATCGTCGATGACGTATACACTTTCTCTACTTGGGACCATTACTAGATATATTTTTTGATAATTTATATAATTTAATTTTTCATATTCTAAAATAATTTATATGTTTTATTTTAAATAATTGTTTTTTACGATATTTTTTAATTAATTAATCACCTCTTTCTATAATATTTGTGTCCATAGTTCTTTTTAGTCTGTTCTTTTTAGTCTATACTTGTTTGTTTCTTTCGTTATTTAATGTCATTACTACCCCGTCGAAGAAACCATCGGTTTCGAAACATGTAGGTAATTGTGATTATATAATAGTGATATGTCATTGAAGAAGCCGATAACAATAATAATCTAATTTTTAAAAATATGAAAATTAGATTATTATTATTATCTTCTTCTTTAATGATATATTACATTGATGGGAATAACCTTCAAAAGTTAAAAAAGAAAGTTTTTCTTATAAAAATATGAATATAATAGTGGTTTAATACAAAGTTGTTTGTTTAATTTAATGAAGAAATATTACTAGATAGTTTTGACAGGAGAAATAAAGTTATCTACACTATCGACAACCCGTGTTCATCTTTTAATCTATATGTAAAACATTGTAATATACTTTCCTTTACTATTTTTTACCTTCCTGTTTTGTGAAATGTACGTTTTCCAAAGCTAATAGAGTTTTTCTAATTAAATAGATTTGTTGCAATGCTTATAATATCAAAACTAAAATAAATTTTCCAGTTCCAATAGCATTGACGGCCGGTTCCTACAGTTTGAGGTTAGAGTTACGCCCTTCGTTTACGGAGCTATTTACAAGCGACTGTATTTTGCTAGTGCAGTGCATAGCGGCATGATGGCGTTAACAAACACCAATGGTATGCAAGGTACAGAGGAGAAGGTCATCGCGTCGCTTAAAAGTAGCTCCATGGAAGAACGGAGTTCGAGTTTGTCCGCAATCCCAAATTGTTCAAGTTCACAGTTCAAGTACCAGGATTGCATACTTGCTGAGAAGAAAGCTGCCCAGAGGAAATCTAAAAGCTGGATAACTTTAAATAATGCAACAGCTACTCGTAGAGAGTTTACTTGGCAAATGTCTTGAAAAAATAGTTATTTTTTTCTTATGAAACTTATTTGAATTCAGAAAAAATTCAGATTTTAGATTGAGTTTGGCTAATATTATCTTCATTAGATAATTAAAATATTATAATTTGAAGTTTAACTCATTAAGTTAAAAAGTTAAAGATAGAAATAAATATATTCATCCTAGATTTGCAGAAAAGTCAATACTGTTGTGTTGTGGTGGATATTAATTATAACACGATTGTATTTGGTACGTTATTTATTACCAGCCGAGCGGACATTTAGATTACAAGTAATGACAGGCAGGATTTATATACCACAGACCATCGGGTAGAAAATGGGCATAGACAATAATACCAACATCCCTCTTTTCCTAATAAAAAAAAACAAGTTATAATAACATAAACAGTACAAATATGAGATTTGATCTTTACATTATACATGACATAGTAATAAATCATACAAGTGGAATAAATGAACAAAATTAATTATAATCAGATGGATTATATCTATCGGGTCTATTGACAGTTCTGCCCGAACGGGTTCGAATGCTTGCCTCATTGCTAGTCATCTCAGTAGAAGTTGTGGGATATGAATAAAACGGAATTGAATGAAAATCATTGTCAAAACGTACACCTTCCTTCGATGAATTATTTCCATTATGCGGTGATGATGATTCCTGACGTGATCTGTCTAAATTCAAGTGTTTCCTATTCCTGCGGTATCTTGAACCATCAGGAGTTTCAACAATATATGACCTTGGGCATCCTTTAACAATTTCTACTACAGTAGCTGGCGACCATGAACATGACACATTTTTCTTAAATACTACTTTATCGCCTATCTTTAACTCAGCCAAGTTGCGAACCTTTTTGTCGAAATATTTTTTCATTTTGTTTTGACGATCTTTAAATTTAATTTCATAATCTTTAAAGCGTACAACTTTTGGTCTAAGTTGACTGGATGTTACTGGTAAATTACATCTAAGTTGTCGTGACATTAAAAGACTTGCAGGGGATGGAAAATTATTTTTTGGACTATTTCTGTAATGTAACATAGCGAGATATGGATCAGTTTTGGATTCAAGGCATTTTCTTAAAATATTCTTAACTATTTTTACTGAACTCTCAGCTTGACCATTTGACTGAGGATAGTTTGGACTGGTGGTGATATGTTCAATATCCCACTCATATAAAAAGTTTTTAAAAATGGCTGATTGAAATGGTGGTCCATTATCACTTACAAGCGTTAACGGTATTCCGTGACGTGAAAATATTGATTTTAAGTGTGTGACGACAGTTTCCGCATTATAATTGTACAAAATTGAATGTTCTATGTATTTTGAATAATAATCAGTAACGATGAGATAATTTGAGTTGTTAAAATGCATTAAATCTACACCTACTTTTTCCCAGGGAAAATTAGTGATACCATGTGGCAAAAGAGGCTGTGAAGGGTTATTAGGTTTAAATTTAGTACAAATCTGACATTGATCGACAACATTTTGAATATCAGAATTAATATTCGGCCAAAAAATCATATTTCTGACTAGACTTTTTGCTTTTGACATACCTAAGTGACCTTTATGTATATCTTTTAAGATCTCAGGACGTAAAATTAATGGTATAATTAAACTAGGTCCCTTAAATACCAGATCATTGACAACATGAATTTCTGCTTGAAAATTCCAATATGGTTTAACGCAAGGTTCAATCTTATTTTTACTTGACGGCCAACCGGTTTTATAATATTTAATTAAAGTTAATAACGTCTGATCTTGTTTTGTCGCCTCGGTGATTGATTTCAGTTTTTCTTCTGAAACGGCCAGACTGGACATCAATAAATTGATATGAATGTCAATTTCTTTTTCTGCATCCGTTACTTCTGTATCAGGCAACGGTGCTCTAGATAATGTATCGGCAATATACATAAATTTACCAGGTACATAATTGACCTCTAGGTGGTAGCATTGTAACGACATCATCATTCGCTGTAACCTTGCGGGAACTTCAGAAAGTGATTTCTTAAAAAGTGTAACTAATGGTTTGTGATCTGTTTCCACATCTACAATGTGACCATAGATATATTGATGGAATTTTTGACAACCGAATAAAATCGCATATAATTCCTTTTCTATTTGTGCATAATTTTGCTGACTGGATGTTAGTGTTTTTGATGCGTAAGCAATCGGTCTACTTTCCTGCAAAATAACTGCGCCCACTGCGCTCTGTGAAGAATCTACAGATAATTTTAGTGGTTTTTTAATATCAAAGTTAATAAGTACTGGAGACGAACTTATAATTTTCTTTAAATTGACAAAGGACTGATCGTGGTTGGCATCCCATAACCAGCTGACGTCTTTCTTTAACAAAGTCCTTAAAATTTCGGTTTCTTTTGACAAATCTTTTATGAAAGAACCCAAGTAATTAATCATACCTAGAAACCGTTGTAAGTCTTTCTTACAAGTGGGAGTTGGTAATTCACGAATAGCTCTAACTTTTGACTCGTCTGGCCTGATCCCTTGATTGCTAAAAATATGACCTAGAAATGTTACTTCCTGTAAGCCAAAATGACATTTATTTAGATTGAATTTTAAATTGACTTCTCTGGCTCTTTTAAACACATTTTCTAATCTCCTTTCATGAGATTCGAGATCCTCTCCCCATACTAAAATATCGTCAACGAAAACTATCACCCCTTCTAGATCAGCAAATATTTCCGTCATTATTCTAGAGAAAAATTCAGGGGCGGAATTTATTCCATACGGAAGTCTTAAAAATTGATACCTGCCGAAAGGCGTTTGAAAAGTGCACAAATCAGAACTTTCTTCATCTAAAGGTATCATCCAAAATCCTGAGAATGCGTCTAAATTTGAGAAATAATTTGCTCCTTTAATTTTAAATCTAATCTCATCCATGGAAGGTGTTGGGTAATGTGTTCTGCAAATAGCCCTATTTAAATTTCGCGGGTCTAAACAAACTCTTAACTGTGAATTTTTTTTCTCTACAACAACAATAGAACTCACCCACGGTGTTGGTTTTGTAACCTTGACAATGACTTTCATTTCTTCCATTCTACCTAATTCTTCTTTTAACTTATCATGTAGCTTGAATGGAATCTTTCTTGGCGCATCGATTTTTGGTTGAACATCAGCTCGAACTGTTAAATGACATTCGTGAGGCAAACATCCGAGACCCTGAAAAACATCATTAAATTTCTTTATTACGTTGTTCGTATTATACATTGACAAATCATTGTTGGGAATATTTTCTGAATTATTCGTATTAGAGTAAACACGTTTTATTATTCCCATCGCATGACAGGTGGTTAGCCCTAAAATAGTTTGACAAGATTGCAATTCAGTAATGACGAAGGAAATGGACATATTTTTATCATTATTATAAAAGCAATTTAATTTACACATTCCTTTTGTAGGAATGTGAGTACCACCGAAAGAATTTATTTTAAATGCCGATTCTGTGATAATTTCTTCGGACAAACCAAGTTTTTTAAAATTTGTAAAAGACATTACATTTACATTGGCACCGGTATCTAGAAGACATGAAATTATAACATTATTTATTCTTAAATTAATGTGCCATGAATTCAATGTTGTATTTATATTGTTGCAATTTAATGTATCAATTGTGTAGTCGTAGTTAGGTATCTTACTTTGTGACAATGTATTAACATTAATTTTCCTACCTTTTAACTTCCTATTAAAACAAAATTTCGAATAATGACCAATCTTGAGACAATTAAAGCATTTAGCTAATGACGCTGGGCAGTTTGTGCGGTGGATTTGTCCACATTTGGTACAGACTCCGCCCTGACTTCTGGATTGACCTCTCAATTGACTGTTTGGACTTCCGGATTGACTTCTGGATTGACTTCTAGATAGACTGCTAGGACTTCCGGATTGACTTCTGGATTGACTTCTGGCTGATAACGAAGATGAAGAAGGGCTTCTTTGAACGTGTTGTATATTATTCTCCTCAATACTTCTCGTGTTTTCCCTCGATACAACAATCGCTTTTGATAAAATAATCGCTTTTTCCAAGTTTAAAGACGGTTCTTGTAAAAGTCTTTCCTTCAAGTAATAGAAGTTTCGGTTCAGGTTGCATATAAATATATCTTTTACTAATGATGACTTTAGGTTGCCGAAATCACACGTTAGGCTAAGATTTTGCAATGCCGCGATAAATTCATCCACTGATTCACTTTCGTCTTGCTTCCTCGTGAAAAATTTGAATCGTTCCACTGTTACGTTTATTAATGGAATGAAATGTTTATCATAAAGTTGAATGATTTCTTGAAGGGTACTTTTTTCAATTGTAATTCCGAAAGAGTTGAAAATTTCTACTCCTTTCGGTCCGATGTTATGTAAAAGCCTTGCTACTTTTTGCACTTCCTTTTCCTCGTTGAAATTATTGGCCATCATGTAAATCAGGAAAGATTGCTTGAACCTCTTCCACTCGCCCGACATATCCGGAACAATCGCCATTTGAACGACGTGACTCGACATTTTATTTGTTCTTGCGACAGTTTGTTTGGCACGACAAAATATTGACTTGACTTGACTTGACTTCACTCACAACGTTTTTAAAAAGACACACCTGACACCATGTTGTGTTGTGGTGGATATTAATTATAACACGATTGTATTTGGTACGTTATTTATTACCAGCCGAGCGGACATTTAGATTACAAGTAATGACAGGCAGGATTTATATACCACAGACCATCGGGTAGAAAATGGGCATAGACAATAATACCAACAAATACAAAACGCGTATTAAATAAAAAATTATAAATTTATCCTGACACTATCTAGATGGCATTTAGTTCAAGTTGAATCTTGCAATCAATCATACATAAAGATGGCAGCCAATAAAAATATATACGTTAAATGAAGATAATGTTGGTAATCCTCAGTCGAAGTACAATTAAATATGACCGAATCGGAAAGGGATACATTAGCTCAGTGGTGAGAGCATCTGCTCCGAAAGCCGAGAGTCCTGGGTTCGAGTCCCAGATGTATCCGTATCATTTTCTGATTTATCGATTTTTTAATCAAACTAATAGGGGCAGATGTTTCAATCATCTGCCCTGATGATGGACACTCTAACGTTGTCCGAAACATTGGCTAAAGAAGGAGGTAGTGTAACACAGCATAACCCCTCAAAAATAAATATCGAAAATACTTTTGACCGTGAAGATCTTAAATCATATCTACGTGTTTATTTATTTATAGTTATATACGACACATAAGGTCTTTTAAAAAACACGTGATATATGTACATAAAGTTTAACAAAATGCTAATTAAGTTAAATAAAACCCATACAGAAGAATATTAGATATTAAGCTAATATTGATTTTTTGAGGTACGTTATTACAGCGTGTTGCAGTTGATACATCTACTACTTCTGAGAAAGAATTTCCTACTGAATGCAATCTAATAATCATACAGTATTCATAACAAAAAGAGGACTAAAATTTCCGAAAAACAAAATTGAGAGGATTCCTCATGGACCACGCCGGAGATCCGTAGTACATCATGTTTTCCTGGTGATATTCTAAGAACCCCTGCTCGCCCACCATTTTATGCGCAACAGGGTAGTTGGGCGTTGGCTGCTTTCAGAGAAACCATCTAATGCATCTTATATTTTCCTGATGTTTTTTCATCGAAAATGCATTGTTTGATCCGCTGTAATGCGCATGGGAGTTGGACGCTGATTTCCAGAGGCATCGTCCAAACATCCTGCGTACTTCATACTCTCCTGGGAGTTTTTCCGGAATTTATTTGTGAAGGAAGTGCTTCAAGTCGGTTGGTTACACCTTACGAGATCATGTAAAAAATACGAGTGTGAACACGGCTGAAGTAAATAATTCTTTAGTAATCTAATCTAACTTTCTTCCTGGCATCGAATAAAACTATTCCAATAATCAGTGTTTAAGAATCCATATTGAAGATTCGTTTGGATTGTTACCAATCATCGTGACAAATCAGTCGTTTCGATGCACTGAGTCCGCACACTCATAATTTTATTATGGGAATTACGCTTAGAATGGGATTGTTGATTTAATTCTTACAAAGTTTAATATAAAACTTTTTTGATGCGGATTCTAGTTACACAGCGAAGTTTATTCACATTTACAGTAGGAAATTCAAAAAATTCCAATAGAAAAAGTGGTAGTTATTAGTTAGATTTTAACGTTTACACGGAGAAAAATGTTATTCTAAAATACGATAATTTTATTCGTAAAAACGTTTAACAACGGGACTGAAGTTCTTACGAACAAATTAACAGTGTTTCAATGTTTATTGGCGGGAAAATTTAAGAATAATTTTTTGGTATAAACAATTTTTCTTACGTGTTCCCGCCAATAAACATTGAAACCCTGTTAATTTGTTCGTAAGAACTTTAGTCCCGTTTTTAACCGTTTTTACGAATAAAATGATCGAATTTTAGAATAACATTTTTTTCCGTGTAGAATGTGAGAAACATCAACACAACTATTGTCAGCATAAATGCCAGCACCCATTCCATTATTATGGATTTGAGCATTGTTGTTACGATTAGATTTTGAGGAATGAACCTCAAAATTAATTTAAATGTACTATCGTTCGCCTCAGTAACGTTCGTAACGCCCGATATTACGCCTATCGTAACTCTGTAATTTTCGTAACGCATTCGCCAGTTTGCCCCTCAAGTCAAGCGTGCGTAAAGAAGAATTTACTTTATAAAAAATACATAAGACCCTACAACAATACGTAAACGAATACGATAACTATCTAAAACAAGGCGAAAAAAACAAGACGAAATATAGTTCGATTCAAGAAATTTTGTATCTTGGGGCTGTGGCTAAATATATTCAGAACCTTGTCACGGGGTGAGTTACTACTGGGATTGGTAGAAGATTAAGTTTGTTTTCATGATTAATTTTTTTAATATTATGCCGTGATGATACACTCTACTCTGATGTTGGACACTGTAACGCTGTCCACAACGTTCCCCAAAGAAGGATGGGGGAGCACGTTCATATTAAAAAATAAATCACGATAATAACTGTGAAAATTGCAATCAAAATAATTCTTGATGCAGTCGTTGTTTTGCGCCACACGTTACCGTGTCATTTGACATTATATCGTGAATATATTATTGATTAGATACTCTTTAATTTGAATTCAATCTTTTATGATTTTAATTTGTTTTATTTTCGCGCAAAAGTACATTTTTTCTTTGGCCCCCTTCAATTTAATGCATTTTCCGCTACCAGGATAAAATATTACAGAGGAGTAATGACTTGACAAGAGATTAACGCATCCTATTTTGTCGATAAGTAGTAAAAAATAAATTGAAATAAATACGCTATTTTATTAAAAATAAACAAAGATTAATACATACATAAAATTAGCGGTAACGATTGCTGCGCCTCTTTTTACAAATTCTTTCGATTTTTAATAAATATTTTAAATTTTTTGACAAGTAAAATCCTTATTTGACGATGATTCGTTAGCGTGTGCAATGCCAATAAAATGATAGTTAGAGTAGGCAAGGCGATGTAGCTTGCGGCTGAAAGTATGAGATGAAATGAGATGACATCAGATGTGTCTATATGATTGCCGAGTTTCTGTCAAACAAATATAACAATGAAAACAGTAGTGAAGCTGATAAAATATTGCTAGCTCTGTCATTATCTATATCCATCTTCGTCAAACAGGAACGAAATTAAATACCCATTGCATATCGTCATTTGCAGGGGCGTATTCAATTAAAGTATTGATCAAAACATTATAATTTAAGTTACTTTTCGAATAAATATTATATAAAATGAAATCGGTGAAAGAAGTAAATTTAAGTCTATATTCATAAATTCTCAAACATTTCTTCGTTAAATTTGTCATCATGATTTGTAGAATCATTAAACTACAAACAAGACGAATAAAGAAAAAAATTCTCACTTCAAGATACGCTAAAAAAAACTAAATTGACTTGTTGGGAGAATGCTTGATGTGCAAGTAGATGGAAGGAGAATTAAGGATGTACCTAAAATCCATGGCAAGATCAAATAAATCAAATTCTTGCGGTTGGTGTAGTTTGAGAATAACAGAATAATATATTTTTTAAATTAAATAAACCACTATAATCACGTGTTATAATATAATCGATGGTTTCTTCGTCAGGATAATAACATGAATATTATTAACATATATTTAGCAAAGATTGTAGAAATATTATATTTATTTATTTATTACGCCGATCGGCGGCTTTTAAATGGCAATTACAATATTTTGACAAAATATACACAATTAAATAAAAATATAAGTATAAAAATATAATTGAAAAAAATACATGCGGGAAATTGCATGGGAGTTGAAGAATTCATTTGACAATAAAATTAAGAAGAAAGTATTGTAGTAACAACACAAAAGTACAAAGAGTAGGAAATTAAAAATACAAGTGCGTAGAAAAAAGAAAAGAAAAACACATCACGGGTACGTGTAGTTATTTTGAAATGTGCTTAAGAGTGATCGACCAGCGGCTGAGAATAAAAGTTTAAAAATGATGGCAACTGTACACTGAGGTTCCAATGAGAAAGATCGATTATTCCCCGTATCAAATTTTTAAAATTAAAAATTTTATATTGATTTATTTATGTAATATATACCTACATTCAAGTAAGCCACAAAAATGCTTAAAACGCACGATGGTAAATTATTAAATATCGTGTACTTCTTGTAAGTATTTTTTGATCATAATTATTTATGATTTTTTAATAATGCCTAACAAAATAAGTCTGTAAACAAAATTTGAAATATTTTAGTATGTAAGACCTTAAATAAATAGAAAAACTGCGGTATTTTGTCACAAAACACGTTCTCGGATCGATTTGTTGATTTTAATTTAACTAAAATTAAAACTGTGTTGACTAGATTATGTGTTGATTTATTTTGTTGTATTTTTATATGATTTGAAATTTGTGTTGTTTAATAGAATCTAGAATTTAATAGAATTATCTGCCAACGACCAACGGTATAACCTTAGTAACTTAAAAATACTTAAAAATTTTAAAACTGCGTGTACCAGATAAAATAACAATTTTTCAAATTCAATTGATGTTTTTTTTATAAAAAAGAGTCAACACGTCTAGAATTTGATTTAAAAAAGACATATTTCCGATATTCTCTGCTAATTCCCTTGAAGTAATTTGAAAGTTATTTTAAAATTACTTTATAAAAAAATATATTTAAAAATACATACTAATTTCGGTCATTTGTGAGTTTGAAATGAAATGAGTTCGTGAAATCTGTTCAGTGAACTCAAATTTTCTTCGAATTAAGTTGTGTCAATTTCAAAATTGGAGCTGAATGTGTGAATAATTCAGACACGCGATAACTTAAGTACATGTACTATAATATTCCAACCGAAAACTGTAATTTTAAAAATTTAAGTATTTTTAAAATTCATACTATCCCGTGATATTTCAAGGATTCTTTCATAATTTGAAAACAAAATAAATCGACAATAACGTCAAATTTCCTCCATAGCTTGCATTGCCATGTGCAATCACAGGTACAGCTACCAGGAGAGCATGTTGATCGAGTAGTAACATCTACCCGTTTCATTCACAAGGGGAGTCATTGTGGCGTAATAAGTAATGCACGGTCTCCAGGGCAAGATCACAATTCCCATAGGTTTCTATAATAATCCAAACATTGAATTTATACACCTGTAGCGAACGTTCGAACATGGATATTGACAGTAAAGATATAATTGGTGAGTAAATTAATTTCACTTAATTATATTTATCAGACTGGCCCAGTTCGAAAAATTAGGTTTATCTGGTATCCAACAAGTTAGTTACCGCCGCCCCGGGAACCATTTATTGGATAACCATTACCGCTGCCATAGATCTTCCCTGAGTGGTTCCCTTTGGTGAGTAAGTTAGTCTAGGACTTGACGGCGGATGCATTTGATCTTCTACTACATGGCGGTCTGGATCTTACTAATTGAGCGAGTCCTTTTGACCTTTCCAGCCGGACTCTCTCGACCCATCGCCTCGCAACGCCGTGGGAGGAATTCATTTATACGAATGTGGGAGGAATGCTGGTTTCTACCGACTCCTCATCCCTTTTTCTCTCACAGAAATTTCTCACCTTCCTATCCCTGAAAAGACCCTCCACGCAGCATCCTGAAACATGCCACAAGAGGGAGTTTGTTTTATTCAGTGCCTTGTATGGACTAAAAAAATGTACTTAGTTGCAAAAATAGAAAGATATAATAGATGTTCAAAAGTATAAAAAAAAAGTTTAACGATAATATCTATGAATATAACGATGATATCATGAGTATATAACGATAATATCTGTGAATATAACGATAATATATGTGAATATAACGTTGAAATCTGTAAATATAACGATAATATCTGTGAATATAACGATTACATCTGTGAATATAACGATATTATCTGTGAATATAACGATGCCATCTGTGAATATAACGATAATATCTGTGAATATAACGATGACATCTGTGAATATAACGATAATATCTGTGAATATAACGATGACATCTGTGAATATAACGATAATATCTAAATCAATAACATACTCAATGAAATATTAATTTTATATATTAATGATGAACCTTCTTAATAATTAATTTTGTAAACTTTCTAAAAACTGATTAAACTTGTTGTTCTAAATTGATCGTATTTTGGTGCATTGTTAAATACGAAGTGAATGATTTATCTGATTGCCCAGAAAACTGTCAGATGCTACGGCTCTGGAATATTTGCTTGTGTAAAATATACAAATTTGAATCATAAGGTAGTAGTGGAAATTTAGGGATGAAACATTTGAAACAATTGCGAAAAACGTTTTGGAAATTCGTCAAATGAATGAGAGCCGAAGAATTTAATGCTTTTACAATTCAACCACAATAGATTTTATTAAGCACTTATAGTATATGTTTTTATTTGCTTTTGTACCGGTTACATGATTTCCACATGTCAATACTGGTCACTCAGCCAAGTAAACACCTAACCCGGGCATGTGCCTAGCGTGTTGGTCGTAAAATTATTAAAACATAAAAAAATACGAGTGTGCTTTAGACCACCCTGAAGAAGTATTTATTGAAGTAAATACTTCTTTCGTAATGTAATCTCCTTTTTTTTCTGGCTTCGAATAAAACCATTCCAATCATCAGTGTATAAGAATCTATATTGAAGATTCGTTTGGAATGTTACCAATCATCGTGTCAAATCAGTCGTTTCGATGAACTGAGTTCGCATCCTCTAAATGAAAATTATATTAATTTTATTTTGGGAATTACGCTTAGAATGGGATTGTTGATTTAATTCTCATAAAGTTTAAAATAAAACTTTTTTGATGCGGATTCTAGTTAGAGAGTGACGTTTATTCACATTTGCAGCAGGACTTTCAAAAGATTCCAATCGAAAAAGTGCTAATTATTAGTTAGATTTTAACGTTTAGAATGTGAGAAATTTCCTTAACGCATTCGCCAGTAATGAAAAAATGTGAAAGATATTCTACAGGAAACAATTTTGTCACACCCTGCTTAACGTATCTACGTTGCAAATCTACGTCGTACAACGCATGTGCAAAAGTGCACTGGAACTGTGGTTTGGAATGTGGAAGCTGCTCCTCAAAAAGCAAGCTTTATTTAAAAATCATCAATATTACCGAAATTTTAATTTATAGCTTTCTTACAAAGTACACATATTTTCTCTCTGATTGGGTACGATCAGAATAATAACGTACTGTAATATACGTAACTATTGCAACGGCTAACCTCCTGACTTCTGCGCTCCCGGTGAAAATTTTTCCAAAAGGAGAGTGGGTTTGATGCAACTCAGGTTTGCTAAGAATGTGAAAAAATGAAAACTGTTCATTTGGGACATACATCTAACACAAAATTAATAGAATTAGAGATACTAAAAAAAGACAAGTCTTGTCTTAAAAATTCTAAAGACAACATTTTTAATGATTAAAAAGTTCTGCAGTAAATGCGAATAAAATTAGTGTGTCATCCGTATAGGTGGTGCCAACAACAAAAAATGTATGCACCTAAGAATTCTAAATTTTACCTGTTTGTCATTTTTATTTTGTATAACTTTTATATGGCGTCATTTTAAATGAAAACAACAAACTTTGTTTACATCTTAGGATTTTTAATTTAATTTTTTGCATTTGGTCCACACAGGAGGCCCTGAGGAAAATAATTTCCCTTAGGCCCTATGTCATTTTTTGGGATGCTGTGTGGAGTGTATTTTCTAAGGAAAGGAAGGAGAGGAAGTTCTAGGAAGGAAAAAGGTATGAGGGTTGGGTAGGAATCTGGGGTTCAGTGTGTCTAGATCATTCGCTGCCAAGACCTAGACAAACCTTATCCCATGAACCCAAGAACCCCTGCAAAGTGACCAAACGTAGCTAACCACTTGGGGTGACCTATGGCAGAGGTGTTGGTTATCCAATAAATGGTGGCCGGGGCGGCGGTACCCATTCCCGCCTCCCAAATTGAAATGTATGTAGTTTACACAATATAAAGTTTAAAATACAATTTCACAATTTTGGTTGTAAGTATGGGTTACACCGGTCCATTTATTGAACCAGAAATACCTCTGCCATAGGTCAAATCAAGCGGTGTGTTGAGTGAGGTGTTGTCCTATTTAAAATTTCACTTCATGTTTTCATTTTTTTTTTTAAAGAAAGACAAACATTTCCGGGTAACGAATAACCCAACAACATTTGAAAATCTCCTACTACCACCACACTAAGCGGAAGATGTTGCTTGTGTTGTGATGGAGGACTTAGCCAGCGGAGGAATCGGACCCAAACGCTGTGCCACTGACCGGTTTTTTCTTATTTATCTTTTCAAAATTAACTTAATTTTTTCCAATCTCGATGTGTAGACATTACATTAAATTCGCGTCTGTGTGTCCATTCATTTCAGATTTTCTATTAAATTGTCAGTTTATGCTATGTTTTGTCTGTGGGTTTTTATGTCAAATCGGCATTAGTTTATTTATGCAAATTAATTGTCACATCATTAGCCTTAAGTTTATCGAATTTTACCTTTTCATTCCACATTTTGAAACCTAAGGGCCCGGGAGTTGAATCAAGACTATCGTGATTGCTATTCATATGAAAAATTACCAGGCAATAAATCAAGGATAACCTCAAACTATCTATCAATCTCTGTAGAAAGCATCACGCCAGGACCATCTATAGAGCACTACGTTTGTATATATTCAAGTACAATCTCGTAACGGTGCTGTGGCATTAAATTTAAAAAAAAGTTTTGGAGACAAGTATTGGTACCGCATCGTTAGCCCACCAACTGCCTGACAGGCCGGATCGGGAGAAACTTGTTGAGGCAGACCTTTTGACCTCTCTAATAGGACTTTTAACATTCAGTCCGTTACTTCTGGACACACTAAACTCCAGATTCTAATCCACACTTCATAACATTTTCCTTCGCAGAACTTTCTCTCCTTCCTTTCCAAAAAAGACCCTCCAGACACCATCCCCAAAGATTATAATGGCCTTGATAGAAATAATTTTCCACAGGGCGCCTCTTGGAAAAAAAATATGGCCAGCGTACAGGCAATTAGTACTGAAATAATATATATTTTTTAAATTTTATATCATTACTTAATAAAATAAGGCACTGACGTAAAACAGACTAATAATAATCCCACAGCAAGAATATCAGTAATCATCCGGACGTTCACGTCTAAATTTCCGTTTGATTTTCAGGTGATTCCATTCCCCAGCGGGAATGTACGGGACGAGCTACCAGGGTAGCATGACGCTAAAGGGGCTGGGAGTAAAGCGCCCGTGAATCTACGTGGCAACAAGTGGTACCGCGCTAGGCGCATGTACGGCGCGCTGGGGGGTGTGGCGGACGGTCTTATCCGGGAACGAGGAGGCGTTTCTTATCTGAGAAGGAAATACGATTTTACGCCTTTGCGAGAATTCTTATTGTGAAAAAAGGAGGGAATCATTAAGATAAAAGATTTTGATTTAAATTGAATCGAGCCGTGTTCTATGATGTATAACTGCCCTGCTAATTTGAACAAAAACTTCCTTCAGCTCTTACCAATAACCTGAATTAATAACTCAGGTACGGGACATACGTCATTCCTATGTCTTCCTACGATAAATTATCGTGAGTAACAAGCTTATGTGTCCAAGCGGTTAAGCTGAAAATTATTTTTACCTTTACTGTTCATAAATCTTGTAGGTATAATTTGAGACCCTAGACACGGGCTTAGTCCTGGTGAGGTTGATTATCACGTGAAAATGTATGCTTTTTCTTTAGTCAGAAGCAATAAAAAAAGGATATTCTTTATTTTATGGAATTCATAAAATGATTACTATATTTTTGTATCATTAAAAACAATATTAGCGACCGACAAAATTTTTCTGATCTTTCTGTTTTTTTTTATTTTATTATTTTTTTTTTTTTAAATTACAAATGCATCTTATATAGTAATTAATTACGTAATAGATGTATTTAATATACCCCACAAATAAGCAGGGCTTGTGTGTATGGGGGGGTTTATTATATTGGTTTTATTTGACATGATTCAGTTTCAGTATTTCAATTTGTTTAGGGTCGCTAATATATTCTCCAATAATTAAATAAATTTCTCCGGCTTTTTGTGTTTTCCTGTTGTTATTTTGTTATCTGCTAATGTGGAATTTATTCTCTTCCTAATGCTTAGTTTTTTATTATAAATTTATCATCTTCTTAATTTTTGTACAATATACAGTATATTTTCTCATTTATTTGAATAAATTTTCTCTTTTTTGATCAACCATGTAAGGACTGTAGCATAGTTCTTAAGAAAATAACAACCGAATGGGGATAAAAAAT
The DNA here is from genome assembly GCA_951813805.1 of Limnephilus auricula. NCBI lineage: Eukaryota > Metazoa > Arthropoda > Insecta > Trichoptera > Limnephilidae > Limnephilus > Limnephilus auricula. The sequence continues at coordinate 38,958,845 of OX638391.1, forward strand.
TAATTGAGTATCGAATGCTGATGGCACCAACAACAAAAAATATCCACAGAAGCGAATCTAGCAGTCCACAGTGGAGTAATAGTACCTCTGATCTACGCCAGTGCGGCATGAAATTGGCAGAGAAAGGATGAAAGTAGATTGACTGCTTTAAAAATAAAATCACTGTCGGGTATGTGTGGTAAAACCGTGTATGATTGTATGTGAAATCTGCAAAGAAAGCAAGGCTGATGTAAATGAAATGAGTAAAACGACTAGATGGTTTGGACACGTAGAGAATGAACAAAAAAGGGTGTAAGTAAAATGTGAATGGTTGTAGAAGTCGTGGACGCCCGAGGAAGGCCTGTGAACCAAGTACTTAAGTCAGGCCATGCCCAAAGTCAGAATAATATAAAAGTATACATGAGACGGTTTGTGTGTCAATACAGAGTTGTTTGGCGGAGAAGAGGTAGACATAGAGGACTATGACACGAGACCTTTGCGGAGAAAAGGTATAATGGTTGTATTACAGAAATTAAAACTGAGAACTGAGTTGGAAAACGGTGGAAAAGACGTGTCCGTATCATAAAAAGTACTTTTTGTCTTTCATTTTGCATGACCAACAAAACGTACAATAAAACCTAGTACGCGAATCAGCCGATAAGAAAATATTAAATGTCTGGGTTCCAAATATATATATATGTATGTTGTAGAAATAACAATTACTAACAACGACACGATGGCAGAATGGAAATTACTGTGGTGTGCCAAAAACATATGGTTTTATAAAAAAAATAGTTTTAATTGTATTAATATTGTTTGGATCGGTTGTTCCGAATTACAGTTTAAAACGCACCTAGAATCAGCGTTTAATGGACACCTAAAAAAATGGCGCTGAATGGTTGTTTGATGACAATGTTATATATGAATTTCTGTGAAACAACCGGAAATTTTCAAACACACAAAAATTATTGTGGTACAATAATTAGGTGCCTGCTTATAATGTGTATGAGATCACCATAAAAAATGCGCAAGATGCATGAATTTTATGCAGTAAATAATAAATTTCAACAAGAACTATGTCATTTTATCATATGTACCCCTATATATGCCTCCAAGCAACTTGGTCTGTTGGCTAGTTTCAATTTTAAAAGATATTTTATTCATATCTGCCTTAATAAAAGTATATTTATGTTGCAGTGGTTTTTGGCTGACTCACAAGAAGAATGCCGAACGGCTACATTAATTTATTTATCCTATTTTTTTCAGTACATTTTTCTCACTCAGTTCTTTGATCTTTGTCATTGAATTCAATATTCAAATGAGTTGCAACAGTAATAATAAAAAATAATATTACATTGTGACATTCTGTCTGAGTTCATCTGCTTACTTTTAACAAAGATTTTAAGAGCATTTAGTAAGTAGGAATATATATATATATATATATATATATATATATATATATATTATGACATATAAAGATAACTCATCACTGCTTCACACAGATGAGCAAATCAACTTCAAACAAATTTGTCAAAATTTAACGTAGATTAAAATATTTTGTGGTGAATAATGATTTGATATTTTCACGAAAGAAATATTATTGTGATAAGTTTTGGGCTGTTATGTCGTGTTGCACTCCCCCCTATTTTTTCAACATTGTTAGCGTTACTGCCCTAACGCTGTCTGAGACGTTGGTCGGCTTAAGAACATGGCCCTAAATAGCCTTGGAGGTCTAACACGGAGGAAGCGCAACAGGGCATTATAACCCATAAAATAATCATGAGTATTTTTAGCGTTTAAATTTTGAGTTTGTCCCGGAGTTAGTGGGTCCACGCCACACACGCATTAACAATAAATATACAAACCTGGTTCTTGTTCCAGTTGCGACCGTTACCTTTCATTATTTTTCTGTGTCTTGTTCATTTTCATATTCTTTTTTAGATTATTGGTGTTTTCTTCTTCAATAGTTTATATTTCATTCAATATCAAATATAAAATGATTTCATACATCTAACTGTATGTTTCTTAAATAAACTTTAAAAATAAATAAATACAAAACACACATTTTGATTAATTTACAATTTAGTCTATATTGTACGTTGTATGTACCAGCATAAAAAATTACTCAAAAATAAATTCGATATCCATTACAAAATATCATTAAAGGTATTTTTGAAGTCGATTTCAGCTTTGAAATTGGCTAATTATGCACAAAACTTATAATTTTTAATAAGCATATTTGTTGTATGAAAAGAAATAACTTTGTATAAATAGGCCAATTATTTAATAAAAAATATCAACGTGTTTCAAAACTGAAGGTTTCTTCATTTTGCAAAAAAAATTATAATTTTAAACAAGCATATTTGTTAAATGAAAAGAAATCACTTTGTATAAACACGCCACTTATTTAATAAAAATTATCAAAGTGTTTCAAAACTGAAGGTTTTTTCATCATGCAAAAAAATTATAATTTTAAAGAAGCATATTTGTTAAATGAAAAGAAATCACTTTGTATATATACGCCACTTATTTAATACAAATTATGTTTAAAACTGAAAGTTTCTTCGTCAGGATAAGATTATTATAATATATTTTATTATTTGTTGATCATGTTTCAAAACATTTCGTTTTGAAACATGTTGATAATTTTGATATAAATCAGTGGAGTGAACCAAGCGATTCTTTTTCATTTCATTAAAATGCTACAAAGTGAATTTGCAAAGATTGAAGAAGTAAGCTCATTGAATTTGTGATGCCTGTCAAAACTTAAAATATCAATAATTCTGCCTAAATATTTAAAATATATTCTTATAAATTAAAGTGGCTTTATTTTAAATTCAAATGCATGTGAAAATGCAACTAGATTTTATATAAGTTCTAATGTACCTTGTTCCCCGGAATACAGCTAGTGCTGCTGCTGATGTAGTTTTTTCCCCAAAACTTCTCTCGGTCGGCTATCGGTGCGGCACCCACACCTGCGTGCACACCTGTAAACGGAGCGGGTGGGCCTGTATGTGCTTTTGGACAGGGCCGAACTCTGGGAACAAATAAATAAAAATATGGGTGTATTATATTACATTTATTATTCCTGTACGAAGACATACACAGAATAAAAATGGTGATTAAAGTACGCGAAGAGACAAAGAGAAATTTTTAAAACCAAAATTTTCCGATCACAAATTTAAAAAGATTATTGAAAAATTAATTTCAAGGAATTTTAAAAAAGTGTAGTGATTTTTCGAAGTGGGTATATAATAAGATATAATTTGTTTTACATATTTATATCTCGCAAAGTATTTTTTATCACTGTAGAGTTAGATAACATATACTTCTTCGTGTTCTGAAACAGTTCTGCCTTCTTTTGTTGTTTAAGGGCGCGCTACCCCCCTCAAAAAGAAGAAGATGGAGAGATACGACAATACGAACAAATGAGCGAGCGCGCTAACATTAAAAACCATAACATTCATGCAAAAATTGTGAAAATGTTTAATAAAAGACGACTCGTTTGAAAAAGAGCAAAAATCTCGTAAGGGCTGTGTCAAGTAGCATTTAAAGAAACCTTGTGAAATTTTTCATACATATAACTTGTAAAATAACAGAAAAAACTTGTAAATAATAATTTTCGGAGCATACTTTGCGACTTATTTCTATCGAGGGAATTTCAAATAATTACCGTTTCGGCGTGGGGAATGTATAGATACTATCTTAAAGAATAACATATATTTTTTTAAGAATGTAAAACTTCAAACGTTTATGGAAAACATGTAAGAAATCGGTAGAAATTGGCAGAGCGGCCCGTTAATCTAAACTTCTAAAGATACCCCACCACATTATTAGTTTGTTACTTTTTTTTATCCCGTTTGGATAGATTTTAAAGTTTTGTAATTTAGACATTGGTTGCTCCTTGATTCTGTTATTTTAATTTGGAAAAGTATAATTTACTGATTTAAAAAAAAATTGAATACCAAAGAAGAGTTTTTTAAATTATTTTATATTTTTTATTTGAATACCATTCAAGATTCCCAACTCCCCCGTCTGAAACCAGTGAGACTAAGACATCCCCAATTGGGGTTTGTTGTGAGGCTGAAACTAAGTGGGGAGGGAAAGGAGATATGGAAGAGGAATATGGAAATGTATCTAAATATTCAAATCTAGTCACCAAACACGGCTAAAGCCATTTCAGGCAAAGTTTCAATTCTGAAAAGTGCCTCTGGTGTCTTACATCAAGGCGATATTGAAAGTATCTTCCGCTCTGGAACGTGCCGAAAATGTACCATATATTATTTTAAATGATAAAATTGTGAGAACACTAACCAATCAAATAAAAATTATCCGCGTAATAAAATTTATACGATTTGAACTCACGACCCCATTTTGATTTCACGATTTGTTTGTAATTATAACTAATTAATTACATCTTCTTGTGATATTTTATTGCTAATAGGTTATTTATAGTTTCTTATTTTATATTTTTTATTTGAATACCGCACAAGAGTCTTAACTGCTCCCGTCTGGAGCTAGTGAGACTACGTCATTGGGGTTCGTTGTGAGGCTGAAGGTAAGTAGGGAGGGAAAGGAGAATGTAAAGAAATGAGAATTCCTGGTGAAGAATCCGTTGATTTCAAACATGTTGATATTTTTAATTAGATATAGAGGTTAGTAATTTTGTTTAATTAATAAAATGATTTAAATATTGGTTTTCTAAATACGGCCCAAGGTTGCAACAATTGTTGTCGAGCGCATCGGGCCCACTATCGGACAGGGAAGATAAACCAGTAATCATTGAAATTATCATATTTTAAATCTATTAATTTTTTTTTATACACACGCGTAAGGGGAAAAGTAAAGTAGATTGGATTAAGGCCCATTAAGCAGTGGCCGAGAATTCAATATTCAAGCGATGTGCCCTTACAACTGTTCACGGCGCCGGCGGTTCCAATGTGAAAGATTGACTATTCTCCGTACCCAAAAGTTAAACTTATAACTCAATATCGACTTTATTTAATTCAAAATATGCTTTATTATATACCTAATTCAAGTAAGCAATATAAATGCATAAGAGTGATGATACATTTTTTATTATCGTGTACTTCTAGAAAGTATTTTTTTATCATATGTATTGATGATGTTTCAATAATAAGTGTGTAAAAAAATAAAAAAAATTTAATTCAATAATAATAAACAAAATAAGTGAGTGAAATTTTTTGAAATATTTTAGTTTGTAAGGCCTTAAATAAATATACAAACTGTGGTGTTTTCGCCACAAAACACGTTCTTGGATTTATTAATGATTTTTATTGACATAAAATTAAAATTTTGAAAATTCTCTTTACAAGATTATCTGTTGATTTATTTTACTGTATGGATTATACGATTTGAAATGTGTGTAAAACAATATTTCGTTTGAAAACTTAACAATTATGCAAAACGACTAACGGTATAACGTTACTATATTAAAAATCAAAACTTGGTTTTTCAAAATTTAAAACGTAACTTTACGAGATTAAATAGCAATCTTTAGAAATCAATTCGAAAAAGACATTTCAAGCAAAGTTTAAATTCTGAATAGTGATTATACACCAAGGGGTTACTGATAGTATCTTCCACGCTGAAAGGAGCGGCAAATATACAATACATTAGTTTAAATTAATAAATTGTGAAATAACACAAATCAATAAAAAAATTACCTGCGAAAGCCGGAATTCGAACCCACGACATTCGGATTGCTAGTCGAGAACCTCATCCCTCGTACACGGATGCCGTCAAATAAATAATTATTGGTATATAAAACATAACAGTTTACGTTTTTATAAACAGTTTTTTTTTTAATTGAATTGCCAATGGTTCGCCACTCCCTCCCGTGCATTATGCACCTCAGAGTTATTCGCCGCGGCTCACAGTCAAAACACAATTTCAAGGTTACAGGCTCTATTGTGTATCTATAGCTATACCACTGCTCTGAATGTGTGTGTGTTTTGTGTGTTGCGGGGGTGTTAGCGCGCGAGTGAGACGGAATATACTTGCGCCGAGAGCAGCTGAGATTTGAGATTTAATTTTGGGAGAACAAACAGTATTAGAAAAAGTATTACATTAAGAAAGTCCGATTTGTAAGTATTCAATAAAATTACACAGATATAAATCTCACGTTTACCAATATAATGACCTACTTGGTCGAGAGGTGAGGTTCTCGACCAGCAATCCAAAGGTCGCGGGTTATAGTAATGCTGTTCGCAAACGAGTTTGTGTTATTTCACAATCAATTAAAAATCACCATTCGGGATTGAAACCTTGCTTGCTATGACTTTACCCTTGTTTGGTGACCAGATCTGAATAGCGAGGTAATTCTCCACCTTCCTCTACCCAAAATTCTTCCCCCTCATACCCCAAATGGGGATGCCATTGGTTCACTGGCTCCAGACATAAAAATCAACACGATTTTCCTTCCCAGAACTTCTTCTCCTTACTTTCCTCAAAATACCATCCACACAGCAACCCCAAAGATGACATCTGCGCGGAATTATTTTCCTCAGGGCCTTCTGTGTGGAGCTAATGTAAAAAAATGTCAATTCAACAATATTGCATTAAAACACACTATGAAAATTCATTAAACCTTATAAAAAAAATATTAAAATAGCCCATAACCTACCCCAAGGTAACCCTTTAAATATTTTTTTTCTTCTTTACGTTCAATGACTTTTTAAAGGAGTGATTAAATTGCACATTCTTGAGTTGTCCGGTCACCGTTGTGTACATTTGAATGCAACTTTGTATATATGTAGTATGATCATTTTTATAATATTTTATTAAATTTTATATCTTAACATTACAAACTCTTGTTGTATCTTTGAAATCATTTAAATTATAAATTTATGTAAGAGCCCATTGGGCGTATATAATTCATAAATAAATAAATCAATAAAAAAATCTAGTAGGTTATTTAGTTATTACAGAAATGGAAGTATTTTATACTAAAAGGAGCCAACAGGTTGTCTTCTCCCTCAATATCAACTATCAACAAACTGCACAAGTCTTGGAACTCAGCCATCACCACCTGTAGTGCAGGCATAGGTACCTATAGCTGCTGCGCGGGTACTCAGACATTGCACGTGGTTGTACCACCCTCTGAGCCTCTCCTTCAAGTCACCCTCTCGCGCTTCTGGGCCCCTGGCAGGACAAGCTTAGCAAAGAATCCCGGGCAAAGCTGCGGTACCTTGAAAATAATCGATAAACACAAGTCGACTTTGACAAGTATACATAGACAAGTTCGCTAAAAATTTGGAGCCTACCGAAGGCCTTACTAAAAACGTTTTTAAATGTTACACAACTGACATTCAATCGATTATAAACGGTTGTTTATCAGTTGTGCAATATTTAAAACATGTTTATTAGTAAAGGAGTTTTAATGGATGACTAATCGGTTTTTACTAACATCTCATTGGTTTTGCGGTGACCTATGAATGAAATCAACAATCATCTGGTATGCGTATTTACAAAGCCACCATTTATTTTATAGTGATGACTATTACAGGTAATAGATTTTCTTTTTTATAATGGTGTCAAGTTTAATTAAAGTTTTATTTATTTATTTATAATAACAATATTTAATTTATAAAAAAAATGTTTGAATTGCCAAAGCCCTTATTAATTAGTAAACAGATCGTACTAAGTAACTTCATCCAAGTTTTATAATTTACCTGGAAGGCAAAACAGCTGTCACGCTTAATAATAATTACACAACAGAACCTTTTTACAAAACAAACTGTTTTTTGAATATTTAATAATTATGAATAATTGTAGAAGAAGAAGATAATAATAATAATTTAATTAAAATATGAAATTGAACAAGACCGCGGGGGCTGTGTCAAGTAGCATTTAAAGAAACATTGTGAATTTTATAACATACTTGTAAAATAACAGAAAAAAACGTGTAAATAATAATTTTCGGAGCATACTTTGCGATTTATTTCTATCGAGGGAATTTCAAATAATTACCGTTTCGGCGTGGGGAATGTGTAGATACTATCTTAAAGAATAACATTTTTTTTAAGAACTTAAAAACTTCAAACGTTTATGGAAAACATGTAAGAAATCGGCAGAAATTGGCAGAAATTGGCAGAGCGGCCCGTTAATACTCTTGCGAGTTCTAAGAAAAACTTTATAATGACGGTTTAAATGGAAATATTTTTCATTGTCATTGATGATCATTTAATATTTGTGCCCAATTTACAATTTAATAATTTAAAAAATCCAATGTAATATAACAAAAAGAAATAAAATAAATCACACCAGTAAACGCGGTAAGGAAAGAATAAAAAAATCGTCAAATAGTATGATGTTGTACGGTTGTATATAACTATTTTGAATATTACGTAGGAATGCTTTCATAATTACGTATACATATATGTTTTATTCTTTGACGTTATAAATTCTTTGAATTATCGCCATTTTTATTCTATGATCCGTCTTTTCATTTTATTTATCAAATGTTTTTTGTTTATCTCATTTTTGATTATTATTAAATGCTTTATTCCTGGTATTTAGCCGTCATTTTCCAAAGCTTGTGATTACCGTCCGAATTTTTACGCTTGTCTAACTGTTCTATCAATTTGTTTTTTGAAATTTATTTCTTTGGTCTAATATGTACATTCGAAACGTACAAAGTCAAACTGGCTGAATTATTTAACAAATGGTACAAAAATTGTAGATAATAATTAAAAATTCCATAAATTACCCTTAATGTCTTAATTGCCTCCTCCTATTTCAAGACAGCTACAAAAATGTGCTCAAGGAAAATAAATGGTCAGAATTTAAAAGCTATTTAAACTCATTGACGATACTTTCACGTATGAAGAACTAGAAAATGCTCACCAGGAGCGCATAAAATGCAAAAGATGAAATACTGCAATCTGGCAAAGGGTGAAAAGCTTGAAAGTATGCAACCGATTAAAAGTGGAAAGTTGATTCTACTCCATGACATTGAAATGATGTCTGCGCCCGTCGTTGCCGTAGAATAAGTGGCTCATTTTTCTTACTAGCCTGCATTTGACCCAAGTCCAGACTAGAATGGATCAATACTTGCATACCTTTAAAAACCTCTCTATTCTCATCCCATTGCTTTGCAAACCACCACTTCTCAGACACCGCCCCTTTACTACGCAGCCAAACGCGATCTGTCAAAGTAATATTTTTCCTAATTTTATAAGGCATTTTACTGAAACCGAGATATCCCAAAACATGGCACCTAAATTTGGAAAATATTTCAGATTACTGCACCCATCACATTATTAATAAGATTTTCCTGTCGTTCTACGTTGGTTTCCTAACCTTAAAACCTTGTGAATCACTTTCCTCTTAGAAAATGTGAAAGTCTCTATCAGGACAGCATAAGCTTGAAAGGTAGAGTAACATTGGATATTCAAACATAAGTATTTCATAAAAGGTGTATATTTTGAAGGAAAGATATAATGGCTATCGTCGACATTTACAACTTGATATACATTTTTTGGGATAATATTTTTTTGTGTCGCAAGAAGCGATCAATAATATAACTTTTACAAAAAGTTTTGAATCTAAGTTCGTATTTTGGACATACTGACATTATTTTGTATTTTCATCTACGAAAACCGAATGCAGTTCTGACTTTCCCTCAGTACACCTTACTCCAGTATTTAATCTGCAACAGTTTAACGTCCTTTCCTTTCTTCAAAAATGGGAATTTTCTCCAATTTTTGCAAACGAAATCTGAAAAAGTCAACATTAACGCAGGCAATGAAATCATTTCCACTGTAACGGACAACCTACTGGAAAAATGTATGTTTTCTATCTACTACAGAAATTTGTAATTAATCAATTTGAGAGGCGGGTAGGAGTACCACCGACTAGGAAACCTTTATTGGATAAACTAGTGGACGTAGCAGGGGTGCCCGGGTTCATGGGATGAGGTTTTCTGGGTCTTGGCGGTGAATGCGTTTGCCCACCTCTCATCTGTTTCATGTTTCATTTAGATTTATTAGTAACTTCTTTTACAATAACATTGTTAAATATATTATTTTTTTATAACTCGTGTGCTTCGTTTTGGATAACTCAGATGAATTTAGGAGTTATTTATATTTGTTTACATTGTAAAAGCTTGTGACCTTTTTGAAAATAAAAAATAAATTTATTTAAAAATGAACACTACAAATAATATTTGTTTAAATAGGTAAATAATATATAGGTTTCTTAACCTGTATATTTTTCAGGCTGCATAACCTAACCTAACCCATACAGTTCTTTTTATGGGTATAACATTGAAAAGTTAATAAAAAAGGTTATTCCAATATATATTGAATGCACAATTAGTATGTTTGAATCTTTATGTACGCTAAAAATTCATTAAAAAGTATTAAGAAAATAACATTATTTTATTGCTTTGGCACTGAAATTTAGCATTTTAATCTGCATTGATCACAAAATGCACTATGCCGATGCCAACAAGATGCACACAACAACAAAGGAAGCTGTCCTTAACTCCAAATATAGAAAGAGACAGCGCGATATACCTGGTTTTCGATCAATATAGGCTCCATTGCAATACGTTCGAAACATTTTTTTGGTCTACGAACAACACGATTCGTATTTTTTTATATATTTTTTCAATGGCTGTAAATTTACGTCTCAGATATCTGTGTCGGGCACATCATTTATACTAACACAGGCGCAGTGACTTGTTCACCGAAGAGGTAAGCCGATGGAAGGGTGTTATGGGCGGGTTAAAAGTAAGCTTGATTCAGCCTTACTTTTAGAGAAAATGTTATGAAACCTTATTGGAACCGAGATCAATTTCTTCAACGTGTCTGGGGCTAGAAGTTGAAAGGCCTTATGTCATTTGGCGAAAGCCGTTTTAAAATTAAATTAAAATAAACCGTTTATTTAATAAAATTTATCAGCTTGTTTAGAAATGTTTCTTTGTGAGGATAAAATGTAAATTTTATAATTCAACCAATTTTTGCATCCAAAACTGTTTACGAATAACAGCTTTAGGTATATTTGAAATGAAATATTAAAAACAAAACGAAACGAAATGATGTTTGTTGGAATTAGGTGTAGGAAAACGCATGGTATGCAAGGAAAAAGGAATGCCTAATCCCTATGAAGTAGCACACGACACAACCGCTTATAAACTTCTGAGATGGTTAATTTTCTTCGTTTTAATTAAAATCGTGATTGTGAACAGCATAATAAAAACAACCTTATTTTGATTCCAATATAGTCTGAAATCTTGCTCCAAAGTAGCAATTTTATTTTAAATCAGCATTGTGCTTCTAGTGGTCAATCTTTGCGGTGGACTGGATGCATTGTATAAAATCATGGGAATTATGCTTTTTCTGAAACATAGTGTTATTTTTTTATTTATCGTCTCGATTAAAAATGAAAGAATTTAAGTTCATTAACTTCAGATTGCGATAAACAGAAGGAAAAAGATTGTTGCAATTTTTGTGTAGTTGTGGGTAGATAGGTTAAAACATGCATCTGTCATCACTGTTTTTGCAAGGTTACTAATTTTAAACATAATAAAATGTTTACACCTATTGTAAATGTTATTTCGTTGCGCTATTTTACAATATATTCATTTAAAAATAATATGTAGTATATTTACGGCGCATTTCAGAGTGGAAAATATTCTTGGTTTCGCCCTGGTGATTTGGATTTAAATGTTTGCTTTAAATGGCTTTGGCGATCAGACCCCTAGCACAGTCGATCGATAAGGATTGTATCGATAATAATATCGGTAACTTCTCATTGTTTCAAAGGACAACTGCATATCGCTAACGTACAAACAACAGTTGATTTCGAATATATTAAGGACACTTAGTAATTGTGAACTGTCACTTATTCGTTGGCGATCTGCAGTCATGCTAGGGAAGGATGAGAAATTACCGAAAGTTATCCTGGCCCAGATCTGAGTAGTTAGTACTAACCCACCTTACACTACCTTATCCCCTTCCCCTCCCCACCACCTTCAGCCTCACAACTTACCCTGTTTGGGGATGCCATAGTCTCATCGGCATCAGATGGTTTGGAGCAGTTGGGTCCCCTTTCTATTCGCATAAAAAATAGGTAAATTGTATTTGTAACAAGTAATAATGAACAAGATTAATTTTTAAAGCTCTTAGATATATTTTTTTTGAAGTAAAACTTCTATACGCACTCTTGACATGGGGACGAGAGCGTTACAAAAAGAGTGATCGGGCGAGGCGAACAATAATAAATTTAAATATTTGTAGAAAATAAATATATGCATATGAATACAAATGTACATATTATTCATATAGATGGAGCTAAAGAAGTTTTACTTCAGTCGTGTGGTCTAAAGCACACTCGTTTTTTTTGAGTAAATACTTTAGGCACGCTTGACTTGAGGGGTAAACTGGCGAATGCGTTACGGAAATTACAGCATTACGAGAGGCGTAATATCGGGCGTTACGAACGTCACGGCGGCGAACGATAATAAATTAAAATTAATTTTGAGGTTCATTCCTCACAATCTAATCGTAACAACAGTCCTCAAATCCATAGTAATGACGTTTGGAATGGGTGCTGGTATTTATGCTGACAATAGTTGTGTTGTTGTTTCTCACATTCAAAACGTTAAAATCTAACTAATAACTAGCACTTTTTCGATTGGAATTCTAATCTAGAATCCGCATCAAAAAAGTTTTATTTTAAACTTTGTAAGAATTAAATCAACAATCCCATTCTAAGCGTAATTCCCATAATAAAATTCTTCAAATTTTCGTTTAGAGTTTGCGATCTCAGTGCATTGAAACGACTACTTTGTCACGATGATTGGTATCAATCCAAACGTATCTTCAATATAGATTCTTATACACTGATAATTGGAATGGTTTTGAAGAATGGCCAGGAAGAAAATTAGATTAGATTACTAAAGAAGTGTTTACTTCAGTCGTGTAATCTAAAGCACACTCGTTTTTTTTAATGAATTAAAGCTCAACTGTCCAACTCCAATGGGTCTTTACCATTCCTAGTAGAAGTACCATTCCTAGTAAATTTTTTTCTTATTTTTTTAATACAACTATTTTTTTGTTGTATTAAAAAAATAAGAAAAAAATATCGATGATAACAATAACAAAAAATAATAATAAATAACCACACACTGACGATTTCAAAATATCTTACAAACAGATGCGTATATAAAAAAAAGATACAAAAAATCTTAACAGCCAAGATTCCCAAGATCGATTTCCTGTGTTTTTTTTACCTTTCTCCATTTTGATAATAAAAATACCTGGCTATAAATAGTAGGGGTGTCTCTGGCTGAGTGTGTGGGTGTATTGTTACAGCGTGGGAGGGTCAGTACCTCTCTGGTTACCCCTAACGGTATGGGCAGAAGGGTTGGCGGATTCTAACGCATTCTTTCTTGAGACCGAGATGATTGTAACCTATTATTATTTAATTATTGTATCAAGTATTATCTATATCTATGCTCTGAGCGTTTTAATCGAATCAGTTATTACCATATTATTAGAATAACGTAGGGGAAAGGAGAAGCCGTATTTGGTTAATATAGTTATTTTGGTTCACGACAATTCAACCAAGTGGCATTTCAATACTCCTTTTGAAAAGTCGATTAAAGTGAAAAATATAATAAAAATAACCCATAACATAACTTAATGTAACCTGTTTAACCAAGTTTTTTTCTTCATTTATAAAATAACTTTTCAAAGGAGTATTAATTTTTGATGAAGTTGTACATTGTTGAGTTGTCCGGTTTCTAGTAAATTTATCTTTAATGCAGAAGTGCAGTTGGCGGTCTGTCGAAGATTGTCTGTGGCGGGAGGCCTTTCGTTGTTTTTAATACATATCTACAGTTTTATTTCGAGATTGATGAAATTTTGTACACTCAACGTTCAAAAGAAGAAAAGGATCACTGTGTACAGCGTATTTAAAAAACTATCCCATTTTTGACTTCCATCCCTTAAAGCAGAATTATGATATTTCTTGATGACATTTTGCACACTTGATAATTAATGTCTACATCTGATTTCGAAAAGTTCTGTTTTTTGCCCGGAAATATTAAGATCGATATTGCTTTGATACATTCTTCAAATAAAACGATTAGATTTAAAAAAAGAAGAGTTTTAATTTTCAATGTACTATCGTTACTTAAATTTTAATTTTTCTGCTACCGGTTTCGACACATCCGTGCCATTCACTAGCAAACTTAAAACTAAACTTAAAATTTAAAACAAGTACAGAAATGAATTAGATGTTATTAGGTGGGGGTAGATGGAAGGGTGATTTTGGGGGAGGGGGAGAACAGTGGGCGAAGTATTTGATTCGCTTGATTAGATATATAATTCGCTGGAATACAGAATTCAAAAAACCTGTAAACCACAACTACCCTACTAGGCATAGAGAAGCACAAATGTTTATTATCAATAAATCTCAAAATGTATACGGAGATAGAACAAAAAGGCATAAAATTCCGGAAATATTTAACGCATTACCTGAAAATATCAAAAATGAGACATTTTATTCAAAAATCAAAACAAAAGTTAAATCTTTCTACCTCCGAAGAACATGAAATCAAATAATATAGTTCCTTTCTATTTTTTTTTCTCACCTTATGTTTGTACTGTGTAAAATATTTTTACTACAACGCAATTCATAAACATTATAATAATTAGTTTGTCGTAATAATTAGTATTTGTATTATATTTAGTATTTACTGTGTAAAACTGAAAAGTATACTGTATTAAATAATTAGAAAAAAATGAGAGATTTCTTACAATCAAACTGATTAATCAGTTTCGTAAGATTTGTAAAATAAAATATTGTAAAATTAAAACTGAATAAACATATTTAAAAAAAAAAAAAAAGATTATGACTTCCTTGAATGTCACCGTCTCAAACGTTCATCAACTTGCGTGCAAATATATTAATCTATAAACATTTTGTCTTTGTTCCTCGTCTCTATGTGTTATAACCCACTTAGCGTCCATATCTTCCAATTCATTACGATTCGTAGGAATGCATTATCTCAGTATCGTATTTCGGACATAAATAGTTTTTGCAAGAGAACTTATCGCGGGCAATTAGATGTGAGGTATTAAGAGGGTATTACCAGAGAATATCGGAAATTCGTCCTTTTTAAATAAAATTCTAGACGTATTGACTGTTTTTTAAAAAATATAAATTGATTTTGAAAGATTGTTATTGTATCTAGTAGACGCATTTTTTAAATTTTGAAATTAAGTTTATTTTAATATACTAAGGTTATACCGTTGGTCGTTGGCAGATTTGTTCAATTTTCAAACAATAGATTTTATTGAACAACACAAAATTTCAAATTATATAATCATTCAACAAAATAAATCAATACGTAATGTAGTAAACACATTTTTCAGAAATTTAATTTTAGTTAAATTAAAGTCATTAAAAATAAATCCGAGAATGTGTTTTGTGACGAAAATACCTCAGTTTTTCTATTTATTTAAGGTCTTACAAACCAAAATATTTCAGATTTTTACACAATTATTTTGTTTAGACGTTATTGAAAAATTATAAATACTTATGATCAAAAAATACTTACAAGAAGTACACGATATTTAATCATTTATTATTGCTTACTTGAATGTAGGTATATATTAAAGCAAGTTTTGAATGAAACAAATCAATATTAAATTTTTAATTTAAAAAATTTAATACGAGGAATAATCGATCTTTCTCATTGGAACCTCCCTGTACAGTTGTAAGCATTTTTAAACTTTTATTCTCAGCTGCTGGTCAATCGCTCTTAAGGATTAAGGGCATCGAAATGATATGCGGCAATTGCAGTACTCGCTTTTGTCTAAAAAATATCCACTCTCTATCCAACAATCTTCTAGCAACCACGATGGCCTTAAAAAATAACATAACTCCTCGGCTACTCCGAACCGAACCGAACCGGTTGAACCGAAAAACTCTCCAGAAATGTGAGCCAATTATTATAAACAATAAAGGATTGAAAGATTCCTCACTTTGCACATTTTGATGGTATCCCCAATTGGGGTAAGTTGTAATGCTGAAAGCAGAAGGGAGGGGAAGGAGATGAGGAAGACACGGATAAAAGTTTAAATTTTGAATTGTGGTCTCACACAAGGGCTATACTGAGAGTACTTTCCATCCTGGAACGTGCCACAAATATACTTTATATTATTTTTAATTAATTAATTGTGAAATAACACAAATTAATCAAATAAAATTTATTTGCACACGCCAGGTTCGAACCCGCGACCTTTGGATTGCGAGACGAGAGTTTTACTTTTTGACCACGGAGGCCGTCAGATTTGTAAATCATAAACTATGTTAATGAAATAATAAAAATGAAATCCTTTAATCAATGGAAACGAAGACAACGATATAACTGCTTAGCTACGAAGGCTATAAATTTTATTTTTAAATTTTTTATTTTACTCAATAATAATTAATCAGACAAAAATACAGTTTTTTAACAAATAAATAACATTACCGCCTAGATAGCGTGTTTCATCTGAATTTTTCTTAAATATCCCTCCAATATCTTACTCGTAACACGAAGATCCGCGATCTACTCGCGAATTCTGTCCTCCTGGCACGAAATTCTCATTTACTGCACGCCAAGATTCTGTCCGAATGCATCTAACATGGTAACACACTTAATTATCACAGCTGTCGGCGATAAGATAAATAATAATTTATTCGCGAATGCATTTCTGAAGGTCAATAATCATCATCGGGAATGGCTAGATAAGCGGCGGGCAGATCGGTGCGAGTTAAGATTGGGTCACACAATGCGATTTCGCTGCTACTTTAATAGCAGCGACAATATTATTTTATTGAATTTTTTTATTTAAATTTAAAATTTGGCAGCCACATCTGGTCTGGACTCCCAAAATAACTGAAAAAATACCCCCATGTCTGTGCAGAAACGGACGGTCCGTTTGATATATTATTACTTATTAACAATCTTGGTTTGCAATCTTCAGAGCAAAGGCGTCGGGTGGGAATTCTATCCTTGTTCTACGGGTATTTCTATGGAAGATGCTCCAAAGAACTAGCTTCATTGGTGCATAGTCAGGAAACACGCCAAACGCGCGTCTAACTTGGTATACGGTTGACATTTGTCGGTTTGACGGTTGAGAACGGGTTGCTTCTACTACTGTTGGGGTTGGATTTAATTGTCAATAGAATCAAGGTTATATATTTTTTTATAAAGGTGCATAAATTTGTAAAAAATTATTACAAAATAAACGTTTTTATAATTATTATTTTCTAATTTTGAACATAACTTTCAGAATCAGTTTTTGTGCAAGTTAGTGGTTCTATATTATCCGTGCGGTAATATTACAGAAGTACCCGCCCAAAAAGAAAAAGGATAGATACTACAAAGCGAATATTGGAGGGAGCGCGCTAATATTAAAAACGATGAGGGAGGAAGGAACGCGGAAAAGGTGGAAGTGGAATGCGTGAGACAGTTTGCGAGAATGGGGGCAGCGGGAGAGGGGAGGATGAAGGTAAAGTGGAACACGGGAGGGAAAGGACACGCGGGAGGGGAAGAGGAGGCGAGACGGGAACGGGGACAGCAACAGCAACGCGTGGCCGTTTCTTCTAGTTAGCAATAATTCTGAATTTTTCTGGTAATGAATTGAAACACATTACTTCCAGAAAATTATATAATGTAGAAAGGAGTGTAAAGAGAACGTATGACGCGATTTTGAATGGTAAAAAGTCGAAGACGCCCAAGGAAGACCTGGCACGATCAAGTGAATCAGATACTTGAGTCGGCCATGTCAAGAGTCAGAATAATAGAAGAATATGTATGAGACAATGTATGTGAATGAGGCAAGGAGTGTATGCCAAGACCGAGTTGTTAAGCGGTGCGGTCTCTCTGCCTAAATTTTGTTCAAGATTTTTACCGTTATCATATTCTGCTCTCCTGGTAGACCGCAGATGATGGAACGCCCCTGCGTAATCAATTATTTTTCTTCTTAAAATTGTAAGTAATAAATATTAATGAATTGAAAAATATTACTCCCAGGTTAATTAAACTAATTATATAATATAAAATTAACGTGTTATTTTTTTTACATTAGAGTAGGAGGAATCGACGTTTGTCTAAAATTTCTATTGTTTTTAAATGCTAGAGGAGTTTTATTTACAATTTCTTAACTATAATAATAATAATAAATTGTACATTTATAAATTTGTAATTTTGCACGGAGAAAATATAATGCTTTTAATTTTATAATATAATAAAAACTATAATATTATGTTCAATCATCTAATGGTTGCCAGAAGTGAATGAATTTGGTGGTAAAGATATCTAATTGCCAGTCACGTGGCCTAATCGCCACTACCACTACACAGCGCTACATTTGACGTCTCAAATCGCTATTCACTATTATCCTTCTCAAGTAATTATTTTTTTCACTATTACCTTCTAGTTTCAATATTTCCGTCTGGTTCCAATCGTTCCAATATCACTATTACCATGGCGATCACTCGCTGCGGCGATGATCTCTCACCGTGACGTAGCAGCGACCAAATCGCCTCGTGTGACACAGCATTTAGATGGCACCTATCGGCGAGGCCAACGTTCGAGTTTCTGAATGTAGAGGTCGCGGATCCGATTTATTTTTCGGAGAATTATACTATTTATTACCCACTGGCGAGTAACAAGCAGCGAGTAGTCAGACCATGAGAACCAAGAACCGCCTCTTGTGCCTGTGCCTCTCCGCCGTCAACAGAAGAATTAATTCTAGGAGGTCAAATACCAGACATATCAGCTGAATGAGTCCATGTGAAATAGTTTTATGCTATATTGTGCAGTCACCAGGAAAGTATTATGTGCATGCAAACAAAGTCTTGGTGGCATTTAATAATATTTTTAGTTACTATCCGGCTTCAACCAAGTTTCTTGGTATTTTTTCGATATTGAGAAATATATTTTGACTGGTAACAAAGTCCCATACATAGTTCAGGATCGAAATGGTTACGATGTATGAGTTCTGCATAAAAATGTTTCTCAAATATCTTTTTGCCAGAGCTCATCAAACCGATTTTCAAGACTGCTCAAGATCGCTACGTCATGAAGTTGTCATCATAATCTAATTGCATGAAAATAAGGGGATATTTCACCATCCTATTGAGAGTTTATCCATAGTACCTATATTTTTGAAGTAAATACTTCTTTAGGCACACTTGACTTGAGGGGTAAAATGGCAAAAGCGTTACGGAAATTACAGCGTTACGAGAGGCGAACGATAATAAATTAAAATTAATTTTGAGCTTCATTCCTCACAATCTAATCGTAACAACAGTGCTCAAATCCGTAGTAATGACGTTTGGAATGGGTGCTGATATAATTTTAAATCTTTATAAGAATTAAATCCACAATCCTATTCTAAGCGTAATTCCCATAATAAAATTAATAAAATTTTCGTTTAGAGTGTGCGAACTCAGTGCATTGAAACGACTGCTTTGTCACGATGATTGGTAACAATCCAAACGAATCTTCAATATAGATTCTTATACACTGATGATTGGAATAGTTTTATTCGATGCCAGAAAGAAAATTAGATTAGATTACTAAATAAGTATTCACTTCAGTCATGTGGTCTATTTTTTATAAAGTCAGAGTTAACTATTCGGTCGTCGAACCAGTGAATAGTGTATATATATTGCTGTCTGATGATATTTTTCCAATCAAACATAAAAAAAATATTTCTCCATCACGCGTCGCAACTGCGTAGTCGGGTATAGACTTCCGGGTCACGTAATACGCACTCTGTATCGTTCCAGCAGTAAGGTAACATACGAAATCAGTGGTGACGTGTGATTGAATATTTTGTTTTTGTTTCGGTAACGTTTTTATAAATATTCGTTATTAGTAACGAATATTTGTAAACATTCGTTATCCCACGAATAAGCTATCAACAGGTTGGTGAAATACAAAATAAATAATTATTGTTATATTAAAAGTAAATACAGTACGAAAAAATATTAGTATTTTTGGCGTTTCGAGTTATCACTATAGTGAACACTTGTGTATATTATTTACATGTTATTCATATGATAAAGCAAACATTTTTTTCTGTAATAAATAAATTATGTTATTTAAAATAAAATATTTTGATATTATTTCTCCTATCTTCTATTTTATTTAAATGAAGCAAATTATTTTTGTCTAAACCACTGTAATCAATGTTATAATATATACATGTTTCAAAACCGATGGTTTCTTTGTCAGGACAATAACCGCCTCCGCCCACTCAAGCAACTGAAAACTCTCAACTGCCAACTGTCTTTGTATGACAATGTGATGGCCCGCACATACACAATCACACAAAACCCCGTTGTCAATGGTAACGCAAGCGGTGACTTGCGACTTGCTCTACTTGTTGCCCTGGGCGGCCATTGATAGTTGCCAACTGTCAGCTGATTGTTCTTCTTCTATGGTTAACCAAGCTTTTTGACCAATCAAGACAGAGAAACAGCCGGTTTTAGTTGGTTTTCAGTTGCCTCAGTGGGCGGAGCGCCTTAAATGAATAAAAATAACAAAAGAAACCAACAAGTATAGACAAAAAGAACAAGTATAGACAAAAAGAACAACCGGCAAAAATATTATAGAGTGAGGTGATTAATTACTTAAAAATATTATAAAAACAATTATATAAAATGAAATATAAAAATTATTTTCGAATATGTTAACATTACATTATGTAGGTATTAAAAGAATTTAAAAAGAAGATAAGATAGTCAAGTTGTTTATATAACAAAAAAATATATAAATATAAGTATTAATATGAAGATAAATTTAAGACATGGCTATTAAAAAAAATATTTGATTAATAATAATACATATTTAATTAACTATTAACACTTTGTCTAATTTCGAAAATTTCTAAGTTTGCTAATTGTAAATCTGTTGTGTTTGTATGTAAAAATTTTTACCCTTTATTTATATTAATTGATATTATTGTTTGCGACTTTATCTAATAAAATAATAAGCTGCACCGATTGAGCGGGGGCGTCCCACCAGCTGCGGTCTACCAGAGGCCCTAGCACGCTTGCTCTATAACGATCGATAGGATAACTATCGGTAACTTATCATCGTTCCCTACGACAACTGCAGATCGCAAACGAATAGGTGATAGTTCACAATGACTAAGTGTCCTTAATATATTCGATATCAACTGTCGTTTGTACGTTTGAGATCTGCAGTTGTCCTAGGGAACGATGAGAAGTTACCGACAATCGGTCGGTAAATTCATATCGAGCGACTGTGCCATCGTTCCGGGAACGATGAAAAGTTACCGACAATCGGTCGGTAACTTCATATCGAGCGACTGTGCCATCGTTCCCTAGGACAACTGAAGATCTCAAACGTACAAACGACAGTTGATATCGAATATATTAAGGACACTTAGTCATTGTGAACTGTCACCTATTCGTTTGCAATCTGCAGTTGGCGTAGGGAACGATGAGAAGTTACCGATAGTTATCCTATCGGTAACTTCTCATCTGTAACGAATTAATTAACGCCGTCTATGAAGGAGATGAAATTATGAATACATTTAAGTTTACTCATTGTTTTCAAGCACCTTTTCTCTCTGATGATAGTTACAAAGATGTAAATAAGTAGGTATACGATAAGAAATAACATTATATCAATCTTTGATAAGCCCGGCATTCCGAATTTCTACCGATTTATTACATATTTCTCGTGAACACTTTAAATTTTTAAGTTACTAAAAAAAGATGAGGTAATTTTTAAACTAATATTCCCTCGTAAAGTATTCTCCGAAAATTATTTAAAACATATCTTTTCCTGTTTTTTAACCTGTTAATGCATGAAAAAAATCACAATGCATCTTTAAATGAAACTTTAATTATATTAAAAGGCAATTGCGGAGAGATTTAGCTCTAATTTAAACGAGTCGTGTTTTATTAAATACTTGCACGATTATCAATATTTTACGTAACCGCAAAAAAAGTTGTTCATGACTGAGTCCACGCCTGATGTCCGTAATGTGCATAACACTGGATACGATATTTAGTACGTAAGTCAAGAGGTAGGTGTAAGAACATGAGAATCATAGCATTCAAATAAACTTCGCTTTAAAGTTATACTATCTGGTAGGTCCCTTAAAACGAACTAAATCAACTAACAAAAACACACAGCACTTCTATCACAAACCCTTGAATTTTAGGAAAATATTTGTTGTTTCTATTGAGAAAGGGATTTAACCACCGCACCTAGTTGTTATTATAAGTAGCATCTAGAATTGGTTGAATATTGTAAGAAAAACTTATCACTTCCAAACTAAAATGTGCGAAAACGGCATAGCAGCATCCGTTCAGAGTAAAGTTGAAGTCTAAAGAGTTGAAGAGAACAATTCGCTTCTCTGACATTTTGGTTAAACTGCCTCACATGGAAGTAACATAGACGCAATTTGAGTCTCAATTTCCGCAAGATCCGTTTTAAGAAATACATATAAACATGTACAATATAATATACTTCAGTCCTTGATGTACCTACTGGAAATGACGTCTAATTTTCTATTATTTATAAAAAGAGGGAGGGGAAGTTCTGGGAAGAATAAAGGTATGAGGGGTGGATAGAAATTAGTGGGTCGGTGGGTGGGTGTGTCCGGGAGTACTCCCATCGCGGTTAAGGGTTTTGAGAGAATCTTGCTGAAGAGATCAAAAAGTCTCCTTAAAATAGACTCTCCAGATCCAGCCTACCACGCAGTTGGAGGGCAGTCACAACTTTCGGAAAGACCCGGAAAAGCCTCACACCATGAACCCGGGCTCCCCTGCTAAGGCACCTTACCTAGCGAATCACTTGAACAGGCCTGGGGCAGCGGTACCCATACATACATACATACCGACGACCGTTCGTGGTCGTGTTTACTGACTAGATCTGAATAGCCAGGTACTTTCCCACCTTCCTCTTCCCCATCTCCTTCCGTTCCACACTTACCTTCAGCCTCACAACATACTCCAATTGGGGATGCCATAGTCTCACTGGCTCCAGAGGGGAGCAGTTGGGACTCTTGTGAAGTTTCTCTAGAACAAAAAAAAAATTACCTCCCAAATTGTGAGGTGAATTGCGGTCGATGGTAGGACTAAGTGAGGCAAGCGAAATATGGTAAGTTTGATAAGGTGCTGCATACCAAAATATAAATAAAAAATAATAATAACAGACAAAATATTCATTTTGTACGCCTCCTGACATCTGTGGAGTTTTTCTCTTACTGATTTCTGCAAAAACTGCATACCAAACTGCAACTTACGAATCTCCAATGATTCTTAAGGTCTGAGTTAATTAAAAATACTATAATTTAATGTAAACAATGAATATTTAAATTATATTTATTTGTCAATCAAAAGGATTATTATTTTAAATGATTTCACAGAATAATAAGATTATTAAACTAAAGCCTTACACTTTATTCCAATAAAAAGATAAATTTCAGTTTCACTACAATATCTAATTTAGAATCCAAATACCTTTGCAACTCCGATTAAGGTGTTTTTCTAAAAGCGAAAGCCAAAAAAAGGTTAAATAAAAAATAAGCTTTCACGAACAACTTTATTTCTAAATTCTTCCTTTCATACCTCTCGCGACATCTGTTGACGTTTTCTTTCTACTAAAACTGCAGTTTCCTGCAGCAAAAAACTGCATCCATCAAAAACAATCAACTCGTCAATAGTATAATTAGTAATAATATTAATTAATTTTATAATTACTACGAACTGCCATAGAAAATATATCAGTTATAAAAAAACATTTTTTAATGAATTCTTACATTTTGATTTAATTCCTCTTACGATTGATAAAATTAATATTTTTTCATCTTTTGTATAAAGCTATGTATATAAGTTCCCGAACGCAAATTTGATGAGAGCAATACTTTTTAATAACTGTACATTCTTAAACGTAGCAAAATTCTTCGTAATTGCGAAATCTTCATGTGGTGATTAAAATAGAACAATAACTCAAATAAAGTTGCAGGAATATTATTTAATTAAAAATGTACTAATTTATTTATTTTTGTTCTTTTGAAATATTTAGGAACTCTAGATGTTTAGGAAAAAATATATTTCCTGTATTGCGACATCTTTTTAATTTTTATGCAACTTTGTATAAATTATAATCAAAACTAGAATTGCAGTTGGCAATGCAGAAATTTTCGTAAACCATTCTAGCCAGGACAACGCACAAATGTAACTTTTGGCGAAATTGTTAAAATAATCATAACTTAACTAAAATCAAAGTTTAGAATTATTTTTTTCAATGTGTAAAAAATACGTAATGTAAATTAATATTTATAATGCAGTTGTTATACTCGACCCAGAAATACGAAAAAATCTTATTGTTTTCAAGAATACTTTGCACTGTCTCTTATAATATTCAAGAAAAGTTTACAAATTTTAAATGCTTTAATAAAAAAAAATGTTATTAGTTTTGTAGGGTTTCTCACCATCCTCCCAATAGTTTATCTACACTAATAACGAATATTTCCGATCTACTGTTTATTTATTTATTAAGTTGGAGTTTATAATTCGGTACTCGAACCTATGCTAATTGGATAAGTTGGCCGTGTTTTCCAACCAATGCGGATATTTTATTTTTAATAATATTCGTCATTACTGTAGATAAGCTATTGGGAGGATGGTGAGAAACCCCTTTAGTTGTTGTTTATTTGACAGGAAGATGATTTATAATTTATTTCCTAAAGTTCACATTTACAACGCTTATTTAAATTTTTTTTAGTATTGGTTTGTGCTTTTTTTTTCAAACGTACGTTTATTTAACAGTAGGTGTATATATATACGTTTTGCACACAATATATGAATACCCATGGCGATTGAAACATCGGTAATTACAATTTATATTATACAAACACTGCAAGATACTCAAAGGAGTAAAGGCAAGTACACCATATATGGCAAGATTACGTTGAAATCAAAAGAAAAAAAAATATTTAGATCCATTTTTATCTTTAAACCAACTAAGAAATTTATGTAATTCAAAAATATTAGTGTCATCTATTGAAATTTAATGCAACACATTGCATTTTCATAACGTCGCGTGGTCGGTACATTTTTGTTTTGCATTAATACCAAATCCATGTACTAGGGCGGCATGACGTCACTCGGAAAATTCATATGCGCAATTTTCTCGCTAGAAAGAGGGTGGCATTTGGTGGGGCTGTCATCGTCCTAGTCTGTAAGTCCCTAGTTCGTAGGTTCAATCCCTCTTCGCGCCCGGCCCAAATGTCCTTTTTGGTTTTTTTTTTTAATTTTTTATAATTTTTTTTAAACGAAATTCATTGATATCATTAAAACTCTTCTCTTGAAACAATAACGCCAGTAAAATAATCTTATTTCACTTGTTGCATCTTTTAAGTAAGAACTGATTTTAATAAATTAAATTTTTAAATTGCCATTATGGTAACACTGGAAGTAGCTACGTATTGCGCATGACTAAATACTCTATTTTTCTAATAAGCCGTTGGCGCTGGATGTAGTTTTGTTAGGAGCACGGCGTTTCCCGCCATTTTACACATTTTTAAAAAAGACGAATGAAGATTGAAAAGATTAATTTAAGATTGAAAGGTCTTGTACATATTATACAATGTTTACAGAGAAAGTCAGAATTACATGAATAGTTTATTAGCATAATTTACGAAAGAACCGGCTTCTGATAACCTTTTTAATATTTAATATATTTCTAATATTTGTACTTCAGGCCCCTTAGTTAATAAGGATTGAAAGGCCAACTATCGGTAACTTCTCATCGTTCAGAATGAATGTCCAATTGCCAAAAGTTGTCCAAATGGTCGAAATGAATGTCCAGTTGGACAAAATGAAAGTCCAGTTGAAAAAAAAAAACGGAAATCACAGACTATTTTATTTAGTCGACTTAACCATGGACTACAAAAATAAAATATAAAGCTGAATCCACATAATTACATGCGTAAGCGAATTTATTTTATCCATCTATATTGGAATCCAAGCATTCGAGTAGTAAATTGGATCTCAAGTGGTGTCGTGTCTAGATTCTGTCAGCCGGCCGGCATACATAGTACAGCGGTAGGGCGTTAGACTTCCATTCCGAAGGCCGCGGGTTCGAACCCGGCGGGCGGAAATAAATTTCATTTAATTGATTTGTGTTATTTCACAATTAATTATTTAAAATATTATATAGTATATTTGCGGTACGTTCCAGAGTGGAAGATACTCTTGTTATCGCCCTGGTGTAAGATCACCATTCAGAATTGAAACGTTGCTTGAAATGGCTTTAGCCGTGTTTAGTGACTAGATCTGAATAGCCATTTACTTTCCCACCTTCCTCTTCCTCATCTGCTTCTCTTCCTCACTTACCTTCAGCCTCAAAACATACCCCAATTGGGGATACCATAGTCTCACTGGCTCCAGACGGGAGCAGTTGGGACTCTTGTAAGGTAAAAATAAAAATAAAGATATTTATGGATAGATTTCGTCTGCTGTCGCCCCTCTAGATCTCCGTGACGCCCCCTAATTTTCTTTGAGACTTCTTCTTCCTCCCCTGGAAACCTCCAACGCCCACAAGGGGACGTTATCGCCCACTTTGAGAAAGACTGAGTTAGTGGAATGATATTTTCTTCTAGTTTTTTCTATGTGCTGATTTGGTTAGATGTTTGTCAAAATGTAGGCCAAGGTATTTTTCACTATCCGGAATGTGTGTATCACTTGATCGTGCCATTTTTAATGCCTTTAAAGGGAGACTTAAAATTTTATTTATTTATGTTTATTTAGGAAAATCAACAGATTATTTACATCTATTACAATAAACTTAATAATAAAAATTAAATCCAATAACAGATTTTCACATAACTTAAAATTATAATAATAATAAAAAAATAAAAAAAAATAAGGGTCCCCGTACCCGTGGGCTGACACATTTTCAAAAAATAAAATATTAGATAAAACATAATAGAAGATGTAAAAACACAAATAAATAACAATAACAGTGGTTGAGTGGGCATAGCGTTTGGGTTCCACCCAGGCGTTCCGTGTTCGATTCCTCGGCTGGCTAAGTCCTCCATCACAACACAAGCAACATCTTCCTCTTAGTGTGGTGGTAGTAGGAGATTTTCAAATGTTGTTGAGTTATTCGTAACCCGGGAATGTTTGTCTTTCTTTAAAAAAAAATAAAAAAATGTAACTAATATACTAATAACCAGCAAAATTTCAAAACATAATGTATTATAAACTTTATCTTCACTATACAATAGCAATAATAACAATACCTAAATAATAATAAATGTATGATATAAATATATATATACATACATACAACTAAAGTGAACAAATGTGTATAAATTGGATGATAAGTACAACAACAACATGATAACTTGCAAAAGGAATTTTTTAAATTATATAAGGTTAGCTATGACAATTTAGTTAATTTTAATTAATTTAATAACGTATTTTAATAAAGAATCGAAACCTCCACATCGTGTTCTCAAGTACACGGAGAAAAATGTTATTCTAAAATACGATAATTTTATTCGTAAAAACGGTTAAAGACGGGACTGAAGTTCTTACGAATAAATTAACAGTGTTTCAATGTTTATTGGCGGGAAAATGTAAGAATAATTTGGTGGTATACGTACGAAATTACGTATACCAACAAATTATTCTTACGTGTTCCCGCCAATAAACATTGAAACCCTGTTAATTTGTTCGTTAGAACTTCAGTCCCGTTTGTAACCATTTTTACGAATAAAATGATCGTATTTTAGAATATCATTTTTCTCAGTGTATACGTGAATACACTTACACATGCACGGTATACACTTCTAATCCACTTCGTTACCCATGTAAAGCAGTCTACAAATAAGAATATTAATTTTCAAATGCTTCCAAGTGTGAATTGATCAAGTTTGCCAAACGATTATTTTTATTCTGATATTAAACGCGCTTGCAATATGGCTCATATTTGAATGACATAGCAACGGGAGAAAAGTTCCAGCAAAGAAAAGGAATATTGTACCGTAAGTAATATTATTAAGTAATAAAGGCTTTTCAAGTCGATGAGAAGAATTTTTCATTTTCTTTCAGGATCAGGAACTCTTAAATAAAATAATGAAAAATATTATGAAAGAATTTTATTACGATTCGCAGGTAAATTAAAAAATAAAATTACTTTACAAAATGTAATACCAGTTCCAGGGAGATATCGTATGCAGGTCATCGATGATCATCCTAAAAGCCCTTCATAAAAATCTTTCTTCTCACATGTCTTGTACTAAAACGTAAAATTCAGAATGTCGAATGTCTTTAATCATATCCCTATAGACATTTCGCGAAAGTAAGTTTCCATCTAATGATAGTTGTTTTATGGTATGGCCAAAATAAATCAAAATAAATTTTTTGAAAACCACACTATTGTGATAAACTTATTTTTTAAACTTATTTTTTTGACTTTAATAATTACATCCTTTAATAATTTTACCGTAAAAATAATATGATGTTATCGTTTTATATTTCTTATTTTTTTATTATTCATATTTAAAACTGCTAAACTACTTATGTAGTTTGTCAGCAGGGACACAAAGACAACATTTTATGCAACCACATAATACAATTTAAACGGTATGTGATGGTACATTTATAATTACATTAATACATTATTACTTAATACATTATTTACTCGTACATACATCTGTCATATTTGTGTATCTGACAAAGGAAGGGTTCTTCCGAAACCGGTAGTTTAATTAAATTATTTTTTTTTTATGTATTTTTACTTTAACACAATTTTTGTTCGATACACTTTTATAATTCTTTCTTCAGGCAAACGTTTTCGACCGAACAAATATGAATTATGTGCTCATAAATAAATAAAAAAATCGTGTACTAACTCGCGTTTTTATGCGTATTTTACGTGCACAAATTTATTGATTTATGCGTACAAATATAATATATTATATATCTTAACCATCCGTGTTGGTACTTATTGATATTGCTATAAATATATTATATTAAAAGAAGCATGAAGAATCTTCATTGTCACACGTCAATGTTATAAGAAGCATGTTACCACATACGATCCTTTTGAATGCTCCATTATTCCATCGATACGACTTTTTCCTGGTTTTACTTTATCATATCTTTTGAAAAGATTGGTTTTATCTCTAGCCAGAAAGTTGACAACGGCTCCGGTTACAAAACACAACAACATACAATGTCGTCAATTTCAACCTAATCTAAGAAGAAAAATACGTCGCATAACATAACACAAAGTGACGTTCCATTAAGAGAAAGAAGATACCAGAAGAATCTATTTTATTATGTTTAGGAAACAAACAGTCATGTATTAGAGAACTAACGACTACCCGGCATTCGTTGCAATGCCACTCAAACAAAATGTTTGTGTTTTAATTGTGTATAATTCCTTTTGATCAGAGAGAAATCTGAAAGTTTTCCGACCCGTGAATAGGCCACATACTGCTGTCATTGTTCAGAAGCTTGAGTTTTCCCCCTGCTATCCCCTGCTATTATTTTGTCTCCTCCTTGTAATCCCTCCCTCTGCCCATCACTCCCTAACGCTAAACTATATGACATACATATATATAATTTCATCTATCAATTATTATTTTATCTGTAAATTTCATTGTCATAAATTCCTTGTTATATTTATTACCTGTAAACATCATTATCATTAATTACTATATTATATGTAAATTTCATTATCATAAATTCATTGCTGCATTAACTGTAAACCTCATTATCATAATTATTATATTATCAGTAAACGTACTTCATTACCTTAAATTTTATAATCTGCATACTTCACCCGCCATAACACAGGGACATCCCTAGCATGGCGGGCGAAATAACACAATATGTACACTATGTATAAAATTCTTTAATAAATAAATACACAAAACACAGCTGTCCATGTGAGACGCCTGGATTTTCAAAAATTACCACAATTTATCCCCTATAGCTATAGCTCATTTGCAATTCTTCCCTCCACTTCTCCCTTGTCCCCCAACCCTTTGACACCATTTTCGGCGAAGAATATGATGCAAACTCATCCAATAACCAAATACCTCAATGCAATCAAACGTTTCTTCCGATTTCAACGACCTTTTTAATGAAAAAATTCAATTATATACTAGAAATATATATCAGACAATCCAAATTCACGATTGCAAACGGATGTAGCTTAGACAGATTTCTGCAAAGCATTCGATAAAGTTTCTCAAAAAATCTTATTAAACAAACTAAAATTCAATATTATGACATTAATTCAATATTATTACATTATTTCTTATTGTTTGCTGGCGAATTTGAAAATTTACACTATTATAATAAATTTAATGGACTGTATTGTATCTATTTCAAAATAACTTGGATCGATTACGTCAATTGGTGTAAAACATATGATTTATTTTTAAACATATAAAATGTCAATCTATAGTTTTTCTCAAAATAAAAATCCAACACACTTACAAAAGCATATTAACAAGGTGAATCTTTTTATAGTAACATTAATAAAATATCTGGGTGTCGTTTCGATAACAAGATGACATTCGTCCCCCACATTAATGCAATCACGAATAAAGCATTTAAATGCCTCGGTTTCGTATTAAGATTGTCCAAAGATCTAATGTGTACTAATACACTGAAAACGCTTTAGTCAGAAGCATTCATGAATATAATTCCTCTCTCTGGCCGCTTTTATATAATTTTATAAAATTGAAAGAGTGCATAGGTTTTTAAGGCGTATATATTATAAATTAGGTATTCGATTAGAACATTTAAATTACAATTATTTAATGCAATTACTTAAACTACCCGAATTATCACAGCGAAGAAAAATTTGTGATGTTTTATTATTATTTAAAATCATAAACGGATATTTGGATAGCCCTGAACTAGTGAATATGATAAATTATCAAGTACCCAATAATTACAACACTAGACTCCATGCTCCATTTAATATAGTTGCTTCTCAAACTAATTTTATGTTTAACTCTTCTCTTTAGAGATTGCATCGTGTGGGGAATGAAACTTGCTCTGTTGACATATTTTTTTATGAAAACATCGCTTCCTTAAAAAAGCGTATGTTATGCAAGAATTCTTAAATGTTGTTATAATTATTTGTAATTTCAGGTCTTATTATTTAACTCTCTGTATATATAAACATTTTGCAAAATTTATAATTTTTTATTTTTTATATAGGTACATTCTTATTCTTATTATTTTATTTTTAAAAACTATGCTATAATGATGTACCTCACGAGTAAATTGCATTATCATTTATTCTGTTTTATTGGTTTGTAAACACACTTACACTACGTAATTAATATTGTTAATATATGAACAAACTTTCTTTTTTATGTTATTTTTATTCACCAGATTTACAGCAACGGGTTTAGTTTTTCCCATAGGAAAAACTAAACCCTTTCATACACTTTTCCATATAAATGATCATCTAGTAAATCCACGTTATGCAAGTGTATTATATAAGTATAATTAATACAAAACAATACAAGAACAACACGTTAATCTACCAAACTATTAAATGGGAATATAATTCACCGTCTCCAGATATTTTCATATCAGAGGGTTCGGCTCTGTGGAATTCCTAATTTGACCGATAAATCCTACTGATCCCTCAATATAAATATTTAAAAAATCTTTCGTAATTCTACATGTATTTAAAATGACTGATTTTTGCATTTTTATATACAAATTCTTTGACCAATCTAATATGCCTAAATTTTTAATAAGAGAGCTAGGTATAATGCCAGTAGCCGAAATAACAAAAGGTAATATTTTTATACTCTGAGAATGCCAAATTCTTTTAATTTCATTTCCTAAATCGGTATACTTTCTTATTTTTTCAGAAACCTAATTTTGAATATTACAGGAATTTGGAATAGCTACATCAATAATATAAGTGATTTTTTTTAATTTTGTCATGTAAAACTATATCAGGTCTATTATGACCAATTGGTCTGTCTGTTAGTATAGTTTTATCATAGTAAATTTTAAAGAAATTATTTTCTAAAAATGAATTTGGTTCGTATTCATAATATGGTACTATATTATGACAGTCAATCAAGTTATGTTTAATTACCAAACTTTGGTGAATTATTTTTAAAACCTGATTGTGCCTAAATGTATACTCAGACGGCGCTAATATAGAACATCCTGATATAATGTGTTCTATAGTTTCCGGAAAAGCCGTACATTTTCTACACAAATCATCAATTTGATTTGGATCTTTGATTATATGCTTCCTATAATTTTTGGTATTAATTACTCTATCTTGAATAGCAAGCATTCTTGAATAGCAAGCATTCTTGAATAGCAAGCATAATATAATATAATATCTTCTACTTATTATTTCATGCTTATTTTATATTGCACCAAATTTTGTTTTATACATATATGTTGCTTTCTTACAATTGTTACGACTGCATTTTTATACTTAATTACTGTAACAAATGCGTAAAATTTTTCATGTAAAGACCCATTAGGGTAAAAATAAATAAAGAAACAAATAAATGCATTTTGAATTAATAACGTACTGGGAATTAATTTTATAACGCTAGTGCTTACCACTATATATAAATACCTTCGCGGGCATGCCCACAATAAATCATAATATATAGTAAATTGTAATGTGGGCATTATATATAAGTGGATATTAAACAATGGTAGTTAAAATAACCAATTTAAAAATGTAGTACAATTGTGTAGAAGTGATTGATTTTACACGAATTTCTGTGAATTTTTTAAAAAAATTACAAAAATATTTATGTAAGTACCTATTCTTTTATATATATTTTAAAATCAATTATTTTGGTGACCTGGGTGGGGTGGTTGGATTTGTGGGGTGAGGTTTTTTCAACTTACAGCATGGCGGGCCGGATCGGGAGAGACTGGTTGAAGGAGACCTTTACAAACCTAAAGCCAGAGTCTCGACCCATTATGTTGCTCCACAGTGAGAATCTGAGGTCACTTCTGGAAACTATGACCCTAGATTTCTTCACTCCCTCGTACCTTTTTCCTTCAGAGAACTTCCTCTCCCTCCTTTCCATAAAAAAAATCTCCCCCCACAGCAGTCCTTAAGATGAAACAAGCCCTAAGGTATTTTTTCTTCGGGGTCTCCTAAGTGGAGCTAATTTAAAAAATAAACTTATTTTACTTTCTCTATTCTATCAACTACAATAACTACATCATATAATATTTTATATAAAAATACCAAGTCAGTGAAAATGCATTGTTTTTCTTCTGATTTCAGAATATTCATATCATTTAAAAGAGTGTCGTTGTTGAACATAATTGCTGGAATACCCATTTTAAAATTTATGAAACGTAAGAATTTATTATACGATTTTTTATTATTCTTTCAATAGCTCATCCTTGACATTATAATGTGTGTATCAGATGGGAGAATAGTATATGTTAACGGAAATGTATGTAATCCGTCATTGTATTCAATTCCTAGGAAATGTATGTTGTTCCTAAAATCGCCCGGAAATGTGTAAAATAAATTATATTAGACACATTTCCTAATAAATCTATACATTTCATAAATGGCAATCGGAAATGTAAAACATTTAATAATAATATAGCTATAAAGGGGCACTTTCTTTTGCATCACAAATCATGTTACACAAACCTAGCGTAGCCGCTAAACTACTTGAAAACTGGGATGTTTTTCTTGCCTTGAAGCGAGCAGGCGCTGTAAAGAGGGCACTTTTATGTATCACAAACTATTAGAATTACTTAAATAACAGACTAATTACTTACCAAATGAAAGTTTAACTTTATAAGAATATAACAAATAAAACATCGTGTTTTATTACAGAAAGCATTATTTTTATACATTTTCTAATACGATATTGGAATTATATGCAATTCCTAGGAAATGTATACATATCCCAGGATATATATGTATTAAATAATTTTTAAAACAATATTTTATACGTTTCCTAAATAGCTTCGGAATTGTATACATTTCCTAGGAGTTGAATACAATTTCTAGATTTTACATACATTTCCAGTAACATATACAAGTTGACTTTTGAGAAATATAAAAGTATAATACACTTAGTATTGTTAAAATTACTAGTTAGCCTAGTTATAAACCCCAACAGTTGTAAGTCCTTATTTGGGATTTAAATTATGTGGTAAAAATGATTATAGTATTATTATAATGATCTCGGTGTTATGTTCCACGGGAGTCTACGGTTTAAAGTACACATCAATGAAATAATATGCGATTCCATGAGAATATGAGGTTTTGTTTTGAGAATGGAGGCAAATTTTAAAAGTACATCAACATTAAAACATCTGTTTTGCTTGTTAGACCGAAGCAGATTAAAATACAATTCCACCGTGTGGTCACCGTACTACAAAATCCAATCTCAGTTAAAAGAAAAGGTTTAAAACATATTCCTTCGCCACATCAAAATTCCAATCTAATTCATAAATTATAATAACTTATATGCTGAAACTAGACCTCTTAAATAATCAGATAAAATGTTAATTGATTTGGTATTTTTATTCAAAATTATTAAATCATTAACTTTTAAACTAATTTGAATTAATATACTTACCAGACAAACTCGCAGTAAAGATACTTTTAAATAACACAGTCACCTCAAAACTAATTACTCTGTTTATTTACCAATTTCTAGAATTCATAGCCTGGCGAATAAATATTGCGAACTTATAGATATTGAGTGTTGACAATTTTTGGCAATTTCAAAAGGCAACTAATTTCGATTATTTCTGCTAATAATTAACTATTATCATATCATTGAAGAAGATAACAATAATAATCTAAATTGAAATATAAGAATGAACAAGACTCAGAAAAATAATAAAAGATAATGGTCGCAACTGGAACTTATTATCATTTCTTATTTTATTTTTCTGTTTCATTTTCATATTTTAATTTAGATTATTATTGTTATCTTCTTCTTCAATATTATATTGATGGAAATAACCTTTATAAGTTAAAAATAGAGTTTTTCTTATAAATAAAAAAGGACCATTTATTATCAAAAATAATTGTATGTTTATAATTACTAAATAGCTTTTATAAATTATACTTTTTTTTGACAACCAACGTAGGGCAAGACTCTCGACTTTCAATCCGAATATCGCGGGTTCGAACCCGGCGTACGCAAATAAATTTTATTTGATTAATTTGTGTTATTTCACAATTAATTAATAAGAATAATAGTATATTTGCAGCACGTTCACCCTGGTGTAAGACCACCATTCTGAAATAGCTTTAGCCGTGTTTGGTGACTCGATCTGAATAGCTAGGTACTTCCGCACCTTCGTCTACCACATCTCCTTCCCCATCCCCCACTATCTCACTGGCTCCAGACGAGAGCAGTTGGGACTCTTGTTCGGTATACATATAAAAAAAACCTTTTATTTTTTTTATTTCAGGTCTTATTTTAATTTTTTTAAAGCCAAATATAAGAAAAATCGAAGACGATAAATGTCTACTAGGAGCGATTAAAGAGCAATTCAATGGAAAAATAAATAAATATTCTCGTTATTTTTAAATTTAAAAAATTAACTGTAATTAATTAAAGAAATAAATTATTTTTCATCCTGACGCTTGCTCCTCTTTCAAACACAAGCGCAGCATTTCAAGCACAAAAATAAATAATTTTAAAATATTTTAATTTCTGCTGTAATGTTCTATACCTTTAAAGTAAATTAAATACTTGTTCATTCCATTTTATTTGATTTAGCGGCCTGAGTGCGCGTGGGATAAGGCTCTCGACTCCCAATCCGAAGGTCGAGGGTTCGATCCCGGCAAGAGCAAACAAATTTTATTTGACTAATCTGTGTTATTTCACAATTAATTAAATAACCAATATAATATATTTGCAGCACGTTTCAGAGTGGAAGATACTCTCAGTATCGCCCTGGTGTAAGACCACCATTCAGAATTGAAGAAAATATTTTAAAAAAATAAACAGGATTGTTGATACGTTTCCTCGAAGAACTTCAGAACCTCTTTCTTCAGCTGCTTGTCAGTTGAAAATTTAATTCCAGTTGAAACTATGATAGTATGACGGCGCTAATTCAGGGGAATACGGGAGTGGTTCAAAACATCCCAACCAAATGAGTCCAAGAGCGCCTTAGTGGCTAAGGCTGTGTGTTCCCCTCCTTTTGTTTTCAATGCTCCTTTTGAGTTGTTTTATGATCTCAAAATATCATTGTGTATTGATGGCCTCCCCTCTAGCCAGAAATTCGACCAAAATGATACATTTTCGGTCCCAAATACTGATGCCATAATTTTTTTTTCAGGAAATTTGCCGGCGGTTGAAGAAAAACTTATTTTATTATTGGGGCAGGTTATAACTATTCTAGCGAAGGCAAGAATCCTTTAACAAAAATATGAGTGTTCTTTAGACAACACGACTGAAGTAAATACTTCTTTAGTAATCTAATATAATTTTCTTTCTGGCATCGAATAAAACCATTCCAATCATCAGTGTATAAGAATCTATACTGAAGATTCGTTTGGATTGTTACCAATCATGGTGACAAATCAGTCGTTTCAATGCGCTGAGTTCGCACACTCTAAACGAAAATTTGATTAATTTTATTAAGTGAATTACGCTTAGAATGGGATTGTTGTTTTAATTCTTACAAAGTTTAAAATTTAACTTTTTTGATGCGGATTCTAGTTAGAGAGCGACGTTTATTCATAATTGCAGCAGGAAATTCAAAAAATTTTATTCGAAAAATTGCTAGTTATTAGTTAGATTTTTACGTATAGAATGTGAGAAACAACAACACAACTATTGCCAGCACCCATTCCAAACGTTATTACTATGGATTTGAACACTGTTGTTACGATGA
The DNA here is from genome assembly GCA_951813805.1 of Limnephilus auricula. Lineage (NCBI taxonomy): Eukaryota > Metazoa > Arthropoda > Insecta > Trichoptera > Limnephilidae > Limnephilus > Limnephilus auricula. The sequence continues at coordinate 38,995,766 of OX638391.1, forward strand.
GATTGTGAGGAATAAACCTCATAATTAATTTAATTTTATTATCGTTCGCCTCCGTAACGTTCGTAACGCCCGATATTACGCCTCTCGTAACGCTGAAATGTCCGTAACGCATTCGTCATTTTACCCCTCAAGTCGTAAAGAAGTATTTACTTCAATAAAAATAAAATGTTACTTCCGTCCGAAAAACCCGCTGTTTCGCGCCCAAAGAAGTTCGACTTTGAAAATAGCAAACCATCAATTGCATAGTTATATTCCTTATCTTGGTGTGCGCTGATTAATATTTATTGCTGCTCTTCTGTAGGTCAGACTTCTTTATCGATCTGCCTTGTCAACTACTACTCCACGAGTGGTGGCGAGGTCGCTAATTGAATAAACAACTCCCCCCATTGATACACATTACCTCCCAAATGATCAGAATCCATCGCTGATAAAAATAATGGTGGTAATTACTTTGTCCTTACTTAATGAAGTAATACAATATCTATGCCGTTGGTGCAAATGTAAATACAAATGTGGATGTGTTTACTGTATTAGCATTTTCTTGTTTCTGATGGTTTTATGAAAGTCGGGCATGGAATTATGTACATGTTTTTATTTAAATATTTAGATAACATGATACTCGTACAAACCAAGTTATTAAATATATGAATATTGTTATGTTAAAACAATGGGGCATTTTAACTCTCAACAATAATTATTACACTTTTCAATAAGCACGGAATAAATTTCAATAATCATTGAAAATGGAAACCATTTATTGTTTTTATTTGCCAACAAACACTTCTGCCATAGGTCACCCCAAGTGACGCTACGTTTGGTGAATTAGAAGGGGTGGCAAGGTTCATGGAGTGAGTTTTGTCTATCTCGGTCTTAACTGCGATTGCGTTTGCCCACCTAATTTTGCCCATACATTTATTTTGAGGGTTTCCTGTGTGGTGCTATGGTAAAAAAACACGTTTTTCTAAGTTAAAACGATCAATAGCCCATAAAATGGCCATAAAGATCTCTGTAGTTTGTTAACTTAAATAATAGTTCCATAATACTAATAATAATAATTGGATGATTTGTAGAGCGCCGTTTATGTGAGAAATCACCTCAAGGCCTTCTTATATGCAAATTTATATTAATTAAATTTTTATTGTCATTTTAATTAATTGTTATTGTATTTAATTTGAAAAACTAACTACATATAAACTTTTAAATTTAATGCATGTCAAATTTAATAATGATTTTGTATAAGTAAATATTAACATCAAATTGAATTTACGCACAAGAGGCACTGAGGGTTGATTTCTCTAAGGATCTATATCAACTTTGAAAATGCTGTGTGGAGAGTATTTTTAAGAAAAGGAAGGAGGGGATGAAAAGGGAATGAAAGGTGGGTCGGAACCTAAGGATCAGTGTGTCCAGGAGTGACGGACATATGAAATGATCGATTTCACTGAAATTCAAGGCGATGGGTCGAGATGAGAAAGTTCGGTTGGATAAGTCAAGTGGTACTCCTTAACCTACCTCTCTAACTCTCTGGATGCACGCTATCGCATTTTGTGACAGACGCATCTGCAGCCAAAATCTGTATACTTCTCGCTCCGATGAACCCGGTAACCTCTGCTAAATTCACAAAACGTAACGAACCACTCGGGGTGACCTGTAACAGCAGAGATGTCGGTTATCCAATTAATGGTTTCCGGAGCGACGGTACCCATGCCTATCTCCAAAATTATAATTATTTTAATTAATTACATAGTAGATACTACAAAAATTAATGCGTCATCGTCCTTAACCAAATTGCCATAAAATTTTTTAAATTGTAAATATAATATACTAGCGAGTCCCGGAGAGCGTTGCAAAGCCACTTAAATAATAAAAAATGTTCTCCTAGCTTGTCCTTTCCCATTCATCCACGTTCTCGTTCCTCCTCCCCTAGCTCTCCCGCGTTCCCTCCTCCCTCACGCGTTTCTCCTCCCCTCCCCCCAATATAGGAAATAATTTAATAAATGCCAGAGCTCACTATTATATATAGAACCCATAGCGGACATGTCCCTAAATCAAATCCCCAAAGTTTCGTTACAATCCGATGACACACAAAGAAATATTCGTTTTAATATATTAAGATTAAAAAGAAAATCCGGTCTACATAAGTACGGTAAGTGTAAAACGCGTCATTTTATAAATCACAAAGCGCAAATCCGAGTGAGGCTACACGGGTGCAGTCTGTCCAATAAGTGATTGCCAGGCCACAATACCGTCCTGGCCACCAAATTAATCTCGCAACTTTCTGCACTACAGTATTACATTGTGTAGATATAGAAAGTATTATAGGGGATATTTTATGATATTTATAAAATCATTGGAGGATTGCCTCGGAAGCTGATGGTCTCTCGGAAAAATATTATGAAATTGAACAGTTTTTCATAAAACTAATTTGTAAAGGGGTTGACATAACATCCAGGGTTGGATATGAAGTGTTTTAGTCTAATTGGAAAAAGATCTGTTATAGTCCCAGTGGGACGTGTACAATTTTTTATTATATTTTATTGATTTTATCATTGTTATTTGTGGTTAATTTTGATTCAATGATAAAATTGAGAATATTGATGTGATCACTAAGGGCCAGTTGTTTCGGAAAATTTCACGTATTAATTTCCTTCAAACCGTCAATCACGAATGGAGTAGATTTCTGCTATTCGGACAGATACACGCACGTCTTCGGCGGCCTCCTTGGTCGAGGAGTAAGACTCTCTCAACATATATGTACGTAAATGTAAAGATGTCAGCAGCTATACATTATCTATTAATGTTTATGCATATGATAAGAATATTCTTCATACAAATCTATAGTTTTATTTCGAAATTAATGAAATTTTGTAAACTTGACGTTCAAATTACTGTCTACAAGTTAATTTCTAAAATTTCTGCACAAAGTCCGGGCAACCCTAGGGACTTCAGGTGTGTATATATCGATCTATACGTGTACGTTAAAAAGAGAGTCCTGGTGTCGCGGTGTGGCCTGTTTTTTTCATACAAATTTACAATTTAATTTAAAAATTTTACACAATTTAACTTCCAAAAAAAGAGACGGTCACTGTACATACATGTGCATGAAAAAACTAAGTATTTATTTTTACCATTTCTAAAAGAAATTTGGTGAAAATTAATGATATTTCGCTCACTTGATTTTCAAAAAAGAGGTAAATTTCTGTCCCCACTTGATTTAGAAAAACTTAACGTAAAGCCCGGGCATATTTGAATTAAATGGTTGTGTAAATAAAAAGCAATATCCATAGATATGTGTGTTCCCTTTAGACTCAAAAATAACTGGTACTATTTGGCTGAAAATTTCTAAAGTTGTTTGAATGGTGGAAGAAGTCAGGGAAGCCCGGAGAGGACTCGGGCATTATTAAAGGAGTCGGTTTGAAATCGATATTTATTTATTTATTTAATACATGTTACATAATTGTGACATTTACATAAAGTTGATATATTAAATCACCATACTAGGCGGCTGCCTGTATTATGGTGACCAATATAGTATAGTTACATTGTATGAAATATGAAGTCTAGTATAAACATGGAATTAGTATAAATCATGTTAAATATTGGAAAAGTTATAATAAAAAGTAGAAAATAGAAAGGAGAAAAAAAGTACATTAGATTATATAAACAGGCTTCTAATTCTATCACATTCACTCATCAAAAAGTCTCCAAGCGTCTTCCTGAAAGTGTGATATTTGGTTATTGTCTTTATTTCATTTGTTAAGTTAAGAAAGTTAAACTGTGACTGGGCCATTGAGGTTTTTGTTACTGGAATTATATAGTTGCATTGGTTGGAATATCTTGTATTATATTTTGATTCAAAAACATATTTTTTAATAAATTTAAATTTAAAATAGCAAGAAATGAATTTTACATATAGGGATTGTATATTAAGTATTTTAAAGTCTTTAAATAAGTCCTTTGTGGGATGAATGTAATGTACTTTGTAGATAGTCCGTATTATCAATTTTTGAGCCTTTACTAATGGATCTAATATAGTTTTAGAACACCCTCCCCAGACAACAATACCGTAAGAAATAATTAATTGACATAGAGAAGAGTATACTGTTTTTAATGTCTTTTTATTTAGTATATTTCGTAGTGATCTGAAGATATATGCTAGTTTCCGTATACGACTTGTTACATTGATTACATGATCTTCCCACCGAAGTTTGTTATCAATTATTACCCCTAAGTATCTAATATAATATAGTTTTTTTAATAGTAACAACGCGGCAGTGAATGGTGAGGAAAATAGATAATAAGTTAAGTCGTTGCAACATTACTCTATGAATTAGAAGAGAAACGGTGTCGAATATAAAATTGTCATATTGTAGTCTTTAATACTTATAACGCGGTGTACATTAGAGAATGATACAAAAAGTCCCGTACGCCCGAGAAGACTTAACGCATTGTCTGTGAATTGGAATAAGACACGGAGTTGACTTAAGATTTAACACTATATACTGCACTAGAATGAGATAAGAAATCGAATTAAAATGGATGCATTTTAATTTTTTTTTCCGTTACCATTAAGAAATAAATGGTAGAAAAAGTAGGGAAGACCCGAGGAAGACTTAAACTAAATAATTACTTGTGGTAACGTAAGGCGTACGTGATGAACGCAGAAAGGGAGTAAGGAGAATTTGTGTCGTGGAAGTGAATTGTAGAGGAAGGTAAGGGACGGAAAAGACAGTATACACGATCAAGTGAAACGAATACTTATGTGTGGTAAAATTTGGCGTATGTGATGAATGTGGAAAGGGGTGTAAGAACGTGTGACATGTGTATTTATATATGGTACTTATGTATGGTACAATTTGACGTGTATGGCAAACGAAGAAAGGAGTAAATGGAGAATATATGACATGGACATTAATGGTTCAAGAAGACGGAGACGCCCGAGGAAGACATGGCACGATCAAATTAATCAAATTAATAAATATTTAAAATAATATATAGTATATTTGCGGCACTTTCCAGAGTGGAAGATACTCTTAGTATCGCCCTGGTGTAAGACCACCATTCAGAATTGAAATGGCTTTAGCCGTGTTTGGTGACTAGATCTGAATAGCCAGGTACTTTCCCACCTTCCTCTTCCACGTCTCCTTCCCTTCCCCACTTACCTTCAGCCAATCCAATTGGGGATGCTATAGTCTGACTGGCTCCAGACGGGAGCAGTTGAGACTCTTGTGAGGTATTCACCATAAAAAAAAACGATCATGTTTGGTCAAATGTTGCGTATGTGATGAACGAATAAACGGGTGTATGACGTCGAAATGAATAGTAGAAGAAATGAAAAGAAAAAAAAGATATAATCAAGCGAAAATAACACCTTTCCATTCTTTAAAATGTACCTAGTTTTCAGTTTCACTAGAACTTACAACCTTAAAACTTTGGGTTCTCCAAACTATCTATTCTCTGCTACATTTCAGATAGTAACAAATAATAACTATTTAATCAATCAAATATCTTCAAACAATAATACAACCACTTTTTTTACACTAAGACAGAAAACTTTCAAAACAAACAAAAACCTGAAATTAATATTTGAAACATGCCGATACCCCCAAACCTAACCCAGCGGTAAAGCGGTCAGACGGGGTTAGGGTGTCAGCCGCCGTTTTGCCCTGCTGGCCTACTCGCCTATTCTCTAGTCAACTGTACCTCGTCTGGCTTGTACATTTGCTCTCTTTCCAACCCGCCACGTGCCGTTTCGTTTGATAGCCGCCAAACGGTGTGTTCCTGAAAATTCTCAAAGCGAAAACTCAAAAATGCCTTTTTGAAATCCTTACCATGTTTTTCATGCAACAAACAACATTTTAGACTATATTTTAATTTTTCTGCTACCGGTTTCGACACATCCGTGCCATTCACTAGCCAAACTAAACTTAAAACAAGTACAGAAATGAATTAGGTGTTATTAGGTGGGGGTAGTGGGAGGGGTGATTTTGGGAGAGGGGGAGAACAGTGGGCGGGGTCAATATCACATGGGAACATAGTCAAAAGGAGAGATTTGCAGGGTGCTATTATTTTGTTAACTAAATTAATTTTTGATTTAATATTTTTGTTTATTTCTAAAGTTTCTAAAGCGCACAAGTTAAAGTATGAATTTATATTTATATGTTTAAATTTGGTTTTTTCTTTGTTGAAGCTATGGCTTGTCTCTATTAAATGATTGGCACATTGAAAATTAAAACTCTTCAAAACAAAATGTCTAGAAATTGTTACATAGTTAATGCCCAAAAAATACAAAAAAACATTTTAGACCACTATAGCTGTAAAAAAACACGATGTTTGAGACAAATTTAGGGAGACGATCTTTTGGCGATCGTGGCTCAATTTATTTTGATGTTTTTTTAAAATTAACCTTACAAGAATTCCAACTGCTCCCGTCTGGAGCGAGTGAGATCATGGCACCCCTAATTATAACCCAATTAGGGATGACGTGGGGTTTGATGTGAGGCTGAAGGTAAGAGGGGAGGGGAAGGAGATGTGGGAGAGGAAGATGGAAAAGGAACCTCACAATTCAGATCTAATAAACAAGCACGGCCAAAGCCATTTCAAGCAACGTTTTAATTCTGAATAGTGGTCTAATATCAGGGAGATACTGAGAATTTTTTCCACTCTTGAACGTAAATAAACTTAAAATTTATTTATTTTAAATGTTTCAAACAATTAAGTTAATTCATCTGCGCACACCGGGATTTGAATCAGTTGGATCGCTTGTCGAGAGTCTTACCCATCGACCATGGAGGCCGTCAGTTATAATATTGAAAAATTTAGAGTACCATATTTTCCGAATATTGAACAAAACTTTTATTTATTATTATTTTAACTTAATGAGTTAAACCTCAAATTATAATATTTGGACAATTACGATGACAACATTAGCGACCCTCAATCAAAAATTTGAAATAGAAAAATCAGTAAAAGATACGGTCACATCTAGGAATTAACCCAGGACCTTAGCCTTGCCAGGGCGCTGGCGCTGCTCTATCGAGCTAATGGTATCCTATCCGCTTCAGTATTATTTAACTGTATGTAACATCGATTAATAACAATTAATAATTTCTAATTAATAAGCATATTTAATTGGCTTTTTTAAAGCGTATTAATGTATGATTGCAAGATTCTTCTCGAACTGAATATAGATAGAGTCTACGATTTTATTTAATGTTTGACATGTATTGACGTTTTTGCAAGTCTACGAAGAAGAATATTTATTTTTATTTTAACTTAATGAGTTAAAAATCAGATGTAATATTTAATTTCTGAAGACAATTTAGCGACACTCAATCGAACATTTGTAAATGCGAACGTTTTTTTTACCGTGATTTTTCTACCTCAAATTTTTAACTGAGAGTCACTAATATTGTTTACAGTAATTAAATATCGAATATATACAAATATGTCAGAAGTTTATAAGTAACCTTCTAAGAATCTTTTCTAAAATATTGCAATAAGTACTAAAAAAACAACTTATGATGTAACTAAAAGATATCAACGTTTATTTTATTGTTTATTGTTTCTTCTTCACATTTTAGGTATAACAGTTTACAATACAATTTTTAACCTCACTAGGACAAGCCTGTTTTGAGGTTAACAATTATTTACTTAAAGTAACAAAATAACACAAAAGGAAAAACAAAAATAATACTTCAAAAAACACAAAATAATATTAAAATAAAAATAATACTTCAAAGAACAATATTGTTACACAGATAATGGGCAAGCTAAAGGCCCTTGGCATATTACAAAGTAAACAAAGTAGGGTGACCATAGTTGATTTGAATTTTGAAGGACTATTATACGTTTTTATTTATTTATTTATACTGGGTTTTTTACAGATGTTCGCACTTACGTGAGAACATCCAGTTATAAAAACTCAGTTATTATAAAAATAATACTCAGTTATTAACTCATATTATCAAAATATCAGTATGGTTTTAGACAAAACTTGAATACTGCTGATGCCATAGACGATATCATAAATACGGTCACGAAAAGCTTAGACGGGGGAAATAAATCCTTGGCAATTTTTACACACATACAAAAAGCCTTTGATACGACAGACCATAAAATCCTTTTCAAAAATCTTAAAAAAATTGGGATGTCCAACACAACTTTAAATCTTCTAATAAGTTGTATGTCAGAACTGGAAAATTTGCAAATTTGTTGAAATCGATGAAAATTTTCGATGGGACTCTCACATAAATACCATTACAAAGAAACTCACAAAGCTCATGTACTACTTTAGAAACGTTCGCAATATGATTATGATCTATATAAAGGGCAATAATTATTATAAGCAATAATTATTAGCCTGAAACACTCATCCATGTTGAAAAAAATCTTCCGAGAAAAGATACACATCGCCGACGGGACTCGAACCCGCACCCTTTTGATTGCCGGTCAAGTGCTCTTCCATTAAGCTTAATGTTTGAGTGTTTCAGGCTAATAATTATTGCTTATAATAATTATTACCCTTTGTGCTATGCATAAAAAATCTTGTCTTAAACATTAGTTTATCAATTGAAAAATTATCTATATAAAGTCTACTACACTATTTGCCAATCACGCATTGAATATGGGATTATTGGATAGGGATCTGCCTCAAACATGCACATGAAGCAGCTCGTTAAAACACAAAAAGTAGTAATAAAAATAATCATGAAAGTACCCATAAGAACTACATAAAAAAATATATATTATGTGTTCAGCATTATAAAACTGTACCTACTCAAAAAATACACTACTCAAATTTAAAGAAAAATTTGCGTTCCTTGCTGACGAACACACCTTCACTACAAGGACGAAATCTTCAAATCTACTTAACATTAAATACATTTTTTAGCCAGAAAAACTATTATTTCCATGCTACAAAATTATATAATGCCCTTCTATTTGAAATTAAAAGCACCATGGATATACAAAATTATTAAAAAGGCATACAATTATGGCTAACTAAACATGAAGATGAGGATATCATTAAATTTATTAAGTAACCCCAACGCAACCTACAGACAACGTAAATATTTATTGCTTTATTTATTTATTTCGTGGAAACCAACAAAAACCAACAAATCAACAAAAATAATGAGGAAATCATGATCAACACAATACAACAACCTGCAGTCCGCCTTGGAACGGGAATACCTAGTGAGGAGGACTGAGGACAAAATATTTCACTTTGAATTCTTATTTACTTAATATCATATTTTATATCTTAATTTATAATTTCGTTAAATAAAAATAAAAATAAACTTAAACATGTGGACTTCATTTAAACACATTTTGGTTGTCAAAGTTAAATTAAAATATTTAAAAAAACCATTGTTTATTATATTACAATTATATTCCCAGCTCGTCCGACCCTGCTTATTATATCGATTATTACATTTAATATCTACGACAGAAACACTGACACATTTTGTGGTTTTGCTCCTCAAACGCCTTTTTGCATGTCAAGTAGAGAAAAATTTTAAATTGCATTTGTAAGGCCAAACCATCAAAATCCACAACCGCTAATTTGCTTTTGGGGCGACGCAAGGCAACGTTATAATCTCAACTGACTAACTAAGGCAGAGAAAACGGACCGCTCGTTATAATCTTTATAATAAGGCAACGTTATAATCTCAACAAACTAAGACAGAGAAAACAACTCGGTTTTGGCACACACTCTTTGCCTCATTCACATTCATATTTCGTCGGATACATACTCTTCTATAATTCTGAAATTTGAAAAACTGCAATGTCATCAACAACGAATGTCGGGAAGTGGGTTAATTTCCACTCCGAAGTTTCGGGGCATTCAATCATTCAATCAAGGAAACAATAGTAAAATTCAAGTACGAGTATATTTATTTAAAAAGGCAACATTTTTTGCTAAGGTTTTCATTTAAACGGCAAAAAAAGGTAAACATTATTCGATACCTACACTAATAATGAATAATACCGATTTTTTTTTGTAAAATTTTTAAACTCGACTCAAGTAAAAGATTCACTTGATTGTGCCATTTCATCCTCAGGCGTCCCCGACTTCTTTTACCATTCACATTTTCATTTCCACTTTTACCATTCCATTCACATTCCGCCACGAATTATTAATCTGTCTCCAAAATATCCCATTTGGCATATTTCTTGCTTAATAAAAATCATTAAAGTAAAATTAAAATTTCACCGTAAATTTAAAAAAAATGTTCACAACTATCTGATTACCACACATTCACGTTAAAATTGAAAAATAATGTTATACAAGTTATATAAATAATGCTGAGTTCAACATAAAGAATAATGTGAAATATATTTGGACATTCGTGAAATCGAAACAAACCTCGTCTGATGTAACTAATAACGTGTTCCATGGAAACCTCTCTTTAAGCGATGGGCAAGAAATTTGCAATCTTTTTAACGATTATTTTCAATCTGTTTTTATCCTTTCTCAATCTAAAAATATTTCTACGAATAGTGTATAAGCAATAATAATAATGCAAGTTCAAAACACCTGAATTCGATTAATATCAATACAACTTTAGTATTCAAATATTTTTAAAATATCAACACAAAAAAAGCGCTGGATGCGATAAACTACTTCCAATTTTTATTTTAAATTGTGCTGAACAACTTGTTACTCCCGTGACATTACTGATTACACTTTCTATCAAAGAAGGCGTATTTCCCACAATTTGGAAAAAAGCTTTTGTAACACCTGTTTTCAAAAAGGGGGATAAACACAATATTGAGAATTATAGGCCTATATCAAAGTTATGCAGTCTAAGTAAAATCATGGAAAAAATCGTTTATGACCAACTATTTAATTTATGCAAAAACACCATTATCAACCCTCAACAACACGGTTTTTTTCAAGGCAGATCGGTTGAGTCAAACTTGGGACAGTTCACCGATATTGTTCTTAATTCTATGGATAAAAAGAAACAGGTTGATTCTATCTATACTGATTTTTCTAAGGCTTTCGACAAGAATCATGATACACTCTTAAATAAACTCGAAAAAATTGGTATAAGCGGGAATCATCTCAGATGGTTCTCATCTTACATTAAAAATAGAAATCAAGCTGTTGCCCTAAAAGGTTACATTTCACAAATAATAATTATTCACTCGAGGGTGCCTTAAGGTTCTCATTTAGGCCCCCTGCTCTTTACTTTATACATTAATGACATCAAACAAGTCATCAGTCATTCTGATTTCATTCTTTACGCTGAAGATATGCAAATATACAAATGCATAAGCTCAACAGATGATTGCAATAAATTACAAGAAGATGTTAATAGAATTAATGAATATTGCACAGAAAACCAATTATATCTAAACATAGATAAATGAAATGTAATGTCACCCAATCAATTATACTTACCATCTCAGAACTTCTTACTCGGGCGTATCTGCAAATTTTATTAAGCGATATTGACATTTTCCACTGTACCCTTAAATCTTTTAAAGTCAAATTAACTTTATAGTGTACTTAAATCAAAACTATGCATTTTTATTATATTTTTGTATTTCTGTATTGTTTATTATATTCTTTTTAATATTTTTTTACTCACACTATATATTTCCTAATCAGTAATCACAACATATATGTATACATGGAACTTGATTGGTTGATATTATGTTCACTATCATATGTTAAATGATATTTTACACAACTGAATGTTTCCTTAATAAACTTAAATAAAAAAAATATAAAAAAATTGCCTAATATATTTTCTTTAGACTTCTTACTTTCTTCTACATGCACAAACCATCTGAAGGTCCATTTCTCAATATTCCTCATTACGGTTAAATCAGTCTTCCATTTTTTGAGGATCTCCACATTTCTCACCCGATCATACATGGTTTTACCACACATACGCCTAAGGATGTCGTGTCTGCAGCATTAAGTCTACTTTCATCCTTCCTCTGTAGGTTCTAAGCCTCACCGCCATACATCAGGGTAGGTACCAGCACTCCACTGTGGACTGATAGCTTCGCTTCTTTGGACAGTTTTTGGTTTGCGCCAACGGCATTAAGTCCTCCATTAATAGAGTTACCTGCATAATACATACAGGGTGTTAAAGTGTGAGCTTGACTTACTTTAACCAGTCATTCCTGATATTATTTGTAATAAAAATGTAAATGAAAAATTGGTCTCCGGTGACTTTTTCGATGACTTCTTTTTTCTCAAAATTTATTTCTTCAAAATAAAACAATTTTTTTTTATTCTGTAGAAATATTTGTTTTGTAGATAAAAAAAAGACATCAAAAATGTCACCGGAGACCAAAAATTTCATTAACATTTTTTACTCCAAAAATGTCAGGGATCACTGGTTAAAGTAAGTTAAGTACGTCCTTTAACAACCTGTATAAAGCGTAAAGTGCATTATTTTCAGGAGGTGATTCTACACGATGCGTGGAGTTAAAAAGATTAATAACTTTTCTGAAAATCCAACTTTCTTTTTTTTAGGAAAACCTATACAAATAAACGACCTACTAAAAATCCTTAGTGTAAATTCCACAGCAAATATATCGGGTAGGTAATAACGTACCCAATATATTTGCTGTGAGCCTGCCTGGTGCGATTGTGGCAACGTTGGATGGTTGTGATTGGCTAAATTTACCCTTAAAAGTTGGAATTTCGAAAAGAAAATGTATCTTTTTTAGTTATACTATCACTTAGAATCACCTCCCGAAGTTAACGCACTTCATCCCCTGGATCCCCTATATATTATAATCTTTAAACAAATTATTTATTTCACCTAAATAATTTATTTATTTTCAATACATGAATAACGCCGTGAAGCTAGATATGATTTATGACAGGATAATTTCTAGTTCCGCCCGAAGGAGCGGATTGGGGCGCTGTGTGACCGTGAAATCGCTTCGGGATGCTCTGCGCATCGGGTCAACTTTCAGTCATAATTTGCGCTCCCTCGATGCACAGTGTGCAGTGAACTACACAGGGAAAAGCAATACGAAAAACGCGCATCTATCTACCATCAAGTACCGACGGCCTGCATCAAATTTAAACACAAACTCACAAATTTCACGTAGGTATTATTATCATTAGGTCTGTAATTATTATGAGTTTTATTATTGTATTTTTTACTTCCCTGATTATGAGCACACGTTTCATCATAAAGTGAATTTAGTAACTTTCTAAAAACTTCTTCAATAATCGCTTATTCACTTTGTGTATTCTTTTTTAACTAAATGAAAATAAATCACTTTGTATAAGTGCTGTACACAAATACAAATGGGTATTCCAGCAATTATGTTCAAGTACAACCCTATTTTAAATAATATCAATATGCTTAAATTGTCAGACAGAGAGATTTTCACAGAATTGGTATTTTTTATATAAAATTTTAAATTATTTTCAAATTATTTTCATATAAAATTTTAAATTATTTTTAAATTATTTTCATATAAAATTTTAAATTATTTTTAAATTATTTTCATATAAAATTTTAAATTATTTTTATATAAAATTTTAAATTTAGTATTTTTATATATAAATTGATTAGCTTTTGGATTCCACAACGTAATACTAATTAATTCGTAATTCTAACGTAATACTAAGAAATTCTGGGACTAACTACCATATGGATTTCTCTTTGCCCAGAATACTTCCTTGGGGTAATAATTATACCAATTCAGTGGACATCTTCAATTTGTCTCTAAACAAATACAAAATGTTGTTACTTAAGAAGTTCAGTCATGTACAATAAATACTGTATATTTTTTACTATGCATATGTAAAAACCCCTAAAAAGGGCGTTTAATAAATAAATAAATTGATAATAAATCACTTTGTATAAGTTGTGTATACATTTAACTTTTTATTTTATTTAACTTTTTAAAAGTTTAGAAGTTATTCAAACTGAAACTTGTAAAGATAGAAACAATTATTAGAAATAGCCTTGTATTTGGTAATAGTTTCTTATAATTAAAATCTGCATTTTTTCTCAGTTTTATAAAATTAATGCCGTGTGGAAAGGATTTTTTTAAATGTATGTATTTTACTTAAACACACTGTTATGTGCTTTAGTGACTTTAAGGCAGCCGGTTGACTTCTTCTTCTAAGACGACAATCAAAGTTAAGATAGTCATGGGTAAAGGTTTTATAAAGGCAACTTGTGTTCAGTCAATCAAAGGGATTAATCCATCAAGTGAAGAACCCGTTTTGAAGGGATTTGAGAGATTTTGAAGAGATTTAAATTGTGCATTATACTCGTTATGATGAAGGTACTTGGATACGAGGGGTTGGAAATTAGTTTTAATAATATCAAGACATTTAGTAAAATTGTGGTTAAGCCAGAGGTTGGAAAGGATACTTGTGGCCAAACTTTTCATTTCGTTATTAATTTCATTAATAATAAGTTCTTTGATTATAAGCCACTTACATGCACACTATATATGTATAGGAGATTTATTAAGTTGTGCAAGTGTTTTATTTTATTTTATTGTTATTGAACAGCTGTCACAATAATAAAAACTAAAACACTTGCAGACAAATTAATTTTATTTCATTGATTTTTATTGTTCACAATTTAATTATTTAAAACAAATAATGTATATTTGCGGCACGTTCCAAAGTGGAAGATTATCTCAGTACCGCCCAGATGTAAGACCACCAGAATTGAAACGATGCTTGAAATGGCTTATCCGTATTTGGTGACGAAATCTTATAGCTTGGTACTTCCCTACCTTCCTCTTCCCATCTCCCTTTCCTCTCCAATTATCTTTAGCCTCATAACTTATCCTAAATTGGGTTTTTTTTATTTTTGTTATGAACACCTTACAAGAGTCCTAACTGCTCCCGTCTGGAGCCAATGACACTATGGCATCCCCAATTGAGGTGGGAAGTACCTGTATATTCAGATCAATTCACTAAACACGGCTAAAGCCATTTCAAGCAACGTTTCAATTCTGAATGGTGGGTTTGCCAAAGTCTCACTGTCTGCAGGAGAATGGAAGTTTTTGGGATTCTTATATTCACATAAATAAAATTTTAAATCATATCAGATTATGTTCCTATTTGAACTAGGAAGCTTTCCGTCGGATGCATTTAGAGCGTTAAATTATTTTGTTGATATTTTGTTCTTGCGTGTTATTATTAATTATTAATTTAGCTCATGAAGTTGTATTATTTCTTATTGATGTGTTTTATTTTTTAGTTGGATTTCGGAGTGCACCGTCTGAAAGTTCCTCAGACTTGCAGAAAGTGCAAGTAAAGTTTCGCATTTGCGATCTCCGACGCTGAACATTGCCGTCATACCTACCTGTGAATCTACCTTACACCCCGACGCACATCAACAAAAAAGGTAGATACAATCTTTTAAACTTTTAAAATTTTAAAATTTCTTACCATTTCTGCCCGTTTCATACAAATCTTAAGAACAAAATACCAAACTAAAACTGAAAATAATTTTTTTAATCAAAATGAACATTCATTTTTTTAAATAGAAAAACTCTCTTTTTAACTTTTGAAGGTTATTTCCATCAATGTAATATGTCATCGAAGAAGAAGATAACAATAATTATCTAAATTAAAATATAAAAATGAACAGGACACAGAAAAATAATGAAACATAATAATGGCCACTTTTTTTTTCGTTTAAATTATAAAATAAACACAATTAAAGATTTAATATTTCATAATTTTAGAGGCTACTTGGACAATTATTTGCGAGTAAATGTAAAGTATTCAAAAATATTTATTTATTTGTCATTATTAATTTGTAATTAAGTTTATATATTTTTTTTTAAAATATGATGAATTATAAAATTTAAAATATATATTTTTTTAAGAAAGAATTTTGATGGGTTTAAATTTATAAATTACATATTACCTATTTACGTCGGAACAAAAATTTGTCATTAAAGTTACTACCCAAAAAAAAGTATTTTTAACTTTTTTTCTATTTTATTTATCATTATATGAACACCGAGGATAAGACGGTTTTTTTATTAATACATTTGAATGACTTATTGATTCAAAAATTCCAAAGTAGCTTCCAAAAAAAACAAAACTGATTTATTTAATCACCATCATTTAAAAGCTAAAAAAATGATGTAGCTCTTGTCCGCACTAGATATTTGATGTACCCTTTGATTATAAAAATAATTTTTCAGTTGGTTGGGTATTTTGGACTCAAATACAAAATTATGTTTATTATGTTCCTCTTAAGTGTCTGTATTTATTTTTCTGTCATGATCGAAAAGCAATTTCGTTAATAATTAATTGACTTGTTAGATGATCACCGTTTTCCATAAGGGTATAAGTATTTTGAGTTTATAAATTAATAACACAAATCAATGGTTCCTTCAGCAGTATATAAAAGTATATCAGTGAAAGCTTCTAAATTTACACTTTTTTAAATCTTACGGCGATCTTTAAGTTTTTAAAAATAATTAATCCTTTGAATCAATTGAACAATATCTCCGAGTCGGAGTTAAGAAATAATAAATCTCCTGGTCACGGCACCAGTGGAAGAGTAAATGCATAGGATGTTTTTTTTATCGGTATTTCATTTATTTATTTATTTAATAATCATATCATTTATAAATTGAAACAATGTTTGAGCTAGGTTATTAAAAATCTGTTTTTTTATTTATTTTGTATAGAGAATACCTCACAAGAGTCCCAACTGCTCCCGTCTGGAGCCAGTGAGACTATGGCATCCCCAATTGGGGTATGTTGTGAGGCTGAAGGGAATTAATGAAATGGGGAAGAGGAAGGTGGGGAAATACCTGACTATTCATATCTAGTCACTAAACACGGCTAAAGCCATTTCAAGCAATGATTCAATTCTGAATGGTGGTCTTACACCAGGGCGATACTAAGAGTATCTTCCACTCTGGAACGTGCCGCAAATATACTATATATTATTTTAAATAATTAATTGAACTACTTGAAATAACACAAATCAATTAAATAAAATTTATTTGCGCACGTCGGCTTCGAACCCGCGACCTTCGGAATGCAGTCCAACGCTCTGTCGCCGGCCGTTGTTTTAATAGTGTGTTTTTATGGATAATATATTAAGAAATTAATTATCGGCTTGTAAGGATTTCGTTCGAAATTATAAAAATGACGGCATTCTGTTTTTATCCGCTTATGTTACATTTTTAAATACAACCACTTGAATTTAAATAGTCGTTGTTGATGATAGCGCATTATGACAACTTTTGACACACAAACACACACACACACACACACACACACACACACACACACACACACACACGCACACACACACACACACACATGCATTTCTCTAAAATTAGCTACTGATTATAGACCGAATATTAAAAATAAATGTTTTTATTATTGGTGATTTTTTAAAGCTTTAAATACAATTATCATTGTGAATGTTGGGGGTGAAATGATTTCATGACAGTTGATCCCCGACAGTCGGTTTGGGGAAAATACGGTTTACGTACTTAAAATACAACTTAAAAGTGTCCCCGAATTAGAAATGTATGAAACATATTTTTATTAAAATACAACCAGGATAAAACTGTCTGTCTATATGCTATATAAAGTATATACCCTCGAACACAAATATGTGGTACACAAAAATTATTATTTTATAATAATCATCATTTTGGGAGGCCGACTGCCAGGATATCAACTACCCTGGTAAAATCATGTATTTTGTAAACAACCTGAAAGCTTTGTCGGATGGAGATTTTTAAGTATTTGTGCACTCGTTGGGGTATTTGGAATGTTTTTGCATAATTAAAATGATAATTTGTTTTTTTTTTACTCGATTGAAGCATATCTGAAAGTTCTGTGCTAAATATTTATGTATGAGTACTGAAACTTAAAAAGACAGGAACAATAAGTTGCTCCGCTGACGAGGCAACTGAAACAAGTTTGCAACTAAACTGTGTCTGTCATTTTGTGTATGTCAATGTGATGGCCCGCACACCACACAATTTCTCAAAAACCCGTTGTCAATGGCAAGGCCCGCAGTGACTCGCGACTCGCCCTGCTAGTTGCCGTGGCAGGCCATTGCCAGTTTGCTCGATTGTCATGGTTGCGCCAGTTTTGTTGTCAGTTTTCTAGTTTTCTCAATTTGACAGCGATGACAGCTGATTGTTCTTCGTCTATGGTTAAATAAGCCTAGATAATTACAGAAATCGTAAAATCGATTAGGCCGTCATAGAATTTGGTTTCAGTTGCCTCGTCAGCGGAGGCACTATATGTTTTTTTTAAACCATGAAAAATCATTCCATTCATTGTCATCATATTTCTTTTACTTCGTTGGGGTAGAATTTATTACGAAGCACTGAACGAATATTTAGTTTTTATCGGGTTCATTGTGTATTTTTTTAATAAAATTTTAAATTATATTGTTTCAACAAATTCAACTCAAGCCCAGGAAACGTAGGTAAATATTTCAGCTTTTAGCCTGGTTTTTAAACTCTGGACAGAAAAAGGATGCATTTCAACATTGACTTTTTGCGACTGCCTGAACTACTGACATTACGTTTTTAAAGTATGTTCGTCGTCTTTCTTGTGTATCTCTCGACCATCATACCAGGACCACCATATGCCAGAAGGCTAGGAGTTTAGTTCTTTGGGTAATTATGTAGAAAAAAACATTTTTTGTAATGATTTTTAATCACTTCGGGAAATTAGGTTTTGGTACTTCCAGTATTATTTTACAAATTGTTGTAATTTAATTGGTTAATTGACAACACACCGTTGTGGCTCGTAAATATGATTAACTTATAATAGGAGAATTCGGGAATTAGCATGTTGATATGGAATAGTGGCGGTTCGTGCTATACCGCAGGGGTAGGGGTACAAAAAAAATAGAAAGTTAAGAAAGAAAAGTTACAATATACTTTTATCAATTGAAAACATAGTAAAGTTTTAATTGAAGTTGTAATAACCAATTCATAAATTGTAAAAGTCTTAAAGTTACTTAAGTTTAAATATTAACCATGAATATGATATGATCCCGGCGGTGATTTTTCCATACAACTGTATTCCCCATTTATCTCTATGGATTTTAACCCTAGAGAATATATTTTTTTTACATAAAATACATATCAACCACTAGCGTACCGGTACATTTTGTTTTTTGTGATAAATTACTGCTTATAGAAGTTATGACCTTCCAAAAATCAATAAACTTGACTGGTTTAAACGCCGTCAAAAGACGTACAGTATACAAACTATACAATGTTTTAAAAAAAAAAAGCAAAACGTACAGACATAAAATAGTTTCTTTTTATGTAGTTGGTAAAAAAATAAATTGAAAATCTGTCCACTTTTAGAGGAGAAAAGTGGGGAATACAAAATCTCGATTTTGATGATTTTAGTTAGGTATTAGTAGCCCGAGGTGCATTTGTCCCTTTCGCTCAATATCCGGTGGAGTTAGAGCAACAGTGACAGCAACAATTTAGTAAAATCTATTATTAAAATTTCTCGACCACCGGGTTTCATTTTAATATTACGTAACCCATCATATCAGTGTAACGCGACCGGCCGCACGCGTATTACAAAACTAGAGAGGCAGAGAGCGGGTCCGCCTCCGAGAGCCGCTGATATCATGTGGAAAACGGAAAAAAAATGAATGGTAGACGTTGCGCAGTCGTGTGTTTGCATATAGGCGTGCTTCAAAATACGAACACTTCAGAAGTAGAACCTATCATTCACGATTAGCTCTAGTGACCAAATTTTGTTTGATTTTGTGATTATTTGTAATAGTTCGCGGCAATAGATACCTACGGACTACGAAGCACCGCTATTTAGATTAATTTAGTTGTGTGAATTTGCATATGACGCTCTATCTTGTGTTTGTACATTATGTGGTATAGGTAATCTTAAAAAATGTTTGTAATTTTCAACCACTTTTCAACCTCGCAAACCGTCGCTGGTATGGAACGCACCTAATATGGGATATCTTTGTCATGGACCTGTTGCTTCTCGGCACCGCGGCCGATTGTTGACCCACATTTTACCTTACCTACTAATCTATAGTATACATTTTGATCACATTGACCCGCTGACCTGGCTACGGGGAGAGTTAGACAGAAACCACTTGTGGTTTTTGCTGGAATAGGAAAATCGTTCATCTTGAAAATTGAATCGAATATTAAAGTTAAATGTTGAAAATTGATGCACAATTAGTAATATTGTGTAGTGTAGTGTTGCTTAAAACTCTCATTACTTACGTTAATTCGACGGTCAACGTCATTTTGATTTTTTTGTAATTTGAATGATCTCCGTTAAACGCCGATTCAGCCTTTAAATTTTGATCGGCTGACAATTTGAGAAAGTTATTTGGCAATCTATCTGAATACACCGGGTGATAAAGCGCCTAAAATATCGATTAAATAAATAATTTATGTGTTAATACAATCGTTTTATCGAAAGCTTAAACTTTATTGAATTAGAACTACTCGTTTTTCTTGTGGCGATATTTTTAAGAATTATGTGACACCAACCGTGTATAAGTGAATCAACAATCACAGTGCTGATTATTCAATCTTCACTTACATATGTTTACGGTAAGTGAATTATAATAATTACTTGTCTTGACACAAGTTTCGTGAATTACATAGAATAGTATACTTGGGTGTAGATAACACTTGTCATACTGTTAAAAGATTATAAATCCTGTTTGCACCAAATATTTCCTATTTCTAGCACGACTTATTTCTTAATTCTATAGAAGTCAAAATTCAA
This sequence comes from Limnephilus auricula, assembly GCA_951813805.1. NCBI lineage: Eukaryota > Metazoa > Arthropoda > Insecta > Trichoptera > Limnephilidae > Limnephilus > Limnephilus auricula. The sequence continues at coordinate 39,016,512 of OX638391.1, forward strand.
AACAGCCTTGCATTTCAAATGGTACTAACCTACTAAAATATTTTAGTTTTAACACCATTTGACGAAACACATATTATTATAATATTAATTAGTAGTGGAATCTCCCCGGCGCGGCGCCGCGATGGCATTACTTTACTCAGAGTTTTTCGAAATTAGATGTAGTGCGAAATTTCATTAAGAAGTATTAAATTCTGCTCGGATGGAGAAGGGGGGGGGGTTGGCTTTTCCATTGATTTATTTATTTATTTCAATTTATTTCACCTCTTACACACAACAATTTTACATTTTAATCATTGTTTAACAATAGAATAACTAAATAAAAACAAAAATATTATAAAAAGGTATAACAAAAAGGTGAAAACATCATTTTTTTGGTTTCTACACCAATTAAGAGAACTGGCTCTTGAGCTTGGTGTAGGTGTTATGTAAGAATATACAATTTTTAGTCCATAATTAATATAATATCTTAAGGACTAGATTAAGGAAGACATTATACAATATTTGATGGTTTGAATTACAGGATTAAGGTTACATGGTTTTATTGCATACAGTTTTTTAAGAATAGTTTGATCTTTTTCTGGAATAATCTAAATCTCTTATTTTTTTTACTTCTTCGGGAAGGCTATTGAAGTAAGTTATCCCTTTGTATACATAATTATTTTGCATTTGTTGAGTAGAAAATAATGGAATTTGGATATTATATTTACGTCTCAACGATGAGTTAACTTTATTATTTTTTAATGTCTTATCTTTGAATATTTGTAATATTGAGTCTTTTTTATAGGGATTTTCAATTTTTGGAACTTCGAAAATTTTGAACAATGTTGCAGAAGGGAATGTAGGTTGTTTTTTTAAAATGACTTTAATAATTAGTTTTTGAACCACATTTACAGGGTTTACAATTTTTTTAAATGCACCTCCCCATCCAATAATTCCATATTGAATTACTGACTGTACTAGTGCATAGTACACCTTTTTTAAATTATTTACCTTGAGAATATTTCTTAATCTAATAAATATATAAATACATTTCCTAATGCGCTTAACAAGTTCAAATAAATTGAAATACAAATGTGTAAAATTTCATCAAATCAAATCCATACAACCCACTAGATACAGACAGTCTTCTTTATGTATATAAATAGATAGCTAGGATAAGAATTGATATATTTAAATTATTATTTATAACTTACGAACTAACTGACCATGACGCCGTTTCGCCGCAGGGGTAGGCAGAGAGGACGGACCGCCAAACAACTCGGTCTTGGCACACACTCCTTGCCTCATTTACATTCATACATATCTTCTCATACGTACTCTTCAATTATTCTGAGTCTTGACATAGCCCGACTCAAGTATCTTATTCACTTGATCGTGCCATGTTTTCGTCGGACGTCCCCTACTTCTTATACCATTCACACTTGAATCATATATTCTCCTTATGCTCCTTTCTTTGTTCATTCGCTCTACATGCCCAAACCATCTGAGGGTTCCTTTCTTAATTTTACTCATTACGCTTACATCAGCATTGCATTCTTTTCGAATCTCCACATTTCTCACACGATCACACATGGTTTTACCACACATACGCCTCAGGGATCTCATTTCAACAGCATTCAGTCTACTTTCATCCTTCCTCTGCCAGTTCCATGCCTCACTGCCATACATCAGGGTACTCCATTGTGGACTGCTAGCTTCGCTTCTGTGGACAACTTTTTGTTGGCTCCAACGGCGTTCAACCCCCCGTTAACGAAGTTCCTGCATTCACCCTTCTTTCAATATCCGTATCAGCCTTCCCATCTCTCGTAAACATACTTCCCAAATATACAAACCCATCCACACGCTCCAAGTATTCATCATTCACAACTATATTGCACACTGTTTTCGCACTCTCTCTTTCAAACACCATGACTTTAGACTCACTTACATTCATCATTAATTCATTCTTCTTACATACTTCGTTTATCCTAGATACGAGAGACTGCAGATCTTCTATACTATTAGCAATCAGCACCGCATCATCAGCATTCGCATCAAACAAAATCGCATCAGCATACGCATCAAACAAAATTTGTCTTCTATTACCATGTAAACATAATAATCATTATACTTCATATAAACTTACTAGTACTTGCACTCTAAAATTATCAATTCATTAGAAATCATAGGTATTTATAAAAAAAATTGTATCGGTTTATATTTACAATCCATAATACCTACCTATAATTTTTTTCTTCTTTCTTTTACTCCTATGAGGATTTCTTACTTTTTCTAATTTATTTAAATCTTTGTACCTTTTAATGATATCTTATATTTCTACATTTAACTTTTTTTTTTGTTTTTCTCTAATTCATTCACTTTTAACTTTTTATTTTTGATTAGTACTTTATAGTTTGTACTTCATACTTTACAATTTATACTTGTACTAAATACCATATTTTTTTCTTTATGTTTATATTTTAATTTTACCTACTACTTATTACCTCACTACTACTTAATTTTACCATTTTTTTCTTATATTTAACTAAAATTTATACTGTTATTCTTCATGTTGTTTTACTATTTATATGTTATGTCAATTACGTTAATGGCACATGTTGTGCTGTATATGTGGAAATAAATAAATAAATACAACAGGCAACATACATCAGTTTATTCAATTTCGCGCCCAATCCCGCCTCTTTCAATTCTTGCATACAAATGTCCATATATAGATTGAAAAATCACGGTGACATTACGCAGCCTTACTTAACACCTTTAATGATGTCAAACCACCCCGTAAAACCACCGTTTATCCTCGTATAGAGACGCGATTGCCTGTGTAAGATTTGTATTCACTCCATACTTGGATAACACCTTTCATAGCTTTTTCCTGTCGACGCGATCGTAAGCTTTTTGTAGATCTACAAAGGAACAGAAGAGTTTCTTTTTTTTTGCCAGAAACTTCTCAGTGAGCACTACCCAAAGATAAAATCTGATCCATGCACCCCCGTCCACTCTTAAAAGCGCCTTGCACATCCCATATTTTATCTTTTGTTTCCATTCTTTCCCTTTCAATCAATATTCTACCATACAGCTTGCCGACTGAACTTAGCAAACTAATAGCCCTATGATTCCCACATTCCATTTGTGACCCTTTATCTTTGTACAACGGCATGATCACAGCCCTTCTCCAATTTAATGGTGTGTAACCCTTCTCTAATCACTGGTTAAAAAGTTTTCACAACCATGTGAGAATTATACAGCTATCTTCTTTAAAGTATCCTTGCCATTCTTCATACATTTAATCGATCTTTTTATTTCATCCATGCTGATTCTGGTAACATTCACTCTGTCATCGCTCATACCTGATTCGCCACTTTAATCACTGTTACCCAGATTGCTTTCGAAGACTTCCTCAAAATATTTCATCCATCTATCTTTTATTTCTTCCTCATTCGTCAACATTTTTCCATCTTTTGATTTTATCACTTTAATACTTCCATTATCTGTACCACTCCGGGATCTTTTGACCTCCTTCCAAAACAGTTTAATGTTTTCTTGGAAGCGGTTGGTCATTTTAATTCCCTCTTCCTCTTCTAGGCATTTTTTTCATTCCCTCACTCCAACACTGCATTACTTATATACTTCTTTCGCTCGGCCTCTCTCTTCACTAGATGCACTGCCAGACGCTATCAGACATAACCATGTTCTCTTCTCCTCTGAGTCCAGGGCTTTGATCTCGTCATCCCACCACGCATCACCTTTTTTCCTACCTTGCGTACTTATTCCACACACGTCTCTAGCAGATTCTCAAAGACTTACATTTATGTGGTTCCACGTTTCATCTATGCTAAGACCATCCATTTCCTTCTCATTCAGTTTCATCTCTGCACAATTCAACAAGTCACAAGTAAATTTTACACTCTGCACAATTAAATTATTAGTATCATTGTATAAGGGAAATTGCTTTATTTTTCTGCGCGTAACACAAAAGTCAAAGATAAGTTCCGTGACCGGTCAATCCTGTCAAGTTGGTAGCCGCGTTTCATAGTACATTTTTATTCCACCAGAACATACTCATTCGCGAGAGCTTCACAGAACTACAATTAGAATAAATTTACCTAGAAGTGAAATAATTAATCATATCATGCGCTCCAGAGTTTGAGCAGTCAAATATGAATACTCACCATTTTGTGAAGCCTCCTGTCCACAAAACTATTTAATTAGTATACTGACCTTTGGAATAACAAGGTTCCATCTGTTGCAGTAACGTCATGCGATAATGGGATCTATAGTAAGCTACTTTAGAGTTCAATTTCACACGACGTTCCCGACGATGGAACTTTCTTATTCCAAAGAGTCGAAACATGAACATACCTAAACATGTAATAATTACTAACTTCTTGTACGGTCCCTTCTGGAGATCTGGAGTGGGGGGTTAATCGAGCTCCAATGAATGACTTTTTTCGTCTTCTAAACAAGGGGTTGTCGCACAGTATTGTTTGTAGGTTATACTCGGAATATATACACATCGGTTAACTGTGTATAAAATAGTTAAACTTGCAATAAAGTTGAGATGAATTTAGATGCTAGCAAAAAGGTTTTTAGCAGTGGATAATATTGAATTTAAGCATGGAATAGATAACAATAGTTATAATGATTTCCCCCTTTGCTTCTCGTGAAATCCTATACAAAATGATACAAAGACAATTTCGTCGTATAAAAATTAAGATAAAATGTGACATAGACACGAAATTGAAAGGAAATTAAACCAGATGAATTTAAATATAAATTGATAGGTAGAAAATGAAGTTAAATATTGAAAATAGGACATCAAAATAGTTAACCCTAAGAGTATTGATATTAGAGAGACGGCATGTGAAGTGTGCCCGCGCGCTCCAAGTGTGCCTTTTCGAGAATTCTACCCACACGGTTGACATTGGCTGTCACCATGTAAAATGGCTGCTGTCGGAACGTATTAAACGACCAAAAACCAGCAGCCAATGTAAGCCATTTGGGTAAAATTCTCGAAAAGGCACACTTGGAGCGCGCGGGCACACTGCACATGCCGTCTGTCTAATATCCATACTCTTAGAGTTAACCAATCTTATTAGATTTTCTTATTGTTCTAGAAAAATGTACGAAACCAATGACACCATAATGGATATGCAAGAAGAACCCGAAGTTGACAAGTTGGCAAGTGAGCTAAATGGATCACTCCAATTCATCACCATCGAGAGCGTCGCGGTGGATGAGGTCCAGGAGATGCCATCAATCGAACTACCAACCATTCACGAGAATTGTGACGTCTGTCAAGCGGAAGCTCGTGCACGCCAATACCCAACGGTGAACGATCCCGAGGCTCCGATGGTACAAGCTGAACCCGAGGCAGAGGAACTTGACGAAAACTTCCAAAACATGTACGCTTACTTGATCTTGATCTGTTGTGTAGGAGGTTACATCGTTTTATGCATGTATATGAACGATGGCAGGAAAAAGAGATATGAATAATTTGCTTTCCAAAGCGTATCTGTAAGATGGCGAAAAAATCCTGAAAATTATGACAAAATATCCATATTTGTTTTACTTGTATTGCTGTTGTATTTCGATTTGTGTAGATTATACCTATTTTTAATGCGAACTACTTAAAAAATGTAAATGTATAGCTATGTATCTACAGGGTGTTAACCACTCGAGCGCTTTTTGACACACTATGGCAGTATTTCCAAAACCACGGATTACTTTGTTGCCAAAATATAGCAATTTTTTTTTGTTACAGCGACTGTATTGAACATTCAAAAATATTAAAATACATATCTCTAGATTCTTTAAAATGTTTTAAAGTTAACGACAAATGATAGATGAATTCATCGGCTATATAGAACTATAATCAGTTTGTGGGTCTCTATATTCAAATTCGGAGGTATGATTTTTTTAATGCGGCCGGAAAAATTTCCTTTAGCAATCCGACAAAAAGGTTTAAATTGCTCTGTAAAAATTGTAAACGTAATTTTGGTCTCCTGGAAACATTAAAACGGTCTTAATAATAATAGGTATTCGATATTGGTCTCCTGGAAACATTAAAAAGATCTTAATAATAATAGGTATTCGATATTGGTCTCCTGGAAACATTAAAAAGATCTTAATAACAATAGGTAGTCGATATTAGGGTCGGGTGTGGGATTGGGCGGTTACTCATCTGAGCGACCAGTGATGACACTTGGAATAAGTTGGGTTTTGAAGAACAATAATCAAAAAGTATTTATTTATTTTATATTACAGAAACAAACAGTACATTGGTTACAGTGATGAGACAGTTTACAGATATTAAATGATATCTCATGGTGGGCACGTATGATATGTTTCTTTGAATATCTTATTTGTAATTACCGGGTGATGAAATAATACTTTAATAAATAATAAACAATACTTCCTTCAAATAATTCCAACAATTACTGGTAAGAAGGTGGTATATGCTCATTTACATCCTGTATAGATATGTTCCCTTTTAAGTATTTATTAAACAAAGAATTTAAATGAAACAAATCAGAAAATAACTGATTTTGTGCAAATCTTCCCTCAATTTTGAAAATGATGTATATTTTGCCGTTGGGTTTCGAACCTACTTGATAAATCAGAATCTTGTACTACTCATATGTTAGAAGCATCTTAGAGTACGGCTCTGTGGTTTGGTCACCACACTACGCAATTCATAGGAGGAAAGTGGAACCGTTCAAAAAAAATACTAAAGAATACAAATCTGGAGAACATCGGACTCTCGTTAACTATGCTGAAAGACTTACTCACTCTAAAGAGGTCTCATTCGCCAAAAGAAGAAAAATATCGGATATAATCTCTCTGTTTAAAATCATTAACAATGTGTACGATGCATCTTTAATTAATAAAATTAACCTTAACATAAGGCCTAAATCTACAAGTAACCCTGTAACCTTTTGGATTGATACTTGTCGTAGTAATACAATTTTTTTTAAACCAACATCGAGAATGACTCGATTGTATATTAGATACTGCAATCCTAAAGACTTGATATATTTTCAAACTCAATTAATACCTTCAGAAGGAACTTACACATACTTTTACTATCACTATTTTATTATTTTAATTTCTTTACCACTCACCAACTTATGCATTGGCTCCTCAACACATGTGCACATCTGTGCATATATGCTTATGTGTGTGTATTTGTGTATGTATGTATACGTGAGTACATACGCATATATATGTATATATGTGTATGTGCATATGTGTGTGTGTGTGTGTGCGCACATATATGTATAATATATTTGTAAGTATGTAAGCATTTTTCTTCCTAGTAACTGATTTCGATCCTCCGTGTTTTATATTATTATTGTTATAACTAACCAACTATTACACAAAGAATATTGAAATGAATGTTGTAGTCACCTATAATTAGAAACATCATTATAAACATATATAAATGTAAAAAATTATGTTATGTAATCTTTGGCGAGCCAATAAATAAATAAATAAAATAAAGAGGTTATTGAAAAAGGAAAAAATAAAAAAGTTATGAAAAAAATTTCATTTTGTTAATTTTTTATAATTTTTTTTTTATATGAGTATTTACATTAATTAATAAATATTATATAAGTTTATTACTAAGAGTCCAGAGTTCTCTCACTATGATGCCCTGTTCTGAGGCATCATTTGGTTATTTAATTTATTTAGTTTAATATAGTGCCAAGACCGAGTTGTTAGTCCTCTCTTCCTACCCTGAAATATTGTTATTTTATCTTGTACACGAAGTTTTAAAATTTTTAAAATCAAAGTGTATTTTTAATATACTAAGGTTATACAGTTGGTGGTTGGCAGATTTGTTCAATTTTCAAACGACAGATTCTATTAAACAAACTAATTTCAAATCATGTAATCATACAACAAAATAAATCAATGCATAATCTAGTCAACACAGTTTTAAAAAATTAAATTTTAGTTAAATTAAAGTCATTAAAAATAAATTCGAGAACGTGTTTTGTGACGAAAAAACCTCAGTTTTTCTGTTTATTTAAGGTTTTACATATTTAAAAAAAAATTTACACACTTATTTTGTTTAGACATTATTGAAAAATCATAAGTACTTATGATGAAAAAATACTTAAAATAAGTACATGATATTTAATGATTTATTTTTTATTTGATTTGTTTTATTTTTATTGCTTAATTGAATGTAGGTATATATTAAGGCAAGTTTTGAATGAAATAAATCGATATTAAATTTTTAATTTAAAAAAATTGATACGGGGAATAATCAATCTTTCTCATTAAACTTTTATTCTCAGCGGCTAGTCAATCGCTCTTAACGATTACAATATTTCATTGAAGAAGAAGATAACAATATTAATCTAAATTAAAATATAAAAATGAACAAGACACAGTTGGCTGAATTTTTACAGCGCCGTCCCGGTAAAACGTGAGATCTGGGTTCGAATCCCAGTTGCGACCATTATGTTTTATTATTTTTCTGTGTCTTGTTTATTTAAAAAAAAAATATTTAGATTATTATTGTTATCTTCTTCTTCAATGATATATTACATTGATGGGAATAACCTTAAAAAATTAAAACTTCGCCTAAAAGTTTCAATTCATCATTCAAAATAATTATGCGATTATTATAAAGTTAAACTGATACATTTATATGCCGTCTCCCGAGTGCTCAATTGTCCTAACAACCATTTTATTTTTTGTTCAATCAACTTTTAAAATTTAAAAATGAACTATTTAAAACCCGTAGCTTTACAGGAATAGCTTCATTTTAAACACCTATCATTATGTTTCATTGCAATAATGAAAGAAAACTTCCTCCTCATATAAAATTAGCTAATGGTCGTTTGGACAACTAAGCACTCGATGATGTGTAAGCGATTTTTAAAATATACAATAATTTTGTGACAATATTGTATCATCCACCATTGCCGTATTTACATTTTTATTTCAAAATTTTTTTCACAAAATTTGTTTTTGCAGTAAAATTACTAAACTATTAAAACATTACGAAAATAACAATGTCATTGCGATTGTAAAAATGCGATAATATTGCTAAACCATAAATAACACGATCAAAATATTGCAATAGCTTGACAACTATTAAATTACTGTTGCAACGCCTCTTGGTGCCCATCCTACTATTTACTATATATTTTTTGTTCCCTGACAGTTGCCCCCCCCCTGCGTACTTATATTCAATATACGGTTCATCTACTTACAAAATATAATAACACAATAAAAGTGTCCCCGAATATCAATACCATAAAATAAATTTTATTTTAAATGCATCAAGGATAAAACTAATTTCTTCAATCTTTTGCAAATTCACTTTGTGGCATCATTTTATTCAAATGAATAAAAAATTACTTTTGTGTAAACCACTATAATCAATGTTATAATATCTACATGTTTCAAAACCGATGGTTTCTTCGTCAGAATAATAACATGAATAAAAATCACAAAAGAAACAAACAAGCATAGGCAAAAAGAACAATAGACAAAAATATTACAGAGAGGTGATTAATTACTTAAAAATATAACAAAAACAATTATATAAAATGAAATATAAAAATTATTTCAGAACATGTTAACTTTACATTATGTACTAAAAGAGTTTTAAAAAAATTAACAAAAGATAACCAAAAAGGTTGTTTAAAAATAAAAATAAATTGTTATAAATATTAGTACTAATGTGAAAATAAACTTAAGAGATGGCTATTTAAAAAAAATATTTGATTATTAAAATATTTAATTTACTATTAACACCTTTTCTAATTTTTAAGTTTGCTTATTGTTAATCTGTTGTGTTTGTGTGTAAAATATTTTAACCCTTTATTTATATCAAAATAATGATTTCTTTCTAAAATGTGGTTGGCAAATTCAGAATAATTATTGTTATTCAAGCACCTCAGATATTCCTTAACTCTAATATTAAAATTTATTTGTCTTTGTATACTTTTTTGTTTCTTTTGTTATTTTTATTAGAAACCATCGATTCTAAAACACGTACGTATCATAACATTGATTATAAAGGTATACACAAAAGTAATTTGTATCATTTGAACAAAACTAATTGTCTATAAACTGTATAAAGAACAAAAAACGACACACTAAATAAATTTGTTTTATGTCAATACCAATTTTTTATTGCCAAGGTATTTTTGAAGTCGATTTTCAGTTTAAAATTGTTAAATAATTCACAAAAAATTATAATTTTTTAATAATTATAATTATGGAGGCCAACTGCCAACTATTAGCAAATTGCTGCTTTAGTGAACAACCTCCATCAAATGCTTATAATGTAGGTAGTATAACAACTGAGATGTAAAATGACCTTAAAGTACTAACTATTTTCTATTTATCTGTAGATTCAAAAGTTATCAAAAAATCTAAAATAATTTAATTTTCTATTCTCAAATGTTTTGCAGTATGTAAAATTGAAAATATAAATCATAATCCTTCATCATGAAGGAATGAATTTTACATTCGCTATTACTTGCAGTTTTTAATTTGTTTTATGGATAAGCAAGAAATAAATATTTTACATTATGTACTTGTAGCGAGTTTGTCGTTTAAATAAAAACCTAGAAATTCATGGAAAAAAAATTAATATTGGTGTAATTCGTGTAGTAGACTAGTTTTATGTGAAAAAATTATGAAAAAAAATATCAGGAAATTTAACCTGCTGTTTATTTAAAAAAAATTAATAACGTGCTAACGTAATGACATATTTGGTGTTGTTGTAGTAGAATTGTGTAGTCTATGATGAGTTTATAAACTGTTGAAATACTACTTTAATAAACAAAAGCATTTAAAATTTGTTTTAATTTATTTTAATCCATCCTAAGCCAATTGCCCCCACTATTTATTTTATAATGAAAATATGAAGGAGTTCTGTAAAGTTACTTCATTTTGTGATAAATTTGGGTCAGAAATAAAGGTGAGTATTTCTAAATTCTAAATAAAAATTCTCAAAAGTTTTCAAATGATCAGACTAAGGTGAGCTACCTTTATTTTCTATTAAAATAAAGCTACTGAAATTAACATTTCACGAAAAGCCAAGTGCATCCCAGAATATGACATAAATGTGATTGATATTCTCAGAAATCGAAGTACTACTAAAAATGCTTGCCTATAATATTTTTGAAGTAAAACTTCTTGCCTAGGGGAGTAAACTGGTAAAGGAGTGACGAGAGCGTTATGAAAAGTGTAATCGGGCGAGGTGAACGATAATAAATTTAAATAAATATTTGTGGAAAATTAATATATGATATGTACATGCATGTATATATTATACACATAAACATATATATATATATATATATATACATATAGATGGAGCTAAAGAAGTTTTACTTCAGTCGTGTGGTCTAAAGCACACTCGTATTTTATTTTTAATTTTTTTTTGAAAAACAATTAAAGAACAGCTGCAAACCCGTCTGGAAAAAATGGATGTGCTCTCAATGAACCAAAATGGCTTCAAGAAATTAGGAACACAGGAAACGCCGTTTCCGCGTAACGGAGTTTATCACACATAATCTAGATAATATATTAAAAAGTTATTTCAATTTATTTAGACTTAGGTATGTAAAGCTTTTTACACAATTTCACTTTTTTTAATATGAATGGTCCCAACTGCTCCCGTCTGGATCCAGTGAGTCCACGACATCCGCAAATTGGGGTATGTTTTGAGGCTGAAGGTAGCGGGGAGGGGTCACCAAACACAGTCAAAGCCATTTCAAGCAACATTTCAATTCTAAATAATTGTCTTACACCAGGGCGATATTGAGTGACATTGAGGGTATCTTCCACTCTGGAGCTTGGTAAATATGCTATATATTATTTTTAATTAATTAATTGAAAACTACACAAATTTATTTGCGCACGGCGGGTTCGAACACGCGACCTTCGGATTGGGAGTCTAGGGCCTTGCTCAACCATGCCGGCCGTCAAATGAATATCTCTTCGAAAACCAAAAAAATCGGTTTTAGTGGAATAGAACTCCTAGACCTAGAATAGAAAAGTTTCACGTCCGGTAGAACCCAACAGGTAAAAATAATTAACATGTTCAGCGAGTCCCTTTTAACTAGATACGGATTACAGTAGGAAAGTGTGCTTGGTCTCCTAATTTTCCTTATTTACAAAAATAACCAATGTGTCTGCTCGCGCTAATTATTATTGTTGCAATGTAGTGTGTTGTCAACTATCGATTGTGCCTTCTGCCTTTACATCATTCAGTTGAGTTTAATTCACCGCAAAGAGCAGTTGCTCCACCGCTATCCGCGTAAGTTGAGTTTAACTCACCGCAAACAGCAGTTGCTCCACCGCTATCCGCATAAGTTGAGTTTTGAATTCACCGCAAAGAGCACTTGCTCCACCGCTACCGTTTAAAAATACAGCACCTCAAAGAGTCCGCAACTGTGCACAAACGAATTGAATTACGCCGCGACTATCGCGCTAAACAAATACAAAAATATCACCATTCCCTTTCCCAATCTACGTCCAAATACTAACAAAACCTTCCCGGTGTTAAATCCAGTGAAAGATGGGTGCCCTGCCGTCTATCGGTAAGTCAAATTATACATAATAGTGCAACATATTACAGTCCACTCAGGCCGTTTGTTCACTTATAGACATTATAGGTTGAACATTGGCCCAACGCCGCACCAGTGTCATTGAAATGAACGGCCAATCGTAACCTTCTCTGACGATACAGTACTATTCAGCAGACACATGAAATGAGGTAACTATGTTTAGAGGCCGAAAAGAGTTTATCCGTCGTTAAAACTAAACACTACAAAAACCGTTTAGATAACACACAGCATTACTTCACATTTTTTTGGTACTACTATGTAAACCACTATAATCATTTTAAAATGTATGTTCAATTTGATATAGCAACTTCCGTACCTGCTGTCGAGAGCCACACCCCTTAATCATAATAGAAATTAACAAGCTAAATGATAAACAATTGATTTTACAATCATTATTAATTATTCTTGGTTTTTTAAAGTAAATACTTCTTTACGCACGCTTGACTTGAGGGGTAAACAGGCGAATGCGTTACGGAAATTACAGCGTTACGAAAAGTGAAATGCGTTGCGAGGCGAACGGGCTCACTATAGAAGCAAGAGAGAGCAGTGCGTACATTTTCTCTCTCTCTTCCTCTCCTTCATTCATGAACCCGGGCACCCCTGCTAAGTCACCAAACGTAGCAAACCACTTGGGGTGACCTATCGCAGAGGTGTTGGTTATCCAATAAATGGTTCCTGGGGCGGCGGTACCCATTCCCGCCTCCTAACATGTATGTGGACATACCTATAGATGGAGCTAAAGAATTATTTACTTCAGTCATGAAGTGTAAAGCTCACTCAATTTTTTTTTTAATAATGGCAAATTTTATTTTATTTCAATAAAATGCACTCATTCAGAAAGGTGAGATTTTCTTTTCCTACAAATGAATATTTATTTCTAGCGCACATTTTTCACGTCTAATTCCAAACGCTGAACCAGTAGTGATACGCTTTTTTATAATAATCGTTTTAATTTTATTATAAAATTTTTAAAGAATTGAAAAATGTTGCTTCTAAAATATTTTTAGGAATTAATTTTATTGGGAAAAATCTTAAGCTTACCTACAAGATACAAACTATTTTCGCAACATCTTTTGATTAATAAGAAAATCGTTCAGTTTAGTTAGAAAAATGTTGAAGGAAAACTACCTCCTTTGCGTTCCTCGTAACAGGATTTTAATATTAACGCTTTAGAATGTGTATTTGAATATCACATATTTCAAAATGCTTTCAGGATTCAAATTCCATGCTTATGCTAATAAAATGCAACAAGTTTCATATAAATTTCTACAATACCAATTTTCTCAGAAAGTAAAGATATTCAAAGGCCCTTCTTCCACAGCCATACGCAACAATACTCATTTTGTGTACTCGCGTCCCCAACAACTTATCTAAACTTTTTTTTTACTTAACTCCACATAGAAGACTTTGAGGAAAAAAACCCTCAGGGCTTGTGTCATCTTTGGGGATGCTGTGAGGGGGGAGGGGGAGAGAATGGTACGAGGGGTATGTAGGAATCTGGGGTTTGAACACGTTATGACATAATTTCGGCAACTCCTTTCTGTGTACGAACGCGCTTGAATCGTCAAATATCGGAAAAAGGCCCTAAAACTCATTTGAAAGGCTTTCACCAGACTGTAAAATATTTCTATTTTATTTTTCTGTGTCTTGTTCATTTTTATATTTTCGTTTAGATTATTAGTGTTACCTTCTTCTTCAATGATATTTAATCAGAAATTTTGTGCTTGGAGAAGATACGACTTTGCACGAGGAGGACATTATATTGAAAACACTAAACATTGCATGTTTTTACATTTTCTACCCCCATCATTCTTCATATTACAATTATATTGCGAAAAACCAAGTTAATATATTTGTTTTGAAAGACTGCAGAATTTAGGACTCTGTAGGACCGGAGAATTTGTGTTAAATTACATTTTAAAAAACTTACAAATCAAAATTTTATTACATTTTTATACAATTAGTTATTTACAATGGCTGTTAAGGTGAACTTCAAGGTTTTTTGCTTTACGGATACGACTGTCTAAAAATGTGAGTTTTAGGTTTAGCTCTAAATTCCGCTGAGTCTGCGGTCATTCTTAATTAACGTGGCAGTCCATTCTAGGCTTTAGGACCTGACACTCACCGAAAATATCTGGTGTCCGCTTTAGCTCCTTAAACCTTCCGATTATTGATGACGTTGCAAACCTATCTGTCGGGAATTGGAATTTTCTGGAAAACACATTTTCGATAAGCAAGCGGGAGCCATTCAATTAAGGGAGTCAAATTCCATCCAGCAGAGATTGAACTAGATTCTTTCAAGGCATTTGAGTCAGTGAAAATTTTTGAGATGCTCTGAAATTTGGTAATATTTAGATACGCCGGTAATAAGGCTTGCTACAGACAACGGATTGTAATATTTTGATTTGATATTGTGGGAGATATGCAAATTATATTGCAATAATCAAGACGTGAAAGAACATACGAATTGGCCAGTAATTTATTCGCATCTGTTGGCAGGTTTCAGACCTATTCGAATGAAATAATAAGGTGTAATCTTTTTCAGCCTGTATTCAAACTCCCGAGTGTATGTAGGACCTCTCCGATTTAAGCATTGATCTCTTCTATCTTGGACATTCTTCGTCGAATAAGTCGTCATATTTTCGCAGTCCCCAAGTATGTGTAGAGGTTGGAGCATATTTCTTTAGAAGCGTTGAAAGTACAGTATTTTAATATTCTGCCAGTTTATTTGTTGACTCTGTTTCGAAAACGCTCTCTATGTAAAGCGGAGAAGCTTTTAGTTCTGACAACAAGTCGTCAAAGATAAAAACTACGCCATGCTCTTATGTGGTAGTTACGTAAGTGATTTTCGGTGGGTAATAAACGATGTCAGCCAGATATGACAGCTCTACAACATTATCCGCTACCAGAGGCGGGTCGCTTGACTTTAAGACAAAATATCCCAAATTCCGTCATCATCGTGAAGCATTAACCCAGCACTATCCCCCGCCAAGACCTAGATAAACCAAACCCCATAAACCCGGGCACCAAACGCAACATACCACTTATTTACCCTGCGTTCGGCAGTGTATGACAGAGGTGTTGGTTATCCAATAAATGGTTCGGTAAACATACCCACCTCCTAAACTGTAAGTACCCATAGCATTTTTCCCTCAACAGACTGTTCATATAAGTATGTCGTATTTTATCACTCGACAGTATAGCGTCATCACATGCTAATTCGGACTCGGAAATTTTTTTTTTTTTTTTAACAATTTGATAATTTTACATCTCAGATTATTTACTAGTCTTAAATTAAAAGCATTTGCTCGCGCATGGAAAAGGAGTGTACATTCATTTTTTATATATTTATTGTTGGTAAAAAAAATTGTACAGCCGATATCCACACAAGATGCCTTAAGATGTATGTATTTCGACATTCGATTCTCTGAATACTCACTTGTATAAGTAATCCCCTAAAATAATATTTGAGGGGATCGATTGTCCGAGGAACGAATTGGAAGAGGCATCAACTGTGCGACGGATGAACTGTCCGCCGGATGAACAGTCCGGGGGATGAACTGTCGGCAGATGAACTGTCGTCGGATGAATTGTCACCGGATCAATTGTCGGGTCATCCTTTTTAGTAACCCATTTTCATGTCTGTATGAAGGGTCTTTTTAGTAAAGGAAAGAGAGAAAATTCTGGGAATGAAAAAAGTTAGGACGGGAGGGTAGGAATCGGGGGGTCAGTGTGACCAGTCTATCCCTCCCATTGCGGTGCAAGGCGATATTGCCAGAGAGTCTTAATGGAGGCAATAGGTCTCCCTCAACCAGTTTCTCCCGATGCGGCACGCCACGCAGTAGATGGGCAAACCCAGGACAAACTTCACCTAGTGAACTCGGGTACCACTGCTAAGTCACCACTTGTAGCCAACCACTTGGGGCAGGAGTATTAGTTAGCCAGTAAATGATTTAATTTTTTTCTTTCGCGAGTCTTTCGAGTATTTTTTTATTAGTCTTCATTCTCCTTCCCCCTCCCAAAGTTTTTTTTTTAATTCTCCTCACCCCATCACCCTTTCGCTTCCTTCCGCTAAAGTATATGAAATACAAACATTTTTCAAACTACTTGCGCTACTTATTGTAAAAATGTTATAAAAAATATCATTACGCCAGAGCTCACTAATCTAAATTGAAACATTGGCGCTTGTGACCAAACAGCTTACTAAAGTTTCATCACAATAGGATGAATGGTATAATAAATAATTTAATAACGCTAGAGCTTACTTGCACTTTACTTAGAAACCATCGCGGGCATGCACATGATAAATCACTAAAGTTTCATCGCAATCGGGTGTATTCTTTAGGTACCGCATACGGGACAAACATCATTACATATTGAGATGTGGAAAATAAAATTCTTTTGAAATTATTGTAAAACACGCAAATATTTGTGCCCGAGCTTAGCAAATTAAGAAAAAATACCCTTTTTGGCAATGTTTCATCACAATAGGAAGAATGGTATAAGAAATAATTTCATAATGCTAGAGCTCACTTACACTTTACTTATGAACCATCGCGGGCATGCACATGATAAATCACTAAAGTTTCATCGCAATCGGGTGTATTCTTTAGGCACTGCATACGGGACAAACATTATTACACATTTAGATGTGGAAAATAAAATTCTTTTGAAATTATTGTAAAACACGCAAATATTTGTGCCCGAGCTTAGCAAATTAAGAAAAAAATCCCTTTTTGGCAATGTTTTTTCATCAATAAATCAAAACGGGCGGCTTGTGCTAATCGGGAATCTAAACCCAATCGCCATCTGCATAAGGAATAATATTGTTAGCGGTCTGATCCCGACTTTACACGACTTTGTGCGTCGCTTTAAACACCAACATTTCCTCTTCTTTACAGTACGAGTATGTATGAACATTGATAGTTCTAAAGCCTCGAAAACTCTTCTTAGTCATAATCCTACTATCGCCTTCCACTTGCCTGTGCACAACCTTAGTCGAAATGAAGCACTTGTTGCTCAGAGTTGCATAAGTGTCCCAATTCTTTTATGTATCCTCTTTACATAAAAGTACCCTATATTTCCTCCTTCAAGATTCCGGAAAAAAATAACAAATCAGTATGACAAAAACATATTTTTTTTATTAAACCATTAAAAGGATAAACCATTTTTTCTTTAAACTTCTCTTACCTGATTTTATATTTTATACATCCTTACAAGGGTCAGAAATTCCCATCCTTAAAAAAATATTTATGTTTTGTTTATAATTTATGTATTTAAATTTTTTTTTAATTCTTTCGATTTTTTCAATGTGAGTTTGGTAAAAAGGAGTCCAGATCGGTGTGCAGTGTTCGAAGTGGGGATGGATGAACGCTGTGTAAAGGGAATATATCCGGAAAGGTTTCATTATTTGAATGATAAATCCTAGCATTTTGTTGGCTTTGTTGATTAGTTCATCAGTGGGTTGTATAAAGTTTAATTTAACATCCATTACTACCCCAAGGTCCGTGATAGATTCTACTTCTTTGATATATGTTCCGTTTAATGTATACAAAAAGGAAATTTTATTTTTATTATTATTATTAATTGTCCGTTGTCTTTCGAATCACTTCACTTCACTTTTATAAATTCTCCGTTCGATATGAAAATATCCATTCAACCCCAAGGACGATGACAGTGTATATCTAATAGTATCTGACAGTGGGTATCTAATAGTACAATCGGTCTGCTAAGAAAACCGGTGGGTTGAACCCTCTGTTGATGCCTTAAGGCGTTTACTACGAATCTGTTTCGTGCTTGTGCAGTGATTACAACCAACTCTATCCATTATTGATTCTCAGTTTCAGAAGACAAGGAGTAAATCAGTCCCTTATATCAAATAACAAACTATTAGTACCAACTCCCGCATAATTGAAAAGTTTAAAAAATATTGATTATAATCCACCTTAGATATAAAAATAAAACGATTGGCAGAAAATATATGCAACACACATGTTGGTTGACTAATATTTCGCTTTCAACCGACGTTAAATTATCTAATAGTTTCCTTCACCGGTGTCAAAATTATCAATGACCGTGCATCTTCTACTGAAATACCGATCAAACGTGGACTTTGCCGGTCACAATTTTCGTCCAATTGTATCAACCCTTTGTGTACACGGTCAAAAAGTATTCCTTGATGTGCCTATTCAGTGTAATATCTTGTGAAGATCTCTAATGAGGTGTCGTTATTTTTTTGTGACCAAAGTCACGCTGTCTTACGCCATTGATGTAGCGGGAAATGCAGCCTGACAAGAAAATCGTCCTTGGGGTTGGATATTGGAATATGGGAATATGTATTTTCATATCATGGATATTTTCATATCGAACGGAGAATTCATAAAAGTGAAGTGAAGTGATTCGAAAGACAACGAAGACCCCTGACTCACAGCCGACTGCACAATCGATCGATAAAGATTGATAGGACAAACTTCGGTAACTTATAGCATGACTGCAGATTGCCAACGAATAAGTAACAGTTGACAATGACTAAGAGTTCGTAATATATTTGACATCAACTGTTTTCTGTACGTTAGCGATATGCATTTGTTCTAGGGAACGATGAGAAAATACGTATCTATCGATCTATCTATCTTTCCTATCGATCCTTCTTATCGATAGACCGTGCTAGGGGGCTTGGACTCCACAGAGGCCAATGAAAATATTTGATTGTTCAGAAACAATGTTTAAATACGAAATTCTTTGATCAATTCAACCAAAGTAAGATAAAATAATATATATATATATATATTTACTTCATGCACACAGATACGCCTCCGTGGTCGAGGTAAAAGGTTCTCAATTAACAATTCGGAGGACTCAGGTTCAAATCAATGACTATTTTGTGTTACTATACAATTTTATTTAGACACTTTCTAGAGTTGGGGATTCTCTCAGTATCGCCCTGGTGTTAGGACCACTATTCAGAAATGATACGTTGCTTAAAATGGTTTTATCCGTGTTTGGTGACTAGATCTGAATAGGCAGATTACGACCCCTCATTCACTCGTCGTTCTCTTCCTCATCACCTTCCCCTCCTCACTACCTTCAGCCTCACAACATTCCCCAATAAGGAACATCAGTCCAATTTTTTAATTTTTTTTTCATGAATTTGAATGAATTGATATTTTTATTTTTATAGATAGTTTTAATAGTTAAAATAATTGTCAATGTTTTCATTTTTCAAGATCCCCTGAAAACCACCGTATTTATGGTGAATCATGTGACGTCATCACTCTCCAAAAGGTTTATTGTTTTTCAACATGTGTTGTCATTTTGTATAGAAAAATCAAAGGAAAAATGATTTTTAGGTGACAAAAGTCGAGGCGTTTTTTATTCAAGATTAACTGCTTTTAATATAGAAAAACTTTAGGTAAAATGTCAACATCACATCGCTACTGTTTTTGTATACAAATACATTATTATTATTGTTATTTATTGCAAATACAAATGACTTCGTAAGCCGCGGTTCTAAGTTTGTGGTTCAGGCGTGATTTTTTGCTCTAACAGCTCAAAAATCACAAATCCTCTTCTCGTTTCAATTGTACTTGTCCAATAGCGCAGTCACTGTAAAATGTTCGGCCGAACTGAAAATAGAAGATAATGTGCTTAGGCATAAATCGCAAATATCAACTAATCACATGTGAGGCGAAGAATAAATGGGCCAAACGTACTGCACATTATCAAAAATATTTTTTTACAACTTTCAAAAACAAGATGATTAAACTTATTATCTTTATTATTATTTATATTTATTCCACTTACATAGTCCGTATTATATTTGAAACACATGACGTTTCGGTATCAACTACTGACAAATTATCAGATTTTACGTAAATATACCTAGCCCTTTTCCGTCATCATTTTAATTATTGAAGGCCTAAATAATGTTTTAATTAACACAACAAACTATTATATGTCTAAATCTATTATGTAAATAAACCATTAACGTGAAATTGTATGAAATGTTGATCATTTCATATAACTTCAATACGCTATTACCAGGTGAATGGAGAGCAGTGACATCAGCACTAACAAATCAGTAATACCAACTTGACAGTGTGTTTTAATGACATTAAAAGTGGACTTTTAATTTTTTTTTTTAAACTCTAGATTCATATTATTTACTTCAGAATAAGCGTTTATTGATCTATATGAACATATTTTTTTAAAGCCATAATATTTTGCACTGGAGTTCTTTATTGGGGATGCCACAGGCTGACTGTATCCAGATGGGAGCAGTTGGAACTCTTCTAAGATATTCTCATTAGAAACCACCATAACTCACTTATATCGACTTGATTTTCTCTTTTTTTTTCCTTACTACAGCGAAATCAATAAAGATCAATCATCATCAATGTAACAATATACAATTTGGGTGGGAGGTATGGGTACCGCCGACCCGAGAACCATATATGGATAATCAACACATCTGTAATAGGTCAGCCACTGGTTCACTAAGTTTGGTGACTTTGTAGGGGTGCCCGGGTTCATGGGGTAAGGTTTGTCAAGGTCTTGGCGACGGATGCATTTACCCATCTACTGTGTGGCGGGCTGGATCGAAAGAGATTGGTTGAGGGAGACCTAACCTAATCCTTTTCTACCGGGCTCATCAACTTGCACCTCAGTGCACGGAGAAAAATGTTATTCTAAAATACAATAATTTAATTGACTGAAGTTCTTACGAACAAATTAACAGGGTTTCAATGTTTATTAGCGGGAACATGTAAGAATAATTTGTTGGTTTACGTGCGAAATTTGTTCTAATAATTAATAATAATAATTTATTCTCACATTTCCGCCAATAAATAATGAAACCCTTTTAATTTATTCATAAGAACTTCAGTCCCGTTTTTAACCGTTTTACGAATAAAATTATCATATTTTAAAATAACATTTTTCTCCGTGCAATGGTAGGAATGGATTAAAACGTCCGTCATTCCTGGACACATTGACCCCCCCCAGATTCCTAACCACTCCTCTTACCTTATTCCTTCCCAGAACTTCTCCTCTCCTTCATCTCCATAGAAAGGCCATCCATACAGCATCCCCAAAGATGACATAGGCCCTGAGGGATTTTTGAAGTAAAACTTCTTTATGCACGATTGACTTGGGGAGTAAGCTGGCAATGCATGACGAAAGCGTTACGAAAAGTGTGATCGGGCGAAGCGAACGATAATAAATTTAAATAAATATTTGTAGAAAATTAATATATATACATACATATAGATGGAGCTAAAGAAGTTTCACTTCAGTCATGTGGTCTAAAGCACACTCGTTTTTTTTTCTGGGCCTTTTGTGTGAAGCTAATGTACAAAAACAAAAATCCACATTATCTCATCTTCACCATCCCATATTCTAGGTATACAATACAGACTTGAATGATTAATTGAATGATTAAATGAATCTGCGATACAGAATACATCCTTAAGCCAACATCATTTCTGTGGTTATTTCTGAAATTCCCAAACAGCTTGAACAACATAACGATTTTACCCCTTGAAAATTGTTTATCGTCTAATCATATCTTCCGAGTCATGAATATGATAATAACAATATCATGGTTAAATCTACTGCAGTTACCTCTCGACAAATAGTTCATGGTTACCTTCAATACATCTATATATTATGGTCTCAAAACAAAGCAGAAACTTCGGAGCAATGTTAGCGTGTAGTTGAGAAAGTTATAAGATGAGATTAGAGGTAACAATGTTGACCAACTATACAGTCGATTTCGCTTAATTGGTACACCGGTTTATTGGGACAGTCGGTTATTTGGGACAGGAACATAAACCAAATAAAGGAAAAACTTAACGCAATCACGTCAATGCCCTACCATAACACATGGGACTCACATACATAGCATTAAAAACTTATAAAGCGCTTACTACTTTAGAAACAAACACAATATACTAAATAAAAATGATATATATAAAGTCGAATATGGTATCCACACGTAGCAGCTCGTTAAAATACAAACAAAAATAATAAAAATAATCTTGAAAGTACCCAACATAAGAAATTTAAAAAGTGTGCTTTAGACTACACGAAGTAAATACTTCTTTAGCTCCCTCTATATATCTTTAGTTCGCATAGATGTTAACTAACTAACTAACTAACTAACCATCACGCCGTTTCCCCGCAGGGGTAGGCAGAGAGGACGGACCGCCAAACAACTCGGTCTTGGCACACGCTCCTTGCCTCATTCACATTCATACATCTTCTCATACATACTCTTCTATTATTCTGACTCTTGACATGGCCCGACTCAAGTATCTGATTTACTTGATCGTGCCACGTCTTCCTTGGGCGTCCTCGGCTTCTTATACCGTTCACATTCGCGTCATAAATTCTCTTTACACTCCTTTCTTCATTCATTCGCTCAACATGCCCAAACCATCTAAGCGTCCCTTTCTTAATCTTACTTACTACGCTCACATCAGCCTTGCATTCTTTTCGGATCTCCACATTCCTCACACGATCATACATGGTTTTACCACACATACGCCTCAGGGATCTCATTTCTACAGCATTCAGTCTACTTTCATCCTTTCTCTGCCATTTCCACGCTTCACTGCCATACATCAGGGTAGGTACCAGTATGACATTGTGGATCGCATAGATGTTCATTTGTATAAAATGTATAATGTATATACATATATTAATTTTATACAAATATTTATTTAAATTTATTATCGACGTCCGCTCCCCCCCCCCCCCGTGTTTGGCGGGTCACTGGTATTTCAAAATTCTGACTGAGATATATCATGCACTCGCTATGAGAGGAAGAGAGAAAGAAAATGTGCGCCCCCTACTGCTCTCTCTTGCTTCTACACTAAGCCCGTTCGCCTCGCAAAGCATTTCACTTTTCGTTTCATATTCGCCAATTTACCCCCTAAGTCAAGCGTGCGTAAAGAAGTATTTACTTTAAAAAAATAATTTGCACAATAAAACTATACTCAAAAAATGTACTACTCAAATTTAAATAAAAATATGAGTACCTTGCTGACTAACACACACTACGATAACAAAATCCTCAAATCTATTAAGTTTATCAAAATTAAATACATATTTTGGCCGGATTTATTTATTTATTTTATTATTAATTTATTTTCATTCAATAAAATTATATAATGACCTTCCAATTGAAATTTAAAATACCATGGATACACAAAAGTTTAAAAAAGATGTCAAATTGTGGCTAACTAAACATGTATATGGGGAATTATTAAATTTTTATTATTATTAAGTAACCCCTGCGAAACCTACATACAACAAACATAAATATTTTTTTATTTGTTATTTTGTGGAAACAAACAATCTAGAAGACGAGGAATCAATATCAACAACACCCATACAACATTCGGCGGAAATTTTGTAGACTTTGCCCACCCAAACTGCATCTGTTCGCCGTCCACCGAAATAAGTATTTTTTTTGAGTTCGCAGTACACTGCCGGATTTAAGGATAATTTTTAGTTACTGTTATTATAACATGTTATTGTTTGTTCATGAAGTTGTTCTTGTACTATCTTTGATTGTTTTATTTTTTCATATTCAAAATGAAGTACTTTTTTTCAAAATTTAATTAAAAAACACATCCGAGAGAACTCGAATAAAATAATATACTATACATACACTAGCTGACCCGCCCACGCTTATCTATGGCTAACGAAACACAACGCCATCTACTGTATGGTTACCTAACCTATATAACCAAGTGTTGTGTCAATAAATTAACTCACACCGCCATCTGTCAGAAACTTACGGAACTTACAAATAATTTAAAATAATATTGTCCCACAAAAAACATTTAATTCACAGTAATAAATATTGAGGTCAATAATCTAGATAAGAAAAACTTTCCTATATTTTAATTTGGATTAAATTACACAGAAGTAAGCCGAATTTTATCAAAGTCGGTTAAGTAGTTTCGTAGTTTACCTTGGACGAACATTGTGACGCGAGATTTTTATATGTAATGATAATAAAAGATCAATAAATAGATGCCTGTATTTTTTAAGTAAAACTTCTTTAAGCGCGATATTAATAAGTCAGACCTTTTTAAACTTAATCAGTTCTTTTTAAACTAAGTCAGATCTTTTTCGGACGAAATAACGTTTTCAAACGGAAGTGACGTTCGAATATGGTTCCAATTACTGCCATTTGTTTTTGGTTTTTATTTTTAAAGGTTAAGTACTCGCCTTCGCTAGAATATTTTTAATATTTTCCGAAAGTTGGATGAAAAATTAATTGCGATAATTTTTATTGCGTTTCTCAATAGGAGTGATTAAACTCAGTAGGCTGTGGTGTAATTGTGTATTGTGCCACAACAATCAAATATGTTTAACTCTAACTAGGGTTAGACGCGCTGTCTTTTTTTAAACTGCCTATCTTCAACTTCACCCTTTTTGGAACAGCCGCTTATTTGGGACAATATATTTGGTCCCAATGTGACCCAATTAAACGGAATCTACTGTATACGTCTTCTCTTTGGGTATTGAAATGATGAAATTTCCCGCCCTTTGTCTAAAACTATCTGTCCACGTGTAAGTGAGTTCAAATTTGATGTCAGCAAGCAAAACGTACGATATCCAGTTAAATGTTGCTCAAACATAGATATTAAACCAATATATCGCTATATCCGCTGGCCAAAAACCGAGAGCCGAGAGAGGGAACATTTCCGTGAAGTACTGGAACCAAAGCGCGCGCAAACCGAGTCCTTATTTGCTTGAAAACGCCGCGCAAATAGTTGGCTTACTGGAACAAAGCGTCACGTGTCACTAAAGTGTAGCCCGTGGGTTCAATCCACACTTTCTATCGATACGATCTTTTAATTTTACATTCGAATTCTATGTTGTGTTATCACTTCCATGACCCTAACGAACACAAGCTAAATCTCAGTGTACCCAGTCCTTTACGATATAATTGCAGCCATTTATAAAAGTTTGTAATTTATAAAAGTGTTAGTTCTGTTCTTCTTTAAGGCGATGCTCCACGAATTGCAAAATTCGGGATCAGGCCGCTAGCAATAACACCCCTTATGTAGATGGCAATATGGTATAAATTCCCATTT
Source organism: Limnephilus auricula (assembly GCA_951813805.1). NCBI lineage: Eukaryota > Metazoa > Arthropoda > Insecta > Trichoptera > Limnephilidae > Limnephilus > Limnephilus auricula. The sequence goes on from OX638391.1 coordinate 39,042,226, forward strand.
TAGACCAAACGCCTGTTATTTATTTATTTTTTCGAAGTTTCGAAGAACTTTTTTAAAAGTTCAGACTTAAATATTTAAAAGTTTTAAGAAAAATTTCTAAATAATTTAATTATTTGTATGTAAAGTTAACATTATATAATAAAACCACTCCAAAAAAGATGTGTGAGAATAAAATTTGGACTTTTTAAAGGACTGAAACTTTATTTTTTCTGGGTTTAAAAAATGATCCATTATTTCAAAGAAAAAAATATATGTTCAATTTGCAGCATTTAATTAAAGCATCTAAAATATTTCTAAGCGATCTAATTTATAATCTAAATATTTCTAAGCGATCTAATTTAGAATCTAAACACGGCATTTTTTGCATCAATCAAAGACAGAAACCGATTATAAATAATATTGCATTCTAGTCTACAAAATACAACAGAATACAATTCCAGCATAGAGTTCATAAATTTTTACAAACACCCAATCGAATTTCCGTACCCAACCGAAATGAAACATTTTCCCGCGCTCAAAATTCATTCAAACAGTGCACAAGCGGGAAAACGGTAGTGTTTCGATGGTGATCAGGACTAAAATAACACATCAAAACCAAGCGTTCAAAGCCTTACATACCCATAATAAATCTGATAAGTTATTCCACAAAAATATTATTATTTCCACAGGAGTGCAAGCGCAGTAGAAGAACTATAATATGTGATACATGCCACGTGTAATGGAGGGAGTGGAACACAGATAAGGGAGGCAATATCTTCTGGTTTACACAGTGAGGCGGAGGTGCGTCTTGTCACTTCAGTTCACTAGTGCATTGTGGTTTACTATTTAAAAAGTGTTTTTTATTCTTGATTAGGATTCCATTAAGGAACTGGGGCTAATTGAGTGCTAAGTTTTAAAATTCAACTTCTAGTAGTGATTGTGGCACAAAAATAAAGGAGAACTCGTTCTGAAGATTTTGGTTTTACCAGCAAGAAAACAAAGCAGAATATCATGATTAATATCATGGACAACGTACAGGATGATGGTAAATATAAAATTTTGCATTTAGCATGATCTTTGATGTGTATTTGTTATTATAGTAATGATTTTGTAGATGTAAAAAATATTATAGTATAAATTTAATAGTTTTTAAATATAAATATATTATAATAGTTTTGAAATTTTTTCTAAAAATTTTCCGATTTTTAATGCGTTTTGTTTTTATCAAATTTGGCGCCAAAATAACCAACTAAACTGAATATTAAAAACATATTAAATAGAGAAAAAGTTGCATATATAAGTTTTAAAAAAAATCTTTATGCCGTTTGAAGGTTTCTCCCATCAATGAAATATATCAATGAAGAAGAAGATAACACTAACAATTACATGAAAGTATGAAAATGAATAAGACTCAGAAAAATAAAAGATAATGATCGCAACTGGGATACGAACCCAGAACCTCTCGTCTTACCGGGACGGGCGCCTCTAATAATGAAAAAGTAGCTGCCGATAATATGGAAAAAAAGATAATATTGTTTATTCTGAAATTTTAAATTTCTCTGTATTTTACTTAATTTATTATAATCGTTTGAATATAAAACATTTGACATTTAAATCGGCGCGTGCCGTCTCTAGGGAAATCAGTATAGCCATAATCATATCATAAAATAGCGATGACGTACGTAGCGTTGCATGTACATAGAAACTTTATTTAGAATCCACTGTCAATTGTTAAGTTATTGATGGAAAAATGTTCTTCATGTGTATCATTGAAGCTAGAGATTATGGTAAAGAAAATAAAAAAAATACGAGTTTGCTTTAGACCAAACGACTGAAGTAAATACTTCTTTAGCTCCATCCATGTATGTCTATATATATGTTTATATGTATAAAATATATGTATAATAATTTTCTACAAACTTTTTTTTTATTATTATCATACGCCTCATAGTATTTTATTTCAAGGAAATAAAGGGAGAAAAAGAAATTTTGTTATGTTTTAAACTGGAAAGACATTTAGGCCAAGATGCTGAAAGATGCACGATAGCAGTATTTGTCCTGAAAAAATATTATTAAGTCAGCTATTTACCCATTGAAACATTTATGTGGAATATTGATGTGAGTTGATCTCACGATAGTATCTCGAACATAAATCGTTGGATTTAATAATATTAAGGTTTGCTGATAAACTTAAACGACGGTCGAGGGGTAAGGGTCTCGACTCCCACTTTAAACTTTGGATCGTCTGTAATTGTTCTACTTTCTGCGATAATTAAGATCTGTGAACGGCATATTTCATACTTTAATTAATTTTTGGCCATGGTTATGACAAATACGGGAATTTATGAATTTTAAAGAAATAAATGGACTCCTATTTTTTATGCTCTAACACATTTACGTGGACGAACGGAAAACAAAAATTATATTATAGATAAAAAAACGGTAGTCTATTGAAGAATATTTATTGTATTTTTTCATAAAACGGAATATTATTATGAAATAACAAAATATTAAGTTTTTATTATTAACCGGTCAGTGGTTGAGTGGGCATTGCGTTTGGGTCCCACCCAGGCGTTCCGTGTTTGATTCCTCGGCTGGCTAAGTCCTCCGTCACAAGACAAGCAACTTCTTCATTAACCCGGGAATGTTTGTTTTTCTTTAAAAAAAAAAAAATGGAACCAAATACTGCAACCAATATTTATCTCCAGAACATTGCCCTTTTATTGTTCTTTTCCATGCAGTAGGAGCTGTTTGTTTTCGTCGTTTTCTTTTGAGGCTTACAACTTCGACAGTTTGTGGATTTACTGTCCAAACAAATAATTTTTCAATTTGGTAAGCGGATACCACCGCCCCAGGAACCATTTATTGGAGACCCAAAAAACCTTAGCCATAAAATTCAGCCCTGGTTGTTCGCTACGTTTGGTGACTTAGCAGGGGTTTACGGGCTGAGGTTTTTCTGGGATTTGGCAGCGGATGCGTCTGCCTAACAACTGTGTGACTGGTTGAAGGTGACCTTTTGAACTCTTCAGCAGGTCATCGCCTTGCACTATAGTGGGGGGGATGGATTCATTCGTCCGTCATTCCTGGAGACACTGGCCCCCAGATTCCTACCCACTCCGCATACCTTTTTTCTTTAAAGAATATTTTCTCCTTCCTTTACTAAAAAAAACCTCCTCACAGCATTACCAAAGATAATATAGGCCCTGAGGGGAATTATTTTCTTCGGGTAGTTTCTGCTTCAAGATAGCATCTATCAGGGTTGGTTATATCAAAATGTCCTTTTTGAATAATTAGCAAAGATGTTCGTGGAATTGGTTCTGGTATGAGAGCACCAGTTTCTACGTCAGGAATATAGTTAAATACATTATTTAAGAGGGTATTACCAGAGAGTATAGAAAATTAGTCCTTTTTGAATCAAATTCTAGACGTATTGACTCTTTTTTTACAAAAAAACAAAAATTGATTTTGAAATATTGTTATTTTATCTGGTACACGCAGTTTTAAAATTTTGAAAAACTAAGCTTATTTTTAATATGCTAAGGTTATACCGTTGGTCGTTGGCAGATTCGTTCAATTTTCAAATGATAGATTGTATTAAACAACACAAATTTCAAATAATATAATCATACAATAAAATAAATCAATACATAATCTAGTAAACAGAGTTTTGAGAATTTTAATTTTAGTTAAATTAAAATCATTAAAAAATAAATCCGAGAACGTATTTTGTGACAAAAATACCTTAGTTTTTCTATTTATTTAAGGTATTACAAACTAAAATATTTAAAATATTTTACACACTTATTTTGTTTAGACATTAATGAAAAATCATAAATACTTATGAGAAGAAGTACACGATATTTAATAATTTGTCATCGTGCATTTTGAGCATTTTTATTGCTTACTTGAATGTAGGTATGTATTAAAGCAAGTTTTGAATTAAATAAATAGATATTAAATTTTTCATTTAAAGAATTTGATATGGGGAATAATCGATCTTTCTCATTGGAACCTCCCTGTACAGTTACAAGCATTTTTAAACATTTATTCTCAGCTGCTGGTCAATCGCTCCTAAGCCAGATGGTGCAAGGATATTTTCTTTATTAGGTTGCTCATCAATTTCAGAAGGGTTTAACAACTACGTATTGCCAAAATTGAATTCAATTTTGAAACTTATATTTAATTAAAATTTTCAGTGGGAATTTTTTATTTTATTTTCATTTTGACATATCTTAATTCGAACTCTGTGTCACTTAGAAAGTCATTCTGCATGTCGTTTTGTTTGTCATTTTATATGATATTCTGAATGTCATTCGGAATTTCATTCTGTAACTCGTTCTGTATGTCGTTTAGAATATTATTATGTATGTTAATCTGAAAGTTGATATGTCATTCTGTTTATTATTATGTACGTCATTTTTTATGTCATTAGTATGTCACATTGAAAGTCCTTCTTTATGTCATTCTGATTGTCGATTCGTGTGATATTCTGGATGTCATTACATGTCATTATGCATGTCATTTTGTATGTTGTTTTGTATTGTATTTTGTCATTCGTAATGTCGTTCTGCAATGTGTATGTATTTTAATGAATTCTGAAAGTCGTTCGGTACGTCGTTTAGGATGTCATTAGTTATGTCAAACTGGGTGTCGTTCTCTATGTCATTCTACACGTCGTTCTATATGTCATTCTGCATGTCATTCTGTATGTCATTCAATATGTTGTATTGTGTATCATTCGGTATGTTATATTGGATGTCTTTCGGTAATTCTTTTTTGCACAACGTTGGGCCTCCAGTGCTTGAAGAATGTTTATTTTAAAAGATTGTTCTCTCAGTGATCTCAAAATGGTGTACGATTTTTTGCACAACTTATATGATTTTTTTTAGATTTTTTAAGTTACCTCGCTCATTTTAAATTTTCAGATTCAATAGTACTTTAGGATCAATATCGAGACTAGCATATGAAACAATTAGAATTATAAAGCAAAAATAAGTGAATTTTTTACTTCTGAATTATAATTTTTTTCATGATTTTGCTGTTTGCTAACTAACCGCGGCTGTGAGTTTAAACTAGTTCCTTGGAGCATCTTCCATTAAAGTACCGGTAGAACAAGAACAGTTTACCCACCCGACGACTGTGACGCACCACGCCTGTGACACACCCAATGACACACCACCCGTGCTCTAAAAATTGCAATACGTTTGTTATGATATATCAAATGGACCACCCGTTTCTGCACAGAGTCGAGAGTTTTCGAGTATTTTGGGTTCCAGACAAGAGGTGGCTGCCAAATTCAAACGTGGGCGCACTTCCGAATCGCACAGGGTTAGCAGTTGTGTATTAATAAAATATCTGCGGGCCCTGAACAGTATTTAAACCCAGTTTTTAAGAGTCTACCTTAACTCCGGTTTGGATGGAGTTTGGTTTAAACGCATTTAAAATGGGCTTTATTTCATACAACAAAAAATTAACTTCATGTGTATAATTGTAGCATGATTACCTATATTAAAATTAATTTTTATTTCTAACATTAATAACAGCTACTTTCTGCGGTATGTATTTAAGTAAAATATAAAGGTATTTTTTTTTATTTATTTAAGTATTTAATAACCTTAAAAATATTGTGAGGGTACACCCTTACTTATACTACTTACTAATGGTAAAATAATATCTTCAGAATATTTTACTTTAATATATTACCTGCTAAAACATATTAATTATCTTATTTCTACACATAATAATACAACTGCGATAGCTCTGTTTTCTTATATTAAATTAAAAATAAATTTTCCCTTTTAAATGGGATGTTTTATATAAAAATATATTAAGTTAGTAGCTATAAATTATCAAGTTTCAAAATTAAATACCGGATCTAGAAAAATCAATTAATTTATCATTTGAGTGTCACGACTTTGAAAACCCAATTAATATACACCATAAAGTGTCGTGATATAATGTAAAGGTATATATTTTTTAAAGTTTTTTTTCTTCTTTGTTGCAGACATGATCGAAGACTGTGATATCGAGGAAGCGGGGTTTACCTGGTCTCTATGGAGACAACAATTCATTATTAATATCTCTGAAATTATCAGATATATCATGGGCTATATATATTTCATGTATATAATTATATTTATTTCTGTTGATAGAGCACAACACATTTATGAACATCTTTTAAATACACACCCTTTTCAGACGATTGTGCTAACGGAAGTACTACTTTTCCTAATGCGATTTATTATAAAAGCACTGGTAAAGTTAATATCAAGCTTTTTCTTTAACTGATAAAAAGCACTGATAAAGTTAAAATCTATCTTTATAATGATTTAGTTAAATAAAATAATTTTATTTTTAAAGAACACCCACAAATAACAACTTTTTATCGTACGAGTCAGTATAAAATACTGATGTGAATACTGAATCGTTTATAGCCAAATACTGAAGTATTGACAATATCACTGACGTCAGTACACTGAGATTATGAAATGGAACACAACTATTGACGACTGCTATTGTCAGTATACGGATATACACGTGACAAAATAGTGTCACGTTTATTTGTAAGATTAATGCTTATATTTGGTCAGTACCATTTGCATAGTTCTTACTTTAAAAAAAACAATGTTATGTAACATATGGATGGATTTTAATTAATTGATCATGTAATTATGGGGCAGATAAAATTAGAAACATACTTTTTTGAACACGAGGTCTACTATTTATATTTAAATAGGTGGGACTATTTTCGAATTACTAATAATATTAAATGAATACCTAATAAGATTATACCTCTACTAATAAATTATGCATGTTGATATATTTATTTGAAAAACTAACGCCGCTGAGATTCTTCTAATTTTAAATCTATTGTATTTTTTTATTTCTTGTGTAAATATGTAATTTAAAAATATTAACAAATAATTTTAAAACCGAATTCGTCGAATCGTTCAGATTAGACCGAAAATACACTTATACAGTTAAAATTACAAAATTAAATAAATAAATAAAAAAGATTATCCGAGGTATTCCAGCAACCTCGTAGAGAGGGTATAAAGGACTTACTTGACTTAAGTTAACAATTGGTTCTAGAAAATAATTTGGATTAAAAAAAAAATATATATATTGATTATGTTTTTTTTCATCAAAAAACACCAAACAACAGTTTGAGCGGTTACTTGGCAGAGTGACCAATGACGAAATATACACAATTTTTCTTTTTAGATTTGAATACAAAAAAGGAATCTAAAATATTACCGGAGACAAAAATTTCAATTACGTATTTAACTCCAAATAATGTCGTGAATTAAGTAAGTCAAGTACGTTCCTTGACACCCTATTATATTGTAGACACATTTTATATTTCCATAATGAACAATATAAAATATTTTTTATTAAGAGAAAACAAATATTATTGTAACCGGCGAGAGGGTAATTAAAAATTCGGCCATAAAAATTTATCAATGTATAATATAATATTATAAGTATCTACTTGTGAATTGATGATAAGCTTTCCATTAAGTAAATTAATTAATCGGGAACTGTTTAAAATTAATTACTAAAAGAAACCAACAGTGATTATTTTGTGTCCACAATAGTGATGCTCAGTGATGGTTGATCATTTGTAAGGATAAAAAAAATCATGCCCAATGACAGTGTTAATCCTTACCGGTAATTATTTCTTAGAAATATGATTTTTTTTCCGATGACCACCGTATTAGTCATCCAACCAGAAAGATTTTTTTAAAGTAACATTTTTATTGCGTCATATTTTACATGAATACTTAATAGTTTTTAATGTCATTTTTGGGCTTTTTTTTCTTTCCGGTGCTTGAACTTAGAAAAGCAGTGCTCATAAAATTTATAAACAAAACTATAGAGTGAAAACAAATTTTAAAAAAAATTACATAATGAGGGATAAGCACTTAATACACAGAAAAACAGTTTATTTTAACTTTTAATTCAAATTAATTTTTAATAGCTTTTACAATACTATTATTTAAGGAGAAAATAAAACTTAAACGATAATATGAAAAAGAACAAGACACAGAAAAATAAAAAGGCAACGGTCGAAACTAGCACGCGAATTCAGGATCTCACCGGGATAAACGCCTTCATTCGGCCTTGGGGACCAAATATTTTCAAATAATTTTGGTCGACAACATTTAAAATTCAAAATTAACAATTTTTCTAATATTTTGATTGCCAAATTCTTAAATGGCCATAAAGTTCTAAAGAAGTGGTTTGTAATATAGATAATATATTCTCGGATAAAGATAGATATCTTCCCATACATTTATAAGGGACACCAATTGCCCCCTTTTAATTAAAAGTAGAAATGAATATTCAAAATTGTATTGAAAAAATAAAATATTGATGGACACAAATGTCTTAAAAATAAGGTGTCTCAATTGCCGAATTAAGGCTTTTGTCCCGGTAAGACGAGAGATCGCGGGTTCAAGTCGCAGATAGCTTTTTATTTCTCAGTTTCTTGTTCTTTTTCATATTTCATTTAGTTTTGTTAGACTTTTCTTCTTCTTCAATGATATATTACTCTAGTGGAAACAACCTTTAAAAGTTATAAAAAAAAAAAATATATATATATATAAAGGTTCTATTTAAAAATTGAGGGTTAAAACTTTATGCGACCATTTTTTTTTCTTTTTTTATGAGAATGTAGCAAATGCAGCAACGCAGATACATTTGTAAATCTTATTAAAATAAAGTATTTATTATTTATTGGTAATATATTTTGTGGTTAAAATGTCAGTTTTTAAACCGCTTCCCCTTTTTCCAATGTGTAATAAATAAAAATATTTAATGATTGTGTGTCATGTTTAATGTTATGTCTATTAAATACTGTAAAGTTTAACATATTAACTTCAAATAATAAAATTTAAATGTTAAAGAGAGTGTTTAATTTATTCGTATTTTGAAAAAAAACAGTTGACCGGTGAGACCAAAGAGTTTAGAACACTGATTTCCGAACTGATCAATTTCATCCACCAAATGCTTTGAGGACGATTTTAAAATGCTTTTTTGTGCACTTTCTTTATTATGCGTGCTTTGGATAATTCTAAACATTTTTGTTGATATATAATTTTTTTATTTTTTTTAAATTTATTTATTTCAATTTATTTCACCTCTTACACACAACAATTTTACATTTTAATCATTGTTTAACAATAGAATAACTAAATAAAAACAAAAATATAATAAAAAAGGTATAACAAAAAGGTGAAAACATCATTTTTTTGGTTTCTACACCAATTAAGAGAACTGGCTCTTGAGCTTGGTGTAGTAGTTATGTAAGAATATACAAGTTTTAGTCCATAATTAATATAATATCTTAAGGACTAGATTAAGGAAGACATTATACAATATTTGATAGTTTGATTTACAGGATTAAGGTTACATGGTTTTATTGCATACATTTTTGTAAGAATAGTTTGATCTTTTTCTGGAATAATGCTAAATCTCTTATTTTTTTTAATTCTTCGGGAAGGCTATTGAAGTAAGTTATCCCTTTGTATACATAATTATTTTGCATTTGTTGAGTAGAAAATAATGGAATTTGGATATTATATTTACGTCTTAACGATGAGTTAACTTTATTATTTTTTAATGTCTTATCTTTGAATATTTGTAATATTGAGTCTTTTTTATAGAGTTATACATTTGATAAATTGGTTTCCGATTCATAAAAGTCTAAAATATTTTTTTTGAAAAAGATAAAAATATTAATCTATTTTATTGAAAAAGAAGATAACAATAATAATCTAATATTTTTTTTTTTTTTAAATATGAAAACAAACAAGACACAGAAAAATAATAAAAGATAACGGTCGCAACTAGGACTCGAACCCAGAACCTTACGTTTTACCGGGACATACACCTCTACCAATTGGGCTACTAATTAATCTATTTTTTTTATAATATGAAAATGATCAAGAAACAGAAAAATAATAAAAGATAATGGTCGCAACTGGGACTCGAACCCAGAACCTCACGTCTCACTGGGACATGCGTTTTATCCAATTCATCAAACTAATGTTTTATATAATAATAATGCGATGACTGAATTGGATAAAGCGTATGTCGCGGTTAGACGTGAGGTTCTGGGTTCATGTCCCAGTTGCGACCATTTTTCTGTTTCTTGTTCATTTTCGTATTAAAAAAAATGAGATTATTATTATTATTATCTTTTTTTTTAATGACATATTACATTGATGGGAATAATCTTCAAAAGTTAAAAAGAGAATTTTTTGTATAAAAATTAAAAATATTTTTAGTCAAATTTTTTTCTTCTCGGATCTTTCCACCCGAAGAATAAGAACCCAAGTCATTTATTGGATAACCAACACCCCTTCCATTGACACCCCAAGTGGTTCGCTACGTTTGGTTTCATAGGGTGAGGTTAGTATGGGTCTTGGCGGCTTTACCTACCCGTTGATAAGTGAATACCCGAGATAATGGTTGAGCGGACTTTCTCGGCCCTTTGCCTCGAACCGCAGTGGGAAGGATGGATTTATACGTCCGTCACTCCTAGACCCACTGCTCCCAGATTCCTACCCACCCCTCATAAATGTTTCCTTCCCAGAACTTCTTCTCCTTCCTTTCCCTAAAAATACCCCATTTCACAGTATCACCAAAGGTGACACAGTCTCGGGGGGAAATTGTTTTCCTCGTGGCATTCGGTGTGTAGCTAATGAAAAAAATAGCATTTATTGATCATAGCACCAATGATCATATTTTTTACATGTAAGCATTATAAAGGTGTCCGGGAGTAAAGTAAATGTACTTCGGTGGTGATTCTACGCGATGGTAGAGTAGAAAAATGAACAACTTTTTTCGAAATTCCAACTTTTTTCCCATATTAAAAATCCTTAGTGTAAGGTACAAACTTGTCCGTTAAATTTGCTGTGAGTCAGCCGGGCGCGTTGTGGCGACGTGACTTTTGATTGGCGCATATCATAACATTGGAAAATACATAAAAGTGCAGGCCGGACACGCCGTATTAATTTTATCTTTTTACCAAGGAAGTACCTCTAAAAGTTGAAATTTCGAAAGGAGTTATTTATATTTTTTACTTACACTGTCATGTAGAATCATCTCCCGAAGTTAATGCACTTTACCCCCGGACATCCTGTATAATAATATAAGAGTGCAGGAGAGTGCTGTGTAACGGAACCCACTCAATGGAGAAATTCTGCCGGATAGTGGCCTTTAGAATTGCTAACACAATATCACGAAGACGATAATGAATTTTTCTTTATCAAGATTTTAATCCTGAATATCACGAAGACGACAATGAATTTTTCTATATCTAAGATTTTAATCCTGGAGTGGGTGGATAGCGCTATATTACATGAGATATAAACAACTAAGACATATCAAGAACATAATAAAAATGAAAAACACGTACCATAATTAGTAGGTATAGATAATAGAAAAACACAAGATCAATACATTAAATGAAAGAATCGTCCTTCAGGAAGGTCGCTGCATCTCCTGCATCCATTTCTCATTGAGTGAAGAGCTGAGCCACATGAATGCAGCCATAAAAATTACATTGGTTGACTTTTTTGTTCTGAAACAGCAGCTGGCCAGTCGTTGGAGAAGTAAGGCTAAGAATGAATCCTTCCTCCCTTCAGTGAACTTCGTAGAGGTTTTGCAGAACCTTGGAAGTTGTAGAAGTTGCCAGTAGCCACTGTTGTAGCAAAAAAAGTTAAATGCTCGTACCAAACAAATTTACAGATAGACGAAATACAAATTGAAACAGAACTTCGCTACGCTCACTCAACTACTGTTTGTTATGGAATTTGGGAGGCGGGAACGGGTACCGCCGCCCCGGGAACCATTTATTGTATAACCAACACCTCTGCCATAGGTCACCCCAAGTGGTTCGCTAAGTTTGGTGACTTAGCAGGGGTGCCCGGGTTCATGGGGTGAGGTTTATGTAGGTATTGGCGGCGGATGATCTAGACACTGAACCACAGATTCCTACCCAACCCTCATACCTTTTTCCTTCCCAGAACTTCCTCTCCTTCCTTTTCTTAAAAATACCCTCCACACAGCATCCCCAAAGATGACATAGGCCCTGAGGGAAATTATTTTCCTCAGGGCCTCCTGTGTGGACTTAATGTAAAAAAAAAATATGATTTTCTGAAAGGATGAATTTTAAGCCAGCATGTCGTGTTTCAGGCTTTATGATCGGACCCTCCGAAACATCTACCTGCCGATCGTGCGGAACTAAGAATTGACTATCGTGAATTGATATTTTCACGAATGCACTATTCTAATAGGTAAGCCGGATGCATTCCGTCAATTGACTTAAACTCCATCCAGCAGAGTTTGAACTGAATTCTTTCAGGACATTTGAGACAATGAAATTTTGTGAGATGCTCTGAAATGTGGGGAAATAAGATACGCCGCCGCCGGTGATAAGTCTAGTATTGCCAAAGCGTTGAAAATATATTTTAATTTGTTAGTTTTGATTATCGGGGAGACGGACATGTTATATTACGTTGCAATACTATAGATGTGAAAGGACGTAAAAGTAATTAGCAATTTTGTGGCGGAATTGGCTACCGAAAGATTTTGTAAGCACAAATCATACGTCCAAATATTAAAGATATTCTAAAAAAATATTTCATTCTCACAGTTTTTATTCCAAATTAGTTCATTGGAAAATAAATTGGTCACCAATAACTAATATTATTTTGGAACTTTTTGTCATTTTGAAAATTTTTTGCAGGTTTATTTTGGCATTTTTTGACAACATGGAAATATTGTAATTTTAATTCAAATAGGTATTTATCACTGTTTGTGTAATTTATTACCTTTTTCTCAATAAAAAAAAAGTTTACACATGCTTATGTTTTGTAGCTTTCATTAAAATTGTAGTTCGGCTGCCTTTTCAAAAAAACGCTGAAGTAAAATTAGAAGAAAACAATGTTTTAAAAAATTTAGCATCAAAATTATTTGCATTTTTTTTTTATAGAGAAACCTCTCAAGAATCCCAACTGCTCCCTTCTGGAGCCAGTGAGACTATGGCATCCCCAATTGGAGTATGTTGTGAGGCTAAAGGTAAGTGGGGAAGGGAAGGAGATGGGGAAGAGGAAGGTGGGAAAGTACCTGGCTATTCAGATCTAGTCACTCAACACGGCTAAAGCCATTATTAAGCAACGTTTCAATTCTGAGTGGTGGTCTTACACCAGGGCGATACTGAGAGTATCTTCCACTCAAATATAACATATATTATTTTTATTAATTAATTGTGAGATAACACAAATTAATCTAATAAAATTTATTTGCTCACGCCATGTTCGAACCCGCGACCTTCCGAAAGGGAGTCAAGTGTCTTACCACTCGACCACGGACGGTCGTCAACCACGTCGACAGCCACGTATCTGTAGGGTATTTCAATAGGGACGCTCGAAATTTGTTAAGTTATAGCAGGCAAGTTGTTAAAGTGGTATCTGTCAAATTTGTTGTCAATTGTTTAATAGTGTATGGCAAATCACCATGGTATGTAATAGCGTTCAACAACGTGTGCAATTTATCAAATTTTAAATTTTACAAAAAAATGCATGGTTATCTGACGCGGCTGCGACGTGAACTGGCCACCCAAATCGAGCGATTTAACGCCTTTAGACTTATTCCTCTGGGTTTATCTGAAATTACAGGTCTATGAAAATTAGACCTCTCGAATTTACAAAGCCGTGGCGGACATTTAAACGATTTATATTCGACACACATTGTCATAAAATATACTTTCAAATAATAATAAAAAATGAGTAGGAATCGCACACACAATTTGTTTTATTTTCATTTTAAAACCGAGCACCCTTATTCAAAGACCCTTAGAGTTAGAAAGTTTGCAACATAGTAAAATTTAATTCTCATTTTATATGGTCTTCCAAAAATTTCCTCGCTGGTCAAATTTATTATTAGTAAATGGAAAAGTATACTTTCCGCCATAAAAACAGATCTAATCATTGTATTGGCAAAAGAGAGTGAGGCATGCACTATCGACCAGATTCTGTCTAGCTTCAAGCTGGGAGAATTAGTCAGTCGTCAGGCAAAACGGGTCACATTCTCAGAAGGGTCGGGTAAGTTCAGAATCCAGAGTTGCCTAACTTCCCCCCTTCGACAATAATTATTTTCAGAGGCCATGGACCTCGTGAATTTTCCTCCAAACTTCGTGATCCGTTTGTCTCCGTCTCGATTTTCGGTACAGTCGCATTCTTTTCGGCAAAGTGGAAAGTCTACCACACGGTATTGTGTAATTGTTTAGATGTTGACCTAATTCATATACTGGTGAAAGTCAGATGGACATATTCACCTTTAAAGAAATCTGTGAACGGATAAATAGTTGTCGTGATCAGAAACAAATTGTGTTAAATTAAAAGAGTTACGTTTTAATGGCTGGACAGGCTGTGGCGTAAATTTTTTAATCTGTTTGAATCACCTGCAAATATATTTTGTAGTGCAATTACTTGCACATTTTGTTGAGAATTTGAACATACGGTAATATCGGTGACCCTACAAATAAATGTCTTTGTATTCAACTGACAAATAAACGATAAAATATATCGTAAATGGTTGTTCATTAATTATGTAAATTTTAAAGCGTGTTGATTAAAAAGGGAAGAGACGAATTAAAAGGAATACATTGATTATTTTAAAATAAGGTGAATATCGGTTCGTTGAACTTAACCAAAGTGCAAAGATACTCATCTAAAAATATATTATAATCGTACTTTAAAAAAATCTCGAATGATTAACTAAAATAAAGTGACTTATTTTTTTGATCTTTTCAAAATAATTTTTTGTCATCATTTTCGTTAAATGAAACAAATTACTTTTTGTAAACCATTATAATCAAATGTTATAAAATCTACCTGTTTCAAAACCGATGGTTTCTTCGTCAGGATAATAACTTGATTCAAAATAACAAAAGAAACAAAACGGTTTTTTTTCTTTTGTTATTTACATTCATATATTTACATTTGATTATAATGGTTTACACAAAGTAATTTGTTTCATTTAATTAAAGTGACATTTTTATCTAAAAAAAACTTTATGTGTGAAGTAAATAACACTTTTAAACAGAAAAGAAAAAATTGACAACCTAAAGTATATGCCATTTAAATGACGATGTAAAAATATTATACTTGCTAACATCAGTTTTATATTTATAGTATTATGCAGCAAAATTCAAAATATTAATTTTACTTTGAAAACAGAAAGTAACTATCAGCATTACTCCGCATGTGGTAGAAATAGTTGTAAGAAAAATTGCAACAGGAAAATACACAAGACGTGACCAGTAGCTCTTCAGCACAATAAGTGTGCTGAACCAGCGATTAACACAATAATATCAAAACTATTTTCAAATATTGTGCGTTACAGGCTCATTCCAAGTGAAATGACAAAATAAATTTGCACATTCCGAGTGAAACAAATCGTAAACTGTGCGTTCTGTGAATGTATGTGGATTATTAACATTTACGCGATCTGCACTTTGTTCATAATATAACCAGAGATATACTTTATCCACTTCAAACAAACCCACTTTAAATGGAATTTGCAAAATGAGTATTTTCCAAATGTTAATTTTTTTCACAATTTTGTTCACCTATTTTTCTCTTAAACCCTTTTCTCAATACATTTCCCAATTTAAATGCTTGTTTCCGTCATCCTTCCGAGATATATAAGTTTCAAGTTTCTCCCTAGGCAAAATATATTTTTTAAAGATTATATTAAAAGTTCACTCATTCGTGATGCGCATTGGAACATGAGACGGATACCACCAGACCACACAGTGAAGCGGGAAATATCTATGGAGCTTCATCGACAGTAATCCAGAGGAAGACCGAAGAACTCCTGGATGATGCAATGCTCCAAAATACTACAGAGAAACGGCCCGGATGAAAGCGATACCCAGAATCGAAGAAGCTAAAATGTGAGAACGAGAAGAGCCGACCCCAATAGCCTTCCTAGGCAATGAGTTGGGTCAGTGGAGGGAAAAAGCGTATTCATAACGTGGTCGTGTTGGTTTTGGCTTTTCAATCCTGTAAGTACATTTAATATTACCAAATCGAACTATCCACATATGTATGCTTCGTATGTAATTATGCATACACGCTTCCTAAAGAAAACCAAATATTTTTTGTAGGCACAGATTATGGAAATTACAAGAAACAACTTTACATTTACAAAAAAGGGTTATTAGGTTCTTAGTTTGGGTAAACTAAGTAATTCATGCACGGAGAAAAATATTTTTCTAAAATACGATCAAATTATTCGTAAAAACGGTTATAAAAGGGACTGAAGTTCTTACGAACAAATTAACAGTGTATCAATGTTCCCGCCAATAAATATTGAAACCCTGTTAATTTGTTCGTAAGAACTTCGGTCCCGTTTTTAATCGTTTTTAAGAATAAAATGATCGTATTTTAGAATAACATTTTTCTCCGTGTGCGTATGTAGATTGGTACAAACATTCGTAAATATCAAATCCATACAAAAAGAAGTTAAACTGGCGGTAAAAGAGTCGTTTTGTACGAGAAATGTTGAAATGTGAAATAAAAGGAATTTTAATGCATATTTTACCATCCACCCAAATGAAATGAGTTGTTTCTTGAAGTTGTTTTCATTCGAAATATAGTATAATTTTCAAAATCTGTTTCAAAGTCTATTAAAAGTGCAGGGGATTTGGGAATATTTACCAAAACCAATGTATTCTTCACATTATAGAATGCTATGTTAATATATATAAAGTATTTTAAAGAATTTAAATACTGGCCAATGATACAAGTGAAGACCAAGATGAAGACAGTTTAGATGGAAATTTGGTATGGCATTGCTTATCTCATCATAATATATGAACTGTATGTATAACTGACGTGAGGAATGTTAATACATTAACATAAATATTAAGTACCTATTGGCTTCAAAGATGTTACCAGCTTTGAGAAAAGAATTTTTTCCTCTACTTGTTTAACTTGTTCTACTATAGTTGTTACTAAAAAAATTTAAATCTTTTAAAAGTATGTGTATTTTAGCGTTCTGTATACGAGTATAATCTAATTCATTGTAAAATGAAACATGTGTGGTGTCCATACAAACGTGTACTATCTCCAGTTCATACAAAATACCCTATCTCCTCTCTGGATTTAGACACTGGTGCAAATATTTTTTTGTATATAATATATATTTGATATTGACCACTGGTACGTGCCTATGTTTTGCTTTTTCTTTTGATAAGGTACTTCGTTAGTTAGGATCCTCCAAAAATCATTCAAATTGCGTAGTTTGAACGCCACCAACAGACGTTCAATATACAAATTTGACAATTATTTTTAAAAAAGCAAAAAAGACGTATTTTTAAATTTTTTTATTTAATAGGTAAAACCTCAATTTATAACTTTTTAATTAATGAAGACAATATTAGCGAAACTCAATCTAAACCTGAAACAGAAAAATCAGAAAAAGATCGGGTCACATCTGGGACTCGAACCCAGGACCTTCGGCTTTCCGGACAGATGCTCTAACCAATGAGCTAATTATCCCTATCAAATTCTGTTATATTTAACTTAATCATAATTCGACCGAGAACTACCAACAATATCTTCATTTTCTTAACGCATGTTTAATTAGTTACTCTCTCTATGTATGATGGCAAGATCCAACTCGAACTAAATGCCATCTAGACAGTGTCAGGATAATATGCGACATCTATTGACTTTTAATAATATTTTATTCTTATCCAGTCAAAAGATATGTGCCACATTGCGGGTAAATAACTATTTTCGTTGAGCGATATCCACCCACATAGTGGGCGCCTCCGAATTTTATTGTTTGAATTTATTTGGTTGCCTTAGCGAAACACTAGAAAACTTATAATATAATGGTTTAATTGATTATCAAGAGATAGAGAGAGAGACATCCATGACCAAATAATGAATCCATGAAAAATAAGTTTGGTAATTCGTTAGGAGTTGAAGTTGGAGTTAAGAAGAAAATGGGGATATTTTCAGTCATTTTACCCACGTGTTCTGCGAACAGTAAAATCATCTCGAAATAGCAATGGTATAGAAATAGCAATGTAAACACCAAACAATAATCCCGTTGCTTTGAGCCGGTGGGATTATTGCCCTCTCAATTGGGGAATGTTGTGAAGCGAAAGTTATTTGGAGAGGAGTGATAAAGTAATAAGAAGTACCCAACATTTAATATCACAAAAATGTTGTGTTGTGAAGTTCAACATGCAACAAATGGGATACATTTTTTTTAAATTCTGTAAATGAATAGTTTATGCAGATTTACATTATGTATTGTACATAGTTTTATTAATACTTCTACTAGATATGATTTAAAAATAATAATGTTTTTCATGTTTATAATATAATAATTCGATATTTTACGTCTGTCTTTGAAAAAAATAGAAGCATGTTATGACTGAATTGCATTATCAAGCATGGCACTATCAAATGAATCAGATACTTGAGTAGGGCCATGACAAAAGTCAGAATAATAGAAGAGTATATATGAATGGGAATGAGATAAAGAGTGTATGCCAAGACCGAGTTGTTTGGCGGTCCGTCCTCTTTGCATACCCCTGCGGCTTGATGATTAGTTGGTTAGTTAAATAGTAAAATTCGAGAATATATTTTTATTTCTTCAATAATCATTTTTTTTAATATTAAAGAGGGAAATAAACATTTTACTGAATATAAACGGCTATACTACTAAAATACACAGGTAGAACAGGTAAGACCAAAGGACATGCACTAAATAATTACGAAGTTCGAAAAGTTCATAAAAAAAAGAAAAGATAGTGGAACATAAATTCAAACTACAAAGTTAAAACCATTGAAAGTGTAGATACCATGAAAGTCAGAGAATGACAACCTAGACCCCCAGATTTTAAAATTTGTCACCTAGACTACGTCTCGTCTTTCTATTGAGGAATACGGCTCTTTTCAAAATTTAATACATGGAGCAAGTAAGGTGTTAAAATTTTAGGAAGACGTTCGCCAACATAAAAACTCGACCTTGAATATGAGAAAATAAAATAATTTCTTCATGTCTCTGACTATGTTTATACTACTGCAGAATTGAGGTCATCATCGAAAAGGAGCTACCTGTTAATGACTGTTTACTGGATTGATAAAGTGAGTTTGGAAAGGAAAAGTGCTTCCTTATCCTGCAAGAGGTTCAAGGGGGCTCACACCTTTAACAGAGTTGCTAAAATAAAGACAATGATACATTCAGACTTTAACTGGAAGCTTAGCAAAATCACAAAACCATAACGGATAATGGCTCTAATAAAGTAAAAACTTTTTAAAGTATTTGGTCAGGATGAAAATATAAAACGAAGCACCTCACCCACTTGCGAAGAAAATGATGATGACATTGATGATGACGATGGCTTTTTTCCAAGAGATTTTGCTAACGTAGACGAAAATAGCTTTGGCTCGGATTGTGAACTTTGCACCGCTCATGCAAAGGTGCGCTACACACACACACAGTGCGTTTAGTGGCTGCTATGGATACAAAAAAACATTGAAATATATAATCTTACAAGAAAATTCGCAATGCGGCTTTGGAGAAATGTCAGATATTTTGGAATAATTGCTCCTTCATTTATTCATTATTTATAAGTGGATGCCCCCTTACTTGAGAGTTACTACCCAACTGATGATAGCCTTAAGAAATTTCATTAATAATTACAACATTTACTTAGTTAATAGTTACATAATAATATATTCCACTAAAGTCAAGATTTTTGAAGTAAATTCTTCTTTACGCACGCTTGACTTGAAGGGTAAACTGGCGAATGTGTAACGAAAAGTGAAATGCGTTGTAAGGCGAACGGGCTCACTGTAGAAGCAAGAGAGAGCAGTACGCCCGTACATTTTCTTTCTCTCTTCATCTTATAGCCAGTGCATGAAATATTTCAGTCAGTATTTTGAAATACCAGTGACGTGCCAAACGCAGGGGAGGGGAGAGGACGTCGATGCGCATGGCTTGATCGGGCGAGGCGAATGATAATAAATTTAAATAAATATTTGTAAAAAATTAATATAATATGTATATACACGTGTATATTTTATATATAGATATTCATATAGATGGAGCTGAAGAAGTATTTATTTCAGTCGTGTGGTGTAAAGCACACTCTTTTTTTACCGTATTACTGATACATATGATTTGTTTGGAAAATTGACTATATTATCACAGACTATTTGGAAGACATCGAGGACATGGAAATATAGATATCACGGTGTTTTCACTTTCAAATGTCAAAATCATACTATTCAACGCATTCTGCATATCGCTGTATGTGTCAGAACTGTGGCTAGACTTCACTGCATCCCAATGGCATTTATCGCCAACTTACTAATGCATAATCTAGTAAACACAGTTTTCATAATTTTAATTTTAGTTAAATTAAAATCATTAAAAAATAAATCCGAGAACGTGTTTTGTGACAAAAATACCTCAGTTTTTCTATTTAATTAAAGTCTTACAATAATTAATTATTTTAAAAAAAATTACACACTAATTTTGTTTAGACATTATTGAAAAATCAAAAATACTTATGATCAAGAAATACTTATATTTTTTAATAATTTATCATCGTGCGTTTTGAGCATTCAATGTAGGTATAGGTATATTAAAGCAAGATTTGAATGAAATAAATCGATATTAAATTTTTAATTAAAAAAAAATGATAGGGGAATAATCGATATTTCTCATTGAAACCTCCCTGTACAGTTAAAAGCATTTTTAAATTTTTATTCTTAGCCGCTGGTCAATCGCTCTTAATAACAATAAATAATAAAATAAAATATATTTGTGCACGCCGGGTTCGAATCCGTGACCGAGTCTTAACCCTCGACCATAGAGGCCGTCGTTGCTATGTTTTGAGAAAAAAAGTATATCGCAACATACCGGAGTTTTGCCGTCTTAAAGTTTCAAAATTTCCCGCATCCAAATGCAACAGGATTGCAATATGCCGGCATTATGTGCAATGCGCAAGTGCAGTTCTATCCTGGTGTTAACGTCACTCCTACGAGAAATGTCAAAACAAGTTTGGATGAAATAGCAGGCGTAGTGCACCAGAATTTAACTCAAAATTATTAAAGGTTGCGATATTATTGTGAAACTAGCAAACATATTTAAAAATATGGTAAAATATGTGACGTTTTTGGTGTAATGATCTGTTAAATTGTGGGTTTTCATTGATAAATTTGATAAATTTGTTCTACTTTGACAGTTCGTATAAGTTTATTCAATATGCATCTGTTTTACGTGTGAGGGTAGCTCAAAATCATTTTTTGGTTTTGAAGAGTTTTTTTCCAGAATAACATTGTTTAGTTATTAAAAATCGCTACCGAAAAAGTGTTTTAGTGGACTTTGTCTCTTAATGAGAAAAATGTGTGGTATATTTTATGATAATATTAACTTAATTTTACATATAAATGTAGCACAAGGCAAAAGAAAATTAGGTTCCTGAAATTAAGGTTAAGGTCCTGAAAAATAATCTGAAACACGGAATTATTGTTATTTTGATGATTCTTAGGAATATCAAAAAAAAAATTGTTTCGCTTTATGGTCGGGGTTTTTTTTTATTTTTTTTATGAGAGTTTGATATTATTGTAGCACTAATCTAATAAAAATAATTTGTTTAAATACTGAGAGTATGTATCAACTTACAAAAAATATGTTTTAGATGGTGTAGCGTAGGTAAACAATTGCTGCATACAATTAAGGTAGGTACTAAAATGAAACGCAAACATTGATGGGTTTTTTTAAGTAAATACTTCTTTACGCACGCTTGGCTTGAGGGGTAAACTAGCGAATGCGTTACGGAAATTACAGCGTTACGAGAGGCGTAATATCGGAGGCGACCGATAATAAATTAAAATTAATTTTGAAGTTCATTTCTCACAATCTAATCGTAACAGTGCTCAAATCCATAGTAATGACGTTTGGAATGAGTGCTGGCATTTATGCTGACAATAGTTGTATTGTTGTTTCTCACATTCCAAACGTTAAAATCTAACGAATAACTAGCAATTTTTTGAATTTCCTGCTGCAAATGTTAATAAACGTCGCTCTCTAACTCTCTCTAATCCCCATCAAAAAGTTTTATTTTAAACATTGTAAAAATTAAATTAACAATCTCATTCCAAGCGTAATTCCCATAGTAAAATTAATCATATTTTCGTCGTATTGTGCGAACTCAGTGTATTGACACGACTGATTTGTTACGATGATTGGTATCTAACAATCCAAACGAATCTTCAATGTAGATTCTTATACACTGATGATTGAAATGGTTTTATTCGATGCCAGAAAGAAAATTAGATTAGATTACTAAAAAAGCATTTACTTCACTCATATGATATAAAGCACACTCGAATTTTTTTTAATACGTAAAATTTATTATTAATGTGTGTTTTTTATTGGTTATAATTAATTAGTTTCCTAAAAAAATCCACACTCCGGAAAATTATATTATTATGTTTGTAGCATTTAAAAGGGGAAAAAATCAATGACCAATTTTTTTTTTAACGTATGGTACAGGTATATTTATATATATATATATATATATATATATTTTAGAAATAAAAGTATGGGAAATACGTAAATAATATAAGTTAGACGACATTATTCATAATATTCCACATTCACTACATATTGAAGACCCCAAAAATAAAAGTATGTACATTTCTTAATTATCATCCAAAATTCAGAAAAGTTTAGAAATTTGCTGAAGCTGTGGATGTACTTAGCTTTCTACGACAATCTTAACTTAGTTTATATATTTAAGTTTTCCGGAGGTTTTATAAAAAACAAACTGTATTATTATGTACAAAACATTTTTTTAAAAAAATTCTTTTTTTTCCAGATGATAAAATAATATCTACATAAAGCAAAAAATATTATAATGAAAAAAATAAAAGCCAAAAGTCATAAAAAATAAACAAAATAAACGATAAAAACTTTCGAATCAACAAAAAAAAATTGTGCGTCTATCCTTTACGCGCGGTTGAATTAAAACTTATTTGACTGTTGTGGCAGGTATTACTGTTCTAGCGAAGGCGAGAACCCTTTAAAAATAAAAACAAACACAGATGGCAGTAATTGTACCGGTATCGGTAAAAGATCTGAAATACTCGTCATATCGCGCCTAAAGATTTTTTACTTTAAAAATATTAATACTAAAATTACTTCAAACAGAGTTAAGTTTGGCCCACGACTACATCCAATAAATATGTATAAAACAAAATAACATTTGAATCTCATGAAGATAATCCTTAAAAAGATGTTGTAATCATAAAAAGTATTAATTTCATCACATTGTAATAATCCACGATTTCCCATTAATTATTTGGGATGACCACACCTTGCGCGGGTCTCATTAAAAGTCGTTGACCAGCGGTTAACAATAAAAGTTTAAAAATGCTTGCAACTGTACAGGGAGGTTCAGATGAGAAAGATCGATTATTCCCCGTATCCATTTTTTTAAATTAAAAATTTAATATCGATTTATTTCATTCAAAACATTCTTTAATATATACCTACATTCAAATAAGCAATAAAAATGCTCAAAAACGCACGATGATAAATTATTAGATAGTACTTCTTGTAAGTATTTTTTGATCATAAGTATTTATGATTTTTCAATAATGTCTAAACAAAATAAGCGCGTAAAAAATCTGAAATGTTTTAGTTTGTAAGACCATAAAATAATAGAAAAACTGTGGTATTTTTGTGACAAAACTCGTTCTCGAATTTATTTTTTAATGATTTTAAATTTTCTAAAATTAAAATTCTGAAAAATGTGTTTACTAAATAATTTGTGGATTTATTTTGTTGTATGTGATTTGCAATTTGTGTTGTATAGTACAATATTTCGTTTGAAAATTGAACAAATCTGGCAACGACCAACGGTATAACCTTAGTATATTAAAAATAAACTTAGTTTTTCAGAATTTAAAAAATGCGTTTACCAGATAAAATAACAATCTTTCAAAATCAGTTTACGTTTTTTTGTAAAAAGAGTAATTTCGTTTAGAATTTAATTTAATAAGGACTAATATCCGGTAATCTCTAATTAATAATTGAAATAAACTTTTTTTTTAAAAGTCTTAATATTTAGAATATCTTATATAATAAATCCACAACAAATAAAAAAAAGAAATTCATCGTTTTATTTTCCTCTTTAAATTAATCACTTTCGCTAAATTAAACTAAATAACTATACATTATTATAATCATTAGCTTACCTAACTTATATATACTAAAAATATTAAAGGTGGGCCGGACATGGTAAACCGAACGTAGTGAACCGGACGAGATGAATTCGATTAGTTGAATCGAATGAAGTGATCCGGCCGGACCGGACGAGGTGAACTGGATGAGATGAACTGGCCGAGGTGAACTGGATGAAGTGAACCGGACAAGGTTGACCCGACGAGGTGAACTGGACGAAGTGAATCGGACGAGATAAACTGGATGAAGTGAATCGGACGAGGTGAACTGGATGAGGTGTACCGGATGAGGCAAACTGGACGAAGTGAATCGGACGAGGTGAACTAGATGAGAAGAACCGGAGGTAGTGAACCTGCAAAGGTGAACTGAAAAAGAGTCACTATAAGACAGTCGGTAAGCAACATCATTTTATTATTAAATGTATTTCATGTTAACTAAGATCATAATACGTTTTCCGTTCATTGTTTGCTTTACAATTTAATTAGTGCATTAGGAATTAAAAAAAAGTTGACTGGACGAATTTACACAGGCGTAAATTTCACTTTCCTATAATAAGGAAGTTGAGTTTATATTTTAATTTTTTTAGCAATGTTCACATTTAAACTTTAGTATTAACTTAGTATTTTTTTAAAGTTTGTTTTCATAATTAAATTAATTCTACAACTTTAATTTAATTAAGCCTGCTAAAACGCCCGGTAAGAGGGGGGGTGTGTGTGACGTCATCTATACCCTGGTTTGTATGAAAAATAACGGTAAATATTTACACACCCTGGACACACTTAATATGGACTAGATAAATGAATTGTAATAGTTAGAAATCAAGTAGTACTAATCAATTCAGTTACCGGAATTTCGAAAAAATGTGCATTTTAATGGTTATTTTTTAAATTTAAAAACACGAAATGTCTATTTTCACTGACCGCCATGTTACGAATAACGGCGGTAAATACGAAATTTTAGAAGAAAAAACACTTTGTATCAGGGTGGCAAGGAAAGCAGTAGGAAACCGGGGACTTTTTTAAAATACATGTTTAAATGTGTTTTATCATCTGTGAAAAATTCAGCTTCTGGGGAATTAGTTCCGACGTGTTTTTTTTCCCTTCATTGACTGGACTATAAGTCATTATTACCGCAGCTAACCACTTGAAGTGACCTATAACGGAGATGGTATTAACCCACCTCCCAATGTTTCATCAAAATGTAATTTAAATTCAAGCAAGTATCAAAACTTTTCGCAAATATCTTCTGCCTACAACTCTCTGTCATAGCGTTTTGTAGAGCATTATCATCACAATGTTTTGGGTTTTAAGCCACTTCTTAATGGACTGAACAAATGGAAATCAGGTGGAGCCAAGCCCAGTCATTTTTATTTATTTAACAGTGGCTACTATCCATTCATCCCACGTTTAAAAGATCTACCTTGTACATTTTTTGCTAATTACTGGCCTATAGCTCTTATTGCTCAAGGCTTACATATACTTATACAAGGAAATACAAATAATTTTCACAATTCTCTTTCTGGAAGTTGTGTTTATCATAATTGTACTAAACACGTGGCAGATTATTAAATCCCAGACATTTATTCGAGTATGGAAGGAAACAAACATAAAAAAGTTTAAAAAATATTTTTTATCGTAAATTAATCTGTTCTAATACATGTATCACATGAAAGACTTACTCACTTTAGAGAAGTCTCACTCACCAAAAGAAGAAACGTATCAGATATAATCTCTCTGTTTAAAATCATTAACAATGTGTACGATTCATCTTTAATTAATCAAATTAATTTTAATATAAGGCCGAAATCCACAAGAAATCCGGTAACCTTTTGGATCGACACTTGTCGTAGTAATACAAGTTTTTTCAAACCAACATCAAGAATGACTCGATTGTATAATAGGTACTGCAATCTTCAAGACTTAGATATATTTTCAAACTCAATTAATACCTTCAGAAGGAACTTACACATACTTTTACCAGATGATCTCCTTACTTAAGCCATTTTATTTTTTTAATTTCTAACAATTACTACTTGTGCATTGGCTCCACAAGAAATATATTTGTATGTCCAAGTGTAAGTACATGTATGCATATACATATATATATGACTACGTTGTGCACATATATGCATATATGATTATGTGAGTATATTTGTGTGTGTATGTATATATATATGTATATTATATTTATAAGTATGTATGCATTTTTCTTCCTAATAACTGATTTCGATCCTCCTTATTTTTATATACATATTTGAAATTAAATTTATCACTCTTGTAACTAACCAATCATTATTACATAAAGAATATTGAGATGAATGTTGTGCTCACCTATAATTAGAAACATCATTACAACAATGTATAAATGTAAATTACTGTAAAAATTATGTGATGTATTCTGTTGGCGAGCCAATAAATAAATAAAAAAAAATAAAAAAAAATCATTTATCAGAAAGTAATTTATCTAAATTTGTTTTCACCCGATGGTTTTTAGGGTGTATTTATTTTATGAATGAAAAAATTTTGTTCTGCTTTTGGATTGAGATTTGTGGAATTATCTATCAATCTTTCCAGCAGAACAGTGAAAGGTTCTCGCATTCTCGACAGATATTCTTTTTGAGGGCTTAAGAGTCTGAAGCTTGTTGACTCGCGACTTCAAGAAACCCAACAAAAAGAAGTCTGGAATGGTTAAATCGGACGATCTTGCCGGCCAGTGCAAATCACCAAAACGAGTGATTAAGAGGCTAGACTTTGAACGACACGCGGAACGCCCGCGTCTATCATTCTGTCCCGCTCACAATAAGCTCACGCACGCTTACAATACATGCGAATGCGAAATGTGCGAATGAGACAACGCTCAAATTTACCTACAGAAATCGCTCGAAAAGGGGTTTATGGAGAATACACTTTTCTACACCGAAACTTTCACGAAATTGAAATTTTAAAAAATACATATTTTATAGAAAGAAAAAGCTACGTCGGTAGCTTTTTATAACTTTATAATTTTTTATGGGAGTTGAGTTAGCAGCACTTTTTCCTTAAATAATATTTTTTGATAAATCGTACATGTTTGACAGTGAATGTTTACGTTAATACGAAACGCATCGAAAATTCGAAAACATACCGACATAGTTTTCACCCTCTAAAAGGCAGTATAAAAAAAATATATTCATTTTGTGCAATTTTCGATGTAGAAAAGTGTTTTTTCCCGGGCGTCCTTTTTGTATGGGCCGAAAAGCGAAGTCTATCGTCTTAAGTGACCAGGATATGCGTATTTTCAAAAAATTTCCGGATTTTTGAGGAATATAGCGATTCATGACTAGTTGACGTGCTTTTCGTATCTGTTCGACATTCACAATGAAATAGGTTACGCGAGTTGTTAAAAAAACGGGTGTATTTGATGGAGTTAAGCTTCTGGGAAAAAAGGCTAAGGGAGGGGTATGCGGGACGGTCGGATGGGGAATTAAGAAAGGGGGCAGGGAGAGGGGAAGGCAGAGAAGGTGGAAGCGGAATGCGTGAGAGAGGGGGGGGGGGGTCGCGAGAAAGGGGAGAGCGGGAGGGGGGAGGGGAAAAAGTGGCGGAAGGGGAACGGGGACGAATGGGAAATGACATGAAGGGAGAAACAATTTATTTATTTAAGTGGAAAAGCAACGCATGCCAGGTATCAGCTAGTATTGAATAAATAGGTACACTACTTTACCATACTATAAAAATAACGGTAAGGAAAATATTTATTTTCTAGGCGATGAATTAGTAACTTCTCGATGGATCCAGCCAGAAACATCTAAGATATTAGTAATGGGTTTCCACTAGAGCGACCACGCGAAATAAATAAATTTGCCTCGATTGCTCGAGATTTCCGGACGATCAATTTTAAAATTTTTCGCCAACATTAAATAAAATCATATCTTCGAATTTTAACAAAAAGACATAAAAACTTAATAAAATGCTATATAGCCAATGAATTAACCTCTATTATACCGTTTATCTCATATTTGTAGGATGTAGAAAATAAATATTGAATAATCGTAAAGTTTATAACCGCGCGGTTCCTGCGTGTTTGATACTTTGAATCTGCCGTCAGAGGTACTTATTCGAGTCAATATAGAACATTTTCGATTTCTGTATGTTCTCTGTGGTATACTTGATAATGAAAGGTACATATCTTTGAAAAGGGGACTTAATTTTAACCGTAAACAGCTGATCATAAATTTTGCGGGAAAATAATATTTAAAAAAAGTATTTTTAACATCGTTCTAAAATAATGTACAAAGTTGAATTTTGCAACATCTACGGCTAGAATAGATAAAGCATTTTAATTGCTTCGTTTTAAGACCAAAATAACAAACGTGGAAGCTACAAATATTTTTTAAATCTTTTTTTGCCAAATCAAGAGATAATTGGCTTTTTAAAGCCGTAAAGCAATCTTAGACATTTAAAAAGGCTCATAAATAAGCAACAAATCGCTCCAGTGGTTGAATTAATTTAACATGACAACCGCGAAAAGATCAGTTTTTTGGGATTGCTAGGACAAATTCGATTGTAGATCAGTGTATTACGCCGAGTTTTTTTGTACACGCTTTCTTCACTTAAGGCTCTGTCAAACAGAAGGCGTATTTACCGAGCGTCAAGGCGTCAGCGTAAAGGCTCCTTCAAACAGGCACCAAAACGCCGTAACGTCGCGTACTTTCTGTTTGAACGGCTTGGACGTTTTCAGTACAACACAACGCAGCGTTATACGTCTGGGACGTTTTAACGCCTTGACGCGCGTAAGTACGCCTTCTGTTTGACGGAGCCTTTTCGCAGCATTTCTCACATCTGAAATTTTAGAATAGTTTACTCAAGTTTTCTGTGTTTTTAATTCGTTCAGAAAATGCAAAAAACATAACAACAAATCATGTTTATTCTAGTAATAATTAGTTACACTATAAGGCTCATTGTTTCAAAGAAAGAGTTGAATTATAACACTTATATATTTAATTAACGTTAAATTCCAGGGAGGCAAAGGAGAACACCAGGTTATCAGCCGATACCCCCTCTCATACCTGTTGCAGTCATTCAACAACCGAGGCGAGAACTCTGAACGCCTTGCCCTCGGTCGCTGTTGGATAATTATTTTAAAGAATGCATTTTCTCAGGTACGTACAAATTATAATTATTTTGGGAAAAAAATCTTAAAGGCGATTTTCAACTTTATGAGAAATTTAGGAATCTCGTGCCCGTTTTATAAATAGCTGAGTCGAAAAAAAATTTACTCAATTTTACTGCCTTAAAATTAACACTATAACGATAGATAAAATGAAAACGGTAAGAAAAAAATTCGGTGTTCAATTCCTCGGCTGGCTAAGTCCTCCATCACAACACAAGCAACATCTTCAGCTTAGTGTGGTGGTACTAGGAGATTTTCAAATGTATTTGTAACCCGGGAATGTTTGTCTTTCTTAAAAAAAATGCTGTTTTTATATTTATTAACGGAAGGCAAAAAATAGTTAACATTTATTTGAAATTATAGAACTGGAGATTTTTTATAAAAGTTACCTAATAAATGTATTATTATCTACTTGGGTTTAATTTGTTTGCAATTTCACCCAAAATTACAATTTGAAATTACAAAATTACTTGGGTTTAAATTTTTTGCAATATCACCCAAAATTACGATTTATTTCTAATAAACGTATTTTAACTTTCAGAAACAAATAATTGTAAAATTCTCAAGGTAGAAAACCAACAGATCAAATTTGTTGTGCTGTGCTAAATCGGTAAACATAATAACGGCGCCACGTCGTGTTACCATCACGTTCTAGAATATCGCATTGCGGGAAGTGATCCCCAGGAATCCTATTGCATCAACACCCGATGCCCGTTGATAGCGCTGTTTTACGGATTTCAGTAAATATTTCATCTCGCCTTTACTAGACTCTTGTTATTAGACTTATTAGCCTTATGCTTAACAGACGTGCTTTCGATGGTATACAACAGTAAAGATCAACCTTTTTACATTATCCCGTGGAACATGATCATAATTTTAGAAAATATATAAAATTGGGATAATGTACCATGAGATAATTTTAAAAGCACTATGTTTGTTGTTGAACCGTTAGCCCAGTCAAATTAGTCGAAACAAGAAGCAAATAACTAAATAACTACAAAATGAAACAAATACTTTGTTTTAAACCGCTACATTTAAAGTAGGATTGGGATAATGTACCATGGGATAATTTTAGAAGCACTATGTTTGTTGTTGAACCTTTAGCCCAGTCAAATTAGACGAAACAAGGGACGAAGAACCAAATAACTACAAAATGAAACAAATGTTTTTTACAACTTTGTTTTAAACCGCTGTATTCAAAGCAGGATTGGGATAATGTACCATGTTGAACCGTTAGCCCAGTCAAATTAGTCGAATCAAAAAGCGAAGAACTGAATAACTACAAAATTAAACAAATACTTTGTTTTAAACCGCTTTATTTAAAGTTGTTTAAAACAAAGTATTTGTTTCATTTTGTATAATGTCAAGCCACAAAGTGTTTGCTTTCTTCGATAATTCGATAACTAAATAACTTCCATAATTTTTTGTTGTTTATTTTTGGGATGTTATGCCGTTTTACGCAAACTCCTTCTTTAGCCAACGTTTTGGACAACGTTACAGTGTCCATCATCAGGGCAGATGTTTTAACTTCTATATAGCTGATTTTATTGGATACAAGTAAGTTTCGATTTTACAAATATGTAACTATTCGAGATATTATAACCTCATTATATTTGTGAGCCTAGCTCAGCATCTTAGCCTATATCAGCATAATGTTCGCTCTACATTATTATTCGTAATATATGAGGAGTGATATGTTGTTTCAGCCTAACCTTATAAATATATTATTATGAAGTTATATATGGCTCGTGTGTTTATCTAGCTTAAATGTCGAACTTCAACAAAATTGAGTTTTTACCAATAAATCGTCTCCTAAGCATTATATGTCGATGAAGACTAAATGAGAGTTATTGAAAACAAGAAGCCTCGACTAGAGGCCTCTAGGGGTCCATGTCCTGTGCTACTTTGGTGACCTTCTCCACAACATGCCAAACCTTTCCTTCCACAGACTCTGGAATAGCTTTAACGGTAGCCCATTGGACGTCTTAAAATTTTATGTGAAATTTGATCTACTGACAATCTTCAAGCAATCACGACTCTTCTTTGCAGATTTGATGTTTGAAATATGAAGTTTACCTTAATCTTATTACTTAAAAAATGATTTATTGAGTAAACACAAAAAAGGGTTTTCTTTCAATTTAAAATAAATTTGTTAAATTCATGTAAATTTCAAATTTTTGAAATCGTAATATTCTAGTGCAATGAGTTGAACCAGTCAGCGCCCTCTCTTATCAACGCCAACATTTTGGTTTGCATCCTAACTAAACCGAACTGACTTAACAAGATGTCGTTAATTCACAAAATAAAGGTATTTTTTAAACTGTTTTCAGGTTTTATCAACCCAGACAACGAATGCAGGTAAGAAAAATTTCAAAATCACTGGAATGATCCGCAAGCAGAGGAAAAAGAAACAAAGGTTGCAGTTAAAGAAGATTAAAATAATTAAAGGTAATTAAAAAAAACCTAATCTTAAGTTACGTAAACATTATAATAGTTTGAATATGTAATTAGTGATTACATTAATAATGTCAGACACCGCAGGCATCATCCCGTTTAGTAATTTACTTTATCACAGAAAAATCGCCTCTTTGGCGCCATTGAGCAAAATATTAACTCTGCTTGAACAAATGAACAAGTGTAGAAATTTATTTTAAAAACTCAATTTACTTTCTATAAATAGAATAAAATCTAGATAATTTTAAAATACATCCTTAAATACAAAAGGTTACCATCCGTTATTTCCCACCAGAAACGAACAATCTTCCAAAAGAATTTAGCAATTTTTCAAGGAAATACTTCTTGAGGGGTGAATGCGTTACGGAAATTGCAGCGTTACGAGGCGAACAATATAAAAATTTAATTAATTTTGAGGTTCATTCCTCACAATTCCTTACAATCTAATCGTAACAAGGGTGCTCAAATCCATAGTAATGACGTTTGGAATGGGTGCGGGCATTTATTTTAAACTTTGTAAGAATTAAATCAACAACCCCATTCTAAGCGTAATTCCCATAATAAAATTAATCAAATTTTCGTTTAGAGTGTGTGAACTCAGTGCATTGAAACGACTGATTTGTCACAATGATTGGTAACAATCCAAACGATTCTTAAATATAGATTCTTATGCACTGATGATTGGAATGGTTTTAATCGATGCCAGAAAGAAAATTAGATTAGATTACTAAAGAAGAATTTACTTCAGTCGTGTGGTCTAAAGCACACTTGTATTTTTTTTAACGTTAAATCCACACAGGAGACCTTTAAGATAATAATTCCCCTCACGTCATATTTGGAGATGTTGGGTGAAGTGTCTTTTGAGGAAAGGAAAAATTTGAAGTTCTTGGAAGGAAAGGGAATGAGGGGTGGGTGTCTAATGGTGGAGTGTATCTATAGGTGGTAGGAATCTAGGGGATCAGTGTCTCCAGAGTGAATACAGTCCTCCCACTGCGGTGCAAGGCGATTTGTCGAGATCAGGATCAGAGAAGTCTCTACAATCATTTTGATCTAACAATAAATAACATTTTATCATGTTTTATAATACTTCAGAAATATTTGAAATATATTTATTAAAATTATCTGCATAAAGAAAGTCTTCTATGCTATTTGCCAATCACTTACAGAATATGAGATTATTGAATGGGAATCGGCTTCAAACACAAACATGAAACAGCTGGTTAAAACACAAAAAGTATAAAATAATCCTGAAAGAACCCATAAGGACTTTATTTAATAATTTTTTTTTTAATTTAACGATTTCAGTATTATAAAATTCTTTTCAAAAAATGCTCTACTCAAATTTAAAGTAAAAATTAAGTACTTACTGTCCAAGTACATTACAAGGACGACAACCTCAAATCTATCGAACATCTGAAAATTAAAAACATCGTTTGGTAAAAAAACATAATTTTCATCCTAAATGATATATAAAGCCTTTCCAAATTAAATTAACAACACCCTGTCTGACAGTAACTAATTTAATAATAAACCCTCCACCCAGCATATTCAAAGATGACGTAGACCCTGAGGAAAATTGTATTCCTCAGGGCCAGTGAGGAGTTAATATAAAAGAAGCAAAATGGAACAAACTTTTTTTGAAAGAACAGTTTTCAGTTTTTTAGATAGCCTTGTGACTTAAAATTTTAAAAATATTTTATTTATTTATATTCCTCTTGCTAACTTTCTCATAGTTTTTAATGTGCATGCGGTCAGTGTAGCAACCCAAGGGTCGCGAATTTAAATCCTGCCGTTAGTTTTGTGCATTTTTGTTTACACAATTCAATCATTTTAAATAATATATAGTTTACTTGCGGTACGTACAGAATGAAAGATACTCTCAATGCCGCATTGATATAAGACCACCATTTAGAATTAACGCTTAAAATGGCTTAACAGTATTTGCAACCAGGTCAGAATATCCAGGAATTTCTCCATCTTCCTCTTACCCGTCTCCTTCCTCTCCCCACTTACCTTCAGCCACATAACATACCGTGATTGGTAATGCAACAGTCTTACTAGCTCCAGCCGGTTGGGATTAGTTGGGACTTTTTTGATTCAACTCCTTTTGATTCCCACATTGCCAACGCCAATATTTTTGTTTGCAACCATTAAACTTAATCCACAAATTGATTTCAGAATTAAATCCCCGTTGTATCCAACAGAACATATCAACGACCAAAGGAAAATTAACCAATTACAATGAAGGAAGAAAAACGGCATATAATGTAAGGATTTTTTTTATTTATTTCGTGCAATAAAAAAAATAATTAACACACTTTCTAGAATTGTTTCACCCGCCATTCCAGTGTTATACAACCGAAGTTACATTTAGACATAGTTAGCTTTATAAATTTAGTACCAAATGCAGCCAGTCTTTATATTGCTGGAACGAAATTGGAGACGGTATAAAGTATTGTGTACTTGGGCTGCAATTTAAATTAAAGATGGAATCCTTCGGCTGAAATTAAATGCCGCATTGAGCAAGCTCGTGCAATCTTTATCCGCATGATAAAGATAATCTGCAGTCATGTTTCTACCTTGGATTACGAATGCGAATGGTCAGATGCTACGTGTTTTCGGTATTATTTTATGGAATGGAAGCATGGACACTTACTGAAGAACTGATAAGGCGAATGCTTGCTTTGAGATGTGGATCTACAAAAAATACTCAAAATAAGCTGGATGGACAGAGTTACGAATGAATATGTTATGGTTCGGAAGTTATTACAATAATAACAATCCGAAAATTCAATATCTGTAATGAGACATCCTAAGAAGTACGAGATCTTGCATCTCATAATGCAGGGAAAGATTGCAGGAAGACGGGTCCATGGAAGAAAAGGGACATCGTGGCTGAAAAACCTGAGACAGTGGTTTGGCCAGTCTAGTGTAGAGCTGTTCCGGGTCGCAGTAAACAAAGCCCGAATAGCCAACATGATAGCCAACGTCCGTTGAACGGACAGGGCACGACAAGAATAAAAAGTACAATGGAATACACGATATAATTGTACAGTTGCAGAGAAAATAAAAATCAAATTAGATATGATTTCAGACCGTGATATGACTTATACCGTGTTTTGATACCTCCTTCTTTAGTGATTACCCATTTGCCCTGATATTGGACACTGTAATGCTGTCCGAAACTTTGATTAAAGAAATAGGCAGCCTAAAGAGGTATTACACCAAAAAACAAATCGGGAATTTTTTTTTAATTAAAAGTAGAATGGGATATATTTATAAACGATTTTTAGGTGGTCATTGAGAAGAATATACAGGTAATCTAGTATTGAAAGATATAGTTAATATTAAGGGCTAGTTATTAAACAGAACTTGATGGAATGTTAAAATTTAATAAGTTTATATTGAAAAGTGGTTTTATTCAAGTTCTATTTTCAATTTAGTTATGCGAAACAACTGGCCAACGATGATATAATAATGGAGCTCGAATAGAACATATATATATATTTTTTAAATTTAATAAAATGCTAAATTTTGTTAAACAGTTGACATCAAGCTAATAAATATTATTGTTTTTTACTCATTAATTTTGAATGTTGCCATCATTTCAATAGACGGAGAAAGAAAAGACAAACTTAATGTGCATTTTATAAAAGAAAACAAAGTGAATACCAGACAAGAACTGCGTCCAAACTCTGAAGCCAGTGGAACTATGTCATCCCCAACTGGGATATCGATCGTCTAGTGCAGTGGTTCCCAAACTTTTTTGGCCCACGAAACACCTTTCATTGTCAAAATTTGATATGAATTCTATATTTTACCTAGGACGTAAAGATTGCAAATAATTGGTGCATTAATATTTATAATAACTTGCCTATTAATAAAAAAGTGTATATCCCCTTAAATTGTTCAGGGGCTCCTTGAATGTTCCCCGGGACCCCTAGGACCCCGGGACCACTTTACTTTGGGAAACACTGGCCTACGTTGATACTTTTCTACGGATAATTTTTCGTGGACCCCCATATACAACTTGTGGACCCCATTTTTGTATCACGCCAACGTAGACCCCTATCGAAGACCCCTGGGGGTCCACCTGGACCACTTTGGGAAACACTGGTCTAGTGTCTAGTTGATAGATTCTAGTCTCCAAAAAATAGAAATATGAGTTGAGTATGCAGTTACCAAATCAATTATAATGCAATTTTTTTGGGTAATGTTTTCTGGGTCACTAGTACAATATTTAAAAATATCATCCTAATGTACCGGACCATTGTGTCTCCCGGTGTTATTTTATATCATATTAAATACTTAAAACACAGCCACGAGTAAATAATACTTGATTAACTCGAGACTTAGTAATTGGAGATATCTGACTAGTCAGCTGGATGATAGATATGTTGCTATGCTGAAGGGAATGAGGAGAAGGTTAGGTAGATTATAAATGAAGGTAATTATACTGATACTTATGACCATAATAAAATAACAAAGCTATTCATACAATTTTTTTTTTATTATTTTTTAATTTTGTCGTCTTTACAATAGATTGCACCTTTTATCATAAGAACATTTAACACGCATATATAGTAAACTAAATAATTTGTTAAACACACATTTATATAATAATTAATAATTTGTACTACACGCATTTTTAGTATATTAATATGTAATTGACTTCAGTTATAATAATCAAAAGTGAAAAACTGATAAGCGACTAAAATTCCTTTAAATATCCTCCTAATTATCATTGTACTATTTTTCTAAGAGTTTTCTTTTCAAATTTAAAGAAGTTCAGTTTAATTTATAATTAAAAGTTCCATCAAATCGAAAAACCACAACACGGACATGTGCCTGGCATGGTGGTCGTAAAAGCCTAAAAACATGTCACTAACCATTTATAAAATAAACAAAAATTTAAAAAAAAAACAATCTCATTTTAAATTAAAGCAAAAAATTTGTCATTTCTTCAGTCATTTACAAAAATTCAAATGGGACATTAATTCTACATCTTTAGTGGACCTTTTTAGCTCTCATATATGATTACTTATAAATTAATACATTTGATTTTTGATTAAAAAAAATAATGTTATTAAAACTTCAGTGAAGTTTTCAAAGAAGAAAATTCCATAACAAAATCTACAAAAATGCAATCGTTGTACCACTCGTTAATTATATTATTAATGTAAAAGCATTCTAGTTTTAGTTATCGATGGCATAGTGAAACAAATTACAATAATACAAAATACTACATTGTTTAGTGTTTAATTCGTAAAACTCAATTTTTGTAAAATTTAATGCTAATAAATTTTAATAATGCTGTTATTAAAGTTCTTCAAGTATTTCAGTTTTTTTGTTGTATTATTGTAACAGCTGTTTTAACGTTCAAGGCTATTTTTTAAACCCTGGTTAGGCCACGTTGAGACTACTTACCTGTATGATTATATTTACCCTTCCCCCAAATATTAATTTTTATGGCGCCTAAAATGATTTGTTAACTGTTAAGCAGATTTACTGAGAAAATAAATGAGAGATTTTAAAGTGGCTTACAGAATAGAGAATCCATTGTCATAATTATTTTCTCAATAAATGGGTTCAACCGGTAATATCATATAAGTTACGTCTTTAAATATTATTTTAGGCATAAGTTATATAGTTAGGGTAAATAGAATCATATAAATGTGGACTAACCGCAGTTATAAAATGGTTTAAAAAAAACATCTGTCACAATAAAAATAAAGACAAAATAGAGCTATGAGAATTACACTGCAGAAATATAGGTATTTGAAAATGAAGGAAATGTTACAGGAGTTAAACATCTAGTCATTTTAGTAAACCATATACATCAATACAACCAGACATTTAATGGTCACACATCGAGTGGATTTCTAATAAAAATTGTACACTGCAGAATAAACGCACATATTAGACGAGTGAATTGAATGCAATAAGACTGCCCTTCAGAAAAAAAATACAGAATGTTAAGTCGTTTATGTACGGAGCAATTAAGATATTTAGCAAATTTAAAAATTTTCAGAAAATATGAACAAATTAAGAACAAAATGTTTTAATATATGATTGACTCATTCAACTATCAACCTATTACCTAGACCTAAAAAAACACACGTATATTGTACCATATTTCTACCGTCATTCCTAAAAAGGGTATATTTTCAATTAATTATTCAATATTGATTGTACGAGTATTTTGCACTGTTTATTATATGATGTGCCTACCGATCTGCCTTAATTGATAAAAGTCGTTTTTCGTTGTTATGTAATGGATACCTCTTCACAATTTGGTGGTTCATCCGTTTTATCCGCTTTATAAACAAAAGCCGCCAGTATCCCTCCCGCAGTCAGGCTCATAATCTGAGCCGGGAGAAGACTGACAAAGATACTATAACTGTAATTATACAAGTAATAATTGGCTATTGCCAGGGGAATAATAACAAAGAACACAAGTATCGCGTAGCCGCAGAATTTAGACTTATGGTTAGATGTGGGTGGAGGAGGCGGGGGAGCCGGTCGGTGGCGTCGAAGTCCTCGCTGGCTCGGTGGCAGTGGCAGCGGGGGGCGGAAGGTGCTCTGCTGCAGATAGCTCAGGTGATGCAGGGGCCCCAGAGGGGTCCGGCGGGGACTCAAGGGGCTCGTGGACTCCACTATAGGAGACAAGATCATTGCAGGGGCGCGGCGCATGTTATTGGGGCTGTCCGGGCATACGGGAGACAAAGACCGGATCTGTTCGGCATTCTCCATTTTTTTATGAATCGAAGACATCACTTCTTTTCTGAAACAAAATGATATAAATAAGTTCACAAGCAAGCATATATTATAATTGTTTTAAAAAAATACTATGCTTGAGAATCTCTTTAAA
Organism: Limnephilus auricula; assembly: GCA_951813805.1. Lineage (NCBI taxonomy): Eukaryota > Metazoa > Arthropoda > Insecta > Trichoptera > Limnephilidae > Limnephilus > Limnephilus auricula. Next base: position 39,080,975 of record OX638391.1, read on the forward strand.
CAATTATATAATACAAGTTTCATATTATATTATTTTTATATACTCTATAAAGCGGTTCTCAAACAATATGTTGCTATTAAAACTATTGCACCATTAATTCTGATGTTTGAAAAATCTTCCCATTACAAAAAGGCTATCTTAATTGTACAAATGAAATTATTAACTCTTTATTATTGAATCTAATTTTAATCAACGTTGTTTACAGAATTCAAATAGTTACCGTTTTTTTATTATTATTGTATCAATTAAGAACAAATTAACACTTAATGTAAGGAAAACAGATTTCAAAGTATCCCACAAAATAGAGAATCTATTGTCACAATTATTTTCTCAGTATAACGGTTTAACCGGTAATGAATCATTTTGGGCATTAATAATAATCATTTAAAAAAAATTAAATTGAAATAGAATATTAACAATCGTCTCAAAGATGTCTAAAATGAAACTAGCTTTAAAATGGTATCGTGAGCCGAAACAGTTTTCACAATAACTAAAAAAACTAAAATACTAGCGGAAATTTATAATAACATTGTTAAATTTGATTTGAACTAAAACTTAAATTGATACCTTTAAAATTATCCCAGAATTTTCACAGAATTAGAGAGATTTCGAAGACAAGATGTCAACTGCTCGGAGACGAAGTGATAAGTGTGAAGATATTTTCCTTGGTCCGGGGAAGGAAAATTTGTTATCCAAATGTACTAATCGAGGGCACGGAGCGACCTTTCTACGATATGGGACCTTGACACGCGCGAAGGGACTTGCATCTTTGTGGGTTGCCGTGTAATTTCGCTGAGCGAGTGCGGCACACGTGGACAGATCTCCTTAGAGACTTATAATTTCTTCCAGGATTTTAGAAAGTCAGAGGATACACGTATCTACGCTGTTAATCATATTTATTAAACCATGAAAAACCATAAAAACATTACTTACAAAAATAAATCTTTTTTATTGATAAAGAGTTCGTTTATATACCCCATTCTTAAATAGGATGATTAAGGGACGTACTTGACTTCATCGTCATTTCCTGACATTATTTGGAATTTTATTTTCCAATAACATTTTTGAAGATTTAAAAAAAATTTATTCTACTTAAAACGTAAAAAGATGTTTTTTGTGTTTTATGATTTTTTTGTTTGTTTTTAATATGTTTATTCAGTTTTATTTTTTACAATATTTTATTTTACAAATCTTACAAAACTGATCAATCAGTTTGATTGTAAGAAATCTCTCATTTTTTTCTAATTATTTAATACTGTATACTTTTCAGTTTTACATAGTAAATACTAAATATAATCTTAAAATACTAATATATAATATAATATAATGTTTATGAATTACGACAAACTAATTATTATAATGTTTATGAATTGCGTTGTAGTAAAAATATTTTACATAGTACAAACATAAGGTGAGAAAAAAAATAGAATGGAACTATATTATTTGATTTCGTGTCCTTCGGATGTAGAAAGATTAAACTTTTGTTTTGATTTTTGAATAAGATGTCTCACTTTTCTCGAGCATAGGGAGAGACTGGTTGAGGGAGACCTTTGATCTCTCCAGCAGAACTATCTCGACTCATTGTCTTGCACGGCAGTGGGAAGTATGGATTCATATGTCCGTCACTAGGTACTCTTTTTTCTCTCCCTCCTAATCTGAAAAGACTCTCCACACAGCATCTCCTAAGATGTCATATGCTGTTAGAAAAATATTTTCCTCGTATCTCCTGCGTACATATTTTTTTTGAACTACCAGCGTTTTGAACTAAAAAAAATTATATTAGTATTTTTTTTTGTGAAAAAATAATTTTTTTTTACGAAAAAAATATGTTTTTTTTAAATTCTATCACCGTATTATCGCAGTCAGTGCACTTTACCCCCCCCCCCTCCCCTCCCCAACATCCTGTATAAAAAAATAGTATGTGCTTAAAAATACAAAGGTGAATGATAGCAGGTCCAAATACTCTTTTTATTTATTTATTTAAATGCCTGTAGGGCTTTTACATATTATAGTAGAGTCGGATACGGGTTAGAAACTATATTGAAGAATTGAAAAAAGTAAAAATAGAATATAAGTTAAGGAAAAATTGATGATCTGCCAGTATCCTTCGAATCAACAATAATATTAATAAAAAAATAACACTAACTATAATATTCTTTACAAACTATAAAAGATGTTCAATTTGAAAATTAGAGATGGCATCACTTCCGCTTGTATCTGGTACGTGAAGTGATTGTGTACGACAGTGTATAAATGTTTAAAACTGGTATTCACGATAGTTTATGAAATAGGTCGAAATAGTTGGCACATACGGCGTTTGAAGTTTGCCAAGTTCAAATTATTATCAAAAACATCCGTGTTGTGTATTTGTTACCAAGACTACGTAAACGTTGTGTTGTGGAATTCAAACTAAAGTTGGAATGAGATGTTCTAATACCTATATATAATATAAGTGTTTGCCTAGTTGTTATAGATTTATTAAATGCAGGAGTTCACAACAATCGAATTATGAGTTTAATAAATTTAATAAAAAAGTTAGGTCATTTATTTTTCGTCTGTTTTCTGTAGATGGAATGTTTAAAATATTCATTAACGACGGGTAATTTATATGTTCTAAAGGGATGTTTAGTTCAAAATTACAAATGGTAGAAATTTTCTTTGAATTCTTTCAACCTTTTGAATATGAATTTTGTAAAAGGGCGGCCAGATAACAAGGGACATGTACAACAATTTTACGATTCGCAAAGAATCAAAGTTTTTAATTGTTCTTAAATCTTAAATCCTAATATTTTCGTACCCTTATTTACAGTTTGTTGAATGTGAACCGTGAAATCTAGTTTCTCATCTGCTCTATTACGCCAAGATCTCGCATCTAAATTTATTTCCTTTATTGAATAGTCCAAAAATAGTGATGTTTTTTTTCTTTAAAATGTCAAGGTTTTGCATTATCTACATTTAAATATAAATTATTTTTTGAACAACAGTTATTTTGCATGTCTATATAAGATTGAAGAACTTGACAGTAGTTTAAGAGAGTTATTTCGTTATATAATTTAATGTCATCGGCGAATAAGAATACATTGACGTCTTTAAAGCAGTTGACTATATACTTTTATATAAAATTATTGTTTATGATATTTTTTTTCAAACTACTATATATAATTTTTTAGACATTAATTATGTAACAATTATTTATCTGCTACTGGCTTTTTTGTCGATGTGTCGAAACATAAATAAAAATAAAGTTACTAATGTACAAATGAAATAAAACTCTTCAAAACCAATGGCTAATTATAAATTTAATATTTCTTTTACAGATCACTCTTTCTTTACTATTTTTCTGCAAGCAATCTAATGAATTATATGTATTTTTTTTTCTATTATATCTAATACTCCATTTTATCTTTCCTCATTCTAGGGAACCCCTAAATAAAGTTATCTAGAGCAGAATAACGATTAAAGAACAGGAAGCCAGTACTTGTGGTGAAATGGTTGTTCTTTACGAAACCACATTACGAAAGCCAAGTGGGATACCGCCTCGTGTTAGCGAGAACCGAGAATAGCTACATTGTAAGGTAAATGAACATTGTTTGCAAGTTGTGATTTAGTGAACCGCAAATAAATTTTCTGATATATTTATAGAAGGAGCGTTTTCACGAAGAGAATCTGAATTGTTGTGGAATCGGTTTCGAGCGCAGAAACAGCTCAATTTCCAATATTACATAGTAGTTTTTTTTTCAAAACCGATTTTGAAAAGAAACACTTCAAGGTCTGTGCAGATCTAACAAATATTTTTTAGACGACTATAAACCGGTGGCCATTTGAATCACGTAAAACATTTCTGGTTCGGCGTAATTCACCCGATGAATTGTATCCCAAGCGGAAGATCGTTAAGAGACGTTCGTTTATAGTCGCACTGGCCTGACAGTTGGTAGTTCCGTACATGGAATTACCAAGTGTCTAGATGCGATCTGTCTCCAATCCAATGTTTTCAATGTTCTGTTAAGTATTCGAAATATCGACACATAACTCACAAACACCAAGTAGGTACTAATCGTATTTTTTTGGCGAAAAATCGTGAATAACGGTAAATTACATGTATGAGGTCTGAACAGACCTTGTTGCACCACTCCCGCCTCCCGGATGTCGTTGATCGGAGGGTTAATAAGCACTCGGGGTTAATATTTTTGGTAAACTTTAAATATACATTCATTTAACTGTTAAAAGTTATGTGAAATACTAACATCTGCGAAATGCCATCTTTATTAAAAAAAGAGGTCGATAATTGCAAATTTTATAACAGGAAAATATCTACATACGTTATCGAGATTTATTTTTGAGATATTGTGCCGTGTTGTTACATCTTCTTCTTTACCAACGTTTCAGATAGCGTTATCAGTGTCAGTATCATCGGCTGAAGAAAGGGATAGCGCAACATGGCAAAATACCCCAAAATAAATAACGATAACATTTTTTATCTACATACAAATCTTAAAAGTTTTCACGGAGGGAAAAAATATATTACCTTTCAAAGTACCTACCTACATCTAAACAGGAATGAAAAAATGCTTCATTAAAATTTTAAAAATGCCTAATGAAAGTTTTTCGTTGATATTTAGATATAAAAAAACAGTATTTGGAGTGAATCAATAATATTAGCGTCCCTCAATCGAAAATCTGAAACAAAAAAATCAGAAAAGTATGCTCATATTTTTCTAATTTTTCTTTTTCAGATTTGTAATGATTAAATATTACAATAAGAGGTACTCATTAAGTAAAAAAAGATACAATATTAAAGTTATACATAATAGGGATCAGAAACGATATAAATTCATTTTATTGATGAAATACAAAAATAGTATCTTAGCTTTCAACTAACGCAAACAACTAATCTTGGGAAATTTAAAAAAAATGTAGATAAATTTGACACAAAACGGCAAGCGATCACTCAAGATGTTTTTGAAAATTGCCATTATATTCCAAAAATCGTTAACATTATTATTTAATTAAATTAAATTTACTTGTGTACGCCGGGATTTGAACCCGCGACCTCCGGTTTCACAGCCAAGTAACCACTCAACCTCGGTTGATGGATCGCAATGAGGCGTGGAGCCGGCAGGGGTAGGATAAAAGTAGATAAAATGCTGAAAAGATAAGATCCCTGAGGCCTAGTTGGGTATAACAATGTATGATTATATTACATAGTTTAAGGTCCGGAAAGATTGCAAGATATGTAGAAATGTAAACAGCAATATTAAAAATTGACGCTTATATTATTTGGACACAAAGATGTTTTTAAGAAAGGGACGCTTATATGGTTATAACATGTAGAGCGGATGATTGAAGAATGTTTATGTGAGGATATGACGCAAAGATATATGACAACAAACAAAGATGTGGAAAGTAAGGGACGCCTGGGAAAGACATGGCACGATCAAGTAAATCATATACTTGAGATAAGTGATATAGTGATGTGGCATATAACAAAAAAAAATCACTTAAAATGTATTTTTGGTTAATAAATAATTAAATAAAATAAAAAATTATGGCAAGTGGGTTTATGATACAAAGTTGTATGGATGTGAATAAATTGAGGAATGTTATGTGGCTATTTATCCTCCATGCGTATCCCAGAGTGGAAACCGCGTGAATAGAAAAATATAATATTAAAACAAACTAAACTAATTACAGTGATGTGATTTTCTCGTTTCAATATTGCACTGCCTGAATTACACACGGATGGAATGTCACAAGGACAAAATTACACGAGGAGAGAATTACACCTACCCACTTAAAATACATTTAATGAAGTGCACATAATTCAAAACCAAACCTATTTTTAGTTTTATTTAAAAAAATTAACTATATTTAGCAAGAACTAAACAAAATTGAAACAATATTTAAACCTATTAAAAATAAATCTTTTAAATACTAAATTTAAAGTGGGTCATTCCAATAGGTGTAGTTGTAATTTATTCCATGTGTAATTCCTCTAATATTTAGTTCTGGCAATGTAATTGGTACGTAAAATTCAGCCTTTGACACACCTTCCTAAACTTAAATTATTAAAATCGATAAGCTTCGTTCCACCTGTTTTTAGAATTCAAGTATTTTTCATTTGTTTGCAGAAAGTACGTTGAAATTAATTACTCGCAAATGAACAATAAAATCTAATGAACAATGACAAACGTACATAAAATATTGTTCAAAAAGGGAGAATTCAATTTCAATTGAAAGATCAGCATTTTTCCGCCCTTTGTAAAACGCACGCGCAGTCGAATAGCAAAGTTCAGTGTAGGCCAAGTGCAATAGGATACATGAAACAAGTAATTTTTCAGACGGAAAGTAATATAAAAGCGCCGAGATGAAAATTAATGAACTTACGCGGGATGGCTTTGAAATGAAGATATTGTAGAAGGAATATCCTGTTCCCTTTTTACGTAAAGCCTCTCTTTATTCCCCGGCAACAGACGCTGCCCTCCGCTTTTGATTCGTTTATCCTTTATCCTTCCGCACGTGTAACCTCCAAGTTTTCTATGAAGAGAAAGAAAATATAATTTTAGGCATTTTTTCAAGGTCATCGAATGAAATAATATTAAAAAGGTTTTTCCGAAATAGAATGGGTTTCACTACGAAGCAAGGCAATGCATACAATCAATGGATTTTATAAAAAAATCTGATTATAATTAATTAAAAAACATAAAAAATATAGATCAAAGATAATCTTAATAATACATTAAAAAACAAAAATCGTCCTTAAAATTCATCATTATTAGCATTTGAGACTGTTAACATATTGTCGTTCCTCTATTAAAGAACTTGCCTAATTGAACAATGTTAGTGCAGAACTAGCCTTATTAAGGAGATGATGTTTTATGAAAAGCATGGAAAAAATTATTAAAACCACTCAAATTCTAAATAACTTATTTTAATTTTCAGATTTTTAATAATTTTTGAAAAATCTTACCTGTAATTTGTGGATTTCTCATATATTACAGTAAATGCTTGTCAAAATGCGATGTCTAGTTATTAATCAGCAAAACCACGAATTTCTATTTATTAGCAAACAAATAATTGGATTTTTAATAATGTAATCTTTCTTTTACGAAATCACCATTATCTTTAATAATACTATCCAACAAGTGGCTGACGTTTGACTGAGTATTTCCAAATGAAAGCGCACGAGTGGCACGACGCTGAAGTTATTGATTTTTGAACACAAAAATCATAAATATTCATGAAATATAAAAAATCAGTTTTCTTGCCATGTAAAATTTACTGCAAGCAGGTACAAATTTAATCGGCACAATCAAACCGGTTCGTTGTTAATAGTATTAATCTGAGATAAATTTAACATTATTATTTATTAATTTTGTTTAAATTTTATTAAAACATTCACTGAAGATAAGAGCTTTTAATTTTGAATTCCGTAGTACAAACAAAGCAACACTATGGTCCAATCATTTGCTACTTCCTGTTTTGGCCGCCTGTAACTTGAATATGAAAAGCACTTGATTTGCTAGTCATAGAAATTATTTACAGTAATGTCAACGAAACTATTAAAAAAATCTATGTCGTGGATTTTGGCGCAAAAATTCTATGATTTTAAAATAATACCGGAATCATATGAAACTTGCAGTTCAAGCAATCTTTTTGAAAATCATTATACACTACAGCGATTCAATTGGTTTCAAAATACAAAAAAAGTGTGTGATCATATTTATTTTTATTTAGTTTTTTAAAAGAGTTTACTGCTTTCCACTATAATGATATCACCCATAAAATATCGGAAATCATGACTTTAGTCAGCAAAGACCAAACTCCCATTAAAAATAATTTGTTCGGCAATGAAAGTAACACATTCAAAAGTTTAAAACTTTTTTGTTCTCGGTAAATTCTAAAAGTTCTGTTAATTTTATAAAACACATAAAATAATAAGTTACACTATTCAATATCGAAACGTCCTTCGCACTTTGTGATAAATGGATTTTTTAGTTTACTGACTAGATCTGAACAAATGACCAATATTATTTTCTGTTTTAATAAATTTTCTATAGGTTAAAACACTGTGATGATACCTACTTGTTCTTAATGTGCCTCTAAGCATCTGAAGACTACGATCTCCAACGATCGTGACAGACGATAAAATCTCTGCCGTGTACACACCGTGAGCCCATCAACAAACTAAATTTCCAAACTATTTTGTACATTATATCAAGAAGAATTAAAGTCGTTTTTAGTATACTGTGTTTTCCGGGTACGAGAGGCATAACACGCTGATAGCCATGCCATTCTGTGCATTACATCAAGAGGTGTAAGAGTCGTTTTTGGGATACTATTTTAAACACGAAACAAAATCACAGATCAGAAATAATTATTTATTGCGCATGGTCAGATACTTCCCTTATAAACATGCTGCATATTCAACAAGTAGGTGAAATGGAACAAAGAAAATATGAAAGAAAATTCGTCACTACGCCATCGAAATTCAAACTCTTGACCAAACTTGATAGTATTCTATTTGGCAAAGCCACTAGGCGATCATATCCCATATTAAAGGTAAATATTATTTGTGCTAGTGAAATTTTATACAATAAAAGAAGAAAGAATAACCTTCAATTTGCAATTAATTGGCATTTTTTTAGTGTATTCATTTAAATTGAAGATGCATAAAGCTAAATATAAGGATGATATCGATATATCAGATTCTCAAATACATTGTCAGAGCTTAATTTGTAGGACTAATTAAATGTTTATATTCGATTAACCAAACATAACCTAGAAAATGACAGATGACAGATGAGAGCTGCGCGGGAGTTTTACCATAGAAATCAAGTATGATTGCAGAAGTAATGCAGGCATGATTATTCTATGATGCATTTTCATAACGCTGCTATCAATATCGCTTTTGTTGGTGAAGTAGGAACTGCTAGGATTTTGAATTATGAAGAGGTTTTACTTTTAAAAATAGGAACAAAAATTTTAATAATCTTTCATACCACTCAAAAGAGAAATAACTTAGTAAGATTAACTTATTAACCTTATTTTCCCTCCGTTTCTCTCTTATGAAATACAAAAAATAAAATAAAATATAAATTACGAAGTTTAATCTCACAGGCTACTGATACTCGGCCAGTGATGGACCGGTGTCACCTATTTTTAACTTTTTGTAACCGGGAAAGTGTTTCCCCAGCAGTTCCTACATCTCCTCTTTCCAGTTATTGGTGAAGCTTCCATCTGCTTTCCTAAATAGACCTTTGGCTGCCCTTGGATCTTTAGCAAGAATTTTCTTGCTGTCTGTAGGATGGTTTCCACCTTTCCACAGAACTTCTTCCAGGAGCCTGCTTTGGCTTTCCGGATTGCTTCCTTGCATTGTTATCTTTCTGGTATTGCTTGTGATCATCCCAGATTCCAGATTTTTTGTCCTTATTAAAGGCTTGCCTAACTAGTTTCCGTAGCTACCGCGGTCTTCTGCACCACGACGGATTTTTTGTCCTTATTGAAGGCTTGCCTAACTAGTTTCCGTAGCTACCGCGGTCTTCTGCACCACGACGGATTTTTTGTCCTTATTGAAGGCTTGCCTAACTAGTTTCCGTAGCTACCGCGGTCTTCTGCACCACGACGGATTTTTTGTCCTTATTGAAGGCTTGCCTAACTAGTTTCCGTAGCTACCGCGGTCTTCTGCACCACGACGGATATTTTGTCCTTATTGAAGGCTTGCCTAACTAGTTTCCGTAGCTACCGCGGTCTTCTGCACCACGACGGATATTTTGTCCTTATTGAAGGCTTGCCTAACTAGTTTCCGTAGCTACCGCGGTCTTCTGCACCACGACGGTGTTTTGACCCTGTTACTTGTCATCATAATGCAGCTGTTCTCGTTTGCCCTTATCATTGAGTCCCTTAGTATTTCTATCGTGATCTCAATTTCTTCGGGGCAACCATATTTTGCTGGAAATATTACCATTTCCATATCTCTCTTCTGAACGCCTAGTCCAGTCGGTTGCTTTTGGGTTCCTATATGTGTCGTCCCCGTTCTTTCCTTTCCCGAAGAAAAAACACTAGTCGAAGATAATATTGTTAATTCTGAAATTTTAAAATATGAAGTTGACCAATACGACAGTCTCATAATAGATCGCAATGGCAGAATTGGTAGAGCACCGATCCTGTAAGACGTGAGATCTGGGTTCGAATCCCAGTTGCGACAATTATGTTTTTGAAGTAAAACTTCTTTACGCACGCTTGACTTGGGGAGTAAGCTGGCGAATGCGTGACGAGAGCGTTTCGAAAAATGTGATCGGGCGAGGCAAACGATAATAAATTTAAATAAATAATTTGTAGAAAATTATTATATGTATAAATATTATAAAAATAAACATATATAATCATATACATATAGATGGACCTAAAGAAGTTTTACTTCAGTCGAGGGGTCTTAAGCAAAGTTTTTTTATTATTTTTCTGTGTCATGTTCATTTTCATATTTTAATTTATATTATTATTGTTATCTTCTTCTTCAATGAAATACAATACAATTATTTAATTTGTTAAAATTCAACAAAATTATTAAATTCCAACAAAATAATGGACCATTCCCCTTCTCCCCATTGAATTTAAATACAAAAAAAAATTCATCCATTTCTTATTTTGTCCAGTTTCCATTATATACAAAAACAAAAATCGCACAAAACCAGTTCTATGCGTCTATGGTTTTTGACATCACTATTTCAGAAGTCTGGTCGTAAAGGTTTGGCGCGAAATTACATTTTCACTGATTCTGATTCCTGCTCCCCTGGTATCGTTTTCTTTGCTAGCCTTGTCTATTATGACTTGTGATTTCTGTTAGCTTGTCCGCCCCATTAGGCAGCAACACGTTTAGGTGGAAAAATTTAACATAAAAATTTATATCCTTTCGGACTTCTGCGCTCCTGGCGGTAGTTTCTTATAATAAAATGTCTCAGGATAAAATATCTTCATTACTGCCAACACAAAAAAATCTGTGACTCAATTTCATATGTTGTCAGCCCTGTAAATTTAGATTAGGCGGGTATTCAAATCAAGCAATGAATTCTTTAATTCAAATAATTTTTATCGTATCATCCGAAACATGTAGATAATTGTGATTCTACAAGTGATTGGGGTTTACGAAGTGATTTGTTTTCATCTAATTAAAAATGATACCATGAAGTGAATTTACGAAGATTGAAGAAGTACAACAAATGTCTTAAAATTGAAAATAACATTGCGCTGGACAAAAAAAAATCTCAATTAAAAATTACATTAATATTTTGGAAGCAGGTATAAATTATTTGTAATTTTGAACAGGTAATTGAAATAGTGCTTTTTTATGAATTAAAAAACACTATTTTTCAAGGGTTTTCAAAAATATTTCTTGAAGTGCCAGCTCGAATAACGCTTTTTTTTTTTTTTTACAATATTGATAAAGAAACATCAGTAATAGGTGAGATAAATTTTCACCATATCTATTTGTTATTCTGATTTTTCAATTGGTAGGCGTTCTATTGACATTGGCGCGAAGCCTTAATCCCACCGTTTCAGCTTTCTGCGCTCCTGGTATACCTATCTTAATTTGTACTCCATGCTCCATGGCATTTGCTGCACAGATAATGTTGGGATATTCTGTGAGGCGTACAGCGCAACTGACACCGACACAATTTGTGTAGCACCCCTCAGTAATTGTTTTTCTTAGGGCAGCGCTGTATGATTTTGCTAATAGGATGTGCCGTTTTTTAACCGCCAATCTTTTTAATGAAGACAAAAATTCTCTGCAATTGTGTTTTATCGACTTAATTGCATTTTGCAATTTAGATAAGTAACTTATAAGTGTCCAATAAGATTTATTCGAGCTAGAAGAAGGAAGTAATTATATTTATTTATTTATTAAATGCATTTTGTACATTGTATAGATATAGTGTTATTTCATCCGCCATGCTAGGGATGTCCCTGTGTTATGGCGGGTGAAGTTTACAGATAATATAATTTATGGTGATGAAGTATACTGATAATATAATAATTGATGATAATTGAAGTTTACAGTTAACGCAACAATGAATTTATGATAATTAAGTTAACATATAATATGATAATTGATGATAAAAATACTTCATAGAAGTGATTATATTCAATTTGGAAGGCGGGTATGGGTACCATTTATTGGATAACCAACACCTCTGCCAAAGGTCATCCCTAGGGGTTCGCCACGTTTGGTGACTTTCTGGCAGCGGGGATGACCGCCTTGACCTCTCCAAGTCTCTCTCATCCCGTATTTATGTTACTCCTGGACACATTGACCTTCAGTTTCCTTGCCACCAGTCATACATTTTCCTTCCCTCCTTTACTTAAAAAGACCCGCCACACAGCATCTCCAAAGATGACATAGATCTTGAGGGAATTTCCTCTGACTTCCTGTGGGGAGTTAATGAAATAATAGTGAATTCCAGTCGTTTCAACCTAATCTCTTATTTACATAATAAAAGACATTAATTAAACCTGTTTAGTAAAATAATGTTATTAATTTTTTTTCCCGTCATCATCCAAAAAATTCGTGTCGTTCTTCCTTCTCCTTTAACCAACGTTTCGAATAGTCCTAGAGTTTCCATAATCAGCGCATATTATACCACTATATCCTCTGCATTGTTAATCTGTGTTTGCAATATAAAAATATAACAACATTTATTTTTTTACATGGAGCGCATCGCATTTTTTTCTTGTAGAACTATTTAAATGCATTAACAGCATATAATAAGAATAATTAACAAAAATAAATCTGAATTTCACGTACAAACACATTTTTACTATATTTTTTATAAGAAAAAGTGTCTTTTTAACTTTTGAAGGTTATTCCCATCAATGTAATATATCATTGAAGAAGAAGATAACAATAATAATCTAATTTTTTTAAATATGAAAATGAACAAGACACAGAAAAATAATAAAAGATAACGGTCGCAACTGAAAAAAAAAAAGATTAGTCGAAGATAATATTGTTAATTCCTCAATTTGAAATATTAAGTTGACAATTACGACAGTCTCATATAAGATCGCAGTAGCCCAATTGGTAGAGGTGTATGTCCCGGTAAGACGTAAGGTCCCAGTTGCGACCGTTATCTTTTATTATTTTTCTGTGTCTTGTTCATTTTCATATTTAAAAAAAATTGATTATTATTGTTATCTTCTTCTTCAATGATACATTTTTACTAACCTGAGAATAATTGAAATCTCCTACTATTCGTACCACTACATGGAAAGATATGAATTATTTTTCTACTAGAACCAAGATATTAAAAAACAAACTTTTGTGTACAAAAATATACGCCCTTGATATTTAAATAAATATTTTTAGTTTAATCTGCACTATTCAATGTAAAAAAAATATATATGTATTATTGTCTTTCAATAAAAATTTCTTTCTAAATTGTAAACCTATATAATAATGTTTGTATTTATCTTATAAGTTTTTGATTATTGATTACAAATTTAATTAGAACGTTATTTTTTGCTGTAAATACTCCTCCCATAAACACGAGCTCTTTGAGCTCAACTTATGGAGTAGTAGAATAATTATGTATAATTGTATAACTTGTCAATATATAACCACCTGTATGTAAAATCTTTTTCTTATTAATAAATAAATAAAAAAAAAATAAAAGAGATAATACCGCCCCTATTTCACGCATGCGTAATGGCGTATTATAGGATAATGGAAGGGATGATACAGAGCCGCCCTGTGCCATAATGGAATGAGGCACCCAACATTTAAAAAAATTTGGTAAGAATTTCTTAAATTACATCAACGACTGGAAAAACGCCAAACCCTGTTTTTTTCATCTCACAAACTCAAGCAAAATCCAAATGTATTTTTGTAAAAAAAATATTTTTCTATTTTATTTATGACTACAATAAAAAATCAGTTAACATTTTATTTGAATGAATGAGTTACAAATAAATTACGAATACGATCTTCAATTGTTGACACAAAAAGTAATCGTTTTAAAAATGAGTTTTCTTCTTTCTTTAAACAAAATCTTCAACAGAACCGCCACTGCATATAAATGCATTTTTTGATTACAAAGTTTCATGAAACAAGAAATTACTAAAAGGTCTAATAATTTAAAGCACTCTTTAAAATCACCGTTTCAGAAAAATTGCGAGTATCGACGAAAGGACCGAAATAATTTATTTTATTTTATTTAAAGCCCTGTTACTTTCCCTCCAAGAAAAAAATGCGTTTACATTTGTAAAATTCTGTAATCCTGGTATTCCCATTCATATTATTCGACCATCTGCAACTTTGCAATACTAAGTTTCCACTCTATGAGAAGGCCAATTTTCTTTTGTAATAAACGGGAATAGTGTGTTAAACTGAATTAAAAAAAACATATTTAATCTTCACAAATTAACTTTGTGCCGTCCTCTTTAATTAAATAAAAACAAATCACTTTGTATGCACTATTTGTTTATTCAAAATTGTTTAAAAAACCAAGTTTTGTTCGCCAAGAAAATATTAACATATACATAAGTGGTGTTTTAACATCTTGTGGTTTGTTAGTCTGTTTTCAGTTGATGAATAATACGGTAATAATAGTAAATTAAGATACTTAGTTTTTATTAATTTAATGAATTTAAAAAGTTTTAAGGGAATTTACTATACAATTTATGATAGATAATATGATTAAATTTGCAAAAAAATTTTAAGGCTTTTTACAATATTTAGAATTTTGAATAATTGAATCATTTCACCGCGAAACAATACTTAATAATAATGTATGATACATCTATTACAATTATAATAATAAAATTTTGTTTATAAGTTTTAAATTGACTTAATTATATTAACATTGTATAAACAAAATAATAAAATTTTGTTTATACAATTTTACTATTTTCCAATTGGTTATTTTTATTATTTGGTAGCATATCATCGTAATGGGTATAATTAAGTCAATTTAAAACTTTATTCCAATATTAGAAGTATTCAAAATCAAATTAACTATTTAAACAAAATGTGTAATGGCGCCATAACTCAACGCATGCGTTGTAGTAGCTTTGATAAATATAAAGGAGGGGATAAAGCAGTAGCGTCTGGTGCTTAAAATCCGTAAAGATTTGGATTTTGATAGAATTAGATTTCCTACACATAAACACTTAATATTTCTATGAGTTATATCAACGGTAGAGCACACGCGAAGTACAACTTTCTTATTTTGGGCAATAATGGCGTTCTGTAACCACCAACAGATTTGTTTTCATTAACTGCACATAGAAGACACATAGGGATATATTTTTTTTAATTATGTTTATTTCTTGCTAAGGCAATCCTTATGAGTTAACCAAACACATTTTGGGACGGGGGTAACATACAATTATTCATAGATGGGAGAAATGGGTAGGTACAATTTAACATGGATATTTTGTTACCAAAAATATTTTTTCACACGCGGTAATATAATGTCCCACATGGCCTTCCATTTATAGATGCTTGTGGATGGTTTTTTTAAAAAAAGGAAGTAGATGAAGTTCCAATAAAAAAAGTATTAAAATCTAGGGGTCAGTGTATCTAGAATGTATTTGTCTCCACTTTTGGCAGTCAACCAAAATTCAAAAAAAGATGGTCATTTGAATTCTTGTCTTCCCATTGTAAGGTATTTTTGAGATAGAAAAAAATGTAAAACCAAACAGGCAATGATATGAAACGTTGCGTAAACGAAAGAAGAAGAAAACAAATGTGCGAAATTCAAAGATGGTCATTTGAATTCTTGTCTTCCCATTGGCTGGAACACGGACCCGTCAGTTAAATTTGTCAGACAAATCAGTTGGCGTAACGATACATTCCGCCCACCAAAATACACTGTAAGGTATTTTTGAGAAAGAAAAAAAATGTAAAACAAGACAGGCAATGATATGAAACGTTGCGTGAACAAAAAAAGAAGAAAACAGAGAAAAAAAACTAAGATTAGGTGATACGACTTAGACGTTAATTAACTTAGACGTAAGAAAAGAAAAGAATTAAATGAACTGCGAAAGCACGTATGATTAGTCACATTGACTAGGCAATGGACGTAATTTGGTTAATGATCTCGTGAGAAGAGAACCATTCGATGTACGCACCGTAGCAACGCGCCGTATGGACCTGGGTGCAATTTATCGACTCGCGCAATAGGCCAATGCATAGGGATTCAGTGTGTCTGAGAGTGACTTACGTATGAATCCTTCCCTTCCATCGCGATGTCGAGAGGAACAAACAAGAGTGGTCAGAGGTTCTATCCAAACCAGCCCCTCACGATCCAGCCCGCTTCACAGCTGGTGGACATCCATCGATGAACCCGGACACCCTTGCAATCACAAAACGTAGCGAAACAATCTGGGCGACCTGTAGCAGAGATGTTGGTTATCCAATAAATGGTTTCTCTTTTCTAAAACCCCACTTACAGAACGCCACTGACAAATGAATTCAAGTATTGATTATCGAGCGTTAGGTAACAAGAAATTTTTAATAAGGTCTTGTTAAATTAAGGTACCAGAATAAGCCTTAATAACTATACCTCTATTCGATACAGTATTAGACACGACATTTTTACTAAGGGCTTATAAATTTTCCCTTCCGTGGAAAATACGAGTTTACCCTGGTGATTTTATGTGCTCCTGGTATTCACTTTCGCACTATTGGACCATCTGCAAAATCCCGCCCATTTCATCCCCGAGAAGAGTTTTCAATGACACTGACCTTGAATCAACAAAAAAAAATTATTTATCGTATTGTAAGCAAATTTTCACTTTGTTTTGAGAACCTTCACATATTTTTTTTGTATTTTGCGTTGGTACACGAGCGGTGGTTAGTTTGTGATCATTTTTCATGTATAATATTTAAATTCATCATAAATGTTGTCAGAAATTGTGGCTTTACCCTTACCCTATTGAGATCTTTTCAAAATTATTCCCAGTTTAAATTTTATTCTATTCTGAAAACAAACCAACATCAACCAGAAATCCGCAATGAATTAAGTATGAAATATTTTGTCAGAAAAAACTTACAAATTTCAAAAAAGTATTTAAATGCATACATGTGATTTTAGACAGGTACAAAGAAATAACTTTTAAAATAAAAATAATAGAGGCCCCACAAGTTCGTGCAAGAGGAACTGTTCAATTCGTAAAGTGCACTAAAGCGTTTTGGACAATTTCGATAAATATTTTAAACCCAAATATTTTTACTTTGCAGAAGAAACGAAGGTACCCATCGGCTTTAATCAATGTTTATGGTTTAACATTAACAATAAAATTAAACAAATAATTGAATAAGTAATACTAACAAGGCTAACTAAAACTACAAGTCCACTTTCTTATGAAATATATTACAGGAAGACCCAGTAAAGGTCTTTAAGAAACTGGATGTACATTATATAGATTTTTAATTGTGAATTCACAATCAAATTAAATTCCCCATTTAATAATAGTTAATGTTTATGTACCGTGATGAAAATCTTCTACACATTCTTCAGAGCATCAAAAAGTGCCCCAATATTCATAAACGCATGTATGTATTTGACTAATATCTCCACGTAACAAGTAATTTTCAAAACGTTCCTTTTGAAAGGCACGAGAACACTCTTGCTCACTACCTCGTAATTATAAAAGTCATTGTTATAGAAATAAATGATAATTTTTACTAATAGCCTGATAAATTTACCCTCGAAGGGAAAATACGCAATCACCCTTCCTGATTTCTGCGGTCCTGGTATTAACTTTCACGTTATTGAACCGCCTTCAAACCTCCGTTAAATTGAAGCTTCGCCGAGTAGCGTCGTCAGTCCATAAGCTGTTTTCTGTGGAATAACTTAATGTGTTTAAGACTATTGTAATATCGCTTGTATTCAACTCACTAACAAATCTAGAAAAACTAGAATTTGAAACAAAAAAATCTCTGACGGTTAAAAGTTGACAGTTAAAGCCCCGACAAGGTTTTATTTACTGGTTTAATTTTCTACTTGGACCGAATCTTTTTCGGATTAAAATTTTTATTTGAGTGTGACTAATATTGTCTTTAGAGTTTGATTTTATTTAAATTTCAACATCAATTTATACAAGAAATTTTAAAAATGAAACATTAAATTATTACGATTATATCACTTTACTTTTATTTTATGTTTCTGTTGCACCATGCAGCATCATTACTAACATAAACATTTTCCTACTAGTTAAAATCACGATCACCGTTGTATGATTATGAACTCCTGGTAAATGTTATCTCTCTATGGGACCATCTTCACAATGATGCCAATGAATTTTGTGTGAATTGTTCTTGGTTGAGGACACAGTTGGTTTTATGATGACTTGCAACAGATGTTCCAAATGTTGCATCTATTAAATTTACTCGTTTGAATGCGCCGGCTTAAATGCATGTTTCCTAATGCAGTGGTAACAGAGAAACATAAAGTGGAAAAGTAAAATAATCTTGAAGAAGTACAAAGATGAATCGTGTAAATCATTTTCCTTTAGGGAATATTTCCTGTCGAGCCGTCTTAAACCTTTTCAGGTCATAAAGCAAAGGTTAATTTGTTTTGATTAAATTATAATTATTTAATTTGTATTTAAAAACATCGTGATTCATACAAATACAACAAAGAAGTCACGTTTAACTTGGCGTAGGTAACATATTTTAAAAAAAATTGTTTATACATCGAGTGTAAGTAGCGAAATTTTATCCGAAATGTGGCGAGTATCAAATAGTTCAGATTATTTGTTCTCGATCTAGATTGTAGTTTAATTTAAGCTCAACATTAACGGCCTAACCATGACCCTTATGTCTGTGAGGGTGAAAAAAGGGTGATAAAAGTTTTATCAATAAAGAAAAGGAACTTGAATGATGACAATGCAAAAAAAATACATTACATTAAATCCACACAGGAGGCCCTAAGAAAAATAATTTCCCTCTTGAGGATGCTGTGTTAAGGGTCTTTTTAAGAAAAGGTAGGAGTGAACTTGGGTCTTGGTGAGACCCATGTTTTTGGGAGGGAGGAAACAGAGAAGCCGGCAAATTGTTTGAGAACCGAGCTTTTGAACTCAAGATCGAGTCGTAGAAGCGACCCGTTCTCCCGGGTGTCCCGACTACGCACTGGTGCTGAGGGGAAAGTTGAATAGTTGATCGGAGAATATTTTATTGAAATACCGGTAGAATAAAAATACAGTCCTAATTGTGAAATTAAGTATCGTAATCATCAATTAATATTCGAAAGGGGTAATAAAAAATTAATATTTGAAAATTTTGTATGCAAAAACTGTCTTAACCTTCCGCTTTCGGTCCTGGAAAAAAACTTCAGCTAACACATTTTGGGCAAGAACGAATGAGAGGTGGAACTAAAGCAATTTAAAAAAAAAAATAGAATCAGAAGAAGGTAGGAAGTAGGCTGAATACAATTTTGGCGAAAAGCGAAAAAGAGCCGGAAGAAAGTTAGAAGCAAAGACTAGAAGAGCCAAGAAGATCCAAAAATAAGCAACGCAAAGCAATTTGAAGCTAAAAGAATCAAAAAGAGGCTATTAGAAGCAAAAAGATATAAGAAGAGCAAAACTACGACAGAAAAGGGAAGATGAAAACACAATAACCAAAAATACTCATTTTTTAGATAAAGAGAATCGACAGGAGGCAAGAAGAAGACGATGTAAAGAAAGAATTTAAAAACAAAACTCAATCGATTCTTTCAATCCTCCCCATCCTAATTTCCAGTATTTAATTATAACATAAGTGCCGATGTATACCGGTCGATTAAACTCCACTTCTCGCCATCTCAGAGCACTTGTTCCAAGTCCGAAGAAATCACTTCCCTCTGGGACAGGAGTGTTTCTGGCTGGTTTGGAAGAATCCTATCGTATCGTTTCTGGTCAAACAGTCGGGGAAAACTAAATACTTTATTGTTTTACAAAATGAAAGAAATAATTTGGTTTATACCACTTTATTTTAGTTTATATTCGTCGACCGGTTTCAGTTGAACTCAACCTTCTTCAGGACAATAATACAAACTAAATCATAGTACAGAAAAATAATGTCAGGTAAACGTGATGGAAAGAAAAAGGATATAGGAGAGGGAAAGTTCACCAGAGACTGCTTGGTGAATGGGTAGGAGGAGGGGAAAGGGTAAGGGCTAAAGGAAGGGAGGTTTTTAAAAAGAATAACTATAAAATCGGACTGTTAGTTAATTCTATCTGTGTGTTTAAAATTTGGTAATTATTTTTCTTTGATTTTGAATTTTAACTTTGGTCACGGATTTTGACGGATTGAGAGAGTTATTTATATATGAGACAAAATAACAAATTTTACTTCCATTAGCAATTTTTTCTGCAGGGAGATATTTACAACACCCCATAAAAGTAGCATCAAACAAATGGCTCAACTTTTTTCATATTCTTTTTTTGCCAATCTATAAATCAAAATTAATGAGGTAGACAGTATAATTTTTAAAATCCCACACCTAGTTTCTACCTAGTTTTAATAGATGGTTTGCTAAATAGCCCCATTCCAACTGGCAATCCCAAGACACCTTGGCAAATTGCCAAACTTGTTGCTTACCATTGTTATTCATGAAACAGTTAGAAATACTACTCTTAAATTGAACTTGTAACCCCGGTTTGATGCTTTTAATTTTCGTAATATTTAATTTGATCTGACGTTGCCACCGAAAGAATGAAACTTTTGCACATGCTCGGAATTTGAAAAGGAGCTGTCATTGCATCTATTGATCTTTCATTATTCAGAGGAAAAATTCATGGGGGCTAAATACTGTCAATTAAAATTTAACAACAGAGTTTAAGGTTATTTTTTTTTTTAATTGATAAACTAATGTTTAGGACAAGATTTTTTATGCATAGCACAAAGGGTAACAATTATTTTAAGGTATTTATCATTATTTTAACATAATAATAATCACTCTTTCAAGACCAATCAATCAATTTGTGTAGTTTTCACACAAGTTCAGTGATTTTCAACGAGAATTTGTGTTGTCATGTCTCGACAGCATGGTGGAATAGAAACATGCTTTTTGCAGGTTATGGATTGGAAATCCTGAATAAGTTTGTGCAACTATGTTTTATGTCTCTTTTTATGAATTAACTCACTCTTGCAATACAAAATATATTATTATTTGTGTAGTTTTCTCCCAAGTTCAGTGATTTTCTCGACAGCATTGTGGAATAGAAACAAGCTTTTTGAAGGTTATGGGTTGGAAATCATGAATTTATTTGCATAACTAACCTGTTTTATCTCTTTGTATTACAGTCAATCGGTATTATTTGAATTATGGGAAGATTCTAACAGATGTACCTCTACCAATGTTGAATTTCTTCTTGCGCTAATTAGGAGACATATTGGAAAGGTGAGTTTTTAAGTAGACGTTTATTTGAACCTTATTTTCTATACAAAATGTTCAACTTATTATAATCAATTTATTATAACATGGTTTCACATCAAACAAATCTACTTTTGCATGATATCATGATACTGACTTTTTTCTATTTAATGGGCATTATAAAGTTTTTTTTCCACAGATTAAAAATAATGTTATTAACACGGTTGTTGATTATTGTTTTATATCTTATAGGATCAACTACAGGAAACTTCCTTCGGGTGGTTCTTCCTTCTTCCTACCGTCAGTTCCACTCCGAGTGGGGAGGCAGTGAAGACACCAGGTGCACCCCCAAAATTTGTATGGCTATAAACAAATTGCTGAAATATTACACACATTTTTATCTTACTGAAGAGAATTCAGAGGTAATTCTTCATCAAGATTAAATAAACTTCCCGAAATATATATCAGTTGGTTGCTGCGTTTTTTCTTGAATTTTATAGTCAGATCAAATCAAATCATTTTCTTAAAAAAAAAAGGTTTTCTGAAAGATGTTGAATTGATACAATAAACTATTAATTAATATTATAATACTATTAATTAATAATATTATAAACGCGAAAGTATGTATGGATGTATGTGTGTTTGTTACTCTTTCACGCAAAATTTACTGAATGGATTTTAATGAAATATTACAATAATATACCTCATACACCAGAAGAACAAACAGGCTATAATTTATAAAGCTAGCTGTTTATTTTCAATGTATAGAAAATAATATTAATTGTTTAATAGAAAATGTCAAAATATGAGAATGACATTTTGCAAAACAAAGATTGTTAAACCAAAATTCTATTTTGGAAAATATTTGAATTAGTGAATTTATTTGAAGTACCCGCCTAATACTTTGAATCGAATCAAGAATTATAGATATTTTAAATAAATACGTTAAAAATTTTGGTATAAACGTAGATGGGACCTATGAAAAGAAAATAGATTACTCTAAGTACTAATCCTATACACAAACAAAGTCGCGGGCAGAAGCAAGTATTAATATAATATTAGAAATTCACTTCTATGAATTTTGCATTGAAGGATGTGCCAGTAAATAGTTTAACCTTTGATGCGTCATTATGTATTAATAACGATGAATAATATTTTATTATCTGTTTGATACTAGCTGCTATAACTTGTCTTATGTTTTTGAGCACCAGTTTTAGGGTCTGCTAGTTCCTAGAATTGTATTACTGCATTAAAATAAATATTATTCATTAATTTAATATTAGGTTAAACCTTTTTTAATAATTTAATAATAGTGAGAGTAAAAGTTAATGATAGTGAGAGCAGAGAGTAAATTATATTTGTGTGGCGAAATTAATTAATTACACATAAAATACTGTCTGAACTTCTTCCCTGAATTGTTTTTAAAACTCCACATAACTTTAAAATATTCTGTGTTATCCTAAATTTAAATATAACTACTGACTAGAGCACTACTAATTAACAAAATTATTAATCAAGATATTTAATTATGCGTGTAATAAAACTTATCGATACATTTTTATTTTGGATTTAGATAGTTTCCGAATCCAAAGGCTTACATTTTGCTTGCCAAAATCCAAAGGTGTTAACTGTTTTAAATTTAGAAAACATTTCTCACATTTTCTAAATACATTCTAGAAAATTTTCCTGCGCATATTCTCTACTTAAAGCATTTATATACGAGAGTTTTATATAATTTTCCATTATTTTTCAATACATTTGTCTTAATAATTTACTCTTCTAATGCATGGCATTCTCTTAATTTGGGGAAGCTTCTCTAGCCTCTCAAGATTTTTGCCACGAATTGAGGAACTTTAATTTGTCCCGTATTTAATATGTGGTTAATTTAGATCGATTATTAGTTAAAAGATCAATGTCCTTCTTAAATTTATTATTTATCTACTACCTCACTCTTAGTGTCTTTAGACTTACGTAGCCCCAGTGTACAAGGACTTGAACTCATCGCAAAGACAAAATGACCATTTGATATTCTTTAGGTTTAATTTTATGTGTACCTGACAAATGTTTTATAAAATAATGATTTAGAATTATCTTCTTCTTCGATGGCGCTACCTCGTCTTCCCACCTCAGTCTGGGTCTTCCCACTTTTCTCCTTCCACCTGGGTATCCAGTCATAATTCTTTTTGGGACGCGTGTGTCCGGCATTCTCTGTACATGCCCAGCCCATCTCAACCTGATGTGTCATATGGGCTGAGATATTAGGGGCCTGATATACATCGTACAGTTTAGAATTATCACGGCCCCTTTAAATGCTTATTCAAATAAAATCCGATGTCAATAAAGGTATATTTACTCGTGTTATCGATTTTAGGACAAAATTATCTTCAATTCAATTAACTTATAACCGAGGTTACTAAGATAAATTACTTTTGCAGGCCTAAACTTGGCATATTAAACTATGTATTTAAGTATGAAAAAAATTGAGCTATTAATAGCGATTATTTTTATCAAGTAAAAATGTACGACGTTTTATTATTATTAAAAAACTGTTTTGTAAAGATTCTCTGTCCACGACGTGCGTAATTTTATTTAAGATATATTAAATCTCATATAAATATGTATTATTTTGACAAGTCTTTTATTTGCAAACTTTAAAGAATATATATTTTAGTTTCAAATATTTGAATTATTGCAAGCGACCATTATTTAAGCGTGAAAATGTATGGCACTGTATTTTTACCATAAACTGTTCGTTTAAATTGATAAACAATTTATGGTAATAATGCAGAGTAAATATAGGGTAATAATATTTTGTTTTAAAAAGTTTTATTTTTCTATGTAAATTTGTTACTGCTTCCGGTTTCGACACATACTTAAATTTTATATACCTGCTTCCGGTTTCAAAACATCCGTGCCATTCACTAGCGAACTTAAAACTTATTGAATGGCACGGATGTGTCGAAACCGATGTCGAGCAGATATATAAAATTTAAGTAAAATATGTATATAGAAAAATAAAACTTTTCATAACAGAATGTCTAGAAATTGTTACACAGTTAATTCCCAATAAATACAAGAAAATGGTAATAATAATTATTATTTTTACCAAATCATTCTATTTACCTAAAAATAGTATTATATTATTTTGTATTCCAATTATATACAAGAAGCAATTTTGAATACAAGAATACAAGAAGCAATATTTTATCAAATAAACATTTATCATTTCAACTTTTAAGGGTTGTTAAATATATTTTTTATAATGAATTATCCTAGTTGCGACCGTTACCTTTTATTTTCTGTGTCTTGTTCGTTTTCATATTTACATTTTTAGATTATTAGTTTTATTATCTTCAATGATATAATTGTACCTATAAATTGATGTAAAATAAAAAAGCTTTTAAAAACATATTATTTTCGTTTTGAACATTATTTTCACTTCCGGAAATTTTACAATATACAGGCTGTCCGGAGGTAAAGTGCATTAACTTCGGGAGGTGATTCTACGTAATAGTATAAGTAAAAAAGATAAACACTTTTTTCGAAAGTCTAACTTTTAAGGGTACTTATTTGGTAAAAAGATAAATTTACTACGGCGTGTGCGGCCAGCACTATTATTTCTGATGTTACGATGCGGGCCAATCACACTCATCCAACGTCAAAACTCAACATCAACGTCATCCACTATCGCTTCCAACTGACTCACTTGTACAATAAGGATTTTTAATAGGTATTTATATATGTACTTTTTTTTATGTGAAAAAAGGTGGAATTCTGGAAAAAATTATTAATCTTTTTTACTCGTTCCATCGCATAGAATCACCTCCCAAAGTTAATGCACTTTACCCCCGGACACCCTGTGTTGTTTTTGGCATAATAATATAATTTAATTTGCAATAAAATTAGAAAACACATTCCTTACATTATTTCGGTGGCCTTTACAACATCTGAGTTCAGTACCATTTTCGTGAATCTATTTCTATTACGTTTCAGCTATTATTGGAAAATATCACCTTGGAGAACGAAACTGCTAAGCGGAACTCGTGCAAAATATTCGTACGTCAGGTTAGTTAGGTAAGGCGTATTTAATTTCTGTTAATAACAATATTCATTCTACTGGCTTCCAAGAAACCGGGCTTTTGTATAGAGCTAACAGATTCTTCTACGATGACCAACTGCTAACCCTATACAAAACTCAAGCCCAACAATTGAACTTGGAAGCTACCTCTGACCTGGAACCTCACAATACTTGTTAAACCTATTTGATTATGTACAAAGAAGGGCGGTCTCTAACACAATGTGGGCATATTTAGTATGTTCTGCAGGTATTTTAATGGAGCCCTTTCTAAGGGGTTAGCAGTGTATCTACTGCAGTTTACATCTGCAGCACTGTCTATCTATCAAAATATTCAGCTAGTTTTTTATATTTTATTTTTTATTTAAAATATAAAAGTAAATGTACAAAATAATAACATGTTACATAACATTCATTAACCATTTTAAATCCCCAGTTAGTAGAGAAATATTTTCGGGTCTAACTGGGGAGCTAGTATATATACATATTTGGAATAATAAAGTTACTACATACTGCTTATAATAATATGTATAGTTACAAAAAAAAATTAAAAATTATATTTATAAAGTATTACAAAAATATTGGACAGAAAGTAAAGATACAAATAAAAATAGCAAAATAATATCAAAAGCAAAAGTATATAGGTATCTAAAAATCATCGATAAAATTTGTCAATCGGTTGGTTTTCGGTAAAAATGAAACGAAAGTTTTTTTAAAATTTAGAATGGTTTTTCTTACTTTTTATTATATCAGGTAAATCTTTAAAGAGCTTAGGACCAAGGTATTCGTAATGGTGTTGTGCAGCTGTGGTGTTGCATATATATTCCCAGATATTCTAGGTCTTCGCGTTGAGGACAGTTCAGTTTCTTTAAGAACTTTTAGAATAGCATTTTTTTCAAATAGTTTAAAAACCGGTAGGACCTTAAATTTATCAAAAAATTCACTAGTTGGAAAATCTCTTGGTTTTTAAAGAATAACTTTAATGATCATTTTTTGAGTTGTTACTATCGGATAAATGTTAGTCTTACAGATGCTTCCCCATGCGATTACACCATACTGCATGTTTTTACATTACATATTATTTATGCGATTACACCATACTGCAATTTTTTACATTATCTATTTTTATATTATTTTATTACACCAAACTTACAGTTTCAAGTGGAAGTCGAAGTACACGAGTGTAACTCCCGTTTACAGTTTTAATATTGCCTTCATGAAGACGGGTAATTTGTTTTACTATGATATCCAATAGATAGGTCCAATAAATTGAAGAATTTAGTTTTTAGAATATTATTTAAGGCAGATTTAACTATCAAATAGATAATATTAATTTTAGAAACTTTATATTAGATGTTTTAAGATTAAAAAGGACGTCTTGATTCATAAATTTTTAAAGGAATTATTTAAATTTAAAAAATCGAAATACTGCGAAATAATCGGTCAATGATTATATAACATGGGAAATACAAGGAAAATACACTAATTCTCTAATTTTGTGGAGCTTAGGGAAAGAAGGAGAGAAAGTCCTGGAAAGGAAAAGGGTATGAGGGGTGGGATAATGGGTCCAGGAGTGATAGACAAATCAGTTACCCGGAATGTCTCAATTGACTTCTGAAAAGTATTCCACCAGCTTTTGCCAACTTTAAGCAGAGCAGCAAGGAAAGGCTTCGAGTGCAGTATAACAAAGCCTACCGGAAGATGTTCGGCCTCGCCAGATACTGCAGTGCTTCTGAAATGCTAATGAAAGGGCGGGTACCAGGTCTTGCAGCCCTCATAAGAGCCGGAGTGGTGGATTTAAAGGAGATGATAAACTACTCAAAAATTTTCTTGGGATGGAATTCTTCAGAGTCCGGATTACAGCATCGTAGCATAATGGAGATAGTCATTGGCCCTGTCAATCTAAAAATGCCATAGATCATTAACAACTTTTAGTTCTAAATTTTTTGCTTGTTTATTATTGCGGCACGTTCCAGAGTGGAAGATACTCTCAGTGTCACCCTGGTGAAAGCTTATCATTCAGAAGCGTTAAAAAGTTTCTTGAAATGCCGTGAGTTGTGTTGATGAATAGATCTGGATAACCCTAATTCCTCATCAATCTTTCCCCTCTCCACTATCTTCTGTCTTATAATTTACCCAAATTGGTGATGCCATAGTCTCATTGGCTTCAGGCAAGAGCGGTTAAAAAAAAAAAAAAAATTTAAAAAAAAAATAAAAAAAATAAAAAAATAAATAATAAAAAAACGGTTGTATTAAAAAACAGGCAATTTTTTTGTTTTATAGTGAATACCATACAAGAGTCCCAATTGCTCCCGTCTGGAGCCAGTGAGACTATGGCATTCCGACTGGGGACTATGGCATCACGGGCATGAACCGACTCGAAATGGTAGTAAAATTTACACGAGGGATTGACGGTTTAGTACTGAGGCAGACAGACTTTCATCTAAAAGTTATTCCAGTTGTTATTTATCTAGCCAATTTTATTGTAAAATTTATAAACGGTGTGCTGGAATTATTTGCAATATGTTGCAAAAACAAATGCCTTTGAAAAAAAAACTATGAACACTATTTTTTTATTAAATGAAAAATATTACTTGGTGTAAATTACTATTATTTTATTTGTTATACTTTTTTTATTTATTTTTATTTTTATAGTGAATACCTCACAAGAGTTCCAACTGCTCCCGTATGGAGCCAGTGAGACTATAGCATCCCCAATTGGGGTATGTTATGAGGCTGAAGGTAAGTGGGGAAGGGAAGGAGACGAGGAAGAGGAAGGTGGGGAAGTACCTGGCTATTCAGATCTCATCACTAAACACGGCTAAAGCCGTTTCAAGCAACGTTTCAATTCTGAATGGTGGTCTTACACCAGGGCGATACTAAGAGTATCTTCCACTCTGGAACGTGCCGCAAATATAATATATATTATTTTAAATAATTAATTGTGAAATAACAAAAAACAATTAAATAAAATTTATTTGCGCCCACCGGGTCGAACCCGCGGCCTTCGGAATGGGAGTCTAACGCCCTACCGCTGGACTATGCCGGCCGTCATTTGCTTGAATGAATCAGCAGAAAATCTCTTTTTTGAACTATAATGTACTATGGCATCATAAAATTTGCAAAATTGCATAGGTTTTCAGCTCAACAAATGATAGTTTATTATTTAATTTTCATTTCTTACACTATTTTCTATTGACAATTTTATTCCCATAATGGGCAAAAGGGGTAAATATTAAAACCTTATTCGTTTATGGAAATATGTAATTTTCTCATTCTTACGTATAAAATTACAAAAAATTACATTTTATTATAATAGTTTTAATATTTACTATGTACCTAAGCTTGTGCTTTAAAAATTATTCAATAATAATAATCGCCAAATAACATTTTGTGAAAGTAACCGAAAAGGTTACTTTTTAGGGCTAATTAACACAATGTTTTGAAAAGCTTGGTAGCCGACAAACGCATCAAATGATAGTGAAATAAAACAACAGATGGCAGTAGAATTCAATAAAATAATAATATTTTTAGTCAGAAGAAGGAAACCCTATTTACATTTTTAATCGTGTAAGTATGTCTTTACATCGTTTTACATTAAACATCAACGATGTTACAGGAAAGAAACCCTCTTCATGTAAATTTACATCGAAATATCAAATTTTTTATGAAGTGTGTTGTTTCTTCTATTTTCTGGTAAGGTAAAATATGTTTTCACTCTAAAAAATAAAAATGTAAAATTAACAACCCTTCGATTAATTGTAGAAGAAGATAATATTAAAACGAAAATATGTAAAGTAACAAGAGCTCAAGAGACACAGAAAAATAAATACGTCTCCAACGGTCACAAATGGGACTTTAAAAAAATGTTTTTTGTTAGATTTTTTAGACGCTAAGTTAGAGACATTCGTTTATTTGAAGAGACATATATAAACGTTATAAACTTTTAACCCTTCAAAAATTTGACGTATTTTGTCAGAGGCTAAAAATATTCCCGCTTTGCAATGAAATCTAAATAAATGGAATATTTTTTAACGTATCCGAAAACTAAACTAAAACTGTTTTCGAAAGGTCATGGCTTTCAAATTTATTATCAACATATTAAAAATAAATAAAAAAATTGAAATATAAAAATTTGTTAGGCATATTTCACTTTTCATTTAAAAATTAATTTATTAGGAATATTTCATTACAACATTTAAAATTTTATTATGTTTATTTTTTTAGGCAAAAGAATTATAAACGTTACTGTCACCTCACTTTTTTGTAATTTCATGTAAATAAAAATTCACAAAGTTTCATAAAGGTGTACATTTTAATTTTTTGTGGTTATCTTTTAGATTTGACTATACAGCGTGTTATATTATCTTTCCAATACAGTTTAGATTATACTTCTCACTATGATAGTAAAAAAGACACAACTATTTCTATAAAACTTGTGTGAGGTGGGTTAAATATGGTCTCCTGTGATTAAGAAGCCTTTATTCGCATTCAATAATTTAATTTGTACGTGTCGAATAATGTTTCTAATGAACTGGAAATCGTTAGTTAATGCGATTCCACGACATATATAGAATATATAGAATACTACTTACACAAACTATAGCTAAGTGTCCTGAAGGAGTACGCAAAGAGGTTATACCGTCGAATAATAAAAAATAAAACATATTGTCAATCAAATGCATGAAGGACCAAACTGCTTGTCTATACACTATATGTACCAACGAATAAGTAGAAACCATCTGTACTTCTACGATATCTGTAAATAAATTCGTTTTGTATCCATTCCAACTTATTATTAAAGGTATTTTTTTACTTATTATAAACTATCGGATCACCTGTTATTACAAGTCATCCATAATAGTACTTACCAATATAGGTTTGTTGCTTTTGAGAGTACAAAGTACAGAAAAATTAACTATTACGCATACATGGTTAAATTATTAAAATAATTTTAACGAAAATGTGTTTTAAATGTTTAACAAAGTGATTATTTTCAATCGCTGTATATAATATAACCATTCTCACTTTTTCAGGGTTAAAATCCATCTCAAAATGAAACGGATCGATGGAGTAGCCTCAAAATCCTGCTCATTTCGGTTTAAAACCACTTGGATATTTGACAGGAAAACATAAAATTCAAGGGAAAACGGTCCAACCCCATACCACCAGAGTTCGGAAAGCACTGCACCATCCCTGTTACTGTCGGCAGCTGCAGTTGCGTTGGAACCTTCAGTTTCATCTATCTGTTGGTATGGTAGAGAGGAATACTTCGGATAAAGAAAACACAATTTTTTCGATAGTTTTATTTGATAATGTATACCTTTTTGTTATTTATTAGCCTTCAAGGACAATTAAAAAAAACATTTATACCGCTAAAGCCAAATATAATCTGATATAGCGGATATTAGATTCAAATTAGATTTAATTTATTATTAATTTAATTTATGATATGAATGTATACAACATTTTTTTATGAATGAAAACAATTATTTTTTAATAGTTATTTAATTTTTGTTATAATCCATTAAGTTAAAAGAACCCATTGACAAACTACCTAAAAGTAGTTTATTGGGACTTTTTCTCTGTTTTTGTATTAGGTTTTTTATTTGATATAAATATCCACTTGGTGTGACCTATGGCAGAGGTGTTTATTGTCCAATTAAAGGATCCAGAGCGGCGGTACCCATCCTCATCTTCCTAATTTCTAATAATCTTACATTCATTCTTACATTTTTACTATTATTGTTAATATTGGCATTGGCATTATTAGAATATTTCTTCTTAGCATTTATATAAGTAGGTTCCTTCTTTAGGGTAGATATTAAAATTAGTGTATGAGAGTTTCATGTTAACAGTGATTTATCGATCGGAGTGTTTTAAATTAAAAACTTAAAAGTTGTATTAAATGTACCATGTTATTATAATATACAATGTAGTAAATATTTGTATCTGCTGAGAAAATACAAAAGTAGTTTAGTAGGTTTAATGTCAATAAATAAAAAAATTAAAAAAACTTTATTGATGCCTCCCTTTATTAACATTCCCTATGGTTACTACGAACATCGAACATTTATCCACTAGCGTTTCTGAATTCCTGATCCAATCTCCTCAGGCTCTGCTACCACCACTGATATGCCACAAGAGGATTTTGTGCGAATTAATAAAATCTTTTGGCTTTCAAATAGATTTTTTTAAATCATTTATTTTATTCTAAAGTCATCCATGTGGATTTAGCTTTAGATATATTCTTATTAATTTATCACATTGTGTTTACGCTTTATTTATATACTTTGTAATCTTTTTTTAGATGATATGTAAAAGCTCAATAAAAATAAAAGTCAATAAATAAATTTTACCAACCTTCATAGAACGAAACCAATTACTAAAATTTCTTGCAAATAACTTAGTTGTCATTAAAATAATTTTCATTAAAATCATCGATTTATTTAGTAAACGGCGGATAGCCTCTGTGGTTGAGTGGTTATTTTAGTATGAACCTAAAAAGCCCTGGACGGAACTATTCGAGAAAAATTAGAAGTGCGGGGAAGATGTATAAAAAATTCTAAACCTGCTTAAATTTTTTTATGACATATCCTATTCTCAAATGCCAAAAAAATCAAAAACCGCTGTAATTGCATTAACAATAAAAAAATAAAATAAAGATAGTTCATTTCATACAACTTAGCGTACAAACCATTTCTAATAAGATGGCTGATAACAGCCATGTTGTATAAACAAGATGGCTGCGAGGAAATTTACCCTCACCCTTAATTTGGCTTTTATGCTATTAACAAAAAAAGCACTGATTCCCTGTCCTGGACTTTTTAGGATCATGTCCTTGGCTGTGATGTAACGGGATACACATTCCGGCATCCGCAAGTAAAATTTTATATGATTAATTAGTGTTATGTCACAATTTAATCTTTAAAATAATGTATTATACATAAGTATATTTTAGAGTGGATGATACTCTTAGTATTGCCCTGGATTCAGAATCCTCTCCACCTTCCTCTTCCATGTCTTCTTCCCCTTCTCATTACAGCCAGCGTCACAACATACCACAATGGCTGCAGCTGGCTTAAAGCAGTTAGAACTCTTGAAAAAAAAAATCTTGACCAATGAGAAGTCATGAATATCTAAATACTCACCATATCTTCTTAGTTCTAGTTTCCTTTTAAATTATACTTTCAGTGGCCTCATAAAACTACAAACAATTAAAATACAATAGTTTTTTAGCGTGAAGGAATGGACCCAGTATGACATGAATATTAATCTTCGGAGCAGAATTTTCGCTGTTATCTTTAAAATGGTTTATGTCACTGCAAGAAAGAATAATATTTCAATATTTTATAATTGGTAAATAACTTCTTTCCTCCCCTATAGCGCATCAAATATATCAATTTTCCTCTATCGCATGCACAACTTGCACTATATTCAATGGAAACTAGAATACCTTCGCCCGATTCTGTTTTCCCGGTTCCCCGATACAGCCCGCGTAGCAACAGCTTGACGGCAGACGGATTTGATAACAGATAACCAACCCCATGGCTCGCAACGCTGAAATCTGATAATCAGGATAGCAGAAGTGCAGAATAGGTAAAGCAACACACTTTCTCGAAAATCTCCCGGACGCTGTTGCTAGGCAACTGAATGCTGATACCAGGGTAACAAAAATGCAGAATAGGTCCAATACCAAATATTGAAATGAATTTCTCGAAAAAGCTCCCATCGCTGCATAGTTGCACAGTATTCCGGTTTATACAAGGTAGACGGAAAAAACTCTACATCAATCAAGTACTTGTAACCAGCCTTCGGATGAACTGAATGATAAGATGAAAATTAGAGATTAAATATCCTTGCTTTTAATTAATTTTTCTATTTTTGAATTAGTAAAGAAGGCTGGAAAAATGTGATCTGGTAATATGCGGAATATTTTAAAAGATAAGTCGCCTGTATAAAGAAGTTTTTTTATCTATTAAGTTTTCACTAGGTTGGTTGTTATTATTGCCACTATAAGTGTACTTTTTTGTTAAAAATTTAATTTGTTTCTTATTAACGAAGCGATTAATTATTTCAGGTTTATAACCATTGTTCAGGCCAATTTGTTTTAACATGTTAATTTCATTATATAAATAGAAAAATAAAACTTTTCAAAACAAATATCTCGAAATTTTTACATAGTTAATGCCAAAGAAATACAATAAATTATAAACATTGTAATTTATTTTTTCAATTAATTTTTTTTTTTAACAAAAAATTTCAATAATTAAAATATTAATTTTCTTTTTATACAAACATCTTAGATTTTTTTAATACTTTTTTTTGTCATGTACCTACTACCTACAATATTTACAAGTTATGAGAAAAATATATTAATTATATAATTTTAAGATTAAATTAAGCCCACCTGTGCTTTTCATCTGCTTATGCTTATGCTTTTCTAGTTCAATATTTTTTATACAATTGCCTGTCAAATAACAAAACAAGCTTGATGGGTTAACCCGTACTAGTTAACCCGTGCATTAATTAACCCAATTAAAATTGCATTTATCACACTGACTTTTTTTTTTTTTTTTAGAGAAACCTCACATGAGTCCCAACTGCTCCCTTCTGGAGCCAGTGAGACTATGGCATCCCCAATTGGAGTATGTAGTGAGGCTGAAGGTAAGTGGGGAAGGGAAGGATATGGGGAAGAGGAAGGTGGGAAAGTACCTGGCTATTCAGATCTAGTCACTAAACACGGCTAAAGCCATTATTAAGCACATTATTACCTGGTTATGCCCCCATGACGTCATCATTCAAGAATTTCAAAGTGATTTACATGCCTTCTACCTTGTATGGGGCATTACACAGTGCGCTGTTGCTAAGCAGCCGAAAGCTATCAACAAGGGCTGCAGAAGTGCATGATAGTTCTATTGTGAGAGATTGCTGCAATTTCAAATGGGGATGTTACGAACATTCGCATTCGCATATGCGAATAATTCGCATCATTTTTAACATTCGCATCGACATTCGCATTCGCAACAATCGATGCAAATTTTTAGAATGTGTGCAGATCATGTCGTGACTCGCCCACTGTCCACGTGTCTTTTGTTTTGAGTACGCTAGCCGGCATCACGTGTTTCAATTGCAGTTAGTTGCACCCCAATACACACTAAAAGGTCGTATTTTTTTCACTGAGAATACCTGTGAAGGTTTGTACCACAAAGTTGCTGAAAAAATCAAAGTTCTGTTAGCAGATTTCAAATATATGTAATTCACGACTGACATATGGTCAGAGCCAAGTGCGAATGTATGACTTCTCAGTCTAACGTGTCATGGCAGCTGGCCTTATATACGAACCCCTTAGAAATCGCCTCATGGAAGAAAGGTTGCAAAATTGCTTTTTCTGAAATATGATATGCCTCTTTTGAACTTCGATCATTTAATTGTTTAATTACGATTATAACTTACTGTATAAGAATTGATTTATAGATTTTATTTTTTTATTAAAACGATGATTAATGTTGACTAAAGTTTGTTTTTTTTTGTGATTCCTTAACATTCGCATTCGCACATTTGCACTCTGAACATTCGCATTCGAATTCGCGAATGTGAAAAATATCACATTCGTAACATCCCTAATTTCAAACCTCAAAAAGCTGCGAGAGCTGTTGCTAGGCGCCTGCAAACGGATTACCAGGAATGCAGAAGTGCGGAGTAGATTTGATATTGAAGAATTAGCTGTCGTATACCCGGCCTTGGTCGGTGTCATGAAAACTTCTCTTCAAACCATTAATGAAGTGAAGTTTTGAAGTCATTACTTATTGGTTCTAGTAAACTGGGTGTAATTTTAAATCAGAAAAAATATTTTTAATGTCAGGAATTTTTTACTACGATAATTACGATGTGAAAAAGTTTCGATTTTTCGCCACAGTCCTGCGCATTGAAGGCACGACTGTTATTCCGCTAGTAGACACATTTAGATAAATGTGTGCAAGTGCTTGAGTGCCACACACACGCATTTCACCAGGACGATCTCTCGAGGTTTTAGCAACTTGAGGCGAACATCTTCAGTACTGGCAGGATAATAGCACCGTCGCAGTATCCCCTGAAACATACACAAACAATTATGTAGTAGTTTACAGTAACAAAAAAAAAATCGAGTGTGCTTTGGACCACACGACTGAAGTAAAACTTCTTTAGCTCCTTCTATATGTTTGTAAATATATGTTTATATGTATAATATATATACATGTATATAAATATACATATATTAATTTTCTACAAATATTTATTTGTAGAAAATAAATTAGGAAAAGGGTATATGTTACTAAGAGTGTGTTATATGGAGGGTCTTTTTAAGGAAAGTAAGAAGAGAAAGTTCAGGAAAAAAAAACGGTATGAGGTGTGGGTTGGAATCTTGGGATCAAGGTGTACAGGAGTGGCGGACTTATAAATCCATCCCTCCCTCTGCGTTGCAAGGCGATGGGTTGAGAGAGACCGACTAGAGAGGTCTAAGAAAGCCTTCAACCAGTCTCTTCCGATTCCGACAAACGACTTCGCCGCCAAGATTAACCTCATCCCATAAACCCAGGCATCCCCTGCTATGTCAACTAACGTGGCGAACAATTTGGAGTGATCTATGGCAGGGATGTTGGTTATCCAATAAATAGTTCACGAGGTGGCGCGGCGGAACCCATTTTCACCTCCCAAATTGTAATGAGTCCAAATAGTAGTAAGTCAAAAAAAATTTTACCATAAACAAATATACCTGTAAAAAATTGAAGCATGTATGTACCTTGCTTCTACTCAAAATCACTTTGCTGTGGATTCACTCCATAGTTTTTTACGAAAATTTCAATCATTACAAGAAATATCCCTGCACTGGTCGTGGAATAAAATTTTCGATAAGTCCTACTAACAACCCACTCTTTTCGCCAGATGCAAAGCAAAGACTTAAAGCTATTTAAAAGTAACAAAAGAAAAGTAATCTTTAGTAAAATGTAAAAAATACGTTCATCAAAATCTTCTCATATTGAGGTAACAACGTAAAGGCAAGTATTATAAAATTTACGCAAACTCAACTCGGAGAGAGAGTTTCATGTTTAAAAAATCTTTTCACAAGATTAACCTGTAAATAAAATAACAACAATTGCAAAATTATTTAGTTAGTTAAATCATTAATTAGTTATAATTTCAAAATCACAGAAAACATCTGATCCAGAAATGCTATGTATGATAAAATGTCTGCTCAGGTTTAAATAAATGATTCGTTTCTTTATCTTTAAGGTTATGTGAATAGATATGGTAAAGTTAAATCTAACCTCACCTTAAAAATGGGTTTTGGCTTTAACAAGAGTTACGAATGACAAAGCCCAGAATAAGAGTCTCCTTGAGAAGTTTCCGTAACATTTACTAAAATGTTAATTATTTTCAATATTTATCAAAAATCGAAGCTCGATACTGTTATAAGTTATTCTTTTGAATTATCAAAATTATTTCAGTGACAATTACAATGTTTTAAAAAGATGCTTATTTAAAAAAAGAAGAGAATAAGCAGTATTACGCCTAATTATTCAGTTAGCAGCACATCAGCGAAATTATACAAGAAGTACTGATGAGGCAATTATATGCTATGTCATTAAATAAAACAATAATTCGCCAATGGTCATAGCGCAATTCATTTAGACTTCAGATCTTTTGGACAATAGACATCGATCATCAGTCACAATGGTAAGAGATTTTTATTAGAATCGATTTTATTGGATTTTAATACTAGAGTCTTGTTGGCTTTTTATAATTCCCGCGGAAACGGCCCGGCGACAAAAACGGCTAGCGGCATCTTATTTATTTAATACG
Organism: Limnephilus auricula; assembly: GCA_951813805.1. Taxonomy (NCBI): domain Eukaryota; kingdom Metazoa; phylum Arthropoda; class Insecta; order Trichoptera; family Limnephilidae; genus Limnephilus; species Limnephilus auricula. The sequence goes on from OX638391.1 coordinate 39,118,247, forward strand.
AGTTAGGGAGATGCAGAAAAGTATTCACTATCTTGTCTCTCCCTCACTAGTAATAAATGATATGGCGCGAGCCATTCCCGTTACCGCTCCATTTTCGCAGGAGTATTAAAAGCGCCTATTGGAAAAAAATATTTTAGTACAACAAGTAGTATGTAGGTATTTCTTTTTGATGAATTCAACAAACTTGTGATTATTTTATTAATGAACATAGGCACATATGAGCTTTATTTTTGTGAAACTTTTCTTCCGCTATAAAATTAAATTATATACTTTTTTTTTTAAATGTTCATAATAATTTTTATTTTTATTATTTGTGTATTTTTTTAATAATTGAGTTTTCATCTTTAATTTTGATGGTTAGAATTTCCAATTTTGGAGGCGGATGTTGGTACCGCTGCCCCGGAAACAATTTATTGGATAACAACACCTCTGACATAGGTCACCCCAAGTAGTTTGCTGCGTTTGGTGACTTAGCAGGGGTGTCCGGGTTCATAGGGGTGTGGTTCTACAGCGTGGCGGGCCGGGTCGGGAGAGGTTAATGGAGACCAAAAGAAAGATAGTTAACGCTGGTTAAAGGAGACCAAACTTGACCTCTTCAACCGGTCTCTCTTGACCAAATGTCTTGTACCGCAGTGGGAGAGATGGATTCATACGTCCGTCACTGTTGGATACGATGACCCCCAGGTTACTAACCACCCCTCATACATTTTCCTTCCCATCGTTTACTTCCTTTCCGTACCCTCCACACAGTATCCCTAAACATGCTCTTTGAAGCTATTGTAAAAAAATAAAATTACGACTTTTCTAATAATTGTGGTAATTTCATGAATAACTTCTAATTCAGATTCCCTACTTGTTTCAGAGCGTTTTGAAGACGGACCTATATGTTTTAATAATAAAAAAAACGAGTGTTCTTTAGACCACACGAATGAAGTTAAACTTCTAGAGATAAAGAAAATGTGCTCTTGCTCCTACAGTATTTACAAAATTGTTCAAGTACGAAATGAAATAACGAATAATCTTCATGCACTGGCTATGAGGGGAAGAGAGAAAGAAAATGTGCGCGCACACTGCTCTCTCTTTCTTCTACAGTGTGATTTTTTAACATGCAAAATTTTCTATAATTTTTTTTTATTTTATTTGATACATAAAATTCACACATTTATAACATTATTTGATAATGCGGGTTTGACTAGGTGCTTTACCTGTGCTGAGGCCCCCATTTTACACAAGTGGATAGCGTTTTTTCATCAACTAATAACATTTTGTATTTTTTATAAGGTTTCAATCTGCAACAACTGCCTAGACACCATCTGCCCTGAACCACCCTCTGACCCGCCCGACACAGTGACTCCCGCACCACCCCCTCGCCCCCTCGCACCGAAACCTATCATCTGGATCATCCCCGGAATACCCGGAGATTACCCGCACTGATGACAACCACAAAAACACCATCATGATGTTATTACAATACTACTCGTGTAAATGAAGATTCTCAAAGTGTTTAGTGCCATTATATTATTGTCATTAAATTTAATTGGTAGTACCGCTAATTTTTATTTATTTCTTTTGTACAAATCGAGGGTTAAGTGCACAAACTTCGGGAGGTGATTCTACAAGATGGTAGAAGTAAAAACGATTCATAACTTTTTTCGAAATTCCAACATTATTTTCCCAAACCAAAATATTTTTCCATAGAAGAATAGTATTTTTTCATACAAACAATTCAACTTCCTCACCCGAAAACTATTTTAAAACGTTGGAATTTCTAAAAAAGTTATTGACCTTTTTTACTCGCACCATCATATAAATTGACCCGAAGTTTGTTCACTTCACCCCCCCCCCCCCCCCCGACAGCTTGTACGTTCAATAATATTATTATTTAATTTCTTAAAACAGTTACTTTATAAACAATTATTATTTACAAAACAGCTGTCTCGCCTTCTAAGGGCATTATCAAACTATGGTCAGGCCACTTACATAAGAAACATTTATATTATTTCTATATACACTGTAGGTGCTAAACATGTTTTTTTTTATTACCTATGCCTTTTTTGATTTACCAATTACTTCTTAATTTATTGATTTACCAATTACTACCAATTAATTCTTTAAATTTGACTAAAATTCGTTGAGTGAATTCCCAAATTACTCGCAAATCAAAAAGGGTATTTTTGATTTACCAATTACTTCTTAATTTATTGATTTACCAATTACTACCAATTAATTCTTTAAATTTGACTAAAATTCGTGAATTGAATTGAATTCCCAAATTACTCGCAAATCAAAAAGGGCAAAACTAATTGCAAAACTAACTAACTTGTATTATAGGCATCTGTTTATATACCTAAAAAATAATGAAAATATTTCGTCTGTAAATGGCCGAACCATGGCTTGATAAGGCGTTCACAAGGCCAAATAGCTGTCTAGTAATAAAAATTACAAAGCAGAATTTTTTTTTAATAAACAAACTGTTTTTATAAATTACATAAAAAACATTATTGAATATATAAAAGAAAGGATAAAAGTTATGATGGTAAGGTTGATTGATTTTTGGAGTCCTTCTAAACAAATAAACACGCATTTTACCATAATAGTCTGAACCTACAAAACCACCTCCGCCCTTTTGACGGACAATGCTAAAATACGGAATGAAACGTTGATAAAGGAGGACAAGATTTTAACACAAACATCTTTCATTGTGAAATTGTAATACTATTTTTATAATAATTCTAATAAAGCTTTATTATTTTAGTTGTTTATATTTTTGTTTTATTTAAAGGCATATTAATGTGGAACAACCTACACGTCTCCCATAATCTTGGTTTATTTTAGGGTTATTATGCCGCCTTATGCTTCCTCCTTCTATCACCAAAATTTCAGACAGTGTCCATCATCAGGTAATTGCATGTATAATTTCACTATTATTACATTTTAACGTAAATATATCCATAAATAATTAAAAACCTCGAAATGATAATATTGCAATTTTATTAGACTGCCATCTTTTGCAAGCTTTGTTGTTTGGTTCATAGAGGGATTGCCAATAAATTCGCTTTAAAATATATTAATTAGCTGGAAAATAAAACAGGCAAGTGTGTAATTAATGTTATTTACATTTTGTGTAATGTTATTTACATTTCTGTAAGAATATTAATAAGAAACTTTGAACGTTGGTTCTCTTGAACAATCATGCAAAGGCATTGTGAGGAATAAGCTTAAAATTTATGGAATGAATACAGAATTTGATTCAGATTTACAAAAATATTCACGAATTTCTTCTTCTGTCCATAAAACTGCCTTATTTATTAATTAGACTTTTTACTATTACTCTTTTTATCATTTAAAAACATGCATTCCTTAGTTTAAGATGCTTATTTTATTTAAACTACATTTGCGAGGAAATAAAAAATCACCTTAGAAAATAAGTTACATTTCTTGATAACACAATGATGATGAAAAAAATTGTATAATATAATATTATTTTAGAAATTTTATTTTAAGAGTCAAATTTCTTGATTTCCTTTCTAAGAAACAACCAATGAAAATCAAGTCATTATTGTTTTAAATGGATTGGTTATATGAATGTACAATCAGGTTCCATGTCAACTCAGAATCAACTTAACTAAACACCTCTTTAAAAAGTCGTTAAAAGCTATGAAAAAAAAAAGAAAATAGCCCATACCCTAACCTAACATAACCTATTCAACCAATTTTTTAAATATTTTATCCTAAATTTTTATGACTTTTCAAATAAGGTGTTGAGTTGAATTCATTTTGAGTTATCCGGTCACCGTACAACCCAGACCTGATTAAACAAAATAGTATACTAATCTTAGCAAAACAAAAGATTTTCTTTATTTAAATCTATAGGTAGGTTATCTATCGATAGGTTAATTTTGCTAGAATCTCCTGCAGTATTATTGACTCCTGGCATAAAGGGGAGAGCGGTTTTAGTTTCATTTCCATTTTAGTGCCTGAAACTTAAATATTTATTATGACTTTCGAGCAAGTTTTGTTGTCCGCCTCACTGAACATCTGTCTTTTTTACTCTCTACGCTTATGAGTATCTTGTTAATGTTTCTATATAGAACCCCTTACTACATACATTTTTCATCTGCATGCTATTTTTATATCTAATCTCTTTTAGGCTTCTGAATGATAATGTTGTTTCTCCTTACTTTATAATGTTGTCCTTTCCGGAATGAGAATAATATAGTATTATTAACAACGTCGTTGTTATTACATTCCAAGAAAAGTAATTAAAATAAAATTGATAGGTAAGTAATATCTAAAATATAGAAAATATATTAAATTAAAATTAACGGATCGTCACTCGGGATGATCATCGCTTCATCATGTATCGCTCTTTACTTGACGTTTATTCCATTGTTGTTGTTTTCATTGGTTATTGATGTGCGTTCCGTAATGGATTTTCCACAAACCTTAACATTCCATTTAATTTATTAAGTATGGAAGTGTAGCACTTCCTCCCTTCTCTACTATAATAACTTACACGTGGTTTATGAATCATCAATCAGTGCGGCAAGTACAGTCCATAGTCCGCACAGTCCATAGTCCGTGACAGTGATGCCATATCCCGAACCCATTCAAAAAAACTATTTTCCGGGTAAAAAACAACATTTCTTTAAATTTTTTTAAGTACAAAAAACCATGTTGCAGCGGGTTGGCATATTAATTGGTTTAAATGTAAAAAAAACGTGCATCTGGCAACACTAGTTCGTGCAAAAGTGCGTCGTAATCAGTAATCAGCAGTGATGCCAAGTCTTGAGAGAAATCCCCAGATCTGGGGAATTTTGAATTGAATTGAATTGAATTTCGTGCGTTGGTATGGGGATTACCAATGTTTTCATAAACAAATGTTATTGTGTCGGTTTATCATTTGCATTTTGCTTGGCTTGAGAGATATTCAGCTACTTCTAATGACACCTCTACTAACACATACTGATAATAATAATAATAATTCGATAATTTGTAGAGCGTCGTTTTTGTGAACAATCAACTAGCAGTATAATTTATTATGATTTCTTAGGCTCTATCTAATTTTATTATTTACAGACTGATACAGAAGGCATACTACCTGGGGTCCTAGCACATTCGATCAATAAGGATTGTCAGGATAACTTTCGGTAACATCTCATCGTTCTCTAGTACAATTTCAGGTCGCTAACGTAAAAACAACAGTTGCTACGAATATTTATTTATTTATTTATTGGTAAGAGACAGACAGCTTATACATAAAATATAAAGATAAATATATACATTGTTAAATGAAGTCAAGCCAAAAAAGTCTCCTATGTTAAAGTTGAATGGAGATGGAGTTTTATTACATATAATTAGTTTTGGGTGAGAAGGAGAGGAAGAGGAATTTAGGATGAGGATAGGCGATGCTCCGAATACGTTCCACACTCTTGTATTAATTTTCGATCGTACGTGTTACTTCTAATCGATATTTGTGAATATAGATTAATATATTAAGGACACTTAGTCATTGTGAACTGTTTCTTATTCATTGAAGAAAAAGATAACAATAATTATCAATTTTTTTTTTTTTTTTTAAATATGAAAATGAACAAGACACAGAAAAGTAATAAAAGATAACGTCTTACCGGGACTGTAACTTTTGTTCTTAACTTTTGTTTCTTATTCGTTGGACATCTGCAGTCACGCTAGGGAACGACGAGAAGTTACCAAAAGTTATCCTGTCAATCCTTATCGATCGAGTGTGCTAACGGGCGGTAGGTCACTTCCGATAAAAACACTTTTATTATAAAGTTTATTCGTGGAGAAGATACGAAGATTCACGCGGGGACTTTATATATTTAAATCATTTTTCACATTTGTTACTGTTTATAATACATTGATGAGAAGATTTGTGGCAAAACTAAATATTTATCTTTATTAGACTGGAGAATTTAAAATTCTTTAGGACTGAATATTTTTTTATGAAATGATCCTAAAAAGCTTTTAAGTTCTTATTTGCTTGCTTTTTTAGCCAAAAGGTTATTTATAATTTCGCGGGCTGTGAAGATGAAGACGACTGTCTGAAAAGTGGAGTTTTATGTTTAGCTCTAAATTTCTCCGAGTTCATTCTTAAATCATGCGGCAGTCCATTCTAGGCTTTAGTACCTGACATTCCGAAAGCACGCTCACCCAACATAGTATCAGCCCCTTAGCACACTCGATTGATAAGGATTGGTACCTTCGGTAACTTCTTAATGCTCCCAAGCATGACTGCAGATCGCCAACGAATAAGTGACAGTTTACAATGACTAATTGTGTTAATATTTTTGATATCAACTGTTGTTTATATTTTAGCGATCTGCAGTTGTCCTACACGGAGAAAAATGTTATTCTAACATACGATCATTTTCTTCGTAAAAAACAGTGTTTCAATGTTTATTGGCGGGAAAATGTAAGAATAATTTGGTGGTATACGTACTAAATTACGCATACCAACAAATTAGTCTTATATTTTTATAGAAAAACTCTCTTTTTAACTTTTGAAGGTTATTCCCATCAATGTAATTTATTATTGAAGAAGAAGATAACAATAATAATCTAATTTTTAAAATATGAAAATGAAAAAGACACAGAAAAATAATAAAAGATAACGGTCGCAACTGGGACTCGAACCCAGAATCTTACATCTTACCCTTAGCTGCCAATAATATGGAAAAAAAAACATTAGTCGAAGATAGTATTGTTAATTCTGAAATATGAAGTTGACAATTACGACAGTCTCATAATAGATCGCAGTAGCCCAATAAGTAGAGGTGTATGTTCCGGTAAGACGTAAGGTTCTGGGTTCGAGTCCCAGTGGCGACCGTTATCTTTTATTATTTATCTGTGTCTTGTTCATTTTCATATTTTAAAAAATTAGATTATTATTGTTATCTTCTTCTTCAATAATAAATTAGTCTTACATTTTGCCGCCAATAAACATTGAAACACTGTTAATTTGTTCGTAAGAACTTCAGTCCCGTTTTTAACCGTTTTTACGAATAAAATATTTTAGAATAACATATTTCTGATCAGAATTTCAAATAAAAATATTTTTGGCATCGTAAATTGATAATTCGTCCTTGTGTGTGGCGTTTCCTTTTGCAATTTATATAGTTTTTGAAAATTAATATTCAATATTTTAGAATCTGGGGAGTTTTTGTGAAATTTTGGGAATTTTGGGAAAAAATTGGGGAGATTTATTTTTTCGGCATAGCGTCACCCGTAATCACTCGACTGTGCTTCCCCTTGCCGTTAGACGTTATCCTGATTCTGCATTTCTTTTTTGATATTAAAAGGTATTTGATTATTGCTTTTGATAAGTTTTATATTCTATTCTGTTTTATCACTATGTCTATAACCGCCTACAAACAAAACATACTTGTGAAACCAATGAAATTCTTAATTCATTAGAATAATATCATCAAAGAATAATTGATTATTGAACAGTGAAATTTCTTCTACATATGTAAATGTAAACTCATCTCTTGAGTAATTTTAATTATATAAAAGGAAATAACTATATGCACTTAAAGTAAATGTGTATAAAAAGTGATTTGTTTTCAATGAATAAAATTTCCGAGTACAGGAATTTCTTACAGTTTCATTTAATATTTATGTATTTTTGTCGGTGGTTTAATGGGAATCATCATTGTCTTACAATCAGTTTATCAAGGTTCAATTCTCACCGTGGCAATTTTTATAAACAAGTATTTTTGTTCTAATTTTATTTATAAAATGTATATAAATATTTTAAAAATTAGTCGAAGATTAATTCTAAGATTAATTAAAAAATAGTCGATGATTAATTCTAAAATTTTAAATAAGAGTTTGAAAAATATGAAATGGTTTTATAATAGGTGGCAATGGTTGAATTGGAAAAAGCGCATCCCGGTAGGACGAGAGGTTCTGGGTTCGAGTCCCAGTGGCTACCATTATCTTATTATATTTTATATTTTTCTGTGTCTTATTCATTTTCATATTTTAATTTAGATTATTAGTATTATCTTCTTCTTCAATGATATATAATTAATATCCCATGATTTACAATGGGTTATTTTTTTCTTCTTTATTTATGGAAGGAAATAAGTATAAGGGGTGGTTAGGAATCTAAGAGTTAGTGTGTCCTGGAGTGGTGGACCTTTGAACCCATCCCTCAAGTTGTCATGTAACCAGTTTAGATGAACCCGGGCACCCCTGATAAGTCACTAAACGTAGTTCACCCCTGATAAGTCACTAAACCACTTGGGGTGACCTACGGCATGGGTGTTGGTTATCCAATAAATGGTTCACGAGGCGGCGATACCCATATCCGCCTCTCAAATTAGCTTTGCGCTAGTTCAAAATGTTATGTATCTTAACTGCGTAATACAAAGCTGCAATAACTTTATTTAGGGTAGTATTCGCATGATAACTTCTCAATTACTCTCAAATTAGTTACGTATTATTTGTTTTGTAATTCTTAATTTACTCTTGTTTCAGACTACTAACTTTTGTGCGAATCTCATTTTCTTGGTGTTGAGATGAGTAAAAGATACGATTTTATAACAGCCAGAAGCAGATCTGGAGATGAGGTTACTACATCCAGCAGCAGATCTGGAGATGAAGTTACAACAGCCAGCAGCAGATCTGGAGATGAAGTTACAACCACCAGCAACAGATCTGGAGGTGAAGATACTATATCCAGCAGCAGATCTGGAGATGAAGTTACAACAGTCAGCAGAAGATCTGGAGATGAAGTTACAACAGCCAGCAGCAGATCTGGAGATGAAGTTACAACTGCCAGAAGCAGATCTGGAGATGAAGTTACAACCACCAGCAACAGATCTGGAGGTGAAGATACTATATCCAGCAGCAGATCTGGAGATGAAGTTACAACAGCCAGCAGCAGATCTGGAGATGAAGTTACAACCACCAGTAGCAGATCTGGAGATGAAGTTACAACTGCCAGAAGCAGATCAGGAGATGAAGTTACAATAGCCAGCAGCAGATCTGGAGATGAAGTTACAAGCACCAGCAGCAGATCTGGAGATGATATTACAACAGCCAGCATCAGTTTTGCAGAGACTGAATCTCTAGCCAACGCAACATCTGAATCTTCCGGGATGTGCGAAAAAACCTGTCAAGAGTTCTTGAAGATGGAATGCAGGGAGGAGAAACCTGTGACGTCTAAAAGGTTTTTGATCCAAATTGCGATTTTTGTAGCGGTCGTTTCCCTCTGCGTTGTCGTTGGATTAATCTTTGAATATCTCCTTTCTTGGACGGGCATCCGGTTGGCCTTTGTCGCCGTTGTGACCTCGGCGGCCATCTGGGTGGTTATGCTCACCAAGAGCTTCCGACTAAAGAAGAAGGAAGAAGCAGTAGTGATGGAAGAAATAGATAAAAGCCAGCTGTTCAGTAAGACCCTCGGCGAGAAGTTGGATGAAGACCGCCAGAAAGGACGAGGACATCCCACATCGTACCCCCCGCGAGGCGAGGACCCAGCTGTAATTTCTAACTGAAATGAAAGAAACCACGGATACATCTTTTTATTACATTTACTTTACTGCAAAAAGTCCCCCTTAAGAAAAAACATGTTTTATATTTTACACAATTTGTATTGTATGGGTACCGCCTCCCCGGGAGCTAATAATTGGATAACCAACACCCTATATAGGTCACCCATGGGTCATCCCAAGTAATTTGCTACGTTTAGAGACTTAGCAGGGGTACCTGGTTTCATGGAGTGAGGTTTGTCTAGGAATTAGCGGCGGATGCGTTTATCCATTTCCTGCGTGGTGGGCTGAATCTAGAGAGATAGGTTGAGGGAGTCCTTTTGACCTCTCCAGCCGGACTCCCTCGATCCGTCGTCTTGTACCACATTGGGAGGGGTGGCTTAATAAGTCCGTCACTCCTAGACACACTGACCCCTAAATTACTACCCACCCCTCATTCCTTGTTCCTTCCCACAACTTTCTCTCCTTCCTTTTCTTAAAGTACCCTTAGTATTCCCAAAAACGACCAAGGCCCTGAGGGAAAATCTTTTCATCAGGGTTAGGTGTGTGGATTTAAAGTTACAAAATAAATATATTGAAATTGTACTCATTTTTTAAATACAGTATGTTTGTATGTTTTTATGTAAAATGTATACTTTCTTGAGTAAAGCTTTATGACGAAAAAAATAAAAATGTCGATTATGAAACATGATAAACATTTAAACATTATTTTGTGTTCTAATGATTATGATTTTTTTCCCTTTACACAATTTTTCCTTTCGTTTCTAATTTCTTCTTGAACACTTTTTTTCCTTGCATTTCTAATTTCTTCTTGAACATCTAGTTTATTAATAAACTAGTCAAAATTTAGTAAAGTTAGTTTAATTAATAAAATTGTGTAACTGTCCTAAATCATTAAACCGTTTGTATTTTCTAAAGCAGTATATTTTAAATTATTTATTCCTTTATTGCTTTTTGCCATAATATGGCACTATTTCCAAAACCTCGGATTGCTTTGTTGCCAAAATATAGCAAATATTCTCTAGATTCTTTAAAATGTTTTAAAGTTAACGATTTATGGATTTTTTTTATAAATCCTACGAATATGTGATAATAAACAAAAGATAGGTGAATTCATTGGCTATATAGAACTATAATTCAAAATATTTGCTATATAGAACTCCATATAAAAATTTGGAGGTATGAATTTTTTTTAATGTGGGCAATCCAAGCAATCCAAGAAAAAAGTTTTGAATTGCTCTATCACTCCTGTGGTTATTTCTATTTTTTATTATTATCAAGCAAATATGGATAAAAGCTTCCTCTTACTAATAAACATATTTTACACAATTGATGCAAAACCACTCATGTGGTTCATGTGAAATCTAAAAAAGTTTTTTTAATTTTTAAGATACAAACTATGTAAGTGATAAACATCCATTTAACGTACAAACACGTTTGTTAACATCCTGTTGTATCAATGAAAACTCACGAAAAGTAGGCTTTGAATTCCTGACATCAGAAAATTACGACAGAATTTTTAAACCGATTTAAAAATATGATCTTGATTTTCGGAAATTTTTTCCTCCTCTATTTGGCAGGCGAAAAGGGGTATCAGTTATTGGATCACCAAAACCTCTGCCATAGGTTAACCTAAGCGGTTCGCTACGTTTGGTAACTTGGCAGGCGTGCCCTGGTTCGTGGAGTGAGGTTTATCTAAGTATTGGCGGTGGATGTGTCTACCCACCTATTGCGTGACGGTCCGGATCGAGAGAGACTGATTCTGGTAGGCCCTTTGACCTCTCCAAATCGCCTTGCGCCGCAGTTGAATGGATGGATTCATACGTCATTCCTGGACACACTGAACCCTAGATTTCTACCAACCCTTCATAACTTTTTCCTTCCCAAAACATCCTCTCCTTCCTTTCCTTAAAAAGACTTTCCACATAGCCTACGATAATGAATAACAAAGTGATAAACTGATTTTTCTCATGAAAATTCTTCAAAAGCGTTCTCAAACCGTTAGGTTTGAATACATTAATTTATCTCTTTGCTATCATGGTATCCGAAAACGTAGACGAGAACCAAATATTTTAACGCATATCTGAATGCAACCCATAATTTTATTTGTTTTCATTTTAACCTCATTATCCTGTTCTTCTATTATTAAAATCAAATATTTGTGTCAACATTTTTACCAAATAATTTCACAATAGTTGTTTTAAATAAACCGACTTTTCCATGGTAAGCATTTTCGAAATGTTACTTATAATGCTGACTAGGCTTTGGCTTTATATAAATAATAATGGAATGTTCCAAGAAATCATGTCCAAACAAAACATTTAATAAACAAATTTTTTTCGCTGATAACATTTATTTACGTGTTGATGAAACCAAAGTCTATTTAAAAAATTTTGATTGATTAAATACAGGTGAAAACAATAATGGTTTTTAGCCTTTATTCAAATTCAATTTTTTTTTTTACTCACAAGAGTTCCAAGTGCTCCCGTCTGGAGCCAGTGAGACTATGGCATCCCCAATTGGGGTATGTTGTGAGGCTGAAGAAAAGTGGGAGATGGGGAAGAGGAAGGCAGGAAAGTACCTGGCTATTCAGATCTAGTCACTAAACACGGCTAAAGCCATTATTAAGCAACGTTTCAATTCTAAATGGTGGTCTTACACCAGGGCGATACTGACAGTATCTTCCACTCTGGAACGTGCCGCAAATATAGTATATATTATTTTTATTAATTAATTGTGAAATAACACAAATAAATCAAATAAAATTTATTTGCGCACGCCGGGTTCGAACCCGCGACCTTCCGATTGGGAGTCAAGTGTCTTACCACTCGACCACGGACGGTCGAGTGGTAAGCACTGTATTTAAAGCACTGAGCTATTTGATGTTTGAATGTTAATAAAGCAAGAAGTGTGTGCGTACATTTTTTAAAAATTAAAAATTTTAAGAAAAAAAAAATTTTTTTGAATGTGGACGTGGCAGGAATGTGGATGAAGCAAGTAATGTGGATAAAGCAAGGAATGTGGATGAAGCAAGGATTGTGAGACTACACAAAGGGCCCTGGGGGTTAACCGCTCAAATTTGTACAACTGCTACTGATCCACTTCAGTCGCCCAGTTCATGACGTTCATTAGTATGGGCCTTTTCTCGCAAAAAAGGGCGGTGTGTAAAAACAAAGGCAGCAATCTTCATTTCGACCAGATTCCTATGTTTGTTTCTGAAATGACCTGGAGATTGCTATCTTTGCTTTCAGGTATAATATTATATACAAATATTGTACACACGTATATTACATAGAACTTTTGTATGTAATATTTTACGTAAAAGCAAAGATAGCAATCTCCATGTCATTTCAAAATCAATCTGGCCGAAATGGAGATCGCTGCCTTTGCTTTTACACACCTCATAATATGATACACTCGCAATCTAGTGCGGTACTCTAAATTCCTAAATTACACAACTTTCGTGACGTTAAACGTACACATATTGGTAAATATTCAATTTGGGAGGCGGGTATGGGTATCACCATTTATTGGATAATCAACAGCTCAATAGAAATTTCCTTTGATTTCGATTAAAATTCTTTAGTAATTTCAATAACGCCGCACAAACAAATGCCTATATGGCATTTCAAAGAAAAATGCTGATTAATTTCTGTATGTAATTGGAAAGGTGGGAATAGCGAGCCGAGAGGTAGGGTTTAAACTCACTTATTGTCAGTGTTATATTGAAGAAGCAAGCAAGCGCAATAAATTAAAATGGTGAGTGATTAATATTTTCAATTTTATTGGGGATTTTTTTATAATCTTGTTTTTAGTGTTTGCGTTTTAAAATATTTTGTTTGTACTTATCTTTTTAAAACTTTTTTATTATTTGTAAACTTTTTATCATATTTTAACATAAATATGTTTGTAGTAGCAATTTTAGCATACTTAAGTGGAATGAATGGATTCGTACGTCCGTCATTTACCCCTAGATTTCTTCCCACCCCTCGTACCTTTTTCCTGTATATTCCTAAATTATTTCCAGTATCCAAACATGATGTAGACCCTAACGGATTTTTTTCTCAGGGTCACCTGTGTAGAACTAATATAAAAAAGTATGTATATCTGATATTCTTAAAAATATGAATGATGGTATACCCAACAAGATTACTTTAACTTAAAATTGTGAATTTTCTGCAGATGATTCACTCAAAGATAAAGATTATAACTCAAAAGAATGGGAAAAAACATGCATTCATTCATCACACCCTCATACGTACTTTTCCTAATTTTCCCTTATTTTATTTTATTTTGAAGAAAAAAACAGTACATGGAAGAAAATAGTTAAAGTTATAGAAAATATTACAATAATAGGTACCAATGACATGTCGCAGTTATAGAGAGGGAATAGTGTTTGTGTGTGTGTGTTTGTGTATGTGTGTGTGTGTGTGTGTGTGTGTGTGTGTGTATAAGTGTGTGTGTGTGTGTGTGTGTGTGTGTGTGTGTGTGTGTGTGTGTGTGTGTGTGTGTGTGTGTGTGTGTGTGTGTGTGTGTGTGTGTGTGTGTGTGTGTGTGTGTGTGTGTATGCGCGCGCGCGCGCGCGTGTGTGTGTGTGTGCGTGTGCGTGTGGATGTGTGTGTTATGTGTGCGAATTCAGTGTGCTAGAAAAGTTTTTCTTAAATAGAGGGAGGGAATCAAAAAATATATCGGTATTTGTGCTTGTTTGAATTGTGTGGAATGTTTAAAGGATGCGAGAAATTGGGGAGTTGTTGTTCACACCGTTTCAGCGCAGGGTTAGGCAGAGAGAACGGACCGCCAAACAACTCGGTTTCGGCAAACACTCCTTGCCTCATTCACATTCATACATTTTTTCATACAAACTCTTCTATTATTCTGACTCTTGACATGGCACGACTCTGATACGATGTATCTGATTCACTTGATCGCGCCATGTCTTCTCCTTCTTCTTTCTTCTTCTACCATGCACATTTGCGTCATATATTCTCTTTAGCTCCTTTCTTCATTCATTCGCTCTGTATGATAAAAATACAATAAAACCGCTTTGAACATTGTCGTAAGTTGTTTTGTTCTTGAAAAAAAATATGATAACTTGTAAAATACTTTAAAAAAATGGCCAATAAACGATAACCAAATACGACTAATTTGACACATCAAGTTTTATCTTTCCTTTCTCTCTCTCCATCTCTCTCTCCCTCTCTCTTTCTCTCTCCTCTACTCCATTCAGTCTCACGTTATATTTCATAAACATGTGTTTTTTTTATCTTCCACAGGGCTCCAACTCATCAAAAGAAGCCCGCCTGAAGGGAATGCCTTCCCCATCCCTACCTTACCAGCAATTGGCACAGGAGAAGAGGGCGACCAAGAGTAACCATATCGCCACCCTCATGGTCAAACTGAAAATCCAGCCCAAAAGGAAGACAGATCGCATCATGTGAGATTCTCGCACAAAGTCAAGCTACAAAATAAATACTGCCTAGAAATATAAAAATTAAAAAAACAGTGTATTTATAAATGGTGTTCAAATAAGATTAAAAAAAACTGTGTTCAATATCTTGTATTTTATTTAAATTGTTTTTTGGCACACTCCTAGCTTCATTCACATTGGTACATCCCTTCACACCCTTCTTTTATTCTTGGTAATCCACTCATTACTATATGTTCTATATTGAATAGTTCGATACGGAAAAGGTTTGAATTTTTTAATTTGGAGATAACACAGATGCAGACAAAAATTACCAAGACCAATAGTTTCTATGGAATTCGCCTGCACCCTAACTATATCTCATGAATTAACAAGTCTTATATTTTTCTTAGTAAAAAAACGGTTAAAAAATAGTTTTAACCACCTTATTGTTACGTGGTAACTATGGATGTTCCATTGCATTTATTTTGTTTTATTTTATTTTGGTTTTATGCCCAGTTGGGCTTTTGCATATATTATAAAGACAGAATCCTTGTGAAATCGAAATTCATACGAAATAACAGATTCAATCGCATCTAGGAATTGAATCTAGGACCTCAGCCTTGCCGGGGCTTTGCGCTATAATAATAATAATAATAATAATTGGATAATTTGTATAGCGCCGTTTTTGTGAGAAATCACCTCAAGGGCGCTATCTGTGTTCTAATCCGATCCTATCCCTTTCGTTCATATTTAACTGTTTCATACTTCAAATAAGAATTACCAACATTAAAAAAATGAAGATAATGTTGGTATCTTTTAGTCGAAGTATGATACGTTTAAATATGACTGAAAGGGATAGGGTGGGATTAGCTCAGTGGCAGAGCAAAGTCCCGATAATTCTGGGTTTAATTCTTAGATGCGACCGAAATTTTTCTGATTTTTGCGTTAACGATATTTTGTTTGAGAGTTGGTAATATTATTATAAATAATTTTTTCTTGCGTACGCCGGATTTTGAACCCGCGACTTTCGGATACGTATCCAATCATCGTAACCACTCAACCACGGAAGTGGTGATGACTGGAGATGATAATAATATTGTGGTATAAAACACTTTTGCAAATAAAGGGCGCTTTTAGTATATCCGTATGTCTGTTTCCTCCTAAGGGAAAAAAGTAATACTTTAAAGGAAACAGACATATGTACATTGTGTGTCTCATCTTTTGTCTCACCATTATTATTATTTTATTTTTTTTACATTAGCTTTACACAGGAGGCCCTGAGGAAAATAATTTCCCTTAGGGCCTATGTCATCTTTGGGGATGCTGTGCGGATTGTGTTTTTAAGGAAAGGAAGGAGAGGAAGTTCTGGGAAGGAAAATGATATAAGGGTTGGGTAGGAATCTGGGGTTTAGTGTGTCCAGATCATCCGCCGCTAAGACCTAGACAAACCTCACCCCATAAACCCGGCACCCCTGCTAAGTCACCAAAGGTGGCAAACCACTTGGGGTGACCTACGGCAAAGGTATTGGTTATCAAATAAATGGTTCCCGGGGCGGCGGTACCCAATCCCGCCTCCCAAAATGCAAATTAAATGTGTAAAAAAGAGCTGCAGCATTATTGTGCTGCAGCATTTGTATCCTTACCATTCCGTAAACGTGAGAATACTATAAGCGACTAATGAAATCTGTAAAGGTACCTGGCAGATAAGTGTTGTGTTGCTTTACATTTAATAAAAATAAGGGTATTTTTCCAATAAAATGACCGCCGGTAACCGACGAGTTCATTGAAAATCAATTCATCGTCAACGAGAGGTTGGTTTAGGTTAGGTTAGGTTGAACTCGTTTTCGATGAACTCGTTTTCGATGAACTCGTTGAACCGTCGCCGCCATTAGATATTATGTCATCAATTTCTTGTTTTTTATTAAAGGCCTCTCCACACGATGCTGCAAACAGCTCGACATGTCAGGCTGTTTGACATGCAATCGTTTTAATATTTCATGAGCAATAATTTGATTGTTGACCAACTGTCAACCTACTTCAATGATAATTAAGTTAGGCTATCTTAGATTGTTTATTACCGCCCTGGGAACCATTTATTGGATAACCAACACCTCTGCCATAGGTCACCCCAAGGGGTACGCTACATTTGTGTACTTATTTGGTGACTTTACTTTCAAATTGTTGATAACGTTGCTAACTGAAAATAAAACCTAAAACCCCAGCCAGCAGTTGAAAAGCTTTTTGGTATTAGGAAATTCAAGTTATTTAGTTTGGGTAGTATCCTTGAATGACACGTACATAGTTTCAGTTGATTTTGACAGATGTGCTTAGCTTAAATGGGCTTAGAACTTATGTCAAGCCCACTTTGATTCTCATTAAAATCTTCATTCCCAAGTAAATCGAGTTTTAGAAATATGTTTAGGGAAAATAATTCTCAAATACCAAAATTTAGAGTCAGAAAAAAATATTCGTGTATATACCTACTTTCATTAGTTGCGGCAAAGGCGCGGGTTATGTCATTTTCTTCATTGTTCATTCGGACCCTTGCATTTAAAAAAATACTGTGTTTTTTAGATTTAGATTTTTTCTTACCTGTTTTCTTTCTGCACGATGTTTTTGTGCGTGGACAAGAAAAAAAATTTGTAACAAATCATGCAATCATGCCTTTTTCGGAATAAAAGTCGATATTTTCCGGGGATTTAAATATATTTAACGGTGGTATTCATTCAGTAATAGAAAAATGTATCGGGTGAATCATACCTATACAATTTATATCATCAAACTACTAACTATGACGTAGCGCAACTCGACTCAAATGCTGGATGAATAGTGAGAGTTTCCGATATTTCATTACCAGGAGACGAGAACATCTATGAAGATGTGCAGCATCCTAACTACCAGTGTACATTACCCGCCGCTTTCGTGATACTTCCATTTTAATGTGAGACGAAACTACTTCTATGAGAGTGTGATAAAAGGAGACGAATGCAACTGCAGACTGCCTCTGAAGAGAGAGAGAGAGATTCGAAGAGAGAGGGGTGGCTGATGACGTCACGCTTACCAGCAGGGACGTGCACTGGGGGCTCTAAATCAGTCCAGGAAGTTATTACATTAATAATCAATAGTTTTCAACTACCCAATTCTAACAAAAATATATTTATTTAATAATAATAATAATAATAATTCATCAATAGAATGTTTTTTTTAACAATATTACAAATTTTTGATAACTCATTGGTTCTATTGACGAAAAGGTCACTGCTCATGATTTCTCCTGGAACGCAGCTGGTGCCTCCAATCCAGCAGTGCCTCCAATATAAGACAGAAAATAAAATAAAATAAAAAGTTGAATTAAGATAAAATTGTACTTACAATTAAATTAAATTACATAAAAAAATATTCAAACCAAATCTTTAACGGGTACGACACATAACGTAATACAATATAAATAATAGAAAAAGAAATCATCATCACTATTGGCTCCTCTATCTACTCACTAGTGGGTCTTGGCCTCCTCAAGAGTCTTCCTCCACTCATCTCTGTTTTGTACTAGTTCTCTCCAGTTTGGAAGCCCCTAGAAAAAGAAATAGAAAACAAAATATAATAATAATGTAAATTGGAATTCAAATTATATCCAATAATCTTAATATATAAGCTAATCTTAATAATAAAATCAATTTAAAAAAAAATTAATCAATTCAAAGTAAAAAAAAATCAATTCAAAACCAAAATTAAATCAAATCGAATTCAAAATACAATCAATTCAAATTCAAAATAAAGTCAATTCAAAATCAAATACAAAATCAATTTAACTTCAAAATAAAGGCAATTCAAATTCAAAATAAAATCAATTTAATTTCAAAATAAAATCAATTCAAATTCAGAATAAAATCAATTCAAATTCAGAATAAAATCAATTCAAATACAAATTAAAATTAATTTAAGTATAAAATGTAGTCAAAATAAATAATGCAAACAAATCAAATAAAAAACAATAAAAAAGTAAGTATTCGTTCAATTGTAGCTAACTAACTAACTAACCATCACCGTTTCTCCGGCAGGGGTAGGCAGAGCAGACGGACGGCCAAACAACTCGGTCTTGGCACACACTCCTTGCCTCATTCACATTCATACATCTTCTCATACATACTCTTCTATTATTCTGGCCTTGACATGGCCCGACTCAATTATTGATTCACTTGATCGTGCCACGTCTTTGTAAATTTTATTAATTAAAATGAAAATGTTGTGCGGTTAACTGTGCAGTCAGCAACTATTTGGATTTTCATCTGTCTGTAAATTGGTTTATTACGTTCCGGTTCAGGTCCAAGATATTATCTGGTTCGCATGATCGTGGTTCCTACTGCGAGCTGTCAAATCGCAGTAACTAATACGCGGAGAAAAATGTTATTCTAAAATACGATAATTTTATTCGTAAAAACGGTTATTATTAATTATTCTTACATTTTCCCGCCATTAAACATTGAAACACTGTTAATTAGTTCGTAAGAACTTCAGTCCCGTTTTTACGAATAAAATGATCGTATTTTATAATAATATTTTTCTCCGTGTATAATGGTACATAAATAGCTTTTCTTTTGAATATCTTACTGGGGTTGCTTAAAATCTTATTTTATCAAAGTTAATTTTTTTAGTTATATCTGCACATCACTGGTAGTAGCATACACTGACACAGATAGCTCGGCTTTTGAATATCTTCTACAATGCACACACGCGCGCATCGATCCTACCCTACCCAAATGAACGGAAATACCATAGGAAAATTCTTCAACCTCCTAAAAAGGTATAAAGTAAATTAAGCCTGAGAGATATTTGGTAATTATCTTTTTTGTCTTTCAGACAAAGTGCCAGGAATATTTCTTTACATTGGGCGTTATCTAGTCAGGAATATATTTCACCCTTCGCATCTTTTGTTCTCCTGGTGGAAATTTAACCCAAACCGGAATAGTTTTGGGAAATAAATTTACCAAA
This sequence comes from Limnephilus auricula, assembly GCA_951813805.1. Classification (NCBI taxonomy): domain Eukaryota; kingdom Metazoa; phylum Arthropoda; class Insecta; order Trichoptera; family Limnephilidae; genus Limnephilus; species Limnephilus auricula. The sequence continues at coordinate 39,138,164 of OX638391.1, forward strand.
TGAACATTTTCGTAAATTTGTGAAATGTTATATTTTATATCTATGTCACTAACGTTTTCTGCATAAACTCAAGAACGAGTCTTAGAAGCGCCCCGTTCTCATGTGACAAATATCAACCGTGTACATATGTTGGGCGCGCGTTTGGCGTGTTTTCCGACTATGCACCGGTGCCGAGGGGATCAATGACGCTAGCTCCTCGGAGCATCTTCCATTGAAATACCGGAAGAATAAGGATAGCATTCCCACCCGACGAATGGAGAGAGACCAGTTTATATCTTCCCCGACAAAGGGTCGACTGCTTTAAAACCGGTTAGCATGTGCATATATTTTCAACATTTCTTAAAGTAATGTGTGAAAATATTTCAAATTTTCATAAAAATATGGTGGGTATAATATCTTGTATAATGCATGCCCCATACAACCAAATTAAATATGGTAAATAAAAACTAATCAATACTAAGTTTCAATCACTTTTGAAATCCAACGAATTTTGTTTTTTAAGCAATTCTTCCTTCTTCTGAAGAAGTGAGCAAATACGTTAGTTTTGTTAACAATTAAAGTCTTTAAACCAAATATTGATCAATTTTTAATTAAATGGTGCTACAAAATATGCCAGCTTTACGTGAAGAAGTATATATATAGTTCTTATGATAATGCTAAAATAGAACATTGTAGATTCCAATAGTACAGTATGTGACGTAATTTTTGTTTTATGTCTTAGATGTAAACTTACACATGTAATTATTGTGTCTTAGATTTAAACTTAGAAATGTTCTGTATTCATTAGAAAAATATAAATTTATTTATAAGTAAAATTTCAGGATCACTACCTTTACAGTTCAACAAAAGTTAGAAGGTATTCGTAATCTATTATGTGAAACACCAAAACGAAATGGGTGTAGAGTCAAGTGGGGTAACCGGACGCATCGGTTATATTAGGATTTGTAATTAAGAAAAAAATGTAGTTATTTTATTCCATTTTTTTAATGAATATTATTGAGGAAGAAGAAGATAATACTAATAATATAAATGAAATTTTTAAAATGAACAAGACACATACAGAATAATAAAAGATAACGGTCGCAACTTCTGGTGTGCTAGCACGGTCGCTCGATATGAAGTTACCGACCGATTGTCGGTAACTTCTCATCGTTCCCTTGGACAACTGCAGATCTCAAACGTACAAACGACAGTCGATATCGAATATATTAAGAACACTTAGTCATTGTGAACTGTCACCTATTCGTTTGCGATCTGCAGTTGACGTAGGGAACGATGAACCGATAGTTATCCTACCGATCGTTATAGAGCAAGCGTGCTAGGGCCTCTGGTCGAGATCCAATGCCGATAGAGATAAGGCAAGATATGCTCGCGTCTCGAGGTATTATCAGATAGAAGAGTTTTAATTGATTTACTTTTTTTATTGAATATCATAAAATCTTTAATTGACAGCCCTAATTTGTTAAAACTAATTTGCATTAACATATCTGCCAGACAAACTCGGAGTAAAGATAGTTTTAAATGCAACAATAACTTCAACATAAATTACTATATTTATTCACCAATTCCTAAAATTCATAGCCTGTCGAATAAATATTGTGAACTTTTAGATATATTCAGTGTTGACAATCTTGCGGGTTTCAAAAGGCAACCAAATTCAATCTGCTATTAATTAACTTTTATTAGTTTTATTATTTTATAACATCTTTAATTCTAAACCTTACGAGTAAATAAATAATAAACAAAAAAAAATCTGGGACTCGAACCCAGATCTCTCGTCTTACCGGGACGTAATTGCTTATAATTTTTCTATGTCTTGTTAATTTTCATATTTTAATTTAGATTATTAGTGTTATCTTCTTCTTCAATGATACATTACATTGACGGAATTAACCTTCAAATGTTAAAAAGAGAGTTTTCCTTATAAAAAAAATATGAGTGTGCTTTAGACCACACGACTCAAGTAAATACTTCTTTAGTAATCTAATCTAATTTTCTTTCTGGCATCGAATAAAACCATTCCAATCATCAGTGTATAAGAATCTAAATTGAAGATTCATTTGGATTGTTACCAACCATTGTGACAAATCAGTCGTTTCAGTGCACTGAGTTCGCACACTCTAAATGAAAATTTTATTAATTTTATTATGGGAATTACGCTTAGAATGGGATTAATGATTTAATTCTTACAAAGTTTAAAATAAATGCCAGCACCCATTCCAAATGTCATAACTATGGATTTGAGCGCTGTTGTTACGATTAGATTGTGAACAATGAACCTCAAAATTTTAAATTTATTGACTACGGAGGCCGTTAATTCTTTTTCAAGAATGCAGCCGATTCCCGATGTCATAGATTTCTTAAACTTTACTTTGTTTTCATTATGTTCTTTTATTCTCATATTTTTATTTTTACTTTAATATAATCTATGTATTATAATATGGAACTCGTGGGATTGTATGGATATAAAATAAGCCGCGCAACCGTTTCCCGTATCACCCTTCCCGAGATCTGGAAAAAATAAGAAAAAAAAACTTTATTACAATTAAATAGGTCATTCATAATTTAAATGTACGCACATCATAAGATTCTTCTAATCAATATTATTTTGTTTATTATATATTTGACAATATATTTATTTCATTTCCTCACAAATAATTGTCCTTATTGTTTCTAATTTTTTAAAGTTAGAATTCTTTAATGGCCTATATTTTATAATTAAAATCACAAATAAATAAATAGCAAATATTAGTACTGTACTATATAATTGTGATTACGAAAATAATTTTTCAATTTGGTTAGGTATTTTGGCCCCTAACCAACATTAAGATTTAAATTAAAAAATCCACGCAATCGTTTCTCTTAAGCCTAATTAAATGATCATTTAATAATTACTCTAGTTAAATAAAATAATAATTATTCATTTTTTTTAAATATGAACTTTAATATTTAACAATCAATAACTGATAAAGAACACATAACCTAAAAAACTGTTTTAACGGATCCATAATTAAGCGTTTTTAATAAATTTAAAAGATTAAGAAAACTACCTAGTGTACTTTAAGAAATTGTATTTTTTCCACCTCGGCAACCTAGTGTGCCGTTAAGACACAATTGGTTTCACAATAGAACCCGTCAGTAACAGAGGCGATATAAATAATTAAACCATGAAAGAATTATATTATAACTTCTTTTTATATAGGGCTTACCGTACAGTGTACGTACATACATAAAACAAATAATTAAAAAACAAATAATTAAACCATGAAAGAATTATATTATAACTTCTTTTTATATAGGGCTTACCGTACAGTGTACGTACATACATTAGGCGACAGAAAAGGATACAGAATTGAGCGATGAAATGTGCACGAATTCTTCGCAAACATCGCCACGTAAACTTACCCACCGCCTACGGTTACCCCACTTGATTCTAAATATTTCAAATAGTGAATCATAGACACACACTCATATTAACGGCAACAGTGCGTGAAGATATGCATAAAGCTTAGTGTTGCTATTTCGTGGGGAATTCCCCAAATTAAGGGATATTTCTAAGAATTTTTAAGGATCTTAATGTTCAAATTTAAAAAAAAAAAAAACGATTTTAAAGCTGGAACGAAACAGAAATTCCATAAGAGACTAGACAAAAATTAAATAGTAATATCAAAAGATTTTTATTTCATTATGGAAATAAAGGTACTTAAGGGGGTTTCTCGGGAATTTTAATTGAATTACGGGTAATTTAAAACATATTATGCATTGGTGATTCAACACTACATTGCTTGGCAGTCTCTATAGTTTATTTAGTTTCATATTGTATTTGGTTTATGCCAAGTGGACAGCTGCAAGTTAATCTATCAAGTTATCAGATAAATTTACCGTCGTCTTCTTCGATTTCATCAACATGCATCGTAATGCAGAATTGTCGGCGAAAAGGCGGTTGGTGAAAAAACCAGTGTACAAAAGGAGATGCAGCTCTGCGAGCCTTTTCAAACAGATGATAACTATCTACGAATACCCTGAAGACCAATGGAATGAAGCAAACGACAAGAAACTTGAGGTAGCTACAACATCACCGAAGACTTCGGAGGCTTCTACATCCAGGACTGATGGCTGACGAGTTAATCGTGAGGCTGACACAGGCGCGTGGCATTTTTCGTATTTTTTTTATGTTTCTTGTGTCATCCACGTAGGTTCTTCTGTTCTGCTGGTGCTGTCTCCTAACAAAGGTTCATCAGAACAATCACCTGCAGGCTGCTTCTAAAACAACTCTGAGGAAAAATTTGTGCCAATTGTGTTCATTTGTGAAACATGTTTAATGCAATAAAAATGTGTCTGTGCAGCCCGAAACAAGTTTGTGTCAATTGTGTTAATTTATGAAATCGGTTTAGGGGGTTTCTCACCATACTCCTAATAGCTTATACATAATTATATTATTAAAAATAAAATATGTAATTGCAATAGAAAATTCGGCTAACTTATCCAAAATATAGACACTATTCATAAATTCGAGTACCGAATAATAAACTCCGACTTAATTAATAAATAAATCGTATATCGAAAATAAAATTTATAGTATGGATAAGCTATTAGGAGGATGGTGAAAAACCCCCTCAATGTAATAAAAATATTTTTTGTACAAATGTATAAGCCTAATTAATAAACTATATTTACTATCTAGTGTGAGTTATATTTTATTTTATGACAAGCACCTCAGATATAGATCAATCCAAGTGGTTTCTACGTTTGGTGCTTTAGCAGGGATTATTGGGTGAGGTTTGTCTAGGTCTTGGCGGGCCGGATCGAGAGAGACTGGTTAAGGAAAACCTTTTGACCTCTCCTGCCGGCTTCTGTCGACACGACACGTTGCACCGCAGTTGAAATATGTATACGTATGTCCATCACACCTGGACACACTGATCCCAGATTCCTATCCACCTATCATACCCTTTTTCCTTCTCAGAACTTCCTATCCTCCCTTTTCTTTAAAACACGCTCCATCCCCTAAGACGACAGAGGCCCCGAGAGAAATTATTTTCCTCAGGTCCTCCTGTGTGCAGGTAATGCAAAAAATAATTATATGTACCCATACCCCACATAATATATTATAAAACAATATTGTCAGATATTATTTGAATATTTATACCGATCGGATTTGAACAGCCATCTTTAGCGATCAAAGTTCAAATAAATATTATTTTTGCTATTGTATATGCCCGATCAAATGTTAACCCAATTCTTGAATCTGACTATATCAAATGTCTGACATTGTTGTCAGCATTTTATATATAATTGAGGTCAACATGCAAATCCTTAAATATTATTCTAGGAATTGCTTTGTCATCTTAATATATAAAACAAGGTCGGGTAAGTTACACCATTTATAACTCAAGAACGGCTGAACCGATTTTTATGATCTTTGATTTGTTGGATTTGTCTCCGACCCGATTAACAGAATAACTATTAAAATTAATTAATTTTTTCACATATTTTGTGTGGAACGGCTTTTCAAATAATGTGCGTCGACATAATTTGAATCAATTCGAACTGTCAATGGTGTAGTGTGCCAAACATTTCGCGCTTAGTCAACAACTCAATTTCATTTTTTGGACTTAGGACCAGTTGTTTCGGAAAATTTCACGTTTGAATTTCCTTCAAATCGTTATTCACCGAAAAATTGGGTTGTTTCAACCTCTGTCAGAAGAAATTTTAAGGAAAATTTTATGGAAATGTTTCAAAAATGAAAAGATTCTTTTTTCATTTCAAATTTGACACGTAATCACGTCTTCCTGTATTTCAAATACGAAATAAGTTGTTTCAACTCCAAATAACGTTCGATAAATTTGAAAATTTTATTCAAGTGTTCCCCGCCGAATCACAATGTTGACGTCTGCGCATGCGCCTCCCATTATTTCGCTAACCGTCCGGACTCGGCTGATCTCATTCACATCACATTTCTATAGTATTTTCACTGCTGACGGAAGATGATGGAATTTTCGATAAAATTTCTTCTGACGGAGGTTGAAACAACCCAATTTTTCGGTGAATGTCGATTTGAGGGAAATTCAAACGTGAAATTTTCCGAAACAACTGGTCCGAGTATTTATTTTAATTTAATAAAAACTTAATTTATTTCAGCTAATAAATTAAACACAACATTTATTGATTCTGAGGCGGTACGAAGTTTGCCGGGTCAGCTAGTATTGAATAAACTACATTTCTACATTTTATTTAATTTATTTATATACTCGTACGTACTGTTTGCATGTAAATGTATCGTAAGTGCAAGCAATAATGTTACTAATATAAAACGTGGTAGGTGGTAGAGTGTAATAAAATCATTATCACTTTTGGAAGCGCGTACAGGTACCACCGTTATTGGATATCCAACTCTTCTGCCATGTGGTTCGCTACGTCTGGTGACTTAGCAGTGGTGCTCATGTTCATGGGGTGAAGTGTGTCCTGGTCTTGGCATCGGATGAGTCTGCGCAACGGCACGGCAGGCCGGATCGGGAGGGGTCTGGAGGTGGGAGACCTTTGGTCATCTCGAGACTATCTCGACATACCGAATTGCAGAGCAGTAGGAGAGATGGATTCACAAAGGGTAACAATTATTATAAGCAATAATTATTAGCCTGAAACACTCATCAATATTGAAACCTCTCCCGAGAAAAGATATATGTCGCCGACGGGACTCGAACCCGCACCCCTCTGTTTGCCGGACAGGAGCTCTACCATTAAGCTACGGCGGGATACCTCCTACCCGCCAAATGACTCAATATATACCTAGAGTTTCATTCAACAATTATCATATAAAAATAAAGTTGGTTGTTTGCAGGTGAAAAAATATAATAAGCGATAATTGTTGAATGAAACACTAGGTATATATTGAGTCATTTGGCGGGTAGGAGGTATCCCGCCGTAGCTTAATGGTAGAGCTCCTGTCCGGCAAACAGAGGGGTGCGGGTTCGAGTCCCGTCGGCGACATATATCTTTTCTCGGGAGAGGTTTCAATATTGGTGAGTGTTTCAGGCTAATAATTATTGCTTATAATAATTGTTACCCTTTGTGCTATGCATAAAAAATCTTGCCTTAAAACATTAGTTTATCAATTTAATAAAATAATCGAGATGGATTCATGCTATTAATATAATATTTCTATAAAATAAAAAAAAATATAAGATAAAAAAAATATTTCTTGGAAAGTTATGTATCCAGCCAAAGAGGGTTGGTTTATGTATACTCTGTACAACTGTTTTTTTTCTTTTCCTAGGTCCCATCTACTTTTATACCAAAATTCTTAACCTATTTATTTAAAATATGTATAATTCTTGATTCGATTCAAAGTATTAGGGGAGTACTTCAAATAAATTCACTAATTTAAATATTTTCCAAAATAGAATTTTGATTTAACAATCATTGTTTTGCAAAATGTCATTCTCAAATTTTGACGTTTTCTATTAAACAATAATTATTATTTTAATATATTGAAAATAAATAGCTAGCTTTATAAATTATAGCCTATATGTTATTCTGATGTATGAGCTATATTATTGTAAAGTTTCATTAGAATACATTCATCAAATTTCGATTTAAAGAGTAACAAACATACATACATCCATACAAACTTTCGCGTTTATAATATTAGTAAGAATATATTGAAAATAAATAGCTAGCTTTATAAATTATAGCCTATATGTTATTCTGATGTATGAGCTATTTTATTGTAAAGTTTCGTTAGAATCCATTCACCAAATTTCTATTTGAAGAGTAACAAACATACATACGTCCATACAAACTTTCGCGTTTATAATATTAGTAAGATGTCCCCATAAACCTTAAATCTCTCCGACATCGGAGACCAATTAATGTTCTATAAGATACTTCTTAACTATATTGATAGCCCATACTTAATACAAAATATTCATTTCAGATGTCCAAAAAAAGTTACTCGATCTCTGGATACGTTTTATATTCCTAAGAGCAATACAAATTACCTTGAAAATGTATTTATAAGAAGAAGCTGTAGCAAATTTAATAGATTATGCCCAAACATCGATGTGTTTAACACGAACCATGCTAAATTCACAGCATTCGTAAAAAATGACACTCCATCGAATGCCATATGTTTAACTATAAAAACTTGATATTTCATTAATTTTTTTTTATTAGATCATCACACGACGTACTGCACTGTTCCACACGCTTAATTACAAAACAAATGCAGCAACTAATTCGCCAATTAGTGCAATAAAATCGTGCTCTTCATATATTTTACTAATATTATAAACGCGAAAGTTTCTATGGATGTATGTATGTTTGTTACTCTTTCCCGCAAAAACTATTGAATCGATTTTAATGAGACTGAAAATAATAATTATTGTTCAATAGAAAATTTCAAAATTTGAGAATGAAATTTTGCAAACAATGATTGTTAAATGAAAATTCTATTTTAGAAAATATTTAAATTAATGAATTTATTTGAAGTACTCGCCTAATACTTTGAATCGAATCAAGAATTATACATATTTTTAATAAATAGGTGAATTTTGGTATAAACGTAGATGGGACATAGGAAAATAAAAAAGTACTAATCCTACGCAGACGAAGTCGCGGGCAGAAGCTAGTTCAATAATATTTGCCTAAATTCTAACATTGACATATTCTCCGATTCACTGCCCAAATTTAAAAAGAGCATAATGTCAATGATATAAACATGTTAATGATATAAACTATTCAATGCGCATACACTTCTCACACCTACAAACGTACACTCACGCACATATACACTACGCACATCACCCGGTAATTACAAATAAGACATTCAAAGAAACATATCATAGGTACCCACTATGAAATATCATTTAGGGGGTTTCTCACCATCCTCCCAATAGCTTATGTACACCAATAACTAATAACGAATATTTTCGATTTACGGTTTATTTATTTATTAAGTTGGAGTTTATAATTCGGTAGGTACTCGAACCTATGAATAGTGGCTATATATTTGATAATTTGGCTGAGTTTTCTAAACACTGCAAGTATTTTATTTTTATATTTGACAATATTCGATATTAGGGTAGATAAGCTATTGGGAGGATGGTGAGAAACCTCCTTAATATCTGTAAACTGTCTCATCACTGTAACCAATGTACTGTTTGTTTCTGTAATATAAAATATAATTAAATAAAAAAATAAAAAATTCTCTTTTACTTTTAGTAGTTTGTATTTAAATTATATTTATACATAATTATATCCATTCATTTTATATATAAACCTTAATATTTCAATTTATATATAAACCTTAGCAATATGTATATACCATAAAACACTTTTTAAAATTGAAGATGCACTTCATCAGAATTGTTTGTATTAGGTGTATTGTTATGATTTTTTTTAAATATTTTCTTATTATGATCTTGAATTAGTAGTCGTTATTTTATTTGGTCAATGACATAAACAAACTTATCTCTGTCATATATAAATGTATAAATACTGTTTATAACGCAAATAAATCAAAATTCGGATTTTTTCCAAGGTATTCATGAAGATGTCGTAAAAACATCTTGTAAATGATTTTAAACTTGTGATAAACCACATTTTGTAAAAATTTACTTAAAATAGGTACTCAGTTTAAATACTAACTTCTTACACTTTTAGCTCAAACACCTACACCTTCACAGCTGGTCGCGACTTCGAAAAACTCCATTAAAAAATCTGATAAAAAAAACTGTGTAAGGTTTTAGACATTTGGAAAATTAAAAAAAAGGTCATATTTTTTGAAGCAACCTTATATATTTTATATTAGATACTAAATTATATTACAATTCTTGTTTTGATTAATTTGAAGTTTCGTGACAGCAAGCTGATTATTATTTAGATAAAAAGGTTTTCACAATGTGCAATAGATGTCATCAGTAAAATTGTGATTTTATACTTATAATTTTAATAATATAGAAAAAAATAAAGCTTTTTCATTTTTAAGGTTATAATTTATTAAACTATAGTATGATATACCACCAGTCGAAGACCTCTTTAAAAAGCTTTAAAAAGTCATACAATATCTTCAAAATATGTTTTAAGTTTTAATAAAGTTCCATAGAACGAATAAATAGAATTTAAAGTTTGTATAAAACAATTACACCATCATCGCGTAGTTTCTCCAATAACAACATCAAGGTAAAAATATCTTTGTAGTCCTTTTAATTAAGCAAAAGATTTTGTATTGTTAATAGAAAAACTCTAGTTTTTATAGCGACACCTATTAAATTTGTCTTAAAATTCAGAGCGTACAATATAATCATTTGAATTCCCATATATTTAAAGAATTTATTATAATTTACAATTTAATTAAACTAAACGATAATAGCACATTTTTTACTTTGAAAAATTAAAACCCATTTAATAACAGACTTTTAAAAAACCCATTTAATCACAGACATTTTTTACTTTGAAAAATTAAAACCCATTTAATAACAGACTTTAAAAAAAAAACCATTTAATCACAGACATTTTTTACTTTGAAAAATTAAAACCCATTTAATCACAGGAAACTATATTTGTCCCAACTCACATAGAAATCGTTGTGTCTCCCTTATAGTGAAAAGTATGATCTAAACGGTATTGGAAATAGAATACAACACTATGGGGGTTTCTCACCATCCTCCCAATAGCTTATCACTAATAACGAATATTTTCTATTTACGATTTACGGTTTATTTATTTATTAAGTTGGAGTTTATAATTCGGTACTCGAACCTATGAATGGGGGCTATATATTGGATAAGTTGGCTGAGTTTTCTAACCACTGCAAGTATTTTATTTTTATATTTAATAATATTCGTTATTAGGGTAGATAAGCTATTGGGAGGATGGTGAGAAACCCCCTATATATTCAAATCTAAAAGTAAAAAATAAAACAACAAAAAATTAAAATTTACACCTTTATGAAACCAAATTTACCGATCACAATTTAAAAAAAAATGATGACACTTTCTAATTTTTTAAAAGATTTTTTTTTAATGAAACGACAAAAGTGTGAGGTAACAGTAACGTTTATAATTCATTTGTCTAATAAAATATGTACGTGTGTTTTTTTCATTATCAGTAATTTTTTGTTAAAAAATACGTAAAGTGAGCCATTTTTAAATTTTTTAAAGTTTTCATAAAAAAAAATTATTTAAAAAATACATTTAGTTGGATTTTATTGCAAAGCCGAATTATTTTTTGCCTCTGACAAAATATGCCAAATTTTTTAAGGGAAATCATTAGATTATGCGAGCAACAGATCAAAAGTAAATAATGAATATTAATCCCTTCATTGTGAACAATCGTGGGCATAAGTTGGTACAATTAACAAGTAGAAAACATGTCATATTTTTTATCAGTTTTATTAACATTTTATTCATTATATTTAACAGATTATATCAAGAACATTGTGAAAGTATAAAATAAGATGTACAAGTGATTTAAAATTCAAAATAATAAAGAAATTATAAAATCAGGATAGATTTTCCGATCACAAAGACGTACAAATAGAATTTAAAGTTTGTATAAAACAATTACACCATCATCGCGTAGTTTTTCCAATAACAACATCAAGGTAAACATATTTTTTTAATCCTTTTAATTGTGATAAAAAGTCGTGTATAATTATTGCTAAGCAAAAGATTTTCTGTTGTTAATAGAAAAAGTCTAGTTTTTAGAGCGACACCTATTAAATTTGTCTTAAAATTCAGAGTGCATCTGAAATACCTTAGAAATGGGCATCACGGACCTTCTTGTTTAGTAAAACGTCAACAGGTGTCCCTATTTTTTTGTATTTCTTGGGCATTAACTATGTAACAATTTCTAGACATTTTGTTTTGAAGAGTTTTAATTTTCAATGTACTATCGTTACTTAAATTTTAATTTTTATGCTACCGGTTTCGACACATCCGTGTCATTCACTAGCAAACTTAAAGTTTTAAAATTTTCTTCGGTTCTGCAATCATCTATTATTAATTTGTAGTACTTAATGATGTAAACCTTTCAATGTGTCCTTATTAAGTAAGCAAATAGTTTAATTAAATCAACAAAAGAATATCCATTAATTTTTTCAACAAATAAATTGGAAAAAAGAATGTCCAATTGGACCAGAGGAACTTCTACTTGGAAAAAAGAATATGCAATTAAACAAATGAATGACCATTTGGAGAAATTAATGTCCATTTATTCCACAATTATTTTGTTATATTAGCTCCATAAGGAAATAATAAATAGCAGGCCCTGAGGAAAATAATTTCCCTTGGGGACTGTGACAATTCATAATATATTAGAAATAGGAAATAGATTCAGTTTTACCAGATTTCTTTTCATTCCCATGGCAATATATGTTCACTTAGACAAAACAATGTCCACATGGATACAACGAACGTCCAATTGGACAGATGAATGTCGAAGTGGACAAGAATGTTCGTTTTTTACTAATTGGACAATTGAATGTCCAACTGTCTAAAACAAAACGTCCTATTGGAATATGAATATCCAATTGGAAAAAAAGAATGCCCGATTGGACAAATAAATGTTCCATTGGACAAATGAATGTCCGTTTGGTCAAAATGAATGAAATCGAAAATATTAATAAAAGTGCAGGGTTTTGTTCGGCTGTAGCTACATTCTCATTCATATTAATTTTCTCGATTTACCTATGTTTGTATGTATATTTATATACATATATTAAATTTTCTACAAATATTTGTTTAAATCTATTATCGTTCGCCTCGCCCGATTTCACTTTTCGTAACGCTCTCATCGAGCATTTGCCAGCTTACTCCCCAAGTTGAGCGTGCGTAAAGATTTTTTTTTTCAAAAACTTTATTTAAATATGGTTATATTCAAACTTTAAAAGCAAACATCTGAATACTCCAATGCTGAACATAAATACTTAACTATAGCAATAAGCCAAAACGTAATGGTAATTCCCAATTCTATTACATTTATTCTACGGAGAAACATTAAATTTTATGGTGTGAAACTGTATAATTAATGCCTTACCAAATCAATCAATGAAAAACAGCAACTACGAGTAGTAGATATATTTAAAACTAAAATAAAACATGGCTGATAGAACTGAGTGACAAAAAAAAATTACATTTTCTTCAAAATCATAAACCAATCTAACTTAAATAGAAGATAATGAAAACAAAATGAAAAATAATTAATACACCCCTGTCTGTTCCCTTTCCCGATGCAGCGGGGAATAGGGATAGTGCGTTGCACCCATTGACGTCACTAACGGATACTAAATATTACTCTGCACTCAAATGCTCCCCTGATAGCGGAGACCCGTTGCGAGGCCAAGCAGCCCCACTGGGTCGCTCAAGGCCGAACAAGTTACAGGCTACCCCATTCACCTCTTTGGCAATATGCACCCCTGGTAGAAATTATGTATCGATGTCCCAAGTTACGATATGAAAACGTGATTTACCCTATTTTCACGTGATAGTTTTCAGGTTTCTCCTAATTTTTCACATAAAACTTTCGCTTAGAAATGGTTTTTTTGGATCGTGAAATTAATCATTTTAAAGCAATAATATATTTACTTTTTTTTGCATATCGTATCATTTGCATACCATGGAATTTTTCTTATGTATTAAAAATAAGAGTTATTTTAATTTTATTTTATTTCGCAGAAAAAACAGTACATAAATTACATAGAAGAACAGAGTTATAAAGTTAATACAATAATTTCTACTAATGACATGTCGCTGTTAGATATATATATATGTTTATGTGTGATATATTGTATCTAAATTTTACCTAAATTAAATTAGTTAGTATGGAAGGAGAGAGGGTGTGTGAGTGTTTATGTGTGTGTTTGTGACACACATGTTGGATATTTTGTATCATATTTATCAGTAATCGGGTGTGTTGAAAAATGTTTGAAGAAAATCCTTGACCAAAACAAACGTGAAAATTTCAGTTCGATGAACAAATTTCCTGCCATCTTTTTGGAGAACTTTCTAAAAACTCACTGACATTTTTTATAAATTTAATTTTCAATTCAACTCAAGCGAAAGCGTGAGAAAAGTTTTTTCTGTTTTTGTTATTATAAAAAAATAAGAGAAAACGTATTGTACTACTGATTAGAGTTGCGTTTCAATTGCTTGATGACATTTTCACACGTGAATTTCTGCGAAACAACTGGACCTAAAATTAAGATTTGCTTTAAAAATAAAATAATCCATCAAAAAATTTCTGAGATATTTTGGGAAATTCCTTTACCAAGCAGAAATCGTCAAGTATATTAAACTGGATTATATTTTACTTTGAGAAGGAGGCGTACCTTGTGTATTTTATGTCTGTCAAGTGGGAGGAGTCTGGGTGAAGTGAAAGTGCATCTATCCCGTTTTACATAATATTTCCGTGGAACATCGTTGTTCTGTTCCCTCAAGATAGGTGAGAAACTATTGTGTCCTGTCTTTCTGTTCTGTATTTCTGTCCTCCTGGTGATCAGCTCTACATCACTTTGGTGGGTGGGTGGGTGCATTATACTAAAATAAACATATAGTTATTTAGACTCTCATTTGCACACCTTTTTTCCTTAGAATTAACTCCATTAACGGAAGACTGATGGAGCTGTTGGCGCTTATAAAAACTGTTCAAAGAAGAAAAACTATCGGTCCACACTGGGATGCTGGTACCTACCCTGATAAATGGCAGTGAGGCACGGAACTGGCAGAGGAAGGATAGAAGTAGATTTAATGCTGCACACAGGTCCCTGAGGCGCGTGTGTGGCAAAAACTTGTATGTACGTGTGAGAAACGTGGAGATCTGCAAACAATGCAAGGCTGATTGATGTAAACATCATGAGTAAGATTAAGAAAGGGGCACATAGATGGTTTAGATCGAATTCAGAGCGAATGAACAAAAAAGTAGTCTGAGGAGGAAGACATGGCCATGTCAAGAGTCAGTTTAATAGAAGAGTATGGAGGAGACGATATACGATTGTGAATGAGGCAAAGAGTGTGTGCCAAAACTGAGTTCTTTGGCAGTGAGTCCCATCTGCCTATCCCTGCGGGGAAACGGCGTGATGGTTAGTTAGTTATACTTAGTAAGTTTGTCACCCCTCTTTATACTCCCGTGTGCTTTTTTATTGTTTATGTAAATAAATAAAAATACCTATGTGAAACCAGTCATATATATATATAGATATATATATATATACCTCAAATTAAATACGCCCAAGGAAGACGTGGCACGATCAAGTAAATCAGATACTTGAGTCGGGCCATGTCAAGAGTCAGAATAATAGAAGAGTATGTATGAGAAGATGTATGAATGTGAATGAGGCAAGGAGCGTGTGCCAAGACCGAGTTGTTTGGCGGTCCGTCCTCTCTGCCTACCCCTGCGGGGAAACGGCGTGATGGTTAGTTAGTTAGTTAGTTAGTTAGTTACCTCAAATTGAGGGTTCAGTTTGAGGCAGTGGTGACTTTTATGCGGTATTAACAAAAATAATAAAAAGTACTGCCGAATGAGCTATCCCATTCCAATGATAACAGAAATCTCTACCAGGAATGCAGAGGTTGCATGGGTATAACCCGATATCAGCTTCATCCAAATCTCATTCAAGCTCATTGTTCATACAGAGCTTTTGATTGGATAATTCATTTTTTAAATAATAAATATTGTGTAGATTACCAAACTTTAAATATGCATTGAATTATCTTTTTTTTCAAATGAGGAAGTTTAGATTTTTTTAAATGTTACACCGTTAATCGTACTATTTTGCTGGTGTAGCGCCTAGCGGCGTTTTCAAACATTAATAATAGTATGGAAAATACAGACGAGCGGCGATCGTAGCTCAATGGAAGAACGGCCTAAACTTCTATTATAATTTAAGTACGGAAGACGGTTTGACAGACAAATAACGTGATAAATATCAATTATTATCAACAAGAAGACTGGTATCAGATATATATATTTTTTTAAATCATTAATTCGCTAATATTAACACAGCAGTGACCAATATGAAGAAGTAGCAGATATTTTCAACCAATTCATGCACCAAAAGAATTCCAAAAAAATTTCACTTATTTTTTTAAAGAGTTATTTATTTGTAGATATGCATTTTGTTTCCAAAATTTTAAATTTGGGTTAATTTAAAATCGTTAATATATTTCCAAAATTTTAAATTTAGGATAATTTAAAATCATTAATATATTTACATTGTTTTTTTTTTTGTGATCCATTTTCATGTAAAAAAAAAAAAAACGATTGTACTTGACCACACGACTGAAGTAAAACTTCTTTAGCTCCATCTATACATATGTATATATTTGTGTTTATATGTATAAACATTTTTTTTTTTTTTTTTTAAATACATTATATATTCATATTCCAATGATCTTTGGCTGTCTGACTAGGAAAATTATTTGTTTTAGGACAGTCAAAATTTATTGAATGTAATTAATTATTGTTTTGTCTTTTAAATTGTAATCTATTGACTGTAATTAGATTTCACTTTATAAAAAAAAAATTTAAGTAAAATAAATATTTTTAAAATAATATTAATGTAGAGATGAGAAATAAAAAGAAAACAAGTCAAAAAAATACAATAAACTAAAATTTAAAAAAAATCATATTTACACGTAATTTTTATATTTTTTTTTATAGAGAACACCTTTGGAGCTGGTGAGACTACGGCATCCCCAATTGTGGTATGTTGTGAGGCTGAAGGTAAGTGGGAAGGGAAGGAGATGGGAAATAGGATGGTCGGGAAGTACCTGGCTATTGAGATCTAGTCACTAAACACGGATAAAAGC
Source organism: Limnephilus auricula (assembly GCA_951813805.1). Classification (NCBI taxonomy): domain Eukaryota; kingdom Metazoa; phylum Arthropoda; class Insecta; order Trichoptera; family Limnephilidae; genus Limnephilus; species Limnephilus auricula. The sequence continues at coordinate 39,154,972 of OX638391.1, forward strand.
CATTTCAAGCTAAGTTTCAATTCTGAATGGTGGTCTTACACCAGGGCGATACTGAGAGTATTTTTCCACTCTGGAACGTGCCGCAAATATAGTGTATATTATTTGTATTAATTAATTGTGAAATAACACAAATTAATCAAATAAAATTTATTTGCGCACGCATGTATGTGTACGTACATATCTATACATATATTAATTTTCTAAAAATATTTAAATTTATTATCGTTCGCCTCGCCCGATCACACATTTAGGTACCCTCTCGTCACGCATTCGCCAACTTACTCCCCAAGTCAAGCGGGCGTAAAGAAGTTTTACTTCAAAAAATATTTATTCTGTATTTAAAGGTATTTGTACCGTAAATAAATATTTTATTATAAATAACGGCAACAAAACATATAATGTAGTGATTTAAGTACACACATATAAATTGAGTTTTCCATCATAAAAATATTTATAATACTTAAAAAATATACTCGTATACGTTGTAGGCACAGTCCTGATTAATATAATAATTTCGAAAGTGTGTGTTTGTTTCTGGAATAATATATGGTCACCAAACAAGAGGTGTGTTCCCTCCCAAATTACGGCACCTTGGTAACGATACAACCACCCTCGTACCAGGCTAGCATATACAAGAGCAGTGAGAGTTTTCTCTGTGGATTAGCTAAAGTCAGGTGAGCATTTAGTCGCGCCTGTACTAGGATCGCAAATAAACGAGGAGGTGAACTAATCTAGAGCAAGGCATAAGCAAATAATAACTTACGCTAAAAACCGTCAAAGTTTCCAAAAACAATAATTGCAAACAAAGTTTACAAATATATTTTTTTTCTATATTTATATATATTAGAGAATACGATATATATAAAAAAAGTCAGGTTAATTACACCATTAATAACTAAAGAACGGCTGGACCGATTTTCATGATTTTTGTTTTTTTGGATTTGTCTCCGTCCCGATTAACAGAATAACTATTAAAACATCGGAAAAAATTACAAGAAAAATAATTATGAATAAAATATATTTTTTCATATATTTTGTGAACGTTAAAAATTGTGAATATTTTTTGAAACGGCTTTTCAAATAATGAGCGTTGGTCGACATATTTCGAATCAATTCGAACAGCTAATAAATTAAACAGAACATTTATTGATTCTAAAGCGGTACGAAGTTTGCCAATCAGCTAGTACGATATAAAAGAACACAAGAAATGCCTGTTTCATGGCATGTTTCTGATCAAAGTGTTTGGCCCGATTAGCCAATACAAAGCTCACCCAATAAACCTGGGCACCCCTGATAAGTCATCAAACGTAATGAACCACTTGGGGTGACCTATGGCGAGGTTGATCCATACTCGCCTCCCAAATTGGATTAATAATTTCGTACTATAATTAATTTCCTTCAAGATAATAAAATACTTACTTATTGTTATTGTGTTTATTTATTTATTTATTTATTGATACAATATTTTTACATTTAATAGTAAAATTCAATAATGTTGGCCTCACTAGGTGGTTTACCCGTGCTAAGGCCTCCATTTTATCTACAATTAAATTTTTACACAGTACATTTAAAAATATATGAAAAACATAAGATTAAGATAAATTAAATTTAAAAAACAGAGATTTGAAATTAAATTAAAATTAAAAATAAATAATAGATATTATATAAGGTTTAAAATAGGTATATTTATATTATGTGTGTTTGTGGGTGATTGTGTTTTATATTGGTTTTGTGTGTTACTTTATGTTTTATTATTTTATGCTATGAGATTTTGGTAATATTGTCTTTTTTGGTCTTTAATCCATTTTGTAATTTTGTGTCGGAATTTATTTTTGTTTTCCTCAATTCTATTTTCGAGTGTTAGACTGTTGAATGCTTTTATAGCGTGATATTGGTAGTGTCTTTGTCCAAAGCTTGTATTTACCGTCGGAGTTTTTATGTTTTCTTTGTACGCTTGTCTAACTGGTCTGTTAGTGATATTTTGTGTTTGTTGAAATTTGTTTTTTTGGTCAAAAATGTAGTTAAGTAGTGTTTTAACGTTTAACTTTTTTTTTTTAAGTTTTAACTCCATTTAAGCATTTAAAAAGAAAAACTAAATTTAAAAAAAAAAATCTTTTTAAAAATAGCTATGCAGTTGTGAAGTCGAGAAACAGTTACATACGTTTTTAGATTTTCACGGCCAAAAGCATTTTCGTTGTTTGTTTTATGGGTGTTATGCCGTGTTGCGCTACCTCCTTCTATAGCCGACGTTTCGGACAGCGTTGCATTGTCCATCATCAGGGCAGATCCGACGATGTGTGACGGATCTGCCAGATCTGCCCTGATGATGGACACTGCAACGCTGTCCGAAACGTCGGCTACAGAAGGAGGTAGCGCAACACGGCATAATACCCCAAAATCAAACAACAAAAAGAAAAAGTTACGTTTATGGTGTGTTTGATATTTGTAATTTCCTTTAAAAGAGAATATTTTCACCGTGGTTCGGGCGCACACGTTAGAAAAGAATTTCTACCAGGAGGGCATAGGATGCAGGAGTAAGCTTTCAATTTATTGCATTTGGTACATGCCTGCATCTACATGACCATTGACTATATTATTTAAAGTAATAATTTTTAGCATCACAGGCAAATATTTTGATTGTTAATTATTTACATTTTCGCGTAGATAGTGAGCATGAGAGAAGGTGAGGGACTTTACCAATGTAGTTTTATATTCAATCCCAATTCTTCAGAAAGAAAAGATGTCGGTTGGTGGTAAATGATAACAAAAACACCAACTATGGGAATAACTCGTGTCTCCCTTACCGACATTGTGAGAAATAAAGGGTGTCAGAAATAGAAAACACCACGCTTTATATTCAAATCTGAAAGTTAACTTTAAATAATACACCTTTATGAAACCAAAGTTTCCAACCGCAATTTGAAAAACTCATGAAAATTTAGAAATTTGTCATTAATTATTTTTAACATACGTGTGGGTTATTATTTTTTTTAGTTGTTAGTAATCTTATATGGAAGAAACGTTAGGTGAGAAATTTTTTAAACTTTTTTATGTTACCTTATTATTATTAACATTTCAATTTTTTTTAGCTTACGAGTAAACTTATTACTTATTATAAGTCAACATTTTTCAACATATGTGGATTGAGTATAGTTCCAGGGTAACTTAAAAAATGTTTACCTAAAAGTATTTTTTGGACGACTTCTAAGATGTTGAAATTGAGCATTCTTGTTAAGAACAAGGATGGGTACAGGAATAGATTGTATGTATATTATTTCATATTACATGTAATACATAAACCTTTAGGACTTTTTTCTGTTTCTAGGATATGGTTTGTTTAGAAGAGGCCCAAATATTCCAGGATGCTTAAAAACCAGAAAATCGTGCCATCGAAACCAAAACCACTTTACAAGTGCAATTCCACAAAATTTCTCGTAAAGAAAAATATGTATTTTCACAGTTATTATTTGTTTTTATATTTTTTTAGAGGATGAACGCATATTATCAACATGTGGTGTTTGGACGATCCCATCCCCAAGGAATTTGGAATTCTCTCCCAGGAAGACAGAGGATGCAGGAGTAATGCATTATCCGGCTTCATTCGACATTACATGATTACGCATGTGCAAGGTTATTGATTGGGTAGGCATTAAGGTATGGGCAAATTAATGCATTTTCACAAGACTCAAATGAAGCCTGTAACTTTGCTCTGTGGCTCGGACGCCGGTGTCCGGGTTAAATTAAAAAAATATATGCTATAAAAGATTTTAACCCTTACATATAAAGAAACTATACTAGGATGAAGTAAAAATCGCTTGCGCCAACATTCCACATCTTTCTTTTAATTTCAGTAATGTAGCTTCTTGGAATGATTTGAAATTAATTTTATAAGGATGACTTTTTAATAATATGACCGAATTTTATAATATGACCGGTCAGTGGTTGAGTGGGCATCGCGTTTGGGTCCCACCCAGGCGTTCCGTGTTCGATTCCAAGGCTGGCTAAGTCCTCCATCACAACCCAAGCAACATCTTCCGCTTAGTATGGTGGAAGTAGGAGATTTTCAAATACTGTTGGGTTATTCGTAACCCGGGAATGTTTGTCTTTCTTTTAAAAAAATGGCGATCAGGTGGCCAAAATTTGGCCACGATATTTAATGTCATCCCACATTCTAGAGGTTAAACAAAAAACGGCATCTGTACCTACAAATGGAGGTCACCGTAGATCTCTTATTGGATGCTCTGTTTACGGTTGACAAGTCTCGCCTTTCCACTATCTACTGAACCCTAATTAAGCGGATGCTGGTTGTAGGCTCAAGACCTGATCATGGTAGCGAGTTATATGGTCCTTTCCAGGGACGTCTTTGAAAAGTTCTGAGTTCAACCTGATACCAATAGTGAGATGTGTCGTCCCTTTCAGTAAGGTTGAAGAGTGCCTAGAGGAAATCTTTATATTTTATTCCCGAGTTCCAAGAACATTTTTTTCCGAAAATATTTTTTAAAACTTTGCTCTAATCTAAAAGGCGCCTTGTCTGATAAATGATTATCTTAATGCTCCATAGTTAATGATGGAAATATTGAGGATTGAACTTAAATACCGTCGTATTGTTAAACTATAAATTTCATTTACAAAAAAGCTTCGTTTGATCATGGCGTTATAAGATTCTTGATATAAGTTTCAGCTTTAGAGTTTATTTTTTTTATAATCTCATTGGCATACTTAGAAGTATTCTCTTGTCTAAGGTATCGAAAATTCTTAAAAGTATAAGTCTGAAAATTATAACACAGCGTGAAAAAAAGATTTTTTTTTTTTTTAATGATAATATGGAATTTAGACCCTTAGGTTGTATCCTACTCTCTGAATACTCCCCTGCTTGGCCCCTGTCTGATGCACCGCGGTATGGGATTAGGGTGTTGCAAATATTGACGTCACTACGAATATCACGATATTACAGGATCACTTTACTCTTTTATCGCATGCTCTCCTAGTAGTGAAGACCCGTGGCGAGGCCAAACGATGTGCGCTGTGCAATGTACATTCCCGACTTGTAAATATTTTTAATTGAAACTTATTTTCGGAATGCGAAAATTAATAAATTAATTTTTGCATTGTAAATATTAATAAATTAATTTTCGCATTGTAAATATTATTAAATTAATTTTCGCATTCCGTATTTAACATGCTTTTCTACAAATACTTGACAAGTCATGCGGTAAAATAGCTTAAATATTTTTCACCAACATTGGTAAAAACAAAAGAAGCCGAAAACATTCAAATGAAATAAGATGGTTTTTCTATGCGATTTAATTAGGATCAATATATTCATGAAGATCGGCAAGATTTTGTGAGTTTTTAGTGTTGATCTTTCAAATAAATAAGTTCAAATTGAAAAGGTTTAACGCGAGTCGTCTGGGTGATTATTGAAAGTGTACTATATATATTGATAATATTCAAGCGAAAATTGTGAAAAAGTTTAACAAAACACTACTCGTTTAAAAAGAGCAAAATTTTCGGGGGTTGGGCTAAGTAGCATTTAGAGAAACATTGTTAATGTTTTCACAGATATATCTTGTAAAATAACAGAAACAAACTTGTAAATAATAATTTGTCAGATTTATTTTTTTATGAAACAGATTTTTCAATGTTACAGGAATTTGGAATAACTACATCAATGATATAAGTTATTTTATTATTATAGCGATGTTTTTATTCCATAAATCAAAACAAGTGGTCGGCATTGAACCGTTTAATCACAGGAGACCACATTCGTCCCTTTCCCAAACCAAATTTTACGAGTGCAATTTGAAAAAAAAAATGAAACTTTGTGAATTTTTAAATTTATTTTTTAAATGAAACGACAAAAAAGTTCGGTGGCAGTAACGTTTATAATTAATTTGTCTAATGAAATACGTGTGTGTGTTTTTTTTCATTATCAGTAAGTTTAGTTAAAAAACCATTTGCAGTGAGCCATTTATAAAACTTTTTAAAGTTTTCATCCAAACTTTTTATGATTTTATCTTATAATAAAATTTGATAGCTTTATTCATCACCTTTCGAAAACATTTGTAGTTTTCGGATACGTTAAACAAATATTCCATTTATTTGGATTTTATAGCAACGCGGAAATATTTTTAACCTCTGAAAAAATATCCCAAATTTTTTGAAGGCTTAGGACGAAGGATTATTTTATTAATACAAATATCATATTTTTGAACAAAAATGATTTAAAATAAGGTACCTACTAATACAACCACGCACATATAGATTTTCATTATAATAATAATCCTTTATTTTGATGAAAATATAATATAAAAGAAAATATAAATCCTTTATATCCCTTTGCTTGCTCTACGTACTACTTCCTTTGATTTTATATATTTTATAATTACATACTTTTATGTTCTTTTTTCTTTTCATATTATTTTATATTCAACTATATTTTCTTCCATACTGTTTTTTATTACTCTACAGTCGTTTACATTATTTTATATTGTTTTGCATTATTTAATATTCCTTAAATTTAATTAATATTATATAATTTTATATGTTATTTGTGTATTCTCTCACATTTTTTATATTACATATTTTAATGTACTGTATAACAAATCGACCACCATATCACGGGCATATGCCTAGCACGGTGGTCGAAAAATCCTAATTTAATGTAACAAACAATTCAATGAATAAAGAAACATAAAAAAAACACATCATACAATCCAATACAATATACTGTTTGTACAGCTAAATCACTACTTTAGATTGATCTTTACTCCGAAACAGTTCAAATTATAAATACAACCAAAAGATGCCTTGAATAAATTGAGGTTTTCCTGTCATTTCCATTGATCAGAATTAAAAAGAAATTAGTATTTATACTAATTAATTATAAACATGTATATTTGTCATTAGAAACGATTTAACGCGCATAAGAAACAACTGTTTAAAAATATAATATTATGGCTACCATAGTTTTATAAAATTATTCACAATATTAATAAAAATAACTTGTTAGGGAATTAAGTTAAGTTTCAAACCAAATAATTTTAGTTAAGTTTTTATTAAAATCAAATAGTTTGCTTCTTACACAGATGTCGTGCAAGGCCATATTTATAATAATTATGATCAATTTTCTCCCTTCCTGGCGGACTGCGGTAAGTAAGTTGTTGATAAATTCACTGTCTTGCATTACTTATGTCTCTTCTGCATTTAACTTCTTAAAAATAAACATCATCTCGGTCGGTTGGACGGGAGTAAATTCTTGGTTGATATATCGTACAAAAGTCGACAAAAGTTTCATGCTTGTCCGAAAATAAAGTGCTTTATTAAAACATTAAAAGATTTGTTCTATCCTGATATAAGTCCTAAAATATTACATAACTTTTACGGTTGAAATCGTGACTTCTTGAGTCCTTTTGCTTAGCAATTTTATACCTTTGTTAATTGTGTTGCTATAAGAATATGTTAATTTTTTGCTTGTGGCTTCCTCTTAAAAGAAAATATCAATCGTTCACCACCAACAGGGGTGCTAGCATAGTCCATCGATAAGGATCGGTAGGATAATTGTCGGTAACTTCTCATCGTTCCCTAGAACAACTGCAGATCGCAAACGAATAGGTGACAGTTCACAATGACTAAGTGTCCCTAATATATTCGATATCAACTGTTGTTTGTACGTTAGCGATCTGCAGTTGTCCTAGGGAAAGATGAGAAGTTACCGACAATTATCCTACCGATCCTTATCGATGGACTATGCTAGCACCCCTGATCACCTATGTGGAGTTAATGTAAAAAAATGGTGGAAGAAGACAAGAAACCACGACAGAAATTAAAGATAATGCTAAACTTGTTCCAGTTCTAGTCGTTGCAATTTTCAAAATTTTCTTACTTATTTTACCATCAAATAACATTTGTGGAAACTTTTTATTTTCCATTCTCTCAGAAAGGATTGCAACACATTTACGTACATCTGTACCTACACATACAACCTTCCTAACTCAAATCTCGCTTAATTGTGTAATCAGTAAACAATACAATCCGAAACAGTTGCGACTTTCATCAATGCGTTCATTGCGTTAATTATGTAAGTAATAATATATAACTTTTGTAGATTGAAGCGAGTTTATAAAGTGAATTAAAAATAATTGGATTCATATAAACATACCTTTCGGAAGCAGTTTGACAATCATGCATTGTTGACGGTAACATGCATCTATCCCGTTTTCACGATAATTAAATACGGTTGAATATAATCAAACGAATACTATTTTCTTTTAATAATTAAATACGGTTGAATATAATCAAACGAATACTATTTTCTTTTGTCTGTGACGTTGTGCGTGAAGTAAGATATTCCTTTAAATAATTATTTTTAAATTTTCAAAATTGAAACTGATAGGCGTGAAATGAGAAAAGCGATAAAGAAGATACCTACCTATAAACAGAATATTATAACGTATTTATTCAATTAATAATATTCAACATTAAAAATCTGTAATATTTTGGATTAAATTTTGCAAACACGATTTTTCAAATTTGTTAAGATTTTGCGATTTGCGATTTTGAAATGCAAATCCTGAATTAAATAAACAACACTTACACCTTCACAAATCCCATCGCGATTTTCCCCGGGTCTGCGATAGTTTAAAATGGAAGAAAAAAACATTTAAAATACTGTAGGTCAGATATACTCGTAGGTCAAAATTATTAAGGAACCATAATGGCAGTAACTTTTTGTCAAGAAACTTATTTCGTAAGCCTCTCTGAATATCTTCGTACCAGGATGACAAAGTTTTCAGGAATAAAACTGCATGAAAATATTCCCGGTGCATAGAATTACATTCACTACGCATATGTAGGGCGTTTAACCGGTACATATTGGGAAGGCGTCAATTTGAGAGGCGGGTAAGGGTTTCGCCGCCCCAGTTCTCTACGTTTGGTGACTTGCAGGGGTGACCGGGTTCATGGGGTGTATTTTTCTAGGTATTGGCGATGGATGTTTTTGCCCACGTATCAGAAGAGACTGGACTGGAGAAGGAGACCTAACCTAGGCCCCTCCAGCCTGTCTCTCACAATCCATCGCCCCTCATTTCTAATACATTTTTCCTTCCCAGTAATTCTTTTCCTTCCTCTTCGTAAAAAGACCCTCCACACAGCATCCAAAATCGTGCAAAAAAAATTGGAACTCGAACACAAGATATATTGGAAGACAAACACCTAGACTAAGACAAACCAACTCGGCAATTGAAACCACTTACTTTTAGGACATTTTTATCTATCTCGTAATTTGTCGGCCTCTGTTCCCTCCTAAAACACAGGTCCCTTCAAGACCCATGTTAATTCCATCCTCTCCTCTAAAAGACCCTCCACACTGCATCCACGAAGATGACAAAGGCCCTGAGGGAAATTGTTTTTCTCAGGGCCTCTTGTGTGAAGTTAAAGTAAAATGTCTGCGTAGTGGACCTGTGGTTTCCTCATAGCGAAGTCACCGATAACGTCATAGGTACGTTCGCGCTAGGCGGAGACATCATCTCTGCGACAATATGCGCTCCTGGTAGATACTAGACATCGATGTTCGTAATAATGGAATGGTACAACAAGCAAATCTCAATACATTTTTTTATTGATATTGCGACATTTTTCGTGATTCTTAATGACATAAACTTTATTTAATAATGTATTTCCTACAACTTTACTCTCACACATTTATTTGAAAATGTTTTTTTCAACCAAATAATAAATTCACATTCAAAATGGCGAATGTAAAAAATTAATTTATCAATATTTATTTTTAAGGAATGAAATACATTCCTAAATAAATTAATTTCAAAATGCATTTCAGTATTCTTACTTTCGTTAATTAACAAAAGGCCCAGGGTACTTCTAAAAACTGGGGGCCTAGTCTCTATCTCTCACAACGTCCGTACCTAAGTTACGAATCCTTATTAACCTTCCCCTTACCGTGCTAAAAACTTTCTCGCTCTTCGGTGCTGTATACTCAGTAAATATTTATATGTTGTATTTATTTAATCCAATACATAAATGTATTGTCGAGGAATACCCAAAATATTAACTCTATGTTTAGTATATTTACAAAGATATTTCAGTAAATACAAACTGTGACCGCTTATTTGATAGCACCGTCAAGAAAGGTTAAACGGCAAACGTGCTTGTTTGTGAAACCGAAAGATAGAGACTAGGCCCCCTGGTTTCCTTAAATATTTATTATCTCTTCAAATTGAGAGTATTTTGGCTCAAACATTAACAGTACAGAAATATTTTAGTTACTATTTTTTATTGTATATCTAAATTACAACAATTGTGAAATAATATGTATTTGTAATAAGCATTTACTTTGCAACTCGCCGTAATTTACAATAAAATTATATAAATATATTTTTGACCACTTAATTTTATATAAACTCGTTATGGTTAATGGTTGTCTTGCCTATGTAGAATGATTTGCCCATCGTTATACGTGAGTAAAACAACCAGAAATACAAATATTAGAATCACGGACATTTAAGATGTTTGAATAACAATAATTTTTCTAGTTAATGCTGTAATAATTGTAATAGTTTACGTTTTATATAACACCTACGTCAACATCTTGCGAACATGTGTTTTGAATATAAGTATAAGAAATATTACAAACATGTATGTTTTGAATGATAAGTAAGCGATATATTACAAACATGCGTGTTTTGAATGATAAGTATACGATATCTTACAAACATGTGTGTATTAATTGATAAGTGTACGATTTCTTACAAACATGTGTGTTATGATTGAAAAGTATACGATATCTTACAAACATGTGTGTTTTGAATGATAAGTATACGTTATGTTGCAAAAATGTGTGTTTGATTGATAAGTGTACGGTATCTTACAAACATGTGTGTTTTGATCGATAAGTATACGATATCTTACAAACATATTTGTTTTGATAGATAAGTATACGATATGTTGCAAACATGTGTGTTTGATTGATAAGTGTACGACATGTTAAAAAACAAGTGTTTTAATTGATACCAGTGATCAAGGGGCAAAGCTCTCCAAAAGTCGCTGGTTTAAATCCTCGAGTGGGCAACCTGTTTATTTATTGAATTAATTTTTGTTTTCATAATTTAGTCATTTAAAAATAATGTAAGTTAGATTTCCGGCACTTTTCAGCGTTAAAAATACTCTTAAAATCGGCCTTGTGTAAAACCACCATTCACAACTGTGACGTTGCTTGAAATGGAGTTAGACGTCATTCATGACCAGAATTGAATAGCCAGGTACTTCCACAACTCCGTCTTTCCAATTCCCTTCTCTCACCTACCTTCAGCTTCACAATACACCTCAATTAGAGACGAGCATGGTCTCCCTGGCTGGACTGGGGCAAAAGATGTGACCTGGTGTTTTTTGGCTGTAATTTTTTGATGAATAAAAAAAATTGGGTTTTGCTTTTGAATTGTGTTTGTTTAATGTCTTATTTTTTTGCATTCAGCCGCGAAAATGATATCGGCCAAGTGGCTGCCGCCAGAATTGATGGCCATACCGGCCCGATTTATGGCATTTTCCAGCACTCTTTCCAGGACTTCCGGTGATAGGATCCCGCATTCTTGACGGATATTCTTTTTGAGAGCTTCAAAAGTCTTAAGATTGTTGACATATACTTGTGATATCAGGAAACCCCACAAAAATAAATCTAGAAGTGTTAAACCGGGCAATCAAATCACTAAAATCAGTGATTAGGCACAGCAAATTGACATTTGACGCCATTTGCACAAAAAATTAGCATCTTTCGATTAGGTACCGACTTTTCATCACCTTTTACATTAAATTTAAAATATCACTTTGTAGAAATTATATTCGACTGCAGATTGCCCATTAGCTCAAGGATAAAATCAAATAGTGGCATTCAGATCCCTGCATGACAATTACATTGTTTCACGTGGGATTGTGAATACATAAAAGTTTAAATTTGACTTCGTTATTAGAAATTATGATTTCAAATGTAAAAATATTTTAATGTTAATATTAACGCATCAACACGAAGATATATCTGAGCCGTAAGCGTATCTACTCGTGGACGAATTATTTCATTCCACTATCATCCAACGTGTTATTTATCCACACATTACGTATGGTACCCTGGGAACGTTTGACCCGAAGATGCAACTTAATTTGAACCCTGACTCTGACGTCATAAATTTTAAGAAAGGGTAGCGCAACTTTTATGTGCAAAGCAATTTTACCAATTCTTGAAATAATTTTAATGACCTTGGATTCATAAGGAAAAAATGTATAACATCATTGGTTCTATTCCGACAATGAAAGTAATAAATTATAGTTGGAGAGCTGCACAAATAAACCACACAAATAGAAAGAAAACTTTAAAAAATTGATAAATAGGCACCCCTCGAAATGAAAGAAATTCATAAAAAGGCACCCTCAACGTTTATGTAATAGAAAGTATCGATCTTTCAGACGTATTGGCGAAACTGGAAATTGGTTATTAATGATTTCAACCTAATTATTAAATAACAATGAATAAAATTTAACCTTTTAGCCCTATTTTAATTCTGTCCCCATTACTTCATTTATCTCCCACCCCCACCTCCCTCCCTTAACTGATGCACTGTCCTACTCTAGTATATTGTCCCTTTCTTTCTGGACAATTTATTTTTATAACAGTCATAACGATGGTACGGAAGTACCAAAACCGGTGGACGGTAAAAATATACAATAGTGACTTAAAAACAAGCATTTTCTTTTCTGTTTTTTGAAATGTTAAGTCACCTAGAGTTTTCTACTTTTGAAAAAAAAATATTTTAAATTACGATTACGACAACAGAAAAATTACATTAATAATTACGCATAAAACTAAGACACGCTTACGTCAACGATAACATATCTGAGTTTTCAGGGTGCATAGTCACGGAATTATTACTTCCTGACCTAACGTAACATCTTGACGTCATTCCGTCTCCACCCCCTCGTGATTGAGTCACAAAGTGTTATTAATTTTTCCCCACAATTCTTTTGGTACCCTAGGAACGTTTGACCTGAAGATGCAACTTAATTTGAACCCTCACTCTGATGTGATAAATTTTATGAAAAGGCAGCGCAACTTTTACAAGCAAAGCAATATTACGAATTCTTAAAATATTTTTTAAGAATTTGGATTCATGGGGATCAAATACGTAACATCCCTGGTACTATTCCGACCATGGAAGTACGAAATTATAGGAGGAGATAGGCACAAATAAACCACACAAACAGACAGGAAACTTTAAAAAAATTCACAAATGGGCACCCTTCGAAATAAATAAAACACGGTGATCTTTATAGATGGATCGCATCATATATCAGTAATCGGCATCAAATCATGATTGTCATTGTCAATGGTTTTGCATCCTGTTTAACGGAAATTGTCTCAGGTGTGCCCCAGAGGTCGCATCTCGGACCACTCTTATTTAATATTTACATAAATGACATTTATATAAGCTTTAAAAATAGTCATTTTGTGTTATACGCGGATGACATGAAATTTTTTAAACCTTTACATCTTTATCCGATTGTATGGAATTACAAAGCGATCTTGATAATTTGTGCACATATTGTGAATCAAACTTATTGTCCTGAAACATTTCTAAATGTCATTCGATTACGTTTACTAGAAATAAAAATAAAGTCAACTATCATTACAAATTGTTTGATAAACCTTTACAATCTATGTCTACATGTAAAGATCTAGGTGTTTACTTAGACAGCACTTTAATTTTTGATAAGCATATCGAACATATTACCACAAAATCGTAAAACATGCTAGGTTTCTTATTAAGAATATGTAAAGCTTTCAAAAGGGCTAAGACTCTCGAAATGTTGTTTTGTTCATTGGTCAGAAGTCCACTGGAATACGCGTCCACAATATGGAATCCTCAATATAAGGTATACATAGATTTAGTAGAAAATATACATAATAAATTTTCGAAATATTTACTTTTAAAATACAACAAAACTACAAATAAAATGTTAACACTACAAACAAGACGCACATTGTCGGATCTGTTGTTTCTGTATAACCTGCTCAATAATAATATTGATAGTCCCGAATTACTTTCCGTCATTGGTATAAATACTCCAATGCGGCGTACCAGGCACACTTCTCTTTTTCATATAGAAGCCCACAACACCATTGCAGCAAATAACTCACCAATCACTCGCGCAATCACAACTTATACCCATTATGAAAAATTATTAGAATTAGACATTTTTCACGATTCATTGCAAACATACAAAATCAAATTATTAAATTTCTTGTCGTTTTATTAAACTTTAGTGAGCACATAATTTTGGATTAAAATGTAACTTTTTCTCCACCCATACTCTTTCATTTTTGTTATTATTAGTCAACCAATGTTTGATTATTTTCATTAATTTCAGCATAATTATGTTTTAAAACCCAGGCTAAATTATTTAAAGGCTCTGTCAAACAGAAGGCGTACTTACCGCGCGTCGAGGCGTTAGCGTAACGTCGCGTATTTTCTATTTGAACGGCTTTGACGCGCAAGCCAGAGCGTTCGGCGTCAGTCACTGTCATTCAGTCTTGGCCACGATGTCCAGCGATTGAAGATAAGTTGTTACTGCTATGAGCATTATCACGTTCCCGTAGTAATAGAATATGAGTGCATGATATTAATAAGAAGAGGAAGGAATTATTAGAATATCATCGTTTATTCCGGGAGCTTTCATCACATGAAGATCGCTTCTTTCAATACTCACGTATGTCACGAGAGTGCTTCGAAGAAATGCATTCCCTTCTGCAACACTAAATAGGCAAAGGCAGCACAAATGCACTATTCCTTGTGTCATACAAACAAGAATGTTTTCGGACACATTCAATTAACTTTTCAGCAATCATTTTTACCACAGTCAAGCAAGAACTCCCGGCTTCAAAGGAAATTTTGTAACAAAAATACAACGTGGCGTTTTGCCGCGGCGGCAGGGTTTAGCGTATTACTAGACGCTCCCTCTGTTTGACCGGTTTAGACATGTTCAGTACAACACAACGTAGCGTTATACGTCCGGGACCTTTTAACGCCTTGACGCGCGTAAGTACGCCTGTTTGACGAAGCCTTAATGACATTTTACAGATTTACGTAATAGGTACAAAACCATGTAATTTTTTTTTAACATACTTTAAAACTTATATTTAATGTACTTTGTATAGCTTACAAATAAATAAATAAAAAGAAAATCAAAAAAAAGAAGCAGCCTCAACGTGTATGTAATAGAAAGTATCCCTCTTTCTGTCTGATACTAAAAATGTGTGCAAGCGTTTTTAAAAACACTAACGTTTTAAAAGCGCTAAAAAATAACAAAAATGTGTAGAAACCAGTAGCAAATAAAATCAGTTAATAAATGTGTTTTGTGTAATAAAACTCTGCAAAACAAAATGATTATTTTAAATTATGAATACGACATAAAACCGTTAAATGATATTGATAATTACATGTAAAACCAAAACTCAATTACGTCAACGATGACATAGCATTAAGATGATACCCGGGTGGTGGAGAAATTTGAAAAATAGATTTGACTAAATTGTTGCTCTTACTACATCGGATATTGAGCGAACGGTACAATGCACCTTGTCACATTGTCTAGTTTGTATACTGAACGCTTTTTGACGGCGTTTAAACAAGGCAATTTTATTGATTTTTGGAAGATCATAACATCTATAAAAAGTAACTTATCAAAAAAAAAAGTACCGACACGCTAGTAGTTGATATCTATTTTATGTAAAAACAATATTTTCTCTAGGGTTAAAATCCAGAGAGATAAATAGGGAATACGTTTGTATGGACAAATCACCGCTGGGTATCCCATTAAGCGTGCATAGCCACGCAATTATTACTTCCTGACCTAACGCAACATCTTGACGTCATTTCGCCACCACCCCCTCGTGTTTGAATCACAACGTGTTATTATTTTATCCCCACAATTATTTTGGTACCCTGGGAACGTTTGACCTGAAGATGCAACTTAATTTGAACCCTGACTCTGATGTCATAAATTGTATGAAAAGGCAGCGCAACTTTTACAAAAAGTGCAATATTACGAAATTTTGAAATATTTTTTAAGAATTTGGATTCATGGGGATCAAATACGAAACATCCTTGGTTCTATTCCGACCATGGAAGTACGAAATTATAGTAGGAGAGCGGCACAAATAAACCACACAAACAGACAGGAAACTTTAAAAAAATTGACAAATGGGCACCCCTCGGAATGCAAGAAAGAAGAACCCTCAACGTTTATGTAATAGAAAGTATCCATTTTTCTGTCGTATTGACGAAACTGCAAATTGGTTAATAATGATTTTAACCTAATTATAAAATGATAACGAATAAAATTAACCTTCAGTCCTCATTTTTAATTTTTAACCTTATGTATGTTTCTCGTTACGTTACGAAAAGGTAGCGCAACTCTTGCATGCAAAGCAATGATCTTGGATTCATCGAAACAAATATGTAATATTCTCGGTTCTATTTTGGCTAAGAAAGTGAGAAATTATAGTAGGAGAGCTGCACAAATAAACCACACCAACAGACAGGAAACTTTAAAAAAAATGACAAATGGGCACCCTTCGAAATGAAAGAAAACCAAAAAAAGAAGCAGCCTTAACGTGTAAGTAATAGAATGAATCCCTCTTTTGGTCTGATACTAAAACTGTTTACAAGCGTTCTTAAAACACAAAGAAATGACAAAAATGTGTAGAAACTAGTAGCAAACAAAATAATAAAAATTAGTTAACAAATGTGTTTTGTAAAATAATACTCTTAAAAAAAATTAGTATTGTAAATTATGATTACGACAACAGATAAGTGATATTAATAATTACACGAAAAACAAAAACTCAAATACGTCAATTATGACATATCTGAGCTTTAAGCTTGCATAGCGACGCAATTATTACTTTCTGACCTAACGCAACATCTTGACGTCATTCCGCCACCACCCCCTCGTGATTGAGGTTATTAATATATCCCCACAATTCTTTTGGTACCCTGGGAACGTTTGACCTGAAGATGCAACTTAATTTGAACCCTGACTCTGATATCATTAATCGTATGAAAAGGTAGCGCAAGCAGAGCAATATTACGAATACTTAAAATATTTTTAGGGATTTATTTATTTATTTTTTAGGAAAAGTTGACAGTAAATCTGAGATTATACAATGTTATGTTAATAAGATAGTTAATTATGCCAATTATGAACTTCCACTGATAATAATAAATGATAAGGTGTGACATTGTAGGATTGTTTCCTTAATTAAATTATTTTCTAGTTACAACATGTGAAAAGGAGTTACTAGTTACAATATAAAAAAAGGGGGAGGAGGAAACATGGGATTAGGATGAAGAGGCAAAGGGCGGGAATATATAGGGAATGAGTTTCTACTTAGAGTCATGTTTCTTAGTGAATTTTACGTTGATCTTAAATTCACGGGAATCAAATACGTAACATCCTCGGTTCTATTCCGACCATGGAAGTACGAAATTATAGTAGAAGTGGTAAATTAATTGGTTTTAAAAAAAGTTTGATATTTTTTAAAGATATAATGTCATGTTTTAATTCCTTAATAAATTGTAAAATTGTAACAAAGGATAAATATAGTGAAACATCTGGTGTTGAATATATTATAGAGTCATGATGACCCAACCCTCACGTCATTGTAGCACACTCCTACCATACTTCTACCATAATAATAAATAGATTGTAAGTTTTTGAAGTATATAGTTCTTTACGCACCCTTGACTTGAGGGGTAGAAGGGTTGAGGGTAAAAAGTTAAATGCCTTGTGAGGCGAACGGGCTGAATCACATTGTAGAAGCAAGAGAGAGCAGTGCGCGCGCACATTTTATTTCTCTCTTCCTCTCATAGCCAGTGCATGAAATATTTCTGTCAGTATTTTGAAATACCAGTGATTTATTTTTATTGTTAAACAACTTGATTGTTCTTGTTTATTTTTTTTTAATTATTTAATATATTATGTAATGTTTATATTATAATTTTTATATTTCATTTTTTAATAATGTAATTGTTTTTTATGATATTTTTAATTAATCAATCACACTCTCTTTGTTTTCTTTTGTTATTTTTATATATATTTTGTTATTTATATATACGTATTATAATCCTGACGAAGAAACTATCGGTTTAGAAATATGTAGATTTTTATGAATAATATTTAGTGGTGAAAAGTTATTTGTTTCGTTTTATAATTTACAATCAGGCTGTAGAAACAAAATGAAAAGCTAATCTCTTTTAAAAATATATTTTAAATGCTTTTTTGTGATTTTTCTATTTTTGAAACTGATAATTCGTGGTGGAATTCCATTGTTCCGAGGCCTTGTGGCATGATTGCTAATGTTAGTTTTTTATCCTTTTTTTTAATAAACTCTCAATAGTTTCGCGTTTATATACATTGTTCTTAGAACATGTCACTATGTAAATAAAAATGAAATCACAGACAATGGGTTAAAATTCCTTATATTGGCGAAATATCCACAAAAATATCTAGATTAACCAATAATGATAAATGTAGAACAGCATTCTATGATGTAAATTTTCTAGGAAGAATTTTAATTAACAATAAAGATTAGAGAGAAAAAACTGTAAAACTCAGGCGTTTACCAGGTGAACTGCTCTAACTGCCCGTCATATTATATAGGTGAAACGGGAAGATCATTCAAAACCCGTATAAAAGAACATTTCATAAATTGGGTGAGTGATAAAGGTGAATTGTCGTATGTAGCGTCACACCTATTAGAAAACCAACATTCATTTGATAAAGACAGAAACATTAAAGTTCTCCACACTTGTAATAAAAAGTTGACCCTAAATCTCTACTCTTGAATTCATTGTAGTTTTCTATCATAAAATTTTCAAAGTAAAATTATGTACTCTGTTTGTATTAGGTCCATTATAAGAATAATCCTACTACAATGTATCCCCCTTTTTAAAATCAATTGTTTAATCAAAAATCTATATCATCATAAATATAATAACAAATGTAATTAATAATAGACTTGACAACAATAAAATTAGGTGCTAATAATTCACATTACTTGTAAGGTATTTCAGGTAAGGTAAGCTACCAACCCTACGTAATTGGCATACTGTGAATATCCAAAAAAAATTATTAGATAGTTGGACACTCAAGACCGCTTAACAACAAATGTAATAAAATCCATAATTGAATAAAATCCCTGTGGAGCACCCCTCTCCTCCCCCTCTCCCTAATATGTTTTGTATAGAAGGTGGCTTTGACAAGCTGAAACCGGTTACAGTCAATAAATTTGAAGTGGAAAAAGTTTGTAATTAATATTTTGTTTTATTATACTTTTTTGTGACTTTTTTCAGTGCTACTGAACATATCTGCTACTTCTTCATATTAGTTACCTAAGATGTGTACGCATGGTATAGGGTAGTTTATAAATTAATTGGTATTGAAATTATTTGTGGCAGTGAAAGATATTATCATTTTCCATATTGAAAATTTGTATGAAAATGGCCGCAGAGTTCTTAAAAGTTTGGCTATCACTTATTGCCTCTTAAACCAATATGTAAAAACCCATAAAAATTACATAATTATATAAATAAATAAACCAAACTTTTTCCCACCAGATTAATATTTTTTGATGTTCTAATAAATCTTCAAGAACCATTTTGTGAAAGTACATTTCGATAAAAAAATTCCATTTATTTTTCAAATCTAGTCAAATTCTTCGACTTGTTTTACTGTGTTCCCTTTGGAAATGCGATCGTAATTTGAATACACCCCTGCCCAGTCCCCTATCCGATGCAAAAAGAAAGGTATTGGGATGTTGGGACTTTTGAGTTTGGAAATAACGGAATAATATCATCAAGTTATCCTTGTTCATGTGTTTCCTCATAGCCCTAATAAAGGAATAATATCAAGTTGTCCTTGTTCATAAGTTTCCTCATAGCCCTAATAACATAATAATATCAAGTTGTCCTTGTTCATAAGTTTCCTCATAGCCCTAATAACTTAATAATATCAAGTTGTCCTTGTTCATAAGTTTTCTCTTAGCCCTAATAACGGAATAAAATCAAATTATTCTGGTAGTATCAGAAACTCGATCGGGAATTAGGAATAATATCAAGTTAGCCTGACTCATGGGTTTCCTCGTAGCCCTAATAACAGGATATAATATCAAGTTATTTAAAAAAAAATGAATGTATATTTTTATTTGAGGGAAACAACAGTTTACAAGGTTCATTTACGCATGTGTAATTTACATAACTGAGAAACCAATTACAGATTTCCTCATTGTACTGTTTTATTATGATATAAAAATTTAACACTATTCTTACAACAACTAAAAAATATTACGTTATTATAACATTATCTTTGTACTTGAGTTTTTTCGTAGTCCTTCATGTTATAAGCCACCAAACAAATAATATGTTTGCCGTATTTTACCATGGTGAGATTCCTCCTCTATTAAACAACACTTTCCGGTTTTGTCTTAATCGTTGTCTAAGTCTAAACTATCATCGATTCTAGTTTTTTAACTGTTAATTCATGGTGGGATTCCATTGTATTAGGTATGAAAAAAAAAAATTTTTTTACTGTGTATCATCATTCATCATTTTGATAATAAACTTTATAATTACCTACATGTACCTAAACTTAACAAAATAACTTACAATACCTTAAATTCACAAAATATAAACATTCATCATATAGAGACAATGTTGTGTACCCCTGCCTAAGTTTGTACAAATTCCGTAGCATAAGAATTTCAACTACCAGTCTGAAAATGTTCGTAATAGGACGAAACCGGTCCTGGTGTAAATAAACAAGTGGAACAAAGTGAAATTTTTTTTTCATATCTAATATCATCGATTGTAATGCAGCGATTAGTTGGGAAGTTCAGCCGGTAATCAATATGTAACGCGAATTGTTAAACGCCTACAAAAATAAGGGAATTCTATTTAAAAATGTCTCTGATGTGTGAACCTCTTTTTAAATTGCTAAATAGTTGTGAGTTTCTTCGTAGCCCTACACGGAGAATTTTTTTATTCTAAAATACGATCATTTTAATTTTTATTTCTTTTATATATTCAATGTATAAAAACAGTTTATTATAAATAAGTTCTGCTTCGTAATTATTATTATGTGTTACAGCTGTTTCGCCCTCTGAAGGCATTGTCAAACTGGTGTCAAAACCACTTACAGACGATGAATTTATACTAAATCTAAATCGATATTTACGATGACTCATTTCTAATTTCTTAGTAAAATTGTTGGCGGGAACATGTCAGAATAATTTTTTGGTATACGTAATTTCGTACGTATACCAACAAATTATTCTTACATTTTCCCGCCAATAAACATTGAAACACTGTTAATTTGTTCGTAAGAACTTCAGTCCCGTTTTTAACCATTTTTACGAATAAAATGATCGTATTTTAGAATAACATTTTTCTCCGTGTAATAAAGTAATCGTGCATGAGTTTCCTCGTAGCCCTAACCTATAGCAGGGCTAGGCATTTTCTTTCCGTATTTATAACTGATGATTTTTTGGAATATATTTTCTTGCATTCATTGGAAAGGTTTAGCGGTTATTAATTAGTAACGCGAATTATTAAACACCTACAAAAATAAGTGATTACAATAATTTTGAAATGTCTCTGCTGTGTGAACATCTTTTTGGATTGCTAAGTATATTGGCGATAATTTAATCATTTTGTAGAAGTTTTGTCTGACCGAAGGTTGTCCATTTGTTCAAGGACTAGAGTAAATAGAGGCATTCTGATCCCCGTCGTAGCAGTTAAATTGTTTCTCGTGTGATAGTGCATTGCGAAACATTTGAAAATTAAATGTTTGATTATGACTTAAAACAGAGATATGTTATTTATACTTACATGTAAACCGAAAACTCTATTACGTCAACGATGACATATCTGAGCCGTAAGCGTGCATAGCTATTCAATTATTACATCCTGACCTAACGCAACATCTTGACGTCATTCCACCACCACCCCGAATGAGGGACTATGTGTTTTCAATCTCCACAATGCTTATGGTACCCTGGGAACGTTTGACCTGAAGATGCAACTTCATTTGAACCCTGACTCTGCAATACTTATATGCGAAACAATATTACGAACTCTTGGCTATATTCAAGGGGGACAAATATGTAGGTAATCTCCTCGGTTCTATTTCGACCATGGATGTAATAAATTATAGTAGAAGTGTTGCACAAGTAAGTCACACAAACATACAGAAATCTTTTTTTTTTAACTGACAAATGATCTAGAAATTGTTACATGGTAAATGTCAAATATATTATTCCCAATATGCATAACATAAAGTGGCGATATCCAAGACAATTTTACACCGTGTTTTAAATTAAATATTAAAACAAGACTTACATCGATTTGTTGATAATTACTTAGCCATTTAGTTTGGATTTTGGATTTAAGTTCAGTCTGAATTAATGAAATTATGCTGAGGTCATGTTTTCTTTGATGTTTTAGTTTTTTTTATTTATTGGTGTTTGTTTAGATTTTATTTTTTTGTTCTGTACTTAAAGGGTTTATTTTTTACTTTTTAGATATCTTTAGTAATCTGTAATCTGTAATCTGTAATTTAGTAATCTGAAAGTATGTTGCCTGCTGTATGCTGATGATGCGGTGCTGATTTCTAACAGTATGGAAGATCTGCAGTCGCTCGTGTCTAGAATGAACGAAGTATGTATGAAGAATGAGTTAATGATGAATGTAAGTAAGTCTAAAGTCATGGTGTTTGAAAGAGAGAGTCCGAAAACGGTGAGCAATATAGTTGTGAATGATAATACTTGGAGCAGGTGGATGAGTTTGTGTATTTGGGTAGTATGTTTACGAGAGATGGGAAGGCTGATAGAGACATTAAAAGGAGGGTAAATGCAGGTAACTCCATTAATGGACGACTGAATGCCGTTGGCGATAACAAAAAGCTGTCCAAAGAAACGAAGTTAGCAGTCCACAATGGAGTGCTTGTACCTACCCTGATGTATGGCAGTGAGGCATGGAACTGGCAGGGGATAAATGTAGACTGAATGCTGTTGAAATGAGATCACTGAGGCGTATGTGTGGTAAAACCATGTATGATGGTGTGAGAAATGTGGAGATTCGAAAGGAATGCAAGGCTTAATGAGTAAAATTAAGAAAGGAACCCTCAGATGGTTTGGGCATGTAGAGCGAATGAGCAAAGAAAGGAGCGTTAGGAGAATATATGATGCAAGTGTGAATGGTATAAGAAGTAGGGGACGTCCGAGAAAGAAATGGCACGATCAAGTGAATCAGATACTTGAGTCGGGCCATGTCAAGAGTCAGAAAAATAGAAGAGTATGTATGAGACGATGTATGAATGTGAATGAGGCAAAGAGTGTGTGCCAAGACCGAGGTTTTTGGCGGTCCGTCCTCTCTGCTTACCCCTGCGGGGAAACGGCATGATGGTTAGTTAGTTAGTTAGTTAGATATCATTAATTTAGGATTAGGTTAATCAAATTGCATTTGTAATACAAAACCATTTTTTGGTCTGTGTAAGTCATGGATAGATACTGCTACCCTCTGTTGATGTAATTTTTACGCTCTTGGTTTTAAACATAATGGTAACGAGTAATTTTTTTTATGTAAGAAGCAATTACTTTGTGGTTAGGCATTATATTTCTAAAATAAAAAAAAATTAAGTATTTAACCACAAATATTTATAATTTTGTATATCGACCGGTTTCACTTCAACCAAGCTTTATCAGGATACAATAATTTTAATATAATAATTTTTTTAATAATAATTTGCGTTATTATTATATCCTGATGTTATTATTGTATCCTCAGAAGTAATTATTACATCCAGATGTTATTATTCGGACAGCGTTACACAGATGTTTAACGCTGTCCGAAACGTTGGCTAAAGAAGTAGTTAGCGTAGCACGGCATAACATCCCAAAAATAAACAACAAAAATACTTTTGGCCGTGAAAATCTTAAAACATATTTGCAGTTGTTCAGTTTTAAAACGAGAATATGCTTAGTTCCTACCGCAATACCATTTACCCAGTTCCCACCCCTGATTGACCATCACCTCCCTGAAAATATATGTGAAATTTGGAATAATGGATAGAAAAATTGTGCAAAATGTGCGAAGAAGATTTAGAACTGTTGGTGACTTTCATATAGACAATTCGTTTTTTAAGTAATAAGAAAGAGTTTGACCATCTTGGAAATACATTATATCGTTTTGTACTCATTAGTTTTGTTTTGTACTCATTTACCTCGAGGTATCGCGGTGAATTACTATATTGTGGTTGTTCCTTCGCAAGGATATAGTGGTAGGTGATTGGTTATCCCTTTCCATTGCATACCTTGTTTTTCCTAAGGATTTTCCTAAGAAGCTGTAAGTCTTAAGCAGTTTTGGATGCAACAGCAGTTTTCTAGGTAGAAGCGAGTATCTGAATGACTTAGACCGGATATTATTGTTACGTTTAAATATAATTTTCAGTCGATTAGTTCATGTTGGTGTATAAAAGTCAATTAGAGCTGACTATAATATCATTATCCATCATCCAACATACTAATTTCTTTTTTGATGTGACATATTCATGCATAAAATAATTCACGTTTAACAAGCTTTTAATATTAAATTGTGGAAAAATTGAGACAAGTGATAAAGTAGGTATCAATAATATTTTATTGCAAATATTTTATCAATAAATCTATATTTCAAATATGCATTTCATTAATTCAGACTTTTCAACTTTACTAAAGGTTTTCATTCTAAAGGTAAATTTCTTAAGTTTCTATAATTTGTCAATAAAAAATATAATTATTTTATGAAGAAAATTGACAACATTTGATTTTGATGATCATAATGATCCTGAGGAAAATATTTTATAAATTCTTTAACCTTTACAAATCTAAAATATTACAGGGCGCTGAAATATTTTGGATTTGTAAAGCTAAAAGAATTTATAAAATATTTTTCTCAGGATCATTAATGATCATCAAAATCAAATTTTTTTCATAAAATAATTATATTTCACGGTCTAGATTAAATTTTATAAATCCTCTAAAACCGTTTAATAATAACAAGACTTTTTAAATTTGGAATGAGTGTTGGTAAAAACCACTCCAACATTTTGTATTATTTAATAGCGCAGATCCGTGAAAAGTAATGCCATACCGTAATTATAGGATTGATAATAAATTACATGTTAGCAAAATAGCGCAGACTCTTGAAAATTTTCCAAATCAGAGTTTATTTGTGAAGATAAACATTTCAAATATAGAACAAAAATAATTTTCTGGTAAAAAAAATAATTAAATTGTAAATGATTAGGTACTTTATCGCTTTTCTAAATTCTTGATACAATTAGTTTCAATTTTGAAAATTACATCTAAAATAAAAATAAAACCCTGTTTCATAGATCCAGTGTTATAATCACAATTTTTAATTTTTTTTTAATACCTATAAACATCTTTGGTCAAAAAACTCAAAATTATTATTCTTGGATATAGTATAGATATTTGAATTTTCAATGCATACTGCATGGAAAATATAGTTTAAGATAAGTTCTTCTTATAATAATACCGACAAATTGTTAATTTAGTACAATGAAAATGGACTTTACATAAATATCTCAAAATGTAAAATAGTCAAATTTTCTCGAATAAATAATCTAGCGGTCTTTAATAACTACATTGATTACAATGCTCTTGAGACATAACACAAAAGAACGACGGCTGTAACAGCCGTTGTGTCCAATCCTAATAATAAACTACTGAGCCGAAATCTCGGCTCAACCCTGCTCAAATGTAGAAATACATTCTTCCCAAACCACAATCATCGCCATGCACCACTTAGCTTAAGATAGGCAATCTTGTGGATTTATTTCCTCAGGAACATGTACTTATAAAAACGGACAACAGAGTCTGACTTCTGTCATCTCATTCACACTTTTGTCGGTTTTTTAGAACTGCGTTTTTTTT
Organism: Limnephilus auricula; assembly: GCA_951813805.1. Lineage (NCBI taxonomy): Eukaryota > Metazoa > Arthropoda > Insecta > Trichoptera > Limnephilidae > Limnephilus > Limnephilus auricula. The sequence goes on from OX638391.1 coordinate 39,181,025, forward strand.
TTTATTTGAATTATAGACATATTGACTACAGTAGATATTGTGGAATGGACGAAAATGCATGATGATTATATCGGGTCACAAAGGCGGCAACAATAGGCAGATATTAATTTTATCGAAATAAATTATATGGAGGACTTTCCAACCGTTTTACGATGACTTAAAATGCATTTTTTTTAAATATGTTTTGAGCCCAATTTTACCACAATTGCTTGTAGCTTTACGATTCTCTGCTACTGGAAATGTTCACATTAAATTGAAAATGTTTCAAAATTTGCCCATCTAACAAAACCGTACAGATCTGCCATCAAACGTCAAACTTGGTCAAACTCTACAGTAAATAAAAAAGAAAGTCAAGCACACTTTATTTTAACGTAATAAGTTGGTTTAAAAAATATAAAGTGACGGTTTATGAATTACACTATTTAAAATAAATTATTTGTATAAATAATAAATATTAATTAAATATTAAATAATAAATTAAAATTAAATATTATAAAGATTTTATTAATATTAATTGTACATGAAAGGTGTTTACTTTGACGTCATTTTATTGTATATGAAAGCAGACGGTCCCACACCAAATTCGACGCTATCAAAGATTAAAACATTTGACACAGGAAAATCGGAGCGCTTCCTGAGGATCACTATGGGATCACTTGACTGATACTACTAGCTACTCGGTATACTCAGATTTATCAATCGAAAAGTTGGACACAACGGCTGTAACAGGCATCACTCTTCAATTAATTATTTATTTGGTTAACCACATAATGGAAATCTCTAATATGGGTTTACATATGTTGGTATTTATAAATTTATATATATGTATATATTGTCTTTGATGTTCTAAGCTCCTCCCCTTTCCACCTCTCTCCCCCTCCCCACTCTTCCCTGTTGATCTTCTAAGCACTTCCCCTCACCAGCTCTCTCCCCCACTACTTCAATTTCTACCCACGCATAGCTTTGTATACTTGATTATTTAGTTTTTAGTACAATTAATGTAATGAGGAAGAGAACATCGTTCTCGAAACATGTCGATTTGTTAAAATAAAGATTATCGTGGTAAAAACAAAGTGTTTTAATTTTTCATTAATATATTTTTTAAATTAGCTTTATACAATAGGCCCTGAGGAAAATATTTTCCCTCATGTCATATTTGGGGATGATGTGTGGAGGGTGTTTTTTAAGGAAAGGAAGGAGAAAAAGTTCTGGAAAGGAAAAATGTATGAAGGTTGGGTAGGAATCTGGGGTTAAGTGTGCCATATCATCCGCCGCCAAGACCTAGACAAACCTCACTTCATGAACCCGGGCAATGTCTAGAAAAACCAGAAATTTTAACAATATTAAGTGTATTAAACTGTTATATTTTGCCTTTGTTAGAAGTTAACTTAAATACAATTCTCCCGTCTGGACCCAGATTATAATATTCATGCACAAGCTAATGAAAAAGTACAAAATTCATTCGTTTTATAAATTTTAAAATGGGTATTCTAGCAATTATGTCAATATGTTGGCAATTTAAGCGTATGCAATGATTTTAATACGCTTAAATTGTCAGGCGGAAGGATGTTCACCGACTTGGTATTCCTATATAAAATATTAAATGATGTAGTTGATAGTCCAAAATTACTTGCATTGGTAAGTTTTCGGATTCCATAACGTAATACTAGAAGTCGGAAATTATTTCAGAGTAGAAATTGAGGGACTAACTACCGTATGTATTCCTCTTTGCCCAGAATATAAATGGAGGGGAATAATAATAACAATTTAGTGAATATCTTCAATTAGTCGGTAAGTAAATACAAAAGTTTGTTACTGAAGCAGTTCATTCATTCATTATTCACTTCATCATGGGACATCCCTAGCATGGTGGATGAAGCAATCACAAAAATCTATACAATGTACAAAGTTCTTATAATAAATAAATAAAACAATAAATGCTGTATACTTTTTACTATCCATATGTAAATGTCCCTAAAAAGACGTTAATAAATAAATAAGTAGATTCAATTTCACGGGATATATACCATGGGAACAATCAGGATATCATAATATTGGCAGGAAATATTTGGTCTGACCGTTGCATTTAAGGAGCGGGGCGCGCCTGCGCAGATAGATACATTTCATGAATGAGTAGTCTTGCACGGAAGCAGAGATTTAACTTTAAGGGTAGTTATCTATGATGTTAATGTAAAAAGGCAATTCAATAACTATTATAATTTGATTTAAAACAAATAGATATATATCAAAAATTTAATTTTTAATCGGAACGGTTTCGCCAGAGTGTTCCAATAAAATCATAATTGTTGTCACAGTAGAAAAACGATGATTTTTTAAAATTTAATGGAATAACCTAACTTTTGCAGGTTATACCCATCATTGAAATCATTAAATAAGAGGTAATGATAATATCTCATATACTAAACTTACACTGAACGTACTGAACTACTGATTATATAACTTAACTTACTACGAGCTTAGTGAACTTACACTGAACGTACTGAACTACTGATGATATAACTTAACTTACTACGAGCTTACTGAACTTACAAAGAACGTACTGAACTACTGATGATATAACCTAACTCACTACGAGCTTACTGAACTTACAACAAACTTCCTGAACTACTGATGATATAACTTAACTCACTACGAGTTTACTGAACTTACAACGAACGTACTGAACTACTGGTGATATAACTTAACTCACTACGAGCTTACTGAACTTACACTGAACGTACTGAACTATTTATGAGAAAACTGAACTTCTTATTAGCTTACTAAACTTACAACGAACGTATCGAACTACTTATGATATTACTGAACTTATTATAAACTTACTGATTGTGTTATAAACTGACGGAACTTATTATGAAGTTACTGATCTGTATCAAATTATTAATATCGAATAATCCTACTGGTACCTAATTATCTCAAAAAGTTATATTGGTTATAATACTTCAAAAATATCAACGTTCGAGGAAGAGCCAGGGTATTCAAATTTCATTACAAAACAAACCTAAAGCAAATTCAAGCCACAACGTTACGATTCTGAATAATAGACTTTTGTAAGGGCGATACTGACAGTATTTTCTGCGTTTGAACGATATACGAAAATGCATTTTTTTACACTTTTAATCCCTTTACACACTTTTCCATGCCAATCGTCGCGCGTCGTTTTCCATCTCATCAGTGTTATGTTTTCCTGGCGGTCGTCCCATCAGTCCCTCGCTAAACGTCAATAACTTGCAAGGCCGGCAATTGCGCCTGTCCTGCTTCGACTTGTGCATAAATGAAATATTGCCTTTCCGTTCAAACAAGTGATAACAAGCCTTGATAGCGGGAACTTCAGAACGATTGCAGCTCACCTGTGACGCTTCATGCTATCCTGGTTCCACCCTTCTGACAAAATAGGCCTATCGATGAACTTAATCGAGAAATTTTCAACGAATTCATTCGTTTGAAGTTAGTTGAACGCGAAGTATATTGAACCATGTTATTTTATGTGTTTACTCCCAGGGGAGTGATTGTATGTCATTGACGATCATCCTAAAAACCTTACATAAAAATCTTCCTCCCCTACATTTATGAAAACGAAATACATTAGCTATTAAAATGTTCTTCATATTCCTGTAGACATTTCACGCACATGTATTTCCTTCGAATTGTAGGTATGTATGTACAGTTTATTATGGCCAGTTATAAAAACAAGCAAACAAATATTTCGTGTAATAATACTACGGTGAAAAATTAAAATAGGTTGAGGTAGACATTTTAACACAAATTATACGTATTCATTAATAAATTTTGCAGTAAAAAAATAGTAATTTAACTACCCGTTTTGAATATTGGAATAATTTACACTTCAAAAAAATTAATATATCTACCTTTTTGTGAAAATGTTATTTAAATTTTTTTTTATTTTTTTTTTGTAAAATGAAACCCAATAAAACTTTATTTTGATACAATTTTATCTTGATTTCTAGTAATTTTATTTTTTCAGATATATCTACTCGTGAATTTTCGACGGAACAAGTAAATAATATATAATATATGATTGAAGAAGAAGACAACAATAATAATCTAAATGAAAATATGAAAATGAACAAGACACAGAAAAATAAAACATAATGGTCGCAACTGGGACTCGAACCCAGATCTCAGGTCTCACTGGGATGGGCGCTCTAACCAATTTAGCCTTTGCGATCTATTACGAGACCGTCGTATTTGTCAACTTCATATAAGATGTGAGATCTGGGTTTACTCATGTTTAAATAATTGGTGGCAATAGCCGAATTGGTAGAGGCTCCCGTCCCGATAAGACTAGAGGTTCTGGGTTCGAGTCCCAGTTGCGACCGTTATATTTTATTTTTTTGTGTCTTGTTCATTTTCAAATTTTCATTTAGATTATTAGTGTTATCTTCTTCTTCAAAAAATATTATACACCTGAATCATCTATGAATGTACTTATTGATACTACGTTATTATATTGTAAACATCCCGCCAATTATAGAAGTACGGTATTCGTCACCCATCAATAACGTATTTTATATTTTTAGACCGGTCGGTGGCCGAGTTGGCATCGCGTGAGGGCCCCATCGGAGTGCCAACGGCTGGTTAAGTCCTCCCTCACCACAGAAGCAACATTTTTAGTTTACTGAGGTGCTACGTTGTAGTAGGAGATTTTTTAAATATTTTCAGGTTATTCGTAAGCCGGAAATATTCGTATTTCTTTATTTTTTAAATAAAATAATAAGAAGCAAGTTAGGGCGTATGTTCTTTTCGATTGCTCTATGAAGACGGGAATACGACCTCTGCCTGTATTTACGAGTGTTAGTTAGCCTGAATTTATTGAGGATGAAGACAGTAGGAAATAAAATTGATGTTGCAGAGAAGGGTAAAGTAACTTTCCTATTCTGAATGGTTGTCTCACGCATGAATGCGGAGATAAAATAAAAATGATTTAATTTTAAGTATATGTTAATCGTCAATTTACCAATATAATTTAACGCCGTGTTTAAAACTGTATACCGTCCGTCGCTCACTCAAGGCCACCGATATGGATGCTAAACGAACAATCACGCTCTGGAGTCCAAGATGCCGAAATGACGTACCTACTTGGGAGGAGTGGCAGGAGTTACTAAATGGGATCATATAAGAAACTTGACGATCCGAGATGATCTAAGCATTGAACCACTGCTACTCTTCGTAGAAAAATCGCAACTGAGGCGGCTTGGGTATATGTACTAAGAATGTCTGTTGACCGAATTCCGAGGAAGATACTGAGTGCGATTCCAGAGGGTAGATGACCAGTGGGCCGCCCCAGACACAGTTGGGCGAGGCAACTCCAGAAACTGTGTGACGAGAGGATGGGTCTGCCATGGACAAAGGCCGAACAATCAGCGAAAGACAGAGAAGTATGGAGGAGCAGTGGGTCGGCAGAGCAGTATTGTCGATGCAGTGGATAGATGATTAATGATTGTGATGAATTTAACGCCACATTCTATCATTATATCATAGACGACAGCACCCCCCTTTTTCGCAAACTTTCACCTGTAGAAATGTAAAATGTTTTGGGGTTCACCTATTCGTACATGGTGCACCCCTGGTAGAGAATAATGATTTTGTATAAATTATATCGCACTGCGTCCGTCACTGATGCAATGAGAATGCAAGTACAAATCAATTACCGATATCAGGAGCACATACCATATTGTAGGGAAGAAATCGATCAATTCAGAAATCAATAGTAAAAGTTGGACAATAATATAAAAGTCCAAATATAATAATGTTTCTTAAATTACGAATACTTAGTACTTACCGTACATAAATCAATTACCGATACCAGGAGCACATACTTTGCAGTGGGGAACAAATCGATGAATTGGGAAATCAATAATAATATTACCCTCGGTTGTGCGTAACGAATGTATCTATATATATATATATATAAATGAATCCCTGCTTCCCTCGGTCAAGCTATATCTTCAGAACGGCTTTACCTATTTCATTCATCTTTTTTTTAAAGTTTTCTAATACTTTGTAGAAGGTTCTTACGGAAAGAAAAATCGAGAAAATTGCGCAGAAAAATGGATAATTTCAGAAAACTTAACTACTGTTTTAACTTCAGAAGGCTGTCCCCGGGAGAGAGGAAGGGGAATGCGGGAAAGGTGAAAAGGGAACGCGGGAAGGGAAGGGGATGATGGTGGAAAAGAGGTGGCGGAAGGGGAGCGGGGACTAATGGGAAAGGACACGCAGGGAGGAACAATTTCTTTATTTAAGTGGCATTGCAACGCATGCCGGGAATCAGCTAGTATATTATATAAATTAATATTTCTTACTAACCCGCTGCATCACAGTGCACCCGATGCAAAATGAAACAGCTGCCATAAAAACAAACTAAAATAGTTTCATAAGTTGATAATAATATAATTAAATTTGGTTGTAGATGATAATTAATCTAGCAACAAAAAAATTCACATACCTACCAATGTGAATTAAAGATATCGAGTACTTGTAAAATCCGCTTTCCATTATAAAAAAAAACAATCGAATTTACTCCATCGTGATCGATATCATCTTTGACGATGCTGCAAGAAGGGTGTTTTTGAGGAGAGGCAGGAGTGAACACAAGTCTCGAAGAGACCCATCTTTTAGGAGGGATGAAACAGTGACATAATCTATATATCTATCTATATAATATATAAAAATGAATCCCTGTTTCCCTTGGTCACGCCATGACTTCAGAACGAATTTACCTATTTCATTCTTCTTTTTTTTTAAGTCTTCTAATACTTTGTAGAAGGTTCTTACGGAATGAAAAATTAAGAAGATTGCGCAGAAAGTTGGATAATTTCAGAAAACTTAACGACTATTTGGGTATAAATTTCAACTTTTGAATTCAGAAACGCCTACAAATGAAATAAGATGCATATAATTTTTTTTTTTTTTTAAATGGATATTAGCTCGCTAAAATGCATTGAAAATCAGAAAAAACGCCTAAAATATGTATTTTTAAATTATGGTAATTAATATTTTTTCACAATAATTACTGTTATCATTCAATTTTGAGCATCCATAATTTTTTATTCGTGGTACTTTGTTTTCAAAAAATTGTGTTGTTATTGTTGTTGTTAAGTATATTGATTTTATCCATAAAAAGTGTTATTTTCCCTTTTTATATTTTTAACACATCAGATATATTTCAAAATTATTATGTTTTGCGTTCTTTGGACTAAAGTTATAGAATAAAAATGAAGTTTGCTACAAAATATAAAAAATGGACCCTTCATTTTATTTTTTTCCCGAATCACGAAAATTTTTTTTTTTCAAAACTTCCGGTCATTTAAGCGAGCTAATAGTAAACACCAATTTCAATTATTTTCGAATAGCTACAGATCATACGCAACTTTTGAGACCCCGGGCGTTTAAAAATAAGGCAATTTTTTTTTCTCTCTATGGACAGCGACACACATGTATTGGACATGCCCGGGAATTCTGAATTTTAATTTGCAAAAAAAAAATGCAATAAGGCACACGCGAGTTGTTTGAGAAATGAGTGTATTTTATGGAGTTAAGCCGCACTGAAAAAATACGGAAGATGGAGGGGAATCCGCGAGAGGCGGAGGGTTCTGAGGAAAATAGTTTCCCTCAGGACTTATGTCATGGGGATGCTTTGTGGAGGGTGTTTTTAAGGGAAGGAAGGAAAGGAAGTTCTGCGAAGGAATCTGGGGGTCAGTGTGTCCAGAGCATCAGCCGCCAAACCTGGACAAACCTCACTCCATTAACCCGGGCACCCTTGCTACGTCACCAAACATAACGATCCCGCCTCCCAATTGAAATAGGCTTAAACAAGGTTTTCCTTAATAATGACAGAGGCTCTAGCACACTAAAATCGATAACTTTACAATATTGGATCGATAGGCGTTACTTCTGACGATTTTATACTGATATACCGAGCACGGTTTCACTAACTTACTTGCTTATAAAATACTATTTTACCTCAATAAACGCCCGGGTTGCCGGCAATGAAATTACTATTATTACAGCCGAACCGATATTGACAGGGAATAAATAAGAAATCGTTAAATAAAAACACTGACAACATAAGGTTACTTTATATGAATTGACATCGCGATACGTCATACACCAAAAAATTAGGTAAAATATCAATAAATTGGCATATTGGATTGAAATACTAACCTAAATGTGCAGTGGCAGGCCGCATTTACTATTTGACCATAATCGAGAAATAATTGCTTAACGAGGTCTTTAGTCATATTTTGACCACTTTTGTTACTCAAAGATCGAACGGAATAAATTAATCAAATCCACATCGGGACACTATCTTTATATATTATAAAAATATTTGTCAAAGATAAACTTCGAAACTACTTAAGCGATTTTTTTGAAATTTGGCTTACCGTGTGAAATTTGGTCCAACTGAAAAGAGTGTTCCAACTGCTCCCAATCGCCTGGATCAAGTAAGACTAAGATTGGGGAGAGGAAGATCGGGAAGTACCTGGCTATTCAGATCTTGTCACCAAACACGGCTAAATCCTTTTTTTTAAATTTAAATTAAATTTAATAATGTTATTATTAAGTTCTGCAAGTGTTTTAATTTTTATTATTGTGACAGCTGTTTCGGCTTACAAGGCCATTTTCAAATTGTGGCTAAAACCATTTCGAGAAAAGTTTCCTTTCTGAATAATGGTACGATGAGAGAGATTAAATTAAGAGAGTAGGATTAAATTGACACTGAAAGTATGATTAAATTTCGAAATAACTCAAAATTTACTTGCGCACAGCGAGCTTCATTCAACCGCGGATGCCATCGAAATAATGTACAGTGCTGTCATGTCTATATTTTAATTTCGCAGCGACAACAACGATGACAACGCCCTTCTTTTTCGCAAACTTTCCCGTGTAGCACTGTAAAATATGTTGGGGTTTACCCATTCGTACAATGTGCGCCCCTGGTCGAGAATAATTATTTATAATTACCATTTATGGTACTCTCCGTATAAAATTGATGCAATTGAAAAAATGTACTAAAACAATTACCGATACCAGGAGCACATACCTTATAATGGATAACAAATCGATCAATTCAGAAATCAATAACCACTAAACTGCACTCAGTTGCGCATATCAAACGGTAAGGGAAAAACTTCAAATAATTATGCTTTTTTGCATTACTTCACTGTGCATGCAATTAATTAAAAGCGCATAAAAAATCATAAAGCGTAATGCACAAATCAATTACCGAAACCAGGAGCACATACCTTGTGGTGGAAAACAAATTTAAGAAGTAAGAGATTAACGACTAACTGCACTGTGAATAAGGGCGAAATATTTCTTTTGAATCAAATCAAAGCAATTAAAAAGTGCGTAAGTACTACACAAATCAATTACCTATACCAGGAGCACAAACTTTGTAGTGGATAAAAAATAGATGAATTGAGAAAGCAGTATCATTCGATTCATTCATTCTGATGATCGCCAGACAAATTAGGGCGAAATTTAAATTATGTACCTAAATGTACAAATAATTACCTATACCAGGAGCACATACCATGTAGTAGGGAATAAATCAATCAATTCAGAAATCAATAACAATTATACGAACTCGCACATAACGAACGGCAGACAAAATAAAAGGCAAAACATTATTAAATTGTTTATTTTTTTTTAATTACTTCGCTGCAGTCCTGATTGATGCAATTAAAAAGTGCCCAAATCAATTACCGATACCAGGAGCACATACTTTGCAGCGGGAAAAAATCGATGAACTGAGAATGACTGTTTTGCGTAATATTCAGCGAAATTTAAATTATAACTGCAAAATTTGTGAGTAAAGTGCCCAAGAAATTCATGCACAAAGCAATTACCGATATCAGGAGCACATATGTAGTGAGGAACAAATCGATTAATTGCAAAATTGACTTACTCCCGCACTCGGTATCGTATCACGATCGCCAGACAAAATGGAGGGCGACTACAGATTGCTGATTATAATCGAATGTTTATGAAACTATTAAGAAAATATCTACAATAATAATTAAAATCCAATTAAAGGGTAGAAGATACATAGAATTTTTACTAAATGATTTTTTTGTGAATGCATACATATTAATTGCCTATTTCTAGATATAAATGTTTACGTAAAAAAGGGAGAGATAATAAAGTGGCCAAATTAGCAGAAAAATATTTTTGCTAACTTTTTCACTATTATAAATAACTCCGAATTGCCGCGCTGGACCTGCTTCCTCCGTTCATATCGTGAGCTGGGCCGGCTGGAGTGATTTAAGATGTTGTGTTAAGAATTATAACTACGTTTAACTAATGCAGATCCGTGAAAAATCACGGAATCCTAAATATTGTATACGATTTGTAAAACAGAAAGCATTTAAAAAAAAAATACGTGTGTGCTTTAGACCACACGTCTGAAGTAAATACTTCTATAGCTCCATCTATATGTATGTCCTGAACTCGCCAAAATAATAAAAATGGCGAATGAAGCTACTGACCTAATAATTAATGATTTCAAAGAACCATTAATTTTGAACACAATTTTGTGACTTTCAATAAGAAAACAACAAAGATAAACATAAAAACTCAAAACACTGTGAAATAATTAGAGAAATTTCGTAAAACGATTTTATATAAAAAAAATTACTGTTAAAAATTATAGTTTGAATTAGATCTATAATTTAAAAATTAATGTTTGTTTGTTTGTTTGTATCTTATGCACGGCCATACCGTTCATCCGATTGTGAAGAAACTTTGGGAATATGCGCATACCCGGGATGGTTACAGGAAATTATTTCCTACACTTTTCATACGATTGCGATTAAAATTTCATCTGATTGCTATTAAATTTTTTTTGAAGTGTTGTGAACATGCCAGTGAATACATCTATACGCCTGTGAATAAATATATATATAGATGTCGAGTCCATATTACCGTAGTGTATGTCCATATTGATAGGGGTGATAGATACCACGCTAGGCGATCGCGGCTGTTACCGTCCTCGTTCCTGGCCTCACTTACCAAACGGCAGATCAAATAATTCGATGGAAAAATCTCAGATTCTGAGGCAATTGCAGAAATTTCATGAGACCAGTTTTATTAAAAAGTCTGTTTTTAACATTGAACAGCGAAAAAATAAGCAAAAATACATATTTTATTGCATCGAAACTTTAAAATATATATTTTTAAATTATATCCATTTTTAACCAGGAAATACAAAAATCTCGTAAAGAAAAACGTAAAACATAACGTTTTGAATGAAACATTGTGGATAAATCAATTCTATGGAAGGTTTAATTCATAACAATTATTCAATTTGGATGTAACCGGGTAATAAGTTAAAAACAGCGGAGGAACGTAAATTTTTTCGCTCACCATCTTTTCGCACAGAAATCGATGTATAAATTGTACCAGGATTACATATTGCAGAGGCAGTAAGCGCCCGCGTTGTTTGACGGCAGTGGATGACAACGCTTATTAATACATTTTCAGATAATTATTTTAGGGTGTCTTGAAGTCATTCAAATGTAACACAGTGTCATCAAATACTCCGTATGTTAAGTATCCAATGACACCGTGTGGACTGTAAAACGAAATGTGAAGTGAATTGCGAATGTCCAAGATTGTGTTTTTATATCGACAAGGGAAAGGAAAAGATAGGAATGGCCCTTACCTTGATGATGAGGTGACAACAACTCCTAGCTCTTCATTCACGGTCACTCTCCATTAAGTTAAATGATCAGATGATTATCACTATCACGATTATCATAATATACTTATGATTGTTATTTGAGAGATTTGCGAAATGCTTGTACAAGCCCGACAGAATTTTCAAATATAACAATTGATTATTTTTTTTCAAAACAACGAGGTGCAAATGTGTTATTTTTTCTTTTTATCCTTTTTAAGCCTTTTTATTCATCTTCTTTTGCTTCTTGGGTAAGGGCCTTGATGTGAAAGGAGGGGAATCAGAAGGAAGGAATATTTGGTAAGGAACATGGGTAAAATGGATTAATGTCCTAAAGTTATTTCAACTTTTAACACCGTATATTCAGAATTTTTCTTTGTAATTGAAAGGTCTCCGTTAAATGCAGTTTTCCATAAAATTATTTTTATTATTTTAGTAATATTAGCTCCACATAGGAGGCCGTGAGGAAAATAATTTTCCTCGTCTTTTTAGGGAAAGGAAGGAGAGGAAGTTCTGAGAAAGAAAAAGGTTTGGGGATTGGGTAAGATCTGGGGGTCAGAGTATTTAAGTATGACGGACGTACGCATCAATCACACCTACTGCGGTGCAATGAGATAGAGATGTCAAAAGATCTCCCTCAAACAATCTCTTGCAATGATTCGGCCTGCCATGTGTGCTGGTGGGCAGACGCATCCGCCCCCAAGTAATCCAGATACGCGAACAGTGTCAAAATAGAACAATTTTGAAAGCAAAAAATCGCAATTACAAGCCTACTCTAACAAGGCGTAAATAATCCCTTTTTTCTTTTAAATTCGATTCTAGGCCCATCTTCAATACTGGACAAAGTGAGGAATATAACAAACTTAATTCATACTGCGTAGATAATATTTTATGTCTCAAACTATCAGTGCACAAGAAAAATCTCGATCTACGAATTAAATCAAATTCATCCATAGATTCTTATACTTCCCTGGTACGATGGGCGGGTGTCCCAAAAACTCTCACCGGACCAAAAATGTGGGCATATATGCAAAAATCTCGATCTAAATACATCCATCACTTCTTATACTTCCCTGGTTCGATGGGCGGGTGTCCTTGCAACTGTCGCACAACCCGAACTGTTGCCGGACCAAATAAACAAATTACCGTGCATTTCTTCTAGTCGCCTGGTAGGTTGGGCGCATAGACCGAATACATTAAAAAAAACTATAACGCCGTTCTTCCATGGAGCTACGTTCAAGCGACGCGTTAGCCGCTCGTCTGTATTTTCAATACTATTATTAGTGTTTGAAATCGCCGCTAGGCGCTGCACTAGCAAAATTGTATGACAGGTAGCGGTAGCGATGGGCGTAAGGTGAATGTCAAAAAAAATCATATTCTAAGCTTTCGTAGATGGCGCGCGTGAGTATTTTTACTTGCAAACGCTTTTTACAAGTTAGCTTTGAAATATTAAGAAAAATGTATTGTTTGCGAAAGTACACAGGCAATATATGAATATTAACAAATAGTTTTGTTAATTAAAAACTTGAATCTTTCAAGAAAGGCATGCAAATACAATATTGGATAGAATCACCGATGAAATGTTGTATTGGTTAGCCTTTCTTGAAAGATTAAAGTTTTTTAATTAATAAAACTATTTGTTAATATTTCAAAGCATAAATTGTAAAAAGCGTTTGTAAGTGAAAATACTATAGGCGCGCCTATAGTACTTTTCATAATCATTCATTATAATTCATAATCTAGGAAAGCGTAGAATATGAATTCTTTTGAAATTACGGAATATTTTACAAGTTTGAATTCCACATTTCAAATACTAGTTATTTGTTAAAATCACAGAATAAAGAAAAACCAAAGGGTTGGCCTTCTGGGCGAATTCAAACATTTGCCTAAACGAGGCCTTGATCGGGCCCTTTATTTCCATACAAAAGTGATGATACATCGTAGATCTACGATGTCAGGCGAATGTAAGCCAATGCGTTTGCCCATTTAATACACCCACTGCGTGGCGGGCCAGATCGGGAGAGACTGGTTTAGGGAATCCTTGTGACCTCCTCATCTCGATTCTCTTGACCTATTGCCTTGTACGTCCGTCACTCCTGGACACATTGAACCAGATTCCTACCCACCCCTCATACCTTTTTCTTCCCAGAATGTCATCTCCTCCCTTTCAATGAAAATACCCTTTACACAGCATCCCCAAAGATGATATAGGCCCTGAGGGTTTTTGTTTTTTAGATTGGAGCTAATGTAAAAAAAATAATAATGCATTTTGATGGCAGCATGCGTTGTACACTAGCGACTCCTAGCGGCGCGGTATGATTTGTGCGGCTTTGTTCTCTTTCATACATTTTAATGAATATTTTTGTTTATTTTATGATAATTAATTACAGTAATAATTTTTTTAACATACATTGGACCTCAGTACTTTAATATCAACGTTGACTTATTAATTGGTTTTAAATTTAATTCGTGTAACTCCATTTAACTTTTAAATTTAATGTACTTAATAAACTAAACTATTGATAGGGCTATTTCGGCGTTCAATACTATTTTGAAATTTATCCAAATTAGCTGTCATAAAAAAAAAATTAAAACACTTGCAAAACTTAACAATAACATTATTACATTTGATTTACAATAATAATAAAAAAATCAACATTGACGACGATTTATAACTTCCACCCACAAAATGCTACATGAAACTAGCTTCAATAAATTAAGCTTAAAAAATTTATAATTATATTTTTTATGGTATAATCCAGTTTTCTATATAATCAAGAATATTTTATTTGCTAGGATTTAAAGAACTTAATGAATTCGAAATATAATAAAATATGTATATATATTTCACCGACTAAGTCATCATATTATGACCTGAGGCCCTAGCACGCTCGCTCTATAACGATCGATAGGATAACTATCGGTAACTTCTCATCGTTCCCTAGCATGACTACAGATCGCCAACGAATAAGTGACAGTTCACAATGACTAAGTGTCCTTAACATATTCGACATCAACTGTTGCTTGTACGTTAGCGATCTGCAGTTATCCTAGGGAACGATGAGAAGTTACCGATAGTTATCCTATCGATCGTTATAGAGCGAGCGTGCTAGGGCCTCTGAAAACGACTTGGAGTATTTTTGTTATTTGTAATTACTTCGTCAGTAAAATGCACCCATTGGGCAATTTTATTAAATTTTTTAATAAATACTTATTAAAATACAAACTAGAAAGCTCATAACACCACAAAGTACTAAATAAATTTAAACTACTGCCATTGAAATTATTTCAATGTCAACACGTTAACTAGCGCCAGCGTTGAAAAACAAACAACCCTTTGTGCTATGCATAAAAAAATCTTGTCTTAAAACATTAGTTTATAAATTAAAATTAAGACTTATTTTAATAAATATAAACAAATGTTGCATTTTAAGAGCACGAATAATCACTTTTATTTTTCCTAAGCTAGAAATTATCGCAGAAATTCTCTATTCGATCATGCAATGATTTAAAATACCTCACAGCACGGAAAAGGGTTTCTCTCGTATTTCAAAATGTGCACAATATCAAATATCTAAGGTAATAATGAATTGATAATAATAATAAAAACAAAAACTCATCAATGAAACTCATATTAAAAGTAAGCAGAAATAATAAAAATAATACAAAAAAGCAAAACAAGGGCAATGACTACCCATGGCACCGTGATGCGTTCGAACTCACAACCTTATAAACTAGCCTTAGAAATTATGTGATGTAAACGTGTCAGGGTAGCCATTCCCCAGTGATTACGTACCGACAAAATAACCAATATAAACTGCATTGTCCAGCGAATTGTGATGTCAGCAAACTGTGACTCAGTGACTGAAGACACCGCCGCATTTCTGCGATGTCATCAAAAGCGCCATATTGTTCGTCAGTATAAAATCATCAGTGAATTAGATAATAAGACTTTTTTACAAGAATTTTCTGCTGCCATTTATTGTTCGGAGTCAGTGGGACAATTCCATACCCAATTGTTATACTTACCGGGCTCTTGAGTCTAGTTACTAATCACGACTAAAGTTAATTTTTCAAGAAACATTTTCATTCTGGTTCGTCAAGAGAATATCTACTATTCGGCTGTCATCCTGGATTGTGCAAATTGATATCAAAATATAATGTTTTAAAAAATGGAAGAGAGAGAAGCCAGGGTAACTCCTAATATCTCGAGGAAGGACCACGGCGATTTTTCCCAAATTTTTTTTATTGAAAGAGTAAGTTAAGATTTTATGCAGCTCAAGCCATTTGAGACCATCAGACCGCACAGTGAAGCAGGCAATATCTTTGGAGCTTCATAGACAGTCATCCAGAGGTAGACCCAAGAACTCCTGGATGATTCAATTCCAAAATTCTACATATTAACGGCTTGGATGAATGCGATACTCAGAACCGAAGAAGCTACAACCTGAGAACGATAAGAGCCGACCCCAACAGCCTACCTATGCAACGAGTTGGGACAGTGCGAGGAAGAAGGAGAAGAAAGAGTAAGTTAAGATTACCGGTAGAAAGCAAGTAAAGTCGTTTGAATCCGTAGACATAATGTAGATATCAATATTTGAATCAATTTCCTATGCCGGGTCAAGTTATCAGTTTGAACAATAGAATGTATGCATGTAGATGATACTAGGAGCGTGTGCCAACGTTCTGTGGCAGTCCGATTTCTGCCTGTCTTTGCTGAGAATTTAAGTTAGGCTAGTGAGTTCATCGATTTATAATAATCCTATAATGTAACTTTACGACATTGTAAATATTGAAAAGAATGAATCCACAATTTGTTAAGATAAGACTTTTCTCAATAATCAAAAATTAGTATTTTCGTCTTCGAATATCGTAAAAAAGGTATATAATCGTGGGGTTACTTACAACTAGGTAACTCTGAAATAATTGGGAAATTGAGTATTTGGATGGTAATCAATCTGATAAATTGGTTGATGTATAATTATACTAATAAGCATTGTTAAATCTCAGATTGATGTGTTGGAAACTGTAAATCTTATATTTTGTAAATAAGAAAAATGGCTAATCATTTTTTAAGTTTTTATTTACAACGCAAATCAACATTATTCTAATGCTACCACCAGTCTAGTTGCCTAATTAAAATATCGAAAGACCCTTGTGAAAACCAGAGTTATCTAATAAAAGTATAGAATTAGGCCGTCCGCTGACGAGGCAACTGAAAAAGAACCAGTTTGCCAAAATCAACTCGCCGTGTTGGTTGCTACGATGACAGCTGATTGTTCTTCGTCTATGGTTAAACAAGCTGAGATAATGACTGAAATTGAGTAGCGTCGTCATAGAAGTTTGGTTGGAAACCATAGCATCCAACCATTTTTAGTTTGGTTTCAGTTTCTCTGGTAAGTGGACCGCCTTACACGATAACGTTTTTTGGAGATACCACAGATACACAGATAAAATATTCAAATTACTTGATGATTCATATACTACATATACTTGAAATAAAATAATAGCTTTGTTTATAAATTAATTCTAAATTGCCGGGTAACTCGCAACCATCCTCTTTCCCATCCGATATCCCTTTAACTTCAGTTCAGAATTAAGTATTTTCAATTGTGTATGGGTGCAGATACAAACAAATTGGTTGATTATTTTGATACACGGGAAACCTTAAACCGATTCTAAAGCTGTTATCGTTTCATTACTGAAAATATTTTTATTCATCCCACGGAAGATATTGTGTTCTTATCAAAATAACAACAATATTTATTAAATAGGTATACATATTAATTACCAGTGCCAATGTAAATATGATGACGCGACCGTCACTTTTGCTCATCATCTCATTTACATATCATCTGTAAAAAGCATTCAGTAAAATCTACGAGAGGGAACACTAGATAAAAAAATAGATTACTTTCTGTATAGGTCTAACAAACATTCCCATTGGATGTACATTCCTTTTTTCTCCGCGACGTCAGTCCGACACCCTGAACAATCGGTTCATTGCTTCGGTCCGGCCAACTATACATACATAAGTACATCGTACTTGTTTATAATATCTAATCAAAACATTAGCATTATTTCCGAGATGCCTAATGCTGCTTATGCATTTGTGAACATCTCTTTCACATTTGCAAACATGAACTATTTTTTATTTTCAAAAATTCAAAATTGATTTATGTTTTAATATTAAAACGTTTTCCTTGTACGCCCCAATAAGTTAGAAAACATAAATTTTCTACTTTAAAAAGAAAACCCGCTGTTGGGTCTAAAATTAGCTTTATATTTCCAGAGTGGTGGCGAAGTGGAGAAGTGACTGTATATTTTCCACTTAAATTGTATAATCTGTTTTTTATTTATTTACCTAAATAATTTACCTTAAACTGTATCTAACCATTTTACCTTTAATGATGTAAAATGGTTAGATACAGAGTGCTTATGTATAAATTCAAACAATAAAGTTACAAATTAAGTACAGTAGATATTTACAATTACAAAACCAAACACGGTTAAATAAAGCCATTATTATTTTTATAATTTTTTGATGCGATTACCGCACAAGAGTCCCAACTGCCCCCATCTGAAGCCAGTGCAACTATGTAACAAATGAGGTAAGTTGTGAAGCTGTGAGGTTAGGAAGGAAGATGGGGAAGAGGGAGGTGGGGTAGTATCTGGCTAATCAATCAATCAATCAATCAATTTAAAAACTGGTTTCAGTTTAATTTATTTTAACCGTTTTTCTTTTATTATAAAATAATATTTTTTACTTACTTTTATACCTACCATTTTTAAAATGTTCATTGCTATAAGGTTATATCTCTTATTAAAACATTGTATTTCATATAATATCACTGTATTATATACTTATTATGTAAATCCCATCAGGGCGTTGAAAATTAATAATAAATAAATAAATCTGGTCACCAAATACTGCTAAAGCCATTTGCCGGCGTAGTCCAGGGGCAAGGCTTTGGACTCCCATTCCGAACGTCGCGGGTTCGAACCCGGTGTGCGCAAATAAATTTTATTTGATTAATTTGTGTTATTTCACAATTAACTAATTAAAAATAAGATACTCTTAGTATCGCCTTGGTGTAAGGCCACCATTCAGAATTCAAACGATGCTTGAAATGGCATTAGCCGTGTTTAGTGACTAGATCTGAATATGTACTTCTCCATCTTCCTCCTCCACATCTCCTTCCCTTCCCCACTTACTTCAGCCTCACAGCTTATCTTAAGTCTCACTGGCTCCAGATGGGAGCAGTTGGGACTCTTGTGAGGTGTTTACTATAAAAAAAGCAACCAATGGTGGTCTTTCACCAGGGCGAAACTAATGGTATATTTAAATACAACGTGCTTCAAATACACTATAAATAAAAATGTTGTTTTTAAATTAAATATTTGTGAAACAACACAAATTAATTAAATAACATTTACTTGCGCACGTCGGGATTTGAAACATAAATGGTAGTATTTAAATATCACTAGGTATCCGGGGAACAAAAGCACATGATGGTGCTAAGCGTCTTGTCTTTAGCGGCGGGGCATAGTGACGGTGCTAACTACGAGAAGTCTCCAGTTATACCAGGATAACATCAACCCGGGGATATGTTAAGGAGTGCTTTCACTAACACCTATGCTAATAAAATAAAAAATATTTTTTATGATCATTTTATGGTGATAAAACTGAAAATGTCTTTTTTTTAGTTGCGTTTTAAGCAATTCATAATTTTAATATATTATAATCACTTTGTCAAGTTGCTCTTTGGCATTCCTGAGCACGTACACTGAAATACAGACCCTTATTTAAATCACTCACTCGTATACAATATACGACGCTAACTAAAATAAAATAACACCCTTTAAATGACGCCACCAAGTGATTTTGCGAAGTTTGAAGAAATAACACACTTTATTTTATTATTATACTCCTATTGTTGAACTTTTGCATACCTGACCATCGAAGCAAGAGTCTATGTCTGATTTAGAAATAAAATTCTGTGTGAAGTCCGAGCAACGTCGGGGACTTCAGCTAGTAAATATAGTAAAATAAATATACCTATAATAAAATATCAGAAAAAATTAATAACCCAACTATATAAAGAGTTTTTGGTAATGTTCGATGAAGGTGTTTTCGATACTGTGTGTGTATGAAAGAGGGAGGGAGAATCATTTGTTGCAAATCCGCAATGGAAGCTTTGTATCATGTGATATCTCTCGGAAGTTGCATTAAATTCCTCCATCAGGATTCATTCTGATGAATGTGGCTCAGTCGAGTTTTTGTTTGTCACTTGGAGTCATTCTTCAGCTTGAAAGATGGTGATGAATCTCATCGAAATTACTTGTCAGTGCAGAAGTGCGTCTAATCTTCAATAATGTAGGTGGAAACAGAAGGGGCAAGTTGCAATTTGAAAGGGGACTTCATTCGGTTGTGCCAATCCCCTCTAAACCACCCAGGTAACATAATTCAATTATTTTAGCGACTCTAGGATGTGATTGGAGAGTTTTTACTGGTGACCATTCATTGAATTGCATAGGAATCGAGGTTACGGTGGTTTTGCATAGCTTTTGTGTATGGGTCCTCTGCAATCAGTCTAAGAGTGGAGAAGTCTTGATGGTAATGGAGGCGACGTAGGGCGTATGTGGAGTGTAAGGTGTCATGGCGGGAGTGATGATCTGTATGAAACTGTTAAAACAATTAATATCCTAAAATGATACAGTGGGGATAATTTTAATTGTAGGTACTCACTTATCCGTAAATAAAATTGGCAGTTTTTTTAGTTACTTTACGTTTTTTTTAACTGTTATCTCGCTACGGCAAGTAAGTATTAGAAGACCAGAAACATATAGGTTAAGGTTAATAAGACTAGACTATACAGTAACGCATTCAGGGGAAGGGAAACGTATAATCCAATAAATATATGAATAAAAAAATCAATTTTATTGTCGATGAGAGACAAACAGAAATACTCGATTTAAAATATATAAAACGAACTATACCGATTTTCTCGTACACTGTTCCAGAAATTTATAATAGCATCACTCCTCCTGTCATTCCACGCTGTGCTAGAACATCTGTTTTACACTAGAGATTATGAGATACCCTTATATGAAAGATGTAGCCGACTAAATGTCAAGAGGTATCAGGATAACATAAGACTCGGGTGTGGTGATAACCATCCTCCTTGAACCGTTTTGTCCTTGGAGGAGTGGTGAGGGGGTTGAACTTAGTTTTCAGCGATATCAGGATAACATGAATCCATGGAGGTTAGTTGTTGTAATGAGAAGTTTTCACTAAAACTTAGAAAATTGATGTGAGTGCCGAAATAAGGTTTCCTGGACAACATGGCAAGACCAGCAATATGAGGTTTTCACCAAGACTTTTAGATAGAAATACTTCCCTTCAGTGAACTTTGTCAGTCTTTTAAGGAAATAATAAACAGGCCTCGAAGAAAATAATTTCCCTCAGGGCCTATGTCAATTCATAAAAAAATTATTTTTAATTATTTTAATGAAACAAATTACCTTGTGTAAACCACTATAATCACATGTTATAATATCTACATGTTTCAAAACCGATTGTTTCTTCGTCAGGTTAATAACATGATTTTGCAAAGATTGAAGAAATAATTTTATTTATTTACTAGCTGGGGAACCCGTCTTCGCTCAGGGAGTTGATATGAGATTGTGTTGTAGGAATATAAAAAAATCCACACAAAAAGACTTCGAATGTTCCACAATATTCCATAACTAATTAAATCGAGTGGGGTCAGTTATAATACTATTCTCTGCCTCTCGTTTAAAGTCAGTGTAGGCCTGACCAATTAACTGATTTATTAATTGTCGTGATTTTTGGAAGTGTGTTAAGGCATGTTCAGATTTAGTTTTTCTCCAAAGATGGTGCATTTTATTTTTCTCTCGTATGCGGTGAATGATCTCTCCAGTAAACCATTTTGGATATTGTTTATCAACTCTGAGCAAACGTGTGTATCTTTTCTTCAAACAGAGGTCGGAAATATTATTAAGCTGCTTATAAAACATTTCGATAGCCAGGTTTACATCGAGGCAGTCATAATGATTCCAGTCATGTAGTTCTAAGGCATTTCTGATTCATTAAGTGTTATGACCTGAGCTTTCGTCGAAAACGAGAGTGAAGGGTGATTGATGTCTTCTTTGACTAGTGGAGAATCGTGGCGATGGACAAGAGCATTTTATGGTTTTATATTAGTTAAGACTAAGTCTAACATGTTGGTATTTATGTTATAAACAGTGCTTTGTTGGGTTAGATCATAAAAAGAACAAAAATATTCAAAGACATCACTCGGGTGTTTGTCTGACGAGAAGTTATAATGTTTTTTGATAATAGTTATGCACTTTCACTTATGATTTTGTTGTAAAATAATTGATATTGCTCTGATTTTGTATTTGGAGGAAAATACACTACACATATATACATCATGATATTTTTATGTGTTACTTTCACCCGTGTACCATTCTTTAGTTAATTAAAAAAAAATAATTAACTAATGTTTTAGGACAAGATTTTTTTTATGGGTAGCACAAAGGGTAACAATTATTATAAGCAATAATTAGTAGCCTGAAACACTCATCCATATTGAAAAAATCTCCCGAGAAAAGATACATGTCATCATTCCTTTGTATCTTTTCATGTTTCTTATACATGTCATCATTCCTATGTATCTTTTCTCGGGAGATTTTTTCAATATGGATGAGTGTTTCGGGCTAATAATTATTGCTTATAAAAATTGTTAAAAAAAATTAGTCTTCACCTTGGGTTTGCATGAATTCCAGTCTTTCCGCGTATGAGTGGCTGTCAGCTCAGAGGGCCAGGAGAGTCCCTGATATTCTGAAATCGCAGCAGGCTTCGCAAATTATTTTGAATCAGTATTTAGCGACAATATTCCCAAACTTGATATTTCCTCTACAGCTTCTTCATCACACAATGCTTTATATTGTTGCCGCTTTTCACAAGCTAAAATCTAAATACTCTGTCGGCTCAGATTTTATACCACCCATCACACTAAAAAGATATTCAAATTATTTAATTCAACCTCTAAAGCACATTTTTAACCTTTCAATCGTAATAATATCTTTCCTGAAAAATGGAAACTAACGAAAGTCACGCCTACACAACTTCCAAACATTCCAGTTTCTCGAACCTTCTATTTTTAACACGTTTGGTATCCTTCCATCTTGATCAAAACACTTTACAAGATGTTTTTCCTTTTGCTTTCCTTCTGCACAAAAATACGACGCGGCGTGGTGTCAACCTATCCTCAATTTCGCCGGTCAAGCAATTTGCAGCAGTTATTCACAACTAAGCAAGTTTAATATTATTTATCAAGGTCTATGTATCTGGGCCCATAACCTCTAATGAAATAAAAAAATACCTGCTGATCTTTAACCAAAATAACGTATATTTTATCAGAGCACATAAAATACAGAAAACAATTATTTTTTGACAGTTTCTTCCTTGATTTAGTGTTACCAACATAATGTCATTTCATTGCCATTTGACAAAAAAAAATGTATATATACATTTATTTTACATTTAATAGTGAATATAATATAAACCAGTTTCATTTTAAAAAATCAACTATTATTATCATTAATAAAATGTCTAGGGGTACAATCATAGAGATATACTGTAACAATTTTTGCCAATTTTTGGAGCCAATCCATAAATTCACTAAACACAAAACATTCATTTTTCTGAGGTAAAAAAGGGTGGGCGTTGCTGCAACGGAACCGTATTGGGAATGCAGAAACTCTACAGGGTGAAACTCAAGAATCTTATAAAGGCTCTCATTATTCCACTCCATCGTTACTTCATTTGGTTATTTAAGCACGACATCTCTCCACGGCAAACGGCGACGTTCGCGCAACTGGACATTTGGACTTTGATGTGCGCTAAAAATACAAGGAACAGCAAAGCGCATTAACGTAAGTGATAAAATATGTGACAACAGTTCAAATTCATATCTAGCGCCGGCAAAATGAGAGCTGTGAGTAACATTATCAATGAATGTTTATAACAAAATGACACAGATAATCCCAAGAAGATTACAAATTCAAAGAAAAAGTAGTGCTGCATTTGTCACGAAACATTAATATCCGATGAGCCATGTTGTGCTAAATCTGTCGCCAAGTTACGTCCTCACATTAATATATTTTAAGGTCAGAATTAAAATTTATAAAGAGTTTCAGAACGAGAAACAACAAGACGTTTGCAATTAAAAGTTTTCATAATCAAATAACAAGCGGGAATATTTGAAAAAAAAATCTCTGAACTGACATACTTTTAAACTACCTCGTTATCATATAGATACCTTAGTTCCAGAAGGAACCTAGAGTAATAAAATTGACAATTAAGATTTTAGTGAAAGTTTCAACCCCTCACTGCGTATTCAATTTTGATGATTGGCTTAAATTTATAATTAAAATTCTGCAATTCATTAATTATTATTATATTCGTGATCAAAATATAATTATTAAAAGTACATTACAAAGTGCATCATCTCGATTTGTTGTACTATGGAAATAGCAAGTTTGAAAACACACATTTTGAATATATTTCTTCTTCAGTATTCGCATATTCACTTGGTGGTATCATTTTAATTAAATGAAAACAAATCACTTTGCATATCAATCACTTACTTTACCAAAAATTTGTAAATTATGATAATTTTGATTAAATAAGTTATGTATGCAAAATGATTTTTTTTCATTAAATATATACTTATTTAATTCTAAAAATATATTTTATTAATGTTACTCTTGTTATTATTTTTTTGAAATCGTCACCAGATTTTATGACAGGGTTAAATCTTCCCCACAGGAAAAACTAAACTCTTCCACACACTTTTCCACTAAGGATCAGTTAGTAAATCCACGCTATTCAATATAATGTGTAAGTATAATTAATACAAAACTATTCAAAACAACATATTTACCTACCAGATAACTAAATGGACATATTATGATTATTGTAGAAGTCTTGGTGCTCTTAGGAGCTGATAAATTTATGTGTTCGTATTGTGAAATATTTTTCATCCTCAGCGTAGATCCGCCAAATTCGGACTTGTTGCATTCTGGAACACTAATCGATATTGTCTAGACTCGAAGAATTTGTCTAGAAGAGATACATTTCAGCAGAAGAGAGGACTTAAACTTACTTCGAAAATATGAAGACGCCCATGTCACACTTCTATTTCATTCAACGTTCCGATGCATATTGCATCCCCCCCCCCGGGGGGGCTGATGCGGTGACCGGCTCTTTGGCGGGACTATGCCAAATGCAGATCCCATTTTCTCTCTGGTTTTATGTTTCCCTAATCCTTGTCTTGGAGCTCGATTGATTTCTTAACCGCCCAAAATGCCCGGGATTTTTGGACAAGTCCAATGGATCAGTTGATATATTTGAACCCATGAATTTGATAAAGTGCCTTTAATAAAAATCATGATAATAATTGGATAATCTGTAGAGTGCCGTTTTTGTGGGAAATCACCTGAAGGAAGCTGTACAATTTGAAAAAAATCTGAAAACATATATCTACCTGGTTCTCTCTAAACTCTGAAACTCTGTTCCTAGATGTTACAATCCTGGAAATCAGGGAAAATTATATTACAATACACCATCCTTCAATTCTAAGAAAAGCTATATAAAAAAATATTAAATTTATATTTTATGTATAAATTCTAAATTATGAACTCGTCAGGGCAACGTGTTATAAAGTTATTAAAATCGATGAAAACACTTTCCTATGAACCCTAAGTTAAACATTTTATATTGTTAAACATAAATTTTACGACTTTATATCATTTTTCAAAAGTTTGTGTCACTGTGTCCGTTACCCCGCTCAGCAATGTCAAGATGTGATACCAAATGGGGTAAGTTAAGATGCTGAAGCTGAAGGTAGTGGGGAGGGGAATGACATGAAGAAGAAAAGGTGGGGAAATACCTGGACACATGACTAAAGCCATTTCAAGCAAAGTTTCGGTACTGAATGTTAGTCTAGAACCAGGATGATCTTCCACTTGTCGCAAATGTACATATAACATATTATTTTTTGTGAAACAACACAAATAAAATAAATAAACAATATTGCACACGACGGGATTACATAACCTCATCTAAATTTCATGATGCATCAGGATACCACAAGTCTCTAGAGTTAATATAACCAACTTTCTTGCATGGCTTACCGTTGGAAGTCGTGAATCTTCAATGATGTATTATATTATAAACCCGGTTACCTGCTTAGGTTTTCGTATCGAACGCAGATCTTCACGATTAATAAAATTACATTCGATAAAATAAAGTGTTTTTTGAATTTTTTCATAAGCTTTAATAACTTTTTTTCCTGAAACGTGAAACGTCTAGAAGCAAGTATTTAAAATTGGTTTTAGTTTTAAACTTACGTACCCACCGATTTTCTCATCTAAACATTTAAAGAAAGTTTGTGGTAAAACGTAAAATCAGAAACCATTTTTTTAATATTAGCTCCATACAGGAGGCCCTGATGATAAAAAATTCCCTCAGAACCTATGTCATCTTTTGAGATGCTGTGTGGAGAATCTTTTGAGGGAAAGGAAGGATAGGAGGTTCTGGGAAGGAAAATATATGAGGAATGGGTAGGAATCTGGGGTCAGTGTATCCAGGAGTAATCTCTCTCCCGATCTGGCCCAGCATGCAGTAGGTACACAAATGCATTCACCATCAAACGTAGTGAAACACTTGGGATGACATATCGCTTGAAATGAGTCTAGTTTTTTAACTGTTAATTCATGGTGGAATTCCATTGTACAGATATGAAATTAAACAAAAATTTTTTTTCACTTTGTTCCACTTGTTTATTTACACCAGGACCGGTTTCGTCCTACTACGGACATTTTCAGACTGGTAGTTGAAATTCTTATGCCCCTGCCTAAGTTTGTATAAATTCCGTAGCATAAGAATTTCAACTGAAGAAGTCTGAAAATGTCCGTAGTAGGACGAAACCGGTCCTGGTGTAAATAAACAAGTGAAACAAAGAAAAAAAAATTGTTTAATTTCATATCTAACATATCGCTTGGTTGGTTCCCAAAGAGGCTGTTCCCTTACTTGCATCCCAAACTAAATATTTAAATAGTCGGTGGGAGAGATTTTTTTATTGCGAAAAAAAAGATTCGTGAAATATTTGTATCAGAAACATTCTGAATGATGTAGGAGAAGAAAATTTTTTTCAACAGTGATATGGAAAGTTTTAAAATTTAAATCAATCAATTAAAAATGTTACAACCCATTTCTCTAATAGATCAGTTGGACAAACAAACCGTTGAACATCCCAAAACTCTCAACCCCATTTAGCGAATGTTGCTCCTAGGAGAGCATAAATCTTCAAAGTAATATATTATGACGCGTCAATTGCACAGTTTCCCATCCTAACCCCATGTACTCGTCTGGTTTAACAGGCACCTAGCTAAAAATTTGGTCTAACTGTAAAACTGATTTCTCACTATCATGAATATGTTTAAAACTTTTCCTAAACCACCTCAATTTCCGAGGGTATAAAATTAAGACTTGTGGTGAGACCCGAATATAAAACGTAGTACGCACACTAATATTGCAACGATTTGTTCTAGTATTGGTACGGTGGGTGCAACCAGGAAAGGGTTGTGTCGTTGATATATTTGTAATAATACTTTGTCGGTGGGTTGTGCCCATAAAGCACATAGGTTCTAAAAAATACACATTATAGGAAACGGGCCGTTTTAGATCTAATTTCCATAGCTTGCATTTTCTAAAAGAGAGATATTATCGGAAACGAGGTGTCATATCTAATATATAAACGTTATACATAGATTCTAAAAGAGAGAAATTATCAGAAACGACCCGTCTTACATCTAACCTCAAAATATTATAGGTTAACATCAATATGTTATATATTCTAAAATAAAGACATTATCTGAAATGAGTTGTCTTATAACTTATATCTAATATTAAAATGATATATGTTCTGAAAGAGGGACATTATCGCAAACGAGGTTTCTTGTTTATTTTTTTAATATTTAATAAAATTTTTGAAGTTTCAGTTTTTTGTCTTTTTTCAACTTACAAGGGTTAATGCCCATGTTGTGGTAAGTGGCATGATAATGCATGAAATAATTCAAGAACTAAAAACTGTTATTTAATATTAACAGGTAATAAAGCATAAGAAACAAGAAAAGAAAAAAAACGTATTTAAGGATAAATAAAATTAAATGTAAAAATTAAAAGTTAGCTGAAAAATAAGGTTTTTTTTTATAGATGATAGCAATAAAATTAAGATTGGAATGCGTATAAAATTATATCGATTATTTTATACAAGATAATCGTTTTTACACAGGTTAATTATTTATTTATTTCTATAGATTGTAACATACACTTAACAAATAATTACAATGGTTTACATAGTAGTACAAAAAAAAAGTTCATATTCAGTAACCGGATGTAAAAAGGTATGTAAGAAGGTTAATAGTAGCAATGTAGCATTTTGTAAACACCTCACTGGGAGAACCTGTGCTGAGGTGTTCGCATGTTTAGGATTATGAGATATTCTGCCGACAAAAGTAGAAACACAGTATCCTCCTTGATATTGTGAAGAAGGGCAACGTGGTTCAACCCGTGTCGGCAGTATCGTAGACATAAAATTTGTAGCAGTTAAAGTTATACAAATAATTTTCTTCAAAAGCAGGTAGGAATATTTTTGATTTTATAAATAATATTAAGGTAAGTATTATCTATGGTAGGTACCTATTATCTATAAGAGTCCATATTTATGGTCACATTAAAACTTCGTCATACGAAAGAAATTGGAAAATAGCTGTGAGTATAAGTAATAAGTAAAAAATAAGTAATTTTTTTAATTAGTTACTAACTCATGTATTCTTTTTAGAAATCTCGTCCCTTTACAAATATCCAATGTTGTACACGAGCAGTAGAGGGATTTAGATATATTATATCTAATACGAAAATGTTATGGATTCTAAAAGAGAGACGTCATCCGAAACGAGTTGCCTTATATATTATAAGAATTTTCCAAATTCGGAAACCCGTGCACTGTGAATTGAATGAACAACGGGTATCCAGCTGATAACTAATTCCATTCAAGTTTTCGCACTACTCATTTTCAGATGAACTCAGATAAACTAAAGAACTTAAATCAGGAACTAAACTTCTGGGAATGTTTAACTGAACGTTAAAATAAAAAAAGTTTTCTAGAAGATTTATTCATGTTCCCACTTACGTCTCCCATAACTTTAAGTGTAAAAACTACAAATGAATTCTTGACTTAAATTTCAGCACCCTGCAAAAGTACCCGTAAATCAATATAAAAGTAAAGTGTATACCCGTATATGAAAAGGTGCAATAAATGTACGCAGTTGCAGAACGAGAGATACATGCAAAGTAATTGAATGTGTCTCTTTTTAACAGGCTCCTTTCCAATGTAAGAGAAGAGTAAGAACTGTATTTTTCTGTCTTTCTCTCTCCTTAGGAGCATGACGTCAAGTTTATAATATTTATTATTATGTATGTATGATATATATGAGGCAACGTGAAAATTTAACCATGAATGATTCTGCTACCCTGTTAGCTGTAGAGAGAAAAATGGTTTGGGATGCAGGCTGCAAGTGATACATACTCCAAAGTTCTACACGTTCCAAATAGTCCAACCGTTCAGCGTTCCGTCTCACTTACACTTGCCTGACATTGTAGATCTCCATTCCATTGCAATTTTGAAAAAACAGTTGGAAACGGGAATATAGGCTAAGATAAGGCAAATATTTGGACGCCCACAGAGCATTTCATGTATTTCATTCTTTATTATATGGATATAAGTTATGTAGATGTAGAGTCGTTTTCTAAGCCGGTTGGGAAACTTAAGTGCAGATGGAAATACTCGAAATAAGATATTAACTTGCCGAGACATCGAACCCTGCTACTTTTCACCTCAATTGCAATGCGGTGGCTTGGACATGTAGAAAGAATGCCAAAGGTCAAATTTCAAATACAACCGTTTCAGAGGGAAGACGTCCAAGGGCGCGCGGTCCCAAGATTGGTTGGGAGAACTAACTCCGGAGGAAGTGCGAAGAGAGGTTGGATATATTGTGAATGGTGGCGCCTTTTGGAGATACAAGGGGAATCGTATGGGATGAGATGAGAAAAATAAATTATTTTTCATCCCCAATTTTTATAGGCTAACTAGCTAATCCGGCTTGCGTTACAATGCCACGAAATTAGGGTTTTTTCTCCTTTCGTGTTCTTTCCCTTGTTTCCATGTTACCTCGTTCCTCCCGTGAAAACTCACACCCAGATTCCTCTCCCCTCCCGCATGTTTCCTGCCGCTAAACACTCATTTTTAAACAACTTGCACGCAACCTATTGTAGAATTTTGATACTAATTTCAGAACGCCAGAGCTTACCAAACCTTCGCGGGAGTGCGCACAACAAATCACCAAAGTTTCATCGCAATCGGAAGAATGGTATAGGAAATAATAAGGGATAAACAAAGAAGATTCGGTTTTATACACAGATTTTTTAAGCAGCAATATACGCAGCAAACTTTTACCATTCACACATAAACGGTAACATAGCGACGATGCATGCAATGAATATTTCAGCTTTCAGTCTCTGGCTGTTGCTAGGCGGTTTTTAGCGCTTACCAGGGTAGCATAAGTAGATGTGCATATTTATTTAGCATATATTACAGACAAAGAAAGCTCTAGACATATTATTTTTAGTCCATTATATTAAATAAAATATATTTTTTTAACACATTGATATACAAATAAAATAAAATGTACAGGCATCAAGATGAAGGCAACGAGAAAAATCTGAAACATAAATCAAGTGTAGAAACTTACTACATAAGACTGTAAGTTTTGCTTTGGGGTGTAAAGAGCTACGATGCTGCATAATTGATATGACTTGGAGATCAGGAATCCTTAATCTTGTAAAATTCAACAATTAGTTTTATCGAAATGCATATTATTGGATTTAGTTCTTTAAACATCGTGTTTAAATAATGTCAAAAACTATGTGTCCATGTGTCTCTTATTTAAAAACTCTGAAACAAAATTTCCTTCTGAAATCATGAGATTTATAAGTAGGTAGTTACTAAATTACCCTACTAAATTACAAACTACAATATTTTTTTAAGTAACTTTTTTTTAACAAGGAAAATTCATTATCTCAATGACTTTTTTGTAATGTCGAAAAGGTCAGTAAGTGGATGCATCAGGTTTTCGAAACCGGAAACCGAAAGTACAAACCAATTTACTTACTTACTTACTTACTTACTTACCAAACGGTAAAGTTAAAACAGGATTTTGCTAGGCTCAGACAAAAATACCTGAAAACACTGCTAAACGAACCGAATCAACCCAATTTTCTTTCCAAAATTAATTTACAAAAATATCTAATTATTCAATTTGTTGGAATGAAAATGTTGTAAAACATGTTGAACCTTCGTAAAAAAGGCTATGAGATATACAATTTCTAATTTTAAACAGTTATGGACGTGAAGGAAGTCGATCCTTTAACATTTTCCTTAAAATGAGGCAGTCGATCCTTTAACATTATCCTTAAAATGAGGCGGTACCTTCGACCAAGTCAATGGGCGGTATCCTTCTTGATTGAAAGGTTGCACGTGTTTTGCACAATGCAGCCCAGGATAGCACAAGGACACCGTAGATGCAGGATATTGGTTACAGGGCATATTTTGCCGCGAGTATTTTCTCCGCCCATCCGTTGCATTCGAAAATAAACCGAAAATGGCAAATGGGCGTACACCGCAGTGGGCCACACCTGATGTGGGCGTTCACAGAAAGGGGAAATGGTTGAAGATCAAGAGAACAGAAGGACTCATGAGTAAAATTTCTGTTGAATTATGCCACGCTGGTTTGAGAAAGAGATGGAAAACCATCACGAATTAAAATTTATGGAAAGAATTTATCTATTTACTTCTTCAATTCAATTTAATTATCTATTTGTTTATTTTTTATCATATATTAGAAAATCATAAGCCGAAAATGTACGTTCTCTTAGTGCACCTTATATCGCCACAAATATAGGTAATGCAAACATAAATCGCCTGGCAAATGGAATTTAGAAGCCACGAATTCAAGCACAAAAGTTTAATATTTTAAATTTATTTTATGAATATTTTAATATTTTTTAATTTATTTTATGAATAATTTCATAAGAAAGAAAAAAAATAATCAATGAATACCTAAGAGTATGGATATTAGAGAGATGGCATGTGAAGTGTGCCCGCGCGCTCCTAGTGTGCCTTTTCGAGAATTCTACCCACACGGTTGACATTGGCTGTCACCATGTAAAATGGCTGCTGTCGTAAAAATGTCGGAACGTATTAAACGGCCAAAAACCAGCAGCCAATGTAAGCCGTTTGGGTAAAATTCTCGAAAAGGCACACTTGGAGCGCGCGGGCACACTTCACATGCCGTCTCTCTAATATCCATACTCGTAGATGGATACTGTCGTTAAATTATAATTTTAACCATATAATTGTGTTTTTAAAAAGTTTCTTTTCTTAAACGTACATTCACTTATAATGAAAAAATAAGCTAATAATAAAAAAGTAATTAATAATTCCACGTTTTCAATCTTCTTAAAAATCCATTTACAAATATGTTCTTATTATCCTGACGAAGAAACCTTCTGGTTCGAAACATGTCGATAATTGTGATTGTGTGTAATTGTGTGGTCGTAATATCCTCAAAACACGTAACTAGCAGTTTAATGAATTAAGAATATTAAAAAAAAATCCTTCAATAGCTAGAATTCTCAAGAATCAGAAAGATAAATAACGAATATGTTGATCTAAAATCTTTAGTTAAATCACATAATAATCAACAAAACGTAACAAAAACCTGTTTAAACAAGATACACGGATGATCTCTGACATTTGAGTTTGATTTGACGTTTTGTTATTCGTTGCTAGGCGTCATCCTCACTACTGCCATATCTATGACGTTAATATGATGAAATATAAATCGAACGTCATTTCCTGTTTAAAATGTTATTTCCGTCCAAAAACTATCCGAGTTATCATAATAATGCCCCGAAGGAAGTATTACTTCAAAAAGTGTGTTTAGTGATTTACTTACTTTGTTACTGTATTCGCCCTTATGAAATGATTTCTAGTCACATTGTCGTCAATAGGTACAGAAGAATCTTTACGTTTAAAATTTAAAGTTTTAAAATAAAATGTATATTTGGAATAAGATAATGAATAAAACCTCAAATGTGATATTTAATAATAAGGCTCTCCGCTAACTGAAACCAAAATAAAAGTGGATGGCTGCTATGGTTTCCAACCAAGTTTCTATGACGGCGCTACTCAGTTTAACGATTTCAGTCATTATCTCAGCTTGCTTAACCATAGACGAAGGACAATCATCGTAGCAACTATCCCGGTGAATTTCGAGAAACTGTTTACGTTGCCAAAGGGTTTTTGAGAATACTGTGTACAGTGCGGACCAACACATTCACATACAGTGGATAGTAAATTTAGTTGCAAACTGTTTTTTTTCAGTTGCCTTGTCGGCGGAGGCACTTAAGAGCGATTGACCAGCGGCTGAGAATAAACGATTAAAAATGCTTGTAACTGTACAGGGAGGTTCCAATGAGAAATATCGATTATTCCCCGTATCAAATTTTTTAAATAAAAAAAATTAATATCGATTTATTTCATTCAAAACTTGCTCCAATATATAGGCTACATTCAAGTAAGCAATAAAAATTCTCAATACGCATGATAGTAAATTATTAAATATCGTATACTTCTTGTAAGTATTTTTTGATTATAAGTATTTATGTCTTAACAAAATAAGTGTGTAAAAACCAATTGAAATATTTTATTTGTAAGACCTTAAATAAATAGAAAAACTGAGGTATTTTTGTCACAAACCAAACCACGTTCTCGGATTTATTTTTTAATAATTTTAATTTAACTAAAATTAAAATTCTTTAAACTGTGTTTACTATATTATGTATTGATTTATTTTGTTGTATAATTATATGATTTCAAAGTTGTGTTTTTTAATAGAATCTGTCGTTTGAAAATTGAACAAATCTGCCAACGACCAACGGTATAACCTTAGTATATTAAAAATAAACTTAGTTTTTCAAAACTGCGTGTACCAGATAAAATAACAATCTTTCAAAATCAATTTATGTTTTTTTGCAAAAAAGAGTCAATACGTCTAGAATTTGATTTAAAAGGGACTAATTTCCGGTTTCACAAATATTACGACAACAAATATTAGCAACTCTCAAATGAAATCGTGAAACTGGAAATTTAAAAAAAAGATTCATTCACCCAGTATTATTGGAACTGGAACGTATCATATAAAAAAAAATTGTTTAGTAAGACTGCAACAATTGTTTGATGACCGGGGAAATGCTACGAAAAGATGATGGGAATGTCGGATAGCTTAGGAAGCACTTGTAGCTCTCCCGCCATGGGAGGTAGGTATCAGGGGAACAGAATCGTAAAGGTTGTAAAATCTGGAATATCCAGAAGTGCATTCAGGATAGGGCCAGAGCAAACATATTTGTAAGAAGCGATGCATAAAATACCCAGTCGACTAGACAAAAAATTATGATTTCCTAATTGGATTTTTAAAAATTATTCCTCGTTGTAAGCACCGGCTTAGTTTGTTAGTAGGGAATTGAACAATACTAATTATAACAGAGGATTGAATTGTTTGAACGATACAGAATCTTTAGAAAAAATATTTTTTCTTATCTAATATCTTGTCATATTTGGGGCGGGAATACATTGCTCCGGCAAAGCGCCTCCTGGCGTCCCTGTCCTGTGTTACTCCAGCAGCTTCTGTTGTCATTCCAGCAGGCCCTCTCCTCGCACAGTCTTTATCTGGGGCGGCTAACTGAACGTTTTTCATTTGGAATTGCCGTCAGTATTTTACACAAACGTCCATCTTCTGGCATTCTAAAAATTTTTTTATCAGAGTGATAAATAATACAATAAAAAGGGATTTAAAGTCAGGGCAACCCCTGTTTCTTCCTTGGTTAAGACCAAATCTTTTTGAACATGATGTACAATTGTTCGTTGTTGGTGTCTTTGAAATTTTAATTCATTAAATCCTGGGTGTAATTTATTAATGTGAACTCCACGTTAGAAGGCATACAGGAAATGATTTGCTTCAAGGCCTGTACCATTTTTGGAGATGTTGTTTGCTGGGCTTTTAAAAATAGAAGGAATAAATAAATATAAAATCACATTGAATAATGTTAAAAAAATATAGATTTTTAAAGATATTGGACGCTTTTAATATCATAATTATCGAATATATTATTCCAATATCAACTTTTTATACTTTTTATTTTTACCATTATACAATAAAACCATACCCAAAAAGAATTCGTAAGTACGATATTTTTAACATCAAAGCAGATTTTATAGTCCTGTTACTTTATTTTTTACTGGGCTCGTAAAAAGGTTAATAAAAAAAATACGAGTGTGCTTTAGACCACACGACTGAAGTAAATAAATTTTTAGCTCCATCTTTATGTAGGTATGTCCATATATATGTTTATAATATATACATGTATATACATATATTAATTTTCTACAAATGTTTATTTTAATTTATTATCATTTACCTCGCCCAATCAAGCCGTGCGCATCGATGTCCGCTCCCCTCCGCGGTTTCAAAATACCGACTGAAATATTTCATGCACTCTGGAGGAAGAGAGAAAGAAAATGTGCGCGCGCACTGCTCTCTCTGTTCAACGCATTTCTATTTCCGTTACACATTCGCCAGCTTACCCCCAAGTCAAGCGTGCGTAAATAAGTATTTATTTCAAAAACTATTATTTCAAAGGACAAACTGTGTTTTACTCGCATAATTAAAAATACAAGATTTTCCATTACTTCAAAGTGGTTTGCCTAAACACTATAAAATCGGGTCCATAAATAGATGCTTGCTAATGAGTTTTGGACGTTATTTAAGGCGTACTTGTAAATTGAGACATGGCGCCTACAGTGTTATCTCGCAGTCCTAATATTAATAATTGGAATACAAAAATATTATTATTTTTAATTCATTTTAATATTTTACTATGTAACCCTGGATGCGAATGTTAATCATAACTCTCGTATTTCTGGTCTCCCGATACAAAGTTCCCATAGCGGGATACCAACAGGTGGTTCCGTGCTCCACCACCCACCTCGCCCATCCCACTTCCGCATTATTTAATATATCATCCCACTGGTCACAATATTTCAATCCATGATAACGGTAACAGATTTAAAAAACATAATAATTCATAGGGAAATTAGTAAAGTATTCCGAATATCTCTAAATTGTTAAAGAACAATGTTATGTAATATTATTATCTACACACCAATATTTTATTATGCTGGTACACATCCTAGTGTATGGCTTAGTAATGAAATATGGAACTGGAAGAGAAAGGATGAAGGTAGACTGGATGTTGTACAAATGAGAAGCCTGAGACGTATGCGTGGTAAAACTATGTATGATCGTGTTTGAAACGTGGAGATCTTCAAAGAATACACGGTTGATGTAAGTTTTATGAGTAAGATTAAGAAAGAGGTGTTTAGATGGTTAGGGCGTGTACACCGAACAAACAAAGAAAGGAGTGTATGTAAAATGTACGATGCGACCGTGAATGGTAGAAGTCGGAGACGCCCGTCGAATCCATGGCACGATCAGGCGAACAAAATTCTTGATTCAGGCCATTCCAAGAGTCAGAATAACACAAGAGTATTCATGAGACCATGTTTGAATACGAATGAAGCAAGGAGTGGTGCGAAGACCGTTCGTAGATGGAAGTAATTACATTATTTTAAGAATATCCCTTTTTGGAAATTGTGCTGTAAATTTTGAAATGTATTATTATATATTATTATATATTATGTATTATTATACAAAATGATTATGAATAAATAGTTTTTTTCGTATAAAAACCACATCTTTCAAGAAAGGTACACAGACACAATATTGTATGGGTGATTCTACCCAATATTGGATTTGACTGCTTTTTTGGAAGTATTGTGTTTTTAACAAAACTATTTATTTATATTTACATTGCAAACCAACAATTCATCTTAATATTGCTTAGCATAACTTGTAAAATATTATTTTTCTTAAAATAATCAAATTACCGCCATCTATATAAACGAACAGATTGTGAATATTTTAAGTTTAACCTTAACAGAAAGCCTCTCTAGGTTCATGTTATCCTGGAATCGCTAAAGACTTAGTTCAGCACCCTCGCCCACCTCCGATGAAAGGGAAAACGATGCAAGGAAGTCGGTTTTCTTCACTCCTGGAGCTTATGTTACTCTGATACCATGTGAAATTTAAAATGGTTGCCGTATCCATTAGATGGTTCGAAAACATGGTCTTGTTTTGCGTAGATTGGAGAAATTGCATCAATATTTTTTTTATTTGCTTGGCTACTTAGTTATGAATATACTTTCATAAAATATATTGTCAATTTACTACGAGAGATCGGAAGGCTGATAAAGATATCAAAAGAAGGGTAAATGCAGGTAACTCCATTAATGGAGGACAGAACGCTGTTGGTGCTAACAAAAAGTTGTCCAAAGAAGCGAAGTTTAGGTACTCTACAATGAAGTGCTGGAACATACGCTTAGGCGTGGCAGTGAAACACGGAACCGGCAGAGAAAGGGTGAAAGTAGACTGTATGCCGTAGAAATGAGATCCCTGAGGCGTATGAGTGGTAAAACCATGTATGATCGTGTGAGAAATGTGGAGATCCGAAAAGAATGCAAAGCTGATGTAAGCGTAAGAAGTAAGATCCAGAAAGGGACGCTTAGATGGTTTGGGCATGTAGAACGAATGAATTAAAAAATGAGTGTAAAGATGATGTGTGACACAAATGTGAATGGTAGAAGAAGAAAGAAGAAGAAGAAGAGATGGCACGATGAAGTGAATCAGATACTTGAATCGTGCCATGTCAAGAGTCAGAATAATAGAAGAGTTTGTATGAGAAGATGTATGAATGTGAATGAGGCAAGGAGTCCGTCCTCTATGCCTACGCCTGCAGGGAAACAGCGTGATGGTTAGTTAGTTCGTTAATTAGTTTACCAACCCATTTCCTGTAAACTTTAGTAAGCGGTGGCTTTTAGTACCTCTACTTTACACATCTTACCCTTTCCTTGCATTAGATTGCTTCTGGAATTAATGGATTATATCGTTGGTACTACTAAATTTTGTAATGCTGATGTCACCTCAGTCACCAGTAGTGTATTTTATTTATGCCAATTGAAGCAGTGACAAATTAATATACAGTAACATGGAATATATTTGTGTGGCGCAAAAGCAACACATTTGTCTTACGTTAATTTGTACTGATTTTAACTCTTAAAAACTACAAAAAAAACACATCGTTTAAAAGTGGGCGTTTTTCAAAAAAAGTGTACATAGATAAAAGTCAGTGTCCCATCACTTTCAGGATCAGTAACTTTTGTTGTGTCGTTTTTAATGACCAACCATATATTTTACCAATATAATAACAAATAAATACCTTTATGGACTAAAAATAATGAATAAATCTATTAAATTTCGATATTATTTTAAAATAAGTAAGACTACAGGTCACTGTTTCTGGTATGTCCTACACCTACCACTACCAGTAAGAGTTCAAAAATTAATGTTATTTAATGTTATTCCAGTATTTATTTCTAATTCTACTAATAGTATATGATAATATTTTCGATTTGCAACCATAATATAGATTAATTATCGTGCAAAATAAT
The DNA here is from genome assembly GCA_951813805.1 of Limnephilus auricula. Lineage (NCBI taxonomy): Eukaryota > Metazoa > Arthropoda > Insecta > Trichoptera > Limnephilidae > Limnephilus > Limnephilus auricula. The sequence goes on from OX638391.1 coordinate 39,219,584, forward strand.
TTAAATACCAGATATTGAGTTGTCCTACGAAATAGCGTATGGTGGAATTTCCGCCTACGCAACCACATTATTGACGTCTTCCAATAAAAATATTACCAAATCGATGAATATTTTCGAAAATAGCAACCCTATTTAGTCTATGAAGGGCGGCCATGCTTGGTTTTTAACAGCCAGTTTGCCAAGAAATCGTAACACAAGTGGTCGTTCTCGGCTGTACTAAAAAAGTGTTCCACCAACGCTTCCGTATTTCTCCAGGTAATTTACCAGCATGTATTAGACTCTACTTTGTATTAAATTGATTCATTTATTTTTTTATGAAATGTTTAGTTAGAACAAACAGAAGTTTCATAATTTATTGATAAATACATTTCGAAAAAATATTGACGCGATTACGCCACTTCTATTACGCAACGGTCTCGTGAATGGAAATTAAAAGTGACGTAATGGAATTCTAAAGGTCGGTTCACTCTGTCTGTCTTTTAGTGTATTTGGGTGTTACAATTTTCTAATTAAATTTATATTTTGCATGTATCTTCAAAATGTAACTATTACATGTAGATATGTGGGTTGAGTGATATATGTAGCATTGAAAAAAAAGCTAAAAAGAAAAAAATATTTGATTTTTATGTGTATAATTTTTTTTCTTTTTTTTATGAATTAAGATTATTAAAGATTAATTCTGAAAGAGTCGAAATGGTGTCGAAGTACTAATATAGACAGCAATATGAGCAACTATTACTGTAGAGGCAACTCTGAAATTCAGTATAAAATCAGCTGGTTCATACAATTTTGATTAAGTAAGTATAAAATGTAGCATGATTTATGTTCCTGTGTGTTTTAGTTAATCCTGTACCTAATTAAAGTTGTGTACATTAACAAGTACTTTAATACCCTTTCAGCTTAGTTACCTATTTCAGGCTATACACGGTATGCACGTGTAGCCCATTATTACCTATCTAATTATTTGTGCATTTTTATAAATAATTTATTTTAATTTTATGTTCAAATATGCCATTGAAAGCTGCAGAAAAATCAAAAAGGTACAGAGACAAAATTAAAAACTACCCTGAAAAATATGAAGCCTTTATGAAAAAAGAGTTACAAAGACAAAAATGACATCAAAATAAAATCAGAGAGCTAACCAAAGAAGAATAGAAAAAATAAGACGTTGGAGAGAACAGAAACGAAAATAAAAAGAAAAGAAAAAAGAACAAGTGGAAGAAAAAGTACTTGCGCGGGGGGCCTTCCACGGTGGCGGTAGTACGTAAAATCGCCCTTTTTTATAGAGAATACCTCACATGAGTCTTAACTGCTCCCGTCTGGAGCCAGTGAGACTATGGCATCCCCAATTGGGGTACGTTTGAGGCTGAAGGTAAGTGGGGACAGGAAGGAGATGGGGAAGAGGAAGGTGGGGAAGAGGAAGGTGGGGAAGTACCTGGCTATTCAGATCTAGTCACTAAACACGGTTAAAGTCATTATTAAGCAACGTTTCAATTCTGAATGGTGGTCTTACACCAGGGTGATACTGAGAGTATCTTCCACTCTTCCCATAACAGTCGCTTGTCGCGCCTTCAGCAGTGTAGCCACAACGTGCGTACACATACGACTGATATTTCGCGCCCGCTGTCGCTACCGGGCAAGCCTCTCAGTCTGGCCGAGGCCTTAGAATTCCTAAACGTTACCAAATTTTTCCCCTTACGCCACTGTCCTGTTATTGCTGTGATTTATTTTCTAAGATCAATTATTATATCTCAAAGAAATTTGTTCTTTTTTTTATTGATATAGTTCATGATTAATTTTAAATTTGTTATAATTAAACATTCGTAAAACAAAAACTTATATTCGTCTTTCTAGAACGCAAAATATACAGTACAAAGTGTCCAAAAGTAGCGTAAAAGAATATTTTTATTGAAAAACTTAATATTTAATTCAATAAGCTTGATTATTCATATTTTTTAGGAGACTGATTGTGTTTTCAATTCGTAAATAAAAATCTGAAATAATGAATTTCTTTTAATTTTCTGTATAAACTTTATGATATAAGTGACGTAAAAGAATTTCTTACCAATAGTATTAAACTTAAATTGCAATTATTTTCGAAGTTTATTGACATTTTCTATTTAAATCCTTTTTGTCATGAAGTTCATACTTTCTTTAATAAATTAACGTATATTTTTAATCGAAATGCAGCATCTCACTTAAGTGGAATTCCTATTACGTCACCGACATCTTTTTTGGAAAACGCCCAAGTACATAACCAAGAAGTGAAAACTCCTTAGCCACTTTTTCTAAAATAAAAAAAAAAACGTCTACCACAAATTATCTTGTATGGAAAAATCAAAGGCTAGGTGAAAACAGTTACTTATACACATAACCAAAACACTAATGGGTTTCCTATCTTTTGAGACCATTAACCAGCTGCTGAGAATTAAACTTCCAAAATGATGCAACTGTACAGGGAGGTTCCGATGAGGAAGATCGATTATTCCCCGTATCGAATTTTTTAAACTAAAAATTTAATATCGATTTATTTCATTCAAAACTTGCTTTAATATGTATCTACATTCAAGTAAGCAATAAAAATGCTCAAAACGCATGATGAAAAATTATTATATTTAATAGCCTCAACTAAATTCTATGCAATATCGAGAATACTGAAATTTATTAGATCATGTAAATTGGAAAATTTTTGAAAGTGAATTCTTATATAAAAGACTAAATACCTTTTAAAGAACAGTAGAGATTACAATTATAATATATTAAAATTATAATTTGAAAATAATGAGGCTAAAATGACAATATTATGTGAGTCAGAAGCCTCGGTATTAAACATGATATGAAAAAAAAATATTATTAAATGTCATGTACTTCTTGTAAGTATTTTTTGATTATAAGCATTTATGATTTTTCAATAATGTCTAAACAAAACAAGTGTGTAAAAAAAAACTGAAATATTTTAGTTTGTAAGACCTTAAATAAATAGAAAAACTCAGGTATTTTCGTCGCAAAGCACGTTCTCGGATTTATTTTTTAATGATTTTAATTTAACTAAAATAAAAATTCTGAAAACTGTCTTTACATAATGTATTGGTTTATTTTGCTAAATGATTATATATGATTTAATTTTTTTTTGTATAATGCAATATTTCGTTTGAAAATTTAACAAACCTGCCAACAACCAACGATATAAACTTAGTATATTAAAAAAAAAACTTAGTTTTTCGAAATTTAAAAAATGCGTTTACCAGATAAAATAAAAATCTTGCAAAATCAATAGGTAGGTACTTCACTGCAGGGTCTCCACGCATTATTCAGCATGTCAATGACATCATTCGTGATAACCGCCGGATAACTACAGATGAATTGTGAAGAATTATCTCTTTCAGTAAAGGCAGTGTGATGTGCAGCTCATCGTGAGATTCACTTGACAAAACGTCCGTTCGTCAATGGCTTGTACATATAGGAGGCAGGACTGTGCTTCTTACCGCACTGGAAAACATGCTCTTTTTAAGATGGACCAAAACTGATAAAAATGTACGGAGATTATATTAAAAATGACATTATTAATCGTCCAAAGTGTGGGTTTTAACCAGTGTAATTGCATTTTAATTTCTTCACAAATAAAAGGAGAAAATATAGGAGTAGTATATTTAATATGGGCGAAAAATGTCACATAGTGTATGCAACTAGTAGTTCGGTGAACAGTAGACGTGCAACCATCTTGGAACTGGAAGAAATAACTTTCTTTATATTTTCATGATAGCTATTCTACATTGAATATGGGCAAAAAAAACGTCACATAGCACACGCAAATAGCAGTTCCGCGAATAATAGATGCTCCACTATCTTGAAACGAACCGGAACGTTATAAACAAATTACATAAGCGAAATGCAAAACAATTGAGTTAAAACAGGTATCTGTCAGTCAATTAAAATATATTTATAAAAACTAATTTGCGAATATTGAAAAATTAAAAAATATTCAATTATGCAACACAGGGGTGATTAAAAATTTATCTATTTAATCACAAAATTCGGATGTGCGCGATTCTTTTTTTTGCATGCTGCGTTCCAGGAGACCAAAAGGACATGACCATTGTAAGGCTGCAGTATATTGGCATAAAATACATGAGAGCATTTTCCCACAAAAATGCACCCCGCCCTCCCGCTTTAGGGTGTGTCAAATGGGCGGTCACTCCTGCTGGTTCAACCTGATTTGGGCGTTTGCAGTAGAAGAGAATGGCTGGCAGCAAGGAGAGCAGAAGGTTACAAGAGTAAAATGTAACAGGAAGGAATTCTTAAAATAAAGTGATTATGATAATTATCATGGAAAAAAACGTAAAGCTCTGTTTTAACTCGAATGTTTGGAATTTCGCCTATATGTAAAATTATTTGTACGTTCCGGTCCCGTTTTAAGACGGCGGCACGTCTGCTGTTGACGGAAATACTTGTTGCACGCGCAATGATGGATCATTTTGTGCCCATATTCAATATACAATAACCATAAATAAATTATTAAGAAATTTATGTCTTACGGTTCCGTTTCAAGATGGTGGCGCGACTATTGTTGTATACGCTCTGTGACATTTTTTTAAAGTGTATAGGTAGGATTATAACCCACGACCAGACCACCTAGCTCTAGTCGATCGATAAGAAAGGAAAAATAGGAAAACTTTCGATAACTTATCATCGTTCCCTAGCATGACTGCAGATCACCAACGAATAAGTAAGAGATCACATTGATATGTGTCCTAAATATATTCGATGTCAAATGTTGTTTCTAAGTTAGCGATCTGCAATTGTCCTAGGGAACGATGAGAAGTTACCGAAAGTTATCCTATCAATCCTTATCGATCGATCCTTAACGATTTCATATCAAAATCATGTTGTGCTATAACTTCAATTTTTAGCCATCTGAGTAACAAGGTTACAGAAGAGGAAACTGGTATTTTTTATTACATAACGCACAATAACGCGGGGCGTTGTTGCAATTGAGTGGATTGGGAGTGCAGGATCCTTAAAGGGTGAAAGTGGTTAATTACCGTATTTTCTGCTGCCAGAATTTACACCCTGCAATCCCTAACTTCTCCATACCTCCCTCACTCCTCCCCAGCGTGTCTTCTCCCATGTTCCCCCCGTTTTCGTCCCTCTCCTGCGTTCCCTTCCCCTTGATTTTCCTTTCCATCTTCCCCACCTTCCCCCCTCCCACGTTCCCCTTTTCCCCGACCACACAGCCCGCGTTTGTCTTCCTCTCCTGCCTTCACCTTATATCTTCCACCCCCTCCCCTCGACCCCCTGATGCGAACCTCTTCTCCTTCTTTCCCCTTCCCCATCCCGAATTTCCGTTCCCCGTCCTCATTCCCTCCCTGCCGCTACATACCTGCGTGCCCCTTATTGTAATTTTTTATGCAAATTTCATAATGCCAGAGCTCACTATTGTATTTAGAAAAATTCGAGGTTGTGCGCATAACAACTCACCAAAGTTTCATCGCTTTCGGACGAATGGTATAGGATAAAAATTCATAACGCTAGAGTTCACTTGTACTAGGCATAGAAAACATCCCAAAATACAACAAACTCCCAAAAATTTCATGACAAGAAAGAGAAGAATTCTTTAGGTACCACATAAGGGACAAACAAAGTTACATTAATTTTTTTATCTCCTGTTATATTAATGTAATAATATTTTGCTTGATAAAATAAATATTAAAATTTAGAGACATTAGTTTAATGGGGGAAATCTATAAGTGGTTTCTCAGTTAGGTAAATCACACGTGAATAAATTAACCACATTATAATTCTGTTGATTTCCCTAAAATAAAATAATTAAATAAATAAGTAAAATGTATTTATTATTTAAAAATTTTTGCCATCTGACAGGATTACAGGGTTGCAGAAGAAAAAATAAAAAAAATCGTTAGATACCCAATTTGAAAAGTAAAAAATCAAGCCGCCCACAAACCGCAACATCACGGGGGGGGCGTTGTTGCAATTGAGTGGATTGGGAGTGCAGAATCATTGAAGGGCGGTTACTGCATTAATGAGGTCGCTGCGTACTGATTTCACATCAAACGGCGCGGGGGCGTTGTTGCAATCGAGTAGATTGGGAGCGCAGAATCCTTGAAGGATGAATGTGATTAATTACCGCGGTATAATAATATAATAATATTCGGATAATTTATATAGCACAGTTTTCTTGAGAAAATCTCCTCAAAGGCGCTTAATGTATCTTAAGTTTGTGAAATGAGTTCACGTCAAATTCAATGATTATTTCTAATTGTTAGCCATTTTCTTTTTATGGATTTGGAAATTATTTATGTTTAGAGTTCCTAAACATGAGTTTACTGAATCTAACTTAATTATAAATTGGATTATCTAAAGATAGGTACTTTATATGGATTTTTTTTTAAATGGGAAAATGAAACTAAATACAATACACTGCGACTTGAGGCTGGATTTCACTCCTTGCGGAGGATTATCTTCGGTTTTTTGTATTTAAAATTTTCATTATCGCTTTATATAGCGAGAGAGTTAATGGTGGGATTTTCATGTCGGGCTAAACCTCCATAAAAAAATTCAGATTGTTTAATAATTAAATCCTTTATCAGAGGAATGTTTGTTTCATTATGGAGAGTGGAAACCCTGATCCACTTCGGCGCATTCAATGCAAGTCGAATGGCTTTGCTATGCAGGGTTTGTAGTTTGTTTATGTGTGCGTCAGCTGCATAACCCCAGATAGGTGCAGCGTATGTGAAGCCCGGCCTAGTGGTCGTCTTGTAGAGTAGTAACTTATTGTCTGATGATAATTGACTGTTTCCACCTAGCATCGGGTAGAGTGCGGCAATGCACTTATTTACTGATTTTAGTTTTTCATTAATGTGTTCTTTCCACGTTAGTTTGGAGTCTAAGGTTACTCCGAGGTATTTAATTGATTTCTCCCACGGAACTTTTTCCCCAAACAGTATTATGTTCGGGAGTAGTTTTGGCCTTTACGTGAAAAGATAATCGCGGCACTTTTTGTGGGATTTATCGAGATTCTCCACATTTTACACCATTCTTGAACTAGAATGGCTTAGATCTGTACGCGCCCTGTAGCAGTGAGCGTGACAGTCGAGCTTGATAAGATATTTTATCATCAGCGAATTTGGTGATTTTAACATTATGGTTAATTGGTTTAGGAATATCGCTAGAGTAGATATTATAAAGGATTGGAGACATCTGACCTCCTTGAGGAACTCCGGCTAATAGAAGACGTACCGATGAGAAACTTTCGTCAAGTTTTACTTTAAATATACGTTCGGTGAGATAGCTATAACCTATTTTTATAAATGAAATAGGGAAGCCCAGAAGGAACATCTTATACAGTAGGCCGATATGCCAAACTCTGTCGAAAGCTTTGCTTACGTCGACCGAAAGTATCACTGTTTGTTTGTTTATATTGAAGCCGTCCGTGATGTGTTCGACCACACGGAGAAGTTGATGGAAGGTCTAATGAACAGCTCTAAAACCATGTTGAAAGTCTGGTAAGATTTTATTTTCCTGAACATTTAGTCTTACAAGGATGATTTTTTCCAAGATTTTACCTAGGCAAGGAAGGAGGCTAATTGGACGATGGTAACAAGGTTATAGAAGAGGTATTTTTCGTATCATCGCAAAACAACGCGGGGGCGTTGTTGCCACTGAGTGAATTGGGAGTGCAGAATCCTTGAAGGGTGAATATGATTCATTGTGAATTACATGGATACCTATGCTTCGTATTGATTTCACATTAAATTTATATTGCGGCATGGTGCACTTCTAGCTTCTCAAGTTTATCTTAACTCTGGTGAAAGAGAACTAATTTTTTCAAATATTGAAAGATTTCTTTCGAAAGAGGGTATGGTAAATAACACGGGCATGTGCCTAGTATGGCGGCCATAAATTCCACAAATGTTATATTTACTATTCAAAGAATAAAGAAACATAAAAATAAAAATAATAATAATTGTTCTCTCCGGGGCCTAGGATTTGATTTCCCCTCCTCTAGATGGTATTACAAAAATACCATACATTATTTTCAATAAATAAATTTTAAAATAACACCAATTAATCAAATAAAATTTACGTGCGCACTCCAGGATGAAAGTTTTTCAGGGGAAGAGTCTTGAGTTTTTAATTTTTTTTAAAGAATGACAAAGATTCTCAGGTTACGAATAACCTGACAGTAATTGAAAATCTCCTACCTACTGCCACCACAGTCAGCAGAAAATGTTGTTTTTGTTGTGATGGAGATCTTGAACAGACGACGCCTGGGTAAGACCAAAAAGCGACGCCAATTCGGCCACTGCCCGGTGTTTACGTGCTCACGACGAGCACTCTAGAATCTCTTTGTTATAATATAGTATTTTATAAAATAATGCGATCCAAAAATATTGTTAGAAAGTTAAATACTCTATTTAATTTTAATTTTAATGCAGAATATTTTAAACAAATGGCAACATTGGTTTCCAATTGACGAAAAGCCCTCCTCGAGACCATGGCATTCATAAAAATGTCACGAGGTCGGGAGAACATAAAGCAGTTGTGGTAAATAGAAGTGACAACCGTCTTCCTCGTCATCGGAAGGGTGCGAGGGTGCTGAACTTAGTCTTTAATGAATCCATGAACTAATGAAGGTTTATATTTACAGCGAATTTTTTCACCAATACCACAAGAATAATTATGTTTTAAAATATATCTGAAAAGTTTATGGCGATAAATATATCAATACATTTGAAGTTGGTAGCCATCAATCCGGGTTACATCTTCCCCACAGGAAAACCAAACCCTTTTCCGGAAATGGTCATCTAGTCAATCAATGCTACGCAAGTGTACTATACAAAACAATACAAGAACAACACGTCAACCCACCAAAGACCAAATGGGAAAATAATTCACCGACTCCCGATATTTTCATATCAGAGGGTTCGGCTCCGTAGAACTTCTAACTGGACCGATAAATCCTACTGATCCATCAATATAAATATTTCAAAAATCTTTCGTAATCTTTCAAAACATAATAACTCCAAACCAAACGTAAACAAACTATAAAAAAATGTAAGATAACTAAACACATTTTTCGAGAATATACCAACTATACACACACTTAAAATATATATATATATGTATACATATTTTTTATAATTTTTTTAATAAATAAACACTTTAAAATAATCACAAATTTAAAAATAAATAAAGAAGAAACTTTCTACTACAACACATAAATACTTGTCACACTTAAACATAACCACGTAAACACCTCAGCACAGGTTCTCCTAGTGAGGTGTTCACGAAACATACAACATTACCCAACCACATTTTTCACATTCACTAACTAATCTTACACACAACACAACAAAAAGTTCATAAATTATGTTATTAGCTATTATGTATAAATATTAATAACTTTATGTGAACGCTGTTATATAGAAATAAAATAAAAAAATTTACATGTATTTAAAATGACTGTTTTTTGCATTTTTATATATAAATTCTTTGACAAATCTAATAAGCCTGAATTTTGAATGAGGGAGCTAGGTATAATGCTAGTAGCCGAAATAACACATGGTAATGCCAAATTCTTTTAATCTCATATCCTAAATCCGTTTATTATTTTATTTTTTCAGAGACAGATTTTTCAATATTACAGGAATATGAAATAGCTACATCGATGATGTAAGTTTTTTTTTTAAATTTTGTCATGTAAAACTATAGCGGGTCTATCATGTCTAATTATTGTTCTATCGGATAGTATAGATTTATCAAAATATATTTTATAAAATTGATTTTCGTATTCATAATATGGTACTATATTATGGCAGTCAATCAAATTATGTATAATTATAAACTTTCTTGAATTATTTTTTAAACCTGATTGTGTTATTATTATTATATGTTACTTTGGACAGCTTATTTGATGTGATTTTTTACAAAACAAACACAAATCAAATATTATTTTTATTAATAAGAGAGCATCGGAGAATAAAATATTTTCCCTCAAAGCACAAAAAAAAATCAATACAAAAAAATTTTCAGTTCAATAATGCTAATGGTAAATTATTGAATACAGATTTTTTTAATTGTAGATAATGTAAAGAGTAGGGATTACATTTACACATATATACTTTACAAAATATTATATTTAAGGTCATCATTAGTTATGTATAATTTATCAGAAAATAGGAGCTCTTGTGCCCGATAAGGGAACCACGATTCTTATAGGTTGTATATTATAATATGTTTTGTATAAAATAATAATTTTTTAGTTTCTTTAATTTTATTTATTTTTTCTGGTTGGTTGATAGTACAGCACAATTCAAAAGGGAGGTTATTGTAGATTTTATGGCTTGGTAAATATAATGGTTTTTCATTTGTGTTGTTTTAAAATTAATAGTGTGTAAAATTCTTGATTTTTTTCGTTATTTTATTCTTTACACGTTTTTATAACGAAGTTTCCTTAAATTATCGACATTAACTTGGTACTGGAAGTTGTTGTTGAGAAGGTTTTTTTTTAAGTACCTCTTTTTAGTAACTAGTTAGTTTAGTTACCATGCCATACAATCTGCAATAACCTCCCTTCTGAATTGTGATGTAATACCAACCAACCAAAAAAATAAATAAAATTAAGAAAACAATTTTAAAATTCACAACAGTTTTAAGGGAGGTAAATTCAATCCTCCATAAAACTTAAAAAAATACTTTGTTTTGATCTTTGAATTTAGCTACCAGCCGGCTAAAGAGATGGCGCAACTAGATCGAAATAGAAAATAGATATATTATAGTAAAAAAGGTTTATTATTTATGGCGTATTTTTTATAAAAGTATTCATTAATATCGCTTTTACGAATAGAGTAGTAACCAGTAGTAGAAAGGGAAGTGAAGGAGGGACGAGGCAGAGTGCGCCGTGGTGCACAAACACTTGTTGCTGTTCCCGCTGTGGAAACTTTCTACCGGGATAGCAGAAACACAAAGGTTATGAATGACACTCTTCGGAAGTGCACTCAGGGAACGGTGAAAAATATTGTTTGTAAGTATCATAAACGTCTCAACTTCCAGTAGCCAGGGTTAATAATTTTTATGGCATTCCCAAATTATGGAAGTTTGAAGAAATTAAGTGAAAGTTAACATCTTGTTTTATTTTTTACCAGCCATTCCGTTTTAATGAGTGGGAAAAGTGCAGTGGTTTTTGGAAATCTCATTAAGACATTAACTTTTCCTATTTTTTTAAGGTAAAGTGAGGCAAATTTCATTCAATAAAACTGTAGATTTGTATAAAAACAAAGCCATTCCGTGACACTTCTGTATATATATTATTTATTTGGAAATTAATAGAAAAAGTATAGCTGATGTCCCCGGCGTTGTTCGGGTTACACAGAGTTTTTCATGTATAATTTATTTTCATGTATAGTTTTTTTTAAATTTGGTGTACACAGTAATTTTCGTCTTGCTTTGAAAATCAATTGCAAAATTTCACGAAAAGTATCAACATACTGCTTTAAGTGGTAGGAAATGGAGATGGGGTGTAGAAAGTTCATTGTTACAGTGACTTTCGGTACAAAATCGGTATAAAACTGTAGATTTGCATACAAATCAAATCCACGCCGCCGGCCCGCAACGCCACCTGGCTTAGACAATGTACTTTATATTATAAAAATTAAGAAGTTACCCAATTTTGGGTCGTTTCTACGACTCGTTCTTGAGTACAATAGCATGGCTATGCAGCAATTTTCCGGCCTCTGTGTTTCCTACCTTCTACATTATGCAATTCTCCAATACCCCGGGGCACTCATTCCTTTCCTTAAAAAGAATGACCACACACCATCTTTAAAGGTGACAGATGGTCCAGTTGACAGATGAGGCTAATGATTTTCCTCAGGGTCTCCTGGATTGAGTCAATGTAACAAAAATCATTTTCCGAAGAAAAAAAAGTCGTCCCAGTAGGTATACCATATTGTCATATTATTTAATAAATGAAGAAACTTTAAAACCTTTTTTCGTTACTTATTTTTGGGATATCGAAACGTTGGCTAAAGAAAGGGAGGAACGACTGCGCGGCCGCTTTCATACAAAACGTAGTTTTGGATTTGAGGCCACAATACCCAACCAAACTGAAAAATTATTTTTGTAATAAAAAGGTAGGTCCAATGTCGATCTCGGATAGGAGCCACTTTTTAATGCTTTTAAATTATGACGTATAGGTAATTAAAGAAATCAGTTTTTGTTCATTTTGGAAACAGCTTTTGAATTTTTTTGTGAGTTATTTATAATTATTAAAAAAAAATCTGCCTATTCCTTGGTTTTAAAATAATGGAGAATAAAATTAAAAATTAAAACATGTTCAAAAAATGCGTTTCTTTGGTTAGTAATTTAAAAATATAAACGACAAGTTTTTGTTCCGATATAAATGGGTAATTTGTAATTAAAATTTACACCCATCAAAATTGTTTCTAAAAGAAAAACAATATTTTAAATATTATGTAAAAATTATTTTTTTAAACGTTTACATTAATAATATACTTACTCTCAAATAATCGTCCAAGTTGCCTCTAAAATCATAAAATATTAAAATCTTTAATAGCCTATATTTAAAAAATTAAAGCAAAAATAAATAAAGTAGCTCCTATCCGAGATCGAAATTTGACATACCTTTTATTACAAAATAATTTATCAGTTTGGTTGGGTATTTCGGCCTAAAATCCAAAACTACGTTTTGTTTGAAACTTGCCGCGCACCCAATGGCCTTAACGAAACACGGCATAACACCCCAACAATAAATAACGAAAATATTTTTGGTCGTGAAAATCTAAAATCATGTCAAACTTTAAAACGTTATTTTACGGGAACTGAATATTTATAACTTCTATCCCCCTCTTAACCACCTCCCAACTATATATGAAGCAGTATTTGGAGGTGGGCCGAGTTTCCCCGTTTCTTATATCAGGAGTGCAGAAATATTACATAGAGAATCACGCGGCTTTCACAGCCGATTTGACTGCCAGAATCTAAACGTACGTAAGGTTTTTCAAAGAAAAATTTCCTTAACCGCGTTTTTGCATCTGCTGAAACATTGACCAAAACATTAAAAATAATTTTTAATTCATTTAAAAATGTTCGACTTAAACAGTTTTTACGCGGAAATTATAGACTAGATAAATGATAATGTTAGTGGTGGCTGTAGGCTTTATATTTATTTTATTAAAGGGGCGCAACTGGTCTCTGTGACCAGGCCAACAGCGTAGAGCAAAATTCTCCTTACAAGGCCGTGGGGGGCAGCGCACACTTTTAGGTAATCAAGGAAACAATTAAAAACCAGTATTAACAAAGAACAATAAATAATGTATATTTCTATATTAACAAATTATTAGTATTAAATTACAGAGATTTATAAATTAACCGATAATTAACTTACCCCTGGATCGATTATTTAATTTCACTAATCTAACTATGGTGAAGCTAATTATCCCTGAAAACGCCCACCCGTGTGATCCTCTGGTATCTAGTAGCCAATGAAAAGTTCGCTCCAACCAACGGACAATGGTGTCCTGGCGAGTCAAAACTTTCAGTAGATTGGTGCAGTTTCCATCCCAGATCTATACGTATAAATCCTAGATCTCTTCGTGGGTGACAGTGTTCTTTAAAATTGTTCTTAAATGATACAATTAGTTTTGCATACAATAATGCGAATTGCGCGTATGGCATAGATTTTAATATGCACTCTTAATGCCGATTATATAATGCCGATTATATTGTGTACAGCGAAAGCCACTCAAAAGAGGAGCACTTTGTAATATATTTAAAATCGCCCGATTTAAATGTTAAAATGATTTTACATTGTATAAATCAAAAGGTCACGTTGACCTTTGTAGAGGCGTCTACTTCCAAAGAAACCTCTCCAATAAGTCTCTTGGTCTCTAGTCTCTAGCATAAATAAACCAATAACGTCTCTAGCTTTTAGCTTTTGGTGAAAATTCAGCTATTTTTCCAAAAATAAGAACATTCTCTGAACTTCTATATTTAAAAATTATTAACTGACAGAAAGCAAAGCAACATTTTATTCTTTTTAAGTAAGAACTATATCTAAATTAATTATATTATAACACAGTCCAAAAATATTGTAGGTATTGATAACTAACTCGTGGTGCGGTTCGTCATGTGATTCCTGCGCGTGACTTGCACGCCTTCTTCCACGGAGCGCATAATAAATCAGTAGGTTTATTGGATCCACAATGCAGGAATGCATTTTCCCGCCGATATTGGTTCCTCCCATCCAACAGAATTACGGAAAATATCGTTTGCCGAATGGGCGGGCATCGTTGCGGGCGGGCTCTATCAGAAATGGGAGCGGGCTAAAGGGGTGAGTGGTTGAATGCCAGGATAACAGAAGCGAACATGAGTAAAACATAACTGATTGTGAAAATAATATGTAGTTAAATACAGAGTTATTTTTCGTAAAGGGTGAAAAAAATTAGACAGTCAATTTTTTGTCACACATGCATTTGAATGTAATAACAAAAAAAAAACACAATTTTTAATTTTTTTTTATTTGTTGGGTACCCAAATTCAACAACTTTTCAGTTTCATTACGAAAAATACATTAATAGATATTTAGGAGGCGTGGTTGGGTACCGCCGCCCCGGGAACCATTTATCGGAATAACACCTCACCGTAAGTCACCCCAGTTAGAATTAGCAGGGGTTCCCGGGTTCATAATGGTGAGGTTTGTCCGGATCTTGGCGGCGGATGCATCCCCTCACCAGCTGCACGGCATGCCGAGTCGGAAGAGACTGTTTGAGAGAGACGTTAATTTATATTTATTTTTCTTGTTCTCCATAGAACGGTTATACACCAATATATATGGAGTGAATTATAAATTAAAAAGTAACAATTTAACCTCTCCAGCTGGACTCTCTCGGAACATCGCCTTGTACCGCAAAGGTAGGCATGGATTCATAAGTCCGTCGTTCATGGATTCGTGACCCTCAGATTGCCTCCCACCCCTCATACATTTTTCCTTCCCAGAACTTCAACTCCTTCCTTTTGCAAAAAGATCCTACAAACAGCTAAATCCTATCCTAAAAGATTACGGGAATAATTTCCTCCGGACCTCCTGTGCCTCCTAAAAAATAATGTAAATTATACTTCATAAGATCAAAGGTGCAGATGATGGGCACGCGTTCGACGTGTCTCTTGTATTTTTCACTTTAGTAAAATGTACGTTTTGGGTCAAAATGAGCTTGTTGCTATAATTTAATTTAAAATGTAATTTTTAATATTTCCAAAATGGCTATTGAAATGCAAAAACAATAAAATAATTGAAAACTATTAACCAAATGATCTTAAAACATACTCGTTAAGTGTTATGAAATTTTCTTTTCGTAACATTATCACCCCAAGGCCACGACCACGATTTTAAATGTCAGGAGGTATCAGGATAACATAAGCCTCGAGAGTAATGATGCCTTCCTTGCACCATCCTCGGAGGCGTGGAAAGGGTGCTGAACTGTCTTCGGTAACACCAGGCTAACATGAACCCGCGGAGCCTTGTAGTCTTGCGTAATGCACTTTCACCGGCATTAAAACATAATCTTAAGACCAAAAACGCTGGCTGAGAAATTTGAATAATGGGTATTTTACCAACGTTTTACGCCTGTTGTCCGTTGTTATTAGCCCTCTAAATATAAAGCAAAGGGACAACTAAACCTCATACTGATAATACCAAAATAAAATCAATAAATTCAGACTGGACGATACGTCCAGTCTGGAACGTGCCGCAAGTATACTTTGTACCTACATTTTTTAATTTTTTTTATAGAGAATACCCTCACATGAGTCATAACTGCTTCCGTTTGGAGCCAGTGAGCCTGTGGCATCCCCGATTGGGGTATGTTGTGAGGCTGAAAGTAAATGGGGAAGGGAAGGAGATGGGGAAGAGGAAGGTGGGGAAGTACCTGTCTATTTAGATCTATTCACTAAACACGGCTAAAGCCATTATTAAGCAACGTTTCAATTCTGAATGGTGGTCTTACACCAAGCATCTGGAACGTGCCGCAAATATGATTTTTTTTTTTTAAATTATTAATTGTGAAATAACACAAATTAATCAAATAAATTTTATTTGCGTACGCACGTTCGAACCCGCGACCTTTCGATTGGGAGTCAAGAGTCTTACCACTCGAATACGGACGGTATATATATATGTATATATATTATTTTCAATGAATACCCGAATTTAGAAACAATAAAAATTACCTACGCAGATTTAAACTCGTGACCTCAGGATTGCTGGTTAAAAGCCTTATCCTTCAGATTCCTAAGATTTTTTCATGGATCAAGGAATGAAGGATTTTTTTTCCAAAAATCTTTTGTATAATTAAGTAATTACATTTTCCGACAAAAAATTGCAATTTCGAAAAGTGTTCGATAATTTTTAAATGGTTCTAACAACGATGGAAATGTTCTATTTTTTCGACAGAAAAACAAAAGATAATGTATGTAGGAATTTTGACCTTAAACGCCTGATATTTAGGCTTTAGGTGTACAATTTACAAAAAATATGTACATTTATGTATAAAATACAAAAAGACTCATTTCATAATAGTTGGGAAATGTCGTTTACGTATTCACAAATTAAAAAATATATATATTATGTGACACCACACAAGTGCGTCACTGACTATGTTGTGTAAAGACATGGGAACTATATCGCTAAATTATGAAGAAAAAAAAAACTCCACCCAGGAGGCCCTGAGTAAAATAATTTCCCTCAGGGACTGTGTCATTTTTGAATATGAGGGGTAGAGGGTCTTTTTAAGGAGTCAAGACCCATTATGTAGAAAGGAGGAAACACAGAGGACGGCAAACGAGTCGTAGAAGCGACTGGTTCTCATGTGACAAATGTCAATCGTATACATATGTTGGACGCGCGTTTGGCGTGTTTCCCGACTATGCACCGGTGTCGAGGGGATTAATGACGCTAATTCCTTGGAGTATCATTGTAATACCAATATAACAAGGATAGCATTCCCACCCGACGCGCGACGCCTGTACTCAAAAGATTGCAATCCGTTTGTTAAGATAAAATCTATCAAACGGACTGCCCGTTTTTGCACAGAGTCGAGGGTGTTTTTCAGGTACTCTGGGCTCCAGACTAGAGGTGATTGCCAAATTCAACCGGGGGGCGCACTTGCGATTTGTACAGGGTTACCAGTTGTGGACTATTAAAGTATCTGCGGGCCCTGTACAGTATGCCCAGTTTCTGAGAGACTAACTTAACTCTATCTTCGATGGAGCCCCCGTATCTGAGCTGGTCAACATGGAAGGGTTAAGGTAGGGACTGTAGGAAGGCATTCATTAATGCGGGTCTTGAAGAGGCCCGGATTGTATGAAGGAACCGTTAGCTCACAGTCGCTAATCTTTAATATATTAAAGAAGAAGATAATAATAATAATCTAATTTATTAAAATATGAAAATGAACAAAACACAGAAAAATAATAAAAGATAATGGGACTCGAACCCAGAACCTTACGTCTTACCGGGACATACACCTTAGTCGAAGATAATTTTGTTAATTCTGAAATTTGAAATATGAAGTTGACAATTACGAGAGTCTCATAATAGATCGCAGTGGCCCAATTGGTAGAGGTGTATGTCCCGGTAAGACGTAAGGTTCTGGGTTCGAGTCCCAGTTGCGACCACTATCTTTTATTATTTTTCAGTGTCTTGTTCATTTTTATATTTAAAAAAAGTAGATTATTATTATTATCTTCTTCTTCAATGATATATTACATTGATGGGAATAACCTTCAAAAGTTAAAAAGAGAGTTTTTCTTATTAAAAAAATGCTTATCTTTAATACTAAAATTTATTACTGGGACTGAAACTAAGAATAAAATTGTTTTGGTCAGGACAGAAAGGAACAGTGGGTGGGCGGTGGTGGTGGCGGAAGGTTTCTCCGCGATAACCACCTGTTGATATCATGCTATGGGGACTTTGTACCAGGATACCAGAAACACACTAGGGATATGAAAGTCAAACCGTGCAGAAGTGCACCCAGATTCTATTTTATAAGAACTACTGTATTTTAATAACTTTTGAAGTTTATTACCATCAATATAATAATTTATTGAAGCAGAATATAACATTAATAATTTATATGTTCTATTAACGGTCGCAACTGGGACTCAAAACACAGAACCTCTCGTCTTACCGAAAAATGATATTCGAAATATGAGATTAAAAAATTTGACATTTAAATAATTGATGACAATAACCGAATTGGTAGAGGCGCCCGTCCCGGTAAGACGAGAGGTTTTGGGTTCGAGTCCCAGTTGCAACCGTTAGTATAGATTATTAGTGTTATCTTCTTCTTCAATGATTAATTATTTTAGTTTATGATATGGTTATAAGTTATAACCAGTGGCGGCTCGTGACTTTTGGTGAGCTACAGTTCTAATATTAACAAAAATTGCATTGTTGATGTCGTTGTAGCCGAAAAAAAAAATTTTTTTTTTCGAAAATTATTTTTCCTAAGAAGATATTCAGGGAATTTCAGTTTTTCCGTGCGCCGCACAGATTTCCTAAAAATCTTCATACAAAAAAAAAAACGGAAAAAAATAAAAATTAATATTTTTCGGCTACAACGACATCAATAATGCCATTTTTGTTAATATTAGCACTGTAGCTCACCAAAAGTCACGAGCCGCCACTGGTCATATCGAAAATTGTTGTTTTTAAGGGTTTTTGCTTCCGTGGTCGAGGGGTAAGGTTATTGACTACAAATCTTAAGGTAGCGGGTTCAAATCCTAGCATGCCAAGATTATGTTAGTAGGTCATTTGAATATCAATTGTGTTAAAATAATGCTATACATTTATTACGTAGTACCTATATTATTTGCCGCATGTTTCAAGTGGAAAAAACTTCAAATATCTTGTTAGTGAAAGACTACCACCATTTAGAATCGAAATGTTGTTGAAATGGCTTCAGACGTGTTTGGTGACCAGATCTGAATATACAAGTTCTTCCCACCCTTCCTCTTCCCGAATCCACCAACTTCCAAAACACTCCAATTGAGATGCCGATACTGTAGTCTACTACCAAGGCACCAGACGGTTGAGAGTAGTTGGAACTTTTATGTAGTATTCACATAAAAAAACATCTCTGTTGAAATGTTTTTATAATTGGCTACATTCCTTAGTCAAAAATTCATTTTATTTTTATTGAAAAATTATTGTTTATTGGTATACTGGACGTGAAATTATGATTTCTGTGTTCAATATAATAGTTTGTAGATGAACGTAGATTAAAATATCGAGTGAAGACAAATTCTGGATGAAAATTTAAAAGAATTAAAAAATGGCTCACTTATCGTTTTTTCTAACTAAAATTACAAATAACGAAAAAAAACAAAAATACACACATATTTCATTATACAAACGTGTTACAAACGTTACTGTCAGCTCACTTATTTGTCATTTCAAGTAAAAAAAATCTTAAAAAATTCATAAAGTACCATTTTTTTTTTCAAATTGCGATTGGTAACCTTAATTTCATAAAGGTGTACATTTTAATTTTTTGTGGTTAACTTTGTAGATTTGAATATACAGCATGTCGTATTTTCTTTCCAATACCGTTTAGATCATACTTCTCACTACGATAGTAAGGGAGAAACCAACGACTTCTATGAGACCTGTGTGAGCTGGGACAAATATGGTCTAGTGTCTAGTGTAAACATTTTCTCTCAGTGGGGTAACCATACACCTTATTTAGTAAACTGACAAAAGTTTCGGCGTCAAAAAGAGAACTTTTAAGCACTCTTGGGATAAAATTGTACAAAATTAATAATAATAAGTGAATAAAATATTGGTCTTGGTGGCAGATGCTTTTGCCCAGAGTTGAAGGAGATTTTTTTCACCTATCCAGCAGGACGTTTTCGACCCATCGACTTGCACCGTAGTGGGAGGGAAGGATTCATACTTTCGTCGGTCTTAGATACACTGAACCCCATATTCTTATCCTAACCTAACAACTTCTCCTACTTTTTCCTTCCTATAACTCCTCTCCTTCCTTTCCGTGAAAAGATTCTCCACAACAAAATTTCAAACTATGGTAGGAAGTCACTTTTACACAATGACTTTAGCTTAAATTTCTTAACCTGTTGCTGGCGGTATCGATTAATCGGTGCTGGATTGTGAAGTGCGGGTGGGAGACATAGTTTTCTATATCGCAGACGAATGTTACAAGGTGTAGCAGACAAAAATATTATAACCTTAACATTTACATTCGTATTTCAGTTATTTCAAATGTAAATTGTAAACACAAAAATCACGCCCATGTTTAAACATACGTGCAGAATTTTCTTTCATGTGATATCGTGTTATCCGGAGCGCAGAAGGCAGAGAGGGGATGATGAAGAGCGCGCAACAATTTTCGCGCGCATTCCAGTTGTATTTTTTTTTATGAGAGTTATTAACCTATTACTTTAATCTGTTGCCATTATTATTTTCTTAATACACCGGTTTAGCAGGTAATAAATCTTTTTAGGCATCTTCAAAATTGTAACATAGAATCATGTAAATAAGTCGTTTCAAATTCAAAGTAACCACAGTTTGAAAATGGCCTTGTAAGTAGAAACAGCTCTCACAATAATAAAATAAATCTTAAATACTTGCAGAACTTAATAATAACATCTCACGGAGATTTGAAAAATCCTCCTTATAAGCTGGCTGAAGGAATGAATGAACAGAGTTAAACAGAGTTAAAGATCAATAGTGCGCAGTACATCTGCTTCAATTTCTGCAACCCTGACGAAAATCCAGGGACCAGGATAAGCCTGGATATTTTGAGCTGACTTGATGTAGTCAATGAAAGGAGACCTGGGGTGCTAGCTAGGATGGTCGATCGATGTGAAGTTACCGACCGATTGTAGGTAACTTGTCATCGTTCCCTAAGACAACTGCAGATCGCTGACGTACAAACGACAGTTGATGTGGAATATTTTCTTTTTCTTTTATTTTTTTTAAAAAGAAAGGCAATCATTCCCGGGTTACGAATAACCCAACAACGTTTTAAAATCTCCTACTACCACAACACTAAGCGGAAGATGTTGCTTATGTTGTGATGGAGGACTTAGCCAGCCGAGGAATCGAACACAGAACGCCTGGGTGGGATCCAAACGCGATGCCCACTCAACCACTGACTCGGACCCTTAGTCATTGTGAACTGTTACCTATTCGTTTACTATCTGCAGTTGTCCTAGGGAAAGATGAGAAGGTAGAGAACGAAGAAGAAGAGATCGGTCGGTAACTTCATATCGATCGACTATGCTAGCACGCCTGATACACTTTCAATATGCCTTGTAAATTAATCTCTGCAAACGTAACGTAAAAATCTAAATAATGTCTCTAATATTTATATACAAATTCATACTATTTACGATTTACGAAGTAATTCACTCTTTTTTGTCTAAATATAACTATTGAAAATATAAAGGATGTTAAGAGACGTGGCTGATTCATTTTAACCTGCGTTTCCTGAGCTTATCTTGAAGTAAAAACGCACACGGAATGTTGACGTCTTTTTTTGGTCTCTTTGGCATTGGACAGTTAAAGTCAAGGTGGAGATGGGTGTTTACTCGGCTGTCTGACCAGTTACGGGAATATTTATTCAGTCCTGGTTAGAAAAACTCGAAGTCCTGAGTTTGAGTCCCAGTTGCGGCCGTAACCTTTATTCATATTTCTATGTTTGTCTGTTTCATATTGTTTGTTTATCCATTTCTTCCCAGATTAGCCAGAATCTCTGTTGTTAAAGAAAATAACGTAAAGTTTCAAATAAAGTTTGTCAAGTACATCCCTAACATCCCGCGTAGTAACATTTTTTTAACTTCACATAAGAGGCCCTGAGGAAAATAATTTCCCTCGGGGCTTATGACATCTTTGAAGATGCCAAGTGGAGGATCTTTTTGAGGAGAAAAAGGAGTGAACAAGGGTCTTGAAGAGACCCATGCTGTAGGAACTGCCCGTTTCTGCACATACTCGAGGGTGTTTTTCAGGTACTTTGGGTCTCCAAATCAGAGGTGGCTGCCAAATTCAACCAAGTGGCACACTTGCGATTTGTACAGGTTTAGCAGTTGTGTACTTTCTGCAGTATCTGCGGGCCCTGCACAGTACCCCTAGTTTCTGAGAGGCTTAACTTAATTCTGGCTTCAATGGAGCCCCCGTATCTAAGCTGGTCACTAAGAGTTACACCGATTCGATAGTGAACTCAGAATGCCTTTATTTAAATTTACCCACCGGTGTATAAGTAATAAATAAACATATTTTATGATTTTCTTACTTGAGCGTTATTAAAATTATAAAATAACGCCCCATAGTGAATATGCAAAGTTTAAAGAAATAAATTATTAAAATTCTTTCTTCTGTACTAACACACTCATGCTTAGTTGTATTTCTGTAATGGATACTAGAACTCAACAACTACAGCAAATTTAAGTATGTATCCTTTGACCAACTTATTATCAAAGGAATTTGTAAGTCAACTTTAGGTTGAAAATTGGTAAATATGCCCTTGAAATTATAATTTTAGAGAAATTATGATTTCCAGGAGCCAAATTTCAGGGGATCAACCGTCTGGTCTCCTTTTTGGACTCAAAATGAAGTATAACAAAAGAGTACCTACGCGTGAAACTTTGGATGAATGAAAAAAAGCAATAAATGTGTATATTACACATAATTGTTAGGCACTCTATCCTCCTTGTATCTAAGGGAAAACGAAAGGGTTAATATCTAATAATAATTCTAAAAAGTCCATAACATAAACAAAAAGGCATATTATTTATGGGTTAATATGTGTGCAATGATTGTAAACAGAAAACCATCGTCTTCTTATTACAGGCAGATGAGGCAAAATAATGAAAAATGCACGCAACATTGTTGCACGGTCCCGCGTTTTCCACCAAGATCACATATTGTTAAAGAGGTCATAATAAATTAAGCATAGGTGCGAGGGAGAAAAAATCTGGGGAGATGTTGAGACAGAGTGGGGTGATGTACCGGCTAATATTTTCCAGCAGACCAGTTGAGCAGTGCACCTTTGTGCTTGCAGTGAAACGGATGCTTTGTACTTCTAGATACGGAGTACATGGAAAATATCGGATTGCCGATAACAACTTTTTTACCAGGATCACATGAGTTTAAGACGGTCTTGGCCGTTTTTTCTCTTTGTGACGCATATCGTGATTTGTTAATATTTGCAAGGAAATGTGCACGCTTGTGCCTCGAAGAGTGTTGCGCATGGTGCATTTTGTTCGATTTCAAGAATTGAATATCTCAAGACTTCCGGAACAGTCTACCAGGAAAACAGGAATAACAATCGATAACACACGTAACGCGTTTTTATGGGGATCAGTGCACTTTTGTTCTCAATGGTGTGTTCTACTCGAATACAATTGACGTTATTTTTCGTAATTCTAATTCAGCGATTTTTAGGAATGCATGAAGAGCAATTGGTTTTCTTCCGATATGAGCGTGGGCTGCGTAGATGCGTGACGTCAAAGTGAGAATAATTACTGTAATAAATCAATGCACGCGAGGTCATATTTTGTCCAACAAATCAATGGAATCTTTTATTTTTGATGACGAGAGCGTTACGAAAAGTGTGATCGGGCGAGGCGAACGATAATAAATTTAAATATTTGTAGAAAATTAATAAATGTATATGTATATATTATACAAATAAACATACATAATAATAATAATAATATTTGGCTAATTTATATAGCGCCGTTTTCGTGAAAATATATAGGTATATACATACATATAGAAGTTTTACTTCAGTCGTGTGGTCTAAAGCACACTCGATTTTTTTTATGTGAATACCTTCTTCACCTACTATCTACCAACTGCTCCCGTCTAAAGCCATTGAGGCTAAGGCGTCCCCATTAGTATGCTGTGAGTCTGAAGTTAAGTAAGGAGGGGAAGGAGATTTGGAGGAGGAAGGTGGGGAAGTACCTGGCTATTCAGATCTAGTCACTGAACACGGCTAAAGCATTATTAAGCATCGTTTCAATTCTGAATGGTGGTCTTACACCAGGGCGATACTGAGAGTGTATCCCATTCGGGAACGTTCCGCAAACATAATATATATATATTTATATATATGTATATATATTCTTTTGTATTAGTAAATTGTTAAATAACACAAATTAATCAAATATAATTTAATTGCGCACGCCGTGTTCGAACCCGCGACCTTCGAAATGGGAGTTCATAGCTTTGCTCCTGAACTACGCCGGCTATCAAATTTAATATGAATTAAAATATATTTGCACCCCAAAGAAATTAACAGATAAAGTTGAAAAATTAAGAATTTGCTTTATTTTATTATATGGCATGGCATCCAAAATTGGGATATTTGTGAGAATACGGGTAGTAGGAAGAGGGAAGAGATGGGGAAGAGGAAAATGGAGAAGTACCTGGCAATTCAGAGCTAGTCACCAAACACGGCGAAAGCCAGTTCAAGCAATGTCTCGACTCTGAATGGTGGACTTACATCAGGGCAATACTTACTAAAATATATTCCCCTCTGGTACGTTTTCATTTGTTCTACACAAAACACAAATGACTATGCTTACCTTGTAGGTCGCTTGAGATTAACGCTGTTAATAAAAAATATTTGGTTATTAATAATATTTAATTTACTATTAACACTTTCTCTAATTTTCTAAAATTTCTAAGTTTGCTAATTGTAAATCTGTTGTGTTTGTGTGTAAAAATTTTAACCCTTTATTTATATCAAAAGAATGATTTGTTTCTAAAATTTGGTTGGCAAATTCAGAATAATTATTATTATTCAAACACCTTAGATGTTCCTTAACTCTAATATTAAAATTTCTAGAAGTCTTTCCAATATAAAAAAAGTTACAATCGTTACAAATTAATTTATAAACTCCAGATTGGTTCAAATAATCACCCTTATCCTTGTTATTTAATATATAATTTTTTAAGTTGTTATTTGTGTAAAAGGCTGGGTTAATAATATTATCTGGCATGTTTTTAATTAATAAATTTGAAGTATTATTATTTAAAAATAATATTTTTCTCCAATTATTATTGTTGTCAATCACATGTGGATAAACATAAGAGTTAATAAACTTTTTCTTGTATTTTTTGTTTAACATATTGTCTATTAATTTAGTATTATAACCGTTATTGATTGCAATTTGTTTTATAATATTTAATTCTGTGTTAAAATTAATAAAAGATAATGGAACATTAAATAATCTGCTAAGAAAGGTATGAAAAGCTGCTAATTTTTGTGAAATTGGATGGTTCGATGTATTATGTATAACGATATCCGTATATGTGTAATATTAAAATATTTACTTATTAAATATTAAATAATACTTATTTAGCTCCATCTATACATCCGAATGTATAACGATATCCGTAGCTCCATCTATACATTATGTATAACGATATCCGTATATGTGTAATATTAAAATATTTACTTATTAAATATTAAATAATACTTATTTAGCTCCATCTATACATCCGAATCCGCATCAGTATCAGCATCCGCATCTGCATGACCGAGATATTTCATGCACTGGCTATGAGAGGAAGAGATTAAGAAATTGAGCACTGCTCTCTCTTGCCCTGCAGTCGCCCGACATAACGCCTTTTCGTAACGCATTTCAATTTCCGTAACGCAATCGCCAGTTTACCTCTCAAGCCAAACGTGCGTAAAGAAGTATTTACTTCAATAATTTATAATATGTTTTTAATGAACGTTTTTGGCAAATGTAAAATTTTATGGTGGATGGTACAATGAGATGAAAGTATCAGGAGAAAATAAAGTAACAGGGAAAACATGATAATTGAAACATTTTATACGTTTTAATAATAAAATACGTACTATATTTATGTAAAAAGCAAAATTTTACGATAGGGGCGGGACAAAGAAATCATGAGTATTTAATCTTGGTACACATTTTAATGATAAAATACTTTCTATATGTATAAATATTAACAATACATGTATTGAAATACCAAAATTTTACGATAGTGGCGGTAAAAGTAACAGGAGAAAATAAACTAAAAGGGAAAACATGATTATTCTGAATCGTGACGCAGCTGCAAAAAGAATATTAGCAAATGCACGGCATGCTTTCACTATTCACCTGAACTCGAAATGATTACTTCTTCAAATTTTGCAAATTAACTTTGTGGCACCATTTTATTAATGACAAATTAAAACACTTTTTTTTACCACGAAAATCTTTATTTTAACACATCGACATGTTTCGAGAACGTTGTTCTCTTCCTCAGGACATAAAATGTAATTTTATGTGTTAAAATAAAGATTTTCGTGGTAAAAACAAAGTGTTTTAATTTGTCATTTGAAATGATTAATTTGGTGATGAGTAGACAACAGATTAATTTCATATTAGCAGACATATAATGCAAATTTTGGACATGTTTGCCATTACTAAATTTTGGAGCCCCTTTCTCCAAAGTATTATTTAAATTTGCAACCATTTTACCAACACCAAAACAAGAGATGTTCCAATTAATCATATTGCATACCTTACTACCACTCGGGCATATTCCTATCACGGTGTTCGACAAATCTGAAACTAATATAATTAAGAATGGTTTTCTGGTTTTTTCTTCGAAACCGGTTCCTTAGGAATAAATTTTTTTATCTAAAAATAATGAAATTTTATAAGAAACATATTCTAGTCGTAATTTTTTTTCCCTTTTGGTCGTATTGGTATAAAGTGCAACTTCAATTAATTGTTTTTTGAATTTATAACATAATAGTTTATTCCATTACCAACACTTTTGCCACCTTACCCCAAATAGTTTTATACGTTTGGTGACTTAGCAGGGGTGCCGGGTTTTTCCGTCTCAGGTCTTCTTCTCCTTCCTTTCCTTCAAAAAGTCTCTCTAAACAGAAGCTCCAAATATGACATAGGCCCTGAGGGAATTTTATTTCCTCTGTGGGATTATTCTTTACCAACGTAGTATATTTAAAAACAAGCAAGTGACCAAATACTTTCAATTTTTAATATCCTCAAGACCTATGCATAATTTTGTGTAGTCGGTTTGTGCGCCTGGCATATAGGCAATATTAATAGCACCTACATACAATGTTGCAAATTGCTGACGATGCAAAATGATTTATTGTACAAATATAGCATCATTTATCGTTTTACTTTGCACAAGGAATAAATTATATTAACTCTTATACATTTCGAACTTCATATTAAAAATAAGTACATTATTAAAAATCATTATGTTTATAATCTATAATATAAAAATTAATGTTTGTTTGTTTGTTTGTTTGTTTGTTTGTTTGTTTGTTTGTTCGTACATTATGCGCGGCCATACCGTTCATCCGTATGCGATTGCGATGAAACTTTGGAAATATGATATGCGCATACCCGGGATGGTTATAGTGAGCTCTGGTATTATTAAATTATTTCATATTATATAATACTATATGAATACTATATATTATATAATACTATATGAATAGTATACGAAATAATTTCATATTAAAATTTCATCCGATTGCTATTAATTTTTTTGAATTGTTTTGAACATGCCTGTGAATACTTCTATATATATATATATAGAAGTATTCTTCTTCCTCTCCTCAAAAAAACCCTCCTCACAGCATCTTCAAAGATGACATAGGCCCTGAGGGAAATTATTTTCCTCAGGGCCTCCTGTGTGGAGTTAATATAAAAATAAATATATATATATATACTGGTGAGCTCTAGCATTATGAAATTTACATAAAAATTTAAATAGGTCATGCGAGTTGTTGGAAAAATGGATTTATTTTATGGAGATAGACGGCTGGGAAGAAAGGGAGGGGGGAGGGGTATGCGGGAGGGTCGGTTGTGGAATTAAGGAGGGGGGCTTCGCGAAAGGGGGGACGAGGGAGAGGAAAAGGCAAAGAAGGTGGAAGCGTGTGAAGGGGGGGGGGGAGAGAGCGGGAGAGGGGAGGGGAACCCGGGAAGGTGAAAATGAAACGCGGGAGGCGAAGGTATGCAGGAGGGGAAGAGAAAGAGGAGTCGGAAGGGGAGCGGGGACGAATGGAAATTACACGAAGGGAGAAACAATTTATTTATTTAATTGGCATTGCAACGCATGCCGGGTATCAGATAGAATTATATCACCTCCTTCTATAGGTATCTTTAGTGTCGAATGAATGTAGAATTTATAAAAGTAAGTATCTAGTAGAATACAGATAATTATATTTTAGCTAAGAGTCAAAATATCTCCAATTTTGATAAAAATGTTTGAAGTACTGAAGATAGCCTATATTATTTTTTTAATATTTTTTATGCTCAATAATATTATTAATTTTTAATTACGCGTGATAGCGGTTTCGCCTTCTACATGCATTATCAAACTGTCCTTCAGAAGGCAAAATAGCTGTCACGAAATAAAATAATTAGAGTGCCCTGCGGGGAAATGGCGTGATGGTTAGTTAGTTGGATAGTTATAATTCTTCAAATAAAAGGCATCTCCTAAACCTTCCGTCCCAAAGATAAAAAGATGTTAAAATAATGTTGTAAATCCCATCCATATTTTTAGAAGCATGTAAATCGTGTCTCCTTAATAATAATTTTTATTTGCTAAATAAAGATCAATGCCGACATTAGATACACTAGATATATTTTGTATTCTAAATTAAAGAACTAAAAACTGTTTTTATATCACTAAATCTAATATCACATGGTTTGCAAATTTTCAATTTCAATTTTCTCAATTATTAATTATTATCAATATTATGAATTACAAAGATTTAAAATTCACCATAAAGCCGGTGGTAAGAATCTTTTATGGTTCGGCATCATTGTGCAATTAACACAGACTGGAGTTTCAAGATCAAAGCAATCAATTCAAATTCGTAAAAAAAAAACGATCATGAGAAACAAAAAAATCTATCATAAACAAAAATACGTATGCAGATATAATTATAATTTTAATAAAATCTTACATATTATAAAAATTAATGTTTGTTTGTTCGTTCTTATTTTATGCGCTACCCTTCCGTTCATTTAATGACTGTATGAATTACAAGTAAGTTTTTTTTACCTTAACCCCACACGGGAGGCCCTGAGGAAAATTTCCCTAGAGGTATATGTCATCTTTGGAGATGCTGTATGGAAGGTCTTTATGAGGAAAAGAAGGAGAGGAGTTCTGGGAAGGAAAAAAGTGGGAAGTAGTGGGAAGGAATCTAGGGGTCAGTATGTTCATGGGTGATTGACATAGGATTACATTCCTCATGTCGCGGTGCAAGACGTCGGGAGAGACCACCTTTCTTGGCGCATCCGCCGCCAAAGCCTGAACACCCAACAAATAAGGACACCCCTCCTAAGTCACCAAACATAGCAAACCATATGGAACGACCCGTGGCAAGGGCGGTACCCATGCCCGCCTCCCAAATTAAAATATTTCAAAAATGTGAAAAACAGAAAAAATATTTTATTATTGTGTCTACATATAGAGTTTTACATTTATTCCACATTTTTATTACATAGAAAATATTTTCCATCTATACCACATTGCATATTATTATTGGTAGTGTTATTGACCGAAGAATGAATGAATAATATTATTTGATTACGTAGTTTATTTTTACTGCGATGTAAATGTTTTGAATAAATACAATTCAAGAACCGTGCAACATTGTAGCGTAATACGATATCGGGCACGTGTAAGAGAAATCTATGTTTTTACTTTATATTATAATGTAGGTATGACTAACGTACGGTAGCGTAGAATTTAATGGCATTTCGTTGTTTTAAAAACAAAATTAAAATGTTATTGTTTATTTTTTAATAAAATAAGAAATGCCAATAAATACTAAGTCACCGCACGCTAGTCATACCTACATTAAAATGTATCTGAATAAGTATTTTTGTTTATTATAGGAATTTCGAAGTAAATAAATAAATTCTCGGGGGGTAAGCTGGCGAATGTGTAACGGAAATTGAAATGCGTTGCGAGGCGAACGGGCTCACTGTAGAAGCAAGAGAGAGCAGTGCGCGCGCACATTTTATTTCTCTCTCCCTCTCATAGCCAGTGTATGAAATATTTCAGTAAAATATTTTGAAATACCAGTGACGCGCCAAACGCGGCGGGGAGAGGACGTCGATGCTCACAGCTTGATCGGGCGAGGCGAATGATAATAAATTTAAATAAATATTTGTAGAACATTAATATGTGTATATACATGTATATATTTTTATTAATATTTTTTGGATTGTCTCAAGTGGAAGTAGTGTAGATTTAAATGCACCCCCCCCCCCCATGCCACGATTCCATATTGTAGTACAGAATGTGCAAGTGCAAAATAGATATCTTTTAGAATTTTTAATGATACAGTATTTATAAGTCAAAAAAATATATAGATAAGTTTTCTCATTCTGTCTACTGTGGAGTTTATTTGGCTTTTCCATTTGATGTTATTATCGATAATTATTCCAAGATATTTAATTTTTTCTTTACTACTAATGTGTATACAGTTTGAGTTGCAGGGTGTGATTCTAAGAAGGCAATTTCTTTCATGAATTTTTATGTTTACATTATTTTTAAGGTATTCCCTGTTAGGCAATAAGGTAGGAAGTGCGTCTTTTCAGCATTTAGTGATATAAGTTTTCGTCAAATTCGGACATATATATATATATATATATATGGACAAAATATATATGTCAAAAATATATAAATATATATGGACATACATATAGATGGAGCTAAAGAAGTATTTACTTCAGTCGTGTACTCGTATTTTTTTTTGTTTGGCTTATGATCGACTGAAGTCTCCAAGGTGGCTCGGGTTTTACATAAAGTTTTTCGAAAACAAATGAAGACAGCAATGTTCATCTTATTTTGGACAACAAATGTGCAAAATTTCGTCAAGGAGTAATCAACAATCTGCATCAAAGGGTGAGAATAGCGTTTAGGGAAGGTTTTTATAAATATTGAAGTCAGTGACCTCCTCTTGTTTTGAAAATTAAGCGTGCAAAATTTCATCAATATCTGAAGAAGTTTTTACAAAAATCGAACATTTTGTTATCTAACGTATTTTGTTATCGGCTAAAATCATTACTTTAACAGAATTATTCAAATTCTCATATAAAATGTGACCTTCCTCATATTTGGAAGGCCGAGTGGGCAAAATGTAATATATCTCGGAATAAAACTGTAGATTTTAAATAAATTCAGACACAGCAAACACAGCAGACGGAGGCCGAATAATCAGCGTAAGACAGGGACATATGGGCCTTGTCGATGCAGTGGGTCCCCGTCCCGAATAGGACAAGGGGGAAGAAGATAATAATGATGATTTTAAATAAAATTCACGCGCCCACTTACAACATACACTCTTCTTTAGGTATAAATATAAATTTATGCAAATGGAAACTATAATAACACTACCTACGTACTTGTCCCTCAAAGAAAAACTAAAAGTATACATTGGCTATCATCAACATGAATATGATGTGCTTACCAGCTTATGCCATAAATTGTAAAATAGTGATATGACGCTATACACAACCTGGCAACGTTTCCCGCTAGCAACACTACGGGAGGTGTTGTTAAAGTACCAGGAGCGCAGGAAATAGCAGAGTAATATGAACAAGCAGCATGCGGTTAGTTTTATCTCGAAAGAAGAAAACAATGTTGGACATGTATCATTGAAAATATAGTGTCGTTTTGGTGATTTTTTTAGAAAAGTGGCGTTACACAAATTTATTAATATTCTGTTTGGGAGGCAGGCATGGGTTCTGCTGCTCCGGAAACCATTTATTGAGGTTTTTGAAGTAAAACTTCTTTACGCATGCTTGACTTGGGGGGGTAAGCTGGCAAATTCGTTACGAAAAGTGTAATGCGTTACGGGCGAAGCCAACGGGCTGTAGAAGCAAGAGAGAGAAGTGCGCGCGCACATTTTCGGTCTCTCTTCCTCGTAGCCAGTGCATGAAGATTATTCGTAATTTAATTTCGTTCTTGAACAATTTTATAAATACTGTAGGAGCAAGAGAGAGCAATGCGCGCGCACATTTTCTTTCTCTCTCTAGAAGTTTTACTTCAGTCGGGTGGTCGAAAGCACACTCGTTTTTTTTTCTAGGTCTTGGTTCAAATGGGATCGGGAGAGACTATTGAGGGAGGTAATTTAAACTCTCAAGTTGGGCTCGCTTGACCCATCTTTGACTCTTTCAAACCAGCAGTGGACGGGATGGGTTCATACGCCCGTCACTCCTGAACACACTGATTCCCAGATTTCTACCCACCCTTCATAACTTTTTTCTTCCCTTAACTTCCTTTTCCTCCTTTCACTAAAATTATCCACCACACAGCATCTTAAAATATGATAGGCCCTAAGGAATTTCCACCGGGTCTCCTGTGTTATTGTAAAAAAAATTGAATAAAAGTAATAGGTATCTCCGTACAATTATGACAAATTGTGCATTGTCTGAGCTACCATATTTTCCAACATTTTGAAATAATCTGATGCCCAAAAAAAAACAGTTCTTACATACTTTGGAAATAAATATTTGGATTAATTAACTAACTCACTAATCGTCACGCCAATACCGTGACTCACTAATCGTCTCGTTATTATTATCTAGTTATAGGCAGAGGTGACGGAGTGCCAAACACCTCAGTCTTGGCAAGCACTCTTTGCCTCACTCATATTCATACATCATCTCATACATACTATTGTTCTGACCCTTGACATGATCCGACTGAAGTAGCTTATTCACAGTGCCGCCTCTTCCTCGGTGCTTCCCTGACTTCTACCATTTACATTTATTGTTCTCCTTACACGCCATTTGTTGACTGTTTTTTGGATTAACTTTCATTTGGTTAACATTGTCATTAACTTTGTCATTAATTAATATTTGGATTAACTTATAACTTATTTCCCACACAGCTAGCATAAACTATTGTAAGAGAAAAATAAGCTCACACATTTAAAAAGCGATTTATCTAAATATACTACCTTAGCAACTCAAACATCTTTATATATATATATTAGGCGCTTAGCGGAAGAGTGGCCCGACCCATAAAATTTCGTAATCAGCGAAAACATCATATAGTGAAACACTCCTGTCTATCTATGATGTCTGAAAACTAGAGTTATAAATTCCTGCTTTCAGACATCAGATAAATGTCAAAAATATTCAACAATATGATGTTTTCACTGATTAAATCTCTGTGGGTTGTTAAATCTCTTCCACTTAACGCTTCATATACAAAAAAAGGGGAATTCATATTTTTTATTTTTTGATTCTACACCAATTAAGAGAACTGGCTCTTGAGCTTGGTGTAGAAGTTATGTAAGAATATACAATATTAGTCTATAAGTAATATAATATCTTGGACTACATTAAGGAATCATTATAAAATATTTTATGGTTTGATTTACAGGATTAAGGTTATAGGATTTTATTGCTGACAGTTTTTGAAGAATAGTTTGACCCTTTTCTGGAATAATGCTAATTCTGTTATTTTTTTACTTCTTCGGGAAGGCTATTGAAGTAAGTTATCCCCTTGTATACATTATTATTTTGCATTTGTTGGGTGGAAAATAATGGAATTTGGATATTATATTAACGTCTTAATGATGAGTTAACTTTAATTTTTTTTATGGCTTATCTTTGAATATTGTTATATTGAGTCTTTTTTATAGAGATCTTCAATTTTTGAAACTTCAAAAATTTTGAACAATGTTGCGGAAGGGAATGTAGGTTGTTTTTTTTAAATGACTTTAATAATTAGTTTGTGTACCACATTTACAGGGTTTACAATTTTTTTATATGCACCTCCCCATCCAATAATTCCATATTGAATTACTGACTGTACTAGCTTATAATGAATAACTCCGTGCACTACTAACAGCTTCCACAATAGAGTACCGCCCCGCTGTGATAGTTGGTTACAGAAAGGCGAGGGAGAAAACTAGAAGAGAAAGTTCGGATAGTTCACAATACCAGGAGTACAGAAAGCGGCGGGTTGATTGGAAGGCATTCTAAATACTGATCTACCCCACGTCCGTTTCCAACCCACCATTGTTAGTTTAGAATGGACAGATTTATGTAGTTCCTTGAAATATATTAAGGATTCAAATGAAAATATGTGTTAAATAAAACCTTATAACCACCAATTTATTTAAATGTATTTCAAGTTTCGCTTTGGTAGAGCTTCGTAACAAAAATATAACTGTAAATGTAAATGTAAAAACGTAACAAAAATGTAACAATAACCGCACAATATTTTTTGAAGTAAAACCTCTTTGCGCACGCTTGACTTGGGGGGTAAGCTGATGAAGTGCGAGGCGAACGGACTGAAATATATTTTCTTTCTCTCTTCCTCTCATAACAAGTGCATGAAATATATCAGTCAGCATTTTGAAATACCAGTGACGCGCCAAACGCGGGGAAGAGCGGACGTCGGTGTGCACGGCTTGATCGGGCGAGGCGAATGATAATAAATTTAAACAAATATTTGTAGAAAATTAATATATCTATATACATAACAATAACCGCACAATATTTTTTAAAGTAAAACTTCTTTACGAACGCTTGACTTGGGTAGTAAGCTGGCGAATGCGTTACGAACGCATTACGAAAAGTGTGATCGGGCGAGGCGAACGAAAATAAATTTAATTTTTTGTAGAAAAGTAATATATGTAAGTATATATATACACATATATTAATTTTCAGAAGTGGGTGAAATCTCGGGTCAATGTGTCCAGGAGTGACGGACGAATGATTCCCTCCCAATGCGGTGCTGGAGAAGTTAAAAGGTCTCCCTCAACTGGTCTCTCCCAATCTGGCCTACAACGAAATTGGTGTGCAGATGCATCCACCGCCAAGACCCGGACAAACCTCACCTCATGAACCCGGGCACCCCTGCCTAAACGTAGCGAACCACCTGAGATGCCCAACCGCAGAGGTTATCAAATAAATGGTTCCCGTACGGCGTTATCAAATAAATGGTTCCCGTACGGCGGCGGTACCCATACTTATCTCCCAAATGGAATTGTGAGAAATTTAAAGGTGTTGGCATAATTATATAATTAAAGAGCAAAAAATATATTTTTTAAATTAGTGTTTACAAACAAACGAGCCATGAGAATGTATGGTTAGAATTATCCAGTATGATTTTTTTTTCTTTATTATAAATGCACTAAGAACATTATTTAATATTTCAATTAAAAGAAAATAATACTTATAAACCTAAACGAAACATGAAACCGACAAAAACACAGAACAATTAAAAGGTAAAGGTCGCAAATAGGACTCGAATCCAGGATCTCTTGTCTTTCGTGACACGACGCAATCAACTCGGCCGTTGGGACCTTTTTTCTGTAAATTTTGAAAACCTCATATTTAAAACTCAGAATTAACTATATTATTCTCATCTAATTTTCCCCATATTTATGGCAGCTATCTTTTTCAAATCATTACAAAAACCTTAATAAATAATTGTTAAGGAGCAATAGAATTGGATATCCATATTATGCCAAAGAAAGAGATAGAGCGCCATCCACCCAAAAGAAGAGATTAAGAGGAAGTGCATATTTTTGAAGATTTAAATGTTTAAATGGAAATTTACCTTATATGGTGATAGAAATTGTTTGTTTCATTTGTTAATAATAAGAAAGTGCAATTTAATAATTTAAAATTATATAAGATCCAGAGGGGGAGGGATGGTACTTACTATCACCCTGGTGTAAGACCACCATTCATAATTTAAATTTTGCTTGACGTAGCTTTATCCATATTTAGTGACTTACAATTGAATTGCAAGGAACTTCTCCACCTTGCTCTCCCCATCTTCTTCCCTTCCTACTAATTTTAACCTCGCAACCTACCCCAATTGGGGATGCCATAGTCTCATTGGATCCAGGCGGTTGGGAGTAGATAAGACTCTTGTGCAACATATTCAAACATATAAAGAAAAAAGTACCGTCAACACATCACAAAGACACAATCCGATGCCGATATATTGTGGGCGAATTTGTCCGAAGTAAGTTCATTTTTCCCTTAGATTTTTTGGGTGAAATCGTTAAAATATTAACCTTTAAAAATAAATAAATTATTCTTTACATACTTCATTCAACTGGGTTTAATGATAGAATTCACCGATTAACAGCGGGTTGTTTTATAAAATTGTCGGCAAAACTCGTCAAATCCTTGAAATGTGTTTTCCTGACAGTTTTGAGTATCCGGTAAACATAAATTCGAAGCGTTAATAAGTTTTTCCCTTGAGAAGATGTGCGCATGATCGGAAAGAAAATCGTTATAATGCATGTGTGTATTTCGGAATGCACATTTAACAT
The DNA here is from genome assembly GCA_951813805.1 of Limnephilus auricula. Classification (NCBI taxonomy): domain Eukaryota; kingdom Metazoa; phylum Arthropoda; class Insecta; order Trichoptera; family Limnephilidae; genus Limnephilus; species Limnephilus auricula. Next base: position 39,255,970 of record OX638391.1, read on the forward strand.
TTTTATCTGTATGCATTAGGTACTTTTAGAATGTGTAAGGTGTTTTTGAGTGCTATAAAGACATATTGTATCTCCGTTTTATTTCAATTATATACATACAATATAACTGGCACCGGTGCACAGTCACACGCCAAACCCACGCTTACCATTTATACACAGTTGACTTGTGTCATATGAAAATGGGTTGTTTCTACGACTCGTTATTCTTAAGTTCAACAGCTGGGTTATGGAACAATTTTCATGCAGCTCTATGTTTTCTCTCCTACAACAAAGGTCTCTTCAAGACCCAGGTACACCTTTCCATTGAGTGGAGAAAATAAAATATATCCTTAGGTACCCTTTTTAAGATGAGTAGCTCTTGTACAAAAAAATGATTGTGCTTTAGACCACACGACTGAAGTAAATCTCCTTTAGCTCCATCTATATATTCTTCTATATAATCTTCTTTAGCTATATAATCTTCTTTAGCTCCATCTACTATTTTTAATTTTCTACAAATATTTATTTAAATTTATTATCATTCGCCTCGCCCGATCACACTTTTCGTAACGCTCTCGTCAAGCATTCGCCAGCTTACTCCCCAAGTCAAGCGTGCGTAAAGAAGTTTTACTTCAAAAATTACTTATCTTTAAAATTTTATAGGAATATTTATATTTACCTACCTAACTGAAACTTCCGTTAATTAAAATCGTTTAATTATATTATTACGGCAAAAATGATGATTTATTTTAAGGGTATTTATTTATCCGTGAATATGTATGTATATCCACAATAATAAATACTATTTTTATTACGTTCTACACAATTTGTCTTGATGACACCGTAATGTTTACGAAACTGGAGTGAGAAATTGGAGCCGATAATCGAATTCCTTCACGCCAACCCCATATGGTTTTAGCACTCGTATCTACCAGGAGCACATATTTTGGAGTAGGAATTGGTTACTTTCCCGAATAGCCCTCACACTCCCGTAGGCAATGTATGCACTTGCAAAACTGTCACTTATTTTATTATTTAGCGTACGGAAGGCCTAAATATTTCGATCTGAAAAAAATGAATATATCTAACTAACCATTACGCCGTTTCCCAGAGTGGTTGGGCAGAAAGATGTGCGAAAGGGGTAGACAGAAATAATGGTCCACCACACTACAGTATTTACCCACGCTCCTTGCCTTATTCATATTCTTCATCGTCTCATACGTACTATATATAGCCTTCTAGATTTCTTCTACTAACTCCTAGATCTCATTTGTTTGTTTATTCACTATACGATAACATCAGCATGTCTTTCTTTCCGGATCTACAAATTTTGAATAAGTCGATATGTGGTTTTGTCAATGGGATATTGTTTCTAGAGCATTCAGTCCTACTATAATCCTTCCTCGTTTCAAGGAAGAAAAAAAATTAAAATTAATTTATAAAACACTTTACAAGGAATAAAAAAATACATTCATTTATCTATCTATCTTTTTTTAATGTAAATAACATGGGTGGATCGCTTTGTTTTTTTTTTATACAAATTTACAGCTTTTAACTTAGATTGATGCAATTTTGCACAATTAATCTCCAAAAAGGGGAAATGTTCACTGTCTACATGAGACTTCAAAAAACCACCACATCCTCTTTTTCCCACTTCTTAAAGCAGATTTTTTTATTCTTATTGATTAAATTTACTTGATGTTAAAAATAAGAGAAAAAATACTGTTTTCATCTGACTTAAAAAAAGGTTTGTAGTAGTTTTTTTATAAAAATCACAAGAAATAATATGAAACGCAAAATGGTAAAATAATAGCTCAATTACATATTATACATTTACCCTTAACCTGACATCTGTTGCTCGGACGCCGGCATCCGGGAATTTTTTTTAAATACGATTTTAACCCTTATCTAAAACTGTACACGGACAAGGTCAGAATCGCTTGCGCCAATATCATTCCAGACGTCGATTTTAATTTCAATACTTCTCGGAATGCTTTAAAATTAATTTTCTATGGTACACAACCATCGTGTGACCAAATATCATCCAACATTCAAGAGGTTATGTCAAAAAATATTAAAATGACTCCATATGTCGATTGTGTCAAAGTAGTTAACACCAGTTTTTTTTTCTATTTCTGTATCGGTTATCCAACATCAAGATGTACTAATAAATTTATTAGTAACGCCCTAAGTGTTTAACATATTTGATAGCAAATGTAAATAAAACATAAACGAAGCTAGATTTCATAATGGGCGAGACAAGCCCTCGGTTTTTGTCGTATGTGACGCACCATTAAAAATGGCGAATGAAACTAATAAAATATTTTATTTGAACAGCTTCAAAGGCTCATATTTCTACAAATAGTATCATTTTAGATATTTCATGACAACAGTTATGGTAACAAATGTTTTTTAAATGCAAATTTGCCAAACTAAAGAACATTAATTTTCGATAAATATTAAAATTTAATTGTTTATGAAATCCGAAATTTTACATTATTTTTCTTTTTGAATGATGAATACCTCATTACCTGAGACGCTAATCAAAAAGTTATTTATTATAAAAGTTGTAGAAAATTTTAATATTTTTAATTTGTATGTTATGATATTTTTTACGCCTAGTAATTGCCGAAATAAATTGAGAATAAATACCTAGTTAGTTGTCACAAAATATCCCCGTGCAGCCAGCTGCTTCGCCTCATTCCACATGGACATCGATGTAAATTTTTTACCAGGAGTGCATATCACTGCAGTGGTTACAGAGATGTGCTCGATTAGCATCATATCTCCGCTAGGCGGGAAACACGATACGAAGGGTCAAGCCGTAATAAATGGAATTTGGAAGCCATGTGGCATTAAGTTAGTAGTAGGTACTGCCCTTCAGTAGGTATTCAAAGTTATTATAAAGATTTATTAAAAATAATCAAATCATGTTAATGTTGACATGTACAGAATATTGTTTGTAAAATACATTAAAGTTATGGATATATTACAATGTATTTTTTTAACATTATAATTCCACAGGATACCCAGAGGAAAAAAATTCCCTCAGATCCTATGACATTTTTGGGGATCTTTTGGGAGGTTCTTTTTAGGGAAAGGAAGGAGAGAAAGTTCTGGGTAGGAAAATGTGTAAGGAATGAGTAGGAATGTGGGGACACTGTGTTCAGAAGTGACGAACGTACGAATCCATCCCTCAAACTGCGGCGCAATGCGGTGGGTTGAGAGAGTCCAGCTGGAGAGGTAAAAAGGTCTCCCTTTTTACCAAAATTATTTGGAAGTTTAATTCGACAATTACTAGACTATTTTGTATGGACAAACATTTGATTCACTTAACACATATTCTATGTTTTAACTAAACTGCGGGTTGTTACGGAAAAATGGCAAGGTTTTACCATTGTAGCACGTATTTCGGCCTCGCTATGGTTCAGAGTTGCCAGGAGAGCAAGCGAGTGAAGAGTAAATCACCGGCGTTAGAAACGCGCTGTGACGACGCTGACGTAATACACTGGCGTCCAAAATAAAGAAGCCTTACCTGTAAATCACGTATACTTAAATTATCTGGTATTGATGACTACACCAAAACTAAATTCCGAAAACCACAAAAATCTTAAAAACATGAACCTCTAGGGAATTAAGAATTTCGTGATTTCAAATTGGGTTTGCTTCGTGTGTGTTGTATGACGGCCTCCGTGGTCGAGGGGTAAGGCTGTCGACTCACAACCCGAAGGTCACGGGTTCAAACCCGGCGTGCGCAAATAAATTTTATTTAATTAAGGACCAGCGGTTTCTAAAAAATTCAGGTATAAATTTCCTTCAAATCGTCATTCACCGAAAAATTTAGTTTTTTCAACTCCGTCAAAAGAAATTCCAGCGAAAATTTGAAGGAAATGTGATGTGAAATTTATAACGTTGATGTGATGGGAGGCGCGTGCGCAGACTTAAAAATTGTGATTTATCGGGGAACACTGAGTGAAATTTCACGAACGTTATTTTGGAATTGAAATAACCCATTTCGTAATGGAAATGATGAAAGACGTGATGACATGTCAAATTTGAAATGAAAAATATATTTTTTTTAATTTTTGAAACAACTTATCCTTATTTGTATTATTTCACAAATAATTAATTAAAAATCAAATATAGTATATTTACGGTACATTCCAAAGTGGAAAATGCTCTCAGTATCGCCCTGGTGTAAGACCATCATTCAGAATTGAAGTTGGTTGAAATGGTTTAAGCCGTATTGAATATGATGTTGACTACTCTCAAACGAAAAATGTGAGACAGAAAATAATTCGGTCACGTGACAAAAGAAGATTCAGAATTGAACCCAGAACATCTGCCTTGCCGGGGCACGTATTTCTCTGGCATCTGACCTAACTTTGTCATATAAAATTCCATTATTTACGTATCACCTTTCGACTAACACCAAATAAAAATATCTTAATTTTTAAGCGTCCGAATCGTTTTCTGACTTTCTGTATCACATTTTCCCTTTGAGGGTGGTTAACATTGTCCTAAATTATTAAGTATGTCAATTTATGGTTTTATATTTAAAGTACACATTTTAAAGTAAAACTCTTTTAAATTCAGATCTTTTTCAAACGGAAATGGCGTTAGGATATCGATACAACTACTTTTATTTGTCGTTGTTTGTTTTTGGGGTGTTATGCCGTGTTGTGCTACCTCCTTCTTTAGCCGACGTTTCGGACAGCGTTGCAGTGTCCATCATCAGGGCAGATCCGGCAGATCCGTCCGGCGAATCAACGAAAATGCTTTTGGCCGTGAAAATCTAAAAACGTATCTACTTTTATTTGTGTTTTTTTTTTTAAAGGGTTATAAGTGTACGCGATGGATAAGTGTGCGCGATGGCTAAGTGTGCCCGATGGGTAAGTGTGCGCGATAGCTAAGTGTGCCTGATGGGTAAGTGTGCGCGATGGGTAAGTGTGCCCGATGGGTAAGTGTGCGCGATGGCTAAGTGTGCCCGATGGGTAAGTGTGCGCGATGGGTAAGCGTGCGCCACGATGTTTGCGAAAAATTCGTATATTCTTCGCTAGCGGTCATTTGCTGACATCTATATAGTGCTTTGGGTCGACTTTAAGCAGGTCGCGTATTTATACATTTGATGGTAGTAATTTTTTTTTCGTGGTTTTATTATATATTTCGCCTCTCTTATAGATAGGTGCTATTGAATACTTACTATGACAATGTGTGGCAATGTAATACTAGTTACACGGGAGCAAAAAGGCAATTCACATACAGATAAACTTTTTTTTAATGTTAAACTTCTTTACGCACGAAATTACGAGTAGATCAGATTAATTCAAATCTTTTTCGGACGGAAGTAACAGAATTAACGGTACAATTACTGCCATCTGCGTTTGTTTTGTTTTTTAAAGTTCTCAGCTTCGCTAGAATGGTAACACCAGCCTCAACAGTCAAATAAGTTTTACTTAAACCACGCATAAAGGTTAGACGCACTTTTTTTTTTCAATTACATGGAGGCCCTTATGAAAGTATAATTATTATTAAGTAAATAATATTCCTCATCTTTGGGGGTGCTATGTGGAAGGTCTTTTTGAGGAAAGGAATGAGCGAACCAGCTTATTGAAAAGATTAATTAAACTGTATACAAATGTAGGGCACAGTATTGGAGTGTTTCTCGACTGGGCACCAGGTAAAACAAAGACAGCGTTCCCATCCCACAAGATAAATATTTATTTTGTAAATACCTAACTAAATAACGTTACATTAAATAGCTTGCTTACTTTGCGATATTCAACATAATCTGTATGATTTTTGAGGGTTGCAAACCGTATTGTTGCTTGTGATAACAGTAATAAACCACCTCTCACCCGGAGCAGGTTACCGTGCGCATGCGCTTAGTACAACCGAAGCTCGGGGTGCAGTCACTGACATCTGAATATTTGATCTGTTGGTGCAGTGAAGAAACTACTAGAGAAAACTGAGGCCTTTCCATTTTTATTCTTAATGCCTTTTACCCCACAGGAAAAAAATCTAGTAAATATTTTTTATTACGGAATTTTATACTGCAGGGAAAATCACTACACCGAAACTGATGTCACGATAATACACAAACAACTTCTTGTACTTAGGGTAAAAAAAATGTATTGTTTAACGAAATAATGTAAATTTAAATGTTTGATCGAAAGGTTTGAACACCAATTGCGTAGCAGGTCGGATCGGGAGAGACTGGTTGAGGGAGTCCTAACTGGACCTCTCCAGCAGGACTCTCTCACAACATCACCCTGCAACGCAGTGGTAGGGATAGATTAGTTCGACATATTCGTACTCCTGTACACACTGATCCCAGATTCAAACCCACCCCTCATACTTTTTTTCCTTTCCAGAACCTTCCCAGGACTTCCTGTCTTTCAGAATAAATTTGAAGAAAATGTGATGAGAAATTTAATCAGCCGAGTTCGACCAGTTAGCGTTGATGTTATGGGAGGCGCATGCGCAGACGTCAAAATTGTGATTCGGCGGGGAACAGTGAGTGAAATTTTCAAATTTAACGAACGTTATTTTAGAGTTGAAACAACCCATTTCGTATTTGAAATGAAGGAAGACGTGATTGCGTGTCAAATTTGAAATGAAAAAATAATCTTTTCATTTTTTTAAACAACTGGCCCTAAGCGTGAGAGCTTCAGTAACCCCCAATTATTCATGTTTTCCTTGCACCCTCGTAAAAACATCGACTCGCCCCCGTTACTGCACTTGTCCAGGGGAGCTAAAAACTGGGAAAAACGTCAGAGAATAGTTATCTCCACCAATTTATGTTAACCTGGTACTGATATTTTCCCGAAACAGAGGTGTACTGTTTTGTGTACGCTCATGAGCTGACAAGGTGCAAATGTTACGATAGTTGTCGCTTATTATGAAGGATACAAAAATGGCACTGATTTGTGCTGAAATAATTTATTTTAAAATGTTTTCGTCTTATTTTCACATCAAAGACAATCCAGATACAATTATTGCATCTGCACTTACATACAATTTATTCAAAGTAGTATTACATTTATTGCTTTCCGTCAGTTTAAAGCTACATTTATTTGTATTGGCTGTGATTTTACTCAGCATTAAAGACTAAATAGGTAATCAATTAAATTTTACCACCGAATCAAACCAAATTGTTATTAAGCCAATAACTGCATCAAAATACTTTGGCAGATTTCCAAAGATGATGCTAGTCGTTCAGCTCAGTGCATTAACGGTGACCGGATAACTTAAGGTGAAGACATGCGGAAAAATGCAAAATCGTACAAAATCTTGTGTATTAGTTTTGAAAATTTGATCGCTTAGAAATAATATAGATGCTTCAATTAAATACTGTGCGTAGAACATATTTTGGCCTTTGAAGTGATGGAGTATTTTTTTGATAAACTTTTTAATAAGCTTAGAAAAAAATTATGCGTCTGACCTATAAAAAATGTTTAAAAGTGAAAAATCTCCTGCTTACAAATCCTTTTTCTGGTGTTGTTTTAATGCATAATGTAGCTAATTAAGTTTCTTATAGAGTTATCGGAAAACATTTTAATATTTGTATCTGAACTTCATAAAATAAAATAAAACGTGCATTTTGGCGACGTTTCTTGTCAGTGAATAAAAATATTGTGTACCCAACGAATTTTTAAGTGCGAATTTCATCCTTATGCCATCTACAGAAGGATTTTAGCATGTCGCTCAGTCTACGCCCAGAGCCCGGGGCCAACGGACATGCCTTAGTCTACGCGGCGCTTCGATCTTTAAAAATATACTTGCGGAATAACCAAACACTGTGGTTTGCTAGAGATTAGGGTTTTTATTGGTAAACGCCCAAAAATCGTTCGCTCCGCCCGATTCCGAATGAGTCAAGGACTAGTGGATCATCTTAAAGTGAATTCAACTCAACACCTCATTTGAAAAGTCATTAAAAATAATGAAAAAAGTTTATTAAAAAAAACGTAATGTTAGGTTAGGTCAAGGGTTATTTAAATTTTTTTTTCATGGCTTTTAACGACTTTTTAAGAGTTGTTAAGTTGAGTTGATTCTGTGTTGACATGGAACCGCATTATTGTAAATATGCTCTTTTACCGAAGGTACCCGATTTAAAAAAGAATAACAATAATATTGTGGAATAAAATGTTAAAGTGGTTTAAAACAAATTTATATATTTTATTGTAAAATGTTACTGGTTATTATTGCATGTTTCGAATAACGTTGATGACTTCCTTTAATTTTTCTTACAGCATCCCTTAAAATTTCCAACGTTCCACATCGTAAATATGACGCGCATGCGCTCTTTGATCGTAATGCAACTTGTAAACGGGATTCGTTACCGCTGGACAGATATGTGCTCCTGGTACTTTAAACGTCAGATTTCGTGGATGTAAGCAGTAAGAATTCCATGCGATTTCATTTAATATAGAAAATGAAATATATCTGTGTACTGAAAAACAAACTAGTTAATAAATGCCAAAATATCATTTGAAATGCTAGTAATGAAAAACATTTTTCAATAAACGCTAATTCACTTTGTGTTGTAATTTTTATTAAGTGAAAATAATAAGATAATGAGACACTATCTATCTAAGTAACAAATACGTTCTTTGAAAACTTGTTTCCAAGAAAAAGGTAGCTGCCGATAATACGGAAAAATTCAAACATTAGTCGAAGATAATATTGTTAATTCTGAAATTTGAAATATGACCTTGACCATTACGGCGGTTTTATAATCGGACGCAATGGCTGAATTGGTAGAGCGCCGTACCGGTAAGTCGTGAGATCTGGGTTCGATTCCTAGTTGCGACCATTATGTTTTGCTGTTTTTCTGTGTCTTATTCATTTTCATATTTTAATTTAGATTGTTTGACCACCACAACACGGGCATGTGCCTTGCGTGGTGGTCGTAATAAATATAATAATATGTAACCAACAGTTTAATAAATAAAGAAAAATTAAAAAAAAAAAAAAAAAATTGTTATTGTTATCTTCTTCTTCAATGAAAATAATACATTAATTTTGATTTTATCCTAACAAAGAAACCCTTAGTTTCGATATACGTCGATAATTTTGTAAGTGAATATTTGTAAACAAAATGATTTGTTTTTAGGGAAGTTCTGAGATTTGTTTGAAGGAAAGGGGTGGGTAAGAAGGGATCAATGTGTCCAGGAGTGACGGAAGTATGAATTTATCCCTCCCACTGACTGCAGTGTAAGGCGATAAGTCGAGAGACTCCTGCTGGAGAGGTTTAGCTTAGGTTACGCCAACCATTCTCTCCCAATCCAGCCCAAACGCATTCGCCGCCAAGACCTAGATATATAAACCTGGTTCAAAGTTATATTTGTAGAACTCCAGTTTATTTAAAAAAAAGTTCTGTGGTGTAATTATTAAAACTGGTTTTGCCTTTCGAGGACATTGATTAAAGGGTAATTATATATCATGTTCACGAAAACATAAAATTTATATGTATGAATTAAAGTAAATAAATATTTAAATGATATATATTAATATTTTGGAAAATCTTTTTAAAAAACATCTAAAAGGCGTAGAAGGCAGAGTTGAATTTATAAAATATACATCCAGTATACAACACCAGCTTAAGGTCCTATATTGTCTGTATGGTCTGACGTCTCTAAATAATTTATCACCTCTAAAATTTGCTCTGTAAAACGAGCAATCTAATCTGGTTGTATTGGTTCGATTTATAAACAATCAAATTAAATTACGATTGTTTAAATAAAAATTGTATTACATTCTCATATTTTTCGTCAATACTGTACAAGAGACCCAATTTTCCAGTGGAGCAAGTGGAACTATACCACCTCCGATTGGTGCTATGTGAAGGAGGATTAATGGATATGTAAAATACAACAGAAACCTGGTGGCTTATTCTCTCTCTCTGGTTTCAATCCTGGGATTGGTTTGCAGCAATTTCCTCTATTTTTCTCTTCCATTCATCCGTGTCTTTTGCGGCTCTTTTGAAGTCTGCATATGATGAGCAGCGCATGTCCACCAGCAGCTCCTCCAGGTACTCTCGGCGTGGGCGTCCGCTAGAGTTTGTAGAGTTTGTGGCTTATTAGAAAGTGTAAATTTTTCGCCTTCCACCCCTCCTCCTCTCCCTCTCGCGTTTTTTTCCCTCTCGCACGTTCCCCTCCCCCCTCCAAGGACAAACAAAGATATTTTGTTATGAATAATATAAATTATTTGCCCGTACCCAGTTCGATAAAAAAATTACTCTGTTTTTAGTCTCTTGAATGTACAAGATAAAATTAAAAGACTCAAATGCATTTAGATAAATTCAAAGAAGAAAATAACTCTTCTGTAGAAGCAATCTTTTTGAGAAGTTTTGCTGTTATTCAGATGGTGCAAAAAATTATGATTCTACTAAAGACGCTACTTTGATACACTGCCTGAACATGACTTGTGAAGTTTCAATTAGTGAAACAAGAAAGAAGATACTAGGAGAGGGCCGTGAGAGGAACGAGGAAAGGTTGGTAGTGGACAGGGGAGAGCGCTTTATCGCAATTGCTGCCGACTTACTGCGGCGTGATGGCTCTTAACACATTACGCCAAATGCTACAATGTAGCAAGCCAGGCGGTGGGCAACCCGGAGATAAGGAGATCACAGAGATATTTGATGATTTACGATCAGATGTTCATTTAATATTCGTCGACTGCAATTATCGGTGCAACATTGTAACTTCAATGCGCTGATTCATTAATCGTTGCATAGTGAAATTTACTATGAACTACAACAGAATTGTAAATGAGTCGTTTCTATGTAATTGAATATTAGCAAATCAAATGGTTTCTTACAAACAAAAATAACAAAATACAAACAAGCCTAGACAAATTACGTCACCTTATTTGGAACTTCACTTTACAATGGTAAAGACTTTGACACCTAAGAACATGTTCTTAGGTGCCAAAATCCTTATCATCGTAAGACGTAGTTAGAACCCTATCCAACCAAGGTGACGATTAGTAACTACAATAGATAAAAATATTATAAAGATTGGTGATTAATTAGTTAAAAGGTATCATAATAAAACAATTATGTCTTATAAAAATAAAAAAGATACCAGTATATTTTTGGCACCGATATTTTGAATACTTGGAACGTGAAACTATTTAAAGAGTTTTCAGTGGTTAACGTCGTTGTTGGGACCTTTGATAATTTAGTCGTTTTTTTTTTACCCGAAAACCGCCCAAGAGTCCCAACTGCTCCCAACCGTCAGGGGCTAGTGAGATTATCGCATCCCCGATTAGGATATGTTGTGAAGCTGAAGGCAGTGGGGAGGAGAAGGAGATGAGAAAAAGGGAGGTGGTGAAAAGGGATGTGGTGGCTATTCAGATCTGGTCTTAAACACGGCTAAAGCCATTTCAAGCGATTTTTTTAATTCTGAATGGCGGTCTTAGACCAGAGCGATACTGGAAGTAGTTGGAATAATTTTTTATTTTCTTATTATATTATTTTCGACTCGAATCCGAAGGTTGCGTGTATGAACCCGACGTGCGCAAATAAATTTACTTTAATTAATTTGAGTTATTTAACAATTAATCATTAAAAAATAATTTATAATATAGTTGCGGCACGTTCCAGAATGCAAGATACTCTCAGTATCGCCCTTGTGTAAGCCCACCATTCAGAATTGAAACGTTGCTTGAAATGGCTTTAGCCGTGTTTGGTGACAAGATCTGAATAGCCGGGGACTAATTTATCTTCCTCTTCCCCGTCTCTTCCCCCTCCCCACTACCTTTAGCCTCACAACATATCCAAATCAAGGATGCCATAGAAATTTGAGTGTATGCTATTCATTAGCTGACGTCTTATTTTTGACGTCAGTTATCGGATATTTAGTTATACTTATTATGTTGTACAGGTGCAATCAATGTCTTGCGCTTCAGAATATATGAACACATTATTAGATTACAATATAGTTTAAATCAGCTAAATTGAATGTTGAAATCAATAAATGAACTGTTGATAGCACGGTCAGCACAGCACATACGCTCGCTGCCTGCGACAATGTTGCGAATTCCATCAAATCGTATCAGGAATGCATAAGAGAGCGAAGCACTCAGATCTCTCGCAACACTTGTCACCTTGTATGGGAACTGCAACAATGTTGCTTTACTTGAATGAGTTTACGTAGTGGGAGCTAGGAGTACATAAAATCGTAACACAGTGAAGCTATAACACTTGTAGAACTTAATAATAAACATTATTAAATTTAAATTAAATTAAATTAAAAAAAAAAAAATTAAATGGAGTTCTACGAATTAAACACAAAAACAATAAATATGTAACAGAGTGGTTTACATACAAACTACGGATACATTTGGAGCTTGGCAATAAAATACAAAAATTTCATCAATTGGAATTTAAAATTACGGCAACACCGTACTACTTCGTGTTTGTTTTATTTTCTTTACCTTAAAATGTTTTCATGATCGAGATAAAAAAAATCGTTTTAAACAAACAAAAGAAAACAATATTTTAATCAGATTTCATTTTATTTTAATTTAACTTTAATAAATTTATAAATCTATCTTCTGTTTTTATAAAGAAGAATAAAGAAATTGTTACTACCTGCTCGTCCTTTCCCATTCGTCCCGTTCACCTTCTTCCTCCCCTTCCTCTCCCGCGTCCCCTTCCCCTCTCGCGTTCCCACTCATCCTCCTCCACCTTCCCTCTCCTCACTCTACTCCCCCCCCCCCCTCCCCCCCGTCCCGTAAAACCCCATACCGAGTTCCCCCCCCCCCTTAACGGTATTCGCGGATCCCCTTCCTGAGTTCCTTTCCCCCCTCCCGAGTTCTTCTCCGCCCTCCCAGATTCCCCTCCCCCCTCCTTCATTCCATACATTCATTCCCAATACATTCAGTTTTCAAACAGCTTATATGGGAAAATGAAGTTGTTGTTTTTATTATCTTTCTCGCAATTTTTACATACTTTCTCAACGTTTCAACCATCCCAAGACTAAGAGAGATTTCAAAAAACAAAATCAACTAAATCGGCTCAGCCGTTCTCGAGTTTTAGCGAGACAAACGAACAGCAATTGATTTTATATATATATATATAAGATATATTGTCGGTGGCGGGCATCGAATGGTGGGCCTATGTTTGTATTTTATACAAATCTACAGTTTAATTACGAGATTGACGAAATTTTAATAAAAAAGGAAGATCCCTGTTTAAGTCTGATTTTGAAAAACTCTGTGAAAACCCCGTCTAATGCCAGAGACTTCAGCTACAACACAAATTTCAAAAATCGTTTTTCAGCATAATCATTTTTCTGGCAAAGCATTAAATCAATTAAATAATAAATATGTTTTAACACAAAACTGTCTTAGCTTATCATTGTGTAAAGGTAAAGTACTACTATCTAAACTTCGTTTGGTTAAAGTAAAAAAAAAAATATTGTGCTATTTAAAAATTACAATGATTTTCCTAACGGCTATCTTGGTGTCGCCATTTAAATCCTTTTAAACGGTCGCACGTCAATTTTGTCAACTAAAATATAAGACTAAACGTGTACTCTCGGGATAAAAGTAAAAACATTGCGTCCTTAAGAGATTGGAGAAGTAGTATTGAGTCCAATTGCTTGGTCAGACATCTCCAAATACAAGAGATAATGAGGTAGCAATATTCGAATGGTCACTAAAAATCAAATATTATTTACACGTGTCTAGATTTTACATGTATGTATGCTTTAAAATATTACCCGGAGGAATACCGGTCCGGTAAACATCAACATTTAGTTTTCCACCACCAGTTTTTGTAATTGTAATTGATTTTGTGGTGTTTATAAGTAATCTGATTATTGCACCAGATAGAGGGTACACTTTTACATATTTTTAAACACACTTTTACATACTCAACACATATTTGGATTTTTCGGAGACGTCTAAGTAATCAACTGGAGATCTATATACAAGGAATCTCTCTACTTCAGATCAGAGAGATTTATAAATCGGTAAAGTTGAAGACATTTTTTTATTTATTTATATAATATTTATAGGTTTTTTTTTACAATAAATACACAATTTTTACAATTTCAGTGATAAAATAGTAGATAAGAATAGCTTTTCCTCACCATAAAGAGTCGAGGCGTGTGTTTGGTGAGCGAATTTTAGTTCAATTATATAATATCATGTATGAAAGTAAATAATACACTATGGCAAAAACATGCGATAATTAAGAAAATGCAAGATTTATCAATAACTGATTTGAAAGAAATAATAATAACAGTGAGATATGGACCCTTATAGTAGTTGTAGGTATTTTTTAAAATTTTGCTGAAATTCCTGAATATTTTCGATAACTTTTAGATATTTCATTTATTTTATTTTATTTTATTAGGAACATTTACAGATTAATAAAATTACATGCATTGAAGAAAACAATAGATTATAATAATTAGGTTACAACCCAATAACAAATATTCACATCATGCCCAAATAATAAATAAAAAAAGTCAATAATTATGAACTATTATTTTTTAGCACTTAGTAAAATAAAAGTTAAATAATAGTACCTACTCATAAAAAAAGACAATTGTAAAATATTTTGTACGCATATTCAAATACAAAAAATACATGAAAAAAGTATGGTATCATTTTTTTAGTTTGGTTACAATGAATTAATTTACGAGTATTTAGTAATGAATTGGTTATTACAAAGCTCCATTAGCTATATGTTTGAAAGAGCTTAAAGTACACAACAAGATATAACGTCGATACAATTTTTGTTATAATGATTGCAAGTTCTCAATAAGAAAGAATTTGATTTTTCAAAAGAAGCAAACACATGGTGACTTGACATTTTAAATAAATGAAAAGAAAATACTTTGTTTTAAGTCACCTTATTTTTATTTAACGTCACTCACGTCACAATAACATATTTCTCCCTAAACACACAATTAAAAATTCCCTTGAACTAATCAACCACTTAAAAGACTCTCCCTAGTAACTGTAAACTTATTTAGTTTGATGTAGTAAATTTATTTCCTAGTATTCCAGTAAAAGAATGTAAAAATATTATAAACACTTTAGTAAATACTTCTAACTTACATAAAGATTTTGCTGTAGATATTAATCAACTTGTCGATGTTTGCTTAAATCAAAATAGTTTTAAATATAATGATGTAATATACAGACAACGAGATGGACTCCCAATGGGAGCCCCCATAAGTCCCCTTATTGCAGACATTTTTATGAATAATTGAGAAAAAAATATTTTTGAACTTAAATCTCCATTGTTAAAAAATATATTACTATGGAAACGCTATATAGACGATATTATTTGCATATGGATTGGCTCAGAGCGCCAGCTCAATTCTTTCCTATTACTCCTCAACTCCTTACATAATCAGATCCAATTCACATTAGAAATAGGTATTAATTCAACACTCAACTTTCTAATTCATATTTATGAGTTCTGGAGTTATGAAATTAGTAAAAAAAATGTGTGTGCTTTAGACCACACGACTGAAGTAAAACTTGTGCGCGCGTATTTCTCTCTCTTGCTCCTACAGTGTGATACAGACAGTAGGTCTAGATACTGCACTGTGTCTTAGATATACGAAACGTAACTGGCTATGAGAGAAAGAGATAAAGAAAATGTGTGCTCGCACCTCTCTCTCTTGCCCCTACAGTAATATACGAAACCTAACTCTCTCTCTTTCTATCTTCACTAACTTATATCTCCCTCTCAACTTCCGATTGCCTCGCCCGATCACACTTTTCGTAACGCTCTCGTCACGCATTCACCAAGTCAAGCGTGCGTCAAAAAGTCTTACTTTGCAATAGGGAACACGCGAGTTGTTAAAATGAGTGTATTTTATGTAGTTTAGCGGCAGGGAAAAAAGGCGGAAGGGGGGAGGGATTTCGGGAGGGCAATGAAGGAGGGGTGGTTCGAGGAAGGGGGAAGGTGGAGAAGTTGGAAGGGAAATTGGAAGGGAAAAAGGGGGGAGGTTGGCGAGATGGGGGTCAGCGAGAGAGGGGAGGGGGAACGGGAAACGTGAACGTGGAGAAGGTGAAAAAAGGAACGCGGGAGGGGAAGGGGATGACGGTGGGGAAGAGGTGGTAGGGGAACGGGAACGAATGGGAAAGGACACGCAGGAAGAAACAATTTCTTTATTTAAGTGGCATTCAACGCAAGCCAGGTATCGGCTAGTTATAGAAAAAAATGGATGCCACACACTTACTTACACGAAAATACAAACCATACAGTTCTATCATCAGTTCTGCGAAAAAATGAAAACTGTACACATCTCTATACATGTACATATTTTATTGTTTATTTTCTGAATATTTTCCTGTTTTAATTTTTTTTAATGTTTCAATTATTACCTTTTTTCTGTTTATTTTCTGAATATTTTCCTGTACACCTTTTATCTCTTTTTAATGTTCTAATTATTACCCGTCTCAGAACAGACAACGTCTAGTGAGGCGGGTAACTTACATGTTATAAAATATTGTATTACCTTAATAAACGCCCGGGTTGCCGGCAATGAAATTGAAATTGAATTGAACCTGCGATTCTTTCCTCTGCAGTTGCAGGCAACATTGTATTTCCCACGCGATTGGCGACCTGTTACTAGGAGAGCAGCGGTGCAGAACGGTCACGGTAATTTTTCACGGTTATAAATCGTTATTGAAGATATTCATAAATCAAAAGATTGGACGAGACCATTTCAGTGACCGAAAATGAGTCTGTCGAGTGGCTTGCGTGGAAATAATAAAATTCACCGTTCAATAATTAATTCATTACAATTAATTCACCGATCACAATTTACCGACCACATCAATTCATCGAACATAATAATTAACCACGGGGAAGTTCCGCTCATAAGTCATAGACCACTATTCCCCGACCACAATAATTCACCACCCATATTTCATGGTGAAGAAAATTATTATTATTTGGAATTGCGAATTGGCCATTATATGGAAAAAATTACAAAAAGTAAGTGAAATGTGGCGCAAATGGCGTCTTATTACATCAAGTAGTGTTTCAAAGAGAAAATAAAAGCAACCGATCCCATATTTGTTGTGGATTCCGCTTTTACATCTGTATCCATGTAACTACATCACAAACCATAAACTGCGACTGCGAAAAAATTGAGCATTCGGATAATATTAAGTATCTTGGTTTAACAGCGGATTGCAAACTAAAATGGGAACTTCACATAAATTCGCTTGTAATGAGAATCCGGAAACTAATATACATTTTTAAAACCATTGGAAACACTTTAAAAGATGTATACTTTTCCTTTGTCAAAGCATTTTAATTTATGGTATATCGGCACGGGGTGGAGCCGCGGAAACATACATTAATTTACTTAACACAGCTCATAAATCATTTGTTAGAACTATGTTAAAAAAAACATTTCTTATCCCACAGATAATCTTTTAATTAAAAATAAAATACTTGATATCAAGAAGCTATCATAAAAAAATTATCCACATAAATTGCATAAAATCGACACCTTCCCACATATCTCACTCCCAGAACACTAGAGCTAAATAATAACAATCATTTACAAGTGCCAAAAATTAAATCCACTCTTGCTAAAAAATATGAATCTTACCTCGCACCTTCCATATTCAACATTTTCTTAAAAGAAACACAACATATAACTCATAAAACCAACGGAAAACGTACATATAAAAACTTTAATACATGGTAAATGAACAAAAAAAAATAGCATTAACAAGTTACTTGCAAACCGTCCGTGTTAATTTTTTAATACGTTTTTATATTTAAATATATATGTATATATTTATTTTTAATTTTTTTATGTTTCTAATGTTTTTTAAATGCAATTGCTTAAGTAATTTTCTACTTATTTTAAATTATTAAAATACATATATATATATATATATATATATATATATATATACATATATATATATATATATATATATATATATATATATATATATATATATATATATATATATATATATATATATATATATGTATAAAAATATATGAAATGAAAATGCTATCCGGCCCGGAGCAGATATTGTCTAGTGAGTCGGGTAGCGCACATGATCTGTAAATAAACTTTAATGTCAATAAACGCCCGGATTACCGGCATTGAATAATTATGGTACCCGATATGGGTTGCAATGCCACTCGAATTCCCCTTCCACCTTCCCCGCCTTCCATCCTATTATCTCCACAATCCTCTTCTTCGTTCCCCTCTCCCGCTATTAGATTTCCGTATCCCCCTTCGCCTTTCTTCCCTACCAATGAAATATATGAAATGCAAAAAAATTTCATAACGCCGCAGCTCAACATTATATATAAAACCATTCCCGAACGTGCCCACAACAAATCACCAAAGTTTCACCGCGATCATTGTACCTATAGAAAATAA
Organism: Limnephilus auricula; assembly: GCA_951813805.1. NCBI lineage: Eukaryota > Metazoa > Arthropoda > Insecta > Trichoptera > Limnephilidae > Limnephilus > Limnephilus auricula. Next base: position 39,274,344 of record OX638391.1, read on the forward strand.
TTTCAAAATGGCGGAGCTCGCCATTTTATATAGAAACCTTTGAGGGTGTTAACAAAGTTTCTTCACAATCAGATGACTGCTTTAGTAACGCATAAGGGAAAAACAAAGAAACGTTTATTTTTATGAATTAAGGATTAACGCCCTTTTTAGTACACAACTTTAATGTTTGTTTAGTGCCACATTGAAGATGTCTACTGAATTGGTATAATTATCTCCCTCCATTAATATTCTAGGCAAAGAAAAATTCACAAGGAAGTTCGTCCCAGAATTTCCACAGTAGAATAAATCCGGACATCTAGAATAACAAATTCCGAAATCTAATTATTAAACTATTAATATTAACTACATCATTTATTGTTTTATATAAAAAATATGTCCGTGAAATTCCTCTCTAGCCTTGGACATATTATAAGGCAGGGTTGTCTGGATTCACGGGGTGAGGTTTGTCCGGATCTTGGCGGCGGATTTGTCTGCCCACCAACTGCGTGGCCGGATCCCCAGCAGGACTCTCTCTGAAAACCACCTTGCACCGCTGTAAGAGTGATAGATTCATATATTATATATAGGTCCGTCGCTCTTGGATACACTGACATCCAAATTTACTACCCATCCGTCATACCGTTTTCCTTCACAGAACTAACTCTTCTTCCTTCCAAAGAATACACGGAGAAAATTTTTATTCGAAAAAACGATCATTTTAATGGTAAAAACGGTTAAAAACGGGACTGAAGTGTTCTTACGAACAAATTAACAGGGTTTCAATGTTTATTGGCGTACGTAATTTCGTACGTATTCCAACAAATTATTCTTACATTTTCCCGCTGTTACTTTTGTTGTATGCTGATGATGCGGTGCTGATTTCTAACAGCATAGAAGATCTGCAGTCACTCGTATCTAGGATGAACGAAGTATGTATGAAGAATGAGTTGATGATGAATGTAAGTAAGTCAAAAGTAATGGTTTTTGAAAGAGAGAGTACGAAAACAGTGTGCAACATAGTTGTGAATGATGAGTACTTAGAGCAAGTTGATGAGTTTGTGTATTTGGGAAGTATGTTTACGAGAGATGGGAAGGCTGATAGGGATATTGAAAGAAGGGTAAATGCAGGTAACTCTATTAATGGTGGACTGAATGCTGTTGGCGCCAACAAAAACCTGTCCAAAGAAGCGAAGCTAGCAGTTCACAATGGAGTGCTGGTACCTACCCTGATGTATGGCAGTGAAGCATGGAACTGGCAGAAAAAGGATGAAAGTAGACTGAATGCTGTAGAAATGAGATCTCTGAGGCGTATGTGTGGTAAAACCATGTAGGATCGTGTGAGGAATGTTGAGATCCGAAAAGAATGCAAGGCCGATGTGAGCGTCATAAGTAAGATTAAAAAAGGGACGCTTAGATGGTTTGGACATATAGAGCGAATGAACGAAGAAAGGAGTGTCAAGAGAATATATGATACTAATGTGAATGGTAGAAGAAGTCGAGGACGCCCGAGGAAGACATGGCACGATCAAGTGAATCAGATACTTGAGTCGGGCCATGTCAAGAGTCAGAATAATAGAAGAGCATGTATGATAAGATGTATGAATGTGAATGAGGCGAGGAGTGTATGCCAAGACCGAGTTGTTTGGCGGTCCATCCTCTCTGCCTACCCCTGCGGGGAAACGGCGTGATGGTTAGTTAGTTAGTTTTTTAGTTAGTTACTATTAAAATGATCGTTTTTTCGAATAACATTTTTCTCCGTGTACCCTCCACACTCCATCTTCAAAGGGGACTTATTTTCCTCAGGGCCATCGTGTAATAAAGAAATCAGTACTGCCCTCTTGTTGGTTGTTATTTTAGAATTTCATTTATGGAATGCAATTAATATACCCGGATAACATAATGTGAATTGACAACTTATTACACACCCATTATTATTTATTCATAACGAGTTCGTTACTTTGATGCAGCCGTTAAAAACAATTAGCGTTAAATGGTATCAGGAGAACATATTATCAATGAGATGAAAATATTAATAATAACGTCAAGCTCACTGTTTATCCTCAAACGAATTACAATGTTGTAATATTATTATTTGCGTTTTCAACTTCATTTCATCTAATATTTGAAGAGGGATGTATAGTTTAGAAGATATTTCACAAAATAAGTAATGATTTCGAAAAAATTTCACTTTATGGAAAAAATTGTTAATTTTCGAAGAACTGTATCTTGGGAATGTATTGCTGCGTAGAGCTCGGCTTGGTCTCAAATTGTAGAAAATTTAGTTTACTTTAAAAAGTGTAGAATAACTATGCCGATCAAAACCTCCCTTCACTGAGATATTGAGCAGAAACTGAAAAAAGTCCGAAAATTTAACGGTTTTTTTGGTACACCGCCGCTCGCACAGCACTTTGGAAATTGCAAGTCTGGTTTTTTAATATTGGTTTAGGTCCTAACAACATATAAAAAATTCAGAATTGTCGGACCTTTTGTAAGCACGACCCCCTTTTCATGTTTAACTTTACCGGACTAATTTGCTAGTTGGATATTTTTCAGAAGCCCCATAATTTTAAGTAACTACTTAAAATGTAAAGAAAAACGATTTTCATTATTACCGTAACATCAACACTACAACTTATGCCCAATTTGTAATTTATGACGACCTTTGCGGTCGAGGGGTAAGTCCAGCGATCCGAAGGACGCGGATTCAAATCCCGACATCGACATGCGTTATTATATTTTATTTGTGATATTTCACAATTTAATCATTTAAAAATCGCCCAGGTGTAAGACCGCCATTCTGAAATAAAACGTTGCTTCAAATGGCTTTAGCCGTGTTTGGTGACTAGATCTGAATCGCCAGCGACTTTCCCACCATCTCCCTCCACGTCTCCTTCCCTTCCCACTACCTTCATCCTTACAACATACCCCAATTGGTGCATCCGTAGTCTCACCTGCTCCAGGCGGGTAAGAGGAGTTGGGACTCTTGTGCAATAATCATAATAAGATAATATAAATTTAAAAAAAGATAATCGATTAATAAAAATAATATCTTTTAAATAACTTGAAGATATTGTATTTAATTAAACGTAATGTTGCTACGTAAAGTTTGTATTTTCCATTTAACACATTTTTTTCTATCAATAAATTTTAGTTTTGTGAAAGTATTTTTGATTGATTTCTGTAACCATAGAAATTTACAATATTATAATAAGGCGTGCAAGATGGATCGGCCATATAATACGACAAGAAGGCCTCTTGCATGCCATAGTGGAGGGTATGACCGAGGGGACATACTCTAGGGGACGCCCACGCCGAGAGTACCTGGAGGACCTGCTGGTGGACATGCGCTGCTCATCATATGCAGACTTCAAAAGAGCCGCACAAGACAGGGAAGAATGAAAGAAAAAAATAAAGGAAATTGCTTCAAACCAATCCCAGGATTGAAACCAGAGAGAGAGAGAAATTTAACGAATTGACGAAGGTTTACTTAAGGATACGTCAGCTAATACGTCATGTCACCTTTGTAGAAATGAAACGGAAAGTGGTCACTGAAGAAGGTCACTTTCTAAACTTTCACAAATGCAAACTGACTGCACCAGGATCGCAGGAAAACACGGAGTAAAATTACCAAAAGGTTTCCGATCAGCGGGAAAAACATTATAATACAAGGGTTACTCATCAAAAATTACCATTTTATTCGATGAATATTGTTTTGAAACTCACCCCTTGCTGCTGGTTTCTCCCTTGCTGTCACCACATCTGCACCTCTTCCGAACAGGAGCTCTGAAATAAATAATGACCTGTAAAACTTGAATGCTAGTCAAAATGTTCGATTAATTTTATGGAATTGCTTTCTTTGTTGGAAGCAAATGAAATGTCTTGCTTAATGAGTTGTGTTGAATCTCAACTAGGTAAGTTGGAAAATGTAGGTTTCTCAAACTACGGCCATAATTGTACCAATGGGAAGTGAGTATTGTGGTTGCTGGGAAAGAGGTTCACTTTCGAGTGGTTTAATGCATACCCTTTTCAGATATTAAGGTACAGTTTTCCTGATTTTCAAATCAAGTTCACGTGATTATCGGTCGCATCGGTTCGATTTTAAAACTGCGACGAAATAATGTTGAAGTGATGAATTTGGCAGATTTTTCCAATGAAAAAATACTTATTCGTATTACCACATTAAAAAACTTGTCTCCTTTTTTCTCTCACCCAGAACATCCTCTTATTTCCTTTCTTTTAAAAGACCCACTACACAGCATCCCCAAATATGACATTGTCCCTGAGGAAAAAGTTTTCCTCTGGGCTTCGTCAAAGAGCTATTATAAAAATAAAAACCTTTTCCTCGATTTACAATTTTTATTTTTTTTAATTTTACGAACTTTTTATACACAACAAAAATACATACCTACTTCATATATTCATACGTTATATTTGGAGAAAAATAATAACATGTATAATATTATATAGTATTAAGTTTCCTTCATATTAAGTTTTTTTTTTCAATTATTTCTGGATTTCACTCTTCAATCCATCATTTAAAATTATGGAGAAATGTAAGGTGAAGTTAAATATTAATTTTATTCAAACGGGCAAATTTCAAAATTACAATGAAGATTGGATTCGAGTTCAGACTTAGAAGAGCAGAGTTGAATGCGGGGGGGGGGCAATTTTAGATAAAGGTAGGGACAGACACGAAGCTCACATCAAAAGATACTGTGTTATAAAGTACCACACTATGTTATAAAAGATTTCTTCCTACGGCAGGGAGGGGGTCGGTTGAATTCGAAAGCGGCCGAGAAAGAAATGATTTTTACTTTTTTTGTACTGGATATTTCAATTTGCCGACTAACAGCGGCTTGAGCACAGCGCTCCTATTAAAAATGACCCCCTCTCATGTTTACGGCGGAGGGGGAGTCGTATAACTTTTATAACGTTTTTTTTAAATCAGTCGTATAACGAAGATTCGAACCTTATTATAACACATCATCTTTTTGCGTCTGGCGGGTCCTGTGTGGGATTGTATGGCGTATGTAAGTATCTTTTTGATCTGATCTTCGCGTTTGTCGCCCCTTTAAAGCTTGATAGAAGAGAGGATATTTGTTTAGAGAGGGATATAAAATATGTGATCTAAAGTTCCCACTTCTGGACCAGATCTTGCCCACTAGCGACATCTATAAATTTAAACGGAGCGATCGAATAACCGAACCGAGAAAGGTTTGAAATTGCCGCCAGGTGGTGTATGGTCGCTTTACGAGAATGAATTTTATTTTGTGCGTAATTCAAAATAATAATGCCATCCAAAAGATAAAACCGTGATTAAAATGACTGTTAATCAAATGACATAACAATAGAATATTGAGATCACCTTTTTTAAGAAATAAGCATTTTATAAAAGTGCAAACAAATTAACGGTGTTTCAATGTTCATTGGCGGGAAAATGTAAGAATAATTTGTTGGTATACGTACGAAATTACGAATACCAATAAATTATTCTAACATGTTCTCGCCAATAAATATTGAAACAATGTTAATTTGTTCGTAAGAACTTCAGTCCCGTTTTTACGAATAAAATGATCGTATTTTAGAATAACCTTTTTCTCCTTGTAATACTATTTTCCACTCTGGAAAGTGGCGCAAATATATTATTTTAATTAATTAATTGTGTAATAACACAAATAAATCGAATTCGATATGTCAGCTAATACGACCTGCGGATTAGGATTCAAGAGCCTTAACCCACGACCACGTCCGCAACACTTGCCTATAATATTAAATTTTAACAGAAAATTATTTTTATTGCGTCATTTCAATATTGGAACTGATTGTGTGAAGAATTCAAACGAATCAGTAATTTTTCAGAGTCAACATAGTAGTCATCATCCAAAATATATTTAAAAAAACGCATTACAGTTATCTGTGCGTCCCGCGTAACTCTTTTCCAATGAACTCATATTTGCATTGAATTTAGTGTAATTTTCAAAACCGGAACTGGTTGTGAGAAGAAATTAGATTTTCCAGTGATTTTTCCCGGTTTGCGCCAGTTTGTACCAGTATTATACAACTAAATCGAAAAAATATAAGAATTCGTCGACCTGAAAAATAAATGGTATAATATATGTGCGTCAGTTCGTTGATACCTTTTAAATGGCTTTTGGTAACTCGATCGTAGACCTTCCCATTCCTCTCCCCCTCTCCCGCCACCTCCTCCTCCGCCACCCGAGAAAACCACCCCCGCAATCCAACGTATTTACATTTCACTTCTGTCCAGTGCAGATAAAGGAAGGTACCTGCTTTACGATAGCCCTAGGCAATTCTATGGAGAAAAGAAACTCGAGCGGGTTAGTGCGTAAGAAAGTATCTGGTAAAACCTGAGTTCACTGCAAAAGCAACAAATGTATCTTATTTTCTTAATTCTGATCCGAAATTGCACAACTCATCTTTATTATTACTTATTTGTGCAATAATTACTGAAAAATAATATACTTACTTAACTTAACGAGCACAAATCAAATATATGATTTCTCTATAGTACCTACTTTGATTTTATGTATTTTAAATTAACATACTTTTACATTCCTTTATATGCTTTACTTTTTTATATCCTATTCTTTCAATATTCTTTTATATTCTTTCATATTCAATTATTTTATTTTGTACTCTATACATTCTTTTATAATCTTTAATATTTTTTTTATTTTATATTTTTTACATTCTTTTATATTTCATACGTTAAGAGGGTATAAACAAACAATATCGGAAATTTGTCCTTTTTAAATCAAATTCTAGATGTATTGACTCTTTTTTTTAAAAAACATAAATTGATTTTGAAATATTGTTATTTTATCTAGTGAACGCATTTTTCAAATTTTTAAAAACTAAAATTTATATGTATATAAAAAATAAAGAAAATTTATTTTTAATAAACTTAGGTTATACCGTGGGTCAATTTGTTCAATTTTCAAATGAAATATTGTATTATACACAAATTTAAAATCATATAATCATACAGCAAAAAAAATCATTAGGTACATAATCTAGTAAACACAGTTTTCATAATTTTTATTTTTATTCAATCAAAATGATTAAAAAATAAATCCGAGAACGTGTTTTGTGACGAATATACCTCAGTTTTTCAATTTACAATCCAAAATATTTCAGATTTTTTACATACTTATTTTGTTTAGACATTATTGAAAAATCATAAATACTTATGATCAAAAAATACTTACAAGAAGTACAAAATATTTAATAATTTATCATCGCGTTTTGAGCATTTTTATTGCTTACTTGAATGTAGGTATATATTAAAGCAAGTTTGAATGAAATAAATATATATATATATTAAATTTTTAGTTTAAAAACTTTGATACGGGGAATACAGTCGCAAGCATGCACTGTTTATAAAATCATTTTTAAATTATGTAATTGCAATTAATAAATAAAAAAATAATCATAAATTATATTTTTGCTTTAATTAAGTAAGATCGTCAAATCGCCACAAATTTTTGATTTGGTTTACTCTCATAATAAATCTACTATTGTATATTTATCTGATACTTACAATTTGGGAGGCGGGTATGGGTACCAACATACATTGTATAACCAACACCCTTGCCATTGGTCACCCCTAGTGGTTCGCTACGTTTGGTGATTTAGAAGGGTTGCCTGGAATTAGGGGGGTGAGGTTTGTCTAATTATTGGCGGCAGATGCTTTTGCCCACCTACTGCGTGGCGGGCCGGAGATAGTGGTCGAGGGAGACCTTTTGAACTCTCCAGTCGGACTTTCGACCCGTCGCATCTCAGTGGGAAAACCTTCAGTTTTAATTCGCTGAAAATCTAACCAAATCCTAGTCTCCCTCAGCACAGGATCACCTACTGAGGAAGACTACGAATATTATCAAAAACGAGTTTATGTATACATATATATATTCTTATAAAAAAGTTTTAAAAAATAATATAAATAATTACTTAATAAAAAAACTAAAATAAAATAATAATAAATTAGTTACGATTGAAATCAACTTTTCAAAGACCCATTCGTGTTTACCCATTAGTCTTCTTCGACAGAAACCGTTTTCTCTAGGCCCGAGTTCGGAGTCCCAAAATACTTGAACAAATAACGGTTGACTCTGCAGAAACGGGCGGTTCGTTTGATAGATTCCCATATCTTAACAAACGGATATCTCTATCTACAGCACAGGCGTTAGGCCCGAATGCGGTCCTTGTTCTACCGGTATTTCAGTAGAAGATGCTCTAAGGAACTAGCGTCATTGATCACTTCAAAACTGTAGTTTAATTTAAACCATGAAGCAATAAGTTATTGTAGTTCCACATTTAAAAAAAATTAAATACTGGATTACAGCCGATTTTAAAAACAAAAAACATGTATATTTACAATACTAATATATATTTTATTATTAATGCATTTCCTGTCTACAAAACATGTACGAAGTATTGCAGATAATCTCTTGACGTTTGATTGACTAAGCGTTTTATAAAATGTTTACGACTGCAATAGTCGTAGCCGTAACATAAACGGATCTCGCAATGGAGCTATATCACTGACTTGGTCTTATTTTAGAAATAAGTATCAGGAACCAACGTCAATTGAGGAGGTATTTTTCTTATAACTGACGTACGTATCTCCATAGAAAGAAGAGTCTAGAGATGTTGGAGAGCAATAATTGTGTATTCACGTTCTTACTGCAGGGCTTGCAACAACTTTTCGCAATATGTTTTTAGTATTGAAAATATGCACGAGGCCAAGAAAGAGCCAATTTTATTTATTAATGAAACTTTAAATTTATTTATTGTTTCTTCACATGTTAGGTATTACAGTTAAAAATACAATTTTTAACCTCACTAGGACAAGCCTGTGTTGAGGTTAACAATTATTCGAAGTAACAAAAAAACACAAAATAATATAGGTAATACATGTATAATAATAACTTGAAAGAACAATATTGTTACATTAACATTTCTTATGGTGGGGAAGGTCAAAATTAAACCTTTTTTTTCGGTACCTTCACGTTTCACCTATTATTTTTGAGATTAATAGAAGTTGTGATTTATTTAGTGGAGAAATTATGGGACTAACTATCATATTATGATGTACTGCTCATTGCTCATAATACTAATAGAGTAATAATAATTGTTTATCTTCAATTTTTAACTTAATAAACAGGTATAATAGATTGTTTTTGGGGTAGTCCAGATATTTATAATTTTTTTTATTGTATGATCATTAAATAATTGTATATATAATTATTAAACTATTATTGAATAAAAGCCCCTAAAAAGGGCATTAATGAATATATACGTATAGAATAACAGAATTGAAAACGGTTTCTACGTTAGAAATGTTAAAGGTGATTTACAATGATGGTCTAAATTTACAAAAAAAAAATTAAAAACCCCACATTTTACAAAAAACATTATATAGTAGAAGTCATTTAAGACATCGCAAATTTAATCTTTCTCACCTACAATTAAATACGAAATCAGATATTATTTAATTGAATGAGAATGTATGATAAAACCATACAACTTTTATATAAATATTTGATTAATAATATATGTAGGTGCAACATTTATATTTATCTGACCAAATATAAAATAAATACTGGTTAAATATTAGATTTAATTATATGCCTACCCTTAGCTTCTATGTGGACTGTCTGGAAAAACATATTGATTACAAAAGACATCTCTTTATTATATATTATATTACTTGCATTTTAATGATAAGTTTTCTGGGAAACCAGAAACAATGAGAAGACAGTTAATAGTGTTTGATGTAGGAGATTGAATCAATTCATATAACTACTATATGGCTCTGAGAGCCTACTTACAATAAAAGGTCTCCTTTGGTTCAGTACTATTATGGAACACCCACTGGTACACAAACATACCACAAGATTTAAAGAAGGAAAGAGACTAAAAACTTCTCGAATATTAAATAAATATGGAAGCCGTGCTCTTGAATATGTAATACCAGTGATTTTCAATAAAATAAATAAATGCTTAAAATTGAAAATGCCCTAAAATGAAAAAGCTGTGGTTAATTAACGAAAACTTCACGTATCTTTGAATATCTTAATGTAGCTGCCTACATATTTTGTTATTAGGAGTGTTTATTGATTTATTTTATAGATGTAATTTAAATTATCTAATGTTACTATGTGAGCTATTCTAATGTTTCATTAAAACTATAAATGTATTTTTTTTTAAATCCTCGTGTATCATGTTAAGAACGTTTAATTGATAAAACCTACAGACAAGCTGCCATATGATAGTTTTGTAGGACTACCCTAAATTTGTACAAATGTTTTATTTACTAAATAAATAAATAAAATAAAATATCAAATATTTTTTTGATCAACAGCTTTATTTTTTAACAATTGATGATATTCTTTTAGAAGGCAATAGGGTTTTCACTATTATAAAAAAATTTAATAGATTAAAAACATTTTTTTTTTTTTAATTTTACTTTAATAACACAAAATTTGACAACCCTGCTATCAGTTTAGCAGGGATTTATAGTTCAGTCGGATGTTAAATATAGAAACTAGTACCAGGAGGAGATAATCGCGAGGATATAATGTCAAATGAATTCATAGTTAGACCAGTACTATTTCTGCTGCAGGCCCAACGTTGACACTTTTTTCATTCATTATCATCATCTTCTTGGCCTTGTCCTATTCAGGTCGGGGACCCACAGCATTGACAAGGCTCCTCTACATGTCCCCGTCTTGCGCTGATTGTTTGGCCTCCGTTCATGGACCCATCCTCACCTCACAACTTATTTATTAAAATGTTAAAACTTTTTCAATTTCTTTGGCTTTAACTATGTCGACAATAATATTAGACTAGACATTTTGTTTTTAAAGAGCATTATTTCATAAGTTCTTGTTACTTAATTTTTATATAAATGTAAAATTTTTAAACGTTGATATTTAAATATTTAATTACTCATTTGCTTTTTTTCTATCAGCTTAATAATAAATAATAACATTACATTTATATAGCGCAGTTTTGTGTGGTTTCACTTCAAGTGCGCTTAACTAAAATAAACTTTAAAATAATCCTATATTGCTCCTTACAAAATGTTAATAGAAATTTATAATTAATTTACAAAATATTAATAAAAAATCATTATTAATAAAAGTTCATTACAAGATAGAAATAACGAATATACGGTGTACACAAAACAAAACAAAAACAGAGAACAAAATTTAACAATAACAGTGCTGTTGTTATAGCACAGGACAACAATAATAGACAACAACGGTGTGGGATAAAACAAGAACCGTAAATCTAAAGTTTTATATAAAACAGGAAAACACTAAAATATTCTATAAAAAGTAGACATTAAAGATAAAAGTACAATAAGGAGGAAACCGAAACCAAACAATTACCGGATACTTGAGAACCTGGCTTATTAGTATATTGAAAAGAGGATTCATGAATAATATGATTTTATAAATAATTTTGTTTTTAAAGCCCGTTTAAATTCAGCAAATTTTGGATATTAGTAAGAGCTGAGGGAAGTTTATTCCAAATGAGTGGGCCAGTTACACGAAAAGAGCGATCATAGTAAACAGCTCGATTTGACCGAGAAAGTTCAATTTATGATTAGTAACATCTAGATCTGCTGACCTCAGAGTAAGCTGTCTTTCGCTCAGGTTTTGTCGGACACATAGTTCCGATATATGGGCTGGCGCCATTCCCTGCAATGGCTTGAATGTCATTAAGCAGATCTTAAACTCTATTCTTTCAGGGCATCGAAGCCAATGAAGGCGATCCCTTAGAAGCGGGGATATACGGCAATGCTTAGATTCACCAAAATCATTCTCGACGCAGCATTAAAAACGGACTGGATTCGATTGATTTGTTTTTTAGGTAGACCAGCATATGCACTGTTTAATAGTGCATGCGTGAGACAACGAAGGAATTTATGTGTGACTTTGCTCCATCAGAGGGAAGGCATCTCCTGATTAATATAGCAGTATTTTCGAAAAATCCGTTATCATAATAAACAACTAGCTGAGGTCAGGGAGTTTTTATACAGTCATTTTCCTCTTATTTTGAAGGCTAAGTGTATAAATTTTTATCAATCTCGGAATAAACTTGTAGATTTTATATAAAAACCTAACTAACTAACTAACCATCACGCCGTTTCCCCGCAGGGGTAGGCAGAGAGGACGGACCGCCAAACAACTCGGTCTTGGCATACACTCCTCGCCTCATTCACATTCATACATCTTATCATACATGCTCTTCTATTATTCTGACTCTTGACATGGCCCGACTCAAGTATCTGATTCACTTGATCGTACCATGTCTTCCTCGGACGTCCTCGACTTCTTCTACCATTCACATTAGCATCATATATTCTCTTGACACTCCTTTCTTCATTCATTCGCTCTATATGTCCAAACCATCTAAGCGTCCCTTTTTTAATCATACTTATGATGTATTTGTAGGCTGTTATAGACAAGTAGTTTTTTCCCCGATGCATTTGAATAAAAATATGTTTTATTTTTGTTATTCGGCGGTACATCCTCTCTGCACACCCTTTCGGGAACACTTAGTAATATTTTGTGTGAGTAAGTACACCGTATTTGCCCTAAGCCGACTGCTAATTTATTTATTTATTTATTTACGCCCTAATGGGCTTTTACATAGATGGATATAAGTAATACAGTTGTGTTAGCAAATACCTACAACCTACATAGTATACAAAATATATAATGATTTATGACTAATTTAAATAAAATTAAATTTATAGATATGGAGAGTGCATTCACTACGGAGTCGTGAAATCATTCATTTTGTGTATAAATATGCCAGGGGGCTAACTGTTTTGGGATCAAATCCTAAACAAAGTAGTTTTTGGCGTCTTATGTAATATTTATTATTTGTGTTTATCATGTCAAGGACCAGAATGTCTGTTCATTATGTATGAATGCGAATGAACCAAGTGTACCAAAACATAGTTGATTATGAGTCGATCTTCTTTGCCTACCTCTTAGGGGAAACGGCAACAGTAATGATGTGGCACCCGAAACATAGTTATTTGCGTAACTAGATATTACAAGAGTTTCATTATGCAATTTTCAAGGTTTTACAAAACAAATTCCAACTTTCTATAAATAATTAATTGAATAAATTATCTATCACAAATATGTTAAAAGACTCATAATGAATAATCAAAAATACTCCCAAAAAATTCATATTATAACATAATTGATGATATTTGGAATAAGAAGTAAAAATTTAATTCAATAAAAATATTTTTCATGGAATAAATGTAATAAAATCTATCTATATATATATATATATAAATCAATTTCTGTGCGTTTGTCTCACTAAACCCCGAGAACGGCTGGGCCGATTTAACTGATTTTGGTTTTGAAATTTTTGTCGTTGTCCAGGGAAGGTTTAAACGGTGAGAAAATATGGAAAAAATGCGAGGAAGATAGTAAAAACAACAATTTTATTTTCCCATGTAAGCTAATTGAAAACTGATGATATAATATTGGGAATGAATGTACAGAATGCAGGAGGGGGGAAATCTGAGAGGACGGAGGGGAACTCGTGAGGGGGTTTCTCAGGACGGGGGGAGGGGGGAGTAGAGTGAGGATACGGAAGGTGAAGGACGAGGAGTGGGAACGCGAGAGGGGAAGGGGACGCAGGAGAAGAAGGGGTGGAGGAACAAGTCAAAGCAATTTCTTTATTAAATGGCCCAACGCATGCCGGGTAAGCAGCTAGTAAATTAATACGTAACATCAACGTTATGTGTTTTTACCGATAATAATCTACGAGAAATAGTTAGGATACAGGCGAATTATGTAGTTATTGTTGTATAAATATAAATACAAAATATATTAGCTCCACCCAGCAGGCTTCGAGGAAAATAATTACCCTTGCGGCCTACGTCATCTTTGGGGACGCTATGGGGGGTCATTTTAGCAAAGGAAGGAAAAAGGTAGAAATGGTCTGTGAATCCAGAAGTTTCGGACGTATAAATCTATACTTATTACTGCGGTGCAAGACGATGTTCCTAGAGAATGCTGAAACAGAACAAGATACAGAAAAATAAAAAGGTTACAGTCGCAACTGAGAAACGATCCCATGGTATCTTGTTTTACCAGGACAAACGCCTTAACCAACTCGGCGACCAGTTCACTTTTGCATTTTTTTTCCCAGTTGTGACTGCCACCTTTTTATTTTTGTTGTTTTTTTCTGTTTAATGTTTCGTTTGGATTAGTATTATCTTGTTATACAAATTACTTATGATTGAGGGCCGCGTAGTATTTGTGTGTACATTGTTGTAAACATTTAATAATGATGAACGGAGAGATCATTGAATTATGATGCTGCGTTTACATTTGCAAACACATCGTGCCACGTTTGGGAAACGATCGAAGCAACCGCAAGCCGCGTTTCACGCCGATCGCGGTTGACTCGTGCCTTTATCGTAATGTATGCTTCGGCTCGCGTGTGTATGCGCAGCTACAGTGATCTTTTGTACTTACATTGCAGGCTGAGTATTAGTGAGTATTGCAAATATTATTACAGGGTCGCAAAATTGCACGCATGAATACCAGGAGCTGATAATAAGTGAAGAGTAATATTTTATAATGTGACAGATACGTCAGAGATTTATATGAATGAATGTTGACTATATGGGATGTGATTATTTTTTTATCCAGTTATTTTGTATTTTACGACCTGCTGGGCTTTTACACGTTATTTTATTTTTTGACAACATTTTAAATGTTTTGATATTGTTTCAAAGTGATACATACAAAGTAATTTGGTTTAATAAAAACCATTGATCACACCGACATTTCCCCTCAAAAATCGGGCGTATTTTGTCAGATGATAAAAATATTTCCGCTTTGCAATAAAATCCAAATAAATGGAATATTTCTGAACATATTCGAAAAATAAAAACTGTTTCTAAAAGGTAATGATATGCGATTATTAATGATAGATATTATTAGAAATATAAATATCTTTTGAAACATTAAATAAAAACAAATACAAAAAATTTGCTATTATTAGATTATTTAGTTCTGAGTCAAAGTATGTTACAGTTAAATATGACCGAATTGGAAAGGGACATGTTAGTTCAGTGGGAAAGCCAAAGGTCCTGGGTTCAATTCCCAGATGTATCCGTATCTTTTTCTGATTTTTCTGTTTCAGATTTTCGATTGAGTTTTACTAATATTATCTTCATTAATTAAAATATTTTATTACATTTTTCTTATTTTTGATCATTTTTTTGTCAGAAAGCATTGATTCTGTGGTTTGACATATATATGAAATAAACCATTACCTACTTTTTTTTTAAACACGAATTATTATTATTTTTTTATTTTACCGACGGGTTTCGCTTAACACAAGCATCATCAGGGTATAAATAAAAAACCGTTTAGTTTTGTGTTCAAAAAAAATTGTGATATTAACAAAGTAATTGTTTTACTTCATAATATTTCTCTGACCAACATATTGAAATTGGGAAAATCAAGTATATTTTGCCTTATTGCCCTTGTCTCGTAATATTTGTGTTTACAAGTGAAATATCCAGACACATATATTGAAGTAAATACTTCTTTACGCACGCTTGACTTGAGGGGTACGCGGGCGAATGCATTACGGAAATTACAGCGTTACGAGAGGCGTAATATCGGGCGTTACGAACGATACGGAGGCGAACGATAATAAATTTAAATTAACTTTGAGGTTCATTCCTCACAATCTAATCGTAACAATAGTGCTCAAATCCATAGTAATGAGGTTTGGAATGGGTGCTGGCATTTATTTAAAACTTTGTAAGAATTAAATCAACGATCCCATTGTAAGCGTAAATCCCATAATAAAATTAATCGAACTTTCGTTTAGAGTGTTCGAACTCAGTGCATTGAAACGACTGATTTGGCACGATGATTGGTAACAATCCATATGAATCTTCAATATAGATTCTTATACACTAATTCGATGCAGTTGCGATATAATTCGATGCCAGAAAGAAAATGAGATTAGATTACTAAAGAAGTATTTACTTCAGACGTGTGGTCTAAAGCACACTTGTATTATTTATTTCAAGTCCGTGTGTAATATCACTGGTTTTCAATGGTAGGGTAAATAAGAAGTGATTATGATCATTTGTCGCAGAGGAGAATTTATAGCAAGACGTACAGAATGTATCAATCTCTAATCCCATCACGTGCAAATCCTATACGTGTTGATATAGAAAATTGATGTAAATAAAACAGTTTTCTTTCATTTTAAAAAAAAAGTTACTTACGTAATTTTAAAGAAAATATTCCGTATGTATTAAAAAAATTATATCATGTTTAGTTATGTGCCTGTAAAACACTTAATTATACCTATTTAGTTATGTAACTGTAAAACACTTAATTATACCTATTTATTTATGTAACTGTAAAACACTTAATTATACCTACTTAGTTATGTAACTGTAAAACACCTAATTATACCTATTTAGTTATGTAACTGTAAAACACTTGTAAAACACAAAGAGTTGGCGTAATAAATGTTTGCTAACTACAAACATGCTTTAAATAAACTATTCATGTTTATGTTAAAATAAATACGAACAAAGTTACTACCAAATGCTATGTAACTACTGTCATGGTTTATTGTAATAATTTTTTATTATTGTTATCAAGTTTAATTTGTAGAACTCCATTTTAGTTTTTATTTTTTTTATATATTCAATAATATTATTACATATTTATCGTATCGCCTGTAAGTGGGCTACCCATAATGCTATTGATAATGCCTTCCGAAGGCGAAATAGCTATCGATAAATAACGATAATTACATAGCAGAAAGTGTTTAAAAATAAACTGTTTTGAAAAGTTAAATAATAATATTATTTAATATATATATTAAAAAAACTATTAAATAAAAAAAAACGAGTGAGCTTTAGACCACACGACTGAAGTAAATACTTCTTTAGCTCCATCGATATGTATGTCCATAAGTATGTTTATATGTATAAAATATATACATGTGTTAATTTTCTACAAATATTTATTTAAATTTATTATCATTCGCCTCGCCCGATCAAGCCGTGCGCATCGACGTCCGCTCCCTCCGCGTTTGGCGCGTCACTGGTATTTCAAAATACTCACTGAAATATTTCATTCCCTGGCTATGAGAGGAAGAGAGAAAGAAAATGTGCGCGCGCACTGCTCTCTCTTGTTTCTACAGTGAGCCCGTTCGCCTCGCAACGCATTTCAATTTCCATTACACATTCGCCAGCTTACCCCCTAAGTCATGCGTGCGTAGAAAAGTATTTACTTAAAAAATATACTGTCATAGTATCTTATTACTCTTATTTACTCTTATTATACATAAACTTATTGAACTCACAACTTTGCCCAACGCCCTTGAGGTGATTTCTCACAAAAACGGCGCTCTACAAATTATCCAATTTTATTATTATTATTTACATAATAATGAAACTACATACTTACTTGTATTGTACCTGATTATATCGTACATATTTAGTTTATTACGTGTATACATTTATATTTCTGAAAACTTACCTATAATAATGCTTATCTACACGTTCATAAATAAGGCGTTAATAAATAAATAATAATAATAAAAAAACTTTGCCTCATTCACGTTCATTTATCTCCTCACACATACTTTCTATTATTCTGACTCTTGACATAGCCCTACACAAGCATCTGATTCACTTGATGGTACCGTGTCTTCCTCGGGCGTCCTCGACCTTGTCTACCATTCATATTTGCGCAATATATTCTCCTTATTACAGTCCATTTTTTGTTTTTTCGCTCTACATGCCCAAACCATTTTACGGTCGCCTTTCTTAATCTTACTATTTCTCTGGCAAAGATAAATTTGCATTAAGCTCTCTCTCTGGTTTCAATCCTGGGATTGGTTTGCAGCAATTTCCTTTATTTTTTTCTTCCATTCTTCCCTGTCTTGTGCGGCTCTTTTGAGGTCTGCATATGATGAGCAGCGCATGTCCACCAGCAAGTCCTCCAGGTACTCTCGGCGTGGGCGTCCCCTAGAGTTTGTCCCCTCGGTCATACCCTCCATTATGGCATGCAAGAGGCCTTCTTGTCGTATTATATGACCGATCTATCTTGCACGCCTTTCGGACAAGGTTCTGAGCAGGTGCCTTCCTCCTTCGATTCTTTGGAGAACCTCCTCATTTGTAATGTGGTCTCTCCAGGAAATTCCTAATATTCTTCTATAGGACCACATCTCAAAAGCCTCTAGTCTCCGTTTATCTCTTTCGGATAGGAACCAGGATACTCCATACATAGGTCTTGATGAGGAGTATTCTCAGTTTTAGGTCTATATTATTTGATTCTATTATTTTCGACCTTTTATTGAATGCAAGCCTAGCCTGGTGTATACGGCTGTCGACCTCGCTCTTAGACCGACCGTCCCATGTTATTTTGCTCCCGAGGTAGACAAACTCCTTGGTGTTCTTTAGTGAAACTAAATTATTAAGCATTAAGCATTAAGCTCACACAATATTTTTCCTAATAATCTAATCATACAAATATATTTTTAAAAGTGACTGGCCTTAAAAGTTCTAAATTATTTGAATTAGAACATATCAAATTTAAAAGTGCAATATTAGCAAGTGCATTCAGCATATTGTAACAGCAGAGCTATCGTAGGAAAAATATAAAAATATATCATTTATTATATTTAAATATTTTAACAAGTGCTTTTAGTAAGTTGCATTATTTAATTGTAAATCCCTTGCTGTAAGGAGCCCAGTGGCTCTCCGATTCCCTCGGCGAGCTGGGCCCGGTGGAGAAGGGAAGGGGGGCGAGGAAGATAGAGTGACCAGAAAGTAGATATCAGTCAGGGGGTGTAAAAAAGAGGGTGAAATAACGGGTAAGCAAATTTTCTTCCCGTTCGTATTTACACGTTTATAACATATAATTCTCGTATTATGTAAGCTTGCTTGTTTGAAATTTTACGCACTTTTTAAGATAAACGCATTTTTTTTAAATACGTGATTCTTACGTGGTTTTATCTGCGTAACATTAAAACATATTTTCATTTTATTATTGTAAATTTTTAAATTTTGAAATATATGTGGGTTGATTTAACTTTTGTTTCCTTATCACACGCGAACGGATTCTTCAATTTGCTAGGCGGTTATGGGTACCGCCACCCCGGGATACATGTATTGGATAACCAATACCCATGCCACAGATAACCCCAAGTGGTTCGCCACGTTTGGTGTCTTAGCATGGGTGCTAGAACTTGGCGGTGAATAATTTTCCGAATATTTTAATGTAAAAAAAATGATTTATCATTTATCCTCCAAAACATTTAGCTTAAAAATTAGTATTTTTATTTACTCCGGAAAGTGGGTAATTACAAAGCGAACATATGGGGAAAAAAATAATGTTGTTAATTTTGAATTTAAAATAAGAGATTGAAAAAAATTACTTAAATATAAAAGGTCTCTATGGCCGAGTAAGACAATAGATCCTGTATTCGAGTCCTGTTGCGACTATTACCTTGTTATTTAACTGTTTTTTTCTTTTCAAATTTCCGTTTAAATTTAGTAGTTTTATCTTCTTCTTCAATAATACATTGATTTTTATTCAAAACTCATAATACGAATAATAATAAACTTGAAAGCAAATTAGCTTAATCGGGGTTTGAATACATAATATCGCTAACATCTATCGCTAATACAAATAGATAATAGAATAAAAATATAAGGACAAGAATAGAATAAACTAGTTTAGTTAGGTGAATACATTTTTAACGTAATAACTACTCCTTTAGAACAAGTAACGATATCTTTTGACAGTTGCACATTTTATTACAGAAAAACAACCCTCGACGTGTTGCAAAATAATTATGAATGTCCTCGGTAATTTTCTAAGGCAACAAATAAAATAGCAAACCCTTTATTTCGCTTTACATTTGTTAAAAAATAGATCATCCAATATCACAGAACCTGTTAGTGAGATATATCGTTACACTTACAAAACGTTTTGGATTTATTACTTTGTTCCGAATGTGTTCTAGATTTCGCGATTTGTAAGAAGGGTCATCTTTCTGATAATGTAAGGGCGGTGGGACAATTCGAAGGGTCGTTCTTTTGAACTTGCATCTTTAAAATACACTTAAAACATTACCCACGTGAAGGATGGCAACCTTTAACACGACCCCCAACAAAGGGACTCGCAGGAGGGGATTAACTTAAGGGGTAGTTTTGAAACTAGTTTGCATTTTGTTACAATGTGAATTGCAAACCGTTGCAGTAAACGGTCATTTTTATTAATTTGCAAAATTACTTCCGGTATATATTAAGGTGAATGTCAAAAGAATTCATATTCTACGCCTTCGTAGATGGCGCTCGTATAGTATTTTTTACTAATAAACGCTTTTTACAAGTTATGCTTTGAAATATTAAGAACATTTTATTGTTCGCGAAAGTACACTAGCAATAAGAATATTAACAAGTAGTTTTTTAATTAACAAAACTATTTGTTAATATTCATATTGTTTGTCTACTTTCGCGAACTAAAGTTTTTTTCGTAATACTATAAAGCATAACTTGTAAAAAGCGTTTATAAGTAAAAATACGATACGAGTGCCATCTACGAAAGCATAGAATATAAATTCTTTTGACATTCACCTTAATGCTTAAAAATGAATGTTTAATTTTTTCAGCAACAGCAAACTTATTTTGTGGCACCTTTTTATTTCGAAATTAATACTTAGTTATAAACAGATTTATTGTTTAAAAAATACGAGTGTGCTTTAGACCACACGACTGAAGTAAATACTTCTTTAGTAATCTAATCTCATTTTCTTTCTGACATCGAATAAAACCATTCCAATCATCAGTGTATAAGAATCTATATTGAAGATTCGTTTGGATTGTTACCAATCATCGTGACAAATCAGTCGTTTCGATGCACTGAGTTCGCACACTCTAAACGAAAATTTGATTAACTTTATTATGGGAATTACGCTTAGATTGGGATTGTAGATTTAATTCTTACAAAATTTAAAATAAAACTTTTTCGCTGCGGATTCTAGTTAGAAAGCGACGTTTATTCACATTTGCAACAGGAAATTCAAAAAATTCCAATCGAAAAAGTGCTAGTTATCTGTTAGATTTTAACGTTTAGAATATAAGAAACAACAATACAACTATTGTCAGCATAAATGCCATGACCAATTCCAAACGTCATTACTATGAATTTGAGCACTGTTGTTACGATTAGATTATGAGGAATGAACCTCTAAATTAATTTAACTTGTTTATCGTTCACCTCGTAACGCTGTAATTTCCGTAACGCATTCGCCAGTTTACCCCTCAAGTCCCTCCCCCCCCTTATAGAAGTATTTCCTTCAAAAACCTACATGTTTCTATAGCAATGCTTACTTTATCAGAGTTTACTTTAAACTTTGAAGCAAACAATAAACGTGGTTAAAACTAGTATGCTATTAATTGTGTTCGTTGGTTTTTTCTTTGTCCCTAACCATTCATCCGATTGCGATGAATCTTTGGTTACTGGGAGCTTACCCGCAAAGTTTTCTGTAGATAATGGTGAGATCTGACGTTATAAATTTGTTAGTTGATTC
Organism: Limnephilus auricula; assembly: GCA_951813805.1. Taxonomy (NCBI): domain Eukaryota; kingdom Metazoa; phylum Arthropoda; class Insecta; order Trichoptera; family Limnephilidae; genus Limnephilus; species Limnephilus auricula. The sequence goes on from OX638391.1 coordinate 39,295,974, forward strand.
GCCCGAGTTGGGAAAGCAGAGGAGGGATTGCAAAGGAGACATTTTAGCGGTAGGGGATAGCATGATGTAATTTTTTGAAAATCTGTGTTATTCACACGGGCACCTGTGTGTGGCTTAATCAAGCTTCGAAAAACCTTTTGATTTATTCATGTAAGCACCAGACGTTTCTTAAAATACTTATTACATGACTTTTTCATTATATTTTTATAATATGAAAGTACCGAAGACGATTTATTCGAAAAGTGCCCAAATAACTTCCTATGTAACATTATTTTTCGATGTATCTTTAATATATTAGAATCAAAGATAATTGAGACAAAATAATTTTTGAAATACTTAAATTTGTTTTTATTTATGAAATGATATTAGTTTTCAAATTATTGACACATTTATGAATTTCATGAAAATCGTAAACTAAGATTAGTTTTTTAGTGCTATTTTAGATTTTCACGAAATTCACAAAAGTGCCAAAATCTTAAAAAGCAATTAAATTTTCATAATATTTTCCGATTATATAAAGTCACATTATTGTATTCTGGTCTGTCATGAGTACTGTCTGCCTTCGAGGATTAACGTTAATTTTTTGAACATTCTGAATATAAGTACTCTATAAATATACTCGTATAAATACAAATATTCCAAAAATTGACACCATGTAATAATTGTTGGATTAGTTTTGTGACTTATAAAGTGTTAAATTTTGTGAAAACATTTTCCAGAAAAGGTTAATAGTAATTATATTACATCTTCTTATCTTTCACTAACTTTGATCTATCACAGGGAAAAGACAGATTGACCGTTCCGTTATCGTCGGGGTCACTCCCACAGCCATAAAAGCCTAAGAAACAAAGGTTCATTAAGAACTATGTTTAGGTATAATCTTTAAACTAGAAAATAATACTGATAAAATAATTTTTCCTATGGGAAAAACTAAACCCGTTCCTGAAAATCTGGTGATAAAATAAAAAATGAAACACGTAATAAAATACAAATAAACTGGGAATCGAACCATCTTACCGATCTCTGTCTTACCGGGATAGTACCTAATTATTTTTATTTAATCATTGAAGGCAATATTAGCGTTTTTTTTTTTTTTTTTTTTTTAATATTACAGCGTTCACATAAAGTTATTAATATTTATACATAATAGCTAATAACATAATTTATGAACTTTTTGTTGTGTTGTGTGTAAGGTAGGTGAACCTGTGCTGAGGTGTTTACGTGGTTATGTTTAAGTATGACAAGTATTTATGTGTTGTAGTAGAAATTTTCTTCTTTATTTATTTTTTAAATTAGTGCTTATTTTAAACGGTTTATTTATAAAAAAAAATATATATATATTTTAAGTGTGTGTATAGTTGGTATATTCTCGAAAAATGTGTTTAGTTATCTTACACTTTTTATAGTTTGTTTACGTTTGGTTTGGAGTTATTATGTTTTGAATGAAGTTAAAACCTTGATTTTTGATCCAGGCTGAGATAAGTTTTTTGTGAATGTTTGTAGACGTATTTGCAGTTATTAGTTGCTTCAGAGTAATGGGCATACAATTAAAAAGTTTGGTTGCGTAATATTGAAAGTGTCTTTGTCCATGTGTTGTGTGAGTTATCGGTATGTTCAATGTTTTATTCGTTATCGTTAATCATTGTCCCTAATCCAGGAATATTGGAATTTCTCTAAGTAGTAAGTCACTATCTATAAGTCGTGTAGTAAGTCACTATCTAAGTATGTCATAAATTACAGAGTTAGTGGCTATCTATAAGTCTTAGTTGTAAGTCGCTAGTTATAAGTTTAGTATCAGTAGTTAGTTGCTATCTATCGACGGCCGGCGTAGTCCAGCGGTAGGGTGTTGGACTCCCATTCCGAAGGTCGCGGGTTCGAACCCGGCGTGCACAAATAAATTTTATCTAATTTATTTGTGTTATTTCACAATTAATTATTTAAAATAATATAGAGTATATTTGCGGCACGTTACAGGGTGGAAGATATTCTTAATATCGCCCTGGTGTAAGACCACCATTCAGAATTGAAACGTTGCTTGAAATGGCTTTAGTCATGTTTATTGGCTAGATCCGAATAGCCAGGTACTTCCCCACCTTCCTCTTTCTAGTCTCCTTCCCTTCCCCACTTACCTTCAGCCTCATAACATACCCCAATTGGGGACGCCATAGTCTCACTCGCTCCAGACGGGAGCAATTGGGACTCTTGTGAGGTATTCACTATATATTAAAAAAAAATTTAAAAATCTACAAGTCTTAGGTATTCACAATTTACAGAGTTAGTGGCTAGCTATAAGTCTTAGTTGTAAGTCGCCAGTTATAAGTATCAGTAGTTGATGCTATCTACAAGTATAAGGTATAAGTATAGTTATAAGTCTCAGCAGTTAGTTGCTATCTTTAGTTCTCGGATGTAAGTCACCAGATATATGTGTCAATAGTTGGTTGCTAGCCAAAATTGTTAGTCGCTAGTGAAAAATATCTTACTTGTAAGTCATTAGCAATAAATCTAAGCTATTAGTTACAAGACTTAGTGATAATAGATGTTTTAAAAATTAAGTTGTAAAGCGCCCTTGAGCTGATTTTCCCACGAAAACGGCGCTATAGAATAATGCAATCATTATTAAATATGTCCTACCGGCTGCGCCACTGTTAATCTTGAATGATTATTTGAATATTTATAATAATAATAATAATAGTTCTTTATTCCAGAATGTGGGGAGGTGAGTGCAATCCCACACATCCCATAGATATTATATGTACATATAATATTGAAAAGCATAAATATTTTGTAGATATGAAACGTAAAAAAATAAAAAAATATATAAACATAAAAGTAAAGTAAAAGTAAAAATCAAAATCAAAAAGTAAAAAAAAGATATAAAAATAAAAGTAAAGTAAAAGTAAAATCAAGACACGGAAACGCAGGAATCCATCGGAGCTAGGATTGTGGGAGCCAGTGTCTTTCTCCAATGGTCTTCTATGCTCGATCCTGGGGTCATACGGGATTCTATGACGAGTATGTTTCTGGAGCGGTTTATTCTTTCCCTCAGTCCTGCAACCCTGGTTCTTATTACAGCTTTGAATCCTGGAACTCGCCCTTCTGTGAACATTGAGGAGGCACTGCAGTGCCTGGGAAGTCCGAATAGCAAGCGGTATGCATTGTTATATTGCACCCGAAGCCTTTCCATGGTGCTTTTTTTGAACTTTGCCCAGAGCTCGCACGTATAGAGAGTAGTGCAAAAGGCTAGAAAGAGCGTCCTTTTCACCCGTGGACTGCAAAGCTGAAATCTACACGAAATCTATAATGATGGTACACGGTGTATTATAAATGTGGTTTATTGTAACGACTAAAAAGTATTTTTAGTTCATATATTATTGGGTATGACTACCACAATACGGGCATTAGCCTAGTATGGTAGTTAAAAAAAGATGTCGCAAACTGTAACTTTTAAAAATTTATTAATTTTTTTTTTTTTTAAACTAGTATTTACAGCATATTGAGTCTAACTGATAGCTGGGAACAGAGAGCGCTACTAACTACTACAAAGACTTATGTAGTCATTACTACCCTGATGAAGAAACCATCGGTTTTGAAACATGTAGGTAATTGTGATTATATAATAGTGGTTTAATACAAAGTTATTTGTTTTAATTTAATTGAAAATGACGCCACAATGTGATTTTGCGAAGTTTTAAGAAATACTTATGTAGTCACTCTGTCTCTTTCATCTTCCGTCTCTGTTACCTACTGCGGAAGTAAAAAAACCTATCTCACAATTAATTAACTATTAGTTTAGGTTTAGATCTTCAATCTAACGCCCTGCAGTTCTGTTGAAAAGGGAAAAAATACCATTGATATTAATGGGGTTGCTTCTTGCTTCGATATTGGATAAAATTAATGTGGTAAAAACGATGGAATAAAGTAAAGAGGTGATGAAAAACATGACTAATGAGATCTGATCATAATGTTAGGTAGGTATCAGATAGCTAAAGTTTCTTTTAAGCAGTGTTACAAGTTTGAATGTTGAAGTCTAGGATAGATTCTGAGAGAATTATGAAGGTAGATGCTTAGTATTTGGTAGTACGAGTACGAAGATGCCTAAAGTAGGTGCTTCACCAATCTTGGTCCGCTTCGACATTACACCTACTCGGTTTCATTTGCAGATCACGTGTGCCAGTTAATTTTGCACGCTGCCCTCTTTTATTTATTCAAGCCGGCGCGGCGGGCGGATCGGAGGAGAAGACTTGTTAAATTTTAATCTTCCGCATTATTTGTTTCTGGCAGTAAAATGCTCCGATGGCCGGTAGGTATCGTAAAACTGGGAGGTGGGGTGGCTTCGCCCCTTTCCACCCACTGTCCCCTCCCTCTTCCCCCTAACCCAGCGCCACCCCACCCTCCCCCAAACCGCCCCGAGCACATCGCACGCATCTCGTGGTCGGCAGGGATGGGCTGATTGAAATATTATTGTATAATTAATTTTAACATCAGGTAATTGCGCTGTAGGCGGGTTAGTACGCGGGAAGAAACAGCAGACGATTATTGTTTCTACGAATAATTACATGTTAAGATACAACATTGACAGTAGTCCCAGAGATATGCCATAAGTACGTCAGCGACCATCGTCGTCTTTCTTTTTCCACGTACGAAAAAAAAACGCTTTCGTCTTGTACGAAAAGGAAAAAGACAGAAGATAGTAGAATGACGACGTCGTGTGCGTTCTCGCTTTAGGACCACTATAGAAAATTCAACAGTATACCTAAACAGGTAATGTCTAGGCTGTAAGATATAACTTTCATTTGACTTAACAATGTCAAAAAGAATATGTACATAAAATATGCATGTACATATATGTTATATACGGACATAAATGTGCATATTTTAATCCACCTTTAACTTACTAGTTACAATACATTTTCTCAATGTAAAAAAAAAAACTACTTAAATACTAAAAAGAACCTTTGATCTGAACGAAACATGAAACACGACAAGACACGGAAAAATAATAAATTGTTGAGAATAATGTTGTTAGTTCTAAGTTTGAAATGCGAGATCGTCAAAAATGACTGAAGAAAAGTAGGTCCCAATGGCCGAGTTGGTTAAGTACTGTGCCCCGGGAAAACAAGAGATGAAAAGGTTTCGAGTCCCAGTTGTGACCGTTATCTTTTGTTGTACTGTGTACTGATATATTTCATTAGTTTTAACTTCTTCTTTACTGATTAGGTAATATATTGATGAACATAACCTTTAAAAGTAATTAAAAAGTGAATCCCATAAAAAAAAATTAAAAAGTAGTTTAAAAGCCTTTTCTCTACTGATACATCATTGTTATACCTTTTTTGTTTGTAATAATTTATTTTTTTATAATGTTTAATGTTTTTAAACACCTTTGGACAAGAATACAAGACGTCATATTGTTGATCTACATTAACAGTTTCCGTAAACCCTTAGTACAAACCCGTAGCCGTGTTTCGCTTCCGCTTTCATCATCAAAGAGGAAGAGCAAGACGGCAACATATCCCAAAAATATGCGAAGATAAGATCCCAAATTGTTTTATCTATATTTTAATTTTTCATGGGAAAGAAGATTTCGTGAATTTCGAAATAAGGTGATTAGTAAGTAGGGTCTTGTAACTAGTAGAAAATATATCAATCCACTGGAGCGACAACGCGAAATAAATAAATTTGCTTCGATTGCTCGAGATTTCCAGACGATCATTTAAAAAAAAATTTCACCCACATTAAAATTTTTTTTTCGAATTTTAACACAGAGACATAAAAACTTATTAAAGTGCGATATGGACTGTATTTTACCGTTTATCTCATATTTGTAAGATTTATAAAATAAATATTAAAAAATCGTAAAGTTTATAACCGCGCGGATCCTGCGTATTTGATACTTGAAAATGCCGTCAGAGGTACTTATTCGAGTTAACATAGAATATTTTCGATTTCTGTTTGTTGTTTGTAGACTTGATAATTAAAGGTGCATATCTTTGGAAAAAGGACTTAATTTTAACCGTAAACAACTGATCAGAAATTTGGCAACATCTATGGTTATAATAGATAAAGCATTTCAATAGCTTTGTTTTAAGACCAAAACAAGAAACGTGGGAGCTACAAATATTTTTTTAAAATATTTTTCCGAATAAAGAGATAATTTCGTGGTTTTGTCCGGAAAGCAATCGTTGACATTTAAAATGTCGCATATATAAGCCAAAAATCGCCCCAGTGGTAGATAAACAAAATATAATGCATCGGAAAATAATAAATACCTTCTTTGACACGTTCACGAGAACATATAAAATGCTCCACGAAAGCTCACTTTAAATTTATTCAAGTTTTCAACCCTGACTCGTCCCCGCGTGTGCGTATCCGCGAGGGTCTGGTTTGGGGAGGGGGAGGGGCTTCGGGGGTGAGGATTTCGGGCAAATTGTGCCGGACACTGTCTTATCTCCGCACACTAGGCGGAATATTGATGATTTCAATACACAGTACACAAGTACGCATGCACGGTCCTCCCTCCCCTCGCCCGTCCCACCACCCTCTTTCCCCAACCCATTCTCGAGTCCCCCCTCTCGTGCGTGGGGGGACTCGGACGCTGCGCGCTATTTCCATATCTAAATCCCATCTCAGAAAGAATAGCGGAGAGAGAAGTGTCAAGTAATGCAATGGCAGTGCTGAAAAGATATTCACTGAGTAATACAATGGAAATAAGTACCTAGTATGTCATGCATTCAACTTTACATTATGACTCCCATCATTAAATATATCAACCAATGAACGAAATCAGATAAGCTTATAGAAATGTTGATGATATAATAGTTGTTTTCATTATATGGGTAGATAATATGCGAAATTATGGGGTACAATATAATTGGTTTTGTGAAATGATAACGAAATTAAAAAAATATATATAAATTTAAAGTGGTAGAAAATTCATTTATGCACTTATCTTTTAATACCAAATGCGGTTCATTAACGTAGGTATGTACTTGACACTTTTGAAGTAAGCAACTTGTAAAATGACTTTTAGGATATTTATATATTTTAGGATACACTTTAAGTGCATATTTTCGTTTGTAATTTATTACCAACCCTAAAACACCACTAAAATGAACTTCATCCATGTAAGCAACGTTAAAAACTACGTTAACTAACATTGGCCAATGTTAACGTTGCTCACATGAATGAAGTGCATTTTTGTTGAATTTAATATAATTACCACTGAAAATGTGTACCAATGTATCTTAATTATGTATACAATGTATCTTAAACTCAACAAAAATGCACTTCATTCACGTGAGCAACGTTAAAGACTACCAACTTTAGAATACATAGGTCATAGGTACACATTTTCAGTGGTAATTATCTTAAACTCAACAAAAATTCACTTCATTCACGTGAGCAACGTTAAAGACTACCAACTTTAGGATACATAGGTACACATTTTCATTCATTTACACGCTTACCTGCGACGTTAAAACCTACCAATTTTATGAAACATAGATAAAAAATATCAGTGGTAATTCATTTACACGATTACCTTAAACAACACTATAAAGCACTGCATTCATTATACTGTTACAAATGTTTAATTTTATATAACGACTCTTAGTTATGTGAGTTATATAGTTACAGCACTCAATACATTAAAAAAAGTATTTAAAAAAAAAACGAGTGTGCATACCACACGACTGAAGTAAAACTTCTTTAGCTCCATCTATATGTTTATATGTATAATATATACATGTATGTACATATATTAATTTTCTACAAATATTTATTTAAATTTATTATCGTTCGCCTCGCCCGATCACACTTTTCGTAACACTCTCATCGCGCATTCGCCAGCTTACTCCCCAAGTCAAGCGTGCGTAAGAAGTTTTACTTAAAAAAAAAAAAAAAACTGCCTGGTTTTAGTTTTATCCTTATTTTGTGGTGCCATTTGCTAACAGTTGTTGGTCCAGCCTTGAAAGGGGGTAGCGAGGAGAATGGACAATGTCCGAGATGTCGCCTCCCGTTCGTAGGGAAATTCGATATTCTCGCCCGTTTGCGCGATGCTTAAAAACAGGGGAGCTTGTTTTAAACTAGCCCTGGAAATCGAATGTTCAAAACGCGCTATCTTACTTTGAATATTACTTATAATAAATTTATTCGCCGAATAAAATAGTTTGCAGATTGACCATTTTTCTGATATCTTGTACAACTTTATAAATTTAATTTTGTGCTTGACAGTTTTTTTATTTTTATTTTTCATAAGAAATTTTGTGATATAAACCGGATGGTTTTGGCATGTAGACCGCATGAATGAAGAAAAGGTGTAAGAAGAATATATGACGCGAATGAGAATGGTAAAATAAGTCGGGGACGCCCGAAGACGACATGGCAAAATTAGGTTAACCAATTAGTTGAGCCGGGAATAGTATGTACGAGACGACATATGCATGTGAATGAGGCAAGTTTGTTCCAATACCGAGTTGTTTGGCAGTCTGTTCTGTCTGTGAAACGGCATAGTGGTTAGTTAAATCGGAAGTATCGCCCTGGTGTATCCGGCAGATCCGTGGATCTGCCGGATCTGCCCTGATGATGGACACTGCAACGCTGTCCGAAACGTCGGCTAAAGAAGGAGGTAGCACAACACGGCATAACACCCCAAAAACAAACAACGAAAATGCTTTTGGCCGTGAAAATCTAAAAACGTACAAGGTTGATACTATCTCTAATTAAAGACAAACACTATATTATTCTTTACAAATATTAATACTTCTTTTTGGTGAGTATATTACCTTCACTCAAGTTACTATCCAATTACCTGAATATATACATTACTATAATACCTTTTTAGATCAACGTGATATGGAGCTTTAAATCTTGCTAACAGATGTTTCAAAGTTGGCCAAAGATGACATTGTCAAATTAATGGAATGGTTTTTATGTCTCCTTAAAATGATGGCACTTTCTCGACAAGGCTGTGTCGTACCCCAGCTAAAGGCTCCGTCAAACAGAAGGCGCACTTACCGCGCGTCAAGGCGTCAGCGTAAAGGCTCCTTCAAACATGCATCAACGCGCTGTAACGTCGCGTACTTTCTGTTTGAAAGGCTTCGATGAGTTCAGTACAACACAACACAGCGTTATACGTTCGGGACGCGCGTAAATACGCCTTCTGTTTGACGGAGCCTTTAGATCGATATTTTTAATATTTAAATCCGATTTTAGGAATATTAAACTCTATTTGATGAAGTAGAAAAGGGCAGTTTATTAAACCATTAACAATTTTTAAAAGAATAGTTATATCCATATGTTTTCTTCTCTGTTCAAGGATGCATATATTGTAGAAATTAAGACTATCGGTGTAATGAGGGAACTGGTTTAATGATCACTGATGTAAAACTTTATTTACAATTAATTTGACCAACGAACGCGATGCTACGTAAAGGGGACCTAACTATGTAGCTTTCGGAGAGGTTCGAGAATAATATCCTTATATCCGCCACACTAACGACATCTCTGAGAAATAACATGAATTAAATTTGACTACCTAAGTTTGCAGGTAGGATCTATAAAAGGGGATGTTTCGCCCATTTTACAGGCCCACGACCAAACTTTTGTTATATTTCTTTGATCAGAGTCTCTGAATAAAGTCCGACTTGTAATATTACAAAGAAGGAGTGATACTAAAAAATAATATATGTAGATAAATTTATTTGAAGAATGCGACAAGTTTGAATTAATTAAAAATAATATTATGGTACACTTATTTGCAGCACATTTCAAAGTGGTAGATACTAACTTACTTATTTTTATTTTATTTTGCAGAAACAAACAGTACATAATTACATTTAAGAAAATAGTTACAAAGTTATAGAAAATAATACAATAATAGGTACCAATGACATGTCGCTGTTATATATATATATATTATACATTATACCTAAATTAAGTTAGTATATTATGTAAGGAGAGAGGGAATAGTGATTGTGTGTGTGTGTGTGTGTGTGTGCCAGTGGATGTGTGTGTTATGTGTGCGAATTCAATATGGTAAAAAAGATTTTCTTAAAATATTTTTCTTATTTTTATACTTATCAATGCCCTGGTGAAAGACCACCATTCAGATTAGAAACGTTGCTTCGAATGATTTAAGCAATGCTGTGTGACCAGATCTTATTAGACTGGTACTTCCCCACCTTCCTCTCTCTCTCATCTCCTTTTCCTCCACTTTTCCTTCAGCCTCACAACATTCCCGAATTGGAGATATCTTTGCCTCACTGGCTGCAGATTTTTGAGAGTATGTGGGAATGGTACTTACACATAGTAGAACTTTAAGTATTACTAAACAATAATCTTAATATATAAAACAAAGTCGGGTTAGTTACACCATTTATAAATCAAGAACGGCTTTTATGATCTTTGATTTTTTGGATTTGTCTCCGTCCCGATTAACAGAATAACTATTAAAAGATCAGAAAACATCACGGGAAAAATAATTATGAAGAAAATTAATTTTTTCGTATATTTTGTGTGGAACGGCTTTACAAATAATGTGCGTTGGTCGACATAATTTGAATCAATTCAAACTGACAATGGTGTAGTGTGCCGAACATTTCGTGCTTAGTCAACAGCTCAATTTCATTTTTTGAACTTAGAGTAGATACCTATTTATTTAATTTAATTAAGCTAATAAATTAAACACAACATTTATTGATTCTGAGGCGGTACGAAGTTTTCCGGGTCAGCTAGTATCTAATAGAAATAGAACTAAATAGTATATTTTATACGAATATTGAATTTTAGAAGAAGCCTTTTTGAGATAAACAATAAATTTTATTGATTGATTTGTTATTTCACAATTTATTCATTAAAAAACATATATATGATGCTTGAAATGGCTTTAGCCGTGTTTCGTAAGCAGAACTGAATTTCATGGAACTTTTCCAACTTTTCTTCCACATATCTTTCCCCTCTTCACAACGTACTCCGATTGAGAATGCCGTAGTCTTTCTGACTCTCCGGGTGGTTGCGAGCAGTTGGTACACTTGTGCGGTATTTACACAAAAAAAAAAACATCGAACAGTCGGATCGATTTAAACCAAATTTTGTAAACTTAAATAAAAGGATAGAATGGTATTGATAGACGCCGAAAACTATATAATAATCATTGAAATTAACCAGAAAAGTCAATAATCTATGTAAGTATCGCTCTCTTTAAAGAGTACTATTCAGAATTAACTTATTAAATACTTTACTTGAAGTTGGCTTTAGTCTTGTTCAGTGAACAAATCTGAATAGGTAGATAATTTATGACCATCCCCTGCCCCGCCTTCTTCCCCTCCCCACATTCTACGGAATCGTAATATTCAAATTCGATTTTTTTTTACCACCCTGTTTCTGAATTTGAATTGAAAGACCGACAAACTGCAATCGGCATTTTTTCAGAAGAAACGCATTTAGTACCTACCATCTTTGGTGATTTCTCTTAATTTCAAACCATTTATCCCCCAATTGGAGATGCCATAATAGAACTTATATATTTTTTTTAATTAGGTCAGCCATCTTCGAGGACATTGTCAGCGTCAGCGTTACCAAGGACTAAGGTGATAATGATAATAAGCCTTGCAACCAGCCAATGGACGATGAACTGAGGTCCTGAACAAGGATAATAATATTCTCTAATATTAATTAATCAATTAAATGACTTTGGACTTGTATTAGGCAGGTACATGGTCGATTACCCGCAGAGGGAATTCGGTGATGGATCTCTTGGGAGAAAGTTTTTTCAACCTACCGTCGCATCGGTGGAGATAAAACAGTGATATAGTCCTGATTCCCTTGGATTATAAATATTTTATATACAGGTTGTTAAGGGACATACTTGACTTAAGAGGGGGAGGGGGGCGTAAAGTTTTAAAGGAGAAAAAAAGGCATATTTTGATGTGAATAATGTTGGTTTATTTATTCCTTATACACGTCATAGTTTAACATCTGATGTATCTTTGAAGAAACAATTCAAATAAAAATATCAATAAATCAGTCCGTGAGAGCGAATCTCCATTATAACTCGTTACCGGATTTAAAATTTAAAGATATGTTATGTAATCAGTGGGAGTTTTTTTTGCAGCATTTTGAAGTGAAAACGCGATTTTTGCTAAAAAAATTCAATGAATTTGATACTATAAAATGGAAAAAAATGGTTTAAAAAAAACCTCTCTCTGATTACCTGTTGATTTATGTGTATAAATTGTTTAAAAAATTTCAAAATGATCGGTTTAGTAGATTTCGAGTTATGATGTTCACGAAAATCAAAAATGTTATTGCGAGAAATTCGATTGAAAGGTTTTTATACTCGAAAATCCGGTTGAAAATCGAAAAGGGTCGCTGGAAACGCTGTACCTTCGTTAGTTTTTTTGCTCCGATTTACTTGAAATTTTGACACAATACTCTCGACACGTTGTACATTCAGAAATTTAAAAAAATGGTTTTAAAACTTGCCCCCCCCCCCCCCCCCCCCCCTTAAGTTAATAAGTTACCTCCTTTAAGTAAAAAACTGGAAACCAAAAAATGAGTAGGTAGGTATTGGACGGTTATAGGCAGGGTGATTTTAATTGGAGAAATGAATTTTTTACAACAAACAAAACTTTATTAACATTTTTTACTACAAATTATTTCCAGGAATCGCTGGTTAAAGTAATCAGTCAAGTACGCCCTTTAACACTCTGTATTAATGCGTTAATTAAAAAAATATATAAAGCAATTTAAAAATAAAATATTTGCGCCTAAATCAAATTACCTAAATTTATAATAGTGCTATTTTTAATAATATTAAAACTTGTTATAACTCAACATTGATTTATATTGTAGTATCTATGTCTAAATATAGTATTAAATTTGTAGGTACCTACCTACTTACGTATCTAATAGAAGGAAAGAACTTGCCTACAAACTTTCAAGTACTTCGTAGAAGAAGTATAAAAAGGTTGCGTTCACCATTTACGAAAACTTTAATCTTTTAGCCATATTTCATTTTCAACATTAATAGGTAAGTACCTAGGTTTAAGTAGTAAGCAAAACTTTAATTTTGCCGCATATATATGGTCATTATTTCGGTTTGGCACTGCAATATTGTTAATATCGTCAGATATCTTAAGATTTCGCTGCTGGGAGGTTATAATTTTGATTCGGGTTGGCAAATAGGTCAAACAATCTACAGCCGGTCACTAGGGCTGAATCCTAGGTGCGCGTTATTGGATTATCGCCAACTGCCTGGTACCTAAAACCTCGTACCTAGCTCCTTCGCCTACCATTGCTGGAGCGACTCAGTGAATAGTGTGGAACTCCGTTCGCATCCGCTCCGTCCGGACCGGTCTACAAGTCGATATTCAAAACCGGCGGGCAGTTAAAGGGGGATTTCTCACTCCTCAGGGGGGCAAGTGGGGAGAGTGTAACGGGCGGGAAGGGTGTGATGGAGGGAGGCGGTGGGTGGAGTATGGTGGTGGGGGCAAGTTACCGACGCAGTCCTCCGATAGTGGTCCAGGAAGGAGGGGGATCGATCGAAGGACATGCGTGGAGGGCGACCGGCCCGAGGGCGACGCACGGGGTGGGGTGTTCCATTTTCCATTTTCCAAAATTCGCGCGGCACCATCTCGAGGGCAGGAAACGCATAGAGGGCGGCTTGGAAATAGAACGTCCGGCGAGCGGGAGATGGGCCGGGGTTTGACCGATAGCTCGCCCAAATTGTTTATCGCCGATCTCTTCACTTATTCAAAACCATTTCTAATTAGAAAATATCCAAGACACTACATAAAAATTAAATTAAAGAAATAACTTTGTATCAACCACTATTATGATCACAATTACCTACATGTTTCGAAACCGATGGTTTCTTCGTCAGGGTAGTAATAACATTAAAAAACAAACAAGTATAGACTAAAAAGAACTATGTACAAACATATTACAGAGAGAAGTGATTAATTAATTAAAAAATATCATAAAAAACAATAATTTATAATCAAATATAAAAATTATTTTAGAATATGAAAAATTACATTATATAAATAATCAAAACATAATAAAGATGTTTAAACGACAAAAATAAATTATTTTAAATATAAGTATTAATAAGAAAATAAATTTAAGAGATGGCTATTTTTAAAAAATATTTAAAAAAAAAAAAAATATTTTTGTTGTTTAAACATCTGTATTATGTTTTGATAATTTATATAATGTAATTTACCATATTCTAAAATAATTTTAAGTAATTGTTTATTACGATATTTTTTAATTAATTAATCACTTCTCTCTATACTATTTTTGTCCATTTTATTCTGTTCTTTTTAGTCTATACTTGTTTTTTTTTTTGTTATTAATGTCATTACTACCCTGACGACGAAACCATCGGTTTCGAAACACGTAGGTTATTGTGATTATATAATAGTGGTTTAATACAAAGTTTTTTGTTTAAATTTATTCAAAATGACGCCACAAAGTGATTTTGCGAAGTTTGAAGAAATACCTAAAATAATTTAACCTACCAAAAAGAGCAACGGTTGTCATAAAAATCAAACAAATATTTGAATTATTTGTTCTTTATTCAAAGGAAAGCTTCAACAAACTTTTTTTAATATGCTCCGCATTGGAAGATTTTGTAAAATAAATTCTGGGGTCTTTTTAAAATAAATAAGTGATTCTTTGGAGAGACAAAAGCTGAAGTAGGAAGACCACGGTCGAACTTCCAATTTAAACCATGTATAAATTGAACACGCTTTGGAGTTTCTCCCGCCTTTGCATTGGTACCGAAGGGATCAATGACCGCAGATCTTTGGGCAACTATCCTTTGATGTAGATATACCTACTTGTATAATAAATAACTGAGCATTTTCATTTTTTTTTTCTAAATATTTGCAATCCGTTTTGTTTAATAAAGATAATAGTTTGTTCCATTTAATTTAATTAGATGAATTTTAATTAGAGAATAGTTTGTTTAATTTAATTTAATTATATGAATTTTAATTAGAGAATAGTTTGTTTCAATTAATTGAATTAGATGAATTTTAATTAGTGAATATTTTGTTTAAATTAATTAAACTATATGAATTTTAATTAGAGAATAGTTTGTTTCATTTAATTTAATTAGATGAATTTTAATTAGAGAATAGTTTGTTTAATTTATTTTAATTAGATAAATAGTTCGTTTTCGCACGAATTCAGGTGTCGAAGGACTCCAAATACCAAAACTAACTAACGTAATAGCTGGGCGTACTTTCTAAGTGTAAAAGTATTGCAATTTCTTTTTAATATCAATATTTACTTATCAAAGCAAATATTTTACTTAAACATAATAGGGAGGTATTGTTACCACTAATATTATATATTATATATATTGGTTAATTATATATTATACGTATTGGTTAATAAAAAATAAATAAAAAAATACCATTTACTAGATAACCAACACATCTGCCATAGGTCAACCCAAAAGATTCACTAAGCAAGGGTGCCGTCTGCCACTCCTGGACACACTGGTACACAGATTCCTACCCATCCTTTAATAATAATATTTGGATGACTTATATAGCGCCGTTTTTGTGAAAAATCACCTGCAGAGCGCATAAATTAGCGTATAAATTTCAATACACTTTTTCAATCTTACTTCTAATTACACACTAGAAAAACATAAAATATACGTTTTTCCTTCCCAAAACTTCCTCTCCTCCCTTTCCCTAAAAATACCCTTCACACAACATCCCCGTAGGCCTCATAAATTGTTTTCCTCGGTGCCTCCTATGTATGTTTTTTTTAAAACCACACTATAAACCTGACTGCTCCCGTCTGGAGCCAGTGAGACTATGACATCCCCAATTGGGGTATGTTGTAGGTAGGCGGGAGGTAGTGAGGCTAAAGGTAGTGGGGAGGGGAAGGAGATATGGAACTGGAAAGTGGGAAAGTACGTGGCTATTCAGATCTGGTCACCAAATACCGCTAAAGCCACTTCAAGCAACGTTTCTATTCTAAATGGAGGTTTTACACCAGGGCGATACTGAGTGTATCAGCCACTCTGGAACGTGCCGCAAATATACTATACATTATTTTGAATTAACAAGTAAATAAATAATCTCAAAAACTAACCAAATAAAATTTATTTGCGCACGCATTCGATCCCGCGACCTTCGAATTTGCGAGTCAAGTCAAAAAAATGTATTATGAATTTATTTATTTATTTATTACTTCAAAAAAAATATCTAGTAAAAAACATAAGCTCCACATCACACTAGGGCATTCCTGCATTGAGGTGTGCAGCTTAACAATTATGGTTTTTAAAAAAATACTTATTAACTTAATAATACATACAATATTAAATTAAAAAATAAATCTACAGGAGAAGCATTGAATACAGTTTATTGTTTATCGTTTCTTCTTCACATTTTAGGTAAAACAGTTTATAATACAATTTTTAACCTCACTAGGACAAGCCTGTTTTGAGGTTAACAATTATTTACTTAAAGTAACAAAATAACACAAAAGGATAAACAAAAATAATACTTAAAAAAACACAAAATAATATAGGTAAAACATTAATTTGAATTATTGTAATTATGTTTACAGTTGACAACAATTCTACTGCGAACCAAATACGTACAAAGTACCTGTGATGGCTGATGAGTGACAAGAGGAATAGTATAAATAACAAAAAAATAACTAAATAAATATAAAGTTAGGTAAATAATAACAAATAAGTAATAGTAAGTAAATAAATATAAAAAAGATATTATTTTATTGTAGATAATATAAAATTATATAATATATATATCTATGATATAATTATTAGTAAATAATAAAAAAACAATTTTATAAAAGTAAGTAAATAAACCTAAGTAAATTAAGTATATTATAATTATGACTAAATAATAGTAATAAACAAAATAAAAAAAATCTACAGGAAAAGCACTGAATACAATAATTCAAACATTAATTTGAATTACTGTAATTATGTTCATAGCAATTATGTAGTATATATAGTAAGTAAATGAAAAGTATATAATAATAAGAGTAATAGATTTTTTAAATATTTATATTGAGGGATCAGTAGGATTTATCGGTCAAATTAGGAATTCCACAGAGCCGAACCCTCTGATATGAAAATATCTGGAGACGGTGAATTATATTCCCATTTAATAGTTTGGTAGATTAACGTGTTGTTCTTATATTGTTTTGTATTAATTATACTTATATAATACACTTGCATAACGTGGATTTACTAGATGATCATTTATATGGAGAAGTGTATGAATGTAAATCTGGTGAATAAAAAAAGTACAGTACAAACACAATAAGTAAGTATGGATTGTATCAAATGTCTTCCATGCTGATTTATGACATAAACGACAACATAGATAATCCAGAATCACCACTTTCAGTCAGTATATAAGTTTTGACCATTTTCTTGAATAAATTTGATGTACCTACAGTTTTTATATTTTCACTGAGCATATTGTATAGCAACGGAGCTTTATGTACTAAAACATAATTTTTCCAAAGGATGTTCTAGTATATGCCGGCTGATACATTAAAGAAGAACCAATGTTGTAAAAAATAAACCGTGTTGCGCACTTATTGAGATCTTTTGGCAGTAATAATGTTGGTGAAAAATTTACCGAGAGCTTGTATTATATATATATGCCTTACTGTCATAATTTTGCTTTCACTATATAATAACTGTGATGAATAGATAATACTTTTCTTAAACATTATTTTTAAGATTAATTTTTGTGCAACATTAAAAAGCTCTAATGTAGTCTTGTGACAAGAACCCCAACAAATAACATTATATGAAAGCATTGATTGAACAAGAACATAATATACAGTTCTGAGTGTAATTTTGTCCAATATATTTCTTAGAGTCTTGAAGATGTAGGCTAGCTTTCTTATTTTTTTTTTTTTAGTGTGGTAATTTTATAGCATTTTAAATTTTTATCAATAATTAAGCCAAGATATTTGATATTATATATCTTTCCAAAGATTGACAATTACACTCCTGTACGCAGCTTTGTATTTTCCAATGAAGGTTGATTTACCGAAGAAATGCTAAAAGTAATATATTTAGTTTTGTTGATATTTAAAGGTTAACAGGTTTTGATCATGCCAATTTTACTAACTACAGAGAAACGTTACAACAAGTCCCTAAGGATGTAACAACTTTTGGAATTTACCAAATGGCTTTCAGTTGTGTTATACGAAATAACTAGACCTCTATTATTATCTATATAAGTCAAAACCTGTAATGTCCAATCAGTCTTTCTCAAAGTGGGCGCTGGAAGCTTTCAGAGGGGCAGTAGAAGGCTCAAAGAAAATTAGGGGGCGTTAAGAACATCTAGAAGGGCGACAACAGACAAATTCTATCTATAAAAATCCAACGGAATCTAGACATGACACCACTTAACACTAGACACGATTTACCACTCGAATGCTTGGAATATAGACGTATAGACGTTTAAATTAGAGTAGCTTACGCACGTAACGTGGATGCAGCTTCCTATTTTGTACATGGTTAAGATAACTTTTTTTTCATAGAAACATTTTCGGTCGATCGCGGCCACCCCATTCCCACCCGAAATTCTTGAGATGCTATTTTAGGCTTGAATGCTTGGAGACCCGTAAAGACGAGAAACTAGATTCGCTTGAGCTTGCACTAGTCTCGTTCCAGCTTTTTAATTCATGAATTTGGCATCTCTGGAAGTTGTCCAAAAGGAGTGTTTTGATCTGTCAAATTCAATGTTGTGAATTAAGTGAAATATGTGTAAAGGCGGCATGCAGTGCGTTATTTTAAAATAATATATATTTTGACAGCTTACAAGGTTTTAAAACACTAATAGTTTTTCAAAATTATATTTGCAATATTTTTTTTAAGATGCCCAACAGATGAAAATGTCAAAAGGTAAGTGAAAAAATATGGGGGTACAAGCCTTTTTTTTAATCTCAAAGTGGGCGGTAGTCGAAATAAGTTTGAGAACCTGTGGTCTAAATATTTCAACCCAGTGCAGTGTGTCTTGCAAGATTTGAGCTGGGAAAATAGTTACTATAGCCCAGAAAATTATGTTCGTAAAAGCTGTGCTAATCCTCATGGCACAGTGGTTCATGGTTCAATGTCAGAGATATTTTGCTGATTCAGATATGTATTACATATCGCATATTCAGAACGATTCGATTTTGTGTTTTTTAGTAAGTGGGTAAAAGGAATAATGTAATTTAAATTTAATATTTAATAATTAGTTTTTTAAATATTTATTTCAAAAAAATTCTTTTGGTAATTTTTTTACTAGAGAAGAAAAGGAACTAGATAAAGTTCTGGGAAGGAAAAGGGTATAAGTGGAGGGTAGGAATTTGGGGGTTGGTGGGTCTGGGAGTGACGGACTATGAATCCATCCCTCCCACTGCGATGCAAGACTATGGGTCGATATAGTCCAGCCGGATAGATCAAGTTTAGGTCTCCCTCAACCAGTCATCTCCGGCCCGCCTGGCGGTACGTGGGCAAACGCATTCGCCATTGAGACCTAAACAAATATCACACTTTGCACCCGGATATCCCTGCTAAGTCGTTAAACGTAGCGAACCACTTGGGATGACCTTCGGCAGGAGGGTTGATTATCCAATAAATTGTTCTAGGGGCTAAAAAGGGCTCGTTCTAAAATTGAAAATAATTAATCTATATTTCCATCCTTTCAATAATAAAAGTCCTTTATTTATTTTATTTTAGGGAAACCAACAGTTAATAAAGTTGTTTTTTAAAAATGTGCAATTTACTTAATTGAGAAACTAATTACAGATTTCCTCTTTATAATAATATATTGTATTTTTAAAAAAATCTGTATATTTATAACTCAGGTGCGGGACATACGTCATTCCTATGTCTACCTACGTTAAATTGTCGTGAAAACAAGCTTACGTGCCCAAGCGGTTAACAAATTAACAGTATTATACATACAGAGTGTTAAGGGACGCACTTTACCCCAAATAATGTCAGGAATCACTGATTAAAGTAAATTAAGTAGGTATGTCCTTTAACACCCCGTATATATATATATATATATATATATATATGCGTCAGGAGTTAAAAAGTTCTTCTAAGGACTACGTTACGCAAGTAAACCGAGAAAATTATTCTACATCTTACACCCGTGAAAACCTTAATAATAACATATATTTACATTATACATATTCACATACACAAATTTCGACTACGTAATAAGTGCATGGTAGTCGAAAAATATGTAAAAAAAAAAATGTGTACAGACAAAAAGAAAAATAAATAAATTGTTTCAGGTATCGAAAAGCATTACACCAGTTTGCGCAGCCGCCCTAAGACAGGACTCCCAGGAGTGCAAGGATCGTGAGGATATAATTACAATGGGTATTCTGTCCCAGTGCGCTTGTGCAGCGTGCAAGTGTCGTAGTTTCCATTCATTGTACTTTCAAGGTGAGTGGGAGTAAAAATGCTGCAACTTGTATTTAGTCAGATAAGAGAAACGGCTGGTCAAATTTTTCCAGACTACATAGAATTTTAGATTTGAGGCCAAATTGAGTTTTTCATATAGCTAATATATTTAGTAGGTACAGATAATAGATTTTTTTTTTTTTTTTTTTTTTTTAACTTTTTAACTTAGAGAGTTAAACCTCAAAATTATAATATTTTAATTAATGAAGATAATATTAGCGAAATTCAATCGAAAATCTGAAACAGAAAAATCAGAAAAAGATACGGATACATCTGGGACTCGAACCCAGGTCCTCCGGCAATCCGGGCCGACGCGCTAACCAACTGCGCCAACGTATCCCTATCCGATTCGGTCATTTTTAACTGTATCATACTTCGACTGAGAACCACCAACATTATTTTCATTTTTCTTATCGCATATTTTTATTGGCTGCTACCTTTATGTGTGATTGCAAGATTCAACTCGAACTAAATGCCCTCTAGATAGTGTCAGGATAAATTTTAATACTTTTTATTAATATGCGACATCTATTGACTTTATCTGCAAGTCTAGGATGAAATATTTATTTTTTTATTTTTAACTTTTTAACTTAGAGAGTTAAACCTCAAAATTATAATATTTTAATTAATGAAGATAATATTAGCGAAAGTCAATCGAAAATCTGAAACAGAAAAATCAGAAAAAGATACGGATACATCTGGGACTCGAACCCAGGTCCTCCGGCAATCCGGGCCGACGCGCTAACCAACTGCGCCAACGTATCCCTATCCGATTCGGTCATTTTTAACTGTATCATACTTCGACTGAGAACCACCAACATTATTTTCATTTTTCTTATCGCATATTTTTATTGGCTGCTAACTTTATGTGTGATTGCAAGATTCAACTCGAACTAAATGCCCTCTAGATAGTGTCAGGATAAATTTTATCACTTTTTATTAATATGCGACATCTATTGACTTTATCTGCAAGTCTAGGATGAAATATTTATTTTTTTATTTTTAACTTTTTAACTTAGAGAGTTAAACCTCAAAATTATAATATTTTAATTAATGAAGATAATATTAGCAAAAGTCAATCGAAAATCTGAAACAGAAAAATCAGAAAAAGATAGTTTAGCATTCTTGCAATCACACATAAAGGTAGCAGCCAATAAAAATATGCGATAAGAAAAATGAAAATAATGTTGGTGGTTCTCAGTCGAAGTATGATACAGTTAAAAATGACCGAATCGGATAGGGATACGTTGGCGCAGTTGGTTAGCGCGTCGGCCCGGATTGCCGGAGGACCTGGGTTCGCGTCCCAGATGTATCCGCATCTTTTTCTGATTTTTCTGTTTCAGAATTTCGATTGACTTTCGCTAATATTATCTTCATTAATTAAAATATTATATATTTTATTTATTTTTGTTTTGAATTAAAAACTTGGACCAATAAATAAATACACTTTTCATGATTTTAGAGGCAACTTTGGCAATCATTTGTGAGTTAATGACGACTTTAAAAAGCTAGGCCAAGACATTTTTTTAAATAATTATCTGAGATTAGCGAAGTCGTTTTTTATGTGATGTTCCTGAGGAGCACCCTGTTGGAGAACTCAAAACGCCTCCCTTAACCAGTCTCTCCCGATCTTGCCTGCCACGCAATTAGTGGGCAGACTCATCCGCCCCCAGGACCCGGAAAACCTCACTCCATCAACCCTGGCACCCCTGCTAAGTCACCAATAGTAGCGAACCACTTGGGGTGACCTATGGCATATGGCAGAGGTGTTGGTTATCCAATAAATGGTTCCCGGGGCAGTGGCACCCATACCCGCCTACCAAATTGAGACCATTTATTTATAAGATAGCGAAGATTAGAGAAAGTTGGATAATGAATTCAACAAATTTTCAAACAACGTTTCTTTATAAAATAAAAATACACTCTTCTCGGCATTCCGAAAGATGACATAGGCCCTGAGTTTTTTTCCATAGGACCTCCTGTGTGGAGCTAAGTTTAAAAAAAAAAAACAGAAAATCAAATTTTGTTTTATGTATATACTGCCTAAGAATCAGAAGGTTCATGTAAAAAATTGTCGACATCAGTTTTCTTTTAAATCAGTATAGATCATACTAACATGCCATTGTTCCCGAGCATGACTGCAGATCAGCAATGAACAATCAACTCTTCACAACGACTAAAGACAATTCATCAAACTTCAAAGATAATTTAACTAATAATAACTTTCCATTCAAGTTAAGTTATTTCGTTATTAGTTAAGCAACTGGCCTAAATTGATATAATAACATAACTTGAATAGAACTTTTACATAGCTCGTAAATTAACTTTAAAAATTGGTGAATTTAAAAAAAATTTCAAAATTAAACAACTAAGTGTTCTTATTTTATTTGAGTCGAAGTGTTGTTTGTACATTAGCGATCTGAAGTCGTGCTCGAGAACGATGGCAAATTTTCGATAAATTGTTTACGAGTGGACCGTGGTAGATACCCAAGTATATTTGTTTAGTGCCAGCAATATTATGAAAAATCTCTTCGTCATACCGTTTCTCTCGATATCTTCATCCTTTCTACAAACTATTTGTAAATGTTTTCATTAGCCAGCAATACTTGACTCAGCATTACCACGTCATTGGCCGTTGCGAGGCAAACTATTCCGTGAAATAATTTACATTCCGCGAGGCCCTTAAATTGGATACGTTTCCCTCTTCTCCTGTTCGGGGGGATGACCGGTGCCCCGCTTCCCCTTGGGGACAGGAGGGGACTCGGGGGCAGATTCCATCTCGGGGTTGGGGACGCACTTTCCGCCATCACCCCTTCCCGCAGATGTGTACACCTACAGTCACCTACATGTTTACGTATTCATATTCGTCGGTCGGAACCTGCTTCGCCTCCCCCACACTCCCCCCAGCCTTCTCTTTACACGGTCCACGAGAAGAAAGCTACGAGAAGGCGGTAGATAAAGTCGGACTTTGTGTAGAAAGTCGATCTAGTTATACACATTTTTAACGTATTCATATTGATAAAAATATATCGTATATTGTATACGTTAATCTATAGTAAATCAATTATTTTGATTAATTAATATATTATAATTTCAAATAACAATTTCACCATACCTTCAACCTTGAACTAGTAGATACATGTTAAATATCCTCCTTACTAATAAACTCTGTGTTTCGTCCCTCCAACGTGGATCCATTCAGGAACCAGTTTCACTCCTTCCTTTCCACAAAAAGACTCTTCACCTCAACCCCAAAGATGACTTAAGCCCTGAGGAAAATATTATTTTCCTTGAGTAGAGTTAATGTAAAAAGTTGTTAAAATATTTCTCAACTTTTAATAATACATCGATATAATAATGATTGTTTATAAGTTTAAAATGTAAAATGTGTTTGTTAGTAAAATCCTACCAAGTTGACTATTTTAAAGAAATATACATAAAAAGCTTTCTTAAGCACATACTTGTAAAAGATTTAAAATTTACTGTATATTATAATTTTTTTCACAGCTTATGATTAAACAGTTTTTTTGTTATTTGTTTTATTTATATATTTAAAAATATGTATAAGTTGACAGTAAACCAATGCTCATCTGACACTTTGATATACAAAATATCGCCAACTGACGATAGAATACGAATTTAGTCGATATCGTAACCTGACCCCTAGCACAGTGGATCGATAAGTATTGATAGGATAACTTTCGGTTACTTTTCATCATTCTCCACCATGACTACAATTTATTATTTTTTTTTGTACGTTAGCGATCTGCAGTTGTCCTAGGGAACGATAAGAATTTACCGAAAGTTGTCCTATCAATCCTTTCCGATCCACTGTGCTATGGGGCCTGGATAGATATTTTTCTATCAAGGATTTGAAAAACCTCAATGCCTAAAGCCAACATATTTGGAATTCGTCCTTCCTCAGTAATAGTTTAACCCTTTCAATCCCCGCCTTAGTCCGCCCTGCCCAGGCCGAGCTTAACACATGCACAGCTCTTAGGTATTGTGAGGGGTAGGTGTTGCAAGTACCTACTCGGTGCGTGCCTACTGTTTACTGGCTCACTCCGAGGAGATGCTCACCCTCCCACACTTCGCATAAGGTAGGCATTTTTGGATATAATTACACACGTAGGTATGCCTAGCTTATACAGGTAAGTACCAACTGTAACAAATTCCTTGAACAAATATGTCTACCTATAAAAAATGTATTATTTTTTTCTTAAAGGTACAAACGATAATAAATGTGCTGTACAATAGAAAAATCCTGCGAAAAAAATCTTTGATTTAGAAATAATATGTCTATGAGTAGGGCATTTTTACATACCAATGCGAGTATATTATGGACATAAAATACTGAAAAAATCCATCTTTTTTTTCTTCGTGTGGCCAACTGGGTCCCCCCGACGTTTACGATCACTCTAGTAAATAAATAAAAAATCCATCCTGTGTTTCAAAAAACTACTTGGGAAGGGGAACCGCCGGCTCGGGAAGCATTTATAGAACAAAACCCCTACAATAAGTCATCCTAAAAGTTTGGTGACTTAGCAGGGGTGACCGGGTTAATGCGGTGATGTTTGTCTAAGTCTTGCGGCAGATGAGTTCGCCCAAAAAAAAAATACGAGTGCTTTAGACAACACGACTGAAGTAAATGCTTCTTTATCTCCATCTATATGTATGTCCATATGTATATTTATATTTATAAAATATATACTTGTATACACATATTAATTTTTTACAAATATTTATTTAAATTTATTATCATTCGCCTCGCCCGATCAAGCCATGCGCATCGACGCCCGCTCCCCCCCCCCCCCCGCGTCTAGCGTGTCGCTGGTATTTCATGCACTGGCTATGAGAGTAAGAGAGAAAGAAAATGTGCGTGCACACTGCTCTCTCTTGCTTCTACAGTGAGCCCGTTCGCCTCGCAACGCATTTCACTTTTCGTTACACATTCGCCAGTTTACCCCTCAAGTCAAGCGTGCGTAAAGAAGTATTTACTTCAAAAAATTAGGATTTCCTTTGATTTTGAATTACGAAGCTATATTGCAATTATTATGTTGTACTATGTTCTAACTGGGCGAGTCTGACACTGCCTAAGTTGTTAGCAAGTAGGTACGAAGCATTTCTGTTTCTACTTCTGATTCTATCCAATCGTCTTATGTCACATCTGGCAAATCAATCAATACATGCTACCTACTCCAATTACTTATCTGCTTTCAATGCTGCAAAACATTTTCAGATTACAAGAGAGGAATTAGTTTATAAGTTTGTTTCGCAGTCATAATAACGTACTATAATTAAACATGCCTACTTGAAGTAATGTTTAATACGCACCTTAATTTAAAACACAAGAAGAGGCACTAATCTACGCTTTACACTCGGTATTACTTTAAGTGCGTAGGCTCACTCGACGGATTTCCCTCGTAGCGTCCTAACAAACTGGCCTGGTCATGCGTATGTGTGTCTGTAAAGTGGAGCACAGGCTTCCCCTTGTAAGTTTCAAGCCACCAGGTAAAAAAGGACGAATCAAACAAATCAAAACTTTAAAAAAAAATGCGAATGATGTGTACCTTTTTGGGCGGGACCCGCTTGGGCGTATGTAAATTGGGGAAGCTGGGAATTTCAAGATAGGACCGCGGTACCTAGTAGAGGTTTCTCTTGTACGTAGATTGAATTTCGGAACCAAAGGGTGGGAGTGGATTATACAGGCTCAAACGGAATTATTCGAGTGGACGTATGGGTTTTGGATATTAATAAGACACCTAGTCAAAAAATGTTTTAATTCTGGTCAAAGCAATAATTTTTTGTTACAAATTTTTGGACATTCTTATGAAGGTGTTAATGCTTAAGAAGTTATTCTGATATCCCTTCTGTCATTGAAATGTTTACATTCATAATTTGGAGGAAAGCTTTCAATGATGGACAATAATTTGTGTGTTAATACCCTTTCCAACTTTCAGATATAATATAATTACTAGATATGTACTACACAAAAGATTCCTTAATCTTACGAAGGTAATAATAAAGAAAGTCAAAAACAGTGGGACTTGGTTTATATTAAAACACATTTAAAGTGTTGAAAACGAAAAATATTGGTAGCCGTATGACAAAAATATACTCTAATTATTAACTATACTAGTCCCAGGGAGAGATCGTGTGCACGTCATCGGCGATCGTCCTGAAAGCCATCAATAAATATCTTCCTTCCCTGTTGTATGAGCACGAAAAAAAACAGAAGATATTATAATTGCTTTAATCATATTCATAGAGACGTATGTTTTTTAGAATTTTGATACTATTAAAGTATTGCCAGTTATAAAAACAAGCAAAAAACCCAAACTCTCTTTTTCATGAAACGCACACTATGGTAATAAAAATAGCACAGGATGAAATACACATTAAAAATAATAATGTACTTTCTTCAATCTTTGCCAAATTACTTTGTGGCATCCTTTTAATTAAATGAAACCAATTACTTTGTGTAAACCACTATAATCACCTGTTATAATATCTACATGTTTCAAAATCGATGGTTTCTTCGTTATAATAATAACATGAATAGAAATAACAAAAGAAACAAACAAGTATAGGCAAAAAAAAAATAACAGGCAAAAATATTAAAGAGAGAGGAGATTAATTACCAAAAAATATCATAGAAAAAACATTTATATAAAATGAAATATAAAAATTATTTTAGAATATATTTTACATTACATTTTATATATTAAAAGAATATTTTAAAATTAACAAAATATAATCAGTTGGTTGAAACAACAAAAACAACAAGAACTAATTATAAATCATAATTATTACGTTAATTCGTCTATTTCTTCCTGCCGGGCAATAATGCTTTAGGCGCGGTGGAAGTAAAACTTCTTTAACCGTTGTGGCAGGTATTACTATTCTAGACAAAGCGACAACTCTTTTAAAATAAAACGTCGTCGTATATACGAAAAAAAAATTCTGGGCATCACATTGTCATATTATTTAATAATATTGAACAATATTTAGAACGTGATTTTATGGGAACAGAATATGAATACTTATAACTTCTACCCCCATTATAACCTCCAACACGAATCATTTGTTGGAGGAGGGCGAGTTTCCCCATTTCTTATATCAGGAGTCCAGAAACACTACAGAGGATCAAGTGGCTTTCAAGTCCGATTTTTTACTGTCAGAATCATAATATATTTGTGGTTTTTGAAGTAAACTTCTTTACGCACGCTTGACTTGGGGAATAAGCTGTCGAATGGAGACGAGAGCGTTACGAAATGTGTGATCGGGCGAGGCGAACGATAATAAATTTAAATATTTGTAGAAAATTAATATATGTATACGTATGTATATAATAAACATTGGTATAAACGTCAAAAAATAATTTGATAACCCCTTTTAATAATTTGATACAACAGTCCAAAAATAAATTGATAACTCGTGGTGCGGCTGGTCAAGTGATTCCTGCGCGTGACTTGCACGCCTTCTTCCAAGGAGCGCATAAGAACTCGGCAGGTGTATTGGATCCACAATGCACAAATGCATTTTCCCGCCGATATCGACTCCACCCATCCGCTGAAATTAAGGGAGATGTCGTTTGCCGAATGGGCGCCACTGTTGCGGGCTCTATCAGAACTGGACACTTGCTAAAGGTACTAAGTGTCGCGCACACTTACACATCGTGCACAATTACCAGTCGCGCACACTTCCCCATCGCGCACACCTACCCATTGCGTACACTTCTATACACCCATTGCGCACACTTACTAATCGCGCACACTTACCCTTCACGCACACTAAACCATCGCGCACACTTACCCATCGCGCACACTTACCCATCGTGTACACTTACAACCCTATAAAAATCAAATAAAAATCAGATGGCTGTAATTATATCGATTTCCGAACGTCATTTATTTTTAAAACGTCAATTCCGTCGGAAAAAGATCTGAATTACTACTCGTCATATCATGCCTAAAGAAGTTTTATTTAAAAAAAAAAACAGTTTATTACCCATCGTGCACACTTACCCATCGTGCACACTTACCCATCGTGCACATTTACCCATCGCGTACACTTACAACCCTTTAATCATATCTCGCCTGAAGAAGTTTTACTTAAACAAACACAGATATCAGTAATTCTACCGATATCCGAACATCTTCTGTTTGAATATGATACTTCCGTCCGAAAAAACATCTGAATTACTAGTCGTATCGCGCCTAAAGACGTTTTATTTCAATAATTTTAACCAATCGAGGTCAGAGACCTTGTCTTGGGTGATTCTAGACAACCAACACGAGATCCTAATTTCTCGTCCAGACCTCTTAGAACCGCACTTAAACAAGAAGAGGACTTGTGTTAATCCTTGAGGAATTATTCGATTGTCTGTAGCGGCTCGAAACGAGGCGAATGTTCCTAGGAAACTGCGGTGGTATAGAGTAATGAGTAGTAGGCGGCTAGGCGGTGGCAAAACGAAGAATTCCAAGTTGAAAATTCGCAAAAACATCATTCGGAGATATTGAGGTTTGAAGTTTAGAATTTATTCGTTATTGCAAAAACATATCATTTCAAAAATTCAAATTTCAATATCTCCGAATGATGTTTTTGCGGATTCGTGACTTAGAATTCTTCGTTTTGCCCCCGCTTAGCCGCCTCCTAGTAATGAGTAATGGACTCTTGGTAGCTGACTCTAATATCATCACGCGTAGCGTAAAGTTGCCAACTTTCCTAACATGGCTTCCGCGCATTGTTTCGGAAGACGATGCAAATAAAAATAATTTAGTTTTAGAGCGCCCTTTTTCCTGATCTGCAACGTTTCTATTCTGAATGGTGGTCTTTCTTCAGGGCTGGGCAGTATTCTGATGTCTACCATCACTATTGAATGTTATTATATTGTGAACTAATACACATTAAATTATAAAATTCACAAACACAAGGGATGCAAGCCCTCAGCCTCCGGATTTGTAGTCCAGGACTTTACCCATCGACCACGGAGGCTGTCAGCAAATCGATATCGTAGAGTAAATAATATTTACATCAATACCTATCTGGCCTCCCACACTCGATCGATAAGGAAAACTTTCGGTAACTTCTCATCGATCCCTAGGACTACTGCAGATCAAATTACCGAAAGTTGTTCTATCAATCGATCGAGTGTGCCAGGGGCCCTGAAGGACGCATCTCTTCGCATTCAGACCGGACCGGTATCGATAACTTTCGGTAACTTCTCATTACTGCAGATCGCCAACGAATAAATATCAGTTAAAAATGACTAAGTATTCTTAACATATTCGCCATCAACTGTTGTTGTTACCACTCTGGAACGAAAGTACTGCAAAAAATATTGCAGACCTAGACAAATCACACCACCGCACGGTGTTCCGTTTCATATAGCTAGACGGAAAAAACTAACTTTGGAATATTTGAAAAATGAAATCATAGAGGTATTAACAGGTAGCTAGTATGACAAATACATTTTTAATTGGGGTAATTAATGCACGGGTTGACTCATACTAGAGCTCCAAAGTTAGGTAAATTAGATAATGAATTAAGAGTTATTTTCATTCGCATTTTGTCGCCCGAGCTGTAAGGTTGTTTATGTGTTTAAAGTGTATTGTTTCAGTTTTAAAAAAAATGGAGGCTACTTTGGAAGGTATGTAGTACGTTTTTATTGTAAAGTTTGAATATAAAACATATCAGTTTTTTTTTAAATAATATTTAACTTGAGTGTTTTTATGTAGTTTAAAAATATTTAATTTCTAACTACACGAGAGTTTATTTCAGAGTTTATATCAATAAGGTCGCGTAATTTTTTTTTGTAGATTGAACAATTAATATTTTATTCAAATCAGTTTCGATATTTTTGCTCATTTAAGCTCACCAATCATATTTTGTCATTTCACAGGCACCACATACCAGATTTCCAGGCAGGAGTTGTTCGATACCTGGAGGAGTTTTCCCAATAAAGAAAAGTTTCATGGAATATATAATCTTATTTTAAGTAAATTTGAACTTTAAAATCTCAGTGCAAGCAGTGAAAAAAAATTGAAAAGCTAAATACAGTTATATCTTTGAATATAAGCAAAAAATGGATTGCAGCCTCTCGGATTCTCGAAAAATTTGTTGTTAAATTTTGTGAGTGGCTTCAAGGTAGTGGAAACGTTTTTATAATTGAAGATTTGCGTGAAAATTCTCAATTAGACAAAAATCAGTCATCTACATCTACTGGAAGGCCCGCAAAGGACTTTGTGGCATGTAGTGACCGGAGTAAAAGAATGAAAGTATGTGATTTAGTGAGTACGAGGACTTCAAATTTAATTGTTCCACCCAATTCCGAGTCAAGAACTCCTCTGAAGACTCTGAACCTAACTCAGATAGCATTTAGTTTCGATAAGCATTCTGTTTAGGTACTTTATTTTCTCACAAATCTATTAGTCCTGTTCTCTGTCTTTAATGAATGAACTATGGGTACATAATTAAACATTTATCTACCCATAGTTCATTTCTCTAGTTTTGTTTCTTTACTTTAAGTTCTTGTTCATCTATTGATTTTTTTTCTGACTATACATTCTACAATTAGTGCTTGTTTTTATTAAGTTATGTTGCTAAATATGAATAAAATAGTTTTCCTAGTTAAGTAATAATTTTCGTTCGTATAAAGCAGTTACTTTGTGATGTGACATAATAATTAAAAATAAAACAATAACTTTGTATACACCACTTTTATTTTTTTATACTTTATGCCGACAAAGTATAAAAAAATAAAAGTGGTGTATAAAAAGTTATTGTTTTATTTTAAATTTTAAGTAATAATTGTTTTGTTTATTTTTACCTGCAATTATTTAGTGATTTGTATTATATTTTCTGACTGTGCTTTTACCTACTTATTATCCTTAAAATAGACATTTTTTACTGTTTAAATTTGTTTTCATTATAAACATTTAAATACCCTATTAATATAGAATTAATTATTTAAAAGATTTTTTCCTATTTTTTTAAGGAAAAAAATTATATTAATCACTTTCAACCCAATTTTTCAATATATTCTGATTAAATACTCCCCACAAGAGGGTTCTAAACACTTTATTATTATCTAAGAGTTTTTTCCGTCTAGCTTGTATGAAACGAAACACTGTGCACCGTAGCGAACCGCTTGGGCTGACCTATGGGAGGAGTATTGTTTATCCAATAAATGGTTCCCGGGGCAACGGTACCCATTCCCGCCTCCAAAATTGATAGTTAATGTAAGTTTGTACAGTTTTAACCTATACTTTACAATTTATGACTAGAATAATTGTTTTGACTTCTAATCATGGATGGAATCAAGCGTAGTCAGATTCTTCCCAAACTTCATCCTTCTCTCCCGTCCTTCTATCCTTAACCCTTTGCCTTCCATACCACAGTAACTCAACACTGGCTTAAGAGTCCGTGAAGAAGGTTTTTATTTTGTTATTCATAAAATTTTATTACGATAAAATTAACATACACATTGTTGAGCATAAAATGTAACATGCTTAGTAGAAGATTTCAGCTTTGCAGTCCACGGGTGAAAAGGACGCTCTTTCTAGCCTTTTGGACTACTCTGTATACGTGTGAGCT
Source organism: Limnephilus auricula (assembly GCA_951813805.1). NCBI lineage: Eukaryota > Metazoa > Arthropoda > Insecta > Trichoptera > Limnephilidae > Limnephilus > Limnephilus auricula. Next base: position 39,328,051 of record OX638391.1, read on the forward strand.
GTGGGCAAAGTTAAAAAAAAGAACCATGAAAAGGCTTAGGGTGCAATACAACAATGCATACCGCTTGCTATTCGGACTTCCCAGGCACTGCAGTGCCTCCTCAATGTTCACAGAAGGGCGAGTTCCAGGATTCAAAGCTGTAATAAGAACCAGGGTTGCAGGACTGAGTGACAGAATAAACCACTCCAGAAACATTCTCGTCATATAATCCCGTATGACCCCAGGATCGAGCATAGAAGACCATTGGAGAAAGACACTGGCTCCCACAATCCTAGATCCGATGGATTCCTGCGTTTCCGTGTTTTGATTTTACTTTTACTTTACTTTTATTTTTATATCTTTTTTACTTTTTGATTTTGATTTTACTTTACTTTTATTTTTATATCTTTTTTACGTTTCATATCTATAAAATATTTATGTTTTTCAATATTTTTTTACATATACTATCTATGGGATGTGTGGGATTGCACTCACCTCCCCACATTCTGGAATAAAGAACAATAATAATAAATAATTATTATTATTATTATTAAAAAAGAAAACTCACTCAGTAAATTAAATTGTATACATTAACCAGTGACCGGATAGTTGATCCCCATACAGTTAGCCCCCGAAATCATAATTTATTTTTTTTTTGCATTTTTTACCAATTGTAAATTTAAAATCGATCTCAAAAATATTAAGGAAAATACGGAATACCTACTTACACAAAATACTATAAGTATTTACACCCGAAGGAGTTTGCAGAGAAGATGTACCACTAAATAACAAAAGTATAAAACATATTTTCATTTAAATGTTAGTCCATATCTCACTATTATTATTATTTCTTTTAAACTTGCATTTTCTTAATTATCCCTTGTTTTTTGCCATATTGTATTATTTACTTTCACACATGATATTATGTAATTGAACTAAAATTCCCTCACCAAACACAAGAGCCTTGTCTCTTTATGGTGAGGAAAAGCTATTCTTATCTACTATTTTACTACTGTATAAAATGTAAAAATTGTGTATTTATTGTTAAAAAAACCTTTAAATATTAAATAAATAAAAAAATATAAAAAAATGTATCAAGGATTTGACGGCCGTCCGTGGTCGAGTGGTAAGTCTCTTGACTCCCAATCGGAAGGTCGCGGGTTCGAACCCGGCGTGCGCAAATAAATTTTATTTGATTAATTAGTGTTATTTCACAATTAATTAATAAAAATAATATATACTGTATTTGCGGCACGTTCCAGAGTGGAAGATACTCTTTTTTATTATATCGTATTAGTATCGTTTTTTTTATTATATCGTATCAGTATATCAGTATCGCCCTGGTGTAAGACCACCATTCAGAATTGAAACGTTGCTTAATAATGACTTTAGCCGCGTTCAGTGACTAGATCTGAAAAACCAGGTAAAAAAAAAATATTTAAAAAAAAAATATTAAAAAAAGGATAAAACTACTTGTCTATATATTGTATATACCAGCGTATAAATACAAAAAATCGACACTGTAAACTAGTTCGTTTGATAATCATACCAATAACTCAATTAAATCAACTTTTGCCAATAAGCACGAATCCTACCTCTCACCTGTAATATTCAACACCTTCTTAAATGAAAACACTTACTCCATCAAAATCAAATCAATTACTCAATCAAAATCTTAAATGGCTGTATAAACAATGCAACATACACAAAAAAAGAGAATGCATCACCAAGTTAATGCTAATCTCTCCCTAATCGATAATTCCTCATCCTTTATTTACACATGTTTTATTTCAAATTATAGAGATCTATTCTTTCTTCTTATTGATTTATTATTCTTGCAACTTGTATTTTCATGTTTATTTTCTGACTATTTTCCTGTTTTTATCTTTTTTAATGTTATAATTATTACCTTTTTTCCTGTTTATTTGTTTATTTTCTGACTGTTTTCCTGTACACCTTTTATCTTTTTTAATGTTTTAATTATTACCCGTCTCAGAACAGACAACGTCTAGTGAGGCGGGTAACTTACTAGTTATAAAATAATGTATTACCTTAATAAAGGCCCGGGTTGCCGGCAATGAAATTGAATTGAATATTAAGTATTTTTGAAGTCGATTTTAGGTTTTAACTGGTAAATAAAGCTCGAAAAATGTAATTTTATTATAATTATATTTTCGAGTGAGGGATCTGCTGTCGGGTCACCGTTAATTCAAATGTTGATAGCCTTGAAGCATCTTAACACGATGGGCAATGGGCATGCTCCTTTTCTATAAATTTTTAAAATAAAATATTTGAGATTCTCGAGAGAGTGATGTAAGAAAACACGATGAAATAATATATTTGAAAAGAATAAATGTGTTTCCTTTTGTTATTATTTCAGAAAACATTTCCTTACAGCCGAAAGGATTGACAGAGCGTTTTACATTTGCAAGACAAGCGAGAGATGTGGTGAGATGGATGTATATATTAACGGTCAAATTTCATTGGAAAATCAATACGAAGCATGGCCGGTGGGTACGGTGCTATGTACCGGCTATACATACCCACCAGTCCATTCTACTGACTACACGCTGATCCATTAAACTAGAACAGTTCAGTTTTGAAGTGAGCGGGGGTGGGGGAGGGTGACACACTAGGGGGAAGGGGATGGGAACAAGAGAACAATGGATGCTGTTTCTTCCTCTAAACTAAACATCAATCTGTAATATAACATAGCCAATATCATAAATTAATTTTTCTATTAGAATAATTTTCATTTTGTAAGTAATTGACTGAGCGAAACGAAATACTATTTTGATTCGACCACTTAGCAATACATCCTTCTGTTAATTTGTTTGTGTGTCCAGTCAATCCTGTCAAGATAGTAGCCGTGATTGATAGTACCTTTTTATTCCGCCAAAGCGAATGATCATTGCGACTGTTGCAATTTAGCCGAAATACTATCGAATCATGTACTAGAACATTAGAACGCCATTACATCGTTGCGAATGTGACCCACACTGTCATAAATAAGTATTAGTTTTAAGTCACTAATTAAAAGTCTTTGATGTAAGTCACTAATTATAGGTCTCAGTACCTACTTAGTTTCTAACTATACGTCAACGCCCATCGTTCACGTAGCTACTTACAAGCGACGCTACCGCTACCTGTCATACTATTTTGCTAGTACACAGGCTAGCGGCGTTTTCAAACACTAATAATAGTATGGAAAATACAGACGAGCGGCGATCGCGTCGTTTGAACGTAGCTCCATGGAAGAACGGCGTAATATTTCTATTTTTGAAACCGATAATTTGTGGTGGAATTCCATCATAATTGTATAATAAAAACAAAATTCAAAACCTTTTCCACTTTAATTTATTGACCGTGACCGGTTTTAGCTTGTCAAAGCCATCTTCAGACTGGTTCAAATTATCCTGTTTAATTTTTACCAGTCTGAAGATGGCTTTGACAAGCTGAAACTGGTTACGGTCAATAAAATAAAGTGGAAAAAGTTTTAAATTTGTTTTATTATACCATTATAAGTCTTAGTTGTGAGGCACTAGAAGTAAAGTGATAATTTTTTTTTTAAACTTTTTAACTTAATGAGTTAAACCTAATAATAATATTTAAATTAATGAAGATAATATTAGCGAAAGTCAATCGAAAATCCGAAACAGAAAAAAATCAGAAAAAGGTACGGATACATCTGATGTATCCGTACCTTTTTCTGATTTTTCTTTTTCGGATTTTCGATTGACTTTCGCTAATATTATCTTCATTAATTAAAATAGTAAAGTTATAAGTTGTATGTTAAATTAATTAGGTTGTAAAGCACCCACTGAAATTTACTAAGATTTACTGATTGCTAAGATTTTTCCATGAAATTACCAAATAATTATTGTTTTTATTTAATACTTATCATCACAATCACTGCAGAGATATACCGTCAGAAGCGTCTCGTAGAAGTGTCCGTGTTATCAAAATTCAGTTTTCTTACTTCTGGTGAAGTTGATCAAATCTTTTGAAACATTGGCCTGTCTAGTATGAGGCCTTTTATGTATATGATAAAGGGTCATTAAAGAATTAAAGAATCAACTATAAAAATAGTTAAATAGATTATAAATTTGGCGAAACGTTTTAGATAAACACATGTGAATTGTGAGTTTTTTTTCGTAATACCTTTTGTGTAGGTCCCATCCAAGATGTTTATCAATTAATTCTTCAAAATATTTTATGTTTGTTATTTTTCTATAACTGGGCAGTGATGTTAAACATGTCGTTTCGGCCATTCTTTTTTTTTGTTTAGATAGTAATATTTTGTGATCTGCTCTCCATAAAAAGGTGCTTTGGTTTTTTTTTACGCGCAATCTGGCAACACTGCCATTTAGCCTGGTTCCCCCACGCAAAATCCATACCATACTGCATTCTCTGAAATGCTTAGTCTCGACGTGGCAGCCGTTCGTGATAGAGCTTCCATTCACCCCGCCCGCCAGGTGTGAATTACCTACTCTCCTGTGATTTTTTTTTTTTTACTTAGTGGTCTTACTGACATTAGGGATCATTTCACAGAGCTCCCGAACCATCACCCGTCGATGTGCAAAGAACAAAAAACTGGCAGGCGTGGTGAGTGAAAGCCCTATGGCGAACGGCTGGCACGCCGAGACCAAGCGTCGCAAAGAATGCAACGTGGTGGGGATTTGGCGTGTGGGAATCAGGTTATACGCCAGTATTGCAGGACTGCGCGTAAAATCGTTGCTCGCGACTGCAGCACCTTGGAGACCTTATTCTACGGATACCCCTCGTATATTACAACTATTCACATATTGAAGAAAATTAATAGTTTTTAGTATATATATATATAGGTTTTTTATATTTATTTTATTTTAACACTTTGGCGTTGCACAAAATGAAAACGAAAGCAGCCTGAAGACAAATGCTGATGACAAATCAGTGTCCAATCATTTTTTACTGGAAATATTCGAATAGGCTTAACATTAAGTTTATATCGATAATAATACAATGCTAACAAAAATCACCTTAAAATCAGTCTAAAAGCCGAACAAAGAAAAATCTTTAAAATATTTTTTCAAGAGTAAGATAAAATTCAGTAAAGACAAATTTCATCACACGAATACCCGTCGATGTTTTGTATTCTAGAATCTAGATGATCGAAAGCGTTGTTTCATCCCTGGCAAGGAATGAGGAAACTACCCTTCTCCTCCCCCCCCCGTCCTCTCCCCCGACCGTAGCCAGATTTGGGGGGAGGGGAGTGGTTACGGGGTGTTTTCAAAGACCCAGTAATTTGGCAAAGTCCGGCAACCAAAGGAAATTCCCTTAACGATGTATGCAGTCTCTTTTGAGCATAACAGAATTTATGACAAATTTTCCCGCCAAGTATTTGTTCACCCACGGAGCAGGGAGGTACCTACTAAATTATAAGACACAGAGTAGGTATGCAGATAGATAAGAACCAACCTAACGTAACTACGTGACTAAAGTATGGTTTTTAATATTTAAAAAATAATTCTCATCCCCCGCAATAAGGCATCGCTTGACACACTTGTTTTTGCAGATGGTCAAATGGGAAAATAACATTAGAACGAACTATTTTTTTAATCCTTTAGCAATGCTTAATAAGCAATGCAATGGTTCAAATCTTGGCCTCCTGCTTTTTCTTATGTTCATAAATGACCTTAGCTCGAAATTAAAATGTGCAAAAAAATTAAAAATTTTCGTAAAATTAAGTCTGTTTCCGATCATCAACTGCCTCAAAATGACCTCGACACGCTCAATAATTGGTGAACTATCAATGAAATGCACTTAAATGTTGAAAAATGTTACATTTTAAACTTCACCGGATTTTTCCTATGTCATTAATAGTAGTATTCTCAAAAAAGTGTCTTCAATAAAAGATCTAAGAATCATTCTTGATTCTAAATTCATATTTTATGTACACATTAACGACATTAAGTGCAAATCATTAAACATGATGGGATTTATTCACATAATATATGAACCTTTCAAATATCTTCACAACCCTTTACAATGCCTTAATTAGAAGTAAACTTGATTATGGAAGCACTATTTGAAATCCACATTACTGCAAATATGAAAACATTATAGAATCGGTTCAAAAAAAAATCTAAGAAAGTTATCCTTCAAATATAGACTACATGACCATCTTAGATCATACGACTTGTATGATTCGTGATTACTTCAAGATTAATATGTTTAAAACTAGAAGGTCATTGACTGATCTAATATGTTTACATTAAATCATTCACGACTATCTTGATACTACACTATGTCTTAGGAAAATTGAAATAAATGTCCCCAATTCCCATTGTTTAAGTCGCTATTACACTTTTCACCTGAATACATTTAAAAATAATATCACCTACTTTAGCCCTCTGACCCAGATGTGTCGACTGTATAACAAGATAGTGTGTTCTGTAGTAGATATTATATTCGTCGATAATTTGTATGGATTCAGAAGAAAGTTCTGGCGCTGTTAAAAAATACGTTAAAGTAAGTATATTGTTTCAACTGTCTCTATAAGCATGCCTCTCGTGTTTCTTATGTCTCTTACCTCTCATACCAATATGTGTTACTTGAGTGAGCTTGTCAATAATTTTGTATATTTTTTAATTACAATGTTTCTGTTTTTCTTATTGTTTTATCTGTTTTTAATTGTACGTAATTGTAGATTTTTTGTAAGTGTATGTTCCTATTTGTATAATAACTGAATTTTTATAACTGAATTGATCTCACGTAAGTGCTAACATCTGTAAAAACCCAGTATAAATAATAAATAAATAAATAAATGCTTACTTTTTATTGACAGGTCGGTACTTAGAATTGCCTTAGTTTTACCTTTCGTGTGTAGGATTTTATGATACCTACCTAGACGTATTTGTTCGCTAGTGCTTGCTAGCTATCTAACTACAGCTACAGTCAATATAAGAGTACCCATTCAGCACACTAAGCGTAACTACCTATTTAAATTTTAAAACATTATTAACTTAACGCCATATTGAAAAATCCCATTTCGCAACACGAAATTTGTCGAAATATTTAAAATAATTTGTAAAAATATTTAATGTAGTTAACAAAAATATTATAAAAACATATCAACTGCCAATGTTGTGTCACCGGGGTATCGAGAGGTTAAAGACGGAGTCTGAAATGTTATTATTTTCTGATTGACGATCAAAACGATACAAGTCAGTGCAATAAAAGTATCAGGAGTGCATGAATCAGTCGGGTAAATCACCCATACAACTGCAGTCGTCATTCTGTGTGAAGAGTACCTACCGCTGCATCTGAGAGAGACAGTGAACCCTAAACCGTGTCATCAGAGCATCAGAGCGTATCCTTCAAAGGAAATCTCTCTATCTCACTTTCACCAAAGGTAGATACGGTCACTGAACAGTGAGAACACAATATGGGAAACTCGTCCGTTGCATAGAGTAAAATCCACGTTTACCGGGTGAAATATGCACTCCTGGTATTGCATGCGGAACAAACTACGCGACGCTCGCGCTAATCGGTAAAACTAACTGACAGTTAATTATTTTAACGGCATCCCATTTGGCACTTATGAAAGGAAGGATGTTTTTCAAATTCATAAGAATGAAGTCTTCACTATAAAATGGAATAATTGTTTTTCCTCCCACTAAACATTTCAACGCTGAGTGTATACCGACATCATTTTTTCGTATCAGAAATTTTTAGGAACAAACAAAAATTTGTTAAAAAATACAGAAAGTTATTTTTTGTTCCAGCTTTAGTCATGTTATGTAGGTACATAACATTGTTTCTAAGTGTAAAAAATATGTTTTTTTTTTCAATTTTTTAATTAGAAGAAAGAGAATTGATACCAGGGCGAAGTCGGATAGTAACCGATAATATTTTATTGGTGAAAGGTTACTGAATAAGTTAATACCGAGAGTAGAATCTTTGATACCGCAGAAGGTCAGTCTTGTTTTGGCATAGCAACGCTAGTGGCTATCAATAATTTATATAGTGAATACAAGTGCATCAAAACATTGTTGCATGTTCAAATTGATTCGATAAACCATAATATGCAAATTTGTTGCAAGTATCACTTATCGTACAATCGATATAAATAAATTCAATTTGAGGTCAGAGCCGATGATGTAATAGCTCTTAGCTGGACAAATGATAGTCATTCACGAGCTAAGTGTAATAACTAAAAACTAACCGACTCGCGTTTTATCCGCAGGGGTGGGCAGAGAGGATGGAACACGCATATTATTGGAAATGCCATTATTTAGTACCGGAATATATTTTAATAATAACATATACTTAACATGTTCTTTAACGAACGTGTTTATTGAGAAAAGCGGATGAATCATCTTACTGGGATAATGATCGACGAAAAATTTAATTAATTCATTTAGAGATATCTATACTTTCCTATAAATCCAGCTAACCCTTTAAGCCCATTTTAGCAACCCCATTATTATATAATAATACAGTTGTAATATTATATAAGCTATTAAAGTAGAGAATGTCATTGTATATATGCAGCGCCCTTGGGGTGATTTCTCACAAAAACCAGATTTTCAGGTCCGGGTTTAGTTTTTCCCATAGGAAAATTGAAAAAATTGAAACTGTATTATAATGATTATGTTATATTTCCATATATATGTACATCTAGTAAATCCACGTTATGCAAGTGTATTATATAAGTATAATTAATACAAAACAATACAAGAACAACATGTTAATCTACCAAACTATTAAATGGGAATATAATTCTCCGACTCCAGATATTTTCATATCAGAGATCATCTAATTTGACCGATAAATCCTACAGATCCTTCAATATAAATATTTCAAAAATCTTTCGTAATCCTACATGTATTTAAAATGACTGATTTTTGCATTTTTATATACAAATTATTTGACAAATCTAATATGCCTAAATTTTTAATGAGAGATCTAGGTATAATGCCGTAGCCGAAATAACAAATGGTAATATTTTTATAGTCTGAGAATGCCAAATTCTTTTAATTTCATTATTATTATTATTATATGTGTAAAATATGGTATGTATATTCTCGTATAAAATCTTAAAACTGTAATAACTTGCTTCCATTTTACCTATGTGTACCTATACCTACAGAGTTTGGTTTTTAATGTCATTGTTGATAACCCTGACCAAACTAAATACAAAACAAAATACTTTTTTTTTAAATATAAAGCATTTTCGTTGTAAATCTTTAACTTAAAGGTAGAGTTGGAAATATGTATGTCATTTATTTATTTATTTCTATTTCCGAACATACATTTTACAAATAATTACAGCAGTTTACATAGATAAAAAGTTAGATAAGAATACAAAACAATGTTAACCACTAGTTTAAAGAATAAGACTTATAAGTAGTTTTAAGCCTTAGTTGTAAGTCATTAGTTATAAGTCTCAGATGTAAGACACCAGTTAATTATTAATAATATTTCTAAATCTTAGTTGTAAGCCAGTTATATAAATTAAATTGTATACTTGTGAATGAGCATGTGGATGAGTTGTGTATTTATAATTGGTTGACTAATACTCCATTAATGGCGGACTGAACGCCGTTGGCGCAAATAAAAAGCTGTCCAAAGAAGCGAATCTAGCACTCCACAATGAAGTGCTGGTACCTACCCTGATGTATGGTAGTGAAGCATTAAATTGGCAGAGGAAGGATGAAAATAGAATGAATGCGGTAGAGATGAGATATGTGTGGTAAAACCATGTACCGTGTGAGAAATGTGGATATCCGCAAGGAATGCAAGGCTGATGTAAGCGTAATGAGTAAGATTAAGAAAGGGACCCTCAGATGGTTTGGGCATGTAGAGCGAATTAGCGAAGAAGGGAGTGTAAGGAGGATATATGATGCAAAAGTTAATGGAAGAAGAAGTTGTGGACGCCCGAGGAAGACATGGCACGATCAAGAGAACCAGATACTTGAGTCGGGCCATGTCAGGAGTCGGTATATAAGAAGAGCATGTATGAGAAGATGTAAGAATGTGAATGAAACAAGGAGTGTGTGCGAAGACCGTGTTGTTTGGCGGTCCGTCCTCTCTGCCTACCCCTGCGGGGAAACGGCGTGATGGTTAATTAGTTAGTTAGTTAATTGTATATTTATTTGTACATTTTTTTACAAAAACCGCGCACTACAAATTAGTCAAATATTATTATTGTTATTCTACCATTCACTTTAAAGTTCAACTTGACCAAACAATATTGGCGTCCTTTTATTAATCATATTCAATACTTTATCCTCATCCCGCATTCTTTCAGGATCACCACAATTTTAACATGCTAACTTACAAAGGTGTTTTATCCTAAAATAATTAACTAGCGCCATCTGTGAAAGTGCGGAACGAATTCTTTTTAGTATCACCTTAAAAAACGCAAGTAAGTAGCTACATAAAAATCATTTTTAAATCATTTTCAGTTAAGGACAAGGACTGCTTATAAGTTCACGTAGAAATAGCCATGTTGTTTGTGAAAAGTGAATCTGTAAGCAGTATAGAAAATGGAAGAAATTTATCCAGCCTAGCATGAAGTGCTTTTCCGTTAGATTATACTATATTCCTGAAGCGTCCGAATTTCCTCTCACTAGCAACCCCATCCCCCTGCGCTCCCCCCTCCCCCTCCCCTCTACCCTTCCCTAACATCCTGAGAGGGGTTCTGTAGGCTCCCGTGCGGACCGCCTAGCCGGTAGTGACTTAACTCACATGGACATAAGATGTAGGGCTGCCAAAAGGTGGAAAATTTGCGGAAAATATTCAGACAAAAGAAATTCGTATGTTTTATAAAAATCGCTTCCATGATCGTTCATCTCCCGACAATTGGCCTCCAGCATACTTATACAGGGTGTTAAGGTACGTACTTGAGTTACTTTTACCAGTGATTCCTGACATTATTTGAAGTAAAAAATGTAAATGAAATTTTGGTCTCCGGTGACATTTTTGATGTTTTTTTTTTTTTTTTTTCTACAAAAACATAAATAATGGTAGGTGTTGGGTAGTTGGGGGCGGGGTAAGTGGTGGGGCGGTAACTCGGTTGAGTGACCAATAAGGTCATGTGAAATTTTTTTTTTGTTTGATTTTGAAGAAAAAATATTTTGAAAAAAAAAAATTTTACGTAAAAAAAGTCACCGGAGACCAAAATTTCATTTACAATTTTTACTCCAAATAATGTCAGGAATCACTGGATAAAGTAACTCAAGTACGTACCTTAACACCCATATGCAGTCGGTTTGCTTATATGCAATACGCAGTCGGTTTCCAGAAGATGTGTTAGTGTGATTGAAGCAAGCAGTGCGACAGAGTTATTTGGCGGTCTATCCTCTCTGACTATCTCTGCGGAGAAGCTATCTGATAGTATTAGAGTTCGATACCATGACTTTAATAGTAGGTATAGACTTTTATGTGTGACATAGTTGTTTGGCGGTAGAACCTCTCTGCCTACCCCTGCGATGAAACCATCTGTTGGTATTATAGTCTTTTGGGATGACTGAACTAGTAGGTATAGACTTGCATGTATATGCGACTATGTATGAATGTCATTGAAGCAAGGGAAGAGCAGTAAATGAGAAAATATGTACTGATGGTTTTAATTAGGAGTCAAAATGCGCTATTACTGTATTGAATTTTGGGAATATATTGCAAGCGATGTATTGTACGTGACTTTAATATTAGGTCATTACATATGAAATTGGTGTTTTGCCGTACTGGCAACTTTGATCTTAAATATCTTCTCTTTGGTTAAGAATTCCAAATTCAAATTTATACAGCTATTTACTCATGTATTTGTGTTTTTAAAATTATAATTCATTTGTTTTTTCCTTAATTGTTTTTTTTTCTTTGCGTTAATCAGGCGCGTTTCTATCTATCTATTCTGCATTTCTATATATCTATTTTCTTTAGCCCAAAGATAATGTTTATTCACACATGCAGATAAAATTAAACAATTAAAACAACTAAATGAAACAAAATGAAATTTGTAAAGATTGAAGAAACAAAACAATTGTTTACAGTATATTTTAACCAAATTAAATATAAAAATGAACAGAACAAAGCATTTCAGAGAAGTACCTAGCAACATATTTAAATTTTTGCTCTTGGCAACCCTGTGATACGTCATGTTAATAAAGCAAATATGCATATATGCTAGAAAACCCCTCGAAACACCCCCAAACCAACACAGGCAAATGCCTTACATTATTCCCATTCTATCCTATATGCATATATATATATATACACTCTCGCATTATCATCCTTTAGTGTGCGACAGTATAATATATTATATTATGTGGGTAGGTTAGCGTGCTCGTACCACGTTTCACCATTCTGGAAGTATACTCTCCTGATATCGGGCAGATGGGGTGTCCGTTATTGATTTCAGTGACGTGGGGATGTGCAGAACGTCCACTCAAGATGCTTACCCTTCTGCAGTTTCTGCTATCCTGGTAGCGCGAGGATTTCGCTTCACACCGGTGCAGGTGCTGTGCAGACTTTCTGCATAACACCAGACCTGTTTGCACTTCCGCTACGTTTTCTCTGCTTCTTCTGAAACTTCATTCCCACTTAAAAGGGTATAACCAGACAACACCGGAAACTTGTCCTTTTTAATCAAATTCTAGACTTTACAAAAAAACGTAAATTTATTTTGAAAAATTGTTGTTTTATCTGGTTTAGCTAAGTTTATTTATTATATACTAAGGTTATGCCGTTGTTCGTTGGCAGATTTGTTCAATTTTCAAACGAAATATGGTTTTATACAACACAAATTACAAATCATATAATCATACAGCAAAATAAATCAATACATAATCTGGTAAACACACTTTTCAGAATTTTAATTCAATAAAAATCAATGAAGATAATATAAGCGAAAGTCAGTCGAAAATCAGAAACAGAAAAATCAGAAAAAGATACGGATACATCTGGGACTCGAACCCAGGACCTCTGGCAATCCGGGCCAACGCGCTGCCAGAGGTCCTGGGTTCGAGTCCCAGATGTATCCGTATCTTTTTCTGATTTTTCTGTTTCTGATTTTCGACTGACTTTCGCTTTTATTATCTTCATTAATTAAAAATATTATAATTTGAGGTTTAACTCTTTAAGTTAAAAAGTTAAAAATAAAAATAAAAAAATAAAAAAAACAATAAAAATCATTTAAAAATAAATCCGACAACGTGTACCTCCGTTTTTCTATTTATTTAAGGTCTTACAAACTAAAAATTGCGTTTTTTTTACACACTTATTTTGTTTAGACATTATTGAAAAATCATAAATACCTATGATCAAGAAATACTAATAATAAGAAATATACCATATTTAATCATTTATCATCATGCTGATAATTATTGCTTATAATAATTGTTACCCTTTGTGCTATGCATGAAATCTTGTCTAAAACATTAGTTTATCAATTAAAAAATAATCAAAGGATCTTAAAGCCGTGAGTGCCTAGGTACGGGAAGAACAATGTCGGATCTGCTAAAAATTGAAAATCGTGCTGCTGTTGCCTTATTTTAATTTCTTTTTGTTGAATTACAGTATTGTTTAGTATTAATTTGTACCCTGAAGATGCTTGAGTAAAGCGAAACCGGTCGGTAAAGTAAATTAATAAGTATCGTGGTTTTAAAACAAAAAAAGTGTTTTTATTTTTATTAAATATGTCAAACCACAAAGTGATTGCTTTCTACAATAATATAAAATACAAGCTTCTGCCCGCGACTTCGTCTGCGCAGGATTAGTACTTCGAGTAACCTATTTTCTTTTCCTAGGTCCCAACTATGTTTATACCAAAATTCTTAACCTATTTATTTAAAATATCTATAATTCTTGATTCGATTCAAAGTACTCTTCTAAGTATTGGGAGATTACTTCAAATAAATTCACTAATTTAAATATTTTCTAAAATAGAATTTCGATTTAACAATCATTGTTTTGCAAAATGTCATTCTCAAATATCGACATTTTCTATTAAACAACTAGCTGACCCGGCAAACTTCGTACCACCTCAGAATCAATAAATGTTGTGTTCAATTTATTAGCTGAAATAAATTAAGTTTTTTATGAAGTTAAAATAAATAGGTACCTACTCTAAGTTCAAAAAAAAAATGAGCTGTTGACTAAGCACGAAATGTTCGGCACACTACACCACTGAAAGTTCGAATTGAATCAAATTATGTCGACCAACGCACATTATTTGAAAAGCCGTTCCGTACAAAATATATGAAAAAAATAATTTTCTTCATAAATATTTTCCCGTGATTTTTCCGATGTTTTAATAGTTATTCTGTTAATCGGGACGGAGACAAATCCAACAAATCAAAGATCATAAAAATCGGTTCAGCAGTTCTTGAGTTATAAATGGTGTAACTAACCCGACTTTGTTTTATATATTAAGATAATTATTATTCATAATATATATTAAAAATATCTAGCTTTAGAAATTATAGCATACATGTTATACTGATGTATGGGCTATATTATTGTAAAGTTTCATTTAAATCCATTCAGTAGTGTTTGCGTGAAAGAGTAACAAACATACATACATCCATACAAACTTTCGCGTTTATAATATTAGTAAGATATATTATATTCCTCTTTGCCCAGAATACGGATAGAGGGAAATAATTATATAAAATTCAGTGGACATCTTCAATATGTCACATGGGTAGGTAGAAGTCCTCGCCATGGGAGCATAAAAAGTGCATGAGAACTCATACGAGTACACCTGTTAGAGACATATAAAATATATTTGGAATGAGTACCGTTTAGAGATTAACTTAAAAAAATTGTTTAAGTAAAAAAAAATTCGGCGGGCTTCTAAGGTGTTGTTGGGAATGAATTTATCTTAATTTATTATTTTTTTAATACCTTTTTCTTACTATGGAGATACCAGACTACCTAAATATTAACAAATCAATTAATTTAGTTGTTAAATCTTGTTCTATAATATGTTAGCAAATACCTATAAAATGCGTTCATAATAAGGATTATACTATGCATTAAAATAAGACGATCTTGCTTAATTTTGCGAAATATTCTATTCATAAATTATGCTCAATTGAAGAGTGTGGTTTGTGCGAGAAGGGAGGGTTCTAGGTTCTAGCGAAACAATGGACTGACAGTGTAAATTATTTATATAGTCAAATCTTCTATGCCCTGGGAAGGGTCAAGACAAATCCAGTCATTTCAAACCCGCCTACTTCTTGGCTTTCCGACATATAAATTTGCACTGAAGAGCCTAAATGATAATAGTAAAACCTATGTACAATATTAATAATAAAATTGTAGGATAATTTTTATGAAACACGTTGATAATTCATTAAAAAATCAACCTGTAAAAACCTTTTTTTAAGTAAAACCTCGACTTGGGGAGTAAGCTGGCGACTGCGTGACGAGAGCGTTACGAAAAGTGTGATCATGCGAGGCGAACGATAATAAATTTAAATATTTGTAGTAAATTAATATATGTTTACATTTTATACATGTAAACATAGATATATATGTATCAATACAAATAGATGGAGCTAAAGAAGTTTTACTTCAGTCTTGTGGTCTAAAGCAAAATCGTTTATTTGTACTATAATATGTACATACATATAATTTCATCAAATTTCAGAGACATGGGTGTATGTCCGCGGGTGTAAGCATGCATTGTCATCCACAACGAGTCGAGTTCAGATCGACTAGTTGTCGATAAAGCGGATGTCGAGAAGTGGAAGGAAGAAAGTCCACTTTCAAGATTCCATTACGTTCAAACATTCATTCATTTAATCAAGAAAACCAAATCGATATTTAAATAGATGTATTTAAAAAAGTTTTGAATGTCAAATAAAAAACCAAAAACAACACGAACATATGAACACTCCATTGTTTTGAGCCAGCAAATTCTAAAGGAAAAGGTTTCTACTCAATTGAAAATATTTGGTAATCTTGTTTTCAGTTTTAGACAACGACAAAGCAAATATGTTGGTATATAATCACAGAAATAAAAGAACCTGTTAAATTTGTATAATGTAGAAGATTTGCCGGTCTCTGTGTTTCCTCCATCCTAAAACATGAGCCTCCTTAAGACCCACGTTCACTTTTTTGTCTCTTCATAAAGACCCTTCACACAGAATCCCCAAATATGACATACGCCCTGAGAGAAATTATTTTTCCTTTGGTCCTGATCAGTATCTTGTGCCAAATTCGTCATTATCTATTAAAGGCTAGGTTAAATCTTTGGCATCTAAAGATTGCTAAAACGACTAAAGATATAAATCTTCGTTGTAATACCAACAACATTGCAAAATTTTTATCCTATGTAAAAAGGCGCTGTTACACATAAAATCGTTACAAAGGATGTCCCTTCCGATAAGCTACCCTTAAGATGATAGACTTCGCTTTTCGGCCCATACAAAAAGGACGCCCGGGAAAAAACACTTTTCTACATCGAAAATTGCACAAAATTTATATATATTTTTTTATACTGTCTTCTAGAAGGTAAAAACTATGTCGGTATGTTTTCGAATTTTCGATGCGTTTCGTATTAACGTAAACATTCACTGTCAAACATGTACGATTTATCAAAAAATATTATTTAAGGAAAAAGTGCTGCTAACTCAACTCTCATAAAGAATTATAAAATTATAAAAAGCTACCGACGTAGCTTCTTCTTTCTGAAAAATATATATTTTTTAAAATTTCAATTTCGTGAAAGTTTCGGTGTAGAAAAGTGTATTCTCCATAAACCCCTTTTCGAGCGATTTCTGTAGGTAAATTTGAGCGTTGTCTCATTCGCACATTTCGCATTCGCATGTATTGTAAGTGTACGTGAGCTTATTGTGAGCGGGACAGAATGAGAGACGCGGGTGTTCCGCGTGTGGTTCAAAGTCTAGCCTCTTAATAATTAAAATCTGCGTCAATCATAACAACACAGCACACCCTAAAATCTAGACCATCAAAGCAGAAGGGCGGTAACAATAAATACATATTTTCCCTGTTAAAAAGTCGTTTATTTTTTTATTTATTCTCAATTCAGGGTAAAGCGACTGAAGACTAGACATGAGCCTCTGGCATGCATTTTAAATTAGTTCAAAAAATTTTTTTTAAAGAAATACGTATTTGAAAAAATACGAGTGTGCTTTAGACCACACGTACACACACACACGTAATACTTCTTTAGTAATCTAATCTAATTTTCTTTCTGGCATCGAATAAAACCATTCCAATCATCAGTGTATAAGAATTTATATTGAAGATTCGTTTGGATTGTTACCAATCATCGTGACACATCAGTCGTTTCAATGCACTGAGTTCACACACTCTAAACTAATAAATTTTATTAGTTTAGAGTGTGTGAACTCAGTTCAATTACGCTTAGAATTGGATTGTTGATTTATTTCTTACAAGGCTTAAAATAAAACTTTTTTGATGCAGATTCTAGTTAGAGAGCGACGTTTATTCACATTTCAAATTCAAAAAATTCTGAAATTAAAAAAATTCCAATCGAAAAAGTGCTAGTAAGATTTTAACGTTTAGAATGTGAGAAACTACAACACCATAAATGCCAGCACCAATTCCAAACGTGATGACTATGGATTTGAGCACTGTTGTCAACGATTAGATTGTGAGGAATGAACCTCAAAATTAATTTTAATTTTTTTATCGTTCGCCTATCATTCGCCTCGTAACGCTGTAATTTCCTAAATTCATTCGCCAGTTACCCCTCAAGTCAAGCGTGCGTAAAGAAGTATCTGCTTCAATAACTCTTTGTTATTTATTACTCACGACACATGACGAATGTATCTTTTTAATATTGACGTTTTAAAGTCTACGGTAAATTATGCGATTTTATCAACACCGTTTTAATGAATTCATCAAATGAATCAGAGTGCTAAAAAAGAGCAACTTTTATGTATATATATATATATATATATATATATATAGATTGTATCATTTTTAAAAAAATGATAAAATCTCGAAAGTATTTATAGTGATGTAGTTTCTTAAAAATTGGGGTGGTTAGTATTTTACGCTGACATTACTTTTTGCATTTAAACGTCTTCCGTTCATCATCGGTGATAATTTATTTTTTCTTCCTAGTTTGCCTTTTAGGGCAAGATCTACACGTATAACTCATGTAACTTTTTCCGTTGCGTAGTTAGACTGTTAGATTATGTGGTCGCACAGAATGAATTTCTAGGCTATTATCTGACACCCCTCCCCGCTCAATGACGTAAGCCCACTAAGAATTCTTTTTTTTAATATTATACACGGCACTTGGCGCCACAACCCTTGGGCCACGAGATATGTTTTTAAATATTTGGCGAAAACAAAGGCATTTCGTCGCTAACTCTGGCGGCATCTTAGCATTTTAAAAAACGTTGTCATGTTAAAATTACTAAATTTCTTCCTAAATCGATTTTTTTTTATATGAATAACGCACAAGAGTCCCATCTGTCCTCTTCTGGAGCCAGTGAGACTATGGCATTCCCAAGTGGGGAATGTTGTGAGGATGAAGGTAGTGGAGAGGGTAAGGAGATGGGGAAGAGGAAGGTGTGGAAGTACCTGGCTATTTAGATCTGGTCACCAAACACGGCTAAAGCCATTTCAAGCAACGTTTCAATTCTGAGTGGTGGTCTTATACCAGGGCGATTCTGACAGCATCTTCCACCCTGGAACGTGCCGCAAATTTACTTATTTTAAATGAATAAATTTATATTATTTTAAATGAATAAATTTATATTATTTTAAATGAATAAATTGTGGAATAACACAAAAAACACAATAGATATTAAAAAAAATCATCAAGCAAGAGGCTCATTGCAAAAATTCGCAACAAGTTCGCAACGCTATCGTCGCCTTGTAACTCCGAAAAGAAACACGAAATAATTTAAAGGGATGCTAGTTATTGAAAAGAAGGATCAGGGGTCAACCGACGCGAATGAAAAATGACCCTTGCAATCAATCCCTAACGTAAACCAATGCCTCGGCTAAGGGTGAATGGGCCTGACCCTTGGGCCCGGTGACCATCCCGTCTTTACTGTCTGTAATCCGACAATTATATGATTATTTTATCGAGCATGTGGGTCGGGACAGGAATAAGAATAATAATAACTGATGCGACATGTCCGATGTCTGTGATGGATAGGTATGATGGAACGGATCAACAAACGTATGCGTTTGGTCTACCTGCGAGTGTTTATGTCGAGTGGCGATAATGGTGGACGTCGACCTTCATCGCATGTGACGTGTGTCCTGGTCATTGGTCAACAATTGATCTTCGCCAGAGTCAATCTTGACCTTCGTTGAATAAGTTACAAAAGTTTATAACTGTGTTTATGTGTAATTTAATTTATGTACTATTGATTTTTTTGACATCGACCCCGCAAAAGAAGCCCTGAGGAAAATAATTCAATAAGTGGAGGGTCTTTTTGAGGAGAGGAAGGATTGAATAGAGTTATAGGAAAGAAGAAACACAGAGGCCGGCAAATCGTTTCACAGCCGAGTTGTTGAACTCAAGAACGAATCGTAGAAGCGACCCGTTCTCATGTGTTGTATTACCCACTTATCACCTTTAAGTAGTAGGGTAAACGGATTTTTTGGGAAAAATTCCATTGAATTCTTTTTTTTTTATTTTCACTTGTCTCTTCTATTTTAAATGGTTATAAATAATATTTATGTGTAGACCACGCTTCCAAAAAAAATGTTACTATTTTTTTCCTTATGACTGAAATCATCATGTTAGAAGTCAAATGGAATACAATTCTCCCGTCTGGAACCCACATTACAATATTCACGTACAATCAATTGAAAGAGTACAAAATAAATTCTTAAGTTTTATAAATTTTAAAATGGGAATTCCAGCAATTATGTTGATCTACAGCACACTTTTAAATGATATGAATATGCTTAAATTGTCAGACAGAAGGATTTTCAATGACTTGGTATTTTTATACAAAATATTAAATGATGTAATTAGTAGTCCAGAATTGCTTCCATTGATTAGCTTTCGGATTCCACTGCGTAAAACTAGAAGTCAAGATTTATTTTAGTGTAGAAATTCTGGTACTAACTGCCATATGTATTCCTCTATGCCCAGAACTCTAATGGAGGGAAACAATTTTACCAATTCAGTGGACATCTTCAATTTTTCACTAAACAAATACAAAATGTTGTTACTATAGCAGTTCAGTTATGTACAATAAATACTGAATAGTACTACATATTACCCACTTGTAATAGCCCCTACAAAAAGCGTTAATTTTAATAAATAAATAAGATTTTTGAGTTTACCTTCGTACATGAAAAGAAAGATGGACAAACAATCCCAGGTTACGAATAACCGGACAATATTCGGAAAACTCGTTCTACCACCACAGTTAGCGGAAGATGTTGCTTATGTTTTGATGGAGGACTTAGCCAACCGAGGAACCGAAAACGAGGCATCCGGGTGGGACCCGAACGCGATGCCCACTCAGCCACTGACCGGTCAATATGAAATGACATTTGACTTCACTGCGTTCCGTCAATAAAATTTCTTTTAAAAACCGGTTTATTCGAATCCCCGATGTTCTTGCTTTCTAAGGGATGAACGTATCGGTGCCTACAGAGACATCTATTGGAGAGTAGATTTTTCATGAAAGCTTTCAGTATCAGCTTTCAAAGAAAAATATATGTTGAGTATATTCATAATATCATTATATGGGTAATTTTAATTTAATTAAAAGATTATTTTATTGAAGAAGAAGATAAAAATAATAATCTAATTTTTTTAAATATGTAAATGAACAAGACACAGAAAAATAATAAAAGATAATGGTCGAAACTGGGACAGTCCCAGTTGCGACCATTATCTTTAATTATTTTTCTGTGTCTTGTTCATTTACATATTAAAAAAAAAAATGATTGTAATTGTTATCTTCTTCTTCAATGATATATTACAATGATGGGAATAACCTTCAAAAGTTAAAAAGAGAGTTTTTCTTATAAAATATATGAAAAAGATTATTTACTTATAACGGTGATTATTGCTGATCAACTCAAAATAATTCATAATCTACTCTTTCATAGATGACGCACATATAATTATTTTGCGGAAAAACGTGTTTTACAAGTAATGCTTTAAAAAATATTAATAATTAAATGTTTACTCCTGTACACACGCAAAATGAATATAAAAAAATAGTTTTGTCAATAAAAAAAAATCTTTAAAGAAAGTCTCACAAATACAATATTGAAAATATTAATAAATATTAAAAACGTAAAAATTCGAGCGAGCATTTGGAAAATGTTTAATAAAACACGACTCGTTTACAATAGAGCAAAAATCTTTCTCCAACACTTTAAGTATCATTTAAAGAAACACTGTGATTTTTTTCATACATATAACAAACGTGTAAATAATAATTTTTGGAGCATACTTTGCAATTTTTTCTATCGAGGGAATTTTATGGAATTAACATTTCGGCTCCACAAATCTTCAGATATTATCTATAAAAATAACATATACTTTTTGAAGAACTTAAGAAACTTAAAGTGTTCAAGGGACATATGTTATAAATCGGTAGAAAATCGTAAATTCGGCCCAAAATTTTTTATAATTTTTTTGTGTTATAAAGTGGAGCCCTCACGGCGGAACCTCCCGGTGAGGCCATCTTTAACCAAATACGTTGAAAAAACTAAATTATTGTACCGAAATAAATTTAAAAAAAAACGACTGTGCTTTAGACTACACGACTGAAGTAAAACTTGTGCGCGCGCACTTCTCTCTCTTGCTCCTACAGTGTGATACAGACAATAGGCCTGCACTGAAAGAGAGAAAGAAAATGTGTGCTCTTGCCCCTACATATATACGAAACCTAACTCTCTGTCTTTCTATCTTCTCTAACTTATATCTTCCTCTCAACTTCCGTTCGCCTCGCCCGATCACACTTTTCGTAACGCTTTCGTCACGCATTCGCCAGCTTACTCCCCAAGTCAAGCGTGCGTAAAGAAGTTTTACTTCAAAAATAAATAAATTTTAATAAGTTGTGGGACATTTGTTTAATTTTAAAATGTTCACATACATTATGTCGTACGTGGGTGGGTGATAATTGTCCCAAGGAAGAGGAATTTCTGAGAATTTTGTTGTAGTAACAGATTTTGCATTAAAAAAAACTAGATCCAGAGGTCGGTCATTTCTATTTCTGTTATCATTTAATTGATTTAAGTTTTTAAAAAATTGAACATTTCGAGTATTTCTCTTTTAATGATAGGTATGCTGGAGTCATTAGTTTCAGATTTATTTTATGGATAATATTGATCTCAATTAAAGATACATAATTATATACTACAAGGACAAAATCTTCAAAACTATTAAACATTCCAAAATTAAATACAGCTTTCGGCCAGAAAAACCATTATTTCCATGCTACAAAATTATGTAATGCCCTTCCGATTGAAATTAAAAATACCATGGATATACAAAAGTTTAAAAAGGACATCAAATTATGGCTAACTAAACATGAAGATGAGGAACTAATTAAAATTATTAAATAACCCAAATGCAACCTACAGATAATGAACATAAACACTTTTCAAAACAACGCAAAATAATAAACATGAACACTTTTTGCTTTATTTATTTATATTTCGTGAAAAGCAACAAAAACAAACAACATTGATGAGGAAATCATGATCAACACCATACGACAACCTGCAGTCCACCTCGGAACAGAAATACCTAGTGAGGAGGACTGAGGATAAAATATTTCACTTTGTATTCTTAATTTATTTAATATTGTATTTTAATTTTAATTTGTATTGTCATTTAATAAAAAAATAAAAAAATTATAGTCACCTGCAATGAGTATTATTGTCTCAGTGTTTTTAGATATTATTAATAGTTGATTTTCAATAATATGTTTTTTGTAGGTAAATAGATGAATGAATTAATATAATAAAATCATAATAACCTATTATGATTTTTAATGAATGAAGACAATTATAATATTAGCGAAACCCAATCTTAATCTGAAACAGAAAAATCAGAAAAAGATCGAATCACATTTGGGACTTGAACCCAGGACCTTCGGCTTTCCGGGTAGATGCTCTAACCACTGAGCTAATGTGCCCGTATCCGATTCGGTCATATTTAACTGTATCATACTTCGACTGAGAACTACCAATTATGCATATTTTATTGGCTGCTAGCTTTATGAATGATTTCAAAATTCAACTTGTCTTCATTACATAAAATGTTATAATTTGAGGTTTTACCTATTTAGTTAAAAATAAAGATTGTGATCTTATTTTGTTTATTTGTATTAACTAAATTAAAAATATATTTCATATTTTGTAAATAGTAATGAGCTGCTTGGTGAATAATTTCTTAGAAATTGTTAACAAAACACCGCATTGATTTAGAACTTGTAATCTTACTATTCTTGGAATCCATTCGGTAAATGTTGTGAGTTAGAGGGTACGAGTTCCGCTGCAATGTTTTGATATCAGAAACAAGCCAAGTTTCTGTTAGAATGATGACTCATAAGTAAGAATGGATGCAGTTATGCAAAATTGTTGAATTTTTGTTCTCATATTAATAATAACTTTTTAGTGTATTTTATGAACCAAGTTTTTTGGCAATGTATTTATTACTTTTGGAGAAGAGTTATTGTATGTATTAGTTAAATTCACTCACCGCTTTGTGGACGATCTTCCATTTCTTTCCTATTGTTTTCGCTGTAATATAGTCTGATCACATTTGATTTGAAACAACGTGTCTATTTTGTAAGATTAGTTTCGCTTATGACGGTTCTGCAAAATCCATTTTGATGGGTCGAGTTTTGTCACTATACGCTTGGCTTTCATTATATATAGTTTAATATTGTTGGTATTTGGGAGGAAGTTAATTTCAATTTGGGAGGCGGGAATGGGTACCGCCGCCCCCGGAACCATTTATTGGATAACCAACACTTCTGCCATAAGTGGTGCGTGGTGCGCTACGTTTGGTGACTTAGCAGGGGTGCCCGGGTTCATGGGGTAAGTTTCATCTAGGTCTTTGTGGCGGATGATCTAGACACACTGAACCCCAGATTCCTACCCAACCCTCATACCTTTTTCCTTCCCAGAACTTCCTCTCCTTCATTTCCTTAATAATAACCTCCACACAGCATCCCCAAAGATGACATAGGCCCTGAGAGAAATTATTTTCCTCAGGGCCTCCTGTGTGGACCTAATTTAAAAAAAATAAAAAAATTAAACCTTATGATGAAGAAGGTAATGGAAAGGGGAGGAAAATGTATTGAGAAAGTGGGGAATGTACCTGGCTATGCAGATCTGCTCACCAAACAAGTGAATGGTGGTCTTTCATTACAGTTAAACTGAGAATATTTCGAATATCACAAATTAACCGAGTTAAATTTACTTCAAACTTCGAATTCGTAGTCAAGATTCTTCCCCCAACCGGAGACCGTCACGTGATTATGATTTCTGATAAATTTCTACAAAGCATGAAACCATCCCTTGGTCATTTAAGAAAGTTATGAACTCTCAAATTTTACAACTTAGGTACTACAATAGCATATGTTGGTATTTACTGAGAAGCTACACTAGCGTTTGTAGGTATATAGGTACTGAGAAACTACAATAGTGTATCTAGGTATATACTGAGAAACTACATTAGCGTTTGTAGGTACCTGTATACTGAGAAACTACAATAGTGTTTTTGGTATATACTGAGAAACTACAATGGCGTATGTCGTGTGTAGGTATTTACTGAGAAGCTACACTAGCGTTTGTAGGTATATAGGTACTGAGAAACTACAATAGTGTATCTAGGTATATACTGAGAAACTACATTAGCGTTTGTAGGTACCTGTATACTGAGAAACTACAATAGTGTTTTTGGTATATACTGAGAAACTACAATGGCGTATGTCGTGTGTAGGTATTTACTGAGAATCTACACTAGCGTTTGTAGGTATATAGGTACTGAGAAACTACAATAGTGTATCTAGGTATATACTGAGAAACTACATTAGCGTTTGTAGGTACCTGTATACTGAGAAACTACAATAGTGTATCTAGGTATATACTGAGAAACTACATTAGCGTTTGTAGGTACCTGTATACTGAGAAACTACAATAGTGTATCTAGGTATATACTGAGAAACTACAATAGTGTATCTAGGTATATACTGAGAAACTACATTAGCGTTTGTAGGTACCTGTATACTGAGAAACTACAATAGTGCATCTTGGTATATACTGAGAAACTACAATTGCGTATGTCGTATGTAGGTATATACTGAAAAAATACAATAGTGTATGTAGAAAACTACAATGGCGTATGTAGGTTTATATATTTGCGAGAATCCACAATAGAATATGTAGGTATATATATATATATATATTTTTTTTTTTATGTTTCTTTATTTTTTGAATAGTAAATATAACATTTGTGGAATTTATTCTAGGCACATGCCCGTGTTATGGTGGCCGAGTATACTCTGAAATATACTGTGAATATACTGTGAAACTACAATAGTATATGTAGAAAACTAAAATAGCGTATTTTCATAAGTAAGATTAAAAAAGGGACGCTTAGATGGTTTGGACATATAGAGCGAACGAATGAAGAAAGGAGTGTCAAGAGAATATATGATGCGAATGTGAATGGTAGAAGAAGTCGAGGACGCCCGAGGAAGATATGGCACGATCAAGTGAATCAGATACTTGAGTCGGGCCATGTCAAGAGTCAGAATAATAGAAGAGCATGTATGATAAGATGTATGAATGTGAATGAGGCGAGGAGTGTATGCCAAGACCGAGTTGTTTGGCGGTCCGTCCTCTCTGCCTACCCATGCGGGGAAACGGCGTGATGGTCAGTTAGTTAGTTTTAGTTTAGGTATATACTAAGTAACTACAATAGCATACTTAGGATATATATATACATATATATACAATTAACATGGGGATGATGTCTAAGGAACTGAAAAGAAAAAAAAATTACATTAACGAGATACACGGACACGGGACGATAAATTCAAAGCAAATTAGATTGCCAACAAGAAAAAAATCAAGCACCCAGAAATCTCTGATGTACCAGATTGCTCAGTATTTTCTATGCTCAGAAACTGAGATAGAAAATATTAATAAGTTTAAAAATGAATTAAGAAAGTATGTCCACCTCAAATATTAATGTTTTTATTTATTTGTGACTGTATTTGCTAATATTTAAAGAAAGATTATGTTTGCCAAACAATGTAAATGTTTATAAAACTATTAGCACACACGAAGATGTGAGCTAAATTAGGATTAATAAATAAATAATATTTTAATATATATACACAATTTGACATTTTTAACTCTGCACCACACTCCTTAAAGTCACACAGGAGATGTCTCGATACTTTACTATAACTACTTACTTACCTTACATACCCGCTACTAATTATACATAATAGATCCATCGCTTTCCCCTCCCTCCCACTATCCCATCCTAATAACTAATAATGAAACACTTTTTCTTTGTTTACACTAAATAATTAAGATTCTTATGAAAACTCAGTGAAAACATAATTATTATTGGTTAAATTACATTCAACCGATTCGGTCATATACATATTCCGTCATAAATTGTAAAATGTTACAAATGTTGATTTTCCAAATAAAATAAAATGATATAAAAATAATAAGAAACTAAAGTAGTGTGTGTAGGTATGTACTGAGAAACTACAATAGCGTAAATAGGCAAATATCTATGCACATTTTGACACACATTTCTCGCCTCTCGCCCATTGAACTCTTGACATTCTCCTTTTTCCACGCATTTATGTGCGGAAATAACGTTACTCTTCGACTTCAACAGTCGTTAGATGGAAACATGTCCCCATCCCCCTCAGCCACCTTATTTCACCTTCCTACTTTCTAGTCTTTCTAGCAGCGGCGTCTCGCCTGTGTCCGTATCGGGCTTTACGACCCGACCTTCCTCGATTGAATTTCGTTACTTTATTTTATTTTTTACCATGTTTACACCCTCCCCCCTACCCTACTTCCCGCATCGCAACCCCGCACCGCCCCCTAAACACATAACTTTCCAGTTTCACGTGTACCGGGAGAGAGAAGTGGCCGAGACAAGGCGGGGGAAGACAACCCAAGAGATGCCAAAGTTAATTTTTAAATATTTTATTAACAAAACTGCCACCGATTTGATAACATGTCAAAAGTTCTGGTGAATCTACATTATACAGTCACCTAGGGAATCCAAAAAATTAGTTTCCGTTGGTTGGTTTGGAAGTCGGTCTACGACGCATTGACATTCGCATTACAAGTCAAAAACATTACATTGCGTCTTTGCATTAGATATTGGAAATGTTCGGATTCGGCAATCAGACTATCGGAGGAGGATGGTCTCCTTTAACCACTGGAGCGATTCCGGTCCAAATTTGGACCACTTTAATTTTTCTAGGATTGAATTCGGTCCAAAAATGGACCAAATTTTTTCAAATGTAACCGCGTTATGCAAAAAAAAAAAAATTTGAGGACTGAATATCTACTTCAATTATTGATCAAAAAAATGTCACTGTTCTTCCCTTCAATTTTGATGTAGTACTCTTTTCAATTCAGTTGGTAGTAAATATTTTTTCTAACTGTTAACTGTCGAAATATTGATATTTTATTAAAATGTCGAATTTACCCGTTTTTTGTCGCTATTTCTAATATACTTGTTTACCAGTGTAATAATGATTGAATTATCAATGTTTTGAACCTGTGTACATGTCGAAATAATTAAAAATGAAGTGAAATATCATTAAAACAGTGGACTTTCGTTTATTACGACGCAATTGATTGCTCGTAATGGCGATCTTTGCAAATGGATATTTTTCAATAAATAAAGCATTAATCGAGTTAATTATTATTGTACAAAAAAGATATTATATTTTATTACAATCAAATTTGTGCTTTCAATTATTATTTCTGAAATATTTCTGTTATTTCACAATTAATTAACTAAAAATAATTTATAGTATATTTGCGGCACGTACCAGAGTGGAACACTCTCAGTATCGTCCTGGTTATAGACCATCATTCAGAATTGAAACGTTGCTTGCAATTTAGAAACGGCTTGAGCCGTTTAAGGGGCGGCTCTGCCAATTTCTACCGATTTCTTGCATGTTTTCCTTAAACGTTTGAAGTTTTTAAGTTCTTAAAAAAATAAAGATATCTATCTTATTCTTTAAGATAGTATTTGTACATTCCCTACGCCGAAACGGTAATTATTTGAAATTCCCTCGATAGAAATAAATCGCAAAGTATGCACCGAAAATTATTATTTGGACGTTTGTTTCAGTTATTTTACAAGTTATATGTATGAAAAAATACACAATGTTTCTTTAAATGCTACTTGAGTCGTCTTTTATTAAACATTTTCACAATTTTCGCATGAATTTTTTATGGTTGTTAGCGTTGTGGTTGTTATGTTAGCGCGCTCGCTCCCACGTTCTTATTGTCTCTCCATATTCTTCTTTTTGAGCGGGGTAGTGCGGCATTAAGACAAGATTTTATGCATAGCACAAAGGGTAACAATTATTATGAGAAATAATAAAGCCTGAATCACGCATAATCATATTGAAAAAACCTCCCGAGAAAAGATACATGCCACCGACGGGACAAAATGTAGACATGATATGTCTCGACGCAACATAGTGGGAAAGTTAGCACTTACAATGCCTTTCTCATATAAAAAGAAAGTTGGTTGTTTGCAGGTGAAAAAAAAAGTAATAAGCGGTAATTGTTGAATGAAACTCTAGTATATATTGAATCATTTGGCGAGTAACAGATAAGCCGCCGTTAGTGGATATAGCTCCTGACCGGCAAACAGAGGGGCGCGGGTTCGTGTCCCGTCGGCGGCATGTATCTTTTCTCGCGAGGTTTTTCAATATGGATGAGTGTTTCAGGCTAATAATTATTGCTTATAATAATTGACTTTAGCCGTGTTTGGTGACCGGATCTTAATAGCCACATACTTCCTCTACTCCCTATCATTCCCCTCCCTACTACCTTCAGTGTCATAACGTATCCCAATTGGGGACTGGCTCCAGTTTAACAAACGGATTGCAATCTTTAGAGCACAGGCGTCGGGTAGGAATGCTATCCTTGTTCTACCGGTATTTCAATGGAAGATGCTCCGATGAACTAGCCTCATTGATCCCCTCGGCACCGGTGCATAGTCGGGAAACACGCCAAACGCTCGCCCAACATATGTACACGGTTGACATTTGTCACATGAGAACGGGACGCTTCTACGACTCGTTCTTGTGTTCAACAGCTCGGCTGTGGAACGATTTGCCGGCCTCAGTGTTTCCTCCTTCCTATAACATGGGCTCTTCAAGACCCACGTTCACTCCTTCCTCTCCTCAAAAAGACCCTCCTCACAGCATCTTCAAAGATGACATAGGCCCTGAGGGAAATTATTTTCCTCAGGGCCTCCTGTGTGGAGTTAATGTAAAAAAAAAAAAAAAGACGGGAGCAGTTAGGACTCGGATAGAGAAAACTTTCGGTTTTTGGAATACTCCTTTAGTATCCCTCCGTCCATAGAAGAGCTGTCCAATCTAAAGCGCGCGGCTGTAAACCGGGTCCATAAAAAGACGAAGCGATTTTATGTGGAACGGGGGTAGGTCCATTCCACACCGAGGGGAGTCTCCTGTATACGTCTAGGTCGCTGCCTCTCCACACTAGAGTACCTACCCGCAACGTGCAGGGCTTACCTACTATAGGTTCGGTACATCAGCCAGTCCTTCTCCTTGCTACGTACGACATACCTCGCTCCAATTTAAGCGTGCTAAATCAAGGCTAAATCTACCGTTCAAGCTTCGGTAAGCCGCAGAATAGTTCATTTTTTAGACGCCGCACAACGCAATTGTCCTTCAGTAAAAAATTCAAAAATCGACATTCAATTTTATGCATTTTTATTTTTTATTGTAAAGATGGTGAGTTAAAACTCCCAGGACATTTTTTCTTGGAAGACGGTCAATCGCTAATTATACGCCCTCAACTTCGAGATCACCGGTGGCGATACGCTTATCATAGTTGCAATTTGTCATTTAAGCAAGATTTATCGTTTACCCAAATACAGGTGTCCGGGGGTAAAGTGCATTAACTTCGGGAGGTGATTCTACACGATGGTAGAAGTAAAAAAGATTATTCACTTTTTTCGAAATTCCTATGTTTTTTTTTCCAAGTTGTCTCCTAAATTTCACGCCTGGTTAACGCACTTCTCAACTTTAAAGCATTTTTAAAAATATCTCAAAATCTCTCGTAGTTTTTGGTTATTATTTTGGGTCTGTTAATAAAAAATAAATCTCAAAAAATTGGCTACATCTGTCCGCGACTAACGATTATATGATTTTTTTCATACGGTAATTCGAACTTGCAGAAGTGTGCCTCGAGAGCGAAAAATACAATAAACATCTGGTTTTTTTTACACAAATTATGTTTACTTTTGATTTTTTTTACCTTGACGATGAACATCGGGATCAGGTTATGTCTTATAGCAGATTGTTGATTTTTTTTTAAATTTAACGACAAGCTGGAGGAAGTTACTAGCAATCACCAGAAATTCCAAGAAATACAGTTCTTATTGGGTGTGACAGCTTTACTAGACGTAACCAATCAGCCTGCACCAAGTCATTCGAAAAAGCTTCGGTCAAGACAAAAAAAAGGTGCATATCGGAGCTCGTATCTGGTAGAACTTCAGATGAGTTGCAGTTTGCTGCGGATGTGGCTGGGGATACACCAGAGAAGTACGACACATCTTCACTAACTCCTCATCGGCACTAGCTCTGTATCTCGATATAGATCTATCAGAAAATAAATACAAAGTGTTAAGAGCTTCAGTAAATGCCATGCACCCAAAATGCTTTCATCTCTCTAATCCAAAAGGAATATTAGCACAAAATGAGAGGTTCAGAAATACAAAACAAGCAGATAAACCTTCCACTATATACAGCCTAAACCTTCATCTAGATTTAGAACTTAGTACAAGAATCTTTGGATTCGGATTGGTTTTTGATTAGATTAGTAAAATAAAGTAAGGACGAATATTGTTTAATTTTGGAGTGAGTTTCAAATGAATTAGAATATAACTTTGGAAATGAAGCGTGTTAACTGCTACTAGATACACACCTGACATATTTGTTAAATAGGTACTGTAATTGTAAATGTACATATTTAGTGAACAATAAATAAAGTAATATTTCGAAACATACAAAATTTCAATATTTACGAAATGTACTTAATTATAACCGAACTAATTACGATGCTAATGACTTAATCTACAAAACTGCATTATTTATTTATTTTTTATTCCACACGTAACCGGAGTTATGATTTTTGCTCTCTCCCCATACAACTCAATGCACTGTGCTCCGAGGCGCTAGCAGTCATAATATGACTGCTATAGCGCCTATTATGCCAAATCTCACATTTACGTAAATAATATTTGTAAACTGCCCACCGAAATTTCGCAAGAATTAAATTCATTAAGCGATGAGAAATTACAATGTTATTAATTGATAATAAATAAAAAATAGTCTGAATATGGATTTTCAAAGTTTCAACGCCAGGACAGTTTGTTTTTAGCAGGTAATTTCATTAATAGTGCACTGACTCTAGCAAAACAGATACTAATTACAATTAGTGTACTCGCATATAGCACCATGCTGATTAAAGTGGAGAACTTTATCAAAAATTAACTCGTAAATTAAACCCGCCTCAAAATATACTGTCATCATTTTTGAAAGATCGCGACCATAATATCGCGAATTCCGGTTTCATATATTAAGATTAAATCCCGATTAAGATGATAGTAGAGAGCATTGTTAGCAGATTTGTTTTTCTAGGAAAAAAGAAACACATTCCTCTATTAAATTCTCTAAAATATTGGGGACATCTAGGCTTGCGACCTGTATACGTATTATGTTCCAAGCTGTGCTAAGCTCGACACTCCAACCGAGCCGAGCTTAAAAACAACTGATTTACCGGGCCTTGTCTATCTAGTACCTACACGCAATTTAACTACCTGCATACCTACTATAGTAAGCTTTCAAAAAGAAGAAGAAGGTAGATTGAAAGGGGGATATGTAAAAACGAATATTAGAAGCAGCGCGCTAATGTTAAAAACGATAATGGTTAAGCGGAATATGTGAAAATATTTTATAAAGCACGACTCGTTTAAAATAGAGCAAAAATCACTCGATAAATGTCTTAATATGAAGCCATGCAAAATAATATTAATAATACAAAATTATGTGTTTTTGGTTTAAAAATTTGATGGCTTAGAAATATTATCTAGTGGACTTAAATGTGGTCACTTTTCAAAAATTCTTGCACCTCTTTATTTGACTTAAGAAAAAACAACTTATATTCTTATGCAATCTTCTAAGTATTTTGTTCGTGTTCCTTTTGCTGTATTTGATTAATAAACATGCTATTTGATATGCCCGATGGTCATTAAAACTTCTTATTACTATTTATGAGAAATTGAAGCCAATTCCTTGAAAATAACGAATCTTCGAAAATAATGTTTTTAAGTTTTGGCTTCATTTTAATATCACGTGTTCAGTTTAAACCTATCACAGAGCACTTAGGATCGTTATATGCTTTAATCACGACTCTTTAAGATGCAACATAATTATTTTGACACTGGTGTTAATCGGCCACTGCTTAAAGATAAAAATTGAAGTTTTTTTGGTTGTCATATTGTTGAAAATGGCTCGCAGGATGTCAAAACGTGCCGGTTAGTCACTTGAAGTGAAGCAGAGCTTTTGACTGCTTGAAGAAGACTACACATACGAAGAAATTGAAAAATATTGGGTGGAGGACCTTCCATGTCAGGAGTAAGAAAAATTTTCCAACGCTTCAAGGAGACTAAAACTACAAAAACTGCCCTAAAATCCGGCCGAAAGCCGAAAGTTACCCTTTATAAGAAAATATTTTATAAATAAGAAGAAATATAAAATGTAAGGCAAAATAAAAACAAACTTTTTTGACGTCCTTCGATATCTCATAGGTAAAAATAAACCCAACCTAACGTACCTAAGGCAGATTTTGAAATTTTACTTCTTAACTGTGGAATTTAGAAGTACCCAACCAAACTGAAAAATATTTATTTCTTCAAACTTCGCAAAATCACTTTCTGGCGTCATTTTTAATTAAATATATTATTTCTTCAAATTTTAAAATTCACTTTGTGGCACCATTTTATTAATGACTTTAACTTTCTTTTAAAATAAAGATTATCGTGGTAAAAACAAAGTGTTTTAATTTGTCATTAATAAAATGGTGCCACAAAGTGAATTTGAGGAAGAGAACATCGTTCTCGTATCTATAATTAATTATATGTAATTATAGTTTTTTTCATATATATATATTAACTGAGTTTTTATAACTGTAAACTCACATAAGTGTGAACACCTGTAAAAACCCAGTATAAATAAATAAGGTTAAAATGTTCAATGCCGAATAAAATAATAACATTTTTGAGAAAATGAATACGAGCATGTTTTGTAAGGCTGGAATCAGACGGTTTAAGCGCCATTCACATGGTTCACTAATCGCTCATTTCCGCATTTCATTCGGCCTAGTTTACTCGGAATGACACGTCTGAACATGAAATGAATCGAAAGTGCCGAACACTGCCGAATGAAATCTTCAAGTGAACCGATCCAACAATGTTGGATATTTTCATTCGGCATCCTTCAATTGCGCGCGCATGCGCGCGGAAGAGAGCAAAGTGAAACGTCTGAACACCGAGTGAACTCTCAATCAGTTTGTCTCGCGTCCTGTACGGGAAGGACCATGAAAGGACGCTATCACATCGCACGCAAAACGTCAAAATGGTATTCGTTCGGCTAATTTGTTTGCTTTTGGGAACACCTCTCATATAAATTTTTGGGTCTCCCTTATTATCCATGTATTTTATATGTTTTTTAATATATGTAAGATTATTAATTTGTAGGAAAATGTTCGTAATAAAAAAAGTAAAATCAAATTGTGTTATTATGTCATAAAAAATAAAAAGGTCTATAAGATGAAACTATACTGTTTTCTTTATTTATTTTTATTTAATTGTGTCAACAAAATTGCGTAAAAATCGATGCATCTGACATGTTTTTCCTTAAAATTCGGGGCCGGACGGTTGACCTCGCTCGGCGACGCTGTGGTGGGAATGGACGAGTGAACGCTTATTTCTATAGCGCCGTGTGAACATGGAATGAAACAAAATGGACGATTAGGCCGAAAAAACATGGCGTAAATCTTCACTCGAGTGAACTGTCTGATTCCAGCTATAGGGTCGAAACACGTAGAACGCGGGTAAAGCAGTCGGCGCATGGGCAGCCGACGGCCGACAAGAATGTTTGTATGTAAACGTACTAAAGCGCACACAGTGAAGCCAGATTCAGATGTCCGCAACTCGGTACAAAATACCGCCGCACAGTGGGCTGAAAATCGCCTTTCATAGACATAGAGACTTAAATTTTCAATGGTCTTTTTTTTGGCTAGAAATGGATTCTGCTGATCATTACTATGCTATAAAATTTCGTAAGAAGCAATTGCGTGTACAAATGAAGGAGTTATCATTTTTTTAAGAAAAATTTGTATGGCACTGACATTAAAAATGAGGCTATCTCTGGAATCATAAGGTTGGCCATTACATCCTTACACACAGATATACTACTATTTTTTTATTTTTTTTTGACATACTTCGTATGGTGGCGCAACTTGCGCGTTTTTTTTTTTAAATCCTCAAAGTTGAAAAAAAAACTTTTTTTGTTGATGATTCATTTTAATGCTTAAATGCTTTACATATGAGTATGTTTTGTCTAGTTTACAATATTTTATTTACACTGCAAGCCAAAACAGTTTAAGAAATGACAAAAGTTAGTTTTTTTTATTTATTGTTCTTGTGTTTAATTCGTAGAACTCCATCTATTTTTGAAAAATTTAATTAAAATTAAATTTGAACCTGAAGGAATTTTGTCGAAGGTTCACACGGGCAGTTTACAAGAGATGGTTACGATCCCACCGCAAAAGTGAAAATTTTATATGTCATTACAGTAATTTGCTTCAGGCAAATATTGACTGGCCAAGCTGCGTGCAAACTTCAACGATGAAATCGACTTCAACGATGACATCGACTTCAAGGATGATATCGACTTCAACGATGACATCGACTTCAACAATGTCATCGACTTCAACGATGACAAAAAGATTTCGAAAGCCGTTTGAAGATCTAAGTAACAAGCAGAAGAAGAGACGATCTGACGAACATAAAGCCGAAGACCCTATTGAATTAGCATATTCAGCTACAGCACTTTTTAAACAAGATGGTCGTGAGGATATTGCATCTGTTATTGAATATATGCTCAAAAATCCAGAAGCAGCGGCAAACATTAAGGAAATGATTAAGAAACCAGTTGATTCACTATTATTTTCACCAGAGAAAGCACTAGGTTTACTACTTTCATTAAAACTATCGAAATGGCAATACATAACTTTGAGGGAAATGACAATTCGACAAGGTTCAACGGATATATATCCATCTTACTATAAAGTACAAAAGGCTAAGCTGCAGTGCTACCCTCCGAAGACATTTGTGACTGTAACGGATTCCTCAGCTAAGATTGCACTACAAGCATTACTAGATTTAACAGTGAACAAGATTATTGAAAGTCTTTCTAGTACTAACGTCAAACAAGGCAAACCAATGATGTTAATATCAAAGTGGGGATTTGACGGTGCATCCAACCAAAGTAGATATAAGCAAAAAATGGTGAACGAGCAAGATGACTCAAGCATATTTATGACCTCTTTGGTTCCATTAAAGTTGATAGCTGGCAATGATATAATATGGACGAATCCAAAACCCTGTTCATCTACGTATTGCCGTCCAGTGCAGTTCAGTTTTTTGAAGGAGAGCAAAGAAGTTGTCATAAATGAAAAAACTAGAATGGATAACGAAATCAAGGCTCTGGTTCCCTCAAAACACCAAGGATATGAGGTTAGCCATCAATTAATGATGACGATGATTAACGGCAAAATTTGTACGTGTCTTTCTGAAGCTAAATCAAATGCAGCCTGCTACATGTGTTTGGCTAAGCCTACGGAAATGAATAAGTTAAATACCGTTGCGTTAAAAACCGTTTCTCCTGGTGTATATGAGTTTGGGTTATCTTCATTGCATGCCCGCATTAATGTGATGGAATGTCTTTTACACATAGCTTATCGTCTCGATTTCAAGAAGTGGTCTGTGAGAGAAGAAGATCACAAAGAGTTGTTACAGGCAAGGAAAAAACTTATCCAAGACCGATTTAAAGATGATCTCAATCTTTTGATCGACATCGTTAAACAAGGATCAGGCACAACTAACGATGGTAACACAGCGAGGAGATTTTTTGAATTTCCTGATAAAACTGCAACGATCACTGGACTAGATGAAGACCTGATCCGCAGGTTTGCTGTGATTCTGCAATCTATCACATCTGGAGAGCTTATAGACGTGCCTAAATTTAAAGAATACTCCAAAGTAACCGCGGAAAAATACGTTGAACTGTATAATTGGTACTACATGTCGTCGACCGTACACAAATTATTAATTCATGGAGGGGACATAAACGCAGAAAATGCTATTGTGCCGATTGGGAGTCTTTCGGAAGAAGCTTCTGAGGCCCGAAATAAAGATTTTAGGAGTTTCAGAGAACACCATTCGAGAAAGAAGAGCAGACAAGCATCAAACGAGGATGTCCTCAATATGCTTATAGTCTCTTCTGATCCTCTTATTACTTCTATAAGACCAAAAATGGATGCCCATAAGAGGCAGACATACTTTAAGGAAACTTTAGACCTGCTTAAACCTCAGGATCAGGAAGCTCAGATAGAGTTCTTAGATGTAATGTCAATTGTAGAGTCTGATTCTGAAGTGGATTCTGATGGTGACGAAGAAGTTTAAAATATGTTTAACTTTTATTGTTTATTGATTCTTAAATATTGTATTTTTTCCTTTTTTGTACTAATTCAGTATTTAAATTTTTTTATTTAGTTTTATTTAGTTACTGATTTTATTTTTGATAATTTTTTTTAATACAAATCAAATGTGTGTGTACAACTGTTTTTTAATCATACAATCCAATACAATTAAAAGTTCTAAATACATACTATGAAAAGTAGATATATCGTCACATTGGTAAAAAAACTTTTTATTTCTTAGACTGTGTTAGTTTATAGTGTCAATAAAATATTGTAAATTAGACAAAGCATACTCATATGTAAAGCATTTAAGCATTAAAATGAATCATCAACATAAAAAGTTTTTTTTTCAACTTTGAGGTTTTTTAAAAAAAAACGCGCAAGTTGCGCCACCATACGAAGTATGTCAAAAAAATACAAATAAATAGTAGTATATCTGTGTGTAAGGATGGAATGGCCAACCTTATGATTCCAGAGATAGCCTCATTTTTAATGTCAGTGCCATACAAATTTTTCTTTAAAAAATGATAACTCCTTCATTTGTACACACAATTGCTTCATACGAAAGTTTATAGCATAGTAATGATCAGCAGAATCCATTTCTAGCCAAAAAAAAGACCCTTGAAAATTCAAGCCTCTATGTCTATGAA
The DNA here is from genome assembly GCA_951813805.1 of Limnephilus auricula. Taxonomy (NCBI): domain Eukaryota; kingdom Metazoa; phylum Arthropoda; class Insecta; order Trichoptera; family Limnephilidae; genus Limnephilus; species Limnephilus auricula. The sequence continues at coordinate 39,365,694 of OX638391.1, forward strand.
AGGCGATTTTCAGCCCACTGTGCGCCGGCGCGCTCGGGCGCTGTGCGCGGGTAGTCCGAAATACGAAACACGCTTTCTACGTGTTTAGACCCTTAGGCTGGAATCAGACGGTTCACTCGAGTGAAGGTTTACTCTATGGTTGCTCGAGCGAATGTTCCCAACTTGGTTTCACTTTTACGATTAGTAAAGCTGCCTAATCGTCCTTTTTTTTTCATTCCATGATCACACTGCGCTATAGAAATAAGCGTTCACTCGTCCATTCCCACCACAGCGTCGCCGAGCGAGGTCAACCGCGCTGCAATTCGTTTGATTTCCAGCGCGGTCCGGCCCCGAATTTTAAGGAAAAACATGTCAGATGCATCGATTTTTACGCAATTTTGTTGACACAATTAAATAAAAATAAATAAAGAAAACAGTATAGTTTCGTCTTAGAGACCTTTTTATTTTTTATGACATAATAACACAATTTGATTTTATTTTTTTTATTACGAACATTTTCCTACAAATTAATAATCTTACATTTATTAAAAAACATATAAAATACATGGATAATAAGGGAGACCCAAAAATTTATATGAGAGGTGTTCCCAAAAGCAAACAAATTAGCCGAACGAATACCATTTTGACGTTTTGCGTGCGATGTGATAGCGTCCTTCCATGGTCCTTCCCGTACAGGACGCGAGACAAACTGATTGAGATTTCACTCGGTGTTCAGACGATTCACTTTGCTCTCTTCCGCGCGCATGCGCGCGCAATTGAAGGATGCCGAATGAAAATATCCAACATTGTTGGATCGGTTCACTTGAAGATTTCATTCGGCAGTATTCGGCACTTACGTTTCATTTCATGTTCAGACGTGTCAATCCGAGTAAACTAGGCCGAATGAGCGATTAGTGAACCGTCTGAATGGCGCTTAACTAAATGTTCTTTATATTTAAAATAAGTCAGATGAAACATTGTGGTCTCGGCATAAGACCGAGACCATAAATAAACCTAAGACTGCCTGACCAGTGTTGTTATGTGCCTGGTTTTTACCATATTTTAATGGGATTTTGGGGCATTTCTGCATCCATTGAAACCGCGTCGAACAAGACACGGTTTTTTTAAATTTTATTAACTAGGGACGCGTACGGGAAACCCAGAAATTAGAGATGTAGTTCTTGAAATGTTCATAGAGCTACAGAAACAGACGATTCGTAACTTAACAATAACATTAGTGACATTAGGGACTTTGGTGAATTTAATCCCCGGATACAGGTAATTATTATCAAAGTCAAAACACTATTACATTGAAATCCAACAAAAACAGGAGGTGCATAGTTTTTACCGTGTTTTCATAGTTTTTTTTTGGGTCATGTATACCTCCACGTTTAAAAAAAAAAAATATGTATATATGTATGTCGAACCAGACGTGATTTTTACCGGTAAACAAAAGTGTGTACTTTTGATGTGCCACGTGGTGAAATTCTGAAATCAGGATTGTATTTTTTGGTCTTTAGTACCTTTTCACAATGTCTCTTTATATAATTTAACTTTGTCAATACTAATGCATTTAATTAGGTACCTACACTAATTTAAAAAAAAAATTAAGTTATCTCCTTTCGTTCATCGACCTGGAATAAATTAAGCTTTAAAATTTGAAAAGTTTATTCATATTTTAAAACCATATTTTCCTGTTATTCAAAGGAAAAATTTAAAGAATTGTTTTAAGAAAGCATTATAGATTCATAATTTAAGTGAAAAGCTTACGAAAACATGTTTTTTTATCCTTCACAACATGGTAAAACTTTGTTTTTTATGCAAACAACATGGTTTTCCAACTTCAAACATGGTTTTCCATTTATAGGACATGGCATCCCCGCCTCTCCCAGTTCCCAGTTCCCAATGTTCCCACTACTTAAGGGGGTGTCCCGCCAAAATTCTGACGTCTATAGCGCTTGTGTGCTTGTGAGTATTGCTTTTTTCTGTGAATTTTGCCAACTTCTGACTAATTCCGATTGTTCTGTTGTGAAGTCTTGTTGTAAAACTCTTTTGATAATGATAATATTGTGTTATTAATATTTATATTTTTGAAACTGATAAATCGTGGTGGAATTCCATTATAATAGTGTGATAAAACATATTTAAAACTTAATTTATTTACCGTAACCGGTTTCAGCTTGTCAAAGCCATCTACAGTCTGGCAAAAATTATTCTTAACCTACGGATTTTATAGGGGGTGATCTACAATTATATTGGTTTTTATTACAATTGTTGCCAAGTGATCTTTGACTGTCCAACTTTCTAATTATTTTGGTTATTCCAGTACTCTAATTACCCGGGGTTGGTAGCTTACATACCTTAGTATTGTTTGGGAAATACCGTACGTTTGGTAAAGAGAAAAACTTGAAAACTCAGGCGTTTAACAAGTGAACAGCTTTAATTGTCCGTCATATTACTTAGGCCAAACGGGGAGATCATTCAAAACCCGTTTAAAAGAACATTTTACAAAAGGGTGAATGAAAAAGGTGAATTGTCGTATGTAGCGTCACACCTATTAGAAAACCAACACTATTTTGATAAAGACAGAGACATTAAAGTTCTCCATGCTTGTAATAAAGGTCATAAACTAGATCGGTTAGAATCAATGGAAATAACCCGCCTAACTAAGAAAGTAGACCCTATATTTGTAATGAATAAGAACTTAGAATCATTTGCAAAATCTCCGCTCATATATCCATTGTAATTTTCTAACAAAAATCTAAGTTCTAAGTAAAATATGTCTCTTGTTTGTTATTGGCCCATTGTAAGAATAATCCCACTCCAATGTATCCCCCCTTTTTTCATAAATCAATCAATTAATCAAAAATTCCATATCATGCATATACATTTTAATTAATACTAGACTTGAGAACAATAAAATTAGTTTGCTAATAATTCACATTACTTGTAAGGTATTTCCCAAACAATACTAAGGTATGTAAGCTACCAACCCCGGGTAATTAGCCTACTGGAAATAACCAAAATAATTAGAAAGTTGGACAGTCAAAGATCACTTGGCAACAATTGTAATAAAAACCAATATAATTAAATAAAACCCTCGTAGATCACTATAAAATCCGTAGGTTAAGAATAATTTTAACCAGTCTGAAGATTACTTTAAACACCTTTAAAACCGGTTACAGTCAACAAAATAAAAATGGAAAGTTTTACATTTGTTTTATCATACTATTGTATTCTTGTTTACATTATTCTGTGTATGTTTACAGGTGTACCATTTAATTATAATTATTCGTGATCCAAGTGCTAAAAAAATGCAGCAAAATTCAAATGTCAAATCGTTTCATCTGAAGAACTCTCCATACTTCCCCAAGCCGAAACTGATCGGCTATTTCAGCATTGGGGCTCGGCGAAATTATACAAACGATATCTCTCAAATGAAATACGTCAATAAGATCCCTGTTGGGAGAGTTCATTTCGACTTGAACCACAATATAACTAGTGTTATAAAGAACACAGCAGGTGAAGAAAAACTGAAATTTCTACTAGAATATTTTAAAGACCATAAGGAAGATCTAAACGTCTTCGATCAGAGTGATATATTTCTGGAGAATGTGCCTTTTATGTGTTCTCGAGGGTTGTTAAAAGAAATGAGTCGCCTGCCTTATTTAAATCGTGATTCGTTCAGGTTTTCCGCTTGCCTGTTTCGAGGAGTCATATATCTCCACCATTTGACCACTATTGAAGCTGAGGAAGACAACATTACGGAGAGAGAGAAGATGTGTTCCACTTGGGGCTTCAAGTTTGAACAGTATATTGTCTCAGGTAAGTAAACAAATAAATTTCTCAACATTATTGTATCCAAAATGTTCCCCACGATTTCTTTGAAACTGTCGTTTTCTAGATTCTCCTTGAATACAATTTTAACACTTTCCATTTACTGCGTGCGGACAGCGGATAAGGCGTTGTTTCCACAATGCTCACTGGACAAAACTACAAATTAACAATTCAGCAATAATTCTCACCTTACAAAACTACAGGTTAACGATTCTGCCATAATGCTTACCTAACAAAACTATAGGTCAAGAATTCTGCGATAATCTCACCTGTCAAAACTACATGTTCACCATTCTACCATAATGCCCATCTGACAAAACTAGAGGTTAACAATATCAGATCATAATAATACAGTAGAATCCAGATATAAAGAACCTCAGGGGGCCGGCGATACTTTGCCGTACTAATCGGACAACTCACAAAACGGCCAGATAATTTAAGCTTGTTTTTATTATGATACTTTTTAATGTTGTTGTAATTATTGTTATGAAATATTTAATAGTATAGATAGAAAAATTTCTTTTTAGGTAAATAATACATTTAATACAAATTACACCGAACTCCTTTGCGAGTGTTTTATTCACAGGCTTCTAATTGTGTCAAGTGGTTATCACGACATTGTGTGGATAGATGCGCCGGGGAGTAGGCGAGGCACAGAGTGACAAGGTATTAGTGCGTAGGTTTTGTAAACAATGCACTGCGCGTCGTTTTAACCGGACGAATTATCATTAAAATAGATCGCTTTAAGCAGTTGGTCGCTTAAAACGGAGTCATACTAAATGGATATGTTTTCCTAGTACTTAACTATGAAACTTAACTTGAGTTTACATTTTCGTTGCTAAAAATGTTAAGCCGTTATATCCGAATTCTACCGTAGTTATAATAAAGTAGACATTTCATACAATGACTTCGCAAAAGCCTTTGACTTATTAGATCCGCTTATTCTCCTAAATAAACTTGACTAATTTGGGTTTTCGGTGAAACTTCTATATCTCTTTTAAAGTTATTTCTCAAATAGACAGCAATATGTAACGAATGGTATTTTCCACTCAATGAACGTTATCACAAACTCTGGAGTTTCCCAGGGATCAAAAATCATGGTCTGTGCTTTTCTTGCTATTTATCAACGAAATTTGATATTGCATACAATGTTCTCTAGTTTGCAGATGACATTAAACGTTTCCTTAATAATTTTTTTGGAAAATGGCTTGTAGCTACAAAGCGATATAATATCTATTATCGAATGGAGTCATACCAATAAATTAGGATTTAATTTTAAGAATTGTTCCATTATGTACTATACCAAAGCAAACAAAACAATTTACTATAACTATACAATGTCTTTAGTCTTATAGTTTAGTAAGTAGCCTTTTGGAAAGTGGCTCAATAATAGGGGGAGAGCAATGGAATAAACTTACTCTCTAACGGTAAAGAAAGTAAAAAAGAATTTTCCGAGATATTTATATCTTAGAGACTCCGGGTACTATCCCTGGTAAAATCCATCAGCCTTTCTGTCTGACATGCTGGGTATTAAGGTATTAGGCTATAAGCCTCGCCGATAGGAGGAAAACTGCTTTGCTGTAATCTTCTGAACTGTGATATCTGTATTCCTGATATTATACAAAAGTTTGAGTTTTATGTTCCGGACAACTTCAAAAGAGCACGTAGTTTCGACATGTAAAACTAACCTATCGTTAGTAATGCCGCTAGGAAAAATGATTCTGTTATTAAATAACTTGTTCTCTGACATAGATATTTATCAACTGAATGTTCACAAATTGAAAAATGTTATGGTTACTTAACTGTTATTATTATTATTGGTTATGTTAACAGTAAATGTGCAATTAAAATAAATCTATATGTTGCACCCCTGCAAAGTTTATTTACTGGTTACGGTTTTACAACTGATAACAACATAGTAAAAATTCCCACGACTCGGACTGCAGGTATTTGTCTGGTTATCGTGTACTGTATTCACTGTCCGAGTTCAACTGCTCAACTTTCTTTTGTCTATGTTTTCACCTCCGAAGTATCTTGTATTTTGCATGTATACACGTTTGTTTGAAAGTTTATGTTTCTATTCTTCTTTTATATTTCTAGATAACCCTTCTTGTGATCCGGACATTGAGCGCCCAGTGGATGAAAACTTGGAATTCTGCTGCGTATTTAAGAACCGATTGAACAAGCACCATTTGTTCTACAAAGCAGAAATGGATGGCGTCTTGATGGAACGATCCTCTCTAAGGACAGACTTCCTGTCAGGAAGCCTCTCCGAGGAGCAGGTCCTGTCCGAGCTAAGGAAGGTGCAGTTTGTCGAGTTGAAGACCACCAGGCAGATTGTGCAAAGGAGCCATTATAATACTTACAGGTAACCTGGCACACCAAACTTCTTCCTGAAATTTAGCTGCTCACCAAAAGTAAAAGTATGTTGTGTATAATTGCTGTAGTAAAATTTGTTTGACTTCATATTTTCATAATATGCCATATTTAAAGTGTCAAATGTCTTAAACAAATTTAAGACATTAGACACTTAAGATGTCCAATTTCTTTGGTCTTCTTTTATTACAATAATGCAGTTGGTAGAGCAAGATTACGTTTTTTAATAATTATTGATTATAATTCACCCGCAAAAAAATTCCAAAGTTGCCTAAAAAATCATGAAAAACTATGTACTAACTAATAATATATTAACTTTAAAAAAAATAACACTAGATAATTATTCAGTTTGGTACAAATTAAGGTATTTTGGCCTCAAATATAAATTTAAGTTTTTCATGCATAAGGCCGCTCAGTCATTCCTCTTAAATAGATTGGATGTACAATTTCACTTTAAATAAAAAATTATAAATATAATCAATATATATTATAAAAGAAAAACCAAAAAGCCTGCAAAAACTCAGAAACGAGTACCGGTACGATCAAGGGAGATTGGTGTGGTAGATTTCTAACCCCCCTGGGGAATAAGGGGTAACGCAAGCGGCGACTTGCGCCCGCACTGCTGATTGCCGTGGCCGGCCGTTGCTAGTTGCCAGCTGCCAGCTGATTGTACTTTGTCTACGGTTAAACAAGCTTTTTGACCAATCAAGACATAGAAACCAGCCGGTTTTAGTTTGGTTTCAGTTGCCTCGTCAGCGGAGCGCCTAATTCTATCAATAAAAAATGTCAGTCTTTGACCAGCCGCCTTGCCGTTTCATTAGGTTATGGGCCCAGACCAAGCCCCAGTCCAGTGCTAAATACGCAATTAGTCTTTTTTGAAGTATTTAAGATAGTGCACAGTGTGGAAAATGTCAAATTACTCAGTGAACGTTCCTAAGTTGAAAAGACGTGTGAATTTTGACTTTTGGGCTTTTGCAGTGGAAAATTTTCTCATCCTGGAAGGCGTTGATTTAAGTAACGCACAGGTGCTAGATGAAAAGATCAATGAGAAGGCAAGAGCTAAATTGATAATGACTATTGATCCAAGCTACAGTGCAAAGAGTATGGAAGAAATTGAAATCCTTGTTTGAGACTCCGTTTTCACACGGAAAAATGTCAAAATAGCAAAAAATAATTCGTTGCTATAAATGCAAACAGGTTGGGCATTACAAAAATTAATGCTCTGTGGAGAATGATAAAAATGCATTTAGTGCCGTTTTTATAACAAGTGAATTCAGTCAAAATGACTAATACATTGACTCCGGTGCCAGTGTTCATTTAGTGTCAAATGAAAGCATGTTGACAAATATATCGTATCAACCGAAAACAAAAGAAATCATATTTGCAAATCAAACCAATGTACAAGTTTTATGTTCCGGAGACTTGCAAATTACGACTGCGGTAGGAAACAAGCAATATAAAATAGATGTAAACAATGTTTTATATGTTCCTAACCTCACCACAAATTTACTATCTGTGAGTAGAATCATCGCGAATGACAACATAGTGATCTTTAATCAACAAGGATGTTCAATCTAAAACGCCGTTCTTCCATGGAGCTACGTTCAACAGATGCGATCGCCGCTCGTCTGTATTTTCCATACTATTATTAGTGTTTGAAAACGCCGCCAGGTATGACAGGTAGCGGTAGCATCGCTTGTAAGTAGCTACGTGAACGATGGGCGTAAAAAATGTTTGCATCGGTGAAGCAAGTTTAGAAAATGATGTCTACAAATTAAACATCGTGAAGTCTCAGCAGCTTTTAGCGGCAACAGTGAAATCTTCAAGTACAACGTGGCACAGGCGACTAGGTCATGTTAAAGTTAATGACCTTAGCAAGATGAAGAACGGAGTAGTTGAAGGTGTGACATTTGGTAAATCCAGCTGTACAGTATGCTGCGAGCAGGCGAGGCTATCTTTCCCTCTGAGTACTAGCAAAAGTCAGGAAGTGCTGGAATTGGTTCACAGTGATTTATGTGGTCCAATGGAGAATAATTCTCTCGGAATGGCCAGTTTTTATAATTGTGGTGACTATAGCATATTGTGCTTTGTATACTTTTTGCAGTCAATACATCAAACATTCAAGTACTTCAAGGAATTCAAAAAATTAGTTGAGAACCAGCAGTCGAAGAAAATAAAAATATTAAGATCTGATAATGGCGGCGAGTTCTGTTCATCGGAAATGAAAAATTACTTGAAGCAATGCGATATAGTGCATCAGAAAACAAACGCATACACTCCAGAACAAAATGGGCTATCTGAAAGATATAATAGGTCAATTGTCGAGAAAGCAAGGTGTCTCTTATTTGATGCACAGTTCGAAAAGAAGTTTCGGGCAGAGGCTCTAAATACAGCAGCGTATTTGAAAAATAGGTCACCTACGGCGGGGCTAGACCGTGATACTACATCTTTTGAAATGTGGATAGGAAAAAAGCCATTTACGAATCTTTGACAGTCCAGTAATGGTTCATACACCGAAAGACAAGCGCAAAAAATGGGACAAGAAGTCAACTAAAATGTTCCTAGTTGGCTTTTCAGAAAATACCAAAGGTTGTTGATTGTATGATCCAGAATCACGACAATTAATTGTTGCTAGAGATGTTGTTGTCACGGAAAATATTAATGACAGTTCAGCAACAACTGTTTTGGTAGAAGAAACGCAGCAACTTGATTGCACAGGGGACAGTCAGATGAACAGCACATATTTCGAAGAGGATAATGTGAATGACGCTACATATGTTCCTGATGAATCGTCAAGTGAGTCCGAGGGCAGTTTTCACGAGATTTCAACCTCAGCTGACACAAATATTGGTCCGGCTGATACAAACATTGTTCCGGAAAAACGAACTAAACGTAAACCAGACTATTACGGTTACACTAACATGTGTGTAGAAGACGTGTCAAATGAACAGATTTCTCTCACTGAGGCTATAACTGGACCTGAAAAAGTGCAATGAAAAACTGCAATAAAGGAGGAGTTAAAATCCTTTAGGCTGGAATGAGACAGTTCACTAATCGTTAATTTCTGTATTTCATTTGGCCTATTTTACTCGGAATGACACGTCTGAAAATGAAATGAAAAAAATAAAGTGAAACGAAGATGGGAACATTTGCTTGAGTAACCATAGAGTAAACCTTCACTCGAGTGAACCGTCTAATTCCAGCCTTAGTGACAATGACATTTGGGAGTTAGTGGATAGGCCAAGAGACGGCACAGTAGTAAAAAATAAATGGGTTCTTAAAAAACAAATATAATAGTGAACGTGAAGTGCGTTTCAGAGTGAGACTTGTTGCAAAGGGTTTTTCCCAGAAAAGGGGCATAGATTTTACCGAAACCTTCTCACCAGTATTAAGATATTCCACTCTTAGATTATTATTTGCCTTGAGCGTACAAGTTGATCTAAAAATGAATCACCTTGATGTACTAACAGCATTCATAAATGGTTTTGTTAAGGAAAATGTATTTACAGAAATAACAGAATACTCTCATTTTGTTGATTGTAAAAATAAAGTATTGAAATTAAAAAGAGCCATTTATGATCTCAAGCAGTCTGCTAGGACCTGGTACGTTAGAGTAGAAGAATGTTTATTGAACTTAGGTTACAAAAATCCAAATATGAACCTTGTCTTTTTATAAAAATTAATAATGATGTTAAAATATTTGTTGCATTATTTGTGGATGATTTCTTCGTATTCTATAATTCAGATAACTATTTTGAACAGTTAAAGACAGAACTTATAAATAAATTGAAGATAAAAGATTTGGGTCAGATTAAACAGTGTCCAGGAATGAAAGTGAATGCTCAAAAAGTTATTATTACTGTTGACCAAGAGCAATTTGTAAGCAATATTTTAAATAAGTTCAATATGTCAGATTGTCATACTTCAGAAACCCCTACGGAAGTTAATTTAAAGTTAGAAAAAGATATAAATAATAATGCTCTAGGAAGTTATGGATGGAGAAAGTTCTAGAAGCATTCAAAAAAATTTTTTTTTTTTTACATTAACTCCACACAGGAGGCCCTGAGGAAAATAATTTCCCTCAGGGCCTATGTCATCTTTGAAGATGCTGTGAGGAGGGTCTTTCTGAGGAGAGGAAGGAGTGAACGTGGGTCTTGAAGAGACCCATGTTATAGGAAGGAGGAAACACAGAGGCCGGCAAATCGTTCCACAGCCGAGCTGTTGAACACAAGAACGAGTCGTAGAAGCGTCCCGTTCTCATGTGACAAATGTCAACCGTGTACATATGTTGGGCGAGCGTTTGGCGTGTTTCCCGACTATGCACCGGTGCCGAGGGGATCAATGAGGCTAGTTCCTCGGAGCATCTTCCATTGAAATACCGGTAGAACAAGGATAGCATTCCTACCCGACGCCTGTGCTCTAAAGATTGCAATCCGTTTGTTAAGACGGGAGAATCTATCAAACGGACCGCCCGTTTCTGCACAGAGTCGAGGGTGTTTTTCAGGTACTTTGGGGCTCCAGACCAGAGGTGGCTGCAAAGTTCAACCGTGGGGCGCACTTGCGATTTGTACAGGGTTAGCAATTGTGTACTATTAAAATATCTGCGGGCCCTGTACAGTACGTCCAGTTTCTGAGAGGCTAACTTAACTCTGGCCTCGATGGAGCCCCCATATCTGAGCTGGTCACTTAGAGTTACACCGAGCATATCAATGGAAGACCTGTTCGGAAGAATGCTACCGTTGAAGGAGACTAGATAGTCATTTCGATCCCTTTTAGACGTAATCAGACATGATTGGGTCTTTGATACATTGAATTCGACGAGATTATTCTTACCCCAAGAGAAAACACTCTCGAGGTAAGACTCCATTCTTTGCTTCAAAGCCCTCCGAGCCATTGGAATTTGTGCACCCTTTGGGGCTTGTCAAACAAAAAGCTATCATGGACTGTACTGTCATCGGCGTAACAATGAATTGGTGCACATGTCAAAAGGTCATTGATGTGCAACAGAAACAAAGTCGGAGACAGAACCGATCCCTGTGGGACGCCAGCATTTATCGAATGCGAGGAAGAGGTGAAACCGTCAGCAACCGTCTGAATCGACCTCTCCCTCAAAAAGTCGGCAATCCACCTGCACAAGGATGCGGGAAGTCCGTAAGAAGGCAGTTTGTTGACAAGTCCTCGGTGCCAAACCCGGTCAAAGGCCTTGGAAATGTCCAGCGCAACCGTTTGGGTTTCACCGAAACGTTCCAGGCACCGCCCCCAAACATGCGTCACATACGCCAGAAGATCACCGCACGAGCGGTTCCGCCGGAATCCGTATTGACGGTCGTTAATAATTTTGTTCTTCTCGAGGTATGTGAGCAGTTTGTCGTTGATCACACGTTCCATCACTGGATTGGATAGAACTGATGTGATCGCTATGGGACGGTAGTTGGCCGGGTTGGAGCGGTCACCCTTCTTTGGAATAGGATGGATGACCGCTTTTTTCCAACCAGAGGGTACAGAGCCAGAATTCAGGGACATTTTGAAAAGCTTTGTCAAAATCGGAGCTATTTCTGCAGCGCACCTCCGCAATACCAGGGCGGGGATTCCGTCAGGCCCACTAGCTTTATTAACATCAAGCCCTCGTAAAACCTGGAGCACATCCCGATGCCGGATCCTCAGCTTTTTCATTTAGAAACCGAAGTGAGGAACCGACGTCGGGACTGCACCCCGATCATCGAGGGTTGAGTTATCCGCAAACATTTTTCCTAATAAGTTTGCCTTTTCGGTGGCGGTATTTGCTAGTGAGCCATCAGGTCTGGTAAGAGGTGGCAGACTGGATTTGCAGAAATTGCGACCTATTGAGCCCGCAAGCGACCAGAAGGCTCTGCTGCCATGCGGGCATGCAGCCAGCTTTTTGCTGATCTGCAGGTCGTGCTCGAACTTTGACCTATTTATGATCTTCTTGCTTTCCTTTGCCAATTTGTTATATGCTGCTCTGTTTTCGGATGTTCTAGATGTGTTGTAGGCTCGGTAAGCCGCGTTTTTTCGCCGAACTGCTTCGGAGCATTGTCGACTGAACCACGGCTTTGAGCCCACACCAGTTTCTTTAACAGTGGATTGAATGAAGCCATCCATCGCGGATGTAATGACTTCACCAATTTCCTGGGCACATCTTGAGGGATCCGAAGTCCGAAAACAGACAGCTGACCACGGGAAAGCATTGAAATGAGCCCGCAGACCGAACCAGTCTGCTGACCTATAGTGCCACACTTTTCTCTTCAGCCTTTCTTTTGGCGGTCTGAAGTTGACAGGGATTGAGGTCGTCACTAGGCAGTGGTCGGACGATCCTAAAGGCGCTGTGACCTCAATCTTGTAACCGTGTGGCACAGTGGTTAAAAATAGGTCTAACAGATTGGAGCGGTGAGTCTGGACATCAGGAACCCTTGTAGGCTCCTGAACCATCTGCTCCAATCCGTGGCAAAGGGCAAAGGATTCCGCCTGTCGGCCAGCCGAGTCTGTTGGTCCTGAGAACTTCAACCATGGTTCGTTATGAACGTTGAAGTCCCCCAGAACCACAAACTCAGCCGAAGGGTAGCGGGGCAAGAGGTCATCAATAGTCTCGCTCAAATGTTTGAATAGCTCGGATGTGTCGGATTCGCTAAGGTTCGGTGAGCGGTATAAACACGCGTAGAATCTTGCCGTACTGGCAAGATTGACGCGCACCCACATTACGTCGAATCTGGGTTTTTCCAGATTCAACAGACGCACACAGTTGACGTCAGATCGGCTATAGAGACAGACACCTCCTTTGGGTCTGAACTTGCCAACGAGGGCGTAGCCCGGACAGTCCAGATAGGAGGCATCTGGAGGCTCAGCTATCTGTGTTTCAGAGAGGAAAAGAAGGTTAGGACGCATTAATAGAAGGTGGTGATGTACATGGTTTAAATTTGTGTGCAGGCCGCGAATGTTGGCAAAATTTACCAACAGTTTAGGCCCGCACCGGGGACGCCTTCTACTCGCCGCTGTCAAGATGTTAGTTGTATTCGTTGTGTTGTTCATGATTTTATAATTATAAAGAAAGAAAAAGTATATATGAGGGGATAAGGAGGTCTGGGAAGGAAAAGGTATGAGGGGTGGGTAGGAAGCTGGGGATCAGAGTGTCCAGGAGTGATAGACGTATGAATCCATCCCACCCACTGCGGTGCAAGGCGATGGGCCGGGAGAGTCCGGCTGGAGAGGTCGCCCAATGCGCCCCAAACGCTGCTGCTGGGTCCCCTCCGGTCACGAACCGGCACAACAGTAACGGCGGGGTTTTTGCACTCGTTGATGGGGCAGCCCACCCTCAGTCGTGAGCCTGAGGGTCGGGCCCCTGTGTTTAGTGTTGAAATAACTTTAGGACATTAATCCATTATACCCATGTTCCTTACCAAATATTCCTTCCTTGTGATTCCCTTCCTTTCACATCAAGGCCCTTACCCAAGAAGCAAAGAAGATGATTTAAAACACTTGAAAAAAGAACACTTTTGCACTTCCTTTTTTTGAATAAAAACATTCAGTAGTTATCTTGAAAATTCGACCAAGCTTGTACAAGCATTTTGCAAATCTCGCAAATAACAATAATATAAATATATTATAATTGTCGTGAAGACCATCGGGTCATCATCATTGGAAAGTGATCGTAAAGAAGAACTGGGAGCTGTCACCTCATCATCAAGGTAAGGGCCATTCCTATCGTTTCCTTCCTCCCTTGTCGATTTAAAAACACAATCTTATACACTCGTAATTTCGCCACATAATTTAGTTTTACAGTCCACACGGTGTCATCGGACACTTAACATTTTGATCCTTGTAGCCGGATATAAATCACATTCCCGCTAAATTACATATTGTTGTTTTTTAGCAAAAAATTCGCCAAATTGAATATCGTTTCAATTCAAATGATTGTGTTTTTAAACTCGCATCCCTTTAATTCCATTCCTGTCGTAAAGCTATTTCAACAATCATTCATTATTACGCATAAAGATTAATAATTAATTAGGTAATCATATTGACATCATTTGTTTGTAATTTCGGTAGCATTCGATAAGTAGGCATCAGTTTGAAGTCGCGTCGGTAACGTAGAGCCCTGTTAATCATAAATAAACCAATCGTCGGTAATGTAGAGCCCTGTTAATGGTAACCATAAATAAACCAATCGTCGGTAACGTAGAGCACTGTTAATGGTAACTGATGGTAACGTAGAGCCCTGCTTCCATAGATACGCAGTGAAGTTTGTTTATGATTTCGTTGTCAAGGTAAACTGTAAAGAGTGACAGTTTTTTACGCAGTTTTGTTATTGTTTTTTTTGTTTGGTTTGAATATTTTTGGTTTTAAATATTCAAAAATGGCATCCAATTCAATTAAATATAGATTGTCAGTGCTGGATATGGAGAGTATTCGTGCGTCGGCTTTGAAAGCAATTCAAACAATGAATTTGTATGACAAAGATGCATTTAAAATACGTTACACAGATCTCATAACTGTACGAGAAAACTTTATTCAGGCTCATATATCTCTGGAAGCTACAAAAAAGGATGAGGCTGATGTAACGGTATTACAATCGAAATATTCGGAGATACAAAATATGTATTACGAAATACAATCATATTTTAACCAACTGTTTCCTGAAAAATCAACAGTTGCAATCGACAATAAAACAATGAACTATAATTTGACTAATGTTTCGTTACCTAAGTTGAATTTGATAGTCTTTTCTGGAATTTCAACAGAATGGATGAATTTTATTAACACTTTTGACTCGTTAATTCATTCAAATAATTCATTAAATTCCGTTCAAAAAATGCAATATTTATTAAGTAGTCTCACTGGTGAGGCACTAATTTGCGTGAAGCATTTGCCGATTTCGGAAGGAAATTACTTTATTGCTTATCATATTCTAAAGACGAGGTATGATAATGTACGCCTAATGGCTGATATACACGTGGAGGTAATTTTGTCATCCCAGCCCGTAAAGGCTCATGACAATTTGAGGCAATTTATTTCAATGCTGAAAGAAAACATTGCCGCTTTGGAAGTTTTAAATTTTCCGGTACGTGAATGGAGTTTCATATTGTTACATATTGTTCTACGCAAATTACCAAAAGAATTGCGTATTGATTTTGAGTTACAACATAAGTCGGAAAAAATTCCTTCATTCGATCTACTATTGCAGTTTTTGGAGGGACAATGCTTAGCTAAGGAAATGGCGTCAGGTATTATTCCGGAACATATGACACAAAAGGAAAATGTTAATAAAGTTCCATCGAAGGCCTATAATTTTAAAAGTCGTTCGAGCAATAATAGTAATGTTAATTCGTTTGTATCGAATATTGAAATCAAGTGTCTTGCTTGCAAATCGCCACATGCTCTTCATAAATGTGACAAATTTTTAAACCTTTCTGCAAAGGATAGATACTCATTCGTAAAAGAACATAATCTATGCCTTAATTGTTTGGTCCAAGGGAGACATAATGCGAAAAATTGTCAATCTCGCTTTTCTTGCAAGCATTGTCAAGCAAGACATCATACCCTGTTGCATTTTCCAAAGAAAATGTTGGAAAATCCAGAACCTCAAGAAAATTCGTCGGAACCAATTGCTTTGACAACGGTTTACAATAAAACTAACACATCGGTGTTGTTATCTACAGCCTATGTTGAAATATTGGACAAAAATGGCGTTTTCAAAAAGGCTAGAGTTTTGCTCGATAGCGCCAGCCAGGCTAATTTCATTTCGGAGAATTGCGTCAAACGCTTAGGTTTGCCTCGTCAAAAGAAGCAGTCACTTGCAGTGCTAGGTATTGGCAATATTCCTACAATTAATTCCAACGGATTAATAAAAACACAATTTCGTCCCGTCGTCTCGAAGGAATCTGGTATTACGACAGATTTTCTTATTTTGAATAACATTTGTTTAAATATGCCGTCATCTCGTATCGTCGAGCATGATTGGTCACACATCGCAGGACTCCAATTGGGAGACCCTACATTCTACATACCTTCAGAAATTGATATCCTATTCGGAAGTGATATCTTTGCGTCGCTATTGTGCTCAGGTAAATTAATTGGCAATCAAAATGAACCTGTAGCCATTGAAACCAAATTAGGTTGGGTTTTGATGGGAAATGTCAAACCATCAAATCATTCTATTAACTCATTTTTCACTTCAATGGAGGAATCAATAGATGAAAAACTTAAATGTTTCTGGGAAATCGAAAACGTTCCTCTTTTGAAGAAAATTCAATCGCCTGATGAACTTCATTGTGAACAATTATATGTTGAAAATACCTACCGTAACAAAGATGGGAGGTACGTTGTATCATTACCATTTAAGGAAACCCCGGAGAAGTTGGGAAAATCATATGACACAGCATTGTCACGTCTCACGCATTTAGAAAGGAGACTGGATCGAAATCCTGATTTTAAATCTCAATATATTTCGTTCATGAGAGAATACTTATCGTTAGGACACATGATGGAAATACCATCTCAATCGCCAATTGTTGGTAATTACTTCATACCTCATCATGGAATAATAAAGGAGACGAGTTCTACCACTCGCTTAAGGGTTGTTTTTGATGCAAGTGCTAAAACGTCATCGGGTATGTCATTGAACGACATACTTTTGGTCGGTCCCAAATTACAAAAGGACATCGTCGAATTGATGTGTAATTTTCGAATACACAAAATCGTTTTTACCGCTGACATACGTCAAATGTATCGACAAATACTCATGGATAAGAACTCTCGCCGTTTCCAACGTATTTTGTGGCGAGAATCGCCTAGTCATCCTTTAACATTTCACATAACAGAACTTCCATCCCTCGCCAATCTAAGAATTGATCGCTATGTCACAACATGTCTACAAAGTCGTTGTATACTTGTTGGATTTTCAGATGCCTCTGAAAGAGGATATTGTGGAATTGTATATTTAGTTGTAATTAACAACAAAGAAATATCGAGCCATATTTTGTTGGCTAAGTCAAGGGTTGCACCCATCAAAGTGACATCTATCCCACGATTGGAGTTGCTTGGAGCAGTTTTATTGGCAAATTTGTTGACTTATTGTAAAGAAGTATACAAAGATAGACTTCAAATAGAAAGAATCATCGTTTTCACGGATTCGACCATTGTATTGGCATGGTTGAAGACACCTTCGTTTCTTTTGCAAACTTTTATAGCAAATCGTGTTGAAGCTATAATTGAAAATATACCGTATGAACATTGGTATCATATTTCCTCGCAAGATAATCCCGTGGATTTGGGAACACGAGGAGTTTTTCCAAATGAAATCGCTGAAGCACCATTATGGTGGTACGGACCTAACTTTCTATCATCACCTTTGGAAGAATGGTTACTAGTTAAACCTCAAACTATTCCCGCAGAACAACTACCAGAATACAAATCGAAAAACTTGATCTCATTCGTAACGAATGTGTCAACTTGTGACCAAGAGTTTCTACGGAAATTTTCTTCCTTATCGAAATTATTACGTGTTATATCTTGGTGTCGTCGATTTATTAATAAATTACGTTCGAAATCAATTGGCACTTTCAACGTATTTTCCCCACTCTCTTTAAAAGAAAATAATTTATCTTTGGCTTGTTGCATTAAGCTCGTTCAAACTATTTATTTTCAACAAGATATAGACAATATACATTCGCATCATGTTTGTTCGACACAACTTCAAAAACTCGCTCCATTTATCGATGAAAATGGAATTTTAAGAGTCGGTGGTCGTATTCGTTATGCACAGGTCTCGGAAAATGCTCGACATCCTATTATTTTACCGAAGCAATGTCATTTGACAACTTTAATAATAGACCATTACCATCGTATGTACTTACATCCAGGTCCTCGTGCATTGCAATCCATAATATCATTAAAATATTGGATAATTTCGGCTCGTAACGAAATTCGACATCGTCTTGTGTATGCAACTGTCGCTCGTTCAATTACCTGGCACTTTAATCCTCCCTCCGCACCTCATTTCAACGGATTGTCGGAGGCTGGAATTAAGTCAACCAAACACCATTTGAAAAGGGTTGTGGGAGATCAAATCCTCACCTTTGAAGAACTAACCACAGTTCTGACTCGCGTCGAAGCAATTTTAAATTCGCGACTCATTGGAGCGCTATCGCCGGATCCATCTGAAATGGACCCGTTAACTCCTGCCCATTTTTTGATTGGGGCTCCTCTCGTTTCTGTTCTTGAAGAAGATTTTGTGGATGTACCAATGAACCGTTTATCGCGTTGGCAACTATTGAAACAAATGTCTCAACATTTTTGGAATCGTTGGCGGAAGAAATATCTACACACTCTTCAACAACGAAACAAGTGGGCTACGACAAACCCTAATTTGAAAGTTGACGAACTAGTGATGATTGTGATTCGCAATCAGCCCCCATGCGATGGCCTGTCGGACGAGTCGTTGAAATATTTCCCGGCGCTGATGGAATTATCCGTGTCGTTTCAGTATGTACTCCCCAGGGTGTTTTTAAACGTCCCGTGGTAAAACTGTATCGACTACCTATCGATTAAATATCTGTTTTGCTTAGTTTATAATTTTAATTTCGTTATTAATTCTATCATTTAATTTGGTTTGTTGTCGTTTTCTTTTTTGCTTTCTTTTTCTTTCGTGTCGTTGATGCACAATTATTGAGAAAATTATCACATTTTCTCAAGGCCGGCGGAATGTTTAGTGTTGAAATAACTTTAGGACATTAATCCATTATACCCATGTTCCTTACCAAATATTCCTTCCTTGTGATTCCCTTCCTTTCACATCAAGGCCCTTACCCAAGAAGCAAAGAAGATGATTTAAAACACTTGAAAAAAGAACACTTTTGCACTTCCTTTTTTTGAATAAAAACATTCAGTAGTTATCTTGAAAATTCGACCAAGCTTGTACAAGCATTTTGCAAATCTCGCAAATAACAATAATATAAATATATTATAATTGTCGTGAAGACCATCGGGTCATCATCATTGGAAAGTGATCGTAAAGAAGAACTGGGAGCTGTCACCTCATCATCAAGGTAAGGGCCATTCCTATCGTTTCCTTCCTCCCTTGTCGATTTAAAAACACAATCTTATACACTCGTAATTTCGCCACATAATTTAGTTTTACAGTCCACACGGTGTCATCGGACACTTAACACTACTTTTTACTACCGAGCGGCCCGGACAGCGGTAGCCGGTTGTAAAGGGTCTCCCTCAACCAGCATCTCCCAATCTGGCCCGCCACGCAGAAGGTGAGCCGACGCACCCCGCCACCAAGACCAGGACAAACTTTACCCCATGAACCCGGGCAACCCTGCTAAGTCACCAAACGTAGCGAACCACTTGGGGTGACCTGTGGCAGAGGTGTTGGTCATCCAATTAATGGTTCCCAGGGCGGCGGTACCCATGCCCGCCTACCAAATTAGAAATGAGTGGAGGAGTGTGTCGGTGAGTCTAGAAGGTTCCGGAAAGTTCTAGAAGGTAGAAGGTAAAATTATAAAGTTCTGGAAGGAATGGTGGAATATGTCTACTTCTGTGTACTTTTCTTGGCATAGAATCTAGAAGGTTCTGGATGGTTTGCAAATTCTCTAAAAAATTGTGGAAGGATAAAGTTCAAGAAGCTTTCAGAAATAAGTGGCGGTGTGTGTCAATGAGTCTAGAAGGTTCCGGGTAGTTCAAGAAGGTTCGATAAAGCCGTAAAAAGTTC
Organism: Limnephilus auricula; assembly: GCA_951813805.1. Taxonomy (NCBI): domain Eukaryota; kingdom Metazoa; phylum Arthropoda; class Insecta; order Trichoptera; family Limnephilidae; genus Limnephilus; species Limnephilus auricula. The sequence goes on from OX638391.1 coordinate 39,385,615, forward strand.
TGAAAGGAGTGGTGGAGTATGTCGGTGAGCCAAGAAGGTTCCAGAATGTTCTGGATGGTTCGCTAAAGCTATTGGAAGTTATGGAAGGAGAAAGTTCTACAAGCTTTCAGAAATGATCGGCGGAGTGTGGCAGTGAGTCTAGAACGTTCTGGAAATTTCTAAAAGGAACGATAATCTTAATTTTTTATCAATACATATTATTCAAAAAAAAGTATTCGAGAGCATTCCACAACATTCCAGAACATCCCGGAACATTCTGGAATGTTGTGAAATGTTCGAGAATAGGGAATCGAGTGTATCATCGGGGAACATCCCAGAACACTCTTGAATATTGTAGAATATTGATGTGGAACGGCACATTTTGTTAAATAAAAAATAGGAAAGGCACATATCCTAGCCACTACTGAAAACGAACTCATCGACCAAATTTATCCAATCATTGTTCACAACTATACCAACCCGGAGTGCCTATTTCAAACGGAAATTTTGGCAACTAAAAATAATATTGTCGACGATATCAATTTTGAGATATCGTCGACTAAAACAATCGAAGAGACAATATGCAAATCGATCAACACGATGGTAAACTTTGAAGACAGTGTCAATTTCCCTACAGAATTTTTAAACTCTTTGCAAGTACCAGGAATGCCTTTACTCTGCCTTCGACTGAAAATTGGATCTCCGATCATACTACTCATAGGTAGCTTGCTCTCGAGTAGGAAATTCAAAAAATTGTACATATATACCCCGGATAACTGATGATAATAAAATGAAAAATATTCTTTATAAACAAGTAACTACCACAAAATCTCATATCAACTCCCTGAGCGAAGCCGAATATTCCAGCTACAGTGTTCGAGAGCATTCCACAACATTCTGGAATGTTCGAGAATAGGGAAACAGGAACATCATCTTGGAATATTCCAGAACACTTTCGAATGTTGTTCTGAGCGAATCCGGGTATCCCAGCTAGATTGTTTGAGAGCATTCCACAACACTCCATAACATCCCTGAAAATTCGAGATTAGGGAATCAGGAACATCATTGTGGAACATTCCAGAACACTCTCGAATGTTGTCCTGAGCGAAGCCGGGTACCCCAGCTAGTATTATAATAAATTAAACAAATAACCTGGTGTACACCACTTACATAATCACAATTATCGACATGTTTCAAAACCGAAGGTTTCTTCGTTAGGATAATAAGAACATTCATGTTAACACTGAGTAATTTGTTTCATTTAACCCCTGTTTCATTTAGCCACCTGACGTACTTTTCAGTAGCATTAATACCTCATGTCGGTCCTGGAGACCATTTGGGTATTATCCATGTTTAATAATCGTATGTTAAATTTTTACAATAAATAAAACTCATATCTGTGTTTTCATTATATTTTATTCATAAAAGTTATAAAAGTAAGCAAAGTATATATTAATTTATAAAAACTCAACACTCATCTATTAATATACTAATTTTAGGATAAAATCTAGGAACTTTGTAAATCTGAGATCAGATTGAGTATAATCACTATAACTTTGTAGTTTCACTTATTTACGGTAAGTTCGTTATATATTCTAAAACACAAAACCACAAACTTTTACAAATTACGGCGACAATCAAAGCAAATTTTTTGACTGCATTCAATGTAAATCAGATTTTTACATGCGAAATGCTGTTTTTATTAGAAACTACGAATAAAAGTGTTATAATTAGTAGTTGAATCATTTTTTTACAAATCACACAAAAAATTACATCTTCTAAAGTTTTTATCATAACAAACACAAATTATAATAGGTTTTTCTTTTATTACTGAAGAAGTATTTGTGAACAATAATGTTCCGAGGGGGGTGAAACTCACCCACCGACAACTTTGACGAGTGCCAACTATCCTCGTTTCTTGTCGCTTCCACACTACCTCCCCCCGCACAGCTACTGAAGGGCACGGAACAGTTGAGTGCTGGAATCTAAAATTATCTAGCAACATAAATTGCCTCGGGTAAATTTTACCGAACCTTATGCTCGCCGGGTTAACAAGGCACATTAATCATATTTTTAAATTGTGCCAATTTCTCAAAAACCCTGTCTGACCAGGGCCATAACTAGGCTTGGGGGCACGGGGCAACAGTTAATTTTTTTTTTCTATGATGAAAGCTATGAATTTCAACATTCAATATTGATCTTTGTTGTTAAATTTAAGGTTAAATTTTGTTAATTATTTTATTTGAATAGACGAAGAATTTGTCGCTGGTGGCTTCAGTGTTTCTTGGTGGGCATTGAGACGACCGTCTGTGGTTTCCGAGATGAAGAGGGTATGGTCAAAGAAGTAAAAACATTCAACGTGCCTGATTTTCTCAAAGAGAATGGAGTAAGTCAACTTTTAATATTACAGCTTTCCTTTTTTTAAAGTTAATTACCTACATCGGTTTTATTAGTTTTTATTGTCTCGTTAAGATGATAGACTTCGCTTTTCGGCCCATACAAAAAACACTTTTCTACATCGAAAATTGCACAAAATGAATATTTTTTTTTTATACTGCCTTTTAGAGGGTGAAAACTATGTCGGTATGTTTTCGAATTTTCGATGCGTTTCGTATTAACGTAAACATTCACTGTCAAACATGTACGATTTATCAAAAAATATTATTTAAGGAAAAAGTGCTGCTAACTCAACTCTCATAAAGAATTATAAAATTATAAAAAGCTACCGACGTAGCTTCTTCTTTAAAAAAAAAATATATTTTTTAAAATTTCAATTTCGTGAAAGTTTTGGTGTAGAAAAGTGTATTCTCCATAAACCCCTTTTCGAGCGATTTCTGTAGGTAAATTTGAGCGTTGTCTCATTCGCACATTTCGCATTCACATGTATTGTAAGTGTACGTGAGCGGGACAGAATGACAGTCGCGGGTGTTCCGCGTGTGGTTCAAAGTCTAGCCTCTTAACCCTTCCGTGCCGGAGGGGAGTAATACGCTTCCCCCAAAAGAGAGTTTATAAACTTTTTTTACACCACTATTAAATAAAAATTATTACAATTCAATTAATTAATTTCATGCCACATATTAATTTGTGAAGGGATGCAATGCATAATTTTGAAATGGCCACTATTAGCTTTTATTTTGGGTGCGATCAATTTGCAAGTATGACACATATTTATAGCAGTTCAACAATAGTAAGACAATGTAAAAAGCTTGACCCACTTTACCAAAGAACAGGTTACACATATATAGGTCTTCCCAAAACAACGTAATAGAATCCCTTCATCCTTTGGTTTACCAAAAGGATTTCAAGAAGCATATTCTTCCTCTTGAAAACAGGTTTAACGATGCTTCTCTTGGGTCAGACCTGCCAGAGGTGGCTGATGTTGGGTAACTTGTTCACCAAAAGGGTTACAACGAGTATTTTCTTCATCTGGGTTAACTGAACTCCTAAGCAGACTGTTTACGAAGTGTCTCTTGGGTCACTTGAAGTAGCGCAGTAAGCACCGCGAAGCAATTTGCTCTCTAAAACTTAAAAATGACCATATACATGTCGTTAGGTGATCTGTCAATCGTCTATACTGTATATCTCTATTAAAAACATTTTGGCATTTGGTTTTTCGTATTATAACTTAATGCACAAAACGTAACACATTAAATTCAATAGATAACAATTAGAATAGAATTAAATAAATATTTACTTTAAATTTAAAGTATATACTTTTCACAAATGTGAATAGTAGAAGAAGTCGACATGGCACGATCAAGTGAATCAGATACTTGAGTCGGGCCATGCCAAGAGTCAGAATAATAGAAGAGCATGTAGGAGGATATGTAAAGGAGATGCCAAAACATCCTTAAGGATTTTGACAAAAAACTTTTCTCAGAATATAAACAGCTAGCTGTTCTGGAGTAACTACTTGGGGTAGATCATATATAATTTTAATTATCTGGTAAGATGGTACAATTTAGTAAAACTTCATTTTGCAGTAAACAAATAAGTTGTTATAATAATAGAATAATTGGTGAATCTGTGTGGAGATAATGTAAAAAAAAAATATTGGTGAACGGTGAAAAGTTGGTAACGGCGATCAAGAAGAAATATATAAAAATCTGAAAGATAGTAAACTCTTATCATCAAAGTGATCACTCAGTTTGGTAAGACTTTTACATGAAATTTATGAATTTTAATAAAAATATTTTTTCGGTTTATAGGGTTTCTGGCATCCTAGCGTCTGCATGAACTTCTGTGATGAGTTGCTCTCATATGTCAAAGAGTGCTTTAAGCCTGAAATCATTAATCGGCTTGGGTCTTGCGAGCACAATGTCCGGACACTCCCACTCCTGGAGCTGGTCTTTGAACGAATGCCCAATTCGGATGTGAAACTGGGCCTGCCGTTCCCCAATGAGAACATTTCAGCCCTGCCTGATTGGTACATAAATATGTTTCCCAAGTTGTGATCCATGTTGATCTTTTGACATCGTCAATTTAGCGGAACGTTATTATTGCACTTTTCTTTGGTTTTGTTGGTTTAGATTAGGCAAGGTTAAAAAATAATTTTGTCACTATGTAAAATGTATTTTAACACATTGGATCCTGAATACGTGCCCAGCGCATATATTCATTTATCATTAGACATTTATCTATTTGATTTTGTTATTTGAAGTTTAGAAAATTTTCATATTGGGAAATTTTAGATCTTAAAAAACTCTATTTTTCTAAAAAAACTTCTGTATTCTTAAATTTTTTAAAAACAATAAAGTAATGTTTTATAAAAACATTTATCTTTTTGATTTTGTGAAAAGGAAATTATATTTTATTGGAATTTGGAAAATAGTGCCCGGAAAATTGGTTTGGATATTGTATAAAAAAATTAAACTGAGAAATTACAAGATGTGTAAATTTTCGTATTGACAGCTTCTCATCGGGGTACTTTTTGAAAACTTTAATGGTTCTTTTAGAAAATAACAGATGGCGCCACTTCTGTTTACAATAATCTAAAACTGTACATTCATTAAAATAATAAATACTCCCAGATTAATTGTTAAAATCCGTAAGTTTTATTACTAGTATGTTTTTTTAATTTATACAATTATTTAACTAATGGACAATTTTCAAAAAATTTTATAAAAATGTCAAAATTTTCAGGGTATTTTTTACAGAAAATGATTCCTTGCATATTCTATTTTTATTAAAATAACCAAGGGGCCATACATTTTACGGTATTTTAAGAGAAATCTCAGTTTTTATATAAGACGGCAGAAAAATTTGTCCCACGAGTGACCGGTTAACTGGAACAAACACTATGAACGTATTTCCTACTAGTGACTGTTAAGTAAATTTACACTGAAAAGTTTAGTTTTTTCCACAGATTGGTAGGATAAAATGAAACCCATAATGCAATTTTGTTAGAAGCCGAAAATTATTATGGTGCATCATGTATGGCAACGCTTATTTTTTGATGTAATTTTATTTGTTGTTTTTTGGTATGCATTTCACAAAATAACAATTATTGTTAAGCTACTTAGTTTAGCCCGTTGGTAAAAATTTCCATTAAAAATATTTATGTATGTTTAATAATATGTCAATAATTATAATTATATGACATTTTTGTTCAAAAACAATCTCTAAATAACATGTTTAAATAACGCAACATTAGTAAGTAAGTACTGCAACAACATTTCAATCACCGTTTTTCTTTCCTGGCAATGGTAAATTGGCAAATTCCTTTTTGTTTGATGGCAACATTAGTGTTATTCCTTTTTTTCACGAATTTCAAATATGTGGGCATCTCACAACAATAAAATTACTAATAAGATATTTAGTTTAGCCGGTAGGTACAAATTCCCATTAATAATATTGACAGTGTGTCTGTGTTTAACACGAAGATAATAATTTTATGTCGTTTTTGTTAAAAAATATAACCTCTAAATAACATGTAGGTTATGGACACCTTTTCGTATGCAATTATTAACAAATTATCATTAATAATAATAATAATAATTGGATAATTTGTATAGCGCCGTTTTTGTGAGAAATCACCTCAAGGGCGCTGTATTATTGTCAAATATTTTTGCTTTATTGAAAAATGTACTTCATATTATAATTAGAAAATATTTGTAAACTAGTCTGTCTCGACACAGGAGTTCCTAGTGAGACAGGCAAGGCCAAAAAAAAAAAATGTAAACCTTATTATATAGATTCAATAAATAAATAAATAAAATAAAATTAATTAAATATATAAATAAAGTTTTCTTACTATAGAAATCGTTTCATTTTTATTACAAACTAAGAAACACCTGTTAATTTCAAATAAATTAAATATATTTGGATATGTCCATATGAAAACATATTACTTGCTGATTTTGGTAGAGTATTATTTACTGCCCTGAAGAAACTACGGTTTTAGCGAAACCCGGTCAGCATTAAATATAAAAATGGTATATACTAAGTTATTGTTTTATTTTAAATTAAATATACAATACCCAAATAGATGATACATAACCTCATAATAAACATTTTTAAATTGTTGAAAGCTATCACCATCGCAATCTTTTACGTATAAACTATACTGAAAACGTAAATCGTTACCTAAAAGTATTCATTCATAATTTAAAATTCACACATCAGGTTGTTTATAACATGTACCTATAAAATATTTCGTTTGTCAAGCAAAATCACTTTCGATGACGTTTCAAGACTATGCATTCGAATTCTGACATCGAGAAGCGAGAATCGATTCCAAGTTCGATGACGTTTAAAACCGATTGTCTCGGACTGTGCATTCGAATGGATTCTGACATCGAGAAGCGAGAATCGATTTTGATGACGTTTCAAACCGATTGTCTCGGCCGTGCATTCGAAAGAATTTTGACATCAAGAAGCGAGAATCGATTCCAAGTTCGATGACGTTTCAAACCGATTCTCTCGGACTGTGCATTCGAATGAATTTGACATCGAGAAGCGAGAATCGATTTTTCTATGGAAATGAATCGAAATCATTCGATGGTAAAAAAGATCGAGTAAAACATCGATTGTGCCCATCGCCAAATCTGACATCCCAAACACCTCATACAAATATTGTATTACTTTGGTAATGTAGTGCTATAAATACAACTGTACAGCTGTAATACAAAAATGTTACTTACACGAAATGTAATGCCAAAACTCAACCACCTTATGATTCGGATATGATTATAGGATTTCACAACCAAAAATATTTTTGTTATTTCTTTTTGGGGTGTTATGCCGTGTTGCGCTACCTCCTTTTTTAGCCAACGTTATTACACAACCTTATGACTCATTTGATTGTTGAGCAATGAGCAGGACAAAATTATATTGAGACAAAACATTTTTGAAGTAAAACTTCTTTACACACACTTGACTTGGGAGGTAAGCTGGCGAATGCGTTACGGGCTAGGCGAACGGGCTATATCACACTGAGAGAGCAGTGCGCGCGCACATTTTTTTTCGCTCTTCCTCTCATTGCCAGTGCATGTAGATTATTCGTAATTTCATTTCATTCTTGAACAATTTTATAAATACTCTAGGAGCAAGAGAGAGCAGTGAGTGCACATTTTCTTTCTCTCTAGAAGTTTTACTTCAGTCGTGTGGTCTGAAGCACACTCGTTTTTTTTAGTAAGACAAGTTATTTGTATTAATATAAAACCTTTGTAGTAATAAGTGACATTTTGTATGAGTGTCTTTTGTAGTAATAAGTGACATTTTGTATGAGTGTCTTTTGTAGTAATGAGTGACATTTTGGATGAGTGTCTTTTGTAGTAATGAGTGACATTTTGGATGAGTGAATTTTGTAGTAATAAGTGACATTTTGTATAAGTAACTCAAACTAATTTGGGTCTAATCCTAAGGCCCTTCGCCCATGAAGAAACTAAAACCAAACTAAAACTGCAGGCTGCTATGGTTGCCAGCCAAACTCCCCTCACGGCGCAAGTCAATTTTACGATTTTAGTAATTATTTCAGTTAGTTTAACCATAGACGAAGAGCACTTCAGCTGTCATCTCATTCAAAAACAAACTCGAAAACTGACAACAAAACTGGCACAACCGTGACAATCTGGCAGTGGCCGGCCACGGCAACTAGCACGCTGAGTTGCGAGTGACTCTTTGCGTTGACAACGGGTTTTTGAGAAGTTGTGAAGTGTGCGGATCATCCCATCGACGGACACAGGGTAGCGAGTTGAGTTGCAAACTGTTTTCAGTTGCCCGTGAGCAAATGCATTAAGTCTAAATGTTGAACAACTGATTATATTCAGTTACATGGTGCAGCTTACGTAATAGAATAATATTTATGTTTTCAATAGAGAATCCCTAGATATGCCATCGGACATCAATCCACTGTTGGGAATGAAGCAATTGGCCGGGTGAAATTGAATTGGTGATGTGAAAGGCTGATCTAGGTATTCTATATGAGTGATTTCAGTGCTTACTAATTGTGATTAGTTAACTCACCAATTTTGTCTTGTAAGTTGTTTCCATGACTGTAACAATCAATGTAATTTACATTGTTTTAAGGCCATTCAAAGAAGATTAAAGTTTTAAAGGACATGGGATAAAATAATAATAAAACAAACGCATCAGATATTAACAAAAAAGAATATATTTTTATCAAAGCAATCAATGGTACATGTACATAATTCATAATTAGTCAAAAAATTACAATCTATATTAAAAAAAAAAACATTTCAAAATAATTGCTTTAATTTCATTACATTGGTTGGATAGGATGCTAACTTTGCCTTACCATAGTAAGGCTAAGTTATAACCCTATCCTACCAAGGTATGCGCCAAACTTTAAAGCTGATCTGATGTTAGTACAGAAATCGGTCCCGGAATCGGTAATTGGAAGAATTCGGTCCCATCTCACAGATTCATTCAGAAGTATTCGCCTAAGTTTTTCTCTGCCGCATGTATGTTTTACGCACCTTTATCTTTCGCTTACGGTCATTGTAAATTCAACACAATAGAACCAAAAGGTTTTATATGACAATTTTATAATATTAACACACTTTGATCGGGAAGGGGATTACGCCGGTCCTACTTGAACACTTGGAGTGGCACTGCTGTCAAATATTTTTATACAATTATTGTACACTAATGTCTTTGTAAGGGTCTCAACTATTCGTACATGTATAAAACTTGTAAATATATAAGTAATATAAATATATAAGTTTATATATATATATAGAAGATGGGGAAATCTTTTCATCCCCGTGTCTTTTGTGTGGTAGAATTAGTGATGTTCCAGATATCCGTATCCGCAAATAACCGATGGAGAAGAAATATCCATATCCGTTACTTTTCTCGCGGATCTTTTAAGGATCTTTTACCTTGTTAATTTTCAATTGATAGGATGAAATGCTATGTGTAGGTGATTAGGTAGAGTTAAAAAACTATTAAATTCCATTCGGAGTATTTATTTCTTAAAATCCAATATTTTATCATATTATTTCTTAAAATCAAATATTTTATCATATTAAATTACCATACCAATAGTACATAACTCAAAGTTACTAAATAAACTATCTTTGTAATGAGATAAATGTTATAGAAAGTTATAACACCATTGTTATAAATATAAGAAAATGAGAAAACCAAAACTTAAATCTTAGTCTTTTTTTATAATTATAATGAGAACAATATGATAGAAAGTTGTAGGATCACTTTTATAACTATGAGATAATGAGAAAACAAAAATAAATTCAAATTGAATGATTATTCTAATAAAGTGAAGTAATACTGCGTGCCACAAATACGCAATAAACATTAGATTACACGAGTAATACGCGCACCGACACCGATTGAATCGTATCCGCAGATCTTGAAATTAAACAGGTAAAAGATCCGCGAGAAAAGTAACGGATATGGATCTTTCTTCTCCCAGCATATCCGCGGATACGGATATGGATATCCGGAACATCACTAATTCTACCACATAAAAGACCTGGGGATTATAAGATTTTCCCATCTTATTTATATATACTTATATACTTATATATACTTATATATTTATATAACTTATTTTTTTAATTTTTTTTTTTTAAAAAGAAAGACAAACATTCCCGGGTTACGAATAACCCAACAACTTTTGAAAATCTCCTACTACCACCACACTAAGCGGAAGATGTTGCTTGTGTTGTGATGGAGGACTTAGCCAGCCGAGGAATCGAACACGGAACGCCTGGGTGGAACCGAAATTCCGTTTTCTTTCGCTTCCGCTTTCAAACGGGTACCTTGTTTTTGCCTGATCAAAGTGTGTTAATAGCAAATCGGTGATGTTGATAAACATACTGTAAACTGGGACAGTAGTAGGTACAAATTATTTTAAATAGAAAATATTGCATTTTAAGAGCTATGTTGTTCAAAAAATTTGATGGCTTTTATTAACTAACCTTAATGCCCTTCGTTCACACAGCTACTTACAAGCGACTAAATCGCCGCTACCTGCTGCCTGTCATACTATTTTGCTAGTGCAGCACCTAGCAGCGTTTACAAACACTAATAATAGTATGGAAGGTACAGACGAGCAGCAATCAACTCGCTTGAAAGTAACTACATTGAAGAACGGCGTAAAACATTGACATCAATAACAACAATGGCTGCCATGCATTATTTTCCATTTCCGGAAACTGAAATACTTATTTCTCATTTTTATCTAACTGATAGATTCCCAACAGAGAAATGTTTATACATGGATATTAACTAAATGTATAACATTTTTTACATATTAAATATTTTATTTTATAAATTGCATACAATTTAAAGGTAGCTACGCAATTATGTACATATTCGTTTTCAGGACAATGTTATTTGGGAAAATATCCAACAAGCAAAACATTTTATTATAACAATAATAATGAATCGTATAATAACAAAGTAACGTTATTATTATTCGTTACATAAATGTACAAAATAAATACAGCATCAATTGCTCAACAGTCATCGGATAAGAACTATAATTACATTAAAAAAATAATTGATTGACTGAACCTGTTGTTCAGATTATCTGATATTCTGTGTTGACCCTTTTCTTGTTAAGCAATTTTCAGCAAACATAATAATATTATATAAATCGCTTCAATTCAATGTAACACTTCTTAAAACTTAGAGGGTAAGGGTATTGTTAATTATGTATTCGCTCATTCTTCAGTAGACGATCGTGCGCAATCACAACTGCAATGTACAAAAAAGGAAAACATCTGAAAAAAAAATAATAAATAACAAATTATTACAAAACATATTCACATCAACCGGGATATCTAAAAACTGAACACGTCATTAGTATTTTTTAAATTATTACAATCACTAACTTATTAGCGTTACTATTAAAAAACTACTTCCAATTCTTTATTCAGTGTGTAATTAAAACATGTTAAACGGTGTCTTTAAATGTGGTGCAAAAGAACTTGCAATGTGGCATTTAGGCAGATTGACCTATGAGATTCCCATCTTGGAAAAAAGGAGGTTATTTAAGACATTATTTTTCAATTGACGTGAATTTAATTAGAATTCCATAAAAGTGATGTTTTTATATTTACGCATGTGTATCATGTATCAAATCAATGTTTTTATTTTGCAGACAATGAATTGTACTTATGTACTCAATTTCGAATTAAACTACGGGCCGATAGTATCCAATATACATATCTGCCTCAAAATAGACATTAATAATGTGACACCCGAGTGACAATGAATTTTATGATAATTATCGAGCAATAAATTCAAGATGTGATTCTTTTGTGGAAGAAATATGGGGTGTTTTAGATCATAATTTAAATCCGAATTAACTAAACGACCCCCCAATGTTATAAGGCCGTGCAAAACAGGCCTCAAATTTGAAATATGGGTTAACATGTCTTCCCTGTTGTAAATTAATGAATTAACTCACGGGGAAAATAAGCTACTAACTCCAAGTCCGGTCTACGACTGTATTCTCGATATGGTAACACTTTAAGACATCGGAATACATAAATCAAACAACATAATAATTTATTCCACGAAGAAAAACGAAAAAGGTGAGTGTTTCAAAGTCTTCTAAAAACTGAAGTTACTCCCAATGATACATATTTCTGTTCGGGCAGTTGAGGTAACATGGTGACATCATAAGCGGTAATAGGCCACTGCTCGAGCCTTAATTTCATCCATGGTGGACCATGAAGCCAAAGCAGATGATCTAATATTTGATTGACAGACAATCAGCGGGATTATCTGTACATGCGATAGTTCAGATTGAATTTTAATTTCAAATTTAACAACTATTGACCTTTTTCTAAAAGTCTAAACTAATATTCAATTTTTTTAATCGAATAACTCTCTTTTATAATAACCTTTGAAGGTTATTCCCATCAATGTAATATATCATTGAAGAAGAAGATAACATTAACAAAATAGAAATATTCATCATATAGAGGCAATGTTGTGCGCCCCTGCCTAAGTTTGTATAAATTCCGTAGCACAAGAATTTCAACTACCAGTCTGAAAATGTCCGTAGTAGGACGAAACCGGTCCTGGTGTAAATAAACAAGTGGAACAAAGTGAAAAAATTGTTTAATTTCATATCTAAGAAGATAACAGATACATAGGTGTCAATGAGGCTCGCTTTCCATCACATCACCAACCCTTCGGTAGCGCAAAGAGGAGGACGGTACTTGAAGAATGTCGAATTGGTACATGGAATATAAGAGGAGGAATGGAAAGAAAGATGAATGAATTATGTGATACGATGAATAATAAATGTTTGGACGTACATTGTGTAATAGAGAGTATGAAAAAATGCAGCATAATGATAGGTTCATCATCTGGTCTGGGAGACCAGATACGGAGAGAGCTTGTCAGGGTGTTGTCTCCTAGAATGGTTTAATGTATGTTGCAGTATGAATGTGTAAGTCCGAGAATAATGTGAATCCGATTCAAAATTGGGTTGACAAGGGTGTTTATTGTAATTTGGTATGCCTTTGTTAATTCTGAAAGCGACAAAGTGAAAGATGATTTATGGACTGGTGTGAACAATGTAATGAGATTAAAAAATTTGAATGAAAGGATTATAATGGCAGGCGATTTGAATGGGTGGGCGGGAATCGGACGTGACGGTTTTGATTCAGCCTTAGGTAAGTTCGGGGATAAAAGAACGATTGACAATGGGAACAGAATACTTGAAGTATGTTTAGAATGGAACCTGTTTCTATTGAATACTTTCTTCAATCATAAAGGTATCCACCAATGTGGGAAAGAGGAAATGAAAGATCGATAATCGATTTTGTAGTAATTGACTCTAGGTTGAGAGCAGTTACCGAGGACACAAGAGTATTCAGAGGGGCTGAGGTTGAAACTGACCATTTCTAGTAGTGCCAAGAGTAAACCTCTTTCACGGCTGGCGCTCTAAAGTGAAAAAGGTATCAACTCCAACAAGAGTCAAAATGAAAAAACTACAAAACGATAATATCAGAAGTGAGTATGAGAACTTTCTCTCAAATTTTCTCATCGCAAATGCTCACTGAGAAGTTTCTGGCAAAAAACCAAAAACTCTTCTGTGCCTTTGTAGATCTACAAAAAGCATACGATCGAGTCGACAGGAAAAAGCTATGGAAGGTGTTCTCTAAGTATGGAGTGAATACAAATCTTATACAGGCAATTGCGTCTCTATATGAGGGAAGCGTTGCATGTATAAGGGTGAACGGTGGTTTTACGGGGTGGTTTGACATACAAAAGGTGTTAAGCAAGGCTGTAAGGTAATGTCACTGTGGTTATTCAATCTGTACTTGGATAATTGTATGCAAGAATTGAAAGAGGTAGGGTTGGGCGCGAAAGTGAGTAATCTGAAAGTATGTTGCCTGTTGTATGCTGATAATGCGGTGCTGATTTCTAACAGTATGGAAAATCTACAGTAGCTCGTGTCTAGGATGAACGAAGTATGTACGAAGAAAGAGTTAATGATGAATGTAAGTAAGTCTAAAGTCATGGTGTTTAAAAGAGAGTTAAATATAGTTTTGAACGGTGAATACTTGGAGCAGGTGGATGAGGTGGATGTATGTGGGTAGTATATTTACGTGAGATGGGAAGGCTGATAGACATATTGAAAGAAGGGTAAATGCAGGTAACTCGATTAATGGAGGACTGAATGCCATTGGCGCCAACAAAAAGCTGTCCAAAGAAGCGAAGCTAGCAGTCCACAATGGAGTGCTTGTACCTACCCTGATGTACGGCAGCGAGGCATAAAACTGGCAGAAGAAGGATGAAAGTAGACTGAATGCTGTTGAAATGAGATCCCTGAGGTGTATGTTTGGTAAACCATGTATGATCGTGTGAGAAATGTGAAGATCCGCAAAGAATGTAAGGCTGATCTAAGCATAATGAGTAAAATTAAGAAAGGGACCCTCAGATGATTTGGGCATGTAGAGCGAATGAATGAAGAAAGGAGCGTAAGGAGAATATATGACGCAACTGTGAATGGTATAAGAACTAGGGGACATCCGAGGAAGACATGGCAAGATCAAGTGAATCAGATACTTGAGTCGGGCCATGTCCAGAGTCAGAAAAATAGAAGAGTATGTATGAGACGATGTATAAATGTGAACGAGGCAAAGAGTGTGTGCCAAGATTGAGTTGTTTGGCGGTCCGTCCTCTCTGCCTACCCCTGCGGAGAAACGGCATGATAATTAGTTAGTTAAGAAGATAATACTAAAAAATCTAAACAAAAATATGAAAAAGAACAAGACACGGAAAATAAAATGCTAACGCTCGCAACTGGGACTTACTAATGGGAATAACCTTCAAAAGTTATTATAAAAAAGAGTTATTCTATTTAAAATATTTATTACATTTATTTATATTATTAAAAACTACAAAAATTAAAAAAAAAAAAATTGCATTGAGCATGTGATGTAGATTTCAGTTTCTCATTCATTCCACCAGTTTCCAGACACTATTTTTAGAGTAATATGTAATGGCTAAAGAGTTTCGACGAGTGAAGCCGGGTACAGTAGTCTCTGGAGCCAATGCCTCCAGACCTGGATCCATGTTGGGACCTTTCAGCATCACATCTTCATACTCACCATAATTAGTACCAAGTAATCTGGACCCTCACTGTTGACAAAACATAAAATCACCAAAGAAGCAATAGAAAAAACACAGCATGGGCAAATAGGTCGCAGGGGTATTATACATAATATATATCTAAATAGATGTAAATAGGTGTATTATTTCGTGAATCAATTTGTTTTGACATAGAGCCCTAAAAACTTGCTACCAAATCATCTAAAAGTTACAAATAACCTAACAATCTTTGACTTTGAAATTTCGACTTAATCACTTTGCATTTTGTCAGTGAGTAAATTTCTTTGTACGATCGGTTTCGGTCCAGGCAATCAGGTCCTATCCTTTAGTAGTCATCCCTATTTATTTTTCCATGTTATATTGTTCGTGGACAATTTGTTTGTAAAATAATTAAACAATATTTACCATTTAGGATGCGACATATAAGTCATTACATGCGTGTAATGTTATAAAAATCAAAAGTACAGAAATCTTATCATTTTCAGAATCTACACATTTACATTACAATGAATTTATGCCGCCGATCTTATAATAGTTGGCGGTATAATGGTCAGCTTAGTTGCCTTCCAAGCAGTTGTTCAGGGTTCGATTCTCTCTATGTGTTGCAATCTCTCGCCTTATATTTAGCACTTATATTTGCAAGTACTAAAGGGAGGGAAATAGATTTTAGAGTCCCACTAATGGTTGAGGCGTTACCACATTGACATTGTTGCATTGAGCTGAACATAAACCATGGGAGAGTATAAATATAGCTTGAACTATATAATCTGTTTGTGAAAGTTTTTGTGAGAAAATTAGTATCAAAATGAATGTGAGAACAAAAGAAACATTCTGATAAAGTTTTTTTTGTTGTTTGTTTTTGGGGTGTTATGCCGTGTTGCGCAACCTTCTTCTTTAGCCGACGTTTCGGACAGCGTTAGTGTCCATCATCAGGGCAGAACCGGCAGATCCGACGATGTGATCCGATGATCCACACATCGTCGGATCTGTCGGATCTGCCCTGATGATGTACACTGCAACGCTGTCCGAAACGTCGGCTAAAGAAGGAGGTAGCGCAACACGGCATAACACCCCAAAAACAAACAACGAAAATGCTTTTGGCCGTGAAAATCTAAAAATGTATCTTTCTGATAAAGTATTGGTTGATGCTAGGTATAAATATTAAGTTTTCACAATAAGAATTAACTTTCGGGCTCGCCATAATTTACAATAAAAATATAAAAATTCGTTTTAGAGTTTAATTAAAATTTATAGTGGTCTAAAACAAATTAATATATTTTTATTGTATAAATGTTAAGTTTTGCAATACGCTCAGAAACATGTAGAATTTGTCGCCCACAATAAATTGTCTTCGCTCTTGTATATAGAAGCATAGCATTATCTTTATAATTAGCAGCAAGAAATAAATAAATAATTTCATATAGTAATCTGATCCACTGGCTCGGTAATAGTAAGGAGTGGACAAAACCAAAGACCCTGTACAGAAAGGCAAAGTTCACTCCAGTTTGTAGCAGAGGTGGCATGATTTTACCCAAACCAAAACCCCAGTTGGTTTTTTCGGGTAAAACCCATTTGAAATATCCCTAGCATTTTTTGCTGTAAACGGGTTTTTTGAAAAAAAACCTCACTTCGTTAATGTACATGTACAATAATAACATATTGTAACAACATATGTAGTACCTAGTAATTATGAGTGATTTTAGGTAATAAATGTAAAATATATCCCTGGAGCAGAATTAAAGCACCAAGACATTGTTATTTTACACTTTCATGAGACGAAATTGTAAAATAATGTTGAAAGTGTAACCTTCTGGATTACAGGAGACCAGAGCCGGTTCTACGAAATCTGGCGCCCTGTGCAGGAAGTACCGATGCCCCCCCCCCCCCCCCCCCCCCCCCCCCTATCTAGTAGCTATCTATGACACTGGACAAAATTTTTGGCTTGACTTCATTTAACAATGTATATATTTATCTTTATATTTTATGTATAAGCTGTCTGTCTCTTACCAATAAATAAATAAACAAATAAATAAAAAAATAAATAAAAAAATAAGAACATCATAACAAAATATAATATAAAACAGGAGGCAGTTTAAGTTCAGAAATAATATTCTGATCAGTTTGTTTAATTGGATTCCTTTTTATCTTTAAATGCATGAATATAAATCGAATTATAACCTAAAATTCTTAACTTGACTTGACAGAGCTGTATGGTGCCAAATCGCACGCGAATTGCGGCAAACATAAATAAACCAATAACGCGGCGAACGCCAATGAACAACGAAGGGATATCCTTACGAGCAGCGATCAATGAACCAATCACAATGTTTGTTGAATTTCGAACGATACAATAGTCGTAAGAGACAAGGAAAAATAGGTCTTACGTTCGTATGAAATATATTGTATTTGGAAAAAAATTCCTTGACGTAAGGCAAATTCGTAGTTTGTTATATTTTAACTATCGGTGCGCGCGCATTAGGTTCACGCATATGGAAAGTGAGTGTTGCTAGCGCATACTAATAATTCCGTATTACGAGTAATTTTTAAACAATTCGGGGAATATTTTAATAAAATTTTAAAACAATATTTATTTTATCACGGCGCCCCTTCGGAGTTGGCGCCAGGTTTTTTGCACGTTTTTGAACGTATGGCAGATCCGGCGCTGCAGGAGACTGAATCGGAGAATGAAAATTACATCAAATTTTTACAATTTAAAATCGTACACTCACTAACAGTTTCTTCTTTTAGGCAATCCGCCTCGACATGTAAAGTTCGTAGTTCATAATCACGCTCCTCTCATTCATGGCGAAATGGTTGAAATTCTCGCCTGTTTTGATTTACGCAAAAATCATAGCCAAAATGAAATTTTTTTTTGAATTTTTTGAATAAAATTTTGTAAATAGATCATAGCACTTTTTTTTATGGGTCTGTTTTTTTTTTTAGGCTCATAAAAAGATGAGTGACAAAATTTTCAAACCAAATCACTTGTTTTTGTAATAATTCGCTTCGTAATGCCTTATAGCGATTTGGAATTACCATCACTATCGCCATTGGAATTCACATCACTAGTAACATAGCACTGGGCGTCGCGGGAACATGAAGTGAGCCACGAGCAGTTCGGTTTGGAATTTCGAGAGCTAATTACGTATGAGCAAGGAAGCGGATGGAGCTGCCGGAGGCCATGGAGTATCTATTCGTAACGTAATTTACATTATAAATTTAATTCTAGCAATTAGCAAGTAACACTTTTAAATGTTACATTTGCGCCCAACGTGAGGCCAATGTAACATTTAAAAGTGTGTTACTTGCTAATGTAGCATTTAAAAAATGAGTTACTTGCTAAATGCTAGAATTAAATTTAGAATGAATTTGTGCGATACATATGCAAAACATATTTAAATCAAACTAAAGATAAATTATAATTTAAGTGAAGCTAAATTTACGTTACCAATAGATACTCCATGGCCTACGGCAGATCCATCCGTTTTCTTGCTCCTAGGTGTTTAGCTCTCGAATTTCCGAACCGAACTGATTGTGGCTCGCTTCTTGTTCCGCGACGCCCAGTGCTGGCGATCACGTGGTGTTACTAGTGATGTGAATTCCCATGGTGATAGTGATGGTAAATACAAATAGCTACAGGCTTAGGCCTGAAAAATCTGATAAAACCCAAAAAAAGCACTTAAAAAACCTACTAGGCAAATCATTTTTGAAAAAACACAATTTTTCAAACACTGGTTTGCAGCGCAGTATTTGTGGTAGTTTTCTGCGCAGGGTCTTTGGTTGTTGTCGATTCCTTACTATTGCCGAGCCAATGAAAAAAAGCTATTATAAGACCAAGTGAGTACAGGAGTGAGGTGAAACGCTAAGCAATCGCATATTGAGGAACTGCAGAACAAAATATGACTCAAATTTTTTTTTCAAATAAAAAAACTGTTATTTATTGTTATGTATCAAAATGTCTATTGTATCTTAAAAGAGAAAATATGACAAATAATATGTTATAATATTCATTTTAGAGAAGTCATATTTCATTAAACAGTCAAGCAATTATTCTGAATTCTCAATATATATAAAAATATTGACGTACCCAACGCAAAATAAACTTTCTATAAATCTGCTACTAGAGGAAAGTGATTATTTTAAATTACTTTGCATGGGCCATGTCGATATAATATAATGATATGCATACATTTATTCATAAAACTGACAACTCTTCAAATGAATTAAAATGTACCTGGAATTTTCACCTGGAAGACCCACTCCTTTCGATACTCAAGAACGCTTCGTTGCACAATCCTTGAAGTTGTCACAAAACATCTGAAATTATACAAACACCTCATTTAATGCTTTTATATTTTAGTATTCCTAATTATTACAACGTTTGGCTGAAATACTTTTGGAAAATCTTCCTAACTATACTTCCATTGACATGTTCGGTCGAAGTTAAGCAATTCAAAAATACTGAATCTTCTACTAGGCAGTGCATCCATTACACTAGATCACACATAAATGAAATAAAAAATATTCCAACTTATAAAAAGACATTTGGACAAAGAAACTACACGTACTTTGCAACAAAACTGAACAACATTCTTCCCCAAGACATGAAACTGATTAAAAATTTTAACGAGCACAAATCAAAAATATAAATATGGCTGAAAGAGGTCAACGAAAAAATCCTAATGAAAACACTGAAGAAAACACTACAAACTGCATAGAAGACAAAAAAATCGTAATTAAATAACTTTAGTCCAGCTCGTCACAGGACTCCCTAGTGCGGAGGACTAAGAAATACAACATATTGTATACTTAAATTCATATTTATATTTTGTATGTACAATTATGTTATATAGTCGCTTAAATATTTTTTTTTTTTTTTTAAACTGTCAGCTCAAACAATGCAGATGCTATATATTGCACAACTATGCCTTTTTTAACTTTCGATATTATCGAAACAACAAATACCTTCAAATGTGTCCTCTTTAAAATTATTCACGTGTGCATGAATTGGTGTTAGTAAGTAAGTACATGGATTGTGTTTTGATTTCCAATTAAATATATTAAAATAATATGTAATTTGACTCGCCATGGTGTATCTAACTACAAATTGATATAGAATTTAATAATGTTAACATTTATCAGTATAACAAAAAGAGATTAGTCACATAGGTTAACCCAAGTGGTTCACTAAATCTAGCATTGGGGGGCGGGTTCATGGGGTGATATTTGTTCAGTCTGTCCACCAGCTGCACGGCTTGCTGAATGGGGAGTGGCCGGTTGAGGGCGACCCTTCAACCTCTCCAGCCGGACTCTCTCGACCCATCGCCTTGCACTGCAGTGGGAGGAATGGATTTACAAGTCAATCACTTCTATACTCACTCATTCTCTCCTCAGAATCTCCTGTGTGGAGTTAATGAAAAAAATAAAAAATACACATATTTTCTCAAATGACCTTCCATGTCTGGACCTCTAGGCTGCCTCATCGCATATCCTGTTGTATAAAATACTTGAATGCCACAACAAATTTTACACTACCAAATCACTTAAAATTTTAGTATGGGATTGGGTGTTTCTTGCATTTGTTCTGACATTTGTTCTGACCTGACAAGTAGTAGATCGAGTGGCGAGTAACTCGCTACTTGAGTCACCAAAAATTGTTCGCACCGCTGACAAGTAGAGTTCATTAGTAAGCGACGCGTCGTAACATGACAGGCTGCAACGCAATAAAGTAAATATGCTAATTAAGCTGATTGTAATACTTATTTTAGAAGAGGTGGAAGAATAAATTAGTGAGATGAAAATAAATAAACTATGGTTACGAAAATAGATATTTTTAGAGTAGCTTCAGGGACGCGTGGAGGGGACTCTACTCGCTGAAAAAATAGAACCAAATGGATTCAATCTACTAAAGAGCTGACTAGCCTACTCTACAAAAATTGTGGTGTTCGGTCTCGTTTATATTTGCTACTCGACTAAAATACTCTTCTAGTCAGAACAAGGCGTTAAAGAAGAGCTGATTTTAAATATGCATGTAAGTCCATTTCAACTGAATTGTTGCATTCAACCGCTCAAATATTCTATGTAAAAAGACTAACATGAATATTTTATAGCAATACAAAGTGAACCAAATACTTCAGTCGGGCCATGTCAAGAGTTAGATAACAGAAGAGAAAGGAGGGAAAGGGGAATGAGGGAGGGGAACGGGGAAGAATTGGAAAGGACATGCAGGGCATGCGTGTTGGAAGGGTGGGAGATGAAGGAGTGGCAGAGGGAGGGATTGCAAAGGAGATACAGTAGCGGTAGGGGTTAGCAGGGGATAAATTCGGAAAATCCATGCTTTTTATACGGACCTTCTGATTTATTCTCTAGTGTATGCACCAGACAGTAAAAACTAAAAATTTACTATAAATATGTACTCACAAGTTGCTTTCTCAAGGAATATTCCTGAATGTTTAGATCCCAGCACAACTTCCACGTGTCTGATCGCACAGATGCAATCGTCCTTCCTTCTGCCGGCATCTGAGATGAAGTTGAGCGGTCATTCTGCCTTCAGCGAGGCGACCTAAAACCATATTGTAAGTCACAATCACTCAACAAGAATAGCACCTGGGGAGAGCTAGGAAGTTAGTTAGGTTTGTAATACAGTCATCATTTTGATTGTAGAAAGTAGTTTGTTAACTCATTCGGATTACTACAATCAGAACATTGTAAAAGGTTTACAAATTAGATTTCATCCACTGAAGAATGTCACCAGCAAAACGTGGGTAGTAAAACTTGCAAAGTAGGTATGACTGGTAACTTATTTACCACAAAATATCTTTAAATAATCAGTTTTTCTTCAGTAAATCTCTTCTACAAGAATAAAATCTAGTCTGGCCCACTAAAAATATGAGAATAGAAAAATTTCTCAGCATAACATTTTGAAAGAACAATTACAAAGTTGTTAAAAATATTATATATTATTTAAAAAAAGTGGAAAAGTTCTTCTGCTGAAATACAAATGGCATATAGCTCCATAACTCAAGTAGCTGGCAATGGCAGACTTACTCTAGAGAATGTCGGATAATATTTGCCTACATGATGGTGCACACCATAGATAATTAATTACAAAGAATTCCGAGCAACGTCTGGAATGATACCTTGTTCTTGTACAGTTTCTTTATAAATAAGGGTTAATAACGCATTTTATTTTCTAACCCTCATCTGTCACCCGGACAACGGTGTCTGTGCGACAGATGAGTGGTTAATACATCATACTGTACCAAAACAACCATTCAATCAGAAAATTTCTTGTAACGGAACTCACTGAACTTTTCTTCAGTGCTTGATTTTGCCCCTCTGCCTCAGAAGAACACTCATCAGTGGAACAGTTTTCAATGTATGGAGGAGCTCTTCCGGTTGGCTGAGGAATAGGAGAAGTTCATCAAGATGGTCGCCAACACGCTTCAAGGAGCACTCCGAAGAAGTGTTCATTTTCTACGCTGTCCTACTTACCTAGGCTGTAATTTTCAAATGTAACTAAAACTTTGCAATTCAGTTACATACATGTACCTATGCTATTTATTTTTCCGTTGAACCAAAATTGAAAAATGCTATATAAGTTTATTATTATATTACGTATTATCATTCACTAAGTTTTTATATTACAAGTTAATTATTGTTTAAATCGAAGGTAAATTTTTGTTATTGGTGGCCACGGTTACTACGAATAATTTTTAGAAAAAAACTTTAGATTCGCCTTAATCACTATAAAAGGAAACTTTTTGCATCACGGCTAGAGGAAAAAAAAGCATTTTAATTTTCAATTGCGTAAAATTTTTCTTCACTTCACTTCGCGAACCGATACGTCATTAAACCGCCGCCTGCCGCTGTCACTACTGTTATGTTGGTATCCCTGATACAAACAAGAGTATGCATACGACTGTAGCCGACTTCGTGGGATACATGAAAAGGCGCGTAATTGTGAAAAACGGAATAAATAATATAATGTAAACGAACCTCTAATCAGAATCACTTCAGAGTCTAGCTGAGGCACTGGAATCATGGAGGTTTGTGTAACATGGTTTGTGATACAAAAGAAAGTGCCCCCTTCGTAGCGCCTGCTCGCGTCAAGGCAAGAAAAACATCCCAGTTTTCAAGTTGTTTAGCGGCTACGCTAGGTTTGTGTAACATGGTTTGTGATACAAAAGAAAGTGCCCCCTTCGTAGCGCCTGCTCGCGTCAAGGCAAGAAAAACATCCCAGTTTTCAAGTTGTTTAGCGGCTACGCTAGGTTTGTGTAACATGGTTTGTGATACAAAAGAAAGTGCCCCCTTCGTAGCGCCTGCTCGCGTCAAGGCAAGAAAAACATCCCAGTTTTCAAGTAGTTTAGCGGCTACGCTAGGTTTGTGTAACATGGTTTGTGATACAAAAGTGAATGTATTTTATTATAAAAAAAATACGATTTATTTGGGTTGATTTATCGAAATCCATCGTCAAATGGCGGTGCCACGGAAACATCTTACTCTCCCCTTATTTCCAGTATTCGCCAAACTAGTGCTCAAAACAGATTTTTAGGTAAAGCTTTTAACATAAAAAAATGAATGCAAAAAAACGTGCCTGAAGGTCTTTATTCATTTTACTGTATTTTATTTCCAGAATTTCGCCAAACTAGTACTTACCTAATTTGCATAGATTGCGTAGTAGTGTCATTTCTAGCTCCTCGTTATGTTGCGGTAATATATCGGGTATACCAACATAACAAAATGACAGCGGTAGGCGGCGGTTTAATGACATATCGGTTCGCGAAGTGAAGTGAAATTTTACGAAATTAAAAATTAAAATGCTTTTTTTTCCTCTAGCCGTGATGCAAAAAGTTTCCTTTTATAGTGATTAAGGCGAATCTAAAGTTTTTTTCTAAAAATTATTCGTAACAACCGTGGCCACCAATAACAAAAAATTACCGTAAAAGTAATTGATTGTTCACTTCAGAAAGAGCGTGCGGTAATCGATAAGTATTATAATGCACACTAAATAGAGTCGATTAACAAAATGCATTCACTGCATCCTGTGCCGAAATTCACTGAACATGCGCAGGAAAAAACACGACCTATCCAACTTATACCGCTGAAACCTCTTTGAAGGCTTTTTGGCTAGACAATCGATACCTTCGTGTACCCCGCCCGACGTTTGGAGCCATCAACTTATAGATATATCACTCACAGCATCCACTCACTACATGTACCTAAAAAGCCACTCAGGGATTCTGGCACTCATTACTCTTCATAGTTGTCAGTTGACATTTGACTGCATTTGACTGCATTGCATTTGACAATCTGCATATTCTGCACAG
Organism: Limnephilus auricula; assembly: GCA_951813805.1. Classification (NCBI taxonomy): domain Eukaryota; kingdom Metazoa; phylum Arthropoda; class Insecta; order Trichoptera; family Limnephilidae; genus Limnephilus; species Limnephilus auricula. Next base: position 39,409,989 of record OX638391.1, read on the forward strand.
AGAAAAGATTATGTAGATCTGCTTAGATCCATAGATGACAAACCATAAATATATGCGAAAATGGTACAATCATATAGGTAATAGGTATATTATTTATTGTGAGCAATTTTTCTAAAGTATTCAATTTTAACTAAATAATATGGATGGTTTTTCGAAATCTTATTAAGGCAGTGACCTTCCCCTTATTTTAAAGTTGAAGTGTGCTAAATTTCATCACCCTCGGAATAAAACTGTAGATTTCAAAAAACAAATCAAATCAACGCCGCCACGCTGCCCGCCGCCCGCTCGCCACAAACAGACAATATAATCCTATATACCATTATAACCTACTTCTTTCGATCTTTATAATAATGATTTTTTTGTTTATTTTTGAAGTAAAACTTCTTTTGGCGCGATACGACAATTCAGATATTTTTCGGACGGAAATAACGTTTTCTAACGGAAATGACGTTCGGATATCGGTGCAATTATTGTCATGTGTGTTTGTTTTTATTTTTAAAGGGTTCTCGCCTTCGCTAGAGTCCTAATACCTGCCACAATATTTAAAGAAGTTTTACTTCAACGTTTTTTATTAGTATCTAACTCTCGTGTATAAAATAAAATACTTTTTTAACTCCAGGAAATAAAATGAAATTATTTTTAAATTTGCTTAAATGTATTTTTATTATGCTGGGGCCGCATCTGCGCCTATCGTCACGAAGCTTCGCGTAAACGTATTCTTTTTTTCAAATTTTCCGTACTACGATGTTTGACATTTGTCACATGAGAACGGGTCGCTTCAACGACTCGTTCTTGAGTTCAACAGCTCGGCTGTGGAACGATTTGCCGGCCTTTTTCCTTCTTCCTACAGCATGGGTCTCTTCAAGAGCCATCTTCACTCTTTCCTCTCATCAGATAGACTCTCCATTCAGCATCTTCAAAGATGACATAGGCCTTGAGAGAAATTATTTTCCTAAGGGCCTCCTGTTTGGAGTTAATATCCCATTCAGACCTGAATTATTGTTAAGGGATAAAAAAAAATTATTTAAGAGTGGATTAGGCTTTGTTGTGGTTTTAATAAAATAAAAATATTTTTTTAGCATTGTTTATTAGGAAATTGAACACGTGCATAATTATGCCCATCAGGTCACAGATCACTGAAAGGAGAATGTTGTTGCATCGGTTTTGAATAGAAAATTTTCCACGATTATTAATGAAATATAGAAATTCTTATGAACATTGGCGAACCTAAATATTTGAAGTTTATTTTAAGTATTTCCATGATATGAAATTTTGTTCCTTTTTATACATAAATGAATTTTGCATTTATCACAAAAAAATAGTTTTTTGATTGCGAGAGTTTTTTTTACATCGCTTTCTTTGGTCAAGGTGGGGCATATGGCCAACCTTATCATGTCGAACGTCTGCGTTAGGTCGAACTTCTTCACTAACTTTTTTCTTTTGGAGCAGGTTCCCTCATATCTGGAAATTTTGGACGTCCGGACATTCTTTTAAATGTTTTATTTTTACCCGCCTTTACTAACGATTCTGCAAGGCTCATCTTCCTACTTTTCTCTGAAAGGCACCATTTGTTCATCGATACACAATATTTTATCTGGCTTTAATTCCAGGCAACGTGCTCTGGCTGATGGCATTGTATGCACTTTTGCAAGTTTATCGGAAAACGAGTAGGTCATTTCCAAATTATTTACTAAATTCAGAATGTTTCTTTGTTGAAAAAATCTGTCCCAGATCATCGTATCCAGAAATAAATTTACACCAAGAGCCTTTTCCAATACAATGAAACTCTTGGAAATTTTTATGTTCCAATACGTATAAACAGCCTGATAAGTGATTTAATTTCGTTGGCTTAAAATTACGTTTGCCAATTTACAGGGCATAAATGTCTGTTTATTCCGCCATTTTTTCTAGTTCACTCTCATTAATGTACCTAAAAAATAATGCATTGCAGGCCCAATAGAGTCGTTCTCCCCATTTTCAAAAGTAACATGCAATGCAATTTTTTTTTAGAAAAAATGTTTAAAAAAAATTCTTCTTCACCCTTTTATATTATTTTTTTCCGGGATATCCAATGGTTCATCTTCTTCACGTTCCAAAGAACTCGCCTCCAAACGTTCAGCTTCCACGTCAAAATTATCATCTTCACTAAGGTCTGAGTCAGAATCATTATCCAACAATCCTAAAATCACCTCCAAATCTTCTTTGTTCATAGAGTCATACATTTTTCCTAAAATTAACAACACAACATAAGTTTTCCAAATCACAAAAAAAGGTGTACAACATTTTGAATACGTCATGTAAAGGTGTCATAGAGACTGATTGTGCATAATTCTGCACATTAAAACTCAAACACTTCCATACCCTTATTTATTTAACTATTTACATTTTTAATTTATACATAATAGTTATTAACAGTTTAGAATTGCTTCTGCGTACTTCTTTTATGAAATAATTTTGAAATTTTAATAAAAGCAATGAAAACAAAATGTACCTACCAGCACTCCTGTCAAACGGTTCATTGCACTTTTCGAAACAACCGATATTTATAACTTTTGCAAGTAAGATAACTCCACTAGTTAAATTTTTAGGTAGAAATGTTGCTAGTTTAATATAAACTGGCGGAACATATAAAATACTTAAAATTACTCCTTATATTATGCTTTGAAGTTAGTGGCCTATGTAATCTTCAAAGATGACATAGCCCTTGAGAGAAATTATTTTCCTAAGGGCCTCCTGTGTGGAGTTAATATAAAAAAAAAATTAGAACCCAATTAAAAACAGTATTTAATTTAATTATTATAAATTGTTCTTATTGTGTGTAATTGAGATCGCTAATGTGATTTCAGTTCAAGAGCATAGGTGAAGTTCATAGTAGGAAATACACTCATTATATATCTATTCAATGAAATACTAACATTGGCCTTACTAATAAACTCAGTGAATATTTTATATATTCGATAAACTATAGTAAAAACTGCGTTAAAATAGTTTATGGAAAGATATTATATACGTTCTTATGAAAGGATCAGAAAAATGGGGACCCGAAGATACCCTTTACTCAAATGTTGTAGAAAAGATGCAAAAAAAGTTTATGCGATGCCTCTACATGCGAGAGTTCGGATACTACCCTCTGTTGTATCCCTCTGATTTTCTCGTCGGACTACTGGGAATAGATCGTCTAGACGTTAGGAGAAAAATCGTAATGGGCTTAGTGGCATACAAGTTGCTAAATGGGCACATTTTCAATCCTGATGTTCTGGAACGAATTTCACTTTATATGTCCCCGATAACTTCATCAGAGCTAGACAGAACAGACTTTTTTATTTTTCCAGAGGCAGAACCAACCAACCAATGATCATGCCTTTGAGGAGAATGACTACTCTATCTAACCACATTTCTTCTGATATAGACATTTTTAATTTAAACCGAAATGACTTTAAGATAGCAATAAATATTTTTTTAACAAAAGGCTCCATCTCATCTGATAATACACGGTGCGGCAAAACAGACAGTACAGTTTTGAAAGGCCGGTACATCTCGTGTGGTGGGGGCAGAAACCTGGGAGTGATCTCGGAGGGTCTTGCCGTTTTTAGTGGTTGCCATGGTTTGGTCTGGAAAACACTAGCGCTTTGGCCGTCCACACGTTTCTTGAAAATGGCCGTTTTGTAGTGTGTGGCAGCGGGCCTTCCGTTTTCATTTCAATGTCATGCGTGCGATACCGTCCCTCACCGCGATTTAATTTTGAGTTGGGTGCATATACTAGAAGAAACTGGTTTCACACTAAGACCTAGGGGTTAAGGATGACCCAAAACGGTAAGAACATCCGAAAATCTAACGAGTGTGAGATAAGCTATTGAACTGTCGCGTCGCCTCGGCGCTCTACCCGGAAGCATGCAATTGAATTTGGGCATTGCTGACTACTCACTAAGGAAGATTTTGCATCAATACTTATCATTCCTATCCCTACAACATTATGATTGTCCAAGAGTTGAAGCTATGAAAACTATGAAAACCGCATGAATCTCTCCCAATAAAAATGTTGAACCGAATGCATGCGAGGTCAACTTTTTTCAGTAGTGACGAGGCCCACTTCACCTCTGTGGAGCGGTGAATAAACAAAATTTTCAGTACTGGGCTGAAAAAAACTTAAGGAAACTTCACGAGAGACCTCTACACTCCCCAAAAGTGACCGTGTGGTGTGCGATTTCCAAATTTGATTTTGAAATCGCACACCAATTCGAAATTTCGAAATTTGAGGAAATTGGGCCGATTTTTTTCGAGGAGAATGAACCAACCGTGACGTTGTGTTTCCATGTTGGCAATTTTTTTTTTAACCATAGTTAGAACTAACGGAAGAAACAAATCTGGGAGACATCTGGTTTTAACAGGACGGTGCTGCGGCCCATATTGCACGAGTTTCGATGAAAAAACTGTGACAGATGTTTCGTGCGCGCCTCGTCTCTCTGAGGGGTGACGTAGGGTGGCCCGCGCGCTCACCTGATTTAAGCATTTGCGACTTCTTCCTCTAGGGCTATCTGAAGGAAAAAGTTTTTAAACATCGGCCTTACACCTTGGAAGAACTCAAGGATCTTGGAAAAACTCGGGAGGAAATCGCCGCTATGACCATCGAGATGTGCCAAAATGCAGCCGAAAATTTCAGATATCACCTACATCAATGTATCGCTACTGGCAGTGGCGAAACTATACCATCGGGGGCCCGTGGCAAATTCATTGGATGGGGCCCCCCCCGACAAAAAATTCAGCAACATCAAATTTGTATTCGGTCTTTAGTTGTGTCCAACTTTATAATTTTTACTAAAAGTTGTTAAAAATTTTAGGGTATTTCTGAGCTCGCGGGGGGCACCGGCCAACGCGGGGCCCGTGGCATTTTGCCAGCCCTGCCACCCTACAGTTTCGCCACTGGCTACTGGGGTAATCATTTTTCAGATTTTATCTTCAGGACTTGATGCATAAAACGGCATGATGTACTGACTAAAGTAAAATAAACCCCATTTCCGTAAGTTGTGCCGTTTTTTGTTTAATAGCCCTTCAAAACTGCACTATCTGTTTTGCCGCACCCTGTATTGATATGTACTTACCTGTGTAATTAAATGTATGTATGTTATTAACTGCAATTTGTGAACTGTAATTGGATGTACTGTTTTCCCCAATAAAATCATTAACCAACGTTTCGGACAGCGTTAGAGTGTCCATCATAACATCTGCCCTGATGATGAACACTGTAACGCTGTCCGAAACTTTGATATGATGACGGACACTCCGATGGTCCAAAACGTTGGCTGAAGAAGGGGGTAGCGTAAAACGGAATAATTATCCAAAATTAATCACAATATATACACTTTGTTTACACAGCCAAATAAGGTTGTTTATCTGTTGTATAAACTTGAATTTTCACATCGAATTTCAAAAAATATATTTAGGTATTTTAAAATATGCTAAAAATTTATTTTTTTTGAAAATGTAGTAAAACAAGTATCATTTTAAAAAAGAGATAAAATTATCTTTTAGATTTTGTTTTTAAAAAAGATTTATTTTTTTTATAAATTTTGAGTATTTTAATTTTAACACGAAAAAGGTTGAAAAAAAAATTTATATAATTTTACTCCAAACGTCGAGAAATTGCAGAAAATATGAAATTTAAAAAAACGCAAACATTTGCAAGAAAACTGTTACATTTATACAATATTATGATAATTCCCAGAGAATAACAAAAAAAAACATTTTGGGTTCATTTTTTGCGAAATACAATTAATTTCTATAATTTTTATATTGTACTGTCTGTAAACAATGTGTAACTAAAACAAAGATTAACGGTTGGGAAATGATCTTATTAGTAAGGCTGTAAGTAATTAGCTAAACGATTTTACTACAGCGTTATTAATTCTAACACTAATAAATAATAAACGTGATAACGCGTTCATGAATTTTAGAGGAATTTCCTAGGTCACTGATCGCGTGGTAAACAAACACTGTTCATTGTGTACACCAATACGTAAATCCCCACACTTATCATTTTACAAACAATTATTTGGGGTTTCCGAAACTTATCTCTCATCTGCTGGTTGTACAGAGGAGTGTTATTAAAATATGGATGAAGTGGGGAGACAGAAATTTCCGTGGAATGGGAATAAATTTTCCCCTGAATTTCTTCGATTTTGATTTCTGTAATAATCTAATACTCGCTTTTAGTATTCCTACGTTAAAAAAAAGATAAATCTCTTTCTTATACATTAAATAAATGTAGGACAAAAGATGAGACACAATCAACACCATACAACAACCTGTAGTCCTCCTCAGAACAGGAATACCATGTAAAGAGTGTAAACATATATATGGACAATGGACATACATATAGATGGAGCTAAAGAAGTATTTACTTCAGTCGTGTGGTCTAAAGCACACACGTATTTTTTTTTTTTAATAGGCAATTCACTCAAAGAAGAGTGCTTTGTGCTTTGTATTCTTAATAAAAAGGCAATTCACTCTAAGTTGCATCTTAATTTTAATTCGTATTGTCTTTAAATAAAATAAAAATAAATTACGTATGTGTGTTTCCTGCAAAGTGGTACTTTGGAGGAAACAGACAGGTACATTGTGTGTCTCATCTTTTGTCTCGCCATTATTTAATGTGTAAGAAAGGGCTGCAGTATTATTGTGATGCGAAAGAAACGTTTATTGTATCGTCGGAGTTCCGTAAACGTGCGGTAATATTAAAGAGGCTTAATGATTGCATGATTTACGGCTGGGAAATAAAGGGAACATATGAAGTAAGAATACTAATAATATTCTAATCTATGTATTTATATTATGGAAGAGTGTCAGTGTGTTTGTGGGAGACAGGCAGCTGAATGTGATTTTTATACAAATCTACAGTTTTATTCCGAGATTGATGAAATTGTGCACACTTGATATTCACAACAAGAGGAAGGCCGCTGTCGTGAATTTTTATTTATTATATTACAAAAGCAAATAATATACAGCATGTGTTGACATTTTCATGGAAAATATACGATTTTCTAACACTGAAGAGATTAACTGATAGTAGTATATTGTGGTTATATTATTATATTGTTATATTATTATAGTCCGCGTGTCTGAAGAAAGAAAATTTTATTCGTCACTTCTGGTTCAATTGACAAATACATTTTTAAAATTCTTTCAGGAAATTTCATTACTCGAAATATCTTAATCAAAGATTTCTGTAAAAATGTGCATGTGATTTTGCTTTCCGATGATACATCTTTTCAATTCAAAATAAACAAAAAAAACCAATGTAACGCTTTATGTGATACTCACTCCATCTCGTCCCGGCACCACCGTACAGACGATACAGAGCGCGTGTCACATGATCCATTGCGATGTGAGATTGTGTGTTCAGTGGCGACGTATGATATAAAATTTGGAAATTACCTACTCCATTTCAAATTTAACGAGAGCTGCGTTACTTGTAATTACGTTGCGTATGTGGGAATTCCTAATGGCTAGATAGCTTAACACGCTCATTGATAGCGCGTAGTTAGTGGCATTGGTATTTTATTTAGTTTTTTTTTCAATAAGTTGGATGTAAGTACACAACGTTGTAACGTCATTGAAGCGATTGACAATTGTTAATTGATCGTTTACTGAGGCAATATGGATGTTGAGTGACAAATATTTATAAAAAATATATTCATATAGATGACATGCAAACATAAATACCAGTATGTTTTTTTTAAATATTTAATTTGGTTTTCATAGTTAAATTAATTCTAAAAGTTTGAATTTTATTAAAGCCCGCCAAAACGCCCGGTAAGAGGCGGGAGTGTGTGACGTCGCGTCATCTCACGTCATCTGTTGGTGTGAAATATAAGGAAAAATATTTACAAAACCGGGACACGCTTAATATGGACGAAAAAAATAAATTTAAAAAGTTCTAGTTAGATATTAACTAGTACTAATCAATTCAGTTACCGGAATTTCGAAAAAAAGTGCATTTTTACGGTTATTTTTTCAATTTAAAAACACGAAACGTCATTTTTCACCGACCACTATGTTAGGAACTATGCAGGTTTCGGTGAAAAATGACATTTTGTATTTTTAAATTGAAAAAATAACCATAATAATGCACTTTTTTCGAAATTCTGGTAACAGAATTGTTTATTACTAGTTAATATCTAACTACTACAACTTTTTAAATTTATTTTTTTCGTCCATATTAAGCGTGACCCGGATTTGTAAATATTTTTCCTTATTTTTCACACAAACGAGGGAACAGATGACACACTCTGCCACCTCTTACCGGGCGTTTTCACGGGCCTAATAAAATTCAAACTTGTATAATTAATTTAATTGTGAAAACTAATTTGAAAAACTAGTATTTAATTGTGCATGTGAACACTGACAAATAAAAAACTCAACTTCCTTATTGGTAGGTTTCCGCAGACGACAACAGATCGAAAATATTGACGGGTTGATTGAAGTTACGTCAATCGCACTTCAATATACATTTTACACGTAATCGCATTAATTATATTCGTTGATAGTCTCCGGACCCCTTAACGGCCAAATCCGGTTCCCGCGCACCACTCCTAGCATGCTCATAGGGGACTATAATTGTTATTGAACTTCCGTCCAACGCATATTGTCAATGATGTAAGCACATTGACAATAGACATTGATTGTCTCTTAACCCCTTAACGGCCGAACCCGGTCCCCGCGCACTATTACTCGTTTGCTTATATCGGACAATTAAAGTCCCATCAATCGCACATAGTCAGTGACGCAAACACAATGACAATTGACATTGATATTAGTCTCTAGACCCTTTACCGACCGAATCCGGTCCCCGCGCTCCACTCCTCGCATGTTCAGAATGGAAGATTCAAGTTCGTCAATCTCACATTGTCAATGACGTAAGCACATTGACAATTGACATTAATTGTCTCTTGACCCCTTAAAGTTCCCCGCGCACCGCTCCACACATGCTCATAATGGACCGAGATATTATAATACGCGCAATGCCCCCTCTAACTCTGTACCTACTTCAAGATTAGTGGGAGTATGTATTTATTTATAAAAGTGATACAATTTCAGCCAGCCACTGTGTAAAATTTGGGGGAAAACCTTTGCGCCCACTGTGTAAATTTTAGCTCTAAACAGTCGCAGGCGTCGTGAATTCCTGGAAACATTGATTGTAGTATGTTTACGTTACGAGGAATGTATTATATAATATTACTAGTTTGACCTTCAAGCATTAATTAAAAATGCGTTCGGGAAACTAAAAACAATCACACTCAGCTCACATAGGATTTGTATTACTATTAACTAAGTGATTTAAGACGCCTCTACTCACTTGGGTTTTTCTGCTTACAATTTATTATAAGGAAATTCATTTCATGAAACATTGTTGTCGTACTTGTCAACAATAATATAAGTACTTACCTAGAAAATAAAGCACAACAACTTTGTGATCGATCTTACACTTTCGTTGTTCAATCTGACTTTCATACACAAAAAAAGAATGCTTCTTAGTAGTTAAAGAATAGATCTTAGAATCTGACAACACGGTATCGCTTCTACATGCGTAAGCACACACTTTACCAAAATGGATTACACATCCGCCCTGGTGATGGACAATGTAACGCTGTCCGAAATGTTTGTAAAAGAAGGAGGTAACACAACACCATAAACAAATAAAACAAAAAAATCTCGAATTTTTGTGCCTGAAAATACACGTTTTTTTATCAACACCTGGTGTGCTAGCACGGTCGCTCGATATGAAGTTACCGACCGATTGTCGGTAACATCTCATCGTTCCCTAGGACAACTGCAGATCTCAAACGTACAAACGACAGTTGATATCGAATATATTAAGGACACTTAGTCATTGTGAACTGTCACCTATTCGTTTGCGATCTGCAGTTGTCGTAGGGAACGATGAGAAGTTACCGATAGTTATCCTACCGATCGTTATAGAGCAAGCGTGCTAGGGCCTCTGGGAACGGGCTGCCGCGTCGAGCTCGATAATTTTTAAAAAACTGTTCAAAATAAGTAGTAATAATACTTTCTTGTCAAAATTAATTTGAAATTCATTCGCTGATGTTTCTACAGTAGTTCAAAAAAATGTGTGTATTTGAAGACTAAAATCAAAGAGTCGAATCGGAAACTACTTAGTACGAATTCTCGCCATAAAATTATGAATATCTCAATGATTTTTTGGAGCGATTATAAAAAGTAATTTTAACGAGCCGGCGGGTGAAAATTTAAATAATTTATTTTGTAAAGTTTATACCTTGTACTTACCTATAGATGTATCTACTATCTGATGTGTTTGCGGATGCGCGGAAACAGGCGCGGACTGGGACCTGCCCGCGTGGTCGACGGGTGTCTATTTGCGGTCTATTAACCACTGGAGCGTTCCACTATATAAACGATTTCAACTTTTAAAATTCATATCACCGAATTTTTATATGGTTGCACATAAAATGCTTATAGTTTTAAGAGAGCCATTATATGCACCTTTATTTGACCGTTTATGTTATCCCATATTTTTTGGATTTAAAAAAAAAATTGTTTAATTTATAAATGCATGAATTATTATTCCTTATTTTTATACTGTCGTTTTGTAATATTAATGAGACGTCTATAAATATATTATACAGCCTAGTTGAAAATTCGAAGATAATTTTTAAAAAACGATCAATTATTTGCAAGAAAAATATCTTAATAATTTTAGTTCGCGAAAACTTATGTTTGTGATTAATCAAAGTAAGTTTATTTATTTTTTATTTTTATCAATGCGCGGGAACTTTGAAAATAATTCCGATAAATGTTTTAATATATCTCTTTAAATTGGCCACATTTTGGCGAGCGTACGCCCGAGGATATTTGCAAGTTGGCCAAAATATGGCCAAAAACCCTCCGGTGCAAAGTTAGATTTTTTTTTTAAATTTTAATCATTTTCTTTTCTTTATTTTCTTTCATTTTATTTTCTTCGCCCGATTTTTTCTTGGGAGTGAAATGTAGAGCTTAGTGGAGAGCTATTTAAAGTTGCTTTGTCCAAAAAAACTTTGAAATTTGACTATACTCATAATGTCATTTTAGTTGGGTCTTGTGTTTTAAAAGTTTAAAATATATATATATATATTTTTTTTGATTAAAGCATTATTACGATAGATGTAGGAAGATGCCTACGTTCTTCATTACAATAAGCTCTGTATTTTTTTTGCATCATAATAGATTGGATGTGGAAATTAGTATTCGTACTTATTTATATGTATAAAATTTTAGTATTAACCGTATAAAACACTATGTAACATAATATTCGGAAACATATTTTATCCGAGACATTTATGCGATTGATAATTAAAATAAGTCTTTCTCCAAAAAAAATCAAAGCATTCCAAAGAACAAATATTAGGAACTTGCCTGTCTAAAAATATTCTGTTCTAAAATATCCAGAAGGCATAGATTCGATGAATATTATGCATTACTGTTATACAATCAATAATATAAGCAGTAATCTGGTGAAACTACACCAAGAATAGAATCAAAAAAAGTGTTTTTAGTTTTTTTTTTTACCTTTTTCCATATTTTTCAGCAACTAAAGGGTTATAAATACTTTTGGAGCCGGGTCTTGGGTCCGGAAATCTCAAAATCGGCTCATGTGACGTAAATACCGTGTGGACAAGTATGCATACTTTAAAATCGAGTGTGCTTTAGACCACACGACCGAAGTAAAACTTCTTTGGCTCCATCTATATATATATGTATATATATGTTTTTATATAATATATACATGTATATACGTATACATATATTAATTTTCTACAAATATTTAAGTTTATTATCGTTCGCCTCGCCCGATCACACTTCTCACTTGTCACGTATTCGCCAGCTTACTCACCATATCAAACGTTTATAATGAAGTTTAAAAAAATAAAATAAAGTTAGTATTATCTTACTAATATTTGATTATTGCATACTGGGTACGAGGCTCTTACTTACATTAATTATTGGATTTTGCAGCTAACTCATTTTTCAATTCAATAAAATAAAATAATCAATAAAAGAAAATTTTCCGCCCACATTAAAAAATTCATACCTCCGAATTTGAATTTGGAGATATACAACTGATTATAGTTCTATATAGCCAATAAATTCACCTTTCTTTTGTCTATTATCACACATTCGTAGGATTAATAAAAAGCTATTATAAAATCGTTAAATTAAAAATATTTTAAAGAACCTAGAGAATATTTGCCACATTGTGGCAACAAAGCGATCCGAGGCTTTGGAAATATTGCCATTATGTGGCAAAAAGCGTTCGATTGGATAAACCGATTACACTTCAAGAAACAGTAAAAAAAAAACGTTTCTCGATTATGCCCATCGCTAAATCGAATTCAACAAAGTAGGTTAATAGTTAATATGTAGGTTTATTTATTAATGTTTTTTTAAATCTTTAGGCCATAACGATGAATAATTCGCCCCTGCGCTAGTCTCAACTTTTTCCACTTGGCATTCATTTGCCAGTTGCTAGCAACCGTAAGCAAATCAGTATCAGTGGCCAGTCGACAGTTGAAAACCAAAAGCAGTCGAGTCAAGTCGAGCGCCAGTACAATACACAGTGGTGCGAGTAGCGTCCAATCACCAACATGATCGTCGAATTCCTATTGTTCGTGGTGGTGGTATACCTGATTACCTTAGTGATTAAACCCAAGAACTATCCTCCCGGTAAGTCGAACCAAAACTCAAAAAATTATTAAAAAAATTTTTTTAATTTTTTTAACTTGTATCCATATTTATACATATTTTTTGTTATTATTATCGGTATATATTTAAAAAAAAAAACTTACATAAATAGTAAGTAAGAACCACCTCCGGCAAGTCGAACCAAATCAAGCAAAAATATCTAACCATTTTACAATTTTTTATTTTTTTTTATTATCATTTTTGGCGACAATTATGTATTTTTTTTAGTTTATTACATAATTTTATATGTCTCCTCAGTGAAGCTTATCTTTATCTACTTAGTAAACCTGAACATGTGGTTTGGCGTAAGTACGTTATGAGTTGATGTAGCAACTAGCAATACAGTGCCGACTATTTACGATAAGTGATTAACATTTTGTGCTAATATTTATTCGATTTTATCACTGTATAATTAATTTGCTCTGTCTGAATATTTGTAATTTTGGTTTTGTGGTGCCAGTTAGAAAAATGGCAGATGTTTGACACGTTGCGATCGGTAATAATTTTGGTAGCACGTATGTGGTATATGTTGTTTCCCCTCAATGATTTTACAGTTGTAAAATATCCTTTGAATTAGCATGATTTATATATAAAATAATCGTTATTTATCTAATGATTACCTTACCTACACAATACCTACATACGACCGATAGGAACCATTGTTGCAAACAAAAGCCAAATTTTGGTTGTATTCAACAAATGTCTTTGCCGAGTTTTTAGATTTAAATTTTTTTGTCACAATTTTGCGATATTTTCAAACTCAATTTGCGGCATCATTTTATTTAAATGAAACAAATAACTTTTGTGTAAACCACTGTAATAATTAATAATTACAGTTATTTACACAAAAGTTATTTAAATATTACCATTTACTTGATTTTTTTTATTTATCGAGTGTATAACATGCTTCGATTGCCTCCATTGTTCAAATTTACGTTTGATATTCCAAGAGGAGTTACCTATTGCAGATTTAAAGCTAGCAATATACCTAAAAAATCTTCTTCTTGAAATATTCGGTAGAGATAAAGGATTTTGGCTTTACAACGAGCTATGCCTCAACAAAGCGATATTAAATCTGTTAGTCACTCTATTTTTAACCAACTTTCAAAAAGCACGTCCACGAAAGAATACAATTTCCTTGCGTATGTTTGCTTGTTTTGCGCTTGTGCAAATATCCAAATAATGTAAAGATTATGTCAAATACCTCTTTTATATTTTACCAGATGATAAATTTTATTCCATATTATTGGAATTTGTAATATTTTTTGATACTACAGAAATATTTTTCCAATTGCTTCTTGGCAAGTCAAGTTCCCAAGTTTATATTCCGTGATATTTCATCGACAAAAACTAGTTATGTATTATATCTGAAAAAGAAAGGATGTCCACGAAACTATAAAATGCCGTTACCTCTTTTTCAGTAAGCAAATCTCGTTCTTGCGCTAATAAAGCTTACCTACCTTCCTACCAAATGTCACGTATTTCTTTGCGATTTCTTTTATTGAATAGTGGTAAACGAAAGGTCAACTACCATATCGTTTTATTTGGTCAGGTTAGTTTACATTATCTGCTCGATGATAACATTTAATCATTAATAGTTTTCAGATACTATGTAATGTATTTATAAAAAAAATTATTTGGATTATTATATAGGTGGCAACATTAAATGAGAAGCTGAAAAAAAACAGAAGCATGTAAACTTCGCTTTTCGGCCTATAAAAATAGGACGCCCCGGAAAAACACTTTTATATATCAAAAATTGCGCAAAACGAATATTTTGGTTTATATTGCCTTCTAGAAGGTGAAAGCTATGTCGGTATGTTTTTAGATTTTTGATGCGTTTCGTAATAACTAGTAGGCGGCTAGGCGGTGGCAAAACGAAGAATTCCAAATTGAAAATCCGCAAAAACATCATTTGGAGATATTGAGGTTTGAAGTTTAGAATTTATTTGTTATTACAATAACATATCAATTCTAAACTTCAAACTTCAATGTCTCCGAATGATGTTTTTGCGGATTCGTGACTTGGAATTCTTCGTTTTGCCACCGCTTAGCCGCCTCCTAGTAATAACGTAAACATTCACTGTCATTCAAATACCAAATAATACATGTGATAATAATGTACAAAGTATAAATAATTGAGCAAGTTTGTAACAGAGGTAATTGACATCCAATTTTTTATCGTTGATATTAATAGCTATCTCGATTAAAAGTACCTATTGTCATTAAACATTTCCTTAATAATGATTTATATAATGTTTATTGAAGTAAAACTTCTTTACGCACGCGTAATTTGGGGATTAAGCTGGCGAATGCGTGACGAGAGCATTACGAAAAGTGTGATCAGGCGAGGCGAACGATAATAAATATTTGTAGAAAATAAATACATGTATATTATACATATAAACATATATTTACGTAAATATAGATGGAGCTGAAGAAGTTTTACTTCAGTCGTGCCGTCTAAAGCACACTCGTTTTTTTTATTATTATTTAATAGGTAAAACCTCAAATTATAACATTTTATTTAAAGACAAACTTAGCAAAACTCAATCTAAATCTGAAACAGAAAAATCAGAAAAAGTTTGGGTCACAGCTGGGACTCGATCCCGGTACCGATCTTTTTCTGATTTTTCTGTTTCAGATTTAGATTGAATTTCGCTAATATTGTCTTCATTGATTTATATAATGTTTTTAAAAAGGTTCTTGATTCAACTAGTGACACGAAATTGTTGACAGAATATGACATATATTCCAAACGTGGTTAAATAAAGTGGCACGATGTGCATCTTTTAATATTTTTAATTGTGGATTATTTGTACGCTATTAAAATGTTTAATTTCCATTGTTCACATTACTAGTAGCTACTAACCAAGATGTTTTCCGTGATTGATATCATTGATAATATTTTGGTATTTATTGGGTTAAATTTCTTTATTTTTATCTGAAGCAGAAAAAAACTGTAACAATGACTTTTCGGCACCTTTCTGTCTTAGAATTTCAAGGTCAATTAAACTATTTTTAGTGCACAAAATATCACCTCTACCAGTAGATAAATCTTCAACAAATCCATTAATCGATTATCAAGGCTTCAGGTTGTTTGTTTCATAATATGTGTATAAGTATAATATGGTCAACGAGGAAAACTAGTGACAAATAACTACAGCTAGTAAAATTAAAAATTCAAATCAAATAACTATTTTGCGTATATAACATAACTATTTGCATAATGCTTAGATGCAGTATACATAATTATTATACTATGTATGTTGCAGAAACCAGTCGCTTAAATTCTGATCTGATAGGTCTTCTCTATATAACAGATAGTATTATTGGTACACGTACGTAAAATATACTTACATAGAACTATTGTAAACTAATGCAAACATATACATATAAATATATCTACAACATAGTATTATGTTTATATATATTTTGAATGTACAATATACCCACACAGTAATAGTGTTATGCGTATTGTGCATGTACAATATACAATGTACCCTCATAGTATTATTGTTTTACAATGTACCGTTATACGTATTGCGTATGTAAAATAAGAAATAATTTACATTTCTATTAAAACATACCATCAACAAACCATGAGATAATTTTTTCTGTATAGGGAAGATTTCCAAGATGTGTGGTTTTTATTATTTTTTATCCTGTTGAAAAAAAAAGACACATGAAAAATTTATCTTTTTTTTAAACAATTTTAGTTGATTTATACACGTTGACTGGTTTCAGATAATCAGGAGAATTAACATAAATATCTATAAATTTTAATTGTTTATTGTCCTCATGAAGGTTGAGATTAACCGAAACCTGTTGACTGTTGTATAAATCAAATAAATACTTTTTCATTTGTCAAGTCAGTCCAGAAAGTGTTTATTTCTTCTAAAATAAATTTTTAATACCGTCCGAAGAAATTAGAGCACATTTTCAGGAAATTTGATTTTTATTGATGTGTGTGTATTGTAGACCAGAATAGTAACAGAATAGAACCAGGCCCATTGTAGACCAGTTTAGAAACAATATAATAAAAATTATATCCCAAATGGTCTAAATGTAGACCAGAATACTAACATTAGAATGAAAATTATAGGAATCCCAAATGGCCTAGTGCAGACTAGAATAGTAACATTAGAACAAAAATTATATCGCGTATGGCTTACTGTAGACCATACGAACTCTTTTTTACTGTCGATAATTATATATCTCTGTCGATAACCCATTATATTATTGGATTAAACAACTATCATAAAGGTTCACAAACGTAAAAATAAATCTATTATTAGAGTATTTTCACGAACTGTTTTAAAAAATTGTGGGAGATTTAAAGTTGATTGATTCTTGTACTAAAAATGTGTAATTTTAACATTTTCATTCAAAATTACTGATTTGAAGAACAGCACTTTCTGAAACGGGTCCATCTGGCTGCAACGTCATTATGACATAAAAACGCCAATGTCTGGTAAGACGGCTGTCACCAACGTTTCCCGGCGTGACGTCAATGCTGCCAAATTAACGAATAAAAACGAACTTGTCGTTTTGGCGGCCAATCGAAAATGGCACATTTTATATCAACATAAAAATAGAAGTACCTAACAGTGAAAATACCCAATTGGAGATTTCTTTGCGACTTCGATAAAGTCGAGCAAAAATCAATCAATAGTCTCACTGCACACTTCAATTATTGGGGATGCTATATAATTCTACAACCAAACCATTCGTATTCCATCATTTTTAATCAATATGTATTATAAAATAAAGCGTATAATGTTCGTGCCGCTAAATGTCTGAAGCGAGTCTCGGTACGATCAAGTTATATGGTTTGGTAGCCTTATATCCCCCATCCACGAAGAAGGTTTCCGTTTTAAGATATAGCGGCTGGAAGTTTCGCCCTCTAGAAATTTCCAGAACAGTTCAGAACATTCGAGAGCATTCCACAACATTCCAGAACACCCCAGAACTATTTGAAATTTTGTGGAATGTTCGGGAACAGTCTGGAATATTCGGTAACATCCTGGAACATCCCAGATCATTGTGGAAAATTCAAGAACAATCTCGAATGCTGTGGAATGTTCTGGAACACTGTGGACCGTTCAAAGCCTTTTTGTATGGGTGGGGGATAGAGGGCTACCACACAATTTCATATCAACTAACTCCCTGAGCGAAGCCGGGTACCCCAGTTAGAAAAAAATAAAGTAATGGATTTGATAACAGTCAGTTATCAAATCCATTACTTTATTCGCTATTGATTAGTGTCTGTTCGTGTTACTTGTAGCCACAGACTGTCACTACCCGCAGAATGCGATGAACAATGAAGCAATGATACACATAAAATTATCTCCTATTGTAAAGGCTAGAGCCGTCAATTAATTTAAATTAAACTGGACCCGAACAAAAATGCATCTAATTTTGTCATCAAGTATTCTGCTGTTACATTTCTCAATAAGGAAGTTGAGTGAACAATATTTTGACTCATAAAAAATATGTTCATGTAGATGACATGCAAACTTAAATACTAGTATTTTTTTTAAAGTTCGTTTTCATAATTAAATTAATTCTACAAGTTTGAATTTTATTAAGCCCGATAAAAAGCCCGGTAAGAGGCGAGAGTGTGTGTGACGTCATATGTGCACTTGTTTTTATGAAAAATAACGGTAATTATTTAAAAAACCGGGACACACTTAATATGGACTAAAAAAATAAATTTAAATAATTGTAGTAGTTAGATTATTAGATTAGCTAGTATTAATCAATTCAGTCACCGGAATATATAAAAAAAGTCCATTTTAATGGTTATTTTTAGTGATGCTACCAATACTACTTTTACGAATATCAAACCTACTATCCGGCGAATACGAATACGAATAACTTAGTAGAGTAATAAAACACTCATTTATTTAACCTTTTTCTGTTTGTTTTATGATACTAATAATTAAAATTTACAACTATCAACTTCCTAATGAGACAACACAACATCTGTAGATTCCCTGGTGACAGGCGATTTCTTTTTTCAGTTTGGATGTTGCCAATTGTTGAAAAAAGCCTCGCCGAGGCGACTGTACATGGCTTACACCACCACCGGCACAGATAAGTTTGTGGCATTGCAATAGAGAATTTCCCTGAATTTCCCTGAATTTCCCATCGCGTTTTGTCGTTGCGGCCATAGCGTTCGGATACAGAGGTGCGTGACACACGGTATAAACAAACGGAGATGCGTCCAAAAGTTTTTTTTTATAGTATTCGTAAATACTTATTCGCCGAACACAAATATTCGGTAAATGTCTACGAATACGAATATTCGTATTCGTATTAGTTGCATCACTAGTTATTTTTCACCGACCGCTATGTTAGGGACTATTGTTTCGGTGAAAAATTACAATTCGTGTTTTTAAATTTAAAAAATAACCTAAAGCGGCCGGCCGGCGCTCTTATTTGAACGGGTCACAAAAGAGAAGCTAGAAATAGTAAATAGTAATATGTATTAATATTTGCGTTCGGGACACACTGCCTTAGAAGGGTTTTACTTTCTTCCATAACTTGTCAAAATGTGTTTTTATATGCCCCTGCCTACCTATCCACCTCAAAACAAAATACGTAACAATGTTATTCATTTTCTGTTATCATTATTATCCAAATTTATTCAGTTATTTTGGACACTTAATCCAAGACAATAAGTTGACATTGTAATTTTAATAATATGATAATGAGAGATATAACATTATGTGAAATATAAGAGAGGAAATTTTCAATAAATATCATTCTTGTTATCGATTTATGTAGATATATATAGTTTCTGTTTTTATTTTACAGTTGCAATAAATGGAATTAATTATTTTCTTGGAAAACCTTCATTATCTTTAAAATATATAGTTTATAGCAAACGCTTGAGTATAATGTTGTGTTTACACGTACGAACCGAAGCCGAGTAAATTAGCGAAGTAACGAAGCAACCGCGAACGACGCGAAGCGCTTCTTGAGGTTGCTTCGTTTCTTTGAAACCGGTTCGAACATATATATGGAGCATAGTTGCCAGTTCAATACTAGGATTGCGAAAATAAATAAAAACAATACTATTTCGCAAACTTATTATAATACAAACACTAATACATTAAGGGGGTATTTCACCATCCTATTCATAGATTACCATACAATAACGTACATTATCGATTTATTAAACACGATTAATTTATTTCAGAACTCTGAGCTTAGATAGTATTCGGTACTTAAACCGAACAAGTTATCCGAGATTTTACCTGTTGGGAGTATTCTTTATTAATATTAGTTTCGCGTGGATTTAGTAATTTTTTTTACGATGACGGGTGAACGTATGTCGCAAAACACATTTAATTTTTGTAAAACACAACATAAACATAACGTTTTAATCACAGAATCCAGAAATTTTATATGTTGGCTAAAGCAAGAGGTAGCGCAACATGGCAAATACGTCAAAAATAAATCACAATTACCTAATGTACTTAGTCGTTTTCTCACCATCCTCCCAATAGCTTATTTATTCTACAACGAATATTATTAAAAATAAAATACTCGCAGTGGTTAGAAAGCTCGGCCAACTTATCCAATATATAGCCACTATTCATAGGTTTGAGTACCGAATAATATATAATAAATAAATAAACCGTAAATCGTAAATCGAAAATATTCGTTATTAGTGTAGATAAGCTATTGGGAGGATGGTGAGAAACCCCCTTATTCCATTACTTATTGCCTACGACAACGTAAAAGTTGCGATGTCCTGGTGTTGTAAATTTGAGCAAAATAAATTATATAATCTGTAAAAATATTTATTTTAGCAGGTGTTTTGTGGCAAATGCCTTTTGAATTTAGATAAAACGATTAGTTTTACGATAAAAACTTATCTCTTAAAACTTGTCTCTCAATAATTTGTAAAATTCTCTTGATCGGGGGGATAATTTATAAGCAGTGTTTTTAAAATAATCTTCTTGAAGAAATGTAATACTATTATGTAGCACCCTTCAGGTGAGTTTCACAAAAACGGCGCTATATAAATCGGACAAATATTATTATTATGCAAGTATTTACGAAAATAATAATTATGATTATTATCTAATAATATAACATCCAAAAAATTCATATCAATAAAGTCATTATTAAACAATTAAGAACACATTAACATTTTTCCGATTCAAACTGATTTCAAAGTACCCTACATAATAGAGAATCTATTGTTACAATTATTTTCTCAACAAATTGGTTTAACTGGTAATAAATCAATTTCTACACCTTCAAAATTGAATTTTAGAATCGTAAAAATTCATGTTATAAAATTATTTATTTTTATTAATTTTATAGGCGTTTACAAAACATGTGATATACATAATAGTGGAATGGCAATCATGAGTAAGTTATATAGAACCCTAGGTTATAGAATAGTAGGTATTTATTATAGTCGGACATTGATTTACTGTGTGTAACGTTATTATAGTCTATTTTTTAACTGTATTCCGTGCATATAGCTACTACTTGCAATTAAAAAAAAAATCATCGTGTAGCTCTTTTTGGTATTGGATGGAAGGTATTTAAGCTTAATGAACCGGATTTTCTGTAATACAATAACAATTATTAAAATAAAAGTCAAGCCGGAAATAAATTTTCGTAAAATGAGTTTTAATAATTTTAATTCTTTCATCAATTGTTTGTAATTTAAAGCTTCCGTAGGTATACCGACTTTAAAGTTCTTAGGAATTTATGCTGAATTTTTTCAATGGAATCGGACCAAATTATATTAAAGCCAAGTATTCACTGGGTAACAATGTTTGGGATACACAGTTTCTAAAACAATAGTTAGATGTTAAAGTTTCTGAAACATATTAATTGGTTTCGGAAACACTTAGATTTTGTAACTGATAAAGTGTTTAGGTATAAACAACTATTTCTCGGTGAACACATAGCTTAACATGGCTTAATGTTAGAAAATAGATCTAGATGTTAAGGTTTCAGAAACACGTTGATTGGTTTCAGAAACACGTTGATTGGTTTCAGAAACACATAGATTTTGTATCTGAAACAGTGTTTGTAAACAATTGTTTTTCGGTGAGCACATGGCTTAATATTTTTAAAATTTCATATCAATTAAGGGTTATAGAAGCTCTCAAATGCCTTTTAAATGTTTTATCGTAAGTACCTAAAGAACTCGCGTACTTTATTATTATAGTTTACATTAGGAAATTGTCAATAAATAACTATTTTATTCCTAATAACATAAAAAGTGAGGTCAAATCAACCATTTAGCAAAATAATAATATTGCGAACATGCAACTGAAGTAGAGATTGTTTAATTTTATCAGTCATGTCACTGAGGTCAACATGCCTCAATAAATGGAGATAACCAGCCGGAATCAGCACTTAATTTGTTAGCAGTCAGCACCATGTGCTGTTTATAGAGTAAACAATGAACTCTACTGATCAACTGATCTGATTCGCATTTGCCACATTAATAGCACTAATTAATTCATTTATTCTCCGTTCATTGGCAACAAAGAAGGCAGTAGCAAATTGGCAACGTTGATTGTAAAACATAATAATTAGATATTTTGCATAGCGCCGTTTTTGTGAAATATCACCTCAAGGTGATATTTCAAGGGCGCAGTAAATCCATGTCTTCCTAGGCACTAACTGTTTTGCATTAGATCACTCAAATTCTTTTGCTGAATTGGCAAGTTTGCTACATTATTTTTGAACGGTGACGATGAAATAGGACGGTATGACTAGCGTATCGAGTGTGTACCTGAGGCCCTAGCACGCTTGTTCTATAACGATCGATAGGATAACTATCGGTAACTTCTCATCGTTCCCTACGACAACTGCAGATCGCAAACGAATATGTGACAGTTCACAATGACTAAGTGTCCTTAATTTATTCGATATCAACTGTCGTTTGTACGTTTAAAATCTGCAGTTGTCCAAGGGAATGATGAGAAGTTACCGACAATCGGTCGGTAACTTCATATCGAGCGACCGTGCTAGCACACCTGCTCTAATATTAACTAGACTCAAGATTTCTTATTAGTTGAGCTCCCAATTTACTATTTGAATAACATAACATTCAGCGTAACCTTCGTTATTACTCAAGTGAATGCATTTTTATGGTATTTAATAAAAAATATGTAGTATATATTTATTATGTTTTAAGCGAATATTCAACTTAAAATTCATAAATCGTAATAACTTTCGGTGAATTTCTTCGACATTTTAAATATGAATATGGTGAGGTGACTAAACAAGTGAGTTGTACTCTAATTGACCACGAACTAATGAGACAAATAAAATATTCATGACAGGTAGTGAAGTAAAGTTTTTAATTTCCTAGTGTTTTCATACTTTTTTTCATATTTTTTTGTGTCTATAATGTGATTTAGACTGTACGCAAAACAAATTAAATTCCCAACAGAATAAAATACACAAAAACAGAAAATTGACTCGCAAGGAAGTCGTAAAAACACTATTATATGGACTTTATGGACATTATTGACTTTATGGACATATTTATTTAACTAGCAATTGAAAATGTTCACTTTTGACATCACGTTATTGTAATTATCACATAGTCTATTCAGGCAGACATTTTTTACAGTTAGTTTCGCATTGATCCAATTTGAATTGTAATATTTTGAACTTTTTTGTTATTTATTTTTAAGGTGTTATGCCGTGTTGCGAAACCTTCTTCTTTAGCCAACGTTTCGGACAACGTTACAGTGTCCATCATCAGGGCAGATCTGATGATGGCAGGACACTGTAACGTTGTCCGAAAAGT
This sequence comes from Limnephilus auricula, assembly GCA_951813805.1. Taxonomy (NCBI): domain Eukaryota; kingdom Metazoa; phylum Arthropoda; class Insecta; order Trichoptera; family Limnephilidae; genus Limnephilus; species Limnephilus auricula. Next base: position 39,433,546 of record OX638391.1, read on the forward strand.
TGTCTAAAGAAGGAGGTAGCGCGACACAGCATTACACGGCATAACACCCCAAAAATACATAACAAAAATACTTTTGGCCGTGAAAATCTTAAATCATATCCTATTTGAACCTTAATTGGCAACCTTGGGCATTGTATAGTTATGGTTTATTTATAATATATAGTTTAATTTATGTAGGAATACCTTCGTAAACTCAAAGAATCAATTTTAAAGTAGGAAGTTGCCCGTTCATAACTAATTAATCTTACAAATGACCTGTAACAAAGATATTTTAAGATTTTGTTTAATTGCTTCGATTTTGTTTGTGCAATAATTTGTAAAATGGAGACCAAATAACTGATTCAAACTCCAGGTGACACCGTACGTAAGCAAAGTAAAGTTACCCAATAATATAAATGCTATTAACAAGTTTTATGTTTCTCATGTAGGAAACCAACATTTTAGCAACTTTATTCGTGATTTGTTGCGTTTGAAGGTTATATTGTAGTTTACTGTCAAGGTTTATTTCAATATCGTGAATATCTGAGACTGAATATGTGTACTAAACTGTGAATAAAAAACTGAGACTGTAGCAATGTTTTTATTATTTAAAGAGTAGCTATTTTTATTTCTGGGTTAGACAATGTGATGAAATTTTAAAATAATTAGGTTTGTTGACATACATTGCTAAAATCGTGTTGCAAGTTGGTACAATCGTTTACACTAATTATTGTATATACTCTATACGCTAGCGTCGTCAGCAAATATTTTTTATATTTGAGAATATTTTTTTTTCCACAAAAAAAAAACGTGAAAAGAGTTATTTTTATTATTTATTTATTTCTGTGTTTGAACATACAGTTTACAATATAGATATGGTAAGCTCATGTATTAAAATAAAAAAAATACATTAATCCTGTGCTAAAATATACTTATGCTTTCGAAAAGTTTTATTCAAATTCTGTCGTAAGTAGAAACATAGTACCTCTTTGAGGCTCTCAAGGACACTATGGTTCCACCCATGGCGTGGGACTTTTAATTTGAAATTATAATTAGTAATTTTATTTTTAGTATTTACTTTTCGCGCGTTTAAACGTATCACGTCTCATTTTTAAGATGGACTGTAAAATGAAAAGCCCCCTGATTATAAATATAAACTAGATAATTAATGTAGAGTTCTAGTGCTAGTCACTTTTATCTAAATCAATAGTGAAAACGTCTGGTGGTCAAGTGGATTTGGAAATTGTTTTATATTTTTTATGATTATGTATATTTTTTTATTATTTTATCAGGGACGGTGTTAATATACATAATGATAATCGAAATCAGGTAAATCTTACTTACAGGCACAATGTACATTAGACCAATCAATTTTATTGATAATAATTCTAAAAAAAGAATGTCATTTAATTGGAATTTGTAGTAAAATATCAATCTTATCTATGCCATTCATGGCAATTATTTTGTGACCTCTGTACCAACAGTTCTTCATTTGAAAGATATTAATCGTAAAATATTAGGTAAAATTACATTCCACCGTTTATTCGAATAATATATACCTACACGAATATGTTATCTTTGCTAGTATAACACATTATTTTAGGTACTCCACAGAACTTATAAAAATTCATCAAAATTTTTAAAGTTAATTTTTAAGTTCTATTCAGGTTCTGCTATTGTTTCAGTTCTGCGAACCTTCAGTTCAGTTTAGGACCAAAATTATATAAACACAGAACTTGAGTAGGACGTTCACAGATTTTTAAAAATTGTCTTTTTTAATTTGATTAATCGTTTTTTTAATTCTATGAAACAAACCCGTCCTTGGTTAACTTGAAAATTTCGACGTCCGTCAATATTATAAACAAATAATTACATACCCATTTTAATAAAGAATTATTAATGTTGATAATCACTTATCTTGTCTGAATCGTTCCAACAATCAGTTCCAATTTTGAAAATCACAGCAAATCCGGTGATCTTAAGGTCATTGAACCTGAGAAACACAGATACACACAATCTAAATTATTATTTTTATTAAGTACCTACTTATATTATTTTTAAAAAGTACTGAAAAGTTTAATAGGAATACTTATGCACTTGATGTGATTTTTCTCGTTATGTACGTGTGTGCTTGAGGTGGTTTTTCACGTTCAATACGTATGCACTTGAGGTGATTTTTCACGTGAAATAAATGTGTGCTTGAGGTGGTTTTTCACTTTAAAGGTGATTTTTCACGTTAAAAGTATTTATTTGATTAAACATACATACACATAATAAGAAAGCTTTGACTGTCCAACTAGGAAGTTTTCCCGTTTTAGGACAGTCAAATTGCAAATTACACGCTGTTATTTGTAGAACTTAATACTAGGTGAATGGCACAAGTGCAATTCATATAATTGTCAGATTCAGCAATAAAGTAACTAAATATATTAGTAGTAAAAAGCTACTGAGAATACAAAGTAAAAAAATGTAAATGATATATTATTATATATATTAAAGCCTTAATGAGGTGGTTAAGTTCATGTGTAGTTGAGGTGATTCTTCACATTAAATACGTATGCACTTGAGGTGATTTTTCACGTTAAATTCATGTGGGCATATTTGAGGGGGTGTGAACATGAGGTGATACTTCGCATTAAATATGGTTGTACTTGAGGTGATTTTTGTGCTAAATATGTGTGTAAATGAGGTGATTTTTTTTTACTTAAACGGCGTTCTATAAATTCTGCAATTATTAATATTATTATTACTGTGACACTACAGGTATGGGCGGTGGGTATGTTATATATTTTACAGCCTGCCACATGATAGTGGGTCTTATCTGGGTAATGGCATTTACATTGTATTGTTTAAAACGATAATTACTATCACAAAAAACCACATTAACATTGCATTTTAAACGACATATTTCATATCTACGGTTCACGCATTTACGCCCAGGTCAGACATATTTATTTTCATAATTTTATATATATCTACATATATACATATCCAAATAATCTATAAATTATTCCTCTTGATTGCAAAATATAGGTATACTTATGTGATCAAATTTGGAAATTAAAATGAAAGATTTAATTTCTAAATGTGATGGGATTTTATAAACAACTAACTGACACCCGGCATGCGTGGCAATGCAACTTAAATAAGAAAATTTATTCTGCCTACGTGTCCTTCCCATTCGTCCCCGATCCCCTTCCATCTCCCTTCCCCTCCCGCGTCTCCTTCCCCTCCCGCGTTCGCCTATCACCTTCCTGCGTTCCCCCTCCCCGCTTCCGCTGTGCCATTTCCCTTCCACCCCTCCGCCTTCTCCCCTCCCTCATTCTTCCCCGCGAACCCTCTACCTTAATTCCCCTATGCCCCTCCCGGATTCCCATCCCCCTCCCGCCTCTTTCCCGGCTGCTTAACTCCATAAAATACGCCCGTTTAAACATAAAAAACTCGATTGTGACTTATTGAATTTTCATCAATATAGAAATATTGCAATATTCGCGGCCATGTTTACAATAACTGACCAAATTTTCATCGCAATCGGATGAATAGTATAGGAAATAATTTCATAACGCCAGGCTCACTATCCTATAACACATCAAATCCCCAAAGTTTCATCGCAATCTTTCAAGTCGTTCTGAAATTATGGCGTGACCAAGGGAAACAAGGATTCATTTTTATATATACATAGATTATGTAATAAATTGAAAATCCAATGTGCCCATTGGCCAGAAGTCATAAACTACCGAAAAAACTTACACGTGTAAAGCTAGCCAGTTTAACTTATACTGCACTTAGCTTTGAAACAGACGGCCCTAAACTATTCCTACGTTCGACCGAAGTTCCAACAAAATTCACCAAGATATACAAGTTATATTTTTCTTCAATAGATAATTTACTACACAATTTTAGTTTATTTATTTGTGATAGCTATTTCACAATTTGTTCACTAAAAATAATACATTTAGTATGTTTTATATAGAGGATACTCTCAGTGTTGCCTAGTGTAAGACCCCGACTCAGCATTGAAAAGTTGCTTGAAACCAGAACCAGACCAGAAATGAATAACCAAGTTTTTCCCCGTCTTCCTCTTCTTTCTTTTATTCGCCTCCCCACTATACTGAGTCTCACAACGTACCCCAATTGGGGTTGCCATAATCTTTATCGCTCCAGACGGCTGGGAACAGTGGAAACTCTCGTGCGGAATTATAATTTTTTTTAAATTCCTGCATTGCAATTTTATTTATTTTTTATGAGTGTTTTTATATGAGATTTAGATGTTATAAAAAATACTAAAATATTGCAAATCTACTATTATTATTTTTTTAAATTTTTACCACCAGACCTTCTGAAAACCCCAAGGCAATGATGTCGGCTTATTGTTTGCCACAAAAATGACTTGTATATCATAGTATGTTAGGAAAACACATTTTTAAAACATTTACCACCAAACCATCTGAAAAACCCATGTAAACATAAAAAATAATCAGAATATTTTTTTTCACAAAAAATATTTATATGTCGCAGTCTGTTAGAAATATACATTTAAAAACATTTACCACCAAACCTTCTGAAAAAGCCAAGTCAACAATTTTTTGGCTGTGTGAATACAGTTGGTCCAACATTTTTTGAAAGCCAAACAAGAAACCAGACCGAAGTGCAAAATACATTACATTGCATTCCACGCATTTAACGATGGCGGGGAGTTGTGGGCGTATATTGCATATTCACATATAGATACAGTTTACTAACCTCAAGGTAAAAAGAGATTCTGTATGTACAGATATAAAACAGGGCTGCAAATAATTTACTGGAAAACGGACAAAGGACACACTACACAGTACACTGAGAAATCGCTTTTTGAAGTAATTACTTCTTTACGCACGCTTGACTTGAGGGGTAAACTGGCGAATGCGTCACGGAAATTACAGCGTTACGAGAGGCGTAATATCGGGCGAGGCGAACGATAATAAATTAAAATTAATTTTGAGGTTCATTCCTCACAATCTAATCGTAATAACAGTGCTCAAATCATAGTACCTAATGACGTTTGGAATGGGTGCTGGCATTTATTTTAAACTTTGTAAGAATTAAATCAACAATCCCGTTCTAAGCGTAATTCCCATAATAAAATTAATCAAATTTTCGTTTAGAGTGTGCGAACTCAGTGCATTGAAACGACTGATTTGTCACGATGATTGGTAACAATACAAGCCGAATCTTCAATATAGATTCTTATACACTGTTGATTGGAATGGTTTTATTCGATGCCAGGAAGAAAATTAGATTAGATTACTAAAGAAGTATTTACTTCAGTCGTGTGGTCTAAAGCACACTCGTATTTTTTTTCCCTAACGCTAAATTAACATGAGTGATTAAAACACATTTTTCGACCTACTTAAATAATTCATAACGATGCCAAAAAAAAATCGTCATTACGTTTTATATAAGTACAAAATTGATGACTAATGATTTAATCGTACATTTCATAATAAAGAACAGGTCTTAATTAGAACACAAAATAAACAATCTAGCTTTCAATAACAAATAAAAATGGATCATGCCAATGGGAAGAGATTTTATAAAAACAAACTGGAAATTAAAAATACATTTAAAGCGAAACATAAACACAGAAGAATATATATATAATCATAAACGCTAACCATAAAAACAGAAGCAACACACTAAGATCCACTCTTTGTTTGTTTTCATATTAGAGGAAGAAATCAGCGTAGAAGAATAAAGCAAAACAATAATATTTTCAAGGTTATATTTAGATCTCAGAACAGACTAGAAATATTCTATATTTCGGAGATAGAGGGAGACCTTTTTACCTCTCTTGACCCATCGCTTTGCACCGCAGTGGGAGGGATGAATTGAACACTCTGACCCCCAGATTCCTACCTACCCTTCATACCTTTTTCGTTCCCAGATCTTCATCGATCTTCCGAGGTGGTAGTTTTACATCACTATTACGCTTCAACAACCTTACATGATATTAAACAATATTTTATAAATTATTATTATTTTCACCTTGACGTAATAATTGAACTACTCCGATGTTCACCGTTTAATGCGTGGAATGCAAAATAATGTATTTGCACTTCGGTCTGGTTTCTTGTTATGACTGTTTTATTGTTTGGCTAAATGTACTGTTTTCGATAATGATATTATAAACCTAAGTGCAAGATCTAGGTATCTAGAACGTCTGCAGATTTCCAATGAATAAATAATAGTTCACAATGACTAAAAGTGTTCTTAATACATTCGAAGACAACTGTTGTTTGTACGTTAGTCATCTGAATTTGTCCTAGAAACGATGAGAAGTTACCGAAAATTTACGATAAAATCCTTATCGACTGACCATGCTAGGGGCCTGGGATCGACATGGGTTTTAACGATAATGTTGACAGCGTTCCCGAGCATAACTGCAGACATCTAACGAACAAACGACAGTTCACAACCTCTGAGTATTGGTAATTTATTTGACGTGAACTGTTATTTCTTCGTTAATGATCTGCATTCGTTCTCGGGAACAGTGACAAGTTACCGACATTATTGATAAATCCTGTATTAATCGATGTGCTAGGTACCCAGGCATGAAATTATTAAAGTACAATAATCTCTCATGATCTTTGATACCACCCGTTTTTGAGCTGACGTGTTTTTGGCAGCCCTACAGGCCCTAACAAAGAATGTTTACAAATTTCGTATGGCACAAAGACCCAGCTGAACCGGTTGAAGTCGCGGAAACAATCATTTCTAAATAGGTCCCAATGACTGAGCTGATTAAGGCCTTTAATCCCGGTAAGACAAAAGATCCTGGATTCGATTCCCAATTGCGACCGTTTTATTTTTATTTCTCTGTTTCTTGTTCTGTTTCGTTGAGATTTATTCATATTAGCTTCTTCTTCAATAAAAAAACTATAGATTACGCTTTTTGAAGTAAATACTTCTTTACGCACGCTTGAATTGAGGGGTAAACTGGCGAATGTGTAACGAAAAGTGAAATGCGTTGCGTGGCGAACGGGCTCACTGTAGAAGCGAAAGAGAGAAGTGTGCACATTTTCTTTCTCTCTTCCTCTTATAGCCAGTGCATGAAATTTTTCAGTCAGTATTTTGAAATACCAGTGACGCGCCAAACGCGGGGGGGAGCGGACGTCGATGCGCACGGCTTGATTGGGTGAGGCGAATGATAATAAATTTAAATAAATATTTGTAGAAAATATATGTACAAGAATATATTTTATACATATAAACATACATATAGATGGAGCTAAAGAATGGCTAAAGCGCCTCTAGCTGGGACGTTAAAGATGAACCAATACAATAAGCTGTAGGTATTTTTTTTGTGCTTGTGGGAATTAATTCCTTTCCAGCGTCGACATTTTCACACTGAGACGATTTGACGGTCGTTTGTATGCCATTTCCAATTTTTGATTAATACAACGAGAGATGACCACAAAACAATCACAAATTTGCCATGTGCATTTCAAATTTAAAAGAGTCAATAAGTTTTATCAACTCGCAATTTAAGATCGAAAACACATCTACCGTTCCTTAATAATATCTGGCCGTAGGACAAGGAGAAAACAAACAAAGAATGAGATTTGAAAACAAAGAATTGTACTCGTATAACTGCTTCAAACATATATTTGCTATAGAATATTTGAAAAAAATGACTCAAAATTCTGTCGAGACGCACACCTTTGCAAATATTGTATGTTGGCCGCCCGGTGTTAATTTGAACAATTTGCGAGCTCTCGTCTGAAGTTACAATCAAACTCGCATAATAAAACCGAATAGAACATTTTTTGGCTTTGCGACCGGTTGTAACGGTAAAAAATCCTAAATCAAGCAAATACATTTGCATAATACCAAATCGCCAACGCATGTTTCGTCGAATTGATTGGTTCGAACTTTTTATATAGAAAATCTGAAAGAATAATATCCAGATGGGAATTTTCTTTGTTTATTTATTTATTTTATACTAGCTGTAGAATCCGGCTTCGCCCGACTTCAGGGAGTTGATATGAGATTGTCTGGATTGTCTGGTAGCCCTCTATCCCACACCAATACAAAAAAGGCTTAGAATGGTCCGTAATGTTCCAGAACATTCCACTACATTCAATAGTGTTCCGGGATGTTCTGGAATGTTGTGGAATACTCTCGAATGTTCTGGACTGTTCTATAAATTTCTAAAGTGCGAAACTTCTAGCTCTTATATCTTCAAAGGTCTTCAGGTAAAATAGAAACCTTCATCATGGATGGGGATAGAGGGCTATCACCCTATAAAGCTCACTTGATCGTACCGGGACTCGTTTTTGAGTTTTAGCGGCACGCACATTGAAAACTTACTTTTATAATGTATCTATATTGATTATAGAAACAAACCGTTAGTGATGTGAGTTTACATTTTATTTTATTTTATTCCGAAGACCGACAGCTTACATTATTAATTAAGTTACATAAATTGTACCATTTACAGGTTTCCACACGGGTATTGTATATACGTAAAATTATTTAAAAGATGATAATGAAAAATTACTTAAACAGGTTAATTGAAATGGATTGGGGAGATGAAATACATATATAGAGAAAACATGCCAGAATGTATGTTGCACTTCTGACACACCTAGGGGGTTTCTCACCATCCTCCCATATATAACGAATCCATATTATTATCCATACTATAACGAATATTATTAAAAATAAAAAATAAATACTCGCAATAGTTAGAAAACTCAGCCAACTTATTCACTATACAGCCACTATTCATTGGTTCGAGTACCGAATAATAAACTACGACTTAATAAATAAATAAACCGTTAATCGTAAATAAGCTTTATCCTATGGATAAGCTGTTAGGATGATGGTGAGAAACCCTTTTAGAAAAATAATGGTCAGCATAATGGCCTTACAAGCAGTTGTTCAGGTTTCAACTCTCAGTCGAGGCATTTTTTGCGATCTTTATTTCTTTAAATGTAATTTTTTATATTTTCTTATGATATTTCACTGGTCTGCGCGAGTAAAATGAAAAGGTGCGTTACTGGTACAAACTACGCACGGAAAATATTACGGTACCTAGGCCTGCTGCGTACATTGAATGTAAATTAATAGTTTTATAGTCACCTGCTAGTGAAACAATTTGGCTGAGTAACCTTGAAAATAAAATTATTGTTACTGTGGATTATTGTTTGGTTTCAACACGTTTATCGTATACTTGGAAGCCTCTATGTTATAAGGAGAAATAAAATCGCGTGCAAGTAACCTCCTTTGTTGATATGATAATTGAATTTATTACTAATTTAAAGGCGCTTTAGCATTCTCGCGGAAACGGCACAGCGACATCACGCGGCATCTCATTTCTAAGACAAGTAAGGGCGATGCAAAAAAAATTAGTACCGTTTATCCTTTGGAGGAGGCAGACATACCGAAAAACTTTTGTATATGTTTTTTGTATCACCTTTGTCCCGCTAATATGTAGTGTATAAGAAAGAACTGCATCATTATTGTGGTAAAGAACGTTCTTTAGTTGTGTGCCGTAAGAATACTAAATGCGTCCAATGATCGTTTTATAAGGGAGATGCAAAAAGTAATAATTTTCTTGCCTCTCGCTCACGCGTATCATGGAAATGAGAAGGCGCGTGCCATTCCCCTCACCGTTCCGTTTCCGCGGGAATACTAAAAGCACCTCTTATCTATGTCATAATTTGTCTATTCTTATCTCTTTTCCTCTCTCGCTCACTCTCTCTTTATAGAACTGACCACCTGATTAAAGAATCTCTCAGACTAATTAGTGTTTTTATTGAAATATTAAACTAGATTAAATATTAGGAAGATTGCCGATAGCAGCATAATTACAGATTAATTAACATCCTGTTCATAAAAAATGTGTTATTGATAATGAATCAGTTTTTAATCTAAGCAACATCTACATAATAAATAAAAGTGAAAATTACTTTTAACTAGATTCAGGAGATGATAATACCATAATTATATCTGAATCGTATCATTTATGGTTAGATTAATTAGAACTCTTCGGAAAAATGTGTGGCTGATAAAAATAGTAATAGTTTAATAGATAGTACAATACGGAGAAATCTAATTAGAATCTACATAATTAACGGAAATTAAAATACATATTTATCTCTTATTTGATAAGCCGCCATGTGATAGTTTATGTAACAAGGCATGATTGGAACGTAATGTCTAATGTCTAAAGATCCTTTTCACAATCATAATTTCAGAAACTCGCATGCTCTCTGTTATTTTCTCTTCAATGGGTTATGAAATGAACCAGAGAAGTTTTCGGGTTAAAATATCTTATTAGCCGGTGTTTTGTAGAATTTTTAAATATGCCTAATTAACTGATGATCGTAACCCACAATTGACCGACCTTTTTCAAATTTGACATAAAAGTGTCAAACTTCGGAAACGATTTACACGAAAACAAAAGCTTAAATAAAATTTATAAAATTAATTGTAAAAAAAACAAGTATGTTTTACTATAAAAAAATTATTTTCAATTTTCGTGCACTGCGTCACGGGCCGGATAGTAGATAATTTATAAAAAAATGGTTCGTCTATTAAACCTTCCCCTGCAGGTACTGATTCTTAACTGCTGTGTCTTTTAAAAGTAAAAAATAAAATAATAATAATTTGGTTTGACTGATATCGAGAAAGGATTATTCGATTTTAATTATTATAAAAAAATTATTTTCAATTTTCGTGCACTGCGTCAAGGGCCGGATAGTAGATAATTTATAAAAAAATGGTTCGTCTATTAAACCTTCCCCTGCAGGTACTGATTCTTAACTGCTGTGTCTTTTAAAAGTAAAAAATAAAATAATAATAATTTGGTTTGACTGATATCGAGAAAGGATTATTCGATTTTCTTTTCTCAATAATAAAACTTTATTTATTAGCAAATTCTACATAGGCCGTACCAATTTAAATAACTCTCATTGCTAAATAAAAATGTTAGTAAAACTTCTTTACACATAACTAGTGAGGAGTCAGGTTGAATATAATTCAACTGTATGGTCTCCCCACTATAACGTGCATTCACAAACAATAGAAAGAGTACAAAAAAAATTCCTAAGCTTTTTAAATTATAAACTAAAAATACCGAAAGAACAAAAAAACTACCCCTTTCTACTACAATTATCTCATCTATTAAATTTGAGTGACAGGAGAATTGTTTGTGATATAATATTTCTATTTAAAATCTTACATAATATAATTGATAGCCCTGAATTCTTATCGCTCATAAATCTTAATGTGCCAGCCAGAAACACAAGGTCAGTACTACCATTTTATTGTAGTAATACTGCGACCAGGGCCCAATTCAATATAGCACTACAGAGGATTCAAAACTTGGGAAATATGTATTCGCACATAGATATATGGAATATGTCGCTGATTCAATACAATCATGAAATTATTAAATCATTCATGTCAGAATGTGAAATCAGACGTTTAATATGAGTTACCGTTATTTAAAAGATTCCATAATATTTTGATGTAGCATATTTTTATAATGTAGGAGCTGTTGCACATATTTTTGTATTATTTCTATTTATCCAAAATATAAAAACTTGTTACTCTCTTTTGTTTTTCTGTATTGTAAACTTTTTCTTGTATTACTCATCTGTAAATTTCTAATATTAACTTACACTATATATTATTATTTTTATGCCATCTGCAATTTAAAAACAGTTGGTTTCAGTTTAATTTAATTTTACTTTTTCTCTTTTATTATAATATAATATTTTTTACTTACTTTTATACCTACCATTTTTATAATGTTCATTGCAATAACTTTATATTTCTTATTTAAACATTGTATTACACATATATCACTGTATTATATACTTATTATGTAAAAGCCCATCAGGGCGTTGAAAATTAATAATAATAATAATAAATTGCTGTTTTTTAAGCTGAATTATTACCCCCAAACACCAAAACTAAAATCATAAAAAAATGTTTAACAGATGACAAAAGTGGAAATAACAGTACATATTTAGTTTTCATTACCCATGCGCGTTAATATTACAAGTGGAAATAAGATAATTGTGCCTAAGTGTATGTAATGTGTAATGTAAGTACATATTACCCGCCCACATAATAACATAGAATTATCCACGGAGCGAGGTGTGCTAAACCGCTAAAAACCACTATCTCTTTCACGCTTCAAGGCTATTTCACTATGTTAGGTTGCTACCGGTATGATGTACAGGACGTTTCCGAACCTTTTTAAATTAATGTTTCTAAACAAACGTTTCCTAACTTGAACTACGAAATACTTAAAAAAAACTGTTTTGTGATAGGCGGTAGATACATTATTACACCATTACAAAATGTTTATTTTGTCAATGAACTCAATTGTGGGCAGCAAATTCCTTTGAGTAAAGAAAAATAAAAGATAAGATATTATGGTCAAAAACATATTTATTTAAATACCATTGACGGAATAAACCAACAGAAATGCTTTTTGGGCGAGTCTGTGTGTCCCAAATAATAACATTTAAAATTTTTGTAAAATCAATTTTCGTAAATATTTATAGTTACGTTGGAAACACCCGGTATAAACATCTATGCCTCAACTAATGTTTGACCATGAACTTTATAAAGTTGTCGGATTTTTTGCAAAATTAATGATGGAAAAAACTGAATCATGATAACATGCACGTAGATATTTTAAAAACATGAATTCGCATTGAGGACCATTTTTAAAAATACGTATGTAAAAAATAACCACTAAAAAAAGCATTTTTTACTATAATACATATATTTTATTGTGCAGCGAAACTGTCTTACGCATCGAAAGGCACGATCTAGTTACGTTATCATTTCATCCAAATTCAGACAAATGTGTGTGTGTGCGTGAGTGCCACCAAAAGTGGATTGAATTTCGAAAAGAGTCTATCTGCCGAGTTTCATATCAGGGTGCCGGGAAATGGGTTAACTTCCACTTTTGAGGTTTGCATTCATTCAGTCATGAAAACAAAACATAAATTCAAATAGATGTATACAAAAACGGTAAACGCAAATACAAGCGGGAAACTGTGATTTTACATCACATTTGGATTCGATTTTGTTGGATAACATTTTCGATTAGAGTGAGGTAAGGGGCACGGGGTTGGTAACCACTAAACTGCGGGAAAACAGCATATATCCACAAAACAAATCAATATGAAAACTTCAATAGTTCTATAAGAAAATTATAGGTGGCACCACTTCCGTTTGTATCTCGTACGTCAAGCGAGTTTCTAAGACAGACGTTAGCATATTAATAATATAGAAAGGTAGGTGGTAATAGGTCGCTACGCCATTGATAAAATGTCGGTTCAATAAACTATTTATTTTTTACAAAATTGCTGCATTACGTTGTAATCTTTGGTCTTATGATATATATTATGCTACTCATACTATTGTAGTGTCATTCATCTTGTTGCTAATTAATGCTCCATATAATATGCAATGATTATAATTAATAATTATTATTATTTTGTATTATGTATTATTGGCATCGACTATCTTCACTTTCACCAAACACACTCATGCGTGAAATGTGAAATTTGCTTCAGTGAACTTAAATTTGCTTTTAATTTAACCGGATAAGTCAAAAAAGTAGTTTTCATAGAGATTTATATTTTAATTTGTTTGTGGGTAATTTTTAGATTTTAATTTATTTTATTTATTTATTTTTCATGTTCTCCGTAAAACGGTTATACACCAATATATCACAGAGAAGCGTAAAGAATGTACCGTTTATATCATATTTCTAACCATGATATTAAGATGATACCCGGTGGTGCAGAAATAGATTTTACCAAAATATTGCTGTCACTTTTGCTCTTACTCCACCGGATATTGAGCGAAAGGGACAATACACTGACACCTAACTAAAATGGAGGTTTTGTATTCCCCACTTTTCTCCTCCAAAAGTGGACTGATTTTCAAAATTTTTTTTACCAACTACATAAGAAAAAACTATTCTATGTCTGCACGTTTTGCTTTTTTTAAAAAAACATTGTCTGGTTTGTATACTGAACATCTTTTGACGGCGTTTAAACCAGTCAATTTTATTGATTTTTGGAAGGTCATAACTTCTATAAAAAGTAACTTATCAAAAAAAACAACAAGTACCGACACGCTAGTAGTTGATATCTATTTTATGCAAAAACAATATTTTCTCTAGGGTTAAAATCCAGAGAGATAAATAGGGAATACGTTTGTATGGAAAAATCACCGCCGGGTATCCTCTTAAGGGAGACACAACGATTTCCATGAGACCTATATGAGTTATTCCGAAAACCGAAAAAAATAGCCTGAGGGGTAAAGTGTCATTTTCAAAATAGGAACTGAATGTGAAAATTAAACTTCCTATATATTCAGGACCTTACTAATAAACGTGTTTTATAATTTATATATAATTTATACAACTGATAAACCACCATTAAGGGTGAACTTGTAATAATATAATTCATAAAACTTCTTTATGCACGCTTGACTTGGGGAGTAAGCTGGCGAATGCGTGACGAGAGCGTTACGAAAAGTGTGATCGGGCGAGGCGAACGATAATAAATTTTAAAAAAAAATATTTGTAGAAAATGAATATATGTATATGTATATACATGTATATATAATACATATAAACATATATACATGCTTATAGATGGAGCTAAAGAAGTATTACTTCAGTCATGTGGTCTAAAGTCTAAAGCACAGTCGTTTTTTTAACACCGCGCTAATTAATGCATTATATCATCGATAAGGATAAATTCTAATGAAAACGAATTTATTATCAATGAATTTAAAGGAATGTTCATTTACATAATTACGTCTGCGTGATCGCCAACGATTAAGTAACAGTTCACAATGGCTACGTGTCCTTAATATATTCGATGTCAACTGTTGTTTGTACCTTAGCGATATGCCGTTGTCCTAGGGAACCATGAGAAGTTACCGAAAGTTATGGTATCAATCCTTATCGATCGACTGTGCTTGGGGGCCTGGCCTCTAATCGCACTCAATCGATATGGATCGATAGGATAATTGTCCGTAACTTCTCATCGTTTCCTATGACAACTGCAGATCGCTAACGTACAAACAACAGTTGATATCGAATATATTAAGGACACATGCTAGGGAATGATGAGAAGTTACCGACAATTAGCCTACCAATGCCAATCGATTGAGCGTGCTAGGGGCCCTGAGGCCCTAGCATACTCGCTCGATAACGATCGGTAGGATAACTATCGGTAACTTCTCATCGTTCCCTACGACAACGGCAGATCGCAAACGAATAGGTGACAGTTCACAATGACTAAGTGTCCTTAATATATTCGATATCAACTGTCGTTTGTACGTTTGAGATCTGCAGTTGTCCTAGGGAACGATGAGAAGTTACCGACAATCGGTCGGTAACTTCATATCGAGCGACCGTGCTAGCACACCTGGAGTACCTAGTGAGGAGAACTGTAAAAGAGATTGACAGATGGTCTGAAAGACAAAATCAATATTATGTTTGTATTTTTGCAGGTCCGTCATGGCTGCCTTTCGTGGGCTGTGCGCCCATCGTGAAGAAGCTGTCCTACTCGCTGGGAGGGCAACACCACGCCGTGCAAGAACTGGCTAATCGATACAACACCAAGGTACTGGGCACGAAGCTCGGAACTGACCGCTTCGTATTCGTGTTCACTGACGACGTGGTTCGCAAGGTACTCACCTCCGAAGACTATGAGGGCAGGCCTAACACTTTCTTCCTGAGACTGCGCTCCATGGGCACCAGAAAAGGTACACTTAGTTATTACGTACTAGCTAATAACCAACAGCGTTGCAATGCCACTTAAGCGGGTATTACCAGAGAATACCGAAAATTAGTCATTTTTATATCAAACTCTAGACGTATTGACTCTTTTTTACAAAAAAAAAATAAATTCATTGATGGGGATGTGAACAGTGGACTTGAAAAGGGGATCTGACTCACCCTGAGTTCCTGAGGCCCTAGCACGCTCGCTTTATAACCATCGATAGGATAACTATCGGTAACTTCTCATCGTTTCCTAGGACACATCGCTAACGTAAAAACAACAGTTGATGTCGAATATGTTAAGGGCACTTAGTCATTGTGAACTGTCACTTATTCGTTGGCGATCTGTAGTCATGCTAGGGAACTATGAGAAGTTACCGATATTTATGGAGATATGTAGGATATCTATCGATCGTTATGGAGCGAGCGTGCTAGGGCCTCTGGGCACGTTCTTGTTATGTTATTGTCGATAGATCACTTGGCTTGTTTACACTGCACAAATCTCCGCGGGCGTAGAATTAGACAATACCGGACATTTGTTCTTTTTAAATCAAATTCTAGGCGTATTGAATCTTTTTTACAAAGAAACATAAATTGATTGTGAAAGATTGTTATTTTATCTGGTAAACGCACTTTAAAAATTTTTAAAACACAGTTTATTTTTAATATACTAAGGTTATACCGTTGGTCGCTGGGGCATTTGTTCAATTTTCAATGACATATACAACACATACAACACAAATTTCAAATCATATAACCGTACAACAAAATAAATCCAACACTTCAATCAAAGACACTTTTCAGAATACTAATTTTAGTTCAATTAAAATCATTAAAAAATAAATCCGAGAACGTGTTTTGTGACGAAAATACCTCCGTTTTTCTATTTATTTAAGGTTTTACAAACTAAAATATTTCAGATTTTTTTACACACTTATTTTGGTTACACATTATTGGAAAAATCATAAATACTTATGATCAAAAAATACTTACAAGATGTACACGATATTTAACAATTTATCATCGTGCGTTTTAAGCATTTTTATTGCTTACTTTAATGTAGGTATATATTAAAGCAAGTTTTGAATTAAATAAATCGATATAATTTTTTTTATTTATACATTTTTGAAACTAGTAATAATCGATATTCTCATCGGAACCTCCCTGTACAATTGCAAACATTTTTACACTTTTATTCTCAGCCGCTGGTCAATGGCTCTTAAATAAATAAATAGTTTCTCCCTGCTTGTCCTTTCCCTTCTTCCCCTACCACGTCCCTTTCCTCTCCCGCGTTCCCCTTTCACCTTCACCACGTTCCCCCTCCCCTCACCTCTTCTCTAGATCCCCACCGTCCTGGTTCCACCTTATCTGCCATCCCCCATCCCTCATCCCCCCCTCCTGCGAATCCCCCGCCTTAATTCCCTCCGCCCCTCCCGGATTTCACCCCTCATCAAACCGTTTTTTCGAACAACTCCCGCGTGACTTATTACAATTTTTTATTCAAATTTCATAACGCCAGAGTTCAGCAATACATATAGAAACCTTCTCAGGCATGTTCACTACCACTCACCAATCTTTCATCGCAATAGGTTGAATAGTTTAGGAAATAATTTCATAACACCAGAGCTCAATATTATATGAAGAAACCATGCGCAGTTTAATCGCAATCGGATGATCGGTATGGCAGCGATTAAAATATGACCAGTTCTAGTTGTTAAATGGAGGTTATTAGGCCTAGTAAATCAGGACTGTTTATAATACCTATTATTAAAAATTAAAAAAATAAAAGTGATTTAGTTCAATGTTTTCAACTAATTGGTAACTGGACTTATTGAACGCCTCGCATTGAGAATTCAACACTGTGACAATTCGAATAACATCGAACTAAGATAATTTTTGTTGTTGTTGTAAAACCCTCGCCATTGGATTTGAATAAAATTTACCATTGAAAATACCAAAAATTCCATAAGCTTTACAGAATTTAAATTCTGTACACTATTAGGTTCCTGGGTATATTTTTTTTAATGTTTTCTGTAAAGAACGGCTATCCTTTATTTGTAAGGGATAATATACTTTTGCTATAAGTTTGTAGGAAATCAATTTGACAGTTTGTCTTAGTTTAGACATTTTTTAGAGGCTTCTCTTTTTGCTATCCAAAATCTGTCATATCTCAAAATCTCGATTTTTTTTATTTGTGGTAGTTTTGTATTCAAAGTAAAAAGCTTTTTGAGTTAATGGTGTTAAATGTGAGCAAAGAGCACCTCAAAAACAGAAGTTGTATAGTTATAGGAAGAGTCCAAACTTAGTGCAACAACTTCGTCACAGCGAACCGCTTTTGAAACAAATTGACCAATTGAAATACCTTGGAGTCAAATTCTTAAGCAAAAGCGATGTGCTCGTGTGCTGAGTCGTCTTTACGTATTTACAGCTTAGTGATTGAGTGATAAGGAAAGTAAAGCTAAGTATATCGAGGCAAAGTGGGCAGTGTACAAAAAATCGGCAGTGTACAAAAAATAGAGGATATTTAAGAGCGGCAGGTATTACAAACACCGGATGCAGCACTGGTAGGCAATACTAGAATCAGCTCCCTACTATTTGCTGACGACATCGCGAGACTGACGACATCACAGGAGGGACTACAAGAGTGGATCAACCGATTCAGCGAAGAGTGCATGGCGGCGGGAATGAAGATGAGTACCTCCAAAACAGAGGTGATGGTTATAGGAAGGGACCAAACTCAGTGCAACATACTCGCTAATGGGACTCAGCTGAACCACATGGACAGGTTCAAATACCTTGGGGTCGGATTCTCCAGCGACGGTCGGCAAGACGGAGAAATTGATCGAAGAATAAGTGCGGCAAGCAGTGTGCTACGTCCTCTCTACAGCTCATAAATAAAAAAAGCCGAGCTCAGCATCAAGATGGCAATGTTTAAAACGGTATACCGCCCGACGCTCACTTACGGCTACCAGATATGGATGCTAAACGAACAAATACGCTCTAGAGTCCAAGATGCCGAAATGAGGTACTTGAGAGGAGTGGCAGGGGTTACGAAATGGGATCATATAAGAAATTCTACGATCCGAGATGATCTAAACATTGAACCACTGCTACTCTTCGTAGAAAAATCGCAACTGAGGTGGCTTGGGCATGTACTAAGAATGTCTGATGACCGAATTCCGAAGAAAATACTGAGTGCTATTCCAGAGGTTAGACGTCCAGTAGGCCGCCCCAGACACAGTTGGGCGAGGCAAATCCAAAAACTGTGCGAGGAGAGGATGGATCTGCCATGGACGGAGGCCGAACAATCGGCGCAAGACAGGGACGTATGGAGGAGCCTTGTCGATGCAGTGGGTCCCCGACCCAAATAAGACAAGGGGAAGAAGAAGAAGAAGAAGAAGGTATTACAAAATGGGGTGAGAATAGCTAAACGTCGAAACATTGCCTCCCATTCTTCACAGATAAGTTGTTATGGAGATGACTTAAAATTCTAAGTGCTATTCCACCCAATAACTCCAGAGGCTACGCGAAGAGAGGCTGAACATACAATGAACAGAGACCCCTGAAAATGTGCCGCGGTGAGGCAATCACCAAATTGATCCAAATATTTAACAAGAACATAGAACAATAAAAGCCAGTTATTTCACAGTATTTGAACAATTCATTAAATTTAACTAAAACTAACTAATTAACCATCACGATATAATTGCCGTTTCCCCGCAGGGCTAGGCAGAGAGGACGGACCGCCAAACAACTCGCTCTTGGCACACACTCCTTGCTTCATTTACATTCATACATCTTCTCATACAAGCTCTTCTATTATTCCGACTCCTGACAAGGCCCGAATATGGTTAACTGATCGTGCTATGTCTTCCTCGGGCGTCCACAACTTTTTCTTACATTCACTTTCGCGTCATGCATTAAAAATACTTTATATTTTACCTTTTTGAAGTAAAACTTCTTAACGCCAGCTTCACTTGGGGAGTAAGCTGGCGAATGCGTGACGAGAGCATTACGAAAAGTGTGATCGGGCGAGGCGAACGATTATAAATTTAAATAAATAAATATTTGTAGAAAATTAATATATGCATATCTACATACATGTATATATTATACATCTAAACATAAATGTTAGTGTTGCAACAGAACTCTGTTTCCGCTTCCGCTTCTGCAGAAGTTCCGCAAGTTTTTTCACTTCCGTGTCCGTTTCTGGTTCCGCAAACTTTATAATAGAACTCTAAACGAAGAATACAGCGAGGAGCGCGGGGGTGGGGGGCGCGTGGACGAATGGACTGGGGGCGGTATTTGGAACTATTTCGTTGAGATTAATTACTCAAGTGCCAGATGCAAACTGCCAAATTACGTTTTATTAAAAATAATTTACCTCTGTTTAATTTCGAGTACAAAATACAAATTTAATTAAACAAATCTTAAAAAATAAAATTCACTTCCGCTTCCATTTCCGCTTCCGCTAAGATTTACTTTTGACATCTGTTTTCGTTTCTGCTTCCGTTAAGATACTTCCGTTGCATCACTAATACATATATACATACATATAGATGGAGCTAAAGAAATTTTACTTCAGTAGTGGTCTAAAGCACACTCGCTTTTATTATAAAAAAATATATATACCTATATGAGTATATCCTGATAGGTACTTATATGGAAGACTTATGGCGTTTTTTTTCTGTGTCTTGTTCTGTTTCATGTTTCATTTAGATTTGTTAGTATTATCTTCTTCTTCTTCCGTAAAAGATTATTAATCACTAATTTGTGAGTTAATTAATTTAATTGACCAATAATTGATTATCCGACTGAAGATATAATCTAATTATTCGAAGTTAATAGAAATAATACTTTGTATATTCTATTAGTTTCTTGACCTCATTAATCATCATATAAATCGTCCACAATATGAAAACTTGTATATGTATTATTATCATTTCTCTTTATAAACATAAGGAAAGATATCACGCTATGGCGAGAGAAAGTTGAAAGGACATAGCTACTGACTGACACAAGACTAATGATAATGATTATAAATCATTGCGTAATAATTACAGTGATACTGTATAATTAATACTAGTAGTGCTGTTGCGAACTTTTTGTCAGATCAGGCAACCGCTCGGAGTCTCGGAGCCTTTGTGAGAGTGGATGTCAAAAAACAAACAGAAAAACATCAACAATTATAAAAGTTTTGAAGGTCTCTGGAAGTCTGGAGTCAGTCGTAAATTGAGTTCCTTTTTGTCTTTTTTCATCTTTCAAACAAACAGCGGATCGCTCAGTAATGATTGAGGTTATACTCGGAATAAAACACCTTTGTAAAATTACTTGTAGGTGTTTTGGTTAATTGCATATAAATAGTTCAGATAAACTGCAGATGCTGGCTGTAAGGCATTTAAATTGAATGATTGAAATTTTGGAAGGATTCGATGATAATGGTTTCCAAATATTTTGACCCTTTTTGCTTATCGTTAAAGCTTAGAAAAATGATGTAAGGGCAATTTAGTTGTATAAAAATGAAGATAAAATGTAACACAGTTAAATTGAAAGTAAAAGAGTCCGTAGATGGAAATGAATCAGGAAGAATTTAAATATAAAATGGCATATTCATTTTCTATGAAAATAAATATTTAAATTGGACGACAAAACACAGTGAACCCCTAAATAATAACTACGGCCCACTTGGATTAAATAGTTTCAAAGAATTTATTCAGTGCCACATATTCCCAAGTCACAAATGTATTAGTAATCGGAGATATTGTAATTAGTCGCTGATATATAAAAGGCACTTATTTGTTATCTTTTTACGACTATTTTTAAACTTCATAAAAAAATAATTGTGCTAATTCTTTCCGGAACGGACTTCAATCCGAATATTTGTAATATGTTGTAATATATTTTCGATGAAAAAGAAAAACTGCTCCCTAAAGGCAGTTTTTCTTTCCTTTTCTAAACAGCTTTAAATGTTGAACTCGCAAAGATTCAAACCACGAACCTCCATTGCGCACGAGCTTCCCGCTATTTGTGTAAATACCTACCTATTATTTTGTTCACAAATTTTCCCACATCTTTTGTTGTGATCTAATGGTAATTTAAAGACAAATGGTTTTGAGACGACTGCTAAAGACAACAAGTCGACAGAAGGATTTGAAATATCAAGAATATTACTGGTTTTGGGCGTATTGGATACTTCAAAAACTATATATTTTGAAACTCTGCATACTGACACGAGCAGAACACCCGTTCACAGTTGATGTTGGCTTCATAAAAAAGGGTCATGTATTCGACTCCTTTATGTACAAGTCGGCTCAAATATGAAACGAGCTACCGACATCTGTTTAAACTCGTTCACTTAATAAGGGTCGCTTCAAGACCCACATTAATAAATACCTTTCAACACCCTCTACCATGACATAGCTTACAAAGCTGCCCAACCGGGTGTTAATAAAGTTTCCCTATTTTTTCACTGTAGAAACAGGGCCGCTCATGTGAGGAGTCACATAAAAATGAAAGTAAAAACCATTTTAATTTTACTAATTCTGGTGTTTATTTTCCCCAGGTATCACCGGAGTTGACGGTCCCCTGTGGCAAGAGCACCGACAGTTCGCCATGAGGCACTTACGTAACGTAGGTTTCGGCAAGCCCATCATGGAGGAGTACATCATCGAGGAGTTGCACCAGCTCGTCAAGACGTGCGCAGAGTCTGGAAAGAACGTGTACCTCAACTCCATGCTGGCCCCCCACGTCATCAACGTTCTCTGGATGTTCACAGCAGGTGAGGATTGAATAATTTCTCAAATAAAGATTTTAGCAATATTTACAAATACTAAAATATAAATCCGATCAGACTGCAAGTTGATGATCCATATGGCAGCTGTGAATGGAAGTGACGCCATCTTTTGGCAATGTTGGCTATTTGCTTTAGTTCAGTTCTACACGAATAATTTCACAGAAAACACAAATAATGTTGGGCTATTTTCGTGATCTCTTATTAATCCCATCATAGAAAAAGTAGGTGAATTTTACCTTAATTACTTTTTTGAAATATAACGACGTTTTGTTAAATAGCAGAATATCCTAATAAAATGCCAAATTATGTTTTGGACCTATGTATCCCTTACAGGCAATTTGTAAGAGTAAATTATAAAACATCAAATTTTGTGCATGCATACCTAATGTATTTTCTTTGAATGTCATGATTCATGATATATTATCAAGGCAAATCTTCCTTAAATTCCTTTATTCCTCAAATCCTTAAATTCATTAAATCTCTTAAGTACTTTAATATCTTAATTCCCTAAATTTATTAAATCCTTAAATTACTTAAATCCTAAAATTCCTTAAATCTTTGTATTCCTTAAATCGTTAAATTTCTTAAATTCCTTAAATCCTTAAACTCCTTAATTTTGAAGTTTTATTAATAAGGCCTCTTAATTTATCGTGAGGGCCAATGTCGACGTGGCTGATATTGAATATAGTAAATAATTCATTAATAAATCAAAGTCCTTTTGGGTAGATATTGCGTTAAAATATATCATAATATTATGCTCTTCACCGATTTTCTTATTTTTGATTTGTACTATTTGATACTTGCTCTTACAAATCATGTTCATAACACAAGTAAATTTCCGATTTTCAGGCAAGAGGATCGACAAAGACGACGCCCGCCTGCCCAAGCTGCTCACACTGCTGACCGAGCGTTCCAAGGCTTTCGACATGGCCGGCGGCATGCTCAACCAGTTCCCCTTCCTGCGATTCATTGCGCCCAATAAATCTGGATTTAACCTACTCACTAGCTTGAACAAACAATTCTACGACTTCTTCTTGGTACAGTATTTTGAAACACCTCCTTGTCGCAACAGAAACATTACGCTAAATCCTAGTATCTTCCATCGTGAAACAACTTATTTATTTATTTATTTATTTATAAAATACAAACATACAATACAAGATGATCCTTTGTCTGTCCAACTGGGAAGGATTCCCGTTTCAGGACAGCCAAATTGTGTTTTAGTACATATTATTACAATGGAAAGGAATGGCGATTCTGTCAAGACAAATTTTGAGAACATTAGTAGTTGCATTTGTAGTGACGGGATTGTTTCTTTTTCCTTGAAAGAATCGCCAAGATGTAATTATTTTACCAGGGTCATTTTGTATAACATTAGTAATTTCATACAGAACAGATGAATGGTTTCTTTCGGGAGATAACAAGTCTAAGATTCTTTCCAGGGCATTTTGGAGAACATTTACAATTGCATAGTTAGAATTTCCACATTTATAAGCTGGTATAAAACATAATATTATGAATCCTAAAGTACTATATTTTTTTTGAAACTGAACCTGAAGATATAAATGACCCAGGTGCAATTATAGACGTCTCAGAACATCGTCTAGTGAGGCGGGTAACTTACTTGTTTATAAAATATTATATTACCTTAACCCATTCAGACCTGAATTATTGCTAAGGGAGAAAAAAATTATTTAAGAGTGGATTAGGCTTCATTGTGGTTTTAATAACACAAAAATATTTTTTTAATATTTTTTTAGTTTTGTTTATTAGGAAATTGAACATGTGCATAATTATGCCCAACAGGTCTCAACGGTCGCAGATCACTGAAAGGAGAATGTTGTTGCATCGGTTTTGAATAGAAAATTTTCAACGATTATTAATGAAATATAGAAATTCTTATGAATAGTGGCGAACCTAAATATTTGAAGTTTATTTTAATATATGAAATTTTGTTCCTTTTTATACATAAATGAATTTTGCATTTATCACAAAAAAATAGTTTTTTGATTGCGAGAGTTTTTTTTACATCGCTTTCTTTGGTCAAGATGGGGCATATGGCCAACCTTATCATGTCAAACGTCTGCGTTAGGTCGAACTTCTTCACTAACTTTTTTTCTTTTAGTGCAGGTTCCCTCGTATCTGGATATTTTGGACGTCCGGACTATCTTTTAAATGCTTTATTTTTACCCGCCTTTTCTAATGGTTCTGCTAGGCTCATCTTCCTTCTTTTCTCTGAAAGGCACCATTTGTTCATCGATACACAATATTTGGCTATAATTCCAGAAACGTGTTCTGTTTAACATGCAATGCAATGATGGCATTGTATGCACTTTTGCAAGTTTATCGGAAAACGAGTGTGTCATTTCCAAATTATTTACTCACTAAATTCAGATTGTTTTATTGTTGAAAAAATTTGTCCCAGATCATCGTATCCAGAAATAAATTTGCACCAAGAGCCTTTTCCAACACAATTGAACTCTTGGAAAATTTAAGGTTCCAATACGTATATGCAGCCTGATTAGTGATTTAATTTCGCTGGCTTAAAATTACGTTTGCCAATTTGCAAGGCATAAATGTCTGTTTATTTCGCCATTTTTTCTAGTTCACTTTCATTAATATACCTAAAAAATAATGCATTGCAGGCCCAATATAGTCGTCCTCCCGATTTTCAAAAGTAACATGCAATGCAACTTTTTTTTAGAAAATATGTAAAAAAAAAGTTCTCCTTCGCCCCTTTATATTACTTTTTTTCCCGGATATCCAATGGTTCATCTTTTGAAAATGCAATATCTTCATAATGCCTCTGAAAGCATCTGGAGAAATTTTATCTGCACCTATTCTAACTTGTTTTGTAGAAGTCGAAGGTTCGCGTTCCAAAGAACTCGCCTCGAAACGTTCAGCTTCTACGTCAAAAGTATCATCATCACTAAGGTCTGAGTCAGAATAATTCTCCAACAATCCTAAAATCACCTCCAAATCTTCTTTGTTCACAGAGTTATACATTTTTCCTAAAATTAACAACATAACGTAAGTTTTCCAAATCACAAAGAAAGGAGTACAACATTTTGTATACATCATGTAAAGGTGTCATAGAGACTGATTGTGCATAATTCTGCACATCAAAATTCAAACACTTCCATACGTTTATTTATTTAACTATTTACATTTTCAATTTATACATAATAGTTATTAACATTTTAGAATTGCTTCTGCGTACTTCTTTTATGAAATAATTTTGAAATTTTAATAAAAACAATGAAAACATAATGTACCTACCAGCACTCCTGTCAAACGGTTCATCGCACTTTTCGAAACAACCGATATTTATAACTTTAGCGGGTAAGATAACTCCACTGGTTTAATTTTTAGGTAGAAATAATGTTGCTTGTTTAATACAAACAGGCGGAACATTTAAAATACTTAAAATTACTCCTCATATTATGCTTTGAAGTTAGTGTGCATAATTGTGCTCAGGGGGTCTGAATGGGTTAATAAACGCCCGGGTTGCCAGCAATGAAATATAATATATAGCCATGTTCAATGGGTTTAAAAGAAGTTAACTGAAATATGCTGGTGTTGAGTTAAAATTAAATATAAATATATTTTTTTTACAAAAGATTCCTTTTCCAGGGGAAATAATTTCCCTGAGACTCTGTGCATCTTTGGGGGTGCTGTGTGGAGGGTATTCTTAAGAAAGGAAGGAGAGGAAGTTCTGGGAAGGATGTACACGAAGAAAAATGTTATTCTAAAATCTGATCATTTTATTCGTAAAAACGGTTAAAAACGGGACTGAAGTTCTTACGAACAAATTAACATTATTTCAATGTTTAATAACAGGAAAATAGAAGAATGATTTGTTGGTAGATATACGTACGAATTTACAATTTACAACAAATTATTCTTACATGTTCCCGCCAATAAACATTGAAACCCTGTTAATTTGTTCGTAAGAACTTCAGTCCCATTTTTTACCGTTTTTACGAATAAAATAATCGTATTTTAGAATAGCATTTTTCTCCGTGTAGGTATCAGGGATGGGTAAGAAATTGGGGAAAAACATCTTTCAGGACCAATGTCGCATAAAAAGCACGAAAGGACGCTTTAGGGTGGACACATCCGCTCCCAAGATCCAGACAAACAGCACCCCTGCTAATTATAATTATTCAGTTTGGTTGTACATATTTTCCTCAAATTCAAAATTATTAAATTATTGTCATACCTGTTAAGAGTATCAGAATTATAAGTTTTGTACTGAAATTGAATGAATAATCCATAATCTAATAAATGTGGGGCTTAAAAGCAAAAACGCCACTCTCCATAAATGACGAAATTGAGTTATAAATGTCAATCAATGCGCAATGTACGTAGCTACTATATGGTTTTTGAGATCCTTAGAAAAATCGACTAAAAATCATGGAAAAATCGAAATGAAAATATGGTTTGGATGAAAATCACCACTCTCCACAGCGATTAACAACCAAAATAACCACTCTCCACAAAAGCCAATCAAAAGCCTGAATTCAAAATAAATTCAACATGACCAATGAACACATTGTTACATAATTTTTTATTATAATATTTCACTTTGAATTATACTTTTTAAGATTTTACTAAAAAATCACACGAAAAATGCGAAGCATTCTTTGATCGGTCTTTTGTCATTTACAGAAAACAGTACTTTTGGAGAGTGGCGTTTTTGCATCTAAGGCCCTCAAATATAGTATACAAACGAATTGCGATGCAGACCGAAAAATAATTACTTGTAACCGATTTTCATTTAGTTTTGACTGCCATTACATTTAGAAGTGGGCTTTTAAAAAAGGCTAGTTCCGTCAGGCCTATAACACATTACTTCTCTGTTTGTCAATTCAGTGGTAGCAATAAATGCGTTATGTCAATAACGTAGCGTACCGTACAAATATGCACAAAGTACAGTTATTATTATAATTACGATAACCTATTTGTCGAAATGATTTAATAATTGTGTAAACAGACGCTCAATGTTTATTTTATATTCATCTACATATTATGCATCGATTGATATTTTGTTTTACATAACGTAACATTATAAGTTGATATTCCGCGAGACTCATCTCATTAATACGACAAATATATTATTTAAAAAAATTATTTTACTATTTTTGAATATCCATTATATCATTTATTTGATAACCAATACCCCTGCCGTAAGTCACCCCAAGTGGTTCGCTACGTTCTGTGACTTAGTAGGGGTGCCGGGTTCATGGGTTGAAGTTTGTCTAGGTCTTGACGGAGGATGCGTGGCGGACCGGATTAAATGAGACATAACCTAGATCTAGTTTAGATAGATCAACCCCCTCCAGCCGGACTCAATCCACCCCAGTGGGAGGGATGGATTCATAAGTCCGTCAATCCTATACACATAGAGCCCCTGATTCCTACCCACCTCTTACACCTTTTGGCACACTGGTGATTTGCATCCGAATGGACTGTGTATATCCCGTCTCTTATCCACTGGAGCGACAGAGCAATTATAATATTTTCCTCGGATTGCTAAAGGAAATTTTTCCGCCCACATTAAAAAAATCATACCTCCGAATTTGAATATGGAGACAAACAAACTGATTATAGTTCTATGTAGCCAATGAATCCCCCTATCTTTTGTCTATTATCACATATTTGTAGGATTTATAAAAAAAATATAATTAAATCTTTAACCTTAAAACATTTAAAAGAATCTAGAGAATATTTATTTTGTTATATTTTGAATGTACGGTATGAATTGAATATAATGTGAATTGAATGTAATGTAATGTATGGTCGTATTAACAAAAATTTTTTTTTTGAAAATTTGCCACATTTTGGCAACAAAGCAATCCGATGTTTTGGAGATAGTGCCATAATGTGGCAAAAAGCGCTCGAGTGGTTATAATATTAAATTGCTTCCACAACTATCATTACTATTATTACTGCTAAGAACGTATCCAAGTCAGTTTTGCTTTCTTCGGTACAATCACAATTTTGTAGATTGGTAGTTTTGCCAATGTTATAATTGTATATTGTAAAATAAATGTGTTTTAATGTTTGCCCTTTCTTCTGCAGGAGGCTATTAACGACCATCGTAAGACAATTTCCGTCGTCAACGAGGATTTAATTCACACGTTTTTGTGTGAAATGAAGGAAAAGGAAAATGACAAAAACTCCACGTTCACAGGTATGCACACTTCTCTTTTAGAGAAAAACAAATCCGATTATAACTCCATCGTTCCCTAGCACAATCGATGGATAACTTACGGTAACTTTTCATCGTTCCCTAGCATAGCTATAGATCGTTAACGAATAAATAACAGTTCAAAATGTGTTCTTAATATATTTGACGTCAACTGTTGTTTATACGTTAGCCCTAAGGAACGGTGAGAAGTTACCAAAAGTTATCGATACAATCCTTATCAATCGCCGGAACTGAGGAACCAGCACACTCGATCGATAACGATCGATAGGAAAACTAACGGTAACTTCTCATCGTTCCCTAGCATGACTACAGATCGCCAACGAAAAAGTGACAGTTCACAACGACTAAGTGCCCTTAACATATTCGTGTCATCAACTGTTGTTTGTACGTTAGCGATGTGCAGTTGTCCTAGGGATCTATGAGAAGTTACCGATAGTTATCCTATCGATTGTTGTCGATCGAGTGTGCTAGGACCTCAATGATATCTTATTCATACAGAAGGCGTAAATAATTTACTGGACTTACACAATTTTTTATACAATCACTCCGAAAATCCCATTAAAAAAGCGTTTATGTTATTTTTTTAATGCATCATCATAATCTGTATTAAACAAAACACGATTAGATGTAGCAACACTTATCCGAAGATTTTACCCAGCGATTCTTTCAGCATATTTGGAGTTCTAAAATAAATAATTTTGAGGTCCGATGAAAAAAATAAATATAAATATATATATATATTTTATTTTGTTTTCAATCATCCGTCGCCAATGATCTATGTGGTAATATATGCGCTGTTTACTGTGTTACCGCGCTGCTGGAACGAGGCGGAGTATATATCACGTTAACCGCTAGGCACTAGGTGTACCCGTCTACTCAGAAGTAAAAATATTTTTATTGTTTTTTTTTAACCGCCCTAGGCCTACGAACGTACGTGATACGTTCACGTTGATTGTACCATTCTGCGCTATCCCGTATCACGTACGCAATCACGTACGGGATTTTTTTAAATGTTTTAAAAACTTTTATTTTAATAAACCTATTGTAAATGCATATATTTTGACAAAATCTTATCAGGTATGAGGATTTTACGAAACTGGTACGGCGGTTACTCTACGCAGGTAGGGCGGTTAATAAAAATAAAAATATCGGACATCATAAATACGTCAATATTTTTAACTTCAAATATGCTCAGGAATCGCTGGTTGACATCCTTCGTGTACGTGATGTTTCACTCCATATAATGTTGTCGCCTGATGAACTTGTTTATTTTGCTGCTAAGTAATAACATTAAGTTTTACTGATATTATCTTAAACAAAATTTATTTATAATGCTTTGTATATGATTGCACGCCATGTTTATGTCTCTTTTGTTGAAATAACTTTACCGTAAGTGCGTTTTTTTTATTATACGGATAAGCGAATGCCTGATAATGTGTAATTTATTATTTTATTTAGCGAGGCTTCTGCATTTACTAATACAGCTCTACAAGTATAAGTTGGCGAACATCGTGACATAACGATAGTAGGTATGGTGGTGAGATTAAAATATAGAGATACTGCTTTAGTTCATGTTTACGCCACCGCCAACTTAAGAGGCTAGACTTTGAACCACACGCGGAACACCCGCGTCTGTCATTCTGTCCCGCTCACAATAAGCTCACGCACACTTACAATACATGCGAATGCGAAATGTGCGAATGCGACAACGCTCATATTTACCTATAGAAATCGCACGAAAAAGAGTTTCGGGAGAAAACATTTTTCTACACCCAAACTTTCACGAAATAGTAATATAAAAACCAAAATATGTTCTCGAAAGAATAAGCTATGTCGGTATTTTTTGATAATTTTGTAATTCTTTATGAAAATTAAGTTAGCAGCACCTTTTCCTTAAGTAATATTTCCCGATAAATTATACATGTTTGACAGTGAATGTTTACGTTAATACGAAACGCATCGAAAATTCAAAAAGCTACCGACATAGCATTTATCTTCTAGAAGGCAGTATAAAAAAATATATTCATTTCGTGCAATTTTCGATGTAGAATAGTGTTTTTTCCCGGACGACCTTTTTGTATGGGCCGAAAAGTGAAGTCTATCGTCTTAAGGCTCTGTCAAACAGAAGGCGTACTTACCGCGCGTCGAGGCGTCAGCGTAACGTCGCGTACTTTTTGTTTGAACGGCTTCGACGCGCAAGTCAGAGCTTTCGGCGTCAGTCACTGTCAGTCGGTCTTGGCCACAATGTCCAGCGATTCAGATGAAGATAAGTTGTTACTGCTGTGTGCATTATCACGTTCCCGTTAAGAGGAAAGAATTTGGAGAATATCATCGTCTATTCCGGGAGCTTTCATCACATGAAGATCGTTTCTTTCGATAGGTACTTACGTATGTCACGAGAGTGCTTCGAAGAATTGCATTCCTTTCTGCAACATCAAATAAGCAAATTCACTGTTCCTCGTGTCGTACAAACAAGGATGTTTTCGGACACATTCAATTAACTTTTCAGCAACCATTTTTACCACAGTCAGGCAAGAACTCCCGGCGTCAAAGGAAAATTTGTAACAAAAATACAACGTGGCGTTCTGCGGCGGCAGAGTTCGCTCTGTTTTACCGGTTTAGACACGTTCAGTACAATACAACGTAGCGTTATACGTCCGGGACATTTTAACGCCTTGACGCGCGTAAGTACGCCTCCTGTGTGACGGAGCCTTTAGTTCATGTTTACGCCACCGCCAACTTATACAAGAAGCACTGTACAATTTTAATAATATTTTTGGTTACTAAGCAGTGCATCCCAACGAATATAAAATATTATACTTGAGGAACGGCTGCGAGGCCTATTTCATATAAAACTTAAATTTGGATTTGACGCTAAAATACTTAACCAAACTGTCTATGTACGGACAAGTGCCACTTTATTTATTTTTGATTTTGGTAATGCCCTTCGCGTCGGTAAAAGTGAAATAAAATTTTATCAAATTAAATTGTGGAGCGATTTCACAAGGAGAATATCTAACCAAAACGACTTTTATTAGTTATTCTTTTCTCTATATCCACGAAATGGCTAATTCATATTCATATATTTACTCGATTTAGGTGTAATAGAAAATTATATTTTTTGACAAAGTCAAATATTTACTTAGGGTTCTTAAATATTATTGTTACTTACTGGTAAATGTTGCCATTGTGTGTCTATTAATGCTATGTACTAATTAAATATTATTGTGGAGAATGTTGTGATTAAGTGTACCTATTAATGCGTTGAATTGATTAAATATTATTACGGTGAATGTTGTTATTACGTGTGCCTATTGACGCAATGTATTGGTTAAATATTATTATGATGAATGTTGTCATTTATTAGATTAACTATTAATGCGGTTAATTTATGGAATATTATTGTGGAGAATATTGTCATTAAGTGTGCCCATTAATGCGATGAATTGATTAAATTTTATTATGGTGAATGTTGTGATTAAGTGTGCCTATTGACGCAATGTATTGGTTAAATATTATTATGATGAATGTTGTCATTTATTAGATTAACTATTAATGCTGTTAATTGATTGAATATTATTGTGGAGAATATTGTCATTAAGTGTGCCCATTAATGCGATGAATTGATTAATTTTTATTATGGTGAATGTTGTGATTAAGTGTGCCTATTGACGCAATGTATTGGTTAAATATTATTATGATGAATGTTGTGATTTATTAGTGTAACTATTAATGCGGTGTATTGATTTTGAATGTTATTATGGCGAATGTTGTAATTAAGTGTACATATTAATGCGATGAATTGATTAAATATTATTATGGTGAATGTTGTGATTAAGTGTGCCTATTAACGCAATGTATTGGTTAAATAATATTATTATGAATATTGTGATTTATTAGTGTAACTATTAATACGGTGTATTGATTGAATATTATTATGGCGAATGTTGTGATTAAGTGTACCTATTATTATTGAATATTATTATGGTGAATGTTGTGATTAAATCTAGTGTTCCTATTAATGCGATGTAACTATCAAACATTATAATGGTGAATGTTGTGATCAAGTGTACCTATTAATGCAATGTATTAATTAAATATTATTATGTACCTATTAATGCGATGTATTGATTAAATATTATTATGGTGAATTGATATTAATGCGATGTATTGATTCAATATCTTCGTTTACATTAATGTTGTGTTTCTTGTTTGATCTTTATTATATTTTATGTGAAGTTGGTTATGTCATCGTAGAGAATGTGCAGCGGGATTTAATAAAGAACTAGCTACTTTTATTAATAATGTTAAACTTGTCTCATAATATCATGATTTTTTTTTTGGGATATTATGTTTTTATTGGCTAAAGATGCAGGAAGCGCAACACGGCGTAGTAACCCAAAAATAAATCACTATAATACTTTTGGTCGTGAATATTTTAAACCATAACTTGTTTCATAATGATTCGACTGTTATTGCAATGAAGATTGTTCGATTTGTAGAGAGCATTTAGGAGTGAGCCCATTTATTGCAGATGACCAGTTGATCATGGTGATTCTGGATCTCTTCATCGCCGGCTCGCAGACCACCAGCAACACCCTGGACTTTGCATTCCTCATGATGCTGACCCGCCCCGAGATCCAAGCCAAGGTTCACGCCGAGTTGGACAAGGTCCTCATGAGCAGGACACCTTGTCTGGAGGATAAGCACTTGTAAGTTACGACCAAAATTTTAACGTGTGTAGAAAATCTAATTATTTTCGAGGGTATATTGATAGTTATTCAATCTCGATTACTTTATCATTATCGCATCGCTTCGTCTATTACTAATTAGAGGCAAAGACGCTGTAGTCGCAAATAAATTTCGAATCAAAAATAGAATTTATTCAATTTTATTGAATTTAATCAAACAAATAATATGGGAATGTGAACAGTGGACTTAAAAAAATAACCTGACTCACCCTGACTTCCTGATCACGTTCTTGTCATGTTGTGGTTAATAGATCACTTGGCTTGTTTACACTGCGCGGGTTTCGATTTTAAGAAGGTAGAACCAGACAATGCCGGAATTTTGTCCTTTCTAAATCAAATTCTAGACGTATTGACTCCTTTTTACAAAAAAACATAAATTGATTGAAAGATTGTAATTTTATCTGGTAAACGCACTTTTTAAATTTTGAAAAACTAAGTTTATTTTTAATATTTCTTCAATTTTCTAACGATATATTGTATTGTACAACATAAATTTCAAGTCATATAATCGTACAGCAAAATTAGTCAATACACTTCAATCAAAGACACTTTTCAGAATTTTAATTTTAGTTCAATTAAAATCATTAAAAATAAATCCGATAAAGTGTTTTGTGACGAAAATACTTCAGTTTTTCTATTTATTTAAAAATACTTACAAGAAGTACACGATATTCAATAATTTATCATCATGTGTTTTGAGGATTTGTATTGCTTACTTGAATGTAATTGCAATTTGGGAGGCGGGAATGAGTACCGCCGCCCCGGGAACCATTTAATGGATAACCAACACCTCTGCCATAGGTCACCCTAAGTGGTTTGCTACGTTTGGTGACTTAGCAGGGGTGCCCGGGTTCAAGGGGTGAGGTTTGTCGATCTGGACACACTGAACCCCAGATTTTTACCCAACCCTCATACCTTTTTTTCTTCCCAGAATTTCCTCTCCTTCTCTCCTTAGAAACACCCTTGACACAGCATCCCCAAAGATGACATAGGCCCTGAGGGAAATTATTTTCCTCAGGGCCTCCTGTGTGGAGCTAATGTAAAAAAAAATGTATATATTTGAATGAAATAAACCAATATTAATTTTTTTAGTTTAAAAAAATTGATACGGGGAGTAATCGAGACCTCCCTTTACAGATGCAAGCATTTTGGAGTTTCACGCTTAGGAAATATTGTCTAAATATTATTGGATATTTATAGGTATATATATATATATATATATATACATAGTTGCGTCAAAAGATGCAACTGGTCAATTTTTACTCTACGGCTCAGGAGTACAGATGTCAC
Source organism: Limnephilus auricula (assembly GCA_951813805.1). Taxonomy (NCBI): domain Eukaryota; kingdom Metazoa; phylum Arthropoda; class Insecta; order Trichoptera; family Limnephilidae; genus Limnephilus; species Limnephilus auricula. The sequence goes on from OX638391.1 coordinate 39,468,387, forward strand.
AGCTGGACTGACCTGTGTCTGGGATGACCTGATGTCATGTGTAAACTCTGAAGTAAAGAGGATACCCGGCGGTGATTTTTCCATACAAACGTATTCCCTATTTATCTCTCTGGATTTTAACCCTAGAGAAAATATTGTTTTTGCATAAAATAGATATCAACTACTAGCGTGTCGGTACTTTTTTTTTTTTTTATAAGTTACTTTTTATAGAAGTTATGACCTTCCAAAAATCAATAAAATTGACTGGTTTAAACGCCGTCAAAAGATGTTCAGTATACAAACCAGACAATGTTTTTTTTTAAAAGGCAAAACGTACAGACATAGAATAGTTTTTTCTTATGTAGTTGGTAAAAAAAAAATTGAAAATCAGTCCACTTTTGGAGGAGAAAAGTGGGGAATACAAAACCTCCATTTTAGTTAGGTGTCAGTGCATTGTCCCTTTCGCTCAATATCCGGTGGAGTAAGAGCAACAGTGACAGCAATATTTTAGTAAAATCTATTTCTGCACCACCGGGTATCATCTTAAGTTTACCTCCCGGTTCTACCCGCGCTTCTTCAGGGTAAATCTCTGGCAGGACTGAATCAAAGAGATACGTTGTACACCGCATGCTAATCTCAGCTAACCTCGAGTGTTTATAGACTCTAGTTACTTTTAAAGGGTTTAACGAACGCTTGAGAGAAAAATTAGGTTTCCTTTGCAAGTGCCCATAAAGTTTATTGTTAATGTAATATTTCACTGAAGAAGAAGATATCACCAATATTACAACCGAAATGGCAACCGGCATGAAAATGAACAAGACACTTTCATGCCGTCAGTTTTTGGATTTCATCCACTAGAGCACCCAAATATACACATGATTTTTATGCCCAAATATACACATGATTTATCTGACATCATTTGTATGCCACTTTCAGATCTTGAAGGGTTATAACCTCTCCGAGGACACGATTATCTGTCAACAAAACGGCCATGTAGCGTTTTCTGGGCCACTACACGGAGATAAATGTTATTCTAAAATACGATCATTTTATTCGTAAAAACGGTTAAAAACGGGACTGAAGTTTTTACGAACAAATTAACAGTGTTTCAATTTTTATTGGCGAAAAAATGTAACAATAATTTGTCGGTATGTAAGTACAAAATTACGTATACCAACAAATTATTCTTACTTGTTCCCGCCAAAAAACATTGAAATCCTGTTAATTTGTTCGTAAGAACTTCAGTCCCGTTTTTACGAACAAAATGATCGTATTTTAGAATAACATTTTTCTCCGTGTAATGACACAAATTTTCTTCAGATTAACATTGGCGTCTGATGGTTCTTCAGAAACCATAAAATACCGCCCGAGAATGGAAACTGGAAATCAAATTGCATGCAAATATACTAATGCTGTAGTGTTATTAGTTATTATATTCGGGACTTCAAGCTTGCAACTTACATAAACAACAATTAAAAATATAGTAATTTTGTGATCAATATTTTTTTCTCTCTTTTTCAGATTGCACTACACAATGGCAGTTATCCACGAGATCCAACGTTACTTCAACATCGTCCCCCTGACCGGCCCACGGCGGGTCGTGCGAGACACCGAATTGGAGGGGTACACCATTCCCAAAAACACCATCGTCCTTATTAGCCTTTACTCCGTACACATGGACCCCAAGATATGGGGAGACCCACAGGAGTTTAGGCCCGAACGGTTTATAACCCCAGACGGCAAACTGAACGAGGCACTCGTCGATCGAATGATGCCGTTTGGATTAGGTGAGCTTCATGTTTTTTTTTTATGTTTATCTATTAGGCTGCTTCAAAAATTAAAAGTTTGTATTTTTTACTGGCACTTTTTTAAATGCTTTCAAAGCCAAAAAAAAAAATTCATAGATTTTTACTTCTTCAGAGTTTACATAAAAATCATACATTAATTTCAAATTAGAATGGTGACACAAATGTGTGCCATATAAGTTTGCTATGTTTGAAGATAAAATGTTTGAAAAAAAAAATGTATTTGTTTTTAAAGCACCCTAAGTAGTACATACCGTCGGTGTAGCGGTCATTGTAACTTTCAAAGATAATTTAACCCGTTTAATCACAGGAGACCATACTTGTCCCAGCTCACATAGGTCTCACAGAAATCGTTGTTTCTCCCTTACTATCATAGTCAGAAATGTTATCTATACGGTATTGGAAAGAGAATACAACAAACTATATATTCAAATCTAAAAGAAAACCACAAAAAAAATAAAATATACCCCTTTCTGAAACCAAAGTTTCCGATAGCAATTTGAAAAAAAATTATGGAACTTAGTGAATTTTTTAAGAATTTTTTTTACATGAAACGAAAAAAAGTGAGGTTACAGTAAGGTTTATAATTCATTTATCTAATGAAATAAGTATGTGTTTTATTTTTTTTTCATTATCAGTAATTTTAGTTAGAAAAAAAAGTAAAGTGAGCCATTTTGAACACTTTTTAAAGTTTTCGCAAAAAAAAAATTATTTAAAAAAATACATAGTAATTTTTAATATAGAAATGTATTTCATCACCTTTCGAAAACAGTTTTTAGTTTTCGAATACGTTAACAAATGTTCCATTTATTTAGATTTTATTGCAAAGCGGGAATATTTTTAGCCTCTGACAAAATACGCCAAAAATTTTTAAGGGTTAAAGTTCTATTTTAATGAAATTACATTTAGTGACTTCTTTCCCCCAAAGTAAATGTTCTTAAGTTGACGATATTCCATAGCCATGTTTATGTAAGCTTATAATTCCCCTTCTATATTTGGCAGTCTCTTCCTCAGATCCTTTCCCTTTCATTGATGATTGTTCGTAATCATATTTTCTCACCTTTCAGGCCGGAGAAGGTGTCTGGGTGAGGCCCTCGCTAGAGGCTGCATGTTCCTGTTCTTCTGCGGCGTTATGCAGCGCTTCAAGATCGTGACCACGGACGGGGTTATGCCCATTGTTAAGCCAATCATCGGCATCACCACCAGCCCGCCCAAGTACCACGCTAGTGTTCTGCCCAGGATCGAGGTCTTATAAGCGCCTCACTGTGTTGAGACTTTACTTGTGCGTTTCTCTCTTAGAGTAACTCTTTGGCCCGGTTGTTTGATCGACCGTCAAATGAACTCATCATGTTATCAATCGATGTTATCTTCAAATGTTTCTGATAGTTATCAAAACAGAAATATATTCCATTTAAATTGCTTGATATATGCTTTAACTATTTTCTATTTGAGCTGATTGTCGATTTGGTGATTTTGACAAATGTGATGGGTGGTTAAATAACTGGACATTAGAAACGAACTCTTAGAGCAGGACTTTAAAAGTAATTCTACTCTTTGAATAGAACTTTCCAAGCAATTAAATTTTTGGGTACATTACACACCAGGTAATCTACTCTTTGATTAGATCTTTCTAAGTAACATTCTATATGGGGTAAAACTTTTGAATCATCTCTTTGAGTAGCTTTTTAAAGTATGTAGATTTCTCTTCGGGTAGCAATGTTCAAGTATAACACCTTCAGAGGTTTGAACTAGCAAAGTTTTTACAACACTTTTTTGGTTTTTGTACTTTTTTAATCTTTTAAAAACATATGAGGAGAAAGCGATTGTTCTTGGAAATATGCACACTATATATCAATATACCTATATGTATTTTTGCTATTATTGTTACCGAATACTACAAATTTAATAAGACAATATCCATAATTTTACCATTCGATTGTATCTAGATTGTAAATGTTATTTTTAATTATTCACTGATATTATCTGTATTTGTTAGGAGATTCTGCGTTCATATAATATCACGTATTAATTATTAATATTTCAAGACTCCACAATATTTAAATTCAGTATTTAAATAAGGTCCGCTGAGGGTTTACATGTAAGAACAAATCATTCCACCCACCAGGAAGAATTTAAATATTATTATTACCTAGTTTATTATAGGAACGCAGTTTTTATAAAATTATAAACAGAAATTATTTTATCCCATATTCCCAAATTAGCTACTTTAACTACTGTAATAAAAAATGTGAATGTATTTTTTGACTTGCATAGTATTTACATAATTGAATAAATTAGTATTATGGATTTTTTTTTGTCATTTCTGGGATGTACTAATGGCTGACCTAGTAAATTAAATGATTTTAGAGGAAAGTAAGAAAACATTTTTGATTGTTTTAATGGAGCTGGCAACACTTGATCGCAGCTACACACACAAGCATACTTTACCACATTTTTGTAAGACATCTGCACTGATGATGGACACTGTAATCCTGTCTGAAACGTTGGCTAAAGAAGGAAGCAGCGCAACTCGGCATTGCGGTACAAGGTGATGGGTCGAGAGAGTCCGGCAGGAGCGGTCAAAAGGCCTCCCTCAACCAGTCCCACATGATCCGGCCCGCAAGTAGGTGGGCAGATGCCTCACCCCTGCTAAGTCACCAAACGTAGCGAAGCATTTGGGATCTATGGCAGAGGTGTTTGTTATCCAAGAGCGGAAAACTGGTGAACCTATACCTATCACGTAAAGAACCCAAAAAACCTTTTTATCCGGTCTGAGAATATAGATTTTTAAAACTACTTTTAAAACTATTTCCAACTTTTTCGGTCAACTAAAGTTAGAACTTTCGGAACTGAGTCTACACCTATTATAGAAACACTTAAAAAAGATATTAAACGGATTATTTTAACCCTTCTCCCTGACAACCGACATATTTTAAAATTATACCTAAAAAATTTCAAAAAATTTCTTGAAAACGAAAGTTCAAATCAAAAAAAAATTTCACCAGTTTCCTGCTTTCCTCCGAGTTTTCGGATACCGTGAAAGTCACATTTAATTTAAGGTTAATGTCAAAAGAATTCATAGTCTAAGCCAGCGATTCTTAACCTTGGGTCGCGACCCAAATTCGGGTCGCGAGAGGTATTGGGTTGGATCGCGGAAATCGCGTATTGATAGCTCGATCGATGTCACTAAACTAGTATAGTCACAATTATTACTACTCACAGAACAAGGACTAAATACACAATTATCTGGGAAGCCTGTTCTGAGCAATGAAGCTGAAAAAGCTCTGCTGCCTTTCCCAACTACTTATTTATGTGAAGCAGGATTTTCTTGCCTTGCTGTTATGAAGAATAAGTACAGGAATAGGTTGGATTCTCAGCATGACATACGGTGTGCACTTTCTATAAACATAACTACACGATCTTTGCTCAAAAATACAACTCCAGGGTAGTCACTAATTATTTTTCTAAATAACAAATTGAAAAACTTTGTTTTTACCACGATAATCTTTATTTTAACACATCGACATGTTTCGAGAACGATGTTCTCTTCCTCAGGACATAGTACATATTATGTCCTGAGGAAGAGAACATCGTTCTCGAAACATGTCGATGTGTTAAAATAAAGATTATCGTGGTAAAAACAAAGTGTTTCAATTTGTTATTAATAAAATGGTGCCACAAAGTGAATTTGCAAAATTTGAAGAAGAAATTATTTTTCTGTTAATTTTTTAATTGTTTTAATGCTGAATTGTACGATTTTAATACAGAACATTTAAATAAAGTTGTTTATTTCTAATTTTACAACTACGTCCTATAAATTTTATAGGATGAAGTTTGTAATTTTATAGTATAAAATTACATAATATATCATTTTAGTACCTGTCACTGGAAAATAAAATAAAAAATTAGATTAGGGTCGCGTACTTCAAATATATTCATACTTTAGGTCGCCAGCCAAAAAGGTTAAGAACCACTGGTCTAAGCTTTCGTAGATGGCGCGCGTATAATACATATATATTTTTTTTTTCTTCAAACTTCGCAAAATCACTTTGTGGCGTTATGTCTAATGATATTTACTACCCCGACGAAGAAACCATCGGTTTCGAAATATGTAGGTAATTGTGATTATATAATAGTGGTTGATACAAAGTTATTTGTTTCATTTAATTATAATATTTTTACTTATTAAAGCTTTTTACAAGTTATGCTTTGGAATATTAAGAAAAAATATTGTTCACGCAAGTACACAAGCAATATGAATATTAATAGATAGTTTTGGTAATTAAAAAAAAAAAACGAGTGTGATACGACGGAAGTAAAACTTCTAGAGAGAAAGAAAATGTATGCGCGCACTGCTCTCTCTTGCTTCTATAGTATTTACAAAATTGTTCAAAAACGAAATGAAATTACGAATAATCTTCAAGCACTGAATGAGAGGAAGAGAGACAGAAAATGTGCGAACGCTCTCCTCAAGCATTCGCCAGCTTACTTCCCAAGTCAAGCGTGCGTAAAGAAGTTATACTTCAAAAACTCTAATCTTTCAAGAAAGGCTATCAAATATAATATTGGATTGAATCACCCATGAGATATTGTATATGTTAGCCTTTCTTGAAAGATTTGAGTTTAATAGATAAAACTATATGTCATGAAAAACATATTGCGTGTGTACTTGCGTGAACAATAAATTTTCTTAATATTTCAAAGCATAACTTGTAAAAAGTGTTTATAAATAAAAATACTGTCAATTCTTTTGACATTCACCTTAAACAAAAAATTGTACAAGTCTTCAAAATTTTTTGGAATCGATTGATTTTTAAAAGTTTGACATTTGAAGATTTTTACCATTTACCAAAAATCAAACTGATTTTTCGAATCAACCTACCGCAAACCTAAGGAAAAAGATAATTATACTTTAATTTTTTGAGGATATATTCTTCTAAAACCTTTTTACGTGATTGGCATTATTTATTTTATTAAAAAGACAAAAAAAACAACAAATTGTGACAAATAGATTTTGTATATTTAAGTATACTTAGATATAAACTAAGTTAGTTACATAGTTAGTTAGTTGTCTTTTTAATAAAAATAATTATACCATTAATAGGTTGGCAATGGTAAGCATGTATGCTATAATACACAAGTTTGTTTATTATTTTAGTTTTCGGTGTAGGAAATCAAATCATTATTTGGATTTCTTTTCAATACCGATAGAAAACATTGATTTTCAAATTGTTTTAATTCTGCTGCATACATTTTTTAGGTATTATTATGGATAGTGTTAGGCTAATGTTGGGTAAAATAACAGGTGCTATTTTGATTAAATGGTTGAAATCAGTGGCGAAAATACTTACCAATTTACTGAAAGATCTTGAAAATTTTCTTCAAAGTCTGCCAAAGCATTCATTTTCGAGCTATGGAAGAAAATTACATCGTTGTCAAACCTTTGACATTTTTTTCTGTTCTTCTTTGAGGATTGTTGAATTCTAACTATCGTTACATAAATTTTCCGTCAAATTTTCGTGAAATTTTTGATTAATTTTATTTATCTGTCTTTTAGTTTTTTGTACACTGCTTTCTTAGCAGGAATTTGTAATTTTTTTAAAAAGGATACAATGGTGGAACATGTTTTCTTAGGAAAAGGGAAAAATTAATAAAAAAATCTTTTTTTTATTTCACATTTATTAATATATGGTGGGGTAATATATCATATTCATTTAAATGACAAGTAATCATAGACATAAGATACGTTAAATTCTTATGTCTATGCATGTGATCAATTTTATATCGGAAACTGTTTTTGTTTTTAATAAACGCAATTCTTCAAAAACTCACATTTTTAAGTAAATATATTTTAGAAATGTAGAAATACAAGGTATATAAAAATATATTAATATAAAATTATCAAATTTTCAATTTGAAACCAATGGGGAGAAAGGTCATGATTAAAAAAATAATATAATATATCATTTCGATGGTGGTTCAACACTTGAAACTTCAATAGACTGTTTGATTTGAAATCTTGTAAAACAAAACAATTCAATACGAACAAGACGAATGAGTCATATTACCTTATCCCCAATATTATTTTTACCCTTACCGAGATCAAACCGATCATGAATTTTATTCACGTCCAAACTGGAGAACATACCATGCTGGCTGCAAGCTCCTGGGCTCCTACACTAATGACATCGATACGAACCTCTTCCTTGGAGGTTTTTTTTTACGTTTTTTAAATTTTTATATTTTTTTCCCATTCAAATTGCAAACCATTCATGAGTTCTCATGACCGACCGGAACCTTTTCAAGGCGTAAGCAAGATCAACTGTAATACTTGGGTTCCTACCCTAAAAAACATCAAGATCTTAAAAACATCGATACGATACAACATTAAGATATTGAAACAAATCCAAACTGAGATCAAACTATTCGTGAACAAAGCAGAAATCTTTCTAGAACTTTGTTCACACACTTCCCCACGTGGGCGTTTCCGCGCGGACTTTTTCATACAAAACTTAATTTATCATCCTTACCTACCTATTTATTTATCAAATTCATACATCCATATTAGAGATTTGCTATAAATTTGATTTAAAAAAAGAATCATTCGGTTGGGTATTTTAGCCTCAATCCAAAATCTAGTATTGAGTGAAAATGTCCGCACATTCGTTCCTCTTAAATCTATTGACGAATTACTAAATAAATATTTACTTGTTTTAAAGACTGACCGTGGAAGACCAGAATCATTTCAACCAAATCACCATTTCTAATTTCTGGGCAACATGCAACATGTTACGATAGAATTAATAATCTTTCTTTTAATTACCCTTACATCCGAAATATCCTGCACTTGTCCATTCCGATATATCTTAATTTTAGAAAATGACTATTTGTAAATGTGATATTATGAATGCCTTTAAATCTATATCTGTATGTTTATGACTGGTTTGTTATAATATCTTTTAATATTGATACCTAAAATTTAAAGAAATTATTATTTGGAAAGAAATCTCTGGTAATTGCGAATTTTAATGCAATCTAGAAAAGTTCGTAGGAACCGAGATTTGAAAAATGATCAACATTATAACAAGTGCTTTAGGGAATATTTTTTAGTGATTTTAACAGATTTTGTTATTAACATTCCATAAAGTGCGTAGAATAATGACAAAAAGTAAGGAATTATTCTGCCCCTCAAGGAAATGTAAAAATGAATATTCAATAGAAGAAAGAAATCATCGTGACCAATTATCATCACAATAAATTAGCTTTAAACAACCGACGATAGATCAAGAAAACGATTGTTATTTTTTATCTGACAAGGTTCACAGGAACACCTGTAATTACAAATGAAAGAGTCCAAAATGTGATCATACTTAGTCCCGAACTTAATTTATATTAATAAAGGACCTGTTCTTACACTGTTACCTGCGTAACTCCAAACAACAAATTCAGTGAAATTTCTGTTTTCGACGCACCGTGTTTTGTCAATAAAATCAAGATTATAGATATATTTAATTTAAACTAAGTACCTACATAAACAGTTGACTAAAAATTGGCCGCAAGTTTTTGTCAAACCATCGCACGCACGCCGCTGATCATTTCAATGTTAAATTATATTAAAATCACTTAATATTAACATTCAAAAAGTGTTAATTTAATGCCTTATTGTTAACCTTAACTAATACCAGTAGTTTTTTCGACCTTTGGCGCATATCCAAATAAATTAATCTAACTCTTATGAAAGTGGTAAGTAAAACGAGCAATATTTATCGAGAAAGGGTTATAAGACGCTTTATAATCTAATGTCGTGTGTCACTGTGTTTACAATATGGTCAATAAAACTAATAATATTGTGTAAATAAGCGCGTAAGCCTTATCCTAACATAGAGATATATAAGCCTATCTGATATCTGTTCCACAAATTCCAGATTAGCGAGAATCTTGACCTTCAAATTATGCCCTTATCCTTAAATAATAACATTGAATAGAGATACCTAATACTGAATAGAGATAAAATTATACTGTTACCCGAACAAATTATTAAACCGTCAAATGGTTTTTAAGTTACACCTATATGTATTATTAATAAACATGTTCCTTTATGAGGACATGCTGCTCATCACTAATAATGTAGTGGGCACATTCCTGAGAAATAATTATTATTTTACCGGTGTTATGTTGACGCAATCATCACAACAATGTATTTTTTTATAATATATTCTGTAACGAAGATAGGTCGGAGATTAGAATAGAATAATGGTGGCTGAAGGATATAAAAGGCCTGTTGGCGTGTCAGTATAATGGCAAGCTATTAGAATATTGGAATCCTATTAGCTGCACCAGTAAAATGAAAGAGTCAAAAATGTAAAGGACTGACTTTACGCAAATATCTTTTACATCATCCGTTCGCGTCGTACATTCATCAGAGACTAACTTCACTATAATGCCATAATATCTGACCTAGGTTGATTACACATATTACATACATTCTCATGTGTTAGATGCGTTTTTTGAACAAAAGGTTATGAAAAACGAAAATCGTTCATTTTTTTAAAGATATTTTAGAAAAGGGATTTAATCGAAATTTCAATTCGTTAGATGTTAGGCTGATAATCGTTCCAAAATGTATAAAACAGGGAACTAATAGAAAGGAATGTCGATGTTATGCCGAATTTACAATCTGCAACTAGTTACGAACAGTTGTTTCATGACATTAGTAGAACTGATATTTTCACGTGTAAACATATAGTTTGATCATGATTAGTTGTATGCCACAAAATTAAAATCACGCTAGCACATAATTACGGTATTATACAGCTAATTTCATAGCGTAAATACGTGATGCAACTAGTGTCGCAAAACTATTTCAGCTGAGCGGAGGTGCGTGATCCCTGTAACGGTGTGAGAGCTGTGCACAACAATATTGTGCATTGCGCAAAAAAATGATTTTGATGGTACCGATACTTACGGCACCACCACCGGTATGCAACTAATTTCATAGTGTAAAAACGTGAATAAACTAGTGTCGTGAAACCATTTCAGCTGAACGGAGATGTGTGTTCCTTGGAACTGTGTGAGAGTTGCGCACTGCAGAAAAAAGCTTTGATGTTGATTGAAGGTTGCACAACCCTAACTTTGCACAATTTACACTCCTTGGTGTCATGCATCTATTTGGAACATGCATGCAACTAGTTGCGTAATCTAAATTCGGCTTTAGTGACATTTCACCGGTTGCTTAGGGGTAGTAGGTGATCATGGTGCTGCACTCAACCGTATAGCTGGTGGTGACGTACTGCAAAGGCATGGGTGTGGGATAAAAGTAGATGATGGGGGTGTACAGTACTTGGCGGGGGTGGGGGGGAATGCAGAGGTGGTAGACGTTGTTGATGCGGACCACTGGAACGAGTGGTACCATTACCACGATGGGCTGCCATCATTGGTTCAGGTAGGGCGGGTACGGCGAGGGGGCAGGGATGGGGGAAGGGGGCTTCCTCCTGCAAAGAAAGCACCCCCTCGGAAGCTTGCATCTGAAAGAGAAACATCGCACTGATCCTCCGCAATGTACATTTATTTATTGTTATTTATATCATGAAAAAGTTATAAGATTAACATTGAACAGAGCGTAAATGTTAATATTCCACTTAAAAATGTTCACAGATTGCACAATTTAAAATTAGTTTTTCTCAATGTAACAATACTTAGAAATAACAAGTTATATAGATATACTAAAATGTGAAGAGAGATAAGAAAAATAAAACGTTAAGATTAAAAAGAGAATAATAAATAGAGTAAAAAATAACAAATATTACAACTTGATTAAAAACAAATTATCCTTGATACCATTTTGAACAAATATTCGGTATACTGCCAAACGCGAATATTGTTAAAATTAGTATCAAACGGTAATGGTTATAAAACCGGCCCTAAAAAAGCGGTGCTGAATATGTCGGTCGTCATTTAGCGGTAGATGACATTAATAAAACAATAGAAAAAAGATTCCCATGACTAAAACACTGTCTATGAATACAAACCACATAGCGTTGGTTTCCTGGAGAGCATTGACGTAGAGCGGTACGTCAAATAGTGGTACCGCCATTTAAATGACGGCCGTCGTAGCAATGATAAACATACATATAATGAAATGCTATATCACTCTTAATTGATATTACGGGTACCTAGCATGGTCGATAACGGTAAGGATCCTATCGATAACTTTCGGTAACTTCTCATCAATCCCGAGAATGACTGCAGATCACCAACCAACAAATGACAACTCACGTCAAAGTAATTAACAGTACATAGTTGTTGTGAACTATTGTTTATTCGTTAACTGTCTGCGGGTATCATTGAGAACGATGTCAAGTTATCGACATTATCGATAAAACCTACATCGATTAATCGTGCTAGATACCCTGGTCATCGATAAGACGGCCGATTTGTTACTCCCGCCGCATCACGAATATCGCAGTCGCTAAACAAGAGCACCGCTTTCTTAGGAAACCATAGCTTAATGGTGAGATGACGATGAAAATGAGCAAGTGGGGTGATCGCATAGCCGCTGAAAACAAATCAAATTTCGCACCACTGCAAATGTGGATTTAAAACGCACATTGAAAATAATGTTAGAGTTCTAATGATGAAAAGAATCGCTAATCAGTTTGCAACAATCACACAATGGAAATATTTGGGCTGCCTACAACATTAGGCTCATGTTCCACCCCACCAGTCGTTCCCATCGTCTCGTCCCCCTTCTAGATTGCTAGACATCCTTCCCTTCACTCCCACTTCAACTCCATCTCTGTCTGCCCCCCCCACAACCCAAACCCCCCCCCATGTTATGAGGGACAAGAAGATACCCCAAATAAGTCAAAAATTTCACATCTTCCGATACAAAATTAAAGTTTTTCGAATTAAGTATTGAGCAGATGTGGAAGAAATTATGAAAAGAATCATTGAAATCAAGTTTAATTTGTAGAACTCTAATTGAATTTTAAGTTTGTTTCTTTATTTATTTTTTATCGTAATAATAATTACACCAGAGAACTTGTTGATAAATAAAACGTTGTTCTGTTTAACTTAAAACTAAAAAAAAAAAAGATTATAAAAATTAGAATAGGTATCATTTTAGACTTTCACAGTCAAAGGTATTATTGTGTTTTATTTTTGGGTTATTATGTTTTGTTGCGTTACCTAATTTTATTTAGCCAACGTTTAGAGCGTCTCCATATCTGCCCTGATGATGGACAGTGTAACGCTGTCCGAAACGTTGGCAAAAGAAGGAGGTGGCGCAACACGGCGTAATAACTCAAAAATAAATCACTGTAAAAAGTAGGATAGTTAACATTAGTACAAATTTGAAGTATTGAATGACTATATAACAGGGCATAATAACCAAAAAATAAATCACTGTAAAAATTAGATGGTTTTAGTATTAATCCAAATTAGAAGCATTAAAAGATTTTTATTTTTTTATTTATAAAAAAAAAAAAAACAATTTCGTGGGAATTTTTATTATCAAAGTCAGAACCGCCATTAGTGTAAAGCGCTTTTCACAAAATCACATCAGCCCGTCCTGGTGTCAATTTATGTGAAATGATAAAACGCTAAATATTGGCACAGAGACGCACCCGCAACTTTCCAGTTAAAAGTTAATAAAAGATATTTTACGAAATAACCATTTTGTATCATCCCACAATCACAACATCCCAGCTTTTCCACTTGTGAGGCTTATTGGTGGAAGAGGTAATATTTGTTTTCACTCACCGGCACTGGTCGGAAACTCGTACGTCCTCCCGGTGGCTGACCAGCGACCTTTGGAGGATCTTCACCGTATTTCATATATTTGGGTTGTGCTTCGGCTTCTTGCTGAAGAAGTCTTTATCCTTGGGCGGCGAGAGCCACATCTGGAAGAAAGGAAACACACAACAACATTAATAAAAGTAGGCAACAAATAAGTAAATAAAAATTCACATGTACATTTTTTACGTTATTTTATTTATTTACAACAGCCTCCGTGGTCGAGGGGTAATACTCTCGACTCGCAATCCGAAGGTCGCGGTTTCGATTAATTTATGTAATTTCACATTTAATGAATAGAAAATTATTTACAGTATATTTGCAGCACGTTCAAGAGAGGAAGATAATCTCAGTATCGCTCTGCTGTAACACCACCATTCAACATTAAAACTTAGCTTAAAATGACTTTAACCGTATTTGGTGACCATATCTGAATAGTCAAATACTTCCCTATCTTCCTTTTCCACATATTTTCCCCTCTCTACTACCTTTAGCCTCACATATACCACATTGTCATAGGTGCCATAGTCTCACTGGCTCCAGACGGGATCAGTTGCGGCTCTTGTGCAGTAGTCGTATAAACAAACAAAAAAAATATCTAATATAAGCCGATAAATAAAAATTAAGTAACAGATATGTATATGAAATAAAACTCTTCGTGTCTAGAAATTGTTACATAGTTAATGCCAAATAAACAAATACAATTACATTGCAATCGAATTCGTTAAAAGCCCAAATTAGTAGTAATAAGAAAATCAATTAATCACGCTGCGGAAGTTTACCAAAAATTGATTTAGAGACTACAGGTTGAATAGGAAAGTTTTTTTTATGGGGACGCGTACTTGTCTAGACAGTAAATGTTCTCATGTGCCTACCTCAATGTAAGACGCCTTGTTGAGTTCCATCTCGTCCAGCGGCAGTTTGAGGCCTAGTGAAGGCTCCTCGGGGGGCACTAAGGCTCTGATCCCAGCGATCGTTCCTGCTGGCGGCGTGCTTGTTCCCGTGCGTGGTAGTGTCTGCAGTTCGGACCGCAGAGCGCCTGATTGATGCGTCTAGGGCGAAAGCCAGGGAGAGTTTGACCAGACAGACGCCGGCCGGCGGAGGCTGCAAACTAATCAATACATCCAAAGTGCAATTTATGCGCATGGGGGTGAACTCCTGCATTTTCCGGCAGAGTGGGAAATAGGGGTCAGGGCTACGGCTTACTCTGCCTGCCCGTTAGTTAAAAAAATGTCGAAAATATCCAGAAGTTTTTCGACGATTTTGGTGGTTAGGAAGTCCGTAAAAATATGTTTTTATTCACCCACACATGTATTGACCATAGCAAGTAATAAAATTAACTCAATAATCTTAGACCCCTAAATACACCTATCCAAAAAAAAATACTACAATCGATTTACACGTAAAACATTGCAAAACCACAAAATCTAGAATAAAATGTATGTTTTAAAACTTAAGGACGCACTGTATGTATAAAAAATGAGAAAAAACGTTAGTAAAAATAACATTAATGAAGCATGACTGTTTATGAAACGATTGAAGACCAGTATAAATAAAAATACTATGTGTAGCTACCGAAAATTGTAGAATGTCCTCCCAACACAGTTGAACTCCTATTGTAGAGGACAACATACAATAATCCTAGTAATATATAATGAATCTTACTAATATTATAAACGCGAAAGTTTGTATGGATGTATGTATGTTTGCTTCTTTAAAATTATCTTAAGATACGTTGTGGGCAGATAGTTGAAAGCCTATTCTGCACGCCTAGCTCTTCCACAAAAGACACATGTGTGCGTCTGGCTGTCTACGGAATCCTGAGCATTTTTCTCCAGTACCACATTTCGACGGCGTCTATCCATTTTCTTTCGCTGGCTCTAAGTGTCCATGATTCCACATCATAAAGAAATATTAATATTCTCCTCTGTATTATGTAAACCACTAACCATTCTCTTTAACAAACATCTTCTGGACATTTTCCTGACTACTGGAAATCCAGCTACATTACCCCCATATTTAAAAAAGGTGATGAGACTGACATTTCAAACTATCGACCAATGTGTATACAGTCTGTATTATCCAAAATCTTTGAATCTCTAGTTCTTGATGAAATATATCCCTCATTAACAAAGGTAATAAATGCCAAGCAGCATGGCTTCGTTAGAGGTAGATCATCTACAACAAATTTATTACTTTTTCAAAATTATATATTGAAGGCTTTTTCTAAAAATAAACAGGTTGACTGTATATATACAGATTTCTCGAAGGCTTTTGATAAAGGGTCTCATAAAGTATTGATGAGAAAACTTCATGCTTTAGGTATCAGAGAAAATATGTTAAGATGGCTAAAAAGTTACAATTCTGGTAGAACTTTATTTGTTAAAATAAAATCTTATATATCTAAACCATTTTCCGCCACTAGTGGTGTACCGCAAGGTAGTCATCTTGGCCCAGTTTTATTTCTTGTTTTTATAAACGACATAGTCAGCAGAATCTAAAAACGTATCCGACATAGTCAGCTGCTTTAAAGACGTCAATTTATTGTTATTCGCCGATGACATTAAATTATATAATGAAACTGTGTTTATATACATTATATAAATCACTGTCAAGTTCTTCAATATAAAATAGACATGCTAAATAACTGGTGTTCACAAAATAACTTATATTTAAATGTAGATAAATGCAAAACTTTGAAATTCTCCAAAAAAAAAAAACATCACTATTGTTCTCGACTATTCTATAAATAAAATAAATTTAGAACGAGTAACGGAAATGCGAGATCTTGGCGTAATAATGGATGAGAAACTAGATTTCACGGTCCACATTCAACAAACTGTAAATAAGGGTATGAAAAAATTAGGATTTATTTTAAGAACAATTAAAAACTTTGAATCTTTACGAATCGTAAAAATGTTGTACATATCCCTGGTTAGAAGCCTAATCGAACATAACTCAATAGTCTGGTCGCCCTTCTACAAAATTCATTTCCATAATATTGAAAGAATTCAAAGAAAATTTCTAAAATTTGTAAATTGTAAACTTAACATCCCTTTAGAGCACATAAATTACCTATCATTAATGAATATGTTAAATATTCCAACTTTAGAAAACAGACGAAAAATAACCGACCTAACCTATTTATTAAAATTATTAAACTCTAAATTTGATTGCTGTGAACTCTTACATTTAATAAATCTACATGTACCTACACGAACTACTAGACAAACATTAAATTTTTATATACACACATCTCATTCTAACTATAAATTGCAATCCCCAATACAACGATTACGTCTTGGTAACCAATATTTAAACAATATTGATGTATTTGACAATAATTTGAATTTGGGAAACTTTAAACGCCGTATTTGCGAACTATTTCTACTTAATTCATACACTTTTGTAAATACCAATTTTATGCATTTTTATTAATACCTATTATTGTTGATTTAGAGGATACTGGCAGGCTATCTATTTTTACATTATTTATATTCTGTATTACCAACATTATTTCAACTCATATTTTATTTAAACTACATTATGTGTCTTAATATTTTCTGTTATCTACCTGTATTTTATTAACTCTTCACTGTAATTAATCAAAACATGTATTGATTTATGTATGTAAAAACCCTATGGGTGGTTAAATAAAAATAAATAAATAAATAAATATGGGGAAAATCAGTGTCCGGACAGAGCATTATAATAGATTAGGTTAGGCTCTTAGTTTGCTTTACGTTTTGTTTTGTTATTTCACTGTTCTGTTTTGTCGTGAAACAATATTTAGACTATTACGATAAAATATTATGCTCTAGGGAAAAAATGAAAATCAATATGTTTTAATAACGTACGAAATTAGTCAAGTTGTAAAAAAAGTACATCCTGTCGCCACTATTGTTTAATCTCTATTCTAACTATGTCTTTAAAAGAGCCCTAAGTAACACCAAGAAGGGTCTGAAGATCAACGGAGATCAATTAATAACATAAGATGATCTCTAAGACCTATTAAATCTTGTTAATAATGCTGGGAGCAACTGGGCCTCACAATCAACGTCAATAAAACTAAATAGATGACATTCAGACGACTGGATCACTCTGGATCAGATACAGTTAAATAGTTGCAATGTCGAAAAGGTGGAAAGATTTAGATACCTTGGCAGCATTCTCACGGAGACTCTTGACCCAGATGTAGAGGTTAAGTGCAGAATTGAAGCAGCAAGAACTGCATTCAGTAAACTGAAATCCCTCTTCTGCAATGACATTATCAATTTAAAACTAAGGCAGAGAATGTTAAAATGCTGCGTAATGTCGGTCTTGCTATATGGATGTGAGACATGGACTTTAAAAGTAAATACCATGAACAGGTTAAAGGCTTTTGAAGTGTAGCTTCACCGGAGAATGCTCAAAGTCCCATGGACCGACATGATCACCAACATAGAAATTTTGAAAGTCATTAAATGAGGCATTTTTTTGAAAAAGGGAACTCATGACAAACCTAACGTAACCTATTTTTATTTGCTTTTTTTAAATTTTTTACCACTCGAGCGATTGGTGTTCAGTTTTTGATTTAACCATTCGATTTAATTAATATCATCCCTCAAAATATTAATATGGAAACATATAAACTGTTTACTGCAGTTTAATGCTAATGAATCCACCGAGATCTCACCGTTTATTCCATATTTTTAGGTTCTTTATATGTGGTTCAATTTTGGACCGATATCGATCGCAGAAAAATAAAAGCGGTCCAAATTTGGACCTAAATCGCTCCAGTGATAAAGGAGTGATAAAGTTGAACATTGTTGAGTTTTCCGGTCCCAAATTTTTGTAACTAAGTAGGTATATTCTTTTTCATTCTAATTCTTGAAAACATTTCAATTTGGGAGGTAGTTAAGGGTACCGCCGCCCAGGAAACCATTTACTATATAAGCAACACTTCTACCATAGATTTTCATAAGTGGACCTCCGTGGGAGAGATGGTTTCATACTTCCATCATTCCTGGAGACACTGACCCCCAAATTCCTAACCACTCGGGGTGACCTATGGCAGAGGTGTTGGTTATCCAATAAATGGTTCACGAGGCGACGGTACTCCTACCCGCCTCCCAAATTGTAATTTGGTTCAACACATTCTCGAAAAAAATATTTTTCATTTTTATTATGTACTATGTATTAACTAAGTATTTATTATGTTCTATGTATTTATTATGTACTATGTATTTATTATGTACTATGTATTTACTATGTATTTATTATGTACTATGTATTTACTATGTATTTATTATGTACTATGTATTTACTATGTATTTATTATGTACTATGTATTTACTATATGTTTATTATGTATTATTTATGTATTTATTTATTTACACATATACGGCACAACATGTGCCATTAACATAATTGACATAACATATGTTATGTCAATTATGTTAATGGCACATGTATTTACTATGTATTTATTATGTACTATGTAATATATTATTATGTATTTACTATGTATTTATTATGTACTATGTATTTACTATGTATTTATTGTGTGTTATGTATTTTTACTATTTACCAGCGCAGACACGTGAAGAATCACGGATTATCTAAATTCTTGAAAAATCAGTTCAAATTTTGAAAACGACAATTAAAGTAATGTTCTGTGAAAAATACAATATAAAGTATGAAGGTTTATTGCTTGTCTGAAGTTTCAATTTTGAAGTGACGCTTTAATTCAAAGTAAAATCGATTTCATTGAACCAGATTTACGCAGGACACACTGAAAAACAAAATAAGTCATTTATTAAGAGGCTAGACTTTGAACGACACGCGGAACACCCGCGTCTGTCATTCTGTCCCGCTCACAATAAGCTCACGCACACTTACAATACATGCGAATGCGAAATGTGCGAAAAGGGGTTTATGGAGAATACACTTTTCTACACCGAAACTTTCACGAAATTGAAATTTTAAAAAATATATATTTTTTAGAAAGAAGAAGCTACGTCGGTAGCTTTTTATAATTTTACAATTCTTTATGAGAGTTGAGTTAGCAGCACTTTTATCGTACATGTTTGACAGTGAATGTTTACGTTAATACGAAACGCATCGAAAATTCGAAAACATACCGACATAGTTTTCACCCTCTTGAAGGCAGTATAAAAAAATATATATTCATTTTGTGCAATTTTCGATGTAGAAAAGTGTTTTTTCCCGGGCGTCCTTTTTGTATGGGCCGAAAAGCGAAGTCTATCGTCTTAATGTGTAAGTACGATTTGGTTTTACTTTTGTCAGACGGGATTATAGATCAAATTCGTTTTTAGATTTTCACGGCTAAAAGCATTTTCGTTGTTTGTTTTTGGGTTGTTATGCCGTGTTGCGCTACCTCCTTCTTTAGCCGACGTTTCGGACAGCGTTGCAGTGTCCATCATCAAAATGTCCCCCAAAAAGAAACAACGAAATTGGATTATAGATAGTTACCCATTTGCACTCAATTTGGGAGGAAGGTGTACAGGGTACCGCCTCCCCGGGAACCATTTATTTGATTACCAACACCCCTGCCATAAGTCACCCTAAGAAGTTCGCTACGTTGGGGTGCCCATTTTCATGGGATAGTTTTGTCTTAGTCTTGGAGGCGGATGCTTTTAGCAGGCCATCAGGAAAGTCTGGTTGAGAGAGACCTATTGACCTCTCCAGCCGGACTCTCTCTACGAGTATCGTCTTGCAACGTAGTGGAAGGGTTAGTATCATACGTTCGTCATTCTTGAACCCCAAGTTTCCTACCCACCCTTTTTGAAGTAAATACTTCTTCGGCACGCTTGACTTGAGGGATAAACTGGCGAATGCGTTACGGAAATTACAGCGTTACGAGAGGCGTAATATCGGGCTTTACGAACGTTACGGAGGTGAACGATAATAAATTTTAATTAATTTTGATGTTCTTTCCTCACAATCTAATCGTAAAAACAGGCTCAGATCCAATAATGAATCCAGAAATGACGTTTGGAATGGGTGTTGGCATTTATTCAATTTGTAAGAATTAAATCAACAATTCCATTCTGAGCGTAATTCCCATAATAAAATTAATCAAATTTTCGTTTAGAGTGTGCGAACTCAGTGCATTGAAACGACTGATTTATCACGATGATTGGTAACAATCCAAACCGAGTCTTCAATATAGATTCTTATACACTGATGATTGGAATGGTTTTATTCGATGCCAGGAAGAAAATTAGATTAGATTACTAAAGAAGTATTTACGTAAGTCTAAAGCACACTCGAATTTTCCTTCCCAGAACATCCTCTCCTTTATTTTCCAGAAAAGACTCTTCACGCAGCATCCCCAAAGATGACGTAGGCCATCAGCGATTTTTTTCCTTCGGGGTCTCCTGTGTGATAAAGTAATTTAAAATTCAAAAACAATTTTTTTATTTTATTTATTTTATATTTGATAACCCTAGCTTCATTCAGGGACGAATCGGTACGCCCCGGTAAATCTACGCTAGACCGATGCACCTTCTAAAAATACTTCTATCTTTCTCATGGAATTATGCATTTTTATCTCGCTCAAATAGATATCCTATTATTACTACTAGCTGTTATTGATAATAGATTCAAATTTTTATTTTGACTGAATACTGGTATGTCAAAATGTGGTATTTTCGTATTTTGGGTTATTCTTCGGTAGATAAAACTGAAGGAGATATTAATATCGGGACCCCTAGGAACGAATAAATAACATTTTTTATAAGAACTTTTTATAACTTTTGAAGGTTATTCCTATCAATGTGATATATCATTCTAATAATCTAAATAAAATATGAAAATGAAAAATAAAATAGTCGAATATAATATTGTTAATTCGGAAATTTGAAATATGAGATTGACAAATATGATAATTGGTGGCAATAGCCGAATTGGGTGAACCACCCGTCCCGGTAAGACTTAAGGTTCTGGGTTGGAGCCCTAGTTGTAACCGTTATCTTTTATTTGTCTGTGTCTTGTTCCTTTTCATATTTTCGTTACGCCGTTCTTCCATGGAGCTACCTTCAAGCGACGCGATCGCCGCTCGTCTGTGTTTTCCATACTAATATTAGTGTTTGAAAACGCCGCTAGGTGCTACACTAGCAAATTTGTTTGACAGTTAGCGGTAGCGTCGCTTGTTAACAGCTACGTGGAAGAACGGCATTATTGTTAACGATCTGCAGTTAACCTAGGGAGCGATGAGAAGTTACCGAAATTTATCGATACAATCATTATCGATCGACCGTTCTAGGGGTCAAGGGTATCCAGCATGGTCGATCGATAAGGTTTTTAACGATCGAATAAATTAAGAATAATAGAAGTTGTGAGATGTTGTTTGTGCGTAGGCGGTCTGCAGTCATGCTAGGGAACGACAATAAGTTACCGACATTATCCAAAAAACCGTTAATGATCGACTGTGCAAGACTGCCATTCTGTTTACTTCTAAATGCTTGATTCGTGGCGGGTCGGATCGAAAGAGATTGGTTGACTGATTATCCAACTGAATCTCCATCCAGACTCTCAGTCAGTTGGAGGCATGGGTTGATGACATAGTCCTTAGGGGTTATTATTTTATTCCCTCACCCCACACCTCACTGTCCAACACCTACTCAATTTTAGATTTTTTAAAGTTTTTAGTTCAGAAAATAAAACAATCTCACCAGAGACCAAAAATTCATTTACATTTTTACTCCAAATTATGTCAGGGATCACTGAAGTTAGTCCACTTGTATATTATTTGTTGTACGTTACGAAGAAGCCAATATTCAACAGACCCAACAGATTTTTCTTTTTGATTTGTCGATCCGGTCCTGGATTTGACGGATGGGAAGCTCTGTCTGTCGTCATGGCGACCGCCGGGGGGAGGTAGGTGCAACAGGACAAGGGGTGCGCCTATATAAATAATCAACTACAGGTACAGTAGGTACCTCCCTAGACTTGTAAACTACCGCAGCCCAATTCTGTCCATGTCCGTATGGTGGTGTTGGTATCACAACGATGACGCGGTTTCATACGCTAAAAATATGATTAGTGATTATTCCGACCTCGAATATTGCGCAACGATGATTCCGCACACGGATCACTGCTCACAATGAAATCACAGACAATTTTGCACAAAGATCGTTGAAATATTATGAACAACTATGTATAGTAAGTTGATTTAAAATATATTTTGTCGAAGCGTATGAAATATTTTAGATACAATAAATTATTTACGCTAGAATGTGCGAAGGTGGGTACAGACCCATATATCTCATAAATCTTAATCGTCAAACGGAATGTGCTTAGCATTTTGGTAGTGACTGCAAAATAGAGTAGAAAATATTTTAAAAAATACAAAAAAAATTGTAATAGCATAACCAATTTAATTGACAAATATCGATAAATATTTTCTGTGGAATTTTGTTTAGGGTCAGAGCACCGTTTTTCAAGTAATATTGTATTTAAATTGGCATTATTTTCAAGTTTTAACTAAAATCTATCATCAAAACGAATAAAACAATAAAAAGTGCCTGGAGGGAGGTAATTTTTTACGTTTTTCTACGTCGTTTGGACATTACGTACAACGGAGATTTACAGGCGAACTTCTGAGTTGAACAGTATTTGGAGAAGTTTAATTAATTTATTTTTTTAATTCTGTAACACTCTGAAATGATAAGAACATAATATTTTGTTGAGAACTATTGCCCGAAAACACTTATAATGACTTTTTATTTGAGGTTATGTTTACATTCCGTTTGACAGACTGATCAAATCGCAATGACACTGTTAATATAGAATACTTTAAATATTTTTGAAGTAAATACTTCTTTACGCACACTTGACTTGGGGGGTAAGCTGGCGAATGTGTAACGGAAATTGAAATGCGTTGCGAGGCGAACATGCTCACTGTAGAAGCAAAAGAGAGCAGTGCGCGCGCACATTTTCTTTATCTCTTCCTGTCACAGCCAGTGCATGAAATATTTCAGTCAATACTTTGAAATACCAGTGACGCGCCAAACGCGGTAGGGAGCGGACGTCGATGCGCACGGCTTGTTCGGGCGAGGCGAATGATAATAAATTTAAATAAATATTCGTAGAAAATTTATATATGTGTATACATGTATATATTTTATACATATAAACATATATATGGACATACATATAGATAGAGCTAAAGAAGTATTTACTTCAATCGTGTGGTGTAAAGCACACTCGTTGATTTTAAATTGAAATATTTTCAGTTATATTTGAATAATAAAAATTTTAACGCATTTTGTATAAATATTTTCAAACACGGATACATGTTCAAGTGTGATTTTATTTTATTTACGCAGATATACAATATTGTTAGATATCAAGTTCTATTTTTGTTTTTCGCATGTAATTCAGAAAGTACCACCAGGCGAATTGTCAAGGAGAGCGAATAAAATGGGGAAATATTAGAAACTCCAGGCAAAATAAAAAAGGGTCGCACTCCGAATGCTATAGATAGTTTTGACATCAGTGCTATTTGTCGTAAGGTATATTGTTTTATAGGGATTATCTAAAGCCCGGGAAACGCTGGGTACTTCAACTAGTAAAGAAATGTGAGCAAATTCTAAACTGCTTTTTGTAATTTACTACAATATTGCAAAGGTGCTATACATACATACTATACATGCATACATGCAATTCTAATTTTGAGATCAGTGAGTATCTATATAGCAATGAAAAAATATTTTTCCCACTTTTGTGTGTTTTTGTTTTTTTACACAATTGTAGGTTACACAGCTTTACGTTATAATTATACATAATTATATTTGAAGAACAATGGCGCCCTCCTATATTTTCTACTCTATTTTGATAGACTATAAAATCCTTAAAACTAGTAACGAACAATTTAATGAATAAAGAAAATTGAAACAAAAAAAATACAAACATTATACGGAAAAAAACATATATATATAATACATAGAGTCAAGACGCCATTTGCCGGGTAGTTGCCCAATTTCGGGTACCCCCTTATGTCGATACTGGGGCCAACTACGCAAACTAATCGGTCGGTAAAACAAAGATTTTACCATCCACCATTATAAGGCGAAGATTGACAACTGTCACTCGAACGTTCATTAAGTGGCAGGCATTTTTGCAAAAAATCAGATAAATAGTTTATCAAGGCAGTTTTAACAAGGCATTTTTTGATAACAAGGGTAAGTGTTTGTAGGATTATTATTATATTTACTGTTAACCCATGTGTCAAAGTTCCCACGACTTGCATTCTTTGGGCATTTCATCGCTCGGTTACGTTTCTTCATCATTACGTTGTTTCAGATTCATGTCATCCGCAATACCGGGTACCCGGTAATGGCCAACTTCGGGTACCCGATAAAAGGCTTCATCTATTCGGCTAACATTTGTTTTAGATGGCAACTTCAACACGTAAAAAATGGGATTCTTCAGATATGAAAAGAGCTATTGAAGCTGTTCAAAACAAGACGATGGGATATATGAAAGCAGGTCGGGAGTTCGGGAATAATGTTGGAAGGGTGGTGGCTCCACTACAAGTCGCAAGTCTTATGGGGCAAGCATACCAATGTAGTGCAACTGTTGAAGTAGTCATCAATGCTTTTCGCAAAAGTGGATCCCTGCACAAAAACAATTTAAATGAGTTTATAACTAAGCTTATATAAGAAAGCATCAGTAAAGTAAAGTTGGTTGAAGGTAAAAGCATTATGAAAAAAATGAAAATACAACGAAGATGAAACGGAAGCAAAAATAAAGTGGACACATCAGATTCTAGCAGTGGTTAGAGCAACGATGACTCTGTTATTTTAATGGATACCGACGATGATCCAGTTACCGATGAAGAAGATGCAGCGTACGTTTACTGTAACAAAGCATTTTCATCTAATTTCAGAGGAGAAAAATGGATTAAATGCATTGCATGTTAAAATTGGGCTCGCTTAGAAAGCTCCGATAACGAGAATTTCGATTTCATGTATATTAGTGATATTTGCCTTAACGGTTGAACTTAACCCACAGTACAAAAAGAAAGAGCCTTTTTATAACATAATTTACTGTGTATTAATATTTTTTTTCAAAGTACCTGTAATAATAATTTTTTAGGCGTATTACCGGGTACCCGATAAATGGTAGGCATCCTATCACCGGGTACCCGATAAAAGGCACGCATGGTACCCGAAATTAGGACCTCTTTTTTTCAAAGACAATATATCTCCTTTCACATATTTTTCCTTCTATGTTTTTAAGAACGGCCGCTAAATTATTTTCATTATACGTACATGATAAAAGATGAATACAGTTATTCACCTACAAACTCATTTTTAGAAAATTCAATCATTTTCTTCCTTTTATGGCCGATTAAAAAAAAGTACCCGGTAAATGGCGTCTTTTAGTTTATTAAATATCAGCGCTCTTTTAGTGAAAAATTACATCAAGGGTTAAACTTATCATTGTACAAACATAATAGGTATATTAAATATATCAGTTTTTTTAACAACTATTTTTTTTCTATGGTGCAGGACGGAAAGATTTTTGAAAATATCGAAAAGGGAAAAGGTATGTCGTATATTGGCAGTTCGAACAAAGCGCACTAGCGGTGAATGATTTTTTTATTATTTAAAATACATACATAAAACAGATTTAAAAAAGAAAAACATGTCCTTCTAAAAACTAATTACAAAAAAGTAATTTCTTGTTAAGGAAACTACCGAACTCAATATATCAATAGTGAATATATGAATAAACGAATATACCATATGAATAGTCAGTGCTTTTGTTGTCATATATATATATTTAAATATTAAATATATTATTTTTAAATAATGTGTGAAATATATTATTCGGGGTTTTTAAAAATGGCATTCATCAGTAGGTATCAAGAAAATTTTGTGTGTGGAATTATCTGTTTTTGGATTTTCCATTTGCGGAATAATCAGTGCGAAATAGTCGTGGTCGGAATAATCCGACAGTCGGAGAAAAATGTATTACTTTATCAGAGGTTACGTTCCAGATCCGGATAGCGAGAACTCTCCGCGATGACGTGATGCCGAGTATTTTATAACCTCTTTTCAAGTTCCTTGCATTTTGCACTAAAATGAAATATAAAATATGGAACTACATCTAACAATTGGTGAGTTCTGGCATTGTGAAATTTGTCCAGATTTTCTCTAGGCCAATGGAACTATTTTCAAGACCAACAATATATGTATGCAGTATGCTATTTTCAAATTATATTTTTTTATCACACTTCGCCACTGGGTTCAACCTATCGTATTACGTGATACTCTATCCATCTTGTTCGCTTGATTTTATATTATTTACGTAGATAAAAGTAACATAATAGTTCTAGGTAGAGCCTAAGAAGTCATAATAAAATGTACAGCGCCCTTGAGGTGATTTCTGACAAAAACTGCGCTCTACAAATTATTCAATTATTATTATTATGTGATCAGTGATAGAAATATATGCATATATACCAGATTTGTGAGGCGGGTATGGATTTATGGAACCATTTGTTGGATAATAATTTACACGCTTCCTACAGGTCATCCCAAGTGGTTCCAAGTGGACTTAGCAGTGGTGCCCAGGTTTATGGAGCAAGGTTTGTCTAGGTCTCGGCGGCGAATCCGTTTCCCCACCTACTGCTTGGTGGGCCTGATCGGGAGAGACAGGTTAAGGGAGACCTTTTGGCCTCTCCAAACGGAATTTCTCGACCCATAGCCTTGCACCCAGTGGACACACTGACCCCCCGATTCCGAGCCACTTTTTTTCTTTCCCGAATATCCATTTTTTCCTTTTCCTAATAAGACCCTCCAATCAGCATCCCCAAAGATGACATAGGCCCGCAGGCAAAACTGACACCAGGATACTCTTCTTAATACGCTGTGAGTCATGCAGTGATGCACTATACAATTTTTATAAGTGTAAATATAAAAATTTAGATACCAATGTATAATTAATCTGAATGGCTAATAGTTGGCGAGCGGTGGTATATCACTATGTTCGTTCCATGCAAGTGATGGGATATCGTCAATTTTAACGATTTTAACGTTTAAATGCTACTAAACATAATTTAATAATAAATATCAATCTTAACTTTTATTTTTCTTTTGCATTTAGTGTAAAGGTTTTTTATGAATGAAACATTTTAATTAACAAATTATACAATAAAAGAATTTTCATGTTTCCGTTTTATTTCATTATGTACACCGTATTTGTACACACCTATTTTTTTTACCTATGTTACTCCCTTTAGAACATAATGTGTAAAAAAATATAAAATACATGTAAGAATAAAAATTATATTACTAATTTACTGATTCAGTGTTTCAGTTTTTTTTTTCAGTAAACATTAAATTAAAAAACTTTTTTTTCTAATTGTTAAAATAATCTGTAAAGTTAATTAAACATCATGAAATAGCTATGAAATAAAACAAATCACTATTTCCGTGTTTCAGGAATTTTTTCAGTACCTTAACTTTAATTTTAGGTTCCTAATTTTGTTTTCCTTAATTCTACCTATATATGTTTAGAACGTCTATTAAAATTTTTATGAAAAATACCTAACTGTTTACTCGAAAACAGGCAATGTCCGCAAAAACATATTTTCGCCATACCGCGGCACCGTGTAGCGTGGTTGGAGTTTATAAATTTTGGAGTTGATAAATTATAATTTAAAACAAAGACAAACAACGAAGATTACGAATAAGTGTCACCGCTAACGAGGCAACTGAAACCAAACTAAAACTGGCTGGTTGCTATGGTTTCCGACCAACCTTAAGCGCCTCCGCCCACTCAGGCAACTGAAAACTCTCAACTGCCAACTGTCTTTGTATGACAATGTGATGGCCCGCACATACACAATCACACAAAACCCCGTTGTCAATGGTAACGCAAGCACTGACTTGCGACTTGCTCTACCGGTTGCCCTGGGCGGCCATTGATAGTTGCCAACTGTCAGCTGATTGTTCTTCTTCTATGGTTAACCAAGCTTTTTGACCAATCAAGACAGAGAAACAGCCGGTTTTAGTTGGTTTTCAGTTGCCTCAGTGGGCGGAGCGCCTTAATCACAGCGCTATTCAATTTTACAATGTATGTAATTATCTCAGCTCATTTAACCATAGACGAAGAATAATCAATAACAACCATGGCAACCGAGTAAACTGTCAACGGCCGGCCTCAGCAACTACCAGGGCGAGTCACTCGTCACTGCTTGCGTTGCCATTGGCAACGGGTTTTTGTGTAGTGTGCGGGCCATCACATTTACAAACACAGGATAGCGAGTTTAGTTGCAAAATGTTTTTTTTTCAGTTGCCTTGTCAGCCTTTTGGCCTCTCCAACCGGACTCTCACGACTAATCGCCTTGTACCCAGTGGATTCATCCGTCCGTCGCTCCTGTACACACTAACCCGCAAACCAAACTAAAACCTAAAGCTGGTTGCTATGGCTTCCAACCAAACTACATCAAACTTCTATGACGGCCTACTCAATTATACGATTTCTGAAATTATCTCAGCTTGTTAAACTATAGACGATGAACAATCAGCTGTCATCGTAGTCATCTGTCGCCGTCAAATTGAAAAACAAGAAAAAACTAGAAAACTGACAACAAAACTGGCAACGGCCGGCCACGACAACTAGCAGGGCGAGTCGCGAGTCACAGCTTGCGTTGCCATTAGTAACGGGTTTTTGAGAAATTGTTTAGTGTGCGGGCCATCACATTGACATACACAGGATAGCGAGTTTAGTTGCAAACTGGTTTTTTTTCAGTTGCCTCGTCAACTCGACAATATTTGAATTCTTTCTAACATCGACATAATTGATTTTAAATATTTTATTGTTATTATTGGTTGCTGGGGCAATCCTGATGTGTTACAAAACTCACTTTACAAAGGGAGGAACTTACAATAATTTAGAAGTGGGAGGTAATAGGAACATTTTTACATATATTACACAATTACACATATAGGACAGTATAAAAAAAAGACAGCTTAAGTAGAAAAAATTTCAAGAGAATAAACAAAGATTTACAAAAATTATTATTATTTCATTAGAGAACTTTTAAAGTAGAAATATTATATGGTTTGCCTTGTTTTTGTTTTTTAATTGTACTTATAACAATCTTCATTAACTTTCAGAAATGCGATAATAACAGTGCAGACTGTTATTATGCTCTAGTTTTTTATATACATTTATACAGTTACTCTTTCTATACCTAAAATTATATTTCTTACTTGAATCTTCACTTTAACCATAAAATTATAATAATATCAATATTATACCCCCGCTCAGGCATTTGCCTTTGTGGGATTTTTTGTTCATACATTAACTCCATACACGAGGCCCAGAGGAAAATAATTCCATTCAGGGCCTATATCATCTTTGGCGAGGCTGTGTGGAGGGTCTTTTAAAGAAGGAAGGATAGGGAGTTCTGGTATGGAAAAAGGTATTAGGGCTGGGTCAGTATTCGGGGGTCAGCATCTTCAGGAATGGCGGACGAATGAAACTATCCACCAACTGCGGTGCAAGGCGATGTTCCGAGAGAGCCCTGTTGAAAAGGTCAAAAAGTCTCCTCAACCAGTATCTCCTGATTCGGCCCGCCACGCACTTGTAGTCAGACGCATGCGCCGCCAAGATCCGGACAAACCCGGTTCAAAATGGTTCTCGGGGCGGCGATACCCATACCCTTTTCCCAAATTGTAACATGTATTGTAAATACGAGGAGGACCTAGACGTGAAATTATGTTACAATTGGTTAAACATTTGGTTCCTTAGAACAGTCAATCTGCCTAGCTAGGACCTAATATCGATCTAACAAAACGTAATATCACTTGTACACATTTTAAATATGTTCTGTTATTATGCAATAATTACTGTTATTTTTCCTGTTACGTACCCAATATGAAAATCAATAAATAAATTAAAAACGAAACTGGGTGCTATTGTTTATTGGAAACAAGAAAGTGATTCATTAATAAAGAAAAAAAAATATTTTTGGAGCGTAATTTCACTCGTAAATGTAAATGTAGGGATTTGTTTCAACCATCAAGATGTCCTTCTCCAACTCCCGCAGCTGATTTTCCAGTTTCTTTTTCTTGAGGACTTTTGGGATGGTGTCCGTCAGCATCGGCAACAATAGGAACCCCTTCTGCATTTTAGCCCAGTTCTCTTTCAGACCCTGTGGGACAAAATATAAAATACAAAATAAATAATCAAGCAATATGTTTGGTTTGGAGTGGTCAACATTTTTGGATATGACAAAATATCCAGTAAATGATACTGAAATAAAATCCACAACTACTTTACGGTAAATACTCGTACAATTACTCTTTATTTGGAGTAGGTAATAATAATAATAATAATAATAAAATCGTTTATTCATCAATAGTTTTTATTTATTTTACAATAGATATATATATACATTTTTGATTAAACATTGATTCTATTGACGAAAAAGTCACTGCTCAGCTTCAATTCAGGATTTCTCCTGGAATGCAGCTGGTTTTCAGCAGTGCCTATAGGTATAATTATTTTTCAAGTGGTTCAATAATAGTTAGACATCCGATCTAACCACTGACCCCCAGGACTCTATTGTTCCCGTAACCGCTCTTTAAACCCTTTAAAAGGGTTAAACTAATATATTATCACTCTAGGTTAGCCAAACTCAAGAGCAGACGGTTTTACCAACGCGTCTCTTTGATTCAGTCATTGCCAGAGATTTTCATGAAGCTGCGCGGTTCAGACCAGCAGGCACACTTAACTTTCTAGAGTTAAAACAATTATATCGGTCAGACCATCTGTGGCATCTAACCAGTAGCATCCCTCACCCCTTATTAGTAAAGGAAGGAGCGATGTTGGAATGAGACAACATTCTAGATTGAATAACTACCGAAATAATCCGATGATTTTGTTACAAGGGTACTAATTAATAATAATAATGATAATTGGATAATTTGTAGAGCGCCGTTTTTGTAAGAAATTATCTCAAGGTCGATTAGAAATGTAATCTAATGTATAAAAACCTCGTGTCACGGTGTTTGTGGTCGCACTCCTCCGAAACGGCTTGATCGATTTTTATGAAATTTTTTATGCATATTTCGTATGTATGAGGATAGTTGGTAAAGTATATTTCATACCGCTGGGTGGTTAAGGGTGTCTCTTGTCCAGAATTTTTTTTCTATTTTTATGACAATTTAAAAAAAAAAAATTTAATTTGGACTCAAAAAATACCTAAAACCCCAAAATTTTACTCTCCTACCCCCACTCTCCCATTTTTTAATCGCGACCCTCAAATTTTGTAAACACTTTTTTAGTATTTACGTACGAACAAATTTGACCGTCGTTCGTATTTAAATAAAAATAAATTATTTATGTTGTTGAATGACAGGCGTCGCGTCATTTTGACATTTCATTCGGAAGCCGAACGACGGCTAAAGATGGAGGTAGCGCAACACGGCATAACACCCCAAAAAAAAACAACGAAAATGGTTTTGGCCGTGAAAATCTAAAAACAATATGTTCAATGTTTTCTTCAATATTATATAGTTGAGTCTGTAGGTCGGTGATTTGTGTTTCTAATATTTGTGTTGCTTATTTACACAGATCATTACTTTTTAGCTTGTTATTATCTAATTTCAAAACACAACCTAAATTCAGCCAGAAGTAGACAATGATCCGATGGTACATCAACCGGTTATGTTTTCGCAGACTTAATCGAGTTCCTTTATTTTTTTTTTATGGTAATATAGTCAATTTTAACTCGTACAATTCTTTGGACTGAGTCTGCTGGCGACTTCCATGTGTATAAACGCCTCTCCGGTAATTTGAAGAATGTATTAGTAATTACTAATTCGTTTTGTAAGCAGAATTGGACGAACCGATCTCCTCTTTCATTCCTCATACCAATACCGTGTTCTCCGACAACTTTCTTCTTTACCTTTACCGATTTTAGCATTAAGATCGCTCATTATTATAGTAATTTCATGTTTTTTTGTGAAGGAAAGAATTTTCGTTAAAATTTCATAGAAGTTTTCCACTTCTTTTTCTTCACAATCACAGGTTGGTGCGTAAACTTGTATAATATTAGTATTTAGTGTTGATGTTTGAATTTGCATCATAATGATCATGTCTGAATGTGGAATGATATTCTTCACGGCACCTGCTACTTTGTAACAATAATGCCAACTCCATTTCGATTCAGGGATTTAGTATCACTAGAGTAGTAGACAGTATAGTCGTCCACAGTACATTTTCCTGAATCTCTCCATCTCATCTCTCCTATACCAATAATATTTCAATTAAATATTTGCATTTCTTTTATGGTGTTTTGAATTTTTCCTGGTTGGAATATACACATCAATAATAAAAAAATCTTTATTCCACAATGTCGGAAGATTAGTTTATATCAAAATGCAATCCCACACAATTGTACGAATTGAGGCAGATAAGACGAATGGTAATGCAGATAAGACAGGATGTCGATATGGGCTCAGCGTTCTAAAAATGTTATCATTATGTATTAATAATTATTACACACAGTACAGTCGCTGGCGATATATCGATAACATAGTTTTTTTTTTAAATATGTAATTAAACGGTTTTATATAGATTATCGTGATATATTTATGGGATATTTATGCCGTGTTACGTTAGTTCCTTCATTAGCCAACGTTTCAAGCAGCGTTATAGTGTACATCATGAAGATCATTAATGTAATGCACCCCGATGATGGACACTATAACATCTTCCGAAATTTCGGCTAAAGAAGGAGGTAGCGAAACACGGCCAAATGTTTATATAATACTGTTAAAATTCAAAATAATTTTTTACGTTTTATTAATTTTAAAATTGGGATTTCTATTATTGAAATCAATTATGTCAATTTACGCAGTAAACTTAACTTATCAAAATTATCTGAAAGGCGAATAATATTTGATCTCCTTGTATTATACAAAATTGTTCATTCAAGGTTGGACTGCCCGGACGCTATAAATTTGCTATCTATACATATACCTCCCAAACATACCAGACGGAATATTTTATTCTACAACAATAAATTCGCTATGAATTCTGTGTTAGAAAGAATACATAGGTTGGGCAATGAACTAACTAACGATGTCGCAGACATATTTAATTTAAACTTCGCCACATTTAAAGCCAAATTAGTCCACCATTTTTTAAATGTAAATAATGAATGAGAAATCATTTTATTTTATTTCAATTTTCTTTTGTTTCTTTTCTTTTCTTATCTTTTTATTTTGTTTGTTTTTATTCTAAAGTCACCCATGTGGATTTAGCTTTAGATATTTATATTCTTATTAATTTATCACATTGTGTTTATGCTTTATTTATAAACTTTGTAATCTTTTTTAAATATATGTTATACTGTTGTTATAAATTAAATTTCTATTCGATATGTAAAAGCCCAATAGGGCGTCAATAAATAAATAAAATAAACAAAAAATCTCACAACATAACCGGATTATTTATAGTTGATTTAAAAAAAAAAGTTTTTCAGAAAACAACTGCTCTCAGTTTATAATTAATTCTAAAGTAGTTTTATAAGTATTTACAATAATAAAAATAAGATAATATGATAAAAGCGCATACAGAAGTTTAATATGAAGTGAAGATTTTAAATATGAAGTGTAAAATTGCCTTCTTTGTACACCTACTTAGATTGTTAAAACAGATAGAATGCGAATGAGATTGAGGAGAAGAACAAAATGTAAATTATAGGGCAGAACTTCAACGGAAAGATAACAAAACAAAAGATAATAAGAATGGATAATTTATATAGCGCTGTTATGGTGAGAAAATCACCTTAAAGACACTTTACAACTTAATTATGTAACCTACACATCAGTGCTTTGCAACCGGTGTGCCGCGGTACGCTGGTGTGCCCTGAGCCGGATACCGGTGTTACGCAGTCAAATACTTTTAATTATAATACTGTCCATTCTTCAAAATATAGTACGGATAAATATCACAATTAAA
Source organism: Limnephilus auricula (assembly GCA_951813805.1). Lineage (NCBI taxonomy): Eukaryota > Metazoa > Arthropoda > Insecta > Trichoptera > Limnephilidae > Limnephilus > Limnephilus auricula. The sequence continues at coordinate 39,502,961 of OX638391.1, forward strand.
TGAAAGAAAGAGTTACCAAAATTATGTTTACAAATGTATTAAAGGTCCAACCATAGTACGATTGAAAACAAGCAACTAATTGTGTATCTGGCCGAACAACATTTAAGTACCTACACTTCAGCAGATTTAATACGGAAAAATATGATTGGATTCGAAATCCTTTTGCAACCAATGAAATAAATTTTATGAAAGCACTGTCATATCAAATTCGAGAGAAATTTATAGAATAAAATAACGACAGGACGTTAAAACTTCACTTCACCGAAGTTCCATTAGACATTTTCTGGAGTTAAGAAGGAATATCCTCGCATTTCCGACAAATTTATTTATTTATTTATTTACGCTTATTAAGGCTTTTACATACATATAACATTTTTTACAAAAATTATACAAATAAATAGTGCAGGAAACGACACTTGCACAAAAATAAATATGAAGTACAAATATTATTGAATTTGATCCACTGAATATTCATATGTCTATGTCCACAGAGTATGTAGGTGTACCTATAACATATAAAAAATAAAAAAATCCAAAATATTTTTTTTTGCTTCCTAACACTACTTCCATTTTCGACGGCATATTCATGTGAGCAGTTTTTAAACTCTTGAATTAATTAAAAATGGTAAGGGGTCATGCTTAAAAGGTCTTGACCAAGAACTTCTGGTTGCACTGAAAAAACTCGAGCCGAATATAAAACTTTTGTATTCATTGAAACGAGCGACGGTATCACATTAATTACTCATTATTTTATAATATTTACTAATATTGCATAAAAACAAATATAATTTTGTTTTGTATACTTTTCAAATAAAAAACAAATGTGATTTAGAACACACGACTGAAGTAAAACTTTTAGAGAGAAAAAAATGTGCGCGCGCACTGCTCTCTCTTACTCCTACAGTATTTATAAAATTGTTCAAGAACGAAATGAAATTACGAATAATCTTCGTGCACTGGCTTTGGGAGGGATAGAAAGAAAATGTGCGCGCGCACTGCTCTCTCTTACTTCTACAGCATGATACAGCCCGTTCGCCTCGCCCGTAACGCATTACACTTTTCGTAACGCATTCGCCAGCTTACCCCCCTAGGCAAGCGTGCGTAAATAAGTTTTACTTCAAAAAAAATTATTTTTGTAAAATTGTGTATAAATTTATACATATATATTTTTTAAGAATTTAAAATTAACTTTTTTAACAAATTAATAAAATGAATTTGGTTTTATCAATATAAGGTAAAATAGCTTTTTTTTTAAATATATTTACACTTTTCTCCGTTTTTAGGGTGTCTGGAAGGACGTTATATATTCGAATACCCTCGTGGGACCAATGCTTCTCTTGCCACTTTCATTTCTTGGCATTTGTGTACAATGTATTATTTTGTCAAGTATGTATTTGTGACGTTTTTATAAATGTTGTGTTTGAGTATACGAGTCCATTTTGTATTTTGTAGCTTAAAAAAGCAAATGTTATATTCATACAAAGATCTTATATTCAGAAGGTTCAATTCCTGGTATAGTTTTTTTGTGGGAGAGTCTGGGTTATAATTGAAAAGTTTTTTAATAACTTCGTTTTCTATTATTTTAAGTCGTTTAAGTACGTGATGTATGTGTTTCCCCATATCTCTATTAAATAATTTAGGGGGGACTGTACTAAGCTAAAGTATAAGCCCCTCTTTATCTCTGTTGGTAGAAGATGAGCAATTCTACCAAATACACTTATTAATGGGATGATTTTTGCTTTTAGTTTTTCTACGTGATGTTTAAATGTCAAATGTTTATCAATATATAAGCCCAGATATTTTTCGCTAACCAAAATATGCAGGTTTCTTTCTTCTATTTATAATGGTTTATGTTACGGTATTGTTCTTTTAGGTGAGTTTAGGATCATGTAACCGGTTTTATTAATATTTATTATATTTATATATTATAGCTTTTAAAGTGCCGTGGAATTCTAGGAAGAACTTTTGTGTGTCGTGGGTGAGAAAAAGTTGCGGAGCACTGCTGTACATAACTTTTCAACAAACTAGTGACTTACAACTAAGACCCGGTATATAAGTTGATCTTAATCTCGGATTGGTTTGAATGTCGAGCTTAGCACAGCTTTGAACATAATCGGTATATAGGTCGAAAGCCTAAATCTCACCAATGAATTTAATAGAGGAATGTGTATCTTTTTTTGTTGATAAACAAATCTGCTGTATACGCTCTCTATTGTCATCTCTACGCAAAGGGAAATCGCAATATCGCGCAATATTATGATCGCGATCTTTTAAAAACGACGACAGTTTATCTTTAAGGTAGATTTAATTTACGAGTTATTTTTTAATAAAGTTCCCCACTTCAATCAGCATGCATGCTGAATGCGAGTAATACTAATTTTAATTAGTATTTATTCTAGAATCAGTGCAATGTTAATACACCGCTGAAAACATAATGTCCTGACGTTGAAACATTAAAAATTCTTTATCATACTATTTTGGATTGATTACCAATTAATAACATCGTCATTCTTCATCGCTCGATGAATATAATAGTCCATTCTTGTAAAATTAGGCAAATTACGTAAATTTCGGTGAGAAGTAATATTATTTACATAAATGTCAGATTTGGCGTATGACTGCTAGCGCCTCGCTTCTAAAAAAGGAACTATTCTGCGACTTACCGAAACTTAAGCGGTAGATTTAGCACGCTTAAATTGGAGCGAGGAATGTCTTCCATAATAAGAACACGGACTGGGTGATATACCGGGCCTAAGACTTATAGGGAGCTAAATACAAAACTTACATCCAGAAGAGCCTGCCTTTCCTCCGCACTGATTGGTTTGCAAAGCGGCTCTGCTGTTTCCAGGGCATGTTTGTATTCCATTTCAGTTTTAAGAATTTCATTGTTTTGCCTAACTAGATACTTAGGCATACTCCCAAACTTCTTGTGATGGACACATTTGAACTTAGTATCGTCGGCATTGATCCTATGACCTCTGGGTGAATCAACCAACTTGGGTTCAGACGGTTTTTGCGGTTTCAAGTGAATGGCTTGCTTAATGTTTTTAACACGAAAATTAATGTGGCTGTTGTCTGTCGTTTTGGGTTCCACGTTATGTTTGGGAACGGGTGGTTTTGCTAACGGCAGGAGGCATTCCTTCTTGGCTGGGATTCTCTCTGGGTGGATTCCACCACCCTTCCTCAGAAAACATTCAACAGGATCCAGAGGGACCTCGGGGTAACCCATTGTCGCGTGGGTCTTGGGGTGCTTCTGTCGCTTCAGCGCCTTTTCTCTCTCGGAAACATACCTATCAATGATAAAGGAAAATTAGTAAAGTTTTAAACGGCACTTGATGTAAATGTAATTGTAAATGTAAATGTAAATGTAAATGTAAATGTAAATGTAAATGTAAATGTAAATGTAAATGTAAATGTAAATGTAAATGTAAATGTAAATGTAAATGTAAATGTAAATGTAAATGTAAATGTCAATGTAAATGTCAATGTAAATGTCAATGTCAATGTAAACGTAATGTAAACGTAATGTAAACGTAATGTGAACGTAATGTGAACGTAATGTGAACGTAATGTGAACGTAATGTGAACGTAATGTAAACGTAATGTAAACGTAATGTAAACGTAATGTAAACGTAATGTAAACGTAATGTAAACGTAATGTAAACGTAATGTAAACGTAATGTAAACGTAATGTAAACGTAATGTAAACGTAATGTAAACGTAATGTAAACGTAATGTAAACGTAATGTAAACGTAATGTAAACGTAATGTAAACGTAATGTACACGTAATGTAAACGTAATGTAAACGTAATGCAAACGTAATGTAAACGTAATGTAAACGTAATGTAAACGTAATGTAAACGTAATGTAAATGTAATGTAAATGTAATGTAACTGTAATGTAAATGTAATGTAAATGTAATGTAAATGTAATGTAAATGTAATGTAAATGTAATGTAAATGTAATGAAAATGTAATGTAAATGTAATGTAAATGTAATGTAAATGTAATGTAAATGTAATGTAAATGTAATGTAAATGTAATGTAAATGTAATGTAAATGTAATGTAAATGTAATGTAAATGTAATGTAAATGTAATGTAAATGTAATGTAAATGTAATGTAAATGTAATGTAAATGTAATGTATATGTAATGTAAATGTAATGTAAATGTAATGTAAATGTAATGTAAATGTAATGTAAATGTAATGTAAATGTAATGTAAATGTAATTTAAATGTAATGTAAATGTAATGTAATGTTATGTAATGTAAATGTAATGTAAATGTAATGTAAATGTAATGTAAATGTAATGTAAATGTAATGTAATGTAACTAACTAACTAACTAACCATCACGCCGTTTCCCCGCAGGGGTAGGCAGAGAGGACGGACCGCCAAACAACTCGGTCTTGGCACACGCTCCTTGCCTCATTCACATTCATACATTCTCATACATACTCTTCTATTATTCTGACTCTTGACATGGCCCGACTCAAGTATCTGATTTACTTGATCGTGCCACGTCTTCCTTGGGCGTCCTCGGCTTCTTATACCGTTCACATTCGCGTCATAAATTCTCTTTACACTCCTTTCTTCATTCATTCGCTCAACATGCCCAAACCATCTAATCGTCCCTTTCTTAATCTTACTTACTACGCTCACATCAGCCTTGCATTCTTTTCGGATCTCCACATTCCTCACACGATCATACATGGTTTTTACCACACATACGCCTCAGGGATCTCATAAACACCACCAAATCAATTATAATGCACAAAAACTTGTGAAGTGAAATGAACAACAAATTGATGTTTTCTGGGTTACTAGGAGAAAATTTAAAATGTCATACTGGTGTACTTGACCGTTGTGCTTGCCGGTGTTATTTTATAACATATTTAATATGTAAAACACATCTATCGTTGATTTAGTATTCTAATTTTGCTGTCCTCATCATCTCAAAACTTAGCATTTGGCGGTGTCTGACTTATCAACTGAACGAAGTAAAGAAAAAGTAATGTTTGTAGTCATGTACATCCTAAAGATCATTTGCATTTATACGAAAACAGAGGCTTTTATGGAAACTATAATGACATCCATGGGTTTCCAAAATCCATTCTTACAGCGCACTATGAGTGCATTTGAACATACCGAATCAATATTAGTTTCTTGTAAATATATAATTTTCTAGAATGCTTACATGGGTGATTTTGGACGTGGAGGAGGTGGTTTATAAAGAATGTCGTAGATTCTTTCATCGTGCTCAAAAACATTTACAATTGACATTTTATATTATAAAATTTAGACACGGAGAAGCGGAGCTATGTTGTGTTCAGCAGATGTTTTATAGCATAGCAACCGTATCCATAGGAACTCTGGAAATGATGAATTTGTACAAAGGGTATAAAGATTTCAGAGTGTGTGTATTAGTAAAAAATGTGAAGGTACCTACCTATATTAATATAATATATAAACTTGTATTAATATGTAAAACACATCTATCGCTGATTTAGTATTCTAATTTTGCTTTTCTCATCATACATGTAGATAATACAAGTTTATATCATTATATTTATAATATAATACTTCCCAGTGGTTTAATAAAACTCATTTCGGATAAACTAAAAAAAAAATAATAGAATTATCGATTCTAGAAAAAAAATACATTTTCATTTATTTTTACTAGAAATGTCTGAATGAAATACATTTTGCTTTACATTATAATACAATATTATTCTGTTTCATTATTTCGTTTATCTTAATATATAAAACAAAAATGTTTCTTTGTTTGTCCCTTATGCGGTAACTAAACAATTCATCCGATTGCGATAAATAATGATTTATCAATTTGGGAGGCGGGAATGGGTACCGCCGCCCCGGGAACCATTTATTGGATAACCAACACCTCTGCCATAGGTCACCCCAAGTGGTTCGCTACGTTTGGTGACTTAGCAGGGGTGCCGGGTTCACGGGGTTCATTGTTCATTGGCGGCGGATGATCTATACACACTGAACCCCAGATTCCTACCCAACCCTCATACATTTTCCTTCCCAGAACTTCCTCTCCTTCCTTTCCTTAAAAATACCCTCCACACAGCATCCCCAACGATGCCATAGGCCTTGAGGGAAATTATTTTTCTCAAGGCCTCCTGTGTGGACCTAATGTAAAAAAAAATATATATATATATAGTGCTAAGCTCTAGAGTTATGAAATTATTTCCTATACCATTCATATACGTTAGTTTTTACGCTCGCACCAGCGTATGTTTCTATGTATTATGGTGTGCCCTGACGTTATGAAATTTATATAATTTTTCAATTACTGGCGCATGAGTTCTTTTAAAAATGTATATATTTTGTACACTTTAGCGGCAGGGAGGGAGGGAGAGGGGAAATTCGAGAGTAAAAGGAGGAACGAAGGAGGGGAAGTCGAAGGTGGAAGGGCAACGCAGAATGAGGAGGTAAATGCACGAAAAATGGTCGCGGGGATAAGGGGGACGCGGGAGGGAAAGTGAGGGAAGACGAGGAAGGTGGAAGGGAACTCGAGAGGGGAAGAAGACGCGGGAGGGGAACGGGGACGCATAGGAAAGGAGACAATTGAGCATAGGGAAGAGAGCAAAGGAGACGTAGCGGTGGTAGGGGATAGCTGGGGGTAAATTTTGATAATACATGCGTCTCACACGGATAGCTGTGAGATGTGTGTGTTTATTTATTATATTTTTGAGACAGTGAGAGCAATAGGGTGGCGGTGGTGGAAAAAGGTAGTACTTTGGAGTAAACAGACATAGGTTTACCCAGACATTATTTAATACGTGAGAAAAGGCTGCAGCATTATTGTGATGAGGAACGTACGCTTATTGCCATTTTTGTATCGTCGTATTTATTTTTATTCCGTAAACGTGAGAATCCTAAAAGCGCACAAAGGCTGCGCTGCAAACCTTACTATGTTTAAATTACTTCTCTGCGCAGGGCTCAGGATTTTTGTCGATTCGATACCGATACTGAGCCGGTGAAAAGTAACTACTACATCTGCTTATTTATACTGGGTTTTTACAGATGTTCGCCCTTACGTGAGAACAATATTGTATATAATTCAAATAAAAAAATGTAATTATTATAAAAACTAACATTAAATTTTAAGGCTCGTTAAGTCATGCTATGTATCATGATAATAAAGCTAGAAGTTGACTGTTTAAATGCTTGCTAGAGTAAGAGAATATGAAACTGCTAAAATTATATTGGACTAAAATTTTTTTTCAATTAATTTTAGTTAGCTCACGATTTAGCTCTCCGTTGACACAATCGGCTCTAGGTACCGTAAGTTGCCCACTTGGTTACGCAAAGGTCAATTGATTAATCAATAATGATAGCCAAGTAACCTTAGCTAATGCACATTATTCTGAAGACATAATACTATCTAAATTTCAACAATAATGTGAATGTTTTTTTCTCATTTCCTTACCTTCAAGGCTTTTACATGCATACATTATCATAATGAAGTTGTACAAACGAGTATAATGTATAATATTAACAGTCTTACTAAAAAACGTAGAAAATGTTTTATTCAATTAATAAGCGGTAATCCATGTCAAAACTTACTAATTAGAAGATGATAAAAAAATAGTACATCTGCCCTGATGATGGACACTAAAAAGGTGGGAGGAAACACTGAGGCCGGCAAAGGTTATGATTTATGTTTATTTTATTAATTATGATTAGGTAGTATCAAATAGTGAAATAAAATATGTACAACAACATGGGTCTCTTCAAGTAAAATATATATACAGGATGTTAAGGTACGTACTTGTATTACTTTAAGCAGTGATTCCTGACATTATTTGGAGTAAAAAATGTAAATAAAATTTTGGTCTCCGGTGACTTTTTTGATGATATTTGTTTTTCATTTTTTTTTCTTCAAAATCAAACAAAAAAAATCTTTCACATGACGTCCTGGTCACTCAGCCCAATAACCACCCCATCACCTATCCTGTTCTCAACTGTCCAAACCCTCTTATTTTTTAAGTCTTTGTAGAAAAAAACACAAAAAAAAACTTTAAAAATGTCACCGCAGACCAAAACCTTATTTACATTTTTTACTCCAAACAATGACAGAAATCACGGGTAAGTAAGTCAAGTATATATCTTAACATCCTGTATATTATATATAACTTTTTCAGATTTATTTTCTTTTATCGACTTTTTTATTGTTTTTTTTTTGTTTTAATTTATTTTATTTTAATTTATTATACGTACAGTCAGTCCGCCTCGGAACAGGACTTTAAATAAACTTATTTAATTTGTACTTGCCTCGGGACAGGACTGTAAATAAACTCATTTAATGTGTACTTGCCTCGGGACAGGACTGTAAATAAACTTATTTAATTTGTACTTGCCTCGGGACAGGACTGTAAATAAACTTATTTAATTTGTACTTGCCTCGGGACAGGACTGTAAATAAACTCATTTAATGTGTACTTGCCTCGGGACAGGACTGTAAATAAACTTATTTAATTTGTACTTGCCTCGGGACAGGACTGTAAATAAACTCATTTAATGTGTACTTGCCTCGGGACAGGACTGTAAATAAACTTATTTAATTTGTACTTGCCTCGGGACAGGACTGTAAATAAACTCATTTAATGTGTACTTGCCTCGGGACAGGACTGTAAATAAACTCATTTAATGTGTACTTGCCTCGGGACAGGACTGTAAATAAACTTATTTAATTTGTACTTGCCTCGGGACAGGACTGTAAATAAACTCATTTAATGTGTACTTGCCTCGGGACAGGACTGTAAATAAACTCATTTAATGTGTACTTGCCTCGGGACAGGACTGTAAATAAACTTATTTAATTTGTACTTGCCTCGGGACAGGACTGTAAATAAACTCATTTAATGTGTACTTGCCTCGGGACAGGACTGTAAATAAACTCATTTAATGTGTACTTGCCTCGGGACAGGACTGTAAATAAACTTATTTAATTTGTACTTGCCTCGGGACAGGACTGTAAATAAACTTATTTAATTTGTACTTGCCTCGGGACAGGACTGTAAATAAACTCATTTAATGTGTACTTGCCTCGGGACAGGACTGTAAATAAACTCATTTAATGTGTACTTGCCTCGGGACAGGACTGTAAATAAACTTATTTAATTTGTACTTTTTACATAGTAATTAATAAAAAATAAAAATAAAATTATGGTTAAAAACTTCTTCATTAATCAATTTAACACTTTATGGCGTGATTCTAATTAAATGAAAACAAATCCACTTAATTTTCATTTATATCCTGACGAAGAAACCACATCCAGGTTTCGAAACATGTTGACACTTTTGATTAAATGAGTAGTTAATACAAAGAGGTTTTTTTTATTGTTTTTATTTCTTGCTACAGCAATCCCGATGAGTTATAAAACTCATTTTAGGACATGAGGAACTTACAATTCATAGGTAGGGGGTAGTAGTTACTATTTTATAAAGGTATTTTGCTATCAAAATATAAGTTTTACATTCAGTACAGCATAAAAATAGAAATAAACACAGGTTAAGTAGAACAAACAACAAGAGAAAACAAGGAAAGAGAGAAAAACAAGGATACGAGTAGGTATATAAGATAGAACAAAAAATTACAAGACAGTTACATATATTCATTTTTAAATGTAGTTAAAAAATATTCTTTAATCTTTGCAATTTTTTATTATGCTGGATGTTTTTGTACATATCTGGAAGCAAATTATATAGTGTATAGGCAATATAGTTCAGAGATTTTATCCCATATTTTGTAGTGCGTGATTGAGGAACGCTGATTTTATTGTGGTTGTGGATGTCTTGATAGTAAAGTGGCTTGATGTTAGTGTGAGCTGATTGTTTGGGTAATTTGTAGGATGGTGCTTGTGATTTCATGTCTAGAAAGGATTGTGATTGGAAGGATACCGGAAACTGAATAGATGTCCCTGACATGAGTGTCCCATGAAAGCCCATAAACATTTCAAACTTTTTTTTTTTTTTTAATTTTTTTTATTAAATTATAAGTTTACAAGTTATAACAATAAATTACAAAATAAGTTTTCACAGATTTTTTTGGTTGATTTTTGATGTTTCTCTTCTATAGAAGCGGACGCTTGTGTTTAGAAGAGGAGCGAGTGTCAGAATGAAAAATATTTTGTACCTATAATTAAATATGATTTAAGGAATTAAAAATTTTTAAAATTTGAATTTAAAAATAAGTAGATAAATAGACAGTTAGATATGTTAATTATGAAGTTAAATTCATCATTTATTTGTTCTACGTTGAATTGCTCTTTAATCGCTTTTATTAGACATTTATCGTCTTCAATTTTTCTTATCTTTTCCGGTAAACTGTTGAAGTATTTTGTTCCTAGGTATATTTAATGATGTTGTGCAAATGAGGTGTCATATTAATAATAACCTTGGACTATAAATAACATTTAATTACTTATACAAAGTAATGCAATTTCCTGCTTAATGAACCGGTTCTATCAAAGGTCACTGATAAAATTCACACCAACAATACTGCAATAAAATATAAAGTAGCCTATTTAACCCAACATAGCTAACATTCGTTAAAATGACACAAGGATCGACTGCAAATCTAACTGAATTCTTTTAACGAGAGTATAACTGTATTAATTTAGTGGCCGTGTAAGTTTATCAGTTTAGTGGCCGTATAATTGTACCAATTTAGTGCCCACTAGAAGTATAACCGTATCAATTTAGTGACTGTATAATCGTACCAATTTAGTGGCCGCCAGACGTATAACCGTATAAATTTAGTGACCGTATAATTCTACCTTTAGTGGCCGCTAGACATATAACCGTATCAATCTAGTGACCATATAATCCTACCAATTTATTGGCCGCTAGACGTATAACCGTATCAATTCGCAACCAACTTCCAATAAACTATGGAGTTCCGCAAGGATCCATACTAGCACCACTACTTTTCCAAGTTTAGATCAATGATATTTGGCAATTAAATATAAACGGTGAAATTTTTCTATATGCAGATGATACTGCAATATTCTACTGGGGTAAAGGCACAAAGTGACCTAGAAATAATTTACAATTGGCTCCAATCAAATATCCTAACAAAGAATATTAAAAAACAGGATACACGATTTTAAGTTCAACCCGTAAAATAATTCCATCTCATGTACCCTTAAAAATTGAAAACAACAATTTGTAAATCCTGATACAGGAAAAATATCTTGGTCTATTCATTGATAAGCATCTAACTTTTAAACAACACATACAATATGTTAAAGATAAATTCACACCCTTCATTAGCGTAAAATATATATTACCAATAAAATTTAAATTACTTAATTGAAATCTGGGTAAATGTGTATGAAACATACATTAATGAATTACAGATAATTCAAAATAAGGTAATCAAAAAACTATTTCACGGGTCCAAAACATCCACAAAAAATTATATTTGGAAACAAAACTGTTAACAATAAGAAAACTTAACAAATACAATATATGTCTCCTTATATATAAAATAAATAATAACCTCATACATACAAACACAGAATCCATTAAAACGTCCAAAGGACGCAAACATTTTACACGACAACACGATAACATACATTTAAACCCCATCCACACTAACTATGGCAACTTATATAATTGCCTTCCAGACAACATTAAAAACGAATAGTTTAAAAAAAAAATCATTAATTTTATTTCTTAATTAACAAAATAGTGAAACTGAATAATATTGTATTATGTATAGAGTAATGTAAAATGTATTTAGTTCAAAATCATGTAACATGTATTTCTAGTCAAATAAGTGATAATGTTATTTTCTTCTTTCTGGAATAAAAACTTAAAAAAAAAAAAATAATAATAATTGTGGCCATATAATTGTATCAATTTAGTGTCCGCTAGACTCATGTGCATAGGGGTTGAGTTTAGTCAGTAAGTTAGTTTGTTTGTGAGATATATCCTGACTACCATTCTTTTGTCAAAGGATTTTTGTGGTTTTAATGGGTTTGTCTAAGTTGCAAAAAAATATGTAAGTATTTTGATTTTCATGGTTTATTTATATCTTTTCTCTTCGCAGTGTCAACAAAAGAAGCCAATTTTTTTAACTGAATTTAGTGTTGAGAGTTGAAGTTAAGTTGAAAGTTGAAATTTATCACAAAAAACTTTGCGCTATTTTGGACGTGTGATTTAGTACCTACTTAAAACATGAATAAATACACCTTTTTTCAATTATAACCGTATAAATATTTTGTTACGTAAAATAAAAAAAATTATATTTATTAATAAAAAAAACGAGTGTGCTTTAGACGACACGACTGAAGTAAAACATCTTTAGCTCCATCATATATATATGTTTATATGTATAAAATATATACATGTATCTATATACATATTACGTATACACATATTATTTCTCTACAAATATTTATTTAAATTTATTATCGTTCGCCACGCCCGATCAAGCCGTGCGCTTCGACACTGGCGTGAAGGTACTGCTCCTAGTCGCCCGATGTAACGTCTTTTCGTAACGCTCTCGTCAAGCATTCGCTAGTTTACCCCCCCAAGTCAAGTGTGCGTAAAGAAGTTTTACATCAAAAATAGAACTTCTAAAAATCTTCGTCAAAAAGACGAATAGTTAGAATATGTAGTTACGATAACAACGTTATATATCAAGGGTTAAACCAAATGAATAGGTAGTTACATTGTATTATGCAAATTATGTAATAAAATTATTATTATCTACTGTTAATAATGATGACATGTGAGATGGACAGGATATCTAGAAAATCTTATTTCTGAAGCTACAATGATTAGCTTGAGGTCATAAAATAAAGGAAAGATCTTTCGATCAAGAATTTATAGATCAACGAAACTATTTTCATCTCGCAAAGGCCTTTTTAGAAGATTTTTTTTTATTTATTTAAATAATACAATATAATCAATTTATATATTATAAAAGAAAGTCCAAAAAGCGTGCGGACCGCAAATACTCAGAAACGAGTACCGGTACAATCAAGGGAGTTATATGGTATGGTAGATCTCTATCCCCCCTGAGGGGTCCCGTTTTTTCCTAACGGGCGTGCTTTTGAAAATATAAGGGTTGGAAGTTTAGACCTCTAGAAATTTCAAGAACCTCTCGGAAAGTTCTGGAAGCTTCGATAAAACTCTTAAGAAAGTACTGGAAGGAGTGGCAGAGTATGTCGGTGAGTCTAAAAGTTACGAGAACGTTCTGGATGGTTTGCTAATACTCTAGAAAGTTATGAAAGGATAATGTTCTAAAAGCTTTCAGAAATAAGTTGCGGTGTATGTCAGTGGGTCTTTCGGAAAGTTCTAGGAGGTTAGATAAAGGAGTTGCGGAGTATGTCGTCGAGTCTAGAAGGTTCAGGATGGTTCTTTAATGTCGTAGAAAATTGTAGAAGGAAAAGTTCTTTAAGCTTTCGGAAATAAGTGGCAGTGTGTGTCGTTGAATCTACAAGGTTTGGAAAGTTCTAGAAGGTTCGATAAAGCTGTAGAAAGTTCTAAAGGGAGTGGTGGAGTATGTCGGTAAGTCTAAAAGGTTCCGGATGGTTCGCAAATGCTTTGGGAAATTGTAGTAAGAGAAAATTCTAGAAGCTTTAGGAAATAAATGGATGTGAGTGTCAGTGATTCAAGATGGTTCCAGAATGTTCTAGAAGGTTCGATAAAGCTGTCGAAAGTCCTAAAGGAGTTGCGGAGTATGTCTATGAGTCTAAAATGTTCCGGAAAGGGCTAGAAGGTTGGATAAAGCTGTTGAAAGTTCTGGAAGGTGTAGCGGAGTATGTCGGTAAGTCTAAATGGTTGCAAAACGTTCTGTGTGGTTCGTAAATTCTTTAGAAAGTTATGGAAGGGGAAAATTATATAATATTTAAGAAATGAGGGGCGGAGTGTGTCAGTGAGTCTAGAAGGTTCCAGAAAGTTCTAGAATGTAGAAGGTAAAGCTGTAGAAAGTTCAGGAAGGAGTGGCGGAGTATATCTACTTATGTACTTTGTAACGTGTTTTGTGACGAAAGTACCTCAGTCTTTCTATTTATTTAAGGACTTACAAACTAAAATATTTCTGATTTTTTTACACACTTATTTTGTTTAGACATTATTGAAAAATCATAAATACTTATGATCGAAAAATACTTACAAGAAGTACACGGTATTCAATAATTTATCATCGTGTGTTTTGAGCATTTGTATTGCTTACTTGAATGTAGGTATATATTCGAATGAAATAAATCGATATTAAATTTAATAATCGATCTTTCTCATCGGAACCTCCCTGTACAATTGCAAGCATTTTGGAACTTTAATTCTCAGCCACTGGTCAATGCGTCTTTAAATAAACCGAGAGATCAAAAATGTGATGATCATTGTTTTAGTTCATTTAATAGACTGCCTATTCCTTGGGATTTATTGTTTCACGCATACGAAATATTGTCATATATTGTGTTATAACACAAATTTAAAATCATACAGCAAAATAAATCAATACATAATCTACTAAAGACATTCACCTTAAAATTTTGCACAACTTGAGATTTTTACCTTAAATGATTATTTTTTTTAAAGGAAGACAAACATTCCCGGATTACGAATAACTCGACAATATTTTAAAATCTTTACTACCACCACAGTAAGCGTAAAATGTTGCTTGTGTCGTGATGGAGAACTTAGCCGCCAAGGAATTGAACACTCGGCGGCCGGATGGAATCCAAACGCGATGCCAACTCAACCCCCGACCGGTCATTTGCCGCCATCTATGAACGAGCAGATTGAGAATTGTACAAAGGTACGATCAAATGCTTAAATTCTGTATAAATTTATGATTTGGGTTTTTTCTACATTAGCTTACACAGGAGGCAAAAAAATTGGGAAAAAATCCATCAAGGTCTAAGTCATCTCTGGAGACGCTATGTGGAGGATCTTTGTACGGAAAGAAAGGAGAGGAAGTTCTGGGAAGGAAAAAGGTATTGAGGGGTGGGTAGGAATCTGGGGATCAATATGTCCAGGAGTGTCGAACTTATGAATCCATCTCTCCCACTGCGGAGATGGAGATTTCAAAAGGTCTCCCTCAACCAATCTCTCCAGATCCAGTCTGACGCTAGGCCGCCTCATCCCATGAACCCGGGCACCCCTGCTAAGTTACCAAACGTAGCGAACCACTTGAGGTGACCTATGTCAGAGGTGTTATGATATTAGCACCAGTCAGATTTGCAGAGGTTACCATCAAATATTTATTTATTTATTACTTTTCTCACATGTTATGAATATTATTTTTTTACATAGAAATTAACCTCACTAGGACTTTAATAGCCTGTATTGAGGTTAACTTTAATACATTATAATAATAAAATACAAACAACAACAAAAAATTATTTAAATATTATTTAACGTTTTCGAAATCTGTATTACAAAATACGTGTTTCACGACTAACTTATGTATATCGTTTTTGAATCAGATTCTTTTTTGGATTTTCATTTTTATTAGATTAACAATAAAATTTCAGAAAGCATTAATGTAGGAATTTGTTTGGCTTTGAGATAAGTATCAATTTAATTCTCGCCTACGCCGCTTCGTTTGTGGGTTCTGTGGTAGTTTTACTAAAAAAGGAAATTTTTATTAAAAAAAGTTAAGTTTTATTAAAAAAGTTAAGTTTTATGTTAAATCGCCCGATCACACTTTTCGTAACGCTCTCGTCACGCATTCGCTAGCTTAATACCCAACTCAAGCGTGCGTAAAGAAGTTTTACTTAAAATAAATTTGGATTTCGCTATAAAATTTTTTAAATTTACGTGATAAAAATTCTTACGATGTCTTACTTATCCGTTGTTCCAAACTCATCAGTATCTGATACTTTAAACACCTTAAACAAATCGAATCGTCTCTGGTTGATCGTAATAAGTAATAACGTTAAGCTTTTTGGAGATTTAATAAACAAAAGAGACAAAATATAAGTACTATCCCCAAAATATGACCAATAGAGAAAAAAAATCATCTAATGGCGATGAAAGCAGCGAGCTATTTGCTCAATACTTTTCATCAGTGTATGAGAAGATGACATCAGAAACGACGAAGGGACTCTACATCGGTGAACAAGAATGAAAAAAAGACTACGCTTAACCTCGACCAGAGCAAAGGCCCTGGTCCCGACAAAATTCCACCTCTCCTAATAAAGAAATGTGCAAAAAATCTCACCTCTCTGACTATCACTTACAGAAAATGGTTGTCTTCATCCATATTCCCAACAAGATGGAAACAGGCTAATTTTGTACCAATACCTAAAAGTGGCGACCTTCTTCAAGACACAAACTACACACCCATTTCCATCCTCTGTTCATTCGCAAAAAAAAAATCGAAAAACTAATTTGTCCTGAACTGAATTATCATCTCAAAAACCTTATTACTCCAAAACAGCATGGTTTTCTACCATATTAATCAATGTCCTCAAATTTGTAACTAAATTAACCGAAGCTGTCAATAATGGTCAACAGATACAATCAAGATACAATCTTCACTGATTTTAGCAGGGCCTTCGATAAGGTAAATCATAGATTATTAATGCATAAATTTAAAAATATGTGTGTTCATGCGTTCATGGTACACTGCTAAAGTGGTTTTATTCTTATCTAACTGACCGTGTACAAAGAGTAGTGTTTGATGGCTATGAGTCGAGAGGATTAGATGTGCATCTGTAATGCCTCAAGGGTCTCATTTGAGCCCGATCTTGTTCCTTGTTTTTATAAATGACTTGTGGATGTTATTTTTGACTATGATATTTTACTGTTTGCTGATGATAGTAAATTTTTTTAATTATCAACACCTTCCTAGATTTATTACTTCTCCAAAATTATATTAATAGAGTTTCAAAGTGGCGTGTAGATAATTGAATGTTTCTGAATTCTTGAATGTTGACGAATGAGGAAGAAATAAAAGAGAGATGGATGAAATATTTTGAGGAAGTCTTTGAAAGCAATCCGGGTGATAATGATTGCAGCGGTGAATCGGGTATGAACGATGACGGAGTGAATGTTGACAAAATCAGCATGGATGAAATAAGAAAGTCGATTAAATGTATGAAGAATGGTAAGGCTGTTGGTTTCGATAATATTGCTGCCGAATACTTTAAAGGAGATAACCATATTATTCTCACATGGTTATGCAAACTTTTTAACCAGTGTTTAAAGGAGGGTTACACGCCATTAGATTGGAGAAGGGCTGTAATCATGCCATTATACAAAGGTAAAGGGTCACGTATGGAATGTGGGAACCATAGGGCTATTAGCCTGCTAAGTTCAGTAGGCAAGCTGTATGGTAGAATATTGATTGAAAGGGTAAGAATTAAAACAAATGATAAAATATGGGATGTGCAAGGTGCGTTTATGAGCGGAAGGGGGTGCATGGACCAGATTTTCTCATTGCGAATGCTCACTGAGAAGTTTCTGGCAAAAAACCAAAAACTCTTTTGTGCCTTTGTAGATCTACAAAAAGCATACGACCGAGTCGACAGGAAAAAGCTATGGAAGGTGTTGTCCAAGTATGGAGTGAATACAAATCTTATACAGGCAATTGCGGCTCTATATGAGGGAAGCGTTGCATGTGTGAGAGTGAACGGTGGTTTTACGGGGTGGTTTGACATCACAAAAGGTGTTAAGCAAGGCTGCGTAATGTCACCGTGGTTATTCAATCTATACATGGATAAATTGTATGCAAGAATTGAAAGAGGTAGGGTTAGGCGCGAAATTGAGTAATCTGAAAGTATGTTGCCTGTTGTATGCTGATGATGCGGTGCTGATTTCTAACAGTATGGAAGATCTGCAGTCGCTCGTGTCTAGAATGAACGAAGTATGTATGAAGAATGAGTTAATGATGAATATAAGTAAGTCTAAAGTCATGGTGTTTGAAAGAGAGAGTCCAAAAACGGTGTGCAATATAGTTGTGAATGATGAATACTTGGAGCAGGTGGATGAGTTTGTGTATTTGGGTAGTATGTTTACGAGAGATGGGAAGGCTGATAGAGACATTGAAAGGAGGGTAAATGCAGGTAACTCCATTAATGGAGGACTGAATGCTGTTGGCGCTAACAAAAAGCTGTCCAAAGAAGCGAAGTTAGCAGTCCACAATGGAGTGCTTGTACCTACCCTGATGTATGGCAGTGAGGCATGGAACTGGCAGAGGAAGGATGAAAGTAGACTGAATGCTGTTGAAATGAGATCCCTGAGGCGTATGTGTGGTAAAACCATGTATGATCGTGTGAGAAATGTGGAGATTCGAAAAGAATGCAAGGCTGATGTAAGCGTAATGAGTAAAATTAATAAAGGAACCCTCAGATGGTTTGGGCATGTAGAGCGAATGAACAAAGAAAGGAGCGTAAGGAGAATATATGATGCAAGTGTGAATGGTATAAGAAGTAGGGGACGTCCGAGAAAGACATGGCACGATCAAGTGAATCAGATACTTGAGTCGGGCCATGTCAAGAGTCAGAAAAATAGAAGAGTATGTATGAGACGATGTATGAATGTGGATGAGGCAAAGAGTGTGTGCCAAGACCGAGGTGTTTGGCGGTCCGTCCTCTCTGCCTACCCCTGCGGGGAAACGGCGTGATGGTTAGTTAGTTAGTTCTGAATTCTTTAAAATGTGTCCACATAACTTTTCACGTAAATGTAACTCTATCGCAACTCAATATTTTATCAAGGGTACTAAACTACTGGAAGTCCCAACAATTCGTGACCTAGGCGTATTATTTGATAATAAAAACTAACTTTTACCTCCCATATTGACAACATTATTTCTAGATACCTTAAAATACTAGGATTTATCAAAATAAATAGTAAATATTTTCAAAATCCCAAATCGAAAATAGCGCTGTTAACTCGCAGCGTGTTGGAATACGCAAGTGCTGTATGGAGTCGAAACTACAAAGTTCACATTATTTATTTACAAAGTTGTTCATGAACGAAATGAAATTTCGTTAATATAAAGGAATAATCTTCATGCACTCGCTGTGAGAGCGAGCTCTTGCTCCTACAGTGTGATACAGCCCGTTCGCCTCGCCCGACTACATTCGCCAGCGAACCCCCCCAAGTCAAGCGTGTTGAAGTAAAGCAGTTTTAATTCAAAAACGTGTGTGTTTTAGACAACACCAATGAAGTAAAAATTCTTTAACTCCATCTATATGTATGTATATATATGTTTATATGTATAATATATACATACTTATATTATTTTCTACAAATATGTATTTATTGTCGCTTGCCTCGCTCGATTAGACTTTTCGTAACGCTCTCGTCACGCATTCGCCAGCTTACTCCCCAAGTCAAGCGTGCGTAAAGAAGTTTTACTTCAAAAATAGATGTAGAGTAGAGTCATAACCTATGCGTGTTCAAGAACTACATTCGTGATTTCAAGTGTTCTCCATGAGACCCAAGCTAAAAAAAACGGTGACCAGAATGTTCAGTGGAAACTTTTTAAGTGTATTTTTTTTTTTTTTTTTTAAAGAAAGACAAACATTCCCGGGTTACGAATAACCCAACAACATTTGAAAATCTCCTACTACCACTATACTAAGCGGAAGATGTTGCTTGTGTTGTGATGGAGGACTTAGCCAGCCGAGGAATCAAACACGGAACGCCTGGGTGGGACCCAAACGCTATGCCCACTCAACCACTGACCGGTCAATTATGGTATGAATTAAGTAATGAAATACAAACTTTTTATCGGATGTTAATTCCTCACATGATTATTCATCATGTCTCGAAGCGTCGAAAACTGATAATTGGGGTTTTAACCTTAGGTTAGGTTAGGTAAGGTTAGGTTAGCTTAGGCTAGGTTAATGTGAGTTTTGGTGTGATGAATTATCATGTGAGGAAGTATCGTGTCTGAATAAATTTACTATGGGAATTCAGACGCTGAGACCCATAGTCCGATTAGACATGGAACCAAAAAAAACGTATCCCACTCAAAAGTACACACTTTTGTTGACCGGTAAAAAAAACCATAGAGGTCAACATGGTAAAAACCATGCACATGGCAATACTGGCTTGTACCTATAAATAACATACCAATCATAACAAGTAAATAATAATTATTATGTATGACTAATATTATTATCGATATCGGTGCCAAACTGAAGCCTGGAATAGGATTGGTTTATTTATGCCTGGAATTGCCGAGCCGAGAAGATTAACATTAACATGTCTACATAATAGTGCAGTGTGCAGTGCTGATTGTGCCGAGGGCCGAGACGAGCCTTTACATTGACAATTGACATTGACACGGAAAGCAGTCTCAGTCAAGTAACAAAGTTTTCGCAAACTTCGAGTTTAGATTGTTTACAAGTGATATTTGGTGAGGATTGTGGAAAATATCTTTCGGATGCGGCCGCAGAAGACATGACGAAACCACTTGGAAGTACAATATTTAGAAACTTGAATTTCGGCTACTCTGTTTTTCTAGTTGCAGATGAACAATTGAGGGTTGATGATAAAGTGTCATTAATTTTTCTATTATTTGAAGACCTGACAGAAGCTCTCAATAAAGCAACACTCGTTATCGAAGCTTCAAACACTTCCTATCAAGACATTTTAGTTATTTGGACCAAGAGCTGTGGTCTACTATGGAGACAAAAATTTTTGGAAGCACTCATAATCATTAAAAGCTTTGACATCATCAATCAAATATTGGATCTTGACTTGCAAACAATTGATCGATATTACCCGATGAACAGTTTCCAAACAGCATTCGTACATCCCATGAAGAAGTTGCTGTATACAATTAGCGAAGCTTTGGTTCGAGAAGAAACCAATCAAATAATAATCGAAATTCAGAACATATTCTATTCTGAGGAACCCATGATAATTGAAGAAAAAGACATACATTTTTTTGAAGTGTTCTTATTAAAACTTATTAAACGTGGTTTCATGGAACTAGGAACCTGGGACTGTAAACCAATGATTATTCCACCCTTTTTAAAGAAAGCAAGTGTACAAGGATTCATGTTTATTTTAATCCACTTTAATTTTAGTGAATTACATGATTTATTATCGGCCATTGAAAGTAAGTTCAATAAGCTTGTAAGTGAATCAAGACAACCGAGCCGTGGATTTGAATTTGAAGAAGACCAAGAAATAATGGCAGCAAGGTTGAATTTTAACTCTTGGATTGAAAAGGGTTTAACAAAGTTGAGGTCCAGTTCCAGAAAAGACGAGGGTGAACCTATGCCGTGTTCAAGTCACACTCAGAAAATATCACACGTAGAAGAAGAAGAACTAACAAGTGAGACTCAAGATATCAATAATGAAAGTCAAAATAATGATGATGTTATTGAGGAATTAATGCATTCTCTAAATGGGGTAGATTTATCAGAAAGTACAAATCGAAATCTGACAATGGGTGAAAGGCTGCAAAGGGCTGATGTTTTCCAACAGTTCAATGAGCCAATGGACCTAGTCGAGGAGTTAGGGAACATGAACCTGGGCAGTGAGAACTTAAACGATTTAATACAGGTACCATCAACTTGCCTCGCCAGAGGGGAGTCTTATTCTATTGCTACTCATTTTCCTAAAATGTATTTATTTAACAATTGTTTTGTGTATGAAAATGAAGACGATCCATCAAGAGTTGAATTCTATAAAGAGCGGTCTAATGCTCTTTTAGAAGAAGAATTCGTGACTAGGGCTTTCCAGTCACTACATTTTCAAGATTTTGTTATGCAGCAAACAAATCATGATGAAATTGAAGACGTATTTGGAGTTATTGACAAATTTAAGGAGAATCCAAGCATGTTGGTGTTTTTTATGGTATGTTATGGTTTAAATGGATGTATGGTTAATCCTAATGGCGAACTCGTGAAAAGAGAATATCTGGAGAGATTGTTAATGAAAATCCCCCAATTAGTGGGTAAACCAAAAATATTGATTGTACAAACGTACATTCTGGATAATGTCCGCCTCCCTGAACAGTCGACTGAGTGCCGCACCGACCTGACGGACCTCTTTTCGATGTGGGTTGCCATACCCTACGATATGCACAAGGGA
Organism: Limnephilus auricula; assembly: GCA_951813805.1. NCBI lineage: Eukaryota > Metazoa > Arthropoda > Insecta > Trichoptera > Limnephilidae > Limnephilus > Limnephilus auricula. The sequence continues at coordinate 39,525,010 of OX638391.1, forward strand.
GGCGGCTGCTATCCTTTCAATTCGGAAATTCCCGGGGTATCCATGTTCCTAAAAACTTTCTGCGATCATCTTGAGGTGATGGACAGCAATAAAGACTTTGTATCTGTCTGCCATGATGTTTGCGTAGAGTTGTTAGAGAAAACAAATGGAATGTTGACGCCTAAGTACGATTCTTACCTGAGTAAACTGCTGTACATTAAATAAGACAATAATTCAGCTTTAGTTGTAAAGAACAACCTAATCTTTGTAACTTAGTACAGAAGTTCTTCCCATCCCAGATTTTTCTGTTATTTCAAGTGAAGACGGGAGATTGCCATAAAGGCCCTTCAGGGTGCCCAAACTTTATGAGGAATAACAGAACTTGTCTTCTTATGGGTACATATTTATATATTTTTGATCTACACTACTATTTAATACTATTTTTTTTAATTTGTTGTCATCTCCAGTCTTGTCTTTTAGTACAGGGGAAAAACTGGTAAATCTACATAACATAGAGAACCCAATAAAACTTTTTTTTTGGTTCGGTATAAATATTTTTCTAATTTTCATTTTTTGTATCAAACCAAAAATCGACTTCAAATTCCCGCTTATTCCACGAGTTCCCAGATGCTGTGTGTAAGTATTTTTCCCAAATATATAATTTGAGAATTACGTTTATGCAATTTGTTTTTAAAGTAAATACTTCTTTACCCACGCTTGTTGGGGGTAAACTTAACGCTTGACGTTGGCGTTACGAACGTTACGGAAACGAATGATAATAAATTAAAATTAATTTTGAGGTTCATTCCTCACAATCTAATTAACAGTGCTCAAATCCATAGTAATGACGTTTGGAATGGGTGCTGGCATTTATTCTGACAATAGTTGTGTTGTTGTTTCTCACATTCTAAACGTTAAAATCTAATATCTAGCACTTTTTCGATTGGAATTTTTTTAATTTCCTGCTGCAAATGTAAATAAAAATGGCTCTCTTACTAGAATTCGCATCAAAAAAGTTTTATTTTAAACTTTATAAGAATTAAATCAACAACCCATTATATTCATTCCCATAATAAAATTTATCAAATTTTCGTTTAGAGTGTGCGAACTCATCGAAATGACTGATTAGTCACGATGATTAGTAACAATCCAAACGAATCTTCAATATAGGTTATTATACACTAATGATTGGAATGGTTTCATTCGATGCCAGGAAGAAAATTAGATTAGATTACTAAAGAACTATTTACTTCAGTCGTGTGGTCTAAAGAACACTAGTATTTATTTTTATTTTTTTGATAATTTTTTATTTGGAGAATATTTTTGTCTATTTTTTTTCATAATTTATTTTTTATGTCTTTGTTTTGTGAATGATGTCTTCTAGGAAAACTTCTCTACATTTTTGTTCAAGACCTTTAAATTTTACATTATTGATCCTCTGCTATTATGTTTCTGTCCAGTAGATCCTCTGCTATTATGTTTCTGTCTAATTTGTTTATTTGGTCCTTAAGGGGGGAGTCTGGCCCAGCCGAGTGTTTTTTTCCAAGGCGTTTTTTCTTCAATGATATAATTAATTTTAATTTTTAACTTAAGGAGTCGTCTGCTGTAAGCCCGCCGGCGGGAGGGTGACAGCTGAGAGGTTAAAAAATAAAATGCGATTTTAACCCTTACGAATACAGAAACTGTACAAGGACAAGGTCAGAATCGCTTGCGCCAATATCATCCCAGACTTTGTTGAAGTAAATACTTCTTTACGCACGCTTGACTTGGGGGGTAAACTAGCAAATGTGTAACGGAAATTGAAATGGATACTTAAGAGGATACCCGGCGGTGATTTTTCCATACAAACGTATTCCCTATTTATCTCTCTGGATTTTAACCCTAGAGAAAATATTGTTTTTGCATAAAATAGATATCAACTACTACTTTTTGTTTTTTTTGATAAGTTACTTTTTATAGAAGTTATGACCTTCCAAAAATCAATAAAATTGACTGGTTTAAACGCCGTCAAAAGATGTTCAGTATACAAACCAGACAATGTTTTTTTAAAAAAAGCAAAACGTACAGACATAGAATAGTTTTTTCTTATGTAGTTGGTAAAAAAAAAATTGAAAATCAGTCCACTTTTGGAGGAGAAAAGTGGGGAATACAAAACCTCCATTTTAGTTAGGTGTCAGTGCATTGTCCCTTTCGCTCAATATCCGGTGGAGTAAGAGCAACAGTGACAGCAATATTTTAGTAAAATCTATTTCTGCACCACCGGGTATCATCTTAATCTCTAATCGTCATCTGACTTTCAAGAGGTTAATGAGTTAAACCTCAAATTTAAATATTTTAATTAATGAAGACAATATTAGTGAAACTCAATCTAAAATCTGAAACAGAAAAATCAGAAAAAAAAAACGGTCACATCTGGGACTCCCCAGGATCCTCGGCTTTCCAACCGCGACTCTACCAAGTTGGTTTGACACCCAGATGTGACTGTATCTTTTTCAGATTTTCGATTGAGTTTCACTAATATTGTCTTCATTCATTAATTTATTTTCTTTCACAAAACTTTTTTTAGATATAGAGATACATTTGTACAAGAAAAAGCACTATTGAAAATTTGATTTGAATATATATATAGATATAGCGGGCGCAAACAGAGGGTCCGACCAAATCTGCTTGTATGCTGGATTCCTTGGAAATTATCTGAAACATGAAATTTAAAAAAAAATCATTATAGTATGAATGTTGCATGCGCATGAACCTCAGTTTGCAAAAAAATAATTGTTGATTGCAGAATGGCGGACATAAAATGAAAATTGACAAAAAAAATCAGCCTTAATTTTGCGATAACCTTTTTCTGAAATAATAATTTAATTTTGAATGATGTTAATGGGATGAAAATTCAATGATCTACAATTCCAGCCAACTTGAAAAAGGTGGTTTTGAGAAAAACGCGTTTAAGTTTTCGCTTGTTACCCGATTGCTCCGTTCTACCTGGTTGGCGTGCACCGCTCCTAACTATATTTCAAGATGATTAATGATGCCACAATTGATTATTGATGCCATAACTTTGGGAAAGTATTCTCCAAATGTACAGGAAGATTTTTAGTTAACAGAAAAAAAAAAGATTTTTTGGAATGGCTAGACTGACTCCCCTTTTTAGTTTTGCTGCCTCTTCTTTTTCAGGGCATGTTCATGAGAACATTATTTTAGGTTTTTTTTTTTTGTCTTACGATCTTTTAAATTTGATTTATTAGATTCTTCAAATATGATTTAAGATTTTCACGGCCAAAAGTATTTTTGTTGTTTATATTTGGGATATTCTGCCGTGTTACGCTAACTCCTTTAGCCGACGTTTCGGACAACATTGCAGTGTGTTCAACACATCTGCACTGCAATGTTATCCGAAACGTCGGCTAAAGAAGGTGTTAGCGTAGCACGGCATAATATCCCAAAAATAAACAACAAAAATATTCTATTCTTTCTTTAATTTTTTTTAGTGTCTTCATCATTTACACTTTTTATTATAATGGGAAATCTTTTTTCTTGACTTGTCTGTTGTAATGTGATTTTTATGTGAGAAGCATATGTAACCATTGTGTCGGGTGTTTCATTTTTCTTTTGTAGGTCATAATTTTATTTATTTTTTTATTTAAACGCCCATGGGGCTTTTACACACATAAATCAATACATGTTTTGATTAATTACAGTGAAGAGTTAGAAGTGAATAAAATACAGGTAAGTAACAGAAAATATTAAGATACATAATATAGGTTAGATAAAATGTGAGTTGACAAAATGTAGGTAATACAGAATATAAATAAAGTAAAAATAGATAGCCTGCCAATATATTCCAAATCAACAATAATAGGTATTAATAAAAATGTATAAAATTGGTATTTACAATAGTTTATGCATTAAGTAGAAATAGTTCGCACATCGGCGTTTAAAGTTTGCCAAATTCAAATTATTGTCAAATACATCAATATTGTTTAAATATTGGTTACCAAGACTATGTAATCGTTTTATTGGGGAATGCAATTTATAGTTAGAATGAGATGTGTGTATATAAAATGTTAATGTTTGTCTAGGAGTTGGTACATGAAGATTTATTAAATGCAAGAGTTCACAGCAATCAAAATTAGAGTTTAATAATTTTAATAAAAAGGTTAGGTCGGTTATTTTTCCTTATTTTTTTTTTTTTTTTCAGCCTCACAAAATATCCCAATTGGGGATGCCATAGTCTCACTGGCTCCAGACGGAAGCAGTTGGGACTCTTGTGAGGTATTCTCTTTAAAAAAAAAATCTCGATCGCCATATTATGGGAAATCATTTCCATTACGTTGTTTGTCTCTTTTACCATTTTTAATTTTGTTTCTTTGAAGAGTTTTGTTCCAATTTATTCTGTAATTGAGTGAGGTTAGTTATTTTTTGTTTTGTAATGAATGCGAGCGGATCGACAGCTTCCTCCGTCTTTTTGTTTAGAGACAAATAAAAACAGTGTATTATGGTTGTTATTGACATAACTTATGCTTTTTTACAAATATATGTTTTATGTCTGTACATGTTTATTTGACTGGTCCCTGCAGTAGTACTAAAGCAATAAGTATTTAAATAATATATTTTTTTAAATTCTGTCAAATAAAAACTATAATGAATGTTATATTTTGTAAGCGTTTTTTTGCGAGTAAACACCAATTCATCACATAGTTAAGAATTTTAAATAAAATTATTTTAATATTATTCAATTTCAAATATTTTATTACATTGTAAGTTGAAGAGTTTATAAAACATTACTAACATAACAAATTCATGTGTAAAAGTTTTATATGTGTTTGAGAAACACAAATTCTGAAATTCTTTTGTAAGATTCATCTAGCGTTTCTACATTCAATTTTTCTACTTTATTGCAATATAATTTTATTGTTATTTTCTTTTGTTAGGTTAACCTAATTGGATATACATAATAATTAATTATTTTATTTTGCAGATTGTGTCCTTCATTGTTTTTTTTATATTTTTTGAATAAATTTAATTATTTGGTTTAACAACCATGTTGTTATTATAAGAGATCATATATTGTCCGAGTTTAATCATTATAGGGCGTAATGCAGGAGTGCAAAAATAATAAGCTAATATTATATTGTATTGTATTGTTATTTTCTTTTGTTAGGTTAACCTAATTGGATACACATAATAATTAATTATTTTATTTTGCGGATTGTGTCCTTCATTGTTTTTTTTATATTTTTTAAATAAATTTTATTATTTGGTTCAACAACCATGTTGTTATTATAAGAGATCATATATTGTCCGAGTTTAATCATTAAAGGGCGTAATGCAGGAGTGCAAAAATAATAAGCTAATATTATATTGTAAATGGAGATACATGTTTTTGATACATATTATGTCAATTTTCTAATTATTTTTCTAAACAATATATGTACCTTTATAAAAATGAATGATTATTTGTTTCTCCCTTCTTATTTCCTTTACCATTGATCCCATTGCGATGAAACTTTTTTGTTTTGTTGTGCGCACGTATGCTAATGTTTCTGTAATAATTAGCATTATGAAATATTTCTTGTCCTGTTCTTCCGTTCGCGATAAAACATTGGTCTTTTTTTATGCGCTCACCTGCGAAGGTTTCTGTATAAAGTGGCGGGCTCTGTTGTTATGAAATTTGTTTAAAAATTAATAAAATATGGCATGCGGTTGTTTGAAAAATGTGTGTATTTCATACAGTTCAGCGACAGGGAGGGAAGGAGGAAGGAGGACTGGAATCAGGGTGGGGGGAAGCGAACGAAGGAGGGGGATGAAAGGAATGCGTAGGGAGGATAAAGTAGAAGGGCAACGCGGGAAAGTGGCGCATGGGAAAGGACACGCCGGGAGAAACAATTTCTTCATTTGAATGGCATTGCAACCACAGGCGGTTACTTGGCATTACATTTGTGCATTACATTGCTTGTCTTCGACCTTTAAATAATAACTTATAACGTCATCATCTCTGCCCCAGTCATCGATTTACGAAAGTAAGCACTCTGCACATTAATTTAAAACATTATTTTAAACTATCTTCTAGAACAAAACTCCCGCGCAACCACAAACAAATTGTGCATACTCTGATAACCACATAACTTTGTTTTACGTGTGGTATCTAGACAGCTTGGCAGGTGAAAACGGTGATATGAGAGAGACAGATTGCACTCATAATGGCAAATCACGAGTTGGGGCAGTGCAGATATATAACTCATCCCGTGCACTGGCAAAAGAATTTTACACCACTTTTATGTATAACGCAACGCTTCTGTAATGTATTCATTCAGCAATATTAGCTCTTCAACAATAATACATTGGTGCTCAAGCTGGGTGCATTTAAACATTTTTGCGTGTCTTTTACTATCGAGATGGTTTAGCGAATGCTGACGGAAAAAGTATTATCATTTGATTTTGCGAAGTTTGAAGAAATATTATTTATTTTACAAATAATGTAACTTACTGGAGTGAATGACTTGCAGTATAATTAACTCTATTAACCGTCATATATGGGTTTGAGTCCCAGTTGTGACAGCTATCTTTCTTGTGACTTTTATTTTTCTGTCTTGTTCATTTTCACATTTTAATTTAAATTATTAGTAATATCTTCAATGATATGTTACATTGATGGGAATAACCTTCAAAAGTTATAAAAAGAGAGTTTTTCTTAAAAAATTTAATATTCATATAGTCTTTTATAAAAAGTCAATAGGTGTTCCATATAAATAAAAATCGGATGTATTTATCCTAGACACTATCTAGGTAACAAACACGATCTTTGATCACTTGTTTCCAATGAAAAAAGGAGCTGCAGATAATATGGAAAAAATTTGTCGAAGATAATAATATATTGTTAATTCTGAAATTTGAAATATGAGGTTGACAAATATGTTGGTTTTATAATGGGTGGCAATAGCCGAATTGGTAAAGGTGCCCGTTCCGGTAAGACGAGGGGTTCTGGGTTCGAGTCTCAGTTGCGATAGCTATCTTTTATTTTTGGTGTCTTGTTGATTTTCATATTTTAATTTAGATTATTAGTGTTGTCTTCTTCTTCAATGATATATTACATTGATGGGAATAACCTTCCAAAGTTCCAGAGTTTTTCTTATAAAAATATAATTCTAGAATTTGTTTTATTCATTAAGAGCGATTGACCAGCGGCTGAGAACAAAAGTTTAAAAATGCCTGCAACTGTACAGGGAGGTTCCAATGCGAAAGATCGGTTATTCCCATTATCAAATTTTTTTAAATAAAAATAGTTTTGTTTCATTCTAAACTTGTTTTAATATATACCTACATTCAAGTAAGCAATAAAAATGCTCAAAACGCACATTAATAAATTATTAAACATCGTGTACTTCTTGTAAGTATTTTTTAACATAAGTATATATGATTTTTCAATAATGTCTAAACAAAATAAATGTATATAAAAAAAAATATATATATTTTAGTTTGTAAGACCTTAAATAAATAGAAAAACTGAGGTATTTTTGTCACAAAACACGTTCTCGGATTTATTTTTTAACAAGCTTCTACCCGCGACTTCGTCTGCGTAGGATTAGTACTTCGAGTAATCTATTTTCTTTTCCTAGGTCCCATCTACGTTTGAACCAAAATTCTTAATCTATTTATTTAAAATATCTATAATTCTTGATTCGATTTAAAGTATTGGGCGAGTACCTCAAATAAATTCACTAATTTAAATATTTTCTAAAATAGAATTTTGATTTAACAATCATTGTTTTTCAAAACGTCATTCTCAAATTTTGACATTTTCTATTAAACAATAATTATTATTTTCAATATATTGAAAATAAATAGCTAGCTTTATAAATTGTAACCTATATGTTATTCTGATGTATGAGCTATATTATTGTAAAGTTTCATTAAAATCCATTCAGTAAATTTTGCGTGAAAGAGAAACAAACATACATACATCCATACAAACTTTCGCGTTTATAATATTAGTAAGATGATTTTAATTTAACTAAAATTAAAATTCTGAAAACTGTTTCCTAGATTATGTATGTTTTGATTTATTTTGTTGTACTAGTTTATGATTTGTGTTGTTTAAAAGAATCTATCGTTTGAAAATTGAACAAATCTACCAATGATCAACCATTTAGTATATTAAAAATAAACTTAGTTTTTCAAAATTTTAAAACTGCGTGTACCAGATACAATAACAATCTTTCAAAATCTTTCATATGTAAATATATTTATATATGGCAAAATACCATGTAACAGGGTAGTTAGTACAAATTGATCTTAAGAGGGTATTACTAGTCCTTTTTAAATCAAATTCTAGACGTATTGACTCCTTTTTACAAAAAAACATAAATTGATTTTGAAAGATTGTTATTTTATCTGGTACACGCAGTTTTAAAATTTTGAAAAACTAAGTTTATTTTTAACATACTAAATACTAACGTTATACCGTTGGTCATTGGTAGATTTGTTCAATTTTCAAACGATAATTCACGTGTACATAGTAAACTGAGCTAATTCTGCAGAATATTAGTTTTACCTTTTCTTTTAGTACGGACATTAATTTGCTGTGTCTGTCATACGAAAGTCAACACAAACCAGTTTTCTTTATTTGAACTGCTATATTGTGCATTTTCCTAACAAATCAATTATCGTCATTGATACTGCAATACATTGTGTGTCACCTGATAAATGACAAATTGAATTATCCATGGTGAGAACATTTCGAGAAAAAAACTAATTTCCATTAAATCTGTAGATATATTAATACTGTTCTTAGACACACAACTTTTTGATACATTGTACAAATCAGATATTTAGCCATTAAAACTAAATAACTTTTTTTTTTTACATACGATATTGCAGTATCAACGTTATGATTCAAGATTTAAATTCAACATAACATAACAAAGTTATGTTATGTTGAATTTTTCATCAGCATATGTTATCATTGTGCTATAATATAATAATATTATTACTAATAATGCCTCTATTCTGGAATTTGGAGGTTTTTTAATACCTCACAAGAGCATCCATGGGTCTGTATAGTGTAAAGTTGGGCAGCATCGTGAGGCGGGTTAAGGTAGGGGCTATTGGAAGTTATTTATTAATGCGGGTCTCGAAGAGGCCCAGATTACATAAAGGAGAAAAAAAAGATGCCGGTAGTCCGTTCCTCAAAAACGAGTCGAAGAAACAATCCTTTCTAATGAAACCAACATCAACTATGAATGAGTGTTTCTCTACCGGGATCATGTACTGGGGATCATGGTGCTGGCTCATTGCATGCTCATTAAAATTAAGTGATTCACAGAAATCACACCCTAGTTTAGTATTTTCGTTAAAATCCCCACATAACAGATTCAGCGTGCCTCTATTGAGGATTGTTTGCCATCTGTTATCAACAAACTTCAAGGAAGAGATTGTTCCTCTGCTCCAGGGGCAATCTGCTCATTGAACAACTGCAGGACTAGCACGATCAAGACGGCATGGAAAATATGAATTAAGTGACAGTTTTTAAAATAAAGTATTTACATGTCATGAAGTAACATTTTCAAGTGGAAATGACATTGGATATCGGTATAATTACTGCCTGTGTTTTATTTTATTTTTAATGGGTACTCGCCTTTGCTAGAATAGTAGTACCTCCCACAACAGTCAAAGAAGTTTTACTTAACCGCTCGGGTACATAAGCTTGTTTTCACGACAATTTAACGTAGGTAGACATAGGAATGACGTATCCCTGACCTGAGTTATTAAAGCGTAAAGGTTAGACGCACTATTTTTTTATGTGGGACCTCCAAAGAGTGTCCCTGTCTGCACAGTGTAAAGGACTGGGGAACTCCATCGCCACCAGTTGGGTAGCATGGTGAGGCAATTTAAAGTACTATATTTAAATATTGTAAGAATAAGTATTCAAGTGGTAAGCGTATGAAGTTCACTGTGTTATCAGCCCGGCAACCTAGATCAGAATAAATTGAATTTTGTTCCGTGCTGGAATGATGGCCAGATTAAAATTGATGCCTCGCTATTGGCTGCGATGATTCAATAAGAGCTCTGCATTTCATTCGCTTCGCCACCAGTGGCGGTTTTCTCTAAAGTGCGGTTGTGCGGTGAACCTCCATTAAAAATATAATAAAATAAAACAATCTTGTTGTATAGTAATATAAGCGCATCACAGATAGCTCGACATTAAAATTCCGTCTTTAAAACTCGCGCCACCGAAAAATACGGTACCTATCTGTTCCCATTTTGTGCGCGTTGCGATCCGCACACATTTGTCCATACGAAAAATCAAAGCCGATACGAATCGCTGTGTCGGTAGAATGGACAAAACTACGCAGCTTGGTGCGCTGCTCACGAGTCAAGATATCACGTGACCTCCGAACTTTGACGAGTCTCGCCGAAACGAAGCCCGAGATTGTCGCAGGATGACCGGCTGACGGTTGACTTTTGCACCGACGGATGCAAGTTAAATGTTATATATTATGGTATTTAACTTTGTAGTCATTATTGAACATTTTTTATTTTCTTGTTTCTGCATTTCTCCAACCGTTTACTAATGGCATTTGTACATCTACTATTGAAGTGGACCGATTTTGACTTTTGTTTTCGTATTTTTTTTTATAGATAAGTCGTTATAGCCCTTAGTTACGAGTACATTTAATAAAGTTTCGGCAAACAACGTCGCTAGTTATGATATTTTGTGTTGAGCTTTCCTAGTATTGTTTCGGCTTTCAAATTGAAAGTGGTTGCGTTTATCGGTTGTCGCGAATATTCTGTCGTAATTTTTTCACACAATGACGGAATACAGTGTTATATACAAAAAATAACGCTAATGCTTATGAAAAAAGTTTGGAAATTAAATATTATTATTTTTTGTATACGTGTATAGATTTTTAGTGTAAGTGAAAAAAGCTAATTTTATTTCGTTTCCACCTTTATTTGTGTTTCTTGTTTTTTTATGTTTTAAAATATCAATTACTTATATTATATTCTACATTCTACGCATTTATTCTTATTGAAAAAAAAACAATAATAATTAGCAACGTACATTGAGTGTTGTAAAAACCATTAAACAATTTAAATCCTCTAAAACCATTTTGGTTGTTTAATAATTGTGTCGAGGAGTATCAAGTTATTTAAAAACAATAGTACCTATTTAGGTACCCCCCCCCCCCCCACTAACTTTATTTAATTTGTGTGACAAGAGTAAATATTGATTAGACAATATATCAATCTTCTCTTGAATTTCTGAACCCCCAGTTAAAAAGACTACGAACCGCCACTGTTCGCCACACATTTATTAATAACCTTGAAAAGGTCCGGATTATATGAAGGAGGAAAAACAGATGCCTAACACAACAGATATAGCGTTTCAGGAGTTCGGTAAAATGGGGCAATAAACAACTAAGAGGAACATCTTTGAGTTATGTCCGGTTCCTCGCTCTCCCCACTTCTTTCAGCTTCATGAAATTTACCAATAATAGCTCTTAACAAATGAAACTCTCATAATGATAATAACAAAAACATTTATTTGTCAATAGATTTTTACAATTGTAAGTATCTTTTTTATTTTTACAACATTGATTCTATTGACAAATGGGTCACTGCTCATCTATGCATATGTGATTTTTCCAGGAATGCAGCTGTTTTACAGCAGTGCCTCTAATATAATATTATACATACATATTAAATATTTAAAAATACATCATACTAATCAGAATTTAAATTATTAAAATTTAAAATAAATAATAAAATCACAACAGAAGTAGGTATTCCTTTCATTGTAAATTGTATCTATTAAGAAGTTGTGCGGTTGAATGTGCAGTCAGCAACCATTCGCCGCAAAGCTTCTCAACGATGTCGATATTCGATTAGACAGGGGTATTTTATTCCAAAGTTTTGATGAATACTTGAAACTATCCTCAAATACAGCAGTATGTAACTACATATCCTCAAATACAGCAGTCTGTAAACATCCTCCAATAAAGCAGTATGTAACTATCCTCAAATACAGCAGTATGTAACTATCCTCAAATACAGCAGTATGTAACTATCCTCAAATACAGCAGTATGTAACTATCCTCCAATACAGCAGTATGTAACTATCCTCAAATAATACTGGGGAGAACGAGTAAAAGCTCTCTTTGGCGTGTACGGTGTATACGGAAGTCATGGGACCACTGCACACTGCATTCTGTCAAACAGGTGGCAGGAATCTTCGAATTCATAAAGTGTAACATCAAAATCTTCACATATAAATATCTCGACATTGAAATTTTTTTTACATGGTGGTTGTTTATTTATTTACTGATTTCCCACTTTTTTTTTATTCATTAGCTTAGGAAGCTCTGAGGACAATAATTTCCCTCGAGGCCTAGGGGGATGCTGTGTGGAGGGTCTTTTTAAGGAAAAGAAGGAGAGGAAGTTCTGGGAAGGAAAAATGTATGAGGGGTGGGTAAGAATCTAGGGTTCAGTGTGACCTAGACAAACCCTACGTAAATCACACAATTATTAACGGGGCTGGGCTACAACGTTTGTTGTTTTCCATGGGCCACGGAAAGTAAAAACATTGTGGCCCCGACTTAACTATCCACAAAGTGTGTAAACATTTTCGTTGGAGGAGTCGCCGCTTTATATTCAACCTGAAAAAACATTAAAACTTAACCCAAGACGAGGCATCTACATCGTATCATTATTGCATTACTTACTATTTCATTGCTAACATTAGTTTATAAAATAATAAAAATATTCTGAAAAACATACAAGTACACCTACTTTTTCACAAAAAAATGTTCCACAAAATGTGTAATGAAACAAATTGTATTTTCTAACTATCTAGCCGTCACGTTTCACCGCCGGGATAGGCAGAAGGATTAGAGAAGCAGGGTAGGCAGAGACGGACCAACTACTCAGACTTGGCACACACTCCTTGCCTCATTCACATTTATACACACTATTGTATTATTCTGACTCTAGTATCTGATTCACTTGATCATGCCATGTCTTCTCAAGTCGGGACTTCCCTGACCTTTTTTACCGTTTACATTTCGTCGCCATAGATGACAAGGGAGCTGAGCCACGAATTTGGTGAAAATGAGTTAAGTACGCAGAAGTGTTTTAAAACCTTCAAAGTTGCAGTGGTTAATGGATTTGAGCCACAAAACACTCCATTTAATATTAGTATTTTGAAAATTGCCAATAGATCTAACACACATTGATGAAAACAGCCGATGATTATTTTGATCACCAAAAATCTTTGAGGGCTGTTTTCTCAGCTATGTGGTTTTGTGGCTTGACTTCCTTGACATCTACGACGGCGATTTGCGTCATACATTTCCCAACTCTTTTCTTCATTAATTCGCTCTACATGCCCAAACCACTAAGAACCTCTTTCTTACTCATTAAGAGGAACCCCGATCGCGGGGAAATTTTAATAATAGGTATTTACCAAACTGTTGCTGTCCCGAAGCTCTTACAGCCTCTTACTCCCTCGAATACTGAGCGAAAGTTACAAATGCACCTCAGGCTGATAATTTCTAAATAAAATCAAAGTTTTGTATTTCCAATTTTTCTCCTCAAAAACTGGACGGACATTAAAGATTTTTCTTTAGAAGGAAATATTCTATGTTGGTCGTTTTGCTTTTTTAAAAAAAACATTGTTTAGTTTGCTTACTGAACGTCGGTTGATTTTTTGTCAGTCGTGAAATGTCGGTTGGTTTCAAACTGAACGTCGGTTGGTTTCAAACCAGGCAATTAACGATTTTTGGAGGGTCCTAACTCCTATAAGAAATAACTTATAAATAAAAAAAAACAAAACATACCGTCACGCTAGTGGTCCGATATCTATTATATATTAAAAAATATTTAAGTTAGCCTCTCAGAAACTGGGCGTACTGTACAGGGCCCGCAGATACTTTAATAGCACACAACTGCTAACCCTGTACAAATCGCGCGTGCGCTTCACGGTTGAACTTGGCAGCCACCTCTGGTCTGGAGCCCAAAACTACCTGAAAAACATCCTCGACTCTGTGCAGAAGCGGGCGGTCCGTTTGATAGATTATCCCGTCTTAACAAACGGATTGCAATCTTTAGAGCCGGCGTAGGGTGGGAATGCTATCCTTGTTCTATCGGTATTTCAATGGAAGATGCTCCGAGGAACTAGTCGGGAAACACGCCGACGCTCGCCCAACATATGTGCACGGTTGACATTTGTCACATGAGAACTGGTCGTTTTTACGACTCGTTCTTGAGTTCAACAACTCGGCTGTGGAACGATGTGCCGGCCTCTGTGCTTCCTCCTTCCTACAACATGGGTCTCTTCAAGGCCCATGTTCACTCCTTCCTTTCCTCAAAAAGATCCTCCAGGCAGCATCTTCAAATATGACATAGGCCCCGAGGGAAATTTTTTCCTCAGGGCCTCCTGTATGGAGTTAATATTAAAAAAAAAAATTCTCAAATTTTTCATCAAAAAAATTTATCAAATTTCTTAAATACACTGCCTTGCTTTCTTTGCGAATTTCTACATTTACTACATTTACATACTGAGAAGATCACGCATGGTTTTGCCATAGCCACATGTACATACGCATCTGGTCTAGGAATCTAATTTTTTTACTAGAAAATTAAACGTTTAGATTTAATCTAACCCCGGTTTCCGAAGATTTTTCTAGGTATATAACACATTTGTCTATGCTTTGCTTAATTTGTCTATATGTCTATTGCTCTGTTTATGACGCAAACAGGGGGGGTCGACTCCGACCATAATGTTGGTCCTTACTCATTGGTTCGTGACGTCATCGTAATATCATCGAAATGACCAATCTTTGGCATCTGGCGTCTATGGCAACAGGCATCTATGGTAATAAATGCCCAAAACGTCAAATCCAAAATCAGTTGTGCGTTGTTCAGGTTGTTCTTCGCCGACGTAAATATGCGTGAAAATAAATTTGTTAAAATGGCTAAAATGTCTCCAAAATATCGTTGTAGTGTCGAAGGCTGCAAGGATGTCGTTTAGGTACTTTGCCTACCCTTAATCTTCCAGATATCGGACAATATCGGGATTTACACGGTGCACATGGGACCCGTGGTGTTAACCAAAATACAGGTGCGAATCTCTCTTTGTTTGTTCAGTATTTTACTAATGTAACTGTAAACCTCAGATTTTAATCTATTTTCTTTTTCAGACCGCATTCGTGTTCCACATGTACCCCCAAGTATACTACTGCACAAATTGTGGTGCCCTCCAAGATCACAATTACAGTCAAGGTATAAATCTCTATATGGCATCCATCTTAATTTTATTCATATGATTGTGAGTGTCGGTAGAGAGATAGAATGAAAGAATAGCTGATCTGAGTCGTTATTATGATAAAGATATTAATTATTTCTTCCAACACAGCAATTGAATTACTATTTTGATGAGTGCATGTGATAGTGCTATTAGTCTGTTTAAGATATTCGGATAGAGTAGGAGAGACACGATAAAATAAGAGAGTATTTGTTGTTTATATATGTGTGTATAAGTAAATGTATGTATTGTGTGTGCACACTGTATGTATATATTTGGTCAAAGGAAATAATAGATGTGTTGATAAAGGAAATAATTTTCTATGTTTTGTTTGAGAACTTTGGGTAATGTGATAATTTATTTATTTCAGATCCTAATGTCTTCGCTGGACCCAGCAGCGGACCTTTTGCTGCCAAAATGCACACAGAAGTGGATGCTGGTATACAACTGTTTTATTTTTCGTTAAAAGAAATAATATTCTTTGTTTTGATTGAGAACTTTTTGTAATGTGATGAATTTATTTATTTCAGATGGCGATCACACCCAAGAAGAGGAAAATGCGGTTGGAGATAGTGGGAACAAGCGTCAGCTGAGATACTCCCAACGTAAAAGTAGTACGCTTAAAAATCGCCTTGCAATGGCAACGCTATACAGAAATGAAACCTGCTTGGAAGAATCTCTTTCAAGTTTTTATCCGGTGCTCTCTAAATTCATTCTCTCTCTCGGTCACCTGGTACCAATTGCGAAGCCGATGACTCTACCATTCTGTTGTCTAATGTCACCGACTTCATTTATGTACAATTCCCCTTTTCCAATTTAAATTCAGATGTAACTTTTTTCCTATTGTACCCATACCGGACACAGATGTTCAATTTAACCGCTTGGACACATAAGCGTGTTTTCACGATAATTTAACGTAGGTAGACATAGGAATGACGTATGTCCCGTACCTGAGTTATTAAGAAAATCTGTGATTCATTTTCAATTGATTGATTCATTTAACAAAAGATTACGTGGCTCAGAATTGAGATCCTGTAATGTAGAAGGTTCCATGAGGCTTATGGCACAACAACGATATGAAAAGTACGCTAAATACAGGAAGAAATGGTTGTCGTGATTAGCTTATTTATTTGTCTTGTTCTTTTTTATTACTTACTCGACACCATAATGAATATCTTTTAACATCGTCTTTAAAATGTGTTTTGTGTTTATATATTCTTGTTTTTCTTGTGTTTCCTGAGTTATCTGTATTAATATATATATGTTATGATTAAAGTTTTCACGGGTGTAAGATGTAGAATAATTTACTCGGTTTACCCGCGTAACGTAGTCCTTAAAAGGACTTTTTAACTCCTGACGTTTCGGACAGATCTCACTGTCCATCTTCAGAGGCCTTATGTCTTGAGTTTTGTATCAAACTGACACGCGTAAGCGATCAGTTTGATACAAAACTCAAGATATAAGCCTGAAGATGAACAGTGAGATTTGTCCGAAACGTCAGAAGTTAAAAAGTCCTTTAAAGGACTACATTACGCGGGTAAATCGAGAAAATTATTCTACATCGTGAAAATTAATACATAAATAAATAAAATACTTAGAACATGTAATTATGAATCTTTCTTTTTCTGTTAATAAACAGAGAAATGTCAAAATTCGATTCAGTCTTAGGAAGCACAACCATATTTGAGTTATAAATTTTTGTTTTTGTGTGATTTACATTTCATTGTCATTTTAAATGTGTTTTTTGTGTTTCCACAAGCTTGTTTGTCCATTTTTTAGGTTATCTGTATTTAAGAAATAAAATAATTCATGTAATTACAAGTTTTTCATTTTTAAATATTATTTTAGGCTAAAAAATTTGGACCGTATTTATATTGTCTATGGTAGTACCTTTTTTTTTTACTTTCCTCTATCTTTGTCGATGGTAGTACCTTTTTTTTTTACTTCCTCTATCTTTGTCGATGGTTTGTGACGTCATCGTAATAAATCCGTACATTGCTTATGGTTTTAAGGACCAATCAGTGGCTATAGTAAAAGCCCGAAGATATCAATCTAAGTGTTGGTTCATTTATGGACGCAAATGACATGACGTTTCATGTAATTCACGACTATTTTTCTTTTCAAGTTCGACGACATAACTTTTTCACATGTCAATTTTCATCGCGCAGTTATATTCCGTTCTAAAATGTGGATTTTAAATTTTGAACCGTTTTAAAAAGATAAAAATCAATCGCACTGCGGTCTATTACGCAGAAATTTGATAACACTCGGTCGCGTCGTTGATATAATCTCGAACGATGTCACTCCGATATTTTTCGGTTCGTCTATTCAGAAATGGTCGATACTTGCTGCAGAAGTATATTTATACAGGGAAATACAACGTAAACATTTCGGAAGAAAGTGTCTCGAAAACAAAGTTACTCCTAGAGCGTGGTTCCCGCGGTGGAGAGGTCGCCCCGCGGCAGTCTGCCATCAGGAATGTAGGGTATGCGGTGGGTCTCCAAGCCAGGAGGCTTTTCATCGAGAACGTTCTTTGCAAGGTCAACCACGGCTTCAACAACCATGTGAAGAAGCAGGTCACCAAGAGGTAACCAATCCAGTCGTTTCTTGTTTACCGCGACAAACATTTTACCACAACATTGCATGTTTATTTTGAGAGTCATCCTTATTTTTAGCATCGAGTGACATCGGCTAGACGTTTATAGATTGTACTAATGTACTGATATTGAAAAGAATATCATGCCAAGTTCACGGCATTTAAATATTATTCAATGTGAGGAACCAATTTGTGAAATTTTTCTGTGGCAAATGTTATCGTTGTCATGATATCAATAAGATTATCGTTCATTTTCTTTGTTTGATCTTAATGTTTATTTATGAGAAAGATGGTAATTATTGATCTTGTTCTTCTTAAAATTGTGATTTTGCAGATTGTACCGTCTTACCAGTTAATGTGTTTATGTAGTTAATGTGTTTATGTACAAAATTTTTATATAATCTTCCATAAGTACCTAGTTTCCCCAGAAAAGCTAGTTATATTCCAAGAAATGATTTTTTAATTGTATCCAAGAATATGCTAGCGAACAAGAGGTTAAACATTTTTTTTCTAATAGGTACGCATAAGATTGTTTGATGCTATTGACAACTTAAAACATACAGTTTTACTACCCAGCATCAACAGAGTTTCATTCTCTTTTGTTTTGGACCGATTGAAATATTCCAATTGCTCCTGGTTCTGATATTTGCACGTACGCACAGCTGTTACTATGGAGTTGTGATGCTCTGTTTATTTGAAAGGGTTTATATAGGCGCACTGTTAAAACTGTAGTAATATTGATATATATATATATTTTTTTTTCACTTTTATTAAATGTTTCATTTATTATTTATTTATTTATTTTATCATGTTCTCTGTGAAACGGTTATACACTAATATATCATGGAGAAGATTAATAATTACAAAGTACACAAGGGGAGTTTTACTATTTTTTAACATTTGTCAAAAGATAATTGCTGAACTGTCTGTAAGTGACATTGAAAATGTCGATGGTCAATGCAGAATCGTTAAGTTGAGTCGCTCTGTTTATTGGTGCGTTCTGATAGGCAGAAGTTCTCTCTTTCGGAGCATTAAAAAGTGCATGAGATCTCCCACGAGTATACTTGTTAGGGACATAAAAATTAACCTTTTTCAAATTAGGCGGATTGAGTATGGTACCAGAGATTAGCTTAAAAAAGTGTTTACCTAAAAATATTTTTCTGCGGGCTTCTAAGGTATTGAAATTGAGCATCCCTGTTAAGAATAAGAATTGATACAGAAATGGCTAGTACGTATATTCCCTCATATACAGTAACATGTAACATGTATTTTGTCTTGTAACCCATCCAAACGTGTTCCTACTTTGTAGTTAATGGTGTATTGTATTATTTTCAGACTATTTTTTGGAGATGCGGCACCCTTGTTTGCCTTTATGGGAGTTTCCTTGGCATCAGGAAGTGGCTTCCTCAGCCGACAGGATGAGTTGGAGGGACTTTGTTGGGAGATTCGTGTAAGTATTCCATAGTTTTCTAACCTAACCTAACTTAGTCTTACCTTTCCTTATCTTATCTAACCTAATCTGACCTTACCTGACAACCTAACCCAGCCTAAATTTAACTAACTTAACATAACCTTACCTAATAGACATAACCTTACACATTTACGAAATAAGATGTCAATTGTTTTTGCACATTCATCAGTCATAAATTGTTGTAGCAAATTACTTTAGACCACAGAACAGTGTGATCTCTACCTATTTGAAAAACACTTATGTCACCAATTCACATATCAACCCTTTTATACCAATTACATATTTTTTTACCAATTCTACAATAATTAAAGAAATCAACAACTATGTCCACTATGTCCACAGCTGCTATGACTGCTGAAACTTTAAAAATTCTCTCTTGTACAATTCACCTCCAGTGAATTAGCATTTTTGTGTTCCACATTGTGTTCCATTTCGACTCCTAGGCCTCATATCGGTTCTAGATAGAATTACTATATTTGAAAATGTTTTATCAATTTCAGCAGAAGTAAGGAAAGATTGAGCTTACTAATATCATTACAATATTTTTTGAGGGTTCTCATATACATATGTATTAGAACTGGTGGTAATGATCACAATAAATAAATTGATAGGGGCGTTTAGCACTATGCTTTTTCATACCAATCTGAAAAATCTTTGAAACAAATCATCTTTGAATAAAAAAAAAACACAGAGAGTTGCAATTAGAGAAGAAATAATATTTTTGGAAGTTGTCAAAAAATGGCACAAGCACGTATATCGTGTTATAATAATTATCTGTTCGAAAATCGGTACTAAAATAGAACACATTCTTTTTTTCACTCCAAATCCTTATTAAAAATGACCCATAAGGAAACTGGACAAAAAAGCATAGAGTAAAATGCTTATTAAACCCCTCTAAAATCTGTAAGGGAAATATATTTCATATTAAGTAGGTATTTTGTTTTCTGTGCATTTATCAAAAACTGTACATATTGCAGTACAAAGATAATTTTTTTTCTTATCTATATCTCATTTAAATGACAGATTATTTTATTTAGTATATGTTCGTACCCTTTTAGCTCTCACAGCTCCGATTTAAGTTATTGACATAAATACAAATTTGATTACAGAATGCCGTAACCAAATTCCAATGGAGTCTCCTCACTGAGGAGCAAAACGAACCCGCTTTCATCGGTGAGGAAGTTACGCTGAGTAACTTGACCGTCGGCAATCTGATCGCTAAGGGTTGTTCGGCTGTTGTGTACGCTGCAAAACTTAACGAGAAGACTCAGCTGCATGCTCATCTCGACCCCCGCGATGCTACCTCTGACCACCCTACAGTCAACGGCCATTTCAACTGCGATAAGAATGGAAAGAGTCCGAAAACTGAATCCGATGTTTCCGAATACCCGTTGGCGCTCAAGATGATGTTTAATTACGATGTGCAGAGCAATTCCCTCGCTATCCTGCGCGCAATGTACCAGGAAACTATACCGGCAAGGCGGATTCTCACTAACAATATCTGCTTTTGGGAAGATTCGTAAGTATTCAATCTAAACAATTAAATTATTTCCTAGGTAGGGATGTTTCAACCTCATTTGATTTAAGATCTAATCGGCATTTTGATTTTTAACCCTGTTTAACGCCGATTGGATTTCAACTTTTAAACAAATTTTAAATTAGTGTCAAGCGTAACAGCATGACCGGTAAAAGTTAATTCTTGACCTGTTTCAGGTTTTGTTCAAATTGTAATCAGCAAGTCAAAATTTGATTAAATGTTGAAATGGGCCAAGAATAAGTGTTTAACGGAGACCATTCAAATATCAAAAATTGAAAATCACAGTGATTTCAATTTGATGGTCAATCCAATTCGACTGAGGTTGAACCAACCCATCTTGGTGTTAATCTTTTCCTATGGCTTCTTATTTGATTATTTTTTACTTGCGCATTGTTCTACTCTATTCAGTTTTTAGTAAAAGAAACAGGCGTATGATTCTTTTTAATGTTTTGTAGTTTTATTGATGTTTGATATTGCATTTGCATTTATATTGCATTTCTCGTCGTTGATAGACAAAATATCCAATATCCAATTTTCTGAAATTTACATTGTATGTTTTTGTATTTCTAAGAATAGTATTACTACAGTGGGTTGCCATATTAATAGGGACACTTCTGAAAAATGCTTTTTATATTTGTATTTGTAAATCACTTTTGTTCCACTTTTGTATTTGTAAATCAAAGGTATTTATGGTTTTAGGTACAGTTATTATTATTTATTAAGTAGGTCATTTAGTTTTGATAATTTAAACACCATATTTGTTCTTAATCTACATTTGTTTTCTCAGAAATTATTTTAAAACATTATCGCACAGAAAGTTAATATTTTGTTATATCGCCTTTAGCCGCAACTAAAACTTGTACACGCCTTGGCATACTCTGAATGTACAATTTTGCATTGCGCTTTAGCTCAGGTGAGTGATGAGGGTTTGGATGAGCTGCTGCTTGATTTTGATCACCTCCTTGGCAATCTCCCTCTTCATGAGCTCCCACAGGTTTTCAACAGCGTTCGTGTCAGGGGATTTCCCCGGACAGGGTAAAACCTCCACGTTTTATCAGCCATGGTGACGAGTCCATATTCCAAAATTCGTAGAATGGTTCCTGGTGGCCAGGAGTACGTATTTCTGGACGATTCCACAAACTTGCGGTAAAGCCAGGACTGTCACTGCATTCCTGGCTGAAAAAAACTTGCAAGTTTTACCTTGTCCGGGGAATTCCCTTGACATGAACCCCATTGAAAATCTGTTGGAGATCAGAATAGGCAAATTGCCAAGGAGGTGATCAGAATCATTCAACCCTCGTCCAAGAGTGGCATCACTCTCCTGAGCTAAAGCGCAATGGAAAACTGTGCATTGAGAGTATGCCCCGGCGTGTAAGCTTGTAAGCGTGTAGTTGCGGCTAAAGGCGATTTTACTAAAGATTAACTTTCTGTGCAATAAGGTTTTGAAATAACATAACAAAGAAAATAAAGGTAGATTAAGAACAAATATAGTGTTTAAATTATTCAAACTAAATGATCTACTTAATAAATAATAATAACTGTACCTAAAATCTTAAAAAAAACTTTGTTTTATGAATACAAAGGTGGGAAAAATAAATTTTTCAGAAGTGTCCCTATTCATATGGCTACCCACTGTACACCTACAGATTAAATAGCAATCTGTTATTTCTCAAGATGGTCTCACCATTGATAATCCATTTGTCCGGTGATGTACAACGTATTGCAGTAACAATGATGATAAATAAATATGTTTCATAAAAATGCGCAAATACTATTGTTGCTAAATTACAAGACTTTCTTAACCCTTCGCTTACATTGCTAGAAAAACTCTAGCTCCGGTGCTGTGTACTGATTACTGGTACATTTATATATACCAGATAAACTGATTCTGTTACAAACAATGCCAAAATTAATGGATTCAGGATTTGTGTGCATATTGCTTCACATACTTTCATGAATAGAAGCAAAATAATTCTTAGATTTTTTTAGATTTTCCCCTAATGCATAAGATCGGAGAAACATATCTAAGAACTTGGTTTTCTTATAATGTTGATAACATCAAGAATCAAAACTTACTGATGTTTTCTTCAATATGTACTCGCAAATTCACTTTGTGGCGTCATTTTAATTAAAAGAAAATAATAAATAGGTCTGTACAAAGTTATTTATTTTCATTTAATTAGATGAAAAATGTTTATAAACCCGTTTTGCATTGTAACCTTTCATTGTTTCTTCTGTTGCTATTTGGACGTTTATTGAATTCATACCATCTTTTTCAAGAGAAAAGCTTTTAAAAATTAAATAGCCTGCGACATTAATTAAGATAAAAATATGCATATTTTGCGAAGTTTGAAAAAAAAAAATATGCGTTTAGTTAATACAAAGCCGTTACAAAGGACCTTTTGAACACACAATGAATGTGTAACTATGCTGAGCTTTTGTAATTGAATTTAGATAGTACAGGTAAAATAAGTAAGTTGTCAATTTATAAAACTTTGGTCGTACTTTAATCTTGGCACTATAAATGAAGGTCTGCAATGTCCACCCAAAATAACACTGTGTGTGGTGGAACACCCCTCTCTTGGAACACGACCGCGGCTGTTTGCATAAGCGTTTGCGGCTCTTCAGACGTCGACTCTGCTACTCAGCCAGCCTTATGAGATGGGGCCGCCAAATGAGTTTTGACTTAAATAGCCTAAGTGTTGCCAACTTAGATTTTTTAGATTTTTTTTAGATTTTATAGCTCTTTATATTATGTTATGAGCAAAGTTTCATGAATGTAATTAATATGTCAGGTATTTATTTATTTATTTTACCTGTTCTAAGAGACTTTTAGAAAATCCTTTGAAGATTAGAATTAATAATATTTGCAAATAGGTTGCCTCACTTATGCTCGATATGATTTTAGATTTTCACGGCCGAAAGTATAATAGTGATTTATTTTTGGGGTATTGTGCCGTGTTGCACTACCCCCTTCTTTAGCCAACATTTCGGACACTGTAACGCTGTTCGAAACACAAGAGGTAGCACAAGACGGCATAATACCCAAAAAATAAATCACCAAAAGTACCTATGCTGTTCCAAGCGTTATGTATTGCAAATGTCTATTTTTTGCAGGAATAAAACCTTTTGCTTACTATGTATTAGTTTTTTAATACACATTGCTATATTTTTAAAAACGACATGCGACACATTGACCACATTGCACTTACTGGTCAGTGTTTTTCTAGTTTCTCAAATATGTTTATCGATTATAATTTATTATAAGCAATAATTATTAGCCTGAAACACTCATCCATATTGAAAGAATCTTCCGAGAAAAGATACTTATCGCCGACGGGACTCGAACCCGCACCCTTTTGATTGCCGGTCAAGTGCTCTACCATTAAGCTACGGCGGGATACCTCCTACCCGCCAAATGATTCAATATATACCTAGTGTTTCATTCAACAATTACTGCTTATTACACTTTTTCACCTGCAAACAACCAACTTTATTTTTGAAATGATTATAATTTGTAATGAGATCAATTTAAATTTCCTCTTGCGATGAGATTGTGCGTGTTCTCTTCCCTCTGAGATGAGGACAGTGTACATATACTCTCCTCCAAAAGATGACTGAACTTTGCGTGCGTTATCTTCTTAAGATGTGATTTAACATTATTTCATCATTTCTGTGAATGTATGTATGTTGTATGTGTGTTCCAGTCTCCGCCAGAACAAGCTGGTGCTGCCCCCGCACCCCAACATCGTGGCCATGTACGCCGTGTTTGCAGACTACATGCCGCAGCTGCCCGGCTCCATGCAAGCATACCCGGATGCGCTGCCCTCTGCCTTCAACCCGGAGGGCTCTGGCAGGAACATGACACTGTTTCTACTCATGAAAAGGTTATACAGATTATAATTAGTGGTCATACACCTATCCCCCATCCCATAAAATAGGAGACATTAGTGGATTCGTGTTGGAAACAGCAATTCTTGCATAAAGATCATTCGTTAATGTGCAGTATTATCTGTATAGTAGCACTCTTCAACCTTTTATATCTGCAACTTGTGAAAATGCAACTTGTGTTTTTGATTTGGCCATTCGATTTAATTAATATTATTTCTCAAAATGTTAATATGGAAACATATTAACAGTTTACTGCTGTTTAAAGATAATGTGGTCCAATTTTAGACCGATATTAATCGTTTGTTAAATGTGGTCCAATTTTAGACCGATATCAATCGCAGTAAAATAAAAGTGGTCCAAATTTGGACATAAATCACTCCCTGGTTAAAGAACAACTGCTCTATCGTATGTTGAGTGTTTTGCAACCATTTAAAAAAAATCAGAGTAGGAGGAAACCTTCCTTGCTGTGCTAGTACAATTTTCAGACCACTGGTGCATTTGTCAGAGATGATGGTACATAACCTCGATAAGTATTAATTGTACACCTTCATGAAGTCATCATCATCATCATGGTACTACATCCCAGAGAAAAAATTATCCTAACTTCTATCTCTTGGTTATGTTCATAATGAAACATCGACAGAGCAGAATGAAAATGCACATTGCTGCACATAACTGCTTTATAAGTTTAGTGGTACATACATAGTGGTACACACTTATAAAGAAGAAAATTTAATTTGAATTGAAATTTAATTGCATTGAAGTTGAATTAAATTGTATTGAATTGAATTAAAATTGAATTGAAATTGAATTGTATTGAAATTGAATTGAATTGAATTTTGCCCAATCTATTTACGTCTTCCTTGGTCCGCTTCTGGGTTACTCATGAATTCCTGTAAAATTTAAAAGTATCGTGATTACATTAGAAATTAGGCTAAAACTGAATTCTTTTTGGCTTTTACAGATATCAGTATTCCCTGGCCGACTTCTTGAAGAAGCATCCCCCGGCGCAAAGAGACTCAGTGCTACTTCTGGCCCAGCTACTTGAGGGCATTGCCCATATGAATTTACACGGAATAGCCCACAGGTAAGGCTCCAAAATTATTTTTATTTATTTTATTTGTGGTTTTTTTTAAAATAGGTACCCCGGAAAACTTCCCTGGCGATTACCGTCGAGGTCAGATTTAGATTTACAAAATAGTAATACTGATTATGACGTTTTATTACCGCATAATGGAAATTTTTTGGCATTTTACCTGTCTTCACAAAACCCTGGTTTTTAGATTCAGATTAACAAATGAATACAATTATATTTTCACAAATTAAATTTTTTCGAATTACGGCAACAAATTTTCGTGTGCGGGCAAAAATAAATTTCAAATTCAAATTACCAAATTTTTAAAATTTTTTTTTTTTGGCAAAAACTTTGTAAAACTTATTTTGAACTAAACATATAGTTTATTCAAATCTTCTGGTGTGGATCAAGCATCAAAAATATGAAAAAGTTTGCAGAAAAAAAATAAAATTTTTGAAGATGTACCCCTTTATCACGTAAAATATATCAAGGAAAAGTGTTAAAACTGCTATTGAAAACTTGGATTTATCAGGGAATTTTGAAAACTTAGACCACAATGGCTGTCTATAAGTTACATAAAATTTAGACAGAAACAAGATTTTGAAGTAGAAATCTTAAGATACATACATACTGGGTCAATGTACGTACGCCTAACAATATCTGGACTACTTGGCAACCATACATTTTCTATGAGACCACACGCATTGGCAACGTGTGGCCAGTGTGATTCTGAAAATGAGATTTCCATAGAAAATGTATGGTTTTTAGTAGTCAAGATATCGTTAGGCGTAGCGTGGCGTCCGTATGTCGACCCAGTATGCATCTACCTTTACTCTCTTACATAATCTAACTATTACTCCTGTATTGTTTATTATTTTCTTTTTAATATTTTTTTACTTACACTATGTGCTTTTTGTTTCCTAATCAGTAAACATAACAAATTATTGTAAATGGTTCATATTATGTATAGTAAATGGTTTATATTATGTATTATAAATGGTTTATATTATGTATTATAATAACTGCTTTATATTATGTTCACTATTTTATGTTCAATGATTTTTTATAAAACTGTATGTTTCCTAAATAAACTTAAATAAATAATAATAATAGTCTCCGTCTAATGTGGTATGTTTCCAGGGATCTCAAATCTGATAATATACTGGTGGACCAAGTGGACGCAGACGACTGCTCCGTTCCTGTTCTTGTCATAACAGATTTTGGATGCTGTCTTGCAGATAAAACTCATGGCCTTGAGATTCCATACAAAACTGATCAAATGGACAAAGGTTGGGATAAATTCTGTATCATTATTGGACTGTAAAAATTCAATTTGATCATTTTAGTTTGAGATTTTTTTAGGGTAGTGTAAAAACTCTATTAGTAAACGGAGTTATAACTTTACTTTATCTGAGATTAATATTTACATATGAGGCGTGTTGAAACAAAGACGGTGATCTCCAATTATTTTCGTTTTGAGTATGTAATATGCAAAAAAATGACCGTTTAGTTCTTTTGCCGTACTGTGAACATTAACCGCTTGGACACATAAGCGTGTTTTCACGATAATTTAACTTAGGTAGACATAGGAATGACGTATGTCCCTTACCTGAGTTATAAAAGCATAATTTTTGTTATTAATTGTTTCCACGAGTTTCACTGTGTGTATATTTTATTGCGATTAAATGGTAAATTATTTAGTTATTTTCGATTAATAGATGGAGATTGTCGCTTTTGTTCTGCCACTCTGATTGTTCCAAAGGGATACTGCCGTTTTTGTTTCGTATTCCTAACGGAGATTGCCATTATTGTTGCAGAATTAACATATTTATTAAAAAAATGTATGGGTTACTGTCATTTATGCTCCGAACCCTTTGTAGCTGTCAATAGTATTTTTGTTTCTCTATCCATCGTCATATCAATAGATTGCCATCTTGTTTAAACATGTCTATATCTGTACCCGAGAAGCATACGGATGCAAATCCAAAAATCCAAATGTTCAGGAGAGCCAAAACAGTTTTTTTTCCATGCACACATCATACACAACTCAATATTTTACATGCAGAGCCTAAAAATAAATGTTTAAAATAAATCACTATGGATTTGAGTCCTTGTGCTTCAAAATGAAATAGATTATTTTGTTATGACAAGTCTTAGTGATGAATTATTAAAAGATCGATGTTTGAAAATTTAATTTGGAAGTAAAATAAAAACAATACGTAACAGGTAAAAAAAAAACAGTAAAATGTTTATTTGTTTATATATTTATTACTAATTATTGGTATTTTCATTATCTTCGTCATCTGACAGAGGATAATCTGGCATTTATGAATTAAAATTTTGTTAAAAAAGTGCAGTGGATCTATTTTAACATTAGCTCCATACAGTAGGCCTTGTGAAAAAAAATCCCTCAGGACCTATGTCATCTTTGGGGATGCTAGGTGGAGTGTCTTTTAGGGTAAGGAAAGAAAGGAGATTTTGGGAAGGAGTTTTATTTTATTTTTATGTCATTTTTTATCCTCCCTGTATAATGATTATAAATATCACAGGTGCCGTTTGTTGATAGATGAGGTTATTGTGTTTAGTTCCATAGAAAACAAAGAGATTAGAAGCAGAAGGATGGACTTGAGTCTTTCTGCTTCTAAGAATAATGGTAGTTGCATCCTTATACATTTTTGAAAAACCCTATATTTCTTCAAAATATGACTTCCATCTTTCTGCTACTGTTGAACATGATGATTTACTACACATCTTCATCAAAAACTCATTTCTTCAAATTTTGGACTTGCATCCGTATGCTTCTCGGGTACAGATATTTATCAAGTATGTTGACGTAACTAGGAGATGCACTATCCAAATTGGCTATGAAAGTAGAAATGGCAAGTTAAAGAATATCTTGTGATTGATGAACAATGACTACAGTACTTGTTGGAATGTAGGAATGCTGAGATTTTTTTAGCCTTTCAATATATTTCCTTTAATCCAGATTTACACAAATATATAGAAATCCATGCAAATAAATGTATTTTACCCTTTATGGTAGATGTTCTAAATCTAACATAGTTAATGATGCGTTGATTGATTGATTTGCAGGTGGAAACGTCACCCTGATGGCTCCTGAGGTAATCCTGCAGAGCCCGGGCACCTTCAGCGTGTTGAACTACAGCAAGTCTGACCTCTGGGCCGCGGGGACCATCGCCTATGAGATATTCGGGCAGCCCAACCCCTTCTACGTCTCCCAAAGTAATGGCAATCAGAAGTCCGAAGGTAAATATGTTTTTTAAATAAATTAAAAAAAAAACAAAATTAACATATACAATTGTTTTAAACCATCTTATTTTAACATATTTTGGAGGCGTGTATAGTACCGCCGCCTCAGAAACCATTTATTGATTAACCAACAATGTAAAAGTATCTACTTTAACTAAGTTTTATTTAACTAACTGTTATTGTAGCGCCCTTGAGGTAATTTCTCACAAAAACGGCGCTCTACAAATTATCCAATTATTATTATTGTAAACAATTTTATGGAACAAAAACTTTGTTAGTTTTATTATCTGTAAGATGGTTAGCAAAATGAAACTAGCAATTATTTTGAAAATTCCCAGTATTCGACACAATGATTGACCGGAAAACATTGAAATATTAGCGATGTTTTACTTTATTGAACCCTAAAATAAGCAAAATAAATTATGGTGTGTCAATCGTAAACCTTTGTAATATTAAAAAAATACCTATAGACTTTAACCTCCAGGCCGCGGGAAGCATCTAAAGTCATTTCGTCGTATTTGCCTCTCACGCGGGAGACATCTTAAGTTATTTTTAGGTTTGAGTCCTCGCTGTATTGCGTACAAGCATAATACAGAATCGAAATTCATTTGCAAAAAAATCCCCATTCATATCTCTAGCGACATCTTTAGAAATATGTTCATTACAATTATTTGTTTATCTGGGGTAAGGATTTAAAGCCACCGAGTCAGGTTTTCCCCTTCAGTTAATTTCAAATCTGCCGCCTATGTACACACGGGCTTGATTGGCGCGCAGGCCCAATGGACAATTCAAAGTCGCTTTTCGTTTTTGGCTGATTTCACGACAGTTTTAGCAATTCTGAAATTAGGAATTTCATTTGACAATCTCTTTTCGGAGGAATAAACATAAGTATCGAATCATATCGTTTTATAACAACGCATTTAAGAAAATAAAATTGCATTAAATTAGTTAACCTAAAAAAATACATTTCTTATTATGTAGTGATATGCTTTCAGTCTGTCTTATATTATATTTTGTTTCGTGTTTTAGAGAATTTATGTGCATTTTAAAACAAATTTAAACTATCATGGTGCCCAGAAACCTGAATTTAAATCGATTTAAAAAATGGAATGTGTTTGTTCAAAGGGAAAGAATGTCATCTTTATTCTTGAAGTGTAAAAAGAAAATATTTGTAACATTGCAAACCATATAAATAATTTCGTAAACAAATCCTTATTTAAATTCCCGGTCCCGTCGTGTGCAAGTTGCTGTTTACTGGGATAAGTAACTTATGAAACATTTGTAAAAGTGTCTTAACTAAACACGGTAACAAAATATTCGACTCTCAAAACAAGCGAACCTTTCTTCACTTTATATGGATTACACTAGTTTGTTCAAACCGGGCGAACAATTCTCTCTCCCATGTAAAAAGTTCTATTCATTCAAAAACAGATTTTACTTTTAAGAACTAAATGGTGATTATAATGCGTGATGCCTATATACTGTCATATTGAAGTATTAACGAATCACATATCGTTACAGTAAACTCTTCCCTCTGCGCCCCGCTACAGTTGGTTTTAACCCCTCTCCCTGATTCTCTGGTCTATGAATATTCATATGTCTATGGAAAATAATTATTTAAGTATCAGTAGAGAGTTGAGAATGCAATACAATATTAGGTACATACTGAGGGCAAATAATATAACTGTGTATATACGCAGATATCACACAGTCAAGGAGATCATTGTATTTATTTATAATTTAGAGAATAACAAGAGAGTGAGCAAAACATCATTTTAATACAAAAGTTTAATCCTAATAGCCATGATTTTAACTTTAGAGAGAATTTTATTATAGGGCAATTTTATTTAAATTCAATGCAATTTGTTAAATATTAGTGGTATAATATATTCGAGGGTTC
Source organism: Limnephilus auricula (assembly GCA_951813805.1). Classification (NCBI taxonomy): domain Eukaryota; kingdom Metazoa; phylum Arthropoda; class Insecta; order Trichoptera; family Limnephilidae; genus Limnephilus; species Limnephilus auricula. The sequence continues at coordinate 39,556,033 of OX638391.1, forward strand.
TTTGACCATATTTGGTTTTAAACACAGGTACTTTCATTCCTTTATTATGTATGAGACGTGTATTGTGTACATGATCCATTATTGTTTTATACGTACTGTCGGTTATATGCTGTAATACAATTTTTTGCCACATAAGGGCACAAACCCAGTAATGTACAATGTACATAATATATATATGAGGGGTATAAAAGTAAAAATGCCACTCTCCCTAAGAACTGTTCAGGAGAGTGGCATTTTTGCTTTTATAACCCATTTACCCTATGACTTATATTATTACATTTTTCACTAAGCAATAACTTATTCTCAATAAAGTTATTCAAAGGGATATTGCCCACTTCAGTTATTGTTCCTATTATTAAGATTATTCAATCCTCATGCCACTAAGTGCAAACAAAATATAATGCGCAAATAATCAGTGCCTTTAGTGCCACACACTTATATTTACATTACATATAAAAATTTATAGAATAATATTTTATTTTCAGTTCTTCGGAATGTTAGCTACAAGGAATCCCAACTGCCAAGTCTTGCTGAAAACACACCTACGATTATACGAAAACTGATTGAAAATATGCTGAAGAGGAACCCTAATATGGTAAAATATCTGTTATATTCTTCTTCTAAAATTACTAGACATGTAATCATTGACCCGTTGTTTGAGTAAATAGTCGTGCATCCTAATTGTGTTGCCTGTCGTTAACCCCTCAGGCTTCGGGCCTATTTTGTCTCGAGATCAAAATATTTCAGATTTAAAAAAATCTAAATACATAGAACATTTCTGAATGTATCCGAATAATTATAATAAGTATATTATAATTAATTAGTGGTGAACTTTTAGATTTAAATCTCTTTTCTAACACCGTTAAGATCACATTTCTAACCATTATAATAATAATAATAAGAGAATTTTCTAGAATTTGGCATTCTCAGACTATAAAAATATTACCGTTTGTTATTTCGGCTACTGGCATTATACCTAGCTCTCTCGTTTAAAATTTATTCTTATTAGATTTGTCAAAGAATTTATACATTAAAATGCAAAAATCAGTCATTTTAAATATATGTAGGATTACAAAAGATTTTTTAATATATTTATATTGAGGGATTAGTAGGATTTATCGGTCCAGTTAGGAGTAGTACCGAGCCGAACCCTCGATATGAAAATATCTGGAGTCGGTGAATTATTTTCCCTTTGGTCTCTGGTAGGTTGACGTGTTGTTCTTTTATTGTTCTGTATTTATTATACTTAAATTTTTTTGAATTCAATGCCGGTAACCCGGGCGTTTATTGACATTAAAGTTTATTTACAGATCATGTGCGCTACCCGACTCACTAGACAATATCTGATCCGAGCCGGGTAGCACTTAAATAGTACAATTGCATAACATGGATTGACTAGATGATCATTTGTGGAAATGTGTGTGGAGGGGTTTAGTTTTTCCTGTATGGAAAATTTAACCCCGACATAGTCGTAAGACATAAAAAAAAAATTGGATAATTTGTAGTTTTTGTTCGAAATCACCCCTAGTACGCTGATTATAGTAAGGGAGATACTCGTACAACAATTTCTATTGACCTTTATAAGTGGTTACGAAAACCGAACAAATTAGCGTGAGGGGTTAATGTCGTGGTATAGTTATATATGTTTATATGATTTATATAAATGCAAGGCCCACTGCAAGACCATTGACATTTTTTGAATGGTAAAATGGACCATCATCATTTTGTAACGGAAACTTACATATTGATCATCCAGTTGATTAGTTATACATCTTCAAAACATGGAAATTTGAGTTGAGTATTCAGTTACATATATGTTACCCTTTATCTGGTACAATGCTTAGATTATTCATAAACTCCACCAATTCAATTATAATGCACAAAAACTTGTAGTGAATTAAACTAAATGTTGAAGTTATATGGGTTACTATTAGGATATTTCAAAATATCGTGCTAATTTACTGGACCGTTATACATCCCAATGTTATTTTATACCACGTTTAAGAGGCTAGACTTTGAACAACACGCGGAACACCCGCCTCTGTCATTCTGTCCCGCTCACAATAAGCTCACGCACACTTACAATACATGCGAATGCGAAATGTGCGAATGAGACAACGATCAAATTTACCTACAGAAATCGCTCGAAAAGGGGTTTATGGAGAATACACTTTTCTACACCGAAACTTCCACGAAATTGAAATTTTAAAAAATATATATATTTTAGAAAGAAGAAGCTAAGTCGGTAGCTTTTTATAATTTTATAATTCTTTATGAGAGTTAAGTTAGCAGCACTTTTTCCTTAAATAATATTTTTTGATAAATCGTACATGTTTGACAGTGAATGTTTACGTTAATACGAAACGCATCGAAAATTTGAAAACATACCGACATAGTTTTCACCCTCTAGAAGGCAGTTTAAAAAAAATATATTCATTTTGTGCAATTTTCGATGTAGAAAAGTGTTTTTTCCCGGGCGTCCTTTTTGTATGGGCTGAAAAGCGAAGTCTATCATCTTAATATATAAAACACAAACAGGTGTAAATAACATTTGTTATATGGCGAGCATTTGAATTTTGATTTCCTCATTATCTGAAAACTTAGCATTTGGAGATGTCTGACTAATCAACTGAACGAACAATTTAATGTAACATTTAATATATTTTTTTATTGGTAACAGTACTATAATATGTATAAAAACCTGTACTTCATTTACTTCTCAACACCTGTATTTTTTCTACAGTTTTGAAACTTTAAATGCAGATATCTAAAAATCACTTTCCATGAAAATTCAACAATCCTGCAGAGGACCCTTAAAATATTTTTATACTAAACGCATATAAAAAATGATAGATATTAACTTGTTGAAGGCCAGCATACAAAAAATTTTTTTTTTCAATACGACGTAAAATATGTGACAGTTCTCACCTTTCTTACGAATTCAATTTTTATAACATTTCTTTTGTGATATATTTAAAAAATTACATCAAAATAATGTAGATAAAACGAACTTCCTAATAATCACTCAAATCTATGCTTTCCACAATGGATTTACATAAAAAAACAATGAATAAATATAGAATTAAATTAATTTAATTTAATTCAAAATGACGCCACAAAGTGATTTTGCAAAGTTTGAAGAAATAAATATAGACTTTGAATGTGACAGCTATCATATTATCAAGCGGCAGCCATTTTGTCCGCCATATTTGGTGCCCGCCGTGTCTTTAGTAATTAATATGAATTATTCGGAGTGGCTAAATGCTATCCAGTAATTCGTAATGTCAAGAACGAGAATGGCCCAAGCGATTCTGACCTTGTTCTTCATACAATTTCTTTATACATAAGGGGCAAAATCGCTTCAAACATCCGGACCCGCCAGGGGGACTGCGGCCTACGAGAGGTTAATAGCCAAGTATTATAGTTTATTGCCTATGAAAGTTATGTGCCTAAAATCAATTAATTTATTACAGAGTTTTTCTAGGTAAAAATGGAAAAAATTGTCAAAACTAAGTCGTCATTTTCGGAAACACATTATGTATTTTTGAAAACCCGACAACTTGCAGTGTGTTGAATAATCACTCAAAATTAATATTTTTTTCTAAAACCCTGGTGGCAAGAATTTGAAATACATTGGCCAATAAGAATGCTCCGTTTAACAACTCTGTGTCTCTCAACCAATCATAATTTAGAATGAAATTCCTATTTCAACCAATCAATGAAATCCCAAAGTACTTACATAGGACTTGAATTTGAATTAGCGCACATAATTTTAATTCGAGGTTTCGAGTTTTGCGCAAACCTCGGGTTAATCATACACATTTGCTATTAACCACTTATATGTTTGATGACATTTGGCCACATGATTGCCGTTCTCAATAGAAAATTAATTTCAAAGTACTCCGAGAAGCTACATTACTGAAATTAAAAGCAACATCTGGAATGATACAGTGAAACCCTCTTAAGAAGTTTTCGTTTAAGTTGTTTTCCTGCTTAAGAAGTTTGGTTTTTTCGGTCCCTTGAAGACGAAATGGCCCAATTTATTCCACTTATAAGGTTTTCCCGCCTAAGAAGTTTTTTTTTCCAGTCCCTTGGAAAACTTCGAGGGTTTCGCTGTATTGCCGAGAAGCTACATTATTGAAATTAAAAGCAGCGTGAATGATATTGCGGAGAAGCTACATTACTAAGTGAAAATCACATTTAAAAAGATATATTGTTCCGAATTCGGAATACGGCGTCCGAGCCACAGACAAGAGGTTAAACTGATAAATTTTGACACATAAAAATACATATGTATCTCTTTCTATTTTCAGCGCTTGTCTGCGGAAGTGGCCTCCAACATTTGCCAGCTCTTTCTGTGGGCTCCTTCCTCGTGGATTCGATCCAACTGGATGCCCAGCAACCAAGAGGTAAGCAGTTTAATGGCCACATTCTTACCTTATTCCTGTGTAAACAAATTAATATTAATTGCAAGTATAGCTTTTGTACTGCTGACATTTCAAGCAAAATATAACAGTTTTACCTCTTAAGAGGGTATTACCAGAGAATACCGGAAATTAGTCCTTTTTAAATCAAATTTTAGACGTATTGACTCTTTTATACAAAAAAATATTAATTGATTTTGGAAGATTATTATTTTATCTGGTAAACGCACTTTTTAGTTTTTGGAAAACTATGTTTATTTTTAATATACGTACCTACTAAGGTTATACTATTGGTCGTTGGCAGATTTGTTCAATTTTAAAACAAAACACAAATTTAAAATCATATAATCATACAGCAAAATAAATCAATACATAATCTAGTACGTACACTTTTCAGAATTTTAATTTTAATTAAATTAAAATCATAAAAAATATATCCGAGAATGTGTTTTGTGACGAAAATACCTCAGTTTTTCTATTTATTTAAGGTGTTACTAAATATTTCAGATTTTTTTTACACACTTATTTTGTTCAGACATTATTGAAAAATTATAAATACTTATGATCGAAAAATATTTACAAGAAGTACACAATATTTAATAATTTATCATCGTGCGTTTTGTGCATTTTTATTGCTTACTTGAATGTATTCTATGTACTCTAACATTCATATTTTCATATCTCCCTTTCTTCGTTTAGTACTGAACCTTAATGTTTTTTTTTATGTTTGCAGATACTACAATGGCTTTTCTGTCTCACCACCAAGGTGCTGTGTGAGGGCCGTCTTTCTAATCAGTCTTGTGAGGGAGAGAGCGCCCCCCTCGGCCTGGCCTCCCCATCCACCCCCTCCGTCCCTCGCAACGGCCTCATCACCAAGAAGTCCATTCGCAGGAGCCACCCGGAGTACATCCTCATCTCCAACTTCCTTTGCCGGGCCAAACTGGTTCAGATCAAACAGGCCATCTCCTGGATTCAGGCCAATAATGCTTAAAATCCTCTATAGTTCTTGGAAATCATATTGATGGTCAACAGCCAAAATATCAAAACTTTTGAGAGGAAGTAAATGATAAGGTGCACTTTTTTATCACCGTTTAGTAATACATAAGTGTTATAAGTAAACAATGTATGTTTATCTCAATTTTCTTCGACAAGGCACCTTCAGGTATTTTCCTGGACAGCAGCCGCAGTCTATTCGAGACTTAATCCCTCCTCACACAACCTTATGCGACCAACTGTCTAGTTCGTGTGTCCTTTCCTCGGAAATTGTCGCCGGTATTTCGTGTTGAAATCGTTCTGTTGTACTTCAATTACTTGCTCAAGCCACATCATTTGCGATTTTTTTCTAGAGAGTAGCAGAAGCTTGATACCAAGCAACCACTGATTGTTGAACTACTCTCTCAATTACGGAATGTTGATAAAACAAATACAAATGTTTTTTGTTGTTCAGATAAATTGTCTGTTAACCACAAATATGCTATTTCCAAGTTATGAACTAACACACCATCAACATAATATATATAATATTAATTTATTAAAACGATACACCCAATGGTAATGGTTTTGTGATCTGAGTGACCTCACTCACAATAAATCTGTACCTAAAAGGATAAACCACGGGAGTACACTTTGGACTTTTGTTCAGTAAAGCAATTTTTGTGTTTGTGAACTAAATGTTTGAAGGTTTGTAACTTTTTTAGTTACTCCAATAATTAAGATCTGTGAACGGTATATTTCATAATTTCATTCGTTTTTTGGCTGTAATTAAGACAAATATGTCAGTTTATGAATATTTTTTGATTTATCCTCGAAAAGTAAATTTGACACCAGTGGTTTTGTGATTAGTTAATTCAGTTAATATACAGTTAATATACAAAATTTTTCTGTATATTCAATTCAAAACTGCCCAAAAGTGGACTTTCGTGGTTTATTCTTTAAGGTACAGAAATAAGTCTCTGGTAAAAGCCGAATACAGACAGCATTGATGGTGACATTTTTATTAACCAATAAATCTGAGAATATGTCACTGCTTAGGGTGTGATATAGGCCTAGCTCTAAATAAATACTATAACATACACATGCACTGATTGGAATAATATGTATGCATTAATTATTATCATATTATAAAGATTATTTATTTTTTTAATTTGAATGATGAATTATTTAGGTTAGTTCTGCGAAATAGAAACTCTCAATGGACCGTCTGCCTTTTGTTATCTGTCAAAATATACTGGTGGCTTCAGACCAGAAACTAGTGAAATCTGAAAGTAGCTGTGATTTTTTCCTAATGAAATATACAGTTATTTCGGATAAACCTCCGTGACAAGTGATTCGGATAAATGTCAGATTTTTTTTACCAAAATCTGACATTATATGTACATACATAATATATTTTCTCTTTTTTTCTGTAAATACATCATAACTACACGGTTTCATCAGAATGATACTAATTTCAAAATTATGTTTTATCATTTTGTATGGACAATAATAAACTAGACTTACACTTGTTGGGCCTTACATATAATTATTTATTATTATTATTAATTTTGAAAGCTTTTCAGTATTTTATTGTAGAAAATTTTATGCTTTAAAAAATAATGAAAAATATTATTCTAAATTATGAAAAATATTGCTTTTTAAAAATGTTTATATTTCAACCTTTTTGGAGATTTCCGAGTACATAACACAAGTAGAGGTACATAGTTGTGGAATAAATTGCTTATGCATACATACACGGTTTTATTGTGAGAGTTGTAATGAAATGTATTTTATGATATACCAGAAAAATCATGAGAATAATTGATTCACTCTTCTTATTGTACTTAAGAAAAAGAGTTTATTTTTGTGTCTGTAAATAATATTAATAAAGTTACCAAAACTAGAGAAGTTTTTTCTTCAACCCTAAGTTTTATGACCCTTCAACAGTCCGACAAACCTTTTTTAAATAAAGAAGACTGTATGTGTTATTCCGATATTGATGAAATTTTGCACACTTGACCATCAAAACAAGAAGAAGGTTACCGACTACATCTGATGTCGGGGAATTCAGCTAGTATTAAATATTTGAAGAGGGTCAATAATATTACTTAGGACAGTTCATGTAATTATTTTTGGGTCAGTTGAAAGAAATTGCCATGCCGTTTTTGTCAAAAAACACTGCTGCAGTGTGCATTGTGTGAGCAAGTGGATTATAAAGCCATGTATTCACTGAGAAACAGTAATTCAGATACACAGTTTCTGAAACACCACATAAATATTTACAGAAACAATGTTTCGGAGATCTTGCCATCTACACCAAATAGTTGTTTAGAGTATTAATGTAATTTAATTCAACATTTTCGAATGTTTAAATAAAGCGGCGTCTCCTCCGACGAAAATGTTTACACACTTTGTGGATAGTTAGGTCGGGGCCACAATGTTTTTACTTTTCGTGGCCCAGGGAAAACAACAAACGTTGTGGCCCTGCCCCATATTTATGGTAATGTTTGAGGTATTGTTTGTGAAATTGGTCACAAGAGAACGGTCTTAAGTGAAACAGGTGTCCACACAACAATGTTTGTTGCAAAATTGATTTGTTTCTGACCTCTCCATCGTCATCAGGGAGCACAGAAACACTGTCAGAAACACATTCAGCCTTACTAATAAAAAACACTTAACAACCGTCGTTTAACAATTGTTAAAAATTTTCAGAAAGTTTTTAAGTAAACCGTAACAGTTTTAACTGTTTCAGAAACATGTAGTTTTTGTATCTGAAACAGTGTTTATAAAAAATTGTTTCTCAGTGAATTAATGGCAATGGTGAAAAATAATTTATTTCTTCTGTTTGTGTCTTCTTAAGTAAAATATTGAAGACGCCTTCTCCAATCTTTTCACAAAATTCGCTGATGTGACCTCTATGACACTTCAGACAGTTAACTCCATAAGTTCATCAATCTACAAACCAGTGATAAAAATACCATCAGGCGACAACACTGCGTTTGTCGCTTGTTCGGCCAAAGTGTTGCGAATGAAGTCAATTTTTGCTTTCATCATTTTAATCGTCTTCATATTGATTGTAGCAACTGTTTATCACTATAGTATTTACTACTGTAGTATGATTTTGAAGTAGAAGAGGTACTTATTTGGTGACATTAAAACATGCATGCAAATTAACCTGAAAAAGGAGGGATATGAGATATATGTGCATTGACTGCTATGTTGCCTTTTGTGTAAATTCATGTTTTGTGATCCCAACTGCTCTCAACCGCCTGGTTCCAGTGAGACCATGGCATCCCCAATTGGGATATGTTGTGAGGCTAAAGGTAAGAGGGGATATGAAGGAGGTGGAAGAGAGGAAGGTGGGGGGGGGGGGGGGAGGAAGGTGGGGAAGTACCTGGCTATTCAGATCTAGTCGCCAAACACGGCTAAAGCCATTTAAAGCAATGTTTCAATTCTGAATTATGGTCTTACACCAGGATGATACTCAGAGTAACTTTCATTCTGGAGCGTGCTGCAAATATACCTTATATTATTTTTAATGTTTGAATTATGAAAATACAAAATCACTTAAATAAAAATTTACTTGCGCATGCTGGAATCTGAACCCGCAACCTCCGGATCACTAGTCGAGAGCCTAGCCTTCGAAGGGCATATGGCGTACCATACAAAAAAACAAAATTAGTTAGTGAAGACTATGTATATGTTCACAATTCCTAATTTTAGTGTAAATATAATTTTTTTTTTTAAGAAAGACAAACATTTTAGGGTTACGAATAACCTAACAACATTTTAAAATCTCCTACTACCATCACATTAAGCGGAAGATGTTGCTTGTGTTGTGATGGAGGACTTAGCCAGCCGAGGAGTCGAACACGGAACGCCTGGGTGGGACCCAAACGCGATGCCCACTTAATCACTAACCGGTCATATGTGTAAGAAAAAAATCTCATTCACAAGGGCATAATTCAAATTGTGTTAATTGAATTTAATTTATTATAAGACAAAAAACAATGTCTGTTCAGATGACCGATGGTTGGCGATTTCTGAAAGCAGATTTTTTTTCCTTCTATGTAGTGTACCTATCTTTTATTGATATAACAGCTGGCCACGATTAATGTGAATATTTGTTTAAAACAACACTTTGACTCAATCTAATTATTATAAAAGCGAACTATTTGCATTCGGGGAATGGAAAATACTGCATTTAAAATTGCAATTACGTGAAATTAATAATATATTTGCTTTTGTATGGTACGTCGATTGATTTTCTTTCATACATTTCGGGTTAAACCTAAAATTTAAAAAAAAGTATTAGGGCCCTTTATAAAAGTCAAAAACTTATCCACAAAATAATGTTTCTTAATATTATTGAATTATTTAATAATTTTTATTTTTATGCTGTACTGAATGCAAGGCAGTACTTTGCTACCTAATCGTGATTCAGGTATATAAATGAGCATTAAAATAATTTTTAAAACTTCAAATTCATCAATTTTCATTTTGAATTGCGTTTTACACAATTTATTTTTGAAAAATATTTAATAGAAGACTTTTAAAATTGATTGTACGGCACATTAGTCTTATTTCCTCATTAATTTCGGAGCCTGTGGAACTATGACACCCGCAAATGGAAAGTGAGGAGAGCGAAGGGAGAGATTTTTTGTGTTGTATTGTGTGTGAATGGAGTGGAATATGAATCAATACATTCATAAAGATACTGAAAAAACGTCCCAGACGATTATTTTTTAGGTAGGAGAGTAAACCAACAAATGCTCTCGATTTTTACTGTTTGGAAAGCCAGTATCCCTACAATATTTAAACGGAAATCCTATTTGTTTTTTCATGGAAGTCTTTAAGCATTGTTTAAAACGGAAACCTTTAAAACATATCAAATAGTGACCGAGTGGACAAATGCGTAGGATTGAATTACCTATAGATGCGTAAATCTCTGCACCAAGAAAGGAGAAGTTTTGAAAATATTGAAAGCTCCCAATTTTAGTGGCTGATCATCCGAAATGCGCCCCCCAAAAATGTTGTGCCCTCGGCTTCAGCCTAGTGAGCCTAAGGGTAAGTCGGGCCCTGCATATTATACTAGTCTCAGCGAGAGGTCGTAGGATAATCAGCGTTATAGTATCTTCTGTTTTTTTCGTTTTTAAACAGGACACGTGAGAAGGAAGAGGACGAACGTTGAGGACCAGTTTAGGGAGTGTTTGGTGTAATTCAATCAATTTTAAGCTTTTATCGTTCATCGCTGTAGCGATTTTATCATACGATTGTATTTTGAACGGTTTTATTTTTAACATAAATAATTGTTTGATGTGTTTCTTAAAACGTTTGAAATTAATTAAAACTATTATTTTTGTAATACATAACTGAATTTAATTCACTTAACGTCGTGTTAAAAAATGACTTAGATATTAAAAATCGAGAGAAAAACACATTTTTAATTTTTCTTATAACTAATGTTCTTTTACAAACTATGGTAGTTTATTCACAGTCATCCTCACTAGGGACTCATTTTATATTATAACAATATTGATTTAGATATTTTTAAATATATATTTTTTAGGTAATTTTATTTATTTAATATTAACGCCCTTTTACTTATGGGTAGTAAAATATACAGTATTTACTGCACATATCTGAGGCCCTAGCACACTTGCTTTATATCGATCGGTAGGATAACTATCGGTAACTTCTCATCGTTCCCTAGGACAACTGCACATCGCTAATGTACAAACAACAGTTGATGTCGAATATGTTAAGGACACTTAGTCATTGTGAACTGTCACTTATTCGTGTTTCGATCTGTAGTCATGCTAGGGAACGATGAGAAGTTACCGATAGTTATCCTACCAATCGATATAGAGCAAGCGTGCTAGGGCCTCTGAACTGCTTTAGTAACAACATTTTGTATGTGTTTAGAGACAAATTGAAGATGCCCATTGAATTGGTATAATTATTTCCATCCATTAGAATCTGGGCAAAGAGGAATGCATATGGTAGTTAGTCCCAGAATTGCTACTCTGAAATAAATCCGGACTTCTAGTTTTACGTAGTGGAATCCGAAAGCCAATCAATGCAAGCAATTCTGGACTATCAATTACATAATTTAATATTTTACTCAAAAATACAAAGTCAGTGAAAATACTTCTGTCTGACAATTTAAGCATATTCATATCATTTAAATAGTATTGTACACTTTTGTCAAATAAGGGTAGAAAATATAAAAACTTGAACTAAAAAAATTATAGGCTGGCAACACCAATTTTACTGTAAAATGACAATGACACTGTTTATGTTAAATACTGTAAGCAACATTTTAAAAAACATTTTTTAAATATAAATATTTTCATTTTTTTTTTAAATAACAATTTTAATGTGCTGTGTAAAAATATTTTCAAACACGGATGCATGTTTTATGCATGATTTTATTTTATTTAAGTAGATATACATAATTTTTAGCTATCGTAGTTGTATTTTTTGCAGTTAATTCAGAAAGTACCATCAGGCGAATTGTCAAGAAGAGCGAAACAAATGGGGGTAAATTCGAAACTCCAGGCAAAATAAAAAAGGTCGCACTCCGAAAGCTATACATAGTTTTGACATCATCATTTTTTTAATAAATAAATGTGAGAAAATTCTAAAGTGCTTTTTATTTCACTAGAATATTGTTATTCTTCAAAGTGATAACACAAAATTGCAAAGGGATAATATATTTGCAATCATGGATAATACATAATAATATATGCAATTCTAATTTTGAGATCAGTGCATATCTATATTGCAATGAAAAAATATTTTTCCGACTTTCATGTGTTTTTGTTGGTTCACAGCGAGTTCGTCGAAAACGAGTTCATCGAAAATGAGTTCAACCTAACCTAACCTACCCTAACCTAACCTAACCTCTCGTTGTCGATGAATTTGCTTTCGATGAATTGATTTTCGATGAACTCGTCGGTTACCGTTTTTGTTCTTTTATAAAATTGTAGCTTACACAGCTTTACATTTTCACCATGTGTTATTATTTTAGTATTGCCATTTGAAGAACAGCTTCTATGTTTTCTACTCTTTTTTGACAGACAATAGTTTAACATAATCTGGAATTCCCATTTTAAAATTTATAACACGAAATAATTTATTTTGCACACTTTCAATTGATTGTTCATGAATATTATAATGTGGGTTCCAGACGGGAGAATTGTATTCAAGTTGACTTTTTTTTATCTATATATACCGCATTTATCTTTAAAATGGATAAATGTTTGTTGTAATATAATTATGTTCCATTCGGTTTATAAACCAAACCGTCTATAATATAAAATAATTTGCTCGTTAGGCTGATGAAAGCAAAGCTCCGCTTTTAAAGAAATACATTGATGTTATTTTCATTTATTTTCAAACATGTTTATTTCTTCAAAAACATTAGAAACATACTAGATTCCAAATCTATGAAAATTGTTTATTACTCTCCTTGTCAATCAATCATTGAATATGGAATAATCGCATGGGGAGGTGCAACACTCTCAGCTATAGATTCATTATCGAAGGCACAAAAATTAATTATGAAAGTTATTATTAAAGTTCCCATAATAACAAGTACTGTAGATATATTCAACAAATTCCATGTATTAGATATTCGATAAATTTACACAAAAACTATCTAAACTCATCTGTTAAATAAAACACATACATTTTATAAAAATACCCAAAATATTGTAAACACGCGGCACAAAACCAAAGAACTCATACAAATACCTAAAACAAACACAACATTTGGTCAAAGAAATTTCAAATACATTGCGTCTAAAATATACAATAACCTACCTGACAAAACAAGCCAAACGAATAATATAAAAAAATACAAAATCCTGATCAAACAATGGATCATCGAAAAAAGTCGTGCAATAATTAGTCACTCACCCAAATATAATCGTATATCTCATTATTGTTACCACTACCTACCAACCTGAAAATTTTGTCAAATATTTTTGCTTTATTGAAAAATATGCTTTATATTATAATTAAAAAATATTTGTAAACTAGTCTGACTCGACACAGGAGTTCCTAGTGAGACAGGCAAGGCCCAAAAAAATGTATACCTTATGATATAGATTCAATAAATAAATAAAAAAATAAAAAATATTTATGCTTTTGTAAAACATGCTGGTAAACGATGGTAAAGAAAGAATAATACACCCAAAACATTATTATTATTTGTTAATTATTATTTTGGTTATTTGATTTAAATTAATAATGTAAATGTTAATTTATTATGTAAATGTTATATTAGAGGTAAGGCTGAAAACCTGCTGCATTCCGTGAGAATTGTTAAATGTACAGCTGAGCACCGATTATATTGTATTATATTTAATCATACTTTGACTGAGAACTACCTAAACTATACGGTCAATAGATGTCACATTTTAATAAAAATCTATAAATTTATTCTGACACTATCAATAGATTGCATATATTGTTGGTAGTTCTCGGTTGAAAAATAATATATACGATAAATTTAAATATGACCGAATTCGATAGGGCCACATTAGCTCAGTTGGCAGAGTGCAGCCCGGGAAGCTGAAGGTCCTGGGTTCGAGTCCCAGATGTGACCTATCTTTTTCTGATTTTTTGTTTCAATAAGTAATTTAAAAATTATAATTTTTTTATTATTTCTTTTCTATTTTTTAAAAGATTAAATAAATTAAAAATTATATTTTCATATTTTTTATAAGAAAATCTCTCTTTTTAACTATTGAAGGTTATTCCCATCAATTTAATATACAATTGAAGAAGAAGATAACAATCATAATCTAAATAACCTTCAAAAGTTAAAAAGAGAGTTTTTCTTATAAAAAATATGAATATTCATTTAGACTTTTATAAAAAGTCAATAGGTGCTCCATAAAAATAAAATCGGGTATATTTATCCGAGACACTATCTAGGTAACAAATATATTCTTTGAATACTTGTTTCTAATAATAAAGGTAGCTGCCAATAATATGGAGAAAAAAAGCATTAGTCGAAGATAACATTGTTAATTCTGAAATTTGAAATATGAAGTTGACAATTACGACAGTCTCATAATATATCGCAGTGACCCAATTGGTAGAGATGTATGTCCTGATAAGACGTAAGGTTCTGGGTTTGTGTCCCAGTTGCGACCAATATCTTTTATTATTTATCTGTATCTTGTTCATTTTCATAATTAAAAAAAATAGATTGTTATTGTTATCTTCTTCCTCATTGATATATTAAAAATTATACTTCACTAATACATTTTCCTCTTCTTTTATATAGGTCGGTATTTATGAAGCTCTTCACCGTTATCATATATGTATATTACAGTTATATATTATAGTTCTGTCATTTGTAGGCGATAAAATACAAATACATTGTTGTAAAAAGTTAAAATTAATTCATATAGATAACAATAAACTAAGATTCACAATATCGCAGGTATCTACATTTTTTCCGTTGGGTAATGTGATTTCATTTCATGTTCATGATAGAGTCACACCAAGTAAAGACATATTTCACTGCAAAAATAATTCCAATCCCAATTATTCGTTCATAAACTCCCCCATACCACGGATAGACAGTTTAGGTAACAAATGTGCAGAAGTAGCAGATATTTTAAATAGTACTGGAAGAACTTACAAAAAAGCATTTCACATAATCTTTTAATACAGTTATTATCTTTTACTTTGTTTTCTGCAGCCTGATTGTAAATGTTAGTTAAGTCAAATCTTATTAGTATGCTTACACTAATTGTTTTGTAATATTTTTATTGTAAAAAAAATAATATTGAATGTAAATCAGGGCGCTGCGCTACACCCTCCCCAACCACCGCAAACCGTCGCCGTCGGATGGTACGGGCAGCTCTGCCCTCCGTACCAGGAGCTATCGCGTACATCTTTACCTGCGCTCGCAGTCAAACAAGCGTCTTCCTCCTCCAGCAGAAGATCGTAGATTCCCCGATTAGCCACCAAACTGTTGACATGGCTCACTACATCAAAATCCCTTACAAACCTACCAAAAGTGACCAAACTAGCTCCAACAGCGACAAGTATACAAACAGTGAACTCCGCGAAGATGTTGTTTTAAACAACTTGAGAGCAGTCGCGAAAATTCTCAAGATATTCTCAGAAAGTCAAGAAGATGGAAAAGCGGTTAAACAAAGATACGTAACGGAAAAAGTGGAGTCGGAAGATCATTCGGGAACATATGTCATCACAGAAGAGCACACTCCTCTCGAGGAGTACCTTCGTTCCGACGAGTTCTCAAACAAGACGAGCATCGGTACGTTCGAGACGCCATGCACCTCGTTCCCCTTCATCGCAGAATTCCTCAACACGATTCAGCGGAAATACGAACAATTCAGTGATAGTGCCAAAAGACCATTTGAAGCCTTTTGGATTGATTTAAAGGACTTAAGCAAATCCGGAGAAATCGAAATTAAACAGCAATTTGATTTAGCTTATTCCATGCAGTCTCAATTTCAGGATTACAGGCTTAACAAGGCGACTCAGTGCGACGGGAAATTAATTTCTGATTCCATTTTATCGGAATCTATCTCTTCAAACGATGAACAAAGATTAAAGCTAATAAAACGTTGCGCGGAAAATGTGATAGATGAAATATTAAATGAGGCTTCTTTCCTTGCTGCTACACTTCGAAATGCTGTAAATAAATCGTACATTCTCAATGATGGAAGAAAGAATATTGACGAAAAAACGTTAATTAATGATAGAGTATGTGGTAAAAAGAGTTTTCTTGATTTTCCGATGCAAAGCGCGCTTCGTGTTAACTGCGGCTTGCACTCGCATGAGAAATCATATTCATTCCCTACCACTCCTTATAAGTGCTGCATCCGAAGAAATGTAGCAGAGAGTGTGGATACTGTGAATGTTAGGTCATTAGAAGCAAGTGTAAGTGGGAACATTACGCAGGCAGAAAGTGAAGTCCCGACTGCTGCGACCGGTGGAGGGGAAGGGAAGGAGGCCTTCCGCGCACCTCCGACCGCGCACTCCGAGCCTACGCCCGCGCACTCCGCGGCCTGCACTCGCCGCGCACAGAGCCTCGCGCCGTCTACTCCCCGCGGTCCTCGCAACATGAGGAATATTGACGAGTTCGTCGGAGCTTCCAACTGTCATCTCGCGCAACGTGACATCGCGCAGGGTCCGGACCCTACAACAGTCATAGAAAGTGTTCAGTGCCTCGAGGGTGAGAAAAAACTCCCCGAAGTTACGATGGATAATTTTTGTAGTGATGTGAAAAAATATGCTAATGGATCAAAATCCTTTGATTTTTTTAAAAGTGACGAATTCAACGCAATCGAACCCGTGAAAGTGAGTGAAGTGAATGACAGTGCTTACGTTCCTAGTGGTATAACGCGCAGAAATAAAATGAACGGCGATAACATCTCTAACGGTCTACCGGATCTTATAGATGAAAAGGAAAGCAGCAAAATCATCGATAGAGAATCCTCGCGCGAAAATATCTCCGTAAAACGCACCCCCGAAAAGTTGTTCGTCGAGTTTGAAAAAGTAGTTGGCGGGGAAAAGTTGCGGGAAGTTAGCGCGACTGCGCGAAGACTCGTGGGCAAGTGGAGGGACGCGCGCCGGCGATCAATCCGTCGGGCCACCCCCCGCGCCCGCGCCGCGCCATCCCTGCGCCCCGCTCGTCCCAGTTGCGTGCTGCTGAGGGTTGTGCCGGCTGGTCCGTGCCTTCTGCTGGAGGTCTCTACGCCCGACTCCACCAACACACAAACTTTTGAAAACAAATTATTCTCGTTGCATGACTTTTGTATCTGCACGCATCGGACAGCCCACGCCTCCTGCGGCTCGCCAGACGTTTGTTTCGAGAGGATTAACCAACAATCCAAGTTTCAAAAACTTGCGCACATTAGCGCCGACGAGTCTGTACCGAAAAACGAAAGTGAAATTTACTCGCGAGTCCCTTACCACGAGGAAAAGTTTCATGAATCAAAGTCACTTTTAAATTTAAATTTTGATCAATTAAAAAAAGTTAAAGAAGTTTCCGGTGGTTTTGACAGTATTCCCAGTTTAGATTATAAACAAGTTGACAGCAAAGTTTCATCCGTTGCGGAGCCTGGTAAAGTACCCGAATCTTATAAGCATCTTAAAGATTTTTGTGAATCGAACCAAACTGAATATTACATTCCTGTAAAGAATGAGAGTTTGTCTGATGAAACCTTGAAAGTAGCGGATAAAAATTGTGTTTGTTCTTGCCATTCTGATAAAAGTGTTTTAGACAGCTCCGCAAATTTGTCGTCTCCTTGCCCAACTGATAATAATTTGTCGATTGTTAAAGAACCTTTTCTCCAATCTCCCGAGACAATTTCTGCTAATAATTCCGAAAGAAGTGAATTTTCAGATTTTCTCAGTAGCAAAGTTCTCAACAGTTTTGAAATCAGTTCTAGGTTAAAAAGATTAGAAGAAAAATTAAAGAACTCAGTCGAATCAAATTATCTTAACTCTCCCGTGGAGGACTCGAGTTATTTCGAAGAACACACTTTCCAAACAGACACTCACCACTTCTTTAATAAAGAAACAAATAATTTTAAAAACAATAATTATTTGGATAGCTTTGGGAAAATAAACCGTGACCTCAACATAAGTGAATATTGCACCGAGTCTTTGGACAGTGATAACGCTGTCGAGTGTCCAACTAAGAAACTGTTCCGTGACGGTAAGAACTGTTTCGAAGAGGAAAACTGTGAACTCACAGGCAGCAGTGACAAACTAGAAGTCGAAACCGACTTGTGCAGTGACGACGAAACAGGAGAACTCGAGGAATTTGAGCGCCAAGAGCGTTGGGCATCCAACGAGGAGTACTTCGCTGCCAACGCTGACCTTTTTGCCGGCAGCTCTTGCCAATTTACAGCCAGTGACATCTCTCAGCTCGAGTTGGGCAGCGCGGCCTCCGAAGAACGCCTGAAATGTTACGACGAACTCTGGGATAGTTCAGAGTCTGTGTCTAGCGTGGACGAGGAAACCGCGGCCAACACGCACGCCAACGGCAACATGAGGGGCGAGCAGCCCGCGCGGCCTGACCGGCGCCACAACAAGGACGCCAACAACCTCAAGTCGTTGCTCAAGAAGGTTTCCAGGAAAGGGAAGAAGAACCGGGTGATCTTCAACGAGAACAAGAACGAGTTCTTTGAGGCGGATTACATAATATTGATCCGCGAAGAGTGTCAGTACGATGAAGAAAGTGATGAGGGGGTGTGCACGTGCAGCCAGCACGAAATGGTGCGGCTGTGCTGCTCGCAAGAAGAGGGTGAGCCGACACTGAGCCCGCCCGAGGGGTACAAGGACCCGGGTCTGTTCCGGCCGGATGGCAGTCTCCGCGAGCAGGGACTGCTGGCGGGGCCGGGCGGGCTGCTGGTCGCGGAAGCCGGCGGGCCCGTCTTCTCCCCGCAGCACCTTCGCCAGCTGCAGCTCATCCAGCGCTTGCAGCAGGAGCAGTTGCGCCGCGCGAGACAGGCTTTACAAGGTGAGTTTCCTCATTGTCACTCTTGATGTTGCCTGTCAGACCATTCTGCCCCACTCCTATCCTAGCTATCGTCTACCTATTTTTTATAAATCCTTGATTTCGCGTTGTTTCCACAGATTTTCGCGTTCGTTTTAGACACATAATTGGCATTCATAATAATTGTGGACATTAATATCCTTCGGCCTATTTCTGCGTCTACATTTAAATTATTTACTTTAACGACTAGAAATTAGAATATTAGAGTAATCAATAAGCCCTTACTACATTTAAAAGACTTCTTTAATAAATTAAAAAAAAATTGTTTAATTATTATTATTATTTTATATTATATTTGTAATTAAATAAAATTAACTTATAATAATTATTACGTGTTCACTGTGTACAAAGAAAATAAATCATCATTGATATTCCTCACCATAATAGTTGGTTGGATAAAATACTTTATTCCTACACATAGACAGAGATAGGTATTATGAATAATATGCTGGGAAGGTAATTTTGTGACTTTGATGTTATACTGATCTTTTTGACAAATTATATAAAATTATCTAGTTGAATATTTTTATTCATTTTGCTTATTATATACACTGAATATTGTAAAAAGGGTTTCAGTAATTTTTTTAAAAAAATATTTCTTGATTTATCAAACTTTGAATTACTATTTTAAAATATTAGCATTTCCTCCCCAACAATAAATAATACTAAACATTTCAAATACACACATTAAAAAAAATCTTTTGAGCTGTTTATTAAAACATCTTAATCTTTACATTTACCCATTGCTCCAATATAGTTTTATTTTTAGGTGGATACCATACACATGAGCCTAACAAAGCACTCTTCTTAGGGTGAATTGCCTATTCCATAAAAAAAAAAATACACATGAGCCATTGGGGTATGTTGTAGAGCTAAAGGTAGTGGGAGGGGTGGAGATGTGAAAGAGGAAAGTGGGGAAATTCCTGGCTATTCAGACCGGGTATCCAAACACGACAAAAGCCATTTCAAGTAAAGATTCAACTCTGCATCTAGGACGATATTGAGAGATTTTCTACTCTGGAACGTGCCGCAAATTTACGAGTACCTTTTAAATTAGTAAATTGTGAATTCACCAAATTTATGAAATAAAATAAGATTTAAACCCGCGACCTTTGAATTTTACCGG
Source organism: Limnephilus auricula (assembly GCA_951813805.1). Taxonomy (NCBI): domain Eukaryota; kingdom Metazoa; phylum Arthropoda; class Insecta; order Trichoptera; family Limnephilidae; genus Limnephilus; species Limnephilus auricula. The sequence goes on from OX638391.1 coordinate 39,576,116, forward strand.
TTGGCTCCTCGAGTTTATTGAAAATATTAAAATTTTAGATTGCTCATTTTAAGGTAAGCTAGTAAATTTTCAGCCAATTTTAAAGTGTACTAAGCCCTTGTTCAGCCACTTAAAATGTTTCCATCCAGTTTTCTTCTTGAAATAATATTATGGTACCATCAGAAAAACTAACCATGATATCCTTTATATGGATAATAAATAGAATCAGTCTCAGTGCACTTCCTTGGGGAACGCCATAGTTTAATGACAATAGTTTTCATAAAGGGTTTCTGAATTTTTTCGTAATATCTTTGATATGTACCTATGTTCTTTATCTGCTATGGTATTTTGTTTTCTTTTTGACGTGTGTTATTTGAAGTAGTAGTGAACATGATAATAATATGTATGGCGTTACATCATCGTATTTTAATAGTACTGGCTGGACACCGCCGTTAATAATTAGCTGAATAAATAATTCCAATGGCGTACGAGGCTGTGCATAATGTCTTTAACTAGGCCTCATGTTTGTTATGGTTATGATATTGTCATTAATTAGGAGTGCTTTCAAATGTAGGACGCGCCCCGTACAGCCTAATAACAACATAAGAGTGAAAAATACTCTCAGTATCGCCCTGACCCCCGCCAGTTACAGTTACTGTTACAGTCGATCGATAAGGATTGTATCGATAACTTTCCGTAACTTCTCATCGTTCCCTAGAATTACTGCAGATCGCCAACGACTAAATTACGGTGTACAATGACTAAGTGTTCTTAATAAATTCGACGTCAACTGTTGTTTCTATATATATATATATACACGGTGCTAGGGGGGCCTGAAGATAGGCTATCATTCAGAATTTAAACGTTGCTTGAAATGCCATTAGCCTTGTTTGATGACCAGATCTTAATAGCCAGGTACATCTACACCTTCCTCTTCCTCATCTTTTTTTCTACCTTACAACTCTTGAAATACTCCAATAGGGGATGCCGTAATCTTACTCTCGGCTCCTGACGGTTGGGACTCTTGTGGGGTGTTCACATAAAAAAGAAGATAGCCATATAGGTGACAACTCAACCAGCGTTGAATCTACCAGAAGTACCTATCCACACAGATGCATTGCTTGCACACACTTTTCGAATAACCGCAAATACACTTAGAAAATTAAAATTCGTTGATCGTATAGATAGATACACTTGATGCCCCATTCTAACTAATAACAATAAATAGGCATGAGCGAGACAAAAAAAAACTGTTTCTCAGTGATGTTTAATGAGTACAAAATTACTCACAGAAAAAGCTGTACAAATTTCATGACGCCATGCTCACTGATTGAATTATTTTAGTAGTATCAGTGGCGGCTCGTGACTTGTTATTAACCTTTATATTTTTTGAATCCGAAAATATTTACTTTTTTAAAAAATCTTTAATGGCTTGTTCGCACCTTGGCAAGTAGCAAATCGACGCTCAGACGGTTTGGGTACGTAGAGCAATTGAACGAAGAAGGTGAATATGATCGTGTAAGGAGAATATAAAAACGAGTGTACTTTAGACCACACGACTGAAGTAAATACTTCTTTAGCTCCATCATATGTATGTCCGTATATATGTTTATATGGACATATTTTAATTTTCTTCAAATATTTATTTAAATTGATTATCATTTGCCTCTCCCGATCAAGCCGTGCGCATCGATGTCCGCTCCCCTCCGCGTTTGGCGCGTCACTGGTATTTCAAAATACTGACTGAAATATTTCATGCACTGGCTATGAGAGGAAGAGAGAAAGAAAATGTGCGCTCTCACTGCTCTCTCTTTTCAACGCATTTCAATTTCCGTTACACATTCGCTAGCTTACCCCCAAGTCAAGCGTGCGTAAAGAAGTATTTACTTCAATAATATGATACAATTGTGAATGGTAGAAAAAGTCGAAGACGCCCGAGAAAGACATGGCACGATCAAGTTATTCAGATATTTGAGTCGGGCCATCTAAGGAGTTAGAATAATAGAAGTTTAAACTTGTTTTAATATATTATTATAATGGAATTTCACCACGAATTGCTAATATCAAAATATACGGTTGTTTGTTGTCTGAAGAATATCTCCTAAAATCGCCCTAGGGGTTAAGCCAGTTGTTTTAATACACACATATTAACTTTGGTACATACTGTCGGCATATTTAACCGGGGCTTTGCATCGTGTTCGCGTCGAGTTAGCCTAAGTGTTCAGGTGTAGGTATGTATGTCGTAGGTTGTACCAAGCGACAGGTAACAATACGAAATGACCAATTGTTCTGCTGGCCCGAGCTACAAGAGTCCGGTATCAGTAGTCAATGAATCGAGGTCGCAAGAATTTAGTTGCGCAACGGACCTGAATGTAGGAATAGGTAAGCCGCCAAGTATGCGCATATTACAAGTTGTGGAAAAGTGTATTACATGCTATCGCCTACTTAATGTATTTTATGTAATACTAGCGCAGATCCGAGAAAGAGTGACCGCACCCGGAACACACAAAGAAAATTTACTGTCATACGAAATGCAAATCGAATTAAAATTTATTTGTGGCCGTAACCAGTTTCAGCTTGTTAAGGCCATTTTCAGACTGGTACAATTGTTTCTTGGGCCTATTAATGTTCTTTTGATTTGAATCGTTGTAGGTATTTTCAATTAAATTATGCGTATACTCCCCAATGTGATTCCAAATCCGCCATACAAGCCGCCAGTCTGGCGTTCCACCCACTGGACTATCGACCACATCTTAACGTCATAACTTCGTCACTGACATTTCAATCATTTCACTACAGAAACAGGATTTTCTTTCTATCTCATTGGTCATTATAAATATAGTTTCAATTTCACTTCATACCGAGTGATCCGGATATATCCACGCATCGACGACTTTCCACCGGAGACAACGATTGACTTTTCTGCCATCCGGGTATCTTTCCCAGCCACTTTGAAGAAATAATTCAAGAGAAGTGTGTTGTGGGCGTGTCCGTGTTCCTTATCATTTTTTATTATTTTTTTTATTCATAATGTACAAGATAGACAAGGGTAAACTTAAACAAAAACAAACAAATAAAAAAATTCCTTAATAACGGATGAGAAACTTGATTTCACGGTTCACATTCAACTAATTGTAAATAAGGGTTTAAAAATATTAGGATTTATATTAATAATAATTAAAAACTTTGAATCGTTACAAATCACAAAACTGTTGTACACATCTCTAATTTGGTCGGTCTTCTTCAAAATTCGTATTCATAATGATGAAAGAATTCAAAGAAAATTTCTACGCTTCGTAAATTTTAAACTTAACACCCCTTAAGAGCTATCCCGAAAATGTTATATAGATAAATAACCCCTCAATTGTAAACCTTACGAATAGAAACTGACACATAGTTCGTGGAAAATTTTTCTGAAAGTTTTTTCACAGTTTCTGCAAGAAAATTATCACTTTTTATCTCGTTTATAAAGGGTTTTTTACTAAAGACGCTCGACTTTAAAATGTAAATAAAACAAGTTTTTATTTATTTATAAAATACATGATAATGCATTAGAACATTTACATATATATATGTTACATTAAATCACCATACTGGGCGACTGCCTGTTTCACGGTGACCAATGTAATTTAGTTAATATGTAAGGTCTAGTGTGAACACACAAAATAAGTATTTATAGATGGTGATAATAGGAAAGATTAAATTAGAAAAATTATTAAATGGATATAGAAAATATAAGAATAGAAACCAGAAAAACCAAAATAAAAAATAATAAAGAAGAATAAGACATGCTATTATGCAGGATAAGACCATATATACCGTATAAATACGCGCATACACACATACATCCAAACACACACATATTCATATACATAGACGCATACTTAGATATATATGTATATAAGTACCCACACATATATATATATATATGTATATATATATATATGTACACATATACACACATACTTACGTACACATAGTTATTTATTATATTTTACCGACATTCACAGAACTATCTGAGTATGAGAAATAGGCTACTAACATTGTCACACTTACTTATAAAAAAAATCCACAAGCGCCTTTCTGAAAGTGTGGGATTTGGCTATATACTTTATTTAAATTGATAAATTATTAAATATTTTAGGAGCACGAAAGATGAACTGTGACTGTGCCATTGAGGTTTTTGTTGCTGGAATAATATAGTTGAATAGGTTGGAATATCTTGTGTTATAGTTTGATTCAATATTTTTTTTTTGTAAATTCAAATTTAAAATCAGAAGTTATATTTTTTACATATATGGATTTTATATTAAGAACATTGAAGCCTTTAAAAAAGTCCTTCGTGGGGTGTATATAATTTGCTTTGTAAATAGTCCGTATTATCAATTTTTGAGCTTTTATTAGTGGATCTAATACAGTTTTAGAGCATCGTTCCCAGACCATTGTGACATAGATTTTGACTCATTTTTAAAAATTAATTTGAACATATTATATATTTTTTTGTCGTTTAAATGTCCACCGCGTCTTAGCTTTGTGACAAGCATTCAAGAGGTCCGATTTTCATTGACTTTGTCGCATAAATCTGGCTGAATTTTCTGGATGGTGTTTTTTATGTTGACTTTGAAGGCGTCAATTGTTCGTCTTTGAGGGCGTCAATTGGTTTATTCTCACAGACCTGCGATATAAGGTAGTTCCAAAGTAAGAAGCCATGCTTTTTTGATCAAATCTCAAATTGGATGATTTGCACACGTTTTTCAAAGCTGTCACCTTCCACGGTAATTTGCCGTACACTACTAAACAATTGAAACAAATTTGAAAGATGTCACTTTAACAACATGGCTGGTATAGCCTAACAAAGTTCGAGCGTCCCTATAGAAATACCCTGTACAATAAAAATATAATCTGTTACTGTATATAATAGATCTTTATATACATAATAGATCTATTTTTGTTATGTAGAGAAACTATTTCGACTTTCCAACATGGACCTACGCATCGAACGGTAGAGCTAGCTGATGGGCCAAGAAGCCATTTCAGAAAAATACGTGTGTGTGTGCGAGAGTACCTCGAATAGTTAATAGAATTCATTGCCGTCTTTAAGTGGGTTAATTTTCTTCTTCCAAGATTTGCATTCATTCACTAAAGAAAACAAAATCGGAATTCAAGTAGCAATATTAAAAATAAATAAATAATAGATTGCCTTCCTAGGGATTACCTCTTCAGTGTTCAAAGCATATCAATGAAGCTGCAGAACATGACGGTTGTAATAACACCATTATTCGATAACGCAGACTGTTCCACAAGCTGATTTAGGTCTCTATCGTTTCCATAATCCAAGGGTTGTGTGCCTTAGATCTACATACTCCATTCACTGTATCTATTGGGAATGCGAAACCGTCTTTGGAGTATATTTCCTATGCAACAAACAGTGTAATGCATTCAGGTGATATCGCATTCAGAGTCCTGAAATGTATTGGCAGGGGAGCAATACTTATTTATTTATTTCAATGCACGTACATACGGTTTACAAGTAAGTAAACGATAAGTGCTAGTGATACAAAAAATGTTCCTAATGTGAAACTTGGTAAATACAGGGGCGGATCTTAGACTCAAAGGACAGGCAGCAAACGTATCCAGGGGGCCCTTGGGGGTTGAAGAGAGAGAGGGGTGGGTTAAAAAATCTATTTTAAGTTCTATGATAACTCAAAATCAACTCAACTCAACAACTCTTTGCAAAACTATTGAAAGCTTTGAAAAAAAATAAAAAAACCTAAGCTAACGTAACCTGTTTAACCGAGTTTTGAGGGGCCCTTGGGGGTTGGAGAGAGAGAGGGGTGGGTTAAAAAATCTATTTTAAGTTCTATGATAACTCAAAATCAACTCAACTCAACAACTCTTTGAAAAACTATGGAAAACTTAGAAAAAATAAATAAAAAAAACCTAAGCTAACGTAACCTGTTTAACCGAGTTTTTGTATGTTTTTTTAATCACTTTCAATGACTTTTCAAAGGAGGTGTTGAGTTGAATTCATTCTGAGTTATCCGGTCACACTATTTTGAATGTGATTTTTTCCTAAAAGTTTAATTTAAGAGGTTGCGCGTCTTTTTTCATACCCTATTTTATTTTGAATTTCAGGCCAAAATACCTTTTTTTTCTTCTTTTTTAAATTTATTTATTTCTAGCTTCTGCCCGCGACTTCGTCTGCGTATAGGATTAGTACTTAGAGTAATCTAAAATTTTTAACCTATTTATTTAAAATATCTGTAATTCGCGATTCGATTCAAAGTATTAGGCGAGTACTTCAAATAAATTCATTAATTTAAATATTTTCTAAAATAGAATTTTGATTTAACAATCATTGTTTTGCAAAATGTCATTCTCAAATTTTGACATTTTCTATTAAAAAATAATTATTATTTTCAATACATTGAAAATAAATAGCTTGCTTTATAAATTACAGCCTATATGTTCTTCTGATGTATGAGAAATATTATTGTAAAGTTTCATTAAAATCCATTCAGTAAATTTTTCCTGAATGAGTAACAAACATACATACATCCATACAAACTTTCGTGTTTATAAAATTGGTAAGATAAGATTTGTAAGAAACAAACAGCTTTTTCATAATATACAGTGATAAATATAGTGAACTGAAGTCAAGCCACAGAAGTTTCTTATGCTAAAGTTCATGAACAGAACAGATCTGATTTCTTGGTAGAAAGCACGATTATATTAATTTGAAAGGCGGGTATGGGTACCCCCGGAAACCATTTTTTTATATACCCATCACCTCTGCCATATTGTAATCACCCGAGTGATTCGCTACATTTGGTAACTTGGAAGGGGTGTCCGACACTTGGATCTTGGCGGCAAATGTGTCTACTCACCAACTGCGTGGCAGACCGGATCGAAAGAGACTGGTTGAGGGAGACTTTTTGACCTCGTCGCAATGAGAGGGATAGATTCATACTTGATTCATCTTGGACACATTGACCCTCAGATTCCTATCCATCCCGAAACATTTTTCCTAAAAAGACCTTTCACACAACATCCCCTAGGATGTGATAGGCCCTGAGGGGAATTATTTTCCTCATTGTCTCCTGTGTGGAGCTAATGGTAAAAAATAATTTGTCCTTTCAAAATGAAACAGAAAAATGCTAATTTAATGACGCTAGAGCTTCATCAATTAATCGTTTTTGCTATTTTCGTACTAGTAATTGGTACTAATTATTATTTATTTATCGGTGTATTATTTATTTAGATACAGTCCATCATAAAAATATATTACTTTAATAATTTCAACAAAGGAATTTCTTGAATGAGAATATACGAGTAATTCTCAGACAGAAAACGGCGTAAAAAATCCGCCCTTTGTTCAGCCATTTTGATTCACTAATCACAATATCCATTTATATATTATTTTCCAGCGTAAAAATAAACCAAGAATTAAAAATAGTCCTATAAGCTATTAAGACTTGTGAGAGAGTAAAGAGCATCTGAGAATTTAATAAAAGGGAATTTGGTACTCTCACGGACAATATTCAGAAATGGAATGAAATATTATGTAAAGTTAATAAATAAATAAAATGAAGACGATTTTTTTAAACTTAATCCCACACAGGAGGCCTGAAAAAAATATTTCTCTCAGGGCTGACGTCACGTGTGGAGGGTCTTTTTAAAGACTGGAAGGAAAGGAAGATCCGGGAAGGCCTTTGATTCTCTTCCCTAAAACGATCCTCTACACAGCATCGGCAAAGATGACATAGGGTTAGAGTGTTTTTTTTCCTCGGGGCCTCCTGCGTGGAGCTAATGAAAAAAACTACTTCTCTCTGTAAATTTGGTATGATATTGACATAATCTATGATGGGGGGTAGGAATCTAGGGGTCTAGTGTGTCCTGCGGGGCAATACGATAGTTTGGGAGAGACCAACTGTAAAAGTCAAATGTCTTCTCAAATTGACCTCTCCCGATCCTGCCCTCCCCGCAGTTGGTGGGCAGAGGCATCCGCCGCCAAGACCCGGGCAAACCTCACCAATGAACCCAGGCATTCCTGCTAAGTCACCAAACGTAGCAAACCACTTGGGGTACACATATATATTTTTTAAATGATATGAGTTATACGAATTTAACACAAAAATACTCTACTTCTGTCGATGGACCGTTTACTAAAAGGCACAAAAATAAGAGCCAGTCATGAGCTTGTTTGGAATAGATACCTCAAAAACGTAGACAGATATATTTTTGTTGTTGTTTGTTTTTAGCTTTCAAAATAAAAATAAACAGATGTTTTTGGACAATACGTCGATGGCATTGTGTTACTAAATCGTGAACATATTAAAAAAAATTAATAAGTCTTCTTTAGGGGTAGCTGAAATCTTTTTTGGACGGAGGTAACATTTTAAAACGGAAATGACTTTCGATTTATATTTCATGCGAAGCCTAGCAATGAATAACAAAACGTCAAAGCAAACGTCATACGTCAGTTATGTTTTGCTGATTTATTATATGATTTAACTAAATATTTTAGTTGAACCTCTTGATTTGTATTATTTTTTACGATAATTTTAACCCTTTTTCTCTCCGATTCTTGTGAGTTCTAGCTAATGAAGTAAAAAGTGGCAGTAGTGTGACCATAAAAATAGTGTTGTTTAGAATTCAAATGGCTGATCGTAGGAAATTTTTACCCCTTTGTCTACAAATATATAAACGAAAAAACCAACAACCTTCCATGTTCCGCCGCTTAAATTTTTTTTAGTTTTTTAGTTTTTAGTCAACGAAGTTTTATTTCAACCGTGCGTAAAGGTTAGACGCACTCCATTTTTTTGTAAAGTGTAGGCTCACATCCTTGTGCTTATTTCCCCATTCTAGATTTGCGGTTAGATTAAATTTGCGTTTTTCCGTTTAGTGGTAATTGAAATTCGGAGACATACTTAACCTATTTTCGTTCAGGTGCTCTCGAAACTTGAAACCACTCTCTGCCATCTTACGTTTTGCACGGTAGGGGGCATACGGGTTAGGAGCAAAGGGCTGTAAGTAAATTAATGTTGTTTATCTGCGTAGATGTCAAAGTTTATTATTTAGTTTTTGTAGATTCTATGATGTCGGAATTTGAATGTTTGGATTTGTGTGTTTTTTTTAATCATTATAAAACCCGCTAAACCACCAAATTAGTGTGTTGCTAGGTTATCTTGATAATGAATTATGTCACTAAAGCAAATAATTATATACATGAGGTGGACTAGAAAGACTTCTGTATATGTACTCCGACATATAATAGAAAAGAATATCCATATTAATCTGTTTTTAGCAACACAATATTAGTGGCAGCCTAGATTATTATTTTCTTCTCACAATAAACTTTCAAAATCTTGTTTGGTTTTTTTTTTGTACAATTTTTTAAAATGATCAAATAACCCTGTATAAATTGTAATGCGCCCCACAGTTGACATCTCGCATGCTAAGGGTTGGTTTGTACTATGTCCATTTATGGTTTTTTGAAGTAAATACTTCTTTACGCACGCTTGACTTGAGGGGTAAACTGGCGAATGTGTAACGAAAAGTGAAATGCGTTGCGAGGCGAACGGGCTCACTGTAGAAGCAAGAGAGAGCAGTGCGCGCTCACATTTTCTTTCTCTCTTCATCTCATAACTAGTGCATGAAATATTTCAGTCAGTATTTTGAAATACCAGTGACGCGCCAAACCTGGAGGGGAGAGGACGTCGATGCGCACGGCTTGATCGGGCAAGGCGAATGATAATAAATTTAAATAAATATTTGTAGAAAATTAATGTATGTATATACATGTATACAATTTATACATATAAACATATATATATGGACGTACATATAGATGGAGCTAAAGAAGTATTTACTTCAGTCGTGGGGTCTTAAGCACACTAGTTTTTTTAAACTGTGAGTGCAGTAATATTAATCATATTTTTTCTACTATATATATATATACACACAAAAAAACAATATTTTTAGTACTTATTTTAAGCTGTAGAAAAAGCTTCATTTTAACAAAGGCAAAACTGTTTTTATCATTTATTATGTGAATCTTATTATAGTAAAGATTAATCTAACGAAAGCCGTGTTTTAACTGATAGCTTCATCTATGAAAAAAATTATGTAGTGATGACTGTATTTTTAACGTTATTTACATCTAAACCTTCGTCAGTCTCGATTCACGAATTTCCCAATGAGACAGGAATAGAGTAATCGAAAATAAAAATATATGTATATTCTTGATGAGTTCGAGCCGACTTTTTCTGTACAGCCAGCAATTAACGGTTCGAACCGTTCCAGCTTTATCTGTCGGCATTCTAAGCAATTTGACCCGTGGAAGTGTATGAAAAAAATGTAAACAATTCGGTGTATAATACGAGTTCCTAAAACTGTAATACCGGTTTGTCTGCCAATCCCCGGCCGGGCTATCAATGCTGGTCGCGATACGACGCTGGCACGAACACTCGATGGCTGTATTATACGCCATTAATACACTAACTTTAATCAGTGACGTCTCGGGATTATTTTCACAATCAAAAAGCTTTTCAATCAATACAATCAAGCAATCTATACAATACACCACTAGCTACGATTACACAAACAGAAACAATAACCAAATTCAAAGAAGAAATACATAAATGGATTGTAAGTGTAAGACGTCCCGATATTGCAAACATCTGTAAAACAATTTGCACAGGAATATCAATTTATATACGACCTAAGCCAAATAAATAAATACGAATAAAAATACGATTCTGCTTTAGACCACACGACTAAAGTAAAACTTCTTTAGCTCCATCTATATGTATGTATTTAAATATGTATTATATATACATGTATATGCATCGTATACGTATACATATTAATTTTTTACAAACATTTATTTATTTAGATTTATTGTCGTTCGCCTTGCCCGATTACACCTTTCGTAACCCTCTGGTCAAGCATTCGCCACTCAAGTCAAGCGTGCGTAAAGAACTATTACTTCCTTTTTATAATCCTGTCAAATCTATTTTGAAACTTATTTTGTGACAGAAAAACGTGATTTGTAAACCCTCGGTTTGCTTGTAAGTATTGGTCTAAAAATAACTGAGTAAATTTCTTGACGATAGAGCTCACAGTTCGAGAATTTTAGCTGCATCAGTTAATTGTAAATTTAAAAAATAGGAAATTATGGCCGCCCACATTTTTTTATTATTTTAAAATGTAGCCCGTATGGTTTTTATATTTAAAAAATGTGAAAAGTCACGACACGTCTCTTTTATTTCTAGACACAATCAATTGCCTTATTCCCACGCGCAATTCCCACAACCAACAAACGAACAAACCCACCTGTGTAACGGATGCATTTTACATTCCTATTTATCAATGAAAGCATTCAGATATTCCTCGAAGACTTGCAAGCAAGTAATTATATTAAAAACATGCAAGGTTTTACACAAGTGTACTCAGTACAGCGTGTGAATGGATAAATAATCGATTCAAGAAAACACGAGGTTTCTTAGAAAGACAAAATGACGTTGGTCAATCAATTGATGTGGGCTTTTTAGTGGTTGAAGTAATAATTGAAATAGGTATTTTTGTATTGATACAATAAATATTATGCATTTTGAAACATTAAATTATAATGTGGGCCTCACTGAATACTTTTGCTCGTGCCAGGCCCTTATTTTAAAATTTAATAAAATTCAATAAAATATAATAAATATGGATAAAATGAGATGTCATAAAATAAAATACAATAAATAGACGTTCACGTTATATTTTTTGAAGTAAATACTTCTTTACGCACATAAAGGGGTAAACTGAAATTGCAGCGTTACGAAAAGTGAATAGCGTTGCGAGGCGAACGGGCTGTATCACATTGTAGAAGCAAGAGAGAGCGGTGCGCGCGCACATTTTCTTTCTCTCTTCCTCTCATAGCCAGTGCTTGAAATATTTCAGTCAGTATTTTGAAATACCAGTGAGGCGCCAAACGCGGGGGAGCGGACGTCGATGCGCACGGCTTGATCGGGCGAGGCGAATGATAATAAATTAAAATAAATATTTGTAGAAAATTAATATATGTGTATTCATGTATATGTTTATAAACACATATATGGACATACATATAGATGGAGCTAAAGAAGTATTTACTTCAGTCGTGTGGTCTAAAGCACACTCGTATGTTTTTGTATCCCTCATTTTTTGTATCGAGTGTTGAATCAACTTATGTTGAAAGCTTTTATTGCCTGGTATTTGGGATGTCTTTGTCCAAAGCTTGTGTTTATCGTCCAAGTTTTTATGAGTCTAGTAGGTTATTCTAACTGGTCTAATCTAAATGATCATTTGCATTAGTTGAAATTTGTTTATTTGGTTAAAAACGTAGTTTAGGAATGTTTTTTTAATGTAAAATGTCAATATCTACTATGTCAAATATGTTAAATATTTGGTCAGTCAGTCATTCGATGTTTTTTAAGTATTACCTTTAAGATGCTTTTCCGTGTGATTTCCATAAAGTTTTCCAAAAAATTTCCATAAATGACAATGGCTGAGTTTGTTGCTCCTCCCCAAACAAGTTTTTCGTATTCTATTGTGGATTGACAGTGTGAAAAACATATTTTCATTATTCTTTATATACATACTAGCTTACGCACGCGACTTCGTCCGCGCAGGAATAGTACTTCGAGTAGCCTATTTTATTTTCCTAGGTCCTTTCTATGTTTATACCAAAATTCTTAAAATATTAATTCTTAATCTATAATTCTTGATTCAAAGTATTAGGCGAGTACTTCAAAAAAAATCACTAATTAAAATATTTTCTAAAATAGAATTTTGATTTAACAATAATTATTGTTTTTGCAAAATGTCATTCTCAAATTTTGACATTTTTATTAAACACCAATTATTATTTGTAATACCTACATGGTAAATATCTATAATCTTTATAAATTATAGCCTATACGTTATTCTGATGTATTACCTATATTATTGTAAAGTTTCATTATAATCCATTTGGTAGTTCTTGCGTGAAATAGTAACAAACACACATACATCCATACAAACTTTCGCGTTTATAATATTAGTAAGATTCATTATGTTTAGGAAAATGTTTACTGTTTTGAGAAATTTATTTATGATTAGTTTGATATGATGTGTCTACCTAAGGCTATAGTCAATTATGTTTCCTAGAGACTTTATTTTGTCTATTTTTTCTAGAGTCGGCCAATTGCAGATGTTGGAAGATAGTAGACACACATATACGTGCAGTGTTTATTAGTAATTTAATTATTTTGATGCAGATAATATTTTGATAAGGATATGTACAATATACCAAGATTCATGATTGTTTATAGTTAGCGTACGCGTGCGGGCCGGTAAGTTATCGACTAATAAACTCGTGATAACATGCTAAAGTTTGTTTGTGTTCTTTGAATTGCTATAGAATAACACTGATATACAACTTAACATTCTTGTTTGTAGTCATTTGTGGATGCGTTCCGTCGTTCGTTTTTTAAATAAAATATATTTTTATGTATATTTAACTCAACACAGAAGGCCCCAAAGAAAATAATTTCCCTGAAAGCCAGCCTCGATTTAGAATATAGATCCTTTTTGGTGATGCTGTGGAAAGGGTATTTTAAGGAAAGGAAGGGGGAAATTTCTGGGAAGGAAAAAGGTATGAAGGATGCATAGGTATCTGGGGGTCAGTGTGTTTATGAGTGACAAACGTATGAATCCATCTCTTTCAGCCGAGACCTACACAAACCTCTTGTAAATGTTGATAAAATCTTTGCATCACATGTCTTTCGATTGAAAAATATTATTGATTATTTCTACATCATCTTCTAGTGCCATCCTTATCGGAAGTTAGTTATAATTAAGGATATCTTCATTCTGCAGACTGCAGCCAGGAACGTCTAAGCAGTTTTGCACTCAATTCAATTTATTATTTAAAAAACATTACAAAATTGATCATTTTGGTCCGTTTTTAAACACATATAGGCCAATCTCTAACAGGTCAGTCTAACTGGCCAATTTTTGACATTACATGTGAAAATATTTTTAACATTACATCTGCCATTTTTTCGGTTTATTGTATTAACAGCATTACAAAGTTTATCATTTTATACCGTTTTTAAATACATAAAGGCCAGGCTTTAATAGGTCAGTGTGATTAAAAAAGTTTTAATGTTTCATCTGCCACGTACAGTTTAAAAACAAACGTACTTCGGTATAAATATGTGTTTAAAGTTGGAAGAGGCAATGAATGCTTTGCTAGAGGTCGACCAAAGAGAACGGGATTCCCTATCCTAAATAAATATAAGAAATAAAACATTCACTGATTAATCTATTACCTGAATGCTCGTTAATCATCACCTTTAAACACTTAGGACGAGTTTTTTCATAGAATTTGAACAATTAATCAAATTTCAAAGTTCTGTGAAAATTCAATTCAAATTCTGATTTCATCCATCTACTACAAAACAACCGGTCCTTGACGAAATAATAACCGATTTGCCACAAAACTTGAATTTAAACTTTGAAGTTTGATGAATTGTTGAAATACTGTGAAACAACCCGTCCTAAATTTTGTAAAGCGTGCTTTTTTATATTTAATAGATTTTTAATCAATGACACCTAATTTAAGCCAGGGTTTAAAAACGACCAGTTGACGTTAACATTGTTTATGAAAAATGAATGTTGTATGAACTTTATTTTTATACACGACCTCTAAATATTATTTTTTCATGAGAATATCGCAAATGCCGGCCGTCAAGTATTTAGTTTTTTTATTGCATCCCAACTGCTCCCGTCTGGAGCCAGTGAGACTATGGCATCCCCAATTGATCCCCAATGTTATGAGGCTGAAGGTAAGTGGGGAAGGGAAGGAGACTAGAAAGAGGAAGGTTGGGAAGTACCTGGCTATTAGTCACTAAACACGGCTAAATCCATTTCAAGCAACGTTTCAATTCTGAATGGTGGTCTTACACAAGGGCGATACTAAGAGTATCTTCCACCCTGGAACGTGCCGCAAATATACTATTTATTTTTAATATTTGTGAAATAACACAAATCAATTAAATAAAATTTATTTGCGCACGCCGGGTTCGAACCCGCGACCTTCGGAATTGGAAGTCCAACGCCCTACCGCTGGACTACGCCGGCCGTCAATATTATTTAATTTACCTGGCTTTCAGTATTATTTAATTTACCTGGATTATGCATTATAAAAGAATTAACGACATCGACGATAGGTTAGAACGGAAACTGCAGTTAGAGAATAATTTCATCGAGTTATATCTACAAACCATGAATAATTCATTACAATTTTTTGGTATTCAAGTTAACGGAAGTTTGCTGCCGAATGGAGGATTCTATCTTCTCACAATTTTCATTATTATCTCCTAAATTTCAACGTTCCTCGGCAGGAATATAATGTTATTTGGAGTAACCGGTTTATTTGGAACATACAAATTGATATTTATAAGTGTTTTTCTAATATCAAGTTTTTCAAATGCGTAGGTCGAATAGAGAACATTACGTCAAGAAAATTATTAAATGCTTACATAAATATACATGCATCTAATATCATTAGGTCGCTTCGCCTGTATAATCAAGTCTACCTACAGACATAGGGACAGTGCCGTTTCAAACAAGTGTAGTTTTGAGGGTGACAATAAACTCAACACTCCACACAATAGTCAATTCCTAGAATACAATTAATTGCAAATAAAACTACATTGTATTTTGTTATTTGTGAAGATATTTCTATATTACTTCAGAGTACTTTATATTCAATTTCAATGCCGGTAACCCGGGCGTTTATTAACATTAAAGTATATTTACAGTTCATGTGCGCTACCCGACTCACTAGACAATATCTGTTCCGAGTCGGGTAGCAGTATCATTTCATGTATATATTAAAAAAAAACTTAAAAATAAAAATAAGTAGGGAAATTAATTTAGCAATTGCATTAAAAAAACATTAGAAACATAAAAACAAAACAAAAAACTAAAAAAATACAAAAATATATATTTGTATATACATATACATATATATATTTAAACATAAAAACGTATAAAAAATTAACACGGACGGTTTGCAAGTAACTTGTTAATGCAATTTCTTTTTTTGTTCATTAACCATGTATTAAAGTTTTTATATGTAGGTTTTCTGTTGGTATGAGTAAAATGTTGTGTTTCTTTTAAGAAAATGTTGAATATGGACAGGGCGAGGTAAGATTCATGTTTTTTAGCATTACTGTTTCCCTCCCGTATATAAATGTAAACTTTAGAACCCATATTTACCTTATTGTAAAAGCCTTAATGGCGTTTAAATAAATAAATAATAATTTTTCAAAAGAAGCAAACACATTGTGAGAAAATAGGTACTTTGTTTTAAGTCACTTTATTTTAATTTTTATTTAACGTCTACCGGTTTCGGTACCTCCGTACCATCATCAGGACTGTTACAAAAATACACGGCGAAAAATGTTATTTTAAAATACGATCATTTTATTCGTAAAAACGGTTAAAAACGGGACTGAAGTTCTTACGAACAAATTAACAGGGGGTCTATGTTTATTGGCGGGAACATGTAAGAATAATTTGTTGGTTTACGTAATTTCGTACGTATACCAACAAATTATTCTTACACTGTTAATTTGTTCGTCAGAACTTCAGTCCCGTTTTTAACCGTTTTTAGGAATAAAATGATCGTATTTTAGAATAACATTTTTCTCCGTGTAATGTCTACAAATACAGAAGTACACACATATATATATACAATGTTATGAAAGAAAGGGACAGTATACTAGAGTGGGACAGGCCGTCAGTTGTCGGAGAGAGGGGGGGAATGGGGGATAAGTGAAGACACGGAGAGCATGCTTAAAATTGGACTGAAGATTAAATTAAATTAAAAATTTTAAATTTAGGTTATTAATGATTTCTTCCTTTGAATTTACTGATTTTTTTTTTTCTAAAGCTTCCAAATTGTTAATTCTTAAACCTATTCCGTTCCTAAGTAGGACTTTAATTTCTGAATCGTTGTTAAAATTATGATAAAGACAGTGGTTACAATTATGATAAAGGTATGACTTAAAACAAAGTCGAGCCACAAAGTTAATGCTTAATACGAACATGTATTTTCTTTTCATTTATTTAAATGAATAATACTCATATCTGTAGATATTTACACATTCGACAGTCTCCGAGAGTGAATGATAGGTTGACGAATTTTACATTAAACGTAAATTGAACACATCTATTATTTCTGAGAACGTATTACCAACTGCATGCTATCTAGGAACAAGAGAGTATCTAATTGACTCAGCCCTGATATTGTTGTTGCAATTAAAAATAATTTTTGATCGAGTAGTTCTAATTGGTATATGGAGCTAAATTAGGGCAATCTACAATACCATTAACAAATTTGAAAATAAAAATCAAATGCAGAAGTATGTAGTGAGATTGAGGATAGTGGGGAGAAAGGAGATGGGTAAGAGGAAGATGGGGAAGTACCTGGCTATCCAGATGGTCACCATTTCAAGCAACGTTTCAATTCTGAATGGTGGATCTTACAATGCTCTGGAACTTGCCGTAAATATAACTTATATTATGTTTAATTATTAATTTGTGAAATAACACAAATCAATCATGTAAAATTTACTTACTATCCCATATTGGGATTTGATTCCGCGACCTTTGGATTGTTAGTCGAGAGCCTCACCCCTCGACCACGGAGGTGGGGTAATTTTCCTTGCATTTAATCTTATATGCACACTGTACACTGTAGGTACTTTCTTTTTTATATGAATTTTATACGCACAATATTCCAACTGCTTCCAACCGTCTGGAAACAGAGACCATGGCAACCCCAATTGAGGTATGCTATGAAAAGGCAGCGGGGAGAGTAAGGGGATTAGGAAGAGGAAGATAGGACCACACACAGCTAAAGACATTTCAAGCAACGTTTCAATTCTGAATGGTGATCTTACACCAGGGCCACACTGATAGTAACTGCCTTATATTTTTTCAAAATGTGAAATAACACAATAAAATTACATGCGCATGTCGTGACCTTTGAATTGCTGGTCGAGAGCCTCACCCCTCGGTCACGGAGGTCGTCAATTCTCCTTACATTAAATCTTATAGATACACTGTACCTACAGTCATAATGTACATTGTATGTTATATCTCTGATCATAAGTAAGCAACGACCAAGTGATTATACTTGGTCGAAGTAAGCAAGCCATGTCATAACACAAACACCTTTGCCGTTCGAAGGCTTCTCGAAAACAAGAAATTAAACACCGAGCCAAAAGGAGCGATGACGCACCAAAGAAGGATGTGTATACAATACGCGAAATGTCAAACGCTGTGGACAAGGATATTCTTAATTCTAATTTATTGGATTTTTCGCAAATATCATTGTTTTGTAATACTATCAATTCCACAATAATAGAATTTCCTTATGACTTTTGGGTGCATTTTATTATGACAAGCGGGAAGCATTACAAAATAAACAAATGCCCGATTGCAGTACCTACCTACCTGCACCTACATATTTAACATAGAATTTTCTTTGAATTTATGCATTTACATTCCGTTTACAGACTCGAGAAATAGTAAATAAATCAAATACATTTTGGTGTTTGATTCTGGCACCAAGGGACGGGCTATTCATTTGATCAAATATTTTAAGTTAATTTTTACGTTCTGTGAAGTTATTTTCAAGTTCTTTGATTATTTCAGTATTATGAATCAACGGCCTATAATGATATAATCAAAACCTGAATAGAACTCACACAGAACGTGGAACATTAACTTCAATTTTTATTGGATGAATGGTAATTTTTTTTTTAACAACACGTCATAAGAATCCTCACTTATTAACGGGATTAACGGGACATTGTGTTATCCCTAGAAGAATAATCTTTACTGATTTTATAGAAAATTGAAGTTGTATGTCGTCTCCTAGACCCAAGATAAGCCATTGAGATTGTTTATCTGCCAAAGAATGTTTTGAAAATGGTTGTTGTTATATGAGGTAAGAAAAAATAGATTACTTCGGGCACTTGAACACTGTAACATCACCTTTTAAATGGTCAGAATACAAGGCAGCACAATTTTTTTTTTGTTTTTAAAAATTTGTTTATTTATCAAAAATATATTTGTACAAAATAAGGGTAGTCCCACAAAGCTGTCATATGGCAGCTTGTCTATAGGTTCTACAATTTATCACTCTTAATATTATACATAAGGAAATATTTGTTAATACATATTATATAGTTTTAAGGAAACATTAGGATAGATCACATAATAATATTAGATTATTTGAATTACATCTATAAGATATTTCAATGTACATGCCTAATAATAAGATATATATATGCAGCTACATTAAGATAATCAATTCAACATATTTAAAGATACGTGGAGTTTTCGTTAATTAACCACATTTTTATCATTTAGGGCATAATCTGTAATTTTTTTCAAATTTTAAGTTTTTTATTTATTTTATTGAAAATCACTGGTATTTGGTATTCAAGAGTACGGCTTCCATATTTATTTAATATTCGAGGAGTTTTTAGGCCCTTTCCTTCTTTAAATCTTGTGGTATGTTTGTGTACTATTAAGTGTTTATATGAGCTTTTCCCCGCGTTATCCATAATAGTAATGAACCAAAGGAGACCTTTTATTGTAAGTATGCTCTCTGAGCCATATAGTAGTTTTAAGTTGTTTCTCTCTCTGTAAATATTTGGTGTAACAATTTTTTTTACTATGGCGGTTTGTAAATTTTGAATATATTTTATGTGCTTGCCTGTCCCCAGGTTCGAATTCCATATCCAAGGATGGATTCGACCATAGAAAAATATATGAGTTTAAGAGTGCAATGAGGCAAAATAAATTTTAATTTAATAATAAATTTTAAATAATAATAACGATAATTATTTCCTAGCGATAGTTTGGTAGATACGCAACTACAACAAAGTTCGAACGGTAATATTGTAAATGACAAATAATAATGATAGTGACACATATTATTTCGTTGAACCCATTCCACATTCAGATATCAAATATAAACACAAATAAACGCTATCAAAATAGTTGTCTGAAAAAGTTGACTCATGCGCGTTGGACCGAATGTTTGCGACCCGGCCTAGAAAAACATACAAACTTATCAGCGAACATTATTTATTTACCATTGCTATTTATATTTAGGTGCAAATAATAAAATTGTTATAAAAAAAACTAGTGAACACGACTGAAGTAAAACTTATTTAGCTCCATCTAAGTCTATGTGTGTTTATATGTATAATATATACATACATATATTAATTTTCTACACATATTTATTTATTTAGATTTATTATCGTTCGCACCGCCCGACCACGCTTTTCGTAACGCTCTCGTTACGCATTCTCCAGCTTACTTAAAGAAGTTTTTAAAAATATTTCAAGCGACGGTCGAAAAAAAAATTTATAGTGAATACCTCACAAGAGTCCCAACTGCTCCCGTCTGGAGCCAGTGAGATTATGGAATCCCCAATTGGGGTATGTTATGAGGCTGAAGGTAAGTGGGAAAGGGAAGGAGACGAGGAAGAGGAAGGTGGGGAAGCACCTGGCTATTCAGATCTGGACACTAAACCCAACTGAAGCCATTCAGATCTGGACACCAGGCTATTCAGATCTGGACACTAAACCCAACTGAAGCCATTCAGATCTGGACACCAGGCTATTCAGATCTGGACACTAAACCCAACTGAAGCCATTTCAAGCAACGTTTCAATTCTAAATGGTGGCCTTACACCAGGGCGATACTAAGAGTATCTTCCACTCCGGAACGTGCCGCAAATATAATATATATATTTTTTTAAATTTGTGAATTAACACAAATCAATCAATCAATTTTGTTATAATATTGTCCTTTTCGTTCTTTAATCCATCATTTAATTTTGTATTTGAAATATTTTTCGTATCGAAAAATAAGCGCGTGAATGTGAAAATTATTCATTGGCAGCTCTAATATCTTATGCAACCTCAAATAACGTAAAAATTTGTAAAAATAATAATTGTGCAATCTGTGAAGTTGTATTCTAAAAATAACAGTACTTCCAGTGGGGAAAACCTTGAAATTAACCATGTATTAAATCATGAAAATAACAAGCTTTGTTTAATCTTTAATCCATGATATTTTTTATATTATTCTTACTAGCTGAGGTACCTGGCTTCGCTCAGGACAACTTTGGAGAGTGTGCTGGAATGTTCCACGATGATGTTCCTGATTCCCGACGACAATATTATTTTTAGTTGCCTTTGAAATAGCCACTGGTATATTGTTGGTGGTGAACAATGTTTGGATAAATTTGGTCGATGAGTTCATTTTCATTAGTGGCTATGTTGCAGAAATCACTGTCGAGTTCAATGAGGTCGGTCGTCTGGTCAGTAAGATTTGTGCCTTTCTTATTTATAAAAGTTTTTGAGCACAATGTGCTGTTCCACATATTATTCCACATTAATATTCCACAATATTCGAGAGTGTTCTGGGATGTTCACCGAAGATGTACTCGATTCCTTATTCCCGAACATATCACAAAATTCTAGAATTTTCCGGGATGTTCTGGAATGTTGTGGAATGCTCTCAAATACTTTTTTAAAGAATATATATTGATCAAAAAATTAAGATTATCGAGCCTTTTAGAACTTTCCAGAACGTTCTAGACTCTTCGTCATACTCCGACGATCATTTCTGAAAGCTTCTAGAACTTTCTCCTTTCATAACTTCCTAGAGCTTTAGCGATCCATTCAGAGCATTCTGGAACCTTCTTGGTTCAACGACATACTCCACTACTCCTTTCAGAACTTTCTACAGTTTTTTCCAACCTTCTAGAACTTTCCGGAACCTTCTAGATTCACACACCGCCACTTATTTCGAAAAGCTTCTACAACTTTCTCCTTCCACATTTTTCTATGGCATTCGAGAACCAACCAGAACCTTCTAGACTCACCGACATACTCCACCACTTCTTCCCGGAACTTTCTGTAGCTTTATCGAACCTCCTAGAATTTTCCGAAAAAAACCCACCGAAACACACCGACACTATTTTTTAAAAGCTTCTAGAACTTTCTCCTTCCAAAACTTTCTGCACTATTAGCGAACCACCCAGAACGTTCTAGTAACATTTAGACTCACCGACAAACTCTGCCACTCCTTCCAGAATTTTCTAGAGTTTTATCGAACCTTCCAGAAATTTCCGGAGTACTGGTCCTGAAATTACTAGAGGGCTAAACTTCCAACCCTTATATCTTCAAAAGTACGCCCTTTAGGACAAGACGGGACCCCTCTTTCCGCAGGGGGGATAGAGATCTACCACACAATATAACTCCCTAGATCGGACCGGGACTCGTTTCTGAGTTTTTGCTGTCCGAACGTTTTTTAGGACTTTCTTTAATAGTACATAATATGTTAGTATACTTAATCATGACACCTATTGTTTGATTCTCAAATAAAATTAGAAATAATATTGAAAGACTGTTAGATAACGTATCGTCCTGGTGAAAGACAACAATTCAAAAACGAAATTTTGCATTCACGTGGCTTTTACTGTTTTTTCTGTTTTGGTACCAGATCGGAATAGCGAGTTATTTTCCAACTTTCCTATATGTAATCTCCTTCCCTTCCCCAACCCTTTCTAATTCTCGAAAAAATTAAGTAAAAAATACAGTAATTATGGTTTTCGTTGTTTGTTTTTGGGGTGTTATGCCGTGTTGTGCTACCTCCTTCTTTAGCCGACGTTTCGGACAGCATTGCAGTGTCCATCATCAGGGCAGATCCGGTAGATCCGTCGATGTGTCTAAATATCGTCGGCTAAAGAAGGAGGTAGCACAACACGGCATAACACCCCAAAAACAAACAACGAAAATGCTTTTGGCCGTGAAAATCTAAAAACGTATCTCAGTAATTATGGTATTTGTATTTTGTATTTGTGTTGATGAGTAAATCTTCTAAAACGATTTAAAATATCCCATTTTCGATTTGCTGATAAAACGACATATTCGAACTGACAATTTTCAGGAAACAGTCAGTTTTAATAAAAAATCAAAATGTAAAACCGAATTTTCTTTATAATTTATAACTCTTGTATATGAAATGAACTGACCTGCTTTTTACTAAAACTATAAAAACGAGTAATAATACCTTGGCAATAGAATGCTTATTTAGATAGATTTTAAATTTGTATTCATTATCATAGAAATTTATGATTTACGAAGATTAGCGATTTTTTTTCAGTTTTGGAAAAGATCCCTACAATTAATTTTGTTCAGAAAAATTCTGCGCAGCCGTTTAAAGGGGGTCAATTTGAAAATAAAAACACAAAACTATGGTTCAACTTTTGATATCTAATAAATAAATAAACAAAATATTCATAAATCTATCAAAAGAAAAAAATACCACAAAAATGCACAAATTTGAACGAAGTTAATTGAATGCGTAAAAATCACTGAAAAGTATTTTCCAACTGCCACCGCAACGTCACTCCACCCAACACGTGGGCAATGGTGGCGGGTTTATTTTTCAATCGACCGTCCAGTTCCCACCAGAATTTAGGTAGAGGCGGGCCGCTAGATACATCCCCCCCTTGGACCCACCCACTCTCCCCAGCGGGATACCACCGGGCCAAATAATTTCTCCGACCTCTGTGTGGTCACTGGTCACTGGTACTGGTCACTGGTCAGATCATCCTGGTCTTGTAGCCTACTGATTGAGATTGCTTAATCGTTTCTGTAAGATTGTTTATGTTTGACATATTTTATTCGATTGATTCATTGGAATATTTAAGAAAAAATAAACTGTTTTTGAAATGATGTAATTTAAGATTTTCAGTTTTTTTTTTTTTTTGAGATGTTATGCCGTGTTGTGCTACCTCGTTCTTTAGCTAACCTTTTTGCTGACCACATTAGAGTGTCCATCATCAGGGCAAAGGTGTGTTTTTGAAATGATGATTTGATGAAATTTCAAATTTTATTATTAAAAATAAACACATAAATTTTGAATGCGCATATAAAAAGTTTAAAAAAATGGCCCACCTTATTGATTTTCTAACCAAAATTACTGATAACTAAAAAATAAAATAATAAATAAAGAAATGGTAATAAGTAATAACCATCAATAATTTTTGACAATATTTACTTCAAAATTATTTATATGTTTATTAACTCCTTGAAGGCTTTAAAATATGTTAACATTATTATAGGTGAGTAGTTCAGGAATATAATAATAATTTTATTATAATAATATGCCGAACATAAAAGATATGTGTTAGAATACAGTAGGTATGTAGTTTTATTATTATATAAAATTGCAGAAAGGAGATCAATGAATGTAAGTATAATACTAGTAAAAACGAAGCACTCAATGTACTATGAAAATAATTACAGAGAAAAATGTAGTAACATTGTTGATAATATTATAAAGTAATTAGCAAAAATCGCGTAGTTAATTAGCAAAGTTCTGAAAAACGTACGATTGGACGCTTTTCAGAACACTGCTAAATTAATACAGCGGTAAAAGGTGCACATGAAAAAATGATGTAAGTTTTAAATAGGTAAATACAAGTATGTAGTCACACTAGATCGAACATAAATGACATAAAAAACATTAAAACTACACGGAGAAAAATGTTATTCTAAAATACGACCATTTTATTTATTTATTTATTTCCGCATATACGGCACAACATGTGCCATTAAGAGGCTAGACTTTGAACGACACGCGAAACACCCGCGACTGTCATTCTGTCCCGCTCACAATAAGCTCACGCACACTTACAATACATGCGAATGCGAAATGTGTGAATGAGACAACGCTCAAATTTACCTACAGAAATCGCTCGAAAAGGGGTTTATGGAGAATACACTTTTCTACACCGAAACTTTCACGAAATTGAAATTTTAAAAAAAATATATTTTTTATAAAGAAGAAGCTACGTCGGTAGCTTTTTATAATTTTATAATTCTTTATGAGAGTTGAGTTAGCAGCACTTTTTCTTTAAATAATATTTTTTGATAAATTGTACATGTTTGACAGTGAATGTTTACGTTAATACAAAACGCATCGAAAATTCGAAAACATACCGACATAGTTTTCACCCTCTAGAAGGCAGTATAAAAAATATATATTCATTTTGTGCAATTTTCGATGTAGAAAAGTGTTTTTTCCCGGGCGTCCTTTTTGTATGTGCCGAAAAGCGAAGTCTATCGTCTTAACATAATTGACATAACATATAAATAGTACAACAACATGAAGAATAACAGTATAAATGTAAGTTAAATATAAGAAAAAAATGGTGAAAAGTAAGTAGTAGTGAGGTAATAAGTAGTAGGTAGTTTTATTCGTAAAAACGGGACTAAAGTTCTTACGAACAAATTAACAGTGTTTCAATGTTTATTGGCGGAAAAATGTAAGAATAATTTTTTGATATAAGAACGAAATTACAACAAATACCAACAAATTATTCTTTTATGTTCCCGCCAATAAACATTGAAACCCTGTTAATTTATTCGTAAGAACTTCAGTCCCTTTTTAACCGTTTTTACGAATAAAATTATCGTTCTCCGTGCATAAAACCATATTTGGACAATGAAACTACACATACTTTGAAACAAAACTACACATCATCCTACCCGTAGACATAAAACTATTTTAAAATTTTAATGTGTACAAATCAAGAATAAAAGTATGGTTGAACGAAGTCAATGAAAAAATCCTAATAAAGACACTAAAAACTTCATAGAAGACATATAAACTATTATTAAATAACTTTAGTCCGACTCGGCATAAGACTCCCTAGTGAGGAGGACGAAATACAATATCTATACTTAAATTCTCTATTATATTTTGTATGTACAATTATTTTATATTGTCGCTAAAATAAAAAATAATAAAACCTGCAAGAGCATTGGATTTAAAAGCAGTTTGATTTTCATTATAAGTAGGAACCTATGTATAATATAATGGTACATTCGGGCATTCCCAGATAATATAAATATTTATTGGCTTGTTTGCTAAATGGGAGCGGGTCTTTGCGTTGAGCGGGCGTCGTGTGAACGGAATTATTAAGGTGATATTTATAAAAATCGCTGTATCGACCATTAACCTGTGATAGCGTGTTATCATTCGAAGGTATCAGATTTTAAACAAAAAAGATACATGAGTCGAAAGTCAAATCGATTTATTATAATTATTGTCGATTTTGATTGTGCACTTTTGCTCGTGTCAATTTGCATGGCCGTTTTGCATTATTGTTAAATGTTCACTATCTGAAAGTAGGTCATCTCCACACTTGAACGGAAATTACGAACGCAATCAAATTCAGAGTATTATAATTGCTTTGTAGAGATTTAAATTATCTTTTTTTAGAGAGTTCCTCTGCACTCCGAATGCAAGAAACATTTTCTCCGTAATATTCACCGTACCACTAACACTTTAATTTTTACGCAAAATTATATTTAATGAGAAAGTTTTTTTTAATTTTTTTAAAATCTTTTAAAAAGTCTAAAAGTATATGACCTTCTGGGGGTGACTAGTAACTAGTTCATGGTTTTGTGTATGAATTATTATAATTTAGGTAAAGTTTTTTTTTTATGTGTATGTTCTTTTTTTAGACATAACATAAGCGTTAATCTTTGTTAGGTTGCAGCATTGTATCCATATTCTTCCTTTCCAGGTCCACATTCCATATTATCTTAGTGCCTATTTTGAAATCGGTTATTTTTTTAATGTTTTTTTTTTGCAAGTGGGAGTCATTTTGGTTGTAGGTTGGTGAAATGTATGTTGTAATCAGGATATTATTAACCTACCAGAGTTTGTATGTGTAAAGTTATCCTGATTTTTAAATGCTTAGATTAAAATATCTTTTGAATACAATTAGTTCAAATTTGAATTATCAAAATTGCCTTTTGGGCTATTTAAATTTTGGAATCGCATGAACTTCCCCATCCCCTAATAATTGTTCTTTAATATTTTAATATTTAATATTTCCTATTGTTATGAAAAAATAGGTTATTTAAAAAAAATTGTTGCATAAATTTTCAAATTTGGAGTTCCAGCTTATCTAATTCAATATAAAATAATATTGATAAGGTATTGACCCCATTAGAGTTCAATTGAATTATCACTACGTCTCAGTGGGTTAACTGTGAATAAAGGAAGAGAGATGCATTAATTATTGTATGCGTAAGAAAAGGGTGGTTTGGTAGTGAAAACGGAAAAAGACATTTTAAAATGGATAATATGTTTTTTACGGGTTGATTTTTTGTGTACAATATAATAAGAATGCTGCGAACGCATTAGTCTATGGATATTTACGCTCATTATCAAGTATTTTTGTAATAAAATCAAGAATTTCCTTTTGTGCCTCTAAAAATAAAGACATAAATCATTACGCAAACAAGGTTTTCGGAATTTAAATATTCTAGGTTATTCTTAGAATGGAGATGTATGTTACTCTTTAAAAAGTAAGAATCTGCTTCAAAAAGTGTATGCGTGTATTTTTAGGGTTTAGCGGCAGGGAAAAAAGGCGTGAGTGGCGGAGGGTAATGAAGGAGGGGCGGATCGCGGGAGGGAGGACGAGGGAGCGGGAAGGCGGAGAAGGTGGAAGGGCAATTCGTGAGGGGGAGGTTCGCGAGAAGGGGAGAAGGGGGGGACGCGGGGAAGGTGAAAAGGAAACGCGGGAGGGGAAAAGTTGGCGGAAGGGGAAAGGGGACGAATATATTCCCGTAGAGAGATCTTTTATAAAGAATAAACAAAATATACATTCGAGTTCAGAACACAATCACTTAACTCGCTTTGAAATAGGCCAGCAGAGCCATCTGTCAGTTGAATCTTGAGTGAAATGTAGTAGGGTTTCTCCATCAGTAAGTTTAGTGGCAGGGGAATATCGCCTGTCGCCGATAATTGCTGCACAGAGCGATTGAGAACTACCTATATAAACGATATTGAATGCTGCAGCTGAAAAGATCCATTAAAGAAAATATTTTGTTTGAAATATCGCCGCATTGACTGGAACTGAGTCGAAATAACTTTGACAATAAGATTTTATAGAAAAGCCTACATAGATTCTTGACTCTAGAATGTAGTTTCGAGTTATTTTTATGGTTCTAGATAATTTTTCTTGCCACAGGACAACCCACGTGGTTTGCTACGTTTGGTCACTTAGCAGGGATGTCCGGTTTCATAGGATAAGGTTTTTCTAAGTCTTGGTGGTGAATTCACTAGTCGAGGGAGACCTTTTGATATCTCCAGCAGGACATTCTCGGAACAACACCTTGCAGCGTAGTGAGAGGGTTGGATTTATAATTTTATAATTTCGTTACTCCTGGACACACTGACAACTATATTCCAACCCATCCATCATACTTTTTTACTTATAAGAACTTCCTCACCTTCATTTTCTAAAAGACACCCCACACAGCATCTCAAAAGCTAGTAAAAGCCTCAAGGCTTTTGTTATCTTTAAAATCTTGAAATTAAAATGTTACCAGTAATAATGTCCCGTGCCAAAATTTTCCTAACCATTTAATAAATTTATTTATGGTTGTTAATCTATTTGAGTTCTTTCCAGGGGTGCTAGCATGGTAGATAGACATTCCCTAGGACAACTGCAGATCGCAAACGAATAGGTGACAGTTCACAATGACTAAGTGTCCTTAATATATTCGATATCAACTGTCGTTTGTACGTTAGCAATCTGCAGTTGTCCTAGGGAACGATGAGAAGTTACCGACAATCGGTCGGTAACTTCATATCGATCGACCATGCCAGCACACCAGAGGCCCTAGCACGCTTGCTCTATATCGATCAATAGGATAACTATCGGTAACTTCTCATCGTTCCCTAGGACAACTGCACATCGCTAACGTACAAACAACAGTTGATGTCGAATATGTTAAGGACACTTAGTCATTGTGAACTGTCACTTATTCGTTGGCGATCTGTAGTCATGCTAGGGAACGATGAGAAGTTAGCGATAGTTATCGTACCGATCGATATAGAGCAAGCGTGCTAGGGCCTCAGGTGCGACTATTAACAAGGAACCTTTTTGCAGGGACATTTTAACCGTGGAAATTTTAACTGGGAACATTTTGACAGAGAACATTTTTACCGACTATGAGTTTGAATATCCAATCTTGAGGGAATTGGCCAACAACCTACTTATTATAGTTTTAACTTCGTAATTACTATTATAGATGCGAAAGGGGATTTGTTTGTTTGTCTTTCTTCCACGACGTAATGGAGTGACCGATCTACGTGATTTTTTGGGTAGGGATAGTTGGGAAGTGATATAGGTTACTTTTCAACCTATAATTCTTTGTACAGTAAATTTTCCCTTATACCACGAGAACGAAGTCGCGAGTAAAAGCCAGTATTGTTTAAATGGGCGCACCTTATCCTGTTGATGAAGGACCTTAGTTTACGAGGCAGTGAGAACCCAGACTCTCACTGTTTCGCAGTGGAGTACGAGATGGACATTTCTCACGTCAGGCGATCGTTACTTAAGTTTCCACCTATCTTCTGGAGTGAGAGCTATCCTGGTAGGATTACAGAAAAGATATTGTTACAAACATTGGCTGAAAGTTTGATAAGAAGAATCTGAAATGCGATTCCGATTATTTATTTTAGTTCTTGACACGGGGTCACGAGAAAATGGTAATCAAGCAAGTTACGATGATGACCATTATACAGGGTGTTAAGGAACGTACTTGACTTACTTTAACCAGTGATTCCTGACATTATTTGGGGAAATAAATGTAAATGAAATTTTGGTCTCCAGTGACTTTTTCGATGACGTTTTTTTTTTCTTCAAAATCCAACAATTTGTTTTCTGCATGTCGTCACTGGTCACTCAGCCGAGTGACCGCCCTCTACTGTCTAACACCTACTACTTTTTTATGTTTTTGTAGAAAAAAAATCAAAGATTTCACCGGATCCCAAAATCTTATTTCCATTTTTTTACTTACAAATAATGTCAGGAGTCACTGGTTAAAGTAAGTCAAGTACGTCCCTTAACACCCTGTGGAAAATTTTTCTAAGACACCCCCGTTAGAAACCAAAGCTTAGCTCTAAATTCCCACAAATATGTTTTGTAACACGTTTTCTAAAAAAACTGCAATTTACAACCTTCTTCTACGTTTTCTTCCATCCGTCTCATTTTCTAATTTAAGTGGATGGAAATATATTTTTTCCAACTGAAATGCAATTATTTTTGGTTAATAATTTTCCAACTGTAACGCCATTCCACATAGATGTGGGAAAATAGTGTGGAACGATAAACAACTCCCTCCTAACACAATTTGTGAAATGTCTTCCAGTGAAACGACAACACCATCTTTTTTCGCTTACGTTACAAAACCATATGCATAAAACGTTCAACCAGTCCTGCATTGTATAGTCATATTGATCCCTCCACATGTCTACAAAACTGATACATTAGTAACCTACCTGTAGATATTCAAATCATAGAGTAAAAATAGGTGAGTTTCTAATTGTAATTTTATACAAAGTTACTTTGGGCTAGTCCTAAGTCCATAGTTTTAAAACAACTTTCAAGGGAAACAAACACTTCTCAGTAATGTATCAGTTTCCTTTTCGATTTTTGATGAAATAAAAACTTTATCGCAGAGTTTCAAAAACTAAACAAAAATTTAAAAATCTGTTTGTTCACCCTTCCCGAATTTGATCTCATTAATTTATTTTACGAAATGTTTAAAACAAACTTTCAAACAATAAATTATACTCAAACACCCGTCAGATAAATGAAATGCTTTTGTTAGTTTTTTAAAAATCTTGTATAAACATAATGGTTACGGATTTCCGGTTTTGCTATCGCAACTTTTCCAAATAATGTAGTTTTAAAAGATAAGCAAAAACCTAAAATGGACAATGCGTAAAACTATTAATTAATAATGTTCTAGACCTGTTCAAAGTTTTTTCAATAATTTTTGGACAAAGAAAATGGAGTGCAAAAAGCATAAAACCTGGACATTTTCAACATGTGCACACTATTTAGAGAAGAGGTTTTCCGACAGTACCTACATCAGCCTGAAATACCTACACCAAAATTTCCCAAACTTCTGATAAAAATCTTACAACTTCTAATATGTTAATTGGAATTTCTCCAGACAGCTTTTACTTAATTTCATGGTTCTTTATGCAAGGAATAATATGCAAATATTTGTTTAAAAAATGATTGCCATGGCTTTATGCAGAATTTTTCTAAATCAAATCTAAACATTAATATTCCTCGTAGTTTTAACGTCAAGTGTGCAAAATTTAAGATGTTCTTCCAATAATCTCTCGGGTACATCTAACATAACGACCTTTCCACTTCTCAACAGCTCTCAAAATTTGACATGGCGGTATTTTCATCTCCTTACTACCGTACTTCTTCGGACATGGAATCGAAACGCTGCTGCAAGAGTATGGGGGCTAATGGAGCAATGGGGTATTTTAGGGATTGAGTATTTGGGTCGATTCACTAACGACTCACTGAAGAGTTAGAATTATTCACAATGTATATTTACACTGTGACTAGCGTTCTTAAAACTGTCCTAAAAACTGTACAAGCACAGACATTATTAGATATTATTAAGTGGGGGTAGTGGGAGTGGTGATTTGAGGTAGGGTGGTGAGAAGAGTTAACATAACAAGGAAACATGGTTAATAACATTGACCATGTTATTTAATTAGAATGCTTGCATTATTAACAGAACTTTATACACTGATTATAATATAATTAATTACAATTATTCGAAAGTAATAATAGACCGAACAGGTTGCTGTAGTATGCAGCTATAAAACCGTTTAATGAAAATGCTAGAAATTTCTAATCAATCCGACATATTAAAGATACAACATTCTCTAACCGTTTCTTTTCAAATTAAATCGTGTGGAATGGTTGTAGATTCGAAGATGGAATAGGATTTCATTGTATCGATCAGTTTAGAAACCGCCGCACATTTCTCTGGGCTAAGTGATTGGTTTCCTTTAACTGTAGATTCTGTCGCTCTATAAATTATATGGGGTTTTCCATGTTAAGTTTTACCATGTGTCAGTCTTTGGGACATCTGAATTGTTTTAACCCGTCACGACCTCAAGTTAAAATATATATTTTCTGCTATTTACAAATTTTAATTTACAGATTTTGGCTAAAGAATGAGTACTATAGCTAACCCTGTACAAATCATAGTGCGCCCTACAGTTGAATTTGGCAGCTACCTCTGGTCTGGACCCCCAAAATACCTGAAAAAACCACCGACTCAGTGTAGAAATGGGCAGTCCGTTTGGTAGATTCTCCTATCTTAACAAACGGATTGCAATCTTTATAGGAGTCCTTTTTCTGCCAGTAATTCAATGAAATATGCTCCGAGGAACTAATTACATTGATTACTTCAGCATACAGCCGGGAAACACGCCAAATGCGCGCAAACATTTGTACATGGTTGACGTTTGTCACTAGAGAACGGCTCGCTTCTACGACTCGTTCTTGCGTTCAACAACTCGGCTGTGGAACGATTTGCCGGCCTCTGAATTTCTTCCCTCCTGCAACACAGTTTCACCCCTTCCTTTTTACAAAAAGATCCTTCACACAGCATCCCCAAAAATGACATAGGCTTAGAATTTTTTTTTTGTTCTCAGGGCTTCCTGAGCAGCTCATGTAAAAAAACCACGGCCTTACACCCCAAAAATAAATCTCACCGTGAAAATCTCAAATCAAGTCCGATCAATTAATTATATTTAAGAATATGTCAATCTTCCCACATGTTATGACATGAATGTAAAACGTTTGAAACATACTAATTGAATATTCATAAAAGCCATTTTTGACTCTCGACCAAGCTATTTTCACTGTTGTCTCAGCTTGTGTGTTACAACGGAACTGAGATAACATGGCCTAGAAGTAGTAACAAATAAACATGCATAACAATTTATCTGAATATGTTTACCGTTCAAAAAGTATAGATAGTGTGTCCACTATAATCCCACTACAAATCGATCTGGCTTGAAAACCCAATAAAATTTGCAACAAAAAACGACGTAAAGTTAAAAAAAAACTTGTTTACATGCAGATTTTTTGTGGTTGCTTGGTATGGTTGATCACTTTTTATAAAGCGTCAAAACAAATATTAAAATTTAATGATCGGCGGCCGATGCATTGCGAGATTGTAACGTTGCAGAAGGTGGGAAGAAATTGTTGCAATGTTGTGGGCAAAATCATGAAGCTTGCAACGTTGTGAATTTGGCATGAATCACCGGTGCTGCAGTGTTAAAATCGCATTTTTATGAACGGGTATCGAGAATTTATCTTTCTTGGCCGAAACAATTAAAAACGCAAACTTTGTATATTATGTTCTCGTAAACGTCTTTATTTAATGGTCAATAAACCTGAGTAAAAGTTTAAAAATATTTAAAAAAACAACTTTTTAAAATTTTGTACATTACTACTCTTGCTACACACGTATTGACTGTAACACTCTTATTCCGAAACCTTATAGAACAATTATTTTTTATTTCTTCAAACTTCGCAAAATTACTTTGTGGCGTCATTTTGAATTAAATTAAAACAAATAACTTTGTATTAAACCACTATTATATAATCACAATTACCTACATGTTTCGAAACCGATGGTTTCTACCCTGACGAAGAATTATTTATTGTTTGATTGTCTGCTTTTTTATTTCTCACGACAACGGCACGGCGACGGAAATGGCTCGCGGCATCTCATCTCTTTAATACGAGTGAGGGATATGCAAGAAAATGATTACTTCTTCCTTTCAGGTTCCTTTCCCTTCCTTTCTTCTTGACCGGTCAGTGGTTGAGTGGGCATCGCGTTTGGGTCGCACCCAGGCGTTCCGTTCGATTCCTCGGCTGGCTAAGTCCTCCATCACAACACAAGCAACATCTTCCGCTTAGTGTGGTGGTAGTAGGAGATTTCAAATGTTGTTGGGTTATTCGTAACCCGGGAATGTTAGTCTTTCTTTTTAATTTAAAGTTAAATATTGATTATTTTTTAAATTGATAAACTTAAAAAATAGTCTTTTCTTAGTTTATCAATTTAAAAAATAATCAATATTTGACGAGTTAAAAGTATTTTCACCAAAAAATGTAGATGTAATGTCTCGACGCCACCTAGTGAGAGAGTTAGCACTTACATGCCTTTCTCATATAAATAAAGTTGGTTGTTTGCAGGTGAAAAAATATAATAAGCGATAATTGTTGAATGAAACACTAGGTATATATTGAATCATTTGGCGGGTAGGAGGTATCCCGCCGTAGCTTAATGGTAGAGCTCCTGTCCGGCAAACAGAGGGGTGCGGGTTCGAGTCCCGTCGGCGACACATATCTTTTCTCGGGAGAGTTTTCAATATTGATGAGTGTTTCAGGCAAATAATTATTGCTTATAATAATTGTTAAAGTTAAATAATTTAAAGTTCCTTGAATGAAATGACTATAGTTCCTCGGAGCATTTTCCATTGATACCGATAGAATTTTACTTTACACAATCTAACTTATCGAATGTTTTGCAGCGACAGAAATAAACGAACACTGTAATGTATGATTTTAGATTTTCACGGCCAAAAGTATTTTTGTTATTTATTTTTGGGGTGTTATGCCGTGTTACGCTATCTCCTTCTTTAACCAACGTTTCGGACAACGTTGGCTAAAGCAGGAGATAGCGTAACACGGCATAACACCACGAAAATAAATAACAAGAACACTGTAATGGCTTTTTAGTAAAGATTATCATGTATAACGTAACAATTGAGGTAGACTGATTAAAAATCTAGTCTTGAATAATTTTTTTTTAAGAAACTGCTCATTAGACGTAAAAATAATTGTTTGACAACAAAATGAAGGCGAATTAATAATAATAAAACACACAATTTTTTTTCACAATCTTCAAAGTTGATTGTCGCTTGTAATAGAATGAAAAAGATTTTCCTGGAATCGTATAAATAAAACGTCTCTGTCAACTTTTCCAATTATTCTCTTCTAACAGAACGTGTTTGCTCTTCCCCAGTAACTATTTAATCGGGAATGTTGACTGTACTAAACTGTAAATTCATACCATTAATTATAATATAAATGACCGAAAAAAGGTATTTTCTTAAGTAGGTCATATTCATTAGTGTGACCATCGCAGCACATTTATCTTGACGCCATCCTAACCAATTTATATTATAATGTGTGATCGCAATAATACCTTTATTGTGATCATACATTTATAGTATCACTAATTGTGTTGATTAATAAAATATACATAAATATGATAACCATTTTAAAACATTCCAGAAGCAAATTCATTCTATTTACCTTAACATAAAGCAATTTCGATAATTTCCCTACTGGATTGCGCTCTACGAATGACCAATCACAACAAATAAATAAAATTAAACGTTATTTCCAAAAAACTAACAAAACGAAAATATTTTGTGCAAAAATAATGGGATTTGGCAAAACAGCCCCAATGCCCCTTTCCCAAACCTATTGATGAAATTTTATTTTTTGTATTTCTTGGGCATTAACTATGTAACAATTTCTAGACATTTTGTTTTGAAGAGTTTAAATTTTCAATGAACTATCGTTACTTAAATTTTAATTTTTCTGCTACCGGTTTCGACACATCCGTGCCATTCACTAGCAAACTTAAAACTAAACTTAAAATTTAAAACAAGTACACAAATGAATTAGATGTTATTAGGTGGGGGTAGTGGGTGGGGTGATTTTGGGGGAGGGGGAGAACAGTGGGCGGGGTCAATATCACATGGGAACATAGTCAAAAGGGGAGATTTGCAGGGTGCTATTATTTTGTTAACTAAATTAATTTTTGATTTAATTCTTTTGTTTATTTCTAAAGTTTCTAAAGCGCTAGTGAATGGCACGGATGTGTCGAAACCGGTAGCAGAAAAATTAAAATTTAAGTAACGATAGTAAATTGAAAATTAAAACTCTTCAAAACAAGATGAAATTTTACACATTTGACATTTAAAATGAGAGAAAATTTACTTTCTGATTTAAAAAAAACTATGGGTAAAACCCTTTGTAACGCCGGAGATTTCATGAGAGTTTGTAAATAAAAATAAAATTAATATTATGTACCAATCAAAATAAGAATCATGGCTTCCTTGTCAGACACAAGAGCTCCTCTAATAAAGTATACATTGGGTGTATGCTTGATTGCCACAAAAAGTTGGTAAAATGCATTTTCTTCGTAAACGAGTCTGTCTGCCAAGTTTCAGCACGATGGGATGTCGGAAGTGAGTTAATTTCCACTTCCAAGATTTGCATTCATTAATTCGTTCAAGAAAACTAATCGAATTTTTTTAAATGGTCACTTCTTTTTTCAAGGTATCAAAAAAATAAAGGTGTCTTGAAGTAAAGGGCATTAACTTCGGGAGGTGATTCTACATGATGGTAGGAATAAAATTTTTTCGAAATTCGAACTTTTAGGGGTACTTTTTGAGTAAAAAGGTAAAATTTGTGCGACATGTAAGGCCGGCATAATTATTACGCGTTATTGCCAAATCTGCCACTCACTACACAGCCAGTGTTGATTTTATGGATAAGTGCCAATCAAAAAGGTGCAACATTGACGATTTTACTCTCGACTCGCTCAAAGCGAATTTATGTATACCTCACACTAAGGACTTTTAGTGGGTACATCTTTTTGTATGAGAAAAAAAGTTGGAATTTCGGAAAAAGGGTAATTATCTTTTTTACTCCTACCATCATGTAGAATCACCTCCTGAAGTTAATGAACTTTACCCCCTCAACCGGACACCCTGTACAATATATTATCTACCTAACTTAAAGATTTATTTATATTAATATTGCCTATAGGGGCATTTACAAAACACCTTAATTATATAATAATTTAGTGGTACAGTAATTTTCAAATATACAAATATATTTATATTGAACCCATGCAGAAGAATAGTAGGTATTATGCCACCGTTGATTTATTGACGTATGTTATTATAGCCTGTTTGTAACTATATTACGCTCGGTTGAACACGTCTATCACTTCTGTGAAAGCATTTCCAGTACAAGCCATACGTGTAGTTATTGAGTCAATAGATTCCGTTCCACACTCTTCCATATTTATTTAACTGGAAAATGGAGTAATATTTATTTAACATGAAATGAAATTCCATCTCTTCGACAATTGCAAATGCTAACCGACCAGACCAACACGACAAAATCTAATCTAATCAACTGACACGTTCAATTTCAGTCCATTGTTTGCAGTGGGTGAGAGAATTGTTCACCGAACATGTCACCTGGTCTTTCTGTCGCTGCACCACGACCCAGTTAATACTACACCTCGCTCGTTTCAATATTGCGCCCACTACTGTACCTGATATTTTCTGTGTTTGATCCATTGATATTTTTGCGAGAGATGAATGGATATATTTTGATGTGAGTAACCCAGTATCTAGTAGTCTTACCTCTAATAAGGCCTCTTATTTTTAAGAATTTTTAGTCAATCTCATATTTTAAATTCAGAATTAACAATATTATCTTCGTTTAATTTTTTCCCATATAAATTTTCTTCCTTGCGTTTTCTCTACTTACTGACTAGGTAGGCTGTTGGGGTCGGCTTTTCTCGTTCTCAGGTTATAGCCTATTCGGTTCTGGGTATCGGTTTCATCCGGGCGGTAAGACGAGAGATACTGGGTTCCAATCCCAGTAATTTTTTTTTTATCCACACAGAAGCCCTGGGAAAAATAACTCTTTTCAGGCCTATGTCATATTTAGGAGAAGGAAGGAGAGGAAGTTCTGGGAAAGAAAAGGGTATGAGGGGTAGGTAGGAATCTGGGGGTTAGTGTGTCCAGGAGAAACGGACGTATAAATCCAACCCTCCCACCGCGGTGCAAAGCGATGTACCGAGAGAGTCCTGCTGGAGAGACCAGAAGGTCTCCCTCACCCAGTCTCCCAAGACAAGATCATCGCATGAACCCGGGCACCCCTGCTAAGTAACCAAACATAGCGAACCGCTATGGCAGAGGTGTTGGTTTATCAAGTAAATGGTTCCCGCCTCCCAAATTGAACTTTATCTTTTTATGACAGTTGCGACCATTAGCTTTTTTTGGAAGTAAAACTTATTTACGCACGGTTGACTTGGGGAGTAAGCTACGAGCGTTACGAAAAGTGTAATCGGGCGAGGCGAACGATAATAAATTTATATAAATATTTTTAGAAATTAATATATCGTTTAAATCCGTTTATCCTTACAGTGTTATGATGACGGGTATTCGCATATTTTGACGTAGGAACGTTTCAATTTGCCACATTTTTTTGATCTCCGAACATTTGGTGTAGGCGGGACAGCATTATTAAAATGGGAAGAAGAGGCAGGTGCTAGCCGCCCACACAACCAGTTTCCGGGTAAAGTGGTCAAAGCTAAAAGAGCGGAAATCTTATCCGAATGGTTTTATTATACCTCGTCAGCTACCTGCCGCACAAATTGTCAATTTGGAGAAATGGACAAAAATGAACTAATGGACAAATGATCAAAAGGACAAATGACTAATGGGCAAATGAACAAAGGGA
The DNA here is from genome assembly GCA_951813805.1 of Limnephilus auricula. Taxonomy (NCBI): domain Eukaryota; kingdom Metazoa; phylum Arthropoda; class Insecta; order Trichoptera; family Limnephilidae; genus Limnephilus; species Limnephilus auricula. Next base: position 39,614,697 of record OX638391.1, read on the forward strand.
CAAATGAAAAATTGGACAAATGAACTAATGGAAAAATGAATAAATGGACAAATGAACAAATGAACCGATAAACAAATTAACTAATGGACAAATGAAAAAATGGACAAATGAACTAATGGACAAATGAACAAATGGACAAATGAACAAATTGACAAATGAACATGTGGACAAATGAACAAATGGACTAAATGAATATCGAAAAACGAATATAATCATTTTTAGATATTCGATATTGTGATGGTCGGTTCCATGATAACCCTGAATCAAGTCAACTCAACACCTATTTAAAAAAGCTTTAAAAGTTTGAAAAAAAAAATGGTTGAAAATAAATAGCCCATAACCTAACCTAACGTAACCAATTTATCCATTTTATATGACCTTTCAAAGGAGGTGTTGAGCTGAATTCAACCGACTTATCAGGTCACCGTGAAGCCTGGGTCAACAGCTCGGTCGATTGATAAGGATTGTATCGATTACTTTTGGTAACATCTCAACGTTCAGTAGGACAACTGTGACAACTAACTTGCAAACTACAGTTGACATCGAATATATTAAGAACACTTAATCATTGTGAACTGTTATTTCTTCGTTGGAGATCTGTAGTCATGCTAGTAAACACTGAGTAGTAATCGAAAGTTATGTTATCAATCCTTGTCGATCAACCATGCTAGGGCCTCTGGAGGTATAGGACTTCCTGCTACCAGTTGGATAGTTAATTTTTATATAAAAATTGCTTGGTGAAATTGTACAATATTGGAAAATAATTTCATATATCATAGATCATATTTGGCGATGCTGTATTATGAGTTATGAGGGGTGCGTAGTGTATATATAGCATCTGGAGGTCAGGGTGTCCAGGAGTAACGTACGTAAGAATCTATCCCTACCACTGCGGTTCAAGGCGATGATGCTCCGAGAGAGTCCTGCTGGAGAGGTCAAAAGGTCTCCCTGAAGAGTCTTTCCCGGTCCATCCTGCCACGCTGTTGTGCTGTTGGTGTGCTGTTCAAGATCCGCCCAAACCTCACCCCATGAAGCTACACTGAGAAAAATGTTATTCTAAAATACGATCATTTTATTCGTAAAACATTTAAAAACGGTACTGAAGTTCTTACGAACAAATTAACAGGGTTTCAATGTTTATTGGCGGGAACATATAAGAGTAATTTGTTGGTGTACTTAATTTCGTACCTAGATATACCAACAAATTTTTCTTACATTTTCCTCCGTGTTCTGCTAAATTACCAAACGATACGAATTACCAAATAATCAGACGATACCGAGATCTTTTATGCCTCGGTATAATGTTTGCTATTTTATGTTGTGCTGCTGTTCGTTTAGTCAGTACATATTACTTGTTGACACCATTCATTCTGCGAAATTTTTATGAATTACTTGTGACTTCAGTTATTTAATATCAGTTAGCATTTGCTCGTGTAACCTATAACAATACTCACTCAACACAAACTTTCAGTTATTTCTAATATTACGCCAAATAACGTGCTTTCCATAATATATATTTATGAAAGTCGATAATTTTAAATAACTAAAAGCTACTATGGTGATGCTTTAATGCGTGGTCAAAATAATATGGTCAAACTGCATTCTAAGCGGTCGCGGTGCAGCAAATATAAATCCACAAAATTAGGGGTGATAATGAATGAGGTTGCCCCCATCCCCGCCCTCATTCCACTGCCTTTTCGCAGAAAACAGAATTGTGTTCACACTAATTGCGTTGAAATGGTTGTAGGTAATTGGATTAATTAGAACTTGTAAACTTCGTGTAATATTGATCGTTCCGAGATTGCAACAGGCGCAACGCTCACGCGCTCTGGCGGAATAAAAGGGTACTATCAAACACGACTACCATCTTGACAGGATTGATCAAACATGGAACACGCGAACAAATTTTCAGACAGACGAAATACAAGGTCGTCGATTCAAAATAGGGAAATAGGGTTGACTTCCACAGTTACACGGAGAAAAATGTTGTTCTAAAATACGATCATTTTATTCGGTAAAACGGGACTGAAGTTCTTACGGACAAATTTTTCTTACATGTTCCCGCCAATAAACATTGAAACCCTGTTAATTTATTCGTAAGAACTTCAGTCCCGTTTTTAACCGTTTTTCAGAATAAAATAATCGTATTTTAGAATAACATTTTTCTCCGTGTAGACAGAAGACTTTTTAGGCCTATTTAGGGACGTTTTTTACCAGGAAAAATCTAACGAAGAGTTATCGCTGTATCTACTTTCCACTGATTTCTAGACGAATCACTTCAAATATAATTAACCCCTTGGGCTTCGGACAATTCTAAATAATAGAATATTTTGTATATAAAATAATATATGATGATAATGAAAAAAAATAAAAACACACATATTTATTAGACAAATGTATTATAAAAGTTATCGTCACTTCGCTTTTTTGTTGTTTCGAGTAAAAATAATTAATTAAAAATTCAGAAAGTTTAATTGTTTTTTTCAAATTGCGGTAGGAAACTTTGGTTTCATGAAGGTGTACATTATAATTTTTTTTTGAGTAACTTTTAGATTTTATTATAAAGTGTGGTGTTTTCGCATATAACTCAACATGATAGTAAGGGAGCCACAACAATTTCCATGAGACCTGTATGAGTTTTTCCAAAAGCAAATAAATTAGCTTAGAGAAGTTGACAGTAAGTATATCGAGAAAGTCTGTTCCCAACGATAAGAAAATACGCCAATAAGGTTTTCATGAATAATTTAATAATTTTTTTATATAATAGTTTATGTAATTTTTTTAATTTTTCCTGAAATTCCTGCATATTTTCGATAACTAATAGATATAATGGGAGGTTATATACCTTAATTTTTTTTTTAAGTTGAGTGAATATCTCATACACAAGTTGTTTTATTTACAATTTAAAATCGAGCGCCCTTATTCAAAAATCTTGTAGTACAATCCTGTACAATCATTATACATCAACAAAATCTTACGTATTTTGAACCTAAAGATTCTCATAAATCTTGGATGTAATTAAGCTATTGTTGAGAAATACCGACTCAGCTCTACGCACGATTTAGTATAGGAATGCCGAGCTATTATTATTATGTATTTCGATCGGTATGAGATGTAATATCTACCCACTAATATTTTATTTATTACTGACCCACAAATTATGTGGTAAGTTTGTTAACAGTTTTTTTTTATCTCCAGCGAGTCTGCCTACACATTAGAAAGTATGTTTGTTTTAAATTTTATCTTTTGTAAGTGCTCAATGATCTTAAATGAATGACTTACAAGGTGAATGAAAAGTATTTGAATACTGGGGTAATGAATTCACAATAATATTAGTAACTAAAAATTAATGTTTCTTTGTTTTTCCCATATGCATACCTAAACCATTTATCCGATTGCGATGAAACTTTGGATATGTGTTGTAGGCATACTTGCGAAGGTCTCTATGTGAGCTCTGGTGTTATAATATTATTTTTTCTACCATTCATTCGATTGGGATGATACTTTGGTGATTTCTTGTTCGCACGCCCGCGATGATTTATATGTATACTGGTGAGCTCTGGCATTATAAAATTAGAATAAAAAATTGACAATAGATAGCGCGCAAGTTGTTTGAAAAATATATTTAGCGTCTAGCTAAATATGTTAGCATATAGTTTAACATCAGGGAAGGGAGATACGGAGGGAGGTGGAGTGGATAACGGGAAGGTGGGGGGATAGGGACGATGGGAAAGGACATGCAGTTTTCAAATTTCTCCTTTTCAAGTGGCATCAACGCGTGCCGCGTACTCGCTGGTAGTGTATATATATATATATATTTTTAATTGAATTTTTTTCATCGGACATCAAAATTAAATCCACTATTTTTACTTCTTGTATGATTAGGGTCTTTGGTTTAAGAGCGATTGACCAGCGGCTGAGAATAAAAGTTTAAAAATGCTTGCAACTGTACAGGGAGGTTCCAATGAGAAAGATTGATTATTCATTCATTCATCATTATATTAAATTAAAAATATAATATCGATTTATTTAATTAAAAACTTGCTTTTATATACCTACATTTAAGTAAGCAATAAAAAATGTTCAAAACGCACGATGATAAATTATTAAATATCGTGTACTTCTTGTAAGTATTTTTTGATCATAAGTATTTATGATTCTTTAATAATGTCTAAACAAAATAACTGTGTAATTTTTTTTTAAATATTTTAGTTTGTAAGACCTTAATTTAATAGAAAATCTGAGGTATTTTTGTCACAAAACACGTTCTCAGATTTATTTTTGAATGATTTTAATTTAACTAAAATTAAAATTCTGAAAACTGTGTTTATAATTATATGATTTGAAATTTGTGTTGTTTAAACTATCGTTTGAAAATTGAACAAATCTGCCAACGACCAACGGTATAACCTTAGTATAAAAGTAAACTTAGTTTTTCAAAATTTTAAAACTGCGTGTACCAGATAAAATAACAATCTTTCAAAATCTTTTTTTTTTGTTAAAAAGAGTCAATACGTCTACAATTTTATTTAAAAAGGACTAATTTCTGGTGTTCTCTGGTAATACCCTCTTTAGTCTTTTGGGTACGTGCTGATGCATCATACATATTTGCTCTATTTATATTTTCAGTGCGGTCAATCCTCTCTGTTTACCCTTGTTGCGAGTTAGGTTTTAGGTAGCCTAAACTGTTTAGAAGGAAGGAAACATGGTAGAGGAAGAAGAAAGATTAAGGATTACCCGGTGTACCAAAGCCAGCGTGGGCGGAACTCGAGGTATTAGCAACCCATTGAAATCGGTGGGTGGTACAGAAAATATTTTTATCTTCGTTTTAGTGAAAACTGTACGTGCTAGTACCTCGTCGTGACCAAATTTAGACCAGCATTACATAAACACAAATGTAGTTGCATTAAAAGCTTAAAATCACGTTAAAATATCAATTTTAATTAATGAAGACAATATTAGCGAAACTTAAGACCCACTGTCCAGCGGCTGAGAATAAAAGTTCCAAAAAGCTTGCAACTGTACAGGAAGGTTTCGATGAGAAAGATCGATTATTCCCCGTATCAAATTTTTTAAACTAAAAAATTAATATCGATTTATTTCATTCAATTCATAAATACCTTCATTCAAGTAAGCAATAAAAGTGCTCAATTCGCACCATGATAAATTATTAAATATCGTGTACTTCTTGCAGGTATTTTTTGATCATAAGTAAATATGATTTTCAATAATGTCTAAAAAATATAAGCGTGTAAAAAAATCTAAAATATTTTAGTTTGTAAGACCATAAATAAATAAAAAAACTATTAACGTATTTTCGTCACCAAACTCGTTCTCGGATTTATTTGTTAATGATTTTAATTAGACCATAATTAAAATTCTGCAAAGCGTCTTTACTAGATTATGCATTGGTTTATTTTGCTGTATAAGTTTTTTTATTTACTAGAATTTGAATTAAATTACATTACATTACAATAGACTAAATTACATTATATTATCATACAATATTATTTATTCACTTTCACTATATTATTTTTTTTGTGAACAAAAATAAATAATTTTTTTTTAAATTTACACACACTTTTTTCGTTTTTAATATTATCTGGAAGGCAGTTATATAAATTACCCCCCTCATAATTGATGGATTGCTTACCGTAGTTAGTATGAATGGTGTTTAAATGTATGTTATCGTGTTGTCGTGTAAAATGTTTGTGTACTTGGGATATTTTAATGAACTCTGTGTTTGTATGTATGAGTTTATTATTTATTTTGTACATAAGGAGACATATATTGTATTCGCATAGTTTTCTTAATGTTAACAGTTTTGTTTCCAAATATTATTTTTTGTGGATATTTTGGATTCGTACTGAAATAGTTATTTGATTAGCTTATTTTGAATTACCTGTAATTCATTAATGTATGTTTCATTCGCATTTCCCCAGATTTCAATGGTAATATTTAATTGGTAATACATTAAATAATATTATTTATAATAGGGATGGGGGCGTGGCTAGGAATTAATGGAAAGTTGTAGGAGGGAACAGAATGGACATCGAAAGGGAACAGATTTAAGATTGGGCTATAAGTTAATATGTTTTGTTTGTTGATAATTGACTCGTTATTTTTAAGGGATTTTTTTATTTATTTCTAAGGCTTCTAAGTTATCTAAGCATTTTCCTTTATTATTAATATAAAGAATATTTATCCCTGTATTTTTTTCAAAACTATGGTTATTTTCAATGATATGGTTAGCGAAATCGGAAAAAATATTATTATTAAGACACAGTGTTATTTGATTCTAATTTCGAAATTACGGGTGGTTTTCCCGATATAAAACGAGGAACAGTCATTAAATTTGAGTTTATATATTCCGGAATTAGATAATTTATGGTCTTTATCTTTAGCGTTCCTCAAAAATTCCCTACCACAACACTTAGTAATAAAATGTACCCTCCCACTTCTTTCTGATTGTCAAATCATTTTATATCTGCCCTGAGAAGGAACGGTTGTTCCGAAACCAGTCGGCATTAATGAAATAAATCAGTGGTATTATCAAAGTTATACTGTTACATTTAATTACAATTATTTGAATTTCTAGTAAAATTTGGTTATCTGGGTTAATATAATATTTTTACCGAAAATAGGCAGGATTAAATATTTGTAAAAAGCCAACTTTAAATGAATTCAGATGAAATTAACCTGTGTGTTTGTGGATACTAAATCAATACGGTCTGGATTAAATATAATTAATCACTGGATTGGTGTGTGTAAGCAAACAAGTGTTGGTGTTTGTACACGTGTTCAGCAGAGTTGGTACATTGTAGCCTTATAGCTATTATATATAGCTCTTATACTTATAAGTCTGCTCCAAATCCAAACATGATTAATGACCGATTATGGCCGAAATGAAATATGCCATATCTACAACACACTGCAGATTTATTGATAGTTTTAATTTAACTAATTAGCTGAGCGTACAACATTTCTCTATATTGGCACATATTCCTTGCATTCGTGTATACTACGGTTTCATGAGAGTTGATCTTCTGACGTTTGCTCCCCAACATATTATGCAATCGGTTTAAGGAAAATACGGTAAACTGACGTACACAAAATATAACTAAATGTTATGCAGAGAGGATGTACCGCAGAATAATAAATTTACTTAAGTAAATAATAAATTTACTTTTGGCGAGTAATAAATTTACTTTTGGCGAGTAATTTTTATAAATTGAAATTTAATCCATACTTAGATATGGAATTCAAACCCGGGGACACTCGAGCATAATTAATTTAAATACATTCAAAACTTACAAACTGCCATAATTTAAAAAAATGTCAAACCTAGCATTTATAAACAAAGAAACAACTTAAAATTACTGTATAAGTCCGAAGGCATACTTCCAATTAAAGGGCTCCTCTGGTACATTATAATTATGGACAATTCAGGAGAAAGCGCATATAAAAAGTTATCGGTGCAAGATTTACCGAAAACGAAGGCTTAAAAATACCACGAATATCAAATAAGTATGGTAACAGAACACTCGAATTTGTGATACCTTTGATTTATAACATATTTCATAAAAACATTAAATTAAAAAATAATGAGAAACCCTGCCCTAAACTGACAAAAAGTGGCTAATAAATGAACAACACATTTATCTATCCTAAATCTTATATTAGGTATAAATATTGTAACTTAAACTAATTTGTATTATGTAATAATATTGAATGGTAGAACCTACAGACAAGCTGATCTGTCACAGCTTTGTGGGACTACCCATATATTATATTGTATTAGATGTAATGATATTCAAATTTAAAAATTATTTAAAAAAAAAATCAAATACTCCTTTAAATAAATTAATTTAATATCCATACCAACTTATTGTTAACCTCTTGAATGTAGGATGATATTTGACTACACGATGGTACACACCATAGAAAAGTAATTACAAAGAATTTAGAGGAGCTACAATTCTAAAATTAAAAGCAACGTCTGGAATGGTATTGGGGCAAGCGATTATGACCTTGTCCTTGTACAGTTTCTTTATACATAAGGGTTAAAATCGCATTTTATTTTTTAACCTGTCACCTGGCAAATTTTTGTATTCGAGCGACAATATTTTTAAGTCTATTTTATTTAAAATTTGTATTATATAATTTTAATTATAATTTTATAATAATTATAGCTTCGGCGGGCAACTGTCGGAGGATCAACTGTCGGGTCACCATATGTTAAGTATCTTCAGGTACGTTGACTCTTGACAGAGAGAGTGATGACCTGACTAGTATTTGGTCCTCTTAACGTGTCACGTCCATAACTTAAGCCCTAAGGAATACAATGTTTCTCGGGGTCTTTGTCATTTTTGAGGACGTTGAATGGGAGAGTCATTTTTAGGGAATGGAAGAAGAGAAAGTCCTGAGAAGGAAAAAGGTATGAGGGGTGTGAATAAGCTGGGGCTCAGTGTGTCTGAAAGGGACGGACTTACGAATCCATTCCTTCCACTGTGATGCAAGGCGATGGGTTGAGAGAGTCTGGCTGGACAGGTCAAAAATCCGTCGCTAAGACCAAGGCTAACCTAACCCCATTAACCGGACACCCCTGCTGAGTCATCAAACGTAGCGAACCACTTGGGGTGACCAATGGCAAGGGGGTTGGTTATCCAATAAATTAGCGGCGGAATGCACACTCGCTCCCAAATTGGTTGGTTTTAATATTTGTAAATACAGCATTTAATCAAAGTTGAACAAAAGAAACATTCACGACTGTTCGATCTTTCACTAATAAAGCAAATTAATAGCAAAAACTCGGAGACATAAAAGCTGTATCGACAAAAAACAGATGAAAGGCAAAATGGCCATTAACAATAACGTTAAAAATAGCTTAGCGAGGGTTTTAAAAAGTTCCTATTAGATAAATTATTCCTACCCTTTGTCACACGTTGACAATAATGTTCATTTAATATTCTTTCGAAAGGTTAATTGTATATTTATTTCTGTTTTAACATTCAGATGTGTTGCTAATGAGTCAGCCGAAGCAATTAAATTATTAGCTTCGCCAATTCCCTATCAGAATTCTTTATATATAAAAATCTCACGTCACAATGTTCGTCCAGGATAAACTCCAACCGATTTTGATGAAAATTGGCTTACTACGTGTAATTCGCTCCAACTTAAAATATATGATAGTTTTTATCTCGAGTATTGACCTCAATGTTTATTATTGCGAATTAAATGTTTTTATGGTATAATTATTTGAAATTATTTGTAAGTTCCATAAGTTTCTAACAGATGGCGGTGTGAGTTAATTTATTGACACAACACTTGATTATCTAGGTTAGGTAACCATCCGGTAGATGGCGTTGTATTTCAATAGCCAAAGCAACGCGTGGCCGGGCCAGCTAGTCTTTTTATATATTATGTAACTTTGTGAGGCACTGAATAGAAAGTCCCTAGAATTTCAAATCTATACCGATTAGAAAGACAACTGAGGTCAGCTGTTTATAAAAGATCCCAAGACTCCTCGACCCCAGGACTGGCCAATGAAAAAACCAAACTGCTTTACTTAATCTTTTTTTTCGAAAGCTTGGGTGTGACATTATATGTTAAATAATAAACGACAGCCAACCAGGTTTCGCTTATACCAAGCTTCGTCAGGGTTTATCATATTAACTTAATAGACCCACGTATATGTAAGAAAATGAAACGAGTGAAAGAGATACAAAATTGCAAAGACACCTTATTGGTAACAGGTAGAAACGAGAGAGACAGATTATTATAGGATGGACAGGGAAGGGAGGGAGGGGGGTTACTTTTGAATGTAGCTATGACTTTGTGGTTAGCCATTTTAAATAAATGAAGCAATATTTCTTTGTTTCAACAACTATAATTTTTTTATATTTGTGCATATACGCAGACCGGTTTCGGTACAACATTCTGTCCTCTGGGTAAAGTATACTAACAATGAATGAACAAAATACATTACTAAGTGTTGAGATGAGGGTGGGGGTGAGACTAGGGATTAGTGAAGAGGGGACAAGAGAGAACGGACTGTGAAAGGGAACATGTACAAGATGGGACTGTAAGATAATTTTATTCAAGGAAGAATTTCTATACTTGAAAATGTGTTATAAATATTTTACAAGATGTGAGGAAAACGTTAGCTCATTCCGAGCACACGGACAACAGGCATGCTATAAAACTCTGTCGATAGCTCTCTTCAGCTTTAGTTTGTGATTGAATTGCATTTTATTATAAAAGTTAATTTTTGAATTCTTTGAATGAGTTAATTTCTTTACGTCATGTTGTGTTCCACCAAATAGTCAGTTTGATAACGATGAAGACTTTATATTATTCATAATAGGTACCTACTATACATTATACATACAGAAACTTGCGTAATCTAATATGTATATGCACGGTTCAGCGCATCTCTTTGGACTTGGAGGCTAGTTAAAGTTCCCACGCATGTTTCCATTGAACTTGTATGGCTGCAACCACTTCATAAAAAGGTATAAATTATTTTTAAGAACTATGTTCCTTGGGCAGTGCGATTACCTAACACTTTTCAAGTGGTGAATCAAAATTACTCGCACATTTGTACAAGTGAGTGGATTCTCGTCGGGATCCGTTAGACAAGACGCCCACCAAGCAATTATCAGACTCTAATCCCAGTGGACATAGAAGTATTATATTATTATTATTTTCACCAATTTGATAACCTTCGAGGTGCGAAAATGTTTGGCGAGGCTTTCGTGTGTTTTCGTACCAAATCTTTCGGTTTGTGTCAGAAGTTTGAAATAAATGTTTAAAACTTATATTAAAATTAAATGAGAGCTACGAAAAAAATGAATTTAACCTTGGAAACAACATTTAGTTTGACTTCAAAAGTATTCTTTAACCAAGTCCCAGTAGATTTTACGACTAAAGTTTGTGAAAATTTGTAGTAATGATTTAACTGTTTTGTTAGTGCAGAAGATCTAGCATGGTCGATCGTTAAAACCGATCAGTATGATATTGACCAAGTACTTCGTCTATGATCAGTTATCAACATTTGCGAGCACGGTCTACAATTGTAAACAAATTTTAGCGCGTCCTCTATATTATCAGATATGTTTCGGTTAACTATCAATACATATTTTTTAATAATGTCGTTCTTTATGAAAAATTACTGGTTTATTCAATGAACGGATTGAACTAACGAAGCTCTTAGTAACGGGAGAAGTCGTATGCGCGATCCATAGACTTAAATGTTAAATAATGCATTTTCATATAATGGTGCTTCCACACAAACGAAGTTTGAATTCCGTAAGTCTAAACCTAAACTTTAAGGCGCACAGTTTACATCTGCGCTGCGCAAGCGGGTTCCCTAAACATCTAAGAAGCAATCAATTTATTCTGTTTGATATTTGAAAAACGAACAGGATTGAAATGTGGTTAAAGACCTCACTAACTAAATTAAAAGAAAATGCGGACTGCCCGTGCATAATATTTAAATTCAGAATTACCAATTTAATAACATTTTCACGTAATTGCTTGGCGTTTGATATTTCGGAGTCAATTCATAGAAAATACCTTCAGATTTCTTATTTATTGCCTGTCAATGTTGGTTCGGCTGTTAATGGTGAAACCGTACTAGGGACTCGGAATCGGAAATCAAAGTTTTTGATTTCTCTGTGCTAGAGCTCCTGGTGCGAAGTAATGTAAAATATAACTTTTTAATAAATAAAAACATTGAATAAAAAATTAGGTTTCCCATTAGGTACTTTTCACAGCACACATAGTTATTTGCATTTTTTTGGAAATTAATGGAACTTGTCATTTGAGGTGTGTAAAACCAAAAGCAGCAATCTCCATTTTGGCCAGATTTCTATGTTTGATTTTGAAATGACCTGGAGATTGCTATCTTTGCTTTTACGTACAATATTACATACAGATATTATATGTAATTTACTGTTTACAATATTTGTACGTAATATTGTACTTAAAACCAAAGATAGAAATCTCCAGGTCATTTCAAAAGCAAACATTTCAATCTTCCCAAAAAAAATGGAGATTGCTCTCTTTGCTTTTACATACCTCATTGCTAGTATCTATTCATGAAGCACCAATAATCACTAACGAAGAATAAAAACTGCACAAAGTAATAAATTAAGAATCTATGACAATAGAAATTGTCGGGGCCCTTCTGGAAAGTAAAATTATCTAGTAGAAACTACGCTACTAAACTACAACTAAAAATAATAAATGAAAGCATAATTAAATTTTATTGGATTAATTTTTTAATAACCTTTGTTAACTGCCAAAAATAAGGGGAATATTATTTGAGGATTATTTTTGAACATCAATTATGAGATCGACAAAAATGAAAAATATAGGTCCCGAACGCCGAGTTAGTTAAGGCGCTGTATCCCGGTAGGACAAGAGATCCTGATTCAATTCCTGATTTATGAAAGGTTTAAAAAATTAAACCTTAAAAATAATAAAAAATACGAGTGTGCTTTAAACCACACGACTGAAGTAGATACTTCTTTAGTAATGTAATCTAATTTTCTTTCTGGCATCCAATAAAACTATTCCAATCATCAGTGTATAACAATCTATATTGAAGATTCGTTTGGATTGTTACCAATCATCATGACAAATCAGTCGTTTTAATGCACTGAGTTCGAACACTGTAAACGAAAATTTGATTAATTTTATTATGGGAATTACGCTTAGAATGGGATTTTTTATTTAATTCTTACAAAGTTTAAAATAAATGCCAGCACCCATTCCAAACGTCATTACTATGGATTTGAGCACTGCTGTTACGATTAGATTGTGAGGAATGAACCTTAAAATTAATTTTAATTTATTATCGTTCGCTTCCGTAACGTTAACGTAACTCTCGTAACACTGTAATTTCTGTAAAGTTGGTAGCGTAATGACAGTATTAGATTGTTCGATAATATGCAAATGGGGACGATTGTTGTTGATACTCGTCGTTACTGCTAATTCTTTATTGTTTTACCGTAAGAATTTTAAATAACTATAATTGATTGCCAATGACAATATTAAATTGTGCTACGACAGAATGCAAATGGTGGCAATTGTTGTTGATACTCGTTAGTTTTGATTCACTATTGTTTTACCGCAAGAATTTTAAATAAACAATGAAATCTGCTTAGCGACAGCGCTGACTCCGTGTCTTTATCCTTGCCTAAACTCCGGTCCCTAAGAATTGTAAAGGCTAGTTTACATGGCTCAGGCACAAATAATATTATATCCCATCCCGGCTCTGTGTGACCCGATCATATTAACCCCCTGCGGCAGGCATTCGCCCGTTAGGCACAGGTGGTACAATACATTATGCATAATTCGAATAATGTATTTAAATCCCCCAGCGCGAAGTTAAGCTGGTAGCAGACAGCGGGCTTAGGTGCGGCCTAAATCAACAGATGCAGACACACACAAATGAAGTTCTTGAAGCAGACAGATAACCTAAGCCCAAATGAACTAGATATGCATTATCTATGGATATGAGCAGAGCATAGTGAGCATTGTGATGCACTCGTATATTTTCATGATTCGTATTGATTGGAAAACAAAATCAATTAAGTACAAATTCACAGAAACAACGGCAGGTCGGTGGTTGAGTGGGCTTCGCGTTTGGGTCCCACCCAGGCGTTCCGTGTTCGATTCCTCGGCTGGCTCTTCCATCACAACACAAGCAACATCTTTCGCTTAGTGTGGTGGTAGTAGGAGATTTTCAAATGTTGTTGGGTTATTTATAACCCGGGAATGTTTGTCTTTCTTCATAATAATATATATTTTTTTTAAATTAAAAAAATATTGCACATCTCGTAGAAAAGTGTCGTAAGTCAAAATTTGTTGACGTTGTATCTCTGAGAAGTATTAAATAAAATAATAATAAATTAAAAAAATATATTCATCCTTGACTTGCAGAAAAGTCAATAGATGTCACATATAGATAGATATTTAGATAGAGCATTTAGTTCGGGTTTGAATCTTGCGATCATACATAAAGATAGGAGCCAATAAAAATAAGCGTTAGGTAAATGAAGAATGTTGGTAGTTCTCAGTTGAAGTTTTATCAGTTAAATAAGACCAAATCGGGTAGGAACACACTAGCTCAGTAGATGGAGTTCTGCCCCGGCAAGGCGTAGGTCCTGGGTTCGAATCCCAGGTGTGAGCGTATCTTTTTCTGAATTTAGTTCGAGTTTCGCTAATATTGTATTAATTAATAAATAATAGCTTTAATATGAGTTCCTGCTTTACAGCTTCTGGGTCATGCAATAATTTTCTCCACTTAGGGTAATTAAATTGTGTTGGTCACTAGTAACCCAGATAAAACTCGTAAGCACCTCATTGTGCCTCTTCCTTCTCACTGGTCTCATGTGAAAACGAAAAACACAGAAACTAGAACTATGACGTCACTGGGAGTCCAACATCTCTCTGGGAGTAGTACTGCTGTATTTTCACGTTGTGTGGCAGTACTTCGAACAAACTTTCCATGACAGTATTTTGAACATAATATTTTTAGCAAACATTTATTTATTATGTGTCCATTAATTTCCAATGATTAATACATCTTTAGATGATTTGCGTAACTTTTAAATAAGTTTGAGGTTCGTGTGATTACTAGATGATTTGTTAAGTTATCAAAAATATTACAATGAATATTAAATTGGAATCGAAATCCCTACTTTTCAGGCTCTAAGAAGTCCTAAAGCTGCCAAATAGCGGACTGAAGTTCACAACTCTCATGTGTCTTAGGCAATCAACGTAAACTTTTATAACAAATACCCGAACGACGATATACGGTAGTCTTCTGATATCATACTTAACTGCTATCTATTGGGATATAGCAAAACTTCGTATTACTTATTACTAACTATGTTAACGACATCTACTGAAAGTAAATGGTTAACCTGTACAATTTATTTAATTCAATTTAAAGTTGTACTCCCATGAATAACTGTGCGTCAATGTATAGGGGTGTTAATTTTTTTTTAAATATTTTTTTATTTAGGTCAAGTATTAAGTACAATAAGTACTTTTTCAGTTTAACTTAAAAAAATGTACCATTTTCAAGAACATGTAAACATGTACCCATTTTTTTTACTAAGATGCATAATATAAAATATTTTTTATTAAAAATATATACATTCATTGAATTCAAGCCTTTTTTACGTAATATCATCAGTAGTCCCAGAGAAAGATCGTATACATAAGTCATCGACCATCGTCTTCTTCCTGATCACGGTTCTTGTGTCATTATGTGGTATTAAAAATGTCACCGGAGAACAAAATTTCATTAATATGTTTTACTCCAAATAATGCCAAATTGGTTAAAGTAAGTCAAGTACGTCCCGTAACACACTGTACAAGTGTACAGTATGCACTATATATAATTATTTGAATTTTATTGGAAAATATATGTAATATTGGAATTAAATATTATTTTAACACATCTATTATTACCACGAATATATGAGGAGACATGCGCCATTAATTTTACTATTATAGTAGTGGAGGTATTCCAAACTTTTAGTCTGAATTTAATAACAAAGGTCGACGGATTGTCAAAACCACAATAACTGAAATGAATAATAACTATTGTGTTAAATATTTGTTTTCCAATAAATTTGACATGCCACAATCCATCCAGATTTTCAATTGCATTTTATTAACATCGAATAAAATAGCTCGTGAAAGCTTCGACAATACCACCTCAAACAAAGTAAACAACAAAAAGATAGTTGTAAACAATGCCCCATGAAGCCGAGCACTCGTTGCTAAATCAATGATATAAACCAGTTATATAAAAAAAAAATTCGTTGTTTGTTTTTGGGGTGTTTTTCCGTGTTGCACTACCTACTTCTTTAGCCGAAGTTTCGGACAGCATTGCAGTGTCTCTGCCCAGTGGGCAGTGGATCTGCTCTGATGATGGACACTGCAACGTTGTCCGAAACGTCGGCTAAAGAAGGAGGTAGCGCAACACGACATAACACCCCAAAAACAAACAACGAAAATGCTTTTGGCCGTGAAAATTTAAAAACGTATCTAGTTTAATTATTATTTGTCTTTTTTAAGCAAATACTTATTTTACGAACGCTTGACTTGAGATGCGTGATATCGGGCTTTACGAACGTTACGGAGGCGAACGATAATAAATTAAAATTAATTTTGAAGTTCTATCCTCACAATATAATCGTAACAACAATTCTCAAATCTACAGTAATGACGTTTGGAATGGGTGCTGGCATTTATTTTAAACTTTGTAAGAATTAAATCAACAATCCCATTCTAAGCGTAATTCCCATAATAAAATTAATCAAATTTTCGTTTACAGCGTTCGAATTCAGTGCATTAAAACGACTGATTTGTCACGATGATTGGTAACAATCCAGACGAATCTTCAATATAGATCCTTATACACTGATGATTGGAATGGTGTTATTCGATGCCAGAAAGAAAATTAGATTAGATTACTAAAGAAGTAATAAAATAAATAATACCATCATAAAGTGAAAACCTTTCAGAACAAATTTTCTTTAGAAAATTCGGATTTAATTCTCCGATCTTTGAGTTATAGTAAATTTAATTCTTTCATCAAGTAATTACAATTCCATAGGAATCTACTAGAATTAAATACTTCTCTTACTTTTAGTCGCAGCCCACAACATGGTGGCCAATTAATCAGTTAAGAAGTTTCAATATTGTAACAAAAGAAGAGGTTAATGACTCACTCCACCCACCACAACTATCCTCCTAGTTATTGTATTGTCTCAGAATTACAAAATAATATCGCAAGATGGTGTGAAATTCATAGATCGGGTAGCGGTACCGCAGAAAACTTCCACAACTCTATTATTTTCTACAACTTTTCTTGACTGTCGTGTTTATTATCTTCACTAGGGATTAAATATCCGGAATCATTAACGGTTTATTCTACTAAATAATCAGTTCTTAAACCGGCTTCATTAAAAATAAATGGATTACCAGGTAGAACCTACTTCATAGATTCATCAGCGCTATTAGGTACTAGAACATTTATACATTAGACGCAGCTGATTTTCTTTGTTAATTTAATGCCTTGGAAAGTGCTTATCGTAATCACCCTACATAAAGGTCGTCACAGAGATTATCCGATAAAGCCGCTTTAAAAAAAACGAATATATTTTTTTGTATTAAATGTCTCGTGTTGTCGTCGTCCGCATTTCATCCGGCAATTTATTATTATTTTTCGAGTGACACCGCCAAAGAGATCCTCCATCTGTACTTAATACTAGTACAACCTAACTAACTAACCAACTAACCATCACGCCGTTTCCCCGCAGGGGTAGGCAGAGAGGACGGACCGTCAAACAACTCGGTCTTGGCACACGCTCCTTGCCTCATTCACATTCATAGATCTTCTCATACATACTCTTCTATTATTCTGACTCTTGACATGGCCCGACTCAAGTATCTGATTTACTTGATCGTGCCACGTCTTCCTTGGGCGTCCTCGGCTTCTTATACCGTTCACATTCGCGTCATAAATTCTCTTTACACTCCTTTCTTCATTCATTCGCTCAACATGCCCAAACCATCTAAGCGTCCCTTTCGTAATCTTACTTACTACGCTCACATCAGCCTTGCATTCTTTTCGGATCTCCACATTCCTCACACGATCATACATGGTTTTACCACACATACGCCTCAGGGATCTCACTTTTACAGCATTCAATCTACTTTCATCCTTTCTCTGCCATTTCCACGCTTCACTGCCATACATCAGGGTAGGTACCAGTACTCCATTGTGGACTGCTAGCTTCGCTTCTGTGGACAACCTTGGAACTTCAAGTATATCGTTACCTTGTTAGGTGACAATGAGTTGTACGGTAAGGAAAGGGCTTTCGGAAAGGATTGTAAAAGCGGGCTTGAAGATAACCAAATTAAACATAGGAAGAACGACACTAATAAACGACCCGTTCTAATGTTTCGCTCTCACTCGCTGATTTTCTATGTTTTTCAACTGCTCACAGCCATCGTGACACAAGTATTTAAATGAGGACTACTTATCAAAAGCGCTGTCTTCTCTGGCGTTAGGGTAACTACTTTTAAGAGTTGGTGTCTTAACTCAAGGGTAGTACTTAGCTCATTAGCGCTGTACGGAATACCGCATTTAAGAAAACTGTCAAAGTGTGTTGTGTGCGGTCGATTTAACACGTGTAACGCTGTCGAATAGACACAGAATCACCCTTAAGAGGGAACCCTCTCCGAGAAATTCAAACAATAGGTATTTTATATCAATTTTTTATCAATGTTGCTGTCGCTGTCGGTGTTACTCCCCTGAATACTGAGCGAAAGGGACAACAACACCTCAGGCTTATACCAAAAACCATTATAATCCTCATTTTTCTCCTCCAAAACTGGACCGATTTTAAAGTTGTTTTTTTTTTAATACATTGCCTAGTTTGTACACAGAACGTGTGATTATGGAGTTCAAACGAGGAAATTTTTACGTTTTTTTTGGAAGTGTCCTAACTTCTGTAATAAGTACCTAACTTATCAACGAAAAAATACGAGTGTGCTTTAGACCACACGACTGAAGTAAATACTTCCGTAGTAACCTAATTTAATTTTCTTTCTGGCATCGAATAAAACCATTCCAATCATCAGTGTATAAGAATCTATATTGAAGATTCGTTTGGATTGTTACCAATCATCGTGACGAATCAGTCGTTTCAATGCACTGAGTGTGCACACTCTAAACGAAAATTTGATTATGGGAATTACGCTTAGAATAGGATTGTTGATTTAATTCTTACAAATTTTAAAATAAATTCCAGCACCCATTCCAAACGTCATTATTATGGATTTGAGCACTGTTGTTACGATTAGATTGTGAGGAATGAACCTCAATATTCATTTTAATTTATTATCGTTCGCCTCCGTAACGTTCGTAACGCCCGATATTACGCCTCCCGTAACGCTGTAATTTACCCCTCAAGAAGTATTTACTTCAAAAAACGTGCTAGTGGTCAATATATAAATTATATTAAAAAATATTTGCAGCAGTGTTAAAAATCGTGAGAGGAATTCGGGGAATATTAAATCTCTAAAGTTTACATTGAACCGTATGATAATACCACTTTTATCTGAGAATTTATTTCAAAACTTCTATTCTATCAATACATGGGAATGTAGAATAGACAAGCGATCAATATAATCACTCTCACTGTGTAAGATTTTGTTAAAATTTCAGTTGCTCAATTTTAAGTTTCCTTCGAAGGAGCTGTATTGTGCGAGAACAGCGTTAATAATTAATTAGAAGAATTATTAATTAGTGATACTATATTATTCTTTCAAACAAAGACAGATAGATAATGGCGTTTTCTCAGCAAACTCATTATAACCTCGGGCCTTGGTTCGTAGACTTCTCAGGTTATTGTTAGTTTGTGAGTTGCGAAAAAACATATATTTTTTTTAACACCACACCGCACAAGAGATACCGTGGGGGTACTGTGGAGAGACGTTCAAAGTGCTGAAGTAAGGGATAAAAAATTGATTAAAAAAACAAGTGTGCTTTAGACCGGCCGACTGAAGTAAATACTTCTTTAATACTTTAGACCGGTCAGTGGTTGAGTGGGCATAGCGTTTGGGTTCCACCCAGGCGTTCCGTGTTCGATTCCTCGGCTGGCTAAGTCCTCCATCACAACACAAGCAACATATTCCGCTTAGTGTGGTGGTAGTAGGAGATTTTCAAATGTTGTTGGGTTATTCGTAACCCGGGAATGTTTGTCTTTGTTTAAAAAAAAAAAAAAAAGCTCCATCTACATGTATGTCCATACATATGTTTATATGTATATAATACATATTATACATATTTTAATTTTTCGAAGAAAACTTTTTCGGAAGGGTTTTTACTCTGTGAAGCCATTATTTATTTTAATGAAAAGACTAAATAACTTTGTTTTCATCACTTTTATTAATAATTAAGTTAACAATTACGACAGTCTCATAATAGATCGCAGTGGCCCAATTGGTAGAGGTGTATGTCCCGGTAAGACGTAAGGTTCTGGGTTCGAGTCCCAGTTGCGACCATTATCTTTTATTATTTGTCTGTGTCTTGTTCATTTTCATATTAAAAAAAATTAGATTATTATTGTTATCTTCTTCTTCAATGATATATTACATTGATGGGAATAACCTTCAAAAGTTAAAAAGAGAGTTTTTCTTATAAATAAAATAAGTGGAAAACGTTTAAATTTTATTATTAACGCAAATATAATTATTTGTATTTAATTAATTTTGAAATAACACAAATAAAATTTATTACAACCCGGACCTTCGGATTGCTGGTCGAGAGTCTTACCCCTCGACCACGGAGGCCGCCAGCTACTCTTAGATTCTACATAAAGTGTTTTATTTTAATTAAATTTGTTTTTGTTCATCGCCGTGTTCAAAACCCGAGCCAGAACTGACTACAACGAGACGTTAAATAATGGCATCGTCATCGTAATAATGTAATCTTAACAATCTTAATCAATTTTCTTGTGCAGATTGTACAAAATGATATTTTGAAGTTAACGTTGATTGCCCAACTCATTCCCCATTAAAACACAAGTTGGGAACAACGGAATTCATCATAACATCACGTTTTCATTATAAATTTCCGTGAAGGACCGGTTCGTATTTCACTCATGACATGTGCAAGAATGTGTTCGTGTTCATCCGGGGAAGGTTGGAAGGGATAGAGGGTGGGTGAAGGGGATAAGAGGATGGTGAGGAAAGGAGGTGGGGATAAGGGGAGGGTAAGGAAAGGAGGTGGGGTGGCGTGAGGACGTCTCAGCCAGTAAATATTAATTAAATAAGCCAAGGGTAATGTGATTTATTCGCACCAAGGACGGAGATAATGATGGATCGCCCGCTAAACGTGCTGGTCCCATTAACCAAATAGGTTCTACGGAGGCTGTGGGGGTGACTTCTCACGTTGCCTTGTCGGGGCGCTCAAATTAAAATTTACACTAAAAATAGAAGCAAGGGTAGGTCTATTTACACGCCTTTTGGTCTTGGAGAACTGGAATTTTTATATTATAGCAGCGAAGAAATCCATAATTTAAATATTTTGTGTGACGAGGGTAATGCTCTTTACTAACAATCTGGGGGCCGCAGGTTCAAACACCTGCGCACGCACAAAACATATATTTGTTTAATTAGTATAATCAAATTTAAAATTTTATTAATTTTCACTTCAATTTAATTCACAGTGGGAGACACTTTTAGTGTTGCCCTGGTGTAAGACCACCTTTCAGAATTAAAATTTTAATTGGTTTTAGCCGTGCTTGGTGATCAGATCTGAATAGCCAGGTACTTCTCCGCCTTTCTCCTCTCCATTTCCTTCCCCTCAAGCCTCAAGGCAGTAACAAAATATTAACGACTGGCAAGAATGGAATTCAGTTTTAATAACACTTTTAAGCTGAGAGACTTTTAATACCCATATTGTCAATATAATACTTATTTCCTCTACTATGTAGTTGAATTTATTTCTGCGTTGATATTTTTGAAGTAAATACTTATTTACGCACGCTTGACTTGAGGGGTAAACTGGCGAATGTGTTACGGGAATTACAGTGTTACGATAAGTGAAATGCGTAATCGATTTTTATGTAAAAAAATTATTATTCTATATTTAAAGGGATTTGTACTCTAAATAAACAAATATTAAATGATATAGGTTTAATTGAATGATGCCAAAAAGTTTTCGAACTGTGAAATAACTGAAATAATACCTCAAACGGTAAAACAACTGATGAACTCGTGAAATAGACAGAGCATATCCTCCGGACCTTTTAGGTTACAGCAACTATTTTCAGCGTGCATTATTTAATTGTCGAAAATAAGACCAGAGATCTTATTATAACTTACTCCTTTTTCTGATATTATCCCACAGCGCCAAGTGAAAAAATTCTTGACTATGATCAGATTTAGCAGATTGAATTATTTTATTAATTTCTTAACGATTTTCGCTTTGGAATTTAATTTTGACACGCTACAAATATCCCTTCTTACATAATGAAATATTTCATTAACATTGTTCGGATAAGAGTCTTTAACCCTTCATAAATCGTGCGTATTTAGTCAGAGGTAAAATTGTTTCTGTTTTTCAATAAAATCAAATTAAATTGAATACGAATGTGCCTTAGACCACATGACTCAAGTAAAACTTCTAGAGAGAAAGAAAATGTTCGCGCGCACTGCTGTCTTTTGCTCCTACAGTATTTATAAAATTGTTCAAGAACGAAATGAAATTGCAAATAATCTTCATGCACTGGCTATGAGAGGAAGAGAGAAAGAAAATGTGCGCGCGCACTGCTGTCTTTTGCTCCTACAGTATTTATAAAATTGTTCAAGAACGAAATGAAATTGCAAATAATCTTCATCCACTGGCTATGAGAGGTAGAGAGAAAGAAAATGTGCGCGCGCACTGCTGTCTTTTGCTCCTACAGTATTTATAAAATTGTTCAAGAACGAAATGAAATTGCAAATAATCTTCATCCACTGGCTATGAGAGGTAGAGAGAAAGAAAATGTGCGCGCGCACTGCTGTCTTTTGCTCCTAAAATATTTATAAAATTGTTCAAGAACGAAATGAAATTGCAAATAATCTTCATGCACTGGCTATGTGAGGAAGAGAGAAAGAAAATGTGCGCGAGCACTGCTGTCTTTTGCTCCTACAGTATTTATAAAATTGTTCAAGAACGAAATGAAATTGCAAATAATCTTCATGAACTGGCTATGAGAGGAAGAGAGAAACAAAATGTGCGCGCGCACTGCTCTCTCTTGCTCTTACAGTGATATACAGCCCATTCGCCTCACCCGACTACACTTTTCGAAACGCTCTCGTCACGCATTAGCCAGCTTACCCCCCAAGTCAATCGTGCGTAAGGAAGTTTTACTTCAAAAACTGTTTTAGAAAGATGATACAATATGCAATGAAATGTTGTTATTAGAAATAAAAATATAATTATCAACGTATCAAAATTTTTAGTACAAAAATTAAAAA
Organism: Limnephilus auricula; assembly: GCA_951813805.1. Taxonomy (NCBI): domain Eukaryota; kingdom Metazoa; phylum Arthropoda; class Insecta; order Trichoptera; family Limnephilidae; genus Limnephilus; species Limnephilus auricula. Next base: position 39,637,758 of record OX638391.1, read on the forward strand.
ATGGCTCACATTTGGATTTTTTCTGACTTAAATGACTGATAATAAAACAAAATAAAAACCACATACCCATTTTATTAGACAAATCTATTATTAACGTTATCGCCACCTTACTTTTTTGTCAATTATTATCTAATAATAAATTTTATATGGATTTTTTTTTTTCAATTTGCGATCCAAAACTTTGGTTTTATAGAGGTGCACATTAAAATGTCTCTATGGTTAATTTCTAGATTTGAATATAAAGCATAAAGTTTTCTCTTTCTAAGATCGTTTAAATAATATTTAACACTATCAAAGTAAGCGGGATACAACGATTTATATGAGATCTGCGTGACAAATATGGTCTCCTGAGATTCAAAGGGTTTTAAATAAATCAAATGAATTATATATTCAAATCTTCAATTTAATTATAAGATTCCCGTTATCCCGTTCCTACAACATCATAAGATATTATTACCTGTTCAATCGCATACTGACCTTTCATTTACAAGTGGCAACGGAACTCTGAAGGCGACCAAAAGGAAAATTGCCTTTCACCCTTTCCCAAGACGTCCCTTCGGAAAAGCCATCGATTATTTTTTAAGGGCGAGGTTTCATTTCAAAGCAGGGATTGTGCACAACGCTTTACAAGTCATGGGGTTGGGGAGAATAGGGGTCGCCAACCGCTTACCGCGCCGCAGCAGGGGTAGTGTTGACCCTCTAGGGTACATTTTAACCCCGGATTTAAACTAAGTACTACGGTCTAATCCCTAAATTTCTTTGGAGATGTTTCTGAAACTTGGCCTTACCCTTTAGTTAGGAAACTTTATACCCTAAGCTGAAAATATCGGGTTAACGCAAATATTCCAAAATGCTTTGTTTTCTTGGGTATTTATGGAAAATCTCCAGTAAAGTGACGTTTATAATACCTAAGCCCATTCGTTCACGGAGCTACTTATAAGCGACGTGCCGCTCGTGAGTACCCGCCATACTATTTACCATGCGATTTTGTTGCTTAGCATTTTGTACGAACATCAGCAAAATAGTATGGCAGGTACTCACGAGCGGCGCGTCGCTTGTAAGTAGCTCCGTAAACGAATGGGCTTAGATAGAAAAAAAATCGGTTACGGATAAAAATAAAGTTTATAATTAAGTAACATTCAACTAATAAATACGATTTCAAAATCGAATATTGAAGAAATAAAAACATTTACCTAACGATTTTATCAATATAAAATTTTACAGGCGGGTATGGGTACTGCCGCCCCGGAAACTATTTATTGGATATCAACACCCCTGCCGTAGGTCACCCAAGTGGTTCTCTACCACTTTGGTAGCGATCCGGCTTTTGGTGCAATGCGGATCGGGAGAGATTGGTTGAGGGAGAGCTGACCTGGACCTCTCCAGCCGGATTCTCTCTACCCACCGCCTTGCACCGCAATGGGAGGGAAGGATTCGTTGGTTCGTCACTCCTAGACATATTGACCCCCAGATCCTAGATCACAACATTATTCCTTCTCAGAACTTCATCTCCTTCCTTTCCCTAAAAAAAAACCCCCACACAACAATTATACGTACACGGAGAAAAATGTTATTCTATCTATATAAGATCATTTTATTCGTAAAAACGGGACTGAAGTTCTTACGAACAAATTAACAGGGTTTCAATGTTTATTGGCGGGAACATGTAAGAATAATTTGTTGGTATACGTAATTTCGTACGTATACCAACAAAGTATTCTTACATTTTCCCGCCAATAAACATTGAAACACTGTTAATAAAATTATAATTATATTATTGAAGAAGAAGATAACAATAATAATCTAATTTTTTAAAATATGAAAATAAACAAGACACAGAAAAATAATAAAAGATAACGGTCGCAACTGGGACGACAAAAAAAAAAAAACCTACAACCCAATAAGTGACGCAAAGAAAAAAAACAATTAAGGAAAAAACAAATGAATTATAATTTTCGAAGCGCAAATACATGAATAAATAGCTGCATAAATTTGAATTTGGAATTCCTAACCAAAGAGAAGATATTTGAGATCAAAGTTGCCAGTACGGCAAAACACCAATTTCATATGTAATGACCTAATATTAAACTTGATTTAAAGAAAACCGAGATGTTTTACTGATGTGTGTTGGTGTGCTGGGTAAAATTACTTCTCATATACGAGTTATCAGAATAACCAGTTGTTATTAACCTAAGTGTGATTGTGTAATTATAATTGAATAATTATTATTTTTGTACATGGACACACTAAATTACGGGTAGTCATTTTTAAGATACATCGAACTGCAATGACACAACACTTTTTTCCTATCAACTCGTCTTGATTCGTTATTCATCGTAAAAAGGCAGAGTAAATTTGATTTGTATTAAATCTACAATTGTATAGATTGATGAAAAATAGCTCATTTGACCAAATAAGAGAAAGTTCACTGTTTACATGAGATTTTGAAAAACTACCTTAATCTAAATGTGTAACTACCTAATGTGAACTAAACCAGGTAATTTGACTGTCCAAAATAACCACTTGAAGCACCGTTATTGAAATCACATGCATGTTTTTTTTATTTAGTACATAAAAAACATTTGTACAAATTTAGGGTAGTCCCACAAAGCTGTCATAGGTTCTGGCAGCTTGTCTGGAGGTTCTACCAATTAAACATTCTTAATATGATACATGAGGAAAAATTTGTGAATACATTTATAGTTTTAAGGAAATATTGGAATAGATCACATAGTACATAGTACTATTAGATTATTTGAATTACATCTATAAAATATATCAATATACATGCCTAATAATAAGGTATAGCAGCTACATTAAGATATTCAAAGATACGTGTAAGTTTTCATTAATTAACCACAGCTTTATCATTTTAGGGCATGGATTCAAATTTTTTTTCAAATTTTAAGCTTTTATTGATTTTATTGAAAATCGCTGGTATTAGATATTCAAGAGTACAGCTTCCATATTTATTTAATATACGAGGAGTTTTTAGGCCCTTTCCTTCTTTAAATCGTTTGATAAGTTTGTTTACCAGTGGGTGTTTGGATGAGCATTCCCCGTGTTATCCATAATATTAGTGATCCAAAGGAGACCTTTTATTGTAAGTAGGCTCTCTGAGCCATATAGTAGTTTTAAATTTTAAGCCGTATAGTAGTTTTTATTTCTCTGTTTTTAAATATTTGATTTGACAATTTTATTAATTATGGCAGTTCGTAAATTTTGAATATATTTAATCTAAATAGTGCTTGCGTGTCCCCTAGTTCAATTTCCATATCTAAGGATGGATTCGACCATAGAAAAATATATGAGTTTAAGAGTGCAATGAGGCAAAATAAATTTTAATTTGTAAAACTTACTAGCTAAGGATCGGAGGTAGTTACAAAATTTTGCCACTTGTTTATCCCATTTAAAATTATTATTAAAAATTATTATAAGTATATTCATTAATGAATTCATTTTTTCACAGTCGCAAACATTAACAATTTCTTTATGTATACATTCAAAACAATGAGGGGTTATTTTAGGTATATTCCACATTTTCAAACTCGTTGATCTTAGGTACATGCATTTTGTTTTTTTAACATTAATAATTAGTCCTATATCATGAGCCCATTTGAGAAGCTCGTTAAAGTCTCTTTGTAATTCTTCTATATGTTGTGAAATGTATGCATAATAATTTTGTGAAATCATAGTTTCCGTAGCACTGCATACCATGTTAATATTTGCAATCAGTTTTGCCAACGCGTTCATTGTGCTTCACGTTTAAGTTTGTTGTTTCGCGCCAACTTTGACTTTGCAATTTCCTGCCCACATCAATACTCTATCCCCAATAAGTGATTTTCTCCAAGAATTTGCATATTGTGTTACACAAACGTTACAGAAGAGCCTTATTTTCTTAGGATATCGGTAATAATTCGATAATATTGGAAAGTATGTTTTTTCACATACAATATTTATTTTCATTCATGATGAAATATGTTTTTCTAATAATCAATTCTTCGAACTCAATTTATTCTTTTTACATTAGCTCCATACAGGAGGCTCTGAGGATATCTATGGCGTCCAACTACTATCTACTGACTTCGTATATAATCTGTTAAAATGATGTGAAAAAAAAATTGTTAAAAATGTAAATTATTTATTTGTCTCCTGTGACTTTTTAGTTGATTTTTTTTTATTCTTTCTTCAACACCAAGCATTTTTTTTCTTCCTCATGTCATCGTTAGAATAGAAATAATGTACAAAAACATTATATGAATTGCACGTCAAATATCTGAAGTCAACACGTCAAAAAAGCATCCGCGCATGCGCCTTTCTTCCGAAGTTCAATGTTGCCAACATAATATTGACATTTTTTATTAGTAATAATTCGAAAAAGAATATGTACAGTCTTTATTCATTTAGAAAACACCGCTAATAAAAAAACAAAAGCCTCTCACTTCCCCTTTTACTTCTATCCAGCTGAAAACATCCCCCCCCCTCCCCACCCTACCTCTTTAGTGATATTGAACACTGAACACTGAACACAGCTGACTGTATCCTAATGACATTTTTTATTTTGTTTCAGGTAATTCATCCTCCATTTCACACAGCGAAGATGCATTGTACAGACATTCCTACCTATGTAAGTTGTTCACAGTTTGTCCTTTTTAAATCAAATTCTTGACATATTGACTCTTTTTTTCCAAAAAAAAACATAAATTGATTTCGAAAGATTGTTATTTTATCTTCTAAAGTCATGTTTTACATTTTGAAAAACTAAGCATATAGTAAGTTGGTCGTCGGCAGATTTGTTAAATTTTCAAACGAAATATTGTATTGTACAACACACATTTCAAATCATATAATGCCAGTGGCATGTGGCCTCAATGGCCCAGTCACAGTTTAACTTTCTTGCTCCAAAAATCTTCAATAACTTAACAATTGAAATAAAGACAATAACCAAATATCACACTTTCAGGAAGACGCTTGGAGACTTTTTGATGAGTGAATGTGATAGAATTAGAAGCCTGTTTATATAATCTAATGTACTTTTTTTCTCCTTTCTATTTTCTACTTTTTATTATAATTTTTCCAATATTTAACATGATTTATACTAATTCCATGTTTACACTAGACTTCATATTTCATACAATGTAACTATACCATATTGGTCACCATGATACAGGCAGCCGCCTAGTATGGTGATTTAATATATCAACTTTATGTAAATGTCACAATTATGTAACATGTATTATATAAATAAATAAATAAATATAATCATAAAGTAAAATAAATCAATACATAATCTAATAAACACACTAGATAGTCTTACACCAGGGCGATATTGAGCGCATCTTCCATTCTGGAACGTGCTGCGAATATACTACATATTATTTTTAATTAAAAGGGTATTACCAGAGAATACCGGAAATTAGTCACTTTTAAATCAAATTCTAGACGTATTAACTATATTTTACAAAAAAAAACATAAATTGATTTTGAAAGATTGTTATTTTATCTCGTAAACGCATTTTTTAAATTTTAAAAACTAAATTCATTTTTAATATACTAAGGTTATACCGTTGGTCGTTGGCAGATTTGTTCAATTTTCAAACACAAATTTTAAATCATATAATCATACAGTAAAATAAATCAATACATAATCTAGTATAGACATTTTTCAGAAAATTAATTTTACTTAAATTAAAATCATTTAAAAATAAATCCGAGAACGCGTTTTGTGACGAAAATAACTCAGTTTGTCTATTTATTTAAAGTCTTACAAACTAAAATTTCATCCGCATTCAAAAAAGTAAACTGCTGTGTTTAGGGTGATTTATCTGTCGTCAGATTTGTTTGACATTTTAAATGGTTTCCAAAACGTCAAATCTCGGTCCATTTCAGCATTTGAACAATTTGTCAATGCCCGTCAAGCATAACGGTTATATGATTAGATCGAACGCAAAAACGCAAAGATAAAATATATATATTTTTTGTTATTTCTACTACTAGTTATTGAGCAGGCAGTATTCTGCTAATGAACTCTAATCTACTATCAAAATAAGTCAATCCTTTCTTTTCTAACTAACTAACTAACTAACCATCACGCCGTTTCCCCGCAGGGATAGGCAGAGAGGACGGACCGCCAAACAACTCGGTCTTGGCATACACTCCTTGCCTCATTAACATTCATACATCTTCTCATACATACTCTTCTATTATTCTGACTCTTGACATGGCCCGACTCAAGTATCTGATTTACCTGATCGTGCCACGTCTTCCTTGGGCGTCCTCGGCTTCTCCCACGTGCATATATGCAAGCATGTCGACCTACGTCGTTGGGGGATCGTTAGTCTCGCAATCCGGAAGTCGCGGGTTCAAATCCCGGAGGGCGCAGGTAATTTTTTAAAGATTAATTTATATTGTTTCACAATCAATTCAAGTGTATTTCAGTATCGCCCTGGTGTTAGACCACCATTTAGATTGAAACGTCGCTTGAAATGACTTTAACCGTGTTTGGTGACCAGAGCTGAATAGTCAGGTACTTTCCTACCTTTGTCTTTACCATCTTCTTCCTCTTCCCACTTCAGCATAACAACATATCCTAATATCCTAATTAGAAGTGCCATAATCTTACTGGCTTTAGAAGGTTGAGAGCAGTTGGGACTTTTTTGAAATATTCGCAAAAGAAAAATAAAATTAATAAAAACCGAAACGCAAATATTATTGGTATAATGTAGTGTTTATCTCACTTCTTTCAACCTCGCAAGAAAGTTATTTTAATATCAATGCGAGAGGAAGGTGGGGAAGTACATGGCTATTCAGATCAGGTCACGAAACATGACTAAAACCATTTCTAGCAACGTTTCAATTCTAAATGGTGGGCTTACACCAGGGCGATACTGAAAGTATCTTCCACTCTGGACACCACTACGGTCCTCAGAGTATCTTCCACAGATAATCAAATACGATAAAAGTTAGGTGTTGAACAAGCGATTACGATAATATGAGCACATAAGAAAATTCTTGGTACATTCTTGTATTTTGTAAACACAGAGCAACGAAAATAATTCCTGGATAGAAAAAAGAAACGATGAAACCTTGACCCTAAAAAAGGGAACGAAAGTGGGTCACATAGGCGTAACCTAAGTACTTACAAAGATAAATACATTCCTCAGAATCCTTTTAAGATTACGGTTGTTAGTATAATTTTTTTCCATCTTATCATTTCGAGAACATAAAGTTGATAGTTTGTTCCCAGTTGAGCTAGCATGGCCATTTAAGTACTTACAAAGATAAATTCGTACTTTAGAATCATTTAAAAGCACCCCATAATTTTTTCCATATTTAATAACTCTTCTGACTTTTATGTCCGGGTTAAATCTTCCCCACAGGAAAAACTTAATCCTTACACACACTTTTCCACAAATTAATATATAGTCAATCCATGCTATGCATTTGTACCTACTATTTAAGTATAATAAATATAAAACAATACAAGAACAATACGCCAACCCACCAGAGACCAAATGGGAAAATAATTCACCGACTCCAGATATTTTCATATCAGAGGGTTCGGCTCGGTGGAACTCTCAGTTGGACCGATAAATCCTACTGATCCCTCAGTATAAATATTTAAAAAATCTTTCGTAATCCTACATGTACTTAAAATGAGTGATTTTTTTATTTGATTGATTTCTAATGAGCATACATTTTGAATGAGAGAGCTAGTTATAATGCCTAATATTTTTATTATTGTTATTATTAATTCTCATCTTATCATTCCGGGAGTATAATGCTTATCGTTGTGCCCAATTGGGCTGGCATGGGCAATGCGAGTTGCGGTTGCGAATCGATACCGGCTCGAGCCCCGTGCTCAAGGCATGCGTACTACAATCACCCTTCGGCCGCAGCTATTCGCCGAACATCAGCCAACCAACCTAACCAACCAACCAAACTCTTCGGTAAGGCTCCCATTATCCCATTTGCCAAAAAAGTTAATTTAATAATTCTAATCATATTTGGATAACGGCGTGCTTATTTACGTTCTTAAATGATGTACGTGAACCTAAATAATTTATTTTGGTTGGCAAATATTAGAATAACCTACATGCGTAAATTTACTTTATTAGATAAATACTAAAGTAATCATTGTAATATTATTAATTTTAGAATTTTAATATTACCTACGATTATCTGCGTAAATACTTGGATGATCGGTGAAGATAAATATGTTGAACTTAATTTTTTTTTTGTATTAGTTCCACACATGAGGTGCTGAGGAAAATAATTCCCATCTGGGCCTATGTCATATTTGGGGTTGCTGTGTGAATTCTGTGTCTTTTTAAATAAATAAAGTAGATGAAGTTCTGGGAAGGAAAGGGGGAATAAGTGGTTAGGCGTCTGGGGGTTAGTGCCTCCAGGAGTGACGAAAATTTAGAATTTCGCCACACAGCGGTGTTCGTAGTTCCTACAGATTTCCTGCTGGAGAGGACAAAAGATCCCCCTTAATCGATCTCTGCCACAGCTGGTGGACAGATACTTCAACCGCCAAGACCCGGACAAACGGGCACCTCAAAACCAGTCGTAGCGAACCAATCGGGCATCGGGTAAACGTAGCGAACCACTTGGGGTGACTTTTTTTTTAAAGAGAAATCTCTGCCCCCCTCTGGAGCTAGAGAGACTATGGCATCCCCAATTGGAGTACGTTGTGAGGCTGAAGGTAAGTGGGGAAGGGAAAGAGATGGGGAAGAGGAGGTGGAAAAGTACCTGGCTATTCAGATCTAGTCACTAAACACGGCTAAAGCCAATTTTAAGCAACGTGCCGCAAATATAACATATATTATTTTTATGAATTAATTGTGAAAATAACACATATTAATCAAATAAAATTTATTTGCGCACGCCGGGTTCGAACCCGCGACCTTCCGAATAGGAGTCAAGTGTCTTACCACTCGACCACGGACGGTCTTCACCTATGGAAGAGGTGTTGGTTATCCAATAAATGGTTACCGGGGCGGTGGCACCCGTACACGCAATTACCCTTCACAAGGTAATATAATCATTTACTCCACACATTATTTAATTTCATTACAATGTTATTAAATATAAAAAAAAAAACATTATGTATGTTCTTAACCCTTTAATACCATACGTATTTTTTGAATACATAAATTTCAGATATTTTTTCTAATAGGGTAACAATCCGCTAAATGTGTGAAAGATTAAAAAATACATCAACAAAAAAAGTCACCGGAAACCATAATTTTAAAATTATTTTTATAATTCTAATAAAGTCAGAAAACACTGTTTAAAATAGGTCAAGTACATCCCTTAACACTCAACTACAAAACAATAAAAGTAAGTTAAGTAAGAATCATATTTTTATAAGAAAAACTCTCTTTTTAACTTTTGAAGGTTATTCCCATCAACGTAATATATCATTGAAGAAGAAGATAACAATAATAATCTAATTTTTGAAAATATGAAAATGAACAAGACACAGAAAAATAATAAAAGATAACGATAAAAATATGGAAAAAAACGTTAGTCGAAGATAATATTGTTAATTCTGAAATTTGAAATATGAAGTTGACAATTACACAATAGATCGCAATAGCCCAATTGGTAGAGGTGTATGTCCCAGTAAGACGTAAGGTTCTGGAGAAAAAAAATTAAAAATTACCTGATTCAAGGCGACCCAAAGTGTAACAAAATTCAGTGATATGCGCAGGTGAAACCTGCATAATTTTTTTTGCACCTCTACCATTATCCATTTATTATTAACATCTGATTGATAAAAGAGATGGTGCAAATAATATTATTGTATTTTTCACGAAAGCAATCTACAATCTCTAATTCTCTTTGTTTCTAAAACTGCAACACTGAGACCGATGGGAAGGTTTGGACGCTCTTAACCCCCCCCCCCCCCCCCTCCCTCCATCCCTTATATACGCATGCGGTTATCCCACGTGACTCTAAATCCATCATTATACTTCCACCACCCACACGTTTTTACACACAGTGTATACATATCCTATAATTGTTAAATATAAACCATTACATTGTTACATATTATATTTCACGCGGATTAACATCGTGCTAAATGAGCAAGCCATACTATTAGCATACGCAAATGCGTTTTTAGCGGAAAAGCGTAATGTATTCGGCTACAGGAGGTAATTCGTTGTAAGATCATTTTGATACTACGGCGCAGTTGAATGCGCTAACATATACCGTTATAATTACATCCGCCAAATCATTTACACACTAGTTGTATTAGAATAAAAATATACGTATACACAAATTCGCGACATAGGTATATGTTATGATGCACATGTTATGTTGAGAGAGAAAGAAAATGTGGGCGCGCACTGCTCTCTCTTGCTTCTACAATGTGATACAGCCCGTTCGCCTCGCAACGCATTTAACTTTTCGTAACGCTGTAATTTCCGTAACGCATTCGCCAGTTTACCCTTCAAGTCAAGCGTGCGTAAAGAAGTTTCTACTTCAAAAAGTTATTATAAATTTGCTATCATGTTGGGAAATTAACAAATAATCGAATATGAGTAAATATTATACTTTTTTCTTCAAACTTCGCAAAATCAAATAAATATTATACACCCGGCTTAATTTCTGCTAAATGTGCCACAGTTTCCTGCTTTTTGGACTAGACTTACGCCATTTCTGAAAGTTTTCTGGTCAATTACCAGGTAGATATAATTCAACAGCAGTAACTGTGCGCTCAAAACTTTTCATCGAGTTAACTGTTCAAACTCAGATGAATACGAATAGCTTTAAATGGTTTATGTTATCGGTTCGGACAGAGAGAAGATAATATGAGGTATGACCAGGAGAAGAATAAGTTGGTTAGGTACCTACTTAATAATTTGTTTGAGAACCGCTCGAGGCCGGACAATAAATAGGCACCAGATTCTAACAAGGTGCCCAGGGGGAATAGAGACAAAAATATGGATTTTAATGTCCCCGAAGAGGGTGATTCTAAAATGATGATTCGAAAAATGGTTCTAAGAAAATTCACCGATCACAATTCACCGCGGGAAAATTATTTTCCATTATTATAATATAATAAAACAAATATAAACTTATCTCCACTTTCATTTATTTGACGTAACCGGTGTCGGCTTGTAAAAATTATTCTTAATCTACGGTTTATATACATAACATATGAGGGAGGGGGGAGAGGATGGTCTACAATTTTTTTATTCAATTATATGGATTTTCTTACACTTGTTGCTATGTCGTCTTTGACTAAAAAAAACTCCATATCATCATAATTATAATAACGATTTTAATTAAGAATAGACAATAAAACAATGAAATTAGATTTTTAATATTTCGTATTACTTTTAAGGTATTCTCCAAACAATATTAAAGTAAGCTACCAACCCCTGGTAGTTAAAGCTAGTGGGAATAAATAAAATAATTAGAAATTCGACAATCTACGAAGACATAGAGAGTACAGGGTCTCTTTGAGGAGAAGAAGGAGTCTTGAAGAAATACAAACCCACAACAAAAAAAGTTGTAGGGGGGAGTAAACACAGAGGCCAGCAAATCCTTCTAAAGCCGAGCTGTTGAACTCAAGAACGAGTCGTAGAAGCATTTTCTTAATATATATGTTGGGCGCGCGTTTGGCGTGTTTCCCGATTATGTACCAATGCCGACGGGATAAATGACGCTGTTTCCTCGGAGCATCTTCCATTGCAATACTGGTGAAACAGGATTTCATATCTTCGGCACCGGTGCATTATCGGAAATATGCCAAATGTCACATGAGGACGGATATATTTATATTTCTTCATCATACCCATTCCTGTATCCATCCTTGTCGATTTCAATACCTTAGAAACCCGCAGAAAAATATTTTTAGGTAAACACTTTTTTAAGCTAATCTCTGGTACCATACTCAATACGCCTCTGTTGAAAGATGTTAATTTTTATGTCCCTAACAAGTATGAACGCGCCAATAAACAGAGCGACTCAACTGCTTAACGATTCTGCATTGACCATCGACATTTTCAATGTCATTTACAGACAGTTCAGCAACTATCTTTTGACACATGTCACAAAATACATGGCGGAACATGATAGTAAAACTGCCCTTGTGTAAGTGTACTTTGTAATTTAAAATCTTCTCCATATATATTGGTGTATAACCGTCTTTTCAAGACCCATGTTGTAGAATGGAGTTCACACCTTTATTTAGTTTTTTTGAGTTTTATTTGGGAGCCATCTCTTGTCAGGAGCCCCAATGTACCTGAAAAAAATCCTCGTCTCTGTGCAGAAACGGGCGGTCCGCTTGATAGTCCCGTCTTAACAAACGGATTGCAATCTTTAAAGGACATGCGTCGGGTGGGAATGCTATCCTTGTTCTACCGATATTTTAATGGAAGATGTTCAGAGGAACTAGCGTCATTGATCCCCTCGGCACCGGTGCATAGTCGGGAAACACGCCAGACGCGCGCCCAACATATGTACACAGTTGACATTTGTCACATGAGAAAGGGACGCTTCTACGACTCGTTCTTGTGTTCAACAGCTCGGCTGTGGAACGATTTGCCGGCCTCTGTGTTTCTTCCTTCCTACAACATGGGTCTCTTCAAGACCCACGTTCACTCCTTCCTCTCCACAAAAAAAACCCTCCTCACAGCATCTTCAAAGATGACATAGGCCCTGAGGGAAATTATTATCCTCAGGGCCTCCTTTATGGAGTTAATGTAAAAAAAAACACCTTCGTCTCCTCAAAAAGACCCTCTACACAGCATCCCCAAATATGACAGGCCCAGAGATAAGTTCGTCGCCTGCTCTAAATAACGGATTACCAGCTTTGCTTAGGCTTAACTCAAAGGTTTTCGAAATCAGATATAGAAAGTGACCTTTTCCTTGTTTTGAAGATCAAGTGTACAAAAGATTTGTGTACAAATCAAATTCACATCGCCTGCTTGGAGTCCGCCACAGACGCTCTACTTTATACAATAATTAGAAGATTACTATGAATTGGGATGTCGTATTAAATTTACCTTATTTAACACTTTATATTCATTCCTACTCATTCCGTATCTCTCATACTGGACGTCGCATTAGTGGCAGGTTTAACAAAAATGAATTTCGACAACTTTCAGTGTGCAAAATTACTGAGCTTACTTCGGACAGTCGGACAAGCCCACAATACAATTCTAACGATTTAACTCTTCAGTGGCTTCTGCCATTGTTCCTTTTGCAGGTCTGTAAGCCTCTTATGGTTTCACTGCTACTATGGTTCATATCGCATGACAACTTGCAACTCTGCACGCTGGTCGGTAGACTCTCAGTGGTATGGTAAATCCTAAGTGGTAACACATAATATGCTTATCATAGTAATACTCACTGTTCCGTAAAACCGGATTTCAAATGCGATTGATGATATTATGGACTATAAATATTTAAGATCCGGTGATGGGTTGAAATCAAAAGATACCACGTCTACACCCACCTCTTGTTCTCTGTATTTAAACCCACATTGTATTTTTTTTCTGTTCTCTAAACCTTTTCTTGATCTGTTAACACTAAATCATTCTTCTTCTTCTCGTGCCCTGTCCGTTCATCGGACGTTGGCTATCATGTTGGCTATGCGGACTTTGTTTACTGCGGCCCGGAACAGCTCTACAGTAGACTGACCAAACCACTGTCTCAAGTTTTTCAGCCACGATGTCCTCCTTCTTCCAGGGCCCCGTCTTCCGGCAATCTTTCCCTGCATTATGAGATGCAATATCTCGTACTTCTCCGGATGTCTAATCACGTGTCCTAGATATTGAAATTTTCAGATTTTTATTGTTTTAATAACTTCTTTTTCTTTATTCATCCGAACCATCACATCTACTTTCTTAACTCTGTCCATTCAGCTTATTTTGAGTATTCTTCTGTAGATCCACATCTCGAATGCCTCAAGTCGCCTTATCAGTTCTTAAGTAAGTGTCCAGGCTTCCATTCCATAAAATAATAATGAAAACACGTAGCATCTGACCATTCGCATTCGTAATCAAAGATTGAGATCACGAATGCAGAACATCTTTTCCATGCGGATAAACATTGCACGAGCTTGCTCAATGCTGCATTTGATTTCAACCGAAGGATCCCATCTTTCATTAAATTGCAGCCCAAGTATACTTTCTACCTTCTTTAGTTTCGTTCCAGCAATACAAAGATTGTCATTCAAGTCAACTGCGTTATATTTGCTTATGAGTTTATGAGCATGTATTTTGTTTTAGTTATATTCAGTTCCAACCCAAAATTTTCACAAGTCTTCACTTCTTGATTCAGCAGAATTTGTAGATCCTCAATGTTACTTGCTAAAGGTACCGTATCATCTGCATAACGGAGGTTATTCAGAATCTTCCGATTTAAACAAGTCCTTGAGTAGCTTCTTGCAGAGCGTCATTGAATGAAAACTTAATCATAGAAACAGTATAAATATGTCACAGCCAAAAAGGACTTCGCCACGCTTAGGCAACCATGAAACAATCAAAACTAAAAAATAATTCAGACAATCGTAGACAAAATTATTGATATTGTAGGAAATACATATTTTTTTGGCAACGTTTATTAAATTGCCACACTGAAGCGCATGTACGCCTAACCGCGAATTTTCAAATTCTCCATTAAAATCAAGAGTTTTATTGAAGAGATATATTACGTACATGCATATTTCACAGTGTACATGTGTATTCCGAGTCCAATGTTGAAATATAATAAAAAAACAAAATACGAGTGTGCTTTAGACCACACGACTGAAGTAAAACTTCTTTAGCTCCATCTATATGTATGTATATATATATATATATATATTTATATGTATAAAATATATACATATGTACATGTATATACATAATTTTCTACAAATATTTATTTAAATTTATTTAAATTTATTATCGTTCGCCTCGCCCGATCAAGCCGTGCGCATCGACATACGCTCTCCCCCGCGTTTGGCGCGTCACTGGTATTTCAAAATACTGACTGGGATATTTCATGCACTGGCTATGAGAGGAAGAGAGAAATAAAATGACGCGCGCACTGCTCTCTCTTGCTTCTACAGAGTGATACAGCCCGTTCGCCCCGCCCGTAACGCATTACACTTTTCGTAACGCATTCGCCAGCTTACCTCCAAAGTCAAGCGTGCGTAAAGAAGTTTTACTTCAATAACCAAAGATCAGAAAATATATGTATTGAGGGAGAAAAATATGTCCAATTTGGAAGGCTGATACGGGAATCATTTATTGCATCAACACCTCTGCCATAGGCCACCCAAAGTTATTCGCTACGTTTGGTGACTTTGCCGGAGTGCCCGTGCTCAATAGCCTTGCTTGACGGCGGATGCATCTGTCGACTTACTGCGTGCCGGGCCAGTTCATGAGATACTGGTCGAGTGAGACGTTTTGATCTCTCCTACAGGGCTCTCGATGGGTTTATTCGTTACTCCTGGACCCAAAATTCCCACTACCCACCCCTCACACCATTTTCCTCTCCTGAATTTCTTCTCCATTGCTTAAAAATACAGATCTTCAAAGATGACATAAATTTTGATGGAAATTATTTTCCTCAGAAGAGGGTATTTTTAGGAGAGGATGAAGAGGAAGTTCTGGGAAGGAATATAAGCTGGTCAGTGTGTCCAGGAGTATGAATCTAGAGTGCGGTCGGAGAGATCAAGAGCTTATCCAGGCAAAAGTAACCGTCGCCGAGTCCTATACAAACCTCACTCTTGAACTGGGCACCCTTGATAAGTTACCAAACACAGCGAACCTCTTTGAGTACCCACACCCGCCTCCCAAATTAAAAAAACAAAGTTAAATATATTGCAAAGAATATTGACATTACGTATATATTTATTATTGGAAAGCAATGAACCTGATTCAATTATTTTTTTATTACTTACAACTTCACACATCCTACAATTATAAAGTCCTGTGTATTTTCACGCCAAACAAAACTTTTGGATCACTTGTTATTCCAATGATGAAAAAAAAACTTGTGAGATCCTTCTAGGAATTAATCAACGCGATACACTAACCGGGCTGAGTAGACAAAGGATGGATTTTCCTTTGACGGGCGTGGCGGAACATGATTACAAAATAACGACAAAACTTTTTCATCAGAATCAAAATCAGCAACATTTCCCTTCCTCACATAGAACACCCTCCCATCTCTATAATATGATTTGTCCCCCAATGAAACAATAACATCTTACTTTTTTCTTTTTTTATTCACCAGATTTACAGGAACGGGTTTAGTTTTTCCCATAGGAAAAACTAAACCCTTTCATACACTTTTCCATATAAATGATCATCTAGTAAATCCACGTCATGCAAGTATATTATATAAGTATAATTAATACAAAACAATACAAGAACAACACGTTAATCTACCAAACTATTAAATGGGAATATAATTCACCGTCTCCAGATATTTTCATATCAGAGGGTTCGGCTCTGTGGAATTCCTAATTTGACCGATAAATCCTACTGATCCCTCAATATAAATATTTAAAAAATCTTTCGTAATTCTACATGTATTTAAAATGACTGATTTTTGCATTTTTATGGAATATAATATTATTTTGATATGAATTAGTATTAAATGATGAAGATTTTTCCGTCATTACTAAGGGGGAGGAAAAGCATTTGTAAGTGCCTCACACAAGTGATTTTGTAAATAAATCGGTTTTATTGAAAATAAAACTAAAAAGCATAAATCACCTCCAACATCTTACAAATCTATAATCATCCCCTTAAAGTTTTTTACGGTTGTAGATACATCTATTTTTATTACGTAATGAAAAAGTTTCTTCGGTCCTATGCATCGAACGGCACGACCTGGTAGCACTATAATTTCACCCCGTTTCATAGAAATACGTAATAATTCTAAACAAAAATATGAAAAAGAACACGAGTGTGCTTTATACCACACGACTGAAGTAAATTATTCTTTATCTCCATCTATACATCGGCATCTTATTATTTCATGCGCTGGCTATGAGAGGAAGAGAGAAAGAAAATGTGCGCGCGCACTGCTCTCTCTTGCGTGTACAGTGTAATACAGCTCGTTTGCCTTGCAAAGTATTTCACTTTTCGTAATGCATTCGCCAGCTTACCCCTCAAGTCAAGCGTGCATAAAGAAGTGTTTACTTCAAAAAGTTAACGGTCACAGCCGGGACTCCAACCCAGGAACGCTTATCTTACTGGAACAAACTATTATTTTGTAGATCTCATACTCATCTTTGCAGATCACATATTTCAAATTCAGAATTGACAACATTATCTTCGTCTAATTTTTCCCATATGCTACTACCTTTTTAAATGATTCCAAAGTTCTAAATCATTGGTTTGTAACCTTATGAGAATTTTTATTGTGTATTGTGCATGTAAATCAAATAAGCGAAATTCTGTAATCACGGGATTATTTTGCCATAGTTTATATCCCACCACCATAATTTGCGTTTATAAAAGATTATATATCGATAAGTGGGAGCGAACACGAAGCTATTCGCGGATCTGCGGCAATCGGAAACAGGATGAATTCATTTTAGTGCGGCACCCGTCGCTGGGCGCTGAAAAAGGTCAGTGTCCTCTATTGGAGTACAACTAGCCAATAGAAGGTAATATGTTCGCTACCCACAACCAAGATAGCTTCTCGGATTAACATATCCGATTTTGGTAATTGTGATTATATAATAGTGGTTTAATACAAACTTATTTTTTTGATTTAAGTCAAAATGAGGCCACAAAGTGATTTTGCGAAGTTTGAAGAAATATCCGATTTTATTTATATGGGAGACCTATACCTTCAAACGTTATTATAGCAAGAATTATTCAAATGAAATTGAAATTTATAAGTTCAACCGTAAGAAAATATGCCACAAAAACATTTTTTCGAAAAAACTCAAAAGTCGCGAAAATTCTGAATTCTCACGTTTATTATTTTCCTTTCTCGTTAAAACATTTTCGGAGTAAATTGAGACACATTCAATGACAGTTGTGTTTTATTGTGTGAGCATTTATATATCACGATACTCTATGAACAAAGTAATGACATATTCGAGCTGACACCTCCAATGGGGGCACAAAATCAGTTCTGTTGATGTAGCGACTACACAAAGACTACCTTGCAGTGTTTTTGATTTGCGAAGTTCCAACCTGAACGAACGACTAAATTACTATGTGCGTTGAATAAATCCAATGCCAGATGGATTAAACCAAAATAGTTTTAGAACCGTTATAAATATTGTAATTATTTATACAATGTATTTTTTTTAACACCTCAGAATAATTTGTTCGGTTTTCAGAACAACTCCTGTAGGATGCATAGAAATCGTTGTATCTCCCTTACTATCATGGTTAGAAATATGATTTTAACGGTGTTGGAAAGAGAAGACACCATGCTTTATATTAAAATCTAAAAGTTAATGAAAAATGTACACCTTAATGAAACCAAAATTTCGCAATATGAAAATAATACGAGTGCGCTTTAGACCAAATACTTCTTTAGTAATCTAATCTAATTTTCTTTCTGGCATCGAATAAAATCATTTCAATCATCAGTATACACATATATTCTATATTGAAGATTCGTTTGGATTGTTATCAATTATCGTGACAAATCAGACGTTTCAATGCACTGAGTTCGCACACTCTACAAAGAAAATTAGATTAATTTTATTATGAGAATTACGCTTAGAATAGGATTGTTGATTTAACTCTTACAAAGTATAAAA
The DNA here is from genome assembly GCA_951813805.1 of Limnephilus auricula. NCBI lineage: Eukaryota > Metazoa > Arthropoda > Insecta > Trichoptera > Limnephilidae > Limnephilus > Limnephilus auricula. Next base: position 39,656,506 of record OX638391.1, read on the forward strand.
TAAAACTTTTTTGATGCGAATTCTAGTAAGAGAGCCACGTTATTCACATTTGCAGCAGAAAAATAAAAAAATTCTAATTGAAAAATTGCTGGTTATTAGTTAAATTTTAACGTTTAGAATGTGAGAAACAACAACACAACTATTGTCACCACAAATGCCAGCACCCATTCCAAACGTCATTACTACGGATTTGAGCACTGTTGTAACGATTAGATTGTGAGGAATGAACCTCAAAATTAATTTTAATTTATTATCGTTCGCTTATCGTTTGCCTCGTAACGTTGTAATTTTCGTAACGCATTCGCCAGTTTCCACCTCAATTCAAGCGTGTGTAAAGAAGGATTTAATTAAAAAAATTATAAAACTTTGAAATATTTTTTTAAAATATTGCACTTGGAACGACTAAAAAAGTAAAATATTTGTCTAACAAAATATGTATGTGTTTTCATCAGTAATTTTAATTTTTTGAAAAAAATTTACACTTCATGAACGACGTTCTTTTGATATATAAAATTAGAAAGTATATGTTATCAGTTTTTAGTTTTCTGATATGTTAAGAAATATTTTATTGCAAAAAGCGGAAAATATGGGCGAGGCCTGAAGGTTACTTTGTAATTTCTGGATTGCGAGGAATAAAATGAGATAAAATTGTATAAGACATTTGTGAGCATGTCTGCGAGTTGGAATTGAGCTAAATTTTTCGTTACTTTTGTCAGAAATTTTGGTCAATTTTATTGGCGTGCTTGAGGCCAGAGTCGAATGGCCTTGTTATAGGCGAAATCAGCTTTCTTTTACATCCCATTTACTACCATTTTCAAAACGTGTTTGTTTTTCAGTGTGACAATTTGAAACAAGCTTTGTACAAGCAAATTTATATTTAGAAACTGGCTCGCAAAGGTGAACAGTGTTGTGAAAGAAAATAAGAAAAATCAATTAAGCTATGCAGCAATGTTTGCGTACTGTGTTCTCCGCTCATTGGAATTGTTTTTTCTCCCCAAAAATGCAAAATCCTTTGTGTGATTCTACCTGAATTTTGTTTATTTTCAGTTTAAACCAGTCACTGTTTGTATTCACTCTACCACATTTTGGTTTACCTTTAAATCAAACAGGTCAGTGGCTTAACACATGTGGCTAGAAATAGTACCTACCCATTCATCCATTTTTTTTAAATAATGTGAATACTGAAATAGAGTTCTTTATTGTCCGGAACCATTTCGACTGACATCCTTTGGAAGGTAATCTGTATTGGTCGAGTTAGCCGTTGGCGCTAGTGTGCTGGCAGTCATGCTAGCTATCAATCTATTCCTAAGTGAAAAGTGCTATATTGACAGGATAATTAATAATTATTTGTAATTATTATTTTTTAATTAAATTAAAACAAATAACTTTGTTTAAACCACTAATATAATCACAATTACCTACATGTTTCAAAACCGATGGTTTCTTCGTCAGGGTAGTAATGACATTAGTAACAAAATAAACAAACAAGTATAGACTAAAAAGAACTATGGACAAAAATATTTTATTTTTTTTTTATTTTTTAATTGATAAACTAATGTTTAAGACAAGATTTTTTATGCATAGCACAAAGGGTAACAATATAAAAATAAAGTTGGTTGTTTGCATGTGAAAAAATGTAATAAGCAGTAATTGTTGAATGAAACACTAGGTATATATTGAATCATTTGGCGGGTGGGAAGTAACCCGCCGTAGCTTAATTGTAGAGCACTTGACCGGCAATCAAAAGGGTGCGGGTTCGAGTCCCGTCGGCGATATGTATCTTTTCTCGGAAGATTCTTTCAATATTGATGAGTTTTTCAGGCTAATAATTATTGCTTATAATAATTATTTGTATTTAGTATCTTTGATGTATTGTGCTGCTTGAGAACATGTGGACGTAGGTTTTTAAGTGATGAACAGTTCAGAAAAAGTGGATTTTGTAATAAAAAGTTAATTTTAACCGATTTGCACAAAGTTATCGAATTTTCATTAAACATTATTTCCCAACAGCGTATGTAATGCCTCTGGATTCCGTTCTAAATCTATCGTGATTTATTTTTGGGGTATTATGCCGTGTTGTGCTCCTCCCTCCTGTTTTAGCTATCGTTTTGAACAGCGTGTCCATCATCAGGGCGGATGTTTAATCGAAGATTGTGGAGCGGTGTGTAATTTTTTTATTTAAGTTTTTATTCCAACAGGTCTGGGAAGATTTGGGAGCAATCTTATATGCCATATTATATAAAAAAACTTTTATACAGAGACAAATAATAAAAATTAAAAAAAAAACAAAAACTAAATTTCATAATTTATTAGGTAGGAACCTAATGATATTATATGATAAAAATATAATACTTAATATAAACAAGTAATTTGTTTAAATTTTGGTTTCGTCCATCAGGGAGGCTTATGTTTGTAGATACGGTACGGTAATCCTCTAAAAGCTGGTATTACAGTTTTATTTAAAAGGGTTTTCATTCATTTATGTATAATTCTTTAGCACTCCAACCACCATATTTTACAACATTTTTTTTAAGCCTTTAAATCCTTAAAACAATAATGCAGTACATGCAAATGACTGCCGACTACACTAGCGCCATCTGCTTTGAGGTTTACAGATTTCCTGCTATTGGGCAATGTTAGTGTTAGTGTTAAAGCAATATAGTGATAATGATAGGGAAATGGATAATATTGTGGAAGGTTATGATGAACCTGGCTTTTTAGAGCTGGTCAACAAACACAATCAAACCATTTAAGAAGATGCACTACTAAGAAATGCAAAATTGTTTGATTGTTAATATTTAAACCCTTTACCTTTGCCTTTGAAATAATCGAGAAATTTTATTAGTCTTTTTATAAGCCCAGAAAAAAAAAGGTTTCAGCTCAATAAAATATGCTTTTTAAAGTTCAAAAGTTCCTACTTACGGGTCACATTTTCGGTTATGGTTTTAATGTATTAAGATATTTGTGCCTGAACTTCGCAAAATAAAATAAAACACGGTATTTGGCGATGCTATTCATGAATAAATCAAAACAGGGGGTTAAAGGGGAACTCAAACCTTATTGTCATCTACTTACTGATCCAGAATTTCGCACGACGTGGTTCATCACCAGCAATTTCGATTCTGAAAGTAGAAACTTTCTATCTTTTACCAGAAAACGTTTGTTACAAATAAAATTTTGAGAGCTTCGAATTAACCATTCCAAATTAACAACAGCTATAATCTTAATTCAACTCGTAAAGGCTTAAACTTCACGTTAACTATCTGGGATAGCAAAGGCTACATTTCATTCAAAATATGCCCAGAGTAATGGTCGGCTGTAGTTTCGAAACAGTTTCGCGCATAACTTTATATTTCTCTACTTTTCGAATAACCTGTGCAACAGCCGGGTTCATTGGATGAATTATTATCAAGTACCTGTTATCAGTGTTTGGCGGAAGCACGGGCGGAACTAGAATACCTCCTGCGGCACTTATAATTCTCCGAAATACTTGTAGTTTCTGCCCTCTCCGGTACAAGGAAATTAATACCAGCACTCTCTCTAATGCTGATGTTAGTGTCTCCGACGGTTTTACATATTTCCAACGCTTCGGTGTGCCAGGAAATAGACTTGGCGATAATTCAACGATAAGTTTATTTAAAAACACTACTACACTACTACAAAAAAGCCACTGTTCTAGAGAGATAATATAAACTGCGGCAAGGTTCCGTTTGCTGTTTACGTCAAACACCAGGGGCTGAGAATAAAATTTAAAAAATGCTTGCAACTGTACAGAGAAGTTCCGATGATAAAGATCGATTATTCCCCATATCAAATTTTTTAAATTAAAAAAATTAATTTCGATTTATTTCATTCAAAACTTGCTTTAAAGTATACCTACATTCTAGTAAGCAATAAAAATGCTTAAAACGCACTATGATAAATTCTTGTAAATATTTTTTTATCATAAGTATTTATGATTTTTCAATAATATCTAAACAAAATAAGTGTGTAAAAAAATCTTAAGTTTTATAGTTTGTAAGACCTTAAATTAATAGAAAAACTGAAGTATTTTCGTCACAAAACACGTTCTCGGATTTATTTTTTAATGAGTTTAATTTAACTAAAATTAAAATTTTGAAAAATATCTTTAATAGATTATATATTGATTTATTTTTCTGTACATATGATTTGAAATTTGTGTTGTATAATACAATATTTCGTTTGAAAATTGAACAAATCTGCCAACGACCAACGGTATAACCATAATATATTAAAAGTAAACATTGTTTTTCAAAATTTAAAAATTGTGTTAACTAGATAAAATAACAATCTTTCAAAATCAATTTATATTTTTTTGTAAAAATGAGTCAATACGTCTAGAATTTGATTTAAAAATGACTGATTTCCGGTATTCTCTGGTAATATTAATTTTTCATCGTGTCAATCACACTAGTGTTTGCATAATAGGTAACCTGAGTTATAAAAGGACTAAGTAGAAGTAGAGTAGTTTCATCATTATAAGATCCTCGGGTATACCCCTCATTATAAGATCCTATAGGATGGTAATATATCTTCGCGAACTTCCTAAAGTTTTAATCAAAATGTGCCCTTTGGAGAAAATTTGAACACCGTTGCCTGCTTTCGTCCATTCAGTAATGTACCTCCAACGCGCACTCACACACTTGTGTGTGTTTTAAAGAAACGGTCTCCGAAATAATTAGTAAAGGATCATATAATGGCGAAACTACTCTACTTGCTATGGTCCTCTCCGTACAGGAAGTTTGAACGTTGAAATCCGCAGGGATGTCTAGTTCTTTAAAGTTTTTTTGTAAAAGGAAGCGTAAAAACTCCATGTTGAAAACAAAGTATTAATTATTTATCACCAGTGGCGGTTCGTAGTCTTTTTAACTGGGGGTTCAGAAATTCAAGAGAAGATTGATATAATGTCTAATCAATATTTACTCTTGTCACACAAATTAAATAAAGTTAGTGGGGGGGGGGGTACCTAAATAGGTACTATTGTTTTTAAATAACTTGATACTCCTCGACACAATTATTAAACAACCGAAATGGTTTTAGAGGATTTAAATTGTTTAATGGTTTTTACAACACTCAATGTACGTTACTAATTATTATTGTTTTTTTTTCAATAAGAATAAATGCGTAGAATGTAGAATATAATATAAGTAATTGATATTTTAAAACATAAAAAAACAAGAAACACAAATAAAGGTGGCATCGAAATAAAATTAGCTTTTTTCACTTACACTAAAAATCTATACACGTATACAAAAAATAATAATATTTAATTTCCAAACTTTTTTCATAAGCATTGGCGTTATTTCTTGTATATAACACTGTATTCCGTCATTGTGTGAAAAAATTAGGACAGAATATTCGCGACAACCGATAAACGCAACCACTTTCAATTTGAAAGCCGAAACAATACTAGGAAAGCTCAACACAAAATATCATAACTAGCGACGTTGTTTGCCGAAACTTTATTAAATGTACTCGTAACTAAGGGCTATAACGACTTATCTATAAAAAAAAAATACGAAAACAGAAGTCAAAATCGGTCCACTTCAATAGTAGATGTACAAATGCCATTAGTAAGCGGTTGGAGAAATGCAGAAACAAGAAAATAAAAAATGTACAATAATGACTACAAAGTTAAATACCATAATATATAACATTTAACTTGCATCCGTCGGTGCAAAAGTCGACCGTCAGCCGGTCATCCTGCGACAATCTCGGGCTTCGTTTCGGCGAGACTCGTCAAAGTTTGGAGGTCACGTGATATCTTGACTCGTGAGCAGCGCACCAAGCTGCGTAGTTTTGTCCATTCTACCGACACAGCGATTCGTATCGGCTTTGATTTTTCGTATGGACAAATGTGTGCGGATCGCAACGCGCACAAAATGGGAACAGATACCTACCGTATTTTTCGGTGGCGCGAGTTTTAAAGACGTAATTTTAATGTCGAGCTATCTGTGATGCGCTTATATTACTATACAACAAGATTGTTTTATTTTATCATATTTTTAATGGGGGTTTACCGCACAACCGCACTTTAGAGAAAACCGCCACTGTTTATCACTGAAGAAGAAGATAAAACTAATAATCTAAATAACTTTGTATCAACCACTATTATATAATCACAATTACCTGATTAATTTTCTTTGTAATTGTGATTATAAAATAGTGGTTGATACAAAGTTATTTGTTTAATTAAATTAATATTGATTGAAAAGATATGATAGCATAGCCCTCTTGTAAATAATAAAAAAATATAAACTCACGATGAAAGAAAAAGGGACCTTTTTGGTCCGGAGATCTGTGTACCATTATACGAGGTGTGGCTATTGAATAACGAGACGCTGCTGCAGAAGAAGTACGTATGCGCCAAACGCCAACAGCAGTTTAGCGTGAAGCCTTCTCTTTCGAATGCAGTACCTATGACTTCAAAATACAAATCCGTATAGCAGTAGCCTTCGTTCGCATTAGAATTGTTTCTCTGTTTCGCCGGAAAATGTTAAGTGTTACAATAGAACAACGAATTATGGGAAATTGTTTTCATATTTCAGAGAAACTTAAAAAAACCGTTATTTTTTAGTAGTTTAAGCATTTTTAAGATGGCCGAGAAGACGTTGAAAATGATTCACACCCGCGTGGCCCTTCCACGTCAAAAACAAATGACAATATCTTTAAAAAAGTGGTAATCTTTTCGACCTGACCGTTGGTTAAGTATTGGTGCGATTGCTGAAACTGTAACTGAAACAAATAATGCAAACGGCAAATTTTACATTACAATTTCATCACGCAAAAAGTGTGTGCCAAAATGGTGCCTAAAATTCTCACATTTGAACAACAAGAAGCTCCCAAAAATGTTTGTAATTACAGTTTGTACTATTATTTTCGCCACATATTGCGCTATGCGACTTCCATCTGTTTTCTAATGTAAAATCGGCATTAAAGTAACAAGATTTGAGTCCGTTGAAGCTGTGAAAGAGAAAGCGGCAAGCGTCCTGCAGGAGCTAACAGAAGAAGACTTCCAGCACTATTTCGAACAATGGAAGATTCGCACGGGATAGAGGAGTGGTGTACATTGAAGATGATAAAAAATGAGTGTGCTTTAAACTACACGATAGAAGTAAAACTTCCAGACAGAAATAAAATGCTCTCTCTTGCTCCTATAGTATTTATAAAATTGTTCAAGAACGAAATGAAATTACGAATAATCTTCATGCACTATCTATGAGAGAAAGAGAGAAATAAAATGTGCGCACGCACTGCTCTCTCTTGCTCCTACAGTGTGACACAGCCCGTTCGCCTCGCCCGACTACACTTTTCGTAACGTTCTCGTTACGCATTCACCAGCTTATCCCCCAAGTCAAGTGTGCGTAAAGAAGTTTTACTTCAATAAGTGTATATGTACGAAAGCATAATAAAATGTTTTACAGCGTCTGTCTCGTTATTTAATACCACTATATCAAAAGTCAAGTTAGCCGCCAGCCGTCTTTGTCCGAGGGTGTGCGACGGCTACCCGGTGGACGATATCTTACCTATCCTGTTACACGCGTGGTTGCGCGGGAGACGCGATAAGGGCGGGGGTCGAGTCACCGGCGGAACGCCCGACCGGCTTATGACCGTTGAACCCTGATATTGCAATTTAATTGATCGGCAGGTACTCTCGATGATAGCCGTGCCTACACACATTATAATAATGCATGGCAATGTTTCGGTTATGGTAAGGCATGCGTATCAATGAAGGTTGGTATTGATACACGCCATCATTGTGTGCGTTGGAGTTTCGTACACATGATTAATCGCTTAGCCAAGCTTGTTTAGTACACGGATGGCAGTTGTTTTCTGTCATGTCTTAAAGTTTTTTTTATAAAGCAAATATAAATGCATCTTGGATACGTTTTTAGATTTTCACGGCCAAATGCATTTTCGTTTTTTTTTTTGGGTGTTATGCCGTGTTGTGCTACCTCCTTCTTTAGCCGATGTTTCGGACAGCGTTGCAGTGTCCATCATCAGGGCAGATCCGGCAGATCCGTCGATGTGAATTTGTTGTGTTAAGTGTGTACTTATTTACTTGGAAGCGATGATGGACACTGCAATGCTTGATGATGGACACTGCAACGCTGTCCGAAACGTCGGCTAAAGAAGGAGGTAGTACAACACGGCATAACACCCTAAAAACAAACAACGAAAATACATGCATCTTTGTTTCTATAACATTGTGTTTACCGATAATAAATAAATGAAATAATATTTCTTTGTTTAAACTTAATATACTACTAAGTGGGGGCATGACTAGGAATATTCCATACAAAAACCTAATAATATGTTCCGTATGCTTTAAAAAACCTAATATGTTTTTTTTAATAGCTTTACCTGATAATATTCATATTATGACATTAGATTGGTAAGTACTATTTCCAAATGATTTTAATATATTTTATAGTCTTTAGTAAGTAATTATAAAGTAATTTTGGGCATTATAAGTTAGTAGTGCTGCACGCGAACACACTGTGCGACCAGTTGCCCCTGTTCGTAATATATTATGTTCACCCCTTTGTAATTTCAAGTTAGTATATTTTGCCCCGAGGAAGGAAATGTCATTTCGAAACCAGTCGGCATATTTAATACATATAGTGGTTCAAACAAAGAAATTTTAATTAATTTATTAAAAAAAATATATTGACTAAATAAAATAACAAAATTTCTTTATACCAGTTGTATATTATAGGTACTTTGTATCTGTTGAAGAAACCTTTGGTGTTGACAATTTTTAAAATTATTTTTGACGTAAACAAAATTTTTTTTTCATGAAAATAACGCCACGGAGTGATTTCGTTATCATTAAATTAAAAATGAAGCCCTTAATTATTTTTCATTCAAAGACAACATTGATATGCTCTATAGTTGATTGGAGCTGATAAAATTGGGAGCTTATAATATCATTGAAAAGCGGAGAAAAATACTTCTAAATTATTGAGACAATAAACCACCCCATTCGAGAGATACATTTCTTCGTGTCACATCCCTATTGTTACATAATCACATTACTAGCGATGATAATATTACTAATCTATGGTCCACCCCTAAAACAGGACTAATGTAAATAATAGTTTTATTATAAGTTACTTACAATAAAGAATCAATGAAGCACTTCAAACAATCGTCATTTTTCAGTTCAACATTTGAATCTATTTCGTCATTATCTTTTTATTTATTTTCGATAAACAACATATCGTAATCCATATTGTGACTAATAATAAAGTTAGCAGCGTGGTTGGGTTAGGTTACAACCGCATCCTATGACTTGTATGTGGTCGGGGTCTTTAAGGCACCCCAGAGGCCATCGTGTTCCGGATGTTTCGATCGGAAGCGTAGACACTAGATTCCCCTTTCTTACCGCAAACACGTGCGATGCGATTCAGTACCCGCGCAGTACATCGTGTCTTGGAGTGTTGTAACATTCTTCAAAAGGATGCAAGCTTACACGTGGAAGGCGGGTATGGGTACCGCCTCCCCGGGAATCATTTATTGAATAACCAACACTTCTGCCATAGGTCATCCCAAGTGGTAGACCTATGAAACCACCTTTTTTTACTTTTTTGAACAGAAGGGGTGGTGCCTGGGCTCATGGGATGAAGTTTGCTAGGCCTTGGTAGCGGATGCGCCTGACCAATCATGCGGTAAGCACGCCGGATCGGGAGAGACTTGTTGAAGGAGACCTTTTGACCGCTAGTGTAGGATTCTCTCGACCCATCGCCTTGTACAGCAGTGGGCGGGATGAATTCGCAAGTCCGTCACTCCTGGACCCTCTGAGTCCTAGATTCTTACCCACACCTCATACCTTTTTCCTTCCCAGAACATCATCTCCTTCCTTTCAAATATAAATATATCGTATGTAAGTGGCCTAACAATAGTTATATAATGCCTTCAGGAGGCGAAACAGCTATCACGCTTAATAATTATTATATAGCAGAACTTGTTTATAAATAGACTGTTTATTATTATTATTGATTATGCTTTTGCAGTACTTTACGCACGCTTGACTTAAGGGTAAACTGGCGAGAGCGTTACGAGAGGCGTTATATCGGGCGTTACGAACGATACGGAGGCGAACGATAATAAATTTTAATCAATTTTGAGGTTCATTCCTCACAATCTAATCGTAACAAATCCATAGTATTGACGTTTGGAATGGGTGCTGGCATGCTGACAATAGTTGTATTGTTGTTTCTCACATTCTAAACTTTAAAATCTAACTAATATCTAGCAATTTTTTTAATTTCCTGCTGCAAATGTGATTAAACATCGCTATCTAACTAGAATCCGCATCAAAAAAGTTTTATTTTAAACTTTGTAAGAATTAAATCAACAATCCCATTCTAAGCGTAATTCTCATAATAAAATTAATCAAATTTTCGTTTAGAGTGTGCGAACTCAGTGCATTGAAACGACTGATCTTCAATATCTTCAATACACACTGATGATTGGAATGATTTTATTCGATGCCAGGAAGAAAATTAGACCAGATTACTAAAGAAATATTTACTTTAGACGTGTTGTCTAAAGCACACTCGTTTTTTTTAATATTTATATGAAGACAAATATAGTTATTATAATATTATTTTCAAGAAATTTATTGGAAGTGATTCTAACTTTGGCTGAATTTAATAGTTGGGAAGTTGAGGTTAATACCTTCCCGATAAGGAGCGACGATGTAACAGGTTGATGAATTTGTGGAATCCACCGGTTTGGGTTTGTGGCGTTTGCACGTTGCAAGCTTTAACATTAATTTCTCGTGTATGAATTTCGGTTCATATTTGTTCCCCCACGATATTATATACACATAGTTGGCGGAACATCCTTGTAACGACGCGCGACGTTCCAATTAGAATTTATGATTTGTTGTTTAGAAATATATAAAACTTAATAGAAATATTATATACTTAATAGGTTATATGTTGTTAAGAATTAACGACCACTGATTCCTGACATTATTTGGAGCAAAAAATGTAAATGAAAATTTGGTCTCCGATGACACTTTTGATGGTTTTTTTTCAACTTATAAAAAAATACGTATAAAGTAACCGGAGACCAACACATCATTTACATTTTTTACTCCAAATAATGTCAGAAATCACTGGTTAAAGTAAGTCAGGTATATCCCTTAACACCCTGTGTATTGCAAAATAGAGAATTGTAGAAATTATAATATATCAGCTGACCCGACCTTTACTGGATAGTTACTTAACCTAAATGACCAAGTGTTGTGTCAATAAATTAACTCACACCGCCATCTGTCAGAAACTTATGGAACTTCAAAAACAATTTCAAAAAATTATCCCATAACAGACATTTAATGTTCAATTATAAATATTAAGGTCATTAATCGATGTAAAAACTATCATATATTTTAAGTTGGACCAAATTTCACACATTAAGCCAAACTTCATCAAAATCAGTTAAGTAGTTTCGGAGGTTATCTTGGACGAACATTGTGACACGAGATTTTTGTGTATAAAGAAAGATTCGCAAAACGGCGTTATGCAAAACATCCACATATTATAATAATTATTATTGTTGCTAAGTAAAGCAAAATTTGACAAATGACGCCATGAGCAAAATGCTGAAGAAACGGAGTTACAGAGGCAAAACGAAGACCATCAAATTTAGGCTTTTCTGGACATTGATTTTTTTAGAAAGAAAGCGGAAATGTGGTGCGGGAGAAAAATTTTCAGGATTCTTTATAATATTCCATGGACAGCCAGAACCATAAATGTGTCCATTCTGAAAGAGCTGAGCATACACAATAGGCTTTCAACTGTCGTATTTTAAGATACAAAATTAATAGAAATCTTAATTTTAACCACGTTTATTGTTTAATGGACCAACACGTTTCGTAAGAATTACTTACTTCAGCAGGGTTTACTTAAAACTTTTTAAATTTTCAAATAAACCTTGATGATTTAAGCATTGCTTAAGAAACACATTGTTTTTCAATAAAAGTATATGTTTTACATTAATTTTTATTTAAAATGGTGCCAAGAAGTAAGTTTGACGTGTTTGAAGAAGTATTTTAAGATACTTTGGCTGCGTTGCTCTCAAACAGAGCCTAAAATAACAATGTTATTCGAAGCCCAAAGAATGTTTTTTCTCTTTTAATAATTAATAGATTTACCTTTGTACTATAAAAGAGTTTCCTGTTATTTGAAACACATATAGGAAACTGTCTTCCAAAAGAATTTTCTCCTTATCGCAATATTTATACATCATTTACTTTACATCACAAAGATAAAACAAGGCAAAAGAGCACATTGCTTTGTGAGAGGAAATCTCAAGGCTTACGATTCGGAAAATCTGCGCTACGGAAGACGATTACCTACTATTTTATCAATCAAAGGAATACAAACAGGTTTCACTATAAAGAGGCAATACAAGATATGAATGCAGTGGAGCAACTGTTTCCTGCAGAAAATGAAGAGGAAGTTGATTTTCAAGGGGAATGAGAAGAATTCAAAAACAGACGCTATTATTTTGTTATTTGCATTTATTTGTGAGGCAGGTATGGTTACCGCCGCATTTATTAGATAGGTCACCCCAAGTGGTTCGCTACGTTTGGTGACTAAGCAGCGGTGTCCGGGTGAAGTTTTTCTAGGTCCTGAAAAAATGAATATTTCTTTTTTTGTCTTTTCTGCATTTCTAAACCATTCATTCGATTCCGATTAAACGTTGGTGATTCGTAGTGCGCAGGATCGTGATGGTTTCTATATGTAATAGTGAGCTCAGGCGTTATGAAATTATTTCCTGTACCATTCATACGGTTGCGATGAAATTTTGGTGAATATTGGTAAGCTATGGCGTTAATCAATTTCTTTATTTAAATGGCATTGCAACGCATGCCGGGAAATTGCTGATTATTTATACAAAAATTGAGTACATCTAACCTTTGCGCGCGGTTGAAGTCAAAGTTCTTGGACTGTTGTGGTGGGTTTTCTATTCTAGCGAAGGCGAGAACACTTTAAAAATAAAAATAAACACAGGGGGTGGTAATTGTGCCGATAACGTCATTTCCGTTTGAAAATGTTATTTCCTTCCGAAAAAGATCTGAATTACTTGTCACATCGCGCTTAAAGAAGTTTTACTTCAAAAAGATTAATAAATTATTTTTTATCGAATGTTATCATAGACATATGAATATATAGACCTGCCCTAAGCGATAATAGCGTATTATTTCCCCCTCCCTATACCGGTTCCATTTGGAACCAGCCGGACACGCGTACGGCGTAGAATGTGTGACGTCATCATTCTTGTGCGGACTAGCGCCGAGCTCTCATCGGTACATTTTACGAAATAACACCGCAAAAATGGTGGCTTGTGCTATTAAAACGTGTAAAAATAGAAGTGAAAAAGAGAATAAACCCAATTGTCGTATTACATTCCATAGGTAAGCATTATTTTACAACATTTTAAGCTTATTCGGATTATATAATATGATCAGGGGTGCTAGCATGGTCGATCGATAAGGATAGGTAGGATAAATTGTTGGTAACTTCTCATCGTTCCCTAGGACAACTGCAGATTGCAAACGATTAGGTAACACTTCACAATGACTAAGTGTTCTTAATATATTCGATATCAACTGTTGTTTGCGGTCTGCATTGTCCTAGGGAACGATGAGAAGTTACCGACAATTATCCTACCGATCCTTATCGATCGACCATGATAGCATCCCAGTTTTAGTAACACATACTATGACATAATATACATGGCGACGACGCGAAACACAAAGCCGTTTGCAAAAGAATCAGGGATGTGCCTTCGCCTGTAGCGCTTTGATCAAATATATTATCGTATCATTTGGAGCGTCTGCTTTTTCATCTGTTATTTCTCGATGGAACTCCGCCGTATAAATAAAGGATAATAAACCAATCATTTTTAAATTTATTCCACTCTAAGGGCGTTATTACTAAACGAATTTTGAATTTTACACAACTCATAAACAACCGTTAATATAGGATAAATAGTTGGTTATCACTGTTATCAGTTGTGTAAAATTTAAAACACGTTTTTAGTAAGGGGTTAAAAGTAGATTAAAGTATGGTTTTATTTATTAGGCGTTATTTTATATTTTGCTTTCTTAATTATGTACTCGTCCGTGGTATGTTTGGACGTAAAATGTAGATACAGTAAGCATGTTTGGAATGAAAAATGTAGGTGTCATTTTGGTGTCCGATGATATTTTTTTTATCAATTAAAATTAAAAAATAAATATTTTTCTATCGCTCGTCGCCACCGATCACATTACCTTTGGATCATACTGTCACACATCACAACGGACCACGTGTTAGGTACGCGCGTTGTTTCGTATGTACGGTAGTGCTGGAACGTGTGATAAAAAAAACATGTTTTTTTGTTTTTAATTGAAAAAATGTCATCGGACGGCAAAATGATATCTAAATTTTGACTCCAAATACTCTTAGGAATCGCTGATAAAGGCTGTGTGTAAATAATTTCATTTCTTTTTTAGTTGTTTTCCTTTTCTATTATCTTCTTAAAAGTGAAATGTTATGTATTTTCTTATAGATTTTCTAAAAAAGAAGACTTGAAAACAATGTGGCAGCTTTCATCCGGTAAACTTGAGCAGACAAGTATTCGTAACCTTCGTATCTGCTCAGAACATTACAAAGAGACAGATTTTATAATAAACAAACAGGGCACACGTGTGCTACGTGTAGGTGCGATTCCATCGGTCTCTTTTTCATCTGTTACAGAAAAAAATATCGTTAGTATATAAATTCTTTATTGACTAATAATTATTTTTTTTAGGTATTCATTACATATAATTATTTTAATGTCATTATCCATCCATTTCAGAAAATAAGCGACAACTTCTCTGAGAAATCATATTATGTATGTCTTTCTCTAGCTGACGAAATGACCAATAAGATTTTAATTAAAAGACAATGATTCGAGTCCCAGGTGTATCCGTATCTTTTTCTGATTTTTCTGTTTCGGATTTTTGATTGACTTTCGCTAATATTATCTTCATTAATTAAAATATTATAATTTGAGGTTTAACTCTTTAAGTTAAAAAGTTAAAAAAAAAAAAAAAAATATTTCATCCTAGACTTGCAGATAAAGTCAATAGATGTCGCATATTAATAAAAAGTTTTTTTTAAATAAAACAAACACTTAGTATTTAACCACGTATATTTATTATTTGATATATCGACCGGTTTCGCTCCGACCGAGCTTCATCAGGATATAATAATAACTAAATACTAAGACAGAGTTGTTGGTTATATATAGGTTGAGTGGGAGAGGGAGAAAGAATATTACAAAAGAAACATAATTAGAAAGAGACAAATTTTTAGAAAGAGATAAAAAGGATTATCAATAAGTGGAAGGGAGACAACAATATATGTGTATCACATTTACATTTATAAACAACAGTTACTGGTAATCATAGACATATTGGAAATTGGATCTATTATACAAGGTAAAATTATACAATAATTAAATACAATAATATTACATATTACTAGTCAAACATCTCAGAACAACAATGTAACATATATAATATCATGGGTTGGAAAAAATGGCAGGAAACAAGTTGAAGATAGGGCTATAAGGTGTATTTTTTTGATTTGATAAATTGGTTTGGTTATTAAGTAAGTATTCGGACTTATTTGAATTTAACGATTTTCTTATTTCTAACGCTTCTAAGTTATCTAATCTAATTCCTATACTGTTTTTATGTAACATGCACGTGTCTGAAATTTTATTAAAAGAATGATCTTTTGAGATTAAATGGTTGGCAAATTCCGAGAAACCCTTACCATTTAAACATCGTAAGTGTTCTTTTACCCTAATGTTGACGTTACGTGCTGTTTTTCCTATATAGAAGGCAGGACAATCATTGCAGTTTAGTTTATAAATGCCCGAGTGGCTTAAATTGTCATCTTTATCTTTGGTATTAATTAAAAATTTTCCTAGGTTATTGTTTGTGTAAAAAGCCGGTTTAATATCTAAAGGAAGGTTCCTTACACTTAGATTGGAAAAATTATTTATAAATAGGATCCTACGCCAATGGTAATTTTGAATATCATTATTATTTGGCGGGGTTAATTTATATAGGAATTTATTTGTGGATATATGTTTTAGTTTTTTATTGAGGATTTTATCAATTAAGTCCGGATCATAACCATTATTTGCCGCAATCTGTTTAATAAGAGATAATTCAATTGTGAAGTTAATGTTAGACAATGGTACGGAAATTAATCTGTGTATCATTGAATGAAAAGCCGAGTGTTTATGAGAGTTAGGATGATTAGATGTATTGTGGATAGTTATGTCTGTGTAAGTTGGTTTGCGGTATATATTGAAATTAATTCTATTATTTACTAAAGAGAGTGTCAAGTCAAGAAAATTTAAGGAAGCATTAATACCTATTTCTAAGGTGAATTGTATTTGGGTGTGGAATGAATTTATAAGTTGGAGGAAGGCATTTAATTGACGATCCGTACCTGACCAAATACAAATTATGTCATCGACGTACCTTTTCCATACCAGCACGTTTTTTAGGAGAGGGGATTTGCAAGAAAAAATATTATTTTCCAGATTATCCATAAATATATCGGCAACCAAGGGCGATGTCGGAGACCCCATTGGTAACCCCATATTTTGTTGATAGATTACATTGTTAAATTTAAAATAATTTTGGTTTAAGCACACATTAAAAAGACGAGAGAGATCATTAGTAAAATCTCTTGGCAATTTATCCTTTCTTCTTTCTTCTATAAAAGTGCTGAATTACTAAAAAATCTAATACCAAAATGTAAATCCATATCTAATCCGGAAACTCGTTGTATGTTAAATATTCGAAACAAGTTAGAGACTGACAAATTAATTTTAACAAAGGCCGATAAAGGCAATACTGTCATTATAATTCCCAAATGTGATTATCTTTCAAAAATGGAAGATTTCATTAATAATGATAATTTTAAGATCTTATCGCAAGACCCAACAAGTAAATATCTTGAGAGTGTTAAAAACGCCTTAAATGCATGTAAAACCCCAATTTTTATAGATGACTCATATAACAAAGTAAAATTTTTGACAAAAAAACCCTAAAGTCCCCAAGTTATATGGTGTTCTGAAAATCCATAAAACGGATTTCCCCATAAGACCGGTCGTTGCTAGCTGTGATTCGCCAAATTTTAAATTAGCATCCTTTATCACTAATGTCTTCAATAATTCAAAAGTGTTTTCCCCCAAACACACTATCAAAAACTCATTAGAATTAATTAATGACTTAAAAGACCTAGTTATTCCGAGCAACAGCAAATTAATTTCTTTTGACGTAGTTAATTTGTTCCCGAATATCCCAATATCTGAAAGCAAATCTATAATTAGTAATTTACTGAATAATTCTAAATTGCCAAGAGATTTTACTAATGATCTCTCTCGTCTTTTTAATGTGTGCTTAAACCAAAATTATTTTAAATTTAACAATGTAATCTATCAACAAAATATGGGGTTACCAATGGGGTCTCCGACATCGCAAAAGATCATTCTTTTAATAAAATTTCAGACACGTGCATGTTACATAAAAACAGTATAGGCATTAGATTAGATAACTTAGAAGCGTTAGAAATAAGAAAATCGTTAAATTCAAATAAGTCCGAATACTTACTTAATAACCAAACCAATTTATCAAATCAAAAAAATACACCTTATAGCCCTATCTTCAACTTGTTTCCTGCCATTTTTTCCAACCCATGATATTATATATGTTACATTGTTGTTCTGAGATGTTTGACTAGTAATATGTAATATTATTGTATTTAATTATTGTATAATTTTACCTTGTATAATAGATCCAATTTCCAATATGTCTATGATTACCAGTAACTGTTGTTTATAAATGTAAATGTGATACACATATATTGTTGTCTCCCTTCCACTTATTGATAATCCTTTTTATCTCTTTCTAAAAATTTGTCTCTTTCTAATTATGTTTCTTTTGTAATATTCTTTCTCCCTCTCCCACTCAACCTATATATAACCAACAACTCTGTCTTAGTATTTAGTTATTATTATATCCTGATGAAGCTCGGTCGGAGCGAAACCGGTCGATATATCAAATAATAAATATACGTGGTTAAATACTAAGTGTTTGTTTTATTTAAAATATAATGCCTAACCACAAAGTGATTGCTTCTTACGAAAAAATTAATAAAAAGTGATAAAATTTATCCTGATACTATCTAGAGGGCATTTAGTTCGAGTTGAATCTTGCAATCACACATAAAGGTAGCAGCCAATAAAAATATGCATAAGAAAAATGAAAATAATGTTGGTGGTTCTCAGTCGAAGTATGATACAGTTAAAAATGACCGAATCGGATAGGGATACGTTGGCGCAGTGGTTAGCGCGTCGGCCCGGATTGCCGGAGGACCTGGGTTCGAGTCCCAGATGTATCCGTATCTTTTTCTGATTTTTCTGTTTCGGATTTTTGATTGACTTTCGCTAATATTATCTTCATTAATTAAAATATTATAACTTTAGGTTTAACTCTTTAAGTTAAAAAGTTAAAAATAAAAATAAAAATAATTTAAGTAATTTGTTCCTGATGATGTGAAAATCGTTCACGAAACATGTAGATTGTGTATAAATAAAAGTGATGTAAATAAAGTTATTTTGTCTTTTAATTAAAATAAATAATGACGTCACAAAGTGAAAACCTTTCCGAAGAAGTTTTCTTCGAAAAATTGACCAATAATACTTTTTGGATGAACCCCCAAGAGGATTTTGATTTTTTTCTAGTTTCTTGCTCACCTGCTCTACACAGCACACATGTCGTGAGTCCATTCTTATATTTAATTTTTCTTTAAATAAATATTTTATTGATAGTGCATGTCACAAATTTGTAAATTACCGAAGTACAATAATGATTATATACCTAATATTGTCAACTTTGTCTCGTTTCGAAAAGGAAAGTGAACCAGAACCTATGACTATGTGCCTCACGGAGATCGAGGCTGAAGCCGCGGCTGCTCAGTCATGTGTGCTCGTAAGTTGTATGTTACCCACTCCTATTCCAGAAAGCATTGTGAGTACCAATTGATTATGGACCTTTGATGACTTCAAAAACAAATTGTATTATAATGTAGTGCGCGGATCACCCTAGTAACTGATTAAATGTTTTTATACCTAAAAATATAATATTACGTCTCTATTCCCCAGATTCAGGAAGCCCAACCCGTCTTTATATATATATATATATATACCTACCTTACTTATATATATATATATATATTGTAAATTATATATAACTCGTATATTTGTCATAATGTTATGCATAGTCAGAGAATATTGGTATTGTGTCGGTGTATATAATACTATTTTACTAAGTTTCTGCTGACATATGCTTAAATGTTATGTAAAGCGGTTATGTATTGCTAATGTTTTTATCTTTCTTGTTATGTGTTTGGCATTTGTAAATTATGTATTAAGAACTCGCATCATATTATTATTATATGTTATATTTTATGATACCTCGAATTTAAATATATTTCTTTTTTATTTATTTTATATGTATTTATATTATTAAAACATATATTTAATTGCACCTCTACACCTACGTCTTGTTATACCCATCTTTGTATTGTTTTCTGTTATCTAAAACTTTACCTGATCTGTTTACTCAAATCACAAAAACTGTATAAATGTGTAAAAGCCCATTAGAGCGTTTATGATTAATAAAATAAATGTACCTAAACCAAAATTGTATTTTTAAATATTATATATACGTACCCAAAAAATAAACGAAAACACCTTCGTCGTCAAAAACTCCCAAACAATATCCCACTCATAGCTACGTACGCTCCGACTTGCAGAACCCCGATAAGACGGGAGGTAGTGATGGAGGGGGGGGGGGGGTTGCCTATACACGATGCGTCGATGTCGTGGTGAGAAGTACCTAGCCATGTAGATCTGGTCACTCAACACGCTTATAGCGATTTCAAGCAGTTGGGGCGATACTGAGAGTATCTACAAACATTAGGAGCAAATAATAATGTAACTGCTACGTATTATCGTAATTCAATAACGTGTGAAATAATTCAAGTTAATTAATTTTAATTAAAAGAGATAATTATATTATTTTATTATTAATAGGAACAAAGCGATTGTGACAACCCTAAAATATTTCAATCGTAAAAAATGTAGGCGTTTCTGAAGTGTGCTCCACGCTGTTTACTGGGGTAAGTAAATTATGAAACATTTGTAAAAGTGTCTTAACCAAATACGGCAACAAAATATTCGACTCTGAAAACAGTTATGACCTTTACTTTAGTGTATATGGACTTTGCAAGTTTCTACATAATGAGGCAAGCAATTCGCGCTCCCATTTAAAAAGGTCTATTCATTCAAAAGCAGATTTTACTTTTAAGAACTAAATGGTGATATTATGATGCGAGATGCCTATATACTGTCAGATGGATTAATTGACGAATCACAGTCAACTCACCCCTCCGCGTCCCGCTATAGTTTGTTTATACCCCTTTCCTATCTTTTCATGTCTATCAATATTCATAAGTCTGTGAATGTTATCTATCAATTTATAATTAAAAATATTAACAAAAATTGATTTTATCAACAACAAAAATGCCTTAATAACCAATAGCTTAAAACTCAGAAAAATAACTTGCTATATTTAAACTAATATCTAGTAATAAAATCTGAGAAATAGAGTTTTAAAATAATGACTGTTCATCAGTGTAGGTGACAGCAGAAATGCTTCGCTTCAATAGAAAATGGTGAGCACTAATCCGAAAGGGAAAGGTTATAAATAATTTTCATTTTAAATGTAGATACTCGTGTCCATTAAATTCAACGTGGAAATGGTTGCAAATGGCAAAATTGGATCATTCCTTTCGAATCGGCTTTCAATAAGCGAGTAAATAGAATTAAGCACAACTTAAAATCATTTCAAGGAATCTACGGGGCGAAAATTCAGTTTCTATGAAAGGGAAGATAATAAATATTACTTATAGCATCGGTTAAATTGCGTCTTTTGTTGGTCTGCAAGATAGAATATTTTTAATTTTATTTATTTATTTCTTTTTTCACATGTATCAAACACTTTGTGGGAATACATAATTATAATAAACACAATAATACTTTGTTTTCATTCCACTTAATTATTTCTTTATCCAACCGGTTTCGGTTCAACCTGAACCTTCCTCAGGGATTCCTCACCTAATAGATAAAGATCACTTATTTAAGAAATTTCCGGGTATTTTTTGATCATAAGTATTTATGATTTTTCAATAATATCTAAACAAAATAAGTGTGTAAATTTTTTTTTAAATATTTTAGTTTGTAATACCTTGAATAAATACAAAGCTGAGGTATTTTTGTCACAAAACACGTTCTCGGATTTATTTTTTAATGATTTTAATTTAACTAAAAATGGTTTAACTAAAATTAAAATTTTGAAAACTGTGTTTACTAGATTATGTACTTATTGATACATTTTTCGTTTCATCATAGAATCTGTCGTTTGAAAATTGAACAAATCTGCCAACGACCAACGGTATAACCTTAGTATATTAAAAATAAACTTAGTTTTTCATAATTTTTGAACTGCGTGTACCAGATAAAATTACTATCTTTCAAAACCAATTTATGGTTTTTTTGTAAAAAAAAGAGTCAATCATAGCCAATAAAATCATTTTGTGAACACCTCACTGGAAGAACCTGGCCTGAGGTGTTCGCATGTTTTGGATTAAGTGATATTATGTCGACATAAGTAAAAACACAGCATCATCCTTGATATTGTCAAGAAGGGCATTGTAGTTCGACCCATGGCAGCAGTATATAAATTTAAGATCGTTAGCAGTCAAAGTAAATAATTGTCCTTAAAACCAGTTCCGTATATTTTGTATTTGGACCACACGTTACAGGTATAAATATAATTATGTCTATAGTCATCCAAACTTTTCTAATGTTCCTATAATGAATATTCCTTCTATTACCTAAACATTAGATTTACTTGATCGTTCATGTCTATCCGTAACATTTTTCCGACATTCATCTAATTACGAGTCACACCTTTCTCCTGAAATATTTTCTTACATTCTCCATAAATTTTCATAACAAAAAGGTACAGTTTCTTAACATTGCAACATTCCATATTCGTTAAGCATTAACTTTGTGGATCGCCATAAAATATAATAAATAAATAAAATATATAAATTTGATTTAAACCACTTTAAATTTTAATTGAACTCTACCGGTTTCGGAAGAACCCTTCCTTCATTCTCCTGACAAAATAAGGGTTCGTTCGAAACCGGTAGAGTTTAATTAAAATTTAAAGTGGTCTAAAACAAATGTATATATTTTATTGCAAAGAAACATTCAATTTCATGTATTAAGATTATACGATGTAGTTGATCGTCCAGAATTGCTTGCATTGATGTCCTTTTGGATTCCATACGTACCTCTTTTAAGTCCATCTACCCCGAATATAAGTATTACCTATCAATAACAAAGCCATTCTCAACGAGTTCACAAATACCTCCCAGAACAAAGTTGACCCAGTTATTCATATTTTAATTAATGGCCGGTCCATTCTCTGCCGATATCCCCTAATGCCTGCCCTCTCCAGGATTCTGGCCCGAGAGTGATCTTCAAATAATATTACGAAATTATGGCGGAAGAAAGTACTCTAGAATTCGCTGAATTTACTCGCATGCCGCATAATTTGCCCCCGCTTTAATTAAATGCCAAACATTTCTGAAAGACGGTAGCACCGAGCAGGGAGGTAAGTTATATTAGTTTCACAAAACCGTGGCAGCAGGAAACTATGCTACAGCTATTTTTATTTTATTTTCGAAGTAAAACTTCTTACGCACGCTTGACTTGGGGAGTAAGCTGGCGAATGCATGATGAGAGCGTTACGAAAAGTGTGATCGGGCGAGGCGAACGTAAGTTGAGAGGTAGATATAAGTTAGTGAAGATAGAAAGAGAGAGAGAGTTACGTTTCATATATTACTGTAGGGGCAAGAGAGCGATTACACATTTTCTTTCTCCCTTTCTCTCAAAGCCAGTTTTTTATTTTTTAAAGTTTTTCTTTATTTATTTTGTTTGTTACAGGTTTGTTTTACGTGGCTTTTCGACTACCAAGCAAGGCAAATGCCCTTATTATGGTAGTCGAGGTTACGAGTTACTTTTTGTATATCTAAGAGACAGTGCAGGTCTATTGTCTGTATCACACTGTAGGAGCAAGAGAGTTTTACTTCAGTCGTGTGGTCTAAAGCACACACGTTTTTATAGATATATTTTTATTTACTCTTTTATACTCCCATCGGGGTTTTACATTGGATGCATAATGTTTACAATTTTTTAGTAAAACTACTTTAAGCTCGATATGACGAGTAATTGAGTACTTTTTCGGACGGAAATAACATTTTCAAACGGAAATGACGTTCGGATATCGGTAGCTATGCATCATTCACCTGAATACATTCACGTTATAGTTGAATGACACACAGCTAGCTTCACCACCGGCTGTTGAGTTTGGTCGCTTGTATTGAGAAATCCAAGACACTCCAAGTTTCGGAAAATAATAAAAATATTCTAGAGAAGGTAAGAACCCTTTCAAAATAAAAACAAACAGAGATGGCAGTAATTGTACCGTTTTAGTAATAACTGCCACAACTGTCAAATAAGTTACTTCAACCGCGCGTATAGTTTAGAGGCACTGTCATTTTTTTAACAAGGGTTAATTAATTAACAAATGGCTGAAATCTTTGAGTTTTACTTCACATTTATTTAAAAATACTCATTTCTGTCGCGATTCTGTCAACAATCTGTAACTCCGGTTCAATGAACTTTAGAACTTCAAGATTCATTCTCAAATTGGTGTTTGGAAAATTCGGAAACACGAAAAAATATCAAAACCTATAATATAATATTTTAACAGAAAATCATATTAACTGTCATTTTTTAAAATGATCAGGTCATAGAGCACCGTTTAGAATGCGGCCGTTATTTTAATGGCAAAAGAAGTGTTTATTTTGGTTAATACATGGTTATGAATGAGTATTTATCTTTTGCTTTTATAATTTGTACAATTGAATTTTTCACAAATAAGTTTTTAAATGTTGGAACTTTGAATTCTTCGAATATGCGATCAGAGGGGAAGTCTGGAGGTTTTTTTTGTATAATTTTTATTACGATTTTTTTAACAATTTGTATGCGGGTCAGACTAAACAAAGTTATTCATTGTAAAAACGATAACGGTAATAAACGAAGAACCAAGCATTATTGAAAACTCCCGTGGAATCCTAATCAGTGGATAATCCAGTAAAACACATTTACTTTATACCTAAACATGACGAATTGAAGCTTTATTATATACGTTCTGAATGGGGAGGGAAAGTTTACTAATATACATAATAATTATATTAGTTTGAAACCTGAAGCCTTCATGTCTAATTCCTAAAACTACAGCTGAATTACTGTTGATTATTCCAGCAAGGCTGAAACACAAGTCTAATTCAATTTAACATCAAAGTAAGCAACACGATGTTTGCAAGTGATGGCTCTATTGAAAACAACTTCCCTATTCACCCGTAACAGATTTTCCTATAATGCAACAAGCTAGCTCCTATCCCTACCAACCTGCTTCGAAGTAAGTTCCTTCCTTGGTGTTGATGCAATTTAAAAAGCTTTGTGTTAAAATAATGTTTGCTGTTGAAGTGGCGGTTATTTTCAAGTGGTATAACGACTCTTGCTTTGGAGTAGAAAATCGCTCGTTCGCAATCAATGACATAATGAAAATAAAAGACATGTTATATTCACATTAACGGCTGGAGTCTCTCAACCTATTGCCTTGCACCGCAGAGGGAGGAAATTACTTTCCTTCCTTTCCAACTACGTTAATGTAAAAAATAATAGAACCAAAATGTAGCACCGCTCATGAAAAGGAGTCATTCAAAGAATATGTGTGCATGAATGATATAGCTATTTTAACGGCCAGCTCAAGTACGAGTATGTTCAATATCCATTGGATTTAGTTGGTAAAACCGCTCGCTTTGACTTAGTACCGTATCTTGCTGTATTAATTCACCTATGGGCTATGGGCGTCTGTTTCAACCCCATCTACAGTAAAGTTTAAGCTGGCTAGTTTTACACATGTAAATTATTAAAGTGTTTTACACTTGTAAGTCAAACTGGCTAGTTTTACACTAGAAGTTTACGTAGCTAGCGTTGAAACAGACGGCTTTAGGGGCCATGTTACTATTAAAGTCTAAACAAATAATAAAAATTAAAAATATATATATATATTTTTTGTTAGTTATCTTAGTTTTTTTCTCAAAACTGCATTTTAAAAATCGGTGGACACTTTAGCTCCGCCAATTTATATAAGTATTTTAGGCAAAAAAAAAAAAAAATCCTTCAAATATACGCCATTACGTGAAAATGATTTTCTTCCATTCGACTGCGTATTTTTCTAGCTTTCGGGCCATAGAAACTAATACTTTTTCGTTTTTTGGTGTAGCTCAAACCTGAAGTGAGTTATCGTGTCCACCCCACGACCATCGGTTTTCGCAGCGCTCCGCTAAATCACCTGTCAATAAGCTATTCTTTAAAAAAAACTAGTTTAATAGTTAAGTAGTATAATATTTACTGTACACTAATTTAAATAAAAATATTTGCTGTCTTCAAAAAATAAAAATTTGACATAATTTTTGGTCAAGTCAAAGGGATGTAACCCGTTTATATCGAAATTGTGTAAGCTTTTATTGGTTCAACTATATTATTTATCATGTTATACTTAAATATTGTAATTAATTGTAAAATTTTAATTTAAAAGCCCACAAGGGCAGGACGTTAATAAATAATTGAATGTCAAGCCTAGATGGCTTCGCTGGTTTCGAAGAATCTTCATATATGAACTGAATCGAATCGATAGGTTTGGCTGAGGTATTGAACGAAAAATCCGAAATAGCTCACCATTTAAAATAACAAGAACATGTAGCCAATCGCCGGGCTTTCAGTTTGACCTACTGAACTCATTGTCATGAAAGGTTGTCAGTGACAACCGAAAGTCAAATGTCAAACAGATACTTCTGTTTAAGGCACATTTTCGTTCAGTGAAACTGAATTTTCTGCTTCCTTCAATTTTACCAAACGACAAGACATTTTGCTGAAATTCGAAAAGTTTTTTTTGTGGAAAAAATCGAAATTAGTGCTGTGATCTTAAATCGGTGGGTGATTTTAGAATTAAAAGAAAAAATATTTGATAGAAAGCTATCGCTGTGAATTCTGAAAAACGATTCTGCGACGCCTCTCAAGAAGGCTTAAGTAGCTTGTGCTTATCGCAGATCAATGGAGGGCAATGGAAAGCGACACTCTCATTTAATCAGCAAATCTGTGTGCCATTGGAACTGTGCAGTGCTGTATTGTTAGCTAAGCTAATAAGAAACATCAAGCAGGCGTTAAATATAAATGAAATTGATATATATTATTGAATTCCACAGTAGCAATACACTCGACAAAAGACCAACCAGCACGATGCAACACGTTTGTAGCCAACGGAGTCGGTCAGATAATGCAGCTGACATGAGTGTAATTAGTATCTGCAATACAAATAAAGTATTTCCAGAAAGAGCTTGTAGCCATAAAATCATGAAACATTCGAAAGGAACGTACATTGTGAATTGTAATATTGAATTTCGTATAAGACGTTTGAGAAGGAAGGTTTTTATTAACGTTTTTAGGACGATCGTCGATGACTTGCATTCGATCTCTCCCTGGGACCAATCGCGGGTGGATAAATAGCGGCATCACATTTTGCAACACGAAAGATTCTTGTTTAGTTTACTTTAGGAAGTTTGTAGAAAAAAGGGGAATTTTCTTAATTATGTAACATTAACCCCTCAAGTTTATTTATTCTTTCATTTTTGGGAACAACTCATTAGGTCTCATAGAAATCTTGTTTCTTCCTTAATATCGAAGATTCCTTAATATAGGAAATAGTATCTAAACGGTGTTGTAAAAAGAAAATACCTGCCACGCTTTATATTCAAGTCTAAAAGTTAACTACAAAATAATAAAAAATTACCCCTTTGTGAAACCAAAGTATCCACCCGTGATTTAAAAAAATTAATTAAACTTTGAGATTTTTTTAAAGTAAAACTTTTTTATGTGCGGTACGCCGAGTAATTCAGATGTTTTTCGGACGGAAGTAACATTTTCAAACGAAAATGACGTTCGAATATCGGTACAATTACTGGGTTGTGAGTAAGTGTGCGCAACGGGTAAGTTTGCGCGATGGGTAAGTGTGCGCGATGGGTAAGTGTGCGCAATCGGTAAGTGTGCGCCGCGATGGTTGCGAAAAATTCGTATATGCATCACCAGCGGTCATTTTCTGACATCTTTAGTGCATTGGATCGACTTTAAGCAGGTCGCGTATTTATAAATTTGTGATTTCAAGATTTTATTATTTATTTCACACCTGTTACAGATTGGAGCTATTGTATAACCAATTGTTTGGTCTATGCCAATGTTTGGCAAAATAATATTAGTTACACGGATTCAAAAACGAAATTTTTGAAGTAAAACTTCTTTAGGTGCGATATGTTGAGTAGTACCTAATTCAGATCTGTTCGGACGGAAATAAGTTTTCAAACGGAAATGACGTTCTGATTTCAGTACCTGCCACTGTGTTTGTTTTTAGTTATAAAGGGTTCTCGATAAGGGGGTTAACGATATCTTTTATAATACATTGGCTTAATAAAATATGTGGGTGTGTTTTTTTTCCTTTATCATAAATTTTAGCCATTTGACGAGTGAGCCATTTTGATAACTTTTGTATGTTTGCATTCAAAACTTTTATATTTAAAAAATTTGTTATATATTAATATTTTAAGTGTATTTTATCACCTTCAAAATTAGTTTTTAGTTTACGGATACATTCAGAAATTTCCATTTATTTTTATTTTATTGCAAAGCAGAAATATTTTGACTTTCTGACTAATTCTTCAAACAAAGGGAAAAAAACATTTTATTTTATTTATTGAAACCTATCCACTTTAATCCAGTTAAAGCAAACGCCATCATACTTATTAGAGAAATGTGCCTTAAATGTAGAACCTAGCTTCAAAGCTTTTAAGCAGGTCGAGAGAGGCCGGGTCAGTGAAGTGATTAAAGGTTTTAAAACTTTTTCCAGATTATCGCTAAGCCTCCTGGCGACCAAAGACTGACTTGCAGGTGCAGGTTTATTCAGATTTGCAAGTACTTACTTTCTCAGCACTTACTAATGCTAGTTTAACCTGCGACGACTCAAAGAGAGGAAGTTTTTTAAGGAATGAGCAGAAAGGGCGGAGATCATATTACTCGATAGGCAATTAAAAACTTTTCTAATTAAAGCGAAACAAGTTTAAGTTTTCTAGTTAAAGCAGAAGCAGCGTAATCCTTTTGGGGAAGGCAATTTGAGGAACTCGCGAGACTATCGAGTCTCAATGATCAACAGGGTGAGGTTCATGGCTCTTCAAATAGAACTGAGTACTTCTGAAGACTCCTGGGCAAGTTGCTCACTTAAAGGCAAAGCGACATTACTACTTTCTATATTAATCATTACTATGAATAGGTTTAAATTATCAATACCAAAAAGTATGCATTAGATAAATTGAAGAATTAAAATTAAATTGTTAACTAACTAACTAACTAACTAACTAAACATCACGCCGTTTCCCCGCAGGGGTAGGCAGAGAGGACGGACCGCCAAACAACTCGGTCTTGGCACACGCTCCTTGCCTCATTCACATTCATACATCTTCTCATACATACTCTTCTATTATTCTGACTCTTGACATGGCCCGACTCAAGTATCTGATTTACTTGATCGTGCCACGTCTTCCTTGGGCGTCCTCGACTTCTTCTACCGTTCACATTCGCGTCATAAATTCTCTTTACACTCCTTTCTTCATTCATTCGCTCAACATGCCCAAACCATCTAAGCGTCCCTTTCTTAATCTTACTTACTACGCTCACATCAGCCTTGCATTCTTTTCGGATCTCCACATTCCTCACACGATCATACATGGTTTTACCACACATACGCCTCAGGGATCTCATTTCTACAGCATTCAGTATACTCTCATCCTTTCTCTGCCATTTCCACGCTTCACTGCCATACATCAGGGTAGGTACTAGTACTCCTAAATTGTTAATAACTTTATATAAAAATATAAGCATAAACTACTTTTTTTTTTCAGTATTAAAGTACATTTGGCTTTAAACAAACAACGTTTTAAAAATAAAGGTTATGTGTGACTATTTCGCTTGATTAACTTTTTTCTTTATTATAAAATTATTCATAAAATAAATAAAAACCGCTTTTGCGCCAAAAATCGGCCGTATCTGGACCCCGTTTATCAAGCGATGATTACCACCAATATCACCACGCTTATGAGGGATATTAAAGCAAAAACGCCACTCTCCAAGAGTACTGTTTTCGGTAAATTAATCACAAAATACCGATTCAATACTACGCATTTTTCGTGTGAATTTAACAAGAATAATCCAAAGTGAATTATTAAAATAAAAAATGTTATAATAATGAATTCCAAAGTAAATTATTAAAATAAAAAATGTTATAATAATGTGGGCTTTTGTGGAGAGTGGTGATTTTGCATCTATACCCTATTTTCATTTGGATTTTTCCATGATTTGCTGTTGATTTTTCTAGGGTTCACAAAAACCATCTGATAGCTACGGACATTTCACATATATATACCACACACATATAACTTAATTTCGTCATTTTTTAAGTGTGCAGTTTTTACTTTTATACCCCACATATGTGATAGGAATAAAAATCGTTTGGCAAACAGATTAAAAATTTGTTTTTATTTATATTGTGAAAAATTTTACAACAGGAAAAACTTTACCAAGGGAAACTGTGCACAAAATATGCACAAAAACCAAAATGTTTATATTCTTCCCATGACTTATTATTATACATTAATGGCTTGTGTATTCGTCGTAAGGCAATGCACTAAGCTGATTTTGGTATAAAAATTTGATCGCTTAGAAATATTTCAGATACTTTAAATACACACTGCAAGTAGAACTCTAGAAATCTTTTAATAAAAACAGAAAAAAAAAATAAAGAATCAAACCTCTAAAAACAGTTCAGTTGCGGTTTCATTTTATTATGTAACAAATTAAATTCTTTGGAAAATAATCATAAAAAATGTAAGTATTTAATTTAAGCCTAAACTTCGTAAAATAAAATAAAACACTCTTTTTTTTTTACTTTATTGTTTCTGTGTTTAGCGAGAATTTAAACTTTATCGTCATCTATATAAGGAGCGTATTTGTTAGCGGCCCGATTCCAAATGTTATACGACGTGTTGCATCGCCCTAAGAATAAACAAGAAATTATTTCTCGTAATTCTCTACCGCTAATTTCTTTCGACACTAATTATTCAGGAATATGGTTTGGCTGGCGCATCTTCCAGGAACTCATTGAAGAGGAACAATGGTCCTTGATAGGTTTCTGGAATAGTAAGTTAATTGTGATAGTAGTTGTAAGTGAAAAAGGAAACTGCTTTTCCTAAGAACTTTGTTATCGTATTAAACATTTCAAATGCAATCGTAACAAAGTATTAACTTCAAGAATTTTGCGTACAATGCTTCATTTCGTCGTAATGTAGTAAACAATTAGAAGAGAGAGGTTAAATTAAATGTAATATGTGATTTAAACCGTAGTGTAAATATGAATTACGTGTGTGTTTTCAAGATTTTTATAAAATCATAATTTTTTTTGCAGTTTCTCAAAAGTAGCCCAAAAGCAATGTCTTCCTTCCACTCAATCCATCTAAAATAATCTATTTTACAAAAACTACATTATAAAAATAGTTGTAGTGTTTGGATGAATTTTATAGCACTGTTTTGGTGAAAAATGAACTCATTAATATATTTATACATTAATAGTAATAGTCAAACCATGTAACAACTTAGGGCTAAAATATTACATCTACTGGTTCACAAAATTATGTAAATGCACACTGCATTTGATGAATGTAATGCTGTGTTAAAATGTACAAATATTATTTTATTGATACTCTGTATTGACAGAAAATATACAGGACTATATTTATCTAATTATTTTTACATTTTTCAATATTCTGCAACACAAAAGCAAACAAAACACTTTCGGTGTATTTACCTAAAAAAAAAAATTTTTTTTTTGTTTTTTTATATTATGGATAATTTATTTTAGCGAATTTCATTTCACTTTTATATGTAGGTAGGTGACTTTTAAGTGTACCTTACACTAAGGATTTTTAGTAAGTACGTCTTTTTGTATGGAAAAAAAACTTGGAATTTCGTAAAAAGGTATTTCCCTTTAACTCCTACCATCATATAGAATCACCCCCCGAAGTTAATGCACTTTACCCCCGGATACCCTGTATATATATATATATATATATATATATATATATATCAACTTACTGATAGAATAAATATTCGTTGTTGACGGTACTAACAAGCGATTGATTCGATAAAGTCGGCAATTAATTACATCGGATGTTTGCCTGGCGAGTCGGTAAGTGGGTGAATGGGTGAGTGGGTGTCCTTTATACGGGTCGTCCTACGGCAGCAGGGAGGCGTTAATTACATCATTGACGTTTACACGTCCTGTCGTGTATCACTGCCGTGCGGGGTACAGCTTTGTTCAATAAAATCCTTCAGCATATTCCACCAAAGAGATTGCTGCACTCGAATAAGTTCAATTTTTCCCTACTTTGTTTGAAATTGAACAAACTTTTTATCTTCAATCTTTACAAACTCACTTTGTGGCATCATTTTATTTAAATGAAACAAATTAATTTTGTGTAAACCACTATAGACAATGTTATAACATGTAAATGTTTCAAAACCGATTGTTTCTTATATAACAGGGTTTTGAAACATGTAGATATTATAACATTGATTATAGTGGTTTACAAAAAAGTAATTTCTTCTTCAAATTTTGCAAATTCACTTTGTGGCACCATTTTATTAATGACAAATTAAAACACTTTGTTTTTACCACGATAATCTATATTTTAACACATCGACATGTTTCGAGAACGATGTTCTCTTCCTCAGGACATAATATGTACTAAAACTAAATAATCAAGTATAAAGCTATGCGTGGGTAGAAATGAAAGTAGTGGGGGGAGGGAGGTGGTGAGGGTAGGTGCTTATAAGATCAACAGGGAAGAGTGGGGAGGGGGGAGGGGGGGGGGAGGTGGATAGGGGAGGTGGATAGGGGAGGTGGATAGGGGAGGTGCTTAGAACATCAAAGACAAAAAATTACAATGGAAATATGTTTAAAATAGGGTTATTCACAAAATTGATTTGATTATTAATAATATTTAAATTTCTATTGACATTTTTCCTAATTTCAAAAATTTCTAAAAGATCTAATTGAAAACCACTAACGCCCCCCCCCCCCCCCTCCCCACTCTTCCCTGTTGATCTTCTAAGCACCTCCCCTCACCACCTCCCTCCCCCCACTACTTTCATTTCTACCCACGCATAGCTTTATACTTGATTATTTAGTTTTAGTACATATTATATCCTGAGGAAGAGAACATCGTTCTCGAAACATGTCGATGTGTTAAAATAAAGATTATCGTGGTAAAAACAAAGTGTTTTAATTTGTCATTAAAAAGTAATTTGTGTTTTCATTTACTTTATTATGTATATACCTACCTGTAAATGTATGTATCAAAAAAAAATTATCAATAAATATATATATGTAAACAGTGAAACCGTGCTCGGTATATCGATATAACATTGTCGGTGGTTACGCCTACCGATCCGATATTGTAAAGTTATCGATTGCATTGTGTTAGATCTTAGGGCATATGAGTCGAAAGGTAATACCGAAATCGGTACCGATCACACTTCAAGAATTTTTTTATTCTGTGTCGGGTTTCATGTAAAAAAATGTTTTCATTTCGTTATGAAGGCTGGCAAAATACCCTAAAAATCTAGCCTGAAGTTAAATATTCCATAGATTTTTGGTAAGATGAAAGATTTTGTGAATCCTTTCCTCTGCGTGAGGCGTTAAAAGTCACCCACGTACATATTTTCTTCTAAAAAAATCTCCCTGTTTCGTAGGCGAAGAGGGAGTAGGGGTAAGGGTAGGAAGGAATTGTGAACATGAAAACCCTTTATTAACTTACGTAGTTCGGCACGGACCAATACTGTTTACCCCGAGCAGTAACCTTTTTTCTTACTGGGAAACACAGAAATGCAAATCGATAAGTTTTATTTACATTTTGGTAAGAGGAAAGGACTCTAAACTTTTAAAAAAGTTTTTAATGTTCTTCTCAGAAAAATAACTAATCTAATACTTCGTATTTTATTTTTGGGGAATTTTTGAGGAAGCCGTTGCGCTACATCATTTTTAGCCATGATTTTGGACAACATAACAATGTCCACCATCAGGGCAGATCTTTAATTGAACATTCTGGTGAAGTATATTATATTATATATTATTTTGCTTATGTATGCACATGTGATACTGTGATGCGTGCTGCCTCTTATAATTGATATTTCAGTATAATTAGTAAGTTTAAAATGGTTTTCGGCATTTAGTTTTGGTGTAGCCACTAAGAAAGAGTTTTCTGCGTATATAAAAAATAAGATATTCGATCTGAGGCCCTAGCACACTCGCTCGATAACGATCTTTAGGATAACTATCGGTAACTTCTCATCGTTCCCTAGCATGATTACAGATCGCCAACGAATAAGTGACAGTTCACAATGACTAAGTGTCCTTAACATATTCGACATCAACTGTTTTTTGTACGTTAGCGATGTGAAGTTGTCCTAGGGAACGATGAGAAGTTAGCGATGGTTATCCTATCGATCGTTATCGAGCGAGTGTGCTAGGGCCTCTGATATTGAGTTTAGGGCAACGAAATCCAATCCTTTCTATTAAGGCTGGTGAGTCGATAAGGTTGTTCACAATTTTGTTCAGAAAAAGTACATTAAAATTATTTCTCAGTTGGATTTTCCAAAAAAAAAGTTGTTTATTTTCAATTCAGTTAATATAAGTTTGGTGTTGAGATGCAAAATCGAGATGAGTTTAAATTCAAAGTGTTACAAATCTAGAAATAAGTCGTCCATAACAGGAACTTTTTTAAGTTTGTTAATTTATGACGATAATATCATTTTATTTTTACGGTTATATTATTAACAAGTATCTAATTGTTACATGTCTCTTTCATCCTGAGCTAATTTTATTACTATTTTTTATTAGCGTTTTTGGAAATAAACCATCTTTTTAATTTTTTAATTTTATTTATTGTTTCTTTACATGGTAGGTATTATCGTTCACATTTAAACATTAACCTCACTGGGACAAGCCTGTTTTGAGGATAATAAGTTTATAAAGTAGTAAAAATAGAACAAAATATATATTTATTTTATTTTTTGTTTGTGTTATTAACTCGTAATACCATATGTAATAGTTATACATTACGTCTACAGGAATATGCTCAAAGTTATTGGACATTCTAGTATCTTTTGTGTTCTTCGTTTACATATGAGAAGGAATATTTTTATGAAATACGTGCGAGAAGGAATATTTTTATGAGCAACTTTTAGGACGATTGTTGACGACGTAGATACGTCTCTCCCTGGGACTAGTATATTGTAAGTTTTTCATTCATTTTTTATTTATAATATCTGTTATTAATAAATAATGAACTATAACACAACGGAGAGTGACGGATTTTAATAAGTCCATGTCACCGCGAGTGATTGAGTACCCTTCCTGATACACGAGCCCGTGTCTGACATCCGTGAGCCGTAAATCATGCTCCGATTCTTCCTGCAAGCGAATAATTAATACACCTTGCAACCGTCATCCGTCGTAGGTTATCCGTCATCCGTTATCCGTCATTCGTTATCCGTCATCCTACGTCACCACAGCGAAGGCAGATCTAAAATTCTATTTGTGCTAAATACGATAGAAATCGTATTTAGCACATATATTTTTTTTCAAATCTCTAGCGGCCCGAAGACTACGTACCGGTTTTAGACAGGGTGCGGCGCACTTTGTATGGCGATATACCTGCGTAGCTAATAAGGCACCTTAAGGGTCTGGAAAACAAGCAACTTTTAGCGATGAAACGTTTTTGTTGTAGCCAAATCTTTATATATATTTCGTGGCCCAAGGGTAGTGGCGCCGATTTTTCACGTAAATTCTAAAAGTAAACCTTTGTCCGTTGCTTATTGGTGCTCTTAGGTCATCGGGAGGAGGTTCAGATAAGAGTCCCGAAATTCACTCTGTGCACCAAAGCATCAGTTATAACTCTCCAAAGGAAAGGATTACATAAGTTATTCGTGCAAAAAAATTCGTAAAAAAAATTCTGCATACAGGGACTTCAACATAAAATGGAAAAAAACCTTTTCGAACAATATCATCGATCGACGATCGTCACCAATATGATTTGAAGCTAGAACCATTTCAGCTTTGGTCCAATATATACACGGTGTCCCGAAACTTCTAACCTAATCTAACCTAACTCCCTAGCTATACGTTTTTTTTTCAAATTTGACCTAAAAAAAACCTAGGACTTGATCTACTCGAAAATTAAAATTTAAAAAATCTAACCTAACCCACTAGCTATACGTTGTTTTTTCAAATGTGACCTAAAAAATTAACCTTGATCTACTTGAAAACGAAAATACACATCCAAAAATTTACTTACAATTTAAGTAGAAAGGAATAGAATGGAGATATCCAGAAGTAAGGATATATTATCGAGACGTTTTCGATACTGCAACAGATGTCAAAAGAATACTAGTCAGCTATCGATGTGATGCATTCAGCACATTTTACACATCTATATATTCCGTTCGATCCATGAAGCAGTGATCAGCAACATTTTATCACCAACAGCACAACAATGTTCCCTGAGTTCTGCGGCACATCAAAATGTAATGCCATGTAAAACATGATCAATTTAGTTTTAAGGAGTTTTTATTTCACAATGGACATTAATTGTTGCTTAACTGTTTATTTCCAAGATTAATCTTGCAAACAAACAAGAAAATAAATCAAAAATTAATTTAGTTGGTTGATTTTTGAGTCCTGCTCCAGAAGCTGGCTAGTCGGTGGAGAAGTAAGGCTGATAATGACTGCACCCTCCCTTCAGTGAACATCGTGGAGGCACTGTAGAACCTCGGCAGTTGCATAAGTTGCCTGTATGCATTTTTTTTCATTTATATCGGATCCCTATTTATTATACACGAATAAGAGTCTATTTATTATACCTAAGGTTTTATCTATAGGTAGTACAAATTATGTATGACTTTTTATTTTTTCATACTTCGCATCTGCCCGCGGTACACCAGTTGCGTAACACTGCTACACAGCTTCCCAAAGGCACACCTGCTGAACATTACTTATAACAACGCCTATCTTCAACTTTTCCAGCTTCCGAGAACAGGGGTATATGTTACTCCGCGTAACCCAGTTTAGCACTGCGTAGCCCCATGTAGAATTGTATAGAACAACGGAAATATTAGAGCAGAGACTATATAGCATTGTCGCTGCTTGCCTAGCAAGCCGACTGCACACTCACAGGCTGCGCCAATTCACTGACACTATCATCACCATCGCGCTGGACCGGAATCCCATTGATGAATCGCATAACAAATATCAACTATAAAATATTATTAACACAGTTTTATGTTCATAGGTCTCGATTTGACCACTTCTTGTGTTATTCCTTATTTTATAGGTAAATATCAAACCTAGCTAATAAGTCTTGTGCGTGAGGGTTTCAATTATATAATTTATATAACAAAGTAATAATCAAACAAATAACAAAGCTAAGCAAATGTTTTTAAATTAATTATTTTCAATCAATCATTTTTAACACTAAAATCTATCGCCAATAATGAAAATTTGCAAGTTTCAAAAGGCGACAAACTTCGTTTTCTGTCTTCTGATAATTATTTTTTTTCTTTTTACAAAATCGTCTCTTTTAATATTCGATTCCTTAGAAGTGCATTATTTCTTAATTGTTTTAATGAAAAGACAAATAACTTTGTTTACATCACTTTTATTAATAATCAATAAAAGTTTTTAAGAAAATAAGAAAAAAAATCTTTTCATTAAAACCAATAACGCAATCACAAAGTGAAAACCTTTAAAATTAAATATTAATTTTGTTGTTTTATTGGTTGTAACACAGAAATAAATTGGTTGGATAGGTAAATTAATGTATCCATGTACCTACATTATAGCTTTTGTACTTTACACTTTGTTTTATGAAAAGTCTTATTTGGACTTTTTTCTTATTTGCATTAGATTTTTATTGGTAAAAGTATGTTAATTATCGTGTTATACTTACATTACTGTAATTTATTGTAAAATTTTAATGTGCAAAGCCTACAAAGGCGTTCATAAAAATTAAAACTAGTGTGCTTTAGACCACACGACTGAAGTAAATACTTCTTTAGTAATCTAATCCAATTTTCTTTCTGACATCGAATAAAACCATTCCAAACATTAGTGTATAAGAATCTATTTTGAAGATTAGTTTGGATTTTCATTTAATCATCGTGACAAATCAGTCATTTCAATGCACAACGAAAATTTGATTAATTTTATGATAGGAATTACGCTCAGAATGGGATTGTTGATTTAATTCTTACAAAGTTTTAAATAAAACTTTTTTGATGCTGATTCTAGTTAGATAGCGACGTTTATTCACATTTGCAACCGGAAATTAAAAAAAATTCCAATCGAAAAAGTGCTAATTATCAGTTAGATTTTAACGTTTAGAATGTAAGAAACAACAACACAACTATTGTCAGCATAAATGCCAGCATCCATTCCAAACGTCATTACTATGGATTTGAGCACTGTTGTTACGATTAGATTGTGAAGAATGAACCTAAAAATTATTTTAATTTTATAATGTTCGCCTCGTAACGCTGTAATTTCCGTAACGCATTCCTCCTCACCCTTACGTTTAGGACACCTGTATTTAGATCGTGATCTCAATTCTGTATTCAAATATGCACGTAAAATATTCAAAATCTCATAACTTTCCAATTAAGCATGTTCGAATGATAGTATGTGATCGCAAAGCAAATTTAATCCGAGTTTTATTAAATTTAACCGACTCTACTCTACAATTTGTAAGTTACCGCGACTTAATAGTTTACTAAAATCCTACTTCAAAACTAAACCTTGTTCAAAGACAAGCTTCGCCGTGAATCTTTAATTTTAAACTACAATGTCGCAGGTGCAATTCTTAACTTAATCTGAAGCGAAGTCACTTTCTTCACGGAACGATAGTGGAAAACTTGAATTCTCTATGCAGGTTTTGCAGTTTAAAATTAATTTCTAAGTGATCAGAATATTGCAACAATGCTACCGTTGTGAATAATTGTTTTGACGATTTTATAAAACTTTATTGCAGAAGTGGTTCGTTGTGTGGTTTTTGTCTACTCTTCTTTATGGCATGGAAACCTGGAAACTAAAGAAGTATTAACACGGAAGAAGCTTTTAAAATAGGCAGAGAGTTCTTCATCGAATGAAAGTCAGTTAGTGAAATTGTCTAACTAAACTATAACAAGAAGAAAACACAGTGAAATTTTCTACCTAGCTATAGAAACAAGAAAAAATAGTGAAATTGTCTACTTAAGTTATAAATAGAAGAAAACATACTGAAATTGTCTACTTAAGTTATAAATAGAAGAAGACATAGTGAAATTGTCTACTTAAGTTATAAATAGAAGAAGACATAGTAAAATTGTCTACTTAAGTTATAAATAGAAGAAAACATAGTGAAATTATCTACTTAAGTTATAAAATGAAGAAAAAATAGTGAAACTATCTACCTACCTATATAAACAAAAAATACTTAGTTTAAAAAAATATATATATTTAAACTGTCTACCCAAGCTATAGTAATACGAAAAAATACTGAAATTATCAAACTAAGTTAAAAAAAGAACAAAAAACATATTGAAATTGTCTACCTTTTTTTTTTATAAGTTATAAAACTTACGAAATCACTGAAACTATGCACCTAAATTATAAATAGAAAAAACGTATTGAAATTGTGTACCTTAGGTAGAATACAAACAAGAAAACATAGTGAAATTATCTACCTAAGCTGAAAAAATAAGATATGGTGAAACTGTCAACCTAAGTTACGAGAACAAAATATGCCCAACGATTAGGTAATCAAATAATAATCCAGGGGAAGATTAATGAAAAACGTTTCATAGTTCAAAGTAGCAAGACGCCGCACATCAGGTTTTTGGAAATCTGCGTGACTGGAACGACATCAGTTCCGCAAAGTTGATCCGGATTTTAGCCTGCACGGTGAAAATTTCCATGATAATTCAACCTCCGTTAAGAAAAGGTGAAACCGAAGTATTACATCGGAAGAAGTTCTCGTTTATCAGTGTGTTACATATTATATTAACGGTAGGTGCCTGTTTATCCACTGGAGCGATTTAGGTCCAAATATGGAACGCCTTTAATTTTCTACGATTTATATCAGTCCAAAATTGGACCACATTTAATAAACCTACAAATATGGGATAAACGGTGAAATCGAAAGTAAAACCGAAGTAAACAGTTTATATGTTTCCATATTGATATGTTGAGCAATGATATAATTAAATCGAATGGTCAAATAAAAAACTGAACACCAATCGCTTTAGCGGTTACAAAACCACTGTAAGAAAACTTTGACTCATTTTTTAAGTTAAATTAAAACAAATAACTTTGTTTAAACCACTAATATAATCACAATTACCTACATGTTTCAAAACCGATGGTTTCTACCCTGACGAAGAAACCATCGGTTTTGAAACATGTAGGTAATTGTGATTATATTAGTGGTTTAAACAAAGTTATTTGTTTTAATTTAATTCAAAATGATGCCACAAAGTGATTTTGCGAAGTTTGAAGAAGAAACATTTTTTAAGTGTTTAAAATAAATTTGAAAACGTTTTCGTTTTTACAATAAATAAAAATCAGCCACTAGTAAAACTAAACTCGTGGAAAATCACAATTAAACTTTTTTAGCCTGAAAGTAGTACAAATATAGGGGAATGCTGAAAACAGAAAGCGGGTAAATAATTCTCCATAACTCATTCAGGAATATATTTAACAGAATACGCTGCAACTTGGTGGTTATCCATTATAATAGTATATTAACCAACATTTTATTGTTTGTTGTAAAACCGTTGGGTCTCGGAACATTAATTAACAATTTATTACTCTACGTAGTTTGGTTCGTTGGTGTCCTTTGCTCCCCATGCAGCGCAGAACCGTGAGGAGTGGAGAAGCCATACCGTAGATATTGGAACAGAAATAATAGGAATGAGGAATAAGAAGAATCACTTAAAAAAACAAGTGAGCTTCAGACCACACGACTGAAGTAAAACTTCTAGAGAGAAAGAAAATGTGCGCGCGTACTGCTCTCTCTTGCTTCTACAGTGTGATACAGCTCGTTTGCCTCGCCCGTAACGCATTAAACTTTTCGCAAAGCATTCGCCAGCTTACCCCCAAGTCAAGCGTGCGTAAAGAAGTTTTACTTCGATAAATACTTAACAACTTATATAAAGGAATAAATTATTGTCAATTAAATACCGGCCAGTGGTTGAATGGGCATCGCGTTTGGGTACCACTTAGGTGGCTAAGTCCTCAATCACAACACAAGCAACATCTTTTGCTTAGTTTGGTGGTAGTAGGAGATTTTCAAATGTTGTCAGGTTATTCGTAACCCGGGAATGTTTGTCTTTCTGTTTAAGAAAAGTAATAAAAAAGTAATTACAAATTAACCCAATTGATTATACTATTTGAAACATTGAAGTTTTCTTATCGATAGTACGGATTTGATAATTAGGTGGTCGTGCGCCCAGGTCTGTAATCTAATCGGACTTTTCCCGGAGGAAATGGCATAGGAAAGGCCTACAAATAACTTATAAAAAAATTATAAAATCTAACTTTTCCAAGTTTTACTTGTTCAGAAAATAGATTTTCCGCATAGATAACCAAAATACGTTCTTGATAAAATCAGATTTCTGAACATGGCCTTTTGACTTGTGATTGTGACACATTAAAAACCAGTACTTTATTCGAATTTTCGACAATGACAGAGTTCAAAACTATATCCCAAAATGTCTTAAATGTGATTTAAAAAGTTATTTGACAATCCGTTGTGTGTTTCCCAAAGCAGGGTTCAGCAAGGACCGTCCTTGGGTCCCTTGGCATTATGGTCACGTAATGGTTCTGTTTATATTGTCCCTCCCCCCTCGTCTTCTGTTCATCTGCCCCCCTCGTACTCTTTTCTTCTCCCACCAACAGCGTTCTACGTGCACACTACGTTATATTATAGTTACACGATATATATACTGCATATTCTACCCTCATGTGTTATTCGTGTTCTGTGTGTATTTACATAGCGGCGTGTCGAGCCTTTGTGGGGTGGTCGGACAAAAACCATTCAGGTTTCCGGAGAAATGTTTTGAGATATTGCAGAGATGACAAATTAGAGCTAAAACATATTTACAATACGAAAAAGTAGTAGGCAGATATAAATGTTTATGTATAAAGGGTATGAAAGCAAATATAAAAATCCCCAACAAATTTTTATAGTATTAAAAGAGATATTTTTTCGGCTTTGCGTTTTTTGGATTAGCTTTGAATTTATGGCTTATGGAACAGACGGTGTAAAGAATTCACCTACCTGTGCTAACCTTATAATATTTTTAACAGAAAATTATTTTTATCATTTAAAATTTGTAAGGCGATCCGCCCACTGAGGCAACTGAAAACTCTCAACTGGCAACTGTCTTTGTATGACAATGTGATGGCCC
Source organism: Limnephilus auricula (assembly GCA_951813805.1). NCBI lineage: Eukaryota > Metazoa > Arthropoda > Insecta > Trichoptera > Limnephilidae > Limnephilus > Limnephilus auricula. The sequence continues at coordinate 39,698,461 of OX638391.1, forward strand.
GCACACTACACAATCACTCAAAAACCCGTTGTCAATGGTAACATAAGCAGTGACTCGCGACTTGCACTGCTAGTTGCCAGCTGTCAGCTAATTGTTCTTCGTCTATGGTTAAACAAGCTTTTTGACCAATCAAGACATAAAAACCAGCTAGTTTTAATTTGTTTTCAGTTGCCTCGTCAGCGGAGCGCCTAATTCTGCATCAAAGAACTCGGATTTGTTTTGTTTTTTTGTCGTTTTCAAATTTGAAACTTATTCTTGTCAAGAATTCACAAAAGCGATAAAGTACCTACTACTTCGAATACTAATAAGTAACTCTAAATAAAAGGCAAAAATTAAGATATCTTTGAAACACTTGAAATCAGAAAATTCATTAATGATTTTAAATAACCAATTAAATTAATCTTATCGTCTTATTCCAGACATATTTCCAATAAATCACTCTGTTCTCCCCGTAATTCCTCTAGACACTCCTTCCCTTTTATGATACCTCCCTCCAACTCCTAAATATTTATGTATGTCTGTCAGTATTTTTTACTTTAAGTTTCTTTTAATATTCTTCTGATGATGGAAGGTCCCTTCCTAAACCAATAGAGATTTCTCTCTCTAAGAATTATTGAAATATAGTGAAGCTTTCAAAAATTTTATCAGCAACGTATATCGTACGAAAACCATATGATTTTATTAGCCTTTCGACATCCAATTCTACTAATAAAATATAAACTTTGTAAAATGCGTTCAACTCCATGTAATTTATTTTTAAGCCATGTTTTTAAATTTTCTCAATGTTCTTTCTTCTCATTGTCAAAGGGTTATATATTGAAACAAAGAACAGGTATTGAATTCTGCCAGACAAATCTTTTGGGAATAAAATTCATTCAAACCTATTCAGATAAATCTAACATATCGCTTTCAACATTTATATAAAAACTCGCTCAAGCGGCTTCTTCGGGTAGGTATATTTATTTGTTTGAAACATTTACAGAGTGTTAACAATAATTACATTAATGATATTGCCATTGGAATGTGCACAGATAATAACAGTCGCATTAAAAATGTTCACAGCATGAGTAATCAAGTTATAAAAAATACGAGTGCGTTTAGACCACACGACTGAAGTACATACTTCTTTAGTAATCAAACCTAATTTTCTTTCTGGCATCGTATCTCTGTAATTTCCTTAACGCATTCGCCAGTTTACTCCTCAAGTCAAGCGTGCGTAGAGAAGTATGTACTTTAATAATCAAAATGAAATACAAAACATGAGACATAAAACATAGTAAGTGTACATTACCTACAGAGAAAGATAAGAAAGAAAGCTTTATTTTTTTAATAAATTAATAAAACAAAACATAATAATAAAGCAATTACATAACATGTCAATTACATAACATTAACAGTCTATATGGTCTTAATATTGTTTTTAAAGTATGCAAGGTTGTTTGCGATGATGTCTATACGGTCAGCATATTGCCTGGTGCTGTAATTGAAGAGAAAGTAACTAGAGTATATATGCTCTTCCACTTCTCCCTGGAGCCAAATCAATAAAAAGACATTTTTGATGTCAAAAAATATCGAACTCGAGTCTGACTCGTAAAAAATGTCTGATCTTGCGGTGAAAAGTGGTCCTTATAAATTATTTTGTTCTTGTTCTTTTATCAGAGTTCCCCAGTCCTTCCTCTAAAGCTCGGGGCTTGGCGAAGACTTGGGATACTGTGGAACTTCTCCCGCGCGTGTCAATGACAGAAACAAGCTGCCGGGAGAGAGGGCCCACGACAATATCAATAAATTATTACTGACTTTCTATTCTACTCTATTCTCGGAATGTGGAAAATTTATTAATTTTTGGTGAAAGCCTGATGTCATAAAATTTGAAGTTACATTCGTGTCTTATCAATATTTTACCGCTTTTTTTTCAGCGAATATTAAGAATAAACGATATTGTGAAAGATATATTGACTTTTTATAGTTAAGTGGATAATTCCTAACCATTTAGTTTATGAAAAATATTTTTGCAAGTGAATGTTTAGGTGCCTAGATAAATTGCAGATGCTTGATTTCAGAGCTCACCATCTTAGAGTTTTTACTGCTCCAAATACGAATTTGAGATTTTTTAGTTTATTAATCTGTGACCCGATAATTGATCCCCCGACAGTTGGCCCCCGTTATAATAATTTCTTTTGCATTATTTACCAATTTCGAACCTAAAATTGACTTAAAAAATACCTTTAATAATAAGTTGGGATGGATATCAAACGAATTTATTTACACTGTCGATTTTTTTTTACTTACGTTTACTGTGGTATTTACAGTATTTAGACAAATAGTTTTGTCGTTGAAGCAGTGGAATGAAATTTTTTTTATACTTTTGTTATTTGATGGTAAATTCGCTCTTCACGTCCCTTCGGGGACACTTAGTTAACTATTTCTTCAAACTTCGCAAAATCACTTTGTGGCGTCATTTTGAATTAAATTAAAACAAATAACTTTGTTTAAACTACTAATATAATCACAATCACCTACACGTTTCAAAACCGATGGTTTCTTCGTCAGGGTAGTAATGTTATTAATGTTTATTTTGTTAATGTCATTACTACCCTGACGAAGAAACCATCGGTTTTGAAACATGTAGGTGATTGTGATTATATTAGTGGTTTAAACAAAGTTATTTGTTTTAATTTAACTTAGTTAACTAACTAACTAGCTAACTAACCATTACGCCGTTTCCCCGCAGGGGTAGGCAGAGAGGACGGGCCGCCAAACAACTCGGTCTTGGCACATACTCCTTGTCCCATTCATACATCTTCTCATACATACTCTTCTATTATTCTACTCTTGACATGGCCCGACTCAAGTGTCTGATTTACTTGATCGTGCCACGTCTTCCTTGGGAGTCCTCGTCTTCTTCTACCATTCACATTCGCGTCATATTAGTAGTTATATTTTGTGTAAGTAGGTGTACCGTATTTTCCCTAACCGAATGCATATTTTACATAAGTACCCTGGGAAGCTTAGTGTCGGGAGATCAACTGTCATGGAATCCATTGATCATAATAATAATAATAATTGGATAATTTGTAGAGTGCCGTTTTTGTGAGAAAGTCACTTCCGATAAACACACGTTAATTAGAATGTTTATGCTTGGAGGAGATAAGGCTTTGCACGCGGAGGACACTAAATGAATCCTAAAATATTTATAAATAAAAATAAAAAAAAACATGTAATAATTTTTACATCTGAAAATTGCTTCTCATTTTTTTATTTAATTGGGTAGCATGTTGTACATTTTTGGGACATTGTTTCCCAGATTCTTATTTATTTTGATATCCGGAAATTACTGATCTATCGTTTGTCATGATAGAATTTTCAAGTTTTATCATCGCAAGACATTTGAACAGTGGAACAAAATAAAATTATATAAACTGATTTACGAAAAGACCATTAGCTACGCCATCTTATTGTGTAATGTCAAACTATGTAGCTTTATGTATTATGTACAATCCATTGAATGATTTGAAACAATTTTAATTAAACAATAAATGTCACCAGATAAATGTAGTATGTCAGTCAGTGTCAGCCTTCTCACCTGTAGGGAGATGCCGTCACGGTGAAATCAGTATTTTATTATTAACCTCTGACTGCTGAAGCAATCTCCTATGTTAATTTACAACTTCCCGTTTGCCAACAAAACATATTTACATGTTGACAAATTTACTCTGACATTCTGTGCCATCAGTTAAATAAAGGCTGTGACAAAAGTTGACATTTTGTACCAGATGGATAAGATCGAAAAAATATTATTTTTACTGACAGTTTCGGTTAGCTATTTAATAAAGTATTAAATGTGAGCAGCGGGTAATAACCAAAACAATATATTGTTGATCGTACAAACTCATGAAACAACTGAACACATTGCACGAATCAGGAGAACAGAATTAGCGTGGTTCACAAATCAATCCATTTTCGATTACGCGAGCCGTCAGGCTGAGCTTTGAGTATCTGGCAAGGATTGGGTCAAGTAAACCTAACTCTGTACATGTTCTGCACTATCATCTATCCGACGGGTTTGGTTATCCGATGGAACTGAAATGATGTAATTGCAACGATTGAAACCGGCAAATTGGCAAATCACTGAACTCGTATTGTATCTCGTGTGTGCCGAGTGTTGCAGAGTTCAGTGATTTGCTAATTGTTTGATTGCTAAGGATGCAATTTCAACATTATTACAGTCTCGTCGGATATTTTTTATCAAGAGTAGAAATTTGATATTTCAAATGTAATTGCGCAAGTCGAATTTAAATCTCATGTTAACTTTAAAAGAGTATATATTATTATGGAGATAATATATATATATTTACCTATATATATTCCACTTCTTTTGAGGTGTCCCATTTTGCCCGCTGAAAAAAATGACTATTACGAAAAACATTTATTTCGAGAGTAAGAAAAAAATCTCATGTAAGGGGGGGGTCCCACTTTAACTCTCCAAGGGGGGAGGAGTCTAAATTTTTTTAAACTGCTTACGTAATTAATGTATATCCTCTAAAGTAATTCAATGACATGCTTACCTCAAACTCGACAAAAAGACTACCATTCATTGTACTAGTATCAAAAACTTACCATTTTGAACATCAATGTTAATTATTTGAAAAATATACAATCATTGGCAGGAGCTTCGTGACCAAAAAAAGAGTGGGGCTTATTTGTCTGTTATGGAAGGTACTACCATTCAAGCAAAGGCGAAATCTCTTTAGAATAAAAACAAATGCAGATGGCAGTAATTATACCGATATCCGAACGTCATTTCCATTTGAGAATCTTTATTGCCGTCCGAAAAAGATCTGAATTAATACTTGTCATAAAGATTTTTTTACTTAAAAGTTTCTAATTTTCAAATTTTTAATAACATAAAATAAAAACTCCTTCTGAAATCATAAGATTTGTGAAGGAGATACTGAAATGCCTACATACTTAATTATAAACCATATATCGCACATCCCGTAGAAAAATGACAAAAGTTTAAAAAATCTATTGTGCGTTTTATCTCTGAAAAGTCGAGTGATTGTGATTATATCCCACGAAAACCTTATTTATAGATCACGCCATCTCCGCAAGATGTCGCTTTTCGATGGGATCGCTTGTTCATCATTAATGTTTTTTTCGTTTTCCTTTAAAATTAACATTTTATTTTTATATATCTACAATTCGCACATTCCGTAAAAAGTGTCGTAAGTCAACAAAGTTAAAAGGTTACCTAATTCTATGTTAATTTTTTTTAAAATTACATTTAAAATAATTATTAATTCCAAAGAAATTATTAAATTAAATTAAAATTATTTTTACAATGTTTTATTCAGGCTATTCCAATTTAACAACAACTCCTGGTAAAAACCATGTTCATGCGAACTCTGGCAGGACAAAAGGGTAGTATGCAACAAGGTCACCATCTTGAACTGGAACCGGAACGTAACAAACAAAGTTACTGACAGATGAAATGCGAAAAGGTGGAGTTAAAACAAGACTTCGCTTAAGACACAACTAAGAGGCTGATGTGGGGAAGCATCAAAAAATAAATTGTTTCTAAACTATATGAAATACGCTCACATTTCAAACAACTCGCTGGCCATCTATTTTAAGGTTTTTGTACAAGTTTCATAACGCTCACATTTCAAAGAACTCGCTTGCCATCTATTTTAAGGTTTTTGTACAAATTTCATAACGCTAAAACTCACCATTATATATAGGAACTATCCCTGGTATGCACATATTAAATCCCCAAAGTTTCATCTCAATCCGATGAATGGTTTAGGAACAGCATAAGGGACAAACAAAGAACATTCATTTTTACATATGAAGATTTCACGTTAAAACGTCTGACTTCAGTCCATTTTTCCACTCCAGTTTTGCAACCCAGCCTCTCCAAGCTCTACGAGAGAAAATTAATGAATAGAACAAAGAAACGTGGGGCTTGAATTTGGATTTTTGTGCAGTGAGTGCCTACTCCGGTTTAAATTATACAAATTAAACCTCTGGCATTTAATTTATTAAACAACGTGGGCTCACTTTAGGGGTCTCCCTACCGTGGGTAAAGATTAGGGGTTCGTTTCGTATAACCCTGGAATAATATCGTTGCCCAAAACCTAAAGGACATTACACTTGTTCAAAACTGAGTTTGAAAGGGGCTAGAAATTAATTGTTTATTTGTATGCGTAGAAGAAATTTGAATAGGTATATGGATTTAATTTTGTTAGATGATACATTTCCGAAGGATATAATATAATATTGTAAATTTATGTTATCTTAGTCTCGTACGTTGACTAAAAATATTGCGATAAAACCTTTTAATATGTTTTCACTCCGTATAATCACCAATTAAACATACTTTTCAAATTGATTACCACGTCGTGTAAAATTTGGGAACAGGCTGGTAATAATAACACTCCTTATGTAGATGGCGATAAGGTTTAAATTACCTTTTGACACCAACCGCCTCTTTTGATTTATTTAGGAAAAACAACACCGCCAAAAAAGCGTTGTTTATTTTATTTTGTGAAGTTCAGGCTTAAACATTTAAATGTTTTACGATCATTATCGAAGGCTTTTTTTCCACATTGTACAAAAAAATATAACCGAAAAAGGGTTCGTCAGTAAGAGATTTTAAAATTTAAAGCAGTTTTTATAGGCCTGATATAAATATACCAAACCAAATAATATTTTTGAAATAAATACTTCTTGAGGGGTTAACTGGCGAATGCGTTACGGAACTTACGGCGTTACGAAAAGTGAAATGCGTTGCGAGGCAAACGGGCTGTATCATATTGTAGAAGCAAGAGAGAGCAGTGCACGCGCACATTTTCTTTCTCTCTTCCTCTCATAGCCACTGCATGAAATATTTCAGTCAGTATTTTAAAATACCAGTGACGCGCCAAACGCGGGGCGAGCGGACGTCGATGCGCACATATTTTATACATATATATATATACACACATCAACACATCTGCCCTGGTGATGGACACTGTAACGTTGTCCGAAACGTGGCTAAAAAAGGAGATAGCGTAAAATGGCTTAAAACTAAAAAAAAACAAAAAATATATATAGACATACATAAGTGTTAACAGTTATCATCCCAGTTTGGATGAGTATTTTAGCCACAAATCTTAATATAAGTTTTGTATGAAAAGGGCCGTAACCGCTTCCCTTTCGGCGTTATTCTTGAATTCGGTGTTATTGTAAATATAAGTGTTAATGACTTATAAATGAGTGTGATGGGGGAGGGTTGGGCGGTCAGGGTCGTTCCTCCACAAGGTCGCGGGCGCATATTGATTCCCTACCCGCCTAGACGGCTGGGCCGGCCCTATCGAAATTCCACTCCCTCCCTCCTTATTCGCCGCCGAGCCCTCAATCCCTACACCCCCCCCTACCCCCTCCGCCCATCTCTCCGGCACATACCACGCGCGGGTTACACGAAGAAATAACACAGGCGTGAATTTCACTTACCAATCTTGATGCAAAATTATAAACGCACGGATTTACACGTGGAGAGAATTACACATAATGTAATTCACACACGTCAAAAAAACTTAACCTAAATTATATTAGTTTTTTTTTTCAAACATGAAATTTATTGAGCACACTCTTAAGTGCTCTTAAATTTTAAACCTATTAAAAACTAGCTTCTGCCCACGACTTTGTCTGCGCAGGGTTAGTACTTCGAGTAGCATATTTTCTTTTCGTTGGACCCATAGTCCCATCTATGTTTATACCAAAATTCATCAAGGCGATGATAACTGTCTATTCAATTAAAATAATATTTATTGTTTAATAGAAAATGAAAAATTTTGAGAATGACATTTTGCAAAAAAAATATTGTTAAATCAAAATTCTATTACAGGGAATTAGTGAATTTATTTTAAGTACTTGCCTAATACTTTGAATCGAACCAAGAATAGTAGATATTTTAAATTTGATTGATTGTTCTTATAAAATACAAAAAAAATAATATTTGTAATATATGGTAAATAGCTAGATTTATAAATTATAGCCCATATGTCATTCTGACATATGTTGTAAATTTTCATTAAAATCCATTCAGTAGTTTTTTCGTGAAAGAGTAACAAACACACATACATCCATACAAACTTTCGCGTTTATAATATTAGTAAGATAAGATAATGACGTTCGTAATTCAAATAGGTATAATTTAACAGGTTTAAAATGTTGAATCTTTAGGTGCTGTGTGTTTTATACATTTCATATTGGACAACAAAGCAAATTTAGGTTGAAAAAAATGTTGTGCACATATCCAGTAGGTGTAATTTCAGTAAGTGCAATTTAAGTAGGTGTAATTCCAAGGGCAGTAATTTAGTAGGTTTAATTTAAGTGGATATAATTCCAGTGTAGGTGTAATTTAAGTAGGTGTAATTCCGGAAGAGTAATTTCATACGTTTTATAAGTCTGGCAGTGTAATATTGGTAGTATAATTCATGCGTGTGTAATTTTATCCAGACTCCAAAATTGAATAGCCAGAAAAATCCAACCCTCACACGAAAGCGAAATACTTTTTTAATAGTATATTTTTATCATCACTGATTCTGCACAGTACAGTCCTTTTAATTTTAATTTCACCAAAAACTACCAAAATAAACGGTATGCGTTTCGACGTAGATTAAACAAGAACGCAATAAATGGATTTTTTGTGATGCAAAAGTCTGACCGATCGGTCATAAATTTCGAATACAAAATTGTGTTTCATCATCATTGTTTGGTTTTGAAATGAGAATACGCTTAGTTCCTACCGGGACGTCATTCATCCAGTTCTTACTCTATCTCCCTAACCATCACCTTTCTAGAAAAATATTTGAAATTTAGAACAATTTCAAGAAAAAATATTGCAAATTCGAGTGCATTTGTTTTGAAAGCAGATTTCAAACAACCTTGAAAACAAGTGGTGGTGTTTTTCGTGTACGAAATCTCGCTTATAAGAAAAATAAGGCATTAATCTTCTCTGAAGTACATAATATCGTTTGGTATTAATTTGTTTTTTCGCGATGATTAAATAATTTCGCGGTAGAAATATATGACTATATTATGGTTATGTCTTGTGCTCCCTCGCGGAGATACGTGGAGAATGATTGGTCATTCCCTTTTTCTTGCGTGCCTTGTTTTTTCTTACATATACTATCACAAATTCAAGCAAACACCATTTCGTATCATTTCGTAATTCGTACTTACAGTCCACTTTTAAGTGCATCTGAAGCCGTAATTCGTGAGCAGTTTTGGATGCAACAATCATTACGCCAATCTAGCGATATACCATGTCAGGAAAATGTAATTGGTATAGAACCAAGGGGTAGAAAGTCAGTGGCAACCTTTATTTTGTTTCAAGACTACACGTAAGGTATTATTTGTGGTGTATAGTGTGTAGTGTATTATTTATTCAGTGGTTTACGTACAACTTTACACTGAAACAAAAGAACTAATTTGTGATACCCATATTTCACAACTTTAAAATGAGAACAACTTTCTGGCAGAAGAATTTTTATCACTACTGAATACATTCTCTACATAATCGTTCTTCTTATACACTTTTTTATAAATATCTAGTTTTTTTTATTTGGGATTTTTACAATGAACTTCGATATCTCAGCTTCACACAAATGGCAGATGGAATTTTGTTGTTCCAAGGGCATGAGTTTTCTGGCAGAAGAATTTTTATTGTCTCTGGCTTAACACCTCTAAATAAATGTTTATTTCTCTAATTGATAGCCTTAAAATCCTTGACATGGATTGCGTTCTTCCAGCAGTAAACACAAGAAGTAGGCTACCATTTTATTGTGGTTTACGACCTATAAACAAATATTCCAATAGGCTCAGTGATATACAATGAGTACGTGGTTGAAAAAAGTTTTAATACAACCTTAAAAACAAACAAATGCTGGCACGTCTTCGCTTTAGAGAGAATTTATAATGTTCTAATTTCCACCGCATCAGTATTTCCAACCCTATTTTCTTTCCTTTCTCGTAACAATGCAAATAAGCTTATTTCTCCCAATGTCAAACTACTGTTTTCTTCCTTCCTTATTAATATATACCACTTAAACTTGTTAATTTAATTATGTAAATCGGTCTGAGAAAACCAGTAAAACCAAAGAAATAGATTTACATTCTACTCTGCGAGGTACACAAAAACATAGAAGATGAAATAATGGCACCAGTATATCAACTTTTTGAATAATAAAAGATTTCGTGAAGAGTTTATTACTCGTGGCTTACGGTGATTTATCAAAAGGCATTGCTTTTCGTAATATCATTACTGTCGCACTTTGAAATAATATATGCTGAATGCATAATTTTGAAACCAAGTAGATTAAATCTTCCGCAAAGGGTGGAGGAAAATAAAAAGACCATCAAATGTTTGCAGAGTTGCTTTAGATATCAGGACAGCATAAATGATAAAGGAGTAGTTAAAAAGAGTTACGAGTCTTGTGCGAATGCTAAGTCTCGCTCGGGATTGGGAGCTGCTATTCCCTCCAAGCAACGACTTGAATGCTTTCTAAACCTCTCTAAACATTCGGTTTGAAATTTTTTTTAAACAAGTTTAAATATCCTTGATATATCAGGGGCAAATTCAGAACTCCAGCTCCTATTTATAAGGTTTTATTTATTAAATGAATTTTGTACATTGTATAGATATTGTGTTATTTCATCCGCCATGCTAGAGATGTCGCTGTGTTTAGGCGGGTGAAGTTTACAAATAATATAATTTATGGTGATGAAGTATACAGAGAATATAATAATTGATGATATTGAAGTTTACAGTTAACTTGTAGTACAGTGTGCGCCATACTTAAATGCTGAGCTGAACTTGAGACGATCCATTTTCGCGCATATACATTTACTTTACTGACTTTACAATGACCGTAAGCGAAAAAGAAAGATGCGTAAAACATACGTGCGACGGAGAAAGACTTGCCGCTTTTCGGACCTTAAGGGGATACTATTTTTCCATACAAACGTATTCCCTATTTATCTCTCTGGATTTTAACCCTACAGAAAATATTGTTTTTTCATAAAATAGATATCAACTACTAGCGTGTCGGTACTTTTTGTTTTTTTTGATAAGTTACTTTTTATAGAAGTTATGACCTTCCAAAAATCAATAAAATTGACTGGTTTAAACGCCGTGAAAAGACGTTCAGTATACAAACTAGATATGTTTTTTAAAAAACGCAAAACGTACATACATAGAATAGTTTTTTCTTATGTAGTTGGTAAAAAAAAAAATTGAAACCAGACCACTTTTGGAGGAGAAAAGTAAGGAATACAAAACCTCATTTTTAGTTAGGTATTAGTATCTCCAGGTGCATTGTTTCTTTCGCTCAATATTCGGTGGAGTCAGAGCAACAGTGACAGCAATAATTTAGTAAAATCTATTGTTCAAATCTCTCCACCACCGGGTTTCATCTTAAACTCGCCTGTTGGACGGTTTCTGTATCAACGTCAGGTCGGCATTAAAGTTAGGATCTTATTACATTACTTGGTGATGGATTAATTTAACTTAATCTTTTGTTTTTTCAAGTGTGACAATGTTTTTAACCTCTACGTGCGTTAGTGGTTATTCGCGAAATCTATGTTCTTTATTCAGCCTCTGAGTTCTATAATGTGATTCTTTTGATTTATTTGCACCTAAAGTTTTGGGTGCAACCCTTTTCCTTTCATTCGCGGGATAGCAGGGTACCTTTCGCTTGAGATAATTTTCCTGTTGAGGTAGGTTTGTTGGAGGATTCTAACTTTGCGTTATTTTACACTTGAGATGCTGAGAAGGTTATTATGCATATTCGGATGGGATGGCATTAATATGTGGTTGAAATGAAACATCAGGAAAATAGGTCACTGAATAAAATTTCCATTTGTGTGTACCTGAGGTGACGGAGAAACGTAATAAACCAAAATACATTAAGCTTGGTGAAAAATTGCGCTAGAGATCTCGTGGTGCTCAGTTGCTCACCTCACCCAGTAAAACTGCCAACACGACTCTCCAGTCACAAACTCACCTCACCCGGGAATACCCCACCCGCGGCGCCACCCACCACCCTCCACCCACAACTCCAAAGCTCCTTACTCTTCAAAATACCCCAATTCTCCTTGCGCTCGCGAGATCTTTAGAACGTGCCGAAAAGTCCGCAATAAAACTGTCTTGTAAAAATCGTGTCAACCCGCAAAAAGTACTGAAAAAACGGTTTTGAAGTAAATACTTCTTTACGCACGCTTGGGGGGTAAGCTGGCGAACGTGTAACGGAAATTGAAATGCGTTGCGAGGCGAACGGGCTCACTGTAGAAGGAAGAGAGAGCAGTAAGCACGCACATTTTCTTTCTTTCTACCTCTCATGATCAGTGCATGAAATATTTCAGTCAGTATTTTGAAATACCAGTGATGCGCCAATCGCGGTGTGAATGATAATAAATTATAATAAATATTTGTAGAAAATTAATAGGTGTATGTATTTTATACACAGAAACATGTAGATATATAGACATACATATAGATGGAGCTAAAGAAGTATTTACTTCAGTCGTGTGGTTTAAAGCACACTCGTTTTTTTATCATTTCGCCGATCTGAGTGAAAGCACCTCCTTGCTAAGTGCCCATTAGAAGGCTTCATTCACATTTGCTGGGCGGGCTTATCCGCGGCGCCACAGCCTCCAACCGCCTGCCACCCCCCGATCGATCGGCAGTCGGGGGAGGCTGTAAATAGGCCCGACGTAAAACACATCCACTATTGTCATTCATCCAAACATATAAATACCCTTGGAAAGCGCGTGCCTTAAATTCTCACACGGTTGACATTTATGACTCGGTGGCATGGACTGTGAGAGTATCTGTAAAACCAACCATCAAGTTCATATACTTTTCTCCAGAGACGACAGAATGCCCTGGTCGATGTAAATAGACTCCAGGGAACATAAAAAATATTGTGAAAATTATAAGGTGTACGCACATATTCAATGATTAGCTTACCCGAAGTACTTATTCTGTTAAGTGAGTTTACTTTGTAAAATTACGTAACCACTCTAACCGTATTCACTGGAGAGACTTACCACTTACTTGCTAATCTGTATATGTATAAATATTAAAATAAAAAAATAATATTTTAGTTTGTAAGACCTTAAATAAATAGAAAAGCTGAGGTACTTTTGTCACAAAACACATTCTCGGATTTATTTTTTAATGATTTTAATTTAACTAAAATTAAAATTATGAAAACTGTGTTTACTAGATAATGTAGATATTGATTTATTTTGTTGTATGATTATATGATTTGAAATTTGTGTTGTTTAATAGAATCTATTTTGAAAATTGAATAAATCTTCCAAAGACCAACGGTATAACCTCATTATATTAAAAATAAAGTTAGTTTTTCAAAATTTTAAAACTGCGTTTACCAGATAAAATAACAAACTTTCAAAATCTTTTTTTTTTTTTTTTGTAAAAAAGAGTCAATAGGTCTAGAATTTTATTTTTAAAAGGGACTAATTTCCGGTATCCTCTGGTAATAAATACCCTCTTAAGTGTTTTTAACTATAATCTTATTCTTCAATAAAATAAATATCTGCCAGTTTCTTAGAATGTTTTTTATCTAGTTTCATTTAAACAAATATACGGTCAGTGGTTCAGTGGGCATCGCGTTTGGGTCCCACCCAGGCGTTCCGTGTTCGATTCCTCGGCTGGCTAAGTCCTCCACCACAACACAAGCAACATCTTCCGCTGAGTGTGGTGGTAGTAGGAGATTTTCAAATGTTGTTGGGTTATTCGTAACCCGGGAATGTTTGTCTTTCTTTAAAAAAAAAAATCGTGATAAATTATATGCCGTTACTTTCTAGAATGCTATTTGCGTTTATTCTAGTTTCAGTGAAAACATACAAGTTGCTAAATGGAGGAGTAGGCAGTTAGGCCAACCAACGACAGCCACCGGTTAAATCTCATTATATTGTGCAGTTCCCCGAGTTCAGTGTTTACTTTTCAGTGTTAAGCACTAAAGCCCTTAGAACGTGGTCGTCATTCGCACTGAGAATACTTGACACGCCTTTCGGACCCGGGCGTAAAACTTAGCTAGCCAGCCGGCATAATATAAACACGCATTAAACTAATATAACACACAGTACGTGCATGGAAATAAGGAGTAATTCATTTAAATAAAATACGCGTAATATTGCTCGTTCACAGTTGATCGCCACATTAGCTTTACAACATTTTGTTTCATTTTCACTGGTTTACATAAGTACAAATAGTACAGATTTAAGTAGATATGGTTGACAGTCTTGAAACAAAGAAATCTTTCTAGCCGAGTCGAAATATTATTTATTTAATATTTTAATAACTTGTTTATTAATTTTCAAAGCCCTGATAGGCTATCGTGATTTTTTTGTACGATACAGAGGATAATGTTTAAATAAAAACAATGAAAACTTAAAGAAATTAAGAGGCTAGACTTTAAACGACACGCGGAACACCCGCGTCTGTCATTCTGTCCCGCTCACAATAAGCTCACGAACACTTACAATACATGCGAATGCGAAATGTGCGAATGAGACAACGCTCAAATTTACCTACAGAAATCGCTCGAAAAGGGGTTTATGGAGAATACACTTTTCTACACCGAAACTTTCACGAAATTGAGATTTAAAAAAAAAAAAAAAATTTGGAAAGAAGAAGCTACGTCGGTAGCTTTTTATAATTTTATAATTCTCTTTGAGAGTTGCGTCAGCAGCACTTTTTCCTTAAATAATTTTTTTTGATAAATCGTACATGTTTGACAGTGAATGTTTACGTTAATACGAAACGCATCAAAAATTCGAAAACATACCGACATTGTTTTCACCCTCTAGAAGGCAGTATAAAAAATATATATTCATTTTGTGCAATTTTCGATGTAGAAAAGTGTTTTTTCCCGGGCGTCCTTTTTGTATGGGCCGAAAAGCGAAGTCTATCGTCTTAACATTATGTAATATATATTGCTAGGCGAGAGCTTTGACCGTCGACCTTGGAGGGCGGTACCTATATACCTAAAGGCTCCGTCAAACAGAAGGCGTACTTACCGCGCGTCAAGGCGTCATCGTAACGTCGCGTACTTTCTATTTGAACGGCTTCGACGCACAAGCCAGCGCGTTCGGCGTCAGTAACTGTCAGTCGGTCTTCGCCACGATGTCCAGCGATTCAGATGAAGATAAGTTGTTACTGATGTGTGCATTATAATGTTCCCGTAGTAATAGAATATGGATGCATGATATTAATAAGAAGAGGAAAGAATTTAGAGAATATCATCGTTTATTCCGGGAGCTTTCATCGATGATCGCTTCTTTCAATGTCACGAGAGTGCTTCGAAGAATTGCATTCACTTCTGCAACACCAAATAAGCAAATGCACCACAAATGCACTGTTCCTAGTGTCATACAAACAAGGATGTTTTCGGACACATTCAATTAACTTTTCAGCAACCATTTTTACCACAGTCAAGCAAGAACTCCCGGCGTCAAAGGAAATTTTGTAACAAAAATACAACGTGGCGTTCTGCCACGGCGACAGAGTTTCGCGTATTGCTACACGCTCGCTCTGTTTGACTGGTTTAGACATGTTCAGTACAACACAACATAGCGTTATACGTCCGGGACGTTTTAACGCCTTGACGCGCGTTCAACTCACTGCTCACACCGCACAACTTGTTTATAAATAAACTGTTTTTTAATAATATTACCATGAATTTCAGAAAATACGGCTCTGTCCGAATATAGTTGGCATAACTCAAATAAATAGGTGTATTTTAAAATTATATTTCACCGCAATTTATAATAACAAAATAAGCCCACACCAAAAACGTTTCACCTAAACATTTACTAATTGTAAACCTCTTACAACATAAAAATTACAATATTCATGTTAATAGAAGAACCGTTGCAAGACAAAAGTAAAAATAAACTTTTTAATATTCATATTAATAGAAGAAATATTGTAAGACAAAAATAAACATTATACAATACGCAATCTATTTTCTCCGTTTATTTCGGTGTGACCTTTTGCAAAGCAATTTCCAGGCACGTCTGTTGGGTTGAAATTAGATGGGAAATTTCTTAACTGAAGTCAGAGAACCAACAATAAGCTTACGTATACATGCTATAATCGTATTCATTTCTCATATATATACTTAATCTATTCTTGCTATTCTATCGCCAGCTTTAGTTTTTTTACTTTGATCTAATGCAAAAACGCATTAAACTAATACAAAGGGAGGCGGAAAGGGATGCAACCGCCCCTGGAACCGTTTAATGGATGACCAACACATCTGCCATATTGACTTAGGAGGGATCTTGGCGGCGGATACTTCTGCTCACCTGCTTGTCGGGACGGGTCGGAAGAGACTGACCTCTCCTGCCGGACTCACTCGAGACATAGTCGTACGAGTAAATTCATACGTCTCTCAATCCTGCCCATCCCTCATACCTTTTTCCATCTAAGAAATTCCTCTCCTTCCTTTCTTTAATTACACCCTCCAAATAGCATCCTCTAAGAAGACTTATTTTAACAATTATTAATAAGGAATAATTATTAGCCAGAAACACTCATCCATATTGAAAAATGTATCTTTTCTCGGGAGGTTTGGATGGATGAGTGTTTCAGGCTAATAATTATTGCTTATAATAATTGTTACCCTTTGTGCTATGCATAAAATCATGTTTTAAACATTGGTTTATCAATTAAAAATAGGCAATTATTTTCCCTTATGTAAAAAAAACCCTTCTTAGTTCTTTTGTTTTCTGGTTTGATTAAATGATCTTGATTGATGAAGTGCAAATTTACCAACATTCTGACATCCAATTGACCTAAAACTCGGCAGATAGACTTGTTGTCGATGACAATGCATTCAAATTTAATAAAAAAAATCTAAGCTCTTGTAATATACGAAATAAATTTCGGCTTTTCGGAATTTGACAAGCTGTAGCACTGTTGATTCCGATCACTGGGAAGGAGAGTTCAAACCAAACCTAAAATAATTAAAGTTTTAAAACACATTTCAAAATTTGTATAAAAGTTCAAACCTTCACAAACTGAAAAAAAAAATTTGTAGAAGTTTTAAAAGATATTTTAAAAATGAATGTTTTCTAGTTACTTTGTTTTTTTACTGGTTGATTTTTTTATAATTAATAAATACTTATTGTGGCCTATGCAAAAATGAATCTGACATAGTTACAGTAAAATATGGGTTTTTATAGTTTGCTTTTATTACGCATTAAATTCTGCAGTCTAAATATTTCATAGCCAATTTTGACTCCCCTGCGAAATGAAAACTCTTAAAACTACCCCCAATAAAAAGTTTTCACTGCATGAGAATTGTGTGAGAGGGTAATAAACGCCAATGATATTTTAAAAATACCTCGTGGGTTGATACAAATAAATCAATGGCCAAAAATACGAACATAAACAATGGCTTGAAACGGTATTAAAAATGTTTATGCGCAAACACAAAAAAAATATGTTTCCATTTAATAGCGGACCTTCTGCTAACTTTACAAACTTTTTTTATATGAATACAGCTCAAGAGTTCTAACTGCTCCCGTCTGAAGCCAGTGGGTCTATGGCGTCCTTAATTAAGGTATATTGTCAGGCTTAATGTAGTGATAGGGAGGGGAAGGAGATGGGGTGGGGAAGTGCCTGACTATTCAGAACTGATCACCAAACACGGCTAAAGCCATTTCAAGCAACATTTCAATACTGAATGGTGGTTTTACACTAGGGCGGTACTGAGAGTGTATACCACTCTGGAACGTGCCGCAAATATACTGTATATTATTTTTAATTAATTAGTTGTGAAATTACACAAATTAATCTATAATTAAGATTTATTTGCGCACGCCGCGATTAAACCCGCGTTTTTCGGAGTGAGAGTCCAGAGCCTTACCTCTGGACCACGCCGGCCGTCAGAAACGACTGCTATAAATGTTTGAGATTTCTATAGCCACCATGTATTACTTATACGTTCATATTTACATTATATTATTTTTAAAAACCATTAAGTTGAGATTTAACAGTATATCTTAATATTACATCATTCTTATACATTATCTTAATATACTGTTTAATCTTAAGTTGAGATTTAACAGTATATCTTAATATTACATCATTCTTATACATTATCTTAATATACTGTTTAATCTCAACTTAATGGTTTTTAAAAATAATATAAAGTAAATATGAACGTATAAGTAATACATGGTGGCTTTAGAAATCTCAAACATTTATAGCAGTCGTTTCTGACGGCCGGCGTGGTCCAGAGGTAAGGCTCTGGACTCTCACTCCGAAAAACGCGGGTTTAATCGCGGCGTGCGCAAACAAATCTTAATTATAGATTAATTTCACAACTAATTAATTAAAAATAATATACAGTATATTTGCGGCACGTTTCAGAGTGGTATACACTCTCAGTACCGCCCTAGTGTAAAACCACCATTCAGAATTGAAACGTTGCTTGAAATGGCTTTAGCCGTGTTTGGTGATCAGTTCTGAATAGTCAGGCACTTCCCCACCCCATCTCCTTCCCCTCCCCATCGCTACATTAAGCCTGACAATATACCTTAATTGGGGATGCCATAGACAGGGTATATCTTAATAAACTGTTAAATAATAATAATTATAGTATTTTTTTGTTTACATTTCAGCAGGTTTACTAGACCTAGTAAGATGGGCAATTAGATCAAATATATTAAATTTTTTTTGTTAATTGTTAAAACAAAAAACAAATTTTAGTAAATTGTATGAGCATTTATTTAATTCAACACTGTCGTTGTAGATAATAAAATAACATTAACGAAAATGGTCAGATTGGAACCATGGGAACAATTTGGTATAGATTTGAAAATTTCTTCGAAGTGAAGTTTCAGACGTTCTTGGAAGATAATGTCCCCACGGATAATCGAGAGGCTCAAGTTACAGTAGTTACTCGATAAGGGGACGTCGTTTGTTATCACGTTTATTAGTCTGGCTAATCCGTGGAGACATATTGATTAATGTACTGTCATCCATCAGGATTGTAAACATGTTGCCGATGCCAAGATAAACAAATTAAGACTCCAGATAAAAGCAAGCAAGTGTTTGAAAATGCCTTGAAGCTAGATTTTTCACAGTCACCCTTAGTTTGTATTCTTGTGATTTTCTTATTCATGTTTGCCGTAGTTTTTGTCCAACCATTTGGCTGATGGCTATCCAAATAATTACAATTTTTTTTGATCATTGAAGAAAAAGAATACCCTAATAATCTAAACGAAAGTATGAAAAGAACAAGTCAGAAAAAAATCTATTGTGCTTTAGAGCACACGACTGAAGTAAAACTTATTTAGCTCCATCTATATGTATGTATATATACAATATATTTATTTATTTATTTTCTCATGTTCTCCGTAAAAAGGTTATACACCAATATATCATGGAGAGGATTATAAATTACAAAGTACACAAGGGCAGTTTTACTATTTTGTGACATGTGTCAAAAGATAGTTAACTGATAGTGAACTGTCTGTAAGTGACATTGAAAATGTCGATGGTCAATGCAGAATCGTTAAGCAGTTGAGTCTCTCTATTATTTGAAAATATATATACATGCTTATACATATATTAATTTTAAATGAAAAATTAAAACACTTTGTTTTTACCACGAAAATCTTTATTTTAACACATCGACATGTTTCGAGAACGATGTTCTCTTCCTCAGGACATAAAATGTACTAACACTAAATAATCAAGTATAAAGCTATGGTAGAAATGAAAGTAGTGGGGGGAGGGAGGGGTGAGGGGAGGTGCTTAGAAGATCAACAGGGAGGAGTGGGGAGAGGGGGGGGGGAAGAACCTCCCCTTTCCACCTCCCCCCCCCCCTTCCCACTCTTATTGTATGATTATTTTCAGTATATGTAGTTTCCATAAATATAATCACACTGAAATCATTATTATATTAAAAAGTTCATTTTATTGTACTAATCTTATATTTTTATTTTGTTACAGGTAAATCATCCACCGTTCACATAGTGAAGACTCATTGTACAGACATCCCTTCGCATGTACGTAAGTTTTTCACACCTTTCATATTTCATGTTTCCGCAAACAAATCGTGCACCAAGTATCACATGCCTTTAGAAAACTGATCCAGAACATCACTTATAACATCAAAATTTCCTTTCTTCTCGAAACCGAACAAGCTCTAATATTTACATAATGGTAATACTCTTCTAAGAAAGTTATTTTTTGCTCCGAAAATTTTATGTTGCAAGCAGTTTTAGCTCGTAAAAGAAAAATTCGCGAAAAAACGCAAGCATTATTATTTTTTTAGTATTAGAATTCAAGGCATTAGCCAGCCTAGAAAGCTAGAATACAAACCATTTGAAAAGGGTAATCAGTCTATGTCACGGCGGAACAAACCTCAAGAGAAACTGAAGGGTATTTCGGTAACCTATAATATATATACCTACACCTTTATATATATATATATATATATCTATACCTTTATACCCTTATTAAATTCTACGTATAGCGGTGTAGTGATTAACCAGTATTATAATATATTTATTTATTTATATAATACATGTTACATGATTGTGACATTTACATAAAGTTGATATATTAAATCACCATACTAGGCGGCTGCCTGTATCATGGTGACCAATATAGTATAGTTACTTTATATTGTATGAAATATGAAGTCTAGTGTAAACATGGAATTAGTATAAATCATGTTAAATATTGGAAAAATTATAATAAAAAGTAGAAAATAGAAAGGAGAAAAAAAGTACATTAGCATTAGATTATATAAACAGGCTTCTAATTCTATCACATTCACTCATCAAAAAGTTATTCCTATTACAATTACAATAAATTGCTAAAATAATGAAAAATCAAGAATTCTTTAATGGCCTATATTTTATAATTTAAAAATCTTATAAATATATTTTGTCGTATCTTTGGTAAATATTTCCCATGTATTTGTATTAACAAAATATTTTCAGTTTTTTGGATATTTCGGCCTGAAATTTAAAATTAAGTTTTACATAAAAAGTGCCGCGCAGCCGTTTTTCTTAAATATATCTCTAATATAATGATGTCTTTAAGAGCAATTTCGAAAGGAAGTTAAACGATGATGAGTAAAACGATAGTTTATTTTAAATATTATTTTGATTCTGGTCAAGGGTTTTTTTGTATGTTTATGTATGTATGCTTATCTGTTATCTTTTTCTTTTCTATGTCCTGTTTCATATTTATTTGAGATATCTTTAACAAACAGTTTAAAATTTAAACCGATTCTCGGAACTATCGATTTTCGCATGAAACTGAGACCAGGCTAAGAGACATGAGCCAAATCGAACCAATCTCTAGTCTAAATGATAAACAAAGAAGAAAACTTTATGCCGGCTTCGTTAATTTCCAAGTTGACAGAACTGAACATCGGTAGCAATTTATCTCCTCTGCGAAGAGAGCTCCTGTCCCGCTCCAAACAATATCTAAACCAATTTGTTTCCGGCGAAGCGACGGTTACTCTGTTTGCGAAACTTTCACCATGAGCAAACAGCACTGGCACTTTTAGCTCAAGAATTTATTCGGATCTGAATATTAAATCTGGGAAAATAACCTCCTTTCGATGTTCAACACCAATAAGTGTTTGGCAATGTCACCTTGGGGGGGGGGAGCAGTATCCGCTCTCCATTCCCCGAAAAGTCTAATCAAATTCATCCGTTTGCCCGTGAATTTCTTCGCGGCTTTCCTCCGGGGAAGTGGAGAGCGTTGTAAGGTTTAAATCCCATTTCACAGTTAACTGTCCATTCCTCTTTATTCAGAATTCCATCGTCTTTTGTAAATTGCTCTAGCATCAGCTATGGATAAAATCAATCCGATTTCAAAAGGGTTATTTCCTGCAAAATCTTCACTTCCACCAAAAATATAAAATATTTTATTTTGGTATCGAATTAAATATATTTGTACAAATTACTTTGTGTAAACCACTATAATAAAATATATAAATATATATATTTTTACACAAAGTTATTTGTTTCATTTAATTAAAATGATGCCACAAAGAAATTTTGCAAAGATTGAAGAAATATTTGTAAATCTTTGACGAAGATAATTTTTTTTTTTTACATTAGGTTCACACAGGAGGCCCTGAGGAAAATAATTTCCCTCAGGGCCTATGTCATCTTTGGGGATGCTGTGTGGAGAGTATTTTTAAGGAAAGGAAGGAGAGGAAGTTCTGGGAAGGAAAAAGGTATGGGGGTTGGGTAGGAATCTGGGGTTCAGTATGTCTAGATCATCCGCCGCCAAGACCTAGACAATGAACCCCATGAACCCGGGCACCCCTGCTAAGTCACCAAACGTAGCGAACCACTTGGGGTGACCTATGGCAGAGGTGTTGGTTATCCAATAAATGGTTCCTGGGGCGGCGGTACCCATTCCCGCCTCCCAAATGTCAACAACTCTTCATAAAAATAACATGAAACCGGCAGACTGGGACTTAAACAGCTACTAACGGACATTGTTTTCAAAGCGAACTGTTGAGCCTAATTTTTGGCTTGACACTCCTCAACTCCTCCACTCCCCTCGACACTCCTCAATACATAATATGGGAAGAGCTCTTCCCAACGCAACTCTCCGATCAACAGCCAAAACGAGCGTTACGAAAGAAATCACTTATCTGATCGGAGACTCAGATTGATCGAAAAGTTATGAACAACGATCGTTATTAACTGGCCCTACCAACGCACCTATTGCCACCTTTGAGTCCCAGTTGCTATTGCGTTTTTTATTAATGAAAACAAAAGAAGGAATGATGAACAAGCTGTCCCTTCGAAAAGAGACGCCAGCGACATCCTGTGGATATGGAGTGAGCTTACTTAATAGGTTTTCGGAGCATAGATAATTCATTAGCAATCACAATCACTGTACTTTTCAGGCAGCAAAAGGTAAAATAGAAAATTATGACTTACGACACTTTTTTGTGATATCTTAGTCTCCAGAAATGAAAGCCGTACAAATGGCAGATAGCTTACTTAAGAGGCTAGACTTTGAAACACACGCGGAACACCCGCGACTGTCATTCTGTCCCGCTCACAATAAGCTCACGCACACTTACAATACATGCGAATGCGAAATGTGCGAATGAGACAACGCTCAAATTTTCCCACAGAAATCGCTCAAAAAGGGGTTTATGGAGAATACACTTTTCTACACCGAAACTTTCACGAAATTGAAATTTTAAAAAATATATATTTTTTAGAAAGAAGAAGCTACGTCGGTAGCTTTTTATAATTTTATAATTCCTTATGAGAGTTGAGTTAGCAGCACTTTTTCCTTAATTTAATTTTTTGATAAATCGTACATGTTTGACAGTGAATGATTACGTTAATACGAAACGCATCGAAAATTCGAAAACATACCGACATAGTTTTCACCCTCTAGAAGGCAGTATAAAAAAAATATATTCATTTTGTGCAATTTTCGATGTAGAAAAGTGTTTTTTCCCAGGCTCCTTTTTGTATGGGCCGAAAAGCGAAGTCTATCATCTTAAACGTGTCTCAAATAATGGAAGAATTCAACCCGGAAACATTTGACTTCTTGTATGTTGCATCGTACCTGAAAAAATTGAAAAGGAGGATGGAAGAATGCTCAATGTTTTTTCTTCATTTATTCTGTAGGTGTCCCTATTCGTGCATCCGTGTTTCTAGGACTGCACACAATAAGCCCCCCCTTTCCAATCTGCATAATGCTTGGGTAATATATATTTCTCTTCGTCAGTCTTTTCTTAAATGTCTTTTCGCTTCTTCGTAAAATGTTTCCAGAAATTTTCCACATCACCTATATCCTAAGTACTACCGATCTAAACATAGGATTGCAGCATTTATTTTATTTCTCTGCAACTTTGTTGTTTAACGGTTCGAAACTTTGCAGACATATTGAAACTTTTCACATCGGTTATGTTGTAAAATTTTCTGTGCGGATTCCCATTGTCAGTGTTATAATAATCTCATACTTACTACGACTTTTCTTACGTTTAGCTAAAGTAAGACTTAAAAACATACGTTTAAAAAGTATTAAAAAACAGTACTTTGCAATACCTAAAATTTCAATTTGATAATTATTTATTGGATTACCAACACTCTTGGATCAGAAGACATTGTTTGAGGGAGACCTAATCTATACCTCTCCAGCCGAACTCTATCGACCCAGCGCGCTGGGAGGGATGGATTGAATTCATATTCACTCCTGGACATATTGACCCCCAGATTCCTACCCGCCCTTCACAACTTTTCCCTCCCAGAACTTCCTTTCCCTAAAAAGACCCTCCACACAGCATCCCCAAAAATGACATCGGCCTTGAGAGATCTTTTTCCCCAGAGCCTCCTAGTTGGAGCTAATGTAAAAAAAATATAATAAAACAGATTTTAATATTTTGCTAAAATTCCCTTTGCAGCGGTTTGGCGTATTTGCAAGGTACGATTCAATGTAACGTTGGATACATTTGTAAAATAACTATTTCCAAAAATATAATTTGTACAAATCTACTTGTAGAATAAAATGCCAGTGGTCAAATCCATTATGTACCTTGAAAAAAATAATAAAAATTACAGGAAACAAATTTTTACACCCTTTCAACGATTTCCATAGTAAAACTCCAATTTCGGCCATTTGGGGTTGGAAATATTATTCTTATCACGTAACTACTTGATATAAAATAATGTTTCCTAAGTTAATGTTTTATGGGTTTTCCTTAAGCTTGGAAGAAATGGCCAAGTTTTTAAATGTATATATTGAATGTAAAGAACTTTCAGAAGCTTAATCCCTAGTACAATATTAAACCCGAAGAATTTTAACCAGTGATTCCTAAAGATGTTTGAAGTAAAAAAATGTGATTGCTATTTTGCTGTCCGATGATATTTTTTTTTCTATTAAGGTCCGGTAGTACCTGCTAAAAGAGAAGAAGAAGGAGAGATAAGATAATACGATTGTTAGAGGAAGCGCGCTAATAAATCGAAAAAAAAAAAAAAAAAAAACCAGGATAATATTTGAGCGAAAATTGTGAAAATGTTTAATAAAATACGACTCGTTTAAAATAGAGCAAAAATGTCTCGATAATACCTTAAGTGGTATTTAAAGAAACACTGTGTTATATAACAGAACCGTATTTTTTTTTTTAATATTTGAAGTATACTTTGCTTTTTTTTTCTATCGAGGGAATTTTATTTGATTACCGATTCGGCTCGACAGTACCCAGAGATTATCTTGAAAAAGAACATTTTTTTTTTTAGAACTTAGAAACTTAAAGTGTTCAAAGGACATATTAGTTATAAATCGGTAGAAAATCGGAATGCCGGGCCATAAAAACATTAAAAAAAAATTGTCACACGTCGCTACTCGTCGGGTATAGCCAAGCGGGTAAGAGTGTTATCAGTGGTGACAGAAATATTTTTTGTTGTTTTTTTAATAGAAATAAATATTATCGAACGGCAAAATGACATATTATTTTTGTTCTCTAGATATCCTCAGGATTCTCTGTTTAAAATCCTTCAGGTACGTGCCTTTACATCCTGTAAACTAATTTCGGCTATCAGTGTATGGGTTTGGGTATGTAACTTGAAATTGTATTCCTATATGTTTGTGACATATTGCAGGGGTGTTGGTTATCCAATAAATGGTTCCCGGTACGGCGGTACCCAGACTTGCCTTCCAAATTTATTTTGTATTGTATTGGAAAGGATGTCACGATTTTTTTAAATAAAAAATATTTATTGATTATTATAAGCAATAATTATTAACCTGAAACACTCATCCACATTGAAAAAACCTCTGATAAAAGATAATGCCGCCGACGGGCC
Source organism: Limnephilus auricula (assembly GCA_951813805.1). Lineage (NCBI taxonomy): Eukaryota > Metazoa > Arthropoda > Insecta > Trichoptera > Limnephilidae > Limnephilus > Limnephilus auricula. The sequence goes on from OX638391.1 coordinate 39,724,357, forward strand.
CGAACCCTTATCCTTCTTATTTCCGGTCAACTGCTATATCACTATATACTAGTGTTTTTCATTCAACAATTACTGCTTAATTACATTTTGTTCTCCTGCAAACAACCCACTTTATTTTTATTTGAGAAAGGCATTGTAAGTGCTAAATCTCCCACTAGGTGGCGTTTACATTTTTGTCTACATTTTTGGTGAAATACTTTAACTCCTCAAATATTAAAAATAATTATTTATTTATTATTAAGATTATAGTTAAATTTATTGTTTCCAGGTATTGATCCTGAGACAAATATTTGTTCATGAATTATTTGAGCTTTCTAGTTAGAATAATAATGATGAAACATTCGTCGAAATGGGAAACATGAGTCACCAGTATTTTGATAAGACGCAAATCCACATAGTTTAATTCTTTGGGAGAGTATGCACGAAATAACTGACCTAAATCTGGAATCGTTTTCTGCTAACTAGTTTGCCAAAGTAATGTTGCCATTTTAGTTGGAGAAGTGAGTGAAGTCTTTAAAACCAAACGAGCAGTGCCGCTCGGTTTATAAGTTTCCTATACTGCTCATTTATAAGCTCACTAAAAGTTCTAAAATCTTAGCATAATTTTCCCTGGCGACCTAAAAGTTACAAGAAAGCTTATGCACAGTTAAAACAATGACAATCGGTGTTATTTTTAACACTTTTCATCTTAAATTAAATATATCAATTGTTCGCAGAACTCCATAATTTTTGTTTTTAAATTAATTTTATTAAGTTTTTAAATTATTTTAGTTTTTTATTAGTTTGAAAATGGCCTCTTAAGCGGGAACTGCCGGAAAAATTAATATAAATTAAATTTTTCTTCTTTTTCTTCGTGTGCCCTATCAGATCCCCCTGACGTTGACGATCACTCTAGTAATAAATTTATAATATATGGCATGGAGTATCTCCTCCAATTTTTGAATGCTTACCGGTCCACTGTCTTACATTTAGCAGCCAAGACATTTGTCTCCTATCAGACCCTCGGTGACCCTCTATCTTGCCTTTTAATATTATTGGTGCAAGTGATATTTCTCCCCTCGAAGTATGTGACCCAGATATGAAAGTTTCCTGACATTTTTTAATGTTAGCAGTTCTCTATCTATAATATTTTTTCTTCTTAACATATTTGAATTTTGAAGTATTATTTGATTCAACAAAAATTTTCAGATTCGGCATTCAGACAGATTATTTTAAAGAGCGCACGATTAAATGTATTTGTGAACACAGACAGTGGTTCAAATTGGTCCGTGTAAACAACTATACAAGGAAGAATCTATTTAAGCTATTTCTACTGCATCTCTCTTGATTACTCAATGAATAAAATATTTATTGACAAAATCTATAGTCTCTGTACAAAGCGCGTGAGAAATTTCGTAAACAATTAATTTGCTGCATATCCAATATTATGTTTGTTCCTCCGATCAGTGTGCAAATCACGCCGGGCGTCTGCACCCGTAAATTGGTTCGCAGACAGAAGAAGCTCGGATGTGCCAGAAAGGTTATTTTCCAAGGCAGTTACGGGCTGTGGGTTGGAGGAGGGGAAGAGGAAGAGACGTAATCCCTATTGACGAACCGGAGGTTACATGGGCCGGGGCAGATAGCAGCGCCAGTGGTCCGCTGAAGATTTCAACCGATAGAATGGTGCTATGGGCGTGCCTGTTATTTCCGAATTTTCAAACATAGTATTTTCTATTTTTTTTTTCTATTTAAATACATCTATTAGAATTTCGATTTTGTTTTCGTGGATGATTGACTGAACTAATGCAAATCTTGGAAGGGGAAATTAATCCAATTCCCGACATCCGTTCAAAAGTCATGGAATAACCTTTTACTTTTACTCTTTTTATACCTAAAAATAAACTAAATTCTTAAATCTCCTATTAACCATAAAATTATAATAAATTCAATATTATACCCACGCTCAGGCATTTGCCTTTGTGGGATTTTTTTGTTCATACAATATTATATTTAAGTATGTTATATACCTTTTATTATTTATGTACCTGATTGTATCAAAAAATTTTCAATAAAAAAAAAAAAAAAAAAAAAACCATCATTCAGGGAACAAAAACTGGTTTTGGAAACTGTGGCGTATAGGACTATGAATGTAGTTTTGAGACGTCACAATAGATGTCAGTACAGTAGTACCTAAAACGTAAAATAAAAACTACGAGTGTGCTTTAGAGCACAGGACTGAGTAAAACTTCTTTAACTCCATTTATATGTATGTATATATACATATACATATACATTTATATATACAAAATATATACATGTATATACATATATAAATTTTTTTACAAATATTTATTAAATTTATTATCGTTCGACGCGTTACTGGTATTTCAAAATACTGACTGGGATATTTCATGCACCGGCTTTGCACAGAAAGAGAGAAAGAAAATGTGCGAAAACTGCTCTCTCTTGCTTCTACAGTGTGATACAGTCCGTTCGCCTCGCCCGTAACGCATTACACTTTTCGTAACGCATTCGCCAACTTACCCCCAAATCAAGCGTGCCTAAAAAAGTTTTACTTCAATAATTCACTTATACATTTTTGAAAAGGCTACCTGTAATAACCTATTTTAAGTATGCCGTGTTGTGTTTCCTCCTTCTTCAGCCAACGCTTTTGACAGCAACAAAACGTGTTGATTATGGTGCAGTATGTATTTACCTATGTAGAAATGATACGGTGATGCAAGTGTGAAACTTCTTAAGGCTGGTACTTCAGTGTAATAAAGGGTGAAAATATTGTGGTTTTCGATGTTTAGTTTTGATGAACCCGTCAAGTTTCACATTCCAAGAATTTTTTATATGAGCTTAGCCCGTCGTTCGGTTTTTTTCAATTCATTTCACCATTTTTGTGGTTGAATATTGATTAACACTATAAAGATGACATTTTTTTACGCAAATTGTGGATTCACTTCTAGGGATCGTGTGTTCAATGGTGTCTCTGACAAGATTACTCCGTGATGCATTGTCTCTGCGTGAGGCGGAATGATGGGTGGGATTTGGCGGATAAAATGTAGCTACGGACTTTATCAGGCGCATGCATATTTCCCTAGGAACGGAGCATTTGATTTGTCGCCGGAACAAGGAGGCTCGTTACGCACTCGACTGCTTTTATCAGGGGGTAACGCCACAACCGACCCCGAAAATGTCCTAATTCAACATTTTTTGGATAATATAAAATCTGTATAGAACCTTTGGCTTACATATTTTTTAGTACATTTACCGTTTTATTGTCATTTTTTTTATAAATTGGCTGTGCCAGAGCTCATATAAAGAAGCCTCCTCCTAAGAGAAGGGGTTAGCAGCCGAAACAATTTTTTTATTTGGCATGAAAAACAAATATTTTTTAGTTCTAGCAAAGTTTATCTCAGGAAGTTCGTTTGGAAAAAAAGAAACGCAATTTTGTGGTAATGGCGCATTTAAAAAATATTAATAATAATTCACATCTAAACAAAAAAATCATCGAATTTACATGGCATATTTGAATAAAAAAATATATTAAGAAAATCAACCCTTAAAAAACAAAGTTTATTTTTATTTTACGACCTAATTGCGCAATCTCTTGGGCCGGCTAGTAGCCAATTACATTACAAGATATTTTTTTTGTTAGACTCAGGATTGAATCTTCTTCCTCAAAGAGCCATCTTTACGGGGACCGGCTGCGCGGCCGCTTCATACAAAACGTAGTTTTGGATTTGAAGCCAAAATACACAACCAAACTGAAAAATTATTTTTGTAATAACAAGGTAGGTCAATTGTCAATCTCGTACAGGAGCTACATTTTTTTGCTTTTAAATTATGACGATACGTAATTAATGAAATCTGTTTTGGTTAATTTTTAAAGAAATTTTGGAATTTTTTTGTGAGTTTTTTATAATTATTAAAAATAAAATCTGCGTAATCCTTGGTTTTAATATAATGGAAAATAAAATTAAAAAATTGTTATAAATGCGTTTCTTTGGGTGGTAATTTTAATATATAAACGACAAGTTTTTGTTCCCATGTAAATAGGTAATATGTATTTTAAATTTACACCCATCAAAATTGTTTCTTAAAAACAATATTTACAATTTTATATTTCATCATATTAAAAAAATTATATACTTTTTTTTTATGTGTACAATTACTCGCAAATAATTGTCCAAGTTGCATCTTAAATCATAAAATATTTAAAACTTTAATAGCCTATATTTTATAAATTAAAGAAAAAATAAATAAAGTAGCTCATGTCCGAGATCAACATTTGATAAACCTTTTGATTACAAAAATAATTTTTCAGTTTGGTTGGGTATTTTGGCCTAAAATCCAAAACTACGTATTGTATGAAACCGGCCGCGCACCCAATAGCCTCAACTGCTGTGGACTTTTAAATTCTCTTTTTAAACTTTAAAAAAAAATTGGACTATCCGTATTGTAGTAAACACTGCTGCCAAAGAGCAAAATCTTAGGTGGATAGGACTGATAATCATTTCGTATATTAACTGCTGTAATGTCATCCAATTTTATGGAAATTTATATATTATACGTTTCATTTATATGTTATCAATCGCGTGATTGCCACCAAAATAAAATGTACTGTTGTGACACAGAATCTATCTGTCAAGTTTCAACTTGATCGGATGTCGGATGTGGGGTAATTTTCACTTTCAAGATTCTAAAGCGAATTTCTAATTTCACTTAAAGAATATCTTATCTTGACCTTTCCCCCCTGTACCATCTTTCTGGGTGACATCGAAGGACATCCCAGACTATTTTTCAGTCAGTACGTCCCTTAACTCCCTGTGTTTGCCAATATTACATCAAAAAGGAACAAGTCTGTTAACATAATATAAAACCGCACTTCTACTGATAATATTTTGGTTAAATTGCACGAAATAAGAACGGTGGAGACCCGGGTATAAAGAAATGGCGATGGCCGCTTTCTGGAAGTTGTGAAAACACAAAGGCCGCAGTCCACGGGTGGTAAGTTACTTGGAATGTTAAGGCTTTCTAGGCTTAAACAACGGTCAATCTGTGTTTACTGGCTGATGCGAATTACGTGATATAATAAAATATCCATCTGGGAATGAGTTCTTTTGAGACAACATGTTTGGTGATCTCCAAATGAATTTGGGGTGAAGTGAAATTCTTTATCTTTTAGCTTACAGATCCTTTTTAACGATTTTCAAAAAATCTTTGTTTTATTAATTTTATAACGCTACTCATGTTTGCAAATTTCCATGATTTTCCAAACCTAAAAGCTTTTGTTTGGGTTTTTGATAGACTAATATTGAATTTTAGTTCATGACGAAAGAATTGAGAAATTCAATGATGGTTTTCGAAATAATGCTTTCATTCCTTTTATGTAAATACCGCACAATAAATAGTCCCAACTACTTCCAACACTCTGAAGCCAGAGAATTTATGCCATTCCTAATTGGGGTATGTTGTGAGTCTAAAAGTAGTGGGGATGGGAAGTAGATGAATAAGAGGAAGGTGGAGAATTCCACGGCTATTCAATTTGATCACCGAAAACGGCTAAATTTAAGCTAATTTTCATTTCTGCAAGTAAAGTCCACTTTGGAATATGCCGAGAGCGTAAAATGTACTATTTTAATTAATTAAATAAGATTTACATGCATGCACACGGCGATCTCCGCATTCTTATTCGAGAGCTTTACTCCTTGTTTGGTTTTAAAACGAGAATATGCTTTGTTCCTACCGGGATGTCAGTTATCCTATTTCCTATCTAAGTTACCTATACCTAACCATCACCTGCTGGATAAGTTATTGAAACTTGGAACAATGGCATGAAGAGTAGTGCATATTCGAGTGCATTTGTTTTGAAAACAATAGCAGAAAAACAGAAACTACATTGGAAGCAAGTTGTTGGTGTTTTCGTTTTCTACACAATCTTGTTTAAATTTGACCATATCGAAAGTACATAATATCGTTTTGCACATATTGTTTTGTTGAGGCGATAATTTCCTCCGGGTATCGCGGAAGAACTATACAACTCACTCTGATTATTTCGTGTGCTCCTTTGCAGAGATATTATTGGTAACATTGTTGGTCATCCCTTTTCCTTGCTTTCCTTGTTTTTCCTACACCGATTATCACCCAATCCAACAAACACCATTTCGTCTCGTTTCGTTTAAAGTATTTACAGTCCATTACAAAATTTCTTACGAATTACATTTTCTAATATTGGATACAAAAATTATTATTATAAGGTAATATAAATAAATTGTGTCAACCTTTTGCATAAGATTTTCAAATCAATATTTTCAGAGACCAAATTCAACAATCCCTTTATTCCACGGAAGGTTCCAGTTGTAAAGAAAGTTAAAATTGAATATATATCAACTATTTTGCGGTCATCCATCCAAACTCTGGCTTCTGCGTTGGTTCCACGTATCCTTGTAGCGACACCATGTCCGCATCACGTGTAATACTACAATTTACATAATATGACATATTGAGTACTAGTCTATTGCAGCGACACAGCATTGCGGTTCCACCGATATTATTATTATTTGGTTTGGAGGGCGGTGCTGTTGGTCTACCGTGAATAATTTATTATATGATGTGTTGTTAATGGATGTAGTGTGTTTGTACGATTAAAAATAAAAGTAATACACGTCATCTTTTGCTTATGTACTTATGGGCCTTACTAATAAACGTGTTTTAAATTTTTCACAACTTATAAGCAACCATTTAATGGTTAATGGTTGTTTATCAGTAGTATAAAATTTAAAAAAACACGTTTATTACTAAGGAGTAAATTATACATTTATAATTTATAATGTATCATTTATAATGTATCATTATTGTTTTTAGGGAAGGATTTTTTTAATAACTTAATTTAGTAGGGTAATTTTTAACATTTTTGTAATCTATATTATTAATGCCCTGGTACAAAGCGGTTCGCTGAATTTGGTGACTTAGCAGGGGTTCCCGGATTCACAGGGTGATTGGTAAAGGTTTTGGCGGCGAATGCGCTTGCCCACCTATTGCGTGACGGCTCGGATCGGGAGATACTTGTTTTGGAACCAAGACCACTTAAGCTGGGGTGCTAGCATAGTCCATCGATAAGGATCGGTAGGATAATTGTCTGTAACTTCTCATCGTTCCCTAGAACAACTGCAGATCGCAAACAAATAGGTGACAGTTCACAATGACTAAGTGTCCCTAATATATTCGATATCAACTGTTGTTTGTACGTTAGCGATCTGCAGTTGTCCTAGGGAACGATGAGAAGTTACCGATAATTATCCTACCGATCCTTATCGATGGACTATGCTAGCACCCCTGGACTCTCTCGACCCATCGCCTTGGAAGTAAGGGATTCATACGTCCGTCACTCCTGGACCCCTCCCCAGTTTTCCTACCCACCCCTCATACTCTTTTCCTTTCTAGATCTTCCTCTCCTTCCTTCCTCTTATAAAAACAATACAGTATCCCCAAATATGACAGAGGGCCTTAGATAATGTTTTTTCAAGGTGGATCTAATGTAAAAAAAACAAACATTTCAATTCACTGGTTTTTCACAAAGTCCATTAGCGAAAGTGCGATTTTATAGCGTCGGAAAACTACATTGCGAAACATAATCGTACATACATATACATATAAGTGTATTGAAAATAAATATAAAATATGTTGAGGATTATGGATTAACACATGTGAACATTGTAAATTCTGCCACCCCGCTTCGCTAGCCAGACGCAGCTCGATCTAGCTACCGAACCACTGCCAGTCCTAGATAGCGACCGTCCTAGCTCTAGCTGTTAGTGCCGGGATAGTGACCCCATAACGCGAATGAGACAAGCAGGTCGATGCCGGGAACCCGCCCGCTCACTGTTCTGTTCTGCGCTCGCATCGCCAACTTTGCCCGCTCTGCCCGAACCCGCTGCCAGAATTTAAATAAAGCCGCGTTGGAGCGCGTTGTACGTGTCCATAAAAATAAAACATTTAAATATTCCCGCCTGTGCCCCTTCAATACAGTTTTATATTTCCGTTCTTTCCGACGGCTGTGCCCGAATTTCATCACTCTATTTACGAATAGTTTTTTTTTTCTTATTTAGCCATTGGAAAGTGCGAAATATTTTGTCGAATGTTTTCGATGCTTGTGACAAATACTTTGTTTATAATTTTTATTATTCCATGACAGTTGATTCCCGGCAGATGCCCCCTGGCATTCTTATATTCAACATTCGGTTTAGGGAAAATACGGTATTTTTATTTTTTCTACATTAACTCCACACAGGAGGCCTTGAGGAAAATAAATTCCCTCAGGGCCTATGTCATCTTTGAAGATGCTGTGAGGAGGGGTATTTTTGAGGAGAGGAAGGAGTGAACGTGGGTCTTGAAGAGACCGATGTTGTAGAAAGGAGGAACACAGAGGTCGGCAAATCGTTCCACAGCCGAGCTGTTGAACACAAGAACGAGTCCTAGAAGCGACCCGTTCTCATGTGACAAATGTCAATCGTGTTCATATGTTGGGCGCGCGTTTGGCGTGTTTCCCGACTATGCACCGGTGCCGAGGGGATCAATGAAGCTAGTTCCTCGGAGCATCATCCATTGAAATACCGGTAGAACGAGGATAACATTCCCACTCGACGTCTGTGCTCTAAAGATTACAATTCGTTTGTTAAGATCGGAGAAATCAATCTATCAAGCGGACCGCCCGTTTCTGCACAGAGTCGTGGTTTTTTTTCAGATACATTGAGGCTCCTGACCACAGATGGCTGCCAAATTCAACCGTGGGGCGTACTTGCGATTTGTACAGGGTTAGCAGTTGTGCACTATTAAAGTGTCTGCGGGCCATGTACAGTACGCCCAGTTTCTGAGAGGCCAACTTAACTCTGGCCTGGTACTGGTCACTTACACAAATATCACCAAGTGTCTCCGAACATGTGTCCAGAGAGGATGTACGGCCGAATAACAAAAGTAAAAAACATATTTTCAATCAAATGCGTCAAGAATAAAACTATTTGTCTTTATCGACACTCTAAATAAATTCATTTGATATCCGTACCGACTTATTAGTATTTTGGAAATCAATTTTTGATATGAAATTGGTACAAAATGAACAAAAAATTAAATTCATCAATTAGATCAACTGTAGGTTGACAGTTTTCAATAGGTATTTTACGAAATCAAATTAATTCCCACTTGATTGTATTACAGAAAACAAAATAAAAAGTACTATTCACATAAGGTTACACGGAGAAAAATTTTATTCTAAAAAACGATCATTTTAATAGTAAAAACGGTTAAAAACGGGGCTGAAGTTCTTACGAACAAATTAACACGGTTACAATGTTTATTGGCGGGAAAACGTAAGAATAATTTGTTGGTATACATACGAAATTACGAGTATACCAACAAACTATTCTTACATGTTCCCGCCAATAAACATTGAAACCGTGTTAATTTGTTCGTAAAAACTTCAGTCCCGTTTTTACTATTAAAATGATCTATTTTTCGAATAACATTTTTTTCCGTGTAGAAGTACTCGTATTTTATCTCTTCAAAGATATATTTTGATAGATCGGAAATACTATTTGTCCTTCAAACGATTCGTTCAACCTTCGCATTGTAATGAATTATCCGATTTTATCCATTTGCTTATTTTTATATCATTTGCTTAATTTTATTATTATCCGATTGCTGAAAACCTTATTACGAAGAATTGTCTCGTGTCACACTACCAAACGGAAGAACTCAGCCCGCAATAGAGTTTTTCTCGCCTTTTCTGGTCGTTTCCTCGTCTTTTTCTCGGTTTTCTCTTACTCGCCTTTCATTTCTACGAGATTCTCTCCGCAGCTATTTGTATAGACACTCAATCAATATTGTATCGGGCAGTATTATCTCGTGTCAGCAAACAATAGAAAAAGTATTTCCTCTATCGCACATCTTCGGTCGTCTTGGCAACAATTATATTTGACAGTGGATGGTTTTGCTTATGGTGAGGAATACGACAATTCTTCTTATAAATAAATGAAATTCTCTCGTAGGGCTTCTTCACATTTTTATATATCTACATTAAATTTACATACTTAATAACACTTTAATATACCTACATTATATCACATTTTCGTATCGTCCACATCTTTTCATATAGTTACACATTATAAATCTACTTGGGCTAAACATGTTATTCCATTGGTTTTAAATTTACACCGTTGATATGTTTTTCTTATAAAGGATAATTGAAACTTGTTTTAAATTTCTTTACGCACGCTTGACTTGGGGGTAAGCTGGCGAATGCTTACGAAAAGGTAATGCGTTACGGGCGAGGCGAACGGGCTGTATCACACTGTAGGAGCAGAGAGACAGGGCGCGCACATTTTCTTTCTCTATAGAAATTTTACTTCAGTCCTGTGGTCTAAAGCACACTCGTTTTTTTTAGTTTATTATTAATAACCATCCCCCGAATTTTCGGTATCCGCGTGAAATACGGTGTGTATGTATATATTGACTGCATCTAAGAGCTGTACAGTAGAGCGTGTTTACAATGTGTACAAGATCAACAGCTATCTATTAATAGTGCCTACTTCCTCCACACAGTGCAGCCAGCTTCTGAGAGGCTAACTTAACTCTGGCTTTAGTGAAGACCCGTGCCGAAGTATGTCAATGAAAGGTTTGGTGAGAAGATTGCTTTCGTTATTCAATGAGGAAAGATTTTCATTTCGATCTGTATTGTTTCCAATCAGACACGATTAAGTTTTCAAACATAAAATCGAAAACATTCTTAAATGAAAAATTGCATTGTTTTAAAAACACTTTATTATACAATTTTACAATTAGTCAATTGGTTTTGGTTAAAACTAAAGTTTTTCAGGACCGTAACATATACGAATTCATCCTTCCCATTGCGGGGGAGATCAAAAGTAATCCAACCAACCACACAACCAGTTTCTCCTGATCCGGCCTGCAATGAGTTGTTGCAAAACCTTGACACACCTCACCCCATGAACGTGGGCACCCCTTCTAATTCGCCAAACGTAGCAAACCACTTAGGGTGAATGACGGCAAATGTTGGTGAACATAATGAAGAAAATTTACTAATGTACAATGAAAATTCTGCAAAAGTTAGTTAATATCATTATTATCCAAAACTATTTCTAAAATTGTATTACAAAGTGGTTTTACAACAAAATAGTTTTTTAATTTAAATAATAATTTCAAGCCACAAAAATTTTGCATTCTTCGATAAATTAAATGCTAATAATATTATTTTAAATCCCAAGAGAAATATCTTTTATTCGCATTATCTGGCCCGCAAGCATTTCAACCCATTTTTGTTCAACTACATTAATTATATATTATGATAACGTATATATTTATACTTCAAACTATATTTTAGGCTGTATAAAAATAACAGTAAATAAAATATCTTTATTTTCTTATCCAAGGTTGTGTTTACATTATTAATTGAAATACAATTACTCACAAACCAAATATTTTCATTCAGACCAAATTCTAAGATAAACTTCATGATACGTTTTAATGAGAAATGTGTTTTCTTCGTAATTTACTTAAACAGCTTTTGGATTATCCAATTTGTAAAGGCATTTAATAAATATTAACAAATCTGAAAGCAGCAAGTCAAAAAATGTTAAACCGTCAGGTCTATTTGTTCGCTTTTGAGAACAGCTCAATAAAATTGCAAAACACAAATATTTTGACCCTCTTGTAAAATACGGTCGAGTTATAAAACCTGTCTAAAAAAGATGGAAACATTAAAACGAAAATTATTTATCAATTCAAAATAATTTATTATTCTAAGTACAAAAGTAATAAATTATAGCCTTTATGTTATTCTGATGTATGAGCTATATTATTTTTAAGTTTCATTAATGTCCATTCAGTAATTTTTGCGTGAAAGTGTAACAAACATGCATACATCCATACAAACTTTCACGTTTATAATATTAGTAAGATTCGATAAGAAGGGATTTTAAGAGAGTTTATGAACTGTGTTGTAATAATGAGATATAGTTTTATTTATTACATTATATAAGATTATGTAGTAAGATAGTAACAATGTGGATAAAACAAAGAAAATTATACACTTCAAAAAAACTTGTACTCTTATTTACATCTGAACAAATGGCATAATGGTATAAACTTTAATTTAAATTGTTGGTCTCGGGTTTGATTAGAAGAAACTTATCTTTCTTAAAAAAATATTTTGAATGTCTGTGAAAAGCCAAAAAGCTTTCGCATGCTGGTTTTATGAATGTACTCGTATCTCGTATACTTCATCTAAATTATTTCTCGTAACACTGACTAATTTTAAACAGTTATTTTACGTTATAATATCGTTTAAAAATGTAATTCTACTATTGAAATGTCTAATATTTAAATAACTGTTTGAAGTAACAACTAAAAGGAAAACTTCAGCAAACTTCACCCTTAGTTTTTCTTTGTGTTCTGCTAACTTACCATGACGCCCGTAAACGGTTGTTATATGATATTTACCTACCTCAATAGTTTCTTCTTGGTCTCCCTGTGAAGCATAATTGCAATACAATCTTTCTTTTCGAATCTAACACAACGTTATAAACCCAAGGAATATTCTCCTAATTTGGATTTCGTTAGAACGGTCGTGGGCTTCAAATCAATACCGCCCATACAATGACGCCTAACAAAAGGACAATCTTATAATCCAATAAATTGTTTAATTACTCTGTCTAATTTCATCATCCGTCCTTGCAATTTGGTTAGGTTAGGAGGATTTTTAAATAGAACACGATCTGTCGATTTTTGTTTACATATTCACATTATGTATTTTCAAATATTATTTGACAATTTTGGTCTCACTTTTGGTGCTGAGACCCCTATTTTACAATTTAATAAACATAAGTAAAAAAAATAAAGTGAAAAAATAAATTGAAACAAAATAAAAACAATAATGTGGCAAATGTATTTAATGAAGTGTTTATTGTACTACTTTCCTTGTTTCATTATATCGATATAATTTTTTTATTATATTGCCTATTTTATTCTTTGATAAATCTGTTAATGTTGCATGTTAGGGATTAATAACATATGTCTCTTGAAAACTTTCAGTTTTTATATTCCTAAAAAAAAATTTTTTTTGAAGACATCTGTAGACTCGAGCCGAAATGTTAATTATATGAAATTCACTCGATGGAAAAAAATTGCAAAGTATGCTCCGAAAATTATTAAAAACATGTTTCGGTCTGTTATTTAACACGTTTTAGACATGAAATAATTCAGTGAATCCTTAAATGTAACTTAAGCGTTAGTCGAAAGATTTTTGCTCTATTTTAAACGAGTCGTGTTTTATTAATCATTTTCACAATTTTCGCTTGAATATTATCGTTTTTAAAATTAGCGCGCTCCCTCTAAGATTCGTATTTACGTATCATCCCCACTTCTTGTGCGTCTACTACCGACCCTTAAGAGTTTTCTGTTTCCTTCAATTTTTGGGTGGAAGAATTTTTACTGCTTTTATTGCCTGGTAGGTATTATGTCATTTTGGTAGCCACCCTGGTCAGTGAAAAAAATGCCATTCCGTTAAATGCATTTTTTATATATCCTTGGAGAACAGATGGAATAATGCTGGCTTTTTAACACTATTATGTAACGGTATTGCAGTGGGATTGGTTCCAAAGAACCAGAGGAGATACGGCAACCTCCCCAACCTGTCTTTCTTTTGTAACTTACAATTAATTAATAAAATTATCTAGCGAATGTCTATTTATAATGGATATTTTCAATAACACTTTAATCGTGTCAAGAATGATAATTCTTCTCCATTATTTTTACGCGAATACTGCACAAGAGTCCCATCTCCTGTCCGGAGCTAGTGAGACTGTGGCAACCCCCATTTAAGTATTTTTTGAGGCTAGAAGGAGTGGGTAGAGAAGAGGGATCACAAGAGGAAGATTGAGAATTACCTGTTGATTAAGTTCTGGTCACCCAACACAACTAAATAGCCATTTTAAGTTTCGATTCTGGTAGTCGTTCACAGTGAAGATATTAAAAATATCTACCACTCTAGCCAGTTTGTGTCAGACCTCCAAGTTGACGTCTTAACCTCAGTAAAAAAAAACAACAACATTTTGGATAGCTTTCCTATTGAATAGGCCTTTAGGGAATCCTTTACTTTTAAGTCGATTTTTTTGTGTTCGTTTTCTGGGATCAAAATATTAAAAATCTATGTTTTATCCAGACAGGTTAAATGAAGTGGCTAAACATTTTTTCTCGAAGAAAATAATTTACCTTAATCTTTGGGGATACTGTGTGGTGGATCTATTTAGGGAAAGGAAGGAGAGAAAGTTATGAGAAGGAACAAGATATTAGTAGTGGGTAGGAATCTAATGGTTAGAGGTGTGACAATAAGTGACGGACGTAAGAATACATTCAAAAGGTTCCCCTAAACCATTCCTCCTGATCCAGGTGGGCAAACGCTTCCGCCGCCAAAACATAGATAAACCTTACCCCATGCACCTGGGCACCATTGTTAAGTCACCAAACCAAGCGAACTATTGACCTACGGCAGGGTGTTGGTTATCCAGTAAATAGTACCCATATCCGCCTCCCGAATTGATAAGCTCCAACTTAAACATTATAATAAAAATAAGTTTCCCGCCGAGCTGGGGATATATATACAGTTATGCAGTCATTATAAAATATAACATATTGTGTACATGCCAATCCTCCGCTGCGAGTGAGTTGAAGAATGGATTGCGGCTAAACGGGCCGCGCTGCATTCACTAATCTCCGAGTTTGTTCCGGCTTAAATGCCGCACTCGTTAGTGCACAGGAATCGCAACATTTTGCTCTGATTTTAAACCTTTGTTTTCTACCCGACCTCCTCAGGGTTTCTGCGATGTTTTTACGAAATCCATCTTTTCTGTCTTTCCATTGCTGGCAACCCAGGCATTTATTTTCTTGTTTAAATGCATGCACGTTATCCGTCTCACTAGATAATGTGTTTTGTGAGTTGGTAAGATTTAAAAATAAATAATTTTCAAAATAAATATTTTTCAACTCACAAAACACATTATCTAGTGAGACGGATAACGTGCATGCATTTAAACAAGAAAAAAATGTGTTTTGTGAGTTGGTAAGATTTAAAAATAAATAATGAATTTATTTATATATTTTTGAAGTAAATACTTACTTTACTTGGGGGTAAGCTGGCGAATGTGTAACGGAAATTGAAATGCGTTGGGAGGCGAACGGGCGCACTGTAGAAGCAAGAGAGAGCAGTGCGCGCGCACATTTTCTTTCTCTCTTCCTCTCATAGCCAGTGCATGAAATATTTCAGTCAGTATTTTGAAATACGCCAAACGTCGCCGCGCACGGCTTGATCGGGCGAGGCTAATGATAATAAATTTAAATAAATATTTGTACAAAATTAATATACTTATATATATGGATATATTTTATACATATAAACATATATATTGACATACATATAGATGGAGCTAAAGAAGTATTTACTTCAGTCGCGTGGTCTAAAGCACACTCGTCTTTTTTTATAGTTATAATCACGTCGTTGAAAATGTATGGTTTTGGGGTATTGTAATACAAACAACTTTTAACATAATATTTATCCCAAAAATATTTTCTCTTACATTTTTTAAATAATAGTTTATGCCAAATTATCAATTTGGGAGGCGGGATAACCCATACCTCCACCGTAGGTCACCCCAATCGGTTAATTATGTTTGATGACTCAGCAGGGGTTTCCGGGTTCACGGGCTGTGGTTTATCCGAGTCTTGGCAGCGGATGTGTCTGACCATCAGCTGCATGGGAGGCCAGTTCAGGAGAGAATGGTTGAAAGATTCCATTGGATCTCTCCAGCCAGATTCCTTCTTTCCTTACATCGCAATGGGAGTGATGAATTCCGGATTACGATGAAGTTCGGAACACCTGGACACACTGACCCCCAGATTTGAACCCACCCCACATACCCTTTTCATTCCCAGTACTTCCTCTCCTTTCTTTTCTAAAAATACCCTTCACATAGCATCCCCAAAGATGACATAGGCCCTGTGGAGAGTTATTTTCCTTCGGGCCTCCTAATTTATTAATGTAAAAAAAGGTTACAAGTTTTAACCAGCTGAAAATAAATGCTTTGATACTTCGGGATAAAAATCGGTTTAAAAATTTTTTGACGCCAAAGCTTAATGTTAGTTAAGGTATCTAGCCCTTAAAAAAATTGGCGTATTTTGTCAGAGGCTAAAAATATTCCCGCTTTGCAATAAAATCCAAATAAATGGAACATTTGTTAATGTATTCGAAAACTAAAAACTGTTTTCGAAAGGTGATGAAATAGGCTTTCAAATTTCTATATTAAAAATTACTATGTATTTTTTTAAATGAAATTTTTTTTTGCGAAAACTTTAAAAAGTGTTCAAAATGGCTCACTTTACTTTTTTTTCTAATTAAAATTACTGATAATGAAAAACAAATAAAACACATACTTATTTCATTAGATAAATGAATTATAAACCTTACTGTTACCTCACTTTTTTTCGTTTCATGTAAAAAAAATTCTTAAAAAATTCACAAAGTTCCATAATTTTTTTTCAAATTGCTATCGGAAACTTTGATTTCAGAAAGGGGTAAATTTTATTTTTTTTGTGCTTTTCTTTTAGATTTGAATATATAGTTTATTTCTCTTTCCAATACCGTTTAGATCACATTTCTGACTATGATAGTAAGGGAGAAACAACGATTTCTGTGAGACCTATATGAGCTGGGACAAATATGGTCTCCTGTGATTAAACGGGCTAGTACTGAAGTGGATTGGTGGAACACAAATTAATAATTATTCAATTATTTTGTTTATTTAAATGGAAAATATCTGTGTCACGATCGATCCAAATTTTATAATCGGCTTCCCAGAAACTTATATGTAAAATAAATGTTCGAATAATTTCGGTTTAATTCAATCGTCCAGAACAAACAGAATTTAATTGGTATTTTTAATTCCAATTATTAA
Source organism: Limnephilus auricula (assembly GCA_951813805.1). Lineage (NCBI taxonomy): Eukaryota > Metazoa > Arthropoda > Insecta > Trichoptera > Limnephilidae > Limnephilus > Limnephilus auricula. The sequence goes on from OX638391.1 coordinate 39,741,363, forward strand.
AATTACTTATTCAATTGTAAAAACTACACATGCACATTTAAAAGCCCTTTACTGTTTTTGACATTAAAAAAAAATATGTTTGTAGCAGAGGAAAATCATTATTGCACTAACCGTTTTAAATTTGTTGTTTTAATTTTGTCGAAGTAGACTAATAGTAGATATTATATATAAAAAATAATTTAAATTTTTTCTCCTAGTTAGCGGACTGCGCGGCCCGTTTCGAGCTGTTTCATACAAATCATAATTTTGGATTGAGGCCAAAATACCCAAACAAACTGAATTATTGTTTTTATAGGCAAAAGGTATATCAAATATATAGTACTGACCTTTTACTACTTTATTTATTTGTGTTTTAAATTATAAAATATATGCCATTCAATATTTTATTATTTCATAATTTTAGAGATATCTTGACCAAATATTGGCAATTAAATTATAAACATTTAATAATTTTACTTAATTTGTGAAACATAAAATAAAAAATAAAAATTACTAAAAGAAAGAATATCGAAGGGTGTAAAATTAAATTACAAAATACTTACTTATTTTTTAAGATGTTTTATTTTATTGTTTATTATATTATCACAGTAGAAAAGGCAAGATATTTTTCTAAATAATTATTATAAACTAACAAAAAAAAATCGTACAAAATGAAACAAAACTATTTTTGAAGTAAAACTTCCTTACGCACGCTTGACTTGGGGGGTAAGCTGGCGATTGCGTTACGAAAAGTGTAATGCATTACGGACGAGGCGAACGGGCTGTATCACACTGTAGATGCAAGCGAGAGCAGTGCACGCGAACATTTTCTTTCTCTCTTCCTCTCATAGCCAAGTGCATGAAGATTATTCGTAATTTAATTTCGTTCTTGAACAATTTTGTAAATACTGTAGGAGCAAGAGAAAGCAGAGCGCGCGCACATTTTCTTTATCTCTAGAAGTTTTACTTCATTCGTGTGGACTAAAGCAAGATTTAAAAAAAAATAACTTACCTATACATAATCATTTAAAACAATTATAATTTAAATATCGCATATCCATATAATTCAGTTTTAGTTAAGTATTTTGGCCCTTAAAACCAAAATGATTTCTTTTTATATAAAACGGGCCGCGCAGCCGTTCCTTAATATACTCTAACAAATCAAACATGGACGTAATTAAATTAACGTGAAACTAGATAACATAATATTGTACTCCATACTACGTCTTTGAGCACAGGGTAGTTCTAAAAACAACAAACAATCTTTGCTTCGATGCTATCGAGAAAACATCAATTCATTCAACGCCAATGGTTCATGAAAAATTCAGTATTCGTAAGTAATTGAACGCCTGTTCGGAAAAACACAGGAAACTCCTTCCAATACATCCAGCTCGTGTTGTATCGACGGTAGTTTGTAAATAAAATTTCAAAGCCCTGCAGTTATATACTGCTGATGGATCAGATGCAGCTTCTCCCTCTATCACAAATAACGCATGAAACAAGAAGAGAAATACGAGTAACATCTACCAAGATGTTACAAACGAAGCTTCTATGTTCGATATAGTAAAAAAAATCCCTTTTTGTTGATTGAAGGACGAAGAAAAGAAATTAGTATTGATCAAAATAGAGTGTCTACTCACTCAAGTATCCATCATTATGACTTTGAAATTTTGAAACCCTTATAGGTATATGTTTTTCTAGTCGATTTTAACAGTTCAGTGAACAGAATACATTTGATTGTGTTTGACTTTTGTCTATTCTTTTAGCTCTCCTTGTGTCTTTGGAATATAAACTTATCTTAATTCTGCACAGACTCCTAGACTTTTTTTCAAATGTTTCTGGCTTTCTGAAGGGTTCAAGGGTGTTCATTTCAAATTATGGAGAAAGGAAAGGTGAACTTTTATTCAAAAGGACAATCTAATTTGTATAGGGGATATGTGCATGTGGAAAATTTGAAGAGAGTGCCTGAAATTTTTTACCAATGGCAAGAGAGATTTAGTTCGAGCTCTGACTACAGTAGATCAATGTGTTAATTCGTTTAAAAATGAGAAATCCTTTCTCTTAAAGTTTTTTTATATTTTTTCTCTTAATCTTATTTATTTTTTTATTTTGTTTTTTAAAAACTTTATTCTCAATTTGTTTCTGCATTATTTTTATTCTGTTTTCTTTTACTATGAATGCATTATCTCACAATATTTTTTTATATTTATTTGATATATTATATTCCATGTATAATACGGAGCTCGTGGTATTGCACCACCCTCCCCGAGATCTGGAATAAACAAGAAAAAAAAAGAAGTTAAAATGAAGACGTTTGAACTTTACAAAGTTTTAATATATTCCCGATAGAGGAAGGGCAGTTCTGAAGTCGTTAGGGCAATATGTTCTAAAACAAATATAAGTGTGTATATTGTAATTATGGCAAGACATAACGTTAATGCTTTTAAAATACATCTACAGTGAAACCTCTCATAACGAGCATCTCCCATAACGAGTAATTCGCATAACGAGAAAAACGGATTGTGAAAAAATTCTCCCTTAACGAGCGACATTTCACACAACGACTGACGCAAGAGAAAGTCCCATCTTCACGTCACTCTCTTGTGAGTCGGGACTTCCGTGCCAGTGCGGCAGTCTCTAGTTAGCACTTGTTCCGCTAGCACGTTAGTTTCGTATGTGATCACACATTTTTCCAAACTTGTGTTCAGATATTATTTGTACAATTTCGGAACATGAAAAAGGTTTTTCTGTATTCAGCACGTTGATTTTTAAATTTCCCTTTATAGATCATGTGGGTAAACTTATGCGTTTTTAAAGTATCCTTTCTAGCACATGAATGATTGCAATCGGAACCTACAAAAGAACATGAATATGTAGTTAATTGCGTAAACATAAATAAAAATATTACTTTTTTGGGATGGAACGCATTATCGTACTTTACATTGATTTATGTGGGAAAAATTGTTTCTTTTAACGAGTGTTTCACATAACGAGTAAGACTCCGGAACGAATTATGCTCGTTATAAGAGGTTCCACTGTATTTGAATTGTGTTTTTGTTTGCTTTGAAATTTTCTTGGAAAATCTTGTAAGTAGAAATTAATCTACTTCCCGACATCCAATCTGGCTGAAACTTGGAAGACAGATTCTTTGTAGAAGACAATGCATTCTGTGGTGGCACTCACGCATTCACACGTGCACGCACACGCATTTCTCTTAAGTAACATTGAAGACATGACATTTTAGCTAAATCTAGGGAAAAGGGAAATTGCTTGGCAGCCATCTTGAATGACAAACTTTAGAAACAATTTTGTTTGCAATTGGTATAAAACGAACTATTTCATTGTTATATTGTCAACGCAATTACAATAGCTTAGGAACTTTTTTTATTTATTTAATCAAACAGGGAGAGAGGTATATGTCATAAAAATTTTAAGTACATAAAGACATTTTTTATACATCTTCCTCGTCACCCCGTGGCTTTAAAAATGTTCTCGAATAGCCCTGTCCGTGGCCTTTTAAATACAAGCTTTGAAACAATCATAGTTTGCGAGTGGTTTGTGATGATAATAACCCCTAGCCTCTGTGACCTTGTCAGCTAGCCCGCAGCAGTGGCCGGAAGGAAACATATGTGTGCCTATGGATCTATGTGTCTATGTGACCGTGTGCCTGTGTGACCGTGAGCCCATGTGACCGCGCGGAAGGTGGAAGGGTACAGATAGTAAGAATACATTGTTCGCGGTTAGTCGAGCGTGCTCCCCAGAACTGATTATTCAAGCAGCGCCTTTGTCTGAATGTGGAACTATAACTATTACGGCGTGCTACTGTGCGATTTCTTCTTGCCCCCAAATATTAAGACCCGCCTTACCTTTACGTAGGTGTAGTGTAATGTATTATACAACATTTTATAATTGGTTTGAATTCATGACCTAAGAAAAGCGAGGTTCACAGCAAAATCTGCTTGCCGAATTACCATTCTAAAATATTCGTGCTCTGGATATTAGTTGACTGAACGAAGTCCTGTTTTATCTCGTCTGTTTTGCATTTCGTATGTCTTTAAAGTTGTTCGTACGTTCCGTTTCAAAATGGTAGCCGTTTTAATGGCACAGTAAAGATTATTTTTCAAATGCGAAATCGTGGTTTTTACATGGGCTTTCTTGTTCGCATTTTTTTTTCAATGATACGATATCTTCCCGCCTGAAGAAAGTTTGAAAAAAGATGTGTCATTAAATATCTTCGGACAAACCATAACCAAGACAATTGTATAATTTCTTATTTGATTTTTTTTTACAAGTAAAATAAAATATACTTTTTTATTTTAATAAAAAGAAAAATAACTTTGTTTACATCGCTTTTATTTATACACAATCAACATGTTTCGTGAACGATGTTCACATCGTCAGGATTAAATGTAGACTTACGTGTGCATTTCAGAGCGATCGACCAGCGGCTGAGAATAAAAGTTTAAAAATTCTTGCAACTATACAGGGAGGTTTTAATGAGAAAGATCAATTAATTTAAAAAATTTAAATTTAATGTGGATTTATTTCATTCAAAACTTGCTTTAATACCTACATTCAAGTAAGCAATAATAATGCTCAAAACGCACGAAGATAAATTATTATTAAATATCGTGCTTTTCTTGAATGTATTTTTTGATCATCATTTTAATGATATTTTATGACCTTGTGCAAAACGAATACAACAATATTTAATTTTACTACAAGTTTTTTTTTAAGCTCGCTTATTAAAATATAAATTTCGTTGATCTCGGTACGATATTATTTAGAGTGGATATCGTTATTACATTTATTTCTTAGATTTGTAAACATTAACCAAAAACAACTTCAGCTGTATTAATTACAGCTAAAGCGTTCTGATTTTACTTTACGTTGCGTAAAATATTAATTTCAGATTCAGTCCCAAAATAGCATTTACGAATATGGGTTTAGAATGAATGATATCTTGTTATATTTGAGAAAACCTAAACTTTAATTAATTATGCTTACTTATACATTTATACAGAGTGTAACAGCCCATACCGTGTGATAGATTTTAACCAGTGATTTCTGAGAATACCAGCGATTTCGGAGTACAAAAAATAGAAATTTAATCAAAACAAAAATATTTTTCAATAATTTGGTGTCGTTAATAAGATAGACTTCGCTTTTCGGCCCATACAAAAAGGACGCCCGGGAAAAAACACTTTTCTACATCGAAAATCTCTCTCACAAAAACTATAGGAATCACGGGATAAATGTTGATTAATAATACTCGGTTAATAGTTGACTCAAAATTTTCAGAAGGATTTTTGATTTATGAGATCGTCTTAAAAGCGGTTTAGTAAACAACGAACAGTCCGACTAGGAACTAGGACTAGGAATCACTAGTAAGCGCGGGCTCGCTTGATCCAGGTCGCTAGAATGACTAGTTCATCAACCGGCCACTCGCGACGCTGGCGCTGGCTATTGCCAGTCAAATAAATAATATTGCGGTTAAAAAATAAGTTCTTTCATAACGACTTTTATAACGATCTCCACAATTAATTTTATTCAAATATGTAGTTTCGAAATTCACGTCAAATTCAAACTTGAAGAGATGACATGTTGAATGGAGAGGAAGCAATTTTAGATAAGGTTTGATAGAAGAGAGTATTTTTGTTTAGAGAGGGATAAACAAAAAAAATATGCTATCTAAATTTCTCACTGAATGTACAAACAGGAGAAACAAGGACTTGTTCGGTGCCTTCTATCCTTTTTTAAATTCTTTGACTTTAATTTTAAAAAGGTGCGAAGGAACGGAACAATGTCCAATTCTTATTTGAATAAGGGAGGAAATTTCTTTGCTGAAAAATGGAGATTGTTGAAACCACGGTTTTGATGAGAGAGACCTTCATTTGATAAAAAAAAAACTGAAGCAAACGGAGAATCTAAAATTCTAAATAAATTTAAATTTGATCAGTGGTTACGACGATAGTCCTTGGCTACAGATCCGGATGTTTCAAATCCCCCATTGTATTTGCTTCACAATTTTTGTTATTCACTTAAAACAATATATTATAGCATAATTGCCAGTGAAAAAGTGCTATTCAGAAACGAAACATTTCTTAAATTGGCTTTAACCGCATTTGTGACCAGATCTTAATAGCCAAATATTAATTTGGTGCAGACGATTGGGAGCAGCTGGTACTCTTGTGCGGTACTCACACAAAAAAGTGACAGACCAGACACAGACCAGACAGGAAAAGCTTCGATAGATTTGTGCGGGAAAATCGTGTGTATAAATAATTATTTTAGTCTCTAATTTGGGAACGAGCTTTTGGAAGGAATAGGAAGGGGGAGATTGTGAAAATTGGGAATGGCGTATCTTCAATCGATATACCCAGGGACATTCCTCACAAAAGAAATGCCTTGCGGTGGAACGGGACTTCCCCCTTTCTCTTAGACTCGAAATGTAAATTAAAAAGGCTCTTTCAAGAAAACAGCGGCGAGCGTTTAGACCCTGACAGGGACTATAGGCCGACAGTGGTTTCCGCATCCGCCGGATAAAGAGGCCATTCGAGTTATACCTGCGAATCAAAAAAAATCATTCAAAAATACCTTTGTAAGAAGCCTCCTAATGGATTTCCACAGAAACCTTGATTTTAATAAAATTTTATTTTCGCACATTATTTTGGTATCTTTAAAATCCTGGGTTGATGCACGTAGTCCACAGGTATAAATACTTCAAAGCTCGCCTTTCCGCAACTGGGTATCATTATCATAAAGCTTTCAAAATAGTTACTATTAAGTTCTATGAACAGTAGACAAAATAGTATATTTCTTATTTTCACTTTTGAAGTGACTTTTGGTTGTCACTTGTTTGAAATCTGTCAATGCACTAGTTATATTATAGTTTTTATGCCAAAGTTTGTGGGTAATAAAATAATGGATAATCCCTAACAAATTAATATTTGAACCTTGTGACCTCCAGATTAATAGTCAAAGATTGTAAGCATTCAACCAGGGAGCCCTATTTAATTGATTTTAATTTTTTTTATTTATTTATTATTTTTAAAAAACGTTACATATTTTGTATTACAATGATCTTTGGCTGTCCAACTAGGAAATTAACCTGTTTTAGGACAGTCAAAATGGGCAGATTTATTAAATTTAATTATGGTTTTGTCTATTTTATTGACTTTGTGTGCTTGAAAATTTTACTTTTGATGTTCATGAAATTAATGAATTAGAAAATCAAAAGTATATAAAAGAAAGAAAAGAAATTTAAAAAAGTAGAAAATAAAAAGAAAATTGAAAAATAAAAATATATATTAACATTTTCCATTTTCATTTTCCTCGTCTGTTACATAAATCTACTCCGTTTCTCAACCACGTCAAAACCGGTCAAACAAAGCAAAGTAAACTCGGTATAAGCCCCGCGTCGGGACGCCGCCCGACACCATGACGACCCTGGAGCCAGAATTAGTCTAATAAAGAGCTGCGGCCGTTAAAGACGTCGTTGTCCTAAGGAGGAAGGTAACGACTTAACCCTTTAAGGCGGTGCTTTGAACACAACAGAAGGCAATAAACATTTGCATTTAATGGAATTCAGGCATTATTCCAAGACTGACATTAATTAATTACTCGTTAAAAAAGCGTAAGACCGAATCCATTTCAAAATCCCTAATTTAAAAGGGTTCAAGTAAAAGTAACATAACGCAATAATGCAAAAATACAACATGCCAAAATGATCCACAGCGACTATGATTTCCAAAATTTAAAAGAAAATACACTACAATACAAAATACGTTTTTTTCTTTTGTACATCCAATAATATTATTATTTTATAAAAACAGTTTGTTTTTTAAAAAATCTGCTATGTAATTTTTATTAAACGTGACAGCTTATTCATTATCACCATTATTGACCATATATTTATATTATTTCTATAAGGTTATTTGTGGCGAAAAACGTATTACTTTTATTTTTATTACCTTTGTCCTTATTGATTTCCAAAACTATGTCGAAAATTATGAATAGTTGTTAAAATTATTTATTACCCTTCAAAGTTTTCCCAGTTACTGCATTGTTTATTAAACTAATTTGTTTTGGTAAATTATATAATTATTTTATTGAATTTACAAAAAAAAAATCAATTTTAAAAATGGAGTTCTACAAACTAAACTGACAATGAATAAAAACTACAAATGTTGAAGCTAAAATTGCCAATACTTTTTAAAGTTTTGAATGTTTAACCACAGTTTTTTTTTATAATTTCAAAGTTTTGATTGGAAATTAAAAAAGTTATTTGAAATCCAATTAACTTTTCTAAACTACGAATACGTCGATATCAATGACTAACATTCAGTTTTTTCTCAGAAATTCAAATGCAATATTGTCATCAAATGGCCATACAATTGCCACAGTTGAAAAGTCTCGTTAAATGCCGATTTCAGGTCCGTTTTAGCTTTTAAACAAATTATGATCAGCAGAAGAGGACAACTATGTACATGTATACTTGTTATAAAAATCAGATCAGTATATGTGTCACTTATATGTGTCTATATGTGCAGAAGAGGACAACTATGTACATGTATACTAGTTATAAAAATCAGATCAGTATATGTGTCACTTATATGTGTCTATATGTGCAGAAGAGGACAACTATGTACATGTATACTAGTTATAAAAATCAGATCAGTATATGTGTCACTTATATGTGTCTATATGTGCAGAAGAGGACAACTATGTACATGTATACTAGTTATAAAAATCAGATCAGTATATGTGTCACTTATATGTGTCTATATGTGCAGAAGAGGACAACTATGTACATGTATACTAGTTATAAAAATCAGATCAGTATATGTGTCACTTATATGTGTCTATATGTGCAGAAGAGGACAACTATGTACATGTATACTAGTTATAAAAATCAGATCAGTATATGTGTCACTTATATGTGTCTATATGTGCAGAAGAGGACAACTATGTACATGTATACTAGTTATAAAAATCAGATCAGTATATGTGTCACTTATATGTGTCTATATGTGCAGAAGAGGACAACTATGTACATGTATACTTGTTATAAAAATCAGATCAGTATGTGTCACTTATATGTTACTTATATGTGTCTTTCTAGAACATTTGTTTCAAACCGATTCAGTTTTTCTTCTGGATTCAAAGAGAGTCTTGAAGGTTGATTCGAAGCTCGAAACAAGATACTTCCGTAGGAACATAAAGTTACCGACACAAGAGGGCAATGAGCAGCGTGAGAACGTTATAGATCAGCTAAGGATAGTTAGACAACAAGTCGGTATGCAAATTCGGGGTCATTTAGGCAGATCAAGGCATCGCTTCATTCACAACTTGCTGGCCGAACCGGAGAGACTGGGAGAGAAGGATTTCTGAAAAACAATATATCTTCGGAGAACAAGAACAAATTATTCGGGTTGCTAAAATTTCTGAGACAAAGGATAAAAAATTTCCCTATTATGTATTGGTTTCATAGTGCTTTCACACAAACGAAGTATTGAATTCCGTAAGTCTAAACTTAAACTTTAGGTCGCACAGTTTATACCCGCGCTGTGCAAGCGGGTTTCCTACAGAGCATCGGACCATCCCGATTATTATTTTTACGCACCAGATTTTCAGGTCTGGGTTTAGTTTTTCCCATAGGAAAAACTAAACCCTTTCATACACTTTTCCATATAAATGATCATCTAGTAAATCCACGTTATGCAAGTGTATTATATAAGTATAATTAATACAAAACAATACAAGAACAACACGTTAATCTACCAAACTATTAAATGGGAATATAATTCACCGTCTCCAGATATTTTCAAATCAGAGGGTTCGGCTCTGTGGAATTCCTAATTTGACCGATAAATCCTACTGATCCCTCAATATAAATATTTAAAAAATCTTTCGTAATTCTACATGTATTTAAAATGACTGATTTTTGCATTTTTATATTATTATTATAAACATGATTTTAAAAAATTCTCGTAATTCAATTAAACATTATTTGCATTGCACCACATATTGAAACTACACTTCCCATTGGATTTTTAATAAAAATCGATTAGGAATATTCACATAAATTTCATCAATGGACACAATGGGGTGCTGGTACCTGATGTGTGATAGTAAGACATGAAACTGGCAGAAGAATGATGAAAGTAAACTGAATGCTGTAGATGTGAGGTAAAACCATGTATGACCATGTTCGCAAATAATGTAAGCGTAATGAAACTGATGTAAGCAAAATGAGTAATATCACGAAGCGGACGTTCAGTTGGGCATGTAGAGCCTATGAACAAAGAAAGGAATGTAAGGAGAATATTTGAAGTAAATGTCAATGGTAGAAGAAGTCGGGACACCTGAGGAAGAAATGACACTATCAAGTGAATCAGTTACAGTTCGGCCAAGACAAGAGAATAATAGAAAAGTACACTGAGAAAAATGTTATTCTAAAATACGATAATTTTATTTGTAAAAACGGTTAAAAACGGGACTGAAGTTTTTACGAAAAAACTAACAGAGTTTCAATGTTTATTGGCGGGAACATGTTAGAATAATTTGTTGGTATACGTACGAAATTACGTATACCAACAAATTATTCTTAATTTTCTTATAAGAAAACTCTTTTTTTAACGTTTGAAGGTTATTACTAGGAGGCGGCTAAGCGGTGGCAAAACGAAGAATTCCAAGTCACGAATCCGCAAAAACATCATTCGGAGACATTGAAGTTTGAAGTTTAGAATTGATATGTTATTGTAATAACAAATAAATTCTAAACTTCAAACTTCAATATCTCCAAATGATGTTTTTGCGGATTTTCAATTTGGAATTCTTCGTTTTGCCACCGCCTAGCCGCCTACTAGTTATTACCATCAATGTAATAAATCATTGAAGAAGAAGATAACAATAATAATCCATTTTTATAAAATATGAAAATACACAAGACACAGAAAAATAATAAAATATAATGGCTGCAACTGGGACTCGAACCCAGAACCTCACGTCTAACCGGGACATAAGCATTAACCAATTTTGCTATTGCACCCTATTATGAGACTGTCGTATTTGTCAACTTCATATTTCAATTTTCAGAATTAACAATTTTATCTTCGACTAATGTTTTAATTTTTTTATAAGAAATACTCTCTTTTTAACTTTTGAAGGTTGTTCCCATCAATGTAATATATCATTGAAGAAGAAGATAACAATAATAATCCATATTTAATAAAAATAGTAGTTTTTCTTATAAAAAAATTAATATTCATTTAGACTTTTACAAAAAGTCAATATAGGTGTTCCATAAAAATAAAATCGGAAATATTTATCCGAGACACTATCTAGGTAACAAATACATTCTTTGAATACTTATTTCCAATAATAAAGGTAGCTGATCGTATTTTTTAATAACATTTTTCTCCGTGTATGAATAATTGAAAAATATGTATATATGTGAATGAGGCAAATGTGTGCCAAGACCGAGTCGTTTGGCGGTGGGTCCTCTCTGCCTACCCTAAACGGGTGATGGTTATTTAATTAGTTAGTTAATTAACAATTATTTCGAAAACATTTTGATAAATTAAATCAAACATTGTTAACGTCACGACTAATTTTCACATAAATGGACCACAATATAAATAATAACATCAGATTTATCTTAGGTTTCTGGGAATCTAAATATTTTAGAGAAATGTTTCGCTGTTTTCTCTCTCTCTTCTCGGTGTTTTGATTGATCGTGTTTTCGGTGAATAAATTGATGGTACTCTAACACGCCAACTCCGCCATTACTTGCGTACTTTCTGCTCGGAAAAAAACTTAAAAACCGTATTGTTCTCGGGGATGATTACCGCATTTTTCATGGACAAAAAAAGGAAACAATAACTCTTCGTTAATGGCATTCTTATAAAAATAATTTTATGACAAATTGATATCATCAGATATTTTCAACGTTAATTTCGCGTCCTAAGTTTGTTATATCAAATTTCAATATCAAAAATAATAAAATAAGAAGATTTTTTTTAAATTTCGAATGACGCCCTTTTTTATTTATTAACAATTTTTGACGCCCGTGGGGCTTTTACATTTGGTATATAAATGTTAACATTTTTTTATTTATTTACGCCCATGGGGCTTTTAAATTTGGTACATAAATGTTTACATTGTTTTATTTATTTACTCTTTTTTTTCCCCCCCATAAGGTTTTTACATTTTGTACATAAATGTTTATATACGTTTTTTTTCGTTGTTTGTTTTTGGGGTGTTATGCCATGTTGCGCTACCTCCTTCTTTAGCCAACGCTGTCCGAAACGTCGGCTAAAGAAGGAGGTAGCGCAACACGGCATAACACCCTAAAAATAAACAACGAAAATAAATGTTTATATTTTTTTATTTAACGTTAAAATTATATTTAATACTTTGTGAGTTCGAACGTAGAGCTTTTATTCAGGAAAAAAATATAACTTAACAAAATAATGAGCACACGGTTGTAGTTATTTTTTATTATTATTTTTTATAGTGAATACCTCACAAGAGTCGCAACTGCTCCCGTCTGGAGCCGATGTTGATGGTGATGAGGGTGGTGATGATCCCCAATGTTGTGAGACTGAGTAAGAGAGGAATTTTCGAGTCTGCCACATAATTTGTTTGGGAATAGTGACTTTATAATAGGTAATTTTGCCTTGGGAGTCGAGTAGGTACTGTTAAATTAACTGCACTCAAGAGTTCTCAACCGTCGAGCATTGAATTTACAATTTCAAAACAGAAACATATTTTTGGTGACTGACAACTCAGAATCATGCAATTTCAACATCCCTTTGAAAAGTCACTAAAAGTTGAACATAAAAAAATAATTGAAAAATATCCCATAACTTAACCCAACGTAACCTATTTAACGTATTTTTAATATTTTTATTTTTAAGATATTTAATAAAAGTGTATAGTTAATTTGTTCTAAGGTTATATTTAACTTCAAATTAAGAAATTGTAGAAACTTTTGCTGAATTCTTTCGACATTTTAATATGAATTTCATGTTTGGCATGACGCAATCGAATATTTTCACGATGTTTGCTGAATAAAAATGAAGGATGAATCACGTGCTAATGGTTGCATATTTATGTGCCTTGATCATGTCCCCGCATCGCATCTCGTCCACATTATTACTATGGAGCTATTCGCCCAATAGAAGTGTGTAGTAATTTATTTATTAGATGGATTGGTATGTAACAAACATTCGAGAAAGTCTTTTAGTCTGAATTTTATATTATCGACTAGCTGAATTTCCCGGCGTCGCACGTGCTTTTCAGAGATGTGAACAACAATTTTCATTTTATTTTGAAATTGAAGTGTTAAAAATTTATTTTATTTACATTAGCTCCACACAAGAAGCCTTTAGTCATAGTTATCATTTACGTCATCTTTAAGGTTGCTGTGTGGAAAGATTACTAATGGAAAGTAAGGAGAGGAAGTTCTGGGAAGGAAAATAGTACGTGGGGTGGGTTGGAATCATGGGGTCAATGTGTCCAGGGGTAACGGTATGAATTTATCCCCCCCACTGCAATGGGTCGAGAGAGTCCGGCTGAAGAGGTCCAAAAGTTTTCCTCATCCACCGCCAAGATCTCGGCAAACCTCACCCTATTAATCCGGTCACCCTTGCTAGGTCACCAACCGTAGTGAAACTTGTGGTAACCTATGCAGGGATGTTAGCTATCGAAAAATAGTTCCCAGGACGGTGGTATTCATACACGCCTCTCAAATTGAAGACATCTAGAAGTTATATGTTTTGCTTTCATGGGGGTGGTTTTCGGAAAGCTTATGTAGTCAGTGACCCTCCCCATGATTTGAAGGTCAAGTGTGCAAAAATTCATCATTCTCCGATGTGCACCGATTGGTGATTATTTCCATAGACATATGAATATGTATAGACCTGCCCTAAGTGATAAAAGCGTATTATTTCCCCCTCCTTAATTCTGGGTTCCATGGAACCGGCCGGGCTGGCGTATAGGTACGCGTAAATCTAGAAAATGTGACGTCATCATTCTTGTGCGGACTAGCGTCGAGCTCTTATCGGTACATTTTACGAAATAACACGGCAAAAATGGTAACTTGTGCTATTAAAACATGTAAAAATAGAAGTGAAAAAGAGTATAAACCCAATTGTCGTATTACCTTCCATATGCAGGCATTATTTGTCATTATTTTAAGCTTATTCACATCATATAATATGATCAGTTTTAGACATGAAGCGAAATTCCCGGTCCCGTCGTGTGCATGTTGCAGTTTACTGTGATAAATAAATTATGAAATATTTGTAAAAGTGTCTTAACTTAACACGGTAACAAAATATTCGACTCTCAAAACAAGCGAACCTTTCTTCATTTTATATGGATTACACAAGTTTGTTCAAACCGGGCGAACAATTCGCGCTCCCATGTAAAAAGGTCTATTCATTCAAAAGCAGATTTTACTTTTAAGAGCTAAATGGTGATATTATAATGCGTGATGCCTATATACTGTCGTATTGAAGGATTAACGGATCACATGTCGTTACCGTCAACTCATCCCTCTCCGCCCCGCTACAGATGGTTATTACCCCTCTCCCTGATTCTCAAGTCTATGAATAATATGTCTGTGATTATTTCGCATAATGCTTTCCCAAGATCAAAAATTTCAGATTTGTTATTTTGTACCTATTTGATATCTTTAAAAACCATAACAATATTTTGCGTTATTTGACCCATACAATGTTTGTCCCATGACAATATTTACGAATTTGGCAAAAACTCAAATTTGTAAAAAACCTCCCACTTGCAAGTATCTAGTTAGCTTATCGCCTATGAAAAACTCACACCAAACGAATGAAATAGATAGCCGAATATAAAAAAAAATGTCTTCCAAGTTCCAAGTTATAATATTTCAAGTGATAAGTGTGCGTAATGCTATTAGATCAAATCTGCCACATACATCCATCTTTCTGATAGATGGCTCGATGTAATCATATCTCTAATTTTATTCTTCGTTCATCTTCCAGATAGCAGCCGAATAACCTCCAGACAAATAGACGGAACTTAGGATAACGACGTCGATGGATAGTTGATCTTGATGGAGTACCAACACTCGAAACGGATCGAATTCAATCCCAGAAAACGTAAAACATCACTCAACATTTGTGAGGATGGTATGGGTACCGCCAATCATTTATGATAACTATGATAACCAAAACCCCTGCCATAGGTTATCCGGTGATTCGCTACGTTTAGTTTAGTTTTAGACTTTATTTATTTATTTAGGAAAATCAACAGATTATTTACATCTATTACAAAAAACTTAATAATAAAAATAAAATCCAATTACAGATTTTCACATAACTTAAAATTGTAATAATAATAATAAAAGTAAAAAAAAAAAAATAATAAGGGTCCTGTACCCGTGGACTGACATATTTACAAAAAATACAATATTGTAAATATTAAATAAAAAAATTATTGAAGATGTAAGAACACAAATAAATAACAATTTAAATGTAACTAATCTACTAATAACCAGCTAAATTTCAAAACATAATGTATTATAAACTTATCTTCATTACACAATAGCAATAATAACAATACATAAATAATAATAAATGTACAAAATATATATTATACCCACAACTAAAGTGAACAAAATGTGTAACAAGACTTAACAGAGGTGCCCGGGTTCATGGGGTGAGATTTGCCGGATCGGGAAAAACTGGTTGAGGGAGACATAACCTAGCTCTCTCTAGCAGGACTCTCTCGACCCAACGCCTTACACCTTGGTAGGGATTGTTTTTATGTAAAGTAAGGAGAGGAAGTTCTGGGAAGGAAAAGTGGGTTGGAATCTTGGGGTCAATATGACCAGGGGTAACGGTATAAATGCATCCCCCCCACTGCGATGGGTCGAGAGTGTCCGGCCAAGAACTAGACAATTAATACGTCCGTCATTACTGGACACTTTGACCCTCAGATTCTTACCTAACCCTCATACCTTTTCCTCGTCACTTCCCTCAAAACTTTCTATCCTTCTTTTCTAAAAGACCCTCCACACAGTATCCCCAAAGATGACAGACCCCGATGGATTTTTTTTCCTCGGGGCTTCTTGTGTGGAGCTAAAGGATTTTTTTTAATCTCTTGTAATCTTTACGATTTTGTTGAAAACGTTTGTAAAAATTCGATTCTGATCCCCGATGGCAGCATACATTATTTAACGCGCAGTTTCGCCGGTTTGCTGTGAAAAGTTCTTAATAGTAATGACTCCTTCACAACAGAACAATGTATCTATATTTAAAATTAAAGAAACTTTTATAATCTTGAACGAATGTGTAGGACGGCCTGGAGGCCAAAGTCCACACTAACATCGCTATGTTGCTAGAAACCTAAACTGCTAGCCCACCTCAGTTCTGAACCTGAACTGGAGGGGCAAACCTATATACTACCGTCATCTATCGAATAAGTCAATAACCTCTAAGATCTGTCTATTCTAGAGCCATGACTTGGAGCTTGAACTAACAGGTGTTATATATATCTAATTTTGACAAGAAAAATAGAATGTGTTGCAAATAAAATAAATTTTTACTAAATACAACATAGATTATTGGATTTGCACGCCCAACTTGCAAATGCCATCCGCGATCATCTTAACCGTTCATACCTAAGTAAAGAACGACGATAGGTGGTATTATTCTGATATCGTACTCAACTGCCGTCTGTTTAGATATAACAAAAGTTCGTATTACAAATTATGATTTCGACATCTATTGTATAACTTGACTATTGAAGAAAGCTGAAACTACATGATTAATCATATAATTCATACCACGAGAATTGGCTGTCTAAACTTTGTGACAATTTAAACTAAATCTTCTTTTGGTCAAAAATATTATTTTGTATCAGGCTCCACTCATATTTAATAGCCTTCAGAATATGTAAAGTCATCTAATCCTAAAAAGAATCTTAATTTATTACTTTTAAAAAGAATCTTAAATTATTTTTGTTTGTCGAGAGTTGCCAATTATTTTTTTCATCTTTGTCCTTCATAAATTAAAAGTATATTGAATTAAAAATTAATAGCATAATAGTCATGCTAAATTAATAGTATAATATATTATATGTATATATATATAAACCCGTTATCTGTGTTATTCTTTGAAGGATCATTTTTATTTTACCTCCATTATATTGTGTTTTTTGAAGTATTATTTTTGTTTTTTTCTTTTGTGTTATTTTTGTTACTTTAAATAATTGTTAACCTCAACAAAGGTTTGTACTAGTGAGGTTAAACATTGTATTGTAAACTGTTATACCTAAAATGTGAAGAAACAATAAGTAAATAAATCAATACACTACAGTGAGGATGACGTGGGGTTCCGATATTCACAATAAATATTGAGTGAAAAAAAGTTGTCATTTGATCACAGAAGTTTCAAAAATGTTCGAAAACCCAAGCTTTTAATAAGAAGGTTTACTAAGGTTCTAATTTTGAAGAAATCAGTTTTCACTTTAGACCCTTTTCCCTTTTCAACCATTTGCCTTTGTCGCGCGCACACGTCATATTGCGAATTTCGTGTTCAGTTGTCAAATGCTCAACGAGCTGTGAAATTTTCTAATTGTCGAATCACTTCACGCCTCGAATGGTTCAACTTGACTATTTGTTCACACATCAAGAACGGACAGAAAACTGGACAGCGATTCCTGAATTTCTATCAAATTCTAGATACATTTTAGACCGCAGCACAGTTTTCGAAAACAACTATGTAGTGGTCTACGGACAATAGTATTTTTCGCAACTGGGAACAACCCAGAACCTCTTGTCTTACCGGAACAAACGAGTCTACCAATTCGGCTGCTGCCATCATTTTCCTTTAAAGGTACTGAGAAAATTATAAACTTTATTAAGATTAAAAGTATTTGACGAAGTAGACAAAATAATTCGACGTTTTTAAAAGTAACATATTTCATAATGAACCAAGGAAATACACAAATCACAAATATGCATGCAAAATAAAGATTGCATTCTTCGTTATAGTCGACAGATGTCATACTGTCACTAGCGAAAATAGATTCAAATTTAACGGGTGTGTAGCCATTAATTTATTGAATTAACGACTAGTTTTGCCGTCAGTTGTCAAAATGCAGTGATGACGTTTCAGTTATTTTGGATTTTTTTGTATTTCAGCCCTTTTGATCAGCCCACCTAGCGCGCTGATCAAAAGGGCAAAATACAATGTATGGGCGTTTCCGTCAATGTTTAAGTTTTTATCACTTTCTTGCTAGTTCTCGCGGCTCAGCGTTGTTGTGTGGGCCCCTTGAATAGTCGAGCCCAAGTCTTAATTGACATTAAAATGACAGCCTCCTTGGTCGAGGGGTAAGGTTCTTGATAACGAATTCAGAGGAATCGGGTTCAAAGCCATTATAAAATAAGCCAGTAAAATTAAATTTTCGTTCTTTCACTATAAATTTATTAAGAAATCAACATGTAAAAAAACAACGTATTTTTACAATCGTATAATTACCCCCTAAAAAAGAAGGGGGGTGGGAGGGGGGGAAGGGTTGGAAAAGTTGGGGAAGGGGGAAAGGTTTCATACTTTCGTAAAGACTTTTAACTTTGGCTCTAGGGACGAAAACTCTCTAGCGGGGAGGGGGAGGGGAAACGGGCGGGGAAAGTGGGGGAAAAGTTGGGGGAAGGACAATAAACATCTGTTTTGAAATGACTTGCAACACTTAATTTAAAAAAAACGGTTTGATAGAGGTTTGAAACTTCCTACCCAGTGATCAAAACCAACGCTACCAACCGGGCCAAATCCCGAGTTGATAAGACTGACCTATATTGAGTTCTGTAATGTCTTCGAATTTTTAGAAAAAAAAATTATAACCGCGTGTGTGTGCTAGATTGTCACAAAGTTGATAGGATGCATTGACACCGACAATGACTCTGTCGGCCGAGTTTCAGCTCGATTGGATGTTGGAAAGTGGTTTAATTTCCACTTCTAAGCCTCTACTTCAATTATCTCTTCTACATCAAGAAAAAAAAAGTGAAATAAATTCAAATTGATGTATTTCAAAAAAATACGGTTTTGAGATTAATTAATTTAAAACTCTGCGAATAACGATTTATTTTACGAGAAAGTTTCATAAATTAGTTAACAGATACATATGTATTTAATTCATTTTATTAACAATAGATCGCTCAACATTTGATTGAAAAAATTTATCCTTTTTTTAATACATTTCTTTCCAAATTGTAAATGTTCGCCGCCAAATCATGTCGAAGTTGTCATAATATGTCTTAAAATGGAATTACAAAACATCGGTCGATGTTATTTCATCGGTTATTTTTGATATTATTAAAGTAATATTTTGAAAAATTCTGCACAATTTTCGTACTTTTTAAATTGCTACTTGAAATAATTGGTAATTCATTAAATATTTCCATTAATTACGTAACTAATATACAGATTTGGGTTTTATAGATGGAAATAAACCACCAGTCGTTAAAATAATTGGAAAAGTGTTTTGTTGTTGTAATATCAAAATAATAAAATATTATCATTTTGAAATTTTAAAAATAAAAATCTGTTGCTATTTCATAAAATTTTGACAGCTTAAATGAACTGTAATAAAATATTCTCGAACACATTAAAAAAACCAACAAACTTAGAAAAGAAATCATCACGATTATCTTTGGAACCACGACGCAAACAAGTACTAGACTTACTGAGGTCTGCATAAACTAAGTTTTCTCTTGAGACAGATGGAGTTTATAAACTCAGCTGTTCCGGATATGAGAAGATTTATGTAGGCCAGACTGAACGGACGATCTCCAAAAGGACATCAGAGCACTTTCGAGAATGTAAACTCGGCCATTCGGATAAATCGGCAAATTCCGAGCATTTAATTGAAACCAGTCATTACTTTGGATTTTTCATTTAAATCCTGGGAAGACCTAAAACGCACGGAGCCCAATGACGAAGGCAATTTAAATTCACAAAAATCACAATATTTTGTATACGGACGACGGGGCTTAGCACAATAGTTCTTGGTATCCGATAATTCCCGGCTGAACCGAAACTAAACGCAGAAAACCATTTTTAATTATACTGTAATATCAACACAATTGGAGCTGACCAAATAGTATAGAATCTACGTAAATAAGCACACACTTTACCACAATCTTCGATTACACATTTGTCCTGATGATGGACACTGTAATGCTGTTGTAAATGTTGGATAAAGAAGGAGGTAGTGCAACACGGCATGATAAACCCGAAAAATAAATCACTACAACAGTTTTGGCCGTGCAAATTTCAATTCGTATAAAATCTAGGCCAAAAATTAAGTTTTGCAATAAATTTCTACATTATTTAAGGACTAAACTTTTTCTACTTTCAAAGTGGTGTTCTTATAATTACCGACCGTTTAAATTATTTCACTTCTTGAAATACCCTAGAAAGGACATTTTCCCACTTCTCACGGTAGTAAATAATATTAACTAGCTGTATTTCCACTTTCCAGTCCTTTAACCACGTAATAACAATATCCGTTTGTGGTATTTAGTCGACTGGAAAATAATCATGTCTGAATGCAATAATTAGTTAAATAGTAATAATAATGAGTAAAATCAAATTACATTTTCAAATTGCAATATTTTAATTATTAAAGACAATATTAGCGACTCCCAGTAGAAAATTTGAAACAGAAAATCTACGGTCACATATAAGAAAATCATTTACTAGAATATGACCTTTTTCATATATATTTTTGAAGTAAATACTTCTTTACGCACGCTTGACTGGAGGGGTAAACTGGCGAATGTGTAACGAAAAGTGAAATGCGTTGCTAGGCGAACGGGCTCACTGTAGAAGGAAGAGAGAACAGTGCGCGCGCACATTTTCTTTCTCTCCTCCTCTCATAGCCAGTGCATGAAATATTTCAGTCAGTATTTTGAAATACCAGTGACCCGCTAAACGCGGGGGGGAGCGGACGTCGATGCGCACTTCTTGATCGGACGAGGCGAATGATAATAAATTTAAATAAATATTTGTAGAACATTAATATTTATGTATATACATGTATATATTTTATGTATATATAAACATATATAAGGACATACATATGTACCTAAAGAAGTATTTACTTTAGTCGTGTGGACTAAAGCACACTCGTTTTTTTCTGATTTAATTAGTTTCAAATCTGTTTCCAATTTTCGATTGGGAGTCGTTGGGGAGTTATGACTGATTCTTTGGTCATGCAGGGTGAATTTCGAGGATCTTATCTGACCCGAACGATTACGTAAGCACACTAGCAAGCAATGGACAATGGTCTATTTTTAGAATATGCCATTTGGTGCCATAACTCTTGGGCCACGAGATATATTATTTTATACCTGCATATTTACAGAATATAACAGAAATCTTAAAATAAAATGAAATACTCAGCAGAAGTTGAGGGGTTGGGTTATTGTTTCTATAAATCAGTACTTGGGTAGGGTGATACTGTGGGCAGTCAGTTTGTACTTCTTCTGATGCGCGACCTGCGGGGCGTGAATTGTGGTCAGTTACAGAGGAAACTGTGAGATAATTCAACTACCTACTATGCACGGGCATTTAGGACTAACATAAATAGATTCACTAACAGAACAGACCCGCACTGTCTATCTGCCCTTTGTCCGCATTACAACTCTACACCACCGCAAACAAAATACACTATCTGGAAGCAGTTTTTGAGAGACAATAAATATTAATTGTTATTTTAACGACAAATTTCGGTATGTAGAATCAAATGCAGCAATCTCCAAAAAGCGTTATTTTGAGAAAACCAAAAGAAACCTTTCATTTTAGTAATTCTTACGCATTTATAAGATAATAATTTATTCACAAAGGGAAACATGGGCACACAGAACTTTCATTTTGTATGTAAAAGAGTGAATCATTAACAAATCGGTATTAATACTTCACTTTGGAAAAAAGTGGAGATTGCTGTATTTGATTCTATAGACCTCAACTTTTCTGTTGGAAATTTCAACGTCAACGGAAATACTTTTTCGGTTTCGTAATGGTTTCATAATGAGCTTCGATATACTAATTAAAATGTTGAGTGGTTACGATTTACCATGCCAGGTGTTCAAATCCCGGATTGCGCAAGTAAATTTTATTTGATAACTTTGTATTATTTCACAATTGTTTCATTTAAAACGATATATCACATATTTGCGACACGTTCCAGATTCATTATATCATTTATATATAATTTTTACAAAAACCTAATAATATAAACTCATGATGAAAGAGAAGAAGGCCTTTTTGGCCCTGAGCTCAGTAAGCCATTATATTAAAAGTCAAAAATCGTTTCAGAGTAATAGATACTATACTATATATCAGTACAGCACTGGTAAAATACCACATTCAGAATAGAAACGATGCTTGCAATGGCATTAGCCCTCTTTGGTGATCAGATTTTAATGTCTAGGTACTTTCCCACTTTCCTCTTTCCCATCTCCTTCCCCTTACCATTACCTTCAGACTCATAACACACTCCGATTGGGGATTCCATAATGTCACTAGCTCTAGTCAATTGGAAACAGTTAGGTGCAAAAAAATACGAGTGTGCTTTAGACTACACGACTGAAGTAAACACTTCTTTTGCTCCATCTATACATCCGCGCCCGCAACCGCATCCATATCCACATCCGCATCGGCATCCGAATCAGCATCCACATCCGCATCCGCATCCCCATCTGCATCCGCATCGGCATCCGAATCCGCATCCACATCCGTATCCGTATCCACATCCGCATCTGCATCCGCATCCGCATCCGCATCCGCATCCGCATCCGCATCCGCATCCGCATCCGCATCCGCATCCGCATCCGCATCCGCATCCGCATCCGCATCCGCATCCGCATCCGCATCCGCATCCGCATCCGCATCCGCATCCGCATCCGCATCCGCATCCGCATCCGCATCCGCATCCGCATCCGCATCCGCATCCGCATCCGCATCCGCATCCGCATCCGCATCCGCATCCGCATCCGCATCCGCATCCGCATCCGCATCCGCATCCGCATCCGCATCCGCATCCGCATCCGCATCCGCATCCGCATCCGCATCCGCATCCGCATCCGCATCCGCATCCGCATCCGCTTCCGCATCCGCATCCGCATCCGCATCCGCTTCCGCATCCGCATCCGCATCCGCATCCGCATCCGTATCCGCATCCGCATCCACATGACTGAGATATTTTATGCACTGGCTATGAGAGGAAGAGAGAAAGAAAATGTGCGCGCGCACCGCTGTCTCTTGCTTCTACAGTGTGATACAGCCCGTTCGCCTCGCAACGCATTTCATTTTTCGTAACGCTGTAATTTCCGTAAAGAAGTATTTACTTTTTTTTTTTAAATGTAGCACAATTATTTGATAAATATATTATCGATTTCCAAAAATCTCTGGCGATGCCTTGTAGTAAAGGAAGTATTACAAATTCCATTCCTATTTACAGATCAAAAAACTATTTCTATTTACAGATCTTTCAAACCAACTCACGTGTAAATGAAATCTCACTAGTTGCTTAGTTACCCGCATTAATACCCTGACAGTTGTGCCATAAACGGCATAAGTTTAAAATATCTATAATTTCGCTGGAAGCGCCTCGAGCTTTTCAATTCGAAGAATTATTTGAAAATCCATATGAGATGTCGTGAACATGTGGGCTTCTCTGTCGTGGGCTTCTTGTTCGATTTATTCAACAAATATAACAATAAAAACTAAAAATGGATTCAATCTTCTACGAAAAGCTCTTTTTAATATAGCATTTCTGACAATTTGAAGCTCTTTTATCTGGCAAAAATTGCTTTACTTTTTTTAACATCAGTAAACTGACTTCCAAATTCCCACCCACCCACTAGGTACATTACATACGTACGTGTACGTACTACAAGTACATTTTCCTTGCCAGAGCTTCTTCTTCTTTATTTCCTTAAAAAACACTCCACACAACATTTCCGATGATGACACAGGCCCTGGGGAATTTATTTCACTCATCAGGACCTTCTGTGTGAAATAAGTGCAAAACATTATATATATATCTATAGTGATTTATGTTTGGGCTATTATGCCGTGTTGCGCTGCCTCCTTTCTTTAGACAACGTTTCCATCATAAGGGATGACTTGTACACATCTGCCTTGATGGCATAATACCCAAAAAATAAATCACAATAATACAATAATAAGGTAGTGAAAATCTAATATTATATCTGATAGGTGGAGGAAGGGTGACGTGGATTTTATTTTTTTACAAATCTTCTGTTTTCCTCCCAAATTGATGAAATTTCAAGAAAAAACAAGACAAGTCTCTGTTTACACGAGATTTCGAATAACTACCCCTTCTTTTTTCCCATCTCTTAAAGCAGTTACTTCTCGATGAAATTTTGCACACACATCTTATTCCGAAAAAACCAGGACAATGCGGAGGGGTAATTCAGATAATATAAAAATACCAGTGTGCTTTAGACCACACGACTGAAGTAAATACTTCTTTAGTAATCTAATCTAATTTTCTTCCTGGCATTGAATAAAACCATTCCAATCATCAGTGTATAAGAATCTATATTGAAGATTCGTTTGTATTGTTACCAATCATCGTGACAAATCAGTCGTTTCAATGCACTGAGTTCGCACACTCTAAACGTAAATTTGATTAATTTTATTATGGGAATTGCGCTTAGAATGGTATTGTTGATTTAATTCTTACAAAGTTTAAAATAAAACTTTTTCATGCGGATTCTAGTTAGAGAGCGAAGTTTATTCACATTTGCAGCAGGAAATTTAAAAAACTACCATTGCTAGTTATTAGTTAGATTTTAACATTCAGAATGTGAGAAACAACAACAAAACTATTGTCAGCATAAATGCCAGCACCCATTCCAAACGTCTACTAATAATATACTTCTATATAAAAATAGTATATTTTTAATATCGGTTTTTATTTTATTTATTTTAGGTACCAGGTACACGGAGACAAGATTTAATGTAATAACATGGTTAAATTAATAATAATTAACAATATGGAAAATTATTACAAAAGGAATAAAAACATTAATTTTATTTTAATAAGTTCATTTTTAATCGTAGACATGAATCTTTTTATTTTACAGAGTTAGGTATTATGACGTAATTAACTCTTGTAATAAAAAACTAAGTTTTATTCGTAGGTTTACGGTCAATTTCACTAAACTCTTCATTTCGATTGACTGTGCTCGACCTGAAAAGCTTTACAAAAATGAATTCATCGCCGAAGCCAGGAAGATATTCCGCAGATGATGTGGGTGGAAGAGCCGTGGGGTGGGGATTGGGTGAGGCTGGGGGAGATAGGGTATGGAGAAGGGGAGAGGGCATCAAAACCACCGGTGGTCATCAATCATGGGGATAAAAACTTGTGGAGATCTGACGATGCAACACTTCAACAATTTTTTCTATTCACATTTTTCTCTAATAAAATGATGCGCAGAATCGGCAGATAACTTATAATATCACACGAGCGGTGGCTAACATTTAGGTAGTTGATTTTCATAAATTATAAAATTCAACGGCTTTAAAAAAAAACATAGATCGAAAAAATATGGGATTAACAGTGAAATCTGGGTGAATTCATCAGCCCTCAAACCGTTTCCTTCCCAGGAAACTTCTACTATGGATTTGAGCACTGTTGTTACGATTAGATTGTAAGGAATGAACCTCAAAATTAATTTTAATTTATTATCGTTCGCCTCCGTAACGTTCGTAACGCCCAATATTATGCCTCTCGTAACGCTGTAATTTCCGTAACGCATTCGCCAGTTTACCCCTCAAGTCAAGCGTGCGTAAAAAAGTATTTACTTTAATAATAAACGATTTTACGACCCCAACTGAAGCCTAGGAGTCAAGAGGTGTATGGATACTGTCAGTTTTCTTTCAAATAGTTGAATGTAAATCACACATCAGGAGTTGATCCGTATAGTGACCTAATATTTTCATTTCGTCTGTAACAACTTGGCTCTCTATCATTTAAGACAATTTTCACCGAACTCATTACGGTTTGAAGTTTGTCAGTATATATTTATTTCAAATTACGGACGGTGTTACCTCCGAGAATTCTCGTTGCGTCTATTTTCAAACCGACTAGAAAGTAAATACAAGAAAAATGTAACTGAGTTAAAACGTGACGTGATATTCTAGGAAAAATGCATTAGTTTTCCATGTTTCAGTAAAAAGGATAAACTTAACCAAATTAACGTATTACTACAGTCCAAGCGCAATAATTTGTTAGATTATCTCGGTTCAGATGTTTGAGACACTTATATTACGAGAATTTTACGTTTACATAAGTATACATTATGCAGTACTTCTCTTCAGAAACTGTAATGTACTGTGGTTTTCTCTGATGAACAATATTGCTCAGGTGATCGGTAGTTTCAATTATATTCTGTTCGTCGGGTTAGTTCGTGTTTATTTATCGTATTATATACAATGTGTATTTAACTGGACCAAATGTCCATTCTAATTTCTGCTTTGTGTACTTCTGAAGCATGGGATCTCCAAACTGCAGGTGCCCAGCTGTCGATCGGATAGCAACGGCTATTTTCGCAACCGTTCATGCATTAGATACGAACGATGACAGTTGACACTCTCCTGTAGTACTACTTTACTGACATCTGTTGAAACACCTCAAAACCACGAACTATCTGTACTAACGACATCGGTTGAACTTATATACTCGGTGGGCCCCACGGTTAAATTTGGCAGCCACTTCTGATCTGGAGCCCCAAAATACCTGAAAAAACCCTCGACTCTGTGTCAGGCGGTCCGTGTGAAAGATTCTCCTATCTTAACAAACGGATTGCAATATTTAGAGCACAGGCATCGAGTGGGGATGTTGACTTTATTCTACCGGTAAGATACTCCGAGGAACTAGAGTCATTGATCCCTTCGACACCGGTTGCATAGTCGAGAAACACAAAATATGTACGCGGTTGAAATTTGCCAAATTAGAACGTGTCGCTTCTACAGCCTGACTGTGGAACGATTAGCCGGCCTCTGTGTTTCCTCCCTTGTACAACACTTACTACTTCCTCTTCCTCAAAAAGACCCTGCACACAGCATCTTCAAAGAAGACATAAGCCCTGGGAGAAATTATTTTCCTCAGCGCCTCCGGTGTGAACTTATTGTAAATAAAAAAAAAATCCTATGAACTTCAGAAACTGTACCTAATTTGATAAGACTTTACGAGTAAAAATGCTGGAGAAAGTTAAAAACCCTTTTAAATCCCTGTATTTTTAAGTTTTGGGTCTCGTTTGCTCATTTGTTTTTAAAAAAATCAACAAAGATCCTTAATGAGTTAGCTCGGCTCCAAGAGGTTACCTCTCGAGTTTCTATTGCGCGTGTTATGAATAGTTTTGAGCTTAATTGTGTGCAAAGTTCTTCGTACAAGGCAAGTTGTTAAAAGTCGGTTTCCATGCTGTACAACAAGAAACACCAGTCAATCTTAATTTTTTATGAAATTTTTCACCGTCGAACATAAATACCACCAGTTTTCAAGGGAAAGTCTGAATTCTCGACAATTCAGTGACACTTTTTAAAATGTTAATTTTTTTTCAATTTTAAAAACCCAGGATGCTCAGAGGAAAATAATTAGAGCCTTTGTCATCTTTTGGGGATGCTGTGTGGAAGGTCTTTTTAAAGACCGCAGGAGGAAGGAGAGGAAGTTCTATCAAGGAAAAAGATCTGAGGGGTGGATAGGAAACAGTGGGACGAAAAAGTCCTGCCGGAGAGGCCAAATGGTTTCCTTCAACCAGTCTCTTCCAATCTCAAGACCTCGACAAACCTCATCCCTATGAACCAGAGCACCCCTGTTAAGTCACTAAAGGTAGCTTGCCACTATGGCAGAGGTATTAGTCATCCAATAAATGGTTCCTGGGGCGGCGGTACCCATACCCGCCCCCCAAATCAATTAATATTCTCTTAAAAATATTTTATCACCTCCTTTATCGCTTTATCTAAAACAGTTCAAATTTTGATAGCAAATTTTAGTACATTATAAATCTGATTTCACGCAGGGCTAATGCTCAAACAACCAAAATTAATATCCTTATCCAACCAAAATTAATATCCTTATCCAACCAAAATTAATATCCTTATCCAACCAAAATTAATATCCTTATCCAACCAAAATTAATATCCTTATCCAACCAAAATTAATATCCTTATCCAACCAAAATTAATATCCTTATCCAACCAAAATTAATATCCTAATCCAACCAAAATTAATATCCTTATCCAACCAAAATTAATTGATGTGCAAAATATATTAACTAATCATACTCCCTATGAATTTGCAAATACGAGTAATAATCAACCATCAATCTGTGATAAATATTTACCTATTCACACATATGGTCTTTCATTCGAATTATATTATTTTTTTTTATACACCAGAATTTATGTCCGGGTTAAATTTTCCTCACAGGAAAAACTTTACCATTTCACACACTTTTCCACAAATGATCATCTAGTAAATCCACGCTATGCAAGTGTATTATATAAGTATAATTAATACAAAAAATACAAGAACAACATGTTACAACAACCTACCAGAGTACCAAATGGGAAAATAATTCACCGACTCCAGATATTTTCATATCAGAGGGTTCGGCTCGGTGGAATTCCTAATTGGACCGATAAAACTGATCCCTTAATATAAATATTTAAATAATCTTTCGTAATCCTACATGTATTTAAAATGAATGATTTTTTGCATTTTTATATATAAATTCTTTGACAAATCTAATGCGCCTAAATTTTAAATGAGAGAGAATTATTGTGAGAAAAGTAAATGTAATTTTTTTCTATAAAACAGCATATCTGTTTCTAGTTTGGTTACATAAAAATTTGAACGAACGATGAACATATATTAACATCGTTCTTTCATTTCATACGCTGCCTAGGAATATCTGCTTTTGTTTTTTGGGGTCTGAGATTATCATTGTTCATCTATATAGATGATATAATACTCCCCTGTTCATCTCTGTTGGTTGCAAATGACATGTGTCAAAACAAAACAACTAGGAAATGATTATATTTTTGCTTAGCAACTTGAACATTCCAGTAACCAAGTAACTGTCAAGTAATTTTCAATAATACAAATATTTCCGCCATAAAGCTCGACAGAAGAAAGTTTTCCGAATTAAAAATATCTATCCTTTCCTTACCTGTAAATGCAAATTTTCTACTTGTGCAGTGATTAAATTACACGCACACATTTCAAAGGTCCTTCGATATACAACATTGTACACAAAATACACTCCACAGATAATGGTTTCCTAAGCAAATGGTATGCAAGGATCGCCTATCGTCTGATTTCTAGGATTTGTGATATTTTTCTGGATTTGTTTAGCATATTTTTGTATTTTGTTTGGTGCAGAGTTCATAGTACTACATACTCCAGCTAGCTTCTTGTAAATCGTAATACTTTATGTTCAACGGAATAGTTCCTTTGCCACAAGTGTAGGAACTGTGAACCTGTATATATTATTTGATTACGCCTTTTCGTGGAAGGTAGTAAAAGGCGGAGATCAATACGCGGGTAGCTCAGCTTTACGACTGGTTTCGGTAACGCAGAATAAAAAATTTAGGTAGTGGCTGACAAATACCCCCTACCTGTATAAAAAAACATAATTTATTGTATTTGGAACTAGTAAACCGTAGCTTTCGCTACCTGGGAATCTGACTTATAGTTAGAAATTCAGAGGAATGACTGCCCGGCTTTTTTCACACAAAACTTAAAGTTAAATTTTGAGTTGAGCCGCCCCGATAATCATTTATTCCATAGGTCACCCCAAATGGTTCGCTACGTTTGATGACTTAGTAGAGGTGCCCGTGATCATGGGGTGAGGTTTGTTTAGGACTTGACGGCGTATTGTCCAGCCCGACTGTCTCGATCCATCGCCTACACTGTAGTGGGAGGGATGGATTCACTTGATGGATTCACGTCACTCCTGGACATATTGACCCCAAATTCCACTTTTTTCCTTCCCAGAACTTCCTTTCCATATAAAAACCCTCCACACAGCATTCTCAAAGATGACAAAGTTCCTGAGGGATTTTCATCCGCATCTGCATCCAAATCTGCATCCTCATCCGCATCGGCATGACTGAGATATTTCATGAACTGGCTATGAGAGGAAGAGTGAAAGAAAATGTGCGCGCGCACTGCTCTGTCTTGCTTCTACAGTGTGATACAGCCCGTTCGCCTTGCAACTCATTTCACTTTTCGTAACGCATTTTCCAGCTTACCAAAGTCAAGCTTGCATACTTCAAAAATTTTAATTTAATATGGCACATTTTTTATCGAAATAAACATAACTTGGTTAAGTGGGTATAGTTTCTGACGAAAATATCGAAGAGAACTTAAAACCCTAACCTAACCTAAAAGTACGGTAAAGTTTTTGGTTTCTTATGACTTGTGAGTCTTATGACTATAGAGCTTTGCGGATCGAGAAGTTCGGGCGAAAAGATATTCTGCTTTGTAGTAAAAATTATAAGAATTTATAATTGGGCTTTCGGAAATTTGTAGCCAATAGCAAACTTTTAATCGTCTAATTGATTGTATGTGTGCTTTTCCAATGACTAAGAGAATCTAGTTGAACAACATGGCGTGGAAAGCCTACTAA
Source organism: Limnephilus auricula (assembly GCA_951813805.1). Lineage (NCBI taxonomy): Eukaryota > Metazoa > Arthropoda > Insecta > Trichoptera > Limnephilidae > Limnephilus > Limnephilus auricula. Next base: position 39,772,060 of record OX638391.1, read on the forward strand.
AAACAAATGGTGTAAATAAAATTCTAAAATGCGTGCAGTAAAAACTGACAATGAACGAATAAACAGGTGCATTATACCTCTACTAGTCTAAGTACTTTATTAGGTTCAGTTGTAGGTCAGCGAAACCTTGAAATAAGTCGTCTCATCTAAATAATTTGCTGTATACGAAAGGTTCATATTATGGTAATAACTTTTCAAGGGTGTCGCGATGAAATTACAAATAGATGAATTTCACCATCCAAATGTATTACACACGGAAGAATTACACCAACTCAAACTGCTTAAACGATTTTGATGAAATTTGGCTTACTGTGTGTAATTTAGTCCAACTTAAAAGATCGGATAGTTTTTATCTCGATTATTGACCTAAATATTTATTATTGTGAATTAAATGTTTTTTACGGGACAATTATTAGAATATATTTATTAGTTCTATAAGTTTCTGACAGATGGCGGTGTGAGTTAATTTATTGACACAACACACATCACTTGGTTATCTAGGTTAGGTAACCATCCAGTAGATGGCGTTGTGTTTCGTTAGCCACAGACGCGTGGGCGGGTCAGCTAGTAAATTATATATTTTTTTTATATTAGCTCCACTCGGGAGGGACTTTAGGAAAATAATTCCAATCAAGGCCAATGTCATCTTCGGGGATGCTGTGTGGAGTTTCTTTTTTAGGAAAGGAAGGAGTGGAAGCTCTGAGAAGGAAAAGGGTATTAGTGGTGGGTAGGAATATTTTAATCCATGTGCGCTCATGAGTGACGAACTTGGAACGAGGCGGTGGATCTGGATAGTCCTTTTTTGTATGAAAACCGCACTAGAGTCCCAGCTGCCCAGTGAGACAAGGACATCCCCAATAAGGGTATGTTGGGAGGCTGAAGGTAGTGGGGAGGGGAAGGAGATGGGAAAGAGGAAGGTGGGGAAGTACCTGACTATTCAGATCTGGTCTAAAGCCATAAAGGCCTAAAGCCATTTCAAGCAACGTTTCAATTCTGAATGATGGTCTTACACCAGGGACACTAATAGTATCTTCCACTCTGGAATCAAACCCTCGACCTTCGGATTGGGAGTCGAGAACCGTACCTCTCGACCACGCCGGCTATCAATTAAGCAGTTAGTCATTCTGGAGGTGTCCAAAGATCTCCCTCAATAAGTCCCTCCCGATCCGATCTGCCACACAGTTGGTGGGCAAATGCATCCACCGCCTAGACGTGGACACAACGTAGCGAACCACTTGGGGTGACCAATGACAGAGGTGTTTAAGTATGTGCTAAATTGCTTGCATATTTAAAAAAAAACGGTAGGGTAGGGTCATTTAAGGAGGTGTAATTCTCTCCATGTATCATTTCATATATGTGTAATTCCTTCGCTGTGTTATTCTGAAAGTGTAATTTTAGTACGTGAAATTAACGCCTGTGTTATTTCGTCATGTAACCCTGTTCAGGCAGATCAAGTGCCTGGAAACGGTAACGTTTTATCGTTCGGAAACATTACATTATGCAGCGCGATACTGTCACCATTCTTTCCTACAAATTCATGCAGATTTTATCACTTCATGTCTCTTGGGGAAAACAACAATACTGTATCACTGCATAAAGTATTAAAATTTTCATATAACACTTGAAATACGGAAAATTGTTGGTAAAGTGTTTTAAAACGTCCGATAAAATCTTGATGTGTGTTAGAGGAAAAGCTAGAAAGTTAGTCTTCTTTATGGCTTTTTCAAGCATTATTTATAGACTTGATTGCGTAATAGACCGAAATAAACATGTTTACAAGTCTTTATATAATCGTATTTAAGATTTGGAGTCACCAATTTAGATTTTGTGAAATTATACTAGACATAAAAAAAACTTCAATACCTGATTTTATTATTAGGAGCGACAGATACGAGAAGCTGTTTAAGGATAGCCGACTTATTTTTCTTTTTTTTTTGTTAGAATTCCTGAGTGTAATCAATTTAAAATTACTTACTCGGCTTACTAGGTATAAGGACCTATTTTAATGTCAACAATCACAAACAAACTATGTGGCAAACTAGTCAAATGCTTCGCTTACATACATAGTTTAGCAAACAAATATACAATTGATATCGTCGATTTTAATATAACAGTTTCGATGTTTAAAACATACTTAAACATTTTTTCTTGTCGACGTAGCATTTCTGATAATTTCGGTTTATTTTTAATATTATAATTTTTCTTTTAAAAATTATACTTGTAAACTATTTTAATGTAAGAAATTATTTTCGCAATCTATTATCTATTAGTAAATGCCATGTAAAAAAATATTATTTTCCCAATGAAAAAGCCCCATGGGCTTATAAAAGAATGGGTAAATAATAAATAATGGTCTTCTCAGGAGAATAAAGACATAGTAAAGAAAGACACCGCAGAACATGGATTCAATATCTAAGTGACTAAAATGAATTGCTTCAAGCACCAACTGGTAGGAAGTAGACTTCCTCCTATCGGTTATAGCCAACCTCCTTTCAGAACGGGAACCAGTAAATTTAATACGTTTGATGAGGTAAGTTAAGGGTAATTCAAGATAGGTTAGTTTAGGAAGGGTTAGATTATTTTAGGTTACGTTGATAAAAAAAACTTGAAAACTCTTCCATTTACTTCATTGGTCCGGAGCAAAATTGAGTATACCTCACTTATTTGGTCACCGCATCAGATTCTATTGAAAAAATACAGCACCAAAAAGACATATAATTTATAAACATAATACTCCCGTTGAAAATATAAACTATAATTGTCTGAAGAAAAATCTAAAGTTAATAAAGCTATCCGACAAAAATTTGGTAACTGGTGTAATTTTTTTAAAATCTTTAATTCCCATATAGACAGCCTTAAATTAATGCAATACACAGCATAGGTAACAAATACGCAGACTTATCATAGATTTGCAATAGCATCGGAATAACTTACAAAAAATATCATTTCATATATATTTTTATTATTATTTAAAAAAAATATATATAAAAATTGTTATTATTATTTGAATATTAATATTATTGTTTATTACATTAATATAAAATTTTATATTAATATAAAATAATATATTACATTAATATAAAATTTTGTTCCCAAAATGGTACATTTTAGTTAGGGGTTATTCCGTAGAGGGTCCCACACGTTCTGGGAATCTCTAGAAAACTTGATTTGATGAACTCAAGCACAAACAAATAATATAGCTTATTGTGTAGGTTCATCATTAATGTCACTGCTGTATGGCGCTCTAGCCATTTTTCCTTTCAGATTTTTTCACAACTGTTATGTTAGATGCTACAGTTTACCAATAAAGCTCAATATTTCTCAATCTTCGGGCTTTTACAGTAACTTAATAAGCGCACATTGTTGGCGTTTAATAGAAAATAGCTTTCTCTCATCTGACGTAGGGCAGAGAGCGAGCCTTGTCACATAACGGCGTCTCGATAAAACACAAAGTACGGCTTCCTCACGTCATCTAGCGGCAAGTGCAGAAGAATGATTCTGCCACGGACAAAGAAATCTTTTGTATCTTAAATCAACCACTTTGCGACCACTTACAAGAAAACTGAACCTTCCTTGCGGTCAGTGTGCCTTGTGCCTTGTGCTATTCCTCATCTTTTGTCGATGTTAAGGAGTGAATCGTTTTATTCTTAACATGTTAGACGTGTTTAGATACCTATTTACTTAATTTAAAAATGTATACTTAAGTTAAAGGTTTAAATAATTCGCCCTAGGGGTAAGGCTCTCGATTAGCATTCCTAAGGTTGCCGTTTTAAATCCAGGCGTGCGCAAGTAAATTTTATTTAATCAAATTGTGTTATTTCATTTTTGGTGTAAGACTACTCAGAATTGAAACATTGCTTAAAATGGCTTTAGCCTTGTTTGGTGACCAGAACTGAATAGTTAGCTACTTCCCCACCTTCCCTTTCCCATTTTCTTCATCTCCCAATACCTTTAGCCTCGTAACATACCCCAATTGGGGAAGCCGAATTCTCACTGGCTTCAGGCGGTTTGGAGCAGCTGGGACTCGAGTGCGGAATTCACATTACAAAAACCATAAAAAAATCGGTTATGCGTATGTTTTGTGTTGTTTGATTCTCGGAACTCGAATTTGCTTTGAATTTAAGTATCATTTTTATCTTTGTGTGAAAAATGCAGAAAGCTACTTGGAATATAAAATATTAACAAAAAAAATGAAATTGGAACTGATTCGTCAAGAATTCAGACTATCCCATGCTTTTTCACTGGTCTGTGGTAGTCTTATTATTAGAGGTGTCTTTAAATAATCGTTTAAAAATGGTTCAAAATCCAACATTACCAAAGACAAAAAATCCATAAATTATTTAAACTGTGCGTTGTTGTCAGAACCATCTAGTTAACAAATGGTAAATCTCTTCTTTTTTCTACGTATTTTATAGATTAATTGAAACATTCCAACGTTAAATCCTAATATAAAATTTCTCAAAATAACAGCAGATTTCTAGCAGCCATTCTCCGTCGTGTAATCGTGATTTTTGTTATTCCAATGGAACTGAATTAATTCCGTGTTCAATAGAAACGGCTGTAATATTTGCATTTTATTTTCCACGACTCCGCAGCGTTTGATGATTAAGTATGCAAATATCGCGACTGGACAATGGGAACGCGCACAGAGTGGCAATGCATTCGGTTTATACAGTGAAATGACACCGGACTACTGCGTGCAATCCTAAAATATGGCTTCCCATTTTAACAATCATTTTGAGTCATTTCGTTTCCATTGTGCTTTTGGATTAGAAATGAATAATCTGGCTGTTCTTTCGATCGCCACAGTCCTATCAATTCATGACACAATAAATATTTAGTATTTATGAATTTTCATTAAGTTCAGTTTATTTATTTTTATGCTTTATTTTTTTATTTATTTATATTCTTGAACATACATTTTATAAATGTTTATAATACTTTACAGAGATGATAAGTTTCAGTAATTAAAAAATGGTAATAGTCAGTAACTGTTTTTTTTTTTTTTAAGAAAGACAAACATTTCCTGGTTACGAATAACCCAACAACATTTGAAAATCTCCTACTACCACCACACTAAGCGGAAGATGTTGCTTGTGTTGTGATGGAGGACTTAGCCAGCCGAGGAATCGAACACGGAACGCCTGGGTGGGACCCAAACGCGATACCCACTGAACCACTGACCGGTCACTGTATGTTGGTAGATTAATTTTAATTTTATTTATTTCTATTCTTGAAGATGCATTTTAGAAATTATTTCAGTGGTTTACATAGTAGTACAAAAAAATTATATTCAGTAACATGGTGTAAAAAGGTTAGTAGTAGCATTTTGTAAACACCTCACTGGGAGAACCTGTGCTGAGGTGTTCGCATGTTTTGGATTAAGTGATATTCTGTCGACAAGTAAAAACACGGAATTCTGCTTGATATTGTCAAGAAGGGCTTTTAATAATAGTGTTTTGTGAACACCTCGCTTGGAGAACCTGTACTGAGGTGTTTGCATATTTTAAATTAAGTGTTATTCTGTCAACATAAGTAAATACAAATTCAAAGGTATAATTTTTTAAATAATGGCGGGAATTTTCAAATCAATAGCTCAGAAATCCTGGACGATTGACGCGTATTTAACTTTAATATGGTAATATCAATTTAAACCAATGCAACCAGTAAAACACTTATAAAAAAATAATTATTTTTCCTGTAAATCCTTTGTTTTACCTCTTACACTCTTCAACATTATTCCAGTTGCGCACACTCGACGTGTGTTCTATGGTAGGTACCCAGTCGCCACGCAACGCGGTGTTCGTAATGGAGTTGCTTGCTACGCCAACTGTGGTTTAATAGCTGATGGAGGCCCGTCTGAGTGCCGGCCGTCTCAAGTTAGCAACATACCGAGGCTTTGTACTACTTCGCAGGGAGTCTTGCCGTCAGCGCACTGTGAAAGAGTGAGAAGGCGAAAGACTTACTACAGATACGAATGGCTGCGCCTTTTAAAAAAAAAACTTAAAATATGATCTTAAGCCAAAATACCTGACCAAAATTAATAACTTAAATATATTATACTATATTTAATCAATTAAATAAAATTCAGCAGAAAAAAATAGTATTCAGTGCAACATTTGTTCATTATTGACATTTTTTACCCGAGAACGAGTCGTTAGGAATATTTTTTTAGTTCGTGTATGTTCGTTGTGGAACGATTTACCAGCTTCTGTGTTTCTCCGTTCTACAAAACGGGGTCTCTATAAGACTTATGTTCACTCCTTCCTCTCCTCAAAAAGACCCTCCTCACAGCAATCTTAAAGACGATAGAATGCTTAAGGGAAATTGTTTTCCTATACACATAAAAAATATAAGTTTAAAAACTAATTGTTTTTTTTTCGTAAGAAGCAATTAAATACTTTATAATAATAAATATAATACACGAATATTTATAATAAATAATAAATATTCGTAGTTAAATAAAAAGTGTTAGTTTTATTTAGAAATATAGAAATAAAATAAACAAACAGCGTTCTAAAATGATTAAGGTTTTTGCTAGATTGGGTCTTCATCGATAATACAATTTATAATTCTTGAATTTTTTAGCTTTCTGTGGAATTCTTAGAATTTCCGCTTGAACGTGGAATTTGACAGCATTTAAAGTAGATTTAATGCAATGTGCTGAAACCTTCCTTTGTCGGCGGGAAAACTGTCTGTGGCTGAATCCCCCCCCTCCCCTCCCATACCCCCACCACCCTTATCATCCTAGCCCCGCACTCAGGAGCTCGAGAAGTATTGCGTTGGCTATTTTCTAAAATTGCTTGGAACTTCTGTGTCGGAGTAAATGCAGCCAATATCCTCTTTCACATTGTTTATCTTTTTTACACGATGAGGTACATTACTTTTTTGGTTTTTATTTTTTTAATAAATTTAATAAATCATTATAGTTAAATGAAACGAATTACTTTGTGTAAACTACTATATAATCACGTATAATAATATTTACATTCTACATGTTTCAAAACTGATGGTTTCTTCGTCAGGATAATTACAAAATAAATATTAATTATATTATAACATGTGATTTTATAGTGGTTTCCACAAATTAATTTGTTTCATTTAATTAAAATGATGCCACAAAGTAATTTTGCGAAGATTTATGACATATATATAAATTATTAAAAAGTATTCTTAATATGATTTAGTTCTTACTTTACTATAAGATTCTAAGGGCTCTTCGAGTTACATGGTCTTACTTGCGCCAAAGGTGACCAAAGGTAAATTTACGGAGTCATTATACTTCAATGCACGGAGTCATTATTGTTTATCTTTTCTTCGTGAAAACACTCAATAATTTTAGAAATTTTTTTTTTAATGGGTAAGTGTATCATGATAGTACATGATTTAGTTCTTACTTTACTATAGGAGTCTACGGGCTCTTTGTGTCACGTAGTCTAGTTGCCGAGTTGTGCTGAAAATGATCGAAAGTATGTATGGAGTCATTATTCTGAAGGAGCTGTTTGTCCCCAGAATTAGCGAAGCATAAAACTCATCTCGTCAGAGAATCATAACCATAAATTATAACAGTTGCAAACCTAATTTATATAATATTTTAATTAATGAAGATAATATTAGCAAAAGTCAATCGAAAATCCGAAACAGAAAAATCAGAAAAAGATACGCATACATCTGGGACTCGAACCCAGGACCTCTCGGATTCGGTCATTTTTAACTGTATCATACTTCGACTGAGAACCACCAACATTATTTTTATTTTTTCTTAACGCATATTATTTTCTTAACGCAGGACCTGGGTTCGAGTCCCAGATGTATCCGAATCTTTTTCTGATTTTTCTGTTTCGGATTTTTGATTGACTTTCGCTAATATTATCTTCATTAATTAACCAACTAACTAACTAACCATCACGCCGTTTCCCCGCAGGGGTAGGCATAGAGGACGGACCGCCAAACAACTCGGTCTTGGCACACGCTCCTTGCCTCATTCACATTCATACATCTTCTCATACATACTCTTCTATTATTCTGACTCTGGACATGGCCCTACTCAAGTATCTGATTTACTTGATCGTGCCACGTCTTCCTTGGGCGTCCTCGGCTTCTTATACCGTTCACATTCACGTCATAAATTCTCTTTACACTCCTTTCTTCATTCATTCGCTCAACATGCTCAAACCATCTAAGCGTCCCTTTCTTAATCTTACTTACTTCGGATCTCCACATTCCTCACACGATCATACATGGTTTTACCACACATACGCCTCAGGGATCTCATTTCTACAGCATGGATCTCATTTCTACAGCGTTCAATCATTCAGTCATTCAGCATTAAAATATTATAATTTGAGGTTTAAGTCTTTAAGTTAAAAAGTAAAAAAAAATAAAAAATAAAACTAATTTATATAGCTAAGCTAGCCGTTTAGTATCTACCTAGTCATTTACCGAATACATTATTTCAAGCACTAGTGTGCAAATGCTTCGATCTGCTGCTGTACTTGTGATCGTGTGTGAACCTTTCAGTCTGCGTCATTGTGAATAAATAAATATCTTTTGTATATAAAAATCTCGCGTCACAAAATTCGACCAAGGTAAACGCCAAAACTGCTTAACCGATTTTGATGAAATTTGGCTTACTGCGTGTAATTTGTTCCAACTTAAAAGATTCGATAGTTTTTAACTAAATTATTGATCTCAAAATTTATTATTGCGAAATAAATGTTCATTAGATGTTTGTTATGCGATAATTAAAATTAGTGGTAAGTTCCATAAGTATCTGACAGATGGCGGTGTGAGTTAATTTATTGACACAACACTTGGTTATCTAGGTTAGGTAACCATCCAGTAGATGGCGTTGTGTTTCCTTATTAATCTTAATAAATAACTCGGGTACGTCATTCCTATGTCTACCTACCTTAAATTGTCGTGAAAACAAGCTTATGTGTCAAGCGGTTAATCGACTTTAAGATTCAGTTGTTTCGCAGAAATTCACCAAATGGCCATTCACAAATTGAAAGAAGCTCACAAACTTAACAACGTGATTATTATCTTCTTCTGCTGATCAAAATTTAACGGAAACCTTACAACTATCAAAAAAATACGAGTGTGCTTTAGACCACACGACTGAAGTAAATACTTCTTTGGTAAGCTAATCTAATTTTCTTTCTGGCATCGAATAAAACCATTCCAATCATCAGTGTATAAGAATCTATATTGAAGATTCGTTTGGATTGTTACCAATCATCGTGACAAATCAGTCGTTTCAATGCACTGAGAAACTCTAAACAAAAATTTGATTAATTTTATTAAGGGAATTGCGCTTAGAATGGGATTGTTGATTTAATTCTTACAAAGTTTAAAATAAATGCCAGCACCCATTCCAAATATTATTACCATGGATTTGAGCACTATTGTTACGATTAGATTGTGAGGAATGAACCTCAAAATTAGTTTTAATTTATTATCGTCGCCTCCGTAACGGTCGTAACGCCCGATATTACGCCTCTCGTAACGCTGTAATTTCCGTAACGCATTCGCCAGTTTACCCCTCAAGCCAAGCATGCGTAAAGAAGTATTTACTTCAAAAACAAAATTTCGCAAATTTGATGACTGTCACAAGTGAATTTCTGCGAAACATGTACGTGTACCTCATTTTTGTTTAAATTTATTGGATATTTCCAGAATTCCGTGATCTGTTAGTTAATTAATTAGTTAGTTAATTAGTTCCTTACAAATAAACAACCAAAAGAATATTATCATTCTAATACAATACTTCCTTCATATATCATATACTAACACTTTTAGAAATCTCAAGTAGTTGGACATGATGCTTACACATATGACTTTCCGCTAGCACATTTTCTTTAGCCTGCATTTATCATATCACCACCTAGTTCTCAGTCATCAATTTGTTTGATTAACCACATTGATTTTCTACATTATACTAACAGTGTAATTTCTTTATTTTAGCAGGACAGACTGGTGAGTTCAATAATAGCATGCTCGCCATAAATGTGCATTTATTCATTATAGATACAAAACTTATGTTTCATAGTAGAAGACATTTTTATACTTCCAAGTGAAATGAAAATAGTGAGATCCTACCTCCATGGCTTGTTTTATTATTTAAAAATTGAAACATAAACAGCAAATACCTAACCAAAGTTGGATAAAATACTCTGTGTATCTACTCACGTAATGTTGCTGCGTCTACATTTGCGAATCTAAGTACAAGCCGAATCATGAATTATGGAAAAATAACTAAGCAAATGTATGTACGATAAAGAATCAATATTGAATTATTAAGTTGTTCTAAATTGGTTCTTTGTAAAAGTGGGAAAGGGAAGGAGATGGGGAAGAGGAAGGTGGGAAAGTACCTGGCTATTCAGATCTAGTCACTAAACACGGCTAAAGCCATTATTAAGCAACGTTTCAATTCTAAATGGTGGTCTTACACCAGGGCGATACTGAGAGTATCTTCCACTCTGGAACGTGCCGCAAATATAACATATATTATTTTTATTAATTAATTGTGAAATAACACAAATTAATCAAATAAAATTTATTTGCGCAAGCCGGGTTCGAACACGCGACCTTCCGAATGGGAGTCAAGTGTCTTACCACTTGACCACGGACGGTCGTATGTATGTCTATATATATATGTTTATGTATAAAATATGTATATTATTTTTCTACAAATATTAATTTAAATTTATTATCATACGCCTTGCCCTATCAAGCCGTGCGCATCGACGTCCGCTCCCCACCGCGTTTGGCGCGTCACTGGTATTTCAAAATACTGACTGAAATATTTCATGCACTGGCTAGAGGAAGAGATAAAGAAAATGTGCACGCGCACTGCTCTCTCTCTTACTTCTACGGTGTGATACATCCCGTTCGCCTCGCAACGCATTTCAATTTCCGTTACACATTCGCCAGCTTACCCCTCAAGTCGTGACAAAGACTTGAAAGGTTTATCCATAACAGCATGGTTTTGTTTTTAAGAATTAGCATAATGCATTAATTAGATAATGTATGATTACTAATATGAAAACGGCTGGAAACAAAAGCTACACATTAATTAAAGGTAATTTCCTACGAATAAAAAAAGTAAGTAGTTATATTAGTTTTTTTTCATTAGCTTCACACAGGAAGAAAAACAATACCACAGGGCCTGTGTCAACTTTGGGGATGATCATTTTAGGGAAAGGAAGAAGAGGAAGCTCTGGGGAAGAAAAAGGTATTAGGGGTGGTTAAGAATCTGAGGTCAATGTGTTCAGGAGTGACGGACGTACGAATCCCACTGCGGTACAGGGCGATGATGGGTCGAGAAAATCCGGTTGGAGAGGTAAAAAGGTACCCCTCACTGGTTTCTCCCAATCCGGCCCTCTACAAAGTAGGTGGGCAAACACATGTGCCGCCAAGACCTAGACAAACTTCACCCCATGAGATTCACCTGTAAAGTTACTAAACATAGCGAACCACACGGGTTGACAAATTAAAATAGCAAGATGTTAATTACTTGCCCATTAACTGCGCCATGGAAATAAAAATACAAAAATAATTCATCTTATTTCGAGACAATATGTAAATAATGGTGACGCCAATTTTCAATCTATCTTGTATAAAATATTCAATTATTCGATTAATTATATTATTAATAATCGATTATTCTATTTCAACTTTGATTGTAGGTTAGGGTCGTTAAAATAATCGATATTTCGAAAAGGGTGCATCAATAATAACATCCTTCGCTGGTTGAAGTAATTGACTTGAGGAGGGTCGAAAGAATCGTGTAACTTACAACGTATGACTACAAGCTGATGGATGATGGATTTTTTTTATTTGGCTAGGTACCACTTTAGGCTTTTTCTTAAATAAGTTTTATCTATATGTTTGATTTTTTAATAATGTACATAAGTGTTTTTGATAACTGTATTAATTAAATATTTCACAGCTCCATAGCTCTATGTGGGATGCTGAGAATATTTACAATACACTACAAATACTAGCTAACATTGATGTACAAATTTAATTACGCCGAAGCTCAACGAATGAGCCGTTGAATATTAAAAGTGAATCTACATAAAAATTTAATTTTCTACACCAACCAGATGTTATTAATAATTATTTTGTAAATAGCAATCGTAAAAACAAATCATAGGTACGATAATCTTTTGAACGTGACCAAAATTAGAAAGTTTAAAACATTCTCAATTATAACATACCATTTAAGCATTATAATTACCAACATAGTCTCATATCTGAAACTGGCAAACAGAACTTTATACAATTGAATTATAAGTCGATTTAATTCCGAAAGTTTGTAATATTTTCAATTAATGATATTTTAATTGAATTCTATTTATTTTCGATTCATATGAAATTTTCTTTCAAACATACTTTCAAAAATGCTTTAATTTATTCTCAGCAATGGCAGATACTTTCAAAATATTTCAACATTAAAAATCTTGTATTCTTCTCAATTCGAAGTCAAGTTGAGTAAAATTCAAAGAATCAACGGAATATAGTTATAAGAAGGTCATAATTACAAAACTCAAAAATAATAATCAATATTAGTGTAATTTAACATAATTAATTCATAATTAGTTCTAACATTACTTTAGTTGTTTACGGGCTCTGCGGGTAACATTGTATCGTTTCCGAGATGTGCCGAAGGTAACGGAAGGTAGATGGACAGAGTCATTATTGTAACATAGCTTTCAGTTAGAAAAGATGCAATAAACAGTCACTGTAATTAATTCAAATAACCTAAGTCTTTCAATAAGCATTGCGTAGTATACTGGAGAATACTGGTACCAGTGCTTACAGAAAACAAATGTCTCTAGAGAGGACATAAGAGATATTACATTTAGCATAACACTATTATTCTATGTAGGTTATATACAATTTGCATATTTTACTTCATGATTACAATTCCATGATATAATATATATATTTAAGTCTACTAAGGAAACATACAGTTGTGTAAAAAAAACATTTAATATAAGATAGTGAACTTAATATCAACCAGTTAAATTACATTTATAAATACGTAATTTCGTACGAATACCACCAAATTATTCTTAAATTTTCCCGCCAATAAACATTGAAATACTGTTCATTTGTTCGTAAGGACTTCAGTCCCGTTTTTGACCGTTTTTACGAACAAAATGATCATATTTTAGAATAACATTTTTCTCCGTATATTACTTATTAGGAAATAGTTAATTATACGTTATAAAAGTGATTGAAAAAATATTAAAAAGATAATAATAAACAATACAGAAGTACATAATATAATAAACAATGTTCAGTTTTGATAAGTACATCGTAAAGTTGATTTGACTTTAAAAAATTTAAGGGTCCAGTGGAAATGTCAATATCGCTAAGCCATTATAAGTTTTGCAGATACGCCCGAGTAAGGAGTTTTGTGCGTATTTCGATTTGAAGTGTTGTAAATAAAATAAGGTATTCGATCTGAGGCCTTAGCACACTCGATCGATAACGATCGATAGGATAATGGGGCCAACAGACCTAGCTATAAAAGCTCAAGCGTTATTTGGTTTGGCGTATTTCGGCATATCAGTTGCCATACATTCCAATGGAAATGTATGACGAGCGATATGCTGAAGTAGGCCAAGTCAAATAATGCTTGAGCTTTTATAGCTAGGTCTGTTGGCCCCATAACTAACGGTAACTTCACATCGTTCCCTAGATCGCCAACGAATAAGTGACAGTTCACAATGACTAAATGTCCTTAACATATTCGATACCAACTGTTTTTTTTTGTAGGTTAGCGATGTGCAGTTGTCCTAGGGGCTGAGAAGTTATCGATAGTTATCATATCGATCGTTATCGATCGAGTGTGCTACGGCCTCTGTTATTGCGTTCAGGGCAATTAAATGCAATCTTTTCTAACAGGGCTGGGGAGTCAATGAGGCAGTAACTGCCTTGAACTGTTTTGATCTGTTCACAACTTTGTACACAATTATGTATATAACATGTTTGTAAAAGGCTTATAATACTATAAATGTGCAATAACCAACTGCAAAATCTCTTTGAAACGATTTAATCACTAAATAGGGCTAGGTATATAAAATACATTAATCTTTTTAAAAAATATAAATAGGTATCTATACATACATTTTAATATCAATCAATCAAAGGCTTAATATTACTAAATACAACATTGACAAACTAATCGAAATCTATCAACTTGTTTGATTGACCAACACTGGTTGATGAACAACAAGGCCAAATCAAATCGGGCCCATTCAGTCCACGTTTTGCTGAATGCCCTCACTAGTCGGGAGTGGGCCTCGGTCAGTCAGACATTAAATGGCTCTATACAGTTGACGGTTAGTTCCCAAGGACGTTTAGTGTTTATCTATGAGCCGATCTTGCCGGACTATTAATACCTGACTATTCAGGGGTTGCTGGATAGCCGTTAATCAAACTCGGAACAGAGCTGATTCAATGGGGGATTGTTTCTAAAGCCCTATTTGGCGAAGGTGTAAGGTGGAAATACTATTGTCCACAACACTACCCCCTTGTTTCCGTGATATAATCTTTCGACGTAATGATAGTGTGGGGTTAGTAGTTATAGATATCGATTAATCTCTTTAAATTTATCAGTAACTAGCTGATCCCCGGCATGCGTTGCAATGCCACTTAAATAAAGAAACTGTTTCTCTCTGCGTGTCCTTTCACATTCGTCTCCGTTCCCCTTCCGCCACCTCTTCCCCCTCCCCTCTCTTCGAGAACCTCACCCCCCACGAATTCCCCTCCCAGCTTGTCCGCCTTCCCCCTCCCTCGTCCTCCCTCCCGCTAACCACCCCTCCTTCATTCCGCTCCGCTAATCCCGGATTCCCCTTCCCCCTCTTACCTTTTTCTCACTAACCTCCCTCCTCATGAATTCCTCTTCGACCATCTCCGTCTTCCCCCTCTCTCAACCCCTCCTATATTCCCCTCCCTTCCCCCTCCTTCATTCCCCCCGCCCCTCCCGGATTCCCCTCCCCAACCCGCCTTTTTTCCCTGCCGCTAAACTCCATAAAATACATTCATTTATCAAACAACTCTCTTGTGCCCCATTGCATTTTTTTGCAAATTTCATAACTCCTGAACTCACCAATATAGAAATATTGCTATATAGAAACTTTCATGGGCAACACAACAACTCACCGATTAATCTCAATCACCCAATTTTTATCGCAATCGGATGAATAGTATAGGAAATATCTTTAAATATATCAAACGCGCGAACTGTCAAATGTACGAAGTTAAAATAGTCGTCAAGTTTTCCGAAATTATTCAATTTTCTTGATTTTTCTTTCCGTAAGAACATTCTAAAAAGTATTAGAAAACTTTGAAATAAAATATGAATGAAATAGGTAAAGTCGTTCTAAAGTTATGGCGTGACCAAGGGAAACAGGGAATCATTTTAAATGTAGATAGATAGATAAAACTAATTATTATAATTTGATCAGATACACAAAGGTGACATGCCGTTTTTTGTTGTTTGCATATGTCATCTTTGAGGATGCTGTTTGTAGGGTCTTATAATGTGAATAATTTAAATGAAATTCTGGGAATGAAAAAGTATGAGGGGTGGGTTGCTATTTGATGATAAATGTGTCCAGGAGTGCCGGACGAATGAATCCATCCCTCCCACTGCGGTGCAAGGTGATGTGCCAGTCTCTCCCGATCTGGCCTGCCACGCATTTGGTGGTCAGACGCATCAGCCGCCAAGATCCGGAAAAATCTACAAGTCCTTGTAAATCACAGGCTCGGCCAAACCTTGTCAAAGCTTAACAACTTCGATAAAACAATTTTATTGGCTAAGGAGTGTGAGCCATAAATAGGACATTCAGCCCCTAGTATAGAACACAGACAGAAAAGAGGGAGTTTGCACATAAAAAATGTTATTAAAAGTTTTTAAACTATTAATTAATACATTTCATTTTAATTATAGTCCGCAGGCAAAAAACAACAAAAAATTTTGAAAGTTTCACTCAGATTCTGAATCTAATATTTGCTTTTAATTAACATTGTGGTTGTATTTTTTTGCAGAAAACAGAGATTCAATTAATTGCTAATGTTGGTTTTAATTTAATTTACGAACACAATCTCTAAGCTCAACACAGTTATGGTGGAAATCTAAATATCGACGATTTTACAGATTTGACATTTTGTTCATCCTACGTTCATAAATATATTAATCAGAAGTGTCAGATCAGTCTCAGTACCACCATGGGGTAAGAACATAACTCAAAATTAAAATACTGTCTAAAATGGCTTTAGCCGTGTTTTGGCTCCGGACATTTGGAAAGAGTTGTGCAATTTTCAGAGTAACAAATAAAATCTTTTTGTGTTCGTAACAGCTGTTGCGCCTTTAATTGTGTTGAAAAACTGTAGATTGTGGATTGTGGATAATTTTTTTTTTTTTTTTGCTTTCGTTAATATATATATATATATTTAGGAACTAGCTTCAAACGCGCGCCCAACATATGTACACAATTGGCTTACAGTTTCTACTACTCGTTCTTAAGTTCAACAGCTGGCTCTGGAACGATTTCGCCGGCCTCTGTGTTTCGTCCCTTCTACAACATGAGTCTCTTCAAGACCCAGATTCACTCCTTTCCTCAAAAGACCATCCACTCAGCGTCCCCAAAGATGACATAGTGTTAGTGAATGTAGAAAAAATTATATTTTAATTTCATATATATTATTTTTCAAAAAAATTATATTAAATGTCATAAACAACAGATTTTTATCTTAGACACGTTATTTTTGCTTTCAGTGATTTAAATCCTAATAACTTGGTTTAGAACCGAGTGATAAATTAAGCATAATTTTGGGTTTGTGAGGGAATCGTGATTGTATAATCCTTTCTCGTATTTATTCAAGGAAAGAGATAAATAAACAAAATTAACTGTTGTGATATTGAAAATGCTAAACGACGCCCCACGAGTCACTCCAATAACCTCCACAAGAAAGTGAATTCACTAGTCCAGCTTGTACAAGGTGGCGCTAAAGTTGTCACCGTATGTTCTTTGCTGTAATTTTTTTTATGAATTATAAATTTTGGTTCTGCTTTTGGAATGTGTTTACTTGATGACTTAACTTTTTTTAATAACTAACTTTTAATAACTTTTTTTTTCCATTGAGTCAAAAAAATGATAACGGCCAAGTGGCCGCCGCCAGAATTGAAGACCACGGGGACAATTTATGGAACTTTCTATGACTCTTTCCAGAACTTCCGGTGATAGGTTCTCGCATTCGATGGATATTCTCTTTGAGGGCTGCGGCTTGTTGACGTAGACTCGTGACTTCAATACACCCCAAAACAAGAAATTAACAGTTAAATCGGGTGATCTTGCCGGCCAGTGCAAATCACCAAAAAGAGATAACCAAAATAATAATAATGCGTTTTCCCAAAAAAAACTGAGTTCTTGAAGAGTATAGCAATTTATGCCTTGTTGACGTGTATTTTGTATCTGTTTACTTCACAAATGTCAGAGCAGAACTGACGTTTACCGCCATTTGTGAATATTATGGAATCTTCTGATAGGGTGATGGCTTTTGCGCCACCTTGTTTAACTCAGTCTTTACGCATCTTTGTTTTTAATTAAATAAATAATAATACAGGAATAACTCTCACAGTTTCTGAACGCTATAACACATAGAAGTTTGATAATTTGACGACTCGTGGTTTTATGCCGTATATAAACGTACAGCTGTTCGAAATTTCTGTTCTCGTCAAAGTTGTTGATAACTTTAGTTTGTGTTTCTTGCAGACTTTCTCGGTATCTCATCAGTTAAATTGATTGAGTTTTTTCCTACCGCTAATGGAAATATTAACTTCAGCTTTAGTTTTCATCGGTAAGATGTTGGTAGCTTATAAGCTTGGATGAAATGTTATAACCTTAGACATAGTGCTATAATTGAAAATTAATAAAAATAATTAGATTTAACCACTTTTATTATTTAAAAAAACCAACGTGTTTCGTTAGCAATGCTTAAGAGGGACCACAGAATACCGGAAATTAGTCCTTTTTAAATCAAGTTCTAGACGTATTCAGCCTTTTTTATAAAAAAAAACCTTAATTTAATTTTAAAAGAATGTTTAGTAAATAGTTAATTTAAAATCATTAAAAAATAAATCCGAGAACGTGTTTTGTGACAAAAGTACCTCAGTATTTCTATTTATTTAAGGTCTTACAAACCTAAATATTTCAAAAAAATTTTTACATACTTATTTTGTTTAGACATTATTGAAAAATCATAAATGCTTATGATTAAAAAAAACGACTGTGCTTTGGACCACACGACTGAAGAACATACTTCTTTAGTAATCTAATCTAATTTTCTTTCTGGCATCGAATAAAACCATTCCAATCATCAGTGTATAAGAATCTATATTGAAGATTCGTTTGGATTGGTGCTTATTTGAAAGAAAATTGATGCCAACGAAAATTATTTTCAGTTCAAGGCAGAATTTCAAAATATGTGATCAGAAAATGAGTGATTAAGAAAAAATTAGCTTTTTTTTATTGATTTGCATTTTCGAAAATTCTAATTGAGACAGTGGCGTTTCTTCGAACAAATTTTAAAATTGTTTATCTGATTTTTTTTTAAAGTTAGATAACACATATGGTTTAGAAATTTAGTTTGGAGCTATTTAAAACCTACTTTATGATTTCGGAGTAAATTTTGGAATTGATTTATTAAAACATACGTTTTTAATGCAAAATCTATACTGTTCACAAAAATACTAGCATATTAAGTTAGATTACGTTAAGTTACGTTAGTTTCTTTTTTCTCTTCTTTTTCTTTCTTTCATTCTATTTGTCGCTGTACTTTTTTGTCTGAGGTAACTGAAAAAAATATCACATCTAACTCTCCGTAGTTTCTTCCACATAAGACATTGACCCCATTTATATTTGCAGCTGAAGTAATACCTACCAAATATCTGAATGAAAATGTATTAACAAAGTTTTCAAACTGACCGATCCGGAGTCGGTTTCAGTCAGATTTCCAGCTCATTAGATTTGTCATCTCGAACAACGCGCTCATGTAAACCGGGCTTAATGCGACATGAACTGATTAGGTATTTATAGCAAAGTTCTGGAAGTTTCTCACTCAACTTGCTTCGTCTAATTGGCTAACACCTAAGTCAAGTTGACTAAGCCTCTGCGAAGAAATAATATCAGTACTTCGTTAGTCGAACTGACGGACGCATCAAAGCTTCGAACTTCGTTATATTTGAGAAATTCGCAAAGTACTTGCACGAAATTTCGAACAAACACGATTTTGCCATGACTTTTTCTAAAGA
This sequence comes from Limnephilus auricula, assembly GCA_951813805.1. Classification (NCBI taxonomy): domain Eukaryota; kingdom Metazoa; phylum Arthropoda; class Insecta; order Trichoptera; family Limnephilidae; genus Limnephilus; species Limnephilus auricula. The sequence continues at coordinate 39,791,393 of OX638391.1, forward strand.
AAAGTAGTTATTAACGTAGTTATCAAATTACACTATGTAATAAATATGGCGGTTTGCTTTTTTAAGATTAAGGATTATTTCAAAGCTCCGTTTTTTTTGTCCTGGCACATGAAGTTTTGAAAATTAAAGAGAAGTTATTAATTAAGTTTTTAAAAAAGTTAATTGCACTTTTAAATAAAGTTTGCAACTTCTTCTCGGATTAAAGTTTCAACGCCTCTATTGGGGCTGTTTTAATTGTGCTATTGTGTATATTACATTGAAATATAGAACATATAAGTAACATAATAATAAAATTGAAACGATTATACTTAAAGATAAGGAATTATCCTTCCTTAAAAAAACAATTGTTTGCTGTTATCCGAGGTAATAGATAGTTTCTTGTTCTACTTAAGTATGAAGAATTGTTCTCAAACTTTAAATTATCAACGAATTTTATGTTCTGCGATTCAAGTTCTCTCGGATGACAGCAGTATTATCCGTAACCGTAAAATTAACGACTTTTTCATTAACTACGAATTTCAGTTCTCTCGGATGACATCAGAATTATACTTGACCTCATAATTATTATCAACGACTTTTATTTTAACGGTAATTTCCGTTCTCTCGAAAGACAGCAGAATTGCCCTTAATCTTAAAATTGTCAACGACTTTTTCATTAACAGCGATTCTTATTCTCACGGATGACAGCAAAAAAAGTCATTAATTTAATGGTTAAGGACAATTCTTTATTTATCAAAGAACCGAAATCGCCGGTAACGAAAAAGTGGATAATAATTTTACGGTTAAGGATAATTCTACATCCTTAAGTAGAAGCGTTATACACCCTTGGTTCTATGATTAAACGCCAACCGACCATTCAAATTACTGAGGTTTTAGAACCTTTATGTGACCCAGAACCTATTTCCGTCAGTTTAATACGGATTTAGAAGATTATGTACTAAATTAATAGCTCGGGGATTAGACCTTGACCTTAGCCAAGCTTATACCCACTGTATTAATTATATTAGCTAAATACACATTGCCTTTCGTTAATTGAATTAATAACTTGATTAATTCGGAACGCACCAGTGTAGGATGCTGAACGGAAAATCCCTATAATTCTAACCTTTTTAACTGCTTTTTATATTTTTATTTTAGTTTATTAGGGAAACCAAAAGTTAGACATATTATTGAAATAATTACATGGCTGCATAAACCAGCGAAGTTTCCGCAAAAAAATCATATCATAAACAAAAAAAACATAATGTGGTAGAAAAATAAAAAAATTAAAAAACTGATAAGAATTAATGGTGAAATAAAGACTGATAAGAATTTTATTCCACCATTAATTATTTAAGAATAATATATATATATGTAGTATATTTGCGGCACTTTTCTCGTATCGCCCTGGTGTAAGACCACCAATCCGAATTTTGAAATGGCTTGTTGCTCGTTGCTGAAACGTTATTTGAAATGGCTTTAGCCGTGTTTTGCGACCAAATCTGAATATCCGGGTACTTTCCTACCTTCCTCTACCCCATCTCCTTCCCCTCCTGACTACATTCAGCCTCACAACATACCCCAATTGGGGATGCCATAGTTGGGACTCTTAAGCGATATTTATAAAAAAAAAAAAATTAATAATATCTAATATTTAAAAAAAAAAAAAAAATGGTACATAAATAAATTTTACTACGAAAATATGCCGGTTCACAAACTCGAACCGTTAGTAAAAGCAGTATGTATATTTTTAAATTGTAGGCAATGGAAAACACATTATTTCTACTACCCCTTTTAAATGGTTTTTGTGGTAAACCACCAAACTAGACAGCGGTTAGTAGGGAAGCCATTTGATCCTGGTAGCCCCCGATGAAATCGTATCAGATTTGCACAGCCCGGCGGAAGAAAAACATGCGCCAGACCGCAGGTAATGGGAACAAGTCAGGAAGCTGGGGGGGGGGAGCGCCCGACACAACCTCCCCCTCCTACGCCTCCTCGCCGCCACCCACATACCGCCGCACCGAGCGTAACCAGACAGAAGCAAAACGCGTCCATTATTAACTTATAATCCTCAGTTCCGATCGGTACTCTCCAAAATATTGAATAAAATGTTTTATTAATTTTTTTACAATAAAAACTTTATTTTAAACTTTTGAAGGTTAGTCTCATTAATGTAATATATCATTGAAGAAGAAGATAACAATAATTATCTAAATGAAAACATGAAAATGAACAAGACACAGAAAAATAATAAAAGATAACGGTCGCAGCTGGGACTTGAAGCCAGATCTCTCATCATATCGTGTAGGGCGCACGTCCTAGTTTCGACCGTTATCTTTTATTTTTCTATGTCTTGTTCATTTTCATATTTTAAAAAATTTGATTATTATTATTATCGTCTTCTTCAATGATTTAATAATTTTGTTTTAAGTAAAACTTCTTTATGCACGCTTGACTTCGGAGTAAGCTGGTTGGTGTTAGTTCGTAAAGAGAGCGTTACGAAACGTGTAATCCGGTGAGGCGAACGATAATATTATAAAGATATATTTGTAGAAAATTAATATGTGTATATGTATGTATACACGTGTACATATGTTATACATATAAACATATTTATATATACATACATATAGATGGAGCTAAAGATGTTTTACGTCAGTCGTGTGGTCTAAAGCAAACTAGTTTTTTTTTTAAAATCAAATGGCTACGAATAAAACACAAAAACAAATGATACGTCTCTTGGAATTTCATTTTTATTATCTTGAGTAAATGAATCTTGAGTGTAAAAATTAACCTACTTCCCGACGTCCGATCAAGCTGAAACTCTGCAACTTTTGGTGTCTCTCACGCATACGCTCGCAGACGAATTTCTTTGAAATGGGCTCCTATCCCGCCCAAGCGATGTCGCAACTAGATCGAAAATTTAAGTTAGATTATTGTAAAAAAAAACATTATTTTAACGTTTATATTTTTAAATTTAAATTATGCTTTTAGATTTTACCATGTAGGTATTTCTATGTAAAAGCCCCAGAAAACGGCATTAACTGTTTAATAAATAATTTTTTTTTTTGGAACTAGTTAGTTTAATAATATTAGTGTGTCATTATTCAACGTCACCTTAGTTGGACAAGATTCTAACTGTATTTTTTTTTCAAAAATTACCTTTTGAATGCAAAATAATTTTTTTTGCTCATTTCTGGAGCGAAATAATTTTCAGAGCAATTAACGTGTTCTATTTCCATTATTACTTGTATGCAGTGGCGGCTCGTGACTTTTGGTGAGCTAGAGTGCTAATATTAAAAAAATGGCATTATTGATGTCGTTGCAGCCGAAAAATATTTTTTATTTTTTTTTCGAAAATTTATTTTTTGCGTGAAGATTTTCAGGAAATTTCAGTTTTGCTGTGCGCCGCACAGATTCCCTGAAAATCTTCATACAAAAAATAAACTTTCGAAAAAATATATATATATATATATATATATTTTTCGACTACGACGACATCAATAATGCCATTTTTGTTAATATTAGCAATCTAGCTCACCAAAAGTCACGAGCCGCCACTGCTTGTATGAAGAAGTTCTAACATTAAGCTTCAATAATTTTACAAGGTTCTAAAATCACTTTGAACATCTGACAGTTGATGGTTGTTATAAGGCGCATTGCAGCTTCTAACTTTGGTTGGATAGGGTTTTAACTTCGCCGGACGATGTTGTTAGGAGTCAAAGTTTGCGAAGACGAATTTTCGTTTAACATATCTTTTTAACAATTCTTAATTTTAAGGTTCAATCTTGTGAAAAGTACTTCAGTATATATCATATTTTATTGGAAAATAATCAAATAATTGTAATTGTAATAATCAAGAATTGATTTGGAAAATGTAGTTAATTATTATATGAACATAATTCAATAAATTATTATGCCTTAGCTGGTTGCATATTGTTCTATCTGCATGATTAGGTGTGTTCTAAAATGGTAATATAAAATTTATTCGTAAATAAATATTTTTCTTTAAAATATATTCAATTAAAATATTTTCGTAAGATTAATCTCAAAATCAGAAATTGGTAAATAGGGAATGAGATATCGTTTTGCAAACTTTAACATATCATTTCTCAGAACAAGGTGATTTGTGGTTCGCTATTTGTAGTGACCTAGTAGGGTTCAAGGGGTGAGGTTTATGCGTTGGCCGACCTACTTCGTAGCGGACCGCATGAGGAGAGACTGGTTGAGGGAGTCCATTTGACCTCTCCGGCTGGACTCTCTCGACCCATCGTACAGCAGTGGGAGGGATGAATTTATTCGTCCGTTACCATTGGATACATTTACTCTCAGATTCCTACCCACCCCTGATACCCCTTTCCTTCCCAGAACTGATTTTATTTTTAAAACCCTCCACACAGCATCCCCAAAGATAACATTCACAAGGGAAATTGTTTTCTTCAGTGGCTCCTGTGTGGAGCTAATGACTAAAAATTGCACGTAATAAACCTACATCAATATCAATAAATTATTTTGATCAGAGAACGATATTGTTCTTCATTTTGGTCCTCGCTAGTTTTTGCTTTTACCACAGTTAAGCATTTTTTATGTACTTTATTGCAGGGAATCCGAACATTCTGGAATATTACAACATATCAAAACATCCTCCTTCTAAAAAAAATAGGTTTATGTGTTATTGGGGTGCACTCGGGCCACGGAGCGAATTGGAAACAAGTGTCCCCCTCTGGCGCGAAGGAAGTGCGGGCGCCGGAGCGTGACGGCAACAATGGTGACCGTCTGCCGCATCGCTGACTGGGAACTGGCGCTTCCGGCACCGAAACAATGTCCGATTTTTAATTCAATTGCAAAAGACGTGTAACTGCTTGACGCGTCGGCAGGGGATTGTAATCCATATGTTCACGGTTATTAAGGTCAAATTCTTTTGCATATTTTGCAACGTTTATGTCATTGCTACTATTGTTTGAGAATATTGAAAGGGGATAGAAATGTACACGGTCATTAGAGAAAATAATTATTAGGATACAAAATTTTGGTTTTATATTAAGTTTATAAGGAACTTTAGAAGACACAAAATGGTGCCTGACCTGACAATATTTAAAAATTACCTACTACAACCACAGTAAGCGGAACTTACTGTGGTTGTAGTAGGTAATCGTCCCGTGTTCGATTCCTCTGCTGACGAAGTCCTCCATCACAACACAAGTAACATCTCCCGCTTACTGTGTTGGTAGTAGGAGTTTTTCAAATATTGTCAGGTTATTCGTAACCTGACAATATTTGCCTTTCTTTTAAAAAAAAATAACGATATTGAAGTAAAATAAAAAGCAGTTTAGAATTTGCTCACTATTACTTAATACTAGCTGAAGTACCCAACATTGCCTGGGCTTTAGATCATCCCCCTAAAAAAATGTACCTTATGACGAATAGGTTCGATTCGCCATATCCCGACGCCCGGAAGAGCTGAAACTCGGCTGATAGACTCGTTTTCGAACTGTTAGTGATACTGACGTGCACACACACATTCGTTTAAAAACTATCCGTTTATAAACTATTTATTGGTACATTTCGGAAATACCAATCCTTCATTTTGAGTGAATCTTTTATTATGTTAATGGAAAACTCTTTCCCTATACAATGAATCAGACAATATAATATGTTGATTAACAATAATAGTTAAAAAATAATTTATTCATTAGGGATTGGTTTTTTAGTAAAGTTGATTGAATTTAATTTCAAAAACATTCTCCTTAATTGATTTTTCTCACAAAATAAGAAAACTAAAACAGAATATTGTGCTGTGGAAATAATTAATTTATCTGTTCCAATAAAATCAATGAAACCTTACTTAATCCATTTCAGCAACACTTATTGACACAGCTCTCACCACTTCGCCACGAAGCACGTCCTAGTTCATAAACACACTTCATTATTGATAAATCAAAACAAATCAAATTTGCCCATTGCAAATCCCCGATTTATTTTCCATTTCCTCGGAACCCCTCCATGGAAGGGGGAGGGGAGAATTTCGTTCGCGGCGGAAAGTGAGGGGGCCCAGGGAAGGGAAATATTAATTATTGAACAGTAAACTAAAAAAATATATATTGTGAAATACTTTGAGGAAATATTTTAAAATAAATAATAACGGAAAACTTTGTTTTAACACTGTTTTTAACACAAATCAAGTTATTTCTGAACAAATGGCATTGATTTCTTCGTCGTACATACTGAGTGATACACATACTTACTGATATAATACATTAAAAATTACGTCGTACTTACTTAGTGATATACATACTTAGTGATATAATACATTAAAAATTGAAATGTCACACAAGATAGTTAGTTACCTATTACTGTAAAAGTTAGCGTTGAAAGAGGATTACAGTGAGAGCTTTTAATTTTAAGCTTAGTAGACTAGACTAGTTCTCTTTAATCGTAAATATTTTTTATTTTATTTTACGCCCACAAAGCTTTCATCTTTATAAAAAGCAAATAAACCATTTAAAATTAATTTAATATTTATTTTCGCCACCAAAGAAACTACAACAGAATGATTTAAAATTGTCTTTTTTGACTTGTATTCACGCCTTTACCACGAAGGTCCTCCTATCATAGAGCTACTTATCGAGTTACTCGAGCATCATGTGCATAGCACAAGCGCCGCTCGTCAGTACCCGCCATACTATTTTGCTAGTGTTCGTACACGATGCTACGCACCGGCTGCGGGTTTGACGTCAGTTGCACGATACCGACAGCGAGGTAGCGCATCTACTGCTATTTGCTTAACATTTGTCAGAAAAATGACATGAATTGAATATTAAATTTGTTCTGGAAGTGGTTAAAATGCGTGTTTATATAACTTCTCGTTACCAAAATACGTAAGAAAGGATTTAGTGGAGAAGGCAGCTAACAAAGATAATCGAGAACATCGGTAGAATCGCTTGTCTCCTCAGGCCTCGATAGTATTTTTTCAGGAGGACGAAATATTTCCGTTTTGCAATAAAATCCAAATAAAATAAAAACTAAAAACTGTATTAGAAAGGTGATAAAATACGCTCTCAAATTTTATAATTCAAAATAAACACATATATTTATAAAATATAAAACTTTTTAGATAGTTTTAAAAATGGCTCACCTTACGTTTTTTATAATTAAAATTACTAGTAAGAAAAAAAATTAAAACACATTCATATTTTATTAGACAAATACATTATAAATGTTATAGTCACCTCACTTTTTTATTGTTTCATGTAAAAACTGTTAATTAAAAATTCTCAAGTATATTCAAATTGCCTTCCAACACTTTGGATTCATAAAAGTGTACACTCTATTAATTTGCGGTTAAATTTTAGATTTGAATAAAAAGCATGATATTTTATTTTTCTAACACCGTATAGGTCATATTTCTAACCACGATAGTAAGAGAGACACATCGATTTCTATGAGAACCATATGAGTTGTTCCTTGACGGGTTTTAACTCGACAGCTGCACATGAAAATGAAAGTTCAGTATATTTGGGGTAGCGCTATGTACGGAAACCAACATTTAAGAGTAGTATATGGGTAGGCTACTTAGGTAGCTCCAGAGTTACGTGATTTGTAAGTAGCTCCATGAACGTAGGGCCTAAATCCTTTCAATCGTATAGTTGTATAAACACGGGTTTTTATCCACCTCCAGAACAAATTTGACATTCAAATCTTGATCAAACGCCATTTCTGTTAAAGTAGTAGTAGATGGTATGCAACTCGCGTAGCGTGCTACAAGCACTGTCAGTAGCGTACAACTAACATCAAGTCATTAACATAACATAAACACTAGCAAAATAGTGTGGCGGATACTCGACTCGCTTGTAAGAATATCCGTTTACGAATGGCCTAAAACGGCGTACATCGATTTTCCACTTGCCACTTTCCTCAATAAATTAAAACGTTCGTAATCTTGCAATTTTCACTGCGGAACTATCAATTTTCCAAACAAGATGGCGAGGCACTCCTACCTATTGAAAACCCTGTAGGAAATAACATATATCCAAAGGGGGCTCATGATATTTCAAGGTGTACCTAATACGTATGCGTTGATGATTGGCGCTATCTGTCGTCTCTCTCTACCACATCCGCTGAGAAGCGGGGGAAGCCTAAAGGGTGTTTAAACTTGTAAAACTTAGCCTTTAAACTTTTAAAGGCCAAGGAAAACTTCCCGCGGCTTGAGGGGCATGTGAATGTTTTCCCCTTAACTGTGTGTGAAGTCCTAAGTCTGCGTGTTTCCATGGATTAGAATTTCTGTAGAATATAAATAGACGTTGATATGCAATTATCAATGTTGCACCCCGCAGGTTACACGTGAAGACCCTGCACGGGTTTGTGTTGTTCTGTTTCATGATTCGTTAAGATTTTTTAGTATTATCTTCTTCTTAAATGATACTTAAAGAATAGTTCAATAGATGTTCTATTTTTACATTCGTAGGATCGTGGGTGGATTTTTTCTGCATAAATAGGAACCTATCATTTTTATTGCACCCACAAAATGTAGGTCAGTAGCCGCCACTGCAGGAGACAGGTCTGTGGTAAAGCATATACCCGGTCCTGAATGGAACAATGCAAAGCGTTCATTTATATTATAAGAAATAATATTTTTACTTATTATTCTAATTGTCTCCTTGGTAAATGCATTCGTTCTATCATTCGCTTCTTCTGGGTTCAGGAGTTCACGTTAATTTGGGAGTTGATGACTATTTTTTAACGTTTCTGGGATATATTGGGAAAATACAATAGGAAACGTATTTTACAATAATTCAAATTAGATTTTTTGAGATTTTCACGGTCAAATGTCGTAATTAATTTTCGGGTAATAATGCCCCGATGGCTAAAGAAGGGGGAAGAGCGACACGTTATGATGTCCCAAAAATTATTAATAACAACAATTCTACAAGTTGGAACCACATTCTACATTGGTTCCAACTTTACTCTCTCGTTTCTTTTTAAGAGTTGAGTTATTAAACTTTTTAAGAGTTGGTAATTAACAAACTTTCATGAGTCTAGTTTTTTTTTAACTGTTAATTCATGGTGGAATTCCATTGTATTAGATATGAAATTAAACAATTTTTTTCACTTTGTTCCACTTGTTTATTTACACCAGGACCGGTTTCGTCCTACTTCGGACATTTTCAGACTGGTGTCCGTAGTAGGACGAAACCGGTCCTGGTGTAAATAAACAAGTGGAACAAAGTGAAAAAAATTGTTTAATTTCATATCTAAAACAAACTTTCAGTTTTTTCTACTTAGTTGTGCGAATTGCGACTTTGTGGGCATATCTCAAAACCAAAATGTAACGTTTACTTATGTAAACCGTGAAAATTTTAACAGAAATATTGACAATAGCATGTATAAATAAATATACATATTTACATTTATGGTCCGGTTAATATGCTCAGCCGATGCCTGGGTAACACAAATACACAATATTGTTGCTGAGCAGCTACGATATGTATTTAAAGGCCCCTAAGAAGGGGCTAACATAAAAACTATATTTTTTTACTGTAACGCCGTTCTTCCATGGAGCTACGTTCAAGCGACGCGATCGCCGCTCGTCTGTATTTTCTATACTATTATTAGTGTTTGAAAACGCAGCTAGGCGCTACACTAGCAAAATCGTATGACAGGTAGCGGTAGCGTCGCTTCTAAGTAGCTACGTGAACGACGGGCGTAATACTCGAAGATCTAATGTCAATTCGTTGCGCCCGCTAGTACCCAATTTAAGAGTGCCATCAAAATTGTTATAATAATTGGCCATCGACAACGAATATATCTGCCGTATTTTAGCTCGATCGGATGTCGGGAAGTGAGTACGCCGTTCTTCCACGTAGCTACTCACAAGCGACGCTACCGCTACCTGTCATACTATCGTGCTAGTGTAGCGCCTAGCGGCGTTTTCAAGCACTAGTCATAGTATGGAAAACACAGACGAGCGGCGATCGCGTCGCTTGAACGTAGCTTCATGGAAGAACGGCGTAAATTTTTATTTTCAAGATATGCATTCATTCATTCATTGATATTTTTAAAATTTGAACAACTTAATACATGATTGCTACTAATAAAAACAATACTGGTCTTTGATATATAAAAAAAAGAAGGAAGGAAAAATTGGAATCCTATAATATGTTAAAGGGGACTTGCCCTTGTATTACGCTCCTTATCCATCAACAGGCAAACGGCTCAAAGTTGTCAAAGACACATTTTAGCAAACTTTTCACATAAATTATCAATTTACTCAGCAATTCTCAAAAAACTTCGCGGTGTTTGTTTGGCTCAGTTAGCGCCGACCCCGCCGTGAAAACGCCCCTTTTTTATGAGGTGCCAAATATACCTACAATATTTTCCTGCGTTATTAAATTTGTTGAACAACGAATGAAAGAAGCCATTTTTTTTTTATTTTATTTTATTTGGAAAACCAACAGTTATAACATTTTATAAAGTATAATAAAACATGGGTAAATCATTTAACCAATAATAGTTTTCCACTGAAGTAAAGCCATATAACAAAGAGTCAAAGCAGAGCAGTGGGAATTATTTCAGTAGTGGGCATTTAGGAAAAGGGCTTAAGGAAATTATTTTCTGTTTAGCTTTTTGAAGTAAAACTTCATTAAGCACGATTGACTTGGGGGGTAAGCTGGTGAATGCGTTACGAAAAGTGTAATGCGTTACGGGCGAGGCGTTTGGGCTGTATCATACTGTAGAAGCAAGATAGAGCAGTGCGAGCGCACATTTTATTTCCCTCTTCCTCTCAAAGACAGTGCATGAAGATTATTCGTAATTTCATTTCGTTCTTGAACAATCTTATAAATACTGTAGGAGCAAGAGAGAGCAGTGCGCGCGCACATATTCTTTCTCTCCAGAAGTTTTACTTCAGTCTTGGGGTCTAAAGCACACATGGTAAATATGTACACTTGCTTTGTAATGATTAATTATGGATAAGATTTTTAGTTTACAGTATTTACCTGTAAACTGGGCTGCGTGTGTTGGTTATTTATCAATAGTATACAAGGCAGATATATTAACAGGAAAACGTATTTTAACAATTAATTAAAAGCGTAACAACCGTAGGGGGAAATGGGCAACTGCACATGAACGTTGAAACTGGAATGATTTGCTAGTCACGTTTTTTTGCGCAATGGCTGTCGGTGATACCATTAGAGAAAATTTAATATTTTATAGCTCTTCAGCTACAGCTTATATACAACAACAACTCATAAAAAGAAAGTTTAAAAGATAAACAATAAAAATTTCGCCAGAGAAAAAACTTTCATTAACGTATTTTTTATTGGAAAAACGTCTGGAATCACTGGTAAAAGTGACGGCCTAGGTCATCTAGGGGTAAGGCTAATTACGACGCGGGTTCAAATCCAGACAGGCGCAAATAAATTTTATTTTATCGATTTGTGTAATTTAAAAAATATTTAATAAAAAATAATGTATAGTGTATTTGAGGCACTTTCCATAATGGAAAAAAACTCTCAGTATTGCCCTGAATTGAGAATGTGCTTTAAATTGGTTTTGCCATGATTAGCCAATTTGTTGTTTTTATCAATAGCAAGGTTCTTCGCCAATTTCCTCTTCCCCATCTCCTTCCCCTCCCCGCTACCATCAACCTCACAACATACCTCATAAGGGCCTTATTTAAAAAAAAAAATATATATAAATATTTTATTTTTTTTATACATGTATTATACATTATTTATTGAATGTTTTGGCTGCCCAACTAGGAAGAATCCCGTTTTAGGGCAGTCAAATTAGGATGATATATGGAACACAGATATTCAAATAATATAAAAATAATAATAAAAAGTCCTATATAAATTTGTTGGATAAAATAAGAAGAAGAAGAAAACAAAAAGAGAAGAAACAGAATAAAATAACCAATTAAAATATGAAGATAACCATTGTTTGTTTAGCATATACGTGTCAGGTTCGTCTCTTGTTATTATGATTCTGTGTTGTACATTTGCCCCTGTGTTAGTAAGTATGACTTAGATCAGAATAAATCACGTGATTTTTAAATATATATATATATATAATATATATATTACAGGTACATGTATCGTTAATATTTATACACCTTATAACTCCCCGGGTTGTGTACAATGATTTGATGCAATTTGTGCGAAATTACAAAAAATTACAAACGAACCTCCCGGGCATATAAAATCCAGTATAAAATTTTCACCCCAAGCCCATTTTCATTAAATTTATTAATTTACGTCATAAACATTATACAAACGTAAAACCTAAAATTAAACATGGCCGCCACCAAGAGTCAAAATGTGAGTCCAAACTCTACTCGTCGTAGCGATACTGTGTTAAGTTATCCGGCATTCCTTTTTCCTTGCATACCTTTTTTTTCTACACATACTTTCACCCAATTCCACCAAACACCATTTTTTCACTTTTCGTTTCAAGTCTTCACAGTCCATTTTCTAGTGCATTTGAGAAAAAACGTAAGCAGTTTTAGATGCGACAATTAGGAGAACATTTGAAAAGTGATTCGCGCAGCATTCTACGGGTTTAGCATCGAAGAATTTTAAAAAACTTTTTTTTAAATTCTGCATGAGATGCTGCATTGGAGGGTCTTTTAAGGGATAGATAAAAAGGAGAGGAAGTTCTGGGAAGGAATCTGGGGATCAATGTGTCCAAAAGTGACGGACGTGTGAATCTATCCCTCCCACTGCGGTGCAAGGCGTTAAGTCGAGTGAGTCCGGCCAGGGAGATCAAAAGGTCCTCAACCTCAACCAGTCCCTCCCGATCCAGCCTGGCACGCAGTTGGTGGGCTGATGCATCCGCTGCCAAGACCTAGACAAATCTAACCCCGTGAAACCGGCTACTCCTGCTAAGTCACCAAACGAAGAAAAGCGCACTTGGGGTGACCTGTAGCAGAGATGTTTGTTGTCCAATAAATGGTTCCCAAGGCAGCGGTACCCATACCCGCCCTCCAAATAGGGAGTTATCAATTATATATGTTGTGCTGTCCACAAAGAAATCACCACGAATAGCGAATAAATTTAAGTAAACTAACATATGTTTTACTGTATTTTTAATAAACTTTAACATTTTCCGATGACGATGTGCAATGAAGAAAATGATACTTTCGAAAATGTTCAGTTTTAATAGTCTTATTTTTAAACTCTGCTTTAAATCCGTGTAGCTCATATTTTTTAGGATTTTATTTTACCACGGACTCATCCATTATCAGCAATCGTGACTGACGACGACACCAACTGCACAGTTTGACCGGTTAATATATATATTTAAATATTTCGCAATGCAAACTATCAAACAGGTAACCTTTTCTACGTGTGGGTTGATCTCGAAGAGGAAAGGGCAGTACTTCCATTAATACTAATGGTTTTCTGATGGAAAATGAGTCTAGGGTTAGTACCCCTAGCATGATCACGAATATTAAAAGCAACGTAAAAAATGATACAAATTATTCAAATTTTAACTTTTTCTTAATAATTTCCTTATTCAATTTTTAGCTCCTCACAGGAAAATTGTTTCCCTCGGGGCCTGCCCTTGGGGATGCTGTGGACATGGTATTTTTTTAAATAAAGGAAGGAAGGCAGTTCTGGGAAGGAAAGGAACGAGGGGAGGGGAGGAATCAGGGGTACAATGAGTCTAGGTTATCCGCGGTAATGATCTGGAAAACCTCACCCCATGAACCCGGGCACTCCTGTACACGAGTAAATCACGAAATATAGCGGACCACTTGGGGTGACCTACGGCAGGGGTGTTCGTTAACCAATTAATTAACAATTTACTCTGAAAACTTGTAAGTAGGTACTATTTACTTAAGTATAAACCATCTATTTTGTGTTCCTTTTTTTTCAAATAAGAATTTTTACAATCTGTCTACGAGTCCTCACTATCTCAACGATATATATTTTTATTTTTGACTTAATAAGTACAACCTAAAATTATAATAATTAATAGAATAATGTATAATACATAATAATATTTTCATACTGAACAATAAGTCATAATAGACCCGATATACACACTTAAAAGACTAAATTAAAAAATAACTTATATTATTGATGTAGCTATTCCAAATTCCTGTCGTATTAAAAAATCTGTTTCTGAAAAAATAAGAAAGTAGGTATACAGATTTAGGAAATGAAATTAAAAGAATTTTTCATTCTCAGACTATAACAATATTACCATTTGTTATTTCAACTACTGGCATTATACCTAGCTCTCTCATTAAAAATTTAAGCATATTAGATTTGTCAATGAATTTGTATGTAAAAATGAGGAAAATCAGTCATTTTAAATACATGTAGGATTACGAAAGATTTTTAAAATATTTATATTGAGGGCTCAGTAGGATTTATCGGTGAAATTAGGAATTCCACCGAGCCGAACCCTCCGATATGAAAATATCTGGAGTCGGTGAATTATTTTCCCATTTAGAAGTCTGGTAGATTAACGTGTTGTTCTTGTATTGTTTTGTATTAATTATACTTATATAATACACTTGCATAGCGTGGATTTACTAGACGATCATTTATATGGAAAAGTGTATGAAAGGGTTTAGTTTTTCCTAGGGGAAAAACTGAACCCGTACCTAAAAGTCTGGTGTGTAAATATGAAGACAATATATATATATAGATATAGGGGACCAATTGTGACCGAATCTTTTTTCTGATTTTTGTATACACATAGGAATTCCTATGTTGAAAACTACTAAAATAATATGAAAACAATTTTAAATAAAGATGAGTTGTGCACAAAACACAATTTTCAGGAATATTCATGCCCAGAGTACCATCGTCCCAAATCACAGAAACTGGATTCACAAGTTAGTTGGGTGTTTAGATTTTTATTGTGCAACCCGCGATAGTCTAAACTTTAAACTGTTATTGGTAAACATTAAATTGCTTTTCTGGAACACATTACAAGTTTTTCGATCGTGTGAATTCTGCTTTTGTTTCTGTTTCAATATATTTGTATAGAAATATTTTACCATAAGTATTGCAGCGTAAACCAAAAGGCTTCTCGATACCTTTTTTTCATTTTCCGCACTTTTACAGAAATGTTGGTTGTGGTTCGAATTCTGTCAAAATTTAACAAATAAGCTGTTAGTAATTATTAATGTAAGTCTTCTTTTTGAGTTTTCCAACAATTTTATTACCATTGTGTTTTTGATGGTTTTTTTTCTGGCTTACTGTTATACCTACAACATTTTTTAAATGAACATAAAAACACTTGATAGGTTCTACCAATTTACATTCAGCGAGCAGCAAAACTTTTTAAAATAAAAAACAAAATTAATCAAAATGATCGATGTAATTAGTGCTTGGATACTTTAGGTTAGGTTTTTTTAGGTTAGGTTATGATAGGTTTTAGGTTAGGTTAGGTTAGGTTAGGTATTCTGTTAGGTTAGGTTAAGTGATCTCTTAAGTTAGGTTACTTTGTTCTGTTGGGTTAGATTAGGTTTTAGGTTAGGTTAAGTTACGTTTTAGGTTAGGTCAGGTTAGGTTTTAGGCCAGATTACTAATTGCCTAAATGCCCTAATAAGTTCTTTAAACAGATAAGTTGTGTTAGTCTTCATTACGAAGTTTTAACAAAGCTTACATTAAATCAGAGATAATCAGTTACACGTTACCTGAAGAGATGGCGCCTCGAACAGGTGATTCCACAGCATTTACCTGTAATATTGGTATACCTATTCAACTATTCCCACGCAGGTACCTAGCACCGAGCAGTGAGCCGCGTTCCACCCTCCCCCTCCACCCACCACACCGTCGACTGGACCGTGTGTATTTGTAAGGGCATTGCACGCATTACTACTAGACCGTACGCTAAATCGACAGCGCGTCACATGGTGCAACATTAATATGAGATTAATAACCCGGTGCATTGATGAATCGATGGGATAAATGCCGACATATAATGCGACATGGCGTAAGTCACAATATGTCAAAATGTATAAAATCGGACTTTGGAGTTTTTTATTAGAATTTCTCTCTTTTTATTAGTTTTATTTTATTCTTCTACATTGATTGGAGTAACCTTCAAAGCCTATTACAAATAGTGGGAGAAAGGGGTTTCAATAAAAAAAAGATTTTTTATTTTGACTTTTATAATAAGGTCAATAGGTGTCGCATATAAATAAAAATATGATATGTTTATCCGAGACACTATCTAGGTTACAAACCAGTTCTTCGAACATTTGTTATCATTAAATAATAGATTGCTAACAAAAATCTGGGAAAAAAATGTCGATGATAACGTCGTTAATTCTGAATTTGAAGTATGAGATTGATAAAAATTAATAAAAAACAAATGGTCGCATTGGTTAGGGCGCTTGTCCCGGTAAAACTAAAGATCCTGGGTTCGAATCCCAGTTCTGACTGTTAGCTTTTTTATATTTTTTTTGCGTCTTGTTCTTTTCGTATATTTGTTTAGATTTATTTGTATTATCTTCTTCTTTAAGGACTGTAATGTATTTTAGACGCAAATGTTATGTTGTTTGAATTCTGACGATATTCTAAACGTCGATATATCGTTTTCTTCCACCCTAAGAATGTCGGTTTTTCGACGATTACGCCTAAAAGCGGAGATTGAAAAAAAAAACAAATTCCACATAGCTGAGAGGCAGAAAACAAGTTTTCAAACTTTCGATTATCAACATGTTTGAATTACGCCCACTGGAAGCAAAACACAAAATATACACATTGATTTTCCTTATTCTAGAAACGTCTATTCAAAACATTGGTATTTCCTTCCACAAAATAAAATCTATTTTCCGTACCTTTGTAACTTATACAGAATGGCGCAAAAGTTGTCATCCGATATTTTTTTTGCTGTTATTTTATTTATGAATAAATAATTTGGTTCTGCTTTTGGATTGTGTTTATTTGATGTCTTAATTTTTTCTCCATTAAGTTGAAAAAATGATATCGGCTAAGTAGCCGCTGCCAGAATTGTGACTATACAGGCCCAATTTATGGAATTTTCCATCCCCGTTCCGGCTAAAGGTTCTCACATTCTTGACGGATATTCTCTTTGAGGGCTTCAAGAGTCTGACGTTTGTTGACACAAACTCGTGATTTCAAGAAACCCCACAAAAATAAGTCTGAAGCGGTTAAATCGGGCGATCTTGCCGGCTACTGACTCACCAAGCAAGAGTTTTGATGATTTGCACTGGCCGGTGTCAATGAGGGGTATATAGCAATTCATGTCTTATTGACATGTATTTTGTATCTGTTTACTTTACAAAATTCAAAGCAGAACTAACATTTGCCGTCATTTACAAAAAATATGGCATCTTTCGATAGGGTGATGACTTTTGCGCCACTTTGTACAAGTTGCTTCACTACACGATTTTCGCAAAGCAATCTTTCTGCTGATTTAACAATAGAAAAGTATAGAACAAACAACTTGTACGTAGAAACTTAAAAGCTATTTCAGTGCTATTTTAAAGCTAAGTACTTATAAGTATTAAACTTATTTCTAAGCCATAGGTACTAAAGTATTTTAAGGCTATATTTTAAGCTATGAATAGCTTGCATAAAATAATTTTAAAGCGATGTCTAAAGTTCCATGGTTCATTGTGAAAATAATATTTCCCAAATGATAATCTGTTGGTTTATACAATCATATATAGTCGTGGTTACACGTGAAGATAATACTGTATAACTTGAGAACTGTAGTTTTCATTAAATTTGCGCCATGTTTGAATGCAGTCTAAAGCAGATTCACAATAAAATATTTATAATGTAATTTTAAAATAAATGAGAATTGTGAAAATTTTAATCGTATACAGTTCAGAGTATCCAGCACGGTAGATCGATAAAGGTTTTATCGAAAATGTCGGTAACCTGTCATCATTCCCGAGCAACGAACAAAAAACGGTTCGCCAACGAATAAAAAAATGTGCTTTAATAATTCGATTTGAACTTTTCTTTGTTCGTTGTCGATCTGCGGTCGTGATCGGGAATGAAGACAAGTTATCACCATTATCAATAAATTCTTTATCGATAATGTCGGTACCCTGTCACCATTCCCTAGCATGACTGCAGATCGTCAACGACCGAAGAACAGTTCACGGCGACGAAATGTGCTTAATTTATTCGATGTAAACTGTTCCTTGTTCGATGAATCGATCACAAGTTATCGACATTATCGTTAAATCCTTTATCGAAGAATTGTGCTAGATACCAAGGTCGATGATTATAGTACATAATATATTTTGCTGTTGGATTGAATTAGTTCATTATTATCATGATAAATGTTTTCAAGCTTTCTCTGTAGAGTGCAAATCATTTTATTATTGTAGGAAGCAATCACTTTGTGGTTTGACATATTTAATAAAAATAAAACACTTTTTGGTTTTAAAACAACGATATTTATTAATTTGTATTTATTGTATAATTTAAAATTATTTAATTTATAATGTAGTTATTGTTTAGTATTAATTTGTACCCTGAGGATGCTTGAGTAAAGCGAAACCGGTAAAGTTAATTAATAAATATCGTGGTTTTAAAACCAAAAAGTGTTTCATTTTTATCCAAATCATTTATTTATCCATATTTGTAAAAAAAAATTGAAGGCATTCGCCTGTTTTCGGATCCGTCGTTTAAAATGTCTTTCTCTTTGGATTTTTGTACTTTATACTTTCGTGCCCGATTTTTGTAATTCTTGCTGTATTTTGCCCTCATATATCGCAATATTTTAAGAAATTCGAGAATTTTCTAACTCCTTACTTTTTTTAATTTGGACCCGTTAATAAGTTATTAAACTCCTATTTATAACAATACTCGGGTCCGATAGTTAGTCTCTGATAAATTATCCCGTTTATGGACACGTATCGGATCCGGAGAATCAAAAATCATGGTTGCGCATGGTAAAGTGATATTGGCACAAACATTCATCCTTCTTCTTTAAGACGACACTGGCGGCGCTGTATTCATTTTTAGCCAACTTATTGAAGTTTGAAATTACCCGACGGAAACTATAGCTCGTTAAGGCGTGATTACCTTCCCACACTAGGCATTGATTAAAGACGTTTCACTCTCTGTGTTCTGTATTTTACGTCAACACTTTTTAGCTGTGGAGCGAAATTTCCATTTGCGGAGCGGAATTTCCATTCTGTGGCAGAAATTTCTTTAGCCGCGAACAATGCGAACAAAAAAATCATTTAAACCGCTAAATCTAAATAATTATTCAACACTATCGGAATAAGGTTACAATCTTCAAAACTGATTT
Source organism: Limnephilus auricula (assembly GCA_951813805.1). Classification (NCBI taxonomy): domain Eukaryota; kingdom Metazoa; phylum Arthropoda; class Insecta; order Trichoptera; family Limnephilidae; genus Limnephilus; species Limnephilus auricula. Next base: position 39,810,632 of record OX638391.1, read on the forward strand.
ACATAATCTGCGAGGCTGGTAGCTACTCTAAAACTAGGACCAACGCCACTGGACAAATAATCCCTAGAAGTTAGATTCCGATTTAAAGGAAACTTATGTATCATTAAAGAAGAAGGTAACTCTAATAATCTAAATGAAAATTTGAAAAAGAACAAGGCACAGAAAAAATAATAGATAACGGTCGCAACAGGGACGCGAACCCAGAATCTCTCGTCCTACAGGGACAAACGCCATACAGATTAGGCTAATGTCACTAATTATTTAAACGCCATATTTCAAATTTTAGAATTAACAATATTATCTTTGATTATTTTTTTCCATATTATTGGCAGCTACTTTTTTTCATTGGAAACAAGTGTTATATGAACTGGTTTGTGACTTAGATACTGTCTCAGATAAATATATCCGATTTTATTTATATGGAACACCTATTGACCTTTTTGTAAACCTGAATATTCAATTCTTAACCAGCAACCGTGATTTTCACGTGTCCATAAAGGGGATCATTATTTATGTAGCTAATTTTCACAACACATGTCGACTCGTTGACTCTAGTATACCTAGCACGGTCGATCGATATAGCATTTATCGACAAGTCGGTAACTATACATATCAATTTATCAATTTGGGAGGCGGGAATGGGTACCGCCGCCCCGGGAACCATTTATTGGATAACCAACACCTCTGCCATAGGTCACCCCCAAGTGGTTCGCTACGTTTGGTGACTTAGCAGGGGTGCCCGGGTTCATGGGGTTCATTGTCTAGGTCTTGGCGGCGGATGATCTATACACATTGAACCCCAGATTCCTACCCAACCCTCATACCTTTTTCCTTCCCAGAACTTCCTCTCCTTCCTTTCCTTAAAAATACCCTCCACACAGCATCCCCAAAGGTGACATAGGCCCTGAGGGAAATTATTTTCCTCAGGGCCTCCTGTGTGGACCTAATGTAAAAAAAAAAAAAAATATATATATTTAATTAACTACTGGAGCGACAGAGTAATTTAAATCTTTTTTCTCGGTTGCTAAAAGATTTTTTTGAACACATAAAAAAAATCATGGCTCCGAATTAGAATATGGAGACAAACAAACTGATTATATGTAGTTCTATAAAGTCATTGAATTCACCTCTCTTTTGTCTATTATCGCATATAAGTAGGATTTATTAAAAATATTATAAAATCATTAAAACATTTTAAATAATCTAGAGAATATTTGCCACATCGTGGCAGCAAAGCAATCTGAGGCTTTGGAAATAGTGCCATAATGTGGCAAAAAGCGTTCGAGTGGCTAACTGGATGAAAAGAGCAGAAGTAGGGGAAAATCATTTTAAAGAGGACAAGTTTGAATGGGTTTATGCACACCGATAGTATAGATATTAAAAAATTATAAAAAATTAACTAGTTTAGAACCCCTACCCGATTTAATTCGGCGATGTCCTATTTATTTATTTTTTGTTTCATTTATGAGCTGCCAAACACAATAAAAATATTATACTGCTATGAAAGTAGTCTTCGTGTAATGTTGATTACTCCAACTTGTCAGCTCGCAACTCTCAACGCTCTTGAGCTCTGACGAAATAAAAATGTACTAACAAATACGGCTACCAACTTGACAGGATTGACCAGACAAGATATGTTTGTTCGGTTAGGTTAGGTTTATCGCCTGTCTGAATTATTCTTTCCACCCAATCCAAATTTTAATCATTCATTTACAGGAAATTTTATTTCATTAAACGTAAAGAATCGCACTTCAGGCACAAACGACCTTTTTTTTTTTAAGTGTGAGTATTTTTTAGGTTTTTTGGGCTCACCGCCACACTAACACAGCTCTTCTATCGATTCTCTCACAGTTTTTAAGTCTCATCACTTTGCCTCTGTTCGTGGCTCATCAGTATTCATACTCCGTTGGCGATTTCTCGAGTAATTCGCCCGATCCATTCAATATTATTCAACAGCCTTCGTCAGATTTTTTTCTTTGAGAATCTCAATTCCTCTGAAGGGATCATCCATTATCTTACAACTGAACACTGAACACCTAACCCCTAGAACCCAAAAATTTTAAATAAAACTGTTGTCGCATACAGGGGCGGCTGCTTCACCGGGTCAATGGGACAATGACCATCCAAAATTATAAGACCACAATAGTTCATATCACATTTTACACAAATTACCTGAAGATAACCTGCTTAATTCATCCGTTTATGTTTATTTTTGGGTATAATGAAATTAAAATAATACTTTTGAAGAACTCGATTTTCTTGAAAGAATTGAGTTTGATCACGGACTACCTTTCTTGAAATAATTGAGTTTGTACACGGGCTATCTTTCTTGAAATAAATGAGCATTATATACGGACAAAGGTATTCATTCAACAAATAATTCACCAATAACGTATAACCTGCAATATGAGTTTTTTTGCATAAATATTTAAATTAGAACCATCCATGAAAAGCAGATTATTAATTATTTTAACACCCTTAAGTAAAAAAAATCAGCATCTAAAGAAAAGTACATTGACTTCAGTCTCAATATTATTAAACATCATCATGGTAGGTGGGTATCCAGGTCAGGAATGCCGAGGATCAGTGTTCAGCGTTCAGTTTTCCACTCTTGGCGTATCGCTGCCAGCGAGGTAAGGCGATATGATTAGAAGAGCTGGCAGCCGGCAGCCAGTGTCGGCCGGTTCTCAGGCACTCACTGCCGGTAAAACACCCCGGGAGAAGGTAATACTGGCAGCTAGCAGTGAGTATCCGCTGCCGTACCGGTAAGAAGTATTATTAGATACTGTCTGTAGGAAACCTGCGCTGTTCGGAGATACTGCATTCATCAATGTATACTCAGTAGTGGCGGTTCGTGAAGTGAGGCAGGGCTGGCTGTGCCTCCCCGAAAAAAATAGAAATAAATACATTTTTTTAAATAGAATACTTCACAAGAGTCCCAACTACTCCTGTTTGGAGCCAGTGATTCTATGGCATCTCCAATTGGGGTATGTTATGAGTCTGGAGGTTAGTGGGAAGGGGAAAGGGGAAGGAGGTGGGAATAGTGAGTAAGTACCTGGCTATTCAGATTAGGTCACTAAACACGGTCAAAGCCATTTCAGGCAACGTTTCATTTCTGAATGGGGTCTTACACCAGAGCGGTACTGAGAGTATCTTCCACTCCGGAACATGCAGCAAATAAAGGATTCAAACCCGCAACCTCCGGATTGCTTGTCCAAAGCCTTGTCCCTTGACTATGGTCATAATAGTAGAGAAGAAGAGAAAAAAAAATCCAAAATAAAGTACTAAGGTTTCCTAAGTTACTTAAATTTAAATGTATGAATTTTAGAAGCCAAATTATAGTTACTTCAATTTATTATTTTATTTTTTAATTTTTATACCTTTATGTCCGGGTAAAATCTTCCCCACAGGAAAAAACTAAACTCTCCACACACTTTTCCACAAATGATCATCTAGCCAATCCATGCTTTGCAATTGTACTATTTAAGTATAATAAATACAAAACAATACAAGAATAACACGTCAACCCACCAGAGACCAAATGGGATAATAATTCACCGACTCCAGATATTTTCATATCAGTCCGGCTCGGTTGAACTCCTAACTGGACCGATAAATTCTACTGATCCCTCAAAATAAATAATTAAAAAATCTTTCGTAATCCTACGTGTATTTAAAATGCCTTATTTTTGCAATTTTTTGTATAAATTCTTTGACAAATCTAATAAGCCTAAATTTTGAATGAGAGAGCTACGTATAATGCCAGTAGCCGAAATAACAAATGGTAATATTTTTATAGTCTGAGAATGCCAAATTCTTTTATCACCAGATTATTTTTATTATTATTTCGAATTTCAATTGTTGTATTTATAATAATAATGTAACTCATCATAATAATGCAGTATTGTCTATCAATGCGCGAGAATTCACACTTGCTGAGCTACTGGCTACTAAACACCACACAATACAGTGGGTAGGTATAACACTAGGTCAGGAGGCAGGCATAGGGCCCGCCTCAGAGATCCCCTGATTCCCTGTAGACGGAGGGGCGAGGGGAAGTAACATGGAATCAAAATGAACGGCAGCCGGCATGATCACGTGGTATTTAACTGGAGGCGCGCCTTAAACAACGAACAGTTCCGAAATAGCACCGATCATTTTCGATTCGGCAGTTCGGACGAAGTAGGTACGCCTACTTTTAATGTGTAGGGAAGTATTTGCATTTGCATCTTTTTTTTTTGTCGAGATTAATTAATTATTATGGTTTGAAAAGGTAAGTTAATTTGCTCGTAATTAATAATTTAATGTATATTAAATTATCATAATTTTGGCGTATCACGTAGGTGATAAACATGTTCGTTTATTTTATGGTATGTCACTGAGTGTTTAATGCACACTATTATTAAAATTTGATGTTTGACATAGGTGGGTAATTAATTTGTGTGTTTTATAGTTTACAGGGGTTCCCAACCTTTTTGTACTCTGGAGCACATTCTAAAATATCGGTAGGGTGGGAGGCACCACAGCGGGGGGGGGGGAGGGGCTGCCAATGTCAATTTCAAATTCTTTTTAAGCGGCCGACAAGAGTCAATTAGCTTTACACATCAAAAAAATATAAAGGTTTGATGTTATAACTTTAAAATTGTTCGAGATCAACTAAAACAGTAAAAATAGGTATAATCATTAGGTACTCGTACATACAATATCGAAAACATACGAACGTATTTAATAAACCTAGGCAATCCAAAAAATTAAAACTCTAACAAATAAATAAAAATAATTTACACATTTAATTAATGTTCCGCGGGCGCCATGGTGCCCGCGGGCACGGGTTTAGGAACCTCTGGTTTAATGCATATTATTATTATAGGTTTTTTTTACTTCAAACATTTTTACAATTTAATAATATTGTTTGACATAACATTTCATATACTCTCGTAATAAAGCAGATTCCTGTGCTCAGGAGAGGAGAACTAGAGACGTTAACATATTCATAAGAAGAGATACCATTGTAAGACATGTATAATAGTGAAACAATATAGATAAATTGTACACAATACATTAGAAATGATAAGCACAAAATAATAAACCGAAGACTACGTAGAAATTATATGATAGTACTAGAAATATTTTAATTTTTAATTGTCGTAGTTTTCTTTTGATCGAAACCAAAAAGTATACTTGTTCGTTTTTAATAATTTTAATGCACAATATTACAGTAGTTTGACACAGGATATACTTTTGATATGGTGAACATTTGAAAAGCTAAAATCCAATACCGAGAGATCAATTATATTAGGTATTACGACCACTGATTATTTTGCTGCCATGAAATGTGGTAGCGTTGATTTGATTTTCCGCTAACGAGGTACGATGGTACTATGTCGGTATACAGTATACGTACGTAATATATATATATTTGCGCCTCCCCAATTCCCACCTCAACACGACAAACTGACCCTGACACTCAGTACCTGTAGGTGGCAATACTGGCAGTGGGTATTCCTTGTACCGGTAGGTGGTGCTGCCTGCAGTTTCATTCCGTAGCTCTCGCCACACGTAATAATCTTAGAACCATTCTGGCTTGCTTCCAGTGACCTTATTCCCACTTATTTAGGATGATGGCTGAAATTTCTTAAACAATAACAATGCTGGTGGGGTTTGAAAATATATATTTTTAAATCTATAATATATTGTACAATTTGACGGCCTCCGTAGTCGAGATGTATGGTTCTCGGCTACAAACCCGGAGGTTACGATTTAAAATCATGACGTAAGCAAGTAAATTTTATTTAATAATTAATTAAATAAAATTTACTTTCTTTATTTTATTGAAGGAAAACTTCTTTACGCACGGTTGACTTGGGGAGTAAGCTAGCGAATGCGTGACGAGAGCGTTACGAAAAGTGTGATCGGGCGAGGCGAACGATAATAAATTTAAATAAATAAATATTTGTAGAAATTTAATACATGTATACGTATATACAAGTTACATTATATATTATACATATAATATATATATACATACATATAGATGGAGCTAAAGAAGTTTTACTTCAGTCGTGTAGTCTAAAGCACACTCGTTTTTTAATTGTGTTTCTTCACAATTACTAATTAATTTAAAACAGTACTATTTGCAGCACGTTTTAGAGTGGAGCATTCTCTTAGTAAATCCGTGGTGAAATACAACAGTTCAGAATTGAAGCGTTGCTTAAAATGGCTTCATGATCAGATCTGAGTAGCCAGGTACTACCCTACTTTCCTCCTCCCTTTCTCTTTCCCCTTTCCACTACATTCAGCCTTACAACGTACCAACCACAATTGGGAATGCCATTTTCTCACTGGCTCCAGAATGTAGGGAGCATTTGGCACTCTTCTGCGGTATTAACTGTATATTTTAATGTGAATGCCTAACAAGTACACGGAGAAAAATTGTTATTCTAAAATACGATCATTTTATTCGTCAAAACGGTTAAAAACGGGACTGAGTTCTCACGAACAAATTAACAGTGTTTGAAAATTGGCGGGAAAACGTAAGAATACTTTTGTTGGTATACGTACGAAATTACGTATACCAACAAATTATTCTTGCATGTTCCCGCCAATAAACATTGAAACCATGTTAATTTGTTTCAGTCCCATTTTTACGAATAAAATGATCGTATTTTAGAATAAAAAAATTCTCCGTGTACCCCTCTAAGTGTTCTCAGCTAACAAGATATATTATTTCAATAGAATTCCCAATATATGTTGTACGACTGAACCGAAAGCAAGGAGGCAAGAAAAGAAAGGTTAAAAAGTAGGTTACTATCCATTCTTGCTAAATGATTGCGTCAGCGTCACCCTTGTGCGGAATTCACGTGAAAAAAAAAAACAGAATATTATGTTCTATGCATTATAGTATCTATTACAATAGTCGTTCATGAGAATGAGGAAGAGATAACGATGAAGCTATCAGCGCCCTGCGGTACATAAATAGTCCAATAAACAGTGGAGTTGTCGAATAAGAGATTTTTAACTGCCTAAGAATAGCGAATATTGCTGTGCGAATATTGTTGCGAGTACTAAATCGGTAAGTTAGGCTATGCTACGCCATAGCCTCACTGGCTCCAGACGGGAGCAGTTGGGACTCTGGTGCGGTATTCATATAAAAAATAAAATATCCTGATGTTAAACTTATTACGTCATTACCATAAAACACAACCAACTTTTCCGATCAATACAAAACCTTTCTGTAAACAGTTATTTTTTCTTTGTTTTCCCCCTTGAACTGTTATTTACCGCCAATAATCCACCTGTCAAAACCAAACTCTTTCGCTTTTGTTTCGGACGCTTTAAAAATGGAACACTTAAAGATGAAGGAAACCATACCAAGAAAGTTATTCAACCAATTTCTTTTCAATGTGACTTTCAATCAACGCACGATGTTTTGACATACGATGAAAGAATTGTTGGTTACCCATATATTTTCGAAGGTAGGTAACGATATACTAACGATTTTTTTCTGCGTAGATTTTTCTTTTAAACTAGTATATAACTGACGCAGACCGAAAGGTAGATACATACTGGGTCGACGTGCGTACGCATCGCTATGCCTAACAATATTTGGGCTACTTAGCAACCATACATTTTCTATGAAAATGTATGTTTTAGAATCACACTGACCACGCGCCTTTTATAGAACATGTATGAAATGTGCTAAGTAGCCCAGATATTGTTAGGCGTAGCGATGGTTATATACGTCGATCAAGTACGTATCTACCTTAAAATAGTAAAGTTGTAAGGCGCTCCGCTGACGAGGCAACTGAAAACCAACTAAAACCGGCTGTTTTCTCTGTCTTGATTTGTCAAAAAGCTTGTTTAACCGTAGACGAAGAACAATCAGCTGACAGCTGGCAACTACCAACGGCCGGCCAGGGCAATCAGCAGTTCAAGTCGCAAGTCACCGCTTGCGTTACCATTGACAATGGGTGTTTGAGTGATTGTGTAGTGTGCGGGCCATCACATTGTCATACAAAGACAGTTGGCAGTTGAGAGTTTTCAGTTGCCTCAGTGGGCGGAAGCGCTAACAGTTGTACATAATTCAAAATTTGAAAAAGGCGATTTAAATCATTTTCTGTTGTCACTTGTTTGAATTTATTTAAACCAATTCAAGGCAAACCTAAGTTCTAGATTAAACCACTCACATACACTCAACCAAGAGGGGTTTAAAAAAAAATTAACAATTCGTCAAATATTTGAAGATATTTTAACGATATAATAACAGAAGTTGAATAGGAATTACACAGAACGTGAAAATTAACTTCAAATATTTGATGAATTGTTAAAATCTTTTGAGATCCGTAATTTTAACAATAATTAACATTGAGTTTGTCTACTTCTTTTTTATTTGGAACGATAAGGCGTCACTGTTATATAATAATGTACTTGCCGAAATTATTCTTGAAACTTCACCGTTTTTGCAAAAAGCCATTATTATATAAGCGGGGGGGGGGGGGGGGTCTTATGACGCCACGTCTGGCGACCAGGCTACCCGGTGCGCCTAACGAACGCTCGTCAACCATTCGCAACTAAACTAGTCCCAGAGAGAGCTCGTACGGTCGTCATTGACTTTCGTCGTTTTCCTTCTCACGCACCATGTTTGAAAACTAAAAAGATACTAGAACAATGACGACAACTACGATCTCTTGCTGGGATTAGTATAATATTATACTCTTTCATCGCTCCAATTGGGCTGGGTAGGCCCAATATTGTCTGAAAGACGTCATTTATATGCTAATAAGCAACGCTTTGGTTTTAATGTTTGGTTCAGTCATCGCCATCGGTACGATACCTCCTAGGAGAGACCTCCAAGGTATCATGCAATACCTATTTATTGATAATATGTTCTCAAATAATGTAAACCTGAAAACCATTTGTGGTAATGACGTAAGATATGGAATACAGAGTATTGCATAGTAGAAGAAAAGGGGACGCGTGAGAATGACATGGCACCATCAAGTGAATCGAATGCTTGAGCGGGCCATATAAGAATAATAAAATAAGATAATATATTAAGGTCAATGAAGGAAGGAACGTCTGACGTTTTTATTCCTGCTTTAGAAATTACCCTAACTATGTTTTTAATTTACCTAGGCCAAAGGTACACAGAGATGCTTACAAGCTAAGTGACTGTAACGCCGTTCTTCCACGTAGCTACTTGCAAGCGACGCTACCGCTACCTGTCATACGATTTTGCTAGTGTATCGCCTAGCGGAGTTTTCAAACACTAATAATAGTATGGAAAACACGGACGAGCAGAGATCGTGTCGCTTGAACGTAGCTCCATGGAAGAACGGCGTAATGCAACTAAAAGTCGCCTACTGATATGCTACTCTCTAAAGCTGGTTTCCGTACACGGCGCTAACCAAATTATACTGAACTTTGTCATTTTTTCAAGCGCTACCGTGGAGTTAATACTATGTCAAGTTATTCGAGTTAGGGTGAATTGTCTATTTCAAAAAAAAAGTTATTCGAGCGATGAAGACAATATTGTTATTCTCTGTCTTTATTACAAACATTAAAAAATAAACTAATACCGAATTTTTGGTTCAACCTTCGATTTTGAAACATTTAAATATTATAACATATGATTATAGTAGTTTACACAAAGGAATTTGTTTCGTTTTATTAAAATGATGCCACAAAGTAATTTTGCAAAGGTTGAAGAAAGAAATTTTAATTGTCTGACAATTAATCGCTTCATTTCACATCATTCTCTACATGAGAATGGTGTGAAATTGACTTTTTCCAACATTAAATCACGCCTTCTCCGCATCTTACCTTTAACCTTTCTTACATATTTCTATAGAATATAGTTACATAAATGTTTTCCTACTTCCAGAACAAATGTATCATTCAAATCATGTTCGGACACCACTTCTGTCAATTGAGTAGTAGATGCGTTTGCAACTAGCGTAGCATGCTTAAACAGCACTATCAGTAGCGGGCAACTGACGTCCAACCCATAGTCGATATACAGTCGATGTAAAAAACACTAACAAAAAATAGTATTAGTAGATACTCACGAGCGACGTGTATGCTATGCGCACAAAACTAGAGACTTTTTGTAACCTTCTTCGTGTGCGAATGGCCTTAGTTGTGTCTAATACTAATTGTAATTATAAGTTTTAACAATAAAAAACTATTTTTCATTTCCATTATTACGTTTTTCATTTCCAAAATATTTACAAATAATTGGTTATACAAAACTCTTTATAATATAAATATTATTTTTAAAACTCCTTCGTTTTCGTTTTATCATGATTTTTTATACTTGCATTAACATCTTGACAAACTTAAAGCGAAGTCATCATTGCTTATAATATTCGGCTAACCCGATTTTTAATGATCTTATTCTGAAAGGCGGTTATCATTAAAAAAGTATGATACCCTCTCTGAATACTAACTATCTGTTTACCAGGGGTAATTAAGAGCTAATTGTTTTCGACGGGTGAAAGGGACGTCATGCGTAAAATTACGTTAACCCGGCAGAGATTTTAACTATTTTTCATTAATTTTGCTCTATTTGCAAATTAACATTTTTCATGGCGAGAAACTAATATTTTTTCATGACAATAATCTTAAAGAGGTCGTTATTTCATTATTGAATGGCCCCCGTGGTCAAGTGGGTAGGATGGTCGACTACGAATCTAGTAACCACGGGTTAAAACACGGGTTTTGAAAAAAAAAATTTTTTTCAAAGAAAGCAATTATTTTGTAAAGTGACAAAAAAAAAGTTTTAAAAAAAACTTCACACGGTTTCGCGTATCTCAAGCTTCGTCTGGGCTTAAAGTTTTTTTTTAAATAACTAATTTGTATAATTTCACAATTTATTATTCTTATACTTCAAGTTCATACTTGTGGTATTCTGTGGTTTTCTCTGATAAAAGTACTTCTCAGATGACCTGGAGTTTGAAGGATACTCGGTACGTAAGGTTACGAGTTGTGTTTATTTATCGTCTTGTTTACAGTACATATTTAACTAGATCAAACTTCCAATCTAACCGATGCTCTGTTTACATCTATGGATCAGATATCATCGGCTATATTCGTAACCAACTAGTTCAACTTTACTGACATCTGATGAGACACCCCAAAACTACATATAACTACATATAAATATAAATAAATACTAACGACTGCTATTGAAGGACGTATTTTTATATAGACTAATATATCTGTCATTGGCGGAATCCCTAATGAGATATGGAATTACTACATGGGGACATTCAACAAAATCAAATCTTCTTTCAGTGCAAAATTTACAATATTCCTTAGTAAAATTATTATAAAACAAACAAATAAAGAAATAAAAATTTAGCCTTTTAACCATGGTAATAACTGACGCAAAGTGCAAGCGTTGTCTACGCGCGGCGTCGATTCACTTTCCCAAGCGCCAACAAAGTAATATACCTTCTATTGGAAGTGCTGACAATTCAACACCCCTTCCCCTCCCACGATCCCCTCCTCACGAACTGTGATGCCAGTGATGGGGTGTCCGCCTATGCATCCTCCTGACTGGCAAACTGTCCCACGCTCCGAAACTCGGGGGATAAACAAGTCAATTTACTTATTGACGAGGAAATTGATTCTTTAGTCTGTTCTAAAGTTCTAACGTATCAATAACGTTTCCAATGAATGTTCTAAATTTCATCAATTTTTTAATCACGTAGATCTTTAATATTGAATTGTGATTAATTTGCCAACTCCTATCAAGATTTGTTTTTTTTTTCATTGGTTTTACACAGGAGGCAATGAGAGAAAAAATCTATTTATTAAGAATATATTTACCCGAAATATTATTTTTACAAAAAATGAAAATCGATTTAGTAATACGACAAATAATGTTTTTAAAGTTCCACTGTGCAAAAGCTTGCGCAAAGACATGCTTATTTTATTGCACAGAAAATTTATAATGCATTCTATAAGACTACAGAAATCAAATGTGAAAATATATCATCCTTCAGCAAACATAAAAATGTAATAAAGTCTTGGATAAATAGTGTTGATATTAATATTTACCTGCTGTAACATCTGATCTTAATCTCTATTAACTTTTAACAAATTAGTAATCTTTTATTCTCGTATTTTAAATTTTAATTCCGTAAATACTGATTTTACTATATTATTATTTATTTTTTGCAATTTCTACAAAGATAATATACATATATAGAGTAAATTTAACTAAACTGCTTTAAAGAAACACAAGTATTCCCACGAACTGGCGATGCCTATGTGGGATTTTTTTGGTATCGTACATTTATGCATACTATTATATTACGTTTATATTAAATATATGTATATATGTTTGTGTGTGTGTGTGTGTTTATGTCGGTATATAGCATCTAATGCACTATGTATATATATATTTATTTATATATATATATATATATATATACATACATACATGTATTTTTCTGTTTTTTATATTTTTCTGTTTTTTATATTTTTTTGTTTTTTATGTCTATTTAATTTTTTTAAGTCTTTTGTCTACACAACTACATTGCCCTCGCTTTTTACTGTTTATAAAAATAAAATAAAACTTTTATTGTAACATGTATGTAACAAAAAAATTATTAATAAAAAAAAAAATTAAAAAAATCTCTCAGGGCCCATGTCATCTTTGGGGATGACATAGGCCCTGATAATAAATAGGCAACTATTTGTGAAAAGATTTTTGTGGATTTGTGGTTTATTGGATAACCAATACCACTGCCGTGGGTCGCCCAAGTGTTTAGTTACGTTTGATTACTTAGTAGGGGTGCCCAGGTTCAATCAGTGAGGTTTGTCTAGATCTTGGTAGCGAATGCGTTTTCGCATCTACTGCGTGACGGGGAGGATCGGGAGAGACTAGTTGAGGGAGACCTAATCTCTCCCCTACCATTCTCGACCTCTCGACCCATCGCTTTGCACGGCAGTGGGAGGGATGGATTCAGACCTTAAACCCCAGATTCCTATTCACCCCTCATACCTTTTTCCTTCCAAGAACTTTCTCTCCTAAACCCTAATAACCCTAAAAAGTCGTTTCACACAACATGCCCAAAGATCATACAGTCCCTGAGGAATTTTTTCTCCCTCAAAGCCTTCTGTGTGGAGCTTATGTAAAAAAACTCTCCTTTTTTATCTTCATATCATGTTTTTCTTTTTTTAACGGTGAAGACTTTTCGATTTCGATAACAGTCAGTTTTTTTTAAATTTATTTACAAATAAAATTAACTTTTCTTAATAATAGTTAATTTATTAATGTTTGAGACACTACACAAAATGTCACTAATTCAAATTTAATCTCATTTTCCTCCGGACAGTGTGGGTAAAACCATTTCTACTTTTAACCTCAGTTTTAACTTCCTCAAGCGAGTTGGGAAGCGGTCGCCGGCGGTAAATATTTGGTTTACCCTTTACTATAAAGTTCGCAAGCCAAACTCCTACCCACCCCAATTCCCGGCCCTTATCCAATAATGTACTCATTGTGTTTCGTACCGTTTTTGAATCAATAATTGGATTTAAAGTTTATCACGGGTCTATCCGGTTCTGCCAAAATGCCGGCGCGGATCGTCGGCTAAAATGTATATAATCCGTTGAATAATTTGTTCACAGTTTTATCACGTAATGATGTTATATTTAACCGGTAATCCGTTTTTATCGACTAATAACGGTTGCAAAATCAAATTAAACATTTAGGCATTTATTTATTTTAATTCTATTCTGGTACATATTTTTAACATTGGCTCAAGCTTCAGGGCCCTGAAGAAAGAAATTTTCATCAGGACGCATGTTCATTTTGGGGATGCTGTGTGAAGAGTCCTTTGAGGAAAGTTTAGAGTGGATGTTCTGGGTAGGAAAATGTACGAGGAGTGGGTAGGATTCTGGGGGTCAGTCTCTCCTCACTGACGGCTATATTATTTCATCCCTCCCAATGCATTGCATGGCGACGATGTTCCGAGAGTCAAAAGGTCTCCCTCAACCAGTCTTTCCTGATCTCAGCTGTTGGGCATCTGCCCATACAGGTGATGCCCAGATGCATCCACCGCAAGACTAAAAAAAACTTCATCTCATGAACCCAGGTCCCCCTGCTAAGACACCAAACGTAGCGAATCTCTTGGGGTGACCTACGGCAAAGGTGTTGGTTTTCCAATAAATGGTACCCGCCCTCCAAATTGTACAAGCAGTTGAGATTTTTTTTTTTTGTAAAGAAAGACAAACATTCCCGGGTTACGAATAACCCAACAACATTTGAAAATCTCCTACTACCACTACACTAAGCGGAAGATGTTGCTTGTGTTGTGATGGAGGACTTAGCCAGCCGAGGAATCGAACATGGAACGCCTGGGTGTGACCCAAGCGCGATGACCACACAACCACTGACGTGTATAATTAATAAACGTTTATAGTTTTTTATTTCATAATAAGTACCAGTAGTATAAAAAATATATTTTACCTAAGTAACTGTGTTATGTAAATGGGTTAGTAGAATTATTTTTTAAAACCTCACTAGGAGAACCTGTGCTGAGGTGTTCGCATGTTTTAGATAAGGTGTTATTTTTCCGTCATAAATAAGTAAGAACATATCATCGTCCTTGAGACTCTCCAAGAGGGTAATGTTGTTCCTTCCACAGCAGTATAATAGGTTAGTTGCAGTTAAAGTAACGAAGCCCACCAGCAGGAGACTCGTCCGGGCGTTGATTTTCCCTTTATTTCTATATGGTATGGAAACGTAAACACATAGAGCCAGCGAAAGAAAGCGGATAGACGCCCTTCAAATCAGCAGCTTCAAAGCAGTTAAAGTGAAATACAATGTAGTAGTAGTAGTAGTGTAGTGAAAAGAAAGGAAAATAGATTAACTAATATTATCCAAATCATTAATTATCCGAAACATAAACATATCAAGTGACGTTTTTTTTAATGCTAGTATATGGAATGTAGATAATGGATATAATATTGAGAAACGTTAAGTGCAGAACGGACTTCCTCCGTGTGCTGAGGAAGCAGAATGGTATTGCTACATTGTTATTTCTTGTGAATTCGGCAAATTACTACTACTTCGTTGTACGACCATTATATGTAGGTAATATATTAAAAAGATTTACCCAATGTTGTTCTTTTTTTTAGTTGATCAGTAATAAGAAGGTGTTTATACTCGGATAAAGCCGGGTTATTATTATTAGTCAAAAGTTCATTTCATTCTTGGAAGGTTGTTCACGATTTTTATTTATTTACGATACGCCATGTTTGAAGTTATTCCTTCATAAGATTAACATTTTCAAATTGGTATTTGAGAATACAGAATGTAATATGTTAGACATATTTTTTAATATAATGCCATGAATAATGCGCAAAGCTCGGTCCCTGCAAAAGGTTAAATCTATCGTGAAAATATATTACATTTTTTCAAAAGATATGATAGAGAATATTTCATTTTTAAAGTAGTCCTCATGTCGGAAAAGCGATACCTATCCGATGCTATTTTGCAGGAGATATCTTCAAGGTGAGTCAATTTTATTATTAAAAAACGTTTTTCAAGGCGTTATGAGTTTCCACAAATTTTCTTTATGTACTCAGAATTATTGGATTTACGCCCATCACCTCTTTTGAAGTTTGACACTTTGCGGGAATATGCGGTAACACTATTTAAAATGTTGACGCTTTTTCCAGGATGCAAAAGGTTTTATGTCCAATCGATATTAATATTCAGTTCCTTTATATTTAGTTTTAGTTTTTTTTTCTGAGAAAAAATCTCTTAGGTCATATGTCATTTTTGGGGATGCTGTGTCGGGGGTCTTTGTAGGGATAGGAATTAGAGAAAGTTCTGGGATATAAAAAAATGTATGAAGGGTGGGTAGGAATCTGGGGGTCTATGTGTCTAGGAATGACCGATGTATAAATGCATCCCTCCCATTGTGGTGCAAGGCGATGGGTCGAGAGAGTTCGGCTGGAGGTTTCCCTAAACCAACCTCTCAAGATTTTCGTTGTTTGTTTTTGGGGTGTTATGCCGTGTTGCGCTACCTCATTCTTTAGTCAACGTTTCGGACAGCGTTGCAGTGTCCATCATCAGGGCAGATCCGTCGATGTGTGATCACTAAATTTAATTAAACAAGATAATTCTAAAAAGAGTAATCTACACCGATTTTAAATAAAATTGCTCGCGCTACTTTATACTTAGCGCCTCCGCCCACTCAGGCAACTGAAAACTCTCAACTGCCAACTGTCTTTGTATGACAATGTGATGGCCCGCATACTTCACAATCACACAAAACCCCGTTGTCAATGGTAACGCAAGCGGTGACTTGCGACCATCTTGCGACCATCTTGCGACCATCTTGCGACTGTCACGGCTGATTACCCTGGGCGGCCGTTGCTAGGTTGCGAGCTGTCAGCTGATTGTTCTTCATCTATGGTTAAACAAGCTTTTTGACCAATCAAGACAGAGAAAACAGCCGGTCTTAGTTGGTTTTCAGTTGCCTCAGTGGGCGGAGCGCCTTACATTATTTGGACTCCTAGTTGCAAGACAAGCAAATTTGAAAATCTGTTCTTAAAATAATATCGGTACTTATAAAACATTTTTCATTTTCACCAAAAAATGTTAAAGCAAAAATTGTTTTTTCATTAGGCACACATTAGTAACAATCATTAGTGGATTTTCTCAACTGGCTTAACGCACAAATAAAATACGTAATTGGTGAATAAACTGCAGCTGTGACAGTAAATGTGTTAGGGATAAGTGATCAATTCACACCCTTGGATGCTGATTCATGTTAACATTTTTTGTCTCCTGCCGCTAACATCCGACGAGAGATAAGGCGAGATTGGGTCCCATTAACTCTCCCTAGCGGAGCCGCAGTGCAGCTCGGGTTCGGGAAATTAAGACTTCTTTCCCCAATGAGACCATTAAACTTATCGCTTGTAAACCTCCGTAATTTCTAGCCAGTTAAAATTTTACGTTCTCGGTACACGGGTACTTTAAGAAGCTATAATTCCCCTTAATTAATTATGACCCAACAAGTTTAATCAAAAAACTCGTTGGAAATACTTCTGTTACCTCGACTAATTTAGTTCTAGTTATTTCCATTACTTACAGTCAATTTAATGAAGTGTTTCAGGCTGGGACGGTGCTTTTCTCTATTTGTATATGCTGATATTTCTCTACTTGTATATCTTACTGCGAATACCAGACTCGTTTATTTATTTCCGCGCTTCGAGTGAATTAATAGTAGTAGTTATTATACGTGGAGAGGTAAGCACTTTTTAATATACTAGTGTTATTTTTTTTAAACACGTCCAATAGGTTTGCTTAATAAATAATGCGCTTTAGTAGCCGCCACCACCGGTGGTTTCAAATGGAATTTTCTGTTGAGGAAGTTTTACTTCCACTCTGAATGTTCATACAGCGCAAAAGCTAGCACTCGTGTCAAGATGTGTGCAGAAAAGTCTCAGGACTCCTCTGCAGCCAGCTTCAAGAGAAGTAAGCAAACCCCGGGTAGCAAAGTCCTTTTCAGTTAGAAGAGGAGCCATTTCAGCTCTTGTAGCTTTTACTATAATATTGAAATTTTCGTCCTCGGGAGAACGGGTAGTTTCCGCAGTGGGTTCAAAGGTGCAACGTGAAGCAGTGGTGTGTCAAAAGGGACTTGTGCGAACACAACGCAGAGAAGTCTAGTATTGTGCTAACAGTTTATTTACGACGGCGTATCTTTTCCGTTTGCGGTTGCCTCTCGCCGGTGCGAGTTACGACATAAAAGGGGGTTTAATGCTACTAGGATTTTCTACAACGTGACATAATATCACCTGGTCCGCATTATTGTCCACCCCTTTCTTGGCCAAGTGTCACCTCACCTCTCCCGGACCCCTCTCCGAACCGCCAACCGCTTGAAACAAAGCACTGCTATTAGACAAATTTAACATTTTCTCCGAGCGAATATTATTTTATCAGAACATTTAATATTATCTACAACAGCAAATTCTGAAATTTTCTGATATTTCTTTAAAGTACCTATGTCTTCCGTTCTCGGTGTGTATATTTCTAAGATATTTGAATTTATGTATTTTAACAAAATTTTAATTTTTCATATCTATTCATCTTCAACATTTTTCAAGTTACTAATATTTTATTAGTTTCATTACTTGGGTACTTTAAAAAAAGAGCAATAAAATATCTTTAAAGCTCTACTTTTTGAAGAATTTTCCCTAAACATATATTTCTTCTCCTGCGTCATTTATTGTCTTGAAATGGGAGGACAAGCTCGTATAAAATGTAAACAATATAACATGTGGGGAAACCATCTCCATACATTGACTGTTTTTATAGGCTGGGCTTCTTTATACGGGGAAGCTGAACGGTGAAAAATGAATCCTGTGTTATTCGTGGGTTGCTCCTGGCATCGCCCACTGAACTGAAATTGTTGAAACTCTGTGTCTTGATAAAATGACAAATCTTAAGTCTTAACACGGATGGAATTTGATGAAAGAGCAGAACCCTTAAACACACAGAAATAACTAATAATTCTCGAAGTTCGGCATTGATAGAAAAGAATAGCTGTTTAAATTTAGCTCTTAGATAACAGAACATTCCCAAATACTCTTGAAATAAGATGACAATATCTGAACATTCTTTGTCAAATGGTCAAAAATTGCAACAACAAATACAAAACCACACTATCTACATATTCATTATTTTAAGTTAATTTGGAGAACCCTGTTTTAATTTTAAACACTTACGGCCTTACTAAAAAAAAAACACTCCGCAGCCGTTAAACGGTGTTTTAAATGTGGCAACGCTGGAAATTTCACTTGTGAATTGGAGTTTTCATAATAATCCGCTAGGTGGTGTGATTGATGCGCCTGCGCATTGCTTTACCGCTGAAAAAAATAGCCGCGAATGCAGAAGTTAGTCGGTCGCGATTTTGTATGTGATTAATATGATGTTTTCGTTAATGATTTGAATATTTATGACTAATTCGCACTTATATTCATGTAATCAATATATTTACTATTAATTTGTGTTGTTTTTCGTTAGTTTAAGTCAAATTGTGGCACTAAAATCGCGTGTTCTAAATTAAGTTGTCAGAAAATGGTTCATAGGTTATGTTCAGAAATAATTTGCATTTTAAGATCTTTATTTTATTATAAATTCTTGAAAGTGATGTTTTTTGGTGACTAAAATGTCTAATACATATTTTAGTAAACGTATCAAAGAAATTAATGCCTTAAGATGTGCAAGCAATGTATTCAAACGTGTGTTTTTTTATTGTAAATTTTTGGATATGAAAAGCGAATTTCAAGATTTTTTTACATTTTTTTATTGTTTGAAGGAGTAAAAAGTGAGGTGACAGATTTATTTTAAAATCATTAAATAAAAGGACTGTGTTTTTTGAATTTTGAATTTTTCCAAATATTTCAATGTTTTAATAGAAAGTGTTTGGGGTAAGTGAGTTTTTTTTTCCAACTTGATGTTTGAATCTTAAAATACTACAGTTTTTAAACATTTAAGTATATTTTAGATATGAAAATCTTAAAGGTAATTAAATTTTGGTTCTAAAATGGTATTTGTTTTTACAACATCTCAAAAAATAATAAATATATAGGACATTAAAAAAAAAATTCGAAATTCGTTGAAAATTACAAATGGAACAAATATATACAACAGATAAACTACCCTCCTTGGCCGTGTAAGCAATGTACATATCTTTCCATGAACAATTTTTTGTCAGTTCTTAATTAGTAAGGATTCTTCATACATGGTTGTTTGACCATTGTACAATTTTTTCAGAAAGTTTATTAGTAAGGCTGGTAAAATGGCGACGTTGTCAGATCAAAACCATATATTTTGTTTAGTAAGAATTTGAAAAACGAAATGTACAGACTTTACACAACGTGCTACAGAAACACCGTTTAACGGCCGCGGAGTGTTTTTTTTTAGTAAGGCCGTTACAGTTTGATAATGTTTTCGGAAAACGAAACAGCTGCCACTTGAAGTAATAATTGCTATTACTATGAATATATCAGTATTTTTTTATATTTATATCAAAGAACCTTATCTCAGGGTGCAAGACGTTATCTACATAACCAAAATAATTGCGTTGACTTAAAAATGTAGAAACGAACAAAAAAGCTGTAATGTAAGTAAAATAATGTAATGTAAGAGCTGAACTCATCGCTTGGGAGTTTTTGGCAATTTTACAGATTTATATTTTATGATTCTGAAAATTTCTCCAAATTGCAACTCTCCAAGTATTGAAAATAAGTTCTGATACACTCAAGTTTGAAGATTTGAAGTTGCATCTTTGAGAATCTATAAGTTTTTCATTCCTTGGAATCTTTGTAAATTCTTCGCTAACACCTCAGAGGCAACATCTTTTATTCTTTTTCCTGATGAGTAATAAAATTTCCTTTTTCCACATCGAATATGGACGTATTAGCATCATAGACGTAACTACACCCATTAAGTATTTCAGGCGTACCACAGAAAATTTCCAAATCTGGCACGCGTGCTTTGCATCTGCTATGGCAGGCTCTGACACTAGTGTGTTCTACCCGCGGGCTTTGATGAATCTACATAATTGATCTGCTTTGACTAGAACTAGATGCTCGAAAACCAGTTATTTTTCGCCTCGAAGCCAATGGGATTGTGATAAGTTTTAGCTGGAATACATCCAATGGGGTATGCGTAGAGAAAATCGAACGTGCGATGAAAATAAAGACTTAGCATGGATTATGGAACTGTATGTATTTTGAATACATGATGTTTTCGTAATCTGTGGGTTGTATCTGTGGGTTAAATCTTTCCCACAAGAAAAACTTAACCCTACACGTATTTAAAATGACTGATTTTTGCATTTTTATGTATAAATTCTTTGACAAATCTAATAAGCCTAAATTTTGAATAAGAGAGCTAGGTATAATGCCGGTTGCCGAAATAATAAATGGTAATATTTTTATAGTCTGAGAATGCCAAATTCTTTTAATCTCATTTCCTAAATCTGTATATTTTCTTATTTTTCAAAAATAGATCTTTGTTGTGTAAAACTGTATCTGGTCTATTATGACTAATTCTTCTGTCTGTTAATATATTTTTATCATAATATATTTTGTAAAATTAATTTTCTAAAAATGAATGTGGTTCGTATTCATAATATGGAATATATATTATTATTATTAAAGATATATATTTTTTCCAAAGCGTACTATCCCAGAGCTTACATCCTCTATGAAAGGATCAAGGAATCGAATCAATCCGATACACATGAAGGAAGTTGTCAATGGAGGTTTCAACTGTAGGCACACTTTCGTTCCGAGAGGAAAGTTTTATAAGCAGATCAGAATCTCTTCGAGATTTTCAGAAAACGAGTATTTATTATTGAAACATTTCTTCCTTCAAGTTCAGTAATTATCTTTTTAAATTCTTGTATTAAATACAACTAGTTAATTTTTTTCCTTGATCAATGTATGAATGAACTGGAATCTTTGAAGTGAAAATTAACCCACTTTCCAACATCCGACCGAGCTGTCACAGAATTAAAAAAAACGTTAAGTTTTAACTTCTTGAATGTCAGATGACAGTTAAGATGTCAAGGCCGTATTTCACAGAAAATTAATATCAGAGCATTCTTAGAAGCTAGAGTGCTCTAATAAATCTGACCTTGTTCTTGTACAGTTTCTTTATACAAAAGGGTTAAAATCGCATTTTATTTTTTAATCTGACAGCTGTCACCCGCCCGCCGGCGCGCTCACGACACAGAGGTTAAAAGACCTTTTAAAATAGAATTGGTAAAAAAATGTTACCCAAGTGTTTATAATAAATAAAAAAAATGTACCACCATTGTTTTAAAAAAAACTTATTTTTAACGGTTTGATCTATTAAAAATAATTTTTTAACATGGCAATGTAATTCACAAATAAATCACGATAATAAAAGGTCTTGTACATCATAAAATACCATTGAAAATTTTCTGCTACCTTTTTGCTTATGACGACAGTATTGATGACATTGTATTGACGTGTTGATGCACATCCATCAATTATCCATTTGAAATCTACAAAAGTTTTAATTCAAACTAACAACGGTGTTTTATTATTCACAGATGAGGTCGAGCCCCCACCAGAGGAAGAGAAAGAAGAAGTGGTAGAACCAGTGGAGGCGGTAGAAGAAGAGGATAGACTGTCCTCCCGAAGCTACGCCAAGGAAATAGTGGCCGGTGAGGAGAGGCCCAAGGTTAACTCGGGCCAACAAACCACCCCTACTGATGGTGAGTTTTTACTATCCTTCTTTGTCTGCAACAAAGATAGCTGTCCACTCTTCTGTGATTTTGCAAGCATCCTAAAAATACAAATTCATAACATTTCAATATTCCTTCTGTTTGCAGTTTTCATAAATTTCAGTAACATACCAAGGTATGCCCTCATACTCTCTGGTGGTCACCGGACAACAAAATACAGTGTCAAATCAAAACAATTTGAAAAGTTAGATAAAAATTTATGCAAAAAGTGTTGAAAAAACTAACTAACATATTGAAAAGTTAGTTAAAAGGTTACGTTAAAAGTGTTAAGGTGAAAAAAAATTAGGTTAAGGTGATACTAACTTTAAAGAATTCATAATCTGCACTTTCATATATGGCTCTAATTTAATTATCTCATATTTGAAGGCTTGTTAACTGTGGTCCAATTTTAGACCGATATCAATCGCAGAAAAATAAAAGCGCTCCAAATTTGGACCTAAATCGCTCCAGTGGTTGTAAGAAAAAAAACCTTCTTACAGGTTATGCTTTAAAATATTAAGATCAATTAATTATTTGCACCCGTAAAGCAATATGAATAAATAGTTTTAACCATGAACAAACTCAAATCGTTCAAGAAAGGCTAACAAATACAATATTGGATTGAATCACTGATACAATATTGTATTGAAAAAATTGAGTTTATTTATGGACAAAACTATTTATTCATAATCATTTTGCATAAGTACGGGCGAAAACAATTCACTGGTCTTAATTTTTTAAAGCAAAACTTGCAAAAAGTGTATTTATTAAAATAATTAAACTAGATTATTTTTAATTAATAAACTAATGTTTATAATAAACTAATGTTTTTGTTTGTTTTTTTAGATTTTTTATGCATAGCACAAAGGGTAACAATTATTATAAGCAATAATTATATTATTAGCCTGAAACACTCATCAAAAGATACATGTCGACTCCAATTTTACCCGCACCCCTTCGATTGCCGGTCGAGAGCTCTACCATTAAGCTACGGCGCTTTATCTGTTACCCGCCAAATTATTCTATATATACTAGTGTTTCATTCAACAATTACTGCTTATTACATTTTTTCACCTGCAAACAACCTACTTTATTTTTTAGATGAGAAAGGCATGTAGCAGGTGAAAAAATGTAATAAGCGGTAACTGTTGAATGAAACACTAGGTATATATTGAATAATTTGGCGGGTAACAGATAAGGCGCCGTAGCTTAATGGCAGAGCTCTCGACCGAATTGAAGGGGTGCGGGTTCGAGTCCCGTCGGCGACATGTATCTTGGGAGGTTTTTTCAATATGGATTAGTGTTTCAGGCTAATAATTATTGCTTATAATTATAATAATTAAACTAGCGCCATCTGTGAAAAAGTATATTTTGAATTATTTTCAGTATCACTTTAAAAAGATTACATTACGTTAAGTTTTTTTTCATCGCTTTTAATTTTAATTTTTTATCACTTTTCAAAGATGTGTTGATTTGCTACTGGGTTTAGTTATCAAGGAATTCTAATTAGTTAGTGTTAACTTAACACAATTTGTACAAAAAGTTGTCTAACGGCAAAAATAACATTAAGGCGACATCGCGCATCAGGCGAAAAATGTGTTTGTTTCATTAAGTTATAAAAAAATCAACCCATTAAGTTTTAAAGCAGAAAGTTTGCTTGTTAAATTTAATGCCTTGCCATCTACAACAGAAACCGATATATTTAACAAGCACTGCAGGAGGAAATGTGTCATGTATATATGTAATATGATATTTGTTGTATGAGGCTCTTGGCGTCCGACCGGGCGATTGTTACGCCACTGGTAATGGTACCATTGAACGTGATTTACTTGTATTTGGACACTTAACACCTTACTGTCCTTACTATGATTTATAACAGACAGTATATTTGTTTTGAAACTTATTGAATGCTTGCAAAATCACATAAATATTAAAAACATTGTTATATCCGACTTATTTATTATATTCTTGCGTGTTTTTTATGCATATTTGATGAAAATTATTTGTAATGAGCGTTGCGATTTTTATTACATTAAGCCATTGGAAAAATAACACAAGATAATACAATAATAGTATGAATTAGAAAGTTGAAAATATATATGCTGATATACAGGGTATATCAGCATATGCCCGAAAAAATTTTATCTAGTGATTCCTGCATTTAACAAATTTGCACCACTTTTTTCACAGCGGTTTGGAATTTTTTTTTGTAATATGTTTATATACATATTTTAATCCAAATTAACTCAGGAATAACTATTTAAAATTTGTAGGATACAGAAGTGCTGATACAGTCTATATTATGCTTCAAATAAAATCATTATTTACTTATTTCTTCAAACTTATTACTTGCTTGAAAATACAGTACGTAGCAGTAACCTTTTTCTTTTAAAAGAGTTGAAGCTAAAAAAAGTTTAGAATCTTGTTTTATAATCTAAGCTCAATTTTGTTGTACTGCCAACTTTGATACATTATTTGTAAACATCTCTTGTGTTATTTATCCCGGCTGAATTTTACCTATCTTTCATATTTTTTTTAAATTCCTCTTTTATAGGTTCAAAAAAGAAATTTATGTGTGATATAATCATGTGTCTAATGGTAATTTTTTTTAAAATTAATGTTTTGTAAATAGAAAACAAAATGTACAATCAAAAAGTACTCGATTGACTTCTATTATTCCAGGGAATTCTAAAGTTACTGTTCATCAAAACAAAATTCAGTCTAATGTCGAGCCTGGAATGCCTACATCAGTGTTTCTCAGCATGGGGCGCAAATATTAAGTATTAATATGTTGTTACTTTTTCTGTTACAAAAACGCACTTACTATTACATCGTTGGTCTCACTATTATTTAGTGTATAAAAAAGAAATGCAGCATTATTGTGATGAATAACGTACGATTTATTATGTTTTATGTCGATGCCGTGCCGTAACCGTAGGAATTATAAAGCGTATATTATCTTGCGGAATTCGCTTGAAAAGCTTATATCATTATTTCAATACCGTATAAAAATTTATTGAAAACGCGATAATCGCCCGACTGTCGTAAAGTTTCCACAGGAGGAATATAAATTAAGCCGACCTGTTGTAACGTGAATTTAATACGTAAGAATTTATGACTCTACGGGAATGCTAAACTTAAGCCATTAAAATAATCTATATTATGATGTGGTATTAAAGGATTATTAACGATCTTCTTTTAAATTTATTATCCATTTTTTTTTTTTGAATAACCTAATGAGTAAAATCTTAAATAGTATTTGAGTCAAATGATTTCCCTCATGGCTTATATCATCTTTGGGGACGGGGAGGTTCTTTTTAAGGAAAGGGAGTTTTGGATTGGAAAAGGTAAGAGGGTTGGGTAGGAATCCGAATCCATCCCTCCCACACGGCTGCAAGACGTTGGGTGAAGAGAACTCTCCCGATCCGGCAAATCATCCTAGACAAACCTCATCCCATAAACCCGGGCTAAATCACTAAATATAGCCACTCACTTGGGGTTACCTACGGCAGAGGTGTTGGTTATCCATCTAAACTCACAAATTGAAAATTACTTATCGCTGTTTTTAAAAACTGAAAAAAATTGGGCATATAGTAAAAACTGTGACTGTCGACTTCTGTTACACCTACCTTTTAATAAATAATTGTCTTATCAAATACCTATTCATATGGGTCAAAATGGAGCTTATCACTGGAATTACTTCAAGAATATTTTTTTCATGTTACAGTTGGATACGTTATTTATATATTTACAATGAAATTATCAAAGCAACACAATAAACACAAATTGGCTGTAATAAGAAATAAAAAACATATAAAAATTCTTTGAATGAATAAATGACAAAAGAATATCACAATTTTATCAGTGTGATTTTTTTAAATCAAAATTTCGTGAAAGATAATAAATATAGACATTTTTATTATATGTTTTCCTATTCAGCCTTATTTTTATATCACCTCAAGGGCACTGTACAAATAAATATAATAGAATTAGTAAATCTGGTCTACAACTAAGGTTTATGATTATAAAAGTGGCTTACATCTAAGACTTATAGCCAGTGACTTATGACAACGACTTATAACTACTGATTTAAAACTAATGACTAAGTAACATACACTAAACATTGACTTAAGGGGTTTCTCATCATTCTCCTAATAGCTTATCCATACTATAATGAACATTTATGATTTATTTATTTATTAAGTCGGAGTTTATAATTCGGTACTCGAACCTATGAACAGTGGCTACTTATTGGATAAGTTGGCTGAGTTTTCTAAGTACTGCGAGTATTTATTTTTTATTTTTAATAATATTCGTTATAGTATGGATAAGCTATTAGGAGGATTGTAAGAAACCCCTTTAAAGTTAGAGATTTACAACTAAGTTGGGAACATACATTTAATAATACTTGATATGGTTGTTACCGATAACATTACAACCCCAACAACAAACAAACAATGTAACACGTAACATAGGTAAG
Source organism: Limnephilus auricula (assembly GCA_951813805.1). NCBI lineage: Eukaryota > Metazoa > Arthropoda > Insecta > Trichoptera > Limnephilidae > Limnephilus > Limnephilus auricula. The sequence continues at coordinate 39,837,398 of OX638391.1, forward strand.
ATGTTTATGATTGTCATCATCATCATAACCATCTTCTTCCCCTTTTCATATTCGGGTCGGGGACCCTTTGCATCGACAAGGCTCCTCCATACGTCCTTGTCTTGTGCTGATTGTTCGGCCTCCATCACACAGTTTCTGGAGTTACCTCGCCCAACTGTGTCTGGGGCGGCCCACTGGACGTCAACCCTCTGGAATCGCACTCAGTATCTTCCTCGGAATTCGAAATGATAATTTTATACATAGATATTAGATTCTACACATTTTATATAAGAAGAAGAAGGAAGTATTATTTATTTAGTATATGTAGATATTACATTAATATTTAGAACTCGGGTGCTATAATGGTCATAATGTGTTAGCTTGATTTATGCGAAAGTATAATCTTGAAATAATGAATTGAATGAAAGAATAATGTAAATCGTTGATCTTTACCGCATTAATATGATTTATCGCTTAACATTAAATAGATTGAGGTGTTAGGTTCTCACTGACATTGTCCATTGGCAATGAAAATGACAAAAACAAACAAATAAAAAAAATATTTCTTCAATCTTTGCAAAATTACTTTGTGGCAGCATTTTAATTAAACGAAACAAATTAATAAAAATTAAACCCTTTTTTTGTTTTAAAACCACGATATTTATTAATTTACTTTTCCAACCGGTTTCGCTTTACTCAAGCATCACAAGGGCACAAATTAATACTAAACAATAACTACAAAATGTGTGCTTATAATATACATATAGAGAGAGAGACAACAGTATGAAATTATTACAAACTATCTATATGTATATATTGTTGTCTCTCTTTGTATGTATATATAACCACAAATTTTGTAGTTATTGTTTAATATTAATTTGTACCCTGAAGGTGCTTGAGTAAAGCGAAACCGGTCGATAAAGTAAATGAATAAATATAGTGGTTTTAAAACAAAAAAGTGTTTGATTTTTCTTAAATATGTCAAACCACAAAGTGATCGCTTTCTACAATAATTTGAAACAAATTACTTAAAACCACTATAATCATATTATTTGTTTATATATCATATAATCTTATTATCCTGACGAAGAAACCATCGGTTTTGAAACACGTATGTACATATTATGACATGTATGGTCATATTATGACATAGTAGTTTACAAAGTAATTTGTTTCAGTTAAATAAATAAAAAAAAACGGAACAGGGAAATATGACGGAATGAATAATAAACTTGTCTGCACCATAAGCGAGAATATTCTTAATGTATATCCGAATACCATTAATTTATTTACTAATATGTATGTCTAATATTATGACTTATTTAATTTAAGCGTTAATTTGAGATGAACAGTTAGTTAAAAAAAACTATAAATCAAGATAGTTTTGTTTCAGCAAAGATAAAAGTTTCTCATAAAAAAATGGAATAATTTTTTTTTTTTGAAATATACCTTTTCGGTTAACGAGCGTAGAAATGCATATTGACGCAGCGGTATTTTTCCAGCAATATTTTCAGAAAGCACTTATTTTTCCTGGCTTGTTTTTCGTTACTCGGATGCAGTACGTATCTAGGGGGCTTAGGATATTCCTTACCCAGATGGGTTGAAGGGAGACGGAGGGGGAGGTAATCATAAAAATAATGGAATAGAAGCCTAGTAAACAAAAGCATGCAGGATATGCGGTTATGTTTCTGAACATACCCCTCCGGTTTCTATTTGTTCAATTTATATTGCTTTGTTGTACTTTCTTGAATCTCAAACAATTCGCAGGTAATTAAGTGAATAATATGCACAAGACATCTTTTTGAAGTAAATACTTCTTTACGCACGCTTGACTTGGGGGGAAAGCTGGCGAATGTGTAACGGAAATTGAAATGCGTTGCGAGGCAAACGGGCTCACTGTAGAAGCAAGAGAGAGCAGTGCCCGCGCACATTTTCTTTCTCTTTTCCTCTCATAGCCAGTGTATGAAATATTTCAGTCAGTATTTTGAAATACCAGTGACGCGCCAAACGCGGAGGGGAGCGGACGTCGATGAACTCGGCATGATCGGGCGAGGCGAATAAATTTAAATAAATATTTTTAGAAAATTAATATATGTATACATATACAAATGTATATATTTTATACATATATAGGGACAAAGAAGTATTTACTTCAGTCGTGTGGTCTAAAGCACACTCGTTTTTTTTTAAAATTTGAATACCTAACAAGAGTCCCAATTGCTTCCGTCTGGGGCCATTGAGACTATGGCATCTCCAATTGGGGTATGTTGAGAGGCTGAAGATAGCGGAACTTCCTTTTCGAAAGAAGTCAAAATCACGCGACTGGTTACTGTATGTGTAAGGGGCTTCCAAACCGACCAATATAAAAGAAGAGGAAATATGTATTAAAATTTTAAAAAGAGGTAATGAAATATGTGCAATTCCATTTCATCTTTAAAAACATCTTTCTCCATTTCAAATAAATATTGAATATTGTACATGGATAGTAAAAAGGGATATTACATTTATAAAATTATTTGCTCTGACAACATCAAAAAGTGTTTATTTCACCCGTCCAAAACACACTTTTGTGGAAATTTTTCGTTAGGTAATGGGGAATGCATATTTGATACATTGATGTTATTAATTGACAATTTAATTAATCGCCTGATAACGAAATCCTTTTCCATAACGTGTGTTATACTAGAGTCACTGTAAGTGACAGTCGGTGCGCTGTCACCTACACTAACAATCAATTGGTTTTGTATTTATTGTGCGTTGATTGGGTTAGGTGCGATTTTAATAACAAAATATGAGTTTGTATTTAATTGTTTCCATAAAAATGAATACTTTTATCATTTATTAGTACTTCAAAATGGCGGAAAGTGATAAAATATATAATAAAAAATTTATTCAAATGTATGTACGAGTGTGATTAAGTATTGGGGTGAACACTACGGTAATCCATGATTTTTTGTTTTTACATAAACCCCAAGGTCGAAAATAGTTTCCCTCAGGGCCTATGTCATCTTTTGGGGAAATTGTGTGGAGGATTTTTTTAATGAAAGGAAGGAGTGAAAGTTCTGGCCCCTTGGCACGATAAGGATTGTATCGATAACTTTTGGTAACTTCTCATCGCTCTCTAGGACCACTGCAGAAAGCTAACGTACAAACAACAGTTTATTTCAAACATATTCAGAACACTTAGTCATTGTGAACTGTTATTTATTCGTTGGCGATCAGCAGCCATGCTAGGGAACTATGAGAAGTTACTGAAAGTTTTCGATACAATCCTTATCGAACGACAGTGCTAGGAATCCAGGAGGGAAAATGTATAAGTGATAGGTAATAACTAGGGGTCAGTGTGTCCAGGAGTGACGTATGAATCCAATGCCACCTATCCACAAACCATTGCGGTGCAAGGCGATGAAGCGAAAGAGATCAGCTGCAGAGGTCAAAGGGTCTCCTTAAACCGGCCCCTCCCGAACCAACCTGCCCTGCTGTAGACGCATACGCCGCCAAGACCTGAACACACCTCCCCAATTTTTTTATTTTTATAGTGAATACCTCACAAGAGTCCCAACTGCTCCCGTCTGGAGTCAGTGAGACTATGGCATCTCCAATCGCGGTACGTTATGAGGCTGAAGGTAAGTGGGAAAGGGAAGGAGACGAGGAAGAGGAAGGTGGGGAAGTACCTGGCTATTCAGATCTAGTCACTAAACACGGCTAAAGCCATTTCAAGCAACGTTTTAATTCTGAATGGTGGTCTTACACCAGGGTGATACTAAGAGTATCTTCCACTCTGGAACGTGCCGCAAATATACTATATATTATTTTTAATAATTAATTGTGAAATAACACAAATCAATTAAATAAAATTTATTAGCGCACGCCGGGTTCGAACCCGCGACCTTCGGAATGGCAGTCAAACGCTCTACCGCTGGACTACGCCGGCCGTCATTGAACCTGGGGCATCCCTGCTTAGTCACCAAACATAGTTAAAGGTGACAAATGGCAGAGATTTTGGTTTTCAAAAAAATTTCTTTAAACGTACTCTTAATAAAGTTAAGAACTTTCAAATGATTCGCTACGATTGAAAACCGATACAATACAAATAAATTACTTTTTTAAACTTAATTAACCACTAATTGGAGATCGGAACAGCTTTTGTCCTGATAATAACACTTTGCGACAAGAAAGGATACCAGCAGAAGAAAATTAACACCGAGCACTCTCAACGTATCCTAATCTCATCTCTTGTCCCAGATTCCTTTTCCATCTTACAAAACCAGATAATTGAAAAATTGCAGTTCTCTGCCAACTCTACCTTAACTCTTCTGTTTCAATAATTGGTTAATTAAAATGATAAAAACATAAGATTTAAAAAATAAAAACCTTTGTATTGTATTCTTTGAACAATTGGATCCAACATTTTGCTACTGCTCGCGCTGCAGCGAAGCAGATTAAACTAACAGTCTCAGGAAAGATAAAATTCACAAGAAATGTTAAATGTTCAAACTCTTTACAAAATTTTCTTGACGAAGTATTTCCTGGTCAAATAAATGCTCGCATTTCTGAGAGAAGTTTTCATCCCAAAGTTGTGCATTGTTGGAGCGAGGTATTCTCATGGACTCATTCCAGACTCGACCATACTTCAACAGACAGCTCATTTTAAAAACCGAAAAGAACGATTCATACTTTTATAAGAATGTTAATAAATTATTTCTCAGTTCAGGGAAGAGTTGCAAGAGCGGCGCAGTTTCTCTGTTTACGTGTTAACTTTGAACAATATTTTTGTCTGTTAAATAATTAATCAACTTTGAGAATTGTTTTCAACTTTTGAGGCAGCTCGTGGAAGCTTTTAAAAATCTAAGATTAGCTCAAATAAACAAATCCTAGTATGTAATGCGAAGATTTTAGTAATGTCTTTTACACAAATGCACAAAAATAATGCGTAATTTTTGTATTTACAGTTTTTAAGGTCATTTTTTTTAACGTAAGACAGCTTTTTGGGGAAAGGAAAGAGAGGATTTTCTCAGAAGGAAAATGTTATGAGGGGTGGGTAGAAATCTGGGAGCCAATGTGTTCAGGAGTGGCGAACGTATCAATCCGCTTTGTATAAATCCGGCAGATCCGTCGATGTGGACGGATCTGCCGGATCTGCCCTGATGATGGACACTGCAACGCTGTCCGAAACGTCGGCTAAAGAAGGAGGTAGCACAACACGGCATAACACCCCAAAAACAAACAACGAAAATGCTTTTGGCCGTGAAAATCTAAAAACGTATCCATCATATTCAGAACACGTCATTGTGAACTGTTAATTATTCGTTGGCGATCTGCAGCCATGCTAGGGAACTATGAGAAGTTACTGAAAGTTTTCGATGCAATCCTTGTCAATCGACATTGCTAGGAATCCAGGAGGGAAAATGTATAAGAGATAGGTAATAAATAAGGGTTAGTGTGTCCAGGAGTGACGTATGAATCCATTGCCACCTATTCGCAAACCATTGCGGTGCAAGGCGATGAAGCGAAAGAGACCAGCTGCAGAGGTCAAAGGGTCTCCCTAAACCGGCCTCTCCCGAACCAACCTGCCATGCAGTAGGCGCATGCGCCACCAAGACCTGAACACACCTCACCAATTGAACCCGGAGCATCCCTGCTTAGTCACCAAACATAGTTAAAGGTGACAAATGGCAGAGATTTTGGTTTTCAAATAAATTATAATTTAAAATTAATAAACAATTTCTTTAATCGTACTCTTAATAAAGTTACGAACTTTCAAATGATTCACTACGATTGAAAACCAATACAATACAAATAAATTACTTTTTAAACTTAATTATATATTACTTAATTATAACATAGTTAAAGGTGACAAATGGCAGAGATTTTGGTTTTCAAATAAATTGTAATTTAACATTAATAAACCATTTCTTTAATCGTACTCTTAATAAAGTTACGAACTTTCAAATGATTCACTACGATTGAAAACCAATACAATACAAATAAATTACTTTTTAAACTTAATTAGCCACTAATTGGAGATCGGAACAGCTTTTGTCCTGATAATAACACTTTGCGACAAGAAAGGATACCAGCAGAAGAAAATTAACACCGAGCACTCTCAACGTTTCCTAATCTCATCTCTTGTCCCAGATTCCTTTTCCATCTTACAAAACCAGATAATTTAAAAATTGCAGTTCTCTGCCAACTCTACCTTAACTCTTCTGTTTCAATAATTGGTTAATTAAAATGAGAAAAACATAAGATTTTCAAAATAAAAACTTTTGTATTGTATTCTTTGAACAATTGGATCCAACATTTTGCTACTGCTCGCGCTGCAGCGAAGCAGATTAAACTAACAGTCTCAGAAAAGATAAAATTCACAAGAAATGTTAAATGTTCAAACTCTTTACAAAATTTTCTTGACGAAGTATTTCCTGGTCAAATAAATGCTCGCATTTCTGAGAGAAGTTTTCATCCCAAAGTTGTGCATTGTTGGAGCGAGGTATTCTCATGGACTCATTCCAGACTCGACCATACTTCAACAGACAGCTCATTTTAAAAACCGAAAAGAACGATTCATACTTTTATAAGAATGTTAATAAATTATTTCTCAGTTCAGGGAAGAGTTGCAAGAGCGGCGCAGTTTCTCTGTTTACGTGTTAACTTTGAACAATATTTTTGTCTGTTAAATAATTAATCAACTTTGAGAATTGTTTTCAACTTTTGAGGCAGCTCGTGGAAGCTTTTAAAAATCTAAGATTAGCTCAAATAAACAAATCCTAGCATGTAATGCGAAGATTTTAGTAATGTCTTTTACACAAATGCACAAAAATAATGCGTAATTTTTGTATTTACAGTTTTTAAGGTCATTTTTTTAACGTAAGACAGCTTTTTGGGGAAAGGAAAGAGAGGATTTTCTCAGAAGGAAAATGTTATGAGGGGTGGGTAGAAATCTGGGAGCCAATGTGTTCAGGAGTGGCGAACGTATCAATCCGCTTTGTATAAATCCGGCAGATCCGTCGATGTGGACGGATCTGCCGGATCTGCCCTGATGATGGACACTGCAACGCTGTCCGAAACGTCGGCTAAAGAAGGAGGTAGCACAACACGGCATAACACCCCAAAAACAAACAACGAAAATGCTTTTGGCCGTGAAAATCTAAAAACGTATCCATCATATTCAGAACACGTCATTGTGAACTGTTAATTATTCGTTGGCGATCTGCAGCCATGCTAGGGAACTATGAGAAGTTACTGAAAGTTTTCGATGCAATCCTTGTCAATCGACATTGCTAGGAATCCAGGAGGGAAAATGTATAAGAGATAGGTAATAAATAAGGGTTAGTGTGTCCAGGAGTGACGTATGAATCCATTGCCACCTATTCGCAAACCATTGCGGTGCAAGGCGATGAAGCGAAAGAGACCAGCTGCAGAGGTCAAAGGGTCTCCCTAAACCGGCCTCTCCCGAACCAACCTGCCATGCAGTAGGCGCATGCGCCACCAAGACCTGAACACACCTCACCAATTGAACCCGGAGCATCCCTGCTTAGTCACCAAACATAGTTAAAGGTGACAAATGGCAGAGATTTTGGTTTTCAAATAAATTATAATTTAAAATTAATAAACAATTTCTTTAATCGTACTCTTAATAAAGTTACGAACTTTCAAATGATTCACTACGATTGAAAACCAATACAATACAAATAAATTACTTTTTAAACTTAATTATATATTACTTAATTATAACATAGTTAAAGGTGACAAATGGCAGAGATTTTGGTTTTCAAATAAATTGTAATTTAACATTAATAAACCATTTCTTTAATCGTACTCTTAATAAAGTTACGAACTTTCAAATGATTCACTACGATTGAAAACCAATACAATACAAATAAATTACTTTTTAAACTTAATTAGCCACTAATTGGAGATCGGAACAGCTTTTGTCCTGATAATAACACTTTGCGACAAGAAAGGATACCAGCAGAAGAAAATTAACACCGAGCACTCTCAACGTTTCCTAATCTCATCTCTTGTCCCAGATTCCTTTTCCATCTTACAAAACCAGATAATTTAAAAATTGCAGTTCTCTGCCAACTCTACCTTAACTCTTCTGTTTCAATAATTGGTTAATTAAAATGAGAAAAACATAAGATTTTCAAAATAAAAACTTTTGTATTGTATTCTTTGAACAATTGGATCCAACATTTTGCTACTGCTCGCGCTGCAGCGAAGCAGATTAAACTAACAGTCTCAGAAAAGATAAAATTCACAAGAAATGTTAAATGTTCAAACTCTTTACAAAATTTTCTTGACGAAGTATTTCCTGGTCAAATAAATGCTCGCATTTCTGAGAGAAGTTTTCATCCCAAAGTTGTGCATTGTTGGAGCGAGGTATTCTCATGGACTCATTCCAGACTCGACCATACTTCAACAGACAGCTCATTTTAAAAACCGAAAAGAACGATTCATACTTTTATAAGAATGTTAATAAATTATTTCTCAGTTCAGGGAAGAGTTGCAAGAACGGCGCAGTTTCTCTGTTTACGTGTTAACTTTGAACAATATTTTTGTCTGTTAAATAATTAATCAACTTTGAGAATTGTTTTCAACTTTTGAGGCAGCTCGTGGAAGCTTTTAAAAATCTAAGATTAGCTCAAATATACAAATCCTAGTATGTAATGCGAAGATTTTAGTAATGTCTTTTACACAAATGCACAAAAATAATGCGTAATTTTTGTATTTACAGTTTTTAAGGTCATTTTTTTTAACGTAAGACAGCTTTTTGGGGAAAGGAAAGAGAGGATTTTCTCGGAAGGAAAATGTTATGAGGGGTGGGTAGAAATCTGGGAGCCAATGTGTTCAGGAGTGGCGAACGTATCAATCCGCTTTGTATAAATCCGCTTCGTATCAATCCCTTCAGCGGCGGTGGGTACAGAGTCCGGCTGGAAAAAGTCAGTAGGTGGGCAGACGCATCCGCCGACAAGATCCGAGCAAACTTTACCCCATGAACCCTGGCACCGCTGCTAAGTCACCAAACGTAGCGAACCACTTGAGGTGACCGATGGCAGAGGTTTTGGTCACGGAACTGAATGAAATATCATTTCGGTTGTGTAAACAAAAAAAAATACAAAACTTCATTCACATTATTTTCAGTACATTGTATAATGAGTTTATGCCGCAGTTCTTACAATAGTTATTGGTGAAATGATCAGCATTTGTAGGTGCCTTCCAAGCAGTTCATCGGGGATCGAATTAAATATTTTTTTAATCTTTTATTTATTTACAATAAAAATATATAAATTTGTTTTAGACAATTTTAAATTTTAACTAAACTCTGCCGGTTTCGGAAGAACCCTTCCTTCGTCAGGAGAATGTTAAAACTAACCTATGATACAAAATATTGACAGACATATACAAAAAAAAATGGTCTTTCCAATCATCAGTCTATAAAAATCTATATTGAAAATTCGTTTGGATTGTTACCAATCATCGTGACAAATCAGTCGTTTCGATGCACTGAGTTCGCACACTCTAAACGAAAATTTGATTAATTTTATTATATGAATTACGCTTAGAACGGGATTGTTGACTTAATTCTTACAAAGTTTAAAATAAAACTTTTTCTTTGCAGATTCTAGTTAGGGAGCGATGTTTATTCACAATGCAGAAGGAAATTTTAAAAAATCCAATCGAAAAAATGCTAGTTATTATTAGTTATATTTTAACGTTTAAAATGTGAGAAACAACAACATAACTATTGTCAGCATAAATGCCATGACCCATTACTATGAATTTGATCACTGTTGTTACTTTGTTGTTGATTAGATTGTGAGGAATGAACCTCAAAATTAATTTTAATTTATTATCGTTCGCCTCCGTAACGTTCGGAACGCCCGATATTACGCATCTCGTAACGCTGTAACGCATTCGCCAGTATACCCCTCAAGTCAAGCGTACGTAAAGAAGTATTTACTTCTATAATATTGTTGAACTCTCGCATTCGTACCCACTCAAATCAGTTTCTCTGCTGTTTTTTGGCTGTCAATGACTGTGGGAGATCCAAGAGTCGGTAGACAATGGTGGGAATTTTGTGGATGTACCATGATAATATTCTCAAGCCACTTTCACTGCCCACAGAACACCACCCCACGGTATACTCTCTCACCTTGTATTGTTCACTCCGTTTCTTACATCATAGTATTTAGTTTTTTTTAATACAACTCTGGTCGCTTCTGCTTTCACTCCTATGAGACCGTTCTCAAGGCTCCGTTGACTTGTCGAGAAAACACTTTAATATGAGAGATAATTTCTTTATGATTTAACAAACCAATTATATTATTTTTATTGAAAGAAACTACACTACACGCGCTGCATATTATACACATAAAAAGTTAAATTTTAGCACATTCATAAAAAAGTTTACAATTCAATTCTGATCACGCTAATGTATGCTGAACTTAATCTTTGACTTTCGACTCGTTGTTTTTAACAACAGTTTCCACGGTAAATAATGTGTTGAATTACACTTTTAAACATCAGTTTGTGTAAACAAAAAAAAACGTCCATGATGTATATTTAATAACATCTAACGAGTTCATCAAAAGTGATGGTTTGTGTGTGCACCGTATAATTCAAATGTTCTCTCGTAGGTATTCACAAATGTTAACATGGGAATTAGAATGTAAATGTTAGTTATTATAAGTTCAAACATTTGATTCATGTTGATAGGTAGGTACCTACCTAATTTAATTTAACTCGTTATTGTTTCATCTTCTAAACTTATATTAATTTTTATTTATTAATGAAAAACAAACATTTACAGGTTTATTTCGAATTATTGAAATTTTGCACAACTTGAATATCAAATTAAGCGGAACATCACTGTCTAATTCTGAGTTTGGAAAACTCTGTGTAGAGCCTGAACAACGCCGTGGGATTCAGCTTGTATTAGATATAATAGTGATTCAAAACCTTATAATATAACTTATTCCTTTTCGTTATTTTAGACCAAACCATTTTTGCACGACGAGATTCTTGGATTTTTAATCAAAATTTAACAATGGATAGAAGTATCAAATCATATTCCCATATTACCTCAGGACGGTAACCACTTATTTGTACCGGTATTTATATCAGTATTTCTTTGAATTCTCTTATATCCGTACAACATTCGTTACTCACGGTATGTTTACAAAGAATCTTCGCTTTCGGACAAATGAATGAATTTCGGGAAAATATGTTGTATTCAATGAAAGAGATGTGATGTTTGGCTACACATGTTTTTATCCAAAGGCGAAGCTTAATGCTAAATCACTATTTTACTAAAATTATTGCATCCCCAAATAGGGTGAGGTTGGAGATCTAGTCTTCAAATACGGCAAAAGCCATTTAAAGTTTCTTTGCTCTTATCAGAATTTCTTACTTTTTATTTTAAATCTTTGTACCTTTTAAAGATATCGTTTATTTCTACATTTAACGTTTTTTTGATTATTGAAATAAATACTTCTTTACGCACGCTTGACTTGGGGGGTAAACTAGCGAATGTGTAACGGAAATTGAAATGCGTTTTCTTTCTCTCTTCCTCTCATAGCCAGTGCTTGAAATATTTCAGTCACTATTTTGAAATACCAGTGACGCGCCAAACGCGGAGGGGAGCGGACATCGATGCGCACGGCTTGATAAAATGATAATAAATTTAAATAAATATTTGTAGAAAATTAATATATGTAAATACATGTTTATATTTTATACATATAAACATATATATGGACACACATATAGATGGAACTAAAGAAGTATTTACTTCAGTCGCGTGGTCTAAAGTACAATAGTTTTTTTTTTTTATTTCATTCTCACTTTTAACTTTTTATTTTTGCTTAATAATTGATAGTTTGTACTTTATACTTTACACTTTATACCATATTTTTCACTTTTTATTTATATTTTATCTTTTACCTACTACTTATTACCTTACTTACTACTTACTTTTGACCTTTTTTTCTTATATTTAACTAACATTTATACTGTTATTCTTCATGATGTTATATTATTTACATGTTATGTCAATTATGTTAATGGCACATGTTGTGCCGTATATGTGTAAATAAATAAATAAATTTACTTTTCGTTTCTCAATTGTGGTCTTTCACAAGGACTGTACTGAGAGTATCTTCCACCCTGAAACGTGCCGAAAAAATACTACATATTATTTTAGTCATTCTATTGTGAAAAAACACAAATTAATCAAATAAAATTTACTTCCTTTAGATTTACACCCGCGATCTTCCATCACATTTTCTTTCTCACTTTTCTATGTCTTATTTAATCCAATTTCTACTGTAATCGACACTTCCATAGAAAACAATCCGCTTTTCCCGTACTAAGCTTGTTGAGTACGTCACAGTTGGGTTTCAGACTAGACGCCAAGCTTTATTATTGAATATTTAAATGGGACTGTGTTGACACACATTTGTACCATGACGAGAGCACGATCTGTCCCAAATTGGCTTATTTTACTCTGGCAAGAATAGAACCACCGTCACTGGGCGAAGACGAGACAAACGCGTCGACACTTCCATAGAAAACAATCCGCTTTTCCCGTACTAAGCTTGTTGAGTACGTCACAGTTGGGTTTCAGACTAGACGCCAAGCTTTATTATTGAATATTTAAATGGGACTGTGTTGACACACATTTGTACCATAACGAGAGCACGATCTGTCCCAAATTGGCTTATTTTACTCTGGCAAGAATAGAACCACTGTCACTGGGCGAAGACGAGACAAACGCGTCATCAGTTTCTTCAGTACGAGTCAGGTTGTTTTAAACATGATATTTAGAAAGACGAAGAAAATAATATGCTTTGTCCGGAAAAATATCGTCTGTCTAGTGTAAAACTGTGTAAAGCGACAATTTTTCGTATTTTTTTTGTTTTATATTCATGATTGCAACAATCTTTCTATGTTAAAAAAAAATGGCTAACTTATTTATTTTATTAAATTTATTACATTACATTCCATTGGTAATGTACTGGGTCTGTCTCACTGGGAATTCCTGTGTTAAGAGTAGACGCAGTTTATAACATAAGCTTTTACAACATGTTTAAAATAAAAGACGATCAGTATCGTACCATTGGTAATACATACTTATAAACACGTTTTAGGACGGGTTGTTTCACAGAATTTGAACTATTCGTTAAATTTTATCGAGAAATCAAGTTCTGTGTAAGTTTAATTCGTGTTCTGTATAAAACTTAAACGAAAATTATTCATAAATTTATAATAACAAACAAAATAATTTTTCACTCAGCTGAGTAACCTCTCTTCCCTCACCCAGTTTCCCAACTATCCAAAACCTGTAGTTGAAAATAAAAAAACACTAATAATGTCACCGGACACCAAAATTTCGTTAAAACAATTTTTACTCCAAATAATGCTGGTCGATCGATAAGAATTGTATTGATATCTTTCGGCAACTTCTGGTCGTCAGTTAACCTAGCGTGACTGCAGATCGCCAACGAATAAATCACAGTTCACAATGACTAAGTGTTCTTAAAATATTCGACGTCAACTGTTGTTTGTATGTAAGTAAAATTTGGGAGGCGGGAATGGGTACCGCCGCCCCAGGAACCATTTATTGGATAACCAACACCTCTGCCATAGGTCACCCCAAGTGGTTCGCTACGTTTGGTGACTTAGCAGGGGTGCCCGGGTTCATGGGGTTCATTGTCTAGGTCTTGGCGGCGGATGACACATTGAACCCCAGATTCCTACCCAACCCCCATACCTTTTTCCTTCCCAGAACTTCCTCTCCTTCCTTTCCTTAAAAATACCCTCCACACAGCATCCCCAAAGGTGACATAGGCCCTGAGGGAAATTATTTTCCTCAGGGCCTCCTGTGTGGACCTAATGTAAAAAAAAAAAAAAAAGCGATCTGCAATTGTCCTAGGGAACGGTGAGAAGTTACCGAAAGTTATAGATACAATCCTCACCTTACGTTTTTTTTCAACTAAAACTGTTGATGACGAAAAAAAATTAAAACTTTTATTCGAAAAATGTTTCACGTGAAAATAAGTATTTAAAAATTCCCAAAGTTTTATAATTTTTTTTTTAATTGCGGTCGGAACCTTTGATTTCATATTGGTGTACATTTTAATTATTTTTTGTTAACTTTTCGATTTAAACATATACCGTGGTGTTATCTCTTTCTAATTCCATCTAGAATCTAGAGGTTCCCAAACTTTTATTTCTCGTAGACCACTTTCAAAATTTAACTGGTTTCGGTGGACCCCCTGCCGCTACATTTCTACCATATTTACGCCAACGTACGTTACGCCATTTATCATTATTATTAAATGTTAACCCCCGATCGAGTCTCCCATGGACCTCCGGGGGGGTCCTCCTAGACCACTTTTAAAATCATATTTCTCATCAAAATGAGTAAGGGAGACACAACGGTTTCTATGAGACCTATACGAGATGTTCCCAAAAGCGAACAAATTAGCCAGAGGGATAAATTACTCCCATTATAGCATAACTGTATTATCAATATTAGCGATTGTAAATAACATTTGAACATCATAAAATAAAATAGAAACTACGTTGCAGGGCAGATTTTCATTGTTTCATTTGGCATATTTTATAATGAGGTACTTTAACCGCAGGTGTGGAATTGATCCATAGGTACTTGTATTAGTTAGAATAATTTATTTGAAAATACATCATCGTACTGCGCAGTTACTGGACATCATTCACGGCGAGCTTTGTAAAGCTAACTGCCCCCTCAGGAAATGCATCAGGCGAGTTAGAGCGATAAACCTGAAACAGGTCGCTTAGCAGACAGCTGGTCAGCTTTACGGAAAAGCACCATTCAAGTCAATTTGTTTGCCTTTTTAAAATGTTTCCAAACGATGCTCGATCACTTGTTTTGATACTAATCTGACAATTGATATGTACTACATATTGAGGATGAAATTTGAAATGGCTACATTGAAATGTAACCATTTATTGGATGAATAACATCCCTGCACGGAGAAAAATCGATCTTGACCCTCACGATAATCAGGCCATGTTTATAAAATATTCGTTTAGAAATGTTTTATCTAGTTGCCCTGATAATACAACATGCCGATACAACGAAAAAATACGTTGTACCAACAATGTATACGTACGAAATTTGTTCTAATAATTAATAATAATAATATATTCTTACAAAATATATTTTCCCGGCAATAAACATTGAAACCTGTTAATTTGTTCGTAAGAACTTCAGTCCCGTTTTTAACCGTTTTACGAATAAAATTATCATATGTTAGAATAACATTTTTCACCGTTTGCCATAAATCGCCCCAAGTGGTTCGCTACGTTTAGTGACTTAGAAGGGGTGCCCGGGTTTATGGGGTGAGATTTATCCAAGTTTTGGCGGCGGATGCCACGTCTATCTGGATAGGCTGGTTGAGGGGAAATTTTGACCTGTCAGATTCTCTCGACCCATCGCTTTTCACCGCAGTGGAAGGGATGAATTTTTATGTCTATCACTCCTGGAACCATTGACCCCCAGATTCCTAACCACCCATCATACATTTTTCCTTCGCAGAAATTCCCCTCCTTCCTTTCCATAAAATGACCCTTCACACATTATCCCCAAAGACATATGCCCTAAGTGTTTTTTTCCGCAGGCACTCCTGTGTGGAGATAGTTTTAGAAAAAAAAAATATGTAATAGGTTTCAAATAAAGCGTATGAAATCAATTATTGCGATTATAATTATTTCCAATAGTTCTTTAACTTCTTAATCTTATTCTTGTAACATCTAACTACGTATAACTTTTTTATTGTGGAAGAATTGTGTGCATAGTATTAATTAATGAAAATTATCAACCAATAGTAAACAATAATAGTTTTTTCCGGCCTTCCAGTTCAAGAAAAACCCTTTGCGGGGTTGAAATTTATGGGTTTTCAAAATGACACAACTATATGAATAGCTTGATGAATAGGGGACACTGGGAAGGAATCTGACTTGACTTAATTTCACGCAGCACTTTATTGTGAGGTTCGATATTCGCAACGAGGTATCACTGCCCTGAGGCCCTAGTATACTCGATCGATAAGGATCGGTAGGATAATTGTCGGTAACTTCTCATCGTTCCCTAGGATAACTGCAGATCGCAAACGAATAGGTGACAGTTCACAATGACTAAGTATCCTTATTATATTCGAAATCAACCGTTGTTTGTACGTTAGCGATCTGCAGTTGTCCCAGGGAACGATCAAAAGTTACCGACAATTATCCTACCGATCCTTATCCATCGAGTATGCTAGGGCCTCTGGTGTCCGTAACAATCGATATTAAAGCGACCGAGACAGGTGATCATTGCTCTAGTTACATTGGTTGTTCCTTGGGAGTTATTGTTCCAAAATGTTACATGTAGGTAGTTTTACCACATATTGTCAGATAGGATAGGTATGGAAAGTAACTTGGATTGAAACCCCGAATACACCATATAATAATTGATTGCATACACTTTACTTTGTCTTAGCTAAAACACGACAAACTAATAAAGCCACTCCTTGTAGTAGGTACAGAGCTTCGTGACTGCATTGATTTTCGGGATCTCGGATTAGCTGGACCGTGGAATATAATGTCTGGAAATCTTAAACGTAAACAGCCGGCCCCGTGGAGTGCCAATGGATTAATATGGATTAATATTTATGCATACTTACTTCTATACCTTATACCAAATGCCTGTACACCTAAATACCAACGTATGTATTATATACCGGATTATAACACACTTCCCTTCAACACTTCAATAATTTCTTCGAATTTCAGAATATGGTATTTCAAAATACTGACTGAAATATTTCATGCACTGCTATGAAAGGAAGAGAGAAAGAAAATGTGAGCGTGCACTGCTCTCCCTTGCTGCTACAGTGAGCCCGTTCGCCTCTCAACGCATTTCAATTTCCGTTACACATTAGCCAGCTTACCCCCCAAGTCAAGCGTAAAGAAGTATTTACTTCAAAAAGAGTCATTGTGCAGTCCGATGATTTTTTGTTGTTAAAAACAAAAATATTTTTTTCAGTCATACCTCTCCACTGATAACACTTCAAAATCACGTTATACGCGAGCTGTTTCGTGTGTTAACGTGTTGCTGGAACAAGATGGAATGCTAATCAAGTGACCCGCTAGGTCTGATTAGTCAGTTACGACGTCTGATGGAAAAAAATATTGTTTTTAATTGAAAAAAAATTTTCATTTCTATTCCAAATATGCTCAGGAATCGCTGGTTAATTCCTTCGGTTTGTGCTGTTACACCCTATATATATATATATATATTGGTCATCGTAATGGCTCATCGCTAATCCACGTTCGCCGGGACGCATACTTGCATAATATTATGAACGATGCTAGTTTACAAAGTAGCACATTGATTGTAAACATGAGGGTAAAACTGCAGTTAGGTTACTGTATAAGGTGGCATTTTATTTGGACATATCATGTAATGTAAGGCTGTGTATCATTTAATTCGTTGGAATTTTGGAAATAATATTTATTTAAGGTACAAGAACCTTTACCAGAGTAAACATATTAATAATTAAGATTTTATATAAAATATAAAGTTTGCTATCACATAGAATAGGACACAAATGTAATCAAAAACTGTTTTTAAAATTATAAGTTCTTTTGATGCTATTATAAATAACTGTAATATTTAATATCATGTTAATTTCTTTCTAATTTTTTTGTTTAAGAATAATATTAGTTGTGTGATGCTACAGATATCGTAATTACAATAAAGGGTATATTTAACTGAATAGTAAGTAGATAAATTACATTATTAATTAAATTACCTACAGTTTGATAATAGATAGGTACATTTAGATATTTACAGATAAATGGAATTTCTTTTTATTATTGAAAACAAAATAAAGAATAGTATTTACATGTTTCCTTAACTAATTAAATAAAAAGAAACGATAAATTAATCTTCATCATTTTGAACTGCACGGAGAAAATTTTTATTCTAAAATACGATCATTTTAATCGTAAAACGTATAAAAACGGGACAAATTAACAGAGTTTCAATGTTTATTGGTGGGAAAATATAAGAATAATTTGTTGGTATACGTACGAAATTCGTTCTAATAATTAATAATTATAATTTATTCTTACATTTTCCCGCCAATAAACATTGAAACCCTGTTAATTTGTTCATAAGAACTTTAGTCCCGCTTTTAACCGTTTTATGAATAAAATGATCGTATTTTAGAATAAAAATTTTCTCCGTGTGGGTTTCTCATTTTCCTGAAATGCAAAGTTCTTATTTACTTTATTAAAAATGACTGGTAATTTAAATATCTGCTTTCTATACTCTTTCTTTATCGATCTAACTGTTTCAATTGTTCATTGTTGAAGTTTAATCGGTTTGTTAGTTATCAGTGATTGATTCTCGACGTGAGTGCTCGGCGGCTGAGAACGTTTGTCGCGAAATTATTCGCTGGTATCGTGACGGGAATAGGGAGGGAAATCACACCCCACTCCCCCACTCACCCCTTAGTACACTTCCCTTGTTGGAAGACCAATTTTATAAATCTATTCGTGGTGAACGATTCTTTATTGTGATATTGGGTTTTAATTCAATTCGAGAGGCACTGTTGATAATCAGATGCATTCCGGGAGTAATCCTGAATTTATAACTGAGCTTTGACCATTTTGTCAAAAGAATCAATGTCCTAAAAATATTTAAAGATGTATAAATTTGTAAAAATCTATTGACAAATAAATGTCTTTATTACTACTACCGCCCCCGGAACCATTTATTGGCTAAAAAACACTTCTGCCATAGTCACCCTTAGCAGGGATGCCGGGATTTTACTGAGGTTTGCTTACCTGCTGGATCGGGAGAGAATGGTTGAGGTTGACCTCTCCATTCGCAATCTCCTTACCCATTGCTTTACACCGAAGTAGGATTCATACGTCCGACACTCCTGGACACACTGACTCCCAGATTCCTCTCCGCCCCTCATTTTTCCTTCTCCAAACTTCCCCCCCTTGCTTTCCTAAAAGATCCTCCTCCCAGTTTCCCCAAAGACAACTTTTTATAAACCGAAATAGTTTTTTTTAAGTGCCTCCTGTGAGGCGATAATGTAAAAAAAAAATAAAAAGAGATACTAATTATACAAATTGAAGATTAAACTTAAATTTGGATCGTGTTTTTTTTTAATACCAGTCTCTACAGACCCGGCCCGCCACGCAGTCGGTGGGCAGATCCAACACTTAGACAAATCGCACCCCATGAACTCGGGAACCCCTACTGAATTACCAAACGCATCGAACCGCCTATGGCAGGAATAAATTGGGACTATTCACCCCGATACCTGTTTCTCCCAAGTTCCTCTTCGCACGTCATTCCCAAAGAGTATATATTTAGATCCTCTTGCGTTAATATTCTAAACATATTTCCGTCAATTCTACAAAATAAGTTTTAAAAATTCATCATTAATCTTAATAAGAGCGCATGGACGGAAAAGTAGCACGTTCTAAAAAAAATGAAGTTCTGAAAGTACTCTACCACTTTTTTTAACGTGTTTCATCGGAACAGCGGTGCAACAGCGCCCTCGTGGGCACTTTTCAAACTAGTTTTATACATTCGTTTCCATCTCCCGTGTAGGCCATAATGGCTACATTTATGTATGCCAACATCCCCCTGCCTCCAATCCAGGAGTTTACAAACTTTTCGATTGCGAGCCATGGTCTAGTATTCTAAATTCTCGTGAGCTATCATCTAATCCTACCCATTACGCTTTTTAAATTGTGCATTATGTAAGCACCACTTTCTTTATTTTATAAGCTCACTAAACATTAGTCAAAATAAATCGTTAAAAAACTTTTTTCAAAAATATTTAAGGAGGTTACTGTTAGGAATGCAGATCTACTGAAATGTTAGAGACTGCACCTTGTAGGTTGAAGAGTGCTCTGATGATGCCAACAACCTTCACTAAAAGAACAAAAAGATAAAGAGTTATATACATATTTAGTATTAATTGTGTCCATAATGGTATACACCACTATAATTACGGACAAGATTACAAATTTAAAAAAATATATAAAGGTTAATAAAGTAAACCATAAATGATAATAAAGAAAAATGTATATGAAAAGATGTAGCAATAACACATAGTAAAAGTGCATAAATAACATTTCTATATTGTAGATTTAATACAGTACTAAAGACAACAATATCAAATGGACGTGCAAGAGGTGACATTATTGTATAATGTTATCTTGGTATCTATTTTCCATCATATACAGATAAGGCATAAAACTCCTTTGTGCTCTTTCTAATTCTAGTATATGGTTTTCGTTCAGAACGAGTTCAAACAATGGAGCTATTTTCCAGCATACTGCGAACAAGTGTTCTCCGTATTACAATTCCATTAGTAAATGATTTATTTATTATTATTTATTTATTTATTTTTTCATGTTCTCCATAAAACAGTTATACAGCAATATATCATTGAGAAGATTATAAATTAAAAAGTACACAAAGGCAGTTTACTACTTAGTGACATGTGCTAAAAGATTGCTGTAAGTGACATTGAAAATGTCGATGGTCAATGCAGAATCGTTAAGCAGTTGAGTCGCTCTGTTTATTGGCGCGTTCTGATAGGCAGAAGTCCTCACTTTCACATGATCTCGCATTACGAATAACAAATCCAACCATTTTAAAAATATAATTTTTGAACCAATGACATATAAATTAAAAACCTCAGATTTTAATTGTATATGACATGTACCCACTGTAATATTATATTATGTACTTTTAAATGGGTTATGTGAGAATTAGGATATACTGCTATATCTGTTTATTTTGCACAATAAATTTATTTTTTTATAAATTTTTGTACATATACTTAGGATGGGTTATTTTTTACACAACCTGTCTAAAATCTAAACAATGGCATTGCATTCAAATTCAAAACCTTTTGGGTTTGGGTGTAATTTAAGCAAATATTAACAAAACTTTGTAACGTTGAAGGTTTGCCAGCCCTTCCTTCTTCATTGCTTCCAGCATATAATCCATGGAGTGAATGGGTAATGCAGGCTACCGGGTTCTGTCCGCCTGAGGGGCAATAGCTCTCCCTGCCGACAGCCTGACGTTATCTGCACAGCCTTCATGGGGTCGATAGTCCTTCTGACTTCCTGAAGATTTACGAGCACTCTTCGCTTACTATAATCCTAATTTAACAAATAACGTTTTAAAATCTGTCTTTCAAATCCCACATATCTGACATTGTCTTCCGTGTCAAAGAGATTCTTGGATTTGTTATTCGTAATGCGAGATCGTTATCTAATGGAATCGCAATACAGAGAACACATATCTAGCACTCGTTGGCAGCAACTGGAATATAGCTCTTGTATCTATCCGTAATCTTAACTGGAATTCAATACCTAGATAAACATTGTATTAAGTTAATCTCTGGAACTACGCTCAATCCACCAACGTTGAACGATGTTTACTTAAGTGTCCCAAACAAGTATACTCGTGGAAGATCCCGTGCACTTTTCTATACTCCGAAAGCGATGACTTCTATCAATCAACAGAGCGACTCTACTGCTAATGGATTCTGCATTGACCATCGACATTTTCAACCCTATACTAGCACACGCAAGTGCGTCTGTAAGTGACGCTAAGTACCTAAGCTTCTGCAACTATCTTTTTACGAACGTCAAACAGTAAAACTGTCCCATATCTTTTATACTTACATTTTTCTCAAATTTGTAATCTTCACCGTGATTCGTTGGTCTATAACCGTTTTATGGAGAACATGAAAAATAAAAAAAACAATATTAAATAATAAATTACTCAAAAAGTAATGACCACAACCGTTTTAATAAACCAACACAAGCAGATAACAATGACATATTTGACTTACTAGATACAAAACAACTCGATAATATCCTATGCACTATTAAATCACACACACAAAATTAAACCACAAAACAACTACACACAAACAAATAGAATAATTAGAACTATGTATACAAATAACGTAGTAATAACTCCACTAATACTATCTTTGTTAACAGGAAGATATTTCATTAAAAAAACGGGAAAATAAAGAATAATAAACACACGAGCCATAAACACAACACAACTAACTGAAGCAACACAACAAGATTTACTTTTTTATATTTATATTAGAGGTTCAAATCACCATAGAATAATGTAAAATTATGATAATATTTATACCTTTGAACAGGTATAAAACCTATGTTACAAAAATAAATAATTTATAACAAATTTTCTAAGTAATAAATGCAGAAATAAAAATATTTGGGATTTAAAAAAAACCATAGACCAATAAAGAAACGCACTTCTTGCTTCTAAGTATGTTTTTTGTTTATTAAAAAGTAAAGAATTGGTTTTTATATTTGAATATTTAAGCGGATGATTTCTCTCCAAATTGAAAAGTTTAAATATTCAGAAGTTACAAACTTTTGTCATTATAATGATAAAAGTTTGAAAGCGCTTTTAAAATTTTCTCGCGCTGTTAATAGCGAAACAATTATTAGTACATGGAATATAAACTAAAAACACAATTGCGAATAATTTTTTTGTTTTTACTTTTGAAGAGAAATATGTTTGTATGTAAATACTTTCATATTCAAAAACGTATGCTTGATACACGTTAAGAATTTGTTTACGTACAAAAAAAATCGACATCTTATTCAGATATTTAAAAGGGTTGTACGAGTTATTTTTTTTTTACATTAGCTCCATAAAGGATGCCCTCAAGAAAATAATTCTCCTCGGGGCCTGTGTCATCTTTGGGGATGTTGTGTGGAGGTTTTTTATATGAAAGGGAGGGTAGGAAGTTCTGGGAAGGATAAAAGGTGTGAAGTGTGGTAGGATTCTGCAAGTCAGTGTGTCCAGGAGTGATGGATATATGAATCAATCCCTTCATTGCGGTGCAATCTCCAAAAGAGTCTTGCTGGATAGGTCAAAAGGTTTCCCTCAACCGATCTCTCTCGATCCGGCCCGCCACGCAGTTGTTTGGAAGACGCATTCGCCGTGAAGATCCGAACAAACCTCTCCCGTGTTTTACACGATGCTATTTTTCATCCAGTTTCCATTATCTTAGTCTTTTCAAGTGCCTTTTTTATTTCGGATTGCCTGTCCGTTTATTTTGTCTTGTCACTTTTTCAAATGGATTCGGGTGTAAAAAAAGAACTTGTTTGATTTTCGCAAGATGGGAGATATTATTTGACATCTACCATTTGTCATTGTTTTATGTAACTTTATTGTGTAGAAATATATATTTCGTTTTTCATTTAAAACATTGATTATTATATCATATGATTATTTAACAAAGACTATAAATTATCTTTATTACTGATAGTGAACGTGTAACGTTGTTCGTTCTGTTAGTTTTTCGGATTGTGGATTTTTGGTGAACAGCGCAAATGCAAATAACAAAAATGATTTCAAGTGATCTATCTTTATGTAAAAGGAGTGTTTTTACCTTGACTCCACACAGAAGGTCCTGAATTAAATTAGTTCCTTTAGGGTCTATGCCATCTTTGGGGATGCTGCGTAAAGGGTCTTTTAAAGGAAATGTTAGAGAAAAAGTTCTGAGAATGAAGAGGGTATGTGGGATGGGTAGAATTCTGGGATATGAGACGTACAAATCCATCCACTGCGGTGCAAAGCGATGTTTCTAGAAAGTCCGACTAGAGAGGTCAAAAGGTCTCTCTCAACTAGTAGGTGATCAAAAGCATCCGCCGCTAATACCTAGTCAACTCTCACCCAATGCACCCAAACACTCCCTCTAGCGAACCACTTTGGATAACCTGTGGCAGAGGCGTTGGTTATCGAATAAATGGTTCCCGATACGGCGGTACCCATACCCGCCTTTCAAATTTAGTACCATTTCAAAGTATTATTTCTTCTTTAATAGCTACAATTATATTGTAAGTATTATATCAAAGATTTCTCGAATTGGTCTCGATATAGTTTTGTCCATTAGACGACAAACCACTAAATTTACCCTGTGATACTTAAATAGAAATTTAAGCATAGAGTAATAATAGGAATAGTATATAGACGTTCCAGCAACTCTACAAACGGTATAATCTATAGCCTATGGTTATACTCGTACAGGTCTCCAAATGCGATTAGCGCTCGTTCGCTTAATGGGATTCCACCAACCTTCCCCAGCTTGCTCGACCCCTGGTAAATTTTCAATCACCATTACGCGAATGTTTTATGGGACATCATTTAATTTATTTATTTTAATTATAAATAAGTCGAAAAATATATTATATGAAGGTGTGGGGATCGAAAGAAGAAGTCTGAATGTCTGTGGAAGATATCGGAATTCTCAAGAGATTCAAATACTTTAGTTTTAGAGTCAGAAGAATGAAGCAAATTTGACGGATATGACGTATGGCAAGACATCTGTGTGGCAGATTATTGCTGTGTGGGGGGTCTTTTTGGTATGTGGAATTGGTAGTAATCTGGAGTCAGTGTGTTTAGGACTAACGGACATTTGAATCCTACCCTCCTATTGCGGTACAAAGCTATGTTCCGAGAGAGTCCTGCTGGAGAGGTCGAACGTTCTCACTCAACAATCCGGCCTGCCACTTATAGTTGGGCAGGCGCAACCGCCGCCAATACCCGGAAAAACTTACCTCCTGAACCCGGGCACCCCTGCTAAATCACCAAACTTAACGAACTGCCTTGGGTTTCCTACCGCAGAAGTGTTGATTATTCAATAAATGATTACCGGAGCGGCGTTTCCATGAAAACTCATATTACTCTTCAAAGAAGAGCCACTTTTGTGAGTTAACCGATCATCGATAATTTCTGATGTATAAAAATCTCGTGTCACAGTATTTGTGGTCGCACTCTTCCTAAATTGCTGGATTAACTATTAAGATTTTTTTTATATATTTGGTAGGTATGAAAATAGGTCGTAAAGTATATTTCATACCGCGAGCTCTGGCTTTATGAAATTTGCATTAAAAAATTGAAATATGTCAAAGAGTTTAGCGGCAGGGAAAAAAGTCATGAGGGTGAGGGGAATGCGAGAGGAGCGGAGAGGAATTAAGTAGGGGCGGGTTGCGGTAGGGTGACAAGGGTGTGGGGAAGACAGAAAAGGTGTAAGGGGAATGCGTGAGGGGGGTCGCGAGAAGGGGGACAGCGGAGAGCGAAGGGCAAGGTGAAAGTGGAACGCAGGAGGGGAAGGAGTCGCGTAAGAGGAAGGGGTCGCGGAAGGGAAACGGGACGAATGGAAAATGACACAAAGGGAGAAACAATTTCTTTCAATTTCGAACATGTTTTTCAAAAAAAAATTCCTCAAAGTAAAACAAAAAAAACTTTTACGTGTCGTCACTGGTCACTCAGGCCAGAAACCAACCAATCCCTCACCCTGACCCTAGCCGTCCAATACCTACCGATTTTTTAAGTTGAAATCATAATTTGATTCTCATCTTTTACTCCAAATAATATCAGGGCAAGTCAACTACGTCCCTTAACACCATATAAATGCGTGAAATTATGTCATTGAATTCTTTAACAATACTATTTTAAAGATGGAAACATAAACCGCTTTCCCAGCGTTATAACATGATCTATTTAAAGTGAAAGCGCAATCTTGTGATAAGTTTCATGTAGTGGATAATATTACAGTTTCCCGGAATACTCCGCCTTTTCGTATCTCCGTTTTGTCTCTTGTAGTATTTGCATTTACAATAGTTCTGAAATTGGCGGCCGTCTGGTTCTCGGATTTTCTCCTTGTAATGTAAAATGTGGAAATTTGATTTGGAAATTTTTCAGTGAAAAGCGCGTTAGATAGTGATTGTGTGCTTTTAATGTTACCGTGACGACGTACCGTGAAAGAAAAAAGGCAATAAACATAGATGTTTTAAAATATATATTTTTTGGTCTCTGCAGCAGTCTCAGCTCTTTCTAACACTGTAAATAATGATGAGACCAAATATGAGACACACAAAGTACGTACGTCTTTTTCTTCCAAAGGAAAAAAAGTTGTATTTTGGAGGAAAGAGACATACGTACATTGTGTGTCTCATATTACTTTTCACGATTATATAATGTGTTAGAAAGGGCTGCAGCATTATTGTGATGGTACGTTGATTGTCTTTTTGTATCATCGCCGTTCCGTAAACGTGAGAATACTAAAAGAGACTAATGAGTGTAAAATGATGAAAAACTGAAATATTTTGTTAATTAATGAGAATGTTTGTTTCAATGTCTTCTTTGTTGTTGTGATTACCGCGCAAAAGTCACCAATTCCCGAAGCTAACGAAATAATGACATATAGAGTGGTTAGGCATTTACACAGCTACACTTACATCCTTACATCTGTACAAACCGATACACATACATGAACTGCTGTACTTGTAGCTAGTATTGTCACATTTCCTTCATTTCACATTTTCTTTCCCTATAAACCTGTCACTTTTTCCCATTACCCACAATCAGTCAATAATCGAAACTCTTACCGCAAACATCTCTGCATTTAATTTTCGCATCCGCATCCGCTCTTTAGCTACCCACCGCTCTAAGAAAAAATATTTTTGAAATATTAACACAGTGCAAAGTTAAAACTGGCCAAATGAAGAAAGTGCTACAAGTCCCGCAGTGAGTAATTCTCTCCTTTCCTTAAGTGCTTACTTCTACTTGTGCAGTGGTCAAAACATGCACATTTTCAAGGTCCTTCGAAATACAAAAAAACACAAAACACGCATCATTCAGAAGTTTAGAATGTTGTAAGATATAGGTAGTTCAACGAAAAACATAAAAAATCGGTAGGTGTTGGACATTTAGTAGTGAGGGGTTGGATAGTTAATCAGCTGAGTGACCAATAGCGACATATGAAAGTTTATTTTATTTGTTCGATTTTGAAGACAAAAAATACGAGTATGCTTTAGACCAGACGATTGAAGTAAATACTTCTTTAGTAATCTAATCTAATTTTCTTTCTGGCATCGAATAAAACTATTCTTATATTTCATTCGTACAAGAATCTATATTGAAGATTCTTTTGGATCGTTACCAATCATCTTGACAAATCAGTCGTTTCAATGCACTGAGTTCACACACTCTAAACGAAAATTTGATTAATTTTATTGTGGGAATAACGCTTAGAATGGGATTGTTGATTTAATTCTTACAAAGTTTAAAATAAAACTTTTTTGATGCGAGAGAGCGACGTTTAAAAAATTCCAATCGAAAAATGCTAGTTATTAGTTACATTTTGACGATTAGAATGTGAGAAACAACAACACAACTATTGTCAGCATAAATGCCATGACCCATTCCAAACGTCATTACTGTGGATTTGAGCAATGTTGTTAAGATTAGATTGTGAGGAATAAACCTTTTTTCGTTCGCCTATCGTTCGCTTCGTAATTCTGTAATTTCCGTAACGCATTCGCCAGTTTACCCCTCAAGTCAAGCGTACGTAAAGAAGTATTTACATTGAAGGAGTCACCGGATACCAAAATTTCACTTACATTTTGTACTCCGTAAGGAATCACTGGTTAAAGTAAGTCAAGTACGGCCCTTAACACCTTATTTATAATTCCAATGTTTACAATCCAATCATTTTTTAACGTTTTGTAGGTGCAATGGTCACACTCACATAGCAGATGTTTGTGAACACCCCTCGACTGAGTCTTCTCAACTAGATAATCAGTTTGACGAGACTCTTGATTGAGTTGGCTTGATTGTCGCATCAATTTATCGAATTACAGTGTAAAAACGCCATGTTTACACCAGGTGCACGTAGACTGACTCGAAATTGCGTTTACGTGAAATCTACTTGCACATCCCGTAGAAAAGAGTCGTAAGTCAAAATTGTCTGTTTTAAAAATATATATTTTTATATCTGAATAGTAAAGTGATTGAGATAATCTGTTCCCCACCAAAGCCGTATTTAAGTTAGACCACTCTATCTCCGCGAGATGTCGCTAGAGTATTTTCGACGGGACCGCTTATTTCATAAATAATCATTTGTTTTCGCTCTCCAATAATTTTTTTTTGTCTTGTGACCCTTTTCTATGGGATTGTAGATCTAATATATTTAGTTTGTTCAATTTTAAAAACATACGACTGACCACGTTGAGTATTTGGTTTTCCGTTTAGTTGTGTTTATTGGATTGATTTATTCATGTATGTGAATTTCATATATCGATAAATAAAACGATCGATAAAACCACATATCAATACGATAGTCAGTTATCCATATTTGCGAGGATAATCAACAATTGCTAAGTTACATACCGACAGTCTATTGAAAAATTTTAACTCGGCCTCCTGAGTATCAGATAATCTGTGAATATACTAAACATTTTGAATAATGTCTTTGAAACGCAAAATAACTGACTTATTGATGAATGGATGTGAACTGACGAAGCTCTTAGAATTGAAAACATCATGTACGCGATCCATAAACTTAATTAATTTGTCTAAGACGTGATCAATTTATTCCGTTCGATCTTGGAGAAATGATCCAAATATGACAAAAGACCCCCTTAACTAATTAGACCAATTGTAAAGCTGCCGATTTGGAATAGTATTAATTACTGACCCAATAGCTGGAAAAAAACTGATGTAAAATAAATAAAAATCTCATAAAATCTGTCAAAATATTTGTCAGATAAGCTTTTTGGTGCATTGACCATAGAGCAAACGCCGATAAATAGTTAGGTTGGTACAAGTTTTTGGTTCCATCAATGAAGAGTAACCCGTAGGAGCATATTATGGGCGTATCACTGTGCCCGAAATAAATTCATTTTTTTCTTAATTTTTTATGAAATTTGTCAAAAATTTTCAAACATCGAAATATAATCGCAAACATCGAAATATAATCGAAATTCTTCTTTCAGATGTTTTGAATTGAATTTCTATGTTTTTTTGTTCGGTGGATACAGCACCTATGACGGCGTATTATGGATACTCGATCGAAATAAACAACGGACAAGTATGCCATACGCTAAAGCCAGTCCGGCACGTGAACCCAGTACGATAGAAAGAATTTGCAATGGCAGCTAAACGGGAGTTAAGAAAGTGCGGTATGCAGACAGAAAAATAGATGAGCAATATACCATAGAACACAAGCGTCAAGTTACGTTTCCTAATCAGTACTAGAATTCTCCCACCCTCTTGCGAAGTGACTCACCTAGTATTTACAGCACTCAAACTGTCTACTTTATCTTTAAAAATCAAGACGCATCACTCACTTTTCGATTGACAAAACTTGCCTACTTTAAAGTGTTATTTCAACCATTACCGCCGATTGAGAACATTTTAAAAGTTGTGATTTCCGAGAAAAATACTGAGTGCTATTCTAGACGTGGACGTCTATTGGGCTGCCCCAGACACAGTTGGGCGAGGCAATTCCAGAAACTGTGCGAGGAGAGGATGGGTCTGACATGGACGGAGGCCGAACAATCGGCGCAAGACGAGATGTATGGAGGAGCCTTGTAGATGTAATGGTCCCCGACTTGAATAGGACAAGGGGAAAAAGAAAAAGAAGTGATATCCTAGATTTAAGTTTAAGAGGTTACCCATAGATGACGCATAGCTGTCGATAATGCAGGGATCGGGATTTTAATAAATACTATTGCAACCTCAAGGTCGGGGTCCCGAATAATTACAACCGCCTGCTAAATAAGGCGTTAGAGCTCATCGTTATCTATCACTATAAAATTGAAAGTGTTTGGTTGCCCCTGGAGTTTTATTTATTATGAAAAACAGTATATCCAATTAAATTTCACAAATTACAGTTTAACATACATACATTTAATTAAATAGGTAAGTACATCCTTATGATAAATAATATACTTATTGCTATCCTAAAGTCACTTTTGTTTAAATTGAAAATATCTATCTCAGAAGAAATGTGGTTTAGGAGAGTAATCATTCTCCCCAAAGAAAAATTCCATTCTCTTGGAAAAACAAACAGTCATAAACAGTATGCTGTCTACATCTGATGAAGTTATCGGGGTAACCGACGAGTTCATCGAAAATCAATCAAAATCAAATTTACAAAATACACAAAAAAAAGGTTAGGTTAGGTTGAATTTTAGTTAGTTGAACTCGTTTTCGATGAACTCGCCGTGAACCAGTTATCAAAAATTTGTTCCAGAATATCAGGATTGCAAATGTGCTTATTTAGAATTGCCATTAAAGAGTTGCGAGACGACCCCTGAGTTACAACAGAAGTGATATTGCAATTTCCAAGTTAATTAATATTTTACATTGTTTTTTGCTGTTTCAGACTAAAGACTAAGTTACCTGTCATGTTTTGATGTAAAACAAATCCTTTATTATTCCTTTATTAGCATTGATATGAAAACATATTTATTTAAGTCAAGTACCTTTATCAAAAGTACCTTAATCATTCTTATTGTATTAACGAGACCTTTGCCATTTTACCTTGTCTTAATATCTCGTAGGCTGTTAACCACAAGACGTTATATATTTACCGAGGCACAGAATAAGAACAAAGGAGATTATTTCAGACAATTTCATAGAGGACATCTTGAAATAATACCTTTTACTTCTGTGACGCACTTTCAGGTTCGCATCGGTAGAAAGCGCTCGCTCGGAAACGTTTTGCCTTGGAAATATATTATTACGAAAGTAATTTCACGAAAATGCTTTATTTCACGCCGTCTAGGTTCGAGATGTTAGAAGGTGATCGTAGAGGATTAAAAGCAAGGTTGCCAGACAGGCATATCGAACAGTCAGTGTAGAAATTGGCAGATCAACGAAATAGAATAGATTGTGCAGAAGATAGCATATCTTAAAAGTAATTATCTAGGTACATACTGACTAACATTTTCAAAAATTTCATTATCTATGATACGACTACATGAAGTAGCATCCTTTTAGTTATAATAATTCTATATGCTTCTATTAAATATGCACCCCTTTTTATAATTTAAAACATAATTTATTAACTACCATTGTGTAATTATCATAAACTTGATGTCATAGAGTTATTTTAACAATATTTATTTTCCTGGTACTGTGCTACGTTAGAAAATTTTCCATGTTGGAAAATTTTAATCTTTCTGAAAAAATATTTCCAGGAAAAATTTTGCTAAAAAGTTTGTAGGAATGACTCGGAATTTTTTGTATTAACATTTATCTTCTTGATTTTGTTATGTTAAGGAAACAAAAATTAAACAAAAAAAATATTTCTTCTAGGAAAATTGGAAAAAGGGTAAAAGTTTATTGGAAAATTGCATGAAAATGTTTCATTTGTTCATTCCAATTCCAATTCCAAGTTTTGTACATTTTCTCTTTGACATTTTTTATCGGGAAAGCTATTTGAAAAATTCAACGGTTCTTTTTAAATATAACAGAGGTCACCACTTCCGTTTACAACAATCCTAAACTGTACAGTCATTAAGAAAATAATACTATCAGACTAAGCTTCTTTGCATCCCCATTTCTATGCGAATACACGTTAAATAGAATAAACTCATGCACGGGGCTTTCAAAGCCCATTACTCCTCGGGTGTAGATACCCTGCCGAGCTAAAGAGCATAAATGTCGCATTTCGTTCGTCACTTGGTAATTTCATTATCCAAGTAAATTAGCTTCACTCTTTTACAAATAATAATATATATTTTATTCTCTTGAGATAATGATTTCCTCATTCGGATTTCCCGTTCTGAGGAAATTCATTTACATATTAAAATTTATTTTAAGGAATGAAATAAAGTACACAGAATGAAATATAAATGTCTTAATCGCGTATTGTTTTTTTTTTAATTGGTTGAGTATTTTCTATTTGGTTTGTATCCAGCTTTTCATTCGTTTTTTTAAATGTGATAATATTGTTGTGGTTGTTGAATGAGAGATATATTTTGTTGTTCAGTTTAATACCATAGTTTAGGTTTTTTTTTTATCCAAATGTCGTATTCTTGGTTGCTTGTTGAATGTTTTTTTGACACTGTAATTTATAGTTTCTAATATGCGTGTTAGTTGTTAATTCTTGTGTTTTGTCTTTATGAATGTGAAGGATTATCGTTTAAGAATAGAGTTGTGTAATTAACACGATGTTAAAATTGTTGATGATTTTGTCAGTGGAAGTTCTAGTTCAGGACAAAACTATTTTCATCAGGAATAAAAAATAGTTGCTAGGCTAAACTAGCTAAAAACTATGCAAATTCTATATCCTAAGTTAAAACCATAAAAAAGAACTTCAGGAACATTTAAACTTTTTAAGTTCGAGTTTTTTATGATTACTTGTTACATGAAATCGTAATTTAAACTTATTAAAGTAGTATATTACATAGTACCGAAAAAAAAAATATAATTGGTTTATTAGAAAACTGTTTCTGCCACTGTCGCTGGTTGATTTTTTGTTATATTTGCTGTAACAACGACTCCACAAGTTTGGAGTTATAAAATTTCTTGATATTGTCATAATATCATGTGTTTACCATTTAAAAATTGTTAATGACAGAGCCACAAAATATCCAGATAACTTCAAAACCACTTTATATTACTTACTCCAAGCAAGTTCACAAAGAAAAAAAAACATTTTTATTTTTAACTTTTTAACTGAAACAGTTAAAAATTTTATATTTTAATTAATGTAGATAATATTAACGAAAATCAAAAAAGGAAAAAACAGAAAAATATATCGATACATCCCAGGAACCCAGGAACTTCGGCTTTCGACTTTTGGCCCGGAAAGCCGAAGATCCTGGGTTCGATGGTTCACCCTGGATGAATCCGTATCTTTTTCTGATTTTTCTGTTTCAGATTTTTGATTGAGTTTCGCTAATATTAAATTATTAATTAAAACATTTAAAAATATATTATTTCACGAACTTCAAACTAAATTTATTTTTAATACACTTTCACTATTCTGAAATATTAGTATTTCACTACAGTAACTTATATATTCAACGTAATGATGTTTCACTTCAAAAAAAATGTATAAACTTACTTCAATTTAAAACTTCGTAAAAAAAAATCTTTCACGAACGTGAAAATAAATTTAATTTTTAAAACACTTTCACTAGTCGGAAATATAAGTATTTCACTGCACTAAGTAATACATTCGACGTAATGATGTCGTTTCACTGCTTTCAGCTTTCCATTCGAACGCTCCAGAACCTTGAAGTTTTCCTTATGTTGAAGCTAAAGCTTTTCTTTAATAATAGCACACGTCTCTCAGAGAGCTCACTCATAAGAGTATATTTGACAAATCCAGATAGAAAGCTGACGGAATTTTTTTGTAAATATTCTTCTCCAACTTGGATTAACATATATTTTCTGTGAATTACTCGTTGATTTTGTTATTTTGTAGTCGTCGGTACTTAAGTCGGTACTTTTGTACTTAAGTCGGAGGCCTTATTATTATTTTTTTTTTTTTGATAAGAAAGTATACATTATTATTATATTTTTTTACATAATATTATATTTTGTACACACTCCTAATAAAGCAGAGGTCCTAATTAACAACTTTTAGAACGGTATAAATAATTATTAACTATTAATTCCTAATGTGGATTTCTAACCTAAAATTACATTTTACACAGCAAGACGACAATATTATATTCATGTCTATTTTTATAAAAATTATATATAAAGTAAAAAACAAAATACATAAGTTGTACATAATTCAATAGAAATGATATGGAAAACATAATACACCAAAGAACAAGTGGAAGGTTATATAGTGGCATTCCATTTTATTTTTTTTGTAAAATTCGTAGTTTTCTTCAGTTTGTACACCGAGGGGTAATTTATTGAATAATTTTATTCCATTCCACACATAGTGATGCTGTTGTAGTTCCTACGATTAATACAGTTAGTCCAAAAGCAGAGCTATTTCTTATGATAATATTCAATGGTGGGATATTATTTTTACTGAAGTAGTGCAATTTAGCCGTAAATTTCTGTAAGATGGGGAACCGGGAAAACTTGGTCATAAATGCTCACTCAGCTGGTCATAAATCTCCATCCTAACAAACATACTAATTTCGGTTGTGGATTGGCAATGACTAAACAAAATACTTGGAAGGAGAGAAGGACTTGGCATACCGATCCAAATACATACCAACCAAACGTTGTACAAAATGCCGTTAAATTCAGCTGTTTTCCATAGTTATTATTCAGTTTATATGATAAGTAACAAATATTGGTTATTATTGTAGAAAGCAATCACTTTGTGGTTTGATACATTTATTAGAAATAAAACACTTAATTTGTGTAAAATTGATATATTTAATGATTTTTCAAGTTTCAATAGTGTTCATTTTAAGGATAAATTGATTGTCTCTAATAGTTATTTATTTTTTTAACTTAATTAGTAAAACTTCAAATTGTAATATTTAATCAATGAAGACAACATTATCAACTCAAAAAACTCGCTAGAGGTCGCATAGTAAATAAAAATTGATAATGGAACCATGACACGATCTAGGTAGCATTTGAAATCATACATAAAGATACCAATAAAAATATGCGTTAAGATAATGTTTGCAGTTTTCATTATGATACGGTTACATTTGACCGAAATAGTCCCAGAAAGACTAAGGGACTAGGTTCAATTCCTAGATATGACTGTACCATTTTCTAATTTTTCTGTTTCAAATTTACTATTGACTATTGAGAGTAGTTAATATTGTATCGGTAATTAAATAATAATAATATTTGGATTCACAAAAATAATGTTTTTAATAAGCGCTATAACTACCGAAAAAAACATTGAAATCTTCAATATGAAAATTGAAAAGTGAAAATTGAATCTTAGTAGAGATTACGCATCCTGTTCTACAATATTAAGAGAATCTATATTATTTTAAGTTCCCTTTTTTATTAATATTCTGTTTACGAATTCTCATGAATAAATCTACCTACATGTATTAACATTTTTTTAATAGCCAAAATGTAAATCAACTCAATGTCTTTTCCTAACATTTAATACACTTTTAGGTTTATTTTTCGGTATAAAAACGAAAAGCCTTGTTAAAAGAAAATTGCTTAATTCTCTCTCCGCTTAAAAAAGCTTTTGTTTGTCGAACCATTTCAGTAGGATTTAATGGGAATTTGTTTGTAAATCTGCTCACATTGGATTCATCCAACCAACCACAAATTCGAACTTTCAAACATCCTTGTGAATGTAATTGTGTTAATGTTTTACAATAAAGAATACCAAAAAGAATAATGAATGAGGTAAATTTTGCAAACTGTTGATAAATATTTGGAATGTATTCAGTAGCGAAGCTTTTAGTAAAACGCAAATCGAAATATTGAAGAAAAAAATATGGATTTAAAAATATTGTTATTTTGTTCGTTTATTCCCCTTTACTGTAGAAATAAGATCCCTGAGGGGTACGTGTCTGTAAAACCATGTATAATCGTGTGATAAATTAAGAAATTCACAAATAATGGACGGCTGGTGTAAGCCTAATGAGTGAGATTGAGAAATGGACATTTTCGGCAATTAGAGAAAGTAAACTAATAATGGATGTAAGGAGAATATGTGATGTGAAAGTGAATAATAGAAGAAGTTGGTAACGCTGTAAGAAGACATGGCACGATCAGGTGAACTAAATACTTGAGTCGACCATGTCAAGAGTCAGAATAACAGATGAGAATCATAATAACAGGTGTGAGACGATGTATGTATGCATTGTCTGTCCAGGAATGGGAAACTTTCCTAGTTGGACAGGCAAAGCTTCCTAATATGTAACTTGTACTTTATTTTGAATCTATCTATAATAAATAAATAAAATAAATGAATGTGATTGAGGCAAGGAATGTGTGCCAAGACCGAGTTGTTTGGCGGTCGGCCCTCCCTCTCTACCCTTGCGGGGAAAAAGCGTGATGGTTAATTAGTTAGTTTTGGTTCTCTTTTGTGAAAATAAAACTTTGCATATATATATAATGTCTATTCCTTCTTAATATACCCTACCGTACCAATTTTGGTTCCGAACAAAAAATAATTATAAGTAGGCATACTATTAAAAAAAAAACTTTGTCTACGGCTCGAGTTACTGTACATATACTAGCCTTTACTATTTTAACATCAAACAGCATACTTTCTTGTTATTTGATTAAAAAATTGAACCGAAGTTTGCTTGCCACAAAATCTAAAAACATGTATTTTAGAACATATGTGTGTAATGTACATTAACCGGTGGACAAGTAAATGAAAATTTGATCTCCGTTTACTTTTTTTAGTGTATGTTTTTATATATTTTTTTTTCAAAATGAAGCAAAATCCGTCTACTCTTCATCACCGGTCAATCAGCCGAGAAACCGCCCAACCTCTTACACCGACCCTAACTGTGTAATACCTATTGATATTTTGTTTAAAATAATCTTCCAAAAAGTCACCGGAGACCAAAATTTCATTTTCATTATTACTCCAAAAAATGTAAGGAATCACTTGTTAAAATACTTGCAAGTCAAATGCGTCACCCAATTTACGGGCCAATGAAAATGAACAGAATTTTATTACAGGTAATCAGTAATTTTAGAATGCCTTTTCCGATTATGCTCGTCGCTAATGTATATAATGCCTGTAACACTTACCCGCAAACTCCAACTAAGTGGGCCCAAACAGGCCGCTTATATAAGATTCATTTCCACCAGTTCCTTTTAGGTGTTTAGCAAATATTAAGTTATTTTATTATTGCCAATGTTCGCCCTCCCCCTTATGGCCACCATCAGCCCCTCCCCCCAACGGCTCCTCGCCCCCGCTAATAACAAAGCCCCATTAGCCGCGAGCCCCCGTGAGCCCCCGCGAGCCATACCGAGCGCCGGAAGAAGCTTTTCCCTCAATTTAAATGCACTTGAGGCGCTTCCCGGAGAGAAAGTAGAGCCTTCTCGTTGCGTATTGTCTGTAATTATTGCACCCTAGCGAAATGGTAACTGCTTTAAATATATATACATAAATTTTACTCATTTTCAGCGCAAAATCGACGGGATAAATTACATCAGCGAAACCCGGAAATTTATATTTAGCCCTGGCGGAAAATTTATATTTTTGTTAAATAAATGTCACATGATTCAGTTAACCAGGAGGCATAAATTGACGTTATGTTGTAGTTTTTTTTTTGTGAATATCGCACAAAAGACTCAAACTCCCTAAGTCAGTTGTGATGTTGAAGGTGTGTGGTAAGAAAGGAGATTGTTTTGGAGAAGGTTGGGCAGTGCCTGGCTCTTCAGATCTAATATTACCCTAGGACAATTCTGAGAGTATCAATTACTGTGAAACTTGCAGCAAGTATATCATTTTATATTAATTATATGTGAAATGATATATATATATGATTTTTTGACAATTTTATACATTAGTATAATAATAATTTCCCACAGGGCCTATGTCAAATTTGAAGATGCTGTGTGGAAGGTCTTTTCGGGGCAGGAAACGCAGAAGCCGGCAAATCGTTACACAGCCGAGCGGTTGAAATCAAGTACCAATCGTAGAAGCGACCCGTTCTCTTTGTGACAAATGTTAACCGTGTATATATCGATTGTCCAGTTGGTTAGTCGGACATCTCAAAATACTAAGTTTTGAGATAATGAGTAAAGCAATATTAGAATACTCATAATAATTAGATAATTAGAATACTCAAATAAATCAAATATTATTTACACATACCTACGTTTTACATACTAAATATGCTATAAAATAATACTTAGTTTGACATATTAGTTATTATAAGCAATAATTATTAGCCTGTAACACTCATCCATATTGAAAAACCTCCCGAGAAAATATACATGTCGCCGATGGGACTCGAACCCGCACCCCTTTGATTGCCGGTGAAGAGCTCTACCATTAAGCTACGGCGCCTTATATGTTACCCGCCAAATGATTCAATATATACTAGTGTTTCATTCAACAATTACCGCTTATTACATTTTTTTTCACCTTAGTTTTTTCACCTTATATTAGAGCTCTTGACTGGCAATCAAAAGGGTGCGGGTTCGAGTCCGTCGGCGATATGTATCTTTTCTCGGGAAGTTTTTTCGATATGGATGAGTGTTTCAGGCTAATAATTATTGCTTATAATAATTGTTACCCTTTGTGCAATGCATAAAAAAAACCTTGTCTTAAACATGAGTTTATCATTTAAAAATAACATATTAGTTACAGAAAAAGTTTATAAGTTTTTATATCTTTATGAAAACAAGAGACTCGCTGCAACACGTGACTATTACAATTGGCCACGTCTCCAGTGTGCACAGAAACTCCTTACTATAATGATGGATACGAAATGCATATCTTTACGACATCCTTTCAAATGGAATTTTTCAGCTATTTTGAAAGGAAATAAAAATATTGAAATATGTAGAACGGAAGAAGACGTGAGTCACAATGAACTAAGTTATAAGCATCGTCTTTTATACATTTTGTGAAAGATGCGTTTTTGTTTAGTTAATAAAGTGACGATATTTAAAATCCTCGTACTACCATCATTGTAAGCAAAAAAATTTACTTGGGCGATGTATGAGACCTTAAAAAAACTCAAGATGCCGTCAACAAATACACGTGAAATTAATAACACGGAACACTCACAATCATTTATACACACGAACAATAATATTGTTTATTAATATATTATTTATTAAACAAAATAAAGATTCAATATTTGTCGGACACCGTGATCGGGTGGTAAGGCTCTCGACTAGCATTTCCTGGCGTCTTCAAGTAAATTTTATTTAAGTGATTTGAGATATTTCACAATTTATTCGTTTTATGTAATATATTTTATGAGACATATATTTTATGGGATATCATTCTAATGTTTTTTTTTATAAATTTTTATTTTTTCATTTACTATTTTTTATCTGAAATTCAACTTTTTGCTTATTTTGTTATTGATTCCTCTTCGGGCCACTATTCTGTGCAAGAATCCAATTTCAGACGGTTCGGTTACATAGAATTGGAGAATACAGCTCTCAAAGTTTGAACCGAAGCCAAACCCGTAAAAAATGACGTTTTTCCCACAAATTTAACTTTTTTCACATTCCTTTTCAGATCACTATTTTTAGTAATAATCTAAAGTTTCATAAAGCCGGAAAAAACATCTGTAAAACCGAAGTCTTGCATTATGACTATAAAAATGATGATTTTTTTAATGCTATATATATAGATTTTAAAAGAAAAAGGAACACTAAATCGTCAAAAATGGCTTGTTTCCTCAGTAAAATTACGTTTGATATTTGCCCCACAAAACAAAACATTGCACTGAGGTCGTTACAGATACAAAAGAACCAATTCCACAACCACGGAAGTAATTCAACCACTAATAGGAAAAATGAAATTGTCGGTATTAAGAGGAAACACAAAGGGGTTCTGTCACCACCAGACGACGGCAAAAAGAATTATTACATTTTCAAAGGAGACTTCCACCGTTTTATATTATAAGTAGAAACGCTTTGTGGAATTCGTTCGATAGGTTAAACGGAATTCTTTATCGTTAAACAATAATACAAGTGACGTTTCCTTTGTTCAAACTAGATTTCAGTGTAGGCGGAGAAAAAATGGATATACTAGTCCCAGAGAAAGATCATTTGGACTATTGTAATAAAATTCACTCAAGTAATATATTATCTTCTTCAATCTTCGCAAAATAATTTTGTGACGTATTTTTTAATCAAAGTATTATTGTATAGTGGTGTACACAAATAACTTCGTGTACATCACTATATAATCGTTATTATCTAGCTAATGTTTTCTTTTGCGTGAAAAGTTTATTTAACGAATCTCTTGTCTATTGTTATGTAAAATGTTACTACTAACTAAATTTCATTTCGATATAATTTTATGTTTATACATGGTGTTAAGGTACGTACTTGACTTACTTTAACCGGTGGTTCCTGACATTATTTGGAGTAAAAAATGTAAATGAAATTTTGGTCTCCGGTGACATTTTTTATGTTTTTTTTTTCTACAAAAACATTAAAAAATTAGTGAGTTTTGGGCAGTTGGGGGAGGGGAGAGTAATGGGGCGGTAACTCGGCTGAGTGACCAATAAGGTCATGTAAGAGATTTTTTTTTTTGCTTGATTTTGAAGAAAAGAAATATTGAAAAAAAAAGTGTCTGGTGAATCACTGGTTAAAGTAACTCAAGTACGTAACTTAACATCTGTATATACTTTTATAATTATTTCTTCAGGCTTTCATTTTCGACTGATCCATTTTGGACTTCAAGCTTCGCTTCTTTGTACAATTAAACCGTAAGAGATGGATGCATAAATATAAATTAAACGAGGGGCGAGTGTCAATAAAGTCTACTCTGCCTTTCCCTCTAGGAAAGTTTTTTTTTTGTTTTAATTTATTAATTTGATTTTTTTTTACGTTATGACCCGTTAAACTGATTGATTTATGTGAATGTTAAACTTTGTCAAAGGGTTCTTTTACAATTACTTTTTAAATTCTGAACAAGTATGTAGGTACATAAAATTATATATACAATTAATATATTAGTAACATATGTGCATGTGAATTAAAACTCTTCAAAACAAACTAATTAATCTAATCCTTTAAATATAAAATAATTTCATGCTTTACACGTTATTTCATAACGATACCCCTCCCAAAATCACCCCTTAATGATCGTCACCCCGCCCGATCGAGTCATGTTTCAGAGGCACGAAATAATTTCAGGCCACTGAAACAACAACTGGTGCCTGCAAATACCGTAAAGGCTATCCGACGCAATCTAACCGGGCTAATATCTGCCGCCCGGTTGTAGGAAACTACCGGGCTCGGGTGCGTGGCGGTCTTGTTGTGCCAAAGTCTAAACTTTATGATTGATGTAAATGATTTGGCCTATTCTGTTATGTCTGATAAATCAGGCCGGCTTGGGTTACAGCTCGCTGGTGAAGTTTTATTCAAAGTGAAATGAAACACTCACTTTACATGGAAATCTAATTTATGACTTTATATTTAGAGGCACAATTTTACAAGGTAAATAATGAACGAACATTTTGTTTTTAGCCCTGTTATTATGTATTGATTATATCAATGGAGTTCTAAAAATATATTGATTGTATCAATCAATTTACCTATTATAACGATCACCTGTGAAGTCATCAAGAAAAAGCAGTAACTTCATTAATTAAATCGTTAATATCCTGACGGTTTTGAAACATGTAGATATTATAACATTATAGTGGTTTACACAAAATAATTTGTTTAGTTTAATTAAAATAATGCCACAAAATCTTGCAAAGATTGAAGAAATATTATTTACTTATTATAAGAATTTTGTATTGCTTTTTTCTATGCCAGTGGTGTTGGTTATCAAATAAATGGTTCCCGAGGCAGCGCTACCCATACCCGCCTCTTAAGTAATGATGAAATGATTTTTTTCTTAAATCGGCTAATGTTATGAGGTACGTTTGTATGTAACGATGTATGTATGGTAATGGTATTATGGTCATGTTTTAGTCTTTTACGTTATAATTTTCTTGTCTTTAACCACTCGAGCGCTTTTTGCCACATTATGGCACTCTTTCCAAAACCTCGGATTGCTTTGTTGCCAAAATGTGACAATTTTTTTTTTTTTATTATTAAAACGACTATATAATATATTATGGTATTATGGACATGTTTGTCTTTTACGTTATAATTTTCTTGTCTTTAATATTCTTTTAATATTGAATCTGAAATGTTCTTTATATCGAGTTAAGGCTTGTTCAATGCCTTTATTTCCTAATATTTGCGTGTCTAATTGACGTCATAAATTGCATTGAAATTCTTATAAAAAGATGCCAATTTCACGACCCATATGAGAGTTGGGAACACAGATTTTCGTATTTTTGGTTAAGACTTGTAGCCAGTATTAGTTGTCGCATAATGTAAAGACTTATACAAAGCCCCTTCTAACATATTCCACGAGCAACTCTGGCTCAACATAATAATATCTTCCTACGCGGAGTGTGGCATAAATTATGAATATTTTTTAATGGCAGGTAAATTTATGCTGCAACATTATTCAAAATGAATACAATGTGAGTAGATATTTAATTCAAGTACTAACAACTACATTTTGACATAAATTTCCTTCATCACGGCAGTACTACAAATAAATTATTATATTTAATCATTGAAGAAAATATTAGCGTCTCTCAAACGAATATATGAATATTTTGCAGCACGCAAATTGTGCTTTTTTGGACAAAAATTGTATTAATATTTGGGATGTTCAGTAGATTTGAGGTTTTCGTCCTTGTAGTGTAGGAGTATTTCAAGCAGTGCAATGATGTAGGTTTTTTTTGCAGCAGTACAGCGTCATGTTTTTCTTTTTTCTTCTTTATTTATTGTTAGCTACGTTTGAGGATTTTACGACCACCATGCTAGGTACATTCCCATGGTGCGGTGGCGGTTGTTCTTGATTGATTATTGTCAAAACATTGTTTTCACATAAAGTTAAAATAAGAAATTGATAAATTAAATGTTGCAATAACAGAGCGTGCGCAAAACATCCTGTGTGATAATGAAGAAAAATATTTGTTTTCAAATGTTTTTTTTATATAAATACTTCTTTACGCACGCTTGATTTGAGGGGTAAACTGGCGAATGCGTTACGGAAATTACAGCGTTACGAGAGGCGTAATATCGGGCGTTACGGAGGCGATAGTAAATTTAAATTAATTTTAAGGTTCATTCCTCACAATCTAATCGTAACAACAGTGCTCAAATCCATAGTAATGACGTTTGGAATGGGTGCTGGCATTTATTTTAAACTTTGTAAGAATTAAATAAACAAACCCATACTAAGCTTAATTCCCATAAAAAAATTAATCAAATTTTCGTGCGAACTCAGTGCATTGAAACAACTGATTTGTCACGATTATTGGTAACAATCCAAACGAATCTTCAATATAGATTCTTATACACTGATGATTGGAATGGTTTTATTCGATGCCAGAAAGAAAATTAGATGAGATTACTAAAGAAGTATTTACTTCAGTCGTGTGGTCTAAAGCATACTCGTATTGTTTTTTTTTAATAAATGGATGAAATAAGGACCCATATCCATATTACTTATTTTTAAACCAGCGAGCATAACATAATACCAAAAGTATAATGTTATGCGTAGAAGAGTAGAAAATGGAGTAAAGAATTTTCATTATGGTTTTATTATTTCCATGTTTGGTTAATCCGTCGATTGTTCGTAACAGTTCTGCGCAATATAACATTTTCGGTTTCTATTGGAAAACTGAAAACATTTAGCGATCGTCGTCCGTTGTTGTTGTTCCAACTGTCCCCAGAGGAAGGGGGTCCGTAAACAAACACCTATGGCACTTTCTTGGCAATGATGTCTTATTTGCTATCAAATATTGAATTACTAAAACGATGAAATAATCGCATTTTAAGTTTCTGCAACAATCACCTGAAATATAATATCACAAATTTTCCAAATTTATTTATTACTTCGCAAAAAGTATTCGTGATACATAATCTAAAACATCGCACATCTCATAGAAAAGTGTTGTAAGTCAAAATATGATAATTTTACTGGAGAGCTAAACAATTTTTTTTAAGCTTCAAATTAAGTTGCTATTTTATTAAGAATAATTTTGCTTTCTTATTAACAAAAGGTATTATTGGTAGCTTCAAATTCTACTCTAAATCAGCGTTTAATGAAACTGAATTTATTGAACAATGATTAATTAGTGTACCTTCATTTGAAGATAATATACCATTCAATGGTTTTTTTTTTTCAATTTATGACAGCAGGTTGTTAATTTTTACATTAAAATTTGTGTTAAGACATTTAAAAAAAACTACTTTTTTAAAAGAACGTGTACTTTTTGATAATGATTTTGAAAATTATCATCGATCGAAACCATTCCAAGAGCTCTGTACAAATATTTAGGATTTTTACAAGCAGATTCTGAAACATACTTACTTATTGTAAACTTAAAAGGAAGCCACAAGCCAAAATTGTACGTATTCTCAGTTTGCCTTATATCGCCACGAATGTGGGTAATAGGTATAATAATCGCTTGGCAAACGCAGAAGTGGTTTTTATTAATTTTGTGAATAATGAAAAAAGTTAATTAATGGAAACTGTCATAGATAATTTTAACCATAAACTCGTATTTTAAAACGTTGTTACTTATGTATGTTCATAGATTTCTATTGAAAAAAAATGATTTTATTAGTTTTCGCTTATATTTTTTATAAAGAAATTGATAATTTTACTTAAGCGAAACTATAAGAAAAGCTTCATTTTATCCATATCATTTATGATTGTATTTATAATGTAAACGGATTCGAAGTAAAGATTAATCTAAAATAGTAATTTAGA
The DNA here is from genome assembly GCA_951813805.1 of Limnephilus auricula. Taxonomy (NCBI): domain Eukaryota; kingdom Metazoa; phylum Arthropoda; class Insecta; order Trichoptera; family Limnephilidae; genus Limnephilus; species Limnephilus auricula. Next base: position 39,881,707 of record OX638391.1, read on the forward strand.
ATTAAGCATCACCTTAACATAAACATGTAACTAAAATACATAATAATTCTTCACATTTCCATATAAAGTATAATGTTACCTACGAAAAGTTTAAGGTTTTTGTATATTTAAGTATAGCGCTTGCATTTGCGCACCAGTCCGTGAAATAATATATTCTGTAAGTGACTTGGTAGATACTAACCGGCTAGCTTAGCTATGGAAATTAGGTTTGCAACTGTACCGTTTATATATTTATGATTTTCTGAAGAGATAAGTTTTTAGCTTCGCTTTGAATTCTGCAGAGTCTTTGATCATTCTTAAAGCGTGTAGTAGTTATTCTAGGCTTTAGATCCTGACACAAACACACCCAATGAACTTAGTATCTGGTGTGCGCTTGAGTTATGTTTGGTGACCAGTTTGAAATAGTATGTCACATCCCAACTTTCTTCTATCTCATCTCCTTTAGCTTTACAGTAATCCCTAAAAATACTAAGTCAGTCGAAGAAATTAAGTAAATGTATACCCACTACCTTGAGCTCAGCAAATACCCCAATTGGGGATTCAATAGTATCACTGGCACCAGACGTTTGGGAGCAGAAATCTTGTGAGAAAGAGAAAGAATGAAGGAGATCACGATAGTTTAGGTTTAGAGTTATTGGTGTGGTTTACTGGATTATGCTCTAATTATGATTCCAGTTGGTGATCGGGAGTTTTCAATAATATTTGGTTCATCGAGATTACAAGTTTGTTTATTATCGTTATTGTGGTTTCAATGGATAACTAATTGGACTCAAACATCCGTTCTAAAAGGTGATCTGCGTTGATCTGCGGCGCGGACCGTTGCTCAGTGAGCTGTTCTATCGAATATGATCGAATATCTTCGTAACCGACTAGACCGACGGGTTTTAGACCCCAAAGCTCGATAGTTGTTGTCTCTCTCATGTAGTTCTTCTAATGACTTATGTTGAGACACTTTAAACCATTTGCCTCAAACCCCGCCGTCCCTGCGGGTGTGTAATGCAATCTCGTAAACTCCAACCACGCTGGGACGGTGGGTCTGAAGTGTGTGTCGGTTAAACGAAAAATGGACATACGCCTAACATCTGTTTTTTTTAAAATTGTAAATATCAAAAACTCTACAGGTATTTAAGCATTAATTTCGTAGTATTGGAAATAATACGTTTTGTCCATCATCAGGACAGATGTGTTAACACTGTAATGTTGTCCGAAACGTCGACAAGGAGTTAGCGTAACACGGCATAACATTCCTTAAATCATTGGTTGACCAATGTACAATTTTTTAATCGAAATTTAAAAAAAAAATTTAAAATATTTTCTTTTTCTATTGAAGTCATTTTTATATCTACATTTAATCAAATTATCATATATTTTTTTTAAACACAAAATATATTCTATATACCTTTAATAAACAAACAAGTTAATTAAAAATATTACTTTTAAACGTGTAGTTTAAAAGTCATATTAGATTTCGTACACCACTAAAGATTTAAAACTTTTGGTACAAAATGAATTCGGATGTGAAAGACAATTTTTAAACTATTCGGAGGTCAATGTAATTGGCCTAAAAACTCCTCGAATATTAAATAAATATGGAAGCCGTACTCTTGAATACCTAATACCAGTGATTTTCAATAAAATAAATAAAAACTTGACAGATTATGCCCTAAAATGATAAAAATTCATTAAAGGAAAACTCCATGTATCTTTAAATATGTTGAATTGATTATCTTAATGTAGCTGCTTACATAATATCTTATTATTAGGCATGTACATTGAAATATCTTATAGATGTAATTCAAATAATCTAATATTATTATGTGATCTATCCTAATGTTTCCTTAAAACTATATAATATGTATTAACAAATATTTCCTTATGTATAATATTAAGAGCGATAAATTGTAGAACCTACAGACAAGCTACCCATATGACAGCTTTGTGGGACTACCCTCATTTTGTACAAATGTATTTATAATAAATAAATAAAAAATAAAAAGTATATAATATAACGACATTTGTGAAGAGACATTCAAAGTACATTTTCTAACGACATCTGTCAAGAGACATTGGAGCTGCATATATATTTACAAACAAACACTTGACAAATCATATCCAGTAATTAAATAGTAGCTAATGACATTTTAGATTATCTGGATCCTAAATAGATACAAAAGTACATTTATTTATCTTTAAAAATACTATTTTTGTTTAAGATATTTCGTAATAATTTAGATAAATAATCGTTTGATAATCGTTTATTCAATCCTATAAAGGCCTTTTTGCAACGTTCAAGTCTGCTAAACGAGTTTATTCAACAGTGAACTGAAATGCAGTTAATGCAAATCCGAGGTTGTTAAAATAACCCTTCAAAAATATTTAAATCAACCGTTAAAATGAATATTTTCCATAAATGCAGCACAGGCCATTACTTCCAGGAAGCTGATGTTATTCTCCATACAATCTCAGACTGCTGGAATTCGATTGCACAATTTACTGAATACTAAGCTCATTTCCCGGAGTGCACTGCAGGAAGTGTATTTAATTTTAACGTGAAAAAGTTTTTAAAAAGACACCCATACTTCAGTCCCGCCAGAGTCAGGGAAAATATTTATGAATATATCTCGTGGCAAAGGGTTGTGGCGCTAAGTGGCTTGTATATTCTAACAAAAGATCATTGTCCATTGCTTATTAGTGTGCTTGTATCGTGGAGCGGGGTGGGGGTTCAGATAAGAGCCTCCAAATTCACTCCGTGCGATTAAAGAATCAGTCATAACTTCGCAACGGAAAGGGTTACTTAAGTTATTCGTGCGTCGTCGTGTAGATATTAAGGTGCTCTAAAAATATTTTTAACAGAAAGACATAAATTATGTCCATTGATTATTAAGACGTTTTCACACCAAAAAAATATTAGTAAATATTATTCAGAGATACGGTGACCTGTTAGTTGGTACCCCGTTATCGACAATTAGGCCTTCGAAATTATAATTATTATAAATTATTTTGTATGCATTACCAACCAATTTCAAACCTAAAATTGACTTTAATAATAAGTTTTTATGGATACTATTGATATCAAATTAATTTATTTACAGTTTTGATTTTTTGTACTTCGCCGTTATATTCTAACTATTTTATGTATATTCTAACATTTAATATAAAAATTAATGTTTGTTTGTTTGTTTATTTGTTTGTCTGTTTATTTGTTTGTTTGTTTGTTTGTGTGTTCGTATGTTATGCGCGGCCGTGCCGTTCATCCGATTGCGATGAAACTTTGGGAATATGATGTGCGCATACCCGGGATGGTTATAGGATGAGCTCTGGCGTTATAAAATTATTTCCTATATTATTCATACGATTACGATTAAAATTTCATCCGATTGCTATTAACATTTTTTGAATTATTGTGAATATGCTTGTGAATATTTCTATATATATATATACTGGTGAGCTCTGACATTAGGATATTTGCATTAAAAAAAATAAATAAGTCACCCGAGTCGTTAGAAAAATGGGTGTAATATATGGAGTTAAGCAGCAGGGAAAAAAATGGGGGGATTGGTGTGCGGGAGGGTCGGATGGGGAATTAAGGAGGGAGGCTTCGCGGGAGGGAGGACGAGGGAGAGGGGAAAGCAAAGACGGTGGAAGCCAAATACGTGAGGGGGGGGGGTTCGCGAGAAAGGGTAGAGGGGGTGAGGGGAGGGGGTACGGTTATTTTAATATATATTTAATACATACATTATTTGGCAACGCACGCACGGAGAAAAAACGTTATTCTAAAATACGATCATTTTATTCGTAAAAACGGTTAAAAACGGGACTGAAGTTCTTAAATTAACAGTGTTTCAATGTTTATTGGCGGAAAATTGTAAGAATAATTTGTTGGTATATGTACGATATTACGTATACCAACAAATTATTCTAACATGTTCCCGCCAATAAACATTGAAACCCTGTTAATTTGTTGGTAAGAACTTCAGTCCCGTTTTTAACCGTTTTTACGAATAAAATTATTGTATTTAAGAATAACATTTACCTCCGTGTGCCGGGTATCAGCTAGTAGAGTATATAGAAAAGTAGTTTTGTCCTTGGTGCATTTGAATGCAAATATGTTTTATACTATTGTTATTCGGCGGTACATCCTCTCTGCACACCCCTTCGGGGACATTTAATTATATTATGTGTATGTAGGTAAACCGTATTTTCCGCAAAGCGACTGCATATAGTATAGAAGTATAACTGTCGGGAGATCAATTGTCAGGAATCTAGAAGTACTATCATCATATATGTATCACAATATTTTTTGCATGTTTTCGGCATCAACTACGTAACAATTTGAAAACATTATTTTGTTAATAAAAGTTTTATTTTACGATGAAAAAAAACCACAAGTGTAGGTAAATTATAAAAATAAAACCCTTAAGAAACAAAGTTTATTTTTAAATTTTGTTTGTTTGAGGCATGTGAGAATAAATCTTCTTTTCAAAATAATTTGCGTACAATTTTATTTTATTTATTTATTTTCCAACATCATAGAGAATGTTTTCAGTGGATCAGACTACACGGGTAGTGCCCGGTACCAGCGGGAATATAATTCCGTGGGGTTGAAAGGAATAGGGAGGAGAAGGAGATTAAATATTTTTTCGCTTAATGAAGATCTAACGGTTGTGGACATGTGAAGTCCTTTCCTAAAGAAAATTCACCCACATCAGTTGTATTTCTTCAAACAACGACCAACTGATCATCATCTCATACATTGGAAATAGTATTTGTACTACAGTTAATAGATTTTTATTGATGGCTGTACGATTTGTAAAGCTGAAATTATTTATAAAATACTTGTCTTAGGATTTTCTTTATAACTGATAGCTCTTACTAACAGAATTTATAAATGTGAAAAAGTGGGCGTTATTTTCAATTTTATTTATTAACACTTGTATTTTTAAATGGACCAAAAAGTGGTCAAATCTTTATATTTCATCACGGTCAGAAATAAATTAAGTGGAAAAAAGTTTTAAATTGTTTTAATATAATATTACAATGTAAATCCATCACGAACCATAACGAGTATAAAAAAGAGAAATAATAAAAATTCTTAAATCATCATCATCATCGACTTCTTCCCTTGTCCTATTCGGGTCTTGGACCCACTGCATCGACAAGGCTCCTCCATACGTCCTTGTCTTGCTCTGATTGTTCGGTTTCCGTCCATGACAGACCCAAAAGTTTTTAAATAAAAAAAATAAATAATAAAACACCTACCGTCGATAAGTTCATATAAAACTGCATAAGTAAAACTAGGCAAAAATTTGATAATGAACAAAATTTAAAAAAACTAGTGTGCTTTAGACCACACGACTGAAGTAAAACTTCTAGAGAGAAAGAAAATGTGCCCGCGCACTACTCTCTCTTTCTCCAACAGTATTTATAAAATTGTTTAAACACGAAATAAAATTACGAATAATCTTCATGCACTGGCTATTAGAGGAAGAGAGAAAGAATATATGCGCGCGCACTACTCTTTCTTGCTCCTACAGTGTGATACAGCCCGTTCGCCTCACCCGACTACACTTTTCGTAACGCTCTCGTTACCCCAAAAAAAATTTACTGTTTTACTTTTAAAATTTTTTTTTTTTTATAACTGTAGGCCTAGTCAGATACATTGACGTAAGATAATTATGGCTCTTTTAATTTATACACCTATCTAGTTATTTCACTTTTATTTTGATTTTTTGCTGATTTTTGTTATTTATTTTTTAAATCTTAATTAGCCATTTCAAGATAGAGAATAAAATTTTGGAAGAAGTTTCTCTTTGTGAAAATGCTCCTAAATTATGTACCTTCGTCCAGCATTTCATTCTCTTTAAGTAGTTGGTTGAATTCAGAACTGATCAGTTACAAAACGCTAAATATAAACTCTTATCTTATTAAAAAAATTACAACGCAATTTGTGTTTTTTCCAAGAAATGATTAATTATTTTCTCACTAGGCCTTGCCCGGAGCGCTTTTCCTTTATTTTATTTCCTTTCCATTTCTTTGTTCTTGCGGTGTTCCCGTAGCCCTAGACCATGGAGGCCGACATTTTGAAATTGTCACTTGGCTAGCGGCAAACCACTTCAAAAGAAAGAATTTGGTTGCAATTATTTTCCGGAGGTTGGAGGGATTCGACTATAACAACTGTAAAGTAAAATTCTCCCTCCAAAAACAACAACCAACTTAAAAATCTGAAGGTACATTATTTCTTGTCAGAATTGTTTTCTAAGTCTACCACACTGTTATTTAGCCTGACCAGGAAAATAATGTAGAAATAACTTTTCCTAACATTTGAAAGAAAAGTAAGGATCTGTTAGGTTAGTTCTAGTGTCCGACCGAACTGTCGGTTTCAGTTTCGGCCTAGTTTCGGCTTAGTTTCGATCCAGCCGAAACTACGGCCGAAACCGAAACTGAATTCGGGAGGTTGCGTTGTATACTGTTCCACTATTGTGTATATCCTATGTTTGTAAAAGCCTTTATGGGCCTTTATATAAATGAATAAAAACACGTGTTGTGGTTATTGCACGTGATTTATGTGATAACTTTATTAAAACGAAAAGTTCATTGAAACTAAAAGTCTCGTTATTGCAACAGTTAAATTATTTTTAAAAAATCAGCAACAGTGTTTAAGGTTTTTGACAGTGCGGTGAGCCTTTTCAGTCATGTTTTGGACACAGCTAATGATGAACCCGTTTCTCTAGTAATCTAATATTATCTTTCTGCCATTAAATGCTCTACCCATTGTGGCATTAATCAGGCTAGTGGTCACTTTGATTTTAGTGAAAATTATTTCATGGCGTTTATTAAACATAATGATTTTGCAAACCAGTGAGAAATGATTAATTTGTGCCAATAATAAATACGCCTCGCTGCCGGTTCGCAAAACCAGTAAACCAAGAAAAACCGTTTGAATGCGAAATTTAATTAGGATGATGATTTAATCGGATTCCTACACAAATATATTCCTTCATTACTTCGTATTGACTCGTAATTACTTTCTTTCTCTTTTCACTTCCTTCCTCTCCTCGGTTTATACTTCTCATCGGTCTCTACTTCTCTCAAATTGCTTCTTCGTTTGTTTTTCCCAGCTTTTGTCTTTGGCGACTAGTTCTACATCTTTCGTCAGCAACCGATGCGTCGCGACGGTGGCACTTTGTTCGGTAGTCGTTCTCCTGGGATCTTAGCACATGTCCAAGCCGTTTTATCTGGGAATTATTGAGAGTGTCGGTGTTTGTGTTTAAATGCACCACGCTTCTTGAATAGAAAAGGTCTCACTCTGATCCATAGCACAGTGTCATCTGTCTCAAGTACACCGCAGACTAGATCCTAGAAAGCACTCTCTCAATTATTATTTTTATTTTATTTATTTATTTTTTTATTTAATACATGTTACATAATTGTGACATTTACATAAAGTTGATATATTAAATCACCATACTAGGCGGCTGCCTGTATCATGGTGACCAATATAGTATAGTTACATTGTATGAAATATGAAGTCTAGTGTAAACATGGAATTAGTATAAATCATGTTAAATATTGGAAAAATTATAATAAAAAGTAGAAAATAGAAAGGAGAAAAAAAGTACATTAGATTATATAAACAGGCTTCTAATTTATTTTATTTTATTTACTATTCGTAATACATGTCAAGGGCTGTTTCTCGGTATGTGCATCACTGCTTATCTTTTTCTAGCCTTCACATAACTTAAAACGACGTAATCTTTGCCCCAGTCAGTCATCATTCCCGCCAGGACATTATTTCTCCCGCGCAAACGCAAACGAGACGTACATATTCGAATATGCACAAATCTTTGTTTTCATACATCGCGGGAACCGCGCCGAGCTCAGCAGGCTAAAACGATGAGATGAACGAGACAGACTACACTTATGAAGACAAATAATGTTTTTTGTTTATTTATTGAATCTGAATTGTTCAAGCATTGAATGTGTTCAAGCAGTGCAGATGTATAACTCATCCCGTGCACTAGCGTTGCATGAGCAAAGCGCCTTGAAGACAAGTGAATTTCACACCACTTTAATCATGCGTAATCCAATACGACTGGAATGTATTCGTTCGGGAGCGCTGACAGAAAAGATTATTATTTATAAAACTATTTCACAAATTTAATTTAATTGAGTGAATGAATTGCGGTGCCCACATTAATTAATTGGCTACACCTATATTACGTACTAGGTACCTTTTAAAAGTAAAATGCACTGCTGGCAGTTTCAGTCACAAAAGTTTCAAAATATGAGATATATGATATTATGCTGGGTTCTTAATCGATTTATCGCTTTTTTACAATCAATTTCAATACTTCATTCTGCATTACATTCAGATCTAGAAATTGGTATTTTTAAATATATTTTATTAAAGGCGGGATTATTGTCTTGTAGCAATTTATGCCAATTATTATCCCATGTGTTATCTGACGGCCTCCGTGATCGAGGGGTAAGGCCTTCGACTGTCAATTCTAAGATCGCGGTTTCAAATACCGGCATGCGCAAATAAATTGTATTTGATTAATTTGTGTTATTTCACAATTAATTAATTAAAAATAATATTGTATTGTCATTGTATTTAATTAATTTGTGTTATTTCACAATTAATTAAATAATATGTAGCATATTTGCGGCACGTTCCAGAATGGAAGATGCTTTCAGTATCGCCCACCATTAAGACCACCATTCGGAATTGAAAAGTTGCTTGAAATAGTTTTAGCCGTGTTTGATGACCAGATCTAAATAGCCAGGTTCTTTCCACCTTCCTCTTCTACATCTCATTCCCCTCTCCAGTACCTTCAGCCTCACAACATACCCCAATTGGGGATTCCATAGTCTTACTAGCTCCAGGCGGTTGGGAGCAGTTGGTACTCTTGTGAGGGATTCACATTAAAGAAATCGTCGAGATGCCAATAAGTAGGGTGCGGATGATGTTACGTTACAGTGAGTTTAACATTGATAACAAAAAATACATCTGCCGACTTTGGAAAATCGAAAAGTCAACGAATAGTTCTCCATCGGAGACGTTTTACATAGCTTTAAATCACAACATTTGCTCTGTCATTCATCACGATTATTGTAAAAATGTATCTATTTAATAAACGTATTTTTTTTAATTAGTTCCACACAGGAGGGTCTTTTAAGGGAAAGGAAGTAGAGGAAGTCCTGGGAAGGAAATAGATTTGAGAGATGGGTAGAAATATGGGGATAAATATGTCTATGAGTGATGGACGTGTGAAGCCATCCCTCCCACTATGGTGCGATGGGTCGAGAGGGTTCGGCTGGAGAGTTCAAAAGGTCTCCCTCAACCATTCAACCACGCACTTGGTGGGCAGACGTATCCGCCACCAAGTCCCGGACAAACCTAACCCTATGAACTCGGGCACCTCTGCTAAGTCGCCAAACGTAGCGAACCACTTGGGGTGAAAGGTGGCAGAGGTGTTGGTTGTCCATTAAATACCATATGGTTGTCCATAATTCCATACCCGCCTCCCAAATCAATATTAAACGTATGCATTACAAGTTAATCAAAAAACGATAGGTACAAGTTCCTTCTAACGACATGTGGCCATACATAACGCGTGCGGATTACATCCCATAAAGTGGATTTATTCTACCAAAATTGCATCCACTAAATGCTCAATTTGTTTCGGCAATTTTTATTGCTGTTTTGTTCGATTTTAATAGCCAACGCGCACCGTTGATTGCTTGTTTGGATTTTGATATCAGGAATAGATCCCGTGCATAGGTACTCTGCATAAATTCATTTATTGAATTCATTTTTATATGATTTACATTTTTTAACTGTGCCTGTCTTATCTTTTTCCCCTTTTCTCGGGGGCTTTTAGAATCATTAAATAGCAGCGTCATTTAAAAACAAAATACGGTCTTGACGTCAGAGGGACCCATCTGTTCCTTAAAACGGTTCGGGAAAGTGGTGGGTGCCCTCGACTGTGCCTGTCTCACTAGGGATATGCTGTATCATTTCGATAACTTAAATTTCTATAAATTCGATCGATAATGAACAAATAACGAAGTGCAAGTACATAATATTTGCCATTCATGGAAGGAAGAAAATGGGGGGGTCAAAAAATACAAGTTCAACCATTTTTGTAATTGTCAGCGAGTGAGTGAAATAAAGTTGTAATGTAGGTAGGTAAATGTTTTTTAATGGCTTTTGGCCCCAAAGTGTTTTAGCCCATGTCAAGTGATTAAGTTTATATTTATTTTATATTTGTAACTGTAATATACAGTAAATTTGTACAAATTTGGCATTAATAACAATAACCTATCTACACTACAATGGTATATGCTAAACGCTCACAATTTAAGATTTATTTTTTTAGTTGCGAGGTAAAATTACTACTATATATTTTCCAAGTTAAAGCAATAGGTAATTATTAAATAAGTTAATATAACTTATTAAAAATTAAACATAAGCAAGGCACTTCATAAATAAATGACACTAAACACTTTGTTTTGAAGAGTTTTAATTTTCAATGTACTATCGTTACTTAAATTTTAATTTTTATGCTACCGGTTTCGACACATCCGTGTCATTCACTAGCAAACTTAAAACTAAACTTAAAATTTAAAACAAGTTCATGTTCCCTGATTCTAGTTCTAGAACTAGAACTAGAATCAGGGAACATGAACTCTGTTTACGAAATAATAACTATTCTGAATTCGCCAATCATTTAATAGAGACAGGCCATAGCTTCAACAAAGAAAAAACCAAATTTAAACATATAAATATAAATTCATACTTTAACTTGTGCGCTTTAGAAACTTTAGAAATAAACAAAAAAATTAAATCAAAAATTAATTTAGTTAACAAAATAATAGCACCCTGCAAATCTCCCCTTCTGACTTTGTTCCCGTGTGATATTGACCCCGCCCACTGTTCTCCCCTTCCCCCAAAATCACCCCTCCCACCACCCCCACCTAATAACATCTAATTCATTTCTGTACTTGTTTTAAATTATAAGTTTAGTTTTAAGTTTGCTAGTGAATGACACGGATGTGTCGAAACCGGTAGCATAAAAATTAAAATTTAAGTAACGATAGTACATTGAAAATTAAAACTCTTCAAAACAAAATGTCTAGAAATTGTTACATAGTTAATGCCCAAGAAATACAAAAAAAGACACTAAACACACCTAATACAAGAGCATATCACGAATATACACAATTACGATTAAAAATTGATGCCGTTAATATTAAAGAAACTAGATATGATTTTATATTCACGTTTGTCCACAGAAGACAACAGGCATGTAATGTTCTAAGGGGGCAATAAACGCGTACTAATTATATCAGGGATGAAATGTCTATACGAATATAAGGGCAACTGAAAAAAATACGGTTGGGGTCCTCATCATCAAGACATGAGCACATGCCAGAATTCTTAACACGTATTTAGGTACTACGTTTTAAATCACTCGAAACAACAAACGTTATTGATTGATTATACGAATGAAAGCTAACCATTATTGCATTGGTAGGAATTATTCGAATTATTCTTTTCATGCTCACTAAACGTTAGATAAAACGAAATCTTATTTATTTCCTATCTAGGTATTAAAGAAATGTGTGAAAAGGTATTTCTTCTGAATTTGCGTTTCTTTCCTATTGTCAAGTAAAGCGGGTTGGGCCAATCGGCACGCGCGACAACTCGAAACGATTTGATATTCCAAATTCAGCGTTATTTATCGAAGTTTTCTCGGCGGGCGCTGTTGATTTTCATCTTAAGTGAGTCGAACTCAACCGCCCGCGTACATACTAATACTAATGTATATATATAAACATACACACATAGATAGACTGCCTGTGAATATTTGGACGGTGCGTGGGACGCTTCTCACCCCCTCCCCCTTCTCTTTGCACGTCATATATATTATTATCACTTCAGCCTTGACCCATCCCCACCGCCAGTCCTCTCTCCCCCAGTGAGGGCTGGGGAGGGGTTGCTTGACTTGAACCGGGAACCAACAATCATTCTATGTAGTGGAGTCGGCGACACGGTACTGGCGCGGTTGTTGTAGGACCAATCTTTACGGCCATACCTACCTCCATTAGACCCGAAACGGACGGTCAATTAAATCAGACATTTGGGGAACAATTCAATTTGTGTTTAGCAATGTTGAGAGAATTACGGGACATAATAATCTCAAACACGACAAGGCTTAAGGGACATAAAATAACATCAATATCACAGATTCACTTCTCGAAACGGTATTTTTGAAACCAATTTAGTCATTTCTAAGAAGAAAGATTGATTGCAAACACGCTTAATTAAAATTATGTCGATATTGGCTCGTGGCTCCTTGGGAATTCAAAAGAGTCTTTGGAGTACAAAATAATTAAGACAGAAACCACTATTTCTATCTTGATAAGTCTTTGCGATTATTCACCAGAGATTCGTATTTCGTTGTCTATCTTATCGTAATTAAGGTTTTTAGTTTTTTTTTTTTCAATTTCGTAATTTTTTTTAAATATAAAATTCTAATTATTAACAACAAATTTTACACCATATTTTTCTTTTTCCTTCCCAGAACCTCCTCTCTTTCCTTTATTATAAAAGGCCCACCACATAGCATCCCCCGAGATGACAGAGTTTCTGAGGAAAATTATTTTCTTCGGGGCCTCCTGTATGAAGTTATTGTAAAAAAAAATACGAGTGTGCTTTAGACCACACAACTGAAGTAAATACTTCTTTTGTAATCTAATCTAATTTTCTATGTACATCCTATTTCTTCCAGCTATCCCAACAAATACATGTTATATTACAAAACCCAACATTACAAGTTATATTATAAGTGTATAAAAAATAGAGGTATTTAATTATGTAAGGTATTCATTTATATTGAAATGGCGTTTATTTAAAAGATATGTCTTAAGTGATGATTTAAATTTGAGTATATCGTTTAGTTTTTTAATGTTTCATGTAAGCTTTTTATATTCTTTAATAGCCATGTTGTTATATACTGTAAACAACATGATCCTATTTATACTGTAATTAATTCTTCTTCTGAAATTAAACATCTCGATGTAATTATTGATCAAAACCATGGGAAGAAAATGGAAACATCACATTGCACAGCTAGTAAAGAGAATAAGGAAATGTATATATATGTAAATATATTTGTTTGGTTAAGAAATATTTTAAATGTGAAAATAATCAAAAATATGTACTTTTCCCTTGTTTACTCTTTGCGTATCTACGGAATTATAGGTTGGGGAGGATCTTACAAAATAATTAAACTCTTTAAAACTTTCACAAAGAACCATTATAAAAGTAATATTTTTTTTAAAGTACCTTCTCAACAGAATCACTTTTAAAATTGTGTCCAGTACCAAATGTCGATGATATATACACTTACATTAAAAATGTGTAGAGAAAAAAATAACGAAGAATATCAAGAATTTTACACACTGATGAGAAATGGAAATCAATTTATTACACCTAATTTTAAAACAACACAAATGCAAAACCATTATATTTACAGGCCATAAAAAAATGTAGTGGGGTGGTTTTTTGAAAAACAGTTTTGTTTACTTTTGATATTAATAAGTTTTCTGTGAACCTTCTATAGAATGTTGAGTTTTTTTGTGGAAACTTTTCTAATAAAACTAATACGCAAATCTCCATTATATAATATATCTGTCATTGTCAGAAGTTTAATATTTTTAAATATGGGTTTACCTACTACGACTACGACTTAACTTAAGAACTTTTTATTACATATTCGTAATAAGCATTAATTTTGTCACTCACTATAATTTACAATAAAAATATGTTTAAGTGGTCTAAAAAAAAATTTATATATTTTTATTGTAACTTTTCATTTAGCTGTATTTGAGTTACACGTTCATCACTCAGAAGTTAGCATTATCCTCAACTAATAATTAATTTCTTCATTACGTAAAATCTCTTGGCAAATAAGGAATTTGTTAAACGTGAATAACTTCTTCGTTAACAAAGTTTGGTTTAAAACTTTCCTAGTACAGAAGATAATAACCCGCTCATTTGGCGCGATCAGAAATGCAATAAAAAGTTCCAGCGCAGAACTTATACAATCAATCTTTTAGACAAAGCGTCGAAGCTTTTGCAATAAACGATCGAACGCAGTTTCGAACTTAATAATATCAGGAAAACTGATTTTAACCCACTTTCATCGAAGAAAACAACACATGCACACATATTTTACATATAACACATTCAATAATAATTTTTTTAAAGAAATGCAGTAATTTGTTCTCGGAACAACTCATGTAGGTCTCTTAGAAATGGTTTTGTTTCTCTTACTATCATAGTGAGAAATATGATCCATACGGTATTGAAAAGAGAAAACAGCTGTATAATCAAAAAGTTAACCACATAAAAATTAAAATGGTCACCTTTATAAAACCAAAGTTTCCGACCATAATTTGAAAAAAATACGAGTGCGTTTTAGACCACACGAGTGAAGTAAATACTTCTGTACATCCGCATCCGCGTCCGCATCCGCATCCGCTTGACAGAGAAAGAACTATAATATATATTGCAGAATATTTAAATATTCTGACCTACTGACAAAATATTTTATCAGCAAGATATCAGAATAATATTGACATCACAAAATTGTATACAAAGCACATACAAAATACCTATGTCTATCTAGGTATAATTTATTTTAAGAACTTCCCATCATATCTGAAAATTATCGAAAATATTCATGAATTTCAGCTAGAATTACTTGAAGAATTACCTTCAACTAAAGAGTCCATTATTATTATTATTTCTTTAAAATCTTAAAATCTGTTATTGATAAATCTTGCGTTTTTCTTACTTATCTCTTTGTTTATGTAATATTTCGTTTGTTTTACTTATATTGTATATTATATTTTATAAAATTGAGCTAGAATTCCTTCACCAAACACAAGAGCCTAGCCTCTCTATGGATCCTAGTCTATTTTAATTTCAATTATTATAAGCAATAATTATTAGCATGAAATACTCAACAACATTGAAAAAGTCTCCCGAGAAAAGATACCTGCCGCCGAAGGGACTCGAACCTGTGTCCTTCTGATTTCCGATCAAATGCTCTATCCACTGAGGTACAGCGGCTTATCTCTTACCCGCCAAATAATTCAAAATATACTAATGTTTCATTCAACAGTTACTGCTTATTACATTTATTTAACCAGCAAAAAAAAATTATCAAATTTTTTCAGTGTGGATGAGTTTTTCAGGCTAATAATATATTGCTTATAATAATTGTTACCCTTTGTGCTACGCATAAAAATCTTGTCTTAAACATTAGTTTATCAATTAAAAAATAATTAATTAATATTTTAATTTCCTTTATAACACTGAATTATATGTAAAAATTGTATATTTATTGTTAAAAAAAAACTTACAAATATCAAATATAAAAAATAAATAAAATACGAAAAGCTTTTATTAATCATAAAATTGCACAAAAATATACGTAATTATATTTTCAATGTGCATCCATCATTAATTAATTAAGACAGTTAATGTGAACATTACACCTTCCTCTTCTTTTTAAGATCAAATATGCAAATTTTTATCAATCCATAAAACTATCAATGCTATCAATTCAAATCAATGCTATCCCACTCTCCCGCCACTCTTCTTCATATAGAAAGATTTTATAATATTTTGGATGTATTAAATGGCTTTCGTCATAACATAAAAAATACCCATAAAACTTATCAATATTATTTTCAATCCTGGTGCAATTTTGAAAACCTGTTTCCTTTTAATTTGCTGCTTTTTAATATTCATAGCTTTGATGTTTAGAGGTTTATACTCCAACCACCGCACTAATTGTCGGTTCCTAGAAGTGCTGATGGGTCGAATCTATTTCGTTAAAGTTGGTTTTTAAAAACCGCAAAATGACCATTATCGATGTTAAATGAATGTTAGCTTTACGTATATTTTGGTTTTGGATAAATATTTCTATCGGAATATCGTTTTACAGAGTTCATTATTTAATAAAACACGAGTGTTGTGCTTTAGACCACACGATTGAAGTAAATACTTATTTAGATCCATCTATATGTATGTCCATATATATGTATAAAATATATACACGTAAATACGTATATTAATTTTCTACAAATATTTATTTCAATTTATTATCATTCGATCAAGCCGTGCGCATCGACGTCCGCTCCCCGCCGCGTTTGGCGCGTCACTGGTATTTCAAAATACTGACTGAAATATTTGTGAAAAATCTTCGTCAATGAAGTCGCGAGCGCTGTAAGTGGTTCCATGTCAGTCGAACCCCAACAGTTGGTCCCCCGACATACTCATATACAAAATGCAGTCGGTTTAGAGAAAATACGGCGTACTTACTTTCACTAAATATAAATAATTGTCTCCGAAGGGGGTGCAGAGAAGATGTACCGCCGAATAACAAGAGTATAGAATAGTCTATTTTCAGTCAAATGCATCAAGGAAAAATACTATATATTAAGTGTATCAGTGTAAATAAATTGGTTTGATTTCCTTACCTACGAAGCTAAAAAAAACGAAGCCAAAAAAAAAATATCATCACTAATCACTTAGCCGAGTAACCGCCCAAACCGTCACCCCGACCTTAGGTGACCCTAATTTACCCTTCCTTCCATATCAGCCTTCCCATCTCTCGTAAACATACATTCCAGATACACAAACTCATCCCTGCTCCAAATATTAATTATTCACAACTGTATTTTCTGACTAACTGTTTTCGTACTCTCTCTTTCAAACACCATGACTTTAGACTTACTTACATTCATCATTAAGTTATTTTTCACACGTACTTCGTTCATCCTAGACACGAGAGACTGTAGATATTCCATACAGTTAGAAATCATATACAACAGGCAACATACTTTCAGATTACTCAATTTCGCGCCCAATCTTTCAATTCTTGAATACTCGCATCCATGTATAGATTGAATAACCACGGTGCTTTACACTTTTTATGGTGTCAGAACACCCTGTAAAACTATCGTTCACCACATATATATATACTCGTATATTCATGTAATATATTCTTTGAATACTCTAAAATGAGTATGTACGAGTATATCGACTCTGTAAGTATGAAATTGTTAAAACGTTTTACCATTTCTAACTAAAACTTCTCTCTCGGAAAGTTTGATTTAGTAGATGAAGGTAGTAGTCGGTAGTAGTGGTAGTAGTCGTCGTATATGTCGTTGAATACCTTCCGCACGTTTGCATTCGTTTATCGGATTATTAAACTGTAGGAATTGAAGCCCGCATCGAATGGCTGACTGCAAACTGCACCGTTCGGTTACATCAGTAAATCCCAGCTAGTAATTCAGCTGGGTATCCACTGAATTGACACTAAATCTTGTTAATAGTTTTGGTATGCGCGATTAGTCGAAGTGAACGTGACATAACTGGAAGTACGCTGAATACAGGTCGCCCGTCCGCCACCGCTCTTCGCGACACTGCTCAGTGCTCACACCCCTGAACACAAAATCAATAGAAGGGAATAAATTCGATGGTTTCGATAAGTTTCGTTTTATAGGAGTAAGGAGTCTAAAAAAAATACTTTAAGTTTCCTGGATTTTTTAAGTAAAACTTCTTTACGCACACTGACTTGGGGAGTAAGCTGGGTGACGAGAGCGTTACTAAAAGTGTGATCTGGTGAGGCGAACGATAATAAATTTAAATAAATATTTGTAAAAAATTAATGTATGTGTATGTATATACATATATATTATACACATAAACATATATATAAACATACATATAGATGGAGATAAAGAATTTTTATCTCAGTCGTGTCATCTAAAAGACACTCGTTGTTTTTTTTAATCTTTTTTTAAGTAAATACTTCTTTACGCACGCTTGACTTGAGGGGTAAACTGGCGAATGTGTTACGGAAATTACATCGTTACGAAAAGTGAAATGCGTTGCGAGGCGAACCGGATGTATCACATTGTAGAAGCAAGAGATAGCAGTACATTTTCTTTCTCTCTTCCTCTCATAGCCAGTGCATGAAATATTTCAGTCGGTATTTTGAAATACCAGTGACGCGCCAAACGCGGGGGGGAGCGGACGTCGATGCGCACGGCTTGATCGGGCGAGGCGAATCATAATAATTTTTTTTAAATATTAGTAGAAAATTAATATATGTATAGATTTTTACATATATTTTTATTTTATTTTAAAAAGAAAGACAAACATTCCCGGGTTACGAATAACCCAACAACATTTGAAAATCTCCTATTACCACCACAGTAAGCGGAAGATGTTGCTTGTGTTGTGATGTAGGACGCTAAGTCTGCTGGCTAACAGCAGAGAAATCGAACACGGTACGCCTGGGTGGGACCCAAATGCGATGCCCACTCAACCACCTGTATGTATACCCACTCAATGGTTGAGTACGATGCATCTGTCTAAAATGTTCTATTTCTTTTATACATAACTTTGATAATATGATTTTGAATTATTAGAAAAGGTTTTATAAATGCATCAAGCGCTGATTAAACGAATGTTAAAAGCGTATGGAGATGACAGGTACATTAAATTGAATCTTATCTATTAACTCCGGACATTGAATATTATGGTTAACTATTTTTTACAGCAATAACAATATGTGCTACCTGCGTGCATTCATTGAATCGTTTTTAAATCTCAAGAAGTTGAAAAATTTATTCGTCGTAATATAAAATTGAACATTACTTTGAAACACGCCCACAACTCACTTCTCTCGGATTATCAGTTCACTGACTAAAACTAATCCCAGAATCAATAAATGACCACCGATGTGCGAAGCCCTAGTGTCCACCCTGGTCGACTACGTATCTAACCCGGTCATTAAATATTATAGCGAAGTTGTGCACTTTACGCAACCTCCCGCGCCCCAAGTGTTATTCACAGACAACGCTTAACACGTAGGCTTACATACAAAAATAACCACATTCTATCGTTCTACATGTTATTTTATTGGTAAACCGTCACAATAAAATTTTCCAATAATTGAATGAAAATGCATGATGAAAAGACTGAAAGCTTGAAAGTGAACTCAGGAAGAGTGTATTTACTTATTTATTATTTATTGAAGTAAATGCTTCTTTACGCTTGACTTGAGGGGTAGACTGGCGAATGCGTTACGGAAATTACAGCGTTACGAGAGGCGTAATATCGGGCGTTACGAACGTTACGGAGGCGAACGATAATAAATTTAAATCAATTTTTGAGTTTCATTCCTCCCAATTGTATCATCATCATTGTAACAACAGTGCTCAAATCCATAGTAATGACGTTTGGAATGGGTGCTGGCATTTATTTTAAACTTTGTAAGAATTAAATCAACAATCCCCATTCTAAGCGTAATTCCCATAATAAAATTAATAAAATTTTCGTTTGGAGTGTGCGAACGAAACGACTGATTTGTCACGATGATTGGTAACAATCCAAACGAATCTTCAATAATAATTGGAATTCTTATTCACTCATAATTGAAATGGTTTTATTCGATGCCAGAAAGAAAATTAGATTAGATTACTAAAGAATTATTTACTTCAGTCGTGTGGTCTAAAGCACACTCGTATTTTTATTATTTATTAAAAACATTTAACAAGGTAATATTAACAAGTAATATAATAACATTAAAGAAATACATATTGATATCATCAAATAAAATTTAAGGTCATAAATCCAATTTTCCAGAGAGGTATTACCAGAGAATACCGGAAATTAGTCCTTTTTAAATCAAATTCTAGACGTATTAACTCTTTTTTTTACAAAAAACCAAAATTGATTTTGACAGATTGTTATTTTATCTGGCAAACGCATTTTTGAATTTTGAAAAACTAAGTTTATTTTTAATATGCTAAGGTTATACCATTGGTCTTTGGCAGATTTGTTCAATTTTCAAACGACATATTGTAGTATACAACACACATTTCATTTCATATAATCAAACAAAAAAAAAATCAATCAATTTATTATCTAGTAAACACATTTTTCATATTTTGAATTTTAGTTAAATTAAAATCATTAAAAAATAAATCCGAGAACGTGTTTTGTGACAAAAATACCTCAGTTTTTCTATTTATTTAAGGTCTTACAAACTAAAATATTTCTGATTTTTTTTTTACACACTTATTTTGTTTAGACATTATTAAAAAATCAAAAAAAATTATGATCAAAAAATACTTACAAGAAGTACACGATATTTAATAATTTATCATCCTGCTTTTGAGCATTTTTATTGCTTAGTTGAATGTAGGTATATATTAAAGCAAGTTTTGAATTAAATATATCGATATTAAATTTTTAATTAAGAAAATTTGGTACTGGGAATAATCGATCTTTCTTATCGGAACCTCCCTGTACGGTTGCAAGCATTTTTACAGTTTTATTCTCAGCCGCTGGTCAATGGCTCTTAAGGGTCGTACTTGACTCCCGTGTTCCTGACGTCATTTGGAGTAAAATAGTTTCCATCTTCGGTGACATATTTAATTCTTTTTTAGTACCATTTTTTTCATAGTCCGCCACTGGACAACCACCCAACCCGTCACTAAATCCTAACTGCCCAAAATCTAGTGATTTTTGTATGTTTTAAGTTGGAAAAAAATCGATAATGGAGATCAAAATATCATTTACATTTTTTACTTCAAATACCAGGTAGTAAGTTAAAGTAATTTAAAGTATGTAAATACTGAGTAAAATAAGTCAAGCATGCCTCTTAACGCCTTCTGTAGCAGGAATTTGTGTTGTTTTTCTTACTAAAAACACTGCGTTAACCTAAAAAAATCAGAAAGGTAAAGCTGTTGAATATTCATTTCGCCAGAGTTCACCATTCGAGAGTTATTTTGCCTCGAAAATCTAATTCTGCTTTACAGTGAAGGTAAAATTATTAAAATATAAAGGTGCCAAAATCAAGGAAAGAGACTGGATCTGTTGGTCTACTAAATCGGGTATTAACTTTTAAGAACGAACAAAGCCTTGTAAAAATATTTGTTTTTATATTTTAAATTTTAGGGTACACTTTGATTTTATTTGTTTTTATTGTTAAGTAAGTTCAATCAGCAGAACGACTCGTAGCCCCATCTATGTATTTTCAATCGCTAGCGTGTTTGGGTGTTAGTGGAGAGCCTTGCTTTTGGCCGGGGCCATTGGAACGGTGAGGGTTGTTAACCAAAGCATTGAGCGTTGCGACGCCGGGATATATTGCCCTCGCCGTATTGCGAACACTTGCTGTACTGCACACAATAGGGGAAATCGGGGTTATGTTATAATATGCAACGCTTTCAACATTTCTTTTTTTTTTCAATTTAATAACAACAAGTAAACAATAACAAAATACACAAAATAAGTAAAAGTAATAGGCAGGAAAACAAGTTGTCGGGGCAAATTGAAACATCTGAACAAATAGATAATGGGCTTTTGCTTGCACAGACAAAATGTGCCCACATCTCGCATTCACTATACTTTAATCCAATCTCAATCTCAAACATGTGACCATTTATCAATGGCGTCCGTACATCGGTGTCCTTGGCTCTCCAAGGGAGAAGTGGAGAAGCATTGACCTCCATGAAAATTGGAGTAGGAGTCACGATCCTCAGCAATAAGGAACCGACTTGAGATGAACCCAATCTTAAAAATCTTTATATTTTTCTCCCCAAACAAGAAAATGTTACTTGTATTCATCTGAGGATTCTTCATCTGTGCTAACTGCTTTATCTTTGGCTTTAATTATCTTGCGTTTAGATCTCGCTCTCTTTTCTGACCCTTATTTATATTTGATATCTTCAATACTTTTGTTTGGGATGCTTGTTTTTTCTCTCTTGGGTCTTATCTCTTTCGTATTGCATAATAACCCCAGTGCATTCGTTGCAACTTTCGCCATCGTACAGAACTGGCATGTAACCTAAAAAATTGTGTTGGCGTTGAGATTGATGGCATTTACGGTTAATTATTAAATCCTGCAATATTAGGTGCAGAATATTTTGTCATTTTTGTTGGGTCTATCGCCTTACCATGTGTGTGTTACCAAATGTGAATATATATTCCCAGGGTATCAAAGTTTATGAAGACGAATTCTCACAATCTAATCAATAATTTCCGATTTTGAGGTTTAATCTTGTTTTAAATATTATGCCCTAGCTGGTTGCATATAATTCTATCTGTACGTTTAGTTATATTCTAAAATGTTGATTGAACGCCCTATTTAAATCTTTTCATTTAAAATGTTTAAATTTTTTACACAAAATTCATTTTCAAATGAGAAAGCGGTAAATAGATAGTGAGAAATAATTTTTGCAAACTTTGACACTTCATATCTCAGATCAAGGATTTTGATAAAAAAAAGCTTTCGACGAAAGATTTAAATCGATTGTTGCAACTTACCCCTGTTACATATAACCCCAACTTCCCCTACTGGTAGTACTGAGAGTATGTACTGTGAAACTGTATAGGTATATTGCAAGTGCTGTGTTCCATTGAGGTACCGTGGCGCTGCATTTTCCTTGCTCTATTATTCCAGATTCTGCCAGCACTCGTACATCACGCTTGGAATCTGTCTAGACTCTAGACTGTAGACGGCTACACTGTAAAATAATCTGTTGTTCGCTCTCCCGACAGTGGCGGCAGAAGGCGAGCATAATGAAATATTAATTACGCTTAATTACGGCTTAGCCTTACAAATATCATGTAAAACGAGCTTTATTAAAGAATTCGCAACCCTTAAAATAATACTTTCTTTGATGTTGTTTTCAAGTTTCGCCCTTGTTGGTATTTCATCTAACCTTCACAAACTATAGGTCACACAACAACAGAGGAGGTGTAGGTAGAACACATACTTTATGATTATGTGTATAGGTTTTGCGTTTTCTTGCTTAC
The DNA here is from genome assembly GCA_951813805.1 of Limnephilus auricula. NCBI lineage: Eukaryota > Metazoa > Arthropoda > Insecta > Trichoptera > Limnephilidae > Limnephilus > Limnephilus auricula. The sequence goes on from OX638391.1 coordinate 39,904,622, forward strand.
ACCTACTTTTTTTACTAGCGAAAAGCGGTCAACAATAGTGTAGGTTTTTAAAAGTTTTTTTTGTTGTCGAGAAAGTCCGGATGAAGAGTTCAAAACGTCTTCCTCAAATAGTCTCTCCCTATCAGTCCCGCCATGCAGGAGGTGAGCAAACGTATCCGACGTGTAGTCCTAGACAAACCTCAGCCCATGAACCCGGGTACCCCTGCTACTTCACCAAACGAAGTGACCTTCTTGGGGTGACTTTAAGCGTGGGTATTGGTTTCCTATAATTATTAAGGAAGCTAAAAGTCTTGCAGATTCTAAGTCTGCAGAATGGTGTAAAGTCCAAATTTAAAGTAGGTAGTAATAGTATTATAGTAGTCTTAAAAAAGAATACATTAGATGTAAGATGCAAAAAAATTTATAATTAAATAAGACAAATAACTTAGTTTTAAACCACTTTATATTTATTATTATATTTGTCGACCGGTTTCGATTGGACTCAATCTTCATCACGACAATAAAATAAAATAAAAAAATAAAGTTTTATTTTTTTTGAACAGCAAACACTTTGTGGCTTGACATTGTACCAAATAAAACAAATAACTTAGTTTTAAACCACTTTATATTTATTATTATATTTGTCAACCGGTTTAATAATAAAAAAAAATTTAAATATTTTTTTTTAAAATAAAATTTCGAAATAATAAAGGTTCGAGAAAAAGGTTGAGGTCGAAAGGTTCTGTTCACAAACTGTTAGTTTATTTTATTGTCGAACCTTTATTATTTCGAAATTTTATTTAAAAAAAAAAAAATTTAAAAAAATGTAATTATTAAACCGGTCGACAAATATAATAATAAATATAAAGTGGTTTAAAACTAAGTTATTTGTTTTATTTGGTACAATGTCAAGCCACAAAGTGTTTGCTTTCTTCGATAATCAAATAAGATTTCGTTAAAAAAAAAAAGAAAAAAACGTGTATTCTGCTTCCTCTTACTTCACAATTGTCAAAGTCGTGATGATATAAGATGCCTTTAGCAAAAATGAGAGTATCTTTCGAATGGGAGATTTTCTCTACTTTTGCACCACCTTGTATTGTAATATTATTGACAAGTTGATTTATGGATCGAGTTGAAAGTATGAGCTTGTGTAACGGGAAAGTTTTCAAACGAATGTAAACACATAGAACTAATAAATTCTTTAAGAGCAATTGACCCGCGGCTGAGAATAAAAGTTTAAAGTTTTTAAACTTTTATTCTCAGCCTTTTAACTGTACAGGGAGGTTCCAATAAGAAATATCGATTATTCCCCGTATCAAAATTTAAAAATTAAAAACTTTATATCGATTTATTTCATTCAAAACTAGCTTTAATATATACTTACTCTCATGTAAACAATAAAAATGCCCAAAACGCACGATGATAAATTATTAAATATCGTGTAATTCTTGTAAGTATTTTTTAATCATAAGTATTTATGATTTTTCAATAATGTCTAAAAGAAAAAATAGTGTGTAAATTTTTTTTTAAATATTTTAGTTTGTAAGACCTTAAATAAATAGAATAACTGAGGTATTTTTGTCACAAAACATGTTCTCGGATTTATTTTTCAATGATTTAAATTTAACTAAAATTAAAATTCTGAAAACTGTGTTGACTAGATTATGTATTGATTTATTTTGTAGTATGATTATATGATTTGATATTTGTGTTGTTTTAGAATCTATTGTTTGAAAATTAAACAAATCTGCCAACGACCAACGGTATAACCTTAGTATATTAAAAATACACTTAGTTTTTCAAAGTTTTAAAACTGCGTGTACCATATAAAATAAGAATTTTTCAAAATCAATTTATGTTTTTTTTGTAAAAAAGAGTCATTACGCCATTTGATTTAAAAATGACTAATTTCCGGTATTCTCTGATAATACCCTCTTAACGCGTTGAGTGCTGAATACGCGCCTGGCGCGTATTACGAACACTCGCTGGGTGCTGAGAACGCGCCTAGCGCGTACGGATTAAAAACACAGTAAATGATAAAAAAACTTCATGATCATCGCTAGCTAAATAAATTTTAACGCCTCATCGTTATAATTGAGCTCATAAATACTTTGGATTCAGTCTGTAAAGGTCGTTTCTCTCATTTATGCATATAAAGCCGCGTTCACACTGTGACATTCAATAAAAGCGGAATTTTTATTTTAAATTTTCCATTTTTTCAAAAATACTTTTTATAGTCCAAAATGGATAGTTCGTCAAAAATAGCGAGAATGGAAGAATATATAATAAATATATTATAATATATAATGGAGTACAGATGACGAATTAATAAATAAGAATAGTGAACACGAGAGCGATTCTGAATATGAAGTTCGTACGGAATCAGAATTAGAGGACGGAAATAGTGATGGCGAAAATGATTAATTTTTTTAACGATAGGATGAAGACCATTTACACACCACTGGAGGAGCTTACAATTGATGAGCCGTTAGTTCTGTGGAGAGGCAGACTTCTGTTCCGACAGTACATGAAGGACAAAAAAGCAAAATATTAGATGAAGTTGTACATGGTTGTACAGTTGGACAATCTCATGGTTTAAAAATAATTGTATACGGTGGTGCTGCAGATACAGATTTGAGTGGTAAGGACCACATGAACAAGGTGGTTCACAAACTTATGGATGGAAAAACAAAGATTGGTTACAGCTTGAATACGGACAATTTTTACAATAGTGTTCCTTATGTGGAAGCATTTTCAGAAAAAAACTCTTATGTAACTGGGACTCTTCGAGTAAATAGGAAAGACAATACTGAGACAATAAAAAATAATAAAATAAAACTCAGAGAATCCACTAGCCAGTACACAAATAAAGGGGTATGAGTCACAAAGTGGAAGGACCGCAGAGAGGTAATTAGTATATCATCAGAGTTTGATGGGGAACTAACAAATAGTACTAATCTTTATTTTATTTTTTATAGTGAATACCTAACAAGAGTCCCAACTGCTCCCTTCTGGAGCCAGTGAGACTATAGCATCCCCAATTGGGGTATGTTATGAGGCTGAAGGTAAGTGGTAAAGGGAAGGAGACGAGGAAGAGGAAGGTGAGGAAGTACCCGGATATTCAGATCTAGTCACTAAACACGGCTAAAGCCATTTCAAGCAACGTTTCAATTCCTCATTATGGTCTTACACCAGGGCGATACTAGGAAAAAAATCAACCAAGATAATAAATTATAATAAATTTATGAGTGGCGTCGATTACCACGATCAGTAGATATTGGCGTACTATCCCTGTCGAAGGAAGACGTTACGTTGATACAAAAAGTTAGATATTCATTTTTTTCAAACCATTCTACTAAATGCATCTGTACAATTCAACCAGCGAAGAAAAGATGACGTTCTACGATTTTACATGGTCAGTCATGGAAAACTAGCTTGGTCCCGTTCCCTCTTGCCCTCGGCTTTTTATAGTAAGGATCTGTCATCTTTCTTCGAAAAAGATACCAAAGGAAAAACTAGGAGAAAAAGATTTAAGGTTTGCTGGGAGACACGGAGGGAAAGAAAAGACTCAATTTTTTGTTGTAAGGAATGTAGTAATTGTGCTGGGTTTTGTTTAGAACCTTGTTTTCTAACCTTCCATGAGTCGAACAACCTATGCATTTTGCGATTATTGTTTATTATTTTTTTGAGTGCATATGTATAATGGAGGGTATGACCGAGGGGACAAACTATAGGGGACGCCCACGCCGAGAGTACCCGCAGGACCTGCTGGTGGACATGCGCTGCTCATCATATGCAGACTTCAAAAGAGCCGCACAAGACAGGGAAGAAAGGAAGAGAAGAATAGAGGAAATTGCTACAAACTAATCCCAGGAATGAAACCAGAGAGAGAGAGAGAGATGTTTGAAAATAACTGTGTTTTTGGTAACAATTATTAGTTGTTTTTTTATGAATTTACACGTGTACTACTACTACATACTACTTTTTTTGATTTCTCTCTGGTTCTTTTTTTATATTTGCAATTTCTGTTACGTCTTGTGCGTATACAAGTGTTTTGTAAATTATTTGTTTGCATTTATTTATTTCTAGCGAGTACCCGGTATGCGTTACAATGCCAATCGAAGAAAGTGGGTTTATTTTTATTTTATTTCGATAAAATATTACGGTGTTCACATAATTACGATATAATCTGCAGCATGCAGGGTTAGCACTAGAAAATACGACGCAATGAATGAGTTAAGACATATATCCTAAATAAAGATTTACTCAGAATGACGAACTTTGGCTTCTGCCAATCAATAATAAAATATGGCATTAAATGATGGGATAGAACTTATAAAAAAAGACGGGCATCTGCCTTACATAACACAATAATTCATAGTGAAAACAATTCTACACCGCACGCGTTTTCATCGGTAGTTCTGTTTAAATAATTTAGACAGAAAACTAAATACATTTCCTAAACACTAGAATCAGGGAGGCGGGTATGGGTACGTATTAGCGAGGTTTGTCTAGCTATTGGCGTTGAATGCCTTTGCCCACCTACTGCATGGCGGGCCGGATCTGGAGAGACTGGTTGAGGGAGACGTAATTTAGACCTCTCTAGCCGGACTCTCTCGACTCGCCTTGCACCTCAGTAGGTGATAGATTATACGTCCGTCACTCATTGACACCTTGACCCCCAGATTCCTACCCATCCTGAGGGTTTTTTTTTGTGGAGCTAAAGTAAAAAAAAAACATACTGAAATTCTTCTTCGATGGCGCTACAGCCCATATCGAGCTTTGGCCTCCCGTAACATTCGCCTCCAACTCCTCCTGTCCTCAGCAGTTGACTTCCAGTTGGTTACCTGGAGAAGCTGTGCAGCTAAAAAAAAAACAAATTGAAATTAGAAATATGTAAAAGTGGTAATTTATGTATCGTAAGTATCACCTAATTATAGCATATTGATGGATTTGCAATGTCACAAAATATGATTAACATTTTTAAATATGAATTAAATTAATCAAAAGACATATAATTTATTCAAAGAGTCAAATTAACATCGGAAAACCACTGAAAATTTTAAATAATTGTATACTGAACTTCTTGAAGCATCGTTTTCTTCAGAGAGTGCATATTGACTCACTTGAAAACTTAAGAAATATGACCAAGAAAGGAGTTCATTTGGTTTCAAAGCGCATATTGATTCAGTTGCAAAGATAAGATGTATGACCAATGGAGAAGTTTTCGGAAAACTCTCTGAAAGAGTAGAAGGTTAAGATATGAAATATATCTCTGAGTTTGTTAAATAAAATAAAATGGTTGCAAATCTAACTCAGTGATGCAATTAAATATACGAAAGGGTACAAGTGCCGTTTTCGGGATTTATTTTATAGGTGAATGATTGCTAATCTCCGGTATTACTTACGACCCTTGACAACGAATCTGGAGCTCGCAGATTCAAATCTATTTTATTTGAATGCTTTACGTAATTTTACAATTTATTCATTTATAATATTTGGTTGAACAGAGGGAAGTCCTATTTTAAAACGCACTACTCGAGCTTTTAACATTTCGACTTTCTGTAAATTAGTTAGTTATATTCCGGTTCCAGTTAAAGATGGTGGCGGTTTTGACGATTCAATAAATATTATTTTTACAAACGTGATTGATCGTTGAATCGTTGTTTTTATTAATTAAGTGGGTAGTTCAGATAGAAGATTTATTAAATAAGAGAAATGTTGCTTAAATGCTTTGACGAGTTTACTACATAATTTGTTAATGAAAGATGAAATTTAAATATGTCCTTACGCCTAGTGTGTCGAGTAGTTACTCTTAAATTGACTAGACTTGGGAGATCTTAATAGTCTATTTAGAATATATTTTAATTTCGATTTAGTCGATTCTAGCGATTTGTTTTATTTGGGTATGGATGTGAAATTGCGACCAAAATTAGGGTGAAATTGCGACCAAAAAAGGCTTAAATCGTCAGGGGACGGGGTGGTTCAGGTAGACTGGTAGTGTGGGCAAAGTAGAGAGGAGTGGTTAATTGCTTCCGTAGCAGAGGCATGTACGCACTCTCAGGCATAATAATCTAATGTCTTCTTCCACCTAAGTTAGTGCTCTGCTCGACGCTACTCTCCGCAGCCTCGTGAAAACAAGCGGCAAATTAACTAAATGAAGTCGTGCGTTATGTTATTGGTGGTAATGTTTATTGCACACGTTTCTACAGAACGTATGATTACCATATTTATTAGTAACAGGGTAAACTTAGTGTCTAATGAGGAAACGTATCTGATTTGAAGGTGATTAGATCTGCGGAGAAGTAATAATTTGAAAAAAATGGCAAATTAACTAAAGTGATGTTTTACCCATTATTTACGCCCTTATATTAATGATATCACTTAAGTATTTTCTTACTCATGCTTCTTGATTTTGCTGAAGAAAATGAGATACTTAAAATAATTTAATCTGTCTGGATTGTATACTTTTTAAAAACATATTTTTAAATTCGATTTTCTTAAGTGAAATAAAATTTTCAAAGGGGAAATTAACCAACTTCCCGACATCCAGTCGAAGTGAAACTCGCCTGATATACTTGTTGTCGAAGGCAATGCATTATATTTTGTGGAATTCAAGCATACACACGCGCACACACGCATTTCTCTGAAAGGTGGCGCCGTTCGATGCGTAGCACCGTAGCAAAAACATCAGAAAGAATCAGCTGATGATGAGAGAAAGAATTCTTCTTCTTCTTCCCCTTATCCTATGCAGACAAGTAGGTACTCTTTTTTTGTCAAATGTGATCGATCGTCGAAGTGTCATTTTTTTTTAAATGTGTATGTATTTAAGTACCAACTTACAAATATTATGTTTTGATATAGAATTTTGGTTGTGATTTATTAAATAAGAAAAAATTAGTAATATTCTTTTTAGGCGCAACTTTCTTTGTTCACGGACCTATTAGTAATATCGTTATAACCAAACGGTGGGTACTTTCTGAACCACCCTCATATAAAATATTTGATATTTGTAATAAAATATTATACATAATAACAGCACTTCGGGCGGGTAGATAATAGTAAAACGTCTCCAGGTATCACAAGGGTGTGACCTCTGTTCGAGGATCAGGCCTAAGGATGTAGGCTGTACGGCAGGACGCTCTCCCGGGGGTCTCGCGATGATTAATGACGTCGCGATGTCCGCATCGACGCGACGCCCGTTATTTATTATTTATCGACGCCTTTCAGCTGGCAAATCAATACATTACTCTGCTAAATCTTTTAAACCGTTGTCAGCGAGAATATTGCGCCTAATTTATCAGCCGTAATATATACAGACTCGCTTCACCTTGACGAAATTTATGTAGGTCGGTATATTATATAAATACAATGAAACAAACACGTTTCATACAGTATTTTTATCTGAATATCGTATTGGAGTCCCAACTGCTCCTGCTCTGTCTATCTCTTTCAATGTTCGATAAGAAAAAAACAAAATTATAATTAATTCAATATTATACCCACGCTCAGGCATTTGCTTTTGTGGGATTATTTTGTTCATACAATATTATATTTAAGTATGTTATATACCTTTTATTATTTTATGCACCATTGTATCAAAAAAATTTCAATAAAAAAAATATATCGGCAGAAGACAGTTGAATCTCAGGTACTTACGAGGAAACTAATTAGTATTTTACCAAACTGTTGCTGTCACTTTTGCTATTAACCCTCGAAAACTGAGCAAAAAGAACATGTAAATAAAATCGTCAAAATTGAGGTTTTGAATTCCCCATTTTTTTCCTAAAAATCTGGACCGATTTTAAAGATTTTTTTTCTGGTTAGAAAAAAATATTCTATATCTTTACGTTTTCTTTTTTTTGAGAATAGATTGTATAGTTTGTAACCTGAAAGTCTGTTGAAGGCATTTAAATCAGGATACTTTAACGAGTCCTAAGTCCTAACTCCTATAAGAAGTACCTTCTTAAAAACGCTAAAATAACCCACAAACTGAGGTCGATATCTATATTACGTTAAAAAATATTTGCACTGGGTTCAATATCCAGAGAAGAAATCCGGGAATACAATGGACAAAACGCTACCCGGTTTCCTCATAATCTTTGTTTCAATTAAAACCCGAGGACGATGAGATTTGGCGTCATGAAATTTACAGTATTTTAAGGCTGGAATAGATCAGCTTACGAGTTACGGAACTTTAAAGAAAATTTTAACAAGTGTTTTTTTCGATACTTTTATTTTTTATTTTTGACTAATATTAAATGACATTTGAAAAACGGTGATTTCAAAATATTGTGTAGAATCAGAATCTGAAGATGGGTCTGAAAAGCTCGGGACTATTTTTCCATCCGGGATCAAAATGGACACATTTCCTTTGCTTAAAATTAATATGTCATCCCATCTCACAGTCCGCAATCCCGTCCTTAATTCTGCCGTCGATGTGACTGCTTGGGCTGAAAACTTCGCGACTCGTAGATTATCCCCTTCGGTTGAAACTCAGAAATCATATTTGCAAAATATGTCTAAAATTACTGATCACATAATGAAATTAAAAATAAATTTGCCAACCTCAAAATTTCAACTTATATATAACTTGTGTAAAATGTAAAAACATTATACACGTCGACAAAACTAACTATGTAAAACCTCCCCTCTTGGCCACAAACAAAATCAATGTCAATCACGGTCTACTAAGAACCCCGAAAGTTTCCATGTTCCTTTACAAAGAATTAATTTTAACTTCTCCTAACCATTTTTTTTAACACATAAAATATTATACACGTCCACAAAACTAACCATGTAAAATCTCCCCTCTTGGCCACGCTCAAAATCAATATCAATCACAGTCTACTAAGTACACCGAGAGTTTCCATATTCCTTTACAAATAATTAATTTTAACTTCTGCTAACCTCTTTTTTTAACACAATTAAACACGAGAAACACGGGCTCTCTCGTCGGCGGCATGTATCTTTTCTCGGGAGACTTTTTTAATGTGGATGGGTGTTTCAGGCTAATAATTATTGCTTATAATAATTGTTACCCTTTGTGCTATGTATATTTGCATAATATTTTCTTTATGCTCCACTGCGAGGAAATTACGTGGTGGTTAATTAATTGGTTTATTATGCACGGTGAGTGATTATACCTTGTCTCTTCCACAATACGGTATTAACCAGAGAGAATAGCAAAGCTGACATTGATTTTTAAACAACTGCCGTGTTTATGTTAATTACCCCTTCCGTAAGCAAAAGCCTTTCACCCGTGACCTGTGATACACAGAACACGCTGCCATTGAGTGAGCGATACAAAGCCTCGGTCAAAACAACATATTCCTGGGAATTAATAGTCACCCAGCTCGGGGCTAGACTATATTACTGTAACATGGCTCCAACTGCATACAGCTGCTTCGATTACATTGACGAATTGCATTGATGATTGAATATTTTATGAATTTCGTCTCACAGCTAGTGGTTGGGCCTTTACACAATACACAGCACACGTAACTATATACTTGTAGTTAGTATTGTTACTTGTTTTTCTTTCTACCTCTTCCTTTCATCAAGCGATCCTCACCGCATAAACATCTCCGCATCAATATTCCGCTCTTTCGCTCTTCGCCGCCGCTGAAGAAAGTACCTTAAACAAATATTTCCACAATAAATGCAGTGCAATTCATGAACCAGCGCGACAGAAGAAAGTATTCCGCAGTAAGTCGTTTCTATCCTTTCCTACCTGTACGTGCATATTTTCTCCAAGATACTTCGATACACAAAAATAGCACCCCAGCTGGCAATTAGAAAAATCATACATTCTGAGAGGGGGTTAAGTGATTCGATGTAATACCTAACTATTGTATTAGTACTTTTTTTTTTTAATAAATAAATAATACGAGTACAAAATATTTTACCGGGGCGATTAAAACGTATCGATGGCGACATAGTCTTTGTATGGTGTGTAATAAGTTGGGCTATGCGGTAAACAGCTAACAGTAGCTCTTTGTGTCTCGGGAGTCGAACAATGGCAGAAGTGGGTGGTACTGGGTTAGGTATTGGAAGTAGGTACTATGAAGGTACCGACTACGTACTGCATAGGTACTGCTTAAGTACTGGGTACATTGGCTGGGTTATTACTGGGTAGGTACTGGGTAAGTATTTGTAAGTACTGGGAAGGTACCGGCTAGGTACTGCGTACGTACCTACTGGTTAAATATTGGGTACACCGGCTTTACTGGGGGTAGGTAAGAACTGGGAAAGTACTGGCTGGGTTTTGGATAGGTACTGGGAAAAATACTGGATTAGTACTGGGTATGATCTGACCTGGTACTCGGTATATACATACTGTGTAGTTATTGGGTAGGTACTGGATATGTAAATACTGCGTATGTGGGTACTGGCTAGGTAGGTATTGGGTAGGTACTGTGTAAATACTTTTAAGATACCGGCTCGGTGCTGGGTAAGTACCGGGTAGAATCTGACTCGGTGCTGGGTACTAGGATATGTAAATACTGTGAAGTTATTGGGTAGGTAATGAGTTGGTATCGGATAGATACTGTGTAGGTATTATATGGGTACTAGGTAGATATTGAGTAGGTATTGAGTATGTGGGTACTGGTTAGGTAGGTGCTAAGTACTGGTACTGGACAGGTACTAACTAGAAGGTACTGATTATTGCTGCCACACAGGAAATGTCGCTGGTAAATCAACGGAACCACTGTAACAATGCGACGATTTATGAGCACTTTGCTTTTTCAAGGAACAAGTTCAGTGTGTAGCTGTTACTAGCGGTAACACAAGGCAGTACCAACTTGTTATAAAATGTGTTTCTTGGACTGAGGTTTCTTTAGCAAAATAATATTACAATTCTTAAGACAAATGTGATTGGTTCGGAAATATACTAGTAAAACTATTTAAAGATTAAAAAAATTAAGTGATTTTCTTACATGGGGTATTTATGTAGGTATCTAAGTGACCGGTCAGTGGCTGAATTGGCATCTCGTCTGGGTCCCACCCATGAGTTCAATTCCTCGGCTGGCTAAATCTTCCATCACGACAAAATTAACATTTTCCGCTTACTGTTGGAGATTTTCACATTATTGTCAGGTTATTCATAACCTTTGAATTCGAATGTCTTTTTTATAAGATATTGAGAGAACCCTTGAAATATCAATTTTCAACAATGAATATCTATTTCATGATTGCAAGCAACACATTCAAATTTTCCTTTTTTTGGGCCACCGCGGAACGTATCCAAATATCCATCAGTTAATATTGGTGTTTGATGGGATTGGGTGATATTATGTGTAGAAAAAAATAGGTACGCAAGGAAAAGGGAATGACAAATCACTTAACACTGGACACACAGTCGAAATATAGTTGAATAGTTCCAATTCTACCTCGAGGAATCGAATTAAACGAATGAATAGAAAACGATATTATATACTTCCAATGTGTTCAAATTTCTCCTTTTTACTTAAAAATGTGATTGTACACACGAAAAACATCAACAACTTGCTTCCAAATTAGTTAAAGTCTTCTTCTGTTTTCAAAATAAATGCACTCGAATTTGCACTATTTTCCTGCGATTGTTCCAAATTTCAAATTCTTTTCGAGCCAGGTGGTTAGGTAGAGATAGGAACTGGTTAAATGACATTCCTCTTATTTCAAAATCCAACATAACCTATAATGTTGTAATATTATGAACATTGACAAAATAAATTATGTACTCGTATACACGCGATATCTTCTCAATAGTAACCTTGAAGGCCAAACCAAAGAGGCACTCTAGTTCCTAGTAGTTCCCACAATACTTCACCAGTCACTACCCTTCACTCTAACCACCCACACCTCCCCCCACGGCCACCTCAACCCGCCCGCCCCACACTTAAAACCTTATTCATTTTATTTTTTATCATTCCGAACTTTTGGAAATAAACTAAAAACATTTTTTACGAGAGATCAATCTATATTAAATCTGACACCGACCTATCCATCAATCTTTAATAAATTTCAATATGTATTAATTTTATTTTATGTATGAACAACAATGAGTTGATCTACTTTCAACCCAATTGCCTTGACTTGGTTCGGTCACATTTGCATAACAATGTTAAAAATAAACAAAATATATCTATATATATTTACACTATTACATGATATATTATTATGTTAGTAGGTACATAATACAGTTTGTTAGAAAATAACACTTTCTTGAATATAGAAAAAGTTCAGACCATTCCAGGAAATACCGGAAATTTATACTTTTTAAATTCAATTCTTGACGTATTGACTCTTTTTTATAAAAAAAAAACAAAAATTGATTTCGAAAGATTGTTATTTTATCTGGTAAAGTTATGTTTTAAATTTTGAAAAATCAAGTTATTTTTAATATAGTAAGTTTATACCGTTGGTCGTTGGCAGATTGTTAAATTTTCAAACGAAATATTGTATCGTATTAAATCAATACATAATCTAGTTAACAGACTTTTCAGAATTTTATAATAGTAATAACTAATTTACTATTTTTATATATTTACTTGTCCAATTTTCGAAACATTAACATTAAATTAAATAAAAATAAAGGATGGTATATAAAAGGCAAAGACAAAAGGCAGAGATAAACATAAGAAAATAGAAGTTTATTTATTTTTGAAGAAGAAGATAACAATAATAATCCATTTTTTTAAATATGAAAATAAACAAGACACAGAAAAATAATAAAATATAATGGCTGCATCAAAAGAATGGGACACGAAATATAATGGCTGCAACAAAAGAATGGGACACGAAAGGTGAGGTTCTGGGTACGAACCCATAAAATAAACAAGACACAGAAAAATAATAAAATATACCTAATGGCTGCAACTGGGCCACGAAGTTGCAGCCATTAGGTATATTTTATTATTTTTCTGTGTCTTGTTTATTTTCATATTTAAAAAAATGGATTATTATTGTTATTGTATTGTTATTGTATTGTTATTGTATTGTATTGTTATTTTTCTGTGTCTTGTTTATTTTCATATTTAAAAAAAAAGAATAATATTGTTATCTTCTTCTTCAATGATATATTACATTGATGGGAATAACCTTCAAAAGTTAAAAAGAGAGTTTTTGTTATAAAAAATTAAATTTATTTATTTATTAACGCTGATTTACGGCTTGACAAAAAGATACAAAATATACATAGTTAAGAAAAAATATAAATGAAAATGAAAAGTTCATAATATGACAAAAAATTTAAGAAGTAGGTATTGTGGTACAGAGAGTAAGTAAGTGAGAGATAAACATAAGAAAAAGACAAGTCCAAGTCAAGACAAAAATCATTTAATATTTGTTTTGAAAAATATATTTTGAATGTATTAAGAGTTTGTGCACCAGATATGCTTTATAAGGATAATAAATTTAAAAATCACTGGATATTATAAATATATTGATTGTCCGTCACCCTTCACACTGACCCCCAAATTCCTACCCACCCCACACCCCTTTTTCCTTCCCATAACTTTATTTTCTAAAAAGACCTCCACACAGCATCCCCAAAGACGACATTGGCCCCCAGGATAATTATTTTCTTCGGCGCCTCCTGTGTGGAGCTAATTTAAAAAAATGTACATTGAATTCTACTTCACAAATATTCCGCATAAAAATATGGTTTAATAAATTAACCTAATGTACGTTATACCGAACATACAACCGTGTTTGAGTAGCCTTTGTGCTTTATCATAGAAAATCGAGATTTATGATGTGTATTTTTTCTGGGAAAACTCGTGGATGTTAACCAGATCAAAAGTCAACAGTCTGCATGTTTTGGTAAATGGGTTTCGGGTAAATTGGTATTATTTTATTCACTGGTGCAAGCAAGAGTATATTTTTAGGGTTTGGCGTATTTTTTGTGTCAAAGGGTAACAACGGATTCGGACAATTACGATAACAATTATTATAAGCAATAATTATTAGCCTGAAACACTCATCCATATTGAAAAAATCATATCGCCGACGGGACTCGAACCCGCACCCCTTTGATTGCCGGGCAAGAGCTCTACCATTAAGCTACGGCGGGTTACCTCCTCCCCGCCAAATGATTCAATATATACCTAGTGTTTCATTCAACAATTACCGCTTATTCCTTTTTTTTACGATATTACTTACGAAACTTAAGTATTTTGTACGGTTATGGACACTTACTAAAATGTATCTTCCCTATCTTCTTCGCATCCCTGCCCCATCAGCCTCGCAACATACCATATAATTTTAAAATTTGCATTTGTAATATACATTACTTTTTTTGTGTGTCCCATCTCCGGTCAATCCTGTCATGGTGGAAGCCGTGTTGGAAACTACCTCTTTACTCCGCGTTACTATGTCTACTCTCCGCAGTATTACTGGTCGAACCTCCTAAGACCCCGCGTACAAAATTATGTACAAAATAAACAACCTTTGTCAGACCCAGCTTCGTAAAAAGTTTATAGTAATAACCACCCATAGTACAAATGTTTGAGCTCCTCTAAGTTTTTCAAATTTTCTCGCGATTAATTTCACATGTCAAAATTACTTGATTAGTCTAGATTCTCTATGTCATCAATGCTGCCAACCAAAAAATAAGTGAACTGTGAAAACCAGCTGTAAAAATACTCTCAAAACCCTAAAAGACCTTGTTTAAAATTAATGAAGTTTTATGTCTCTGGGTCTGACAGCAATAAATCAATTTGTTGACAATTTTGTACTATGGGTCTTTATGACTACCTTGTTATTTAAAGTCTAGGTCTTAGGAAGCTAACGTAGTTAGTAAGTATAACAAAGATCCACTGTGATCCAATGCCACGCTTCTATAATAATATGAATTCTATAACAATAAAGCTTAAGTTAAGAACTTTATGCGTATGCATAAACAGATTCTGTGTGCAAAATCAACAATTGTTTTATCCACGGTCTTAACATAAAAGCCATAAATTATACGCAGTCGTAACTGTTCCTGTGCCAGAGGCACTACACATACACATACAGCCAAGTACGTATTGCTTCCCATGATAATACCCTATATTTTACCCGAGTTGAAAAGGTATTCCTCGTGTAAAGTCGAAGGGTAAAATCTCAGTAAATTTATTGGTATCAAGTTTAATTTGTAGAAATCCATTTTTATTTTAATGTTTTCTTTTATTTTTCAATAATATTATTATTTAATTTATCCTATAATTAGTTACACCGTTTTTTTTATAAATTGTATCATAATATTATTTAATACATAAAAAAAAATTAAAAGTATAAATTGCAGACTCAAAAAGAGGAATAAATTTGTTTAAAATTACTGCTTTATTTTTTTTTATTATTAGGAAGAGTATTTTTTGCGTCGTAACATCGTTGAAATTAATAACTTTAAAATATTATTTTTCGTAAGTTTCTTATTTGTTAGCAAAAAGTAACAAACCATCCAAAAACGAGCTTCCGCCAAGTATTTTTCTTGAAAAAAATGTAATAACATTTTATTATTTTTTAAATTGATACACTAATGTTTAGGACAAGATTTTTTTATGCATTGCACAAAGGGTAACAATTATTATAAGCAATAATTATTAGCCTGAAACACTCATCCATATTGAAAAAAAACTTCCGAGAAAAGGTACATGCCGCCCACGGGACTCGAACCCGTGCCCTTCTGATTGCAGGTCAGGTGCTCTAATCCACTGGAATCCACTAAGTGCTCCAATCCACTGGTTCGATTCCCGTCGGCGGCATGTATCTTTTCTCCGGAGGTTTTTTAAATGTGGATGAGTGTTTCAGGCTAATAATCATTGCTTATAAAAAGGACAGGTTGTTTTAAAGGATTTGTATTGCATTAAATTCCAAAGTTTAAATTTTTAGTTTTAGTTTTGTGAAAAATCTATCCAAATTCTGTTACTATCCAAGTACTGCGAAACAACCGGCTAATGATGAAATATTAACAAAACTTTAACAGGACTCTCAGAAAACTTGAATTTTTAACTTTGAAATTCAATTGATGAATCGTTCAAATTCTGTACAACAACTCGTCGCTAGTACCTTGATTTTAAATAAAGTTTAAAAGTAGAATTAACAGAAACGTAAGGTATCAATGACTAAATAAAATACCTAAAAAGTCTATATTCAATGGAAGGAAAATATTATTTAGAGCGACATTTGAATGCCAGGACTGTTATAGAAGTAGTCGAAGTAGGGAGATCTTCCTCATACCATACGGATAAATCTGAGATTGTCCAGTAAAGAGGATATTGAAAGAGGGTCAAATCCGATAAGGCTAACTGACGGGTGTTCCAAGAGAACAAGAAGGAAAGAAGGTTTAAAGATAAGTATCCGGAGAAGAAGTGTTATTTTCCTTTTATTCTGATAATAAAATACGTGATGACATATTGCAAATATGCTTATAAATATATTTTGGAAGAGAGCAATCACTTTGTGGTTTGAAATATTTAATAAAATTAAACAATTACTTTGTTTGTAACCACGATTTATTTATTTAATTTTGTCAAAATACTGTTGTTATAAAATAAAGTTAATTAGGTACTTTATTTCTTAAAATAAATACTTGAAAGGAGTGACGACGTATGACGTTTTGTTATAAAGGGCCAATATATTTTTTTTAAATGTACAATTTTTTTTCTTTAGATAATTGATCATTTAATTTAGTTTTTATTTATTAACCTTTGTCTAATATAAGAATAGGTACAGTTTTACATTTTAACTTCTACTTAGGTACTACGTAAATACTTTTTTTAAAATGTCATTGAATTCATTTATTTTAAGTAATTTTTAATTTCTCTAGGAAACAAGCGATTATCTGTATTCCTTTATACAGATAACCATTCTGTGTTTTGTTTTGTTCATTTTTTTTGTCTTGTGTTTTCTTTCTGTCTTGTGCGGTACGTGTGGAAGTTCTTATTTTAATGTAGTTGTCTCCAAAGAAGATGATTTATGGAGATTTTCAGCATTCCAACTTTCCGAATACCTGGAAACTTTTGGAAAATCTATTTACATTTATAGTATTACACAAATTAAGCTTCAAGGAGTGATTGATGATTCTTGATTGTTAACAATATTACCGTACTTCAATTGTATTAGCAGGTGTTAGCGTAGCATCTGAAAGAAGGCAGTTTTTTATCAGTCAAAGTATTAGCATTAGCGTAAAGTATAAAAAAACATCATCCCGTAAAAAAAAGTTTTTTTAGTGTAATTCATCTATTTTCAAATAATTCTTAAATTTTTTTTTCGCTGAGGTTCGAACCTTCCTACCCAGTGATCGGATTTAACCGCGCTACCAACTGGACCAAATCCCAAGTTATTTTTACCGACGTTTATTATGTGCCTTAATTACTTCAATTTTAACAAAATATATGTGAACCGTGTGTTTGTCCGCATGTGCGTGCGTTATTGCCACCAAAACTTGACAGAATGCATTGTCATTGACAAAGAGTCTACTTGCTGAGTTTCAGCTTGATCGGATGTCAAAAGGATGGTTAATGTCCACTTACAAGAATCCGCTTCATTCGAACAAACGAAAGTGAAATTGAAAATAAATTAAATTTTTACAAAGCTGCTATCCATCTGCAATCGATCTAATTGTTAACTTATCATTATCATCATAATTATACATATTATAAACTTTCAAAAATGCACCATGTTAGTACATAAAAAGTTGTCATAAATATTTATTACATAAAATGTTGTATATATGTACCTGCTGACAAACTACTAGTATGCAGTTTAGAAGGTTTGACAACTCAGAATCATGAAATTTCAACACACCTTTGAAAAGTCATAAAAAAAATAATCATCATAAAAATAATCCCATAATATAATCTAACGTATCTATTCAATCATTATTTAAATATGTTTTTTCATCACCTACAAGGAATTTTCCAAGGAGGTGTTGAAGTTGCATGATTCTGAGTCGTCCGGTCACCCTTTGAATGAAATTAAATATTGAAAAAGTTTCAAATTAATTTTTTTTTTTTAAAAGCCATATTTAAGTGCAATATATCCAGTGCGACTCGCATTTCTATTTGATTTATAAATTAGCTTCACTCTCCCGCGACAGACCGACTTGAATTATTACAATTAGTTCTCGACAAACTGCATAAAGCTAATCGCCGAGACTCCACAAACGAAAACCAACGAGACTCCGAGTCTACCTAGTCTACCGAGTCTACCGAGTCACTGAGGACACAAAGTCTACCATTATTACTGAGGCCACTTTATGACTGAAAGGGTTAAATCGAGGTGTAATTATGCCAGCATATCGGGGTTAATGTATATTACACTCTTTACTCCTATTGGCAATGACTTGTATACCTAAGTATACTTGTATACCTAAGTATACTTGTATACCGTCAATATAGACGATAAATTGAGTTCAAATATTACAAATGAGTTTTTGAAGTAAAAGTTCTTTACGCACTTAGGGGGGTAAGCTGGCGAATGCGTGATGAGAGCGTTACGAAAAGTGTAGTCGGGCGAGGCGAACGGGCTGTATCACACTGTAGGAGCAAGAGAGAGCAGTGCGCGCGCACATTTTCTTTCTCTCTTCCTTTCATAGCCAGTGCATGAAATATATATATCTCAGTAGTAAACTAAGTTTTACTTCAGCCGCGTGGTCTAAAGCACACTCGTTTTTTTTACTCATTAAGTTAAACCTAAAATAAATAAAATATTCATCCCAGACTCGCATTTAATCATTGAAGACAATATTAGAGTGTCTTAGTCGTAAATTTGAAACAGAAAAATCACAAAAAATACGGTTTATTTAGGAATTGATCCTACTGAGCTTACTCGACCCTACCCGCTTCTTTCATATTTTACTGTATTATACTTCGACTGAGAACTACCTACATTATCTTCATTTTCTTAACGCATAAGTGTTGTCTAGTGATAGTTTGTAGATAATGTCTTGGATAAATATATCTTTTTTTTAATGTGCGACATCTATTGACGTTTATTCAAGAACAGAATCCCCCCAAATGAATAAATTGTGAAATAACGCACATTAATCAAATAAAATTACATATTTTTTAGAAAAAAAAAAGTTTTAGTTATTATGTTGTGTAGTTAAATCCAACAAATTTAAAAACTTATAATATCGCACTTCCTATAAAAAAGTGTCTTTAGTATAATTTTCGGTTTTTTTATCTTTGAAATCTCTTTTTTTATGTTTTATCTAAAGTAAAGTGATTGGGATTATCTATGCCCCACGAAAAACGTATTTAATTTGTTTTAGATCTTCTGTAAAATTAACACTTATTGATTTTTCTACGGGATGTGCGATACGTCTTTTCAGTTTTCAACAGTCACGTATTTTTGATGTTTTCTGAATCTGCATTTTTATGGGTAGCTACTTTCTTTTACACTTATTGTGACTTGAAAAGATGACCATTACCGATCTAAACCTAAGTAGGAATATAACAAAGACAAGACCGTACAAAAATCGTTATCCTCTCAAGTTTTTCCTCGTCGTTGTCTTCCGTATTGTTCAACTTTATCCAATTTTCCCGCGATCTCGAGGAGAGTTGAACGTACCGCAGTTCCGCGCACTGAATGTGTTCGCTTTGTTCAAACATTTCTCACATTAGAAATAACAAAACAGACTTACGTGTCTTATGTCGTCTGATATAAAATATTAAGCTTCATTTTCTGAGGTTGAAAGAAAATGTAAATTCTGTTAAATTAGAACCATATGTCTTAAACATATATTTGATAATTAAAATGAGTACACAAGGGCCAAGACATTGCAAAAAATTTAAAGAAAAAGAGAATTGTACAAGTACGGAAATGATTAGATATTATTATGGGGGATAACGGTGGAAGGAGTCAAAATAACAAGGAAACATGGTCAACAATGGATTACAGGATCCTATTATTTTTTTTATAAAATTATTTTTTATAAAGATATTATTATTTTTGGAAAACTTTTTGAAGACCATCATTAAAGAATCCCAGTATAAAAAAAGTAATGCACTCTCACACTTCCAGAAAATCCGAATGTTAACATTTTTTTGGGGGGAATATGACGAACTAAATAAAACGTATACAACGTACGTGAAAGCGTAATTCGTGTGAAGTATTTTATGTTATTACAATGAGCGACAACATTTTTTATGAAAAAAGTAACAGTGGTGTAGTGATGCTACTCACCCCAATATTTTTTTAATAAATTTCGACGGCCACCGTGATCGAGGGTAAGATTCTCGACCCCCAATCCGAAGGTTGCGGGTTTGAACCCGGCGTGCGCAAATAAATTATTTGATCATTTTGTGTTTTTTACAAAACTAATTATTTTTTAAATAATATACTATAGTATATTTGTGACACGTTCCTCAGTATAAGACACTCCAGTATCGCCCTGGTGTATGACCACCGTTCAGAATTGAATGGTTTTAGCCGTGTTTAGCGTCCAGATCTGAATAACCGGGTACTTCCCCACATTCCTCTTCACAATCCCCTCCCCCTCCCCACTACCTTCAGTCTCACAATTCAAAACATCCCCCAACTGGGGATGCCTTATGTCTCAATGGCTCTAGACGGGAGAGGTTGGCTCTCTTGTGCGGAAAGCGAAAATAGTGAAAATATTTATTTCTTTCTTTTTTTTTAAAGAAAGACAAACATTCCCGTTTATGAATAACCCAACAACATTTGAAAATCTCCTACTACCATAACACTAACCACTGACCGGTCGATTGAAATAGAGTAAAAATCTCTCGACAATTGCATTTAAAGATACTCTGTATCTATATATTATCTTCAAAAATAACTCTACCACTACTATTTAACCACGAATTATAAACCACTAATAATAATATTGAATAAACATTTTGTATATGCGTATAATATTCAAGTATACAAAGGTATATAATTTTAAACGACCAAACAGTCATTTAAGAAGAAGCTATTACTGAAAATCTAATCGAGATGCAGAAAAATTAAAAATGGAGACCATTATTTATTATATGTTCTAAAAAATCCAATATTTATATCATTTAATAAACTAATAATTTAGTACTAATTAACTTTTAGTTATTAAATACTTTTCCTGTTTCCTGCGATTCCATTAAGGAGAAACATAACGTTATGTTCAATTGAAAACACAGTTTGAATTTTAAGTGAAGCGAATGTGTGGCCCTCAGCGCATCAAACTCTTTCATTTCCTCTGCGATTCAATTTGTCAGAACACACTCTGCAGAGAGGGGGGTGGGGGAGGGGACCGGGAGGGGGTCTGCTAGTTGGATAGGGTGGAGGAAGAGGGGAGGCTGCTTTGAAATGAAATAACCTCTCTGGGAGACGACGTATGAAAAGGCAATAAGCGGTGGGACGCGCATTCAAAGGGTGAACCACTCATTGGCATTGCGTTTCTAACCTTTTCAATATCCGGACAAGTGCAGCTTTTTCACGGCACAGTTGATTTTTCTGCACGTTTGATAATTATTTTTGATAGCCATATTACAAATACATTACACATGCCAACTTGTAGAAAAATAAAACTCCTGTAACTAACTAAACTGTGGAAAACATTAATTAAATATATTCTAGAGTTTTTGGTTTTGTCAAAATGTCATTTCCTCTCTTGCTTTCTTTTTAGCACGACTTTACAGCCTCTGTGAACTGAAGTAAACAATTTATATAAATATCTTTTGTAATTATTTAATTTAGCTTAAAATTACCTTTTTTAATCTGAATGCCAGGGAGACTATGTCATCCCCATTTAGGGAATTACGAGGAAGATACTCTCACTGAGATTATCGTTTTAAATGATTAAATTTTAAAAACACAAATCAATCAAATAAAATGTAGTCTTATAAGGCGTCTTGATCTTAATTATTTATATACATCACTTTACTAAAACTTTGGCCATTTAGTTTGAAACACAATGTTTTAAACTACGTGCGAAATAATATCTCAAAGGTAAATAAAGTTGAAATTATTTTACTTTATTATTCTGTGCCGCGTACGGGGTCGTGCATTGCAATTTTCACTTATTTGCATTACAGCATTTAATAAAAATAAAAGTAAATAGTAAAAAATATGTGCATATTAAAGTGATGTATTTATAATGCAGCATTTTTTCAAATAACTTTCCACGAGTTTTTCTATTTAGTGTAGATTTAAAAAGCAATCACCAAAATAAAATGGACTTCATTTTGCTACCAGTTCAGCTGCACTGTGTATGAATGTAGCAAGAAGGGACCTGAAAAAATTGGCGTTATTTTTTGGGAAAAGTGGGAAAATGTTTTTTTTTATGAATGGGAAAAAGAATGATAGTTCGCGTCGGTTTTGCGACATTTGCGTTATATATTATAAGTATTCAAGCTTGTCAAAACAGTAGACAAAGAAATATTTAGGACGAATAATAGGCACCTATTGCTTTCTTTTTTGTATACCAGAATATTGTGTGAAAATATGAAAATTCGTTTATGTTCCCGAAAATTGCAAATTTCTTTTGAAATTCGCATAATCGCAAAAATTAAAGGTTACGAAGTTACCCCTAAAACCATGGAAATCGATTCTGAATAGCCTATATTTTATAATTTAAAACAAAAATAAATCAAATACTTCTGAGCAGAATAAGACATTTGCCATAGGTAAAATGTCCTGAGGAAGGAACGGTTGTTCCGAAACTGGTCTGCGTAGAAATATAGTGGTTCAAACTAAGTAATATTGTTTCATTTTCTATCTGTTGAAAGAAAAATTGCATTTTTTGGTTTAATTTTTGGTTCGTTGGTTTAATTTTTGGGCCTCAAAGCTAAAATTAAGTTATGTGCGATAAACTCCGCGCATTGCGCAGTCATTCACGTATGTAATAAAATACCTCGGCGAAATAATATGTTTATCTCATCGATACAACTTAGTCGATGGTTTTTATGGTCCTATTTTATTAAAGGGTTCTCATCTTTTCAGCTTGTTTGAATCTACCGTCACGTTTATTATGATTCCCTCATCCGCACATTGTACCTTATGTTACACTGTTACATTGTGCTCCCTTAATTTGAAAGCCTCCCGAAAATTTTGTTCGAATGGTAAAAGTATTGGGTCATTGTCAATACATTCGGATAGACGACCGAGAACATTTTAGCAATGTTGAGTCAATGTCTTTTCACACTGAGAAAGTTGACATTGTGAAACCAGAGACAATTCATATTGAAAGAGTATTAACAATGTTGAATCTGTGGCAAAGAGTTTGTCATCATTGTTTTTTTTCCTCACGTTATAAAAGTATAAATTGTATACTATAATATTATAAAACAGTGGGAACCCACAAAGGAGCTTTGTAAAAGCAGCGACATTTCCATCTGAGAGATTGTGAGCAGTCAACAGTAGCATTGATTTCACAATGACATGTGAGCAATGTTGAATCAGACACACTTCATAATGAGAGATAATTCGTAATATTGAATCAATCACACTGCCTGATGAGTAATATTGAATCAGTCACACTGCCTAATTGCTAACAATGCAATACTGTATCAATCTCATTTCTTACAGAGAGATTATTAGCAATATTAAATCAGAGCATCAGCCAAATTTGTCACAAGAACATTTAAAATTGAGAGATTGTTAGCAATACCATAATCAATAGCCAAATTTTTTATAAGAATATTTAATATTGGGAGATTGTTAGCAATACGAATCTGAATCATTTCACTGAGAGATTGCTAGCCATGTTAAATCAGTCTCACTGAGAGATTGTTAGCAATACGAATCTGAATCATTAAACTGAGAGATTGCTAGCCATGTTAAATCAGTCTCACTGAGAGATTGTTAGCAATACGAATCTGAATCATTAAACTGAGAGATTGCTAGCCACGTTAAATCAATCACACTGAGAGATTGTTAGCAATACCGAATCTGAATCATTTCACTGATACATTCCTAGAATTGGTACGTTGGGTAAGTAAGACAATTAGAGTATTTATCATCGAGGCTTTCTACCATCGTAGTCCTTGGAAATAACTATTTACTTCTTACATACCGCGCGAACAAATGTTGAATCAGAGTGATGTCCCACAGAGACTTTTAGAAGCAACGTTGAATCAGAGTTGTTTCAGACCGAGAGATTGTTGCGGAGAGTTTGCAAACAGGGAAACACGTGTCGTTATATCCTGAAGACGTTTCATTAAAGTAAGTACTGGAGTCTCTTGTTTGTAGTCACTACGGTTACCTTTTTCTGCATCGATTGCTCTTTCTTTAATGGC
Organism: Limnephilus auricula; assembly: GCA_951813805.1. Taxonomy (NCBI): domain Eukaryota; kingdom Metazoa; phylum Arthropoda; class Insecta; order Trichoptera; family Limnephilidae; genus Limnephilus; species Limnephilus auricula. The sequence goes on from OX638391.1 coordinate 39,928,807, forward strand.
TCGCTGGAACACGTTGCGCGGATTCTCGCCTGTCAGGAACTACAACGTCACGTTCCTTCGTCCTACCCTGCATAGAGCACATAGCATATATAACTGAGCTCGGGTCTTAGTGTCGTCCAAGAAAATGCGGAAACATTTTTTATGGTGATGGAATTTAAATTTTCTAAATCTGAATGGAGTTGTTTAACTTACATTTACCATACACTTAGAATTACAGAACCACCAGAAATTAGAAGCTAACTCGCTTCACAAATTATATTATTAACTAACTGACCCGCCCACGCGTTCCTGTGGCAAATGAAACACAACGCCATCTATTGGATAGTTACTTAACGTAGAAAACCAAGTATTGTGTCAATAAATTAACTCTCACCGCCATCTGTCAGAAGCTTAGAAATAATTTCAAATCATTATCCTGTAACAAAAAATTAATGAAGAATTAATTCGCAATAATAAATACTGAGGTCAATAATCGAGATAAAAATATCATATCTTTTAAATTGGACCAAATTACACACAGTAAGCCAAATTTTATCAAAATCGATTAAGTAGTTTCGGAGTTTATTCTGGACGAACATCGTGACGCGAGATTTTTATATATAAAGACTAGCTGACCCACCCACGCGTTGCTGTGGCTAACGAAACACAACGCCATCTACTAAATGGTTTCCTAACCTAGATAACTAAGTATTGTGTCAATAAATTAACTCACACCGCCATCTGTCAGAAACTTATGGAACTTACAATAATTTCAAATCATTATCCGATAATAAACATTTAATTGGCAATAATAAATATTTAAGTCAATAATCGAGAATAAAAATATCCTATCTTTTAAGTTGGACCAAATTACACACAGTAAACCAAATTTCATCAAAATCGGTTTAGTAGTTTCAGAGTTTATCCTGGACGAACATCGTGATATTTTTATAAAGAAAGATTAAAGGTGCCAGTAAAATAAACGTTTGATAAAACACATTTGAGTAGGTCACACTGGTCTTAGATTTAAGAGGAGTTGTTTCATAGAATTTGAACAATTCACTATTTCTATTAAAATTCTGTTATAATAAATATCATTATGGGTCAGTTGTTTCACATAAAAATTGAAATAGAACTTTCACAGAATTTGGTAGAGAAATGGGTAGATAGCTCACTTTATGTTCAGTGGTATTAATGCTTTCTTTGTGAGAACTTTTCTTTATTTCTCGTGAAATCAATTTTAATTTTTATGACGTGTTTGTCACGGAACCCTTTCCGTTTCCCAAATTGTGATTAACCTAAAAAAATTATTTCAACACATACTTTTTTTTTCTTTTTTTTTTATTTTATTTTTTATTAAAGGTTTGTCAACAGTGATTCATATCAAATCTCTCACAAAAACAATTACAATAAGCATTGTTGATATTATCACTAATTAAAGACAAACACAGCATTGGTAATATAACTTATCTTTACGAATATTTAGACATCTTTTTGGTGAATAGGTACATTACTTATATTCGGCAAGTTACTATCCCATTACATACATATAAACAATATAATAATATCTTTTTATATCAACACGGAGCTTTAAATCTCGTTAACAGATGTTTTAAAAGTGGCCAATGATGATATTGTCAAATTAATGGAATGGTTTTTATATGTCTCGTTAAAATGACGGCACATTCTCGGCAAGGCAGTGTCATACCCCAGCTTGGTTCGATATTTTTTTTATATTTAGGGGAATAAAATGTACATGTCGTGAACCGATTCTAGGAATATTAAACCTAATTTGATGAAGTAGAAAAGGGCAGTTTATTAAACCATTAACAATTTTAAAAGGAAGTACTTTGAAGGAAATACATAAATAATATATATTTTTTTTATTATTATTTAAGCCCTTGGGATTTTACGCACTGTTACCTTAAGTGACTTTACCCAATAAATTGTTTTTTATTAATAAACCGGTTCATAAGTTAAGAAACAATTCTCTCCCCTTAAATTTCACAAATAATTACTCAAATGCCACAACCATACAAGAGCTCCAAATGCCCGGGGCCTATGAACAATGGTGCCCGCAATATTCTGGAATGTTTTCTAGACGGTTAGACTAGGGGAAGGGAAGGAGAAAGTCTAAAGGGTAAAAGAGGATTGGGAGAAGATGTGTTTTTACTAAATTAAAAAAATATATATAATATTCACTTGTGGCGTATTCTCTTTATTATTGTAATATTCTAATGATCGCCTGGAGCCAGTGAACCATGGCATCCCCAATTAGGGTATGTTGTGAGGCTAGAGGTAGTAGGGAGGTGAAGGATATGGGGAAGAGGAAGATGGGTTCCTGGCTATTCAGATCTAGTCACCGTAGACGGCTAAAGTAATTTCAAGCAACGTTTCAATTTTGAAAGGTGTTCTTACACCAGGGCGATCAGAGAGTATTTTCCGCTCTGAAACTTATCGCAAATAAACTATACTCGTGTATTATTTTTAATTAATTAATTGTGAAATAATACAATTTATTTGCGCACGTCGGGTTCGAAGCCGCGACCTTCGAATTGGGAGTTACAATCAATAGTTCTAATTAAAAATTCTAGTAAAATCAAAGAAATAGTCAATTTGTTTGCAGACTTTTTTAAGGATGTGTATGAAACAGATATCCCTGATAAAGACATTCCAAACTTCGAGTCAGATATTAACTTACAACTATCTCAGATACATATTGACATTAAGGAAATTGCAGTTTGTATTAAACTACTGGAACCTAAATCTTGCTCAGGGCCAGATAAAATTCCCCCCGTATTTCTTAAAAACTGCGAGGGTAGTGTCTCTTACCCACTGTACCTACTATTTAATCAATCACTTTTAACAGGCAAGTTCCCGCAAATATGGAAAAATAGCATTCTCACTCCAATATTTAAGAGTGGAGACAAGTCTTTAGTTGAAAATTACAGACCAATATGCATACAATCGTCGATTCCGAAAATTTTTGAAAAGTTAATTCTTCAAAAAATATGTTCTTGTATTAAATTTAATATCTCATCATTTCAACATGGTTTTATCTCTGGACGAAATACCTTAACTAACCTTACACTGTACGAACATTTTATCTCAGGTGCCTTAGCTAATAGAGAACAAGTTGACTCGATTTATACGGATTTCAGTAAAGCTTTTGATATGGTTTGCATTAAAATTCTTCTAAATAAATTGTCTAAACTAGGAATTAGTGGTAAATTATTATGCTGGATTAAGAATTATTTATCAAAACGTGTATTAACTATATCTATTAAAGGACACTTGTCTTACGAATTTGAAGCCACTAGTGGCGTGCCTCAGGGTTCGCACCTTGGTCCAATACTGTTTTTATTATTTATAAATGATGTCACTTTCATATTCTCCGATGTTAACATATTATTATTTGCTGATGACATGAAAATATTTAAAACTTATGGAACTTACAATAATTTCAAATCATTATCCGATAATAAACATTTAATTGGCAATAATAAATATTTAAGTCAATAATCGAGAATAAAAATATCCTATCTTTTAAGTTGGACCAAATTACACACAGTAAACCAAATTTCATCAAAATCGGTTTAGTAGTTTCAGAGTTTATCCTGGACGAACATCGTGATATTTTTATAAAGAAAGATTAAAGGTGCCAGTAAAATAAACGTTTGATAAAACACATTTGAGTAGGTCACACTGGTCTTAGATTTAAGAGGAGTTGTTTCATAGAATTTGAACAATTCACTATTTCTATTAAAATTCTGTTATAATAAATATCATTATGGGTCAGTTGTTTCACATAAAAATTGAAATAGAACTTTCACAGAATTTGGTAGAGAAATGGGTAGATAGCTCACTTTATGTTCAGTGGTATTAATGCTTTCTTTGTGAGAACTTTTCTTTATTTCTCGTGAAATCAATTTTAATTTTTATGACGTGTTTGTCACGGAACCCTTTCCGTTTCCCAAATTGTGATTAACCTAAAAAAATTATTTCAACACATACTTTTTTTTTCTTTTTTTTTTATTTTATTTTTTATTAAAGGTTTGTCAACAGTGATTCATATCAAATCTCTCACAAAAACAATTACAATAAGCATTGTTGATATTATCACTAATTAAAGACAAACACAGCATTGGTAATATAACTTATCTTTACGAATATTTAGACATCTTTTTGGTGAATAGGTACATTACTTATATTCGGCAAGTTACTATCCCATTACATACATATAAACAATATAATAATATCTTTTTATATCAACACGGAGCTTTAAATCTCGTTAACAGATGTTTTAAAAGTGGCCAATGATGATATTGTCAAATTAATGGAATGGTTTTTATATGTCTCGTTAAAATGACGGCACATTCTCGGCAAGGCAGTGTCATACCCCAGCTTGGTTCGATATTTTTTTTATATTTAGGGGAATAAAATGTACATGTCGTGAACCGATTCTAGGAATATTAAACCTAATTTGATGAAGTAGAAAAGGGCAGTTTATTAAACCATTAACAATTTTAAAAGGAAGTACTTTGAAGGAAATACATAAATAATATATATTTTTTTTATTATTATTTAAGCCCTTGGGATTTTACGCACTGTTACCTTAAGTGACTTTACCCAATAAATTGTTTTTTATTAATAAACCGGTTCATAAGTTAAGAAACAATTCTCTCCCCTTAAATTTCACAAATAATTACTCAAATGCCACAACCATACAAGAGCTCCAAATGCCCGGGGCCTATGAACAATGGTGCCCGCAATATTCTGGAATGTTTTCTAGACGGTTAGACTAGGGGAAGGGAAGGAGAAAGTCTAAAGGGTAAAAGAGGATTGGGAGAAGATGTGTTTTTACTAAATTAAAAAAATATATATAATATTCACTTGTGGCGTATTCTCTTTATTATTGTAATATTCTAATGATCGCCTGGAGCCAGTGAACCATGGCATCCCCAATTAGGGTATGTTGTGAGGCTAGAGGTAGTAGGGAGGTGAAGGATATGGGGAAGAGGAAGATGGGTTCCTGGCTATTCAGATCTAGTCACCGTAGACGGCTAAAGTAATTTCAAGCAACGTTTCAATTTTGAAAGGTGTTCTTACACCAGGGCGATCAGAGAGTATTTTCCGCTCTGAAACTTATCGCAAATAAACTATACTCGTGTATTATTTTTAATTAATTAATTGTGAAATAATACAATTTATTTGCGCACGTCGGGTTCGAAGCCGCGACCTTCGAATTGGGAGTTACAATCAATAGTTCTAATTAAAAATTCTAGTAAAATCAAAGAAATAGTCAATTTGTTTGCAGACTTTTTTAAGGATGTGTATGAAACAGATATCCCTGATAAAGACATTCCAAACTTCGAGTCAGATATTAACTTACAACTATCTCAGATACATATTGACATTAAGGAAATTGCAGTTTGTATTAAACTACTGGAACCTAAATCTTGCTCAGGGCCAGATAAAATTCCCCCCGTATTTCTTAAAAACTGCGAGGGTAGTGTCTCTTACCCACTGTACCTACTATTTAATCAATCACTTTTAACAGGCAAGTTCCCGCAAATATGGAAAAATAGCATTCTCACTCCAATATTTAAGAGTGGAGACAAGTCTTTAGTTGAAAATTACAGACCAATATGCATACAATCGTCGATTCCGAAAATTTTTGAAAAGTTAATTCTTCAAAAAATATGTTCTTGTATTAAATTTAATATCTCATCATTTCAACATGGTTTTATCTCTGGACGAAATACCTTAACTAACCTTACACTGTACGAACATTTTATCTCAGGTGCCTTAGCTAATAGAGAACAAGTTGACTCGATTTATACGGATTTCAGTAAAGCTTTTGATATGGTTTGCATTAAAATTCTTCTAAATAAATTGTCTAAACTAGGAATTAGTGGTAAATTATTATGCTGGATTAAGAATTATTTATCAAAACGTGTATTAACTATATCTATTAAAGGACACTTGTCTTACGAATTTGAAGCCACTAGTGGCGTGCCTCAGGGTTCGCACCTTGGTCCAATACTGTTTTTATTATTTATAAATGATGTCACTTTCATATTCTCCGATGTTAACATATTATTATTTGCTGATGACATGAAAATATTTAAAATCATCAAAAATATTTACGACTGCTTGTCCCTACAGTCTAATTTTTTAAAATTCGCAGAATGGTGTACCATCAACAAACTTACACTTAACATTAAAAAATGTCAAATCATGAGTTTCTTCAGAATAAAAAACCCTATCAAATATTGTTACTCACTTAACAACCACAGTTTATTGTCAGTACCTGTAATAAGGGACCTCGGAATAACCTTCGATACTAAACTCCTATTTACTAATCACATTGATATCATTACTAATAAAGCAATGAAAATGCTGGGCTTCATTATAAGAATATGTAAAGATTTCAAAAATATCCAAACATTTAAAATACTATATACAACTTTAGTTAGAAGTCATTTGGAATATAATTCCCCCATATGGAACCCTGTCTACAAAAGCCATGCAAATTCCATTGAAAGAATCCAACACAAATTTCTCAGATCAATTAATTTCAAATTAGGAATTCCCGCGGATGACATAAACTATGATTCTCTATTAGAAAAAATGCGACTCTTGTCGTTAAAAGATAGAAGAATACTTAATGATCTAATTTTTTTTATTTAAAATAAATAACAACTGGTTTGACTCCCCTGAATTGGTTTCACTGGTGAATTATCACGTACCTTTTAGACCTACTCGACTCCAAACACCTTTTCATTTTAATACCTCTGGGACCACCGCAGAACAAAATGCAACAATAAATCGCTTACATACTTTTGGCAATAAATATGCTAATATCGATCACGCCGGTAATCTGGCCTCATACAAAAGATGCATTAAACAAAATTTGTCTTCTAGTACCATGTAAACATAATAATCATGTAAACATAATATGCTTACCAGAACTTGCAAAACATTAATTCATTAGAAATCATAGGTACTTGTAAAATTCAACATATCGGTTAATATTTGTAATCTATAATATCTACCTATTAAATATTTTATTTTTATTTTTCTTTGCTCCTGTGAGGACTTCTTACTTTTTATATTTTATATTTAAATCTTTGTTCCTTTTAAAGACATCTTATATTTCTACATTTAACTTTTTTTATTATTATTATTTTATTCTCACTTTTAACTTTTAACTTTTTTATCTTTGCTTAATAATTTAAAGCTTGTACTTTATACTTATACTTTGTACCATATTTTTCACTTTACATTTATATTTTACCCTTTTCCTACTACTTATTACCTTACTACTTACTTTTAACATTTTTTTTTCCTTATATTTAACTTACATTTATACTGTTAGTTATTCTTCATGTTGTTGTACTATTTATATGTTATGTCAATTATGTTAATGGCACATGTTGTGCCGTATATGTGTAAATAAATAAATAAATAGAGCCTTACCCCTATACCACGGAGTCCGTCAAACATTAATTAAACTAATATAACATGCGTTTATTACTGTTGGATATTTATACGTACAGTCAGGAGCATTTGGGACTCTTGTGAAGTATTCATATGTTAAAATATTTATATTTCTACATAATTTGGCTATGTGAAACAATGACAGACGAAAGATTATGACAAATAATGTCCGCCAACTTAACTGTACGAAAATCGGTTCCGTAATAGAACGCATATTTTTTTCTTTCCAAATGAAAAATATTTACAAGTAACTTTACATTGAAGAAAATTGATTATTTTAAGTCGAAATTTTCAATAAGCCTCGCAGTGTTAATATTCGCACCTGACTAAACAAGATAAGAAGAGTAAGTGAACAAACACTTTCGATAAAATACAGAGACTCTTAGGCGCTCCGCCCACTGAGGCAACTGAAAACTCTCAACTGCCAACTGTCTTTGTATGACAATGTGATGGCCCGCACACTACACAATCACACAAAACCCCGTTGTCAATGGTAACGCAAGCGGTGACTTGCGACTGTCACTGCTCATTGCCCTGGGCGGCCGTTGCTAGTTGCGAGCTGTCAGCTGATTGTTATTCGTCTATGGTTAAACAAGCTTTTTGACCAATCAAGACAGAGAAAACAGCCGGTTTTAGTTGGTTTTCAGTTGCCTCAGTGGGCGGAGGCGCTTAGTTTTATGTTGCGAGGCCTTCTGTTCCACGCTTCTAACTGCTAATATTAGGGTGGTACTGAGAACTACAGAAGATTCTAGAAAGAAATTCACTATATTCTGGGAAAAAATTCTTTTGTAGTTTTCCATGCGGTTCCATGAACAGTTACAAATTACAAAACAAAACAGTGAAAAAAACAACAACAAACCTTAGGACCAATTGTTTCGGAAAATTTCACGTTTGAATTTCCTTTAAATCGTCATTCACCGAAAAATTGGGTTGGTTTAACCTCCGTCGGAAGAAAATTTCAACGAAAATTTCATTGTAACTCTTCATAAAAATGTAATTCTTCATAATCGGAGTATAGAACAGTCAGGCTATTTTTTTATTTTTTTTTATCAGAAAATTATTTTATTCTATATTTCTTAAGGTTAATCTTGTAAAGTACAGTCAGATTTCGTGATTATTCAGGGATCTGCGCTTTTTAGCAAACACGCATTAATTATAAATCCAACAATTATAATATCCCGTGATTTTGAATTATCTGTGCTTGTACCTTAAAGGATCTGATGTACTTTGTAACGAAAATATATTATAATTTTTTTTAAATTAGAGTCTAAACGGGAGCGGGAACCATTTATTGAATAACTTCAAAGATGGATTCATGTCCCCTCATACTTTTTTCTTTCCCAGACTTCACCTCTTTCGTTTCCTCAAAAGATCCCCCACACAGCATTTATTCCCAGAGATGAGACAGAAGCGCAATTGCAAAACAAACAAAAAAAGTTTAAATACTTATTTTTTTACAGATTTTTATGAATAATCAACCTATGGAGTTTAACAACACTATAGCACACGCAGTATATAAAATAGTACAGTTTTAATGCTAGCGGCAGTAGGTACCTTCATGTGTTGGGTAATGATTGAATTAATTCGGCAGTTCGATGCATTTAGGCCCATTCTACCACACGGCTTGGTTTTTCAGGCAAAAATCGCTTGAAGCAAATAACAATATGATTAAATAATTTTGAATTTCTGTCATACAATTTATCTATTTTATTTAGGTATAATGTAAAGAGCGCTTCTGTACACGCTACCTGATAAAGTCAAATGATCGGAAATAAAATAAATATATGATTACAAACCATAGCAATAATCAAATAGTCTGTTTGCCACGATTCCCAACTGAATAGTTCATCCCATGTCAATTATTAATCTGCCATATAATGGCCAAAAAAATTTATTTTACCCGACAACTAAAATCCACATTGCGTGGGCATTTCAATTAAAATGGTATGATTGAATTATCAGAATTGCGATATTTGCATTAAACTGCATTTCTCCACAAAATAATGATTTTCCAAATAAAATTGAATTAAATACTGAATGCCTTGCGCCGGGCGACTAAAGTGGTGTAAAATATATAAATAATAAATATATAAATCAGGTGTACTGAATTTGGCGGTAAACTCCCTGGGCCCTTTTTATAGTGTCGGAAGTGGCTCAGTGGTAGGAGTCTTCGATGGAATAGGAAAGTAGGCGTTATGGGTATGGGTACATATAGGTACATGAGCTAAAGAAGTATTTACTTCAGTCGTGTGGTCTAAAGCACACTCGTATTTTTTATTTCTTTTCTTTCTTTCTCTCTTTTCTTTCTCTGTTCTGTATACCTACAATTTTTTGTCTTGTATTTTGATTTTTCACTAGTAGTATCTCCATCTAGTAACATCTAAACCTTGATTTATGCATGCTGTGAACATTTTTAATTGGAGTGTTAATTTCTATGCACATCCCAAAGGCAATTGCCCATCAACACGGGCATGTGCCTAGCGTGGTGGTCGTAAAACTCTCAAAAGATGTAACTAGCAGTTTAATGAATAAAGAAAAAAAATTATAAAAAATTTAAAAAAATTTCATTAATTTAACATTTGTTACACCTTAAAAAATTTTCAAAGAATAAATAAATAAATATCATTTTCAAAATAGATTTTTTCTTTTTACATTATCTCCACACGGGAGGCCTTGAGGAAACAATTTCCCTCGGGGTCTACGTTATCTTTGAAGATGTTGTGTGGAGGGTTGTAATCTGTTGTGTGAAGAAAAATTCAGACGAGCAATAAAGTAGATAGGTAATTAATAATTCTACTTTTCAAATATGTTTTTTTTTACGGTTTAAGCGATTTTACAAGTTTAATAACAGTTGTTTACATTGTTCATTCGTCTTCTATTTATTTGCCAAAAAAAAAATTATATTATGAAAAAAAATGTAACAATAATATTGTTAACTTAGGTTACTTGAATACCCCAATTTTACAAATGAGGTGTTCACGTGTAATAACAGCATAGGTAAATCAACATTTATAGAACCTGTCTAATGTATTCTCATATTTACCTCGAATAAATCTATTTGTACTTTCGTAGTCGTCGTCATGTGCAGTATCAACAAAAATTATGATTATATTAACATTAATAAATTAATTACATAAGTACGACTACCTACGGCGCTAAACTAGAAACATACAGAGCGCCCTTGAGGTGATTTTTCACAAAAACCGCGCTATAAAAATCGGCCAAATATTAATATTATTATTAATCGTTTTGTACAATATTGGTACCAAACAGTTTTGACATTAAGTGTAATCACCTAACTTTGCGGATTTCTTTTCGACTTTTGCTCGCTGGACAATATTAGCAGATGTTCCAACAATATCGGTTTCAATATTCCATATTCTATACCTAAATATTCACAAACGCTACCAATACATGTGAAATATCGGGAATTTGTTATATATCATAGAGTCCCTATTTCTTAGGTACTGCAATATTTTACATACTATGTACCTAATTGCGGAGAGTTTAACCAAAAACAAACCACAAATCTGAGAGACATTACGATTTTCAGAATCACGTGAATGCAGCCACAGTTACTGAGGAACTACAGAAAACTGTTATTCATAAGTTGCAAAGTTCTGACTTCTAAGCCAAAATTATTTATAGGGACCTGCCTATATCTACGTCGCACCATTTCGCACTGTCCGGCGCCCCTGCACCTACCTACCTCGCTACGCCGAATTATTATTTTGACCACCTTCTCAAAAGGTCTCGCTGCTGCGACCCACAATACACAGCGCTGCGCCGAAATACCGAGAAGTTTCCAGCGAGTGTGCATTTAAGCCTATCGTTGAAGTACCTACCAGGTCGGGCTATATAAAGGGCTTCAGCAAGCCAAGTCAGTCTTTCAGTCGGTCTTACAGTCGCGACCAGCGTTCGTACGGCCGGGTAACAGGCCGCGCACATCAACGCTTTTATCTGTATACTCGTTCTCGGAATAATCCTACTACGTTTGTACTACTACTATATATTGTAAATATTCAGCTGTAAATACATCATCATCACAATCATCATCTCGCGTTTATTATTCCGATCAGCATTTTTTTCAATGCTCGTGCATACAGTTTACAAGTATATAAGATGCTAAGTGTAAGTAATGCAAAAAAATGATTCCAATATCAAAAATGGTAAGTAGTAGAGTGTAATAAATTAGCAACAGTATGTTAATGGTTAAAACTTAAGTATTTATGTTTTGTGATCTTCCACTGGGAGAACCTGTGCTGAGGTGTTTGCGCGATTTTTTAAAAGTGTTGTTCTGCCGTCACACGTAAGGAAGGAGAGAAAATTCTCGCAATGATAAAGGATATATACGAAAGCTAATACCAAACTACCTTACATTTCCATAACAAAAAATTATCATAATTGTTTTTATCTGTAAGAATTCCATCTAACTCTCATCCTATCCTAATCTGATAATATTTGCCATAATTTTAACTCCTACCTGACCTAAACTTATTTTGCATATACTTATAATATTATCATAACCATTGCGATTATTCTAACTGCATATTGTAACACATTTGTTTTCTCTCAACTCTTAACCTTGTATTTTCACTAACCCCTCCTCCTAACCCTACCATACCATACGCGTATCAATTAATCAATTTGAAGAATATGACTTTGCACGTAAAACTTCACGATCTTTATACATATTTTTGTATCCTGGCGTAATCCCCACCTTACTCTCTCTCATTTCTTAACATATTGGTGACATAATTGATTGCCACTTTGAGCTTGTAAACAGGAAATAAGCCAGTAATATGCATCATCCGGAGGAAGATATTCCCTAATAAAGTGTAATAACATAATTTCCTTTTACATTAATACACAGTAAAATATTATTTTAATAGAAATGTACGATATTCTATTATAATTTTTTATTTATTAAGCAAAAAAAATTTAACATGTGTAACTTTTTTTTTCAGCCGCCATGTTAGGGATATTTGTGTTATTGCGGGTTTTACCTTTTAGGAAGTTTACGGATTGGAATTATACGTAATACCATACAAATAAATATTTTATATCGTAATTGAATTAGGAAAATTGGATGGGGAGTGTGGGAAATGTATATAAAGGGGATTAAGTGGTTAGAGTGGAAAATGTATGTGTATTGTGATAGAAATATATTGCAGATGTACGAATTTTCTTAACCCTTCATTCTTCCCTTTTCGTTTTAACCATTAAGCTTTGCATTATTTGCGAATCTCTCAAACGATCATTCTTTTAACACTCTTAAATATATCACTAGATACCTATGCAAATTGGTACATTATTTTAGGTATAAGTTGAAAGGAATAACATTTTGAATAAGTGACAACGAAAAAACAGTACAAATACTTGTATACAATAAAGTAGTGACGCGCTTAATATTTATTTTCGCCGTAAATATTCATTTCAATATTGATCGTCAGACATTTCTTACACAAATAAAGGGTTTTTTTTCGGAATCACATCAAAACGTGTACTTGGTCCCAGGTATAAGCGTCTGTGAAATTAGAAAATACATGAAACAAAATATCACTAACTTTGCAATTAATAGTTTATATTTTGCATTTTCTCTTAGCAACCCACAATTATTAAGGGTTTTGCAATTAACGTCCATAAGAATTTTACTTCGAAAGCAGCTTTTTCATTTTAAGTTCCAACTTATTTAACAGTTGCTGACTTTGGCGCCATATTACATTTGTATTTACCTTTCATTCATTTATTTATCCTTTGAAATTTTACGTAGCATTAACAATTACATTTATTAAAATTACCATTGGAAAGTGTATAGTTATTAATATTCCAATTTAAAATGTTCATAGCACGCGTAAATCAAGATTTAGTTGTAACTAGATGGAGATGCTAGTAGTGAAAAAACAGAAATTATAATAAGCAAAATCAAATATTTAACATATTAAGCCTATAGTACATCAGAGAAAGAAAAGATAGAAAATAAGTAATAATAAAGGAATTACATAATGTTTACTTCAAATATTAGCCTTTTAGATGATTCTTTCAAATTCTTTCAATATTTTTTTCCAAATTAGCAAACTACTCGAAAATACAACTTTTTCACATTGGCTTATGATACTTATAATGTATATAATTCCATTAACTAATTTTCCAAATAAAATTAAAATGTCACTACATTTTAACCCTGAAATCACTTTTAAAAGCGGTTTGTTAAAATATTTGTAACGCAACGACTGATATAAATTAACCTTTAAAATTTATCACAACCTTTTTTCATGAATGACATTAGCGGATGTTGTTGGATATTTTAAAGCAGCATAAATAACGATTCCCAAATATATATTTTGTAACCTTTGACCCATGGTAATATTTGTTTTTTCTACGAAATTATATACAATTTTGAAATGTTTTCAGCTGTCTTTTTATTCCTCTGTACTATCTGAGAGGAGTGTCAAAATGTCTCTGTATATTTATTTAAATAATTTGTAGTTTTATTTGCGAAATTAGCGACTTTTTGATTTTCAGTTTCTGGTAATATAAAATGAATGTACATAGTTTAACACGTTGTTGTGTGTTGTGTATAGAAATCCAGCGGTACGTTGTGGAAACCGTATCGCTGACGACGGAGACTGAGCGACGGATTATCACCGAAACGCCGGTCACTGAAGAAGGTATGTTTAGGAGCTCCTGATACTGGTAGCGCTGGCAGCTTGTGACTTGTTTATACTAGAAAGCTAATACAACAAAACACGTAATAATGTATGCATATTCAAGCCAATTTTAAGTTCGTTTCCAGTGGTTTTTGAAAGACAAGCCAAATTCCTTAATATTGGGTTAAATAATATAATTAATTCGAAATTATTCTGAATCTCAAGTCTTCAAAACAGTCCTGCCGCTATTGCTCAAGAAGGAATTGAGTAGAAGGAATTTGCTTAGTTTTTTACGACCAAATAGCTCGAATTGCAAGCACTAAGATTAGTTCTCACATTACTTTAGTTGTCTACGGGCTCTTCGGGTCACATGGTCGAGTTTCCGAGATGTGCCGAAGGTAACGGAAGGTAGTTGTGCAGAGTCAAAATCTATATTATAAATTAAGATACGTCAATAAACAGTCACTGTGATTCGAAGAACCCAAGTCTTTCAATAAGCATAATAAGTAGTACTGGAGAATACTCAGTACTTACAAATAACGAATGTCTCTGGAGAGAATACTTTATAGCTATAAATGCGATTCAGATTCTTGATGAAGGTAATTGCAATAAAATTGACTAAGGTTGGGGTATTTTCACAAACTATGAATATCGTTAAAAATGTGAGGAAGTTTTTTAAGTAAATACGAGTTCCAATCCCAACAATCCCATTCTAAGCGTAATTCTTACAATAAAATTAATCAAATTTTCGTTTAGAGTGTGCGAACTCAGTGCATTGAAACGACTGATTTGTCACGATGATTGGTAACAATCCAAACGGATCTTCAATATAGATTCTTATACACTGATGATTGGAATGGTTTTATTCGATGCCAGAAAGAATATTTGATTAGATTACTAAATAAGTATTTACTTCAGTCGTGTGGTCTAAAGCACGCTCGTATTTTATGTTTATTTTTCTGATTCTGACCATTGTACTATAAATGCGCAATTTTACTAGCCACAGCGTCATTATGACAAAGAGACCGCCACTCTCTGATAAGACGGCTGTCACCAACGTTACCCAGAGTGACGTTAACGCCGCCGAATTCACGAATAAAATGAACATGTTGTTTTGGCGGCAAATTGAAAATGGCTCGTTTTAAATTGTTACAGAAAATGTATTCATCAAAATTAAAATTAAATCAAAATACCTACATTGTCGAAATTTTTTCTTAATTTTTTTCGAGAAGTAAAAACACACTTTTTTTCTTTTTTGGTTTTAGGTGTGCATCTAAAAGATTTTCTTTATATATCATGTCATACTATATAATACTCAATATTCTGATTCTGCACTGACTTTTTTTAAAGAACACATACTCATATCTCTTGAAGTGGTAGCGGAACCAATGCAAATTATTTATTTTGTTTTGAAGAGTTTTAATTTTCAATGTACTATCGTTACTTAAATTTTAATTTTTGTGCTACCGGTTTCGACACATCCGTGTCATTCACTAGCAAACTTAAAACTAAACTTAAAATTTAAAACAAGTACAGAAATAAATTAGATGTTATTAGGTGGGGGTGGTGGGAGGGGTGATTTTGGGGGAAGGGGAGAACAGTGGGCGGGGTCAATATCACACGGGAACATAGTCAGAAGGGGAGATTTGCAGGGTGCTATTATTTTGTTAACTAAATTAATTTTTGATTTAATTTTTTTGTTTATTTCTAAAGTTTCTAAAGCGCACAAGTTAAAGTATGAATTTATATTTATATGTTTAAATTTGGTTTTTTCCTTGTTGAAGCTATGGCCTGTCTCTATTAAATGATTGGCGAATTCAGAATAGTTATTATTTCGTAAACAGTTTTTAAAGTTTGTTTTAAATTTTAAGTTTAGTTTTAAGTTTGCTAGTGAATGACACGGATGTGTCGAAACCGGTAGCATAAAAATTAAAATTTAAGTAACGATAGTACATTGAAAATTAAAACTCTTCAAAAAAAAATGTCTAGAAATTGTTACATAGTTAATGCCCAAGAAATACAAAAAACAAATTATTTATGTTTTAAAACATTGAAAAATTGTACATTTTAGTGTATTTTTAAATACAATTGTAAAAGTGTATTAGGGGTCCAACAGACACAGCTATTAAAGCTCAAGCGTTATTTGGCTTGGCCTACTCAGTATATCGCTCGTCATACATTCCCATTGGGAATGTACGGCAACCGTTATGCCGAAATACGCCAAACCAAATAACGCTCGAGCTTTTATAGCTGTGTCTGTCAGTCCCATTACGTAAACCATGATCAGTAGATATATCAACTATACTAACATTAATAGAGCTCGCCTTTTAAAAGCAGCTTCACTGACGCTAAATTTGTCGATATTCGAATTGATTCCGTTCAAAAGCAAGATTGCTCTCCCCACCGGCATGACCATTGGCAAGTTAGTCCTGCAAGCTGCGAGCGGAGATAACCATCGGGAACATAGAAGTGCACGCTCTCCATGATTGCCGAGTTTTCAAATCAGTCTAAAGAAATATGTAGCAATGTGAACATCCCTTCTGACCCATAAATGGTTCATTCCGAGCATACCCAAAATAATGTCAGTAGAGTCAGGGATAGTATCCATACATATGAAGAGAAATCTCAAAAAAAAATCTCTAATTGAATAATAGTCTCATTGAACGGTACAAATGATTCTAGCACTCTTCTGATTTCTCAAATATTTGATTAAGAGCCATTGACCAGCGGCTGAGAATAAAAGTTTTAAAATGCTTGCAACTGTACAGAAAGGATCCGATGAGAAAGATCGATTATTCCCCGCATCAATTTTTTAAAATTAAAAATTAAGCTAGCAGTCCACAATGGAGTACTGGTACCTACCCTGATGTATGGCAGTGAGGCGTGGAACTGGCAGAGAAAGGATGAAAGTAGACTGAATGCTGTAGAAATGAGGTCCCTGAGGCGTATGTGTGGTAAAAGCATGTATGATCGTGTGTGGAATGTGGAGATCCGAAAAGAATGCAAGACTGATGTGAGCGTAATAAGTAAGATTAAGAAAGGGACGCTTATATGGTTTGGGCATGTTGAGCGAATGAATGAAGAAAGGAGTGTAAAGAGAATTTATGACGCGAATGTGAACGGTAGAAGAAGCCGAGGACGCCCAAGGAAGACGTGGCACGATCAAGTAAATCAGATACTTGAGTCGGACCATGTCAAGAGTCAGAATAATAGAAGAGTATGTATGAGAAGATGTATGAATGTGAATGAGGCAAGGAGTGTGTGCCAAGACCGAGTTGTTTGGCGGTCCGTCCTCTCTGCCTACCCCTGCGGGTAAACGGCGTGATGGTTAGTTAGTTAGTTAAAAATTTAATATCGATTTATTTAATTCAAAACTTGCTTTAATAAATACCTTTATTCAAGTAAGCAATAAAAATGCTCAAAACGCACGATGATATATTATTAAATATCGTGTACTTCTTGTAAGTATTTTTTGATCAAAAGTATTTATGATTTTTCAATAATGTCTGAACAAAATAAGTGTGTAAAAAAAATCTGAAATATTTTAGTTTGTAAGATCTTAAATAAATAGAAAAACTGAGATATTTTCGTTACAAAACACGTTCTTGTGTTTATTTTTTAATGATTTTAATTTAAGTTAAATTTAAATTATGAAAATTGTGTTTACTAGATTATGTAATGATTTATTTTGTTGTATGATTATATGATTTGAAATTTGTGTTGTTTAATAGAATTTATCGTTTGAAAATTGAACAAATCTGCCGACGACCAACGGTATAACCTTAGTATATTAAAAATAAACTTAGTTTTTAAAATTTTAAACGTGTACAAATAACAATCTTTCAAAATTAATTTATGTTTTTTTGTAAAATGAGTCAATACGTCTAGAATTTGATTTAAAAGGGACTAATTTCCGGTATTCTCTGGTAATACCCTCTTAATTAAACTGAAACAAAATGGCATTCTTTTACTATGAAAATATAAGTACGTGTTGTGATCATTATTTTTTTAGACGTTCCATTTAAAGGAGCAAATACTCCATTGGACATTCTCGGTAATAAATTATTATAACGCGGTGTTATAAGCTTAATGATAATTTTTCATTGTTTACTCAGTGATTTTATTTCTTCGATAGGAAGAACTACAATAATTGGAGCTTAATAGAAGATTTTGCTGTCTAATGGAACGATTTGAGGATCAATTTGCATTCAATTTGATCGAGTTCTGTACTATTTATTCAAGTAATAAACGAGAACCTTTTAATAAAGGTACTTACAATATTCATAGCAATTATTATAAATTTGCAATTGAAAATAGACAATCTCATACTTTCCTCAAACTTTTTCTTTAACATTAGCCGTACACAAGAAGTCCTGGGGTAAATAATTCCCCTCACGGCCTGCTTTGTCTTTGAGGATGCTGTGTGGAGGTCCTTTTTGGGAAAGGATGTTCTGGGAATCAAAAAAGGTATGAGGGGTGGTTAGGAATCTAGGGATCAGTGTATCATCAAACCATCCCTCCCGAGAGAGTCCTGCTGGAGAGATCAAAAGGTCTCTCTCTTCCGATCAGGCCGATTATCCCATACCCGCCTCGCTAATAGTAGATTGCTACTACATACGAAATCACTATCACAAAAATTAATATCATTTTCGTTTAAATTTGCTTTTATTTCGGACAATATTTCCATGCAGAGAATATAAACGACTTCTGAAGATTAAACTGGGTTTCAATAACAAGAATTCTCTACAATACATTCCATTGTTTTTTAATCCCATTGCTCGCAGCTCGCGTATCGCTTTTAGCTGCCACAGTAAATTCGTTGTATTGAGTTGGGGTTTAAATTGTTTCTGATACGGAATCATTTCCCAGAATATTGGATATTTCGAGGCTGAACAACTAACGGCATGTCGTCCAATTCCCTCTTACAAACTTTAATATGTAACATCATGTGTGTAAATCGAGAATTTACATGATAATAAATCTTCCGCACTATTACATCCTCCGACATTCGCTCTATATGAAAATTTATCTCAACCATTATACCGCCCTTGTTTCGCCAGCTTTACATTATTTTATTACAACCGATATCTTTTGATAGGAGCATTTCATGAATAGAAAGCGAAACAATTCATTTATTTTTCTGTTAAAAACTTTAACGTTTATTTCATTGAGTTACTATTACAAGTTACTGTTTTTCAAAATACTTAGAACATCTCTGAGTGAATAATTTCGTTCCACTTAACAAAAACAAGCCTAAACGCTTGCATATAGAATGAAAGGGTCTTAGATTAAATTTACTTGAACAATTAGAAATCAATAAACTGTATTATAGTTTAATGATTTCTAATTGTTTATACTATAGTTTATTGATTTATGTAGTTTATTTATACTAGAGTTTATTGATTTCTAATTGTACAAGTATATTTAATCTAAGACCCTAGAAATCAATAAACTATAGTATAAACAATTAGAAATCATTAAACTATAGTACCATAGTATAGTTTATTGATTTCTAATTGTTCAAGTATATTTAATCTAAGACCCTAGAAATCAATAAACTTTAGTGTAGTTTATTGATTTATAATTGTTCAAGTATATTTAATATAAGACCCTTTCTTTCTAAGAATGCCGCGAAGGCATTCAACAACGTAGGCCTATTGTTGAATGGAACATGATTATTGACTGCTATTGACTTATTTAAATGTGTTATATTGTCCAGGTCTTGTGAACATACTGAAAAGTGGGGAATAAATTATATTTAATAAAGAAAAGAAAATTATTTATTCCCCACTTCCCAGTATGTTCACAAGACCTGAGCAATATACCACATTTAAATATTAAACAAGTCACGTCATTATTAAACAATTAATAACACAATATTTAATATGTAAAATCAGATTTCAAAGTACTCTCAAAATAGAGAAAATATTTTTATTTATTTTTATTGTTTATTCCAGATCTCGGGCCGGGTGGTGCAATCCCACAAGCTCCATATTATACATAGAACATATTATCAAATTAATATTAAAAATATATATACATTGTGCGATACTGCGCACATAGTAAAATAAAACAGAATAAAAATAATACAGAGAAAAAAAAACATGAAAATAAAATATTGTCACAATGTTCTTTAGTAAATCGGTTTTACATTGAATAAATCATTTCAAAATTATTAAACTCTTTAAAAATTTAAATTGGGCTGGGAAATACAGAATCCTATAAATTAAGTCGTCTCAAAGTGGCCTGACCTCAGTTTGAAAATGCCCTTGTAAGCCGAAACAGCTGTCACAATAATAAAGAAACCAAAGTACTAGACTTTTAGGTCCGGGTTTAATAAATTTTAATTAATTTAATTTTTTCCCTTAAAAACTAAACCCTTTCACACACTTTTCCATAAAAATGATCATCTAGTAAATCCACTCTATGCAAATGTGTTATATAAGTATAATTAATACAAAACAATACAAGGACAACATGTTAACCTACCAGACTATTAAATAGGAAAATAATTCACCGATTCCAGATATTTTCATATCAGAGGGTTCGACAAATCCTACTTATCCCTCAATATAAATATTTTTTAAATCTTTCGTAATCCTACATGTATTTAAAATGACTGATTTTTGATATAATATATATTTTTAATAACCATTTTTTTTAAATACTATTACAAGCTTCAGAAAACTTACCATTAAAAGCTACACTGGTTCAAAGAGGAAAAGGATTGAATTATAGAATAACCCCTATCATAGGTATTTTATACAGGCTATCCGAGGGTAAAGTCCATTAACTTCGGGAGGTGATTCTACATGATAGTAAAAGTAAAAAAGATAAACAACTTTTTTCGAAATACTAACGTTTAGGGGTATTTATTAAAATAAATCAGGCGTGTGCAGCCAGCACTATTTTTTTCACAACATTCCAGTCACAGTCGCGCCCGGCTGACTTACGGTTTGTACCTTCCACTAAGGAATTTTAATAGGTACGTTTGTTTGAATGGGGAAAAAAGTTGGAATTTCGGAAAAAGTTGTTAATCTTATTTACTCCTACCATCATGTAGAATCACCTCCCGAAGTTAATGCACTTTACCCCCGGTCACCTATATAAAATATGAAAGGGGTTATTCTATAATTCAATAATTTTCCTCTTTGAACGAGTGAAGCTTTTAATGGTAAATTATAGGTACTTTTTCCATAAAACAAAGTGATACCTGCAAGCAATATAAATAATTCTTGATCAGAGATTAGGATATTGTGCAATTTATTGATCACAATATCAGAAAAATTAATGTTCGAGGTTTGGGTCCCAAACTTTCACATGGTTGACTAACTTTACGAGAACTTTTTATTAACTTGGGATAGGAGTAAAAGTTACCCGCCTCAACTATCCTTTCGCGCGTGAAATTTTTTTCAATACAACTATTATATCTGTAGTTATCCGTAAATTTACTTCATTTTGCGAGTAATCGTAGTTTAGGAAATAAATATGCCTTTTAATCTATACGGAGTGTAACAGCACGACCCCGATGGATTTTTACCAGCGATTCTTGAGCATATTTGGGGTGAAAAATTTAGAGGTCATTTTGCTGTTCGATGATTTTTTTTTATTAAAATCAAAAAAAAACGGTCACACGCCGCAACTGAGTAGTTCGGTTCAGCCAGCACGGGTCGCGTGATGCGCACTCCGTCTCGTTCTAGCATCACGGTAACAGCGAGCGCATATCTCGTGATCCTGTCATTTCGCATACAAGTGTACATTTGATATTTGTTAGGACTGACTTACCTCTATTATTTTGATACTGTATTATCTGTGAATCGATAGGGACGAAGCTGGTGATAATCACTGCACAAGCACATAACAGATTCTAATTTAAAATACTGAAAGATCACTATAGTTAAACACATGCACAGGCTTATTTTGAAGATTGATCGTATGTAAAATAATTTATTATTGTAATTGTCACACACGTAACTATATTGGCTATACACTGTCAGATAGAGATATATGTGATTGTATAATAGGATTGGTGGAGGAATAAGGGAACATATGTTAGAGAAATGTATATAGTTGCGTCAATATTTTGTGAAATTATAAATTTTGTACCTTATTGTCTCCACCACTGGAGTCGGGAAATAGCTTCCCAACATAACTTGCAATGTTTTTAAAGTTTGTGTTGTTAATCAGCTTTGTAGCGAACTTTAATAATGCATTGTTTTCAGCTGAAGCGATCGAAGCGCGCGTAAAGTCTGTTAATTGATCTACAAGATTCCACGTGTTTGCAGATGATCCCAGTGAGGGCAGGCAGAGCGATGTTCCCGGAGAGCAGCACAACTCGCCCATGCGGCTGGGCGGAATCCTCAAGGGAGGCCGACTGTGGAAGGCTTCTATGGACATGCCACCCCCCGACCAGGTAGGACATGAACCAACCACATTGGCGATTCGGACTTATATTTTAATTCTTTTTTTTATAAAAGGCAGTTCTGAAGAATCTCATTTCGCATTCACTTTTTGAAATCAAGCTTTGTCAATCCCATGAATAATATTTAACGAGAACATGAATTTTGTGATTTATTTTACTTACTGAATATTTTGTGTAAAAATAAATTTCACAAAATTAATGGTTTCGTAGAAAGCTCCACTTTCGTGTGAAAAATCATCGGTTATTTAAACTTTTTTGTACAAAATCTGGCACGAGGCGTCTGCTCGGAAGCGTTGCTAAGGTTGGCTTTCAAAGGCTCAATTAAAAATGAATGTTGATATATTTTTGGCTGATTTTCCACTGTTTACTGCGTGTATTGTTATTTGCCGCGATTTTTGATGTCCTGCGAATTAGTAAAATTATTGGCTGTGCGATTAAAATGCGTATAATTGTGATTGAGATTAACAAATTCAATGAGATATTTAGACGTTTTGCACGTTACAGACGGAGGAAAGCACCAGCTTCAGCAACTCGGCCAGCGACGAAGAGGGACGAGGCGGTCGCGCGGTGCGCTTCAGTGAGCCCAGCGCCGGCCAGAGCGACTCCCTCTCGCAGCTGTCCTCGGTGGACGAGCCCTCCGAATCCCAGGATCAAGTCGACGCGTCTTCTAAGCCCCAGGAGCTGACCCTCACATTCAAGCTCGGAAACCACCTTCTGTCAAACAATAGCCTGCGGCCCAACTCCGCCGTGCGCCAACTGTTCCCCGCGGGGCCGGGCTTTGTCACCCCCCCACAGCGCTCGGATGCCGACAAGCAGTACCTCGTAACTGCCGAGTCGCTGCGGGCCTTCGAGGAGGGCAAACGCTCCAAGCTGCCCACCTCCTACCGCGATGAGGATCTAACGGTGCGCCGAACGATCGATAGAAACACACTGAGAAGATCATTGGTCAAGGTGGAGCCCCGTAAAAAACCTATGCAAAAGAATGATACTTCTCTCACCGAGAGAATCAAAATGCTTACATGCAATATTGAAGATGAGGAGGGACAGGAGCAAGAACCTAAATCCACAAATATAGATCGAAGCATTTCCACAGAAGAGACGCATCCTCATCCGCCTTCCACACTGCCTTCAAAGTGCTTTTCCCCGTCTTCCAGTTCCAGCAGCGCTTCAAGCTGTTCTTCCACGTCATCGGCTTACAAAAAACTGACTGATATATTCCCGAAGCGCCAGCAGGATCGCATCCCAGAATGCAACGAGGAAGGGAATGGCAACGGAGTGGTCATCATCCCACAGGCCGACAAACCCATGAGCTTGGGGAACTCGAGGCCAGGGGACAGGCTGTCGCAAGGCTCCGCCAGCACTGATTACTCCTCCGGTGACATAGATGGGGTGCTGGACCAGCCCACGCCGGATGTTCTCGCTGGAACACCAGGTGGGTGCAACTGTTGTCATTTTATTCTTAAAACAATTTAAAAAAACTTAATGGGTATCATTTAGAATGACACTAAATTCACGTTTGAATTTATCCACACCTCATTTACTGCTTTCGCTTGAATTTCATAAATTTATTTCGTTACAGTAATAATTCTACAGATTAAACTGTAAATGAAATTTCGTTCAAATACTATTCAACTGTTGCTCCAGCCGCCGCTGCAGAAACTCAAATTTCACTGCCTCGCCTAATTAGCGGTCGACATTATTTGATAACTGCAATAATAATAACTTCAGCTGCCTGCGGAATAAGTGCTACAATTAATTTCTCGGAGAGGGGAAATTAGTTTGAATTTTATAAACTCGCTCGAAATAATCTCTAAACTCTCCATCAAAATCTCGACTACGGTAGCCAGATGTTTATAATGTTTCTGGGGAAATTTCTGTTATGGACACTTGTGTTAATTGTGTTAATACAATATAACAACTATAATAGTTGTCAATTTCTATTAGAATTTAATTGTGGAGATTAATGACTCTGTTTATTATTTGCTTTCTCTGTTGTTTCCTTGTGCACTTTGCATTTCTCGCGTAGTGTTTTGAGACATGCTGCTTAGAAATGGCTACACCTACACTGACGTCATAAGCAAAAAAACAGAAGGAAATTTTCAATTATCACGTTCTGATATATGTATTATCCCTTCATGTCCGTCAACCTATTACAATAAAAAGAACATCAGGATGTTACAATTAAAATTTCCAGCTGCCTTTTTAATGTTTAATCTATCAGTATTTGTTATTTGTAGTCATATCGTAAGATGCATTTGAGGGTTAATGGATGGAAAGGAGTGAAGTTATTTGTTGAGTTGAGATGTCATTGAGGTGACTTGTTCAAGGCGCAGGCGAAGGCGACGAACTAGCGAGGTTCGTGCAGCAGGAAGCAGCGCGCACGGAGCGTCTGAGGAAGCGCTACACGCAGCAGGCATCAGTTGACAACAGTGACGAAGACGATCAGGACGACTATGGTAAGAAATTACACGTATTACATGGCAACTTCAAACTTCATCACGTTCAGTGTTTGGCATTCAAATAATATCACTGTACTACGGTCCAATACAACCAACCTTTTAAAAAAAATAACGGTCTTTTTACGGGTTTTTTAAAGGAATATTAAAAATTGTGCAATATTAGCGACTCTCGAACGAAAATTTTAAACAGAAATATCAGAAAAAGATTCGGTTGCGTAGGGGAGTTGAACCCAGGACCTTAGCCTTGCTAGGGCTCTGCTCTAACCACTGAACTTAATTCAACCCAATAGCTTAGATCATACTTAACTTTATCATACTTCGATAAGAACTACCAACCTTATCATCATTTTCTTAACGTATATTTTGATTGCTATGTTCTATGTATTATTGCAAGAATCTTCCCGAAGTAAATGCAATCTATGTAGTGTCTTGGATAAATCTATTTATCGATATGTGTTGATTTTTTTATAAGTCTTAGATGAAAATGTTTTATTGTTTGGAATAACATTGTGAGTAAACCTCATATTGTAATATTTAGGACCAGTTGTTTCCGAAAATTTCACGTTTGAAATTCCCTCAAATCGACATTCACCGAAAAATTGGGTTGTTTCAACCTCCGTCAGAAGAAATTTCATCGAAAATTCCATAGGACCAGTTGTTTCGGAATTCTCTTCAAATTTAAATTTCCTTCAAATTTGAATTTCCTTCAAATCGTCATTCACCGAAAAATTGGGTTGTTTCAACTTCCGTCAGCAGTGAAAATACTATAGAAATGTGATGTGAATGTGATCAGCCAAGTCCGGACGGTTAGCGAAATTATGGGAGGCGCATGCGCAGACGTCAAAATTGTGATTCGGCGGGGAACACTTGAATAAAATTTTCAAATTTATCGAACGTTATTTGTTGCTATTTACTGCTGACGGAAGTTGAAACAACCCAATTTTTCGGTGAATGACGATTTGAAGGAAATTCAAATTTGAAGGAAATTCAAATTTGAAGGAAATTCAAATTTGAAGGGAATTCCGAAACAACTGGTCCTATGGAATTTTCGATGAAATTTCTTCTGACGGAGGTTGAAACAACCCAATTTTTCGGTGAATGTCGATTTGAAGGAAATTCAAAAGTGAAATTTTCCGAAACAACTGGTCCTTAATCATTACAGGTCCTGGATTCAATTTACAGAGAGTCGCTAATATTGTCTTCGATGATCAAATATTTAAATTTTAACTTAACTCATTAGCAATTGTGTGTTCTAATTTATAACTGCGCTGTTTAGTCGTAAACCAATGTGTTAAACCGCTTGCAATTTCGAACTCTATTTAGGGGTATTTGTGGGTTACCCTATGCCAGTGCTACGATTGATAATTATTGTATTTAACGGGGTTCCATTATTTGTGCAACAATTTATTACTGTCCGAGTACGGAGCGCGTATTTTCAGGGATGCAAGAGGTTAAATTTGTGATTATTTATTCACTGACTGGGTAGCTCTGTAAACTGCAAGTACGTCGTAATCAGGAATAGTGTGGGTTCGCTGTGGGTTCCTCCAGGCGGATGGGTACATTTATTCACCGATAGCGTGGTGTAATTATCAGAATGAATAGAATGGGTAATTTCAGGAAACTGCTTGTTTGTGTGGATGTTTTATTTTCATATATTGATGTGAGGGTCCCTCTCGCCTTTGGAGGGCCAGGTTTTTTTCTAAAAAAATCAAACGTCAAACAGTATTTACAAATAGATCATAACGACAATCTTCATTTCCGACTGAGAGAGAGAGATCTGTTGGATCATATAGTAAGTAATTAACCTAAATGACTGTAGGTTTTAGTTAAGTTTTCACAATATGCCACATTCCGAACCTAATGCCTTTGAGTTTTAACTCTACTTAGGGTAATAATATTTGGTTTGGCTTTTTAAACAAATTTATTCATAAGGCTGAAAAAAGTGGGGTCCGAAAAGGAGATAGCTGCTATTCTAATGAAGTATTTGAGGACTAATGTCTAAGGAACAAAAATAGCAGTATAAAAAAATTAACAATTAGGTATTAATGACATCTGTTTTTTTGTTTGGTGTAGGATTCCAGCGCCGGCCGTCTGTCCGCGGTATCAAGCCCCGTTTCGGCTCCACCAACGAGATCCTTCAGCAGATGCAGAGTCAGCTCATGGCACAGGCACAGACCCGGCCTGGGCACATCTCCTGGCCCTACTACTCCGAGTCCAACCTCAGCCTGCCGGTGCCGCACGACCATAACATGCTGCATCACCAGCAGGATAACAGGTAACATTATCAACATACATAGATATTTAGTAATTCATTCACATGTTTACCCTAAACTCCATTTTTCTTTCATCCTACCACCAGAGGTCCTAGCACGCTTGCTCTATATCGATCGGTAGGAAAACTATCGGTAACTTCTCATCGTTCCCTAGCATGACTACAGATCGAAACACGAATAAGTGACAGTTCACAATGACTAAGTGTCCTTAACATATTCGACATCAACTGTTGTTTGTACGTTAGCGATGTGCAGTTGTCTTAGGGAACGATGAGAAGTTACCGATAGTTATCCTACCGATCGATATAGAGCAAGCGTGCTAGGGCCTCTGCTATAGGTGATCATGAACACCCCGCTTTCGTTAAACTCCACAACAATAAATATCAATCGTTGTTCAATTGTGGTATTCTTGTTCTTCTGGGCTATTTTACCCTAATTGCAACACTAAGAAAAACACATCTTTCTATACATCGTGAATGTTTCCAGTTTCTATTGGTCACTTTTCTATTGTTGTCCACCAATTCTTTCCACACGCTTATCTAAAACTCCCCAGAAATGAACATCAACCATTGCTCAAAATTGTGGTCTTCTTGTTCTTCTGGACAACCTTCAGCCTAAAGTCTGCACTACCAAACGGACACGTCTTTGTGAAATCTTTATAATTAATAAACACCACAACAGTTAACAGTGTTAACACCAATCTTTGTTCTATTGTGATCTGCATGTTCTTCTGGGATACCTTCACCCTGAGACTCACTACCAAGCGGACACATATTTATTTGTGAACATCTCGGTACAAATTCTCCAGTAATTCATTCCACACGCTTACCTTAAACTCCAAAGCAATGAACATCAGTCATTGTTCTGTTGTGGTCTTTTTCTTCTTCTACTTTATATCATAAACTTATCTGTTTCTCTCAATTGGATCATCTTAAACCAAAGTACACTAACTCACTTTTTGGAATTTCTGAGTTAGAGCTTGAAATGAGAGCTCTAAATCATAATCTAACTCTGCAAGAGAGAACCAATCAGAGAAATACTGTCTTGAACAATCATAGACGCTATTTATCTGATTGGTTCTCTCTGGCAGAGATGGATTATGATTTGGAGCCCTCATTTCAAGCTCTAACTCAGAATTTTCAAAAAGTGAGTTAGTTCACTATGGTTTCAGACCACCCAATTATAAAGGAATAATCTTGTATTAATATTGTAATAATATTATTTTATGTCCAACATTTTGGAGTTTCCATATTTATGTATCTAATAAAATTTCACAATATGCCTCATTGCATATCACAATAAAAAAAGAATGACAATTATTATAAAAATATTTTGCCATTTTGCGCAAACTCGACTGTTTTAATCGAAATGTTTTTTAGCATTCATTTAATTTAATTACCTCCCTAGCGCCATCTTTTTTGTTGTATTCATATTTACGATAGTTTTTAGTTGAAAGTCAAAAATAATGACAATTTAAATACAATATCAATTGATCTCGTACTCAAACGCTAAACTAAATGACACAGCAAAATATAATTTATGTTTGACAGTTAAGTTAATTTGGAGTTACTAGCCTACAAATTTTGCAGTTACATTTTTAATATTTTCTACTCTAAATTGACAAACTGGTTGTTAGTTGGGTTAGGTTAGGTATGGTTTGGTTGGGTTTGGTTAGGTTTTCATCACTTTTCGATGGTTGTTTGTTTTGTACAATAAACAATGTTTGTTTGTTTGTCAGGCCTATGGAGGAGTTCCAGCAGCCCATGCAGCAGCGGCGAGAGCGGGAGCGCGCCGATCAGGGCAGGGACATGCATCCTCCGCAGCACCACCACATCACCTCCATCGATCCACACCACGAGAACATCTATCAGAACTGCGTCACCTACGCCAACGCGAGGTGTGTCCTGTTTCTCTCTATCTATATTACACATCACATTTGTATGAATTTTGTTGTAAAAAATGACTAGAACGATTACTATAATATCATTATTATCGTAATCGTCGTCGATTGATGATGACAATAATGATTTTAATGACGATGACAATGGCGATTACAATTAAGTTGGCGATTACAGTCACAATGACCGTGACGATATCAATGACGATGACAATAACGATTACGATAGCAATGAGTATTACGATGACAATGACGATTATGAGTACATTGGCGATTACAGTGAGAGTGACGTTTACGATGACAGTAACGATATCAAAGACGATGACAATAACATTACTACTGCAATGAGGATTACAATAACAATGATGATTACGAAAACAATGACGATGACGTTGACGACGACGACGACGACGCCGACGACAATGACGATTACGATGACGGTGACGTTGACGATAACTATGGCAATGACGACGCCGACGACGACGACGACGACGACGATGACGACGACGACGACGATGACAATTACCATGGCGATAATAATGACGATCTTGATGTTGATGTTTTCAGATGCAACAGCGCAACGGGCGAGCGCGACCTGTACGCCGCCTCCATGCAGGCGTACTCACGCGCACACCGCCGGCCGGAGTCGCCTCCGCCCATCCGCTCTTACCACCAGACCATGGTGCTGATCCCTTACTCCAACCTGCAGCCGCACTATCCGCCCTCCGAGCGCAACTATCACATGGGCCACCCCGTGCAGGGTAAATCCGCTTTCTTATTTATATCTTATTATCTTTTTCTCCGACCTGTCTTAATCGGATTAGACGGATTAAACCAAGAATTTATGTCTACACCGATGGCAAATTGATGTTGACCTGTCAGACAGGCCATTATTTAATGAATTTCTAGATTTAAGATTTTAAGACCAATTTCAATAAGAGAATACAATTTCTTTTGACTCCGTAATGAATGATGAAAAATCATCTATCACACTTCGCCACTACTCACAATGCCTCACGTTTCAACGGATCACGTATGTTCACTCTCTGTCTCGTCTGGTCTCGGTAGTTTGAACCCAGTGGCGTCGTGTCGCGGAATTATATTTTTTAGATGAAAATAATATCTGACAGAAAAATAAATAAATAAAATCTACATTCTCTATTCCAAATAATCCATATATGTATTAACATTAGAATAAGGTGGGTACATCGTACATGTGTTATTGAAAAAAATTCACATTCACATCAAAAGATGCTTTATAACACAACAGCGCTCGCCATACAATCCCATACAGACCCGCCACACGTAAAAAGATGATGTGTTATAAGCGCGCTTCGGGTCTTAGCTCTTCGATGTTATTCTCCATAACTGATGGGGAAGAGGAAGGTGGGGAAATATCTGGCTATTCAGATATAGTCACTAAACACGGCTAAAGCAATTTTAAGCAATATTTCAATTCTGAATGGTGGTCTTACACAAGGGCGATACTGAGAGTATCTTCCACTCTGGAACGTGCCGCAAATATTCCTTATATTATTTTTAAATGATTAATTTGTGAAAACACAACTCAATCAAATAATATTTATCTGCCCGACCTCCGGATCTTTAGTCAAGAGCAGTGGCGGCTCGTGACTTTTGGTGAGCTAGACTGCTAATTTTAACAAAAACGGCATTATTGATGTCGTTGTAGCCGAAAAATATTTTTTATTTTTTTTTCAAAAAATTTTTATTTGTATGAAGATTTTCAGGAAATTTCAGTATTGCTGTGCGCCGCACCGATTTCCTGAAATTCTTCATACAAAAAAAAAATTTAGAAATAAAAAAAAATTTTTTTTTTCGGCTACAACGACATCAATAATGCCATTTTTGTTAAAATTAGCACTCTAGCTCACCAAAAGTCACGAGCCGCCACTGGTCAAGAGCCCTGCCCCTGGACCACGGCGGCCTTCAAAATCATACAAAATGATTCACTGTGATTCGGGGTATATCATGCTTCATCCCATTTGACTGTTTTACGTTCGAACGCTACCTACCTGTTAAACGCCGATTGTCAATCCGTTTGAGCTTTTGATCAAAATGTAATCACCTGTCAAGGTATTCAAGCATATCGGGTATGTGCTTGACGATTGATCTCTATTTGATCAAAGGCTAAAACGGGATTAGATATTAATTGGGATCTAGTTTTACAAGGCACTAATCTTCGATTTGTTATCATTCAAATATGGCGTAGATTGAAACTTCCCAAGTTTAAGCTTATAGTGAAATTTTGACAGCTGGCAGATAGTTACAGATGTCTGTCTGGACCATAGATAATACGGAGATGGGAAGGAGATGGAAGCGAACCGTCGTATTTTTTTTTTTACATTAGCTCCACACAGGAGGCCCTGAGGAAAATAATTCCTTTCAGAGCCTTTGTCATCTTTGAAGATGCTGTGTGGAGGGTAGGTATTTCAATAAAAGGAAGAAGAGGAAGTTCTGGGAAGGAAAAAGGTATGGGGGTGGATAGGAATCTGGGAATCTGGGTCGAAAAATCTGGGTCTGCTGGAGAAATCAAAAGGTTTCCAGTTTCAACCAGTCTCTCCCGATTGGCCTGCCACGCAGTTGGTGGGCAGACACATCCGCCACCAAAAACTGTACAACCCCTTTGAACCCGGGCAGCCTTGCTAAGTCACTGAACGTAGCGACTTGGGGTAACCTGTGACAGGGGTGTTGGTCATCCAATAAATGGTTGTATAAGTTTATATATACATATATTTGTTTTAATATCCGAAAAAACTAAGTAGATTGCCTGAATAGTTATAAAAATAATATAAATATAGGAAAAACTTAATGCGGCATTTCTAGAGTCATTTTAAAAACAAGCGTATTTTCAAACAGAAATGAACTACCCTATCTACGAGAGCTTGAATGCTACAGATTTGGGAGTTAGGCATCGCGACGGTGCAATCTCCCTTCCAATCACTCTGATATTTAAATTAATTAGATCGAACGCAAACCTGCCTTACCCTATAAAGTAAATAAAAATGTCACATTTTTACCATAAAATCCAAATAAATTGAAAATTTCTTTATGTCTCCGAAAACTGAAGACTGTTTTAGAAAAGTGATGAAATACGCTTTCAAGAATTATTATTAGAAACCTGCATATTATTAAAATTTTGAATGCAAACATGAAAAGTTTGAAAAATGGTTCACCTTTCGTTTTTTTCTAATAACTAATAATATTACTGAAAGTGGAAAAAAAGAAGAATAAAACATAAATGCTTTCTTAGACAAATGTGTCATAAACGTTATTATCACCTCACTTTTTGTAGTTTCATAAAAAAAATATTTAAAAAAATTCACAAAATTTTATAAATTTTTCTCAATTGCGATCGGATATTTTAGTTCCATAGAGATGCACATTTGAATTTTACTGGGGTTAACTTCTATATTCGAATGTAAAGCGTGATGTTTTCTAATTCTAACACCGTATTTCTCGTATTAGATCGTATTTCTCACCATACAGATACAACGATATCTACTCACTACGTGAGCTAAACCCGAAAAGCGAACAACTTAGCCAGAGGGGTTAATTTCGTTTCCTATTAATATTTAGTAATTTATTTATTTTATATTTCCAGGGGAGCAGAACGGCGCGCATCCCGATTATCAGCACCAGCTACCCAAGGAGCTGCCGCCCCACCTAAAGCAACAGCATAATCACAATGCCCCGCAACAGATGGTGAACATGCCATACCAGCAGACTGGTATCCCTATGCAGGTAACAAGGGATTGTATATTATTTATACTAATATTTATGGTTTCTTGCGGTAATCAATATCTAATTTACTAACCTCTCTTTTTGTACATAATGTAGTATAAACGAAGGCAATAAAAAACCTTAGAAAAATTAAAACCAAAACATCCCATCTTCAATACATGTAATATTTTTGTTGAAACATGATTATTGGACTGATTTATTCACATTACATTAATACAATACAAACCGAAATTTTTGGATTTGTATTTTTGCCGGTAAATTGCCGGTGATTAGTTACACCATATTATGCCATTCCCCTCCCACGTCCCCCTTTCACCTTCTCCCCCTCCCTCTTCCCCCTCCCGAAAATCTCCCATTCTCATTCGTTCTCCTCCCCCCCCCCCTCCCTTCCCGGATTCCCACCCCTCCCTCCTGCCACCCCCCTGCTGCTAAACTAAACAAAAAACACACACTTCTCACATCTGTGCATTTAAGAAACATGGATTTTCCTAATTTACCACCTGCCACACCCTACCACTACTATATGTCTTCTTTGCAATCCCTTCCTCTGCCCCTCTCTCGTATCCCACTCCTCCGTCACACCTCACCTCCGTGCCTTTCCCATTTCTCCCCGTTACCGTCCCCGTTCCCTCCTTGCCGCTAAACTAAATGAAATACAAAGATTTTTAAACAACTTACTCGCCACCTATTGTAATTTTTTTGTACAAATTTCATAACGCCAGAGCTCATCATTATAAATAAAAACTTTCACGGGTGTGCACACAACAACTCACCAAAATTTCATCGCAATCAGATAAATGGTATAGAAACATATATGGGATAAACAAAGAAACTATGGTTTTATGGTTTCCAAAACAAAGTTAATTTTACCTATGAACTAAAAAAAATACATCTTGTGCTTTGTCTTTTTAGTGTATTTTATAATAAACATATATTTTACAATGTGTATTCGTAATTATTACTTAATTCTAACCTACGCTTACAAACATTCCACAACCACTTCTCTTTGACACTGACTCCAACCCTCTTTGGGGTTAAAAAAATAACAATATTGTACTAATCGTAATGCGAAGATGGTTTGTTTTAATTCTACTTACAACTTGGTTGAGGGCATTAACAACTTCCACTTACCCTTGTATACTTCTGTAGCATTGATCGCACTTGGGTTATGTAGCATGGGGTAATTAAATATAACAATTGTTTGCAGATAACCTGTTCAGCCCCAATAGCTCACCTGCGCACAGTTCCAGCGAGGCCCGTTGCTCGGCACATGATCTGTTACTCAGAAAAGGTAATTGTGCTGTCGACTAGTTGGCCAATAGTCCTAATTGCCTTATAGTTGTGTCAAACTTTTGGCTGTTCAACCAAATGAGCAGACTAGGCACTTGGCACAAATCAACCAAATACCTCAGTTCTGTAGAGCTTTTGGATATTTAATCAATCACTCAGACAAGGAACTTGATAGAACTCAACCGACTGTCTCGCAATTGTATAGAGCTTTTGGATAATCGACCAATTAAGCAGACAAGACATTTGGCAGAAATCAACCAATTACCTCAGTCCTTTAGAGCTTTTTGGCTATTGGCTATATATGACTTATTGGCTATATAATAGCTTTTCTCTTGCTTATGTGGCTCATGCAAACCGTCTTTATATTTTCCGGCAGCGCATTATAATCTCTCATCCCTTTCTGGAGTAAACTATTTTGCATATTGGCTTATTGAATAGACTAGGCACTTGGCAGAAATCAACCACATGCTTCAGTCTTGTAGAACTTTTGACTATTCAACCAATCAAGCGGAAGAGGTACTTGGCAGAAATCAAATAAACACCTCATGGTCATAAATACAGAATTATCACTTATTTTTAACCAATCAGACGAGACACATGGTAGAATTCAACCAACTACCTCACTGTCATGAAGAACTGTTGATTATTTAACAAAAGAAGCAAGCAAACTATTTGGCAGAATCAAACCAACTGCCTCGCAATCGTATGGAGAGCTTTTGGATACCCAAAGAAGCAAAAAAACACTTGGCAACACTTGAACTTTAGAGTTATTTAATATCACACACTTGGCTAAACTAGTTATATGATATTATTTTATCCTGGGACTCCTCAAGACAAAATTTTGAGTTTTGCATGGTCTCTTTGAAACTCAGTTTTCTAATACATATTTGGTTTTCATTTTAAAGTCGTATTTTTATTTTGATAGTAGTTTCCAGTATACACTTCTCAGTATATTCCAATAAATACCTCTTTCTCCCTTGTGGTGTTCATCTTGATAAGATGTTTCGTGTTGCAGGTACAGGCTCCCTTGTACCAGTCCGCTCCCGGGAGCGCAGAGGTGGCAGGAGATAGTGCCAATATCCCAATATACTTCTAGGTAACATTTACCTGTTTCTGTAACCAGTCCATTCCTTTCTGTAATGTTCTAAACCAGTGCTTAGTGCTTCCAGGAGCCCAGGTCGTTCATTTGTCGTCACTTGTATTTTTGCTTTTTAAGGTTGAAATATCATCTTTCTCGCTGTATATAGATATGAAGTAGGTTCAAATTTACAACACAACACTTTTTCATATCTCTTTACTTTAGTATGCTTGATCTTTAGTGAATTTTGTAGATATTTAAATTGTGGGTTTTGTAAAGGTATTGTAAAGCTAAAAATTTTATTTTATAACATTTTTAAATGGTAAGATTTGGGAGACAAGTCCTGGGCTCCTAGTAAGTAGTACTTGTACGGTTTTGGTGGTTTGGGGATTTGGAATACAATCATTAAGTTATTAATCATTTATTAACAAAAATGGGGAGAGTGGTGTTTGTAAAACCTTTCAGATATTACCTACTGAACAAGATAGAAACTTGGATTGGCTATTCAAGTGAAGTGGTAACAAAAAAAAAAAAAAATTTGGAAGCAATATTCTGCATTGTACCTGCTTGTCTAAGGCAATTAAGGCCTTTTGTGTCACTTTTCACTCTTTTCAAGTACCTTTTTTGTGGCGGTGATACGTGAAAGCACACAACCTAAAGGTATTTGCTTGATTCCTTACTTTGTAGAGCTGCTGATGATTGCTGACAGGATTATGTGTGTGTTGCAGGTACAAGCGCCGCAGTACCAGGCTGCCGGAGGGGTCCGAGGAGCACCCGAGGGGGCCCCCGCGCCCTCCGCCTCGCCAACCGCTCCGCCGCCCTCGCACCTCCACTCGCTGTACTACGCCATGAATGTCTGACAAGGGGAATAGTTGAGTGTCAACATCAACATATTCCAGAAACCTACCTGACTTTCTTAACATTGACACCAAACAGAACCGAGTCCCGGGAGAGAACTGGCGAAAGCGGAGAAGAGAGAAAAAGTCTCGTCTTGTCTCGGCCTAGCCCGATTTGGACATTATAAAAATTTTGTGTAAAAATTAAAATTAACAGCGCATATTCCAATTAACATAATTCCCATTAACATTGAGGTCCACCCTATTGTAGGCCCTTGTGAAACTTGTTTACCATTGAGCCTAATATATATATATAACTAACATTAGTAACATAAATGCGCCTGTCACTTGTTACATAGGCGTGACATGTTTATTTATTTATTAACTAATATATTATAATATCCGTTAAATCATACGAAGAACGCCATATTACCACTTCTTTCTAGCAGACTTAGGACATTGAATAGTTATATTATTATTGACTTGTGTTGCATCTTATAATAGACATTCCTAATGAGTTGGAGAAATCAAAAGATTAAATTTAGATACTATTTACCTAACTTAAGAGAATTAATGTTGTATACTTACGTTTCATGTATTGGAACTTCGTAGGAAATAAATATAGTTTAATTGGTTCAGCCCATAACATCAAAATGGATTATATTCTGTTCATCGTAGTTTATTACATTATCCTCGAAAGTTCATCCATGATAGATTTTGTTTATAATTTATTTATTTTTTTCTTAAAATATTTAATATTGAATAGCTTACATTATTTAAATAAGATTTATTGTTAATATTATGATACAATTCATAAAATAACATACAAAATATACCAAAACACTGTTGGTAAACGTGTCGTAAAACTTTAAATTTAAAGTCAGTTTTCAGAAAAACAGTGTGTAAAATATAAATATTTTATAAGCCCTTTGTATCGAATGTTATTAAATCTCCTAAAAATTAATTAAAATAATATAATCAATTATAAGGGAAATTGTAAGCTATTCACCCTCTAAAAATATTGTATGTGTAAAGTTTTTATTTTAATGTTATACATATAATAATTATAATTGATTATTAATAATTATCTAACATTATATTGTAACCTTATATAGCGATTAATAATTATTATCTAACGTTATATAGAAATTATGAATAAGTTTCTAATGTTATATAGATATTATTAATAATTATCTAACGTTATAGTGATTATTAATAATTATCTAACATTATACAGGGTGTCCGGGAGTAAAGTGCATAAAGTTCAAGAGGTGATTCTACATGATAGTATAAGTAAAAAAGATAAATAAGTTTTTTTCGAAATTCCGACTTTTAGGGGTACATTTTTGGTAAAAAGATAAAATTGCTCGGGCGTATACAGCCAACACTATTATTTTCCGCTGTTATGATACGTAACAATCACAACTGCCACAATCGCGCCCGGCTGACTCACAGCAAATTTATCGGGCAAGTTTGTACCTTACACTAAGGATTTTTAATAGGTACATCTTTTTGTATGGAAAAAAAAAATTGGAATTTCGGAAAAAGTTATTTATTTTTTTTACTCCTACCATCATGTAGAATGACTTCCCGAAGTTAATATACTTTACCCCCAGACACCCTGTATAGGGATTTTTAATAATTATCTAACATTAAATAGTGGTTATTAATAATTATGTAATGTTATATTGTGATTATTAATAATTATCCATTATAATAATTATCTTAGTGATTATTAATAATTGTCTAACATTATGTAGTAATTATTATTGATAATTATCTAATGTTATATAGTGATACTTAATATTTAATAACATTATATTGTGAATATTAATAATTATCTAACGTTATCTAGTGATTATTAATAATTATCTAACATTATGTAGCGATTATTAATAATTATCTAACGTTATGTAGTGATTATTAATAATTATCAAATGTTATATAGCGATTATTAATTACTACCTAACGTTATTTAGTAATTATTAATAATTATATAACTTTATATAGTGATTATTAATAATCATCTAACTTTATGTAGTGATTATTAATAATTATCTAATGTTATATAGCGATTATTAATTACTACCTAACGTTATTTAGTATTTATTAATAAGTATCTAACATTATATAGTGATTATTAATAATTATCTAACATTATGTAGTGATTATTAATAATTATCTAACATTATGTAGTGATTATTAATAACTAACTAACGTTATTTTAATTATTATTAATTAACTAATGTTATTTAGTAATTATTAATAATTATCTAACATTATAGTGATTATTAATTATTATCTAACATTGTATAGTGATTATTAATAATTATCTACTTGCATATTTTAGTTTAAATTCATCGGTCACCCACTACGAGCAACTTTCTTGCGCATTTTAAATCACTGCAACACATAATATACACTTGTGTGTGGCAACATTTCATCTTCCCTAGAACTTTTATAATTTAGATAAACCTTTATAACTTGTATTGTTTTGATACAATTTGACCACTGTATAATGTACAAATAAAATTAATTAGATTTTGAACTTTTACAGTTTTTTTTGCAGAAAAATTGTCATTATACATATATTTTTATACGGTGAACATTTGGTTAATAATAATAATAATAATCATTGTAGGTCCACTTTCTTGCCGTCATAAATTATCTTTTTTTACGAAATTTCTGTATCAGCTTGTCTATATAAATATTGTTAGAAAATGTTATTAATTTGATTGAGAAAATCGAGTAGTGAAGTCAAGGAACCAGCTACAATACTTGCCAAAAAGTAGAAAACTACGATTAAGTAGTTTCGTGGTAATTGCAATGTTTTCCCTCTTTATTAGGTAAATAATATATATGATATTGTTATATTATCTGACTAGAAGCACAATAGTTATTATGTTGATGTAGTAAGTTAATTTAATGCATCGCTTTTCTTATTTTCAAGAGAAATTCTTCTCCTATCCATTGAACTTGCTTGAGGAGATCTTGGTGACATAGTTATCTCTGGAGTAGATGTGATTTTAGATTTTCATGGCCAAATTTATTATCTTTATTTATTTTTGGGATATTGTGTTGTGTAGCGTTACCTCCTTCTTTAGCCAATGTTTCAGACAGTGTTACGCTATCCATACTCGAGCTTGTATTGTAATACCAGTATGGTACTGGAGCTGGTATTGGTAGATATGGTAGAGGATTGGCATTGACATCGGTTTGGCATATACATACATAAACACACACTTTACCACTATTGATATATCACATCTGC
Organism: Limnephilus auricula; assembly: GCA_951813805.1. Lineage (NCBI taxonomy): Eukaryota > Metazoa > Arthropoda > Insecta > Trichoptera > Limnephilidae > Limnephilus > Limnephilus auricula. The sequence continues at coordinate 39,968,227 of OX638391.1, forward strand.
CCTGATGATGGACACTGTAAGGCTGTCCAAAACGTTGGCGAAAGAAGGAGGTAGCGCAACACAGCACAATCCCCAAAAATAAATTACGATAATCTCTGTTGTAGTTCGCCCTGGAGGAGCTAACAGTTAGCAAGTTACTTGTGGATCGGAGATAAGTTAGAGTGGAAGCTCAAACTTATTATCTTCTTTGTGATAATTGCATCGAAGATTATACTTAAAATGCATAAGTAAGAGATGACTGAAGTGGTCTGAACAAATTAAATTTGTGTAAAACGGCTTTTCAATAATTTACCGGAAAAGCTGTTGTACAAAATGCTAATTCAGAGAAAAAAGACTCAATGTTTTAAAGATTTGATGGGAATGTGTCGCAGTGATACAAATATTTTGTTTTCCGGTCATCTATATTATTAAAACGCTAATGTCTGTCATTCAGGCTCGTTCCACATACTAGATACAAACGCAAGTGCTGCCATCTACAATATTCAAATAGAACTATTGAACATTTCATTTCATAGTTTTCCCGCAGAGGCGGGTTTTTACCTGCTAGTAATATATAAATATACCAAAGGCTGTTGAGTCATGATTGTCATTATTATCCACAACTTCCAGTACATTCATAATTGCTCGAACCCATCTTGTCTTATAAATGTTTTTTGTACGGATGTAAAAAAGATTTCTGTTCAAGATGCCTAATATAGGAAAGTTTGAACGGGTAATGATTAAACCAAATATTTTTTAGTTTAGACATATAACATAATATATATTTAATATACTTAAGTACATACATTAAAGATCTTGGGTGTTTAGAATTTTCGGTGGCTGTGCACCCCCTTCCTGTAAAATGCTGATGATTCTCTCAACGCATGATGAGGCCATAATTAAATGATTTGTAATATTAAAAGAATGCATTTTGAAAACCTTATTGATGTGCTATTTTTGACTCCATCAATTTATAAAGTGTATATGGATTTATAATATATTAGCATGTTATACAATATGTCAGGAGATATCTTCTGTTGCTGTAAATATATTGCTTGCGCGTTTAAACTTTCGATGGTTATAAAAAAAATGTACTTTTAACCAGAATAAATATTATATTACATATATATTATATTATATTATACTGTAAAAATTAATATCATATTTAAGCTGTTTTTTCGTATTCAATTATAATAATGAAATACAATATATTTTTCAAATCTACTATTTTGGATTGTAAAAATGTTTGGTTGGGGCCACGGTGAGCTTAGGAATTCGATAGACAAAGGCATTATTGATGGCATGTCGTAATGGAATTTAAACCGACGCATCCTTGCGGTGGTTCCCGGCGTGTCGTGAAGTTCTTGTTTGTAGAATGATTAATTATGTTGACATATTTGTATATGTTGCGTTTGCGTTATATGTACTTTGTAACAAAACAATTAATATGATTTGTGCCAAATAAACTTTAGGACATATGGAATTCAGGTGTACTAATGACATGTTACAGAGCTTGACCTCTAAGAGAAATATTCTGACAGTCAATCCTGCGAGGAATTTGATTACTTTGGTTTTAGTATAAATTATAGATTTGTAGGGACTTAGTTGGTGCTCAAAAAAATGACCTTAGTGAAGAAATTGGTTTGATGAATAAAATTCTTAAATTAATTTATTAAAAATATTTACCAAATGTATTATTCAATTGTTAAAAATTCTGCAATTACTATTGGTGTGAATAAATAAATTTAATATGTGTAACTAATTTTATCATTTATTAAGAAAATTAAAGTAAAAATTTCAAAGTATTTATAAATTAAAGTTCTAAGAATATAAACCCAGACCAGTATGATGCCTGTTGTGAGAGATCTTTTTGGGTGTTTGACTACTGTGTTTTTATTGAAATTTTATATTTACGTTTTATGAAATTCTTTAATTTGCATTGAATACATTATTCAATTTGCCTATTGCTCTATTCGTATCAAATATTTACACTCAAAGATATCGTGTTGGCTTTGATATCTCGTTTGTTAATTTTATCATCAAATTATCAATTTTATTATATTGTTAATCTTCTAAGATGTATTATTATTAAACATTCCAAATGTATTTTCTTTGCTGAGAAATGATTATTTTGTGTGAAAATGGTCCTCTTACTACGAGCAAATTTTTTCTTTTATATATTCCAATGTATGTATTACTTGGTAAATTAACATAAACATATATAGAAAATGAATATGGAGTAAAGAAATTCAATAAAGTACATATACATAAATAATTTAAGCTTGTTTAATTACAAACCTATCTTTCCTCAATATGTAAATGGTTATTAAAAAAAAATTAAACAGCCTAATAAACATGTATTAAATTTAACACAACTGATAAACAACAATTTATGAAATATTTGTTGTAAATTGTAAACAAGAAAAAAATATTTAAAAAAGCTCACTACAAACTTTTTTAATTAAAACTTTAAAAAATTTCTGAAAATTTAAAATGAAAAAACACACCTATTTTATTTAAGGAATTTGCAACAAAACTGTCACTTCATTTTTATCTCGTTCATACTATTCAAAATTATAATAATAATTCCCCAAGAATAATGAAAAAACATTTTGGATTCATTGTTGCACAATTTAAACGTTGATTTCTTGATTTTTTTTTCCTTTATTTTCACAGTAGGCTTTTATGTTATTAACCGCCCTGACTTCGGGTTTTTTCTGCAAAATACTCATACCTGATAAGATTTTGCCAAAATTTATGCATTTACAGTAGGTTTATTAAAATAAAAGTTTTTAAAACATAAAAAGAAAATATTGAAAAAAAAAAAAAAAAATTTAATTTAAAAAAAAAACGCGTTTGTGATGCGGGATATTGCAGAATGGTACAATCAACATGAAAGTATCACGTACGTTCGTAGGCCTAGGGCGGTTAAAAAATATTACTTTCATATTAAAAAATATTGTGTCAAAAATAACCTCGCTTTTTTTCTAAATTCACAACATGACGGACACAATGGTTTACTAATGAAAAAAAACACAAATAATAGTAAATATATTGAATTATACAAATATAATAGTGAATTGGTCATTGGAATAGAAATTATGAACAAAAACATGATCTGAATCGCAAAACAATACAAATATAATAGTGAATTGGTCATTAGAATAGAAATTATGAACAAAAACATCATCTGAATCGCAAAACAATCGTTGATAGATGGGACAGATGCGAAGTTAATAATAAAAGATACTTTATAACACAATAGCGCTCGCCATACCCGCCACACGTAAAAATATGCCGTTATTCGCCGTAACCGCTGCCAACGCGATATTTGAAAAGTTATGAGACCCCCTCTCCTGCCGTAGGAAGAAATCTTTTATAATGTAGTGTGTCGGTAGAAAATATAAGCGTCATAGGTCAATTATATGCGCTCAATAATGCAAACGCTTAATGCTGCGTTTGTTTTATGCTTTACTATATTTTAGTTTTAATGTTTTTGTTTTGTCCTGTGCTATAATAGTGTTACTTTTTACTAATATTGTCCTACGCTATAACAGCACTCGTATTGTTAATTTTGTTCCCTTGTTGTTGCCATGTATACTCGTATTCTGTATATTCTTTATTTAAAATTACTTTTTAATACTTTGTATTGTATTGTTTCATGTATTGTTTCATAGTGCTTTCACACGAACGAAGTATTGAATTCCGTAAGTCTAAACTTAAACTTTAGGGCGCACAGTTTACACCCGCGCTGTGCGAGCGGGTTTCCTACAGAGCATCGGACCATCCCATTGATTATTTTTAAATGTTGTTATAGTTAAGAGCACATGAAGTGAAACATCACAAAACTGCGCTATACAAATGCTTTGTTATTATTATTATGACAAAAAATTTGCTCAAATTAAATTAAAATGCACTCTTGAGGGAACTGGTAGAACTACTAAAGGGACACTGCCATCTCAGGAGACATAATCGGCTGTTGGGAGTGGAAAACACCAATAGATTGCAGAAATGTGAAGAGGATGAACAGACTCAATTTTAAATATGGTCCCAATGCCATCTTGATAGGAACAAGACACAGATTGAAACATAATTTAGGATATATATATATAATATTTTATATTATTGTAAGACAAGATATCAAAAAAGGTAGGTAATGAAAGATGTACAGATTTTTATAAAAATAATATGTTTTTATTTTAATATAACATCACAATTTTTTTTTTTACATGGCATCGCCTCAGCAGGAATATTAAATGACATTTTCATCACTTCATCACTTCAATCGCATGAGAATATATTTATATGCATCAAGGTATCTCAGAAAACAAATCTAAGTTAAGAACGGCGGGCGTGCGGTACGCTGGGAATGTGAGGAGAGGCATTGCCAGAATTGAGTTACAAGAAATTAAAAATAAGAAAAAAATTATATTGTAGAGGAGAGTGAAAAAAACTATTTTGAAGCAGGAAAATGTAGGTGGACCTTGAGTAATATTAAAATAATTATCAATATATTAATAATGACTACTACTGTACACAATAAATTAAAATAAATAGGAGTCTCCATTTATGTTCCCGCTTAAAAATGTGTTTTTTATCTTGCAGGTATTATAGGCCTAGCGACGATATTGTACCTATGGTTAGTACATAATTATTTTTCAGTAATAAAATATTTATTGCAAAAATTTCAGAGTAAAAACACATTTGAGAAACCTGTATAAATGTAGAAAAATAAATTAAAATATTGCCTCCCTTAAACTTTGCTTATTTGGGACAAAATAAGATGGGTACCAATTAAGCGGAATCGACTGTATTTGAATACAATATGTTTAAATTGTGGTTTCACTTTTTTTAAGATTTGCTTGAACTTAAATGACTACAAATATCACGAGTACACATATCACACATTTTGTAGAAAAGTGTCCTAAGTCAAAAAATTTAATTTTACAGGAGAGCGAAAACAATTAATTAATGATGAACATGGGTGGTGCCGTCGAAAAGAGATACTAGTGACATCAAGCTGAGATGGAGATAGAAAAATATGACTTACGACACTTTTCTAAGGGATGTGCGATAAGTCTTCAATCACATTCAAAAAATACAATTCGCAGGTATGCAAAATAAATTAAACTTACTAAAACATGTAAAAATTGTATTGAGGTAGGAGATTGTGAGTATTTCTTTTCATAAGTCACTCACCCAAAAACAAAGTATTAAATACGCAAATAATATAGGTAACAAATTCGCTGCTTAAAAGATATTTCACACCTCCAGCTTTTCATCAAGTAGCGTATAAAAACAGAATAATATTACACATCTAATAAAATGTCTGTTTTTACAGCCATGTTAATACTATGATTAAAGTAAGTAGAAGAGTAGTTACCCAAAAGTTTACTCAGAGGTGGTGAAATACCTCCCAAGAAAATAAAAAGATAATTCATAACAATTTCAAAGCACCTTTAAGTAATATATTAGGTATACTAGTCCTAGCTAGTTTTGTATTCCAATGCTTCAACAAACTATGTTTGAAAGAGTTTTATGCAAAAACAGTAAAATTTACGCATATAGCCGAGATTTGGCCCGAACCTTGCTTTTTTAAAAATATTTATGTAAAAAAAGTCAGTTACAACAGAATGTACCTAAGCATTGACTCGCAAATGCTTCAGTTTATCCATCGCTTCCATACTGTTAGCAAATCAACACTAACTATGCAGCTTTGCGCGTAACATTGTCAATATCATATAATAACAGATAACAAAAATACAGTTAAACCCTCCTAAGAAATAAACGACAATTTAACATAGGTAGACATAGGAATGACTTTTGCCCCGGACCTGAGTTATTATCATACGTATTTTGTAGGCATATTTTACATTTTATTTATTTATAGTTTTATTTATAAATTTTTAAAGAGATTACAATAAATTAGGGATAGAAGAATAATACTGTGCGAAGAAGGTTCCTAAAACAAAAACAAAAAACCGTATAATAATATTATTCATGAAAAGTATGTGTTATTGGGGTATTTTCATAGATGTTACAAAAGAGTAGACAGCCCTAACGTAAAATCATGGTAACATTTCAAGATCCAGGCAAACTACGTGATCATGTTTTTGACACTAGGAGGGTGCCATTTTTATGTTGACCACTGAAAAGGGCACATTGAAATTACCAGACCCTGGGCAGAAGAGTAAAATTCGCTAAAATATGGTAAAGGTTTGCGCGCAGTCCATTGTGGGACTTTTCTGCTCAGGGTCTGTACTTTAGTTTTTAACCGAATCGTCTACAAATCAGGTTGTGTAGCGATGCAAAAATAAGTGAGGTAGTAAATTATACACATTTGTAAAAGTGTCTAACTAAATAGTGTAACAAAATATTCTATTTTGATTATAATATAAGGTTTACCCGATAATTTTACCCGTAATACCAGATTTTGATTATAATATAAGGTTTCAAGTTATAAGGTTTTTACGCGTCAGCAATTTGCCCCCCATTATAAAAAAGTACTATTTATTCATACGCAGATTTTATTTTCGAATACTAGATACAGTCAGATTCATTTATCCGGGAGTAAAGTGCAGTAACTTCGGTAGGTGATTCTACATGATAATATAAGTAAAAAAGATAAATGACATTTTTTGAAATTCCATTTTTTTTTCCATACAAAAAGACGTACCTGTTAAAAATCCTTAGTGTAAGGTACAAACATAACGATAAATTTACTGGACCCTTACGAAGAGATTGGTGTACAAAAATCATTTAATAATATTTGACATCAACGTCTTTCCAGACATTCACGCAAATAACAAACATTAAAGTTTGTTCTCCTTTTTCTCATGGTATATATTTTTGGTATTTCTATTTTACTTACAGAGTATTTTACAAATCAGATGGGAGGACTTTGTATGGATTGAGGATGCCCTTAGGGTCCATCAGGGTCTTGATCTCCTTCATCAGCTTCAAGGAAGACTTGTCTTTGGACAGACCGATGTACTTAGTCTTAAGGAATCCGATTCCGTGTTCCGCGCTTACCGACCCCTTCAAGTTGCTGACGAAGTTGTACACAAACGGTTCGATCTTCTTTACTAAATCCGGGCAGAACTCTTTCAAAGCAATATTCAGATGTAGGTTTCCATCTCCTAAAACAGAAAATTGAAATAAATAAATTAACTAACTAACCATCAGGACGTTTCACCGAATACTCTTAAGAAGTTTTCCAAGGGACGGAAAAAAAACTTCTTAGGTGGGAAAACCTTATAAGTGGGATAAATTGGGCCGTTTGGTCTTAAAGGGACCGAAAAAACAAAACTTCTTAAGCAGGAAACTTCTTAAGAGGGTTTCACTGTAATCACAAAAAATCAAATAATATTTACATATGTCTGTGTTTTACATATTAAATATCCTATAAAATAACACTGGTAGGCATAACGGTCCAGTACATTAATATGACATTTTGAAATATATTCAATTAGTGACCCAGAAAATATCAACAATTTGTTTATTCACTACAAGTTTTTGTGCATTTTAATTGATTTGATGGTGTTTATAAGTAATCTGAGTATTGTACCAGTTAGTTTGACGAATGAACTGGACGATTGACATATTACATAATACTCTTCAGTTATTCTAATTCGTGACTTTTCCCACTCAAGTATTTGATTCACTTTTTTATGTGAATAGCCAATATCCCCAATTGGGGTAAATTGTGAGGCTGAAGGTAGTGGGGAGGGAAAGGAGTCAGGGAAGAGAAAGGTGGAGAAGCCCTTGATTGTGCTGTGTCTTCATCGGGCATCCCCGACATCTTCTACCGCTGACTTACCCCTCATATATTCTCTTTATACTCCTTTCTTTATTAATCCGCTCTACATGCTCAAATCATCAAATCGTCCTTTTGAAATAGAATAAACTGTAAAGAATTTATTATCTAATAGAGAAATAATTTCGATATTTGAAACAGTTTGATCAATGCCCACAATACGGTTTATCTCTCCAGTGATTATAATCAATGTGCAATATTAATGCAGTTATTAAAAGATAACCCATATCTCAGGCTCCAAAATAATGAATTTAGGTCCTTCTTAATAATAAGCAACAATCCAATACTGATGTTGTGAATTCACAGCAAAAACAATTTACACATCTATACTGAAACCATGAGACCTCCACTACATCTCGAAACGTCAAAACTAGCTTTCATAAATTCATCCATAACATTCTTTGTTCACTGTTTTGTTCCTATCATTGAACTAAAGCACATGCATAGCATTCAAAAGATGTCTGACACAAGTGACAATGAGACCATAACATTAATTAATTGCTTCGCCATGTTTAAAGTCTCGACAACATGAGTGGTAACAATTTCGACCGGTTGGTCGCAGGAGACTGATGTCAACGACGAGTTTACAAAATGTCGGCAAAGTTTGCCTGTGTACAAATCTAGTAATTAAGTTTTTTCGCAAATCGAAGATACAGAGCTTATTATTTTGATGGGAAACTAATCTACCACATAGTATAAAAATTTATGTTTAATAAATTTGTACATAGTTACCAATATGTCCGTATCCAATGACATGGAGCACTTCGCTTCCAAAACGTTTCTTCACTTCAGGAACTATTTCATAATAGTTTTGGAGTGGCAAGCTGATGTCGTATTTTAAAACATAGTAATTCAGAAGGGAGCTTGCCATTCCTTCTCTCAGTGCCCACAAGTTCTGAAAAGATATTTAAGAGGTGAAAAATGTTAAAAATATAAAAGGTTAACTTTCAAGGTAAATTAAAAATTATATACGCTTTCACTATGACACATCTTGAAGATTGTCTAGGTACATATATACTGTCTTCAAGGATGCTTTGCGAGAGCATCTGTTTTCCACAGATTTAGACATAAGCGACCAACCGAAAACCTTCTACTTGGAAGGAATACACAAGCTTGTGGAGTATATAATAATTATGTACATTTAGAACGAAAATGGGTAAATAAATTGTAGAATGAAAAATAATTTTTCACTTTGTTAAAGGATTTTTGTTGTTATTCTTAATATGAATAAAAATAATAATAACTGTTACCTTGATCCTGCTGGGTTCCGAGCAGAGGGTCCCATCCAGTACCAAGCCAGACTCCATTGTTTCTTCAAAGAACTTTGATAGTTTTTCCATATCGTGAGTTTCATTAGACCCACTCGTCTCAATCAGTACATAAAATGGAAAGTCTCCGATGGGATTTCTGCAAATCATTAAAATGATGATTTACAATCATCTTTCAAAGAGAATAATGAATAAAACATGCGTGTTTAAACAAAGACGGCAATCTCCAATTATTTTCATTTTGAGTAATATGCAAAAAATGTCTTGATAAAAAACCATAAAACATAATTTTCGTTATTAATTGATTCCACAAGTTACACTCTGTGTACATTTTATTACGATTAAATGTTAAATTTACTTATTTTCAATTAGTAGATGGAGATTGCCGGTTTTGTTCTGTCACTTTGAACATTCGTCTATGAATGGTCCGATATTGCCGTTTTTGTTCTGTACCCTGCATTACCCTAATGGAGATTGGCATTATTGTTGCGGAACTAAATATATTTGTTAAAAAACATTTGGGTTACTGTCATTTATGCTCTGAACCCTTTGCAGTTGTCAATAGTATTTTTGTTTCTCTATCCATCACCATTTTTGACCAATGGTGGAGATTGCCGTCCTTGTTTCAACACGCCTCATATGTTTGAAGACGTATTAGATTTAGGGTTTCAGTGTAAATATGTTAATATTTGTTATACAAAAATAAACCTACTGCAATTTGTAGCGTTCCATACAAGTTGAAAGGGCACCTGCATCAGCCATTTCAAAAGCGGAAAGGATTTCACCAACTGATGATTTGGCTTTTCTGTACACCTTCAGGACACTTTCAAAGTCCTTGAGACCTGCAAAAATAGTATGTGGATTAAAACAAGAAAAAAACTCTGACCCACTTACTAATAAATGTGTTTTAAATTAGTTAAATTAGTTTTAAATTTAACACAACATGCAAACTACCATTTACCGAACATTAATGGTTGTGTATAAGTTAAGCGTTGTGTATCAGTAGAAGCTATAATTACTCAATATATTAGAGTAATTATTACTATCCCATTTAATGGCCAAAAATAATAAATTAAAGGTCGAATTAAAAATATGCGAATGCTAACCAAAATAAATGATTTATATTATAAATAAAGTTTAAAAAAGGATGCAGGAAAAAAAATTGCTTTAAAAAAATTAATAAATTAAAACGATAAAAAATTATTGTTTATGAAACATATGCAGAAAAGGTAAAACAAACACAGCGGTTTGTAATCATAGAACCAAACAATAAAATAAAGAAAATATTAAAACAACAAATAAAATTAAAGGAAATATTGATCAAGTAAACTTTGAATTTTAAGGATGGAGAGGTAATAGTGGACGAGGAGTGGATGAGGAGATTGGATTGACGAGAGACAAATACGATGTAAAAATCTCACAAGAAAAAAACCGTACATCAAAATTATGGGCTTAACCGAAAAATACTTGATTAATCATTGCCGGCGGCCACTTCACCGATTAGTTATCATTAGACATTCAAACACAGATGTGCGCGCGTACAATTATCTTTTTACTTTATAGTTTTTAAGTGTATCAACCTTAAAAATGAACCATCCGGTGAAAAAAGTGACTCCATAAAAACGATTATAAATTATCGAAATATAAATTTTTTAAGTAAATACTTCTTTACGCATGCTTGACTTGGGGGTAAACTAGCGAATGTGTAACGGAAATTGAAATGCGTTGAAAAGAAAGAGCAGTGCGTGCACACATTTTCTTTCTCTCTTCCTCTCATAGCCAGTGCATGAAATATTTCAGTCACTATTTTGAAATACCAGTGACGCGCCAAACGCGGAGGGGAGCGGACATTGATGCGCACGGCTTGATCGGGCGAGGCGAATAATAATAAATTAAAATAAATATTTGTAGAAAATCAATATATGTATATACATTTATATATTTTATACATATAAACATATATATGGACATACATATAGATGGAGCTAAAGAAGTATTTACTTCAGTCGTGTGGTCTAATCTTTATAAATTTTAAATTTTATGTTCACCTCTTTCGGATCTTCGGGATCAGAAAGAGATGTACATAAAATGCGTTGATGTAGCCAATTGTTTAGAAATCGCAACATTTTTATTTACACACATTTATTTTATATGTGAAATATGTGTGTTTTTTAGGAATATTAAAATCCTCAAATTAGAATATTTTAATTAATTAATCATCTAAGTGTGTAGCTTTTTTCTATATTCCCGCCATTCATAGTTTATTTCAATAAGACCCTTCAAAAATGAAAGAGGTTTCATTATACCCAAAAATCCAACATTGACCGCAGTAGACAGGCTGGGGCAGTTGATAGACACTTTAGTGATCAGACCCAGAGTTCCCTCTGAGCCGATGAACAAGTGCTTCAGGTGGTACCCTGTGTTGTCCTTCTTTAGTGTCCCCAGTAGATCCAGTACCTCGCCATTGGCTTTAACCTGCAACAGATAATTATATTTTTAACATTGTCACTTGAAGAACTTGCTACCATCAATAAAATAACCCTGATCTGGGTACAAGGACCTAAAGGTATTGAGGGTAACTAGCGGGCTGATGGTGGAAGCACCACTTGCAGTATCCGAGCCTACCGAGGGAGTGGCAGCTTGAAACAGCACACAAAACAACTTATTATTGAAAGGTGGGTCAAATCCCAGCACTGAAAGAAATGGGAGAGGGCACCCAGAATGACACAACGTAAAGTACTCATAAACGGACCAGACAATAAACAATCTGCGGCCGAATTGAAGATATTTTGGGGTCCAAAATGAAGTTTTCAGCTTTCTATGTTTTGGATTTTCGTATTCATACAAAACTTTCTCGTAAATTTCACACTTATATTATACTAGCTGACCCGGCGAACTTCGTACCGCCTCAGAATCAATAAATGTTTTATTTTCTTATTAGCTTAATTAAATTCGATTTTTTATTTTTTTAATGAATACTTAAAATGAATTATGTTCAAAAAATCAAAATAAGTATCTTTTTCAACAAAATGAACTGTTGACATTCAGCACGAAATGTTGGGCATACTACGCCATTTACATTTCGGAGTGATTCAAAATAAGTGGTGTCGGCCCACGCACATTATTTGAAAAGCCGTTACATACAAAATATATGAAAAAATTAATTTTCTTCATAATTATTTTTACCGTGATTTTTTTCAATGTTTTAATAGTTATTCTGCTATTCGGGACGGAGACAAATCCAACAAATCAAAGATCATAAAAATCGGTCCAGCCGTTCTTGAGTTATAAATGGTGTAACTAACCCGACATTTTTTTATATATTAATATTTTTTGAAATTAGAACTTTGTTGTTATCAGACCTCGGATTCTTGATGGGGGTTTTGATTTGTTGCTTGAAAAGTAGCAGGCGCATGGCTTAACTAGGCATTTAAACACTTCTTATATACTTTGAATTATAATATTTTTATTATAATTCAAAGTATATTTGTATATTTTTTCTGTACATTTCTAGGAGGATCGAATACAACTGACCTGATTTAACAACTTTATAATGGCAAGCATTGAAGGTTTCAGGTTCACAACGATATTATTTTTGGATATTGAATTGCAGGTAAAAATTAACGGTAATATCCGCCATTTACTTATTCATGGACGAGCCTAACAGTCAGCATTTCAGCAAATGCTGAAACTACCTCTGTAAGTTTTGCTGTTGTTTTTGGAATAATATTACTGCCGGAAATAGAAATATTGACGATCAGCTTCAGCTTTTTGAAGTAAATACTTCTTTACGCACGCTTGACTTGGGGGGTAAACTAGCGAATGTGTAACGGAAATTGAAATGCGTTGAAAAGAGAGAGCAGCGCCCGCGCACATTTTCTTTCTTTCTTCCTCTCATAGCCAGTGCACGAAATATTTCAGTCACTATTTTTAAATACCAGTGAGGCGCCAAACGCGAAGGGGAGCGGACATCGATGCGCACGGCTTGATCGGGCGAGGCAAATGATAATAAATTTAAATAAAAATTTGTAGAAAATTAAGATATGTATATACATATATGTAAACATATATATGTATGGACGTACATATAGATGGAGCTAAAGAAGTATTTACTTCAGTCGTGTGGTCTAAAGCACACTCGTTTTTTTTTTGAAGACATATGAGTTATTGCTTCTAAGCATTAATTAAGCTTAAGATTTTGAGACTGTTGATTTCGTTTGCAGTGCAGTAAAAATAATCTTTCTGAACGTCGGCGTGGCAGTGGGACAAGAGACTTGATTATTTTGACAACATCATTTGTAAAAAGAATGAAGAAAGCATCAGAAGGAGGAGGACGAAAGTGGATGACTTCCGTCCAAGCTCTTGTTGAGACCAGTTTACTGTTTTATCAGATAAGATCTATGTTTACTTCGATGGGTCGATGTAATGACAGTAACTGGCAGAGGGAGGATGAAAGAAGTCTGAAATCTGTAGAAATGTAATCTCTGAGGCATGTGATGAGATTCATGAATGTGAATGAAGCAAGGAATGTGTGCCGAGACAGAGTTGTAAAGCATTCTATCCCTGCATAAAAATGGTGAAATGGTTCATTAATTATATTGTAATGACTTACAGCCTCCACACCAAGAATAGAGCCGTGCAGATTTCCGTAGCGGAGCAGGCGGATGCCCCCAGCATTGGTGCTCAAGTTGCCCCCAATGTGGCAGGACCCCTTGGCCCCCAGGTCCAGGGGCATGATGAGATTATGGTCCCGTGCATGGTTGTCCAGGGTCTCCAACACGCAGCCACTCTCACACACCATCACACCTGGAATTTATTTATTAAAAGAATTTTATACATAGTGTAGATATTGTGTTATTTCGCCCGCCATGCTAGGGATGTCCATGTGAAGTATGCAGATTATATAATTTAAGGTAATGAAGTACGTTTACTGATAATATAATAATTATGATAATGAGGTTTACAGTTAATGCAGCAATGAATTTATGACAATGAAATTTACAGATTAAATAACATTGAATTTATGTTAACGAAGTTACAGATAATATAATAGTTGATGATAGTGTAGTTTACGGATAATATGACAATGAATTTATGGAAATGTGGGTTACAGATAAATAATAATATATTTATAAGTTACATAGTATGATGGTTGATAAATTGAATAATAATTTACTAAATTATACAAATTAAATTAAATTAATTCAAGTATAAATATTACTTTTTTGCAAAAAGATAAAGTAACTACAAGATCTGTCTGTTTTAACATTTGCTAAAGTAAAAGTTAAAGGAATTCTAAAGTAAAATTTCTCCATTATTCGATTTTAGATCAATTTAATAACTGCTTCTTTTACGTCATTTTCAACTTTAGCTTTTACTATTTGTAAACCAATAGTTACTCAATCACAAAAAAATCATAAACAAATAAAACAATAAAATTAATTGTCTGTTGATATTGTAATAACTTGTGTCTATTATTATAAAGCAATTGCGCATTATTAGCACAAACTTAAATTAAAAAATAATCAATAAAACTAAGAGTACGGAGTTATTATAATAACTTCTTTTTTTTTTTTAAAGAAAGACAAACATTCCCGGATTACGAATAACCCAACAACAACTACTACCCAGAATTATGAAGCAATCACGCGTTAAGAGCACATACGAAATGTAATAGTATGGCGTTATTATAATAACTTGTACCCAGAATTATGAAGTAATCATGCATTAACTAGTCAGCGGCCGCCGGCGGGCGGGTTACAGCTGAGAGGTCAAAAAATGAAATGCGATTTTAACCCCTATGTATACAGAAACTGTACAAGGACAAGGTCACAATCGCTTGCACCAATATCATTCCAGACTATGCTTTTTATTAGAGTACTCTAGCTCCTCGGAATGCTCTGATATTAATTTACTATGAAATACGCCCTTAACCTCTCAACTGTCATCCGACATCCAAAAGGTTAAGAGCACAAAATAATCAATGAAAATAATAACACGGTGTTATTATAATATTAACTTGTACTGCTAGAATTATGAAGTAACCACACATTGGTCACATACTTAAGATAAAAAATAATCAACGAAAATAATAATATGATATTATATTAACTTGTAATAATGTAAGTAATAACAAGTAATAACGCATTAAGAGCACATACTTAAGATTAAAAAAATAATAGTATGGTGTTATTATAATAACTTGTACCTAGAATTATGAAGCAATTACGCAAGCTTAGGGGTCTGAGTGGTTAAGACCACATACTTCAGATAAAAAAAAATCTATAAAAATAATGTTGAGGGTATAAAAAAATTCTGTACAACTGTGACTTTTGTTGACTTAGTTAATTTTTTATTAAATATATGAAATAGTAAAAAAGTGAGGTGATAAAATTGTTTATTATAGATTTGTATGATAAAATAAGTGGTTTTTTTTGCATTATCTATGATTTTAGTACCGTTTTCGCATAAAAACATCACATGTGTGTCATTTTTCCAACTTTTTTTGTTTTAACTAACTAACTAACTAACCATCACGCCGTTTTCCGCAGGGGTAGGCAGAGAGGACGGACCGCCAAACAACTCGGTCTTGGCACACACTCGTACATCTTCTCATACATACTCTTCAATTATTCTTTATTTTTGTTTTAATTTTTAATATTTACAAATTTTAATATTTATTTTTCATAATATAATTTGAAAGCGTATTTCGCCACCTTTCAAAAACAGTATTTAGTATTCGGCGGAAATATTTCATTTATAGAGCTTTAATTGCAAAGCGGAAATAACACAACATTTTACCTATCTCAGACTTTATTTTTGAAAATTTAATCAGCTATCTGAAAACAGAAAAATATATATGTAGATATATATACACCTTACCGATAACTTAATACCAGCGTATTAACAAGGTAAGATTAAAGATTTTGAAGTTGCATAATATCTTGCCTGATAAAGTTTCTGACGTCACTCACCATAAGTGTGTGCAAGTTTACAAACATATACAAGTTTGTTTTGTCGTTGTTCTAAGGTGCACGCATTGAATGAGTGACTGGTCACAGACACTAGTGTAGTTACGATACGACACTACGGGAATGACATAAAGGGCCAGGGTTGTATCCCGTCCCAAGGAAAAAATGAAATAAAATTAATTAATTTTGATTTTATTGGTTGTCATTGTAAAATGTGAAAATAATATTTACGACAATTACATTGGATTTTGGTAGTGGAGATTTTGGTCAGAGCATTTAAGATTTAGGGGGTTTCTCACCATCCTCCCAATAGCTTATGTACACTAATAACGAATATTTTCTATTTACGATTTACGGTTTATTTATTTATTAAGTTGGAGTTTATAATTCGGTACTCGAACCTATGAATAGTTGCTATATATTGGATAAGTTGACTGAGTTTTCTAACCACTGCAAGTATTTTTTTTTTATATTTAATAATATTCGTTATTAGGGTAGATAAGCTATTGGGAGGATGGTGAGAAACCCCCTTAAGCTAATAAAATCGTACAGGTGATAAAAATAGTAATAAAAAGGCAATAAATAAGTAAAATGCTAAATTTTTCGAAAACAGAGAACGACTTTTTTTAAATAGCAATTTTGGATTCAGGAATTAGGCTGAAATTCACTAATGATTTTTCGATTAAAATGAGGTAGGTATTTTTAACATACTCAGTGTTCAATTTTGCAATTTTAATTTTAAATAATTGACTACTACCCTGGACAAGCGAACACTCCCGCATACATTTATACATCACATGACACATACATAACACATAGCCCAATATTTACGGAGCCCGGCCGGCTACGGCGGGGCTCCTGCTAAAAAAAAAAAACAATTTACAATACCTACTAAATAATATTAAAACCGAAAGCATCTCTTTCCCATCAGAACTCGTCGTTTTATTTTATGACTATGTAATTATTTACGTAATTAACAACGTTTAATATTAGTTTAATGTTAAAGTTAAATTGCTACAATTTGAGCTCAAGCTAAGATAAATAGATATGACGATTCCCGAGATGAAATAATAAAAAAAACGATTTACAAAATAATCAAACCCTACGATTTATGTTAAATATCTCCTACACTTTGGGTTCACGTAAAAAATCCTTAAAATGGTATTTAAAGTAAGTAATTATTTCTATATTGACTGGTAATTTATAAGACTGAAAAATTAAAACCTTCTCATACATTCACACAAAAGCTCTTTTTCCTGCTCTACCGATGGCTAATATATTTTAATTAATTTTACTTTTAATTCGAACTTCACATTTTTTTCCATACACTTCATAGTATGATATTCTACATAATACATAAAAAAGGTTGCAGGAGTGCGAACTTGCACTGCAAACTTGCAGTCTCTAATGTCTACCTTTCTCACATTCACATAATGTTCTTCATTCTAGCGCGTGCGCGAGTGTCGCGAAACCCGGGTGTTGACGAAATATGATCTGCTTGTTCTTTGGTGGATCGTGAGAAGGTGTCAATGAGCAGGTCACTCACGATCGACACAGGACTAGTATTAACCTCTAGTTGGCCAATTGATCACCGGTGATCACCGGTTTTTGGAAGCGATTTTGTTCCTTATGTATAAAGAAATTGTATGAAGAACAAGGTCAGAATCGCTTGGGCCATTCTCGTTCTTGACATAACAAAATACTGGATAGCGTTTAGTCACTCAGAATAATTTAAATTAATTCTCGGTGACGCGCCGAGCATCAAAGGTGGCGGACAAAGGCTGCCGCTTGATATGGTCGTATTCAAAGTCTATATTTTTTCATTGTTTTTGATATAAATCCATTGTGGAAAGCATCGATTTGTGTGATTATTAGGAAGTTCGTTTTATCTACATTATTTTCATGTAATTTTTGTAATATATCACAAAAGAAATGTTATAAAAATTGATTTCGTAATAAATGTCAAATTTTTTACATTGTAATGAATTACATAATACATTTTTAGCATTATTTGTTTACGAGTTTCTATTACAAAATAATATTCTTAGTAACAACAGTTGTACACACTACCAAAATCTTAAAGAATTGTTACTGTAAACTTATAAAATGCGACATAAAAAAATTCTGAAGTGACGTTTTGACGTTTGATTTTTTTTTTTTAAAACCTGGCAATCTAGAGGTTAAGGTGAGAATTATCATTTATCTCAATATTATTTATTTTATTGTGATTTCTTAGTAGTATTTAGTCTTTAATATAAAATAAGTAATTCTAATACATAAACTAAAAACATTATACTTAAATAAATTGGTAACATTAGTTTATTATCAACTCAAAATAGATCACACTTCTTGGGAGCATCTTAGGAGTACCAATCAAACTAAGAAAGTATATTAAATATTAAAAACAAAAAAAAAACAATAAGCACCTACCTGAGAACTCGTCGAGGCTGATGATCTTGTTCATAAGTGCGGTGCTGATGACAATCTCGTCGAAGACGGGAACGGAGCCGCCCACCAGGCCCGTATTGCCGCCCTGCGGACACACCGCCAGGTTGTGCTCATTGCAGAAGGCCAGAAGCACCGATACCTCCTGCGTCGTCTTCGGCTTCAGCACCACTTGCGATTCTCCTGATGACATTATAAATCAATCATTTTAATACTGTTATATTAATGAGTGTCAATATCAGTAAAACATTCCAAGAGTTACAAATAACCTGAGAATATTTTAAAAAATTTAAAATGTGGAATACAAAATTAATGATTTTATTTAGATATTATCAGCCTGAGGTGTAGTTGTCCCTTTCGCTCATTGTTCAGGGGAGTAACAGCGACAGTGACAGCAACAGTTTAGAAACCTATTGGTTAAATTTCTCCGTGACCGTATTTTCTCTTAATTAATCATATAAAAACATGCTGCATATAGTTTTACTATAACCTCTTTCTAATAAGCAAAGCATGTATCAGAAAGAGAGGTTGCAACGGAATTCTCAGCGATATTATCAAAATGCCTGGCATAATGAATAAAAATAAAAAAATAAAAATTTTTAACATACAAAAATATTATGTACAGATTATACTACTCCGTACAAAAAACAGAATAAAAATAAAGATAAATCACTAAAAAATGCATTCCATACAGGTTTGAATGGAAACCAATGTCACTACAGACTGAGTAACTTATGGTTCATTTAGCGTGCATTCTATCTCTCGTATTAGAATCCAGCCCTATAACGACCCTCAAAGGACGGGCGATACTTTGTACACAAAACGGCCGGATAATTTAAACTAGTTTTTATATGATTAATGTTATTGTAATTATTTTTATAATTACAATAAATTTCGCGGCCGATATCCTCCACAGCCGGCTGTTCATATTGAGATATTAGAAGTATATTCGTTATATTAAATATAATATGTTATATTTCCGCATCAGCCGGCCCTTCCAATTCATTATATTCGAGGTAAATTCGTAAAATACCAAATAATTTTTGCAAAAATCTAATTTTGGCAGCCGAATCCTGTTGCGGCCTAATCTTAATTCAGAAACCTATTTGTAGTAAATTCATAAAAATACTATATATTTCTGCATAAATCGAAATTTATTCATGCTAATAAAAGTGTGCAGTATCGGAAGTGAGCTGCCTGGAAGTATGTTTTCTGTATCTCTTTGTAAATAATAAAAATAGATAAGAGCCTAAGAAATCATAATAAATTGTACAGCGCCCTTGAGGTCATTTTTCACAAAAACGGCACTCTACAAATTATTCAATTATAACTATTATTCAAAGTATGTATTTGTACCTCGGCAGTTTTTGATCCAGTCAATGTTGTATCCCAATACTTCGGATGGATCCGTAATAACACGGTCTTTTCCCAAAACATTTTGGAAAAATGCTAAATGTTCATCTTTCAGTTTGTTGAAATTCTTGCGCTCAACTTTATATTTGTTCTGAAAATAAAATAAACAATGATATTTCTTAAATTTGATGTAACAAAACTTTTGCCTTCTATTTACTATATACATGGACCAAAAAAGGTATTAGATTAGTAAGATTTGTAATTCATGCGGATTTAGATTGAAACAAAACTCACGACAAATGTCCACCCATTCAACAAAAAATTTAAATGGCGGCAAAGGAATCGTTATATATTTTGTACTTTAACCCGTCAGGCTAATTGATTTGATTTTCGGAGAAAACTCATATAGGTTGCACAGAAATTAAGTGGTCTCCTTTACTATTATCATGAGAAATATAATACAAGATGTCCGGAGGTAAAGTGCAGTAACTTTGGGAGGTGATTCTACATGATAATATAAGTAAAAAAGATAAATGACTTTTTTCGAAATTCCAGCTTTAAGGGGTACTTAAAAATCAGTCCATCGTATGCAACCAGCACTAGGTACTATTTTACGCTGTTACGATACGGGTGACTCAAAACAATCCAACGTCGCGGGCGGGCGCACAGTAAATTTATCGGTAAGTTTGTACCTTACACTAAGGATTTTTAACAGGTACGTCTTTTTGTATGGGAAAAAAAAGTTTTTTACTTATATTATCATGTAGAATCATCTCCCGAAGTTACTGCACTTTACCCCCGGACACCCTGTGTAAATGGTGTTAGAAAGAGAAAACACCATGCTTTATATTTAAATACGAAAGTTAACCGCAAAAGAAGTAAAATGTAGACCTTTATAAAACCAAAGTTTCAGATCGTAATTTGAAAAAAATTTATGAAACTCTGGGAATTTTTTATTCATTATTTTTACATGGAATGACAACAATATAAGTTGACAATAATGTTTATTATTCATTTGCATAATAAAATATGTTTGTTTTTATTGTTTTTCGTTATCAGTTAGAAAAAACATAAGGTGGGCCATTTTTAAAACTTTTTTATGTTAGCATGCAAAAAATTTATATTTAAAAATTATATCTCTATATCGATTTATAAAATTAAAATATATTTTATCACATCTCAATAACTTTTCTTCTTTTCATTTAGAATTTACTATGTGTTGTTTATGTAATATGGCAGACTGGGATTGCAATATCCTTCTTGTCCTGCTGGAATAAAAACAGTTTTTAGTGATCGGATACATGCAGAAATATTCTATTTAAATTCTAATAAAGCGGAAATATTTTAACCCTCTGACAAAATATGGTCTGAGAGGTTAATTGAATAAAAATGGAATCTTAATGCACCTTTAACCATCTATCCTGGTTGTTTCTTGTAGTAATTAATTTAAAGGTATAATTTCAAAATTTGTGCCTAATAAGTGTGGCGGTTAGTGAAATATTTACCAAAATAGTGCTTACAGCGGGCGATATGCATTTTACCCCTGGAATAAACATGTTTTAAATTTTACACAACTGATGTAAGTACAACAATTTTTGTATGGTATATGGTTGTTTTAACAGTTGTGTAAAATTTTATAAACTTTTATTACTAAGCCTTCAAGGTCGCGAGAGGTCGGCGTTACAAGGAATGGATGATCTAAAACATAATAATAACAAACCTTTGACAGATCGGGAATACTAGCCGAACCATAGTTAAAAGTTAACTGTTTTTGTGGAATTTTTGTAACAATTCTTTGATTGATTAATCTCATTAGGCTAAACGACATTTTGAGTGTGTTTTGATTTAACAGTTACCAAAGTATATCACAAGACGTCCACTGGCATTTCACAAGTTGCGACTACTGTCACCAATAATTAATAATTATACCGAACACGTGATAATAACTTCAACTTGTAAGTTCGGGAAAGATAACGCGGCGCGCGGCACTTCGCTAAATTTGCTTGCGTAATATTTGTTTGTTTTTTATTTATATTCTACCCACTGTTTTGTAACCTTGAAGCGTTTTTATCTTACTTGTTACGACCCCGTCACTTTTAACAGCTGATAAAACAATTTGTTTTTTGTTCAAAAGTTTTGACAGATAACCACAGATAAGCGTAGATAAGTCCCGCTCTTTTCGAAACTAGTGATGGGGTGCCACAAACGAATATCTTTTTCGACATTTCTATAGGCATACCATCGATACACAACAACAACAACAAAAAATCATTTTTTTAATCAATTATTTAGATTACATAACTATAAATGAATAAATAATTAATTACGTACATATTTGACATGTTAGAAATTAAATTGTGTAATTTTAACATCGAAATAACATTTAGTTTGGATTTTTGTATCATTATTCATGTGATTACCGCGAAAGAAACCCAATCTCCCATAGCCAGTGGGGCCATGGCATGTAAGTCTCAAGGAAGGTATACGTATTACAATTGTTTTGAAGAGGGCTTTTATTTACCTTACAGACTATCTATTTCTTCTTTTTAAACGCTCACTACGGAGTCCGATTTCAAAAATTCAAAGTATTACATAATTAACTTTTATAAGAAAAACTCTCTTTTTTTACTTTTGAAGATTATTCCCATCAATGTAATACATCATTGAAGAAGAAAACTAATATTCTATATGAAAATGAAAAAGGTAGCTGCCGATAGTATGGAAAAAAAATAGTTAAAGATATATAACGAGATATATATATTTGAGATACGATGAAGTATGAAGAGTTTACAAATATGACGGTTTTATAATAGGTGGCAATGGCTAATTTGGAAAAAGCGTACGTCCCGGTAAGACAAGAGGTTCTGGGTTTTGCCTCTTTGAGCTTTGGCCTCCCGCAACATTCGCCTCCAACGACTCCTGTCCTCAGCGGCTGACTTCCAGTTTGTTACCTAGAGAAGCTGTGCTGCATCTCCCCTTACCTCCTCTTCCCACCCCAGTCTGGGTCTCACTAGTGCAGTGAATTAAAATTTTGTTATGGATATTATTAGGCCCTTACATATGAAATTGGCGTTTTGCCGTACTCAGTTCAGTTTCAGTTTCAGTGCCGGCAACCCGGGCGTTTATTTAATATAAATTGATTGATTTACAATATTCTGTTCTTTTACCTGCCTCACTAGACAAAGTCTGTTCCGAGGCGGGACAACTCGCAATTTTGATCTCAAATATCTTCTCTTTTTAGTGATAAAACTGTTTTAATCCACTTGAAGCAAATTGGGAAGGCGAAAAAGCTTGAAAGGTGGGTACCTCACGAATTGAGTGAAGCAAATCAACAAACGCGCGTTGACTGCTGCGTTGCATACTCAACCGGCACAATGATGAAGGGATTTTAAATCGAATCATTACCTGTGATGAAAAGTGGATCCTGTATGATAATCGGAAGCGCTCATCGCAATAGCTGAACCCTGCCGAACCAGCCAAACCATGCCCCAAGCGAAAATTGACTCCAATAAAATTACTTGTGAGCGTTTGGTGACGCAAAGAAAAAAACAATTAAGGAAAAAACAAATGAATTATAATTTTCGAAACACAAATACATGAGTAAATAGCTGTATAAATTTGAATTTGGAATTCCTAACCAAAGAGAAGATATTTGAGATCAAAGTTGCCAGTACGGCAAAATGCCAATTTCATATGTAAGGGCCTAATATTATAACGTACCTATTTTTAAAGTATAATCATTTTACTAAAAATTAATTAATAAATTAAATATACATATAATTTTATAAGAGAATGTGGTATTTATAATGAAAACTTTAAAAATCTAAATCAAATAGACACATTTTCCCCAATCTTTCTCAGTTAAATCATGTGTGATTCAATTCCTCATTGTAAACTATAATTCATATACCGTGACTAGCAACCGATTGCACCCCAGTACATCTTTTTCATTTTTTAAACACGTATTCATTTTACGACTTCAGAGACTTATTTTTTTAAGTATTTGAAATGTTATTATTTGCTCTGGATTATGTTAATGTTAAATATTGTTGAATATTAATTGTCGAAATCTATTTTTGTTTATAATGATTTTTGAATTTATATGTAAAGAAATAATAATAGATTATTTTTACATATTTCAGTTAAGATATTCATAATCTATTAGGTACGAGTACAAATCATGTTAGGTAAATATTTACCCCTTCCGCTAAAATTCTAAGAGAAGTATAATATTTATCAAACAATTTAAAAATCCAAATGCACCTCAAAAATCTGAGAAAACAGAAAACTGGTTAGGCTTAAATATTATAAATAAGTTTTGAAATGAAGGGTGCGTTTTTTAACGCACAAAAACTATACCTTTTTACATGAGCGCAAATTGTTCGCCACGGTTCGAACAAACTTGCGTAATCCATATACAGCGAAGAAAGGTTCGCTTGTTTTGAGAGTCGAATATTTGGTTGCCGTATTTAGTTAAGATACTTTTACAAATGTTTCATAATTTACTTACCCCAGTAAACAGCAATGAGCACACAACGGGACCGGGAATTCCGAGTTGGCAACGCTGCATGTTTCTCGATGTGATAAAACTGATCATATTATATGATGTGAATAAGCTTAAAATAAAGACAAATAATGCTTACCTATGGAATGTAATACGACCATTGGGTTTATACTGTTTTTCACTTCTATTTTAATAGCACAATTTACCATTTTTGCCGTGATATTTCGTAAAATGTACCGATGAGAACTGGACGCTAGTCCGCGCAAGAATGATGACGTCACATTTTCTAGATTCACGCGAAGCTGTATACCAGTCCAGGCGGTTCCATGGAACCCGTATTAAGGAGGGGGGAAATAATACCCTTTTATCAGTTAGGGCAGGTCTAGACAATACATATGCGCTAGTTAGATTTAGGTTAGATTTTATTATTTTAACTATTTGTATAAAAATCAAACAAAAATCGGCCACCACAGACACTGCTCTTTATATAAATACATATTGTATATAATTCTGGGATAACACAAAGACTTAGAGAAAAAAAATACTGAATTATTTCAAAGGCCAAGATGTGTTTTACTCGCAGTATTTAATTAAAGTGTCTAAAATGTAAGTGATCAAATTTCGCATTGCTTCGCCTTAAGACCAATTAACCAGCGGCCGAGAATTGAAATTTTAACTTGCGACCGTGCCTTTGCCACTGTGCAGGGCGGTTTCAATGAGAAAGATTGATTATTCTCCGTACTCAAAAGTTTAACTAATAACTCAATATCGACTTTATTTCATTTAAAATTTGCTTTAATATATACCTACATTCAAGTAATATGTAATGAAACATTTTTTAATATCGTGTACCTCTTGTAAGTATTTTTTTATCATAAGTATTTATGATTTTTAAATAACGTCTAAGCAAAATAAGTGTGTAAAAAATTTTGAAATATTTTAGTCTGTAAGCCCTTAAATAAATAGACAAACTGACGTTTGTCACAAAAGACATTCTTGGATTTATTTTTTTATGATTTTAATTGAACTGAAGTTAAAATTCTGAAAAGTGTCTTTACTAGAATATGTATTGATTTATTTTACTGTATGATTATATGATTTGAATCTTGTGTTGTGAAATACAATATTTCATTTGAAAATTTAACAAATCTGCCAACGACCAACTGTATAACCTTAGTTATACTGTATACATTAATTAAGATGATAGACTTCGCTTTTCGGCCCATACAAAAAAGACGCCCGGGAAAAAACACTTTTCTACATCGAAAATTCCACAAAATGAATATATTTTTTTTATACTGCCTTCTAGAGAGTGAAAACTATGTCGGTATGTTTTCGAATTTTCGATACGTTTCGTATTAACGTAAACATTCACTGTCAAACATGCACGATTTATCAAAAAATATTATTTAAGGAAAAAGTGCTGCTAACTCAACTCTCATAAAGAATTATAAAATTCTAAAAAGCTACCGACGTAGCTTCTTCTTTCTAAAAATTATATATTTTTTAAAATTTTAATTTCGTGAAAGTTTCGGTGTAGAAAAGTGTATTCTCCATAAACCCCTTTTCGAGCGATTTCTGTAGGTAAATTTGAGCGTTGTCTCATTCGCACATTTCGCATTCGCATGTATTGTAAGTGTGCGTGAGCTTATTGTGAGCGGGACAGAATGACAATCGAGGGTATTCCGCGTGTGGTTCAAAGTCTAGCCTCTTAAGTGAGCAAAAATGGGGGGGGTCCAGTAAAATTTCACCAAATCTCATTATACCGAGGGGGGGGGTCAATAAAAATCTCAAGTCAACTTTAAAAGAGTATACCTATATTAGAGATAATAAAAATTGAATTGTTTCACTTCTTTTGAAGTGTCCCATTTTGCCCGCTGAAAAAATGGCAAATAAATGAAAAACATTTATTTCAGGAGTAAGAAAAAATCTCACGTGGGGGGGGGTCGGTCCCACAAAATGTCTAAACTTAATCTCACCTAGGGGGGGAGGGGTCTACATTTAAAAAAAAACAGCTCACGGAATTAATGTATGTCCTCTTACCATATTCAATAAGAACATGGTTTTTTTTTTAATTTGAAAATAAAATAACAATCTTTCAAAACCAATTTGTTTTTTTGTAAAAAACAGTCAATATGTCAAATTTTTGGTATTCTCTGGTTATACCCTTTTTGGAGGTATTATTTTTGGAATGAGCGCGGCCAAATCCAAAACCGAACGCCCTGAAATCTATATCGCTCAAATGGTTATTAATGTTGAAAAAATTGAGGTTTCATCCATACTTTTTCTTAAGGAATATTAATAAACCATTTCAATTCAAAAGTGTAATTTATTTTTCTAGGTACATAGAAACGATTTAGACATCTTTACAGGACATTCTATAATTATACTACCATTCTCACAAAGGAAATAATATTAAGTACTTTCCAATGTGGCTTTTGTATTGTTAACACAGGGTGCAACAAAAAACCTATCATTGTCAACTTGAGACCATCAATAATTTAGTCTTCAGTAAACCACCCACTGAAAGTAAGGTTTTTTTTCTTACTAAATAAATTACACAATAATAAACAGGTTTAAATAATAAATTGTTTATTCTATGAAGTTAAAAATTATTTCTTAAGACAAACATATTTACAGCGTATTAAATTAATGTTCGACATCGATATTTAGGTAACTCAACCAGTAAAGACCATGTTGTTTGACTTAAACAATTCATACAAAAATGACAAACACTCCTATTTCAATATATTAGAGAGTAAAAATGTAAGTATCTTATTGGTAAAAATCTCACAGATGATAAATAAGCCAAGAATAAAAGACTAAATGAGATGCCGATAAAAACTCTAATTTCCACAAAAATGGAAAATTAACCCCACATAAACTCAATACGGTATTTTCACAAACGAGAATGTGTGGAATATTTAAAGATCATTTTTCTGATTTAAATCATCCTAATAAAAATGGTTGTTTTTATATTTTCATTCAAATTTATTAATTTTAAAAATGATCAAAACCGACAAAACCAAAACGGCCTATGGATGGCAACAACGCCAGAATTTATTCAAATTTTGTCACACATCCAAAATATTGTTTTGGCGGTATTAGAAAAATGGGAAACTTAGACTCGCTGTAGAAAATTTATTTGTTAGCATAAAAATTAAATAAAAATGGCATAATAATGGTAATTTTTTGCTTAATGTTTTTAAGCAATAAAAAAACGTGAAAATACCCTATTGTGAATTGAAACAATGATTTTGGTCATCTTAAAATCAATGACTCTTGAATTCATAGAAAATCAAGGAGCTGGATGCAATAATAACTTTAGATGAACATTGTAGTTTTGAGTAAAATGCGTAAAAAGTTTTTTGAAATGAATAATAGTATTCACTTGTAATTAGTGTTCAAACTTTTGCATATGGCTCTTATCTGTGTAAGACCTACAGAAGTAATATTTACACAGCAGATAAAGAAGGGATTGGAGATACCAAAAAGGCGATGGGAGGCAAAACAGCCTGTCTGCATTTAAGTTGTTGGTGCATCCATCTCCTCAATTTACATGTTTATAATCTTTATTAGTGAACAATACATATTACAAAAGAAAAAATATATGACGACATATACATATTAAACGAATCAACAAGAGAGGAACTGGTAATTAGATTTCACAGGTATTAACAGAAGCCGTCACTAATCTGGAGCCATGCAATACTTTTTTTCTTAAATAAGACTTTTTCTTGTCAAAAACCTTACAAGATTGTTTTATTTAATAAATAGATAATTCATAAACTGGCTATTTTTATCAATTTTCATAAAAACACAACATGATCCGGACCGATCAACAAAAGAGGAAGTGACTAAACTATTTGTAGATCATTACAGAATAGCTTTTCTTATATAAGATTTTTTCCCTGTTTTGTCAAAATGAGAATACAAATTTAAATATGTAGTGAAAGATAAGTTTACAGGATAGAACATAATTTATTTTTTTCAGGTTACTAAACAACACTTTTAGATAGATTTACGGTCAACAATCGTTAGAATGATGTGATGTAAGCATATAATATACACATTAGATAATCACAGTTGCAATGTATGACTTCTAAATTATTGAGGACGATTATTTGTAGGTCGGGGTATGAAAAAGGATAAGTCAGAAAAGGCGGAAATATTTCTAAATCAATCAACTTAGCAAAAAAATATGCTTATGTATATTGCTAAAGAAGGAAATAATACTCCAAGTTTTCTGTTCACAAAAAGGGGTATTTGTATTAAAACATTTTTTTTCTATTTCGGTTAAAAGGTAAGATAGCATTGAACGAACCACAGCTTTAAATTTAAATTTCTGACTTCTTCGCCTTCAGAATCCGACCCACCAATTTAATTCAATAGGTACTAAGTTTAGTGTGCTCCTTTGTGATGCTATTCGTTAAAAAGTTTATATGCAATTAGTAATCTAGTAACTAATAATAAAAATAATTTAACTACATATTTTTTAATCATTTAATAGTAAAAAATAATTGCTTTACCTAAGTAAATACAAGTGTATTTTTTTAATTAACTACATTCATACATATATATAACTGTATTTTTTAAATTAACTATATCAATTTTAGCCAAATTCAATTAAGTGTGTGTTAACTCTTTCAACATCTCGAACCTATGGAATAACAAGGTACCATCTGTTGCGGAAACATCATGCGATAATGAACTCTAAAGTAGCTTACTACAGATTCCATTATCGCATGACGTTACCGCAATAGATGGAACCTTGTTATTTCAATGGGTCGATCTTTCAACAACAAAGTAACAAATAGGATTTTGTATTCTGTGTAAGCTAGCCAAATAAGCTAATGATAATGTTAATTATTCATTTTTGAACTTTAATCTTACTCAATGTACAATATTTACATAGCTGCTTCTTTCTGTACATTATATACACAAACCCTCTACAGTTATGATTAATATACAGTAATCTCTCAGTAATCCGCCGTTCGATTATCCAATAACTATTATATTCTGCTGTTATTTTTACGTGTTGAAAGCACAAAATTGGCCAGTATTTTCGTATGTTAAATTCAGTAGCCCACCGCTTGCCTAGTTTATACACTGATGTGTTGGTTTATCTTACTCACGCACACTCATTTACTATCCCACGATCTACCTTGCTAGTTACATGTTTTGAGAAATTTACGACCACCACGCTAGGCACATGCCCGTGTTGTGGTGGTCAGATATATAATATTGCACAAGAATTCCAACTGCTCCCGTCTGAAGCCAGTGAGACTATTGCATCCCCAATTGGGGTATATTGTGAGGCTGAAGGTAAGTGGGGAGGGGAAGAGGAAGAACCTGGTCACCAATCACGGTTAAAGGCGTTTCAAGCAACGTTTTAATTCAGAATCGTGGTCTTATTCCAGGGCGATGCTGAGAGTATCTTTCACTCTGAAAGGTGTGACAAACATACTTTATATGATTTTCAACCACAGGAGCGACAGTGCGATTTAAAACTTTTTCTCAGATTGCTCCAAATTTTTTGGAGAATTTTGAAAATTTTCCTTCCAAATTAAAAAAAATCACACCTACCAATTTTAATACGGAGACATATAAACCAAATAAAGTGCTTTATAGCCAATGAATTAACCTACATTTAAATAATCATCCCATATTTTTATAATTTATAAAAAATTATAAACATTATAAATTTTTTACGAATCTAGGGAATATTTGCCAAATTTTGGCAGCAATCCGAGGCTTTGGAAATAAGTGCCGTAATGTGGCAAAAAGCGTTCGAGTGGATAAATATATAATTGTTAAATAACACAAATTAATCAAATAAAATTTATTTGTGCGCACCGGGATTTGAACCAGCGACTTTCGGATTGCAAGTCGAGAACCTCACCCCTCGACCAAGGAGGCCGTCTGTACACACTACAATCCGCCACTTTCATTAATTGGACACTTGCCCGGTATTTGGGGCCGCAGATTAGTTAGAGAGTGCTGTATAATTGTTTTAAAAATAATGCAGAGTGAAAACAATGTTTATAAAATATAATTTTTAAATTCTATTTTAACAATTTGATAAATACATAAACCAAAGAAATCGAAACAATTATTTGCTTTAACAATTATGTATTTAAAAGTGTGGGACTCTACACAAATTCATACTTTGGTTATTAATAGAGGAAATTATAAGCTAAACATTTCGTTTAACAGAGTTTTAACAGTATGTATGCATTTATTCAATCAAAAAAATAAAATTACAGTCAAAAAATAAAATAACACACTTATTTGTATATAAGGCTTTAGAAACAACAGCAGTTTTCAAATTTGGCTTAAACCTAATTCTTATCTTAAATCACTTTTCTTTGTTGAGTGCGGCAATGAATTCTTCGAGCTTTTCTTGAATCTGCCGAACTCGTTCTGGAAAGAAAGAAAAGGATAGAATTAAATCATTGAATAAATAAAATTGTATTATAATAATAAGCTCTTCAATTCATTTGACATTCTTCAAATTTGAAAACATATTTTATCACCTTTCTAAAACAGTTTTTAATTTTCGGATACATTCACAAATATTTAATTTATTTGGATTTATTGTACAGTGGAAATATTTTGACCCTCTGACAAAATGTGGTTGAGGCCTGAAGGGTTAATTTAGATATAATATGTGAAATATACATTTTTTTTTTTAAATAGTAATCATTTAAGTATGAATGTACCTCTTTTCTATATTCCCGCATCCATAGTTTATTTCAATAGAATCCTTCAAAATTGATAGAATATTTTTTTTTTTTTAACATTAGCTCCACCCAGGTGAACCAGATGAAAATAATTCCTCGCAGAGCCTATGTCATCTTTGGGGATGTTGTGTGGAGGGCCTTTTTAGGAAAGGAAGTTCTGGGAAGGAAAGAGTATGAAGGGTGGATAGGAAACTAGGGGTCAGTGTGTCCAGGAATGACAGACTCCCACTGCGGTGCAAGAGAGCCCAGCTGGAAAGGTCAAAAGGTCTCCCTCAACCAATCTCTCTTAGGCCTGATCATCAAACCTCACCCCATGAACCCTTGCACCCCTGTCAAGCCACGAAACATAGCAAACTACTTGGGGTGACCTATGGCAGAGGTTTTGGTTATCCAATAAATGGTTTCCGAGACGGTGATACCCATTTACCTGCCTCCCAAATTCTGTTTGTATTGTAATTTTATTTGTAAATAAAGTGAAGTGAAAACTTACTTAAATCTTCTGCTAGGACCACACGACGCCCGGTGAGGAGTTGCTTCTTCTTATCAGGATCCTGTCCAAACTCATCCAGGACGTCTTTCAGTTCTTTATCCAGGCGGTGAGCTGCAAACATTACATCACCAAACCATTACACACCATTTGTGAAATACATTTTGTAACAATGCCTGTGCATTAGATACTGTAATTTAACCTAATATTTCCAGATCATACATTCACATGCTTTAACATTACTTTGACGAGGGTTTAATTTTACTTTTCCAAAGTTTGATTCTACTTTTATGGGGATTGATTCTACAGTTGTGGGGTTTGATGTTACTTTGGTTAGGGTTTAATTTTACTTTTCCAAAGTTTGATTCTACTTTTATGGGGATTGATTCTACAGTTGTGGGGTTTGATGTTACTTTGGTTAGGGTTTAATTTTACTTTTCCTAGGTTTGATTCTACTTTTATGGGGATTGATTCTACAGTTGTGGGGTTTGATGTTACTTTGGTTAGGGTTTAATTTTACTTTTCCAAAGTTTGATTCTACTTTTATGGGGATTGATTCTACAGTAGTGGGGTTTGATGTTACTTTGGTTAGGGTTTAATTTTACTTTTCCTAGGTTTGATTCTACTTTTATGGGGATTGATTCTACAGTTGTGGGGTTTGATGTTACTTTGGTTAGGGTTTAATTTTACTTTTCCTAGGTTTGATTCTACTTTTATGGGGATTGATTCTACAGTTGTGGGGTTTGATGTTACTTTGGTTAGGGTTTAATTTTACTTTTCCTAGGTTTGATTCTACTTTTATGGGGATTGATTCTACAGTTGTGGGGTTTGATGTTACTTTGGTTAGGGTTTAATTTTACTTTTCCTAGGTTTGATTCTACTTTTGAGGATAAAAATGACAGCTAAAGCAACTGTTTGGTTGGGAGTGAGGTTATGAACGCATTCTAGTTGTTCAAAAATGATAGGTGTACAATGTCAATAGCATTGTAAACATACTGTGCTTGCAATGTTTTTGTGTTTTATTGCTTTACGACATTTCTTAAGTGACAAGTTAAGATTTGTAAATTCCCCAGTGGTTATGTATTGTATGTAACGCCAGGTGTGGTTTTCTAGATTCAAAGATTACGAATAATAACAGCAACAAAAAAAAAACTGAATGAATCAAATTGGTGAAACAAACAAAATCGAAATTGAAATGAATTATCCAAAAAATGATCTGATCTGAAAAACAGGTTGTCCAACCTGACCTACCTCTTTGCTTACTTATTTCTATCTCCATATTATTCTACAAAACAAAATTTAGGGGTGCCATAGTCTTACAGGCTTCGGGCTTCATATTTTCACGACTGTAGTGTAATAAATGTGCTTTTTTGTTATAATTTTTGTGACAAAGTACCTTCTCTATTCATTATCTGTTGTCTCAAAGCGTTGGCAGTCATCTTCAACATCTTCTGGATGCGGAAGAACAGTATTACATCGCAGCACTCCATCTGGAACATTACAATAAGAGAACATTTCATTATTGAATAATAAAAGACAATTACAACGGTCACTGCGAGGTATTCTGTTTGGTATACGAGAGATAAAAAGAATATTTTATAAATAGTTCTAATATATAAATATAAATTCTAATGTCTATGGAGCTTCATCGACAGTCATCCAGAGGAAGACCAAAGAACTCCTGGATGACTCAATGCTCTAAAATTCTAAGTAGAAACGGCCTGGAAGAGAGCGATACCCAGAACCGAAGAAGCTACAACCTGAGAACGAGGAGAGCCGACCCCAACAGCCTACCTAGGCAATGAGTTGGGACAGTGCAAGGAAGAAGAAGAAGGAGTTCTAATATATAATTGTAAACAATATGAAATATGATATATTATGTTAACATTTTCTTGATAAGCAGTCTATGATCAGTTTAGTTGTCTATAGGCCATTCGGGTCACATGGTATCATTTTACGAGATGTGACGAAAGAACCCGAAGGCAGGTCTGCTCTTTTATTATATAGCAGCCGCCTGTCAGACAAAACATAGCTTCCAAGTAGTAAGGATGTGAGTCCTCCTAAACCAGATTTGTAAAATACGAAACGAAGTAACAGTCATGTGATCTCAAGAACCTTCTCTTCAAGAAGTCTCTTTATTTATTTATTTATTTGTTTATAAGATTTACACAGTACATTAAATATAAGTTGTAAGGTATTTTAAATAAATTACATGGTTTTGTACCTATTACGTAAATCTGTAAAATATCAATAGGTAATTTCGCCTGGGTTTTAAAACTATATTATGATGAAACTAATGAAAAGAATCAAACATTGGTTGACTAATAAAACATAAATGAAAGAGTATGGGTGGAGAAAATTTTACATTTTAAAATCAAAAATTATTTGCTCACTAAAATTTAATAAAATGATAAGAAATTTAATAATTTTGTTTTGTATGTTCGCAATGAATCGTGAAAAATGTCTAATTGTAATAATCTTTCATAATGGGTATAGGTTGTGATTGCGCGAGTGATTGGTGAGTTATTTGCTGCATTGGTGTTGTGGGCTTCTATATGAAGAAGAGAAGTGTGCCTGGTACGCCTCATTGGAGCATTTAAACCAATGACGGATAGTAATTCGGGACTATCGATATTATTATTAAGCAGGTTATACAGAAACAATAGATCCGACAATGTGCGTCTTTTTTGTAGTGTTAACATATTATTTGTAGTTTTGTTGTATTTTAAAAGTAAATGTTTCGAAAATTTATTTTGTATATTTTCTAATAAATCTATGTATACCTTATATTGAGGATTCCATATTGTGGACGCGTACTCCAGTGGAATCTTAATCTAATACAAAATTGTACTGGAGATACTGGCCCCATTAATACTAACGTATTGTGTATTTGGGAGTGGAGAATACAATCAGTAAAAAACGGTAAAAAATCAATCACTTTTCATTTAATTCTATAGCTGATTTTGGTACTTCCCTACCTTCTTCTCCCCATCTCTTTTCCCTCCCAACTCTTTTAGTCTCACTACATACTCCAATTCGGGATTTCATGGTCTCAATGACAGGGGTCTACTACAAACATGATGGTCAGGCAAGTGTACTTACGTCCCCGTCGCAGCCCTGCTGGGTGTACAGGTAGTAGCCGCGCCGACACTCGTACGCCCGAGCTAATGCCTGCTTCAGGAAATGCCTGAAAATTACAAAACAAATTAATTTATGTGAAAACTCATGGAGAAATTGAAACCAAACTAAAACTGGTTGGCAACTGCGGGTTGCAAACTGGTTGGCAACCAAGCTTCTCTCGCGGCGCAACTCAATTCTACGATTTCAGTAATATTATCAGGTTTTAGGTATGTTATTATTATTATTTATTTATATTATTCTTATCTTAGGTATTTAAAATTACAAATTGAACTTTACAAATTACTAAAATCACAATGTTGTGTCTCTCGTGCATAATTAGGAAGCCTATAGTCATAATTGCTCGAAGGAGCAATCATGGCAACCTGGCAACCGACACGAGCCGGCGACTAGCATGGCGAGTTGCTAGTGGCTGGTGGCGAGCGACACGGAGTTGCCAACTGTATTTTTTTTCAGTTGCCCCCTTAAGGGAATGGACTTAACAAGCAGTTAAGTTATCGACAATCGTCCGAAAAGCCCTTCATAAAAAATTTGCTTCAATATTAATGTTGAATTTCTTTCAGCATATTCTTAAAGACATTACGCGAACTTCCGTTTCTTTCGAATTGTAGAATTTTTATGGTATTACCAGTTATAAGAACAAGCAAATGCTTTATTTCATGAAATTCATGGGTAATAAATAGTAACAATATAAATGCAATCCCTGAGATCGAGGCAAATTATGCATCAGTATTTTAACCATGGTTTGCTTTATATTAGCTTTCACGATGGAGATTACATAATTCATTTATATGTACATGTATTAAATTTCCTAAAGGGTTTAAACATCAAAATGTTGAGGAATTCTTCTGGGTTGGTGTTGTAGAGTGTAATGTATCGTAATCAGTCTATGATCAGTTTTAACATTGTTTGAGTTGTCTATGTTATATTAGGATCACATGGTGTCAGTTACGACTTATGCCAAAGATAGCTGAAGACGGATAAGCAAAGTCATTATTTTGCAAGAGCTCTTCAGACCAAAACCAGCTTCCCAGTCACAAGGACATGTGTCCATTTAAACAATTCTTGTATGGTACGAAATAACAATAAAAAATCACTGTGATCTCAAAGAACTGTGTTAATCCATACAGAATACATAGTACTGAGATAGTACAAAATAAACATAATATCTCTGGAGAGGACTGAGAAACTTTACATAAGACAGAGAAAAACAGAGACACTTTACATAAGACAGAAAAAGACAGAGAAATTTTACATAAGGCAGAAAAAGAAAGAAACTTTACATAGAGGAAATGAGGTCACTCACAAATGAGATTGCCTGAAGACGATTACCAGTCTAGGATAATGTGACAGAAACTACCAGCAAAACTGGACACATTAGAAGACTACGTTTTTGCAGAAAATTAAACAGTATAATGCCTTACTTCCTGTAGACAGGGTGCCAGGTGTCCCTGATGTAGTCCGGGTCCACATCAACGTCCTTGTGCTGCAGGTTCTTCCTGATAGCGGCGAGTTCCTCGTAGGTCAGACCCGGGGCGCGGCGCCCGTTGCCGGTTCTCAGCAGACCCTCGAGCTCCGCACGCACCGACTGTCGGCGCAGCTGCTCATCTGTGGTGCTCTGCCAGTACATCCACCTGCAAAGAACATTCATTTGTTAGGACTATTCAATATAGTTGTGAATGATGAATACTTGGAGTAAGTGTATGAGTTTGTGTTTTTGGGAAGAATGTACATATGTTTACGAGAGATGGATAGGCTGAAAGGGATATTGAGGATTAAAGGATATATACACTAATAAAATACGTGTCCAAAGAAGTGAAGCTAGCAGTCCACAATGGAATGCTGTTACCAAACCTGATATCAATGGTAGAAGAAGTCAGGAATATACAGAAGAGTATCTATGAGACAAGAAGAGTAATATATAAATGTGAATGAAGCAAGGAATGTGTGCTGAACACCACCTTAGGGTTATTTCATAACACAACTCCCCATTGAATTCTAAAGCCTCTCTTCTAAAGCCTAGATATAAATGCAAGTTCCCTAGAATATAAAACAGAGCTAAGTTATCGTTCAAATCACATATGTTATAGAGTTATAGAGATGAACTAAATAACTCAACTTGATATAACCTTGTTGTACAAGCTTCTAAAAACATATGGGAAATCAGTGAAGTTCATTCATTTTGTGGCAAAAGTTTTGCTACGAAGAAGTAAAGATTTTTATCAATTGTTACTTCTATTGATATGCCGCTTCGAAGCTATCTATAAGATATAATTTTTTTAAAGTCTCATACAATATAGCTGATAAAATTATTAATGATTAATGATAAAATTAGCAAGTGCGAATGAAGCAAGGAGTGTGATAAAATAAAATACCCCCTAAAATCTAAGCGCCTTAATTTTGTGTTTGAAAAATGAACTTCACAAAGATAAATATGATTTAAGATATTCACGGCCAGAAGTATTATTATTGTTTATTTTTGGGATATTATGCCGTGTTACGCTATTTCGGACAACATTACAGTGTCCATCATCAGGGCAGATGTGTGTGTCAACATGTCTGCCCTGATGATGGACACTGTAATGTTGTCCGAAATGTCGGCTAAAGAAGGAGTTAGCGTAACACGGCATAATATCCCAAAAATAAACAACAATAAAACTTCACAAAGATAGTGCAGTGAGCATTGCGACGATCCTACTGGAAGACAAATTTCCTTCCTGCAGAAAACAAAAGATAAAAAGCAACCCTTCTTCCGATCTTTTGACAGCGAGATATTCACTTTCTTTTTGGTAAACGTTTTCTTAAAGCCATATCTTTGGTTTTAATAATAATTTTAAGATGCACACACCTTGTCTATGTAAAATAATACTTGGTTGATGAATCAACTGCTTGAAGAAAATTGGAATAAGAACATAGACAACAAAAAGGCACCTTTCTTTGAAGGACGGTCCCATCATGATCTTCAGGGTGTCCTCGGTCTTCTTGAGCGTGTTGCGCACAGAGTCCTCGAGGAATGCTACAGCCTTGTCCCAGTCCTTCTTGTTGCACACGGTGCGGTCGGCCAGTGCGTTGAGCTGCAGAATCCGCACCATCTCCTGGGCTTTGGACTCCCAGCTGTGCCTGAGAGGAGAAGGATGATTAAATTCACTTCTATTTTACCCAATGATTTAAAACAATGGCAGATGCTCTGAATCTTAAACCAATAAAAAAGGTCTGATCATCTTATATAACTGCATCATAAGGTGCCTTTGAGTCTACATTTTTCGTAACCAAGCACAAAAGACGGGATTCCTAAATCTATAGATTTGCAATTGAGGTACAAAGCAAGACATCTTTCGTTAATAATATGCACACAAATAATATGTGTGTGTTTCTACAGTCATTAGGGAACGTACCCATACTACTTGACACGTTCAGGGGGAAGGGGGATCTTCAAAATACCACGCTTGGTCACAATGAGGGGAGGGGGGCTTAGGTTTTTATCACATAGTCAATATATAAATGTTAATAAAAATAACAGGACTTATGTTTCTATAAATTAAGTTCTGGTTACAATATATTTTAACGTAAGATTTATCTTGATAATATTTTTTTCACTTGTAATTATAGGTATGCACACACTCTTGCCGTCACGCAGCAAGCACTGTATTAATAAAGACAAATATAAGCCAAATAATGAAATTTTTTTAAAAACCTTTTGTTAGCAAGGCATGATTTAAAACCATATGTATATATGGCGGTCTTGAAATATAATACACGTGGTCACCGAGGAGAGAGGGGGGCTTAAAAATTGCAAAAAGTGGGTCACGTAGTATGGGTACGTTCCCTTAGTCATTTCTAAGTAATGTGACTTCAATTTTGGGTAAAGGCTTTGTTTTCACACAATATAAGTCCCAATAATTATAGGAGAAAAACTTGTAATCATAAGCTACATACTTGCGGAGAGCTTCATCCACGACAGCGGTCTTCAGATTGTCGAAGATGTCGTCATGGTCTGATGTGAGTTTGGCTTTGTTCACAAAGTCCTTGAACTCAGCCTGGAAGGTTTCCCATCCAATCTCCACAGACCTGGAAAAACGTAATCACATTTAAGAAACTAGTTTGCACAAACAGTGGAATAAAAGTTAACCAAAACTAAAAAGTTATTTTTGTGTAATTTCACAGTGAATATACATAACTTGATTAACTTCACTGATGAGTAAACATTGCTACTAATGCCTGTTTTTTTTCTGGTAACAGTACATCCAACAATATTTCTTTCCTTAGCAATAAAAATTATTCATTTATTTACAGCAAATGCCATGTAAAATATTATCTAATTTTACAATTCAATTGGACGGTCCTTTAATGAAGTTTAAAATTACATATTATTTTTTACTTACTTCAGGGGAAGGGCATCCTCTGCCCACCGTTTCAATTTGATATCACAGGTTGTGTTGAAGGTACCTGAAAAATAAACAAAGGGAATTATGGAAAAGGAAAAATATGTGGATACTATATAACATCATCATTGTGTGCGAAGTCTCAAACTCTTCTCAACGTTCATGATTATTTAGGACCAATTGTTTCACAGAAATTCAAATGTAACATTGTCATCAAATGGTCATTGAGCGCCATTTTGATTTTTTTTTTACATTTGAAAGGTCCTTGTTAAACGCCGATTCTAGGTTCATTCAGTTTTCTATCAAATTGTAATAAATTGATAAACTTAACATCTTGATAGTTGATCTCTTCTGTTGATCACAATTTGTTCAAAACCTGAAACAGATTTTGAAACGGTATTTAACCTTTTAATTGCCAAAAAAACAAAATAGCGGTGAATGAGCACTTGAAAACTTTGTCCCATGTGAATTTCTGCAAAACAACTGGGCCTTAGTGTGTTGGTGTCACTCTGCCATGATATCTTCTCTCACTTTAAAAAATATGAAAAGAAATCCAACAATAGTAAAAGCTTACATAAGTACATCAATACATACAAATAGTTGATGACTTACTATTGTTAGGGGTCATGGCGGCGGGAAGGTAGACATTCTCAAAGACGTGCGTGCTAGTGGTCTCCCACAGAGCGTGCTCGAGGCGTTCCTCCCACAAACGCGGCGGCACCATGGAAAGGTTGATGCTCTGGTCCAACAACTCGCAGCGGGCACGCTCAAACAGTTCATCACGGTCCATCTCCCGAATCCTGGACATAAGATACATTATTGACAACATTGAAATAATATTTTAATTAAATATTACCTGTGGATCGCCTATCTACTTTACCCCCACAACATTTCAACATTTACGACCATTGTTCCCAATCGTAGTGATCAAATGTTAAGCTGAAATTTTGGCTCAACACTCCTCAAATGCAAAAATGCGCTTTTCCCAACGCAACTCTCCGACCAACAGGCGAATTGAGCATTACCAAACAAATCAAATCGGTGATTGGAGACTCAAATTGATCGATCAAAAAGTTGGAAACAAAGTCAGTTCCCAGGCTGTTGTTCACTCTATCACTGCGTAAATCCCACTAACGAACGAGCAGGAAGGCCGCAGAGGCAATCCGGGAATGTCCTGGAAATGATGGTGATGTTGCCAAACTTAGAAGCAAACAAACGTAGGTGCGGATTGATAGACAGCCCGCGTGTAGTGAGGAATCACTTCTTAACAATCAAGTACTGGAAGAATTTGATTACCTAGGGAAGCAGTTCTTCCATTCAGTCTCCAAGTTGAAGCGGGTAGCTTTGAATGCATCAGCTTGCTGTTCCACAGAAGCATGAACCATTTTCCAGAAGCACTCTGCAACAGCCAGAGACAGGTTCCTAGTTGTGACCTGACTTGACATGATAAGTCCATCCCTGCAAAGACAAAACAGCTTTTATAAAATGCCTAACAATAAATTAGAAGATACACCGTACAAACAGTGAAAAGACCTCAAATTTTTGAGTGTCGTAGATTTTAGCTAAACCATGGATGAAATAATTGACCATTTATAGAATCTTTAAGCTTACTTGAACATTTTGGAATGGCGGAAGAACTTTTCTTCATAATCCTTTATGGTCTGAATAGAGTCATCTTTATGTCCACGGCCTGTCACAACAGCGAAATATCCCAAGGCTTTCATTGGGAACAGTTTTCCGGACAGAATCTTCCTGATCTGTAAAAAAAATACATACATATTTAAGTATGTTACTCACATAACTTGTTTGCAAGGATTTAAATTATTTGTAGTTATGATACATAATATTTTACCTTATTTCCGTCTCCCATGTTGTTCTCTTCTGCCAAATCCACCTTAGTGAGAACAAAGATGGTCCTCTTACCCGATGGATCGCACTGAGCCACCAGGTCTGTCACATTACTTCTCTCCGCATCTACTGAACCATCCTGAAATAAGACAAGTTTGGATTATTTTAATGAAATGATGCATATATAATATATTTATGCTTGAATATACTCAGTTTACTGTCCAATTTGCATGAGACCTGAGGCTTGATCAAGTATACTTGACCGTGTGTGGATGTCAATTTGCATGGGACTTGAGGCTTGATCAAGTATACTTGAGCGTGTGTGGATGTCAATTTGATTGACAAGTGTACTTGATTCTGCAGACTTGATCAACCTTCAAGCATCTTCAATACTTGAACATGTCAGTTCAGTCAAAGTTAATCAGTTAAACATGATGCGACCACCACATGAACTGACGTAACTTCAAATATAATGGAACAGGTGTAGCCACTATGGACAAACTGCAAATTAGAATAAAATAAATGTTCTTCAATCTTTTTACATATCCTACATCAAGCTGTCAATGCTTTCCACTTCCAACAGCTGCATGTGTCTCGGCTGGATGGTAGCAGTGTCGTGTTAGTAGTCCTACTAGTTCTGTCAGTGAATATCTATCCATATTGAGTAGTTGACTGGCTTGTTTGGGGTTAGGAATTCACGTAGTAGTAAGAACCAATACCTGAATGCAAAGGATGATCGCATTGGGGTTGTTCATGTAGGACTGGGTCATCTCGCGGATGGCATCACGAGTATCAGAAGCCATGTCCACTGTCTGCGTCTGTAACAAACCAATAATTTCAGGTTAATTCAAAGGATTTGTATTTCGAGAATAACAGTGACAAATCAAAGCAAATCAAGTTAATATCGCCGCCGTATTATGCAAAGTTTGGATACATTAAGGGAAATAACAGCAATTGCAAAAACGCAACACACAGATATGCATATAAGAGATGTACATTAAATCTAACTTATAAGTTACAATAGCATTTATTCAATGTCTTCTATCTAAGACTGCTTATACATGTGATAAAGAAAGTGCGAGTTGAGCCGCAAATCATGGGAAAGCGTGTTTCGCGCCATTTATGGTGGCTGCGTTCCTTTCCCATAATTTGTGGTTCGGAACGCGCTTGTTCTATCGTGTTTATACGCAGCATAATAATTCTGTTAATATGACCGATAAAATTTATTTAAAGTTATTTTATAAATTCATTTTAATGAGAATCAAAAACAGTATTACATAATATTATAGCAGTAAAATTTTTAGTAGCTAAACTGAAAATATATACAAAAAGTATTTTTGCAATAATAACCATTAATAGGTCTTTTTGTATATTAATGGTTATTATTGCAAAAATATTAAAAGCATTTCATAATGTGGTCATATAGCGAGAGGTTGATCATCAAAATACAAAAATATATCAATAATATTCATCAGTAAACTTTGCTGAAACCACTTTATTTACAAGCTTGTTGCCAACTCTAGTTTAGTTGTTAAGTTCTTACTATGAAACTAGCAGAACTTTTTGGTAAGAACACAACTTGCATATAAATAAATCAGTTGTGTATAATCGTTATGCATCATTCATATATAAGAGGCATTGTTATTGAATCAAAGGGTGATGTGGTACGGCAATAGAGTAAAGGTAATGAATGATCCTTACGGAGATGATGCCAGGCAGATCAACGAGCACCATCCGATGCAGACCGGGCCCGCGCACCGACATGGAGATGACATCGCGGGATACGGTGCGCCCTCCGCGAACGCTGTTGCGCATGCGCAGCTCTACCTCCCTACACACACATTACACATTATTTTATTTTAATTCAGCATACCAAAATATTGGTTGTATTAAATACAGTTATCGCAATCGTTACGCATCTTTCAGATATTAAAAAGAAGAACACAAGAAATGCAATGAGGGCGTGTTTCGATATCCAAAATTCGAAACGATCGGACGTAAATTTAAGATTCAGAGACTCGCTCTCTGTACAAATTGAAAATCAAATGGAATAGCAATATACAATATCAGGTAGTGTAAGAGAGATGGAGTACGCAATGTTGAATGTAGCTATCGCTCGAGTGGTTAACAATACAAAACTAAATATTATTATAGGTTTCCATGAAAGCTATAGCCAATGTCAGATTTACCGATAAACTAAGTCATGAAGGCTGTTTTTTGAAATAGGCACCCCCATTAATAAATGAATCAGAAGTTTAAAGTGAAATAAAATCTATTACTGGCCATAGTTTGTGGAGACAAACACGCTGTTGTTAAATTCACTGCAAGCAGATGAAGTCCAATGTTGAGATTAGAAAACTCTTGCTAGAATTCTTTATATACATTCAAATAATTTATCGAAATGGCATCTCTCAGGAAAATATTTCATACAATATTTTCATACAATATTTTCACAAGATTTTTGTCGCTAGATGCCGCACTCGAAAAGGCTGTTTTAGAAACTCGTGAGAACTGTCAAGTCCAAGGTTTGCCAATCTATGTTCAAAAATAGCCACAAGTTCAAGGTAATAATTCTACCTCAAAACATAATTTATTGAAATTATCATTTATTTTTTATTACTAGGTATGTCAATTTCAGATTCTCTTTCATTCGGTTTAAAAAATATATATTTTGAGAATTTATATTACATTCTCACTAAATATAATTTTTAATATGGTTGGATAATCAGAAAATGCCCTAATTATCGGTATTCGTAACATCAGTTCTCATAATATTCTACAATTCCCATACTCTCCCCACATCTAGTTTCTGCTCACAAAATACCTAATCATTTTAAATTCTAAGAATTTTCCCGCAGTTTGGGGAATTCACTACGAATTGGCAATCATGGTTCATAGATAAACTGCTTAGATGACATGTTCTTTTTTCATCAAGCGGATATTCTGTGACTACTCAGAAAACTAGTTAATGCTTCACCATTAGGACTGAAGGTATTACATATTGCTAAAAAAAAGAAAACTCTATGCATCAAATTAAATTGATTGTCGCTATCGCATATACAGTCGATACCGCTTAATTGGGACAAATAAGGACACAAACATTTGGTCCTAAATAAGCTTAAGGGAGGCATAATAGGAGGCATATATTTATTTAAATATTATTTGAAAGTCAACCATCATTTTCCTGCTTCAAAATTGGTTTTTTCGCACTCCCCTAAAATATTATTTTTTCACATTATTAATTTCTTGAAACCCAATCCTGAAAAATTGGCATCCCCTCTCCTCACCCGCCCCACATACCGCGCTTCTTAATTAAAATTTGTTTACTTAGATATGTTTTGCATCGACTTCGAATGGAAATTTGTCCCAATTAAAAGGAATGGTGACCGAGATAACTTAAATAATTAAGTATTAGTTTCTTTATTTAGTTTCTATTTCTTGGGTTTTGTGCCAAATAACCGGCTGTCCCGATAAACCAGTGTACCAATTAAGTGGAATTGACTGTGTGGGTTAAAAACTTCTTCAGAAAGTCACAATAATATAATAATTAATATATGAAAATCATAAAATTATAATAAATTTGGGATTGGGAAAAAGTAAAATCGACTGAAAAATCATCCAATGACAAATCAATATATTTAATTAATGGGATATGAAAAATATATGTTTCAACCATAAGATTGGGATCACTGGTTTGAAAAAAGAAATATCATGAAAGAGGCAATTTACAAAAGCAAAAGTTTCATTATTTTATATATTTTTTTGAGAAATGAATAAGGTGAACTAAAAGAAAAAATATTTTAACATTTAAGTTTCAATCCTTTTACCTTCTAAGTTCGGCGAGGTCAGATTCTTTAGTAAGGTCGAATTCCCTATTGGAGTCTCTGAACTGGGCCACGTGGTAGGGACCCTCCGACAAAGTCACCTTTACAGGAGCCCTGAAAGTTGGGAAAAAACAAGTGTTAAGTTTCAA
Source organism: Limnephilus auricula (assembly GCA_951813805.1). Taxonomy (NCBI): domain Eukaryota; kingdom Metazoa; phylum Arthropoda; class Insecta; order Trichoptera; family Limnephilidae; genus Limnephilus; species Limnephilus auricula. Next base: position 40,013,134 of record OX638391.1, read on the forward strand.
ATACATAATTTTACAATGTATGACCTAAACTTATAATTACTTGCCTATTTGCATCAGTATTTTAATACTGATGCAAATATTGACAACATTACTGATGTCAGTAAACTGAGATGGTGTCATGGCATATAAATACTGATGTAAGTATACTGATCAGTAAATACTGACGCGAAATTGTAGTATATTGATGTTTATACTATTTTACTTTAATTTCCATTATACGGGAATTAGTAATAAATACTTGTATTAGATATTATAAAGAGTAATGTTTATTCGCTGTTCACTGGAGTCGTACAAGCACAAGAATAAAAATAAAAGAATACCAAGAATGAATCTTTATTCAAACCATAGTCAATCGCTCCCCGCGCTTGTCTATCAAGCAAGTGGCTACCACAGAAATATTGATGTGTGTAATAATACGATAATGTGTAGTTGTGGACAATAGAAGCTAATCACAATACCATTTACTATTGACATTACTGAATCTCCATTAGATGATTTAAATAAAAAAATGATCTAATGATAATGATACCTTCAGTATAAAATTGCAAACTAAATCGTTTATTCTACAGAGATGAAGAGATATTTTCTGACATAGCCTGTAGTATCTGTACCTGGTCATCATCTCGCCGGCACCGCGCGGGAAGATGCGCGCTTGCGCCACCATCTCTAGCACACTGGTCTTTCCAGCGCTCTGGTCACCCACCACAACCACGCGTGGCAGGTGGTCGCTGCCCGCCCAGCCGCCACCTCCCCCGCTGTACCCTGACAGCTCGTCGAGAACGTCCGAGTACATGTCGATCAGAGATTTCTGCAAAGTAAATATAGTCATGAAATAACCAGGCAATTACTTCAATATGGTCAGAAACTCTCTGAAGGATGAAGAGACTCCAATTCACCTACGGGGCCAAAGTTCTGCCTGGTTGGAAAAAAGAATCAGATAAATTGGAGTTCCCTTGTGGAACTGGGAAAAAACTCCAAATAGAAAGTTTCCTGAACTCTAGAAAGCAATACGTAAAAATAATTAGCGAACCAAATACAAGGGACTTGGATTACCCCTAGGCACCATTTTGGGCCCTCTCCTATTAATCCTACATGTCAATAATATCTTTAAATTACCAATAAAAGGAATGCTTATGCAGATGACACTGCAATTACATTTCAAGCAAAATCGAAATAACTGCTAACCATGATATCAATACCTATTGTGATGTATTTTTGGATTATTATGCCGTGTTTCACTATCTCCGTCTTTAGAAATGTTAAAGAAGGAAGTAGCGCAACACGGCATAATATCTCAAATATAAATCATGTTAATACTGCAGTTTATCTGTAATAGTATATCTGGAATTTTTTGTGAAAGTGGACCAGTGCTGGCTAATTACTGAACACTTATAACGTAAATTTTAAAGAAGTGTGTGTCTTTATTCAGTTGTTAATGTTATAAGAAAACAATTTATTGGTATGTAATAATAATTGTTTTTATACCTTTGTCTTCTTCAGTGAAGCAATGTCCCTCCCCCCGCGCAAAAGAATGTTCTGTTTCCTCAATTCCCTATTTTCCTTTTCTAATTTGTCAAATTCCCTCTGATATCTCGCCTGGAGTGCTATTATCTCATCCTGGAGTGAGTTCACCAACTGCTCGGACGAATTGCCAAATGTTTTGGGAGGGGGACTTTCTTTTGCGTACGCTGTGTTTAGGTTCACTATTTCGTCTTTAGTTTCTGAAATACAAAAGATGATCAATCGGCAGCCATGCAATTAGCGCTAGTGCAGCCTAACCGAAATTATAAAAATATTTGTAAATCATTTAAATTAGTCGTTTAGCTCTTGTGCGCTCAAACCTTAAACTTTTTAATGCAAATCTTGATCAGTTATTAAAAAAATCTAAGTGGTCAGATTTGTTATAATGATATTATAATAACTGAATTAAAAATAACACGAACCAATAAAACAATAATATATCATAATATGTCTTCAGACACATTGCCTCCCAGACATAATTTATGTATGTACTCACAGTTTATTCACTCCAAGTTTTACCCAACTATATATAGAGCAAAAATGATAATTTTCAGATTACATACTTTGAGCACAACACGTTAACCACTTAACAAACAGTGCGTGTTACCCACAGTACTACATAACATTAAAGGCAGTTTGTTTCTAAATACTTTTTACTAACTTTGGGATGGGGCTAATGTTTAAATAACTTAAAGATTACATTTTATGGATGATTTAATAGAGATAATTTACCTGCAGATATTTTCTTAATATAGACTATCCCATCGTTGACACCTATTGAACAAAAGGACAAATCTTACAGAAAACAGAATGAAAGTTATTAAAAACATCAATGTATATGGAACAGATTAACGCTATTCATTCAAGTTTTGATTCAAATGTGAATTTTAAATCATTCCATAAAAGGCAATCTTTAATCTCTCTTAGAAGCGGGATATTTTCAAGCTGGGAATTATTGAAAGCATGAACATGAAACGTTCGGCAAAGTCAAAACATGTGGATTAAATGATTCCTTCTACAGTTCAGAAATAAAACACGTGAAATAATGTCTCACTCAAAAACAAAATGATGTAACGAGAAAATAGATTTGAAAGAATTCGATAATCGGATATTTTAATAACCAAAATAGAAAGGATGCTAAAGGTTAATAATTATTGTACTTAAAGAGCTCTCCAATAACCTTGTTTAAACCAAAACAAAATATTTGAATTTACAAAGTTAAGCCATAAATCACACTGTTGTATAAGCTGCATTCAGATCAGAAACTTTTCTTCAGAAAACTTAAACAATTAATGTATTTTTCAGGAATAATTTGGGTCTTGAATGCTAAATTAATTTTGGTTAGAATTTTTGCTGACTGAATTCAAGGGACAAAAGATAAATTTATCAGAGACCTATTAAAGTACACATATTAATTTGCCAGCTAACAAACCAAAAATTTATAAATATGTGTCCACACTTTTAAATTAGGAAAGATCCGACAGAGTAATGGACTATAAAAAATGACCTTCTTCGTACACCCGAAACGATGATGGTGTTGGGAAGCAATGTTTTAAGATACTTTTTCAAAAATGTATGAATATTCAACTAAACTAATATAGATTTCAAACTCATTTCTCATAACAAAAATATAAAAAACTTGATATGCTTACGTAACGCTCCATAGTAAATTTGTTTTCCTGCTCGTATGATAGAAAAAAAAGAAAAAAAAGGTTGTAGAACAAATCAGAAAGAACAATAATAGCTGCAGTAAGTAAAAAAAAAAAAAAATTAAAGAGATAGCACTAAGCATTCTACCGTGTTCCCCATAGAAAAACAGGAGAATGCCTCTACTCTTTTTAAGAATTTCTTCCACAGGGATATCCCTTTCCGACCGGCAAAAAATGTTCGAAATTTGATGGGCCACAATAGTAAAGCTCTTAATTATGTTCCCATAGGGCTGGGCGACTTACTGCTCGAAACATGTGCGCTTAAAGGTACCCTGCATAAGCAGCTCCCGCACGTTCGATCGACACCGGGACCGTTCCCAAAAACAAATTTATTTTCTGTCAGGATTTTTTTCAAATCAAACTCACGATCGTATGAAGCCGGTCGGTAAGGGATATGCAAATACACAACATATCAAGAATTGGATACTTGCGTATTCCTGTGGAGAAGGGCCTGGCAATTTTAAAGCAATTCCATATAATAAATAAACACGGCAAGTGCAAGAAGTTAAATGAAATATTGGGTTGACATAAAAAAATGGTTGAATAATGAAATTTAACTGTAGATAATATTTCTAAACCAGTTTATAATAATAAAAGATGCATTTAAAAAGGTGTCTTTTAAAAATGATCGTTAATGAATGTGAATTGAATGGCTGAACTTGGTAATGTTCAAGTGCTTGTAACAATATAAGGAGATACTTACGGTGGTTGGCGTTGGCTGCCTCAATGGCATTCTCCCACCGGTCTCCAAACCACTGCCTCACTTCAGTGTATTTGGCCTCAGACAACGTTTTCAACCTAGGATCTACATTACAAGCCATTACAAAAGGACCCTGTTTATTTTAAATATTTATAAGTGACTTATTCAACACTATCACTGCGGTCAAGATTGCAACAAATAAAAGATGGATATTCTGATATATTATGGGGGTTTTTCACCATGGTCTTAATAGCCTATCCATTCTTTAAGTCCGAGTTCACTGTTTTTTTTACATTAGCTCCAAAAACGAGGCCCTGAGAAAAATAGTTCCTCTATAGGCCTATATTGGGGATGCTGTGTGGAGTGTATTTTTAGAAAAGGAAGAAGATAAAGTTCTTGTAAGGAAAAAGTATGAGGGTAAAGGTAGGAATCTAGGGGTCAGTATGTCCAGGAGTGAAGGATGTATTATGAATCCATCCCTCGCATTGTGGTGCAAGGCGATGGGTCGAGAGAGTCTGGCTGGAGAGGTCAAAAGGCCTCCCTTAACCAGTCCATCTCGATCCGGCCCTTCACGCAGCAGGTGGGTAGAAGCATCCATCGCCAAAACCCAGACAAACCTCACCCAGTGAACACGAGCACCTCTGCTAAGTCACCAAACATAGCAAACCACTTGGGGTGACCTATGGCAGAGGCATTGGTTATGCAATAAATGGGTACTGAATATATCAGATAAGTTAGCCGAGTTTTCTACCTATTGTGAGCGACCGGTCAGTGGTTCAGTGGACATCGCGTTTGGGCCCCACCCAGGCGTTCCGTTTTCGATTCCTCGGCTGGCTAAGTCCTCCACCACAACACAAGCAACATCTTCCGCTTAGTGTGGTGGTAGTAGGAGATTTTCAAATGTTGTTGGGTTATTCGTAACCCAGGAATGTTTGTCTTTCTTTTTAAAAAAAAAAAAAAATTATTTGTTTATTTATTAATTTGCATTATCCTGTGGATAAGCTATCAAGAGGATGATGAAATACCCCCTATATCTACTTGTGTCCCCATAGTGTATAGATGTAAATCCACTGGAGCGACAGAGCAATTTAAAACTTTTTTCTCGCATTGCTAAAGGAAATTCTTTTGCCCAATTTAAAAAAATCATACCTCCGAATTTGAATATGGAGACATACAAACTGATTATAGTTCTGTATAGCAAATGAATTCACCTCTCTTTTGTCTGTTATCACATATTTGTAGGATTTATAAATTTATAAAAAATATATTATTTTTAACTTTAAAACATTTTCAAGAATCTATAGAATATTTGCCATATTTTGGCATGAAAGCAATCCGTAGTTTTGGAAATAGTGCCGTATTGTGGCAAAAAGCGCTCGAGTGGTTAAATTTGATTTTCTAGTCGGCCGGAAGTTAGGGGGGCCATAACATATTGACTTTAGTTTTTTAATTAAGTATAATAAAGGATGTTACAAAAATGGAAGGACAGTTATTATGTTGATGTCACCAATTATAAATATATAAAATGAAAATGACTTGTGATTCTGCAATAGATTCTAGGTTGCAATACAAATAATGGTATAATAGTAAAATACAGTTTTAATAAAAAGTGTTTAGTACGTTAAGTATTTCAGCAATCAATATTAAGATGGCATATATTTGCTGAAGGAATTAAATAGAGCTCAATGGTTTAGGTATAAAAATACAATAATTCTAAAATATAAATAAAATACATGTTTTTCAAATTATTAGTTTACAAGAATCTAAGTTTATTAGCGTTTAATTATTCATTATAATAATTAGGGTACGAATGTATTCTCAAAGATATGACAAAAAATAAATTACTCAAACTGAATAATATTAAGAAATAGGAATAATTACTATTGATAAACAGATAATGATAATACTTTACTTTGAGGATTTAATTAAATCTTTGAAGTATTAATGTAATTTGGTAGATTGTGATCATGATTGATTCTGCTTACCTATTTTGATGTTATCGGTGACGTTATCTTTGATGGAAATCAAACTGCCGGTGAACTTCTTCCACTGGTCAGCGTCAGGAATGACTCCGTTAACCCAGCCCATGTCTGGGAGGCCATCGCGCCACTCTGCATATTTCTACAACACAACAAAGTATGTCTTCAACTACAGCACAACACACAGCATAGCAAAAATCTGCTTCAGCACATAAACATGATCAACAAATCTTTTTCTAGAGTTATTTCTTAATCGCTAAGCGCGGAACCAGAATTAGACATCAACTATTTTCATATAAAGCATTGTATATTCAAATGTTTACCCAAAATAAAAACTCAAACCTGAAGAAACTTAATACTAGCAAAGAGGAAGACACCGAAAAAAAAACGTGAAACAGAGGAATATTGATCAATTAATCGTGCAAGGGTCCACAACCTACCTGAAGGATGATTCTGTATCTTTTTCGACAGCGTAACGCTTGTAAAATCGGTAGTAAAATCATATCTGACACATTTGAACAATTTCCTTAAATGCAGTATTCCGTATCGTGCTAATGAGCTAAATACTGTGCTTGTATTAAGACACCAATTCTTAAAATTAGTTACCGAAACGCCAGAGATGAGGGCGTGTTTTGCAGCGTAATCCTCGTTAAGAGATGTCAGTTGCGGGAAAATTTGCAAATCGAATGTCATTGGATACAACCATCAAAATAATACGACAAATGGACAGTCATTTATTTATATTAAGGCTTATATGTAAGTAGTTTTAATAACTTCTTCTTCTTCGATGGCGCTACAGCCTTTATCGAGCTGGCCTGCCACAACATTTGCCTCCAACTCCTCCTGTCTTCAGCGGCTGACTTTTGTTACCTGGAGAAGCTGTGCTGCATCCCCTCTAACCTCGTCTTTCCACCTCAGTCTGGGTCGTCCCACTTTTTTCTTTAAACCTGGGTGCCCAATCATAGTTCTCTTTGGGATGCGTGTGACCGGCATTCTCTGTACATGCCCAACACATCTCAACATGAGGAGTCTAATATGGGCTGAGATGTTTGGGGCCTGATATATATATCCTAGAGTTCTTTGTTGTCCCGGATGCGGTACTGTTCCCCCTCTTTCACGGGTGCACATATTCTTCTTAACACTTTTCTTTCAAAAGTATCCAGCATTTCAGACACCTTCTTGTCGTAATGCTTTCTTAATGCAAAAGATACAGAATCACCCTCCAGGTAGGTTGTGGACCCTTGCACGATTAATTGATCAATATTCCTCTGTTTCACGTGTCTTCCTCTTTGCTAGTATTAAGTTTCTTCAGGTTTGAGTTTTTATTTTGGGTAATCATTTGAATATACAATGCTTTATATGAAAACGCGTTCCGCGCTATCCCGAGCATGATTTGCGAACACCAACTTATGTAGATGTCTTTTCTTTTCACTGACTGAAAATGTTCTAGCCCAAACAGAAATATCGGTAAGACAAATGCTTGGAGGAGTATTCACTATCATTCTATGAAGTTACCATAGCAGTTAAACGGATTGTATTTATACCTAAGGAGTCTATGTTTTGTGATAATGGAATTATCTTTACAGGGTGATAGTTATAATTCTGCATTACACAAAACAGCAAGAGCCAATTGTATAATTCTAGTGATGCAACAAATACAATCTTGGTGCAATATAATTAGCCTGGTATTAGAATAACATACGGATTATAAGTATACATTTTCGAAACGATTACAGCCAAAGTCACAGATTTATTCCATAACAACGCCAATATTTTCACCAGACGGTGGATTATCTTTGGACAAAGATGCAATATATTGCAGAAGAAATCGGCTTTGTTGAACATACACTATATTTTAATATTGTGTACTTATCCAATATAAAACAAATTAACTCGTCTCCGTTTAGGTAAAAACCACCAAACCACAACACACAACTTTTAAAATCACTATTAAATTTGAGAGTTAGGACAGGAAAGTAAAAACAGATTTGTATGTTTTTATAGATAATGTAACAAACATTTTAGAGTTTTATCTTCCTGCATAGTAATAATAGAAAAAATATGAGTGTGCTTTAGACCACACGACTGAAGTAAATACTTCTTTAGTAATCTAATCTAATTTTCTTTTTGGCATCGAATAAAACCATTCCAATCATCAGTGAATAAGAATCTATATTAAAGATTCGTTTGGATTGTTATCAATCATTGTGACAAATCAGTCGTTTCAATGCACTGAGTTCGCACACTCTAAATGAAAATTTGATTCATTATTATGGGAATTACGCTTAGATTGGGATTGTTGATTTAATTGTTACAAAGATACGTTTTTAGATTTTCAGGGCCAAAAGCATTTTAGTTGCTCGTTTTTGGGGTGTTATGCCGTGTTGCGCTATCTCCTTCTTTAGCCGACGTTTCGGACAGCGTTGCAGTGTCCATCATCAGGGCAGATCCGGTTCGTCGGATCTGCCGGATCTGCCCTGATGATGGACACTGCAACGCTGTCCGAAACGTCGGCTAAAGAAGGAGGTAGCACAACATGGCATAACACCCCAAAAGCAAACAACGAAAAAAAAAATAATAATAATAATTGTTACAAAGTTTAAAATAAAACTTTTTTGATGCGGATTCTAGATAGAGAGCGACGTTTATTCACATTTACAGCAGGAAATTCAAAAATTTCCAATAAAAAAATTGCTAGTTATTAGTTAGATTTTAACGTTTAGAATGTGAGAAACAACAACACAACTATTGTCAGCATAAATGCCAGCACCCATTCCAAACGCCATTACTATGGATTTGAGCACTGTTGTTACGATTAGATTGTGAGGAATGAACCTCAAAATTAATTTTAAATTATTATCGTTCGCCTCCGTAACATTCGTAACGCCCGATATTACACCTCTCGTAACGCATTCGCCAGTCAATTCAAATAAGAGTTTATCATTCAAACAGAATTACAGTAACTCAAAAGTTGACTTTGGTGACTTTTGCCTTAACGAGGACGATTTTCTCTATCCATAATATTTTATCCATTCTATTAGAAACCAATATTATGTTACCGCATTCTAAACAAGGTGAACGAATACTCTGTACCTGCAGAACTACACGAATATTCTTATGAATTCATTGGTTGACTGTCAAAATGGTTGCTGTGCACAACTGTTATTAAATCTACAACGGGAACACAGTAAAGATATGTAAGATCGTCAATCTACAAAATGTTGCATCACAGATATAAACGACAATTCCCGATGTGTGGATTTAAATGTTCCAATTACCTTATTGAGGGTGACTCCTCCGCTGACAGCGCCCCCGAGCACCAGGTACCTGATTTTCAGGGCTCCTCTCAGCACCCGCGCTATGATCATTCCGTAGTTGCGGACTTGGAGGTCTCTGGAGAAGGCATGCTGCCTCAGCAGGGGCTTGGCCCGCTCCAAGCTTCTGAATGTCCAAATAGACAAATTCCTTCTGTGTACAGTTGAGATCACCTTCCTCGAATTCTTGTACGAGACAGTCAAATTACTGAAAACACAGAACATTCCATTATTTACAACGAATACTTCATGTCATGCTCATTTCTCTTGCACACTGCTCAAAAGTGACATCCCACGTAATATTGAACATTGAACGAATGATGAATTATTTAACAATAACCTCAAACACTCACCCAAAGTTTCCTCGCAGTATTTGTGACATTTTTCAGAATTGATCGACTAATTTAACATATTTAACCAAAACGATTTTTGGCGATGAAAGGTAGTTTCAGAAGTTGGTTAAAACGTCTGCTAGTTGCTGGACACCACCGAGAGCATTAGAAAAATAACAATTTGATTGTTGAATAAGACTAGAGCAGCTCGGGCAGTTCTTGGTTTTCGGTTTTTTCGGCTGTCGGCACGGTTCGGCAGTCTAACAGAGTTGTCAGCCTATAAATTTAATAATGATTATATTATAATGTTGTCAACACTAAAACATTGAATATGAAAATATGAAAAACCGCAACGAGGAAGTAAAAATAAATTTTAATTGATTAAAATTGACATTTCTTCTTTTTTTTTGCAATTTCAAGAGACACAATATATTTCTTATAGTATAGATGTAATCTAACATTAATGATAAACTCACTTCAACTCATCTCGTTTTATCTCCTGGTGGACATCGTGATTTGATACCATCTATGCCTTTTTTATATGCTGGCTTACTAGTTTAAGGTTTTTAACAGAATATTTGTTAATTTATAGCAGCAAACGGAGGTTAATATTTTGAAATTGTTTAAAAAAGTGGAAAAATTATTGAGATGATTGTAAAAGTAATTTATTTTATCCTCTTGAGGCCCTGAGGCGTATGTGTGGTAAAAGGTGACCGGTCTACTCAGTGGAAACATTTTAAGTGTATGAATATTGAGTACAAACTTTTCATCGGATGTTAATTCCTCACACGATAATTCGTCATGTCTCGAAGCTGCGAAAACTGATAATAGTGAGTTATGATGTGATGAATTATCATGTGAGGAAGTATCGTGTCTGAATAAATTTACTATGGGAATTCAGACGCTGAGATCTCCTAGTCCGATTAGACATGGAACCGGTAAAACCATGTACGTTCGTGTGAGAAATGTGGATTTCTGCAAAGAATGCAAGGCTGATGTAAGCGTAATGAGTAATGAGTAAGTTTAAGAAAGGGAACCTCCGATGGTTTGGGCATGTAGAGCGTAAGGAAGAAAGGAATGTAAGGAGAATATATGACGCAAATGTGAATGATAGAAGAAATTGTGGACGCCTGTGTGCCAAGACCGAGTTGTTTAGCGGTCCGTCCTCTCTGCCTACCCCTGCGGGAAACGGCGTGATGGTTATTTAGTTAATTTATTTTATTATATTATTTTTCGGGAAATAAGATATTTACCGATTTGGTTTGATTTGTATTTTTTTTTAATATTGTAATGCAGCAGAAAAACTTTTTAGTACTTGCTTATAAAGTTATTTCAAATTCTATTCTGTCTCTAAAGCAGATAATCAGGGTCAATCAGGGTGAAATTGTAAAAGGCCATTTTTTCGAAATGTGCACTTTGCCTTCTATCAGTCAGAATATTTATAACATTCTTTATCAATTCCATTTAAGGACCGGTAGTACATGCCCAACAAGAATAAGAAGGAGAAATACGAATGTTGAAGCGAGCGCGCTAATTTTAAAATCGAAAAAATTAGAGCGAAAATTGGGAAAATGTTTAATAAAACACGACTCATTTACAATAGAGCAAAAATCTCTATTCAACACCTTAAGTAGCATTTAAAGAAACTCTGTGAATTTTTTCATACATATAACTTGTAAAATATTAGAAACAAACGTGTAAATAATAATTTTTGGAACATACTTTGCGATTTTTTTCTATCGAGGGAATTTTATGTAATTAACGAATTCCGGCCCTTAATGCAAAAGTGCATTGGAATTCTGAATTTCATACATTCAAAATAGTAAAATTAAACAGTGGTTTTAACAATAACATATATTAGAATAGAATATAATATTTAGATACTTTTAGATTCATTGAAAACTGAAAACCTTGTTGGGATAGACCGTTGCGAAAGTAGGCACGAGGCGTTCTCTTGACAACATTTTTAACCTAAATACACTTTTTATTTGAATATACATAATAAACTGTATGAAAAACTTATAGACTGTTCATAACAACGAAGCCAAAATTAATTACTATTTAACAATCATTTAACTATCAACATATTAACAACTATTAAAGATAACGACATCTCACAGCCAAATCGACTGCTGATCATTGTGAGTATAGCAACAAGGCTTTCTAATAAACTAAATTTGTCAGGTTAGTACGATTTGCGTACATATTCATAAGATGTACGGTATCAAAGCTAATAAAAAAGTTGGTTTTGAATTTGTTTGTTAAAATTAATGCTTAATAATCATCAAAAAGTAAATTTAGGTAATGATGAAAATATTTCGCCTTCAAATCGACCGGTTGCATTTGGTTAGGTTTGCGCGTATGGTTTACGCCCTTCGCAAACCGCAGAGTTGGCGGCGCTTCTTGCAGAGCTCACCTGGTGCAACGTCAGTGCAGTTAGTCTTGCCGTACACAAAAAGGTGAAGCCTGTGTTTTTCGCGTTCTGAAGTATTGAATAGTTAGTGCTATTGAAAATGGGTGATTGATAGTGAAAATGTGTTCCCGCACTGGATTAACGACTGCGTGCAACTCGGTTCGCGCAGCCCGTGCCGTGTAAGGAGTGGTTTGGAGTTTCCCAGCCGCAGAACCCAGGGCTGGGTGTTTCTCTGAAAGTGCTCACTGCTCGCCAGACGGCTAAGCCAGGGACGAACGACATCAACCAAAGGTTTTTTTTACTTGTGTATGTTTTGTTTTTGAAGGATGGACAAACCGGATCGCTCCCGAGACGTTTTTTCAGCACTCCCTATGTTTTGAGATTGATATTTACCCAAGGCACAAAGCGAATCAGTATTTTTCATTGTCCGAATGCACGTAAGGTAGGCCATTTCGTGTTTTGTTCCTGGCCATTCTTGCATTCTACACATCTTCATAATGTCACCTATTGTTTATGGCTCTTATCAGCATTTGTTTAAGTGATCATTTTGGGATTTTTTTAAAAACGTTGCATCCGATTAGAAATCTGAAAATATTGTGATAATTTTTAACCTCAGAAGTAATAATGTGGATGTACCATACACATACACACCAAAATAAATGGTTCTGTTTGCTCGGAATCGATTTTATATTTCGGTTACCTAGGCTTTTACTTACTGGTTTTGACGGAAATGTCTCTTTGTGGCACATTGATTGATTCAAACAAGACTATACCATTCCATTAACATATTATTGATTTGATAAATTATTACTTTTTGAAGTGTCACACAAATGATAATAGAAAATACCTACATGGCGTCTTCAGTGTTATATTATTTTGTGCTATTAATTTTGGTTTTGTCATATTCTTGCAAATTTCTGCACATCCTTTCAATACGGGAGCCATTTGTGTTGGTATCAAAAATAAACAAAGGATTTTTTAAAATTTGAAATTGTTCCATTTTTAAGATAATTTAGGTGCATCTTTGGTGTAATTGATAGGGCTGTAGTCTGGTGTTTTGTTGTTTGTTGTTTGGCTTGATTAGGTCTGGATTTGATTTAATGGGTGTTGGTTGGTGCACCCGTGCCCGGTGCATGCACCTGCTGGGTGGCAGGGATGGGAGGCAGCGGGTGGCCCGGTTGGGGGAGTGCCGCCCAATGTAGCTCACTTTTCTTTGTTTCCTTCCTGGGATTTTACTATTCTGCATATATGCTCAAAATACTTCCTATAATGCAACTATGTGAACGGAGAACCTCATAGTTTTTATGTTGCGTTCCCTCTTTCTCGATTGGACGACGTTTTCAATGTAACCATTATGGCCTTGCACTGAGAGCTCATTTGCAACTTCCCTTTCTGATACATTCATCATTTAAGAGAAAGGGGGAGAGGTTGCAAGGTGCAATAGAGCTATATTATGCCTTTACAACGTTAGAATAATTTGGGTATCGCCGCCCCGGAACCACTTATTGGATAACCAACACCTCTGCCATACCTCACCCCAAGTGGTTCGCTTTCGGTGACTTAGTAGGGATGACCAGGTTCATGGGGTGAGGATTGTCTGGGACTTGGCGGCGCATGCATCTGCCCGCCTACTGTGTGGCGGGCCAGATTTGGGGAGACTGGTTGAAGATGATCTTTTTATGTCTCCTGCAGAACTCTCTCGACCCCATCACCTTGCACCGTAGTAGGAGGGATAGATTCGTACGTAATTTAATCACTGGACACACTGTTTCCCAGATTACAACCCACCTTTCATGCTTTTTTCCTTCCCAGATCTTCCTCACCTCAAAAGAAACTTTCCACACAGCATCCTGAAAGTTAACTTAGGCCCTGAGGGAAATTATTTTCTTGAGAGCCTCCTGTATGGATCTAATTTAAAAAAAAAAACATTATTTGTATTAGACCATGTAGTCTGTAGAAGTACCAAAACAATCTGTACATTTTGTTCTTACTTTTAGCTATTCATCGAAATCAATGTTGGACATAAACACTTAAATTTCTGCCAGAATGGTTTAGCCTTGTTCTGCCATCTGGAACCAGTTGAGCTAATGTAATCAATCCATCTTCGTCGACACCCCCCTATTTTGTAGGTACCAATAATTCTCAACAAACCTCAAATATTTCATTGACTAGGACTAGATCAGTGATTCCCAAAGTGGTCCAGGTGGACCCCCAGGGGTCCACGGGAGACTCGATATGGGTCTGTTGGCGTGATAAATGTTCTACGTTGGCGTATATATGGTAGAAATGTAGCAGCAGAGGTTCCACCGAAACCAGTAAAATTTTGAATGTGGTCTACGAGAAAAAAAAGTTTGGGAACCTCTGGACTAGATCATTCCTTGTCTTCCTGGAGCGTCTCCGACTGTTTAATCTATTTCCTTCGTCCTCTTAAACTGAATACTTTCTTCATACACAAGCTGTATTGTGTGGACGCCACACATATCAGTCTTGTACCTACTTCTTTCATTCCACTCTTAGCTCATTTAAATCTTATTTTACGGCACTACCCGTAAAAGCCAGTGTCTAATATGGCATCACCATTTTGGGGTATGTCGCAACCCCCTCCTATTCACAATTTTCACAACGCAATGTTCGTACCTACTTCCCAAAATGTTAATCATTTTCACCACAAAACTGTGAAAGCAATTTTTGTGAAATCCAAGAGAGTTTTCTAGAACTTTCTATTTTACAACATTGTTAGGACTCGCCTCAAGACAACGATCGAATATTTAATGAACACTATATATCCCCAATTTTCTTTGCACGTCCGTTGACAGTATTCACTACAAATTATGTTATTATCGCTATTTATTAAACGCTTGTTCATTTTTTTTCTTTGCAATTTGGAATCGAACCATTTACCACCGAACCGTAAGTTAACAATTTATACCTTCTGAAAGTTTCTAACTTTCAATGTAATTTGCATTGTTCGCCAACATAGGCGTTGGCTTCACGTTCAACATTTATCACAACGCATATCACGATCCATATCACGATCCACATGGATCGTGATCCTTCAATTTGGATCGGAGTGCTACCCTAGACTTTCAATATTTATTGTGATCCGTCGATATTTATCAAATATCGTGGTATTTATTGAACGTGTAGGCTAGCTTATTGACAGATCACAATACGGATCACAGGATTTCTATATTCAAATATCGACTGAATTGAATGTAGACTGTAGCCTACGCATCAATATTTATCACGATCTGTGGGTTCACGATACGGAATTCAGGAATCTAGACCATATTGTAGTCCTAGTAATCCATATTGTGATCCGTAAAAATCCGTAAGTAAATTATAAATTGTAAAAATCTTTGAACCTTACCTCTAAATTATTTTGCCATTTAAAAAATCTTTCGTGATTTTTTCCGAGTTTTTACTCACATTCCAAATTATTTGTCCTCCTTCCAGGGCCCCGTCTTCCGACAATCTTTTCCAGCATTTTTATGAGATGCAAGATCTCGTACTTCTCCGGATGTCTCATCACGTGTCCTACATATTGAAGTTTTCGGATTTTTATCGTTTTAATAACGTCTTTTTCTTTATTCATCCGAACCATAACATCTACATTCGTAACTCTGTCCATCCAGCTTATTTTGAATCTTTTTCTGTAGATCCACATCTCGAATGCCTCAAGTCAAGTCGCCTTATCAGTCCTTCATTAAGTGTCCATGCTTCCAATCCATAAAATAATACCGAAAACACGTAGCATCTGACCATTCGCATTCGTAGTCTAAGGTTGAGATGAAGAACGTCTTTTTCATGCGGATGAAGGTTGCACGAGCTTGCTCAATGCAGCACTTGATTTCAACCGAAGGAAGCCATCTTTCATTTAAATTGAAGCCCAAATATATTATACTAATACTTTGTACGTTCTCTAGTTCAGCTAATTCTAATCAGCATGTATTTTGTTTTAGTTTTATTCAGTTCTAACCCAAAATTCTCACAAGTCTTCACTACTTGATTCAGCAGAAGTCAATGATACTTGTTAGAAGTACCACAGCCGCTCCTGTATAATTCCAAAAAAAGTGTGCTAAATGGGAACGAACCAAATGAAACAAAATTGAATTCTTTAATTACCTATACATCAAAATTAAAAAAAACATTAATAAATAGCACATACCAGTATTAGATATTTAGTACAACTTGATTTTTTAAAATAATATTTAGTTTGGTTGGGTATTTTGTCCTCAAATCCAAAATTAAGTTTTGTTCGAAGAACGAAGTTGGTAGTACACATTTCTTCATAACTAGTCACAAAACATTTCTCAGTTCACCAGGGCGATTCTAACAACTTTTTTTTTATTCATACATTAATCGATACAGGTGTATGATCTATCAACCATACAAAGTAAAACCCTTCGACTAATTTATTTTTAAAAAAAACATTGTCCATCTGTAACCAAATTTAAGTCATACAATTAAATTAGCATCGGTATACATGACAAATATAATTGTACTGGTCCAAGCGAGAAATCGTACGTGACATCGTCGTTCAAATATCGTCTTTTTCGTTTAAATACGCGTGAGAAGGAAGAGAACGAACGTCGATGACGTCCGTACGAGCTCGTGCTGGGATAGTTTAGTATTGCATCTGAGTAATCTTGGAGACTGAAACAAAGACATCTTTCATTTCATGGTTCGTGTTACCAATGCTGTCGGTAAAATTTCTCTTTTATTATTTTTTCTTTGCTTCATATTTCAAGTTCCTTGGAACGAAACAGAGTTTCTGCGATCATATTTCATATAAAGTTTATATTTATGATACCGTAATATCGGGCGACTTTGATCATTGCTGATATCTGAATAATTCTCGTTACCACTCAAAATGAATCGCTTCTTTTTAGTATTTTTTTTACTAATAGTTTAATTAACATTGATGGTTGTTGAATTGTAAAGCCTTTTTTTTTAAAGATATTTCCGGACAGAAAAATGTTGATAAATTCCTCAATTGTAATAGTTTCTTATCATTTATATTGTAACGGGTCTATAGATATATTATGTACATACATTATATGACTGCTTGAATATTCGAACTCTCAGCTTTTTACTATTTTGTTTTATTTTTGGTTTAATAAGGTTACAAGGTGCCTTTTATCAACATGTTTTTTTTTATTCCCCAAAGACATACACAGGGTGTTAAGGTACGTACTTGACTTTAACCAGGGATTCCTGACATTATTTGGAGTAAAAAATGTAGATGACATTTTGGTCTCCGGTGACCTTTTCAATGACTTTTTATTTTCAAAATCAAAAAAAAAATCTTCTGCATGTCATCACTGGCAACTTAGCCAAGTAACCACACAAACCTCTTACTCCGCCCCCAACTGTCCAACACTACTATTTTGTTTTTGTAGAATTTTTTTTTTTCATAAATGTCACCGGAGAACAAAATTTTATTTACATTTTTTACTCCAAATAATACTTGAATTACTTTAACCAGGAACCACTGGTTAAAGTAATTCAAGTACGTACTTTAACACTGTATATATTTTTTAAACACATTTCGTTAGTTAGAAATAATTAAAATAATACAAAAATGTGTAAAAAAAAGAGATAGGAGCAAATAAATATATGTTTTAATAATGTAAATAAATAATAGACAAAGAATAAAAAAATAAAGGAAGAAACAGAGTGTGAACTGCATAAAATATGTTAATAAATAATTTATATGATGTGAGATACATAATTTACAAATGTAAAATACATAACAAAGTAAAAATAAAAACATTAACACACATAACCGCTTTAAATAGCTCTAAAATTAGTTTAGTTTCAAAGTTGAAAATTTAACAAAGTCACCCCTTTTACGTTACTGCAAAAATAATCTCCATAACAAAGAACCAGGGGGACTTTGGCAATAATGATTGTGAAGTTTGATCCTTCTTGAAATACTTAGTTAAATTTGGTTAACGATTCGATTAATTGCTCGGTTTAATTTATTAAATCAATTCCAACAATTTTTTTATGGAATAAATGTCTAATCCCGTTTTTTTATCGGCAAACTTTACGTTTTAAAAAATTGTAGTCCAAGATGGTGTCCTTGGCCCCGTTCGCGATAATTAATTCGATTATGCACGTCAATAGTCCTGAATTGTTCCACTGTAATAGAATATTTTTTTCGTATCTTAATCACTCACCACAAATCTGTCACCCCCTTTCTAAAATACTATTCAGTGCGTTTCTTCGCCGATATCCTCAATCACAAGAATGTTTGTATAAATAAACTTCCCCGGTATAACGAAATTTATTAATTAAAAATATATAGTTTTGAAGGAATTCGTGGTCTATGGCTAATGTTATCGACTCGCAATTCGGAGCTCGTGGGTTCAAACCCTGGCGAGCGCAAGTAAATTTTAGTTGATTAATTTGTGTGATTTCATAATTTATTAATTAAAAATAATATCCAGTACGTTTGCGACACGGTCCAGGGTAAAAGGTACTTTGAGTTTCACCCTGGTGTAAGACCCGCTGTGTAAGTGAATTCGTAAGTGAACCGCTGCTTGAAATGGGTTAAGCCGAGTTTAGTAACCATATCTCTCCCCACCTCTTCTTCCCAGTCTCCTTCTCCTCCCCGCTACCTTCAGCCTCACAACAGACCCCAATTGCGAATGCCTGGCTACAGACGGGAGCAGTAGGGGCTCTTATGCGGTGTTTACATAAAAAATATAAGAGTTGTTCATTCAATAAAATCCGTGCGGAAGTCATCGACGATCGTTCTTTTCCTTCTCGCAGGTCTTGTGTGAAAACGAAAGAGATAGAAGAAGCTAGAACGATGACGTTACGTACGACCTCTCTGGGACAAGTATTATACCCTTAGTTATCAATTTCAAAGTAGTATCATATTCAAGCGATAACTTCTAAATATCATTTTGGTAATAATATAAAATTCGAGGGGGCTTCAATATCACATCAAATCGACGCACATCAGTTTTATTTTATTGTTTTTCCTTATAAATGGCTTCCGCTAAGCGTCGATTCTCGACCAATTTTAACTGTTAATTAATTTGATCAAAAGGGGAGACGGGCCGACAACAGATAACAATTTGATTAAAAGCTGAATCCTAGAAAACTAATCCTAAAAGCCGAAGGTCCTAGAATTAGAATTTTAACGGGGGCCGTTCAAATACATAATTTTCTAAATGGCAGATCGTTGATTTGATAGCCAATCAATAATTCTTGTCTACATTTTGATTTTTATTATGTTTGATTGTCTTTTCGATTATTCCCGTATCTGTCGATTATTCCCATTCGGTCCTGATGTGAAGCTTCGACTGTATGCAGCATACACCTTCGACGCTGTTCATCCGTTTTTTTTCTCCATACCTAACCTTGCCCCCTTTTAGACACCGGTCAAACCGGCCATCACTGGGTACCCTAGTAGGTACGTTGTTATAGTGTGTGCTACGAACAGACTAAAACACGTCGGGCAAATAGTTACACGGAATAACATAGCGTGGTAATGTGATTTATTCCAAACTAGACATAGGTATCGACCACTGAACATATAATCTCTAGAAGTGTACGCTGTAAATCGACTTTGTGTAGTGAAGTCCTCTTTTAACTCGACCATTTTGCATTTCGTCCGTCTGTAAATTTGTTTGTACATTCCGTTTCAAGATGGTGGCCGTTCAAATGTGTAATGAAATAAAGAAAGAAAAATCCCTCATTGTGTATGCCTCTATCTTTGGAGATGCTGTGTGGAGGATCTTTTTAGGGAAAGGAAGTTCTGGGAAGGAAAAAAATTATGAGGTAGGAATCTGGGGGTCAGTGTTTTCTGGAGTGACATCAATCCCTCCACTGCGGTGCAAAGCGTTGGGTCGAGAGAGTCCGGCTGGAGAGACTTCAGAAATAAATCCGAGAACGTGTTTTGTGACAAAATTAACTCAGTGATTGGTGAATTGAAATGAGGCTGCCTCGAATTTACCACCAAATAATTAAATTCTATAAAAGTAAAATATCCTATATAAATTTACTCGCAGAAATCGGAATTTTTTGGAGGGCCGGATGAAAATCTTTGGCAGGCCGAATGTTGGTGACCACTGCTCTAGTGTTAGTGGAACCTTTGTGCGTTCAATTCCATCTTATTTTTGTTACACACTACATAAGGTATACCAATCTCACAGAAAACACCTCTAAGTCAACGCGGTGGTGTATCAGTTGTGCAAACTAAGAAATATACCCTATTACCTATTATACTGTAGTACAACATAACAGACATACATTTCTTATCTATAATGCAAACAATCTGTGCAAGCAGTTAAAACTCTCAAACGATAAGCTCTGGTGTAATGAAATTTGCGCAGCCTTCTTCTCTGTTATGACTAGGCTAATGCTACCGATATATTTGCATCTAATAGAAATTAGGTATATCAAATAAGAACCTAGAGGTTTTGAATGAGAATATTCCAAATAAAACGTAAAAGTAATTAATAAAATAAGGCAAGAAAAGTTATGTCTATTTAGACAATTAGAAACGATGATGGATAGAACAGTATTAGAAGAACGGGAAGTTGGGGAAGAAGTGTAACGATCGAGTGAACAATTGAGCCCTTGCCCGGAATAATGTTGTATCCAACAATATTCTTGTTCCGAGATAAATGGAAAAAACGAAACCTGTTATATAATATTTTATATTTAAAATACAATAAACATACAATTCTTAAGACTTTTAAAGGAAAAGTCGTGGAAAAAGGCTATTATATTAGAATTTATTACAAGAATTTGTGCTGATTTTGTGGAAAAATGTTGTATGTAAAAATTTCACAGGCAACATTATTCCACAAAATGGATTTTTTAAACTTTTCGTAGCTTCAAGAAAGCACCATGCTCTTTTAACATCTATTTACATATGTCATTGATGCATTTGAGCTTAAAAAGCAAAAAAACGATATGAATAAACAAAACCATTTACATTCTTCAGATCAACATACTTGATTGTCTTCAGATCAACATACAATATTATTCGACAAAACTGTTTCAACGGCTAAAAAGCAGCCTTAACAATATTTTTTTCTGGAAATATTTTCCTGCATTATTCAGCTTCTTGGCTTTAAAGTCTTTCTAGATGAAGCCATAAAACATTAGTTTTCTCCATTTATTCCCATGAATTAAACCACTCTCCGTGATTTTGATAAACGGCCTTATACAACATTCTTCCACAAACCAATCTATAAAATGCTGCCACAGGCCTAAAAAAAATATCACTACCATAATCCCTATTTTAAAAGATGCGCAACATTATTTCTTCATTAACTCAACATTGGTAGTTTTGTTGGATACAACATTATTCTGGGCAAGGGGTCAATTATTCGTGTCGGGTAATGTTAATACCTTAAGGACTTTATTCAAACTAAGAGTTGTCTGGCGGTCCATGCTCTCTGCCTACCCCTGTTAGGAAACGGTAACTCATTTATCTATTATCTACCTTCAGCCTCACCACATACCCTAATTGGGGATCTTATAGTCTCACTGGCTACAGACGGGAGCATTTGGGACTCTTGTGCGGTATTCACATTAAAATCTATGTATATATAATAAGTTTTTATGTAAAAGTTTGAGTAAGTTCATTAGAACTGATAAACTTAAGTGGTCGATTTTATTGATTTCTTTGTTTTTTGTGTATATTCTACCTAATTATTGTTATTACTTAAGTTTAATTTGTAGAATATCTTTTTATTTTTTTCCCTTTTTTATATTTAATAATATTATTATTCAATTTGTAAAACAGTTAATAAACAAGTTTTGCTGCCTATTTAATATTATTACGCGTGACAACTGTTTCGCCTTCTGAAGACAGTTTGAGTAGACCTTCAGAAGGCGAAACAGCTATCATGCATAATAATAATTACTGTGCAAAACTTGTTTACAAATAAACTGTTTTTATAAATTGGATATGAATATTTAAAAAAAATCTACTTTTAGAACTTGTGTTAATCTTTTCTTTTTCTCCGCAAGACAGAACGCTCTCTTCACACTGTACGTTTTTTTGCCGCACGACAAAAAAACCGTACGCGCACATTTTTTTAGTGGAGTGAAGAAGAACATGGAACCTTTCATACTACAGGGTCGGGACGAAACACCGTACCGTTTATCAGCCGTCCATTGCCGGGGGAATCAACGGCTCCGTGCCGTGACTTGACCCAGTGGCCTACGTGATTAAATGCATGCTTTCATGTGTATTGTACGTTTCAGTCATACTGCAGCTCCTCCCATCCGAGCTTACAGCGGCAAAAAAACGCGACAAGAGTGAAAACAACACCCATGCACATCAAATAGCCGTACGGTTTTTTTATTGCCGTGCGGCGACAACTCCTCATCACATCAGTTGCACAAAGTTGTAACTGACATTTTTTTTTTCAAAAATGATCTTTGAATGATCCTTTTCTTTTGCTCATTTCTACAACCAAAATAATTGTCAGAGCTATTTGTGTTGTATTTTCGTAGAAACTTGAATTATGAAGCTCTAACGTAGTGTTTTTAAAGCTTCATTTATTTTACAAAGTTTTAACATCGATTTCAACCTTTTGTAATTGCCATTTTGTTGGAATCTGAGTTGAATCGTTTTGGATAGGGTTCTAACTTCGCCTTGCCATGTTCTGAGTTGTCAAAGTTTGCAAAGGCGAATTTTTCTAATCTATTTTACAATTATTTTTTTAAAGTTCAATCTTGTGTAAAGTGTTTTAGTTTAACATATTTTTAAGTGAAATATTTAAAATATAAATATTTTCCTTTAAAATATATTAAACTTAAATATTTTACACAATATTCAACCCCAAAATCAGAAATCGGTGTATAGATTATGAAAAATGGTCTTTGCAAACTTTGATACCTCATTTCTCGGAAAAGAATTAAGTGATGTTAGAACCCTATCGGACCAATTGCTGTTCACATGATAAGATATGGTTCTTAGGTACAGCGTGAAAAAAGCGTAAAGCGGGCGACAAACGCGAAGCTCATATCAAAAGAAACTGTGGTAAAGAGTATCTTTTCTACCGACACACTACGTTATAAAAGATTTCTTCCTACGGCAGGAGAGGGGGTCATTTGAATTCGGAAGCGGCCGAGGGAATATCATTTCTTTGTACTGGATATGTCAACTCGACGGCTGACAGCGGCTTGAGCACGGCGTTCCGTGTATCCAAAAGATCCCCTCTCCTGTTTACGGCTGAGGGGGAGTTGCATAACTTTTCTGATATCACGCCGCTAGCGGTTACGCAGAATAACGCCGAATAGCGAAGACTCGAACCATGATCTTTTTACGTCCGGCGGGTCTTTATGGGATTGTATGGCGAGCGCTATTGTGTTATAAAGTATCTTTTGATGTGAGCTTCGCGTCTGTACCGTGCATAATACGATTTGGAAAAATTTTTGTCAGTTCTAATTGACTTGGAAATATTAGGATAGGCTTTCAATTTATCTTTTTCTTTCTACCTGATAGGTACGGCAATAGCTCTGTCACTAACATGTTAAATTTAGATTCTCTTTCGCTAAAAGTATACATTATTATAGTAACTTTCCATTAACAATTAGAATACCAATCATGAATTAATTATAAAAATTTTGAAAACCATTTCTTCCCATAAAAAAGTATTTCACATTTTACAGATTCCCCACAAAAATGCAGTCTACGTCAATATTTTTCTCTGGCAGAATTGGTTTTTGTAACAAAAAAGGTACATTGATAAATGCTTGATGCTGAATCATGATTTTTAGGCATTGATTTTTTTAAAGAACTTAGTTAGATAAAAGTTGTGCACACTTTTAAGATTCCCTCAAAATGCAAATCCACCAAGATATTTTCAGATTCATTCTTTCAGTCTAGTTTATTAATTGAATTGCACGCTATTTTTCCTGCAGTGGTAGGGGGAGAGGATATAATCGACCATCACAACAGGGGCATGTGCCTAGCATGGTGGTCGTAAAATCCTCAAAACATGTAACTAACAATTTAATGAATAAAACAAAAATAAAATTTAAAAAAATCTCTGATAAATAACTTGTCTTGACAAGGCTCAAGTTTGTCTCTTACATGTTGTATTCTTTTGTTCTGTTCGGTGACAAATATTTGCCTCAGGATCATTGCCTTTTAAAAACAAATATTTGTTCTGTTGAGAAATTAGAGAGAAGTCAGAAATTTACCCTTCGAATGAATACCGTTATAAAGTTGTGAAAAATACGAATATCTATCAACAATTTAAACACGAGAAATACATATTTCAAATTTAGAATTATTATTAAAATAAAGTAATTATGTACCTAGTTTATCGCTTGATTCCCTCAATCAGTTATATTTTTGAAAATTATAAGTTCATTGAACGTAAATTAAAAACATTCATTAACGGCCGGCGTAGTCCAGGGGCGAGGCTTTGGACTCCCATTCCGAAGGCCACGGGTTCGAACCCGGCGTGCGCAAATAAATTTTGTTTGATTAATGTTTGTTATTTCAAAATTAATTAATTAAAAAATAATATCAACTATATTTGCGACACGTTCAAGAGTGGAAGATACTCTCAGTATCGTCCTGGTGTAAGACCACCATTCAGAATTGAAACGTTGAAATGGCTTTAGCCGTGTTTAATGATTAGATCTGAATAGCCAGGTACTTCACCATGTTACTCTTCCCCATCTCCTTCCCTTCCCCACCTACCTTCAGCCTCATAATATACGCAAATTCGGGATTCCATAATCTCACTGGCTCCAGACGGGAGCAGTTAGACATTTTGTAAGGTCATCAATATAAAAAAATAATCATAAAAATCTTACGCATTACGCAGGAATATTTCACACCACTTCACGCTTGCACCGATGCACCGACAACCGAAATTACTTATATACAATAAGCAGACGGCTTAAATAAATTCGTTTGATATTTATACCACCTATTATTAAAGGTATTTTTGAAGTCGATTTCAGGTATTCGATTTTAATTATACTTATATAATAATTATAATCTCGGGGCCAACTGTCGGGGGATTAACTTACGGGTAACCGAACATGTAGCAGTACCCGGCGCTTCAAAATTTCTTTTTGTATTGTGAGGGCTTGGCGTAGTTTATATATTATTATAAAGACTAAAGCCATAGTGTTTGAAACAGAGAGTACGAAAACAGTGTATAATATAATTGTGAATGATTAATACTTTGAGCGGGTTTGTGTATATGGGTAGTATATTTACGAGAGATGCGAAGTCTGAAATATATATTAAAATAAGGGTAAATGTAGGAACTCCATTAATAGAGGACTCTACGCCGTTCGCGCTAACAAAAAACTGTCCAAAGAAGCGAAACTAGCAGTCCACAATGGTGTGCATGTACCTACCCTGTTGGACGGCATTGAAGCATGTAACTGGCAGAGTAAGGACGAAAGTAGACTGAATGCCATAGGAATGAGATCCCTGAGGCGTATGTGTGGTCAAACCGCGTGTGATCGTGTGAGAAATGTGGAGATCCGAAAAGAATGCAACGCTGATGTAAGCTTAATAAGAATGAGTAACATTAAAAAATGAACGCTAGATGGTTTGGGCAAGTAGAGCGAATGAATGAAGAAAGAGTGTAAAGATGATGTATGAAACAAAAGTTAATGGTAGACGAACTTGGGGACGTCTGAGGAAGACACCCATCAAGTGAATCAAATACTTGAGTCGGACCATCTCAAGAGTCAGAATAATAGAGGGTATGAAAATATGAATCAAGGCCGAGTTGTTCGGCGGTTAGTCCACTGCTTAGCCCTGCGAAAACGGCGTGATAGGTTAGTTAGTTAGTTAAATTTGTATACATTTCCCCAAGATTACATTTACAAATCGTAAACATTCCTGAATCATACTTAACCCGGTCTAGAAAACACTGCTTTGGGGTGAAAAGTCAGTTTTAAAAAAGCATGATGTAGATACCTAGTAAGCAGGAGCGGGCAGCAGGAGCGCACGGGGCACGGCGGTCTGGGGGGCGCACGCGGAGCAGCAGCGCCGACGATCAATAAAGCGATGACACGTTCCCTGAGAACTGAGAACTCGGCGAGCGACGCAGACCAAACCACAAATCTACTCTCAACAAATATGGCGTCTTTAGTACAGGTCGTTGTTCAAATTATATTATAATTTTTGTTGTTACACGACTGAAATTGCGAAAAAAAACCTTCTAACTGTTGCCTTATTAATTTTTTTATTAAAATAAATAAAAAGTCGGATATGAGCTATGAGAGGTTACAATGCTTCTAACAATGTTTTTTTCTGCACAAGAGTTCCAACTGCTCCCAACCGTCTGAAGCAAGTGAGACTATGGCATCGCCAGTTGGGGTATGATGTGAGGCTGAAGGTAGTAGGGAGGGGAAGGAGATGGGAGACGAGAAAATTCCTCGTTATTCAGATCTGATCACCAAACTTGGCTGAAGCCATTTTAAGTTACGTTTTAATTCTGAATGATGTTTTAATTCTGATAATTATGAATGATTTTAATTCTTACACAGCACGCCGGGATTTGAACCCGCAAAAGCCATATCTCTCGACTACCTTTATTATATTATGTCTAGCGAAGACCCGTGAAAAACTACGGAATATTATAGATTTTAGTAGGATTTGTGAAGCTGAAAGTTTATTAAAATAACATAACCGAAAACAATGACAATTGCTGCAAAATGGTCAAGAAATGTTTTACCACGATAATGTACTAAAATATAGGTAAGTACTTTATCACCTATCTGAATTTTTGACTAATCGGTTCCAATTTCTAAAATGCCAGTTGAAATATTATATCGTCGTTGCATATTTAATATGAACAATGTGACGATTTTGACGAAAATGAGTTAAATATACAGTTGTTTTTATTTTTATTTTTCTCCATCTCCTACAATATGAGATATGTAATAATATCAAATGTTTAAGGAGATAGAAGACGAACCATGTGAGGACAATCAAAATAGTACATAATAAAAAATAAAATAAAAAGTCATATCCTCTGCATACCACTACACAATTCAATTGCCCAGTTATGTACATAATATTACCATCATTTTGTGATGCCTAGCTGTCAAATTTGAATAAATTTTAATTAAATATTTTGACATTATTATGGTCTTTAAAATTATGACTAAAACTGTGTATAGAATATAGACCAAGTGAAAAAAACTGTACATAGAATATGAAGCATGTGAGAAAATAAAAAATAAAATAATGAATGCTTGCCAAAAATATATTCTTATAATGAACGAAATATATTTTTCCTACTTTGTCCATAAATAGAATTGTTATTTTCCGTTTCGTTATCTTTTTAAACAGTTTTTTTAAACGATTTTCTCAAAATGTACTCAGTCTCACATGGTTCACATTCTAAATGCAACGACGATATTGTGGGTGGATAGGTAATTTTCGCTTGTCTGTATTATTCACACAACGACACTTAAATTCAAAGCAATTTCGAGTTCTCAAGCTCAAGTAGAGCCAGAGTTTACACAAGACAGACACAAAAAAGAAATTGGTATTTTTGATTGTATTAACTTATCTCTGTCAAAATCGAATAACGGTGAGCTCTAACATTGTTAAATTTGTATATATAGCTTTTTGCGTTTATTTTCATTTTGCCACTGAGTGATAGAGTTTTATAAATAACTAAATATAAATACAAAAATGGGTGACCGGACAACTCAACGCCTACTTAGAAAAGAGATTGAAATTGATAAAAAAAATATTAAAATCTTGTTTAATACTTATATGTTCTAATACTTTAGGTTATGGGTTTTTTTCAATTTTTTTTCGTAACATTTAATGTCTTTTCAAAGGGGTGTTATTCCATGATTTTGAGTTGTCATGGAACCCTAAAATGTGACTCTCTCTCTCTCGCATGGCCATTATCTGTATATGTACCTACAAAATTCCTTGATGACTTGCCATAATAATTGAAACTGAACCCAAAAAAAAAAAGTGTACAGTTATTAAATATACTGACCGAACGGGAGTACGTCAGATTGGATTGGGTCCATTATCAAACATAACCTCATTTCGATTGGTGTAGCAGAAATGGAAATCAGGCCAAAGCGATACGAGTGGCTATTCGTCGTGTAAAGAAATAATCGCTGATATTTCAGGCGAAATTTAAACAGTTGAATTATCTGCGTCTCTTTAAATTATCCCATCCTGTGTTAAGGAATTATTGGTATGTGTGGAGAGTGTCATCAAGAATGCCATATTATCTTCGCAGAGGTAAGTAGAGAGGATAGAATGTTGCACATCTTTCTCTTCTATTATTCCGAGTGATATATTTGATTCGCTCGATTGAAATGTATTTTAGTCACTTTGGAGACTCCGTGGTCGAGTTCGCGGATTCAAATCCCGGGTTGGACAAGGAATTTTGTATTGATTCATTTGTGTTATTTCACAATTAACCCATTCAAATTAAATTATGAACTTATAAATTTAGGTCGAAATAAAAAAGCCGTGATAAATAATGTCTTATTTTCGTGTAATTTACAAAGCATTTGTATAAACACACCTTTTTAATTATTATTTCTTCCCTCAATCAATCAGCTGTTCCTTTGAAGATGTGGAATGCGAGGGTGGCCATTTTATTAATGCAAACACATGTATGTATATCTCGCCAAAGTAAAGCTAAGATTAAACTGGACAATTCTTTTTGTGTTATTAGAATATTTAAAAAAAAACTACTATATTAGAGGATACGTTTTTAGATTTTCACGGCCAAAAGCATTTTCGTTGTTTGTTTTTGGGGTGTTATGCCGTGTTAAGCTACCTCCTTCTTTAGCCGACGTTTCGGACAGCGTTGCAGTGTCCATTCATGAAATAATACTCTGGTGAAGAACCACCATTCAGAACGAAACGTTGCCTTGTTTGTAATGGCTTTAGCTGTGTTTGGTGATCAGGTCTGAATAGCTGGTATTCCTCTTCACCCCCTCTTCTCCTTCCCCTCTCTACGTTGAGTCTCTCAACATACCCCAATTGGGATTTCCTTTGTTTCACAGCTTCCTGGCAATTGTGCAGTATTCACATAAAAAAATGTTGTACCAACATGATTATTTCATTTCACTTTTAAAGCATTCAGTCTACTTCCATTATTTCTCTGTTAGTACCCACGTCAGTTTTATACGACGGAATTGGTATCAGAACTCCATAGTGGACTGCTAGTCTTTCTTCCTTTGACATCAAAGGTCTAGTGCATTCAGTAGTCAAAGAGGATGGACCAACAAACAACTTGGCTAATTGAGGCGGTTGTTTCTTTTTTTCTATGAAACATGTGTAATAAGCCTATAAAAAAATTAATCCAATTTACGAGCAAAGCTGGATAGTAAAACAAGATCAAATCTAAATCTATTCATATATTTCATAAAAATTCCTCCCACAAATCCTCTGATTGGTTCTGGGAATACAAAATATTTGGAGTACAAAATGTAAGTGAAATTTTGGTATCCGGTGACTATCAATGTCATTTTTTGAAGTAAACACTTCTTTACGCACGATTGACTTGATGGGTAAACTGGCGAATGCGTTACGGAAATTACAGCGTTACGAAAAGTGAAATGCGTTGCGAGGCGAACGTGCTGTATCACACTGTAGAAGCAAGAGAGATCAGTGGGCGCGCACATTTTCTTTCTCTCTTCCTCTCATAACCACTGTATGAAATATCTCAGTCATGCGGATGCGGATGTATAGATGGAGCTAAAGAAGTATTTACTTCAATCGTGGGGTCTAATGCACACTCGTAACTTCTATTTTTTCCAACAACCATTTTTTATATTCACGATGAAAGAGAATGGGGCCTTTTTGGCCCGGAGCTCTGTATGCCATTATATCAACAAGTTTAGTATTACGGCACATGTTTGTCCTAATTCCCTTCTCGGTATCTACGCGTTTGAGAATCTCTGCCACGCTCGAGACACAATGCGTCCCTGATTAAATTCCACTGAAATTGTTCCTTGGTGAGTCCACTTACTACGCTCGAGGCTTCTGCAGTGGCCGGCCGGCCTAGCGCAGTCATTCGGTGCGCCTTTTGTTCCGTGGCCGGCGTAAGTGTGGATGGCCGATCATCACATTATTGCTCGTCCGATCGTGGACCACATTATGCTCGGACAAAGGCTGGCTTTAATAAGGTTAACCGCACTTAGATCCGATTGTTCTGGACCAGAATATTTCCTCTTACTAGTAAGATCCTGCCGCTCTCCCTCGTTCTTATAATAGTACCAAAATCCATAAATTAAGACAATTTTGATGCGTTCATGAAACTTTGTTCATATCATAAGTTAAGCCCCTAGCGAGATGTTCCATTACTTTGTTTACAAGAAGAACGTATGTGAAAATCTTCATGAATATAAACATCTGTATTATTTTCTTATTTCTTTGCTAATAACTGTCCCATATCCCATCAAACTATCTTTAAGGGCCGTCTCTTTCAACGTTAGCTACGATAAAAGTTAAACTGACTTCTGGCCAATGGGCATATTGGATTTTCAAAATGCAATATGCATTTTGAAAAATCCAATGTGCTAATTTGAAATATGAAATCGACAAAAATGACGTAAAATAAATAGGTCCCAATGGCCGAGTTCGTTAAGGCGCTATCCCAATAAGACCAGAGACCCTGGGTTCGATTTCCACTTGCATTCTTCAAAGATATACGAGTATTACATTGATGGGTACCGTTTGATTGTCTTTAATTTCAAGCCATTTCTTGCATAGCTCTGAAAATGCTTTCCTAATCGTTATTCCTCAAAGTGTGTACAGTACACGCCAAACTTTAATACCGACCTGACGTTGATATAGAAATCCTCGCAATAGACGAGTTTACGGTCCGAAAAGTGGCACGCCTACCCCCGCCCACGCCTTTCTCTGTCGCACTTATGATTTTACGCATCTTTCGCTTACAGCTATTGTAAAGTATTGTATTGTAATAAATCATGATCAACACCATACAACAACCTGCAGTCCACCTCGGAACAGGAATACCTAGTGAGGAGGACTGAGGATAAAATACTTCACTTTGTATTCTTAATTTACTTAATATTGTATTTTAATTTTAATTTGTATTGTCATTAAAATTAAAAAAATATATATACATATATGGCAGTATCGTATCAAATTCAGGTCGGCATTAAAGTTTGGCGCGTACTGTAAGTCTAAGAGGATAGAAAAATAATTCGGGAACCTTCTAGAAAGATGTGGCACGAGGGAATCAATTGCTTTAATCAGGTTATGTTTAAAGTGTTTTGGATTTATCCGTGTATCCAAAGTAAGCTCAATTTCCCCTCACTTCTGATGAAATTGATCAATCATTTTCAAATAGTATCGAAATTCTTTCTTCGATTAGGCTTATGTGTTGAATAGTTGTTGTTTGCCGTTATTCGTTTTCTTTATAATACTTATAGGCCACACTTCTAGGGATCATGTGTTCTGCGCATAAATCCTTGTGATATCCTTTTACACTTCAAACGGAAAAGGTCGTGAATATTTTTTTTATTTTCCTTCTAAAATTTATAGGCACCCGTTAAATAAATGCATACAAAATTCATGTTTTATTTTTATGGCATACATATTTGAGAATCAAAAACGGTTTAGATTTATTTACAGTTTTTTTTTTTTTTAACTTTAACAGGTTGGTTGTGAAGAGGTGCTTCAAGGGCACCATCAGCCGGACCCGAGCCGATGTGCTTGATGTTAATTCCTCTGTCTGCCAATGTGGTCGGAGATTTATTTTTATAATTCGCAGATTGCTTTTAATTCCTCGTTTAATTCGCTTTATAGATCGCCTTTAATTCCATTATATGGAAAATTTAATATTTGTCCATATTTTATAAGAGCCTCGAAATTCACTCTGCCCAAATCACAAGCCAACAAAAAAAAAATTGTTATTTTTTTTTAAACAAATTTTACAAAGTTTTATGTATTTTTAGATGCTGAAACCGTATTTTAAAGCAGTTTTTTTTTCACACACCAAACTTTCACAATATGATATTGATTTAATATTTCAAAAAATGGGGAAAATTTGATCTATAAAAATTAAAAACATCATAGTTTTTAAAAATGGTTATATTTTTGCTTACAATCATCTTTAATTACTTAAATTTGAATATTATTCTCTTATTTTTCTATATTTTCTCCCTTTTCTCTGTAAAGTTTATTGCTTAGCTTTTTTGCCGATGTGTTGCGTTCTGTAGTTCTTTGTAAAGTGACCAACAGTAATCACCCATCATTTTGATATTCCACCGTCCCTGGTATCGTTTCTCTTTTATGTCCTGATGAAACCGTTCCCCTTGCTCTTCACTCGCATCACCTAAGTTTTCTGAAAAAAAGTCAAGATGGTTGTGCAAGAAGTGGACTTTAAGGTTCATCAGGCAATCAAGAGTTTTAATCTTTTTTATCATGTTAGCTTCGATAAGTTTGTGGTTCGGAGCTTTCACATTACCCAAAAACTTAGTCACAACTTCTTTAAATGATATCAAAGCCTCCTTTTCCTTCTCATTCATCGTTGCTTCGAAGTTTGAATCGAACATCATTTTTACGGATATCTGGCCCGACGAAAATCCCTTCTTTTAGCTTAGCTTCTGATAAATTAGGACAATTTCCACACAATTATTTAAAACAATCACCACCTTTAGGCAAAACTTTAATTAATCCTTAATTAATCAAAATTTAATAATTAATTAATCCAACCACGAGCTATGTAGTTAATTTTTTCCAAAATTATATATTAAGATTTTCGTAAGTTTTTTTCATATGAACTGATGAAGCATACGTCTTTCCATTATTTAATAATACAACTTTTACACTTGTTTTTCACGAGTCTATAAAAAGTCTCCAATCTTTTTTGTAACTAACTAACCATCACGCGGACGGACCGCCAAACCACTCGGTCCTAGCACACACTCCTTGCCTCATCACATTCATACATAATTTTTGAGGTTAATCATTGCCACAATTATATTAATATGATAAACTTATTACATAATATTACGTGTATATGATATTATTATTGTTAATTATTTTACCACAAAGGAAAAATCTTGAAACTAAAATTTAATAGAAAATATGCATCTGATACACCAAGATGTAATCAAACTTTAATTACAAAAATAGGTTAAATTTATAGCAAACGTTTATTAAATCACCCAAATCATTATACTTACATCAAAAAGATCCTCGCAACAATATTTAGTTTTCCTAAGTGATAAAAGAGCATTTTTCTTATTGATTTTTTTTAATTTTTTTTTTATTAATAATTTTTTTGTTACATACATGTTACAATAAAAGTTTTATTTTATTTTTATAAACAGTAAAAAGCGAGAGCAATGTAGTTGTGTAGACAAAAGATTTAAAAAAAATAAAATAAACTAAATAGACTTAAAAAACAGAAAAATATAAAAAACAGAAAAATATATGTACATTAGTTTCATAGCATCACTTTGCCGTAGAAATGCAGATCGTGGAACACTATTAAACTGTTTATCAGGTGCGGTCACAGATGTATTATTGCACTTTGGTACAATACAATAACAGTAGCGATGAGATGTTGACGTTTTACCTAATGTTTTTCCGTATTAAAAGCAATTAATCTTGAATAAAAAACGCCTCGACTTCTGACACTTAAAATCTTTCCTCCATTGGATTCTTCCATAAAAAATGACAACACCTGTTGAAAATAAATAAAACTTTTGGAGGGTGATGACGTCACACGATTCGACGTATATACGGTGGTTTTCGGGGATCTTGAAAAATTAAAACTTTGACAATTACTTTAACTATTAAAACTAACTATTAACAAAAATATGCAGTTATTTGAGTTAGAAGGTTATTCATTTAAAAAAATAAAAAATTGGACTGGTGTTCCTTATAACGATGTCGGAAAAGTTTCCTACTAGATTTCTTTCTTGCACAGTTTTTCTCCTTCAGTTTTTGCTTCATAATTTGGTTAGGTAACCTATTTTATAAATATTGATATCTCAGGAAATTGGGCAATTGACTGGTACGCAGGATTATTATACAAAACAGCATAAAAACGTAATAACGTTATTATTTTTTTTTATTGACAAACTAATGTTTAAGACAAGATTTTTTATGCATAGCACAAAGGGTATCAATTATTATAAGCAATAATTGTAATAATGTTATTTTACACCCACTCTCGCGGCATGAGTCTGGCACGAGTCGTCCGCTAACCTAAGCTACCTTTATGTAAATTACAACTCCTTTACCACGTTTGTTTTTACTATTGGAGAAAATAATCTGTCTAATCTAATTGGTTATAAAGTTATAACGTTGACTTTAAATATAGTTCAACAAGGGTTCAGCATAAAAGGAGAGCACCGTTTTACGAGTTTTTAACGTCGGTACGTAGAGAATGGCCTATTTTTGGATAAGCCAACGGAACGATCGATACAAGCGAACTGGGCTAAAGGTATAAAATTCGGAATCGCTCAATTAGCTGCCATTGTTTGCACGCATATCAATTTAATCTGCTTTGCGTACAACTTTACAACTAGTTTTTTGGAACAAGGCCCCCGGAATCGCCCGCGTTTCTTACTTTTTTTTCGTAAGTTTATACTGGAAAGCCATTCCGGTAAATTGCCAATTATGATCGATGGACAATAACAATTTTGCTTGCGTTTTCAAGATGTGGTGATCTGGAAACATTGGAATGACAGCATCAAATGGTGATTTCATTTATTGAAATTGCCTTTGAAATGGGTAACGGCTATTACTTTATATACTAACTGTCATATTATGTGGCACATGCATTTCTTCATTGATCAATTGCGTTTCATTAGGAAAGGCAATATTAATTACATAGCGGAACTTCTTTATAAATTAATTAATACTATTATTAAATATGTAAATGAAATAAAAAAATTAAAATGGAGTTCTACAAATTAACAATAAGTAAATATAAAAAATACCTAGATGTTCATTTTAATAAAGCGGTAGAGTTTTCCTGAAAAAAGTGGGTCACAAAAGGGGCGAGAAGCCAAAATAACTTGTGTTCCAAAAGTCTCTTCTGTTTATGACATCTATTTTAATGTGTTTCGCTTACAACCTTTTAACGAACTTTAACTAAGGCTTTCAGGGTAGTTGGAGTTCTTTTCATTAGTCGATGTAAAATAGCAATTCTAGTGAATAAATTGCCAATTAAGATTAAAGGATGTTATAATAAATTTAACCTTATAACTTTATACGCTAACCGTTACAACTCATTGCACGTATCTACGTTTTTTAAACTTTATTACTTTTTTTCTCTTTTTACGACTTTGATTTATTATCTTTTATGATGTTTCTTTTGATCGTTTCTACCGTTTAAAGTGATGGTTGAGTGGCATTATCAACTCTTATCTAGTCAATGTCT
The DNA here is from genome assembly GCA_951813805.1 of Limnephilus auricula. Taxonomy (NCBI): domain Eukaryota; kingdom Metazoa; phylum Arthropoda; class Insecta; order Trichoptera; family Limnephilidae; genus Limnephilus; species Limnephilus auricula. The sequence continues at coordinate 40,048,480 of OX638391.1, forward strand.
GTCCAATGTTGAATTATTATTCTTCTTTCATGTGGTTGAATGAAAACCTCTCTTCTCCTTTGTTTAGCCGTTTTAAAAGTATTTCTGTTTTTGGATTTTGACACTACTGCAAATATTTTGTAATATAATGTAAATATCAAGCACTAGAGTGTCGGTAGGTGCTTTTTTGATTAGTTTCTTCTTATAGGAGTTACGACTCTCCAAAAATCGTCAAAATTGGCTGGTTTGAACTCCATCGGCAGACGTTCAGTGTACAAAACAAACAATTATATTTTTTTTAAAAGCAAAACGCACATGTGTAGAGTATTTTCTTCTAATACAGTTAGTAAAAAAAAATTAAAAATAGATCCAATTTTGGAGGTGAAAAATGGGGAACACAAAACTTAGATTTTGATGATTTTATTTAGATATTATCGGCCTACGTTGTCCTTTTCGCTCTGTATCCGGAAGAGTAAAGGCGACAGTCACAGCAACAGTTTATTGAAATACCTATGGTTAAAATTCTCGGGGACCGGGTTTCCTCTTAAGCACTTCCTTGAGGAGATTTCCTCACAGAAACGGCGCTCTGGAAATAATGTAAATTTTGTTATTATTTAAATGAATATAATTATTTAATTAAAATACATTAATAGGTAGTAGTGAGCAACCAAATAAACCTAAATAAAAGCACGATACTTAAGTTGTTCCCTTATTTAAAAGCACTCTTTTCTTAATCCTAGATTTACCCGTACTGTTATCTCCTCCACTGGAGCTCAGCCATTGCTTTTAATCCCCTGTGAAAGCATAATATATTATTTATAACACTTGTTACTAAACTTGTCGGTTTTAGTAGAGTATTATTCTGGCCAGAAGAAGCTACGGCTGTAGCAAAACCCGGTCGGCTTTGTAAATACAAAAAAAAATTAAAGTGGTGTTTACTAAGTTTTTGTTTTATTTCCTGCTTCATATGAACAAAAAGCCAAAATAATACTTTGTTTAAATCACTATTTTAATAAAAATTTATCATGTTTCAAAACCAAAAGTTCCCTCAATTATCCAATAATTATTATTTTTATTAATATTTAACGCTGCCACGTGTTTCCACCACATTTTTTAAAATTATTTATTTAACACGGAACCATGACAGGTGTGAATCCATTAACGCGATAACTAGTTTGACATATAAAAACACAGTTTGAAAATAAGCGACAATCAATAATTTGACTGAAAATATAACACTAACATGTACAAGAGGTAACTCCATTAACAAAGGACTGAATGTCGTTGGCGCTAACAAAAAACTATCCAAAGAAGCGAACTTGGCAGTGCTCAATGGAGTGCTCGTATCTACCCTGATGTATATATGGCATTGAGGCATGGAACTGGCAGAAGAAGGATGAACGTAGACTGAATGCTGTACAAATCAAATCACTAAGGAATGTGAGAAACGTGGGAGATCCGCATAGTATGCAAGGCTGATGTAAGCCTAATGAGTAAGATTAAGATAGGGACCCTTCAGATGGTTTAGAGTTGGTTTAGAGATGGTGTAGAAGAAGTTGAGAACCTCGAAGAAGATATGTATACATATCAAGAGTCGGAACAATATAAAAGTACCTATGAGACGATGTTCGAATATAAAAGAGGCAAATAGTGTGGGCCAAGACCGAATTGTATGGCGGGCCGTCCTCTCTGCCTACCCCTGCGAGGAAACGGCGTGATAGTTAGTTAATTATCAAATTAAAGTCTTGATTTGAAACGGATTCGAAAAAGCAAAACAAATTTGATTTTCTCAAAAGCAATATTTACACCTTTCGCACTCTTCATTGATAAGCAAGACACTTCGTTATCGCCGGGAAGCATTAATACCGATCGCTGCGAAAACATTGCAATATAAATACCAATACGCTGAAAACACCTCCAAAGTGGTAGATTAGACCAATTTGGGAGGCAGTAAACCTAACCTAATCCAACCCAAAGAGTATGGATATTATCAATTGTAGTTCCATGCCAACACCCCTGCCATAGGTTATCAAAAGTGGTTCGTTTGTTGATCTTAGCAGTGCCTGGGTTCATGAAGTGAGGTTTTTCCGGATCATAATAGCGGATTCACCTGCCCACCAACTGCGTGACAGGGAGAGACTGGTTTAGGGAGGCCTTTTGATCTCTCCAACAGGATTTTCTCAGAACACCGCAGTGGGAGGGATAGATTCATACGTCCGTCACTTCTGGACACTGACCACCAGTTTTCTATACACCCCTTACACTTTTCTCTTTTCCAGAACTTCCTTTTCTTCATTTCCTGAATAGCACATCCACACAGCTTCACTACAGATGACATAGACACTAAGAGGAATTACTTTTCTCGTGGCCTCCTGTGTGGAGCTATGAATAAAAAACAGTTACAAATAGTTTACTGTTTTTTTTTTTTAAATACATTCACACCACGCGGAAAATGCAACACGATATTTTTTTCCATTAATCAGGAGTCTGGTCCAGCCGAGTGTTTTTCCCAATGAGTTTTTTTTTCAATGATTTAATTTAATTTCGTTTACGAATATTTTTTTGCGTATGAAGAAATATTTTAACAAGAAAAAACACGATTGAAAATTTGACTTGAATATCTATAAACTATATACATACATATACTCGTGTAGCGACCGCAAGCGGAGGGTCCTCTGCCAAATCGGTTGAAAATTTATCTGAAAAAATAATATGAAAAATGAAATTTAAAAAAAAAATCCTTATACCAGGAGCATGAACGTCGCACGCGGATGAACCACATGGATTGCAAAAAAAAGTTGATTGCAGAAATGGCGGACATAAAATGAAACTTGAAAAAATCATCCTTAATTTTGCAATGAGTTTTTCCTAAAATAATAATTTTTCGTAATTCGAGGTTAATTCCATATAACAATTATTTAATTGTCTTTTATTTAAACTTAGAATGAAGTGAATTGGATGAAAATTCAATGAGCCAGGATTCCTACCAACTTGAAAAAAGTGGATTTGAGAAAAACACGTTTAAAGTTTTCGCTTGTAACCGGATCGCTTCGTTATCCGTCTTCCTGTTTGGCGCGCACCTCACTTAACTATATTTCAAGGTCGAATTTAATGCCATAATTTTGGGAATATATTCTCCACATGCATAGATAGATTATTATATAACAATAAAAATGGATTTTTTGGATCGGCTGGACCAAACTTCCCTCTTAAAAGAAATGAGAGCTGCGTTTTGTCTAAACAAACGTATTCCGCCATTCCTCTCTTTTTTGACAAAGGTGTAAATATTTTCCAAATGAAATATTTTTTTGTTAAGTTACTTCTTGTAGAAGTTAGGTCCCTCTAAATAGCGTATGTGGTCGAGTGGTAAGACACTTGACTACCATTTGGAAGGTCGCGGGTTCGACCCCGGCGTGCGCAAATAAATTTTATTTGATTAATTTGTGTTATTTCACAATTAATTAATAAAAATAATATATGTTATATTTGCGGCACGTTCCAGAGTGGAAGAAACTCTCAGTATGGCCCTGGTGAAAGACAACTATTCAGAATTGAAACGTTGCTTACTAATGACTTTAGCCGTGTTTAGTAACTAGATCTAAATAGCCAGGTACTTTCCCACCTACCTATTCCCATCTCCTTCCCTTCCCCGCATACCTTCAGCCTCACAACATACTCCAATTGGGGATGCCATAGTCTCACTGGATCCAGAAGGGAGCAGTTGGAACTCTTGTGAGGTTTCTCTATAAAAAAGCCTCTAAATTCTCTAGTTTGACCGCCACCAACATGCGTTCAGAAGGTATACAAATTTAACAATGTATTATTTAAGTAAAGCAAAACGCACACGCATAGAATTTTTTCTACTAAGTTGGTGAAAAATATCTTAGAAATCAGTTCAATTTTGGAGGAGAAAAGTAAAGTGTTAATAAATAAAATAAATATATGTCCACTGACGAGTCTCGGTAATGATCGCAAACAGACTGGATAGTTCATTGTATTAGAAAATTGAAAGAGTAAAAAAAAACTGGTAAAAAACGAGTGTGCTTTAGACCACACGACTGAAGTAAATACTTCTTTAGCTCCATCTATATGTATGTCTATATATATGATGTGTAAAATATATACATATATTATTTTTCTACAAGTATTTATTTAAATTTATTATCATTCGCCTCGCCCGGTTAAGCCCTGCGCATCGACGTCCGCTCCCCCCCGCTTTTGGCGCGTCACTGATATTTCGAAATACTAACTGAAATATTTCATGCACTGGCTATGAGAGGAAGAGAGAAAGAAAATGTGCGCGCGCACTGGTCTCTCTTGCTTCTACAGTGAGCCCGTTCGCCTCGCAACGCATTTCACTTTTAGTTACACTTTTGCCAGTTTACCCCTCAAGTCAAGCATGCGTAAAGAAGTATTTACTTCAAAAAGCTAATTAATATAGACTCGTCCGAGTGCAAATAGTGCATGGCGGCCTCAGTTGCCAAAGGGCAACGATTAGCTCGACTAGCAATCCGAAAGTCACGGGTTCAAATCCAAGAGTGCGCAAGTGAATTTTATTTGATTAAATTGTGTTATTTAACAATTTAATCATTTAAAATAGTATAATGTATATTTGCCAGAGTGGAATATACAGAATTAAAATGTCTTTTCGCTACGTTCTGAATAGATCTGAATAGCCAGATACATTCCTACCTTCCTGTTACCATTCTCTTTCCCCTTCTCTCTTCCTTCAGCCTCACGGCGTACCGCAATTGGGAAAACCACATCTCACTGGCACCAGGTTTTTGGGAACAGTTTATTATCTATATCTCAGTAGGTAGGTACCTGGGATTTCAGGTTTCTTCTAATATTGAGATTTGCCACTTGTTCTTGCCACGACTTCTTGTTTGCTCACGAAATCAATGCTATTCAGTGCAGGTAGTTATTATCGTACATTATTTCTTAGAAATGATTTATTTGCATTGTCTTATGCAGCTCGGCGAGTAACGCAGAAATCACGTAAAAACATACTATGTGATTATTTGTTCCTTTTACTATTGGAACATCTTTACCTACCTACTAATGAAGTGTTATTTTAAAATATTTAGATTTTACTGCTCACTAGTTTGAATACAATAACAGTTTCGAATCGAATATTATGATTTAAAGCTCGGAATAACTAAACCGTTAGAAGTGTTTAAAGTGAGATCAATGTTGTCTTACTTCGGCTGATACTGAAGAAATTATTTAAAAATACGGAAAATCTTTCTAAACTTACCAAGGATTATTATTCGTCAAATACGAACAATCTACAATATCAAAATTAATGTTTGTTTGTTTGTACCTTATGCGTGGCAATACCGTTCATCCGATTGCGATGAAACTTTGGGAATATGATGTGCGCATGACAGGGATGGTTGTAGAATAGTGAGCTCTGGCGTTATGAAATTATTTTCTATACTATTCATACGATTGCGATTAAAATTTCATCCGATTGCTATGATTTTTTTTTGAATTGTTGCGAAGATGCCCGTGAATACTTCTATATATACTGGTGAGCTCTGGCATTATGAAAGTTGCATTAAAAAATTAGTCACGCGAGTTGTTGGAAAAATTGGTGTATTTTATGGAGTAAGGCGGCAGGGAAAAAAGGCTGGGGGGAGGGGTTTGCGCGAGAGTCGGTTGGGGAATTAAGGAGGGGGTTTTGCGGGAGGGGGGACGACGAAGAGAGGAAGGCGAAGAACGGGAACGAATGGGAAATGACCCGAAGAGAGAAACAATTTATTTATTTAATTGGCATTGTAACGCATGCCAGGTATCAACTAGTGTGCTATAAAATCAATTTCTTATACGTGTAATATGCATAATGTATAAGAAATATATTTTAAATTTATGATTACAACTCCGTTATCTTCTTCTCCCAAGCGTCTTTATTACGCAAGTCATCATTTTAATCGGTTATAAGTTAGAATCACTAATCCTCGCTCGGATACAGGTAGTTAAGGTACCGGGAGACTTTCATTCATATCGAAGACATCATTACGCAAGGCCTATTGGCCAAGTGTTTGTTACACGGACGTGGAGCATGCTTGCCGTTGGCCTTAGATATGTTGTTTCATTGGTTTGTGACTCTCCTGCATCAATCTTCCCAAGTCTCGCGTGTTGCTGCCGCTCACTAACGAACGGCTCTCCTCTCCCCTCACCTCACCACACTTTACATCACACAACTCGGCCCTTATCCCCGCCACCAACTTCTCTGTCCTCACCACTATCCAGTGTTGCCATGTGCATGGTTTTTACCGTGTTTTCATGATATGTATACAGCCATATTAATAGGGTCATCTATGAAAAATGTGTTTTTCTCACTATTGTATTCGTAAAACAAAGGTATTTATGATTTTAGGTTCATACAGTTATTATTATTTATTAAGTAGATAATTTAGTTTAGATAATTTGAACACTATATTGGTTCATAAACTGCATTTTTTTTTGTTAAATTATTTTAAAACATTATCGCATAGAAAGTTAATATTTTGTAATATCTCCGCATCTAAAACTTGTACACGCCGTGGCATACTCTCAATGCAAAATGCGCTGTAGCTCAGGAGAGTGATGCCACACGGATGAGGGTTTGATTCTGATCATCTCCTTGGCAATCTCCCTCTTCACGAGCTCCTAAAGGTTTTTAATGGGATTAGTCAGGGAAACTCCCCGGACTGGATAAAAATTGCACGTTTTTTCAGCCATGAAGCAGTGACAGTCCTGGCTTTATGGCAGGGTGCGGAATCGTGCAGAAATATGTACTCCAGGCCACCAGAAACCATTGGAGGCAGCAGCCGATTTTCCAGCACTTGTCTGTACTGATCCTCCATCATGGTCCCTTGCACGATCTGGAGGCGCTCTATCCCATTGGTAGAGATAATTGACCATACCGTGGATATTGGCAGGATATATGATCGTCTCCACAAGGCAGTCCCGATGGAATTTCTCCGCTAGGAGTCGTCGGACGAACGATGAATTTTGAAGCAAATACTTCTTTACGCACGGCGACTTGAGGGATAAACTGGCGAATGCGTTACGGAAATTACAGCGTTTTAAAATTTTATTTACATTTTTTACTTAAAATAATGTCAGGAATCTCTGGTTAAAGTAAGTCAAGTACGATGCTTAACACCCTGTGTATATAGACATACTCATAGATGGAGCTATAGAAGTATTTACTTCGGTCGTGTGTTCTAAAGCACACTTGTATTTTTTTTACCTAAAAATACCATAATCATAGCCAAAACATGACCATTGAGAACTGGAGGTGAGGAAAATAATATTTTTTGTGGTTTTCAAGCTTTTAAAAAATTGCAGTCGTCTGATTATGGTCTTTTGAAGTATGCTTCTCTTATGGGGTCCATATTCCAAATTTTGGTGAGAAAATCATTGTTCGTCCGGCGACTCCCAGTGGAGAAATTCCATCGGGACTGACTTGGTGGAGACTATCAAATTCCCTACATTACTCGTGTAATATAAAAAATAAGTGTAATATTTGGTGGAGACTATCAAATACCCCACATTACTAAAAAAGTTTTGTAAAAATAACGATAAAATAAAACATTTTAAATGCATATTTGAAATATAAATCTAATAGATAATTAATTAGTTTTTTAATATTTAAAAATAGACTTAGATACATTTTGATATTGAACGATGGATTTAGATACATTTTGAAAGTGAAGTCTTTGGATTTAGTTACATTATGAAACTCATAAACTGTGTTTGATAATACTTCTCTGCCAGGGGTGTAGTGAAGAAATTACATTATTTATATATACATAGATAAAACATAATTCATATTAACCATAAAATAATATCTCACAAAAATCACGATCACATCAACTTCAAAACCACTCACAAAACATGTATTTCTTGTAATGGTGTCCATTGCACAGAAAGCTCATTGATTGATTAAAAAACTAATATGGCTGTCAATTCCATGGCCCTTATTGGTTGTTGGAGTTGAGTACGTTTTGAAAAAAAATGATTTCGCATTTAAGTACGTTTTGAAATTGAAGACGATTTTTAACAAGTTATAACTAAGGCTTTAACCATGTTTTGGCACTGAAATAATATTTCAAACATAGCTATGATCCAAGAGAACGTGTTGGCATTCAAATCTCAAAAAAGTCAAATAGTGGTTAAATACCTTTTGATTTTCAACTACAAGCTTAAGAAAAACACTGTTTTTTACATTGTTTTTTATCCGTCAAAACATGGTAAAACGTGGTTTTTCTTACCTGCAACATGGTTTTTCATTTTTGGTACATGGCAACACTGTCACTATCTTTTATCAAGCTACTACTGTTCGTACTGCCCGCTAGTTTTACTCAAACGATTCCCCTTGTTATGAACAGTGGCTCGACTAATATTACAGAATCTAGTACCCTCTGCTGCCTCGGGGCAAGTACATTGTTAACATACTGACTTATTCCTAAGAGCAGGTTGCGTGTCGGAAGGATTTTTCATTTGTGGGTCGGGTTATAAAATAGGATATTCTATAAAACTGCTAGTATTTATACATTACTATTGTGTAATAATATCGCACTTCACACTATCGAACGGTGACTTATAGTGTCATGACATCAACTTTCATCTCTTTGAACTTTTAAATTTCAATTTTTTTAATTGTTCAATAAGAAAAATGTGGTTCCATGTATGTGGCATTTCGACACCCCTTTGAAAAGTAATCAGAGCTGATGAAAAAAGTAGCTTATAATTTAACCTAATCTAACCTATTTGACATAGTTTTTTTTGTTTTGAAGAGTTTTATTTGACTTAATTTATTAAATTTATTGCCTATTTTTTTATTTATCTTCTACCGGTGTCGACACATCGGTGTCATTCACTAGCAATCTTAAAACTAACTTAAACATTATACAAGTACAGAAAAGATTAAATATAATTAAGTGCGGGTTGTGGGAGTAGGGAAAAGGTAGTGGGTACTTTTAATGACCTTTCAAAGGAGTGCTGAAGTACCACTGTGTTGAGCTGTCTGGTCACCGAAAATATAAATTGAAATACGTTAAAACTCGAGTGAAATCGGCCAGTAACAAGGTGCTAGAAAGTCGAGGAACGGCTGCGCATCCCGGTTTCATACAAAACGTAGTTTTGGATTTGAGGCCAAAATACCCAAACAAACTAAAACATTATTTTTGTAATAAAAAGGTATCTCAAAGATCACAATGTATTTTCTGATTGAATAGTCATCATCACGCACGTCCCAAGAATTTTTGTCTGGCTGACTCTTAGAAATTTCTATACCAAAAAAAGTATAGTGTTTTCAAGACTATGATCGGTTCTTGTTTTGCCGTGCGTCCAGTGAACCGTCGCGTCTTGGTCGGGCCGAAGAACGCTCCCATCTCCCATAAATTCATTACTTTACGGAATGTCATAGCTCTGAGCATTCTGCCGCGGCTCGCTGCAGTACAGTCACGTGTGTTCACGCAACACTTTCCTATGTAAATGCCTAGATATCGAAAACTTTTCAAATACGATTTCGTGTAATTTGATTACAAATAATATCCTCAACATCTCCGAACACGTGTATTCGATTTTGCCTAATGGTGATAACGTTTGGAAGCAATCATGGCCACCACGTAAAGAGCCAGCCTTGTCAAATCTCCTTACAAGGTTAATATGTTAACTGTTCATACATCCTCGGTTCGCCCTCATCTTAAATATGCTTGTGTGCTTTGGTCTCCTTTTTATGCTGTCCATATTCTTCATTTTCTGTTTCATGCTTCATTCTGTTTAATATCGGGATTGCTAGGAGACTAGGGTTACAAAAAGGCGATTAATCGTCTGATCAAATTGAAATTAATTTTCACGCGCTGTGAAAGTTATTTTCAAGTTCTGTGATTATTTCAGTTTTATGAAGCAACTGGCTTAAGATGACATAATTACAGAACTTCAATAGAACTTACAGAGAACGTGCAAATTAACATAAAATATTTGATGCGTTGTTCAAAATTTTTAAAACAACCCGTACTTAATCTTTCTCCTTTTGAAGACCGTCGGAAAAAAATCGATAAAAAAATTATCAATTTTAATATTGATACACCCACATTACTACAATTCATCCCTTTCAATACACCTTTTCGTAGACTCGGAAATAATAAACTGCTCTTCCTCAATCTACACTCAATTAATTAAGGGTATTATTCACCTCGACTAAAATGTTTGGACTGGTCAACTCACTTTAATTTTTCAACATGATTTTTTTGGTATAAGTGAATGATTTTTGTTGGTCACTAAACAATTAAAGATATTTTATAACCATTTTGACTTCTTGCTAAGTCTTGACTTGACTTGCCACTTCTATTTTCTAAAGTTTATCTCTGATTTTGTATTTGCTTTCATATGCCATCCTTTACTCTTATAATTTCCATATTTTTAAATTTCTTGTTATTTTATTGTAAATTGGACGTAAGTCTGTTAATAAATAAATACATACGAATTGGTAGAAGATTATAGATCAGAAGCAATATCAAGTTTGCTGACTTTATCTTCTCCCTAAAGTGGGGGTCACGCTGGGCACTTAGCACGACTAACAGATTACTGCTGGAATTAAAATGTCGTTATGTGACGTCCTTGGTTTGAGAAATAAATTAGTTGCTCGCAGCCGAGAATGACCGACGACCTAAAAATAACTGCCGACTTTGGATGGGTCAACGAGAATTTGCAAAACTGGAGACATTTTTGGAATGCCTGTGTCCAAAGCCGGTTGCAGAAAGGGTGAAAAGAACATTTTTGTACAAATCTACAGTTTCATTATGAGATTGATTAAAAAATTTACACATTTGGCCTTCAAAACGAGAGGAAGGTTACTGTCTACTACAAGTTTTCGAGGATTCAGCTAGTATTAAATAAGAAACAACCTCCGAATGATGTAATTGGAATGAGATGTTCCTGCTGCTGAGAGTTCCGTTGTTACTTTCCCTTTTCAAGCCAAGCGTTTATAAGAAAGCTGGATAAGTCGCAATGAAGCTATCATCGGTGTGCCTGTATGATTTTCCCGCATTTTCTATTTCTTCTTCGATTTTTGACAGTGTTTACTTTTTGGCGTCTAAAAATCGTGGGCTAATTACTAAATCTATTAGGTAAATCCGAAATCAACTTGCTGAAATTACGTACAAAACCATACATTTATTTTCTGTTCATGTCGATCGTCCAGTTGATTCGTCAGAGATCTCAAAATACAAAGTTTTGAGAAAACGAGTAGAGCAATATTAGAAAACTCGCCAAAAATCAAATGTTATTCACATTGTCTGTGTTTTATACAGGGTGTTAAGGTACGTACTTGAGTTACTTTAACCAGTGATTCCTGACAGTAAAAAATGTAAATGAAATTTTGGTCTCCGGTGACTTTTTTTATGTAATTTTTTTTTTTCAAAATATTTTTTCTTCAAAATCAAACAAAAAAAAAATTCTTTCACATGACCTTATTGGTCACTCAGCCGAGTTACCGCCCCACCACTTACCCCGCCTCCAACTACCCAACACCTACTATTATTTATGTCTTTGTAGAAAAAAAAAAAAAAAAAAACATCAAAAATGTCACCGGAGACCAAAATTTCATTTACATTTTTTACTTCAAATAATGTCAGGAATCACTGGTTAAAGTAACTCAAGTACGTACCTTAACACCCTGTATATTAAACATGCTATAAAATAACTAACACTGTGAGGCATAACGGTCCTCTACATTAAGCTGCGTCTCCTCCGACGAAAATGTGTACACATTTTGTGGATAGTTAGGTGGGGAACACAATGTTTTTGCTTTCCGTTGCCCGTGGAAAACAACAAACATTGGGGCTCTGCCCCATGTTTACGGTAATGTTTGAGGTATAGTTTGTGAAATTGGTCGAAAGAGACCGGCCTTTAGTGTAACATTTTCAAATATTCTACTAATGACTCAGAAAACTTCAACATTTAGTTTAATTGTGCATACAAAATGTAATGGTGAGTTTAAGTATAGATATTGTATTTCTTAGTCCTCCTCACTAAAGAGTCCTGTGTCCAGGCGGACTAAATTTATTTAATTATAATTTATTTGTCTTCTACGTATTTATTAGTGTCTTTATTAGAATTTTTTCATTAACCTGTTTCAGCCATTTTTTTTATCTTGATTTGTACTTATTAAATTAGTTTTATGACTTGGGGAAGGATGTTGTGGAGTTTTGTCGAAAAGTAAGTGTAGTTTCTTTGTCCAAATGTGGTTTTATAACTTGGAATGTTTTTTGTCATTTTTTGTTCCATCTAGTGTGATGGATGCACGGTCTAGTTATAGAGGATTCAGTATTTTTGAATAGCTTCAATAATATATTTTTGGCGTAATATTAGTTATTCATTTGGTAGGTAGGTCAAAGCTGTAGAAAATTTCAATCGAAGGCGTTCTAATGGGTACTTTCAGTATGATCTTTATTATTCATAATTGTATTCAGGTTGTGTATGTACTTATGTGCAGCAGATCCCCATCCTATAATTACTTTTAATGACTTTCCAAAGGGTGTTGAAATTGCATGATTCTGAGTTGTCATAAAACCGCGAAATGAAGGTGTTGGTTATTATTTATTGAGTGGCCTAGCGCACAATCGCCGCGTGCTACCAGCGGACTGCCGCAAGCACGCGCGACCCACTTCGGTCACAGCAGCATTTAGGAACTCTACAAGCTCTCCGCTAGGCCGGGTCGATGACCTGCCCACTGCCCATTCCCTGCTCCCGAGGGCTGGGGCTGCCTTCTGGACCTACCACCGCAACCAACCATGGCTACCTGGCGATCCGGTAATGCCAACCAAACAATCAACCAACCCACCAATCAGCCTAGCAATATATTATAATAAATATGTAGTTTATGTTATTTATAGCTAGGGTTTGAAAACCACGCACCTTTTTCAGATCCCGTGGGAATGCAGCATAGAATTTAGAAATCGCCCGGAATTTTTAGTTTGGGGTTTTAAATTGAAATAATGCTAACATTTTATTATCTTTGTTAATAGTAGATATGTCATAAAAATCACATTGAAAAGTTAACATAGTAAGTCATTTGAGAGGACTTTTCGTATCAGTCATCTTTGGTAGGTACCAGTAAATTGTTATTTTTTTAACAAATATTTATTATAAAAAACGAGTGTGCTTTAGACCACACTACTGAAGTAAAACTTCTAGAGAGAAAGAGAATGTGCGCGCGCACTGCTCTCTCTTGCTCCTACAGTATTTATAAAATTGTTCAAGAACGAAACGAAATTACGAATAATCTTCATGCACTGGCTTTGAGAGGAAGAGAGAAAGAAAATATGCGCGCGCACTGCTCTCTCTTTCTCCTACAGTGTTACAGCCCGTTCGCCTCGCCCGACTAAGCGTAACGTAGTAACGCGTTTTCGTAACGCAATCGCCGGCTTACCCCCAATTTAAGCGTAAAGAAGTTTTACTTCAAAAAATATGTTACATAATTTATAGAAAATGTGTAACATTGTACATAGTAAAAATTTCATATATTGTTGTATATAAAATGTACCACCATAATACAGCAGGGCTTAAGAGGAAACACGGTCGCCAAATTTGTGTAGTAGGTATTTTAATAAACTGTTGCTGTCGCCGTCGCTCCTCAGAACATTGAGCCAAAGGAACAACTGTAACTCAGCATAAAGAAAATCTTCAAAATCGAGGATTTGAATTCCCCATTTTTCTCCTCAAAACTGACCCGATGTTACAGTTGTTATATCAACTGTATTAGATTAAAGTATTCTAAGTCTGTACGTTTTGCTTTTTTAATACATCGTCTAGTTTGTGTACTGAACGTGTGTTGATGGCGTTTAAACCAGGCAATTTTAATGATTTTTTGAGGGTCCGAACTCTTATAAGAAGTAACATAAAAAATACTTTACCATATTTATATCAATAACCTCACTGTTATGATTTTGTTATCATTGAAATGATTTTACGATTCCTCATCCTATTATTTATTTACGTACAATTTTTGTCATGCCTCCCTTACAAACTTCAAATTTATCTTTATTTAAACTTGTTGAATACACGTTAGACCTGGCAGCAAATTAAAAATGAGTATCCTTCAACTTTCACTTGGCGAGATAACTTACCGTTTCGTGCATCGGCAGTCAATCAACTGAGCATGCAGCGACTTCTGCCTGGTTAGAGCAGGTTGGATCGACTAGTTCGGTAGGTAACTTACCTTGTTAAACCTGCAATATGTTTCCATACCTGCACGTGACCAACGATAGAGCGTGAGGCTAAACTGACTGCCAACTTTCAAACGTTCGTTGTCAAATTTTGTTGTGGTGTAACGATTATTGGTAGTAGTGATGTGCATTCGGGAATATTCCCCACGTAATGTAAATTCCCTCATTTCGGGAATTTGTTTTATTTATTAATAACATTATTCTGAAAGAAGTGGTCTTTTTAAATGTAAATTAACTACATTTTAACATGATAACGACAGTAAATTTAGTATTTCGATATTTTCAAATATGACGAAACTATGAGCTTTCAAAGTGAACTAGAAATTGGTTTAAATAAATAAATTGAATCTTAAAAATAAACTTGAGTTAGTTTAAATAAATTTAAAAAAAAAACAAGCATATTGGGCGATAGGTAAGGACAGTTTTACTCGCAATGAATTGGTTTAAAGAAATTTTTAAAATAGCCCTGAGTCGCTTAAAATGCAATATGCCTTGACACTCGTAGAGATGGGTTAATAATTTTTTTTTTTTAACAATTAATATACAATTTTTACATGTTATAGACTTTCCTCCCTTGATGTTTTAATATATTATTATAGTAAGGGGTGGGTCCAGTAAAATCTCACCAAATCTCATTATACCGAAGGGGTGGGGGGGGGGGGGGGGGGGGAGGGTCAATAAAAATCTTACGTCAACTTTAAAAGAGTATATATTATTATAGAGATAATAAAATAAAATTGTTTCACTTCACAGAAGCACATTTCAAATGTAGAATAAAAATAATCGCATCGTAAAATATGTTAGATTTAGTTAGATTTCTATTAACTTTATCGCTTTTTTGGATTCGATAAGTTCATATTATAATTCGTTATTTACTTTACACATGCATCAGTTCTATTTTTGAAAATGTCACACCCATATGCCCAAAGAAATTATATTATATTATTGAAATTATAATGTTGTAGAGAACGGGTGAAGAATTTATAAATGTTGAGTTCGCCAAAATGTGGATACAGGATTGAATTTGTTGACCGGCACCAATCGTGTTAATTGAAAAAGCACACATCACGTGATAAACTCCGACCATCGTAACCTGGCGGCGCGCCTCGGCGGAGAAATTGGGAACTATAAACTATAATATTTTTTTTTGTATTTTAATATGAAAGGACGCCAATGTCGTTCGGGTTAACTTCACCCACCGGTTAACTCGCAGTAGTCAGGGTATAGACCATTGATGATCAATCTTTTTAATCGTAGGGCCAATTTATCCATTTTTAAAATTATTCGCAGTCTGCAGGGGGTATATGCATCCAGACATTGTTACATTTGCAGTTGGTGGTATCACAAACCTTTTTTACTACAAAGAAACACAAAGTAAAGTACATAGTTTTTCACAGTCCTCCTTACTAGGGATACCTGTTCCGTGGCATATATATATATAGAATATTTTATATCTCAGAGAATAAACCAATAAACTATCGATTTTTATCATTCAGAAATCGAAGACAAAAAAATAAAATGAAAACGTTATATTTTATATATAAATAACGCTTTCAAAATGGCCTAATTATTCCAAATTTTTTCAAAACCTTATTCGACTGATCCAAAATGTTGGGAAAGATGAAATTTTCCGCTAAACCCTTCCGCCAAACCAAACAAGAAAGCGTTGAATATTATTTACCGCAATTATCTGATAATTTATTTAGCCACTGCCTGCAGGTTGCTCTTAACTGGTTTAGACTTTGAACCGTTGAACCCAATTTAGGCAGGCATTTCTATGTAATATAATATATCTGTATATAATATGTAGGGAGAGAGCAGCCCAGATATTTTGTTTTGAAAACATAACTCAACATTATAATTCCGACAGAAGAATATAATATCATGGGCATTCTGGCAAAAAAGTCGATTTGCCTTATATTATGCCTATGGATGTGAACTTGTATCTCCCGTTAGTTCTGGCAGAAAACTTTTACTTAACTTAATTGTTTTTGGTTGTGGGCGTTTCGCGTGTCTTTAATACTTCTGTAAACGTCACCTATAAAATTTAAGAGGGTATTACCAGAGAATACCGGAAATTAGTCCTTTTCAAATCAAATTCTAGACGTATTGACTCTTTTTTACAATATATCATAAATTGATTTTGAAAGATTGTTATTTTATCTGGTACACGCAGTTTTAAAATTTTGAAAAACTAAATGTATTTTTAATATACTAGGGTTATACCGTTGGTCGTTGGCAGATTTGTTCAATTTTCAAACGATAGATTCTATTAAACAACACAAATTTCATAATCTAGTCAACACAGTTTTCAGAATTTTAAATTTAGTTCAATTGAAATCATAAAAAAGTAAATCTGAGAACGTGTTTTGTGACAAAAAATCCCAGTTTTTCTATTTATTTAAGGTCTTACAAACTAAAATATTTCAAATGTTGTTTACACACTTATTTTGTTTAGACATCATTAAAAAATAATAAATACTTATGATCAAAAAATACTTACAAGAAGTAAACGATATTTAACAATTTATCATCGTGAGTTTTAAGCATTTTTATTGCTTACTTGAATGTAGGTATATATTAAAGCAAGTTTTGAATGAAATAGATCGATATTAAATTTTTAATTTAAAATAATTGATACGGGGAATAATCGATCTTTGTCATTTGAACCTCCCAGTACAGTTACAAACAATTTTAACTTTTATTCTCAGCCGCTGGTCAATCGCTCTTAATGTATATGTTTTGCTTTTGTTTGACAGTTCGAGTGGAATACAGTTTTTTAAAACACATGTGCTCCAAACGTGTAGTACATTAAAATAAAATAAAGCAGTCAGTTTAAATTTAAAACACACAACTAACGGACAAAAAGCAATTAGTGTTTTTTTGTCAAAATATACTAATTGCTACCATTTTGGAAATAATCTTCAAAATATATTCTTAAAATCATGGTATCATATTTTGTATATCAACACAAAATGCAATTTAATTTGACCAAAGCGTTTGAAATTGGTACGAAAAGCTCTTCTCAAAACAGCGATTTTATAGTTAACTTTTTTGCCGGTATACCCAAATATAATTGAAAAAGATAAAAATATTAACTTGGCCAACTGAGCAATCAACCTGGAAGCTTCCAATTTATGAAGAATTTTTATATTATTTGTATCAATGTATTAAGTTAACAAAGCGAAATATACGTTTTTAGATTTTCACGGCCAAAAGCATTTTCGTTGTTTGTTTTTGGGATGCCGGATCTGCCCTGATGATGGACACTGCAACGCTGTCCGAAACGTCGGCTAAAGAAGGAGGAAGCACAACACGGCATAACACCCCAAAAACAAACAACGAAAAAGCGAAATATGTATATTTCTTTTAACTTAATAAATAAAAAAATAAAAATAAAAGTCTTCCTTGGACACTTCTCTTCTAGAATGTTCCTAACGTAATATCTGCTCTGCAAACTCGACGAGATTACCCGAGGGAGTACCTAGTCGTCTTATCCAATGACTAAATAAAAAACCGTAAGAGAATACTTGGCATACCAATAAAACATTCTGTCCAAACGATTATACAAAAATGTCGGCCAATGTTTATTACTTATCGAACCAACGTTATTTATTACTTAAAGATTTTTTAAATAAGGTGAAATTTCTCAACCTCAAGGGGATTTCACAATTTATTATTTTATTTAAACGCTGTTAAGGCTTTTACAATAAGGTGAACATGGATTTTAAGGTTTACAGGGGTATACAGGAGGGAAACAGTATTATAAAAAGCACAATAAGGTACTCTGTAGTAAAATAAAAATATATTTAAAATTAACATCAAATACTTCGTAGTTTTTTTTATTGCTTTTATTTCGATTTTATCTCGATAATACGGGCATATGCCTAGCTTGGTAGTCAAAAAGCCATGTAAATAATCCTGTAACAACGAAAATGAATAAAGAAAAATAAAAATAAAAATTAAGTACATTAATTTGTTGCCAATGTAGATTTTGTGTGTGCCAACTATCGCACTGCCTCCACCGTGGCAGTTTTTGTGCGGTATCAAGTAAGAGGTAGGTATAAAGCGTAACAAAAGAAAAGGTTAAGATTCCTTTTTTCATGACAGTTCTCCTAAGGCTGTATTGTTCCATTGTTTCCCTATTCCTCCCCGGTCATTCGGCCAGCAAACCGCTCCTGCAGAGTGCTGCCATTTCCAGAGCATTAGACCTCCGCTTCCACTCCCCCTTCCCCTCATCCACCGTACCACTGATTGTTCCTCGGTCTCCGCGGTCACGAGTCGTAAATAAATGTACCCAAGAACAAGAGTGATAAATGTCCTTTTAGTACACATTGTACTATTTACAGAATTCCTGGCGTCCTATACCATCTTACGAAAGCTTTCAAAATTGTATGCAAAATTTAAAACGTATTTTTTTATGATTTACTTACGTAAAACAAGGTTCCAAACCAAGTTAAAGCCCTGCACTGAGAAGTAATGCAAATTCAAGGGTGTTTGGTTTGAGAAGTTATCGCTTAGAAATATATTACAAAAAATGCTATAATTTAAATACTTTGAGTAAAACACATCTTGCCCTTTGAAATAATCGAACATTTTTTAAGTAAATACTTCTTTAAGCACGCTTGACTTTTGGAGTAAACTGGCGAATGCGTTACGGAAATTACAGCATTACACGGAGAAAAATGAACTGTTAAAAACGGGACTGAAGTTCTAACGAACAAATTAACAGTGATTCAATGTTTATTGGCGGTAAAATACGTACGAATTTACGTATACCAACAAATTATTCTTAATGTTCCCGCCAATAAAATTTGTTCGTAAGAACTTCAGTCCCGTTTTTAACCGTTTTTACTATTAAAATGATCGTTTTTTCTATTAAAATTTACGTTTTTTCTATTAAAATGATCGTTTTTTAAAACAACATTTTTCTCCGTGTACGAGGCGAACGATAAAAAAAAACTAATTTTGAGGTTCATTCCTCACAATCTAATCATCACAACAGTGCTCAAAATCCATAGTAATGACTTATCACCATTGATGCAAGTTTGAAAATATACTTTAGGCCATTTTTTCCAATTTGGACCCTGTGTGCGACATGGTGCTTTTTAATCGGCGTTTAATTTTATTTTTCTAATTAATCTGTGTTTTATTTCCTTTTGTAAAGTTTATATCAACTTTATCAGAAGTACTCTTATTATTTAGATTTTTGGCTTAAATTGAATCGAAAGGCATAAACCATACGTTTTTTTAATTTTATTTATTCAATAAAACTGTCTTCATTTCTGTACTTCAGAAACTTCAGAGGTGGTGACTTTGTTGCTCGGAAGCAAAGTCACGCAATCCAAACGCGCCCGATGATAATCTGAATGCGAGTTTGTGCGATTTTCAAGAATTTTAAACAGACTAGGTCAGCAGTCTACATAAGTCCGCAACCAGAGCCACGTCCATTATGGTTTGCAGTGCAATTGCTGTTCGACTACAAAGTCGCATGCGCTCGACAATCACAGAATGAGCTAACGTCGTCCGGGACGTTTCCCGCTTTTAACCAAATCGGTTCGGGTCAGCAAGCAACACAAAATCCGTAACGGTAGCCGTTAAGAGTAGAGTAGTTAGAAACTGCAACTTCAGTACAAAGTCACGCAATCTACGATCACCAAAAGAGCGACCACTCCAGCTTGTTCCGGATATTTCCAGTATTTAAAGCGAAGAAATGTAAAATCGCGTGTTTTTGGTTAACATTTAGGTGTGCCTGAATTTAAGATAATCAAATTAAACATGCATTTTGGCGATGTTTTTTTTTTTCGTATCGTCGTTGCATATAGAATATGAACTATGTGATACTGAATACATTCTGAGAAAATCGATAAAAAACTGTTTAACGGAACGGAAAATAACAATTCTATTTGTGGACAAAGTAGGAAAAATATATTTCGTTCATTATAAGAATATATTTATGGCAAACATTAATTATTTTATGCCAGAAAATTGAATTTTAACGCGTTTTTAAAATGATGTTAATATTATGTACATATCTAGGCAATTGAATTGTGTAGTGGTAGGCAGAGGATATGACTTTTTTTTATTATGAACTATTTTTGATTGTCCTCACATGGTTTATTTTCTATCGCCTTAAATATTTTATGTTTTTACATGGCTCAAATTGTAGAAGATGGAGTCAAAAAGAAGAAAAATAACTGTATATTTAATTCGTTTTCGTCAAAATCGTTACATTGGTCATTTTATATATGCAACGACGATATATCGATCGTCCAGTTAATTAGTCAGACAAATACTAAGTTTTGAGATAATATTATATATACTAAATCAAATATTATTTACACGTGCCTGTGTTTTGGATATTAAATATGCTACAAAATAACACCGGTTCGTTAATAGTAAAACGTAAAGTGAGTCATTTTTAAAACTTTTTTTATGTTAATGTTAATTATATGGTGAATTATAAATTTAAAAGTGCATTTCATCACCTTACAAAAAAAAAAGTTTTTAATTTTCTGAGACATTTTAAAGTATTCCTTTTATTTAAAGCGGAAATATTTAGATCTTTTGACAAAATATGCCTGATGCCTGAGGGATTAATATATAAAGTGTTTTGTGGACGTGTGTCCTTGTGTCCGCCCGAATCACGCTCAATAATTTACCCTTACTTTTCTGAAATTGGTGAAACATTTTCAAACCTCGAAATTCTTTCTTGAACTTGTAATCAATTTTATTGACCTAAATGGGGTTTAGGAGTCGAAAGGTCTTAAGTAAACGGCGACACAGTTTTCTTACAATCTATGGCGTAGACTACAAGTTCAATATTTATCACAATCAGTCAATATTTATCAAATATCGTGATATTTATTAAAAGTGTAGGCTAGCGTATTAACGGATCACAATATTTATCGCAGATGTCTATACACTAGTCTACACGTTCAATAAATATCACGATATTTGATCAATAACGTCGGATCATAATAAACATTGAACGTGCTGGGCTCATCTAAGGATCACACTTCTTGTGTTTACTTATGTTCAGTGGAATTTTCACTTGGAATGCTTGTTGTTACGAACAATCGTATGCAGAAATCAAGTACTAAATCAGGTCCTTACTTTTTTCTGCCGTCACGAATATTTTCGTAAATAATGGAATTGCTCGACCATTTTTGTATAGGATAATTGTTATGTTACCACTTCAAAGGCCCTAACAAAATAAAATTTAATGCAAATATTAAAACTTTACTACATTTGGAGTAGGTAGACCCGGCTATCTTTTTATTCTTATATCAGCAAGTGTGTCCCTTTTTGATATAACTTTGACACGTGGAACGTGAGTTTTATTCTGAACTAACATACTAATTATCACTCAGTTTTCCCGCAGAGGTTTACAGAGATGAAACACCGCTAAACAACTTGTTTTTTTTTCACATTCACATTCATTCCTGGTTTGACCTTAACCCCTTTTTGGCACTTGACATGGCCCGATTCAAGTGTTTGGTTTGATCTTTTCTTAAACTCCTTTCTTCGTTAAACCGATCCCCATGCTCAACCAATTAATCGACCCTTTCTTAATCTCTCCCATTATTTTATAGTTTTATAATATTAGATTTTAGCGGTTTTATCTGACTTCTCTTGTGGAACTAAAAAAAATTCTTTCTTTTTTTTTTCCTTAATTGTATTTACTTACTGTCAAAATATTGCCTCTGCGTTAAATATTGCCTAAACCACAGTTACTTTTTTTGCATGAAAACTTTTTTCGTTCGTCACTGGATACTTTTTAGAGCACCTCAAGATCCACACGACGAGGAAAGAATAACCCATACAACCCTTTCCGTTGTTGGGGCCAACAGACCTAGCTATAAAAGTTCAAGCGTTATTTAGCTTGGCCTAGGTACTTCAGCATATCGCTCGTCATACATTCCCATTGAGAATGTACGGAAACCGATATGCCGAAATACGCCAAACCAAATAACGCTTGAGCTTCTATAGATAGGTCTGTTGGCCCCATTAAAGTCAAATAAACAGCGAAAGCTGTGATGGAATTCGCTGAGGGTAAATTACGGATACGCCGAGCGTACACTCATTTTTGATTAAAGAAAGAGACCATTGTGACATTATACTTAATTTCACTTTCTGAATAACCGTTGTAAGCCATTGTTAATTAATTGAAACATATTTTGCTTTTCAATAATCCGAGGTCAACGATCCCATTATTTTCTTGTTTTCAGCCCAGGAAGGAAAACATATAAACGCGCACAACTTTTAATACTTTTATAAAGTGTGTAAAAAAAGTCATTGTTTTATTTCATTTACTCCTGGGCACTTGGACTGCGGGGTGCACATTGCACGTGTTTCGTGTTTGTGGACCTGGAGGTGTTGTGAGGTTTGCCGCGGAAAGTTTATTTCCTAGCAGTCCGTTTCCGTGCTTTACAATTCGCACCACAAACACGTGCATGTGAAACGGTCCAACTTTAAAGCGGTCTCTGGATTTCTGAATTTTAATAACTTTCCTGTAAAATTTTCTAGGTAAATGATATTTTAACAGTATTTTTTATCCGATTTGGTTAAAGCCAGGTAGTAGGCATTAAAAAAAAGAAGAAAAGGAGATATGTAAGAGGGAACGCGAAAATATTTAACAAAACACGACTTTTAAAATAGAGTAAAAATCTCTGTACAAATGTTTAAGTTGCAATTAAAGGTATACTGAATTTTTCCATAGCTATAATAACATGTTAACCGCTTGGACACATAAGCTAGTTTTCACGATAATTTAACGTAGGTAGACGTAGGAATGACGTATGGCCCGTACCTGAGCTATTTTAAATAACAGAACAAAACGTGTTTTTATAATTTTCGGAGCATACTTCGCGATTTTTTTCTATCGATTGATGTTCATATAATTACCGTTTCGGCTCGACAATGTACAGATATTTTATCTTCAAAAATAACATATATTTCTTTAGGAACTTAAAAACTGAAAGTGTTATAATTAGGTGGAAATGCTTCTTCCGCGGCTTAAGGCGCGGTAAGTCAAGAGATATTGGATTCGATTCCCAGTCGCGACCGTTACCTTTTTATTTTTCTGAGTCTTATTCTGTTTCATTTCATTCATCAGCAAGATATCAAAATACTATCAAAATCCCTAAATTTAGTACAAAGCATACACAAAATACTTATCTCTATCTAGGTATAACATTATAACAAACTACCATTATATCTGAAAGCTATCGAAAATATTCAGGAATTTCAGCAAAAAATTTAAAAAAATACCTAAAATTATTATAAGAGTCCATATCTCACTATTATTATTATTTCTTTCAAATCCTTTATTGATAAATCTTGCATTTTCTTAATTATCATTGTTTTTTGCTATATTGTATTATTTACTTTCACACATGATATTATATAATTGAAGTAAAATTCCCTCACCAAACACAAGATCCTCATTTCTTTATGGTGAGGAAAAGCTATTCTTATCTACTATTTTACCACTGTTTTTTGCTATATTGTATTATTTACTTTCACACATGATATTATATAATTGAAGTAAAATTCCCTCACCAAACACAAGAGCCTCATTTCTTTATGGTGAGGAAAAGCTATTCTTATCTACTATTTTACCACTGCATAAAAATGTAAAAATTGTGTATTTATTGTAAATAAAATTCTGGTATTTTGCAGCGAGAAATCCAAGTAAATGAAATGAGTGATGCATTGAAAAAGGAAAAAAAACTTCGTTAGCTCCTTTTTCGTTGTTTGTTTTTGGGGTGTTATGCCGTGTTGTGCTACCTCCTTCTTTAGCCGACGTTTCGGACAGCGTTGCATCCGTCGATGTCTGATCTGCCGGATCTGCCCTGATGATGGACACTGCAACGCTGTCCGAAACGTCGGCTAAAGAAGGAGGTAGCACAACACGGCATAACACCCCAAAAACAAACAACGAAAATGCTTTTGGCCGTGAAAATCTAAAAACGTATCTTCTTTAGCTCCATCTATTTGTATGTATGTATATGTATATATATATCTATTACACATACATTTATATACATATATTAATTTTATAAAAATATTTATTTAAATTTATTATCGTTCGCCTCGCCTGATCACACTTTTCGTAACGCTCTCGTCACGCATTCGCCAGCTTACTCCCCAAATCAAGCGTGCTTAAAGAAGTTTTACTTCAAAAATTATTGTACAGTTAATTTATTTGGAAACATTAAACACACTTGTCGGTGTATTGTAGGTACCTACTGCGCTGATAAGATAAGGTGACAGACTACACTGTATGGACTATGGAATAAACAGTAGTTAGAAAGATCGGCGGTTCTCCCACGACATGCGTAAGACGAACCTGCCTTAGAAAGTCAACACCGAGTTGGCGATTAATAAGACTACACGTGTAATGTTGTTTATTGCTTCGTCACTTGAACCTTTTTTATTCACCTACCCCTGAAGAGCATTGTTTTTATATTACTCCTACCAATCTCCTTCCCCTCCCCACTATCTTCGGTCTCACAGCATATAGTCTCTCTGGCTCCATACGATCGGGAGCAATTCGGGCTGTTACGCGGAATTAATTTTTCATTTATTTAAAACACTGTGTTTTTTTGTCGAAATTGAACTTCTTTTACTTTTCACGACTCTATGACCGTTGATTCCCCGATTAAGCAATTTGTCGTTTATGCACGCTATTAATGCATACCAGTTTTGGACAACACTACTACACGTAAAATGTAGTAGTATGGTTTAATAAATTAGAGACAGAGCTAAGCTTAGAATCTGATTACAATAAATGTAAAAATAAATTAAGCAATAATATCATAAATAAATTAGCTAATTAGAATCACTAAATATCATAGATAAATATCACATTTTTATTTTATCCCTTTTTCAAACTTTTCAAACTCTCGTAAAGAAAAAATTAAGCATTTTATATTATACATTTTAAATAAAGTATCGGTTTTTCAGCGCATATACTTTAAAATCCATTTGAATGTCTGTAGTGTTTATTATAGGTAAATATCCCGAAACTTTTTAAATGATGAAAAAAAAACTCCCTCCCTAAACACGAGATATTTCTCAATTATATCCATATTTTTTTTCATTTGCTTTAATATAATTTGCACAAATTTTTTTACTAACTAATTTATACATTACACTTTATTTTATTTCAGATATTATTATTGATTATTTTCTAAATTGTTTAAGATTTTTTTTTAAAGGTGTGACTTTTACATTTATATATCTTTTAAATCTCTGCTATAATGTTCTATACCTTACGAGCAAATTACACTCATTCTGTTTTAATGGTTGAAAAAACACACAATTAATATGGCGAGTATACACAACCACATACTTTTTTTATGTTATATTGTTATTGCTTCTACCTACTATTTCAGGCTTATATTGTATCATATATTGTAAATTACTGTAATTCAATTTGTAATTTTTTCATGTAAAAGCCCACAAGGGCGTAAATAAAATAAATAAATACTGTGTATACCAGTACAAAACTGGACACTGTAAATAAATTCGTTTGATATTTATACCAATTTTATTATTAAAGTCGATTTTAGGTTTGAAATTGGTTAACAGATATTTCTGGATTTAGAAAAAGTTTGGCTTTTAAATTAAATTAAAAATATTTATTTCGTTTGTGATTAAGTATGTAACTTCGGCTCAGCGTACTCGGCCTTTTTAAAAACTGGAACTGATTGCGGAAACATACCTTAATTTTTTTAATTATTATAATTTCGGTTGGGCAACTGTCCGACCAAGGGATTAACTGTCGGATGATCAACTGTCGGATCACCATTCTAAAGCACAGTTTGAAACGTGTTTCAGTTAACGGGTATTAGTATTTTGCAATGGTTCAATCCTTGCATCTCGTAGAAACAATGGAACCTATTTGTTTCTATAAATCCTAGGGATTCGAAAATGGACACGAACCGATTTAGTGGTAGCTATTTTACCCGGTGCCGGGGAGCGTTACTCCCATCTGCTACTGTTTGTTGTTTACTATTTCACAAAGAACAACTCTTGGTTGCATTTCTAAATCGTTGTGAATTAGATATTGACCAGTATGTTAATCATTTTTCACGATCTTTTTGTGCATTTTTGCTATGCAGAATAATGTGGAATTATGAAGAACCAAAGAAATACAATAATTTATTGCCCTTGAGCCCCATGGTTACACTAAATTGTTTTAAATTTTGAAGTAAATACTTATCTACGGACGCTTGACTTGGGGGGTAAGCTGGCGAATGTGTAACGGAAATTGAAATGCGTTTCGAGGCGAACGGGCTCACTGCAGAAGCAAGAGAGAGCATTATCAAATGTATGTACCTCTATTGTATTACAATATTTTTCACTTAAAGTGCATTTTTTAAACGGAATTGCGAATAACTGGATGGTATTTGAAAAACTCCTACTAACATCATACTAAAAGGAAATGTTGCTTGTGTCGCAATGGAGGTCTTGGTAGCTGGCAGAGGATTGAACCCACAACGCCTGGATGGTATTTCAACGCGTTTGTCAACAACGGTCGATAACCTACAACACATTGTGCAATGAAATGAAGCTAACAGTTCAAAATAGACTGCTGGTAACTGGAAGAGGAAGGATGAAAGTAGGGTGAATGCTGTACAAAAGAGAGTACGAGAAAAAAGCAAATTATGTGGAGATTCGCAAAGATTGCAAGGCTGATGATGTAATGTTGTTGAAACTAAGTAGAAATCGATTCTTTTAATCGATTTTATTGTTTCTCTTTTTATGTACTGTAACTAAGCCCACTGTTTGTTTTGCTATATACCTACAAATTAAAATTTACAATTAAAAAATATCTTCTACAACACAGGTGAACTCCTAGCGAGGAGGACAATATACTATGCCTTTGTAATCAACATATATTAAGTATAAATAAAAAAATGATTCTTAGATGGTTTGGGCACGTGGAGCTAATGGACGAAGGATATGTGATGCGAATGTGAGTGTTAGAAGAAGTCCAAGTAAGTCATGGCACCAACAAGTAAACTAAATAGTTGCGTCAGGCCATGTCAAGAGTCAGAATAACAGAAGGGTATGTGTGAGACGATTTGGATGTAAACGAAGCAAGGAACATGTACCAAGACAGAGTTGTTTGGCGGTTCAACCTCTCTGCCATGCGGGGAAAAGGCGTAATTTGTTACCTTATTAGAAAAGTTTGTTAGTTGTTACATATATTAGATACTTTACGTCTTTTGCTTACGATTCTGATACAGCAAATCAATCGACACACATCATTTCATTTCTGCCTCAGTGATGGTCTTGGACTGGGTGCAGAACCACCAGTGCAGAATACAGACATCCCGGCCACTTTATATTACTCTGAATATAAGTGAAACAGTTTAATAAGATGAAATAATCGATAGTGTATATGTTCGATCGACTATCTCCATGCAAATCTGTAATGCAAAACAACTACTCCTCATGTGAGATGATGTTTATATTCAAATTTTACATTTGCTCTTGGCGTTGATGTATTCAAATACCCTTTTCCAACTTTAGAATTCAAATGGTATTTTTAATGCCAGCGGTTTCTCGAATAAATCACGAATACAAAAATGTAGGATCATAAACTTCTCGTACGGTACATAATGCAGTTTCGTGCCATTTTCTATATTTTAAGGCTTTTCATTATGAGCTTTTATGATATTTGTTGGGGAGCAATGTAGTTGCCGAGCATTATTATGGGCATTTAAATCAAATAAAATTATTATGCTAACTACACGGGTGTAATAGGACTTACCCGAAGGTTTTTAACCAGCGATATTCCCGAGCATCAATTTAGATGTAATTTTGCTGTAAGATGGTTTTTTTTAAATTAAAAACCAAAACTACATTTTACCACCACACGTTGCAACTGAGTAGTTGGGATAGGTTAGGTTACGCGCAATTCGTCTCGTTCTAGCAGCACGGTAACAGAGGAGAGAGAGCACATATCAAGCAGTGTGAACAGTGGCGACGTATGGTAGAAACTTTTTTTTTTAATAGAAAAAAATATAGGTATCATCGGACAGTAAAATGTCATCTACGTTTATTACTGCAAATATGCTCCAGGATATACGTACGTACTGTTACACTCTATATGTTTTAAAACAAATCTTTATCATTTTTGCAATGTTGGTTGGTTTTTGTACTTATTTTAAAAATACACCTTAGAAGTTTTATAGTATTAGTACGAACCTTTTTATTAATAATTTAACCGCTTGGACACATAAGCTTGTTTTCACGATAATTTAACGTAGGTAGACATAGGAATGACGTATGTCCCGTACCAGAGTTATTAAGACATACAACTTCTTCGGTAAAGTAAGGCTGTGTCTGCTGTGAAATTCGAACTTTTTCCTGTCCTACTTTAAACTTTAAGCCGATCACTCATCGCACAGCACCATTATGCCGCTTCTCGATTAACAGATATTTCTGGATTTAGTAAAAGTTTTAAGCTTGGCTTTAAAATTAAATTAAAAATACTTATTTCGGTTGTGATTAAGTCTGTAACTCCGGCTCAGCGAACTCGACAACTTTGTATTGATTTTTTTAATGTGAAAATAATCAAAAATGTCTACTATGCTCTTGTTCACTCTTAGCTTATCTACGGAATTATAGATTGGGGAGGATCTTACAAAACAATCTAAACTCAGTAAAAGTTTCATAAAGAACCATTATAAAAGTAATAAAAAAAATCTAACTTCTCAACATAATCATTTTTTAAATTGTTTTCAGTACCAAACGTCGATGACATATTTAAGCAAACTTCCATTATAAAAATGTGTAAAGAAAAATACGACAGAATATCAAGAATTTTATACACTAATGAGAAATGGAAATCAATTTATTTTACCTAATTTTAAAACAACACAAATGCAAAACCATTATATTTACCAAGCCATTTAAAACTACAATAACCTTCCTTCTGAATTGCGCTGAATTTTCATCCAATCACAACAAATTAAACAATTTTTCAAAAAAAAAACTTACACTGACAAATAAATATTTTGTACAAAATATATTAAAATATGTAACCTATGTATGAATCTTGGCACCCTTATCAGGCACAAGAGCTCCTCTTTTCTGATAAGGTAAACATGACTAATCATGACCATAAAAAAATTATATTTTGTAAAATATAATAAAAAATTTAACCCATACGTTTTTATTCCAATAAAAAAATTATATACTTTTTATGAATTAGGAGTATTTTTCTTATTTAGAAATATTATTTCAAAAAACCAAAAAAAGTTACTAATAATCTCAGAATGTCGAAAATCCACACGGTTCCATCATTATTAGTGAAACATATGACTTGTGCAATGATGGAGGATTAAACTAGTAGAGGATAATAATTACTACCGACCGGTCGTTATATTTAGAAAACATGTAATTTTCATAAAATTTTTCGCCTGTGCCGCTTTTATCGTAAAAGCAGGGTATCAAGCTTTTTTAATGAAGGCGGGGGGCGCGTTGTGCGAGCCAGATATGTTTTGAAACCTCTGGTTTAATTTATTTACTTTTATATCATTGAAGAAGAAGATAACATGGGAATAACCATCAAAAATTATAAAAAGAGAATTTATCTTATAAAAATTAAATATTTACTTTTATTTTAACAAATTTAAAATTTAGCAAGTAAGAATATTTTTGTAGATTTCCTATCAGTTCCCCGTGTCCAGAGAGACGCTCGGAAGACGCTCGAATTACCGCGTATATGAATATGTCCATCGGGAGTCTGTTCGGAGTTGGTCGAGGTTATGAACCCCCCACATAGTTGCTATTTGCGTAGCCGGCGAATCGCTGGGTCAGCAGTCAGCACAGCACCAAGCACTCGCAACACTCTGAAGATAACGTTTGTTTTGAATTTATTGCGCGTTTGTGATGTTCCTTACGTCTTATCAATCAATTATAATACTATAATAATATTCATGACTGCTTTTGTTCTGTTGAAATGAAGACGATTTTCTGTGCGCAGCTCACTATTTAATTTTAATCACATCTTTTTGAAACGAGGTGCTGAAACATGATGATTTTTGATGTATTCTTTGTTGGAACGTCTGAACAAAAAGCTGATTAAAAAATACGGTATGAATTAGGTTAATAATGTTTAAGAGAAATATAAACGTCAGAAATATTTGATTTCTAACCCCTTTAGCACTCCGCGTGTTTTTGGTATTATCGACATGAGGAAAGTAGAGTAGCGCCAAAGTTGTTATTATTATTTTATGAATAATTTTACAAGAATGAAAAAAAAAATGTCGAAAATAATGTTAGCCATAAAGGAGTATTTTTTAAAAGTTATTTCATATTCAACTTCATATTTATTAAATTTTTTTCATTTCATTGTTTTTTATTTCTTGCTAGAGCAATCCCGATGAGTTACAAAACTCATTTTAGGACAGGAGGAACTTACAATTCATAGGTAGGAGGTAGTAGTTACAATTTTACAAAGGTATTTGGATATCATAATATAAGTTTTACAATAAAAAAACAAATTATTTAGTACTTTACGCATATATATATACCTACGTAGTTGGGCTGTCAAAACAATTAAATAATGTATAATATAATATTTTACCAAAGAAAAACTCTCTTTTTAACTTTTAAAGGTTTATTCCCATCAATCTAATATATCATTAAGGAAGAAGGTAACAACAATAATAATACTAAGTTGGAATAATAATAATGATAAAATAAAATAATGGAAAAAACATTAATCGAAAATAATATTGTTAATTCTTAAATTTGATATAATATAACTTTGACACTAACGGCGGTTTTATAATAGTTGGCAATGACTGAATTGGTAGAGCGCACGTCCCGGTAAAACGAGAGGTTCTGGGTTCTAGTCCCAGTTGCGACCGTTATCTTTTATTATTTTTATGTGTATCAAGTTCATTTTCATACTTTAATTTAGATTATTATTGTTATCTCCTTCTTCAATAATAATATTATTTTAATTCCAATAAATAGAGAAGGTAGCAAAAGCTTCAATGTATCTACAGCATATTTGTTCATATTCATAATGTAAACGGATTCGTAGTAAAGATAAATCTAAATAATAATTTGGCGTGTAGCTTCATCCGTTTTGCGTCTAAACTTGTCTGAAGTATACTGGTTACACGTGTAACGAATGGACGGAGAACGGAGTGTCAGAATAATAATATCGATAATGTAAATTAAAGATGGTGTAAAGGACAAAATGTTAATTTTTCAGGAGAGAGAAATGATTTTTTTTAAAAGTAAATACTTTACGCACGCTTGACTTGTGGGGTAAACTGGCGAATGCGTTACGGAAATTACAGCGTTGCGAGAGGCGTAATATCGGCCGTTACGAACGTTACGGAGGCGAACGATAATAAATTAAAATTAATTTTTAGGTTCATTCCTCACAATCTAATCGTAACAACAGTGCTCAATTCGTAGTAATGAGGCAAGGAGTGTGTGCCAAGACCGAGTTGTTTGGTGGTCTGTCCTCTCTGCCTACCCCTGCTGGGAAACGGGTTAGTTAGTTAATATGTTAGTTATAGTTATGTTAGGGAAACGGCTTAGCTAGTTAGTTAGTATGGTTAGTTAGTTAGTTAATGTGTAAAACACGGACACATATAAATATTGTTTGATTTATGATGAGCATTCGAATATTGCTTTCCTAATTATCTCAAAACTTATTTGGAGATGTCCGACTAATAAACAGGACAATTGATATATCAGATGTCAACAACGAGGTTTTTTAGGTTAGCTCCACACAGAAAACCCCGAGGTAAAATAACTTTCAGGGCCTATGTCATCTTTGAGGATGTTGTGTGGAGGGTCTTTTTAGGGAAAGGAAGTTCTGCGACGGAAATAGTATTAAGGATGGGTAGGAATCCGTGGGTCAGTCTCTCCACGCTAAGCAGAGGTGGGTAAACGCCGCCAAGTCTTAGACAAACTCCACTCCACTAAGAAACCCACTAAAAGTAGCGAACCACTTTTGGTGACATATGATAAGGGTGATGTTTGTGAATCGTTAGCATTATTTATGCCCCGGTCAAAAGCAAAACATGTGTGTTTACTGAAACGTAATTGATTAACAATGACAATATGAAGTTTTATCAGTGTTGCGATTTCATAAACATGAGCTCTTTTAAAAGCGAAAATGTAAAATGAAACTATATGTTTGATTTGTTTTTGTGAGATCCGATTAACTAGAACACGTTCATAAACTAAATTGAAAGGAAATATAATAAGTATGCCGTATTTTAATAATTCTGGGTTTAAATTCCTCTTTCACTTACACGTGTCGTTTATGAGAATGAGGGAGTCCCCATAAGCGGTTTATTTTTGTCTTTTGAAAGAGTGCGTTTTTATGAACAATGCACTGGTCTGTGTATTTTGAGTAAATTTGTTGTTAAATGAAAAATCACTTTGTATGACGTCACGTATTTAATCCAAATTATCTACATGTTTCAAAACGGTGACCGGACAACTCAACAATGTACACCATCTCCTTTGAAAAGTTTTTAAAAGAGTTGAAAAAAACTTGGTTAAATAGGTAACGTTAGGTTAAGAGTCTTTTCTTCATCGCTTTTAATAACTTTTTAAAGGGGTGTTTACATTGTTGACATGCCATTTTGTTGAGTTTGTCATGAAAATTTTCGAAACTGATGGTTTCTGCGTCAGCTTATTTATTTATTTATTTATTTATTAAAGAATTTTATACATAGTGTACATATTGTGTTATTTCGAGATATTTTTATTCTATTTTTAGCTTAAATTGAAAACTAACAAAAATAACAATAGACAAAAAGATAAATACCTAAAGACAAAAGCGTTACACCGCGTGGTGATTAATTAGTCAAATGTGTTAAAAAAACAATTACATAATAAAATTATTTTAGAATAGGTAATAATAGTATTTACATGTTAAAATCGTTTATAAATTAACAAAAAATAATCCGTAACTATAGGTTTAATATAAAAATAAATTAAAAAGATATCTATTTAAAAAATATATTTGGTTATTTATAATATTTATATTGGCTATTAACACTTTTTCTAATTTCTAAGTTAATTAAATGTAAATCCTTTGTGTTTTTATGTAAAAAAAATATTGCTTAAAAATAATGTTTTTTTTTCCAAAATATGTTTGCCAAATTCAGAATAAAAATTATCGTTCAAACATAGGTGTTACTTAATTCTAGTATTAAAATTTCTAGAAGTTTTCACCTTTTAAAAATAGTTAAAAGTTAATTTTTAGACCCGAGATTTGTTAAAAAATCACCATTGTGCTTGTTATTCTATTGGGATTTTTTTAAAATTTGTTGTTAATATAAAAAGCTGGTTGGATAGTATTTGGTATGTTATTATTATTTAAAAATACGGGCAAAACGTGTTCCTCTGGTCAGTAGTGTTATTTCCTAAACTATCAATTTTTGTATTAATTAAGTACCGTCAACAGATGCATATTTTAAAGTTGCCAACACTGATTTAATCTCCATTCTCTTCTATCAAAGTTAAAGTGAGGGTCGCTGATTGTATTTTTTTCATCGAAAAAGTATTTTTTTTTTTGATTTTATTGAGTGAGTTTATGTTGTGAAGATATAAGAGTCTGTATTATTTTAAGTCTACTTTAGAATGCATATTTTTCCAAGAAACCGCGAGGGTATTATTTATATTTCTAATAACTCAACCTCAAAATTAAAATCTTTTGAAATTGTATAAAATGACCATTCCGTGTCGCATAAATAATTGTATCTTTTTTACAATAAAATATTGGTTTATTATGGTTAGTTAAATTGTGTAGACAAAAATCAGAAGAAATACTTTGGCACGTGATTAATAATCCATTAATTTTACTCCAGTAATTCTTTTTGTGAATATTTTGTTACCTATATAATAAAAAAAGATGACTCTAAAATAGGTTTTACATACCTAGGATGACAGTACATAATCCAGAAAAATTTATGGCAACATAAATATACTAGACCACAGCAACTGTCCTATAATTTATATAAACTATGTATTGCTGTTACTGTTGTGTTTACGACTTAGTAAGCATTAATTGTTCACTGTACAGAGGAACAAGGAACATTACGGTGTCCAGAGGAACGTACATGGTATTGTTCCCAGGATCAAAACAAGTTTTATTTCAAATATAATACAATGTAGCAAATAAAAAAAATCGGAAAATATCATTTATCTGAGCTCCAAGATACGTAATTTTATAAAATAAATTGCTAATATTTTTGAAGAAAAGAAAAGTTTACTTAAAACTGGGAAATGTCCAGAGGAACACGTATTGCCCCTACAATTTTTCTCTAATTCGTTACAGATGTGACAGAATCTTTTTCTGATTTTTCTGTTTCAGATTTTCGATTAAATTTCACTAATATGTGTTCATTATTTAAATCTTTACATTGTCAACTATGTGTGGATATAAATAAGTGGTACTTAAAAAGTGATTTGTTTTCATTTAATTAAAATGACGTCACGTAGTAAATTTACGATTGTTGAAGAAGTAAAATTATAGTGATTAATGTATGCTTTTCTTTTTGTTACAGGAGGATGTAAAGTCGTCAAAAGTGCGTCCAGTGCAAGTCTAGTTCCCACCAAGTCCTTTGCGTATAAGGCCTAATATTTAGGGTGCCATCTGTCTACTACATTAATCATTCTACCGCTACTTCAGTGTTAACCGTTCTAACAATAAGTTCGTAAATGTAATAATAATAATAATTACCACACATATAATCATAACCCTTAAGAGAAAAATATTACATTTTACGATTTAAAACAAGATTATATTTATGAAAATAGTTTTTTTTCTCATCAAACTATTAAATTCAATAAATGTTGTTAGTTGTAATCGCAAATTAATCAATTAGTGTAATAATAATTGTTGTTATTATTCTACAGCGCATCGTAAATTTATAAGTGTACATCTTAATCACGTCATAATCGATAATAGTAGTGTATCTTTTAATCTCATCACTGTCAAGAATATTAAATTTAAATAGTGTATGTATTATTGTAAATTTAACGATTGCTGCAAGAGGGTTTCAAGTGTACATTTAGCAATTTGTTAATATTGACACTGTTGGGGCATGCGTTCGTTGTCAGCGCTCCATTGAGTTGAGTTGTGCGCTGTTGTGAGCCGTGAGCTGTGAGCCGAGAGCCGCGAGCCGCTCGCGTCTGTGCAGTGCGTGGTTGGGCCGCTCGCGCTCAGTGCATCCCGGACTCCCGCGCGAGCCGGACAATGTGCAACGAGGGTCTCGTGGCCCCCGTGTAATCGCCCGCTAGTGCATTGCCACCACTGACAGGGTGTGCGCGCCACGGCCGCGGCGAGCCCCCTTGGGGGGCCCACCCCCCGACCCACGGTAAGTCTAAATCCCATTTTTAGGGACTTTTACATGTACCATAACTAATTATTTGAATATCGCACAAGAGTTCCAGCTGCTAGCTAATGAGAGCCAGTGAGACTAAGGCATTCTCAATTAGGGTATATTGTAAGGCTGAAATTAGTATAGTAAGAGAAACAAGGCTCAACACATTCCAATTTTGAATGATGGTCTTTCGCAGGATAATACTGATATTACCAACTGGATTTTTTTTTGTGTGAATACCGCACAAGAATTCCAACTCATACCAACCGCCTGGAGCCAGTGAAACTATGGCAGCCCCATTTAGGGTATGTTTGTTGTGTATGTATGTTGTGAAATTGAAGGTAGTGAGAGGGAAAGGAGATGGGGTAGAGGAAGGTGGTGAAGTACCTGGCTATTCAGATCTGGTCACCAGACGCGACTAAAACCATTTCAAGCAACGTTTCAATTCTGTTTCTTACGCCAGGATGATACTGAGAGTATCTTTCAATCTGGAACATGCCGCAAATATATCAGATAGTATTTTAATTAATTAATTGCGAAATAACACAAATTAATCGAATTATTTGAGAACGCCGGGATTTGAATGCGCGACCTTCGAGAGCCTTGCCCTCGACCACGGAGGTCATCATTAACAATCTTTTGTATTTATTTAGTGAAAAATTGAAGACGTCCTCTCGATGACTGGGCATAATTATATCTTTGCATTAAGTATTCTGGGCAATAAGAATACATATGGTAGTTAGTCCCAGAATTTCTGCACTAAAATAAATCCCGAATTCTAATATTACGTAGTGGAATCCGAAAGCTTATCAAAGTAATTCTGGATTTTTAAATGCATCATTTAGAATTTTATACACAATTACCAAGTCAGTCATAAAATACTTCTGTCCGACGATTTAAACATATTCAGATCATTAAAAAATCCGTCGTTCTTCAAAATTTCTGGAATACCCATTTTAAAACTTAAAAAGCGTAAAAAAATATTTTGTGTTATTTTAATATTGTAATGTGGATTCGAGACGGGAGAAT
This sequence comes from Limnephilus auricula, assembly GCA_951813805.1. Lineage (NCBI taxonomy): Eukaryota > Metazoa > Arthropoda > Insecta > Trichoptera > Limnephilidae > Limnephilus > Limnephilus auricula. The sequence continues at coordinate 40,085,105 of OX638391.1, forward strand.
TGTACTAAAGTTAACTTCTAACAAAGGCAAAACATTATAATGATTTATTTTTTGGATATTATGCCTTGTTGCGCTGCCTCCTTTTTATAAGTCAACATTTGGGTCAGCATACAGTGTCCATACAGTGTAATTAATTACACATCTACCATGATGATGGACACTGTAATGGTGTACGAAACGTTGGCTAAAGATGGAGGGCCATAACTCTTTTGGCCACAAAAATTTCAAATCACAACCAAAGGGAAAACAATTTAATTAACCTAATATTATTTAAATTTCTACTTATCCTAGTTGTGAATCCCATTTGTAAGAGGTTTCCGTTATGTGGTTAACCTATGAAAGATTTGATTGAAAATGCCTAAAACTTTAACAACCTTTGTTCCCAATCCTACTACGAAATTTTGGTTCAACACTCCTCAAATGCACAAACGCGCTCTTCCCAACGCAACTCTCCGACAAACAGGCAAATCAAGTGTTATTAAACAAATCAAGAAATTTTTTAGTTCGACAAAAATCTTAAATATTTTCCGTTCATAAATTAAAGAACTTAATTTGCCACGTAAAGCAATAAAATCCTATGCTTTTTAATTAATTCACATTAAATTCACCTATTAATGCTTTCATTCTGGCATTTGTAGTGCACACAAGAATACTAGAAAAAAAAATTCCATGAAGTGACAAAAAAAAAATTGAAGTCCAGATAGAGGGGATTTAGTGAAGAACCCAACAATATTTCATGAAAACTTCTTTTTATTGTCTTCTTCATTGATTTATCTTACAAACTATATTTCACAATTTTTACGACATTTTTTACAAACAAAACAAAACGCCCACACCAGTTCAGCTATTTACATACAAATGACAGTTGTCACGAACGGTATTTGTTGCTTATTTTATAAGTAAACATCCTGACTCTTGCCCAAAGAGCCACCATTCGGTGTGCATAGAAATTGTAATTATTTTAGGCATATATTTAGGTTATAGACGAAGGCAAAAATTTTATTTGATTGATTTGTGTTTTCACCAATTAATTATTTTTAAAAATATATATAAGGAATATTTGCGGCACGTTCCAGGGCGATACTGGAAGAGATTCCAGTATCGCCCTGGTGTAAGACCACCATTCAGAATTAAAACGTTGCTTAAAAATGGCTTTAGCCGTGTTTAAAGACTATATCCATGTACTTACCCCACATTCCTCTTCCCCTTCTCTGTCCCCTTCCCACGTACCTTCAGCCTAACACCATACCCCACTTGGGGATGCTATAGTCTCACTGGCTCCAGACGGGAGCAGTTGGGAATCTTGTGAGGTATATTCATAAAAAAAAAAACCTTTCGAGATGTGCTTGCGTCCTGCGTGACTATGGTTCAATTTATTATGTGAATTTAAGTGTTTTTTCAAAAAGAATACACTGTGCGTGGGGTAATTACTACAACTAGGTAACTCTGAAATGGGCTTTTTTGGTAAATTGTATTATAAAATGGTGATCAATCTGATAAACCGGTTGTTGTACATTTATACTGATAAAAATAATTAAATCGTAGATTAATGTGCTGGGAACCGTAATACTTAATTTTGGAAATAAGGAAATGGCTAATCTATTTTTTATGTATTTATTTCCAAGAATGGAATGACTTACCTAGTTGTTACAATTCTACAAATCTGAGCGCTACAATCAGCTAAGTCTAATTTGATTGAAACATGGAAAAAATACTCGTGTGGTAACTAGAGTTAACTAATTGTGTAATTAAAAGATACATTTTTTTGAGATATCCATAAAAAATACGAGTGTTTTTAGACACACTGTTACACGACTAAAGTAAAACTTCTAGAGAGAAAGAAAATGTGCGCGCGCACTGCTCTCTCTTGCTAATACAGTATTTATAAAATTGTTCAAGAACGAATTGAAATTACGAATAATCTTCATGCACTGGCTATGATAGGAAGAGAGAAAGAAAATGTGCGCGCGCACTGCTCTCTCTTGCTTCTACAGTGTGATACAGCCATAACGCATTCGCCAGCTTACCCCCCAAGTCAAGCGTGCTTAATGAAGTTTTACTTCAAAAACGAGTGTGCTTGAGACCATACGACTGAAGTAAAACTTATTTAGCTCCATCTACCTGGTTGTAGCAATTACCCCACAATATGATATTTTTGGGAAAAAAAAATTTGTCACTTTAAAATTTTTAAGAATTGTCAATGATTCAGCCTGTCCAATGAATTTTCACCTGTCTGAGCTAATTATGTAATAATATCGTATTATATTATAAATTGTAAAACTTAAGAATCCATCAATTTTATAAAATATTTTATTTTAAATTCAGTTATAATACGAAATAATTAAACAGATAACACTTCTTATCATTCCTAGGTCCTCAGATAAGGGTTAACCCTCTGACTCCCAGCCATGTGGAGATAACCAAATGTTCTCAAAAATTATCTTTTGGTCAATATTATTATTATGAACGTTTCAAATAATCCTATATTACATTACATTGTTTAAAAATGGCTACTTTTTATACAATGTCAATTTTTTTCAATTTAATTCTATGCGCTGACGTTAAACACGTTTCATAGAAGATTCGAATATGTTTCGTGGGCCGGCGTGGTCGAGGGGTAAGCCTCTCGACTCCTGATTCGAAGGTAGCGGGATCGAAACCCGGCGTAATTAGATACATTTTATTTGATTAATTTGTAGATATTATTTAAGAATTAATCAATTAATTAAAAATAATAATATTATTACTGTATTTGCGGTACGTTCCAGAGTGGAAGATACTCTCAGTATCACCCTGGTGGTTGGCTACGTTTGGTGACTTAGCAGGGGTGGCCGAGTTTTTGGGGTGAGGGTTGTCCGTGTCTTTTCGGCCAGGCCGGATAGGAAGAGACTGCTTGAGGGAGATTTTTTGAACTCTCCAGCAGCACTCTCGGAACATCTCTTTGCACCGCACAGCGGGAGGGTTGGTTCCATACATCCGTTATTCCTGGACCCACTGACCCCCAGCTTCCTACCCACCCCTCATACCCTGAATTTCCTTCCTCCCTTTCCTTTTCGAATCAGTTTTAAAATCTTTTTTCCCAAATTCCAAAATTTATTTTATTTCCAAACAGTTTTCAACTTTCTACACAGCATCCCCAAAGATGTCATAGGCCCTGAGGGGAATTATTTTCCTGTGAGGAGCTATTGATAAAAAAGGAACATATCTACCACATTTCAAAACCATTATAACTATTCCATTGCAAATCGAGTTTTCCTTTGATTAAAAAATGCATTATTTATATTTGGTAAACTTGTTTATGGAAAGACATTTCATCAAACATTCTACCATTTCTCAATATCTCTGGCAACGCTGTCGGCTGATGGACGGCCATCATATTTCAATCAATGACATCTCGAGCAGCAAATGAAGAATTGATTCCGCCAGATAACATGTCTGTTGTCCTGTTAGTTCGAAAGGGAGATGTAATTTTCGAAAGGGAAAAAAAAAAAAATTTCCGACTTGCCGTTATATAATAAATATACTCACAAATTAAAACTCAATGTAAAAACCAGACATCAAATAAAATCGGTAACATTAAGATGATAGACTTCGCTTTTCGGCCCATACAAAAAGGACGCCCGGGAAAAAACACTTTTCTACATCGAAAATTGCACAAAATGAATATATTTTTTTAATACTGCCTTCTAGAGGGTGAAAACTATGTCGGTATGTTTTCGAATTTTCGATGCGTTTCGTATTAACGTAAACATTCACTGTCAAACATGTACGATTTATCAAAAAATATTATTTAAGGAAAAAGTGCTGCTAACTCCACTCTCATAAAGAATTATAAAATTATAAAAAGCTACCGACGTAGCTTCTTCTTTCTAAAAATATATATATATATTTTTTTAAATTTCAATTTCGTGAGAGTTTCGGTGTAGAAAAGTGTATTCTCCATAAACCCCTTTTCGAGCGATTTCTGTAGGTAAATTTGAGCGTTGTCTCATTCGCACATTTCGTATTCGCATGTATTGTAAGTGTACGTGAGCTTATTGTGATCGGGACAGAATGACAGTCGCGGGTGTTCCGCGTGTGGTTTAAAGTCTAGCCTCTTAATATTAGAATCATTCTACAGCAATGTGTATTCCTCCCCTTACCGTGTCAATGATCTTAACGTTTATAATATTATTTTATAATTAATCCTTTTATTCATTTTATTTTAGTTTTATTTCCTATATTTATTTTAGTTTTATTTCCCACCAGCGTCATCTAATAATTGTAACCCTCACCATTAAAATGTATGGTTTATGGTTACAATGTAACCTACTGTTACTTCATGGGTACACTTTCATATAATCCATTAGGCATAAACAGTAAAATAAATGTCTACAAACATACTACATAAACAATGTGCTTATTTTCTTCTTTGCTCCTACTTAGCCTTACTTACTTTTTATGCCTTTTCGTAATTAATACTTTTTGTATTATTTTATGGCTACCATCTTTATGTTGTTGCCATTTCGCTATTCATACTTATGGGGAACAGCTGTGCGGCCTTTGTCATACAAAACTTAAATTTAGATTTGAGTCCGAAATTACCAACTTTTATTGTCTTTTTAATCAGAGGGTAGGTGTAGCAAATATCTGGTACGGATATATCTTACTTTATTTATTTGTATTTTAAATCACAAAATATAGGCTTTTAAAGAATTAAGTTTTCATAATTTTGAGGCAATGTTGATAATTATTTGTGACTTACTCAAAAAAATAATTTTCTCTATTTATTATGCAAAAAATATTTAAAAGTATTTTGATTTGTGTTAATTAAAGACTGATTTTCTTTGGAATACAAATTTGTTGTACAAAAATTATTTTTTTTATTTAGATGTTTTACTTTTAAACTCACAAAAAAACATTAAAATTGCCTTTAGTGGCATCTAAAATCATGCATTACAAAATTTAAAACAAAAATAAATAAAATAACTCATTTCCATACCAGATATTTCCTATCCTTTCCAAGATTTTTTTTTATTTATTTTTTTGTAAGGTCGCCTCAAATTCAAATTTAAGTTTTATATAAAAAGATCCGCGCTCCTCGTAAATGACATGTTAACTTTTTTATTGTTATTACTATTCTTGATTTTGCACTTGCCACTATTGTTTTTTTTTTTTATTCCCTATTTATAGACATAACTTTTGTTCCGTTCACTTCATAAACAAAACATAATTGTACAAGTTCATATTGGAAGAAAATCTTATTGCCACAGTGCAAGGCGCTTATCGTGATAGTACTGCTGCGTTACGGACGGTTACGACGGAGTTGCCTTTACGTAGATCCGAAGGTCGAAGTAAGCGATGCCTGTTACTGTAGTTACTAATTATGCCGATATTACTTGAATCACAATTTTTGTCGGGTAAATTCCCGGGAAATGCTTTTTGCGGGATATTGCGGGAATTTTTATCAAAATGGTGAATTCTCCATGAGGTTGTCTTCTGCGACAATTTTCTTGTTATTTGCAAACAAATTATTAATCAGAGCCCACAGAAGACAGAACTTATAGAATTTTTGGAAAATGCTGAATAAAACAGAAGATACAAGCCGTCAAAATGTTGATATTTGCAGAAATACTGCAGCACTACCGTTCGACTTATGAATTGTCTTGTGTGACGATACTGGACATAGTTGTATACGTTTTATCCAAATGCACCTTTAAAGCTCATAACTTCGTCATTTTGGGAGATATCAAAAAAATAATTTTATTGTCAAGTTTAACTCTTTAGATATTATCTTTAAATCGAAAAGACAACCATAGTCAGAATAACTTTCTTAGTTAAAAAATATATAATTTCTGACTTTGGGGAATTTATATTAAGCCGGAAATGTAATAATATTTCTTCGGTTAACCTACAGTTGCCTCCCCCCCCCAACAGTTGACCTCCCCCCCAACAGTTGCCCACCCCAAAAGTTGACCCCCCCCCCAACAGTTGACCCTCCCCCAACAGTTGACCCCCCCAACAGTTGACCCCCCCTCCAAAAGTTGACCCCCCGAACAGTTGACCCCCCGACACTTGATACCAACAACATTTAGCCGCCCCAAAATTACAATTATTTTAAAATTATAATTTTTTAGTTTTACCAATCTTAAACATAAAATCGACTTTAAAAATAACTTTAGAAATTAGTGTCAATTTTTATAACTTATATTCTTGTATAAGCTTTGAAAATGTTGGGTTTTGTAATAAGAACATGCAGCCAATTCAAAAATATTCATACCTTTAAAAAATTGTACATGTCCTTAGTTAGAAAAAAAATTGTACATGTCAAATCGAGTACAACTCGACAGTGTGGTCACCTATTTATGGTAGTCATTCACTCGAATAAAACTTTGAAAATGTTGGGTTTTGTAATAAGAATATGCAGCCAATTTAAAAATATTCAAACCTATAAAAAAATGTACATGTCATTAGTTAGGAGTCAAATCGAGTACAACTCGACAGTGTGGTCACCTAGTTATGCTAGTCATTCACTCACGATAGAAATAATCCAAAATAAATTCTTAAGATTCGTTAATTTCAGAATGGGTATTGCAAGGGAATGTATCAACTATGATCATCTTTTATGTCAACTTAATTTATTAAAATTATCCGAACGACTTTAATAACATGTTTACATAAAATCGTAAATTCAATAATTGACAGCCCTGACTATTTTACTTGATTTCTTTCCATATACCTCGCAAACCAACATCGAGGCAATATTTACCATTTTATTGTAACAACTCCAACACTGAATCACAGTTGTATATTCCAGTTCGACGTACACAAAATGTGGAGAAAGAGTACAAAGATGTTGTTGGCTTATTTAATACATCAATTAATAAATATAAACAAGCCATAGTAGAATATATATCGGAAAAAAGAACAACAATATTTAACTAAACAATCCACATTGCTCTGCTTCGACTCAATTTATCTACGAAGTGTACTTTTCCCTTGTATTTATCTATTTAGTTTTTTATTGTGTTTTTGATTACGTTTTAGATTACGTTTTAGATTATGTTATTGTTTTTTGTTTATGATTTTGTTATTGATTTTGTTTTTTATTTTATTTTTGATTTTGTTTAATTTTGTTATTCTTGTAATTGTGGTTAAAAAAATAAAATAAACAACATGTAACAGCCCAACTGGGCATCAAATACAAAATAAATAAATACATGTGTACAGTACATACAGATAAGTGTTTTTTTCCTTCCATTTATCTATTCCTGCCGATCTTGAATTAAAATATTGGCATAGGTTGCCATGTATACCCGTCGATTTACTTTTTATTTACGATCAACTCCCACCTCCTTCCTGTCCTCAGGGCACGTGTTCCAAGTCGTAGCAAATCATTGCCCCCTGGTATAACGGTCTTACCGGGACAGGAGTGCTCCTAGCTGGGGTGGTACAATCGTATCGTAATTGAATAAAAATATATTTTATACATTTGTTATCCGGCATTATATCTTCTCTTCACACAGTTATATTTTGTGTTGATAAGTAAACCGTATTTTTCTTTTCCTAAATCGACATAGTAATTAAGTATGTCAGGGAGGCAATCGCCGGGGGATCAATTGTCATGGCACCGTTTCTTCACTTTTCTCTTGCTATTCCTCCCTCGCTGACACGTGCTAGTGTTAATGACTCGGGCTGCCTCCACCCACCCATTGCCAGATCATCTCATAGGCGTCGCATTATCCGTTTTTTCTCGCGAGATGAAAACTGAACAGCGACAGGGACAGAGTCCTTCTCGGCGCCCTTGGCACGTACGCCGCGCGCTTCTCTCTTTGTCACTCTGTCTCTCTGCCTCTCCGCCTCCCTCTCTCCATCTCTCTCTCTCTCGCCGCTAGCCGCTTGACACACGTGCTGCCAATTATTCTTATATCTTTCAGACCGATTATTCGGCGATTGCCGTTACTTATGTTTTAGCTCGTTTTGATACAAGTTTGTCACTTTGTATTTTAATTTGTTGCTAGCACCGTTACAACATGCGGATACCTTTTGTAGATTGTAAATAATTAAATTGAATTGGTTTTCTTATGTAAAACTGTTAAATTATATGAATACATTCATTTTCGTAGGACGGTTTGTTAAACTTTTTTTTTTTTGTATATTACTAACATACTTCATAACAATATGTGTGTTTGATATGATGCTGTGTTTTCACAAAAGACTGCAGAATAAAACTTTATCTAAAACGTGCTTTTAACACTTTTGCATGTGTTTTACTTAATGTATGTGATAACTATTTTTTAATTTTATTTTAAGAATTTTGTTCATCAAAGTTTATAAATTACCAATTAATTATAACATATTGTATTCTATATTTTCTCCAGCTTAATGTGACTCCTACAATTATCTTCAATCTACCATTTGAGTTTAAAATTTCCGGCATCGCATTATACTTCATTTATTTGTACAGTTTTACTATTAATATTTTACGTAATCGCTTTGTCCTTTTTTGGTAGCCTAAATTCATTGCAAGTCCTTGAACATGTCCTTGTTTTGTATAAGTTTTATCGAAAATGATTTTGGTAACAGGTTGTTTTTTTTTATTGTTCTTACGACTTTATGTCGGAGTAAAATCTTCCCCATAAGAAAAACTAAACCCTTTCCCCACACTTTTCCACGAATGATCATCTAGTCAATCCATGCTAATCAATTGTACTATTTAAGTATAATAAATACAAAACAATACAAGAACAAAACGTCAACCCACCGGAGATCAAATGGGAAAATAACTCGATGATTAATAAAATAAATAAAATTATGTTATGTACAAATGTCATATGTTTCACTGTTAGCCAATTTACTTAGTACCTTTAACAATTTTACACTTTCATTAAAAAAATTGTATTTATAAGTCAATGGGTCAGTCACAACATCCATACTAGAAGCGTTAATTACCAAAATCAACCAATTAATCCAATAAGATTCGAGTACATTTCTCTAACACTTCGGATGTCGTGAACAATTCAACAAATTTCAAAGATAAATTTCACAGAAATTAAATAATAACAAACTTGCACTGAACATTCACAGAACGTAAAAATTAACTTCTAAATTTATGATTTCTTTAAATTCTGTGAAACTACTTCCCCCAAGGGCTACCCACAGAATGTTTCTTAGAATTTAACAATTCAACAAGTTCTGTAAATGTTATATTCAAGTACTGTTATTGTGAATGGATGACTGAATGCCGTTGGCGCTAACAAAAAGCTGTCCAAAGAAGCGAAGTTAGCAGTCCACAATAGAGTGCTTGTACCTACCCTGATGTATGGCAGTGAGGCATGGAACTGGCAGAGGAAGGATGAAAGTAGACTGAATGATGTTGAAATGAGATCCCTGCGGCGTATGTGTGGTAAAACCATGTATGATCGTGTGAGAAATGTGGAGATTCGAAAGGAATGCAAGGCTGATGTAAGCGTAATGAGTAAAATTAAGAAAGGAACCCTCAGATGGTTTGGGCATGTAGAGCGAATGAACAAAGAAAGGAGCGTAAGGAGAATATACGATGCAAGTGTAAATGGTATAAGAAGTAGGGGACGTCCGAGAAAGACATGGCACGATCAAGTGAATCAGATACTTGAGTCGGGCCATATCAAGAGTCAGAAAAATAGAAGAGAATGTATGAGACGATGTATGAACGTGAATGAGGCAAAGAGTGTGTGCCAAGACCGAGGTGTTTGGCGGTCCGTCCTCTCTGCCTACCCCTGCGGGGAAACGGCGTGATGGTTAGTTAGTTAGTTAGTTATTGTATCATTGTTAGCCAGTTATTACACATATCTTAAACAATAGCAGAACTTGAAAATTTACTTTGTAATTTGATGAATTGTTCAAATTCTGTAAAACAAATGGCCTAAAGAGAAATAACTCTTTTTTTTTAAATCATCTACAATTCTCGACCCAGCTTTAAACCGGTCGCGACACACTTATCGAAAATCCTTGACGTTTATTACTACGCATTTAATTACATATATGTAGTCGGAGAAATGGAAAATTAAAAGATATTTTGACCGCTTGGACACATAAGCTTGTTTTCACGATAATTTAACGTAGGTAGACATAGGAATGACGTATGTCCCGTACCTGAGTTAGTAAAGATAATAAAATTAGTACTCCGAGACCTACGAATTACCAAAAATCCTGACTATTTAGACATTTTGTTTATTTTATTTAAACGCCCATAGGGCTTTTACATATGTGAAGCAATACATGTTTTGATTAATTACAGTGAAAATAATAGTTGATAACACACAGGTAAGTAACATAAATTATAAGGAACAAATATAGGTTACATAAAATATATAAGTTGATAAAATATAGTTAAGTAATATAGAATATAATTTGAAAAAAAAATGCATTGTCTGCCAATGTCCTAAAAATCAACAATAATATTAATAAAAATCTACAAAATTTGTGTTCACGATTATTTATTAACCAAGTAGAAATAAAAGCATTTAAAGTTTGCCAAATCAATTGAATTTTGCATTGCTATTTCATTAACCCGTTAGGCTAATTTGGTCACTTTTCGGAACAACTCATGTAGGCTCATTGAAATCGTTGTGTCTTCCTTACTGTCTGTCATAGTGAAAAATATGATATAAAGAGTGTTAGAAAGAGAAAATACCACGCTTTACATTCAAATATAAAAGTTTGCCACAAAAGAAACAAAATGTAGACCTTTATGAACCAAACTTTCGGATCACAATTTAAAAATATATATGTAATTTTTTATTATTTGTTTGTTTATAACTCATATAACAGTAAATTTTGTTCTAAAGTTAAAACTTTTTTTATGTTTGCATGAAAATTTAAAAATATGTTTATTTTGATTTAATTTGAAAGCGAATTTTATCGCCTTTCTAAAATAGTTTTTTTTGTTTTCGAATACATTCAGAAATATTCCAATTATTTGGTTTTTATTGTAAAGCAGAAATATTTTGTACTTGTGACAAAATATGATTGAGGCCCGGGGGACTAAAAGTAGAATTTGCGCAAATTCTTGGTATAAATTAACCAAACAGAGTTGAAAATACATACTTTGAATCCTCGGGTTCTATTTCACCTTGTTATTTTAGTTACAGCACGGCCCAACACTCTACCGTCTTTTGGCAAAATAAACCGCGAGTGTTCCCAGCCACCAGTCATAACATCCATACCGTAGGCTGAGAAAATCGCTATTAATCGGGCTTTGCATAAATATTTCTGCTTTGGTTTAACAGCACGATCTTAAATATTTTCATTCCTGCTTTCATTTTCCGCAAGTCGGAAGTAATGCAAACAAGCGTAATTTTTTTTAAATTTTGTATATTTATACACGTGTCTAACGGAGTTGCCAAAGTTAATGAGTGTTTCCTCTTGGGTAAGAATAACCTCGTCGAATCTAATGTTCCAAAGACCCAATCGTGTCTGATTACATATAAAAGGAATCGAAATGAAAATCTAGTCTCCTTCAACAGGCCTTCCATTAAAATGCTTGGTGTAACTCTAAGCTCAGGTACGAGAGTTCCATCGAAGCCATAGTTTTTTTGTAATTCATGTATTAAGTTAAAAGAAATACAACATTTAACTTAAGTACAAAGAAGTAAGATTTTTAATTTTGCCATAACAACTTAAGATCAAACAGTTTTTTTTCAAGATAATATACTCTTCTCCGTTTTTAGGATGTCTTGAAGGAGATTATATATTTGTACACCCTCGTGGCCAATGCTTCTCTTGCCACTTTCTGTCTTAACAGTATTTGTGTACAATTAATTATGTTGTCTAGTATAATCTTCGTCTATTTGTGACGTTTTTATAAATGTTGTATTTGTGTGCATAAGTCCAATTTGTATTTTGCAGATTAAGAGGCACATGTTATATTCGTACAATGTTCATTTCCTGATGAGTTGTCTTCTCAGAAGCTAAGTGTTCTAGGGCCCGCTGATACTTTAATAGTGCTAAAATGCTAACACCATACAAATCGCAAGTGTGCCCCATTTTTTCAATTTGGCACTTACTATTGATCTGGGGCCCCAAAATACCTGAAAAAACCCTCGATTCTGTACAGAAACGGGCGGTCGGTTTGTTAGATTCTCCTATCTTTAGAGCACAGGCATCGGGTAGTAATTCTACTCGTTCTACCGGAATTTCAATGGACCAGTGCACTAAGAAACATGTAATTTGATATTTGTCACACGAGAACGAGTCTTTTCTACGACAACAATTTGGGTCTCTTCAAGACCTCCGACATATGCCCCGAGACCCCGAAATTATTTTCCTCGGTTAAAAATGACTGAATATTATTAATTTTCAATAGCCCAATTGATTAGTGTTGATCCCGGTAATGCTAGATTCCAAGTTGCAACTGTTATTTTTTTCTTTCTGAGTTTCTCTAGTCTATTTTAAATCAATTATTTATTATAAATTTCTTTGTATGTTAATATTATCTTCTTCAAATAATATTGTTAAGAACAATTCAATCGTCCAGTTGTAAGTTTAGAGATAATATGAGGAAAGCAATATTTGAATGCTCACAAATCAAATATTATTTACACGTGTCTGAGTTTTACAAATTAAATATGCTTTAAATAACACCGAGAGGCCTAACTGTCCGGTCCATTAAGTATGACATTTTGAAATATCTTCTAAGTGACCCAGAAATCATAAAATTTTAGTTTAATTCACTACAAATTTTTGTGCATTATAATAATTTGTTTTGGTGGTGTTTATGAGTGATCTGAGTATTGTACCAGATAGAGAGTACACTATTACATGTTTTAACTGCATACTCAACTCATAATTCGATTTTTCGGAGATGTTTGACTAATCACTGGACGATCGACGTAAAATTTAATTTTATCGATTTCTAAGGTTCTTGATGTATAGTTACTTCCAGTTCAAGGCAACTGCTATCGACGCTTCTGTTCATATCCACTTTTGTTTACGTTTGTTTTGAATTAATCGACTTGATCTTGGTCCCCCAATAATTCCGTACGTTTCTGTTTACATCAATCAGGTTGACCTCGCATACTTTTTTTATATATTATACGCACTTTATTGATGAAACGTGTTCGGATTATGGCCAGGTACACGAAAAATAAAATTGTGATGTGAACATAACTGATCGGAATATTGGCTTGGGTGTGCTTGAATTACTGTATAGGTACTATTTGATTACGACCAACCGTTGAGTAGATCCATCGACCAACAACGTCTGGACTGGGCGTTTTGTTGTTATAAATGACACCAAAACCAAAATTATTGCTTCCAAAAATTGATTTACGAAAACATTTATCAAAAAAGGTGCATTATTTCTTTATTACCACTTTATTTTTATTGTTTTTTTTTTACCTTTTGTTGGTCTGCAAGGATCAAATTTATCTCCCAAGATGTGTCTATTTTTGATGCTGAAATCTCGTGTTGTAATTTCATTATAAAACTTATTTCCACTTAAGATGTTAAAAAAAAATGTTCTGGACACAATGAATTATTAATTAAAAAAAAATGTTCTGGACACAATGAATTATTAATTAATAATTTCATTTTAATTCCATTAAAATGAAATTATTAATTACAAAAAATATAAGCCCAAAGTACTAGATAATTTTTTTTTATTAGATAAATATAAAGTTATATAAGAATCCCTTAATGGCTAAGATTATTTTTGACTCTATCCATTGACTAACTTTTTGTCATTCTTTCAAAAATTTTCATAAAAAAAATAAAAACAACTTTGGCGCTACTTTTCTTGTGCAGATAATACCAAAAATACGCGGAGTTTTAAAGGTGTAAGAAGTCAAATATTTCTGGCGTTTATATTCCTCTTTTTTGTGACCGTAACAGTTACACTGGGTTAGCAGCGACAGTGACAGTAATAATATGTAGTCATACAATCTCATTATTTATTTGTTTTGAATTGACTCACTGTGATGCCCGTTATTACTTGTATTTTATGCACCTGTCAATATTTATATTTTACTTAGGACGTAAAAATCGCTAATAATTTATTACTTGTTATTTATTATAACTTTCATGTCAATAAAAAAATAAGTGTGCTTTAGACCACACGACTGAAGTAAAACTTATTTGGCTCCATCTATTCATCCGCATCCACATCCGATTCCGCATCCGCATCATCTTCACTAACTTATATCTCCCTCGCAACTTCCGTTCGCCTCGCCCGATAACCACTTTTCGTAACGAATTCGCCAGCTTACCCCCCAAGTCAAGCGTGCGTACAGAAGTTTTACTTCAAAAATGTTAGATAAGGTGGCGCAAAAGTCATCACCCTATTGGAAGATGCCATAACTTTTGCAAATTGCGGGAAATGGCAGTGTTGAAAATGTTTTGATATTTGTGAAGCAAACAATAAAAATACACGTTCATAAGACATGAATCGCTATACTCCTCAAGAACGTGGAAAAAATGTTTTTTTGAGCGCAAATCACCAAAACTCTCGTTTGGCGATTTGCACTGGCCGGCAAGATCGCCCGATTTAACCGTTCCAGACTTTTTGTGAGATTTCTTGAAATCGCGAGTCTATATCAACAAGCCTCGTACTCTTGGAGCCCTTAAAGACAATATCCGTCAAGAATGCGAGAACCTATCGCCGGAAGGGTGATAGAAAAATGCCATAAATCGGGCCCGTATGATCACAATTCTGGCGGCTTAATGGAAAAAAAAAATTAGGACATCAAATAAACACAATAATAATAATAATAATAATTGGATGACTTGTATAGCGCCGTTTTTGTGAAAAATCACCTCAAGGGCGCTGTACTTCCAGGTACAAGCCAGGTACTTCCCCACCTTCCTCTTCCTCGTCTCCTTCCCTTCTCCACTTACCTTCAGCCTCATAACATACCCCCCAATTGGGGATGCCATAGTCTCACTGGCGCCAGACGGTAGCAGTTGGGACTCTTGTGAAGTATTCACTACAAACAAAAAAAAAACAGTCCAAAAGCAGAAACAATTTTTTTTTTTCATAAAAAAGAACATTGGGTGACAAATTTTGCGCGACCTGTATTTTAAATTTTATATTAAACCTTGCGCGGACCCCCTGACGTTGTTCAGGAACTCCAGAAATCAATTTTTATTTTCTACGGATCCCCTCTGAATGATCCGAAGGATCCCTGGGGGTCCGTACGGACTGCTTTTGGAACCACTCTAGTTCTATGGATTCTAGGATTCTAGGTGATCGTCTTTGGTAATAATTACCAAAGAAATTTTCATCACTATTGACAATACATTAAAATTTTAAAGTAGGTTTCGAAAAAATATGTGTTAATTTTTGTAGATATTTCGCACCCTTAAAAAAATATTAAAATTTTTAGGTTGAAAACATTATTAAATTTTTATTATTACAAAAATATTGAAAACATTATTAAATTTTAATTAATGAAGACATTATTAGCGAAACTCAATCGAAAATCAGAAAAAGATCGGGTCACATCTGGAACTCGAACCCAGTAACTTCGGCTTTCCGGGCTGCTGCTACGACCACTGAGCTAACGTGTCCCTATCCGATTCGGTCTTATTTAGTGTATCATACTTCGACTGAGAACTACCAACATTATCTTCATTTTCTTAATCACCTCTGGTTCGAGTCCCAGATGTGACCTGATATTTTTCTGTTTCAGATTTTCGATTGAGTTTCGTTAATGTTGTTTTCATTAATTAAAATTTAACTGTTAAAGTTAAAAATAAAAACAAACGTATTACTAATTTAACATGAAATCAAACATGACATCTTTAACGAACTGTACAAAATTTGAAGACAGAATATATTTATCTTATACTTTGATTGTACATTCTTTGATTGATTTCCCAAATTTGATACTTTGAATCCATTAATTATCAAATAATGCCGTTTTTGTGTTTTTACTGTGTTTTGATATAAGCCATGTCCAAGATTAGGGGTGCTATGGGGTATTGATAATATTTTATCAATACAGATAAAAAAGAAATTTCATTAAGTTTTCTATCGTATCTTCTAAGTAATATATGTACCTTGTTTGAATTAGGTCCATTATATGAATAATTCTATTCCAATGTATTCCCTTTTAAAATCAATTAATTAATCAAGAGTTCCATCATCCGTATAATAACGATTCTAATTAATAATTGTATTGACAACAATAATATTAGGTTGCTAATAATTCACGTTAATTGTAAAGTATTATTTCCCAAACAAAACTGAAGTATGTAAGATACCAACCCCAGGTAATTAGTCTACTGGGAATAATTAAAATAATAAGAAAGTTGGACAGTCAAAGACCACTTAGCAACAATTGTAATAAAAACAATATAATTAATTAAATTCCTTGAAGACCACCCCCTTCCCTCCTCTCTAATACATTGTGTATACAATCCGTAGGTTAAGAATAATTTGTACCAGTCAGAAGATGGCTTTTCCAAGCTGAAACCGGTTACGGTCAATAAATTTAAGTGGAAAAAGTTGTTTTATTATGCTGTCATTATAGGTCAAACTCTCGCATGGGTTGATAAAGGGACTTCACTGACTTCAGTATCTAAACATCTTTCCAGTTCTACGCAGGGCCGCCACCTTGGAGTAGATCTCGTTGAGCCCGGTTCGTACCGCCTCGCGAAATACGGTAACGTCTGCACACAAAGGCGAGATGATGTCCGCAGTGTTAATTTCGCCTAATGGGGCAATTGATCGGTCGCTGGTGCTGGCTCTATCGCCCATACAGACCTTATAATATACTGACAAAGTGCACTGATTGCGGCAATGTATTGACAATACCGCCCGACAATACCAGCTGTTAGACACCCCGTAGTCCTCGGTAGCCAGTTTAGCATTGTACGGTATCTGCCCACGGCAGGGTTATCCTTCTTTTCATGAGATATTCACCTATTTATTTCTGGGGATTTCTTCTTCGCTCTGTGAAGGGTCTTTTAGGAAAGGGAAAGTTCTGGGAAGGATAAATGTATTTATTTATTTATTTATTTACATTTGATACATTTAAAGCCAAAATAACAAATAATATTACATAATAAGAGAATATATTAAAAATGAATACAAGTGTTATTACGTTGTTTTAGGTCGATATTAGTTCCTAGCTAGGCAGATTGCCTGTTCTAAGGAACCAAAGTGTGTAAAGTGCCAAATGCAATTTAAATTATTATTATTTTTTTTAATTAATACCTATGTACTAAGTTTTTACTAAATGTGCCATTCATAGGTAACCATGTATCGTTTTAAGTCACATTATGTAATAGTTTTTCAGACTCCTCCCTACCCAAGCCAATCAACCATTTAGTTATTATTGAACCAATGCAGGACATTTTGCAATTTTTAATATTTAAGTCTGGGGGGATTTTATTGTATAATTTCGGTCCCAGATACGCATACGTCTTTTGATACTTTGCCGTATTGCTCCCTGGGACGAAGAGATCCTTTCTGTTGTGACTTCTTGTATTGTATTTGTGATCAATTTTATTAAAATTTTCTATATTTTTATGTACATGGATAATAATCTTTTTTATGAAGTTTTGACGAACATCAAGAACGTTAAATTTTTTGTAGAGTTTGTCGCTTGAGAACCTGTAGGGTTTACGCATAATGACTCTAATTATGGATTTCTGGGCCTTTACAAGCGGATCTAAAATCGTTCTTCCTGACGCTCCCCAGCCAATACAACCATACGTTAAGATGGGGTTGCACAGTCCGAAATATATTTTTCTTAGGTCTTTTTGTTTAATTATGTTTCGCAATGCAAAGAAAATGTATATCAATTTTCTTACCCTACTTGAAAGATTGTCGATGTGATATTTCCACTTAAGATGATTGTCTATGATAACACCTAGATATTTGATGTTGTTCACACATTCCAAAGCTTCACAGTTGCAGTTAAAGTCCATATTATAGGAAATACAATTAGTCTTATGAGTTTTTATTGTGTACGATGTACTAGGTCGTCCCTTTATGGTTGAGCTGAATCTTATGTATTTAGTTTTTGCTATATTTAGTGTTAGTAGATTTTTGTCAAGCCACTGTTTTATCGCATTGATTCCACTTTCATGAAAGGTGAATCTGTGGGAGTATCGTTCAAATCCATGTATAGGTACTGCAGCCCCGGGAACTATTTATTGGATAAGCAACACCTCTACCATTAGTCACCCTAAGTGGTTCGATACTTTTGGTGACTTTGCATGGGTGACTGGGTCCATGGGGAGAGATTTGTCCAGATCTTGGCGGTGGATGCGTCTGCCCACCAACTGCGTGTTTCAGGCCGGATCGAGAGATACTGGTTGAGGAAGATCTTTTGACCTATCCAGCATGACTCTCTCGACCGCTTTGCACCGGAGTTGGAGGGATGGATTCATACGTCACTCCTGGACACATTGATCCCCAGATTCCCATCCACCCCTCACACCTTTTCTTTCCCAGAACCTTTCCTTTAAATTATCCCCAGCACAGCTTCCCCTAAGATGACATAGCCCTCGATGGAAATAATTTTCCTCGGAGCCTCCTTTGTGGAGATAAAAAAGAAATGTTTCGAAACCAATGGTTTCTTCGCCAGGATAAAATGAAAATTATTTCTTCCATCTTTGCAAAATTACTTTGTGGCATCATTTTAATTAAATGAAATAAATTAATTTAAAAAAAATACGAGTGCGCTTTAAACCACACGACTAAAGTAAATACTTATTTAGCTCCATCTGTACATCCACATCTGCATGACTGAGATATTTCATGCACTAGCTATGAGAGGAAGAGAGAAAGAAAATGTGCTCGCGAACTGCTTGTACAGTCGCCCGATATAAGCCTTTTCGTAACGCCGTAATTTCCGTAACGCATTCGCAGCTTACGTAAAGAATTATTTACTTACAAAAAATTGCGTCTGCAATGACGCGCAATGCGCAGTGTTTCCAATATTATGTCCCCTGTGTACTTAACTGTGTAATATTGTACATATATACATACCACCTTACTAATAAACTTGATTTAACTTTTACGCAACTGATTAACAACCATTTACTATACAGTTGTTAAAATACGTTTATTAGTAAGCCCCGTTTATTTCTAAGTATAGTGACCTGCCACGAAAGTGTGGTCCTGTACATAATATATTATCTGCGTGTAGATAATATTATAGTGTACCTTTTTACTCAACATCATTGATATTGGTGAAACATTGTACGTATAGTTTTAAGTTACTGACCGATAAATGTACCTCCTTATCAGCTACAATAATTGACAAACTATATCGATGGCTACAACAGTCAACTCAACCTAAAAAACAAACTTCACATTTACTATTTCTGATCCGTAAAATACAACAATTTGTAGTATGATGTATCATTTGTACACACGTGTTACAAAACGATATATTATGTTTGTATATTACCGATAAGTAAGAGTAATATAACGGAATGTTAAATTGCGAGCCAGACAAGAAAGTGACAAAGAGATCTTCCGGTATACGAATTCGTCCCAAATATCGTTTTTTTACGCTCAGGTAGTTAAAAAAATGTTTTCGCTTTTCGCTGTAACACATATTGTATAAGGAATTCAACATCAATCATCACTATCTTCATATTCTATAATATTAATCATGATTAATAATCGTAAAAAATGTTATAGCGCGCAATCCCGTACCTTACCTCTAACATTGCTGTCAATAGTGTCAAAATAGCGTAATAATAATTGGATAATTTGTAGAGCCCCGTTTTTGTGAGAAATCACCTGAAGGGCGTAATAACTATCAGTTTCGGAAAGTAAAAGCTAAAGTTTAAAGTGATGTAAAACAAGCAATTAAATTGATTGAAAAACGCATTTTGGTGAAATTTGACTTTTGCAATAACTTTTATTAATATTAATAACAATAGTGCAATAAACTTTTATGATAATTTTTATTCTTTACTCAAGCAAGCGTTTAATTAAATATATTAGCATCCCAGAGTGGAAGATACTGTCAGTATCGCCCTGGTGTAAGACTTCCATTCAGAATCGATACGTTGCTTGAAATGGATTTAGCCGTGTTTAGTGACTAATAGCCAGGTACTTCCCAACCTTTCTCTCCCCCGTCTTCTTCCCCTCCCCATCACCTTTAGCCTCACAACGTATCCCAATTGGGGATGCCATAGTCTCACTGGCTCCAGACGGGAGCAGTTGGGACTATTATGCGGTATGCATATAAAAAATATTTAAAAAAGCATTGAAACACGTCCGTATATTATCGAGGGTTAGTAATATGAGAGAGCCTTCGAAAAATATGTATGGCTCCCTTGATTTTCACACAAACGGCGTTAAGCTTATCATCCAAATTTTATTATTATTTTACCTCGCATATTATCCTGTAGGTACATTGTATGATCCATTCTCTCGTAGGTACTTAATTTACAATGAACGTAAGCGAAAGAGTAATGCGTAAAAACATATGTGCGACAGAGAAAGGGGTGGGCGTGGAAGTATGCAACTTTTTAACTTAACCGTAAACTCGCCTATTGCGAGGATTTCTGTTTTAATGTCAGGCCGGCATTAAAGTTTGGCATGTAGTATAATCCCGACGGGCGGATTTGGAATTGTGGAGGAATTCGGTTTAGCTCGATCACTCGACGGCCGATGTAGTTCCCCCTGCACAGCAAAGGCGTGCAGTGGAGTTATTCCAGTTTCGTGCTATTCTTGCGCGAGTTACATAGTCGCCGGCTCAGAAATTAATGTTCGCTTCCGATATTGAGCGCGTCAAAGCCAAGAGGTCTATTTTTAGTTGCATTGCTTGTGCATGTGCAGTGAACACCGTAGGACACTAAATAATGTATAGACACGATGCCTATACATGTATAGATGTACAA
Source organism: Limnephilus auricula (assembly GCA_951813805.1). NCBI lineage: Eukaryota > Metazoa > Arthropoda > Insecta > Trichoptera > Limnephilidae > Limnephilus > Limnephilus auricula. Next base: position 40,105,934 of record OX638391.1, read on the forward strand.
TATTTTGTTATTTAGAGAGCGGCTTAACAACCTTTTGATTTCATTTTCTCAGTATCATTGACTGTTCCTTGCTGTATCCAATACGTACTTTATTTTTTATTATATTTTTATCATTATGATCTACCATAATAATGGGGCATTCGCTCAGTTTAGTTTGACTTTTTTTTTTAACCCCCTCAGTTCTCAAGCCTCTGTTGTCGGAAGTTCAAAATATGTCCGCTTTGCAATAAAATTAAAATAAATGCAATATTTCTGAACGTATCCGAATACCGAAAACGGATTTAGAATGGTGACAAAATAGACTTTGAAATTGTATTATTAGAAATAATCATATAATTTTATAAATATTAAAATTTTGTAAACAAACATAATAAAGTTTACTTACATATTTTCTGAAATTAATAAGATGACTGATAATGAAAAATTGCATGTATTCATTTTAAATGTTCTATGGTAACTCGACTACAAAGCTTGACTTTTTCTGGAAAATGGATTTATATCTTTTCTATCACTATCATTATTCCTCAAAGTTTGTAGTATATTTAGGTGGTTTAAGTTTTATTTCCTCGCATTGAAACATTATTTGATCTCAGATATAGGATATGGGTCACACCCTTTCTACCCTATCCATATAATGTTTATTGATATTAAATTTATTTTGTTCATTTGGACAATTATTTGTCCAATTAGACTTTTATCTTGTCCATTTGCACAACTTTTTTCCATTTGGACATTATTTTGTCCAATTAGACATTCGTTTTGTCCGTTTCGACAAAAAAAAAATTATAGAGAAACTTTACATGTGTCCCAACTGCTCCCTACTGGAGCCAGTGAGACCATGGCATCCCCAATTGGAGTATGTTGTGAGGCTGAAGGTAAGTGGGGAAGGGAAGGAGATGGGGAAGAGGAAGGTGGGAAAGTACCTGGCTATTCAGATCTAGTCACTAAACTATTATTAAGCAACGTTTCAATTCTGAATGGTGGTCTTACACCAGGGCGATACTGAGAGTATCTTCCACTCAGGAACGTGCCGCAAATATAACATATATTATTTTTATTAATTAATTGTGAAATAACCCAAATTAATTAAATAAAATTTATTTGCGCACGCCGGGTTCGAACCCGCGACCTTCCGAATGGGAGTCAAGTGTCTTACCACTCGACCACGGACGGTTTGTGCAATTGTGTTTAAATATGGCACAAACAAGACGTCTTGTCGTATTTTTTACGGCTAGATAGATAACTATTTCGAATGACACAGCAAGCCATTAAAATATATTATGCAGTTTAGCATTTAGGGGCGACCAGTGACGGTGACCCAAAGTTTGTGGGAGCAATTAAAAAAATCTTCGGTAATTTACCTTTTATATGGAGAAATAATCCATCCCACGTTCCTTAAAATGTAATAATTAATAACACATCGATTACACCTTTAAATGATATTTAACACTTGACCATACTAAAAATTAACTTATTCTTTTTATCAATGTTCACTCACAATCGAAGTTATAATTTAGGAGGCGGGTATTGGTACCGCCGCCCCGGGAACCATTTATTGGATCACCAACACTCCTGCCATAGTGCGCCCCAAGTGGTTCACTACTTTTGGTGACTTTGCAGGGGTGGCTAGATTTGCGGGGTGAGCTTGTCTAGGTATTTTGAACTTGTTGAGAAAAGTTTTTGGGTCAGAGCTTACCAGATTGGACTTTGCTATAGACTAATTAGAATTTTGTTATGGTCTTTAAAATATTTGGGAATGTAGTCTTTAAATTATAATACAGCCCGTCCCTGGTTGCATTGACCTAGAAAAATCATACAGAAAATCTTGTCTAATTTCATGAAGACGATTTAGCTGCTTTAGTGGACAGATTTTAAGTATAATATACTCATGATTAGGGTGTGGTAGCAAACAGCTGCGAAAGTAGTAAAGGGGGTGGGTCGGATCGGATCACACGAGGCCTCGTTATGGCAGGTAGTTACCGACAGACTAACTGCTTTTCCCGATTTAAATGGGACATGTTCATTGTTCGATCATTTGACATAATTATTATGATTTGAGATTTTCACTGCCAGAAGTATTATATAATTGGTTTTAAGGTGTCGTGCCGTATCGCGCTTTCTCCTTTAGACGGATAGTCAGACATCACCGAGGTAGATTTTTTAAAGGTTGTGGTTAATAATTTTTAGTATCCAAGTATTATTGTTATTCATAATAATAATTGGATAATTTGAGAGCTCTGTTTTTGTGAGAAATCACCTCAAGGGCAATATAATGTAGTATCCTGTAAACAGTTGATACCTTTTCGAATTATTATTATTTGAAAACTATAAAACAATATTAATTTAACCTCCTTACTGATAAAACAGGTTTTAAACTTCACACAACTGATACATTTTATATCGTAAACGGCTGCTTAAAATCTGCGTAAAATTCCTAAAAAGCTCATTAGTAAGGTCCTAAAATATGTATTGTAAACAATACATGTGATTCACATAATAGTGGAACACTAATCATGAGCTAAATAATTATGCTAATTTAATTATTTAGAACCCATGCAAAAGAAAATGAGGTATAGTGCTAACATTGATTTATCGAGGTATTTTATTATAGCCTGTTTGTAACTATATTCCGTGCAGCTGCATACATATACTACTTCTGAAAAATATTTCCAACTGCACGCAATCTAGGTACAAACGAGTATCTAAATGACTCGCTAAAAATAATTTTAGATCGAGTAGTTCCTGTTCGTATATGAAAGCTAAAAAATCAATTCTGTTACCATTTTGAGTTGTTTGGCGGTCCATCCCACAGCCTACCCCTGCGGAGTAGTTGCGTTGTGGTTAATTCGTTAATTTATCTAAAATGAGGACAGTTCATTTAATTTCATCGCCTTCCATTGCGAGAAGAAAACGAGAATCCAATTAAATAAAGTGCAAAGTTGCAGTACGTCTTTGATAACCTCGCTCGATAGCTTCGCTTCGCGGCACCACGTCCCAACGGAATACAGAGAATGTCGCCTCGACACGTGGACTGTACATAGATAATAATATGTGGCGTGTTAAAACAATCTCCACTAACTTGTTCGCTTTTCGGAACAACTCATAGGTCTCATAGAAATCGCTGCACTCCCTTACTACCATAGTGAGCAATATAATCTGAACGGTGTTAGAAAGAGAAAACACCACGCTTTATATTCAAATCTAAAATTTAACTACGCAAAAATAAAAAGTAAACCTTTATGAAACCAAAGTTTCCGATCAAAGCAATTTGGCAAAAAATTATGAAAATTTTTGATTTTTTTTAAAATTAATATGAAATGATATAAAAGCGAAGTGATGATAACGTATGTAATTTTTTTTAAATTTTCAGTTCAATTTTTTATTCATTTCGACGGCCGTCCGTGGTCAAGTGGTAAGACACTTGACTTCCAATCGGAAGGTCGCGGGTTCGAACCCGGCGTGTGCAAATAAATTTTATTTGATTAATTTGTGTTATTTCACAATTAATTAATAAATATATCTACTATATTTGCGGCACGTTCCAGAGTGGAAGATACTCTCAGTATCGCCCTGGTGTAAGACCACCATTCAGAATTGAAACGTTGCTTAATAATGGCTTTAGCCGTGTTTAGTGACTAGATCTGAATAGCCAGGTACTTCCCCACATTCCTCTTCCCCAGCTCCTTCCCTTCCCCACTTACCTTCAGCCTTACAACATACCCCGATTGGGGATGCCATAGTTTCACTGGTTCCAGACGGGAGCAGTTGGGACTCTTGTAAGGTTCTCTATAAAAATAAAAAAAATCACATTTTAAATTTCAATTCGTTAATAAAAGATAATAATTAATAATACAATAATAAGATATAGTTAAAGATACAATTTAAATGGAAAACAATAAGTTTCCTAATAATAAACTCGCTTCTAATCCTAAATTATTGTAATCTAATAATCCTAACCTTATAATACATTTACATATCTAATAAAATATGTGTGTGTTTTTCGTTACCAGAATGCTGTTGAAATGAGATACCTGGGGCGTCGTATGTATGGAATAACCATGTAGGATCGTGTGAGAAATATGGAGATCCGCAAATAATGCAAGGCTATAATGTAATGATTAAGAAAGGGACCATCAGATAGTTTGGGCATGTAGAACCAATGGACGAAGAAAGGAGTATAAGGAGAATATATGACGCAAATTTGAATGGTAGAAGAAGTCGGGGACGTCCTGAGGAAGTCATGGCACGATCAAGTGAATCAGATACTGGAGTCGGGCCGTGTCAACTTTTCAGAATAATGTCAGAATAATAAAAGAGTACGTACGAGACAATGTATGAATTTGAATGCGGCAAGGAGTGTTTGCTGAAACCGAGTTCTTTGGCGTTCCGTCCTCTCTGCCTACCTCTGCGCTAAAACGGCGTGATGGTTAGTTAGTTATTTTTTCACCATTCAAAAAGAGTTTTTATTTTTGGATACGTTCACAAAAATTCCATTTATTTGGATTTTATTGCGAAGCGGGAATATTCTGACCTAGTGACAGACTATGGTCGAGGCCTGAAGGGTTAACACGCCTCAAATACATCTTCAACAGTCAGTCGGTTGGTCGGTCGGTTTGTTGGGTGGTTGGTCGGTTTGTTGGTTGTTTGTGAGAGCCCCGCGCCCCCTTCCTGCCGCGCCCGGTGCGCTCACCCCACGGGCGGTAACTCCAACTTTATATTATTGTGTGAGGGAAAATTCCCGCCAGAGAGACAATCTCACTCCAGTTTAGCCGATCAATAGTCCGCAGTCGCGACTAATTGGACACCGCCGCTGCTCTTATCGTTGCTCTTCAGACGACCCATTTTATTATTTATATTTTACTAAATGATACCCGGTATGCGTTGAAATGCTGCTTAAATAAAGAAATTGTTCCTCCATGCGTGTCCTTTCCCTTACGTCCCCGTTCCCCTTCCGCCTCCTCTTCCCCTCACGGGTCACTTCCCCCTCCCGCGTTCCCCATTCACCTTCCCCGCATTCCCTCTACCCCGTCCCTACGTACGGTATGTACGGTTAATACAGTAACTAAAATATATAAATATCTATGTATTCAGTAAGAAGAAAAACAAGTATAATATTACTAGTGTGACTTTCATTAAAATGATTTCTTTAAAATATTTTTTGATAGATTCAACAGTTGCACTTTGTTATTAATGCTTCTGATTTCTTTTGGTAGATTTGTATAGAAGTATTTTCCTTGGCGTGTATAATGGTGTTGGGCAAAATAAGTGTTTAGTTTGGGGCATACAAATACATGTTTGAGTCTAATACGATTTACATAAGTACTGTGGTCGAATTCAGTTCACAGTGCAAGTTTTTGACAGAGACCAGACAACTTGACAAAGTGGCACATAATTACTTATTTAAAAAGTAATTAAAAGTGTTGAAAAAAAAACTAGATTAAATAGGTTAGGTTATGGGCTATTTTTATCATCGCTTTTAATGACTTTTGAAAGGGGTGTTAAATTGCCACTTTGATGAGTTGTCCTGGTACCATTTTTGACAACTAATACGCCCATCGTTCACGTAGCTATTTACAAGCTATTTACGCTACCGCTACCTGTCATACAATTTTGCTAGTGCAGCGCCTAGCGGCGATTTCAAACACTAATAATAGTATTGAAAATACGGACGAGCGGCGATCGCGTCGCTTGAACGTAGCTCCATGGAAGAACGGCGTTAAAGTTCGATGAATGATTGAATTTGATGATTTCGATAAATCGAAAGCGCAGTAGTATTTTGCCGGAAACATGCAACTTTAAAAATAATAAATGTTAGATATCTATCGTAATACGTAATACCTCTGGCTAAACTCTTGGTCTTTAAAGGTCTATCGCTGTACGAGGGAGAAAACGTAGAAGCTGGCAAACGATTTTGCAGTGGAATTCATTTCATCGCAATGGTTTTGACCTTAGAAACTTTCCAGCCAAACGTCGGACTGCACTAAAACCCGATCAAATATTTACACTGTCTACTTGCTTATCACATAATCATTTTCCGGTCGATTTCGCAGAGCAAGAATTGCTGGGTGCACAGGCGCTAGCCATACCGCCCCGTGGTTACCATTAGTGGAGCAATCACTCTTCTGGGACTCGATTCTCGAAAGTACCTACTTTGGGTCGACTTTGTTATTTCCTCGTCTCCTCAAAGGTACGTACTTAGACGACAAATGTCATTCTACTTGAACAATGAGTGGGTCGGACCAGTGGAGTTGTCTTCGCCATAACTGCCAAACTTTAGTATTACTGTATCCTACCCTAAGACCGTTTCCCGCGCGCACTCTGTTACGTCCATCGTTCACGTAGCTACTTACAAGCGATGCTACCGCTACCTGTCATACTATCTTGCTAGTGCAGCGCCTGGCGGCGTTTTCAATCACTAATAATAGTATGGAAAATACAGACGAGCGGCGATCGCGTCGCTTGAACGTAGTTCCATGGAAAAACGGCGTTAGGCGTCATATATTTTCCAAAGTTATTTTAAGGTTATACATATAATGGCTGACTTATCGGCGATATTAGCTGCATTACATAATGTAGAGCAAATTGAAGCAGATGCCTTGAGACCAACAAGAATGTATCGCCGGAGGGTAGATATTTTTCACATGAAAATTAACTTCATAAATAATTTGTTGTACTCTCGTTTTGTATGTGTTAGCAGCATTAATTTTCTTTTCCGCGGTAGTTACCAGCTGTTTTTGGGTTTTAAGTAATATACCAGCCAGCCATTTTGAAGAAAGTGCCTTCAAATTCACACCATAGAAACGTCAAAAACATCAGAAACATGGACAATATTCACAGGGCTGCCAATATAATCATATCTTCAACCCCTCGACTTTTAAAGAATTTGTAATAATGAAACATTTGACAAAGTTCGTCGGGACGACGAGCAATTTTTCATTCGCAGATGGCGCGTAACGAGCAAGCCCTGGGTGCGTTTACTCATCAACGCTGTTCAAAGGCATAATTGAACCTCAAATTACGGGTATCATAATAAAGTATAACTACAGAAATACAGCAATAAATCTCCACCTATTAATAGGAAGGTGAAATGGATTACTGCGACAGTATTTTGTTTGTTTTTCTTCCGTGAATAAGTTGATTATTTTCGAGATTATTGAAGTAAAACTTCTTTACGCACGCTTGACTTGGGGAGTAAGCTGGCGAATGCGTGCGAGAGCGTTACGAAAAGTGTGATCGGGCTAGGCGAACGATAATAAATTTAAATAAACATTTGTAGAAACTTAATATATGTAGGTATATGTATATACATGTATATACTTTACATATAAATATATATCTACATATATTTATATATATATATATACATATATATAGATGGAGCTAAAGTAGTTTTAGTTCAGTCGTGTGGTCTAAAGCACACTCGTTTTTTTCAGATTCAAAGTCAATTTGGTAGGCGAGTAAGGGTACCGCCGCCCCGAGACCAATTTATTGAATAAACCAATTTATTGAAATCTTTAATGTTTGGTGCCCGGGTTCACGGGGTGACTTTGGCTGCGAATGCGTTTGCCCACCAACTGCATGGCGGGCCGGATCAGGAGAAACTTGTTGAGCAAGACCTAACCTAGATCTCTCCAGCCGGACTCTCTCGACCCATCGCACCGCAGTGGGAGGGATGAATTCATGCGTTCGTCACTCCTGGACATATAAACCCCCAAATTCCTACCCTCCCCTCATACCTTTTTCCTTCCTAAAACTTTCTTTCCCTGAAAATACCTTCCACACAGCATCCCCAAATATGAAATATATTTTTTTTCCACATGTGCCTCCTGTGTGGGGTGTAAAAAAAGTTCCTTTTTAAAATTTCGGATTGATTTTACTCAATATTTTTTTTTTAAATGGTACATCTATAAAAAATCTTTCAATTTTTAGTTCTTGGTTTTTTTGAAGTGTGACAATGTGTTCTTTTTGCAGATTGTGTTTTCGGAAATTCACCCCCCATCTCCTTCTCTCATCTACTTGACGATCCAAATAAAAGGAAAATTTCTTTCTATATCCGATTTCGAAAAACACTGTGTAAAGCCCGGGCAACGCCGAAGTTTTTAACTAGTTTCTTGAAAGTTGACAACTTTTTTTTTGAGATTGTTCTGTTTGCTTTTATAGCTCTTTAATTGATAATAAACTTTTCGAATGAATGAATAATTCTCAAATTACATGGACAGCAATTTGAACTAGCTTTACTTACGGGTTTATTTATTAAGTTTTTTATTAAACTTATTGCGTTGAAAAATATGGTACCCACAATATTATTGTTTTATTTTTGATAGTATGTAATAAAAATTTCGGAGATTAGCAACTATTAGAAATTAAACAACTATTATACCAATTTAAGCAACTATTTGAAAATAGTTGATTTGACCTAGAAATTTCAGAATAAAACAGATGTTTAAATTTCAGAACACCAGAGAAGAGAACGAGAGTTTGTTGAGATAAACAAGGTTTTTATTTGATTATTTCATATTTAGGAATAGGTTTTTCTTGACCAATTGAACGATGAGAGCTCGTTACAGCACAATTTTCTTCCTTAATCCTAGTTTTGATTGCTGACTACTATTACCGACTACTTTTGCAGCCACTTAAGAGGAACGGCTGCGCGGCCGGTTTCATACAAAACGTAGTTTTGGAATTGACCAAACTGAAAAATATTTTTTTGCAATAAAAAGGTATGTCAAATATCTATCTCGGACAGGTGCTATGGATGACGTATTGATTTTATTAAAGAAAACAGTCTTGGTTCATTTAGGAAGCAACTTTGGATTTTTTTGAGTTATTTATAATTACTAAAAAAAAATCTGCCTAATGGTTTTAATATCTATAATAAAAAATTAAAAATCAAAAATGCCTTTCTTTGGGTAGTAATTTGAATATATAAACGTCAAGTTTTTGTTCCGATGTAAATAGGTAATTTGTAACTTAAATTTTCACCCTTCAAAATTGTTTTTTTAAAAAAATATTTTTAATTTTATACTTATATTATATATATATATATATATATCATAGATTATATATATATCATTAAAATGGTTTTTTTGTAAAATAATCAAAATTACATTTAATGTGCTTTCTTTTTGGGGTATAATGTTGTGCTACCTCCTTCTTTTTCCAACAGCATTGTAGTGTCCATTATCAGGGCTGATGTGTAATGAAAATATATATAATCATGAAATATAGGTACCTAGGTACAGACACTTGAACGTAAACATAAATATGTAACTTTCACAATTTATTTTTTAGCGCCCGGGTTGTAACAAAACATTTGGACTTTATTTTGATAGATTTACAATGAGCTCTGATATCTTTTAGTAGGCGGTGGTTATAATTATTTGAGTTTCCCACAGTAGATATTTATTATTCGCTCGATCCCTGCAATATCGACACTAATCGCAATCTAATAGACTAGTAACTACGATATTACAAATAGGCTTTAAGAAATGTAAAAAGAGCAGTATTTAAATATCGCTCTGGTGAAATACCAGAAAAGAGACCTTGCCGTTGCTAGAAATGGCATAGGCAATGGTTTGTTGACCAGATCTAAGTAGCCAGTTACTACCCAACCTTTCTCTTTCACATTAACTTCCATTAATTCCCCTCTCAATTCAGCCTCAAAACATCCCAATTGGAGATGTCATAGGTCTATCGGTTGGAGGAACCTTTCTTCTGTTTTAGCTTTAAAAAGCCGTTTTGTCTTCATATTTATCCTTTCGGTATCTTATCTTTACCTGTTCCCCATAAAAAAACATGTAAAAGAAAGTTATTGCCTACGATAACTCACGGAGGCAGGACCATAATGCGACCCTGTCAAACTACCTTCGCGGCCTGAGTGCGTCGTTCCGCTTCGGGATCCCAATATCTAAATTCTCTATATTCATGGAACCAAACTTCATAAACAGTAGTTTCTTCGTAGAGGAAAACACACGAACAAACTCCGACCCTTACACTTAAAGAAGGGTACGGAAAAATTAAAAGTGTTGAAATGTAATATTTTTTATTTAATCATTTAAATCACTCGTCTTGTAGCTCCGGTGTCGTAATTAGCACTACATACTAACCGTGTAGTAACGGTGCTTTTACATTGAAATAGATACGATATCTGTAATACTGTAATTTATTGTGATATGATGGGGCAATCAAAAGAAGAAGAAATCTTGGAATTGTGCATTGCATAATATAGACACTGTCGTAACATAAAATTTTTCTGAATTTGCTATAAAATTATTATGTATTATTTAGTTATATTTTATTAGGACAACTTTCTGTTTATAACTTTTTGAAGTATAACATCAATGTAATAAATCATTAAAGATAAAGATAATAATAAGAATCTAAACAAAAATATGAAAAAGAATAAGACCGGGACAAATGCCATTCCAATTAGGCCACTGCCACAACTTATTTAAACGTCATATTTGTCAATCTCATATTTCAAATTTCAGAATTAACAATATTATCTTCGGCAATTTTTTTCCATATTATTGACAGCTTCTTTTTCATTGAAAAAAAGTGTTCTATGAACGCGTTGGTAACCTAGAGAGTGTAAAAAATTTATATTAACATAGATACTGATATCGCACATCCCGTAGAAAAGTGTCGTAACTAGTGGTCTAACATAAATACGGTTTTCGTGGGGCATAGAAAATCACAATCACTTTACTATTCAGAGATACACCGTAAAAAAGAAAATTTTCCATATGGTTTAATTTTATGTGCGATATGATTTAATTTAATTAAAAATTTCAATCAGTCTTTAGGAAACTATATGTAAACAAATAATTATGTAAAATGAAAACTGAAGAATATGTGAAATGCTTTTTTGTAAGTTCTTTCGGTGCTATCAAAAATATCTGCTACTTCTGCACATTGGTTGTCTAAGCTGTTTATGCGTGTATGAGAGAGTTTTATAAACGAACTGGTATTGACATAATCTGCCCTGATGATGGACACTGAAATGGTGTCCGAAACGCTGGCTTAAGGGTCGGAATTCCGATTTTCTACCAATTTATAACATATGTCCCTTAAAAAGTTTAATTTTCTAAGTTCTTAAAAAAATATATGTTATTTTTAAAGATAACATCTGAAGACTTGTAGAGCCGAAACTTCCTAAAAAAATTCCCTCGATAGAAAAAAATCGCAAAGTATGCTCCAAAAATTATTATTTACACGTTTGTTTCTGTTATTTTACAAGTTATATGTATGAAAAATTCACAGTAATTCTTTAAATGCTTTTTAAGGTGTTGAAGAGAGGTTTTTGCTCTATTGTAAACGAGTCGTGTTTTATTAAACATTTTTCCAATTTTCGGTCGAATTTTTACGTTTTTGATATTGGGGCGCTCGCTCCGACGTTCGTTTTGTCGTATCTCTCCTTCTTATTATTTTTAGGCGGGTACTACCGGCCCTTAAGAGAAGGAAGTAGCGTAACACGGCGTAATACCCCAAAAATAAATCACGATAATACTTTTGGCCGTGAAATCTACATAAAATCGTATCTGGTGATGTTTATTAATGATAGAAACTGCCATGCGGCAACTTTGCATGACTACTTTTTTGTTGGTTATTATTATGTATAAAAATTCTTACAATATCAAATAATTTACACACCTACAACACAAATAAAATGAAGTGAAAATACGATATATCGACTGGTTTGGCGGGAATAAGGTAAATTTTTAATTTAAATTACATTTAATAATGTTAGTTCTGCAATTGTTTTAGTTTTTTTATTATTGTGACAGCTGTTTCGGCTTTCAAGCTGGAGTTCCACAATTAGACGACGATATTTATACGATATAAAATGTTAATTTTGAAAGTGAGTTATTTGATTTATTATCGGTTAAACCGATTTCCTGTGAAAATAATAGATTCTCCCCCATGGATATTTTGAAATTTTGTAAATGTGTTCTGTTTAATAATGACGTTACTGCTATGAATATTGTTGAGGTTTTGTAAATAAACTGAGAAGGGGGGAATATTATTTTCCTTACTTTATTAATTAAGGTTAAATTTGGGTCATTCGTTCGTTTATTGATTTCTAATTGTTTGAGTATTTTTAATCTGAGACCTTTTCTTTCTACATATGCAATGGTTTAGGTCCCTTGTTGTTATGTGGATTGTGATCATTTACCAAGAGATGTTTTGCGAATTTTGAAGATGTGCTTCCATTATTATATATATACACGATGTTATTAAAATTAAATGGAGTTCTAGGAATTAAACACAAAAACATAATAATAAGGGAATAAGGTACACCGCTGCAACATTCGTTGAAACCTCTCCCTCATTTTCATAAACAATGCGTGCATTAGAAAGATAGGAAACAACGGGGTCTTGACAAACACTCCTTGCCTCATTTACATTCATACATCGTCGCATACATACTCTTCTATTAGTCTGACTCTTGACATTACCCGTCTCAAGTATCTGACTCACTTGATAGTGCCATATCTTCTACCATTCACATTTGCGACATATATTTTCTTTACACTCCTTTCTTCATTATTTTCGCTCTACTTGCCCAACCCATGTAAGAGTCCCTTTCTTAATCTTACTAATTACGCTCACATCAGTCTTGCATTCTTATCGGATCTCCACATTTCTCACACGATCATACATGGTTTTACCACATATACGCCTCAGGGATCTCATTTCTACAGTACCGGGTCTCTCCCTCTTGCTCATTTATATAAACGACGCGTGCATCAGAAAGATAGGAAACAACGGATCTCTCGGTGGCAGGTCCATAAGTTTAATAATTTTGCATCATAGTGCGTCATTTGAAGCTCGCATTCAACGGGGAGAGTGAAGTGGGTGGTTTTGGTTGGGTGGCGGGTGCAGTGTGGGTGGGTGGCAGCCCGGGCGCGACCGGCCGCGGTGGTCCGCGCGCGCTCCGTAGCGCGCCGTCGGGAAAATAAAATGAAAAGAAGCGCTGCGGGAAAAAGCGGGCCGGGGTCGGCGCGTTGCTAGGAGGAGGGCCCGTTGCCGGGAGACGGCTATCGATCTGGGGTACGGCGCGTGCGCGTTCCCTCCGCCCCTTCCCCTCCCTCCCTCCCTCACCCCCATCCCTCCCGCCACCCCCTGCCAGCGAGCCCCACACAACCAGGTTCATTATTCATCGCAAATACAGAACTAGGGGGGGAGGCCATTTCTTAGCCGATCCGTTGGAAAGATTCTGAATTATGAAATATAACTTTAATCCGAAGAGTTCGGGTTGTACTAAATTAAAAGTTTTTTAATCATTGATGATTTCATATTGACATTAACAACTCAAAAATAAAAATAAATCAGAAAAACGATTTGAACCTAGATTTGAACCTAGGACCTCAGCCTTGCTGGAGCTTTTGCTCTGATCACTGACTATTTCGACCATACAGATTTCGGTCATATTTAGCTGTATCTTTCTCTGATTAAGAAAATAAAAACAATTTGTGATTTTACTCAATAATGGTATGATCGTGTGAGAAATGTGTAGATCCGCAAAGAATGCAAGGCAGATGTATGCGTAATGAATAAGATTAAGAAAGGGACCCTCAGATGGTTTGGGGATGTAGAGCGAATGAACGAAGAAAGGGATGTAAGGAGAATATACGACGCAAATGTGAATCGTAAAAGAAGTCGGGGACGCCCGAGGAAGACTTGACAATCAAGTGAATCAGATACTTGAGTCGGGGCATGTCAAGAGTCAGAATAATAGTAGAGTACATATGAGACGATGTGAGAATGTGAATGAGCTTAAGAGCGTGTGCCAAAACCAATTGGTTTGGTGGTCCGTTTTCTCTGCCTACCCCTGTGGGGAAATTATTCATCGAAATTTAGATACAGTTTACACGCAGAGGACATAATTGGTAACACAATGTAGGTTATCTGTTTACCAGTTCGAGTGTACTTAATTAAACTGATTTAGTTAACATGAACTGTGTTTCCTCGTTGGCGGTCTGCGATCGTGCCCAAGTATTTACAAATATCCAATATTGTTCTTGTAGCTTTTATTGATTTCCTGTTGCTGGATCTAGCCCAGGATGAAATTAATGATTTCCCCCCATTGATGAAAGCCTTTAGCTTCTGTAGCAACCCATGTTTTAAAGAGATTATCATATCTAAATAGCTCACTTTCCTCCATCTAGAGGATCAATTCTTCAAGAACGGTACAAAATTTATTCATTTCATCTACGAATGAAAAGTTACCTTTTTTGTTTTTCTTGGGCATATTTAACTAGGTAAAAATTTGTAGACATTTTGATTTGAAAATTTTTATTTCAGAATGTTTAGTTGTTACTTAATTTTTACTTATTTTCTACCGGTTCCGACACATCCTTGTCATTCCCTAGCTCTCTTAAGGGGGGGGGGGGGGGGTATGGTTTTAAAACCTTATTTAAAAACTGAATGTACAACATGTCGAGAGTATTGCATCAATATTTCAAGTAAATCGGAGAAAAACTAACGAAGATGCAGCGTTTCAAGCGACTAGCCCTTTTCGATTTTCGACCGTATTTTCGAGTATAAAAAACTTTAAATTGATTTTTTCGCAAATAAATTTTTGAAGTTCGTGAACATTATAACTCAAAATCTACTTGACACTTGGTTTTGCATTACTTCGCATTGCATTGCCTTAATTAAGTACCTACTACGTTAGACCACATCGATCACGAAAATTTGAAACGGTGTAAAAGTAAAAATGTTAATTGTTCAGGAGAGCGAAAAAAAAGTTTATTTTTTTATTTTTTCAAAAAGTCATATCATCTGTTCTTGTAGGTCTATAATTATAATAGAAGAAAAAAACGGATAAAAATGACATATTTTTAGATTTATTCTTCTTCACAGCAATTCAAATTTCTGCTATCGACATGTACCTACACGAACTTTATGTGACAACCTTATCTGTAGTATAAGGAGTTATGTGTAGTTTTGCCAAATTACTATGGTTTGTGGTTTAGTTTGGTCTTTATTATTAAAAGTTCCTAGTAATATTGACTGTATCAAGTTGACCCTCTCGGTTTCCTATTAGTACTCGGTGATCTAGTTTTGGACATCATTTTATTGATCGTTGCATGTTTCGGGTACGGACGACGCGCGACTAATAATTGTATGATATTTGACATCCGAAGAAAATAATATAATAATAATAAAATTATAAGTGATTTGCACAGCGCCGTTTTTGTTAAAAACAACGTCAAGGGCGCTCTCCCTGAAATTCGATGACATTAGAGCAGTTATAGCAATATACGAAATAAATGTCGATTTGACTCGGTTGGCGTGGTTGACTCCAGTTCCTGGGTAGGAAGGTTCAGTCCTCAGCAAAAAATTTTTTTTCGATTTAAAATACATTTGAATGTCAAGGGCGCTCTCCCTGAAATTCGATGACATTAGAGCAGTTATAGCAATATACGAAATAAATTTCGATTTGACTCGGTTGGCGTGGTTGACTCCAGTTCCTGGGTAGGAAGGTTCAGTCCTCAGCAAAAAAAAATTTTTCGATTTAAAATACATTTGAAAATAAATTTATTTCAGAAAAACACTTTGTTTATACTGGATGATTCTTTATTATTCAAACCATGCCGACTTTGAAGAAATTTCATTACAAAAGGTTTATTTGAAGTTCCCTTTGATACCTAATATTATGCGTATCGGGTATCATTAATAAGTCTATTTTGTTTTTGTTGCCCAGAATATTGTGTTTATACTTTGTAAAGAAACGTGTTGCGGTTGTCCGACGAAATCATAACACAAAAGCCTATCAAGTTCCGTAGAGCCATTGATTCCCCCTTTGAGGTATGACACTTGTAATCCCCCCCCCCCCCCCACCCCATTCCTAACGATAAGTTATATTCGTGGGTTTTTGATCTAAGAGTTGTATAAATAATTCATTTAATTGGCATTGCAGTCTTTTCAGGAACAGTACAAAGCACACGCAAAACATTATCTCTATCTAGGTATAAAATATTTCAACAGACTACCTTTGTACGTAAAAGCTATCGAAAATATTCAGGAATTTCAGCAAAATTTTTAAAAATACCTAAAACTACTAGCCCATATCTCACTATTATTATTATTTCTTTCAAACATTGAAATCCGTTATAGATAAATCTTGCATTTTCTTAATTATCCCTTGTTTTTGCCATATTGTATTATTTACGTTCATACATGATATTATATAATTGAACTAAAATTCCCTCACCAAACACAATTCGTCTCTTTATGGTGAAGAAAAGCTATCCGTATCTACTATTTTAACACTGTATAAACATGTAAAAATTGTGTATTTATTGTTAAAAAAAATCTATAAATATTAGATAAATTTAAAAAATTATAAGGATTTACTCAATCAAGGCTCGTTAAAAAACTCCGATTAAACACCCAACAGAAGGCTTTATATATTACTAGCTGAACAGCCCACTCATTGCTGTGGCTAACGACACACAACGCCATCTATTGGATGGTTACCTAACCTAGATAACCAATAGTCTAATAACTAATTAAATACATTAACGAGGTCAATAATCGAGATAAAAACTATCCTATCTTTTAAGTTGGAACAAATTACAAACCGTAAGCCAAATTTCATCTAAATCAGTTAAGTAGTTTCGGGGTTTTCCTTGAACGAACATTGTGACACGAGATTTTTATATATAAAGATATTATACTCGTTAAAGGGATTAATGAATATCATTTATTTTATCATCAGCCCCTTTGTTTTTCTGTTGGGTGAAGGGCAGACTTATTAGAATTTGGAAGTGTCGCTGCACTTATTATTATTATTTTAATGTGAAAACCGCATAAGAGTCCCAACTGCACCCGTCTGCAGCCAGTACAACTATGGCATTCCCAATTGGGGTATGTCGTGAGGTTACCTCCGCGTCCACGCCTTTCTCTGTCGCACGTATGTTTTTACGCATTACTCTTTTGCTTACGTTCATTGTAAATTCAGTACCTACACGAAAATGGCTCGTACAATGTTTGGGATATGTTCTTATAATATGCGAGGGAAAATAACAATAAAATTTGGATGATAAGCTTAGCGCCGTTTTTGTGAAAATCAAGGGAGCAAAACATATTTTTCGAAGGCTTCGTCATATTACTAGATAATCTACGGACGTAGTATCAATGCTTTTTTAAATATTTTTATATGAATACCGCATAACGGCTCCCAACTGGAGCCAATGAGACTAGCACATCCCCAATTGGGGTATGTTGTGAGGCTAAAGGTAGTGGAAAGGGGAAGGATATGGGAAGAGGGAGGTGGGAAGTACCTGGTCATTCAGATCTGGTCACCAAGCGGTTAAAGTCATTTCAAGCAACGTTTCGATTCTGAATGGTGGTCTTATACCAGGGGGATACTGACAGTATCTTACACTCTGGAACGTGCCGTAAATATACCATACATAAAAAAAAATCGTACGCTGGCCGTCAACTTATTGGAATAATGTTTCGGCAGCTTTACGGTGTTCATCAACAACATAGATTTGTAGAGTGTAAAAAAGTTTCGGTTTACGTACGCAAATAAAAATACACTTATACGTTACATATTATGGGCTCTACCCACGGTGCTGCGAACAGCCGGCTGTTAGCAGCTGGCTATTGTCTCCTGTCTCCCTTTTCCTCGTGCGAACCCGTAACATTCTGTTTCACGTTGTCTTCTGTCTCTTTTATTAACACAACAAATTCAATATCACCATCTCATTTACTCGGTTGGTACTAACGGCAGACGGTTTCTTCCAATTTGCAGTCAACGTGAAACAGAGTGTTACGGGTTCGCATGGGAAAAAAAGAGACGGGAGATATCCTCCAACCTTCGATTTTTAGCCAGCTGCCAAAAGCTGCTGTTCGCAGCATGGTGTGTAGATAGTATTACTCTGATGACCGACCCTACAAGGATGTTGCCAAGAGGGCGGACCGCTAAAAGTAGATGGCACACATTCTTGTTTCATTCGCATTCATATCATCACACACCCTTCTGTTATTGCTCTTTGTACCTTGACTAAAGTATTTGGCTCACTTGATCGTGCCATCTCTTCCTCGGGCGTCCCCGACTTCTTCTACCGTGCAAATGAGCTTGTTGTCAAAACATTTTTTTCTCAATTTAATCAATTCCAAATCATTAAGAGTCAACTAGATATGGCTTATTTTATTTTTTAACTGTTAATAGTATGTTACGAGGCTCCATAGATCACGATAAAAATGTCAATTGGTGTTTTGCATTGACTTCAAATTTCCAAACTGTAAAAGTTGCACTATTTTCTGAATTCTATTCTTAGTTACTGATTTCCACTTAATAATTTAAATAAATAAATTCAGTTTTAATATTTTGTTCAGAAACTAGAATTTGTTACTCTCAAAATCTAACTTACTAAATAACAAACCTGGAAAGCAGTTCTGTGTTTGAAGAGGTACGTTAGGGACGTACTTGAATTAATTTAACAAGTGATTCCTGACATTATTCGAAGTAAAAAAATGTTCATGAAATTGTGGTCTCCGGTGATTTTTTTGATGGTTTTATTTTTTATTTTTTTAATTTCTACAAAATCAAGTAAACAAAAAAATATTCCACTTGTCTACCACCCTAACTTTTAAGGGAAAAACCCAAATATTGTCAGAAATCACTTCTTAAAGTAAGTCCCTAATTACACTCGATAACCCCCCAATTACATTATTGTAAGCTATTTTAAAAATAATCAGCACCTCGACTGTCGGTATGAACCTTGTGTCCGTCTTGGGTTTGTAACCAGAGTGGCCGGCGGATACGCCCTCCGTTTCCTTCTTCCGCCCGTCTATGTGTTGCCAGTATAATCATTAATTCCTTACAGTGCCTACTCTATGATTATGAAATATTGTTTCATAACATAGATCTTTAAGAATACTTCACTTTTTTTGTAAATTTCTTTAATATTTTAGTATTTAACTTGTGTTTGTGCACGTTCTAAAAGATGCACTTATTTTTCTAGAAAAATTTCGACCTTGCTGATCGATAGAGAAAAAAATGGGAGAATAATTACATATTTAAATTATTTTGGATTTATTGTCCTTTTCGGCAATTGAAATTTCCATGAATTATATATTTTATTTTGTTTGGAAAATTGGTTGTTTGTTTAGGGGCCATACATTAATTACGTGAGCTCAAAATGGGGGGGGGGGTCTAGTAAATTCTCATCAAACCTCATTTTAACGGAGGGGGGAGGGCCTAAATTTAAGAAAAAACAATTCACGTAATTAATGTATTCCCCCTTAAAAGATAATCTATATTCCGATGCCGAGATGAAAAGTAATTATATGAAATTCCCTCAAAAAAATAGGCGTGAAACATATCACAGTGTTTCTTTAAACACTAATCGCGCGTAAAAAATAAATCACGCTTTAATAAATATTTTCACAACTGTCACTTTATCATATTAATAAATGTATCAATCATTGAATTAATGATTTTATGCAAAAAGGTTAAATCGGAAATGATTATACGATCAGATAATTTTATTAAATTTAATGAACAAAGTACCTTATCGTAATTTAGACATTCTCTATGAATGCCCATTTTAAAATTTAAATATCTTAAACATTTATTTTGGATTCTTTCAATCGCATGTGAATGAACCTCATAGTTTGGCGGTTAATAAAAAAAACACCTTTAACCAACTAGGCAGAGGCGACGGACCGCCAAACAACTCGATCTTGTCATTGCCTCATTCACATTCATACATCTTCTCTTCTTCTATTACATTATTCTTGACATGGCCCGACTCAAGTATCAGATTCACTTGATCGTGCCATATCTTCCTCGGGCGTCCTCGACTTCTTCTACCATTCACATTTGAAAACAAATCACTTTGTATGCACCACTTATTAAATCAAAATAATCAACATTTTTCGAAACCAATGGTTCCTTCATTAGGATTAAAATTAGTTTAGAAACATGATGATAATTTTGATTTCTTCGTCGCCGTTGTTGCACAGTCGGGAAACACGCCGAACGCGCGCCCAACATGTACACGGTTGATATTTATCACATGATAACGAGTTGCTTCTACGACTCGTTCTTGAGTTTAACAGCTCGGCTGTGGAATGATTTGCCGGTCTTTGTGTTTCCTCCCTCCTACAGATTGGATCTCTTTTTTTATGTTTCTTTATTCTTTGAATAGTAAATATAACATATGTGGATTTTATGCCCGTGTTATGGTGGCCCATGTTCATTCCTTCCTCTCCTCAATAAGACCCTTCACACAGCATCTTCAAATATGGCATAGGCCATAAGGAAAATTATTTTCCCCAGGGCCTCCTGTGTGGAGTTAAGACGATAGACTTCACTTTTCGGCCCATACAAAAAGGACGCCCGGGAAAAAACACTTTTCCACATCGAAAATTGCACAAAATGAATATATTTTTCTATACTGCCTTTTAGAGGGTGAAAACTATGTCGGTATGTTTTCGAATTTTCGATGCGTTTCATATTAACGTAAACATTCCCTGTCAAACATGTACGATTTATCAAAAAATATTATTTAAGGAAAAAGTGCTGCTAACTCAACTCTCATAAAAATTATAAAATTATAAAAAGCTACCGACGTAGCTTCTTCTTTTTAAAAAATATATTTTTTGTTTAATTTTAATTTACTGAAAGTTTCGGTGTAGAAAAGTGTATTCTCCATAAACCCCTTTTCGAGCGATTTCTGTAGGTAAATTTGAGTGTTGTCTCATTCGCACATTTCGCATTCGCATGTATTGTAAGTGTGCGTGAGCTTATTGTGAGCGGGACAGAATGACAGACGCGGGTGTTCCGCGTGTCGTTCAAAGTCTAGCCTCTTAATGTAAAAAATAATTAAATATGTGGTGTATAAAAAGTGATATTTAAAAAAAACACTGCCCAACAGTTTTGCCAGATGCATAATTTTTACCATGTTTCAGTTATTTTTTGGGTCATTTATACCTGACAACAACAAACCAGACGTAGTTTTTTTAACGGGCATCAAAAGTATATTGTACTTTTAAGAGAGATACTTTTTTTAGCAGGGGCCGCGGGGTAAATCCTGAATTCAGGAATGTAGTTCTTCAACTTCAGCTTGTGTCTTTATCGAATTATTATATTTGTCTATAAATAATAACACTGCATTAATAAAAAGAAACTAATACATCATATAAGTTTTTATATGATGTATCAGTGAGATTATGGCATCCCCAATTGGGGTATATTTTAAAGCCTAAAAATGCTGGGGATGGGAATAGGATCGGGAGGAGGAAGGTGGGGAAGTACCTGGCTATTCAGATCTGATCACAAAACACGGCTGAAGCCATTTCAAGCAACGTTTCAATTCTGAATGGTGGTCTTACACCAAGGCTCCACTCTGGAACGTGCCGCAAATGTAGTATACATTATTTTAAGGGTTTAATTGTGCAATAACACAAATTAATCGGATCTGCCCTGATGATGGACACTGCAACGCTGTCCGAAACGTCGGTTAAAGAAGGGGGTAGCGAAACACGGCATAACACCCCAAAAACAAACAATGAAAATGCTTTTGGCCGTGAAAATCTAAAAAGGTTTCAGGGGTTTATGGTAATGAAATTTTTTTAGACCTGTGGCAGCGTTTTAAATTTCGTCGGTTTGTGGAAGAATTTTGGGTAAAGCCGTTTATCGAAATCACGGAGATTGGTTTAATTCATGGGAATAATAGAAAACGGACGTATTATGGCTTCAACTAGATATACTTCAACTGAAGAATGCATAAAAGTAGAATTCGTCCGGAAAAAATATTGTTAAGGCTGCTTTTTAGCCATTGAAACAGTTTTGTGGAATTATGTTGTATGTTGAACTCAAGACAAAATCTCGATTGTAAATAGTTTCATTTATTCATATGTTTTTTTTTTGCTTTTTAAGCTCAAATGCATCAATGACATGTTTAAATTGATGTTAGAATAGCGTGGTGCTTTTTTGAGGGTCAGAAAAGTAAAAAAAACCGTTTTGTGGAATAATGTTGTAAGTGAAATTTTCATAAACAACATTTTACCACGAATTCAGCACCAATTCTTGCAATAAATTCTAATTTAAAAGCCTTTTTTCACGACCTTTCCTTTAAGAGTCTTAAGAATTGTATGCTTATTGTATTTTAAATATAAAATGTTATCAAACGTAACCGATTTCGTTTTTCCAATTTTTCTCGAGACAAGATTATTGTTGGATACAACATTATTCGGGGCGGGGTTCAATCATTGAAGACATTATTAGCAACTCTCAAACGAAAATTTGAAACGAAAATCAGAAAAAAATACGGTCACATCTAGGAATTGAACCCAGAGCCTTAGACTTATAGGGCTCTGCTCTACCACAAAGCTAATTCGACCCTATCCTCTTCGGTCATATTTAACTGTATCCTTCATCTAAGAACTACCACCATTATCTTCATTTTCTTAACGCAATGTACCACTATCTTCCGGACACCTGGTATTATATAATGTTATAATTAAAATAAAATAAGTTCTGAGGCATTGACGCCTCTCAAAGTAAATATGTATAATATTATAACACTTAGTCTTACTTATTCTTTGGATAGGTATACAAAAATTGCTAACTTTCGTAATAGAATATTCTAGAATCTGAATGTTTCCATTCTACCGCGCAGATTACAGGGGAAGGCCGTTTTCCGGATTAGTTGGGCCAATCGCCCCCGCCCCACACAAACACAAACCACACACACAAACCACAAACCAACACAACACACACAACCATCCAACACAACCAACCAACCAACCAACCAACCAACCAACATAAGCAACACTGGCACTCTAACATTGGTGCACTCATTACATCACATCGACAACTGACTGACCTTTCGTTATGCAAACATACCCATTTATCCCAAAGGCATCCCAGCGGGAAAATGTCGCGAGGTGGGCGAAAAAAGGGGAGAAGATCGTAGGAAAATTCCTCGCCATTCCCTACATAAAGACTGAAAAGCCGTGATTTTTTTTTTAATAACGGACCATTGAAGTACCCGCCCTGTACATAATTAAAGCCTGGAGCGTATTTTCGTATCTGACCGTGGGTTGGGATGAATTACACTGTGTTTAATAATATTATTTATTTTCTTAGAAGGATGGCGAAACGATTGCATGCCTAAAGCTCTTATTCCTTTGGCATTGGCATTTTGTCGAAATGACACCAAACGTTCAGCATTACACATCCTAATCAAGATGTGCACAGAATGCAAGGGAAGGCAAATAATTATGATTGAATAATAAATTCACTTCCATTCCATATTTAACCCACTCACGGACGAATTATGAAGGCCCTTTGACTTCAAAAAAAGATTATTTCTGAAATAATAACGCATATCTCGTAGAAAAGGGTCTGAAGTCAAAACGTTGTTTTATAAAATTTAATTTTTGTCGTTGAATAGTAAAGTGATTATAATTATCTACGTCCAACAAAAACCATACTTAGATTAGATTACTAATATCGCCACGAGATGTCGCTTTTGCCTCTTTTCGACGGAACCGCTTGTTTCATCAATCATTATAATGTAAAATTAACTTTTTTTGTCTTACGACCCTTTTCTATGTGATGTGCGATATGTGTTCCATATTATTATGTTCTAAATTTGGTAAAAAAAAATTGTGAAATAATAAAGTGGTAAATAATGGCGAAAATGAATTCTGGTTCTCATGAGAGGACTCATCACTTATGGTAGTTAAAAAGAAAAATTATATAATTTGGTAATCGTTTAAAAGATTTATGGCAACACCAAGTTAACTTTTGCTTCAACCAAACCTTGTTCAGAAATAAGTGATATTTTTCAAAAGGAGATGATTCCTTGATTACATCGTATTCTAAGATTTTTTTAAAATTTATTTAACGCTTTGCAAGGGAGATAATTACATGGAAAGGTAATTTTTGTTTTTGAACTAACTAATTAACTAACCATCACGCCGTTTCCCCGCAAGGGGTAGGCTGAGAGGACCACCAAACAACTCAGTATTGGCATACAATCCTTGACTCATTCACATTCATACATCTTCTCATACATACTCTTCTATTATTCTGAATCTTGACATTGCCCCACTCCAGTATCTGATTCACTGGATTTTGCCAAGTGTTTCTCGGGCGTCCTCGACTTCTTCTACCATTCACATTTGCGTCATGAATTCTCTTTACACTCATTTCTTTATTCATTCGCTTTTCATGTCCAAACCCTCTAAGCTTCCCTTTCTTAATCTTAGTTATTACGCTCACATCAGCCTTGCATTCTCTTTTCGGATATGCACATTCCTCTCACGATAATACATGGTTTTATCATACATCCTGGTATGCTGAAAACCAGGTGCATTCCAGGAGAAATCCTGAATTGCAGCTGAGCAGTAACCTTTTCGTCAATAGAACCAAGGTGTTATCAAAAATATATATCTATATTGTTAAAAAAATATATATATATAATGATAAATAAACTATTTTATTCATTATTATTTCTACAGCATTCAGTCTACTTTCATCCTTTCTCTGCCAGTTCCATGATTTACTGCCATACATCAGGATAGGTATCAGCACTCCATTGTGGACTGCTAGCTTCGCTTCTTTGGACAGCTTTTTGTTTGCGCCACCGGCATTGAGTCCACCATTAATGGAGCTACCTGCATTTACCCTTCTTTCAATATCCTTTCCATCCTGCTCCAATTCTGAAATGTCTGTATCGATAGTGCCCATTATTTTTTTAGATGTTAAATCGAGACGAAACAAAATCTAATTCACACATAAATATATTTTTTAAATCTTATGGCACTGTTTTCAATACTTTGTTTTAAGCCTGGTCTCCAGTGACAATATCACGACAAACATTGAACCAAATGTTTGTTATTCCAAAAGCAGATCTCAAAATTTTGAGAAAAGATATAAAAAATTGTAATTGTCAGAATTTTTTTAGAGAAATTCGCTAATCGATGTAGAAATTATGTGTTTTTGTTTATTTATTTATTATGTTTTCGGTTAACGCATAGAATAAAGAATAACACAAGAAGTACCCTTTGCGGACGTGTTTCGTGATCCAAATACTTGCCCAATTTGGGCAACATCCATACAAAACTGTGTTTTTTTCAAAATTTAAATAGGATGCAGAAACACGGGGTAAATCACGTAGAGCCAATCAAAGCGAAGTTAATGTTTTTGCCAAACGGTTGCCGGTAATTTACTTTCGATAGTAATTGATAAAGTGAAACTGTTCTAACGTTCAAACAAAGGAAATAAGTAGAAGTAGTGTGTATGTAGATATTGAAGGTAGAAAACGGTAAACCATTACCGGGAACCCATCATTATGTACATAAAGCACGGCGCAGAGGTGTGCGGCCGTGTGAAATGCCTCCAATACTCCCTCGCCTTTGAGGTGCCGGTCGGAAAATTTCCGCCCTTCTAGGTGCGTCTATAAATACACTCCATTTCCTATTAAATATCGCCAATCGGCGCCCCCGCTTGCAGTCTGCAACATTCCGCCGGCCGGGACACCGGAACGTCGGATCGTAGGATTGGACCGCGCCGGCTGCGTCCGAACGTAAGTCCGACCGTCCACGACCTGTCAAACAAAGTACCTGCCGTATGGTTCGCGTTATCCTGACACAACAGACTTAACCGAAGACCCACTAACTACTACTCGATACCTGATCGTTTAATGCATGTTGACGATACGTGAATATCGTTCTTCACGATGGTGTGCCTGCTGTACCCAACTGCGAATATTCCCAAATGTTCAACAGAACATATTATCGATTTACCGGGGTATGTACGATAGCTTCTTTTGACCTCCAATCTCTCGTGTTTGCTTCTCATGTTGTGGCGCTCGGTCAATAATTGAATAGGCTCTGCTTAGATAGTGGAATCATTTACCTACTGAACAATGTATATTCGCATTCGCGCACACACCTGTTAACTGCTGTTTCTCGTCACAATATTGCCCTGTTTTCATTATTAGCTACCTACTCCAGTTATTTATTTATTTATTTTAATTTATAATCATCGTTTGGGAATAATTCACTTAACGACCATATTCAGTCAAATTTAGACAATGCAGTAATTGGGGAAACTTTTGTTCAATGTTTTACGTGAAAATCAATAAGGGCACAGGTCATAAAAATAAAAACAATATGTTTTTCGAAATAATATGAATAAATCGTAAGTAAGTTGCCTAAGCACAGTTTGAAAATGCCTTCAGAAGGCGCAACAGCTGTCACGCGTAATGATGATTTCTTTGCAGAAATTGTTTATGAATAAACTGTTTTTATAAATTTCATTTGGATATTATTGACTTTTTTTTTTTTTTTTTTTACATTAACTCCACACAGGAGGCCCTGAGGAAAATAATTTCCCTCAGGGCCTATGTCATCTTTGAAGATGCTGTGAGGAGGGTCTTTTTGAGGAGAGGAAGGAGTGAACGTGGGTCTTGAAGAGACCCATGTTATAGGAAGGAGGAAACACAGAGGCCGGCAAATCGTTCCACAGCCGAGCTGTTGAACACAAGAACGAGTCGTAGAAGCGTCCCGTTCTCATGTGACAAATGTCAACCGTGTACATATGTTGGGCGAGCGTTTGGCGTGTTTCCCGACTATGCACCGGTGCCGAGGGGATCAATGAGGCTAGTTCCTCGGAGCATCTTCCATTGAAATACCGGTAGAACAAGGAAAGCATTCCTACCCGACGCCTGTGCTCTAAAGATTGCAATCCGTTTGTTAAGACGGGAGAATCTATCAAACGGACCGCCCGTTTCTGCACAGAGTCGAGGGTGTTTTTCAGGTACTTTGGGGCTCCAGACCAGAGGTGGCTGCCAAATTCAACCGTGGGGCGCACTTGCGATTTGTACAGGGTTAGCAGTTGTGTACTATTAAAGTATCTGCGGGCCCTGTACAGTACGCCCAGTTTCTGAGAGGCTAACTTAACTCTGGCCTCGATGGAGCCCCCATATCTGAGCTGGTCACTTAGAGTTACACCGAGCATATCAATGGAAGACCTGTTCGGAAGAATGCTACCGTTGAAGGAGACTAGATAGTCATTTCGATCCCTTTTAGACGTAATCAGACATGATTGGGTCTTTGATACATTGAATTCGACGAGATTATTCTTACCCCAAGAGAAAACACTCTCGAGGTAAGCGTCCATTCTTTGCTTCAAAGCCCTCCGAGCCATTGGAATTTGTGCACCCTTTGGGGGCTTGTCAAACAAAAAGCTATCATGGACTGTACTGTCATCCGCGTAACAATGAATTGGTGCACATGTCAAAAGGTCATTGATGTGCAACAGAAACAAAGTCGGAGACAGAACCGATCCCTGTGGGACGCCAGCGTTTATCGAATGCGAGGAAGAGGTGAAACCGTCAGCAACCGTCTGAATCGACCTCTCCCTCAAAAAGTCGGCAATCCACCTGCACAAGGATGCGGGAAGTCCGTAAGAAGGCAGTTTGTTGACTACGTATATAAAATAAATTAAAATGTAGTTCTACAAATTAAACTCGATGACAATAAATTTCGCCCAACATATGTACACGGTTGACATTTGTCGCGTGAGAACGGGTCGCTTTTACGACTCGTTTCATAAGTTCAACAGCTCGGCTGTGGAACGATTTTCCGGCCTCAGTGTTTCCTCCTTCCTACAACATGGGTCTCTTCAGGACGCATATTTACTCCTTCCTCTCCTCAAAAAGACCCTCCACTCAGCATTTTCAAAGATGGCGTAGGCCCTGAGGGAAATTATTTTTCATTCATAAGTCAGTTAATGTTAAAAAAAATTGTTTGTAATTTAAGGTTTGCTTATTTTCGTATTTACAATCTTATTCCGATCAATATTTGAAATTTTCCGTAATATTTTGATTATCCAGCGAGTATATTTCAATATTATTTTATCTGCTGCCAACTTATTAACTATTATTCCAATGATCTCTCGAGACCATAACATCAACTAGGCATATTCCAAGAATCTCAAGATCAATGATTACTTCGAGCCGGGTTACATTTGGCTGAAGGACTGAATCTGCCAAATCCATCTGGACTATTCTGCACGTGCACTCGTTTTAAGTGCACCATTTTCTTTTCATCAAGTACTTCGCTTACATTGTATTATATTTGCAGGTAGGTGTTAGGTGCTAGAATCACTATTTGTAATTTTGAAATAAATGTGTCGTTTTTTCGTGCATGTGAATGCAATGGAACCTGGAATTAATTAACAATCTAAAGCACAGGTTCTCAAACTTATTTCGATCACCGCCCACTTTGACATAAAAAAAATCTAGTGCCCCATATTTCTGTACCATAGGATTATACCACGGGAGTCCACTTTGGCCTTTTGTTCAGGAAAGCGATTTTTGTGTTTGTAGATCTATAACTTTTTTTACTTACTGCAATAATTAAGATCTTTGAACGGTATATTTCATAATTGCATTCGTTCTTGGCCATAATTAAGGCGAATATGTCAATTTATGAATATATTTTAATTTATCCTCTAAACTAAATTGGACTAATTTTTTTGTGTATAAGGCAATTTACCGTAAGATGAGTGCTGTGTTTTTTTTTTTTTTTTTTACATTAACTCCACACAGGAGGCCCTGAGGAAAATAATTTCCCTCAGGGCCTATGTCATCTTTGAAGATGCTGTGAGGAGGGTCTTTTTGAGGAGAGGAAGGAGTGAACGTGGGTCTTGAAGAGACCCATGTTATAGGAAGGAGGAAACACAGAGGCCGGCAAATCGTTCCACAGCCGAGCTGTTGAACACAAGAACGAGTCGTAGAAGCGTCCCGTTCTCATGTGACAAATGTCAACCGTGTACATATGTTGGGCGAGCGTTTGGCGTGTTTCCCGACTATGCACCGGTGCCGAGGGGATCAATGAGGCTAGTTCCTCGGAGCATCTTCCATTGAAATACCGGTAGAACAAGGAAAGCATTCCTACCCGACGCCTGTGCTCTAAAGATTGCAATCCGTTTGTTAAGACGGGAGAATCTATCAAACGGACCGCCCGTTTCTGCACAGAGTCGAGGGTGTTTTTCAGGTACTTTGGGGCTCCAGACCAGAGGTGGCTGCCAAATTCAACCGTGGGGCGCACTTGCGATTTGTACAGGGTTAGCAGTTGTGTACTATTAAAGTATCTGCGGGCCCTGTACAGTACGCCCAGTTTCTGAGAGGCTAACTTAACTCTGGCCTCGATGGAGCCCCCATATCTGAGCTGGTCACTTAGAGTTACACCGAGCATATCAATGGAAGACCTGTTCGGAAGAATGCTACCGTTGAAGGAGACTAGATAGTCATTTCGATCCCTTTTAGACGTAATCAGACATGATTGGGTCTTTGATACATTGAATTCGACGAGATTATTCTTACCCCAAGAGAAAACACTCTCGAGGTAAGCGTCCATTCTTTGCTTCAAAGCCCTCCGAGCCATTGGAATTTGTGCACCCTTTGGGGGCTTGTCAAACAAAAAGCTATCATGGACTGTACTGTCATCCGCGTAACAATGAATTGGTGCACATGTCAAAAGGTCATTGATGTGCAACAGAAACAAAGTCGGAGACAGAACCGATCCCTGTGGGACGCCAGCGTTTATCGAATGCGAGGAAGAGGTGAAACCGTCAGCAACCGTCTGAATCGACCTCTCCCTCAAAAAGTCGGCAATCCACCTGCACAAGGATGCGGGAAGTCCGTAAGAAGGCAGTTTGTTGACAAGTCCTCGGTGCCAAACCCGGTCAAAGGCCTTGGAAATGTCCAGCGCAACCGTTTGGGTCTCACCGAAACGTTCCAGGCACCGCCCCCAAACATGCGTCACATACGCGAGAAGATCACCGCACGAGCGGTTCCGCCGGAATCCGTATTGACGGTCGTTAATAATTTTGTTCTTCTCGAGGTATGTGAGCAGTTTGTCGTTGATCACACGTTCCATCACCTTGGATAGAACTGATGTGATCGCTATGGGACGGTAGTTGGCCGGGTTGGAGCGGTCACCCTTCTTTGGAATAGGATGGATGACCGCTTTTTTCCAACCAGAGGGTACAGAGCCAGAATTCAGGGACATTTTGAAAAGCTTTGTCAAAATCGGAGCTATTTCTGCAGCGCACCTCCGCAATACCAGGGCGGGGATTCCGTCAGGCCCACTAGCTTTATTAACATCAAGCCCTCGTAAAACCTGGAGCACATCCCGATGCCGGATCCTCAGCTTTTTCATATAGAAACCGCAGTGAGGGACCGACGTCGGGACTGCACCCCGATCATCGAGGGTTGAGTTATCCGCAAACATTTTTCCTAATAGGTTAGCCTTTTCGGTGGCGGTATTTGCTAGTGAGCCATCAGGTCTGGTAAGAGGTGGCAGACTGGATTTGCAGAAATTGCGACCTATTGAGCCCGCAAGCGACCAGAAGGCTCTGCTGCCATGCGGGCATGCAGCCAGCTTTTTGCTGATCTGCAGGTCGTGCTCGAACTTTGACCTATTTATGATCTTCTTGCTTTCCTTTGCCAATTTGTTATATGCTGCTCTGTTTTCGGAGGTTCTAGATGTGTTGTAGGCTCGGTAAGCCGCGTTTTTTCGCCGAACTGCTTCGGAGCATTGTCGACTGAACCACGGCTTTGAGCCCACACCAGTTTCTTTAACAGTGTGAAATGTTTTTGTAATTAGATAACTCCTTAATATACTGTTTATGGATTTCATTGTTTCATCCAATAATTAATGTAATGAAATAAATAAAAATATCAGAAGGGGGACGAGGGAGAGGGGAGAGGGAACGCTAGAAGGTAAAAAGGGAACGCGGGAGGGGAAAGGGACGCGGGAGGGGAATAGGATTCGGAAGAGAAACAATTTATTTATTTAATTGGCATTGCAACGCATGCCAGGTATCAGCTAGTGAAATATCAAGTTGCATCCATATTATTACATGCGTAAGCGACTCTAATTTCCGTCTACACGGTACTCCAGGGACTCCAAGCATTCGAATAGTAAATCGCATCTCAAGTGGTGTCGTGTCTAGATTCCGTCGGATTTTTATAGATAGAATTTGTCTGCCATCGCCCCTTAAGATTTCCTTAACGCCCCCTAATTTTCTTTGAGCCTTCTACCTCCCTCCTGAAAGCCTCCACCGCCCACAAGGAGGCATTATCGCCCACTTTCAGAAAGACTGATCTAAAGTTTAACCATTAATTCTGATGAAGATGTTTGTGACGACGTTTTACCTATAATGCGCAGCATCATCCAAACGGGCATATTACATTGAGATATATATGAAACAAAAGTATGGCGTTTTGAAAAAGTTTTTTTATATTTTAATCAATATTAAAAATTCATTGAAGAATAAGATAATAAAACTAAGCAAAAATATGAAAAAGACCAAGACACACAAAAATAAAGGTAACGATCGCAACTCGGACTCGAACCCAAGGTCTCTGGTCCCACAAGCGCCTTAATGAAATCGACCATTAAGATCTCTTATTTTTAAGTCATTTTTGTCAGTCTCATATTTCAAATTCAGAATTAACAATATCATCTTCGACTACTCATATTACTATTATTATTACAGATCTAATGAGGTAGCTATTACCGCGAAATTTAACAAGAATTCCATGAAAGTGATATTTTTTAAAACATAAATGTCGAGAATCAAATCAAAGCAACCAAACCAAGAAATTAACGTTTATATTGAGCAAAAACATAATAAATGTATTTTTTGATATTTTCTGGAAATTATTATATTATTTTTATTTTATTGTATGAACTAGATAAAAAGGGAAAACTTTCTAAATAAAAGTGATTTTTTTTTCAAAATTTCGTATTCTCTGCAATTTTTCGATGTTTGTAGTAAAAATATATGTGATTTTTCAGTCCTGAAATTAAAATATTAAAGAATATTTCTAGTACTAAACAGTAATTTTTATATAATTTCTAAAATGGTATTAGTTTTTACTTTTACAGCATCTTCAAAAGGAAGAAATACATAGCACATTTCGAAATTCGATGAAAAATTTCAAGTATGTAAAATAATAAACTACCCCCTTCGCTGTATAAACAAGGATATAACTTTTACGACTGTTCAATATTGTTACATCATTATCAATATGACAGTTTGATAATGCCTTCAGCAGGTGAATCTGCCGTCAGGCATAATAATAATATACTTAGCAAAACTTTTTTTATTTTTTTTTTTATTTATTTAATATTTAAAGGTTTTTATTACAATAAAATACACAATTTTTACATTTTATACAGTGGTAAAATAGTCGAAAAGAATAGCTTTTCCTCACCATAAAGAGACAAGGCTCTTGTGTTTGGTGAGGGAATTTTAGTTCAAATATATTTCAATTATACAATATCATGTGTGAAAGTAAATACATTATACAATATGGCAAAAAACAAGGCATAATTAAGAAATTGCAAGATTTATCAATAAAGGATATGAAAGAAATAATAATAATAGTGAGATATAGACTCTTATAGTTGTTTTAGGTATTTTTTTAATTTTTGCTGAAATTCCTGAATATTTTCGATAACTTTCAGATATAATGGTAGTTTGTTATAATATGTTATACCTACATAGAGATAAGTATTTTGTGTGTGCTTTGTACTAAATTTAGGGATTTTCATAGTATTCTGATATCTTGCTGATGAATGGAATGGTAAGTTATTTAACTGTACTTCTTTGTAAATTTGTAGAATTGAATATTGAAAAGAGAACTTCAGTAGAAAATTTGGATGGTTTTTTCAAAATTACTTTAATTATCAATCTTTGAACAATTTTGAGTGGATTTAAAATATTATTATAAGTTCCTCCCCAACCAATAATACCATATTGTAATATAGATTGAACAATTGCATAGTACACTCTTTTTAAGTTTTCTAATCTAAGAATATTTCTTAGTCTTATAAATATATAAATACATTTTCGAATTCTTTTGACAAGTTCACAAATTTGTTTTTTCCATTTAAAATGTTGATCTATATATATACCAAGATATTTAATTTCAGAAGTTGGACTAAGTATTGAACATGCTTGATTGCAATTTGTTCTGTTACATTTAAGTTGATGAATTGTAATTTTTAGTTCTGGTTTTAATCTAAATTTATTGATAGAGAATGGGATAATTTTGGTTTTTTCAGTATTTAATGAGAGGAGGTTTTTGTCGAACCAATTTTTCAGTATATTAATATCAGTATTTGCTAAGTTATTAACAGTATTCCAATCACAGCCTTCAATTATTATGACAGTGTCATCAGCATATGATATTATTTTTCCATTTAATCTTTGAATGAATATGTCATTTACATAAATGATAAACAGTAATGGTCCTAGGACTGTACCTTGAGGTATGCCGAAGTGAGTTGTTTTTTGTTGACTAAATACATCGTTGATTTTTACGACTTGAGGGCGTTCCAAAAGGTAGCTTTTTAACCATTCTAGAGCTGTACCATTTACTCCAATGTTATAAATAAATAAATACTGTTATAAATAAATAAATACTTGTTTATAAATAAACTGTTTTTGAAGTAAATACTTGTTTACGCACGCTTGACTTGAGGGGTAAACTGGCGAATGGGTTACGGACATTACAGCGTTATAGAGGCGTAATATCGGACGTTACGAACGTTACGGAGGCGAACGATAATAAATTTAAATTAATTTTGAGGTTCATTCCTCACAATCTAGTCGTAACAACAGTGCTCAAATCCATAGTAACGTTTGGAATGGGTGCTGGCATTTATGCTGACAATAGTTTTGTTGTTGTTTCTCACATTCTAAATGTTAAAATCTAACTAATAACTAGCAATTTTTCGATTGTAATTTTTTGAATTTCGAATAAACGTCGCTCTCTAACTAGAATCCGCATCAAAAAAGCTTTATTTTAAACTTTGTAAGAATTAAATCAACAATCCCATTCTAAGCGTAATTCCCATAATAAAATTAATCAAATTTTCGTTTAGAGTGTGCGAACTCAGTGCATTGAAACGACTCATTTGTCACGATGATTGGTAACATTCCAACTAATCTTCAATATCGATTCTTATACATTGATGATTGGAATGGTTTTATTCGATGCCAGAAAAAAATTTAGATTGTATTACTAAAGAAGTGTATTTACTTCAGTCGTGTGGTCTAAAGCACACTCGTATTTTTTATGAATTAAATAATATTATTATCTTTTCTTTATATATAAAAATCTCGTGTCACAATGTTCGCCCGAGGTAAACTCTGAAACTACTTATTATGTGTAATTTGGTCCAACTTAAGATATAGGATAGTTTTCATCCAGATTATTGACCGCAATATTTCTTATTTCGAATTTAATATTTGTTATGGGACAATTATTTGTAAGTTCTAGAAGTTTCTGACAGATGGCGGTGTGAGTTAATTTATTGATACAGCACTTGGTTATCTAGACAGTAGGTGGAGTTGTGTTTCGTTAGCCACAGCAACACGTGGGCGGGTCAGTTAGTTGAATATAAAAAAGAGATTAAAATTAAAATGGAGTTCTACAAGGATGTGCAGATGTGGATGTGCTAATTAACCGTTGGTTGATGGCTGATAAAAAAAATTCTTTCTTATTTTTTGTTTGTTTGTTAATGAATATATTGTATAAAAATGTATATTGCGTAAAAGTCTATAAAGGATATAGTGCAACTACAATGTAACATGAAAAGTGTTTATTTCACCTACTGATATTTAATACGGGCAATCGATTAATAAATAAATAGATATATGCCAGCGCGGACCAGTAAAAAGTCACGGGATAGTATAATAAGTTTAAATTTCGAAAAGAATTTTCTCTTTAAAATATTATATTAATACATAGGTAGGTACTTTATCGCTTCTCTGAATTTTTCGCACAATAAGCTTCAATTTAGTAAATCACCCTTAAATTCAAATAAAATTCAGTGAGACTACGGTGTCCCCAGTGGGGGTATGTTGTGTTACTAAAGGTAGAGGGGAGGGGAAGGAGGGAGAGGTAGGTGGGGAAGTACCTGGCTATTCAGATTTAGTCGGCAAACATGGCTAAAGCCAATTCAAGCAACATTTCAATTCTTAATGTTGGTTTTAAACCAGGGCGATTCTGAGAATATCTTCCACTCTGAAATACGCCGCAAATATACTTTATTTTATTTTAAATTAATAAATTGTGAAATAATACAAATCAAATTTTTTTTACTTGCACCCGCGACCTCCGGATTGCTAGTTGAGAACCTTACCCCTCAACCATCACTTCCTTGAGCCTCACAATATTAGCCTAAATGGAAATGTCGTAGGTAGAAATCACATAAAAATAAATATACATGTTTAAAAAAAAAATTGTAACATTTTTTTTCTGATTACTAAAACAGAATTTTAGTTCCGGATTCTGTTCTTAAGTTATGCCAATAAGATGAAAACTGACCCGGAAGACTTGGAAAAAAACTTCTATGTGTCAAAGATTTTTGCCTATACATAGTGCAAGAAAGCACAGGTAAATCATTTTAAAGGGACCTTTCATATGTAGTGGTGTACTGGATGAATAAAAAAATAATTAAATAATAATACTAATTAAATAATATCGAATAATTTATTTTTGTTAAAACCGAAATGAAAAAAAAGAAACAAAAAAAACATTGTCGAACTGTGAGTGTAAATTTTTTGTTATCCTTTCGATATCTACTATTGTATATTTATTAATAATTGAAAACAATATTAGCTACTCTCGAACAAATAATTGAAACAGAAAAATCAGAAAAAGATACGGTCGCATCTAGGAATGGGACCCAGGGCTTTAGTCTTGCCGGGGCTCTGCTCTAAGCACAGAACTAATTCGATCCTGTCCCCGTTGGTATATCAACAATATCTTCATTTTCTACATCAGATTTTCAAAATAGTCTTAAACTTTATTTTTGAATACCATCACCCCACTTGTTTTGATCAAATACTTTTCGTCTCGTCTGTAAGTTTAGTTAGCATAACTGTAAGAATACCTAAGAGTAACAAGTGTTGTTTGTTTGTTTCAGGATGAAGAGAGATGGTGGCGGCGCCGGCGGCGTGCCGTGCAAGCTGCCGCTGGCCCGGCTGGGCGCGCTGCTGCCGCGCTTGGCCCCCGCGGCCCCCTCGCCCGCCCCCATGCCGCCGCCGCCCGCGCGTGCGCTCTGCCTCTACTGCGAGCGCACCTTCACCAGCGCACAGCTGCTGCACAAGCATGCGGCGCGTGTGCACCAGCTGCCGCCCAACCGCCGCCAGAGCTCGCGCCACTCGCCCGCGCCCGACTCCTTCCACCCCGGCTGCAACCTGTGCGCCAAGAATAGTGGCGTTCAGACCGCCTCCGATCTCCCCGCTCTCTTCCACCATTTCATCGACAAACACCCCACACACTACTTCGCCTGCGCAACATGTACCCTCAGGTTTTCTACACAAAATATCCTCATATCCCACCACAAAGATATCCATGGACTTAGTGGAGGTAACACCCTCACCCCCTTGGAAAATAGACTTAATGACACTTTTGTCGGAAAAGACAATAGCGTTCCTGAGGAAAATATCTGCTTAGAGAATGATATCTCATCCAAAGGATCAGGGGTTAGTGATCAACTTACCTGCGAAGTTGTGCGGTACGAAGGAGATAATATAAATGTGAAAAGTTTGACCAAAAATGTTACATTAAATATACCTAGAGAAGTTTCAGCGGCATCTGTAGAAGATGTCGCAGGCAAAAAGAATATCAAAGGAAAGGCTTTAAAGAAAACAAAGAGTCAAACTCTGAAAAATGTTGATACTTCTTTAAATGATGTTAGCAATCATTCGGACGCTAGCCAACACTTGGAAAATAATACTCCTAACACCGAAGGCATGGAGGACTTTGAGGAAAACATAGTGGCTAACTTGATCATGCCTAGGGGAGTGACTGAATTAGATCAATTAGAGAAACATGCTAACAAAAAGAAACTATTGCCGGACAGCAATGGAAAGAAGAATGTGCGAACAAGTGAACCATCTGTGTCATTAGCTCGTTTACAGTTCAAGTCTGATTCTAAAGACTCGCCGATGCTATCCCGGCTCGGACTGACGCAGAATCGATCTCCGCGAGCCCAGAGCCTGCGGCGCTGCCGTAAAGCTCCCGTCACTGAAAATAGATCTGCTTCTGAAATGTCGCGGAAGGATAAATTAAAAGCTAAGAATAACGACGATTTCATCATCAATAAAAGTAAGAATGATCCCAGCACTAAATTCGATCCAGATTTTTATTGTAACGTTAGTGCTAATGTCCGAGAAAACATCCTTGAGCACTTGGACGGGAAGTTGGGCAAAGCAAATGCAATCGGAGATGTTCCTGATATTATTGATCCAAAAATAAAGAGCACCCACGCTGTCATGCCTTCCCCTCAAGAGCAACCCGCTGAAATACATGGAAGTGACATTAGGTTGAATGCCATCACTGTGTTTCCCACTCTGCTGACCTCCGACCAGTACGGCTCGGACAAAATCCCCCACTATTCATACGGTGCCAAGGTACAAACATTCAAGAAAATCATTACAAAGAATAGCTGGAAATGGAAATGGGATCCCATCAAAAAATATAAATACTGTAACGAAGATGGTAAAATTGTTAGAAAAATCAAACCTCTCCTACACATGAGCCCGAGAGATCTCTCAAAATTGGATATTTGGACCCAATTGTCAATGCGAGAAAAATACGACAAGTGTGTTGAGAGCAAAGCTCCAGATGTTAATGAAGTAGGTAAATGTGAAAGACAAAAACAGATCAACGAACTCAACACAATATTAGATAGTAGAGTATTTCCAGAAATAGAATGCTCAGAGATCAGCAGCAATGAAAAAGAAAAGGAAGAAGTAGAGGAAAAGGAGACGGTAGAGGAGAAGGAGAATGAGGAACTACAGCTGAACCCAGTGCTGGAGGGGCTGGGGTTGGTGAGGAGCGGAGGGGGGGCCGGGAGCTCGACGGGCCCTGTGCTGACGGGCGAGTGGGCGCGGCCACGCTGCTATGTATGCTGCGTGTGCGGGCGGCGCGCGCCCTGCCTGCGTTTGCTGCAGGCTCACCAGGCATCGCAGCACCCTCACGTCCACGCCACGCACTACGAGCTCGTGGGCCAGGAGCTACTGCAGACACAGCTCTACAAGCATCTTTATCTGCCCGGCATTCGCAGGGGCCCCAACCAACTGGACAAAACCAAACTAAGGAAGCAATCCATCGCCAGGCAGATCAAGAGTGCAACCAATCCTCGCAACACCAGGATCCTCCGCACCACTACTAGAACCATCAAGTCTTTGGAGAGGGAGTGCACCAAATGCAACAAGTCCCTCCTGCCCTCTGAGCTTTACAGGCATATTTTGGAGTGTGCGGGGGATTATGGGTGGATTATGGCCAAGAAGAAGTGCAAGTACAAGCCATTTGGAGCCAGAAGGAGGAAATTGAAAGGTCTTTACAAAAGAGAGAGACCTGAAGAAGATGAAGACAAATCCGAAATTAAAGAAAGAGTTACCAGGCCCAAGTTACCATCTAGACCCCGAACCAAGCCCAGTGATGGTATGTTTTTTTTATTAAAAAATAATACTATATATTATCATGTTACCATTATATTAATTTATTTATACCATTTTTAGAATTTATTTATAAAATATATTTTTTTAATATTTGGATTGTTCTTATTTTCAGCTGAAACAATTCAGCGAATGCTCGCCAATCTCCCTGCCAAAAGAGCTTCTAGACAAATCATGAATATACCGTCACCAAAAATAAGACCATTCTTGAACGATAATAAAAAACAAGGGCACATTGTGCGCCACATGGTATCAACCAAAACTAGAATCCAAAGAAGTAAAATGATGTGCACGTCATCCGTGATCACCGTGACCGAAGGACTTGGTAAGAAAATACGGCGTGTGACGAGGTCTGTGGCTAACACTGTCCAGGCCCTGCAGCAGAGGAACTATCTACGCAACAGGAAGAATTTAACTTGTAAGAAGGGTGACAAGGAGCACACGCCGGCCAGTCACAAGTCTCCGCCCACTGTTCCGCTAAGTCCTGCTGAGGAGATCCTTGAGCCAATTTCCCCTGTTCCAACTAAACCCAATAAAACGTCAATAATTAAGAAAAAATCTGCAATTGTTTCAACTTCAAAGTCTGATCTTACCATCTCTTCTAAATGCAAAAAGGAAGAATCACTTCCTAGACTGTCAGAAGAGAAGAAGTCCAAGCATTATAATAGAGTTCCCAGAAACATAGTTTCTACAGTTGATGTTGCAAAAACCAACGATGAAGAAATCAAGACAAAGAAGCATAAGTTACAAAGGATACTTCGAAGAAGGCCAGTTCTTAGTAGTAAGATTATTGATTCTTCTAAATCTCTAAAGAAAAGAACTCTCAGGAAAACTCCCATAGAACGTGAACTGATTGAAGAGTCCTCTGGGGTGGATGATGACATAGTGCTAGCCAAAATAGATAAGGAATCTTTTTCTTCAGAAAAACAACCCTTGAAGGCAAAGGAATCCATTCCGACTGTTGATAAGTCGTCTATCTCACCTACTCGAAAAGCTAAAAAGAATGCTAGAAAATCTTTAAGATTCCCGCTGAAATGGATAGGTA
Organism: Limnephilus auricula; assembly: GCA_951813805.1. Lineage (NCBI taxonomy): Eukaryota > Metazoa > Arthropoda > Insecta > Trichoptera > Limnephilidae > Limnephilus > Limnephilus auricula. The sequence goes on from OX638391.1 coordinate 40,145,518, forward strand.
GCAAGAAAACCCGGGGTGAAAAACTTAAGGATGACCAAGTGAACCAAGAATTAGAGAAAATTACTAGTGACATTCCCGAAACTGAAAGAATCGCGGAAGAAAATAGTCCACAAGTATCCGAGGTTATTGAAGAAACCTCAACTGCTGAGATTGACTCTGCTAAATTACAAAGGGAAATGTCTGAGATCCTTGACTCAGAGCCTTTAAGCAATCTGAAATCTAATATGCAAGCAATTGTAACTGAGGTGACTTCAGACCCTTCTGTAATATCAGACAAGTTAAACGATGTGCAAAATGAAATTATACAAGTTTCACCAGAAAATAGCACTTCAGAACCAGAAAAATCATCAGATCTAATAATTGCGGCGAGCTGTGGAAATTGGTCTAATCCTGGATTCCCTCAACCACGAGATACATCAAATAATGCAGATAAAGAGCTTCCACCTCAGCCCAAGCGTGATTTGTTCAGCAACAAGGGACAAACAGCGAGTTTAGTCAATAAAGAGATCTTAACCAATTACAACCAGGGAAAATATTCTTTCCAGGAGTCTGTGGAAATTATAAACAAAATTAACTCTAAAATTACTATTGAACCTGTTCGTCCGTTGAATAATGCAGAAGAATTTGAAATTGACAATATTGACAAACCACCTTTGTTCAGTGTTGTGAGCAGCATTCAATCTAAGCTAAATAGCATGCATCAACTGAATCCGTTTGCTAATTACGAGCAATACGTTTACAGCGCATATGAACTGCAACACGCTAACACAAGTTTGCAGACAAGTCAGCCAAGTCTCGAGTCCGATGCTTCCTCAAAGCATTCGGCTAAGATGAAAGCAGCGAAATCTCGGCGTGGTCTCAATGACTGCATTGCCATGCTGAAGGGAAAGCTGAATGACAAACCTGATGTGGTTGAAGAACCTCCGAGGGTCATCTCAACAAATACAACAAGTACTATTGAAAAGACACAAGTTGTGCCTTTGGAAACTACTAACACAATTTGTTCTCCATTAATGGATTCAAAAACTCTAAAGGAAAATGATACTTCACCTTTAACAAAGGCAGTTTTCCCAGCTGATTCACCGATTACAGCCGCGGTATTGCCAGTTGAGAATACCAGTTATTTCCCAGCTAGAAATTCTTTACTTCCTACGGAAAATATGAATTATTTCCCAGCTCTGAATTCAGGTTCACCTAGTGAAAAGATTAATTATTTCCCCGCATCAAATACCATATTGCAGAGCGAAAAGAAAAATTATTTCCCAGTTACAAATACCGAAATGGCGACAGAAAAGTTAACTTATTTCCCTGTTATGAATACAGAATGTCCAACTGAGAAAATCAATTATTTGCCAGTTATAAATGCAGTAATGCCTGCTGAAAAGAAAAATTATTTTCCGGTTACAAAAACTGTTTCGCCAAGTGAAGAGACGCATTGTTTCCCCTTATCAAATGCAGTGAAGCCGCTTGAACATGAAATCAACATAACATCACGAAACGTAGTAGTTAAAAACCATTCACTCCTTACAAATACAGTGTTTCCAACTGAAAAGATAAATTATTTACCAATTTCTACTACAGTTTTGTCAACTGAAAAGAATAATTATTCACAGATTTCAAATACAGTTCTGTCAACAGAAAAGATTAAATATTCACCTATTGTAAATACGGTTTTGCCAACTGAAAATATTAATTATTCAACGATTATAAATACAGTTTCGCCAAGTGAAAAGATTAAATATTCACCGATTACACATTCAGTTTTGCCAAATGAAAAAATTGATTATTTACCAATTACAAATACAGTTTTGACAACTGAAAAGATGAATTATTTACCAATATCAAATACAGTTTTGCCAACTGAAAAGAATAATTATCCACAAATTAAAAATCCAGAAATACCAAATGAAAAAAATAATGATTCGCTGTTTTTAAAGAATATTGTTTTACCAGTTGAAAATAGTCATTATTCACCAGCGATAAAAAAAGTAATACCAACCAACAAGAAAAATGATTTACCTGTTCATGATCCAATTGAAAAGATAAAGGATGTTGAAAATGATGAGAAGAGTGAAAGTGAATCTGAAGATGATGATAACCTTCAGCCATTAGACTTATCTGGACGGGTTCCAAAAGCAGAGGACCTATCTTTTAAATCTATTATGGAAAAGGAATTAAAGAGTTCTTTATCGAAAGTACTTTCACGCAAAGCTGTTTATGATCCAACTTTACGCATTCCTCAGTACTCCTTAGGACAAGGGAAAAGTAAAGCAAGTCATACATCACGACCAAAGAAGAAAGCAGACAGTTTACCATACTATACGGGTGTTTCGGAGAAGAAGTCAAGTCCTCCCCCACACAAGGCACACCGGTGCCCCTCACCACCAGACTTCCACGAGTGTCCATCACCTCCGAGGGAACACAAGATACAGAATCTGACAAGCACTGAATTAGAACTTTTACCAAAGGCATTTCTGGACAAGATAGAGAGCCTGCCAATCCACCATCGAAACGAAATATTCAGGGCGTTACCTAATGCTTTCGCTGAAGCTATAGAAAATATGCAAATGAAAAAGATAGCAGCTCTTTCTCAGTGCAAAACTGCCAAAGAAGTTCCTAGACGTAAACCTAAACCTGATGGCACTCGGCGCTCGGCTTTACCTAGAGTCAGAAATTCTGAACCCAGCCAAACCTCTGGCCGCCTGACATCTGAAATCTCCACACAGACTCTGGCATCTGCCCAACCTGCCAAGGCATCTCAACACTCTTCGGAATTCACCAATTTGGATACAGACCATTTTTTGATAGATCCCGTAACGGGAAGTATTATTGAAAGAACCAACATTGAAGAACCACCAATGTCAATTGAACCTCAAAATGATTTACTTGGCCAGCCTGACAACAATTCTCCAGTGATTTTAACTCTTCCTACAACTAATACTAATGAAAATAATGTAATAGATCTAACCAATGAAAATCATGATATTGACTACCCGAGGAACAGTAAGATTGAAGATACTCTGACCGTAGACCTCCAAACTATTGAGCAAGGGATAGACTCGAGGAACAATGAGTCACCGCACAACACCGTAGTTCTAGCTAAGGAGACCTCACCAACAGATTCTCATGATGTCCAAAAGGCTTCTCCCGACAAGAGCACCTTAAGTCTGAGGTCTGTACGGATTAAAACCACAACAGAAAAACTTAAACAGAAATCCTTTGATCTACAAAAGGAAGAAAGCAAAGGGAATGCTTTGTTAGGATTGCATCCAGAAGTTTTAACTGAGATATCTAATCCAATACCCCAAGTTGAAGCCTGCAGTGCTGGCGATCACAATGAAAATGTCAATATTCCTACTGAGAATACTATATCTTCTTCAAAAGATTTAGGACTGGACAGTGGTGTATCGGACTGCCTAGTAAATGTGGCACTGAAATTAAGCGAACCGGCTATCCAACAAGATGAGGTGAGCAGCACGCAGCACTCGGTGGCTGAAGACAGCTCAGATTTTTCACCCACAGAATGTGTAGTCAACAAAGATTCTACTTTGCCCGACAATAAACCGATTCTACCTTCTGTAGACTTTCTGAATTTTGAATCTAATGATGTTGTCATGACTGATAAATTAAATACGGATTCTGACAAACAATCTGAGAACGTCTCCATCATATTAACTCCTACTAAAACTTTCCAAAATTCAATTAAGAACCTCGTCAGGGACAAGGAAGTTATTGATATAGATAATGCAGGTGACTCAACGTTTATTGAAAAAAGCCGGAAGAAAACAGCAACTAAAAGAAAAAAAGGAATTAAACTCACCCCAAATTTGGAAAGCAAGGAGCACTCTGTACAAACATCCGAGGTAAAAGACTCCATTGATGAAATTATTCCAGTAGTTCCTGAATATGTGGAAAAATCTAGTAATGATTTAGATGGCAAACCGGAAACTGTAACATGTGAACAACAAAAAACATCATTCAACAAACTATTAATGATTGAAAGCAATATACTGTCAGAAACCGCTTTGACACCCTCTAATGTCATAGATTTCCACCCGGTTAGCTCAGAGAAATGTGAAACCTCACAAATAAATGAATTGGATAAAAGTGAAGTCAAGGATGAGTCTATCGTTCGACGGAGTTCAAGGAAGAGCAAAAGCAAATTGCCTACAAAGGAAGATGAAAAAATTAGTGATGAGAAATCGGAAACTCTTCAAAGTGTAGAAAATTGTAATGATGTTTTGAATCCTGATATGTCTGGTGCGGCGATCATACCCGGAGAATCCTGCCAAGCCAATCTCGGAGAGGCGGGGATAAGTCCAAGTCGCGACCAGAAACCAGACTCGGATGATGAAGACGACATCTGCCTCGCTGTTGTTGCCAAGAAGAAAGCCATCATAGTCCCAACAGCGGAGTCGAGCAATGAAATCACGCTAAAGGAATCCACATGTCCAGATCTCGCAACAGTTGAGGAAACTACTTTGAAGGTTGATAAAGTCACCAGCAAAAGAAAGAATAAAACTATCAGAAGAAAAATAATAAAGAAATCTAAAAACAAAGTTCAAAGCAGAATTACCCGATCTCGTTTTGTGGAGGCGGTCCTTGACGGCGCCAAAGAACTAGTCACTTCAGTCACCCTAAGGCCCCCGCCAGTAGAGCGGAAGGCGGGGACTGACAGTACGACTATGAAAAGTATAATTCCTCTGAAGAAACGCAAAATAAAGGCTTTTGAAGATGATGCCATTCCATCAAATACCGATGTTAGTGTGCTAACTGAGGAAGAGCAAGATGAATCTTCAGTATTCAGGTCTGACAAGCTGACTGATGAAGAATCTAGCCAGAACAATGAACAAATTGCGTCAGTGAACTATGTGAAACTCAATGAAAACGGACATCTTATTTTTAAGATGTTCAAGAAAGTTAAGAAAACCAGGCAAAGTGATTCATCTAAACTCGATAATAAAATTAAGGAAAATGCTAAAAAACTGTTTGGATCAACTAAAAATAGTAACAAAATTAAAAAAGATGAAAACGACAAGTACACGCTTGATGAAACTCAGCAACCTGATGATTTGTCCTCAGATGTCCTCGGAAGTGATCCTGCAAGTATTCCTGTAGATAGCCAAAATATAAATGTGCCACCGATGAGTGAATCCTCAAAGCAGCTTTCTGTACAAGAAAAGTGTGAAAAAACTGTTACTACCCGAAAACGTAATTCTAATCGAAACTCAGAAAATGATAAGAATGAAGAGAATAAAGAAATTACCATTGACAGAGTATCAAATTCAGATTCTATACCGCATGATGATCAACCTCTAACAGCTTTACCTAAAATCATTAAAAGCACTAAGAAGAAATCCTCTAAAATTGAATTGGAACTCTTGGAAAGCCTTATTCCCAATGATTCGGAACCCTTGAGTGAGAGAATCACAGTAGTGGACATGATTTCATCTGCTCTAGAAAAGATGATAACGCGAGAAGCTGAGGCACTTGAAATAAAACGTGAGAATGATATCAAATCTAAAGTGGGGAAACGCAAAAAGAAATCTACAAATATGACTGATGATTTCAAGCAGGACGAGCAGGACTTATCTGAATTAGCAATAGTGAATACATCTGAAGTTGACAAAGAAAGCGAACAAAACAATTCTAAAGTTTTACACACAATTAGAAAAGGGGTATGTGAATCAACCACTAATATGAAAATGTGCCATGTCGAATTAAATTCCATTATACATCCCGAAGTGTCTATCGATACCAATAAAACTCCCATTAAATCACCACTAAAAGAAGGTAAAATTGTTTCTGACTTATCAAATACTATTAATGAGTCTGAGGAAAGTCCCAACACCAAAAAATCTAGAAGGAAGTCTCCCAGAGATCTACGAAAAAATGGAGAAACACTATTAAATTGCTCTAATTTGACGGATATTATCAATAAATGCCCAGAAACTCCTAAAGATAATGTCAAATCTAGTACGCATGATAGCAACGCACCGACAGTTGTTCAAATTAACAAAAAATCAATGAATGAAGAAATCATAAATGGAAAGAAATCGATGGAAGTAATTGTAGCGAATCCCCAAGAATCTAATTCCAACATTTGGAATAATACAAGCGACCGTGTTGACAAAGATAACACAATGGAGTCTGAGGCAGATCAGCCAGAGATGATGGAGGCGTCATTATCCAAATCTGGCACTGGCAAGAAAGACAAGTCTTTGGCTCAATATCTAGGAAAAGAAGACAAAACTGCAAAAAAACTGAAGAAATCTTTGAATCGTGAAAAGTTATCTGATGTTATTATTCCTGTAACTAAAGCTAAGAAAGTTAGCAAGAAACTAAATAAACCTGCCAATGAAAACTTGCCTAAAAAGCTTAAGGGAACTCTGAAAGTGGCTGATAATGGTAATTCACTTGAGTCACCTGTTGATGAAAACCAACCACTATCCAATTCAATCAAATCTTCAGACATAAGAGGCTCCCAATATGTTTTTGAAGACAGTGATTTTGAAAATCTATCTGATATTGCATTTTCTTATAAAAAATTAAAAGAGAGGAAAAAAAATGAGAAGAATCAATTAAAAGACTCTAAAATTGATTCACTAAATGCAAGTTCTGATTTATTGGATTTAAACATTTCTGACTCCAAAAAGGAAATTATGGAAAAAGATGAGACCCGGAAAATAAAATCTACCGAGTTGGCCCTTCTTTCAGAGTCCAAAAGTGAAGTGATGAAAAGAGATAATACCCAGAAAACAAAATCAATTGAGTTGGCCCCTCCTTTTGACTCCAAAAATGAAATGATGAAAAAAGATCAAATCCAGAAAACAAAATCAATTGAGTTGGCCCCTCTTTCCGACTCCAACAGTGAACTGAAAAAGAAAGATAAAATCCAGAAAACAAAGACAATTGAGTTGTCCCCGCTTTCCAACTCCAACAGTGAACTGAGGAAGAAAGTTAAAATCCAGAAAACAAAGACAGTTGAGTTGGCTCCTCTTTCCGACTCCAACAGTGAACTGAGAAAGAAAGATAAATTCCAGAAAACAAAGTCAATTGAGTTAGCCCCTCTTTCCGACTCCAACAATGAAATGATGAAAAAAGACACAACCCAGAAAACAAAATCAATTGATTTGGCCCCTCTTTCTGACTCCAACAATGAAATGATGAAAAAAGACACAACTCAGAAAACAAAATCAATTGATTTGGCCACTCTTTCCGAATCCACCAATGAAATGATGAAAAAGGATAAAATCTTAAAAATTAAATCAATTGAGTTGGTCTCTCTTTCCGAATCCAAAAGTGAAATGATGAAAAAAGACAAAATTCAGACAACAAAACCAATTGATTTGGCCCCTCTTTCAGACTCCAATGATGAAATGACCAAAGAAGATAAAATCCAGAAAACTAAATCAATTGAGTTTGCCTCTCTTTTCGACTCCAACAATGAAATGATGAAAAAAGACAAAATCCAGAAAAAAAAATCAATTGATTTGGCTCCTCTTTCGGACTCCAGCAACGAAAATGTGAAGAAAGACAAAATCCAGAAAACAAAATCAATTGAGTTGGCTCCTCTTTCCTACTCCAACAATGAAATGATGAAAAAAGACAAAATCCAGAAAACTAAATCAATTGATTTGGCTCCTCTTTCCGACTCCAGCAACGAAAATATGAAGAAAGACAAAATCCAGAAAATAAAAGCAATTGAGTTGGCCCCTCTTTCCGACTCCAACAATGAAGTGATGAAAAAAGACAAAATACAGAAAACGAAATCAATTGATTTGGCTCCTCTTTCCGACTCCAGTAATGAAAATATAAAGAAAGACAAAATCCAGAAAACAAAATCAATTGAGTTAGCCTCTCTTTCCGACTCCAACAATGAAATGATCAAAAAGGATAAAATCCAGAAAACTAAATCGATTGAGTTGGCCCCTCCTTCTGACCCCAACAATGAAATTATGAAAAAAGACAAAATCCAGAAAACTAATTCAGTTGATTTGGCCCCTCTTTCCGACTCCAATAACAAAATGACGAAAAAAGATAAAATCCTGAAAACAAAATCAATTGAGTTGGCTTCTCTTTCTGACGCCAACAATGAAATGACTAAAAAAGATAAAATCCAGAAAACAAAATCAATTGAGTTGAGCCCTCCTTCTGACTCAAATGAATTGATGAAAAAAGACAAAATCCAGAAAACAAAATCGAATGATTTGGCCTCCTTTTCCGATTGCAAACACGAAATGAAGAAAAGAGATATAATTAAGGTGAAAACGAAATCAATTGAGATGGAACTTCTTTCAGACTCCAAAAATGAAATAATGAAAAAAGATAAAACCCAGAAAACAAAATCTGTAGCATTGACCCCCCTTGCCGACTCTAAAAATGAAATTATGAAAAAAAGGAAAACCCAGAAAATAAAATCAATGGAGTTAACCCCTCTTGAAGACTCTAAAAATGAAAGGTCAAAAAAAAATAAGATCCAGAAAATAAAATCAGTTGGGGAAACAAAACAGTCTCATATTGAAGTACTTGAAAATAATTCAGATAAATCTAGTGATATCATTCCTGATTTTATTATAAAAGCTTCAGATCCAGAGAATGATGATAATACATTAAAAAAGAAAGCGTTAAGAAAAAAGTTGCTTTCAGAGACTGATCCAGTGCCTAAAGTTAGTCAACAGGCACTCGCCCCCGCACCCGCACCTACACCCAAGCCCTCTGCTTCACCAGTTACCGGAGAACAGTTGCTCCTTGAGAAGTCCAACGCAAGACGGAATAAACAAACCATGACAACTCGGGCTAAGCGTATTAGTCAACGTAGAAGTACATTAGCAACCTGTGAATCTATAAACACCAGTGAACTTGTTTCAAGTGATGATGAGTCTATTATTCAAGACAAATATTTAGCGAACTTCGGTATGTTCACAGAAAAAAGGCCCAGAAAATCTACTATCTTGGCTATAAAGAAAATATCGCAGACATTTAGGCCCGAAACAAGCGACACAGATGACTTGGATCAAAATGGTAGTAACCAACCCCTTCGCCGTAGCGAAAGACCACAGAAGAAAAAAACAAGGAAAGTGTCTACAAACCAAGACAATGTCAGCGACACATCTACCTTAGCAGCAGACCCCAGCGATGATACTCTCAAGCCGTCAGCCGAATCCACACCTAAAGGGGTTACCTTGAGTCAATCCATACTATATACGGATGATGGCTTGTCAACTGATGACACTTCGGTATTTTCCAAAGAAGACAATGGAAAAGAAGCTGACAATTATTGTTCTATTTGCAACAGGAAATTTAGGCGAGCTGAAAATCTCGCTAAACATAAAATGACATTAATGCATATTTCTAAATTGTCTGAAATAGAAGCTAAGACTCTCAAAGCTGATAGTGATAAATCCATTGAAGAAGTGATTGATGGTGGCATTTCTTCTAAAAAACTTGTTGTGGAACCCGTGTTTGATTCTACAGTCAAGAATATTTCCACCAGAGCTTATAAAAGTTTAGCTGAGAGAAAGAGCTTCAATAATGATGACTCCTCCTTGGAGTGTGCTTTGTCTCCTGATAAACAGCAGCCTACACCTCAGGAAAATTTGATTATTTCCAAGGAACTTCTTGAACAGTCTTTGCCAGAAGGGAATTCCAGTCCTAATCACGATGCATCTAGAAAAACTTTAAGTTGTGATGAAGCATTGTTCTTTGAATGCTGTAGTCTCCTGAAAGAATCTAAGTCAACTCGAAAGGACGTTAAAATAGTTGAACCATTCAAATCCTCAGAAAAATACTCTAAAGCTTATCCCAATAGCACTGACGCTCCAGTTATAATTTCCCATGTAGAATCTGCTAATACGTATGAGTTAAATTTACAAAGTTATGCAAAGGAATTTGAACCAAGGATGGAAGACTTTGATCTGACAGATATTTCTATACCGGTAGGTGTCGAGGAAGTCTTTTATGATTGCAACGATCAGATCGAACCATTTGAACTACCTACAAGAAAGTCAACGGAATATGATTTTGATACCTTGAAAAAGGACTCGACCAAAACACATGCCATCGATCAAGACAGTACTGCTGTTGAGCAAATTGCCAAGTCAACAGTTGAGGAAATGGATGAGAAGTCGTGTGGAGCTGAGTTTGATCCGTATTCTGCTGAATCACTCATGGTGAGATCGAATTCTGATGACTTCTCAGATAACGGCGATAGTTTGCTATCTACTCATGACACTGAACATCATACGCCACAAAGATCTTCAAAACGGCGATCCGAGCCAGAGCCGTTTAATCCTTTAATGGAGTTTGAAGACAAGTTTGACAAGATCAAGCGTAAAGCAAGAGAGAAGGCGCAGGCAGCGCAGGAGGCCATCACGGCGGCCATAACTCCCCGCGGATCCAAAAGGACCATGAAGAAGAATCGCTCCAAGTCCAGGTTAGTGCACTTTCCCACAAGCAAGCAATTCAGAGTCCTTTCTACCACACATCTAGAGCTTATACAGTATCGTACATTTTCTATGGTGCTGAAAAATGAATTAAGTGATTTTTGTAATCACTACAGCCTTTATTATTTACTAGCTGACCCGGCAAACTTTGTACCGCCTGAGAATCAATAAATGTTGTGTTTAATTTATTAGCTGAAATAAATTAAGTTTTTATTAAGTTAAAATAAATAGGTACCTACTCTAAGTTCAAAAAATAAAATTGAGCTGTTGACTAAGCACGAAATGTTTGGCACACTACACCATCGACAGTTCGAATTGATTGAAATTATGTCGACCAACGCACATTATTTGAAAAGCCGTTCCATACAAAATATATGAAAAAATTAATTTTCTTTATAATTATTTTTCCTGTGATTTTTTCCGGTGTTTTAATAGTTATTCTGTTAATCAGGACGGAGACAAATCCAACAAATCAAAGATCATAAAAATTGGTTCAGCCATTCTTGAGTTATAAATGGTGTAACTAACCCGACTTTGTTTTATATATTAAGATTCCATTCTACTCAATTCAATACTTTCTGTGCAATCCTGCTTCTCATATTTTTCCTATTGTACTAATGTGTATATTTTTATGGGCATATTTCAGGAAATCTAAAGGCACACATGAAGAACATTCAAAATCTGGGAAGTCCTTAACCAAAGATAGCAGCATCAACAAAAAGAGAAGTCACGGATCCCTTGGCCAAAAGGCCAATTCCAAAAAGGTTCTGACTAAAGGTGCTTTAAAAGGCTTTGATGGTGTTAAAGTGTCCATATTGACAAATGAAATTAACCTGCACAGTATTCTCGATAATAACAAGTCAAATACTCACGAACATGCAGTTCATGAACATTCCTCTAAGAACTTCAATTCCTTTGATGAGAAGAGTGACCGAGCCGAATCCAACGTTAGTGATATGGACAAGGGCACCAATGACTCTGATGAAACCATCAACTCTAAGGTGACCAAGAAACAGCGTACAAAGAAATTAAGCAGCAAACAAAAACGCAACAAGGTTCATCAGGAAAGTGAAAGAAGTGTTGTGAACAATGTAGAACTCGTCACTCCTACTAATGTGGATAAGCAGCATTTGGATGTTTATGACTTCTTTGATGAAGATGAAGATGATGTGTCTGACAAATTCAAATTCCGTACTCCTGCTACCTTGAGCAGCAGCAAGGATAGAGTCACCACTAACAAGAAGAATGATAACTTAGGTATATCTGTGTTGAGCACAAATAAGAATAATTTAGAAGCTCTAAATGAAGACTCACAAATCTCAAGTCTGAGTTTTTCCGATCGAGATGATTTTACTTACATGTCTGATGATTACAGAGCAAATGAAAGCGAAGATGAAACCAATCAAAGCTCTGTAGACATGTCAGCCAATACATCTAAATCTAATAAAAAACATAAAAGAGCTTCCAAAAGTCAGACAAACACCAAAAAGAGTGCCATCATGGGAAAAATCTTTAAAAATAATGCCATCAGGAATGATCAGAAAAATGCCAACCACAGTGCTAATGAGACAGAATCTGATGATATTGTACCAACCGGGCAAACAGATATGGACCAATTGTTTGATAGTCTCCTCGAACAAACCATTGCCAACAATAACGAAAGTAAGTTAACAAATAAGAAATCTTCTGTTATGAACGAGGATGCAGACAATGCTAGCCGAGATGAAGTTGCCACAGATCTACCCGAAGATACCGATGTCAGAAGTCCCAGTGCCGATGAGTACTCGGATAATGATGAGTCCATTGATAAGGATATTCCTCCGTATCCTAGAGTCAGTAAACGCAAGATTGTTCCTCGACTCAAAGCCAGGTCTTCAGATGACGAACTTCCTAGGAATCCATCTCCCGCCAAACAGTCAGCTCCCAAAGTGACGGAAGAAGACACAGGTGATGGTGATATCGGTGTAGCAAGTCACAAATCCCAGAGAAAATGTACAACTGGAAAACAAAATGTTCTGGTCGAAAGCTGGAGTTCCGAGTCGGATTACGAAGACTTCCGACAGTTTGAGGAGTATTCCTCCATTCCCCGCACCCAAGGCCATCACCGGAAGCCGAGAAGAAGTGGACGAAATCGGCACAGTGAAGATGGGAAAAATTCAGCCAGTGACCAAAACACCAAATCTGATTTGGGTGACCAACGTGACCAACGTGACCAAAGTTCTACAAGTGAGAAAAGTCAAAAAATCCAATTTTCACCAGACGATGAAAAGAATCACAAAAATTTCCAGGAAAGTGAAACAAATTCAGATTCCTTTAGAAATCAATCTCCCTGTGAAGAAAACTACCCAGAGAAATCATCCGAGAGACAGTCTAGTAATTCTGGTAGGAGAGTGTCTTTCAACACATCCAACCCCAATCCTGTTCCAAACAAGGGAAGGAGCTCTAGACGCAAACGCAGGCAATCCCAAAAACCTTTTGACTATGATGATGAATTCAAGCCCACCAGAATAGCGGAACCCCCGTCCACGCAAAGGAGGAACAAGCGGGCTGCGTCGGAGATGCTCTATTACTGGTCCTCGTCCAGTGAAGACGATGCGCAGAGTGCTTCGGTGGACAACAACAGCCGCGACCCGGAGCCCATCGAGCAGCACGGCTGGATAGTGGGAGACTCCCACAAGAAGTTGGTCACCATGCTAGCTCATGCCAAGGGACGCAAGATAGACGACAACGCTACCGTCAAGGAGAAAAGATCTCGCCCATCTACATAAATTTCAGTAAGTATTTTTTCAACGGAAGTTCTTACCTAATTATAGAAATTAATTTGCTTGTACCTATCATTATTATGAATTGCGTTTTGTCTACCATTCATTTGATTATCCAATGCGATTGTATACTATGCGTAGTTTAATTCGGCACAAGTGGGGAAATTGCACCAATGGAATTCAATTACTTAACTGTTTTCTTAATTAATTCATTTGCAAGCTCCTTTCAAAGTCCAAAGACATGGATTGCCTTAATTGATTACAACTTATTGAGCATTATACTTTCTTCCTTTTCCTTGTGAACCCGTATTATGTCACTTTCAGTCAAACGGATCTGGGCTTACACACCCACAGTTCATATTTTTTCTTACTGAAAAACTGAGTTGGTTAATTTGTAAATGAAAAATCTATTAATCCCTTACTGCCCCATGCCATCTTTGAATGTAGATTTCTTCTAACAAAACATATTAGTGTTTTGACAGTTAACTATGGAATTTATTATCGCAAGTGTATTTTGCTAATTATAAAATGCTCTTTCTAGGTTCTGCGAATTCTCCTGAAATGAAAAATGTTTTGATAATTTGATTATCAGGATTTAAAGGCCCATTATTCGATGTTCTCTAATTTGTGTATTTTTGTTTTTATTTCAACCTGAAATAATAATTGTGAAATATATATATTATAATAATATTGAAAATTTTTAATATCTATAGAATTATGCACACTCCATCATTTAAGAATTGATGTGGTAATATTCTGATAGGTCTTGTCTAGGAATATAGGATGAAAATATATTTCTGTAATTTCTAAAGTTATTTTTTACAATTTTTAATAATTTTTTGTGATGTTTACAAAATTACGAGAAAAAAAAAAAATTTAATTACTTATATCATCTCATTGTAAATACGAATTATTGGTGGTTTATTTAGAATTAAATTAGGAAGATATTGTTAGGAAATATGTTACATCTGTCTTCATATTGATTTAATTATTTCTTCTCTATTAAAATAACATTGTTTTAAAATTCTATTATCTGAAAATATGTTCAGTGCTTTCGCATTAATCTTTCTGAATTTGTTAAGTTGCTTTTAAAATTAAATATTGAAGATTTTATGTTCTGGTAATGAATTTTTTAAAAGTAAAGCTACGAGTTTTAAGAATTTAAGGATTATTTAATGTAATATTTCAACAAATATATAATATTATTTAAATCTGTAAGGTGTAATAACAGTTTGTGTTTAAATTTAGTCAGATTGATGTAATCTAGATTATTATTATAGTATATAATATTATTGAATAGGATCTGTGTATAATATGTATCATGCTGGAGATCACTCTTTATTTGGTATACTTTCAGATTACCTTTTTAGATGGTTCACATTATGGATTATGGTTTCTTTGATAAGTTACATCCTTGATGCATTTAAAGACGGCTCAAAGAGCTATCTCTAGGCGTTCTGCATTCTCCGTGATTTCAAATAGACTTCTCATGAACCAGCTGTTTCTGACAATTTCTCATTATTCCCTTTGTTTTACCAATGGATTTGGTTGAGGAAATAAAACCTGCTTTTATTATTATTTGCTATCCACTTCAAATTATTATTGAATACCTTAGCGATTTATTTGTTTCTAACATGTTATGTTGACAAGTTTGATCATGTGACAAACCCTTTTTTATTTTTTCTAACGTGTTACATTGATTACCAATTTGATCATGTGACAAACCCTTTTTTATTTTTTATTATTTCTAACGTGTTACATTGATTACCAATTTGATCATGTGACAAACCCTTTTTTTGTTGTTTCTAACATGTTATATTGATAACCAATTTGATCATGTGACAAACCCTTCCTTTGTTGTTTCTAACATGTTATATTGATAACCAATTTGATCACCCTTTTTTATTGTTTCTGACATGTTATGTTGACAACCAATTTGCTCATGTGACAAACCCCTTCTAATGAAGAAAAAATTTGCATTCACATAAATTACAAGAACAATTTTATAATCTTTTTAATAGACTTGTAGGTATACAAGCTATAAAAATAATAATTTTTGCATAAACATACTTTTAAAAATTTTTCACCTCGTCATAAATAGATGAGTGAATTTTAAATAATGATTGGTTTGAAATGCTTTGGTACCTTGTTTGCCATACGTGTCAAATACCCACTTTCTTTTAGTGTTCCACGTTTTATTTAGCACAGTTCAGTGGTCATTCACTTCCTCACTTGATTGATCTTTTTATGAACGTATCTGCCAGTATCACAATTTGAGTTTTAATTGGTTGCCATAATTGCGAAAATGTATTGTTTTTTTATTATTTTTTTATGTATTTATTATTTTTTTTTTTTGTTTTATTTTATTAGGCATCTCTAATTATGTATAATTTTATAAGGTTCCCGTCGCCTAGAGCGATCTGTCATTTATTTGAATTATCTTTGCTTTTTGACATATATATATTGCTAGACTATTTCACTTGTTTATTTATTTGCTGGTATAATTCGCCAGTCACTTGTTAGGACAGCAGAAGTGTCGCCTAGGATCACATTCTGTTAGGTTCTAAGACCCCATAGTAATTTCATCATCTTACCACAGGCTTCAGAGAGATTTGTTTATATTTTCCTTTGTGGTAGGAACATCTGCTTTAAGCGGAAGAAGAATAAAGAATGCACCCCCTTGCAACGCTATTCCTATTATCCTTTCATCGTTTTCTATGTACATATTTATAATGTACTACTAAACTAGTAGAAGTGAAGAAACATTTATTGTATGCATAGTTATTTGGCTGATAGAATATTTGTCATTTCATGTATAACTAAAACATTATGAATCTAAATAAAATGAATTTAAAAATACTTAATTTGTTATTAATTTTTAGATTAGTAGTCAACTTCTAAATTTACAATTTTGGGAAAATACATGAAAATCTTTTCTATTTAATGGACAGTAACAAATTCACGTGGCATATTTGTGTTCTTCAGAATCACCGAAAACAGAGCTCCATAAGTTCAAAGTTATTTGAAGTGTCTATAAGATAATCGGAGATGGAAAATTTGCATTCCAATTTGCTTTCTTTATATGCAACCTAACTTTATTTTGACATACATATTCCATACAGTGAATGAGTGTTTACTATCAATTTCATTGTAATAGCTTTAGTTATGCGTGTTTCCATTATATGCATAGAAAAACATAATCTGCTTCTAAAACTTTTTTTAAGCCGAAAATGTTTGGAGTATTACAAATTGTTGTAGAATTGTCGATTTGGATTGGGAATAAAGGGTGACATTTTCACTGAACAAAAGAGAAAATCTACTTTAAAGAAAACATCAGTTTTATTCATTAAATTGAAAACTGAAAGCAATTGTTACTGTTAGTATCTTTTACACTCTATTTTATAGCTCTCCATACTGCCGAGTTATATTTATATGGAGAATAAGCATTAAGTCTGGGTCTAAAAAAATAAATTTGTCTTTACCTATGGACTGTTTATATAAATTTCTTTTAAGCAAAATAGCATTAAACTAACTTAATGCTTTTTCGCAGAATACTAACGTTGCCACCGTAGATAAACCTAAATGTTTTTCAACAAAATACAGTGAAACCCTATTATAAAGTTCCCGCCTAAGAAGTTTTCTATTTTCAGTTCCTTAAATTCATTTTAATTGACTTATTTTTCACTTGTAAGATTCCTTGAAGAACCTTATAAGAAAGTTTGACTGTAGCATTATGTTGTGCGTTACTCTTATTTTTTTACAAAAAAATGACAAAACTGCAGTTATTTTACGGTTTCATCCATCAACCAACTATATTGAAATGCATCATATGAATGTGAATTTAGACCCCAAAACCAATAATTTTGGTTTATGATAAATTTATTAAAAAGTAAAATTTTATCAGAGAGTCAAAAATTTGCACGAAGCATTCCTTTTCACCTTTATTATTAAAATGTCCCAGACTGAGATTTATTTAACAAAGTTTAGATAGTTAGAAATATTTTAGGTAAGGACTTTTTCATTGAGATATTAATTAGCTATCTGAATACCTAAAAAAAAATAAACATCACAGATCATTTCAAGGCAGTGTTATCAAAAACTAACAATTGACTAAGTTTCTTTCAAACAAACAAAGTAAGTTATTGTATGCGGATGTATGAGTTCGTGATTTTTGAATGTATTCAAGTTACAACAATAGTTTGATCACAAATTACACAATCAACAATGACTTTGTGTATGGCACATCAATAGAGTTGTACACAAAGTTGGGTTCATTAGTTTCAACTTCAAATTTGGCGATGTGTGGTAATGCATACTTAGACTCGAGCGTCAAGCTTTCTTTGTATATCAATGGGTTGGATTGTCTTACTCTAAAGTCATGTAGTTACGTGCGAGCTGTAACCGTAACTGATGCAGATATAGTAAAAGGCCTCTAGTGTGTACGCGGAGGCTTTTATACAGGTGTTAGCTCGACGAGAGTCGCTCGCCAACTACGTTTTTAACGGTAACGTATTACAGTTACAACTAGCAGGCTAATTTACAATAACACTGTCTAACTTGCTAGAACTAACCTTTTTACAAGTCACCAGGGATTCATTATTGTTGTTTTAAAACATTACGTTAGACCTCTATGTATTCTAGAAACTATTACATGTGTTTATGTTCATTTCGTTCTGCCACATTTTTTTTTTTGTTTCAATAAGTTTAAAAAAATGGAAATTTCACGAAAGTTCGATAGCGGTGTTTGTTTGTTTTACGAATCACCTGTTTTAATTTTTTTTCTGGTTTTGTATGTATGCACTATAATGTGCCACTTTCACTAATTGGACACTTGCCCCGTTTTCGGGGTGGCGAAGTGGTGAGAGAGTACTCTGTATAATTATTCTTCTAGTGCTACTGGTATGGAAAAAAAATAACTACTGGATGGTGCGCCTTTATTTTGTATGTGCGCCAATTTGATGGACGTTGTACGAGAATTGACATGCTGCGGTTGTTTTAGAAATTTATATTTCAACTGAAAGTAGATGTGCTCTCACAACACATTCTATCTAATAATTGTTATTTTACCCATGGCCATGTTAAACAGATAATTTAATGAAATTATTTACCCAAAATCATCAAAGGAATGCTGACTGCTGAGACAACTGGTGAGTAGTTTGCCCATACCTGTATATTTCCTTGAGCGCCCCTGCGATGTAAATTAATGTAATGACACTGTACATATTCACATACTAACAAAATGTAAACTCTCAATAGTTTTTTCTCCTCGCTATGTTTTCAGCTACTGAACAGTATTCTTTTTTTTCCTTTCCTTTAATGAAATAAATTCTTTTTACTCAACGCATATAATTTTCTGTAGTAAGACAAGTAATTATAGGGTGACTGATCAAAATTCGTCAATACTCACCTCCTTGCACATGCCGAATTATGTACTCTAAAAAGTTTTACTTACATAGAGGCGTTGTTAACTAACAGTCGCCATATACGGCTTGCCTTTTGTACAATTTTGTTTTAACTACCCACAATAGTCTTGAAAGCAGTTTAACAACTCACATTATAATATTTCCAGTTGCTGTTATCACATGGTCATCTTAGTATAGTTTTTGGTATCAGTTACATCATGCCTTTGCCATTTACAAATAATTATTGAACGCTACTGGCTAAAAAATTAGTGTGTCGTTTTTGTGAATGCCGTATTCAAGGGTTCGAAGAGTCAAGTTTATCTGAAAGACTACACAAGATTTTGACACTTCGTTGTCATCCTTTTAGTCTTTTTATCATTCAGAAGAAAAACATCAAGATGAAAACTGTTTACTGCGAAAGATACATTCATAATCATTTGCGTCCTAATTCTTCCTGTCGGGTGTATAGCGGTGATCATTTCTTACAAATTTCTTTGTTGTCTCTGTCAATCCATCTAACTTCATACCAATTTAAACTAACTAGCCATAGTGCTGTTTTATTAAAGAGAAGACAAAGAAAATGAAATGCCACAAATCGTCACCTATCACACACTCCTCGCTGCATCCACATTCTTATATCGATCCAGTTGATTAGTCAGACATCTCCAAATACTAAGTTTTGTAATAATGAGGAAAGCAACATTTGAATGCTCACCATAAATCAAATATTATTTACATGTGTCTGTGTTTTATGTATTAAATTTGCCATAACACTGGGAGGCAAAACGGGCTGATATATTAATATGACATTCAATATCCTACTAGTGACCCAGAAAGCATCATCATTTCATTTAATTCACTACAAGTTTTACGGCTTTATAATTGATTTGGTGCTGTTTATGAGTAATCTGAGTGTTGAACTAGAAAGAGGGTAAATTTTTACATATATGTAACTTCATACTCAATTCAAATTTCGATTTTTCGGAGATGTCTGACTTATGGACTGGACAATCGATAGTCTCAAACATACTCTTTGACTGTGAAATGTTTCCGACTCCCCTTTTCTACTTTTTTCAGTCCTTTTTTCATCCTTTCTCCATCCTTGCTCCAGTCTCATGCCTTTGCCATTTACAAAGGACCACATATTATAATTACTCCAGAGTAATTTAGTAAACAATTGATTGCCACATTATGATAGCCAGTAGTTTTGTGTTAATCAATTATTAAACTTGGTTTGACTGACTTCAGGACAGTTGAAAAAACAAATTTATTTTATTATTATTTTACTTGAGCCCATTCTTTAGAATGGTTGATGCTCTGCGAATGCGTCTGTTTTGTCATAATATGCCGATAATAAATTAATAAGAGTGCATTTCTAATTTGAGAATTTACTTTGTTACAGGTGTAAAACGACATTTATTTCAAACATTTTTTTTCATATTCCAGAACTGTTAAATTAATATAGATGTAAATATTTTGTACATACGAATTAATAGATTGAACCTATTTATCTGTATATTTGTGTCTTTTAAAGAAACATAGAAATTATCTAAAATAAATTACTTTATAAAATAATAATAACCTACCGCGTTTTTAATTATTCTGTCTTTATTAAATTTTTTTCCTATCCAATATCTAGATATTATTTTATATTTCTGTTCCTATTATGCTTTAATTAAAATGGACATGAAATTTTTACTTCTTATCTCCATTTATTTTCTAGAATCTAGTTCTTAACAGAATAAAATTACTTCACATTGGTTTTGATGGATCCTTTGGTCTGCAGTCGATCTGTAAAAATTGGGTAGGTGTGGGTACTTCCACTCTGGAAACCATTTATTAGATAACCAAATTAGATGCCGTAGGTCACACCGAAAGGTTTGCTATTTAGTGATTTAACAGAAGTTTCTGAAATCATGGGGTGTGGTTTGTCTAGGTCTTGGCGCCGGATGACCCAGATACACTGAACCCCAGATTCCTACCCACCCTCATACCTTTTTCCTACCCAGAACTTCCTTTCCTTAAAAAAACCCTCCATACAGCATCCCCAAAGGCGACACAGGCCCTTTTGCCTTGTTCGCACCTGACAAGTAGTAAGTCGAGTGGCGAGTAACTCGCTACTTCACTCACCAAAAAGTGTTCGCACTACAGTCAAGTAGAGTTCATTAGTAAGCGATGCGTCGCAACACGACGAACTGCTTATTTTAGAAGAGGTGGAAGAATAAATTAGTTGGACGAAAGTAGATTAATAGCCGCAAAAATAAAGAATTTTAGAGTAGCATTTTCGCTCCAACGGGACGACATATTGTGCGTGTCTGCGTCTACGAATAAACTGAGCATGTCAGTGGGCAGGGACGCATGGAGGGGGACTCTACTCGCCGAAAAAATAGAACCAAAAGGATTCAATCTACTAAAGAGCTGACTAGACTACTCTACTAAAATTGTGGCGTTCGGACGCGTTTAGTTTGTTTATTTGTTTATAAGAAGTACACAGTACATTAAGCATAAGTTTTAAGGTATATTAAATAAATTACATGGTTTTGTACCTATTACGTAGATCTGTAAAATGTCATTAAGTAATTTCGCCTGGGTTTTTAAACTTAATTAATTATGATGAAACTGATAATAAGAATCAAACATTGGATGACTAATAATAACAAAAAGTAAGAATGTGGGTGGAGAAAAAGTCACATTTTAAAATCAAAAATCAAAAGCTTACTAATATACTTAATGAAGTTACTAATATACTCGCTACTCAACTAAAATACTCACCCAGTCAGAACGGGGCATTAGAGAAATTATTTTCCTGTGTGGAGCTAATGTAAAAAAAAAACTATATTAAAATGAAAGGCAGTCCACAGATGAGTTATTATTAGGTAGAAACTGGTTGGAAGAAAGAACAGTGAACACAAATTTCAATGTGACTATTTTTATTTTTAATCAAAACGGTATTAACAACACATTAGGCACTAATGACGCAATAGATTAGAATATGCAGTCAGTGTACAGTCTATATGACTTTTTTGATTTCGTCATAGAAAACCAGTACAAGGGCGCCGCCGGTGCCGCGGAGCACATTGGAGAAGGCCCCCTTGAAGAAGGCCCCCGCGCCCTCCGTGGCCAGTATCTTTCTCCAGCAGTCCAGCGTGTTCCGGTACTGCATCTCCTCCTTCTTCTTGCCCGACTGCATCATCATCCTTCTCCGCACTGTGTCAAATGGATACGATATGATGCCAGACATCGTGGTTACGGCCTGTAACCAAATTTTCATTAGACTATCGGCCGTTGTTCCCAATTCCATGATCAACTGTTGAGCTGAAATTTTGGCTCAACACTCCTCAAGTGCACAAATACGCTCTTCCCAAAGCAACTCTCCGACCAACAGGAGAATCGAGCGTTACTAAACCGATCACTTAGCTGATCGGAGACTCAGATTGATCCATCAATAGTTGGGAACAACGGCCATTAGACCTAGACTGTGAAACAAACAAACGTCCATTAGAGGAATCTTTTATTAGAAATAAATTCATTTGTAAAACATTATTCTTAAATCCGTCTGAGCAACTATTTAAAATAAAACAATAATAATAATAATAACAACCAAAATTGTATAGATGGACGCCAAAAAGAGTATTATTCTAAAGTTACTCCCTCAACTAAGATATGCCCAATTGCAGAAATTCACACGTGACAAAGCGATCCGTGTCAACTCAACAACGTGGCATTTCAACCCCCCATTGAAAAGTCATTAAAACTGAAAAAAAAATAATTAAAAACTGCCCATAACCTGATCTATTTAATCAAGTTGGTTTTCTCATTGGGAACGTGTGGCGAGCGATGTGCTGAAATAGGGCAAGCCAAAAAATGCTCGCGGTTTTAACGCTAGTAGCACGACGAAGAAACCATTGGTTTCAAACATGTTGATTGTTTTGATTACTTAATTAAATGATTTATTCCACAATCGACGGCTTACCCACTACTAATAAATTAAATATGATAACATTTGCTAACTGGACAGCCTTATAGAATACTTGTAAAACTTTGTGTATGCAGGTTATGGTATGAGGAATGAGTAATGTAGTCACTACGAATGTAATATAAATACCTGAGCTATGCCCCACGACACAAAAAAGCTAGTGTTTTTGGGGTCCGGCAGCAGGCCCTTCACCGTGTCAAAGCAGCCGAAGTAAGATGCCCTGTAGATGATGATGCCCTGCACGGAGACACTAAAGCCGCGGTACAGTCCCACCGGCCCATCGCTTTTCACCGTCTTAACGAGGCAATCCACGAGCCCCTGATACTCCCTGTCCTTGCCACCTTTCCCGACGTCCGCACCCAACCTGTAAGCAATGAGGTAAGAATATTAACCCGTTTAATCACAGGAGACCATATTTGTCCCAGCTCACATAGGTCTCACAGAAATCGTTGTTTCTCCCTTACTATCATAGTCAGAAATGTGATCTAAACGGTATTGGAAAGAGAATACAACAAACTATATATTCAAATCTAAAAGAAAACCACAAAAAAAATCAAATTTACCCCTTTCTGAAACCAAAGTTTCCGATAGCAATTTGAAAAAAAATTATGGAACTTTGTGAATTTTTTAAGAATTTTTTTTAAATGAAACGAAAAAAATGAGGTGACAGTAAGGTTTATAATTCATTTATCTAATGAAATAAGTATACGTTTTATTTTTTTTTTCACTATCAGTAATTTTAGTTAGAAAAAAAGTAAACTGAGCCAAGTTTTTAAAGTTTTCGCAAAAATAATTTTATTCAAAAAAATACATAGTAATTTTTAATATAGAAATTTGAAAGCCTATTTCATCACCTTTCGAAAACAGTTTTTAGTTTTCGAATACGTTAACAAATGTTCCATTTATTTGGATTTTATTGCAAAGCGGGAATATTTTTAGCCTCTGACAAAATACGCAAATTTTTTTAAGGAATAAATAGAACAAATATTATTTGACAGCTGCGGTGGCTAAGTGCTTCCAACTTAATGATCTTAAGATGAAACCAGGTGGTGGAGAAATTTGAAAAATAGATTTTACTAAATTGTTGCTGTCACTGTTGCTCTTACTCCACCGGATATTGAGCGAAAGGGACAATGCACTTCGGGCTACTAATACCTAACTAAAATCGAAGTTTTGTATTCCCCACTTTTCTCCTCCAAAAGAGGACTGATTTTCAATTTTTTTTACCAGCTACATAAGAAAAAACTATTCTATGTCTGTACGTTTTGGTTTTTTTAAAAAAACATTGTCTAGTTTGTATACTGAACGCCTTTTGACGGCATTTAAACCAGTCAATTTTATTGATTTTTGAAAGGTCATAACTTCTATAAAAAGTAAGTTATCAAAAAAAAAAAACAAAAAGTACCGACACGCTAGTAGTTGATATCTATTTTATGTAAAAACATTATTTTCTCTAGGGTTAAAATCCAGAGAGATAAATAGGGAATACGTTTGTATGGAAAAATCACCGCCGGGTATCCCCTTATGTTCGAATTCAGTATAAATTATATTTGGCAATTGTTATAGTTTATGTAATTATAATTTTAAGGAGCAGAAACTTGTCCAGACATTGTACGTACCAGGTCTGAAACTATTAAAAATAAATCATGATTCCCTCAGAGTCTGTTTTCTTTGGGGACGCTGTGAGGCGGGTCTTTTTAAGGAAAGAAAAGAGAGAAAGTTCTGGGAAGGAAAGAGGGATGAGGGTGAGTAAAAACCTGAGGTCAATGTGTCCAGGAGTGACGGACGTATGACTCCATCCTCCCAATGCGGTGAAGGTCGATGGGTCGAGAGAGTTCGGCTGGAGTAGTCAAATGGTCTCCCTCAACTAGTCTCAAGATCCGACCTGCCACGCGGTAGGTGCACAAATTTATCCGCCTCCAAGACTTGACAATGACAAACGTCACTTGTCAATGACAAACGTCATCCCATGAATCCGGTCACCTCTGCTAAGTCACCAATCACTTAGGGTGACCCTTTACCCGTACCCGCCTCCCAAATTGAAATATTATATTATTCTCTAAAGAATTCAAAAGCTTACGACTTTCATACTGTTCATCACCCAACAAGTCACAATGGTGACCTCAATCATCAAAATAAGTAAAAGGTTAATACAAAGAAATCACTCACTATTTTCTACGAGGCTATCTTTGTCACCATGTTAAAGCAGTGATGAAATTGACAACATTCGCTTTTGGAGCTGATAAAGAAAGAGCTCTGGAGATTTTTTTCTTCAACGTTGTTCATCTTCATCTTTGTGAATATGATTTTTTTTTTAACATTAACTTCAAACAGGAGACCCGAGAAAGGAATTCCCTTCAGGGCCTAGTCATCTTAGGGGAGGACTTTTTTAGGTAAAGAAAGGACAGGAGTTCTCGAATAGAAAAAAAATATATGAGGGGAGGAATATGGGGGTCAGTGAGTCCACA
This sequence comes from Limnephilus auricula, assembly GCA_951813805.1. Lineage (NCBI taxonomy): Eukaryota > Metazoa > Arthropoda > Insecta > Trichoptera > Limnephilidae > Limnephilus > Limnephilus auricula. The sequence continues at coordinate 40,170,571 of OX638391.1, forward strand.
TATGAATCCATCCCTCCCACTACCGTGCAATGCGTAGGGTTGAGAGAGTCCGGCTGTAGAAGTCAAAGGCTCTCCATTAACCTGTCTCCAGCAGGAGGGCAGGGGCATCCACAACCAAGACCTAGACAAACCTCACCCCCACGAACCTGGCCTCCCCTACTAGACCTCCAAACATAGCGATCTAAGGGCAGAAGTGTTTGTTATAAATGCATATGTACACATTTAAATAAGTTTACTGAGAACCAAAAAAAAATTACCTTGTCCTGGCGTAGTCCAATGGATAAACGAATAACAAAGATGTTGCACCAGCTGCTCCACCAGAAGCCAGATTTCCAGCAAAATATCTCCAAAACTGGGTGTTTTTATTAACTCCTTCCAAGAACATACTTTTATAAATATCTTTGAATGCGAAGTTCAATGCTTGAGTAGGAAAATATCTTATAACGTTCGCTAGGTTCCCCCTCCAAAATGCCGCAAAACCCTGTTCTTTTGGGATACGTCTAAAGCAATCAATCATTCCTTGAATTAAAAAACAAACAATTAATAATATTTTACTCAAAATTGCATTTAACCCCTCAGGCTAATTTATTCGGCTTTCGGAAATACTCATAAAGATCACATACAAATCGTTGTCTTCCTTACTGTCATGGTTAGAAATGTGATCTAAACAGTGTTTGAAAGAGTAAAAACCGTGCTTTATATTTACTTCTATCGCCGTTCTTCCATGGAGCTACCTTCAAGCGACGCGATCGCCGCTCATCTGTGTTTTCCATACTATTATTAGTGTTTGAAAACGCCGCTAGGTGCTACACTAGCAAATTTGTTTGACAGGTAGCGGTAGCGTCGCTTGTGAATAGCTACGTGGAAGAACGGCGTAAGAATTAACGGAAAAATAATTAAAATGTACATCTTTACGAATCAAAATTTTCCGACTGTAATTTGAAAAAAAAAGCGAAGGTTAGGGAATTTTTTATTAATTATTTTTACATGAAATGATAAAAAATTATGTATAAAATTATATACCGTCAGTGTCAGCGCCTCACATCCATATGCCAATACAGTTCTCACAATGGTCTTATATATGGTTACTTTGGTTTTTTTGGACGCTACATGACTTATACACGTGGATTTAGCATTGGTTATTTATTTTATTGTGTTCATGCTTTATTTATATATTTTGTAATCTTTTTTATTTATGTTATACTGTTGTTATAAAAGAAATTTGTATTCTATTTGTATTTATGATTAAAAAAAATAGTTGAAGATAATACATTTGCATAATAAACATGTGTGTGTGTGTGTGTTTTTTTTTTTTTCATTATGTCATTTTTTTAAAAAAAAACGTAAGATGAGCTATTTTTTAAACTTGGCATTAAATTATGAGCATTAAAAAATTTTGTAATTGTAAAATTATGATATGTTTATTTCAAATTATAATATTTGAAAGCATATTTTATCACCATTCAAAAACAGTTTTTAGTTTTCGGATGCCTTCAGAAATATTCTATTTATTTTGAATTTATTGTGAAGCGGAAATATTTTTAACTTCCGAAAAAATGGGCTCGAGTAGTATATACGGTAGTTTGTCGTAATTATATATTAATCACCTTTATATCGCTGAGCTTCTGTTATTTGTTTGGAGACATGCTGCACTTGGAGTAGGAGTTTGACTCTTTCAATGGGGGCTACAGCCGTTTTAGAAACTGCTGCAGAAACGCCTCCAGCCATAAAATCCTTCGCAAAAGACATGGCATCTTTAGAGCCCCTGCCCCCTCCAGATGATTCACCGTCCCCCATGATTAATTTGAGATTTCGATATTATACTTAAACCACATATAACATAATCAATTTTAAAAGTAAGACAGATCGCACGCTTGACTTAGGACAACGGCCGAGAAATCACGAAAAATCGTAATATTAGAACTTTTGTTTTAAAAAATTTAAAATCTGTCATATGGAACGATATTAATTTTTTACATACCCACCTGCAGAATTAACGCTTTACAAATATTTTATTACAACTTGCCCCATTTTGTGCGATTTATTCCATAGATAAATAAAGTGGTATTGGATTATCTATGGTATTGCGTAGAGAAGTCAGAAATGTCAAAAATTAGAAACAGAAAGACAGTGAGAGTTGAAGTTTGAATACGAATTTAGCAATATAAACGTATTATTAGTTTATTTTAAATGTCTTTTTAGTTCTCACAAAATAAAATAAATTGTTGGACGTCACAAGGTAAGAGTTTTTTTAAACTATTTCCTCCAAATAAGGATGAAAATTGAATTATTTTTCTAACGCAGTTTGCAGTACACGAATCAATAATAATAATCAATCACTTATCATTTGACTATGTATCGTTATTTGCTGTTTAAATTATTACTAAATATAATGGTAACGTTAGTTTTAACCAATAATTGAGTCAAATATTGATGTATTTTTTTTGTAGGTAACTTCTACAATTTGTTATTCATATTATTATTTTTTTCCCTATAGTTGGTTTCGAGATTTTTGTACGGTTTGAAAATTAGAGACATTACCTTCATTGCTTTCTTACTAATTTTAACATCAGCTTAACACTGTCAATTAGAGTCATGATGTTACAATACATCTAGATATGCCATTGTTTCACAAACTCTACATTTAATGTGGCAAGTAAGAAACACTTATATTTCCAGTAAATTCTTAATCCAAACGTTGTTTATGTATCGACAAAGATAGATATTCAAATGTGCGTGTGAACAAATTAAATGGTAGGACCGGGCGGAGTTTTCGCATTCAAAAGTTCCGTCGAACAGTACCAAACGGTTTTTGAGATGTTAAGTGATCAAGCTATAATAGAGCGATGACAGTTTGCAAATGGCGGCGATTTTTATTGTACTCGCTGCTACAGCTGATTGACCGCAAGCATATAAATAAACAGATTGATCATGACTATTTTAAACAGTAAAGTTTACTTAGCGACAGCACTGACTTCGTAATTTGACTATTGCGCTCACAGACCCTGTACTCTAGTAGGCCTTGCATTCTCTAATGGCGCATAAAATCTTCAGGCCGAAAACAATTGTATTATTTATGGTAATCGATTATTCCTTGGCTTTTACTAGTGTTTGCCGACCAATGAAAACATTTTCTCATCACGCACAAAGATATTTTGGCACTTTTAAGTTTTTAATGCAATTTAATTTACACACAACCTTACGCAATGTGTGGCAGTTTAATGCTAAAACTACGAAATCAAATACTTTACAAATGACTTGTTTTAGGCTTGCCACTTTGAGATTTCTAAAGTGCGTCTATATAAATTGTAACCTCATTGAATGCAGTGGAAAAATTCCAGAGATCATAATTACAAGGAATTGAAAGAATTGCGATAATTGTCTTTCATAATATTTTATATTAGATAGGCTAATGCTCAATACAGAAGAACTGGCAAGGTTCACCACGGTTGCGGCTCCGTACAAAGCTGAAGAATTAGTCTGAATTATTACTTACTAAAAAATTCATTATCACACCACTATTGCTGACAAGTTTGCCTCTTTGCATCGTCAGCATTCTTGGGAAATTCCTCCTTCCAGGTGACGGACAACCGTCGGTTGTGAAATATATGGATCAGCATATTAGTGGACTTAGGCTTCTTAAGTTAAACGAATTTAGTACAGCCAAACACGTCTTGAACCATATCAGTATTACGTTTGAAAATTCACGTCATCTTAGTATTCATGGTAAAACTAACTATGAATTAGACAATAATACGATACGAAAATATGTAAAGTGGTATAAAACGTTACTTCAACAATTTCACAATATATTTTTTTGTTTCTTAGCCGGCATTATTACAATAATTATGTATTGTATTTTATAAATTAGATTAATATTTACAGAAATAATAAAATGTGTTAAATTATTTCAGGAATTCACAGGGAATGGATAATGTAACAAAATAATGTCCACAAGAACATAGGAACATATTGTATCAATTACGGAATATAATAATAAAATCAATTAATAGATTTTAAAAATAAGCTTAAATAAGATATCCTGCTTTTGCCACACCACGGAGACGGTCCAATGTCGTTCAAAATGGAACAACAGTAAGTTTGACAAAATATTGTTTAGTAGTTTGATATTTATTTTTGTCACTATTCTCTTATTTCAAGTACAACGGAGATAAGTTTAAGTTGAGCTATTTTTATTAAAACATCCTGAACAACTATATTTTCTGTATTTAACATAAACTTAGATTATTTTTATTTTTATTTTTTTGATTTTATTCTATGATTCTATTTCTTTGATTCTAATTTCGAAATTATGCGTTGTTTTTCCGATATAAAATGAGGAACAGACATTACATTTGAATTGTACCCACCCACTATTTTGTAATTGTCATCATTATATATGTTTGCCCTGAAGAAGGAACGGTTGTTCCGAAACCGGTCGGCGTGTAACTAAATAAATCAGTGGTTGTAACTAAGATATATTGTTTCATTTAATTATAATTAGCTTATGTCTAATTTCACAAAAAGTTTAACTTCAGTTGTCTTGATTTAACCGCTTGGGCACATAAGCTTGTTTTCACGACAATTTAACGTAGGTATACATAGGAATGATGTATTTATGACTGAGTTATTAAATAAAAAAATAAGTCAATCCTTTCTTCTCTCCAAATATGAATACAATCTAGCTTTGAATTTATTGTAGCATCAATGACGAGTTGTGGAAGTTGTAAAAAAGGAATTAAAAAAACTGAAGTCTTAAAGTTGTAACTAATACTCGACGATTCAATTATCTTGGCCACTACCGCCATATATCTGTGCGGAGATTCATACACTGATACAAATTTTGTAAACTCGTCAACCTTGGTCATACTAACGTTGAGACTTTAAGCATGGCTTCACTTGTATCAGATATTTTGTAACAATGCATGTGCTTTAGATCAATCTTAGGAACAAAACAGTCAACAATAAACAACAGGGTAAAAAAATTACAGTAACTGGTACGAAAGCTTTGTAGTTTTGACTTTTATTGAATTCAACAATGATTGGTGGTCTCATGATTTCAGTAGCGATGTGTATGTTTATGTATGTGCGTCGATTTGTTTGCTTTGTGAATACACAACACAACACGAGTGCGTATTTTCTTGGAATAAGGGTTGTTATGTAAAAAAATAATTTTTAATAGGTATATTAAGATTAATACATTATATCTAATATATGATATTTTCAGCATCAAAGAGGAGCCTATGGAAACAGCAACAATCAAGACCGAGGTCATAGATGACAGTGAAGAAGAACCAGATGACCCTTGGTCGTTTTTGACGGGAAAGATCAAAGTATGTCTTTTGTTTTGTTTTCATGTACACTCCACAAGTTATTGTGTACTAAGAGAGTAGGGGAATTATGAAGATTGTGAAGTTTTTCCAAGCAACAACTTATATTAATTCTTTTTATGTCAAATTAGGTGATTTTTTAAAATTATGTACACAGTTCATGTAACTGAAAAAACTTAAAGTCAAGCGTAAAAACTTCACATCTGACAACATTTAAAAAAAAAAAAAAATTTCTTCTTTGAATTGTTAGTTACATGATTTGAGGATTTTTCAACCACCATGCTAGGCACATGCCCGTGTTATTAACATTATACCTGGATTTCACGTTGGATCTTACTAATCATTGTGATTTGAATTTTACATTACTGATAAACAGCCATTAATTTATGGTAAATATGTGTTTACCAATTGTGTAAAATTAAAATCACATTTATTAGGAGGGGACATTATATATATTATTTTTGCATGAAATTTAACTGATGTGGTGTTTAAATATTTTGCATTGTTCTGTAACCGGAAAAAACTGTTAGCAACTTTATTTGCGAATTTGCGAGAGAAACAAGCAAGAAACAGACAATACCTTTTACCTCAAACGTATTGGTTGGGCCATCCACCCAATATACCTACATTTATGTATTACACACCTACATTTATATTCACACCTATATTCATGAACCGCTGTTCTTGGGAGATAATATTGTTACATGTCCCTAACCATATTTCTACCCTGCTCCTGTGTGTACCTGTCATTTATTACCCGCATTGCCAGTCATAAAGTGATTCCTGTCGAATAAACATTTTCACCTCAAAATTCCGCTCTTTGCTCTCCGCCGCCGCCACAAAACTACATCATACCGCTAACCACAATTATACAAATATTCCGCCATAAATACAGTGTAAAGCAGCCATAAAGAAGAATCCTACAGGTTCCGCAGTAAGTCCTATTTCTTTCCTCGCCTGTATGTGCGTATTTTCTCCTTGGACAGTGGTTACAAATTATATTACACACATATCATACAACGGTCCTTTGAAGTACAACAAAATTACACCCCACATTAATTTTATCTGTATAACAGAGGTGTACTATGATAGTTTTCAGATGAAAGATGAAATTCTTATTCCAAAATCGAGAATTTTCAAGTATGTATCACGAAACTTTAAAAAATTCTTACTAATCTTGTGTGTAAAAAATTCTAACTTTGAACAAGTTGCCAAAGTAATAAAAAAGTCAAAACACAAATCCAACTTATTATAATTACTATAGTATTCCCAGGTAGAACTCATATCTACGTCATCATGGAGCATTCGAAAGGAACGTACATTGTAACTTGTTTCGCATAATATTGATGGGTGACAGGACCTTTACAATATAATATATTTATATTAAAAACTTATTATTCATAAGTACCTAGGTACATTGATGATTAACCTCTCGACTGCCGTTCGCCCACCGGTGGCCGCGGGTCGAAATTTAAAAAAAAAATTTTTTGAAGCGATTTTGTTCCTTATGTATAAAGAAGTTGTATGAAGAACAAGGTCAGAATCGCTTGCGCCGTTCTCGGTCTTGACATAGCAAAAATCCGCATAGCGCCAACCCATCTGAATAATTTATAATAAATATCTATGGTCAACTTGGCGTCACTTTTACAAACGGTTTTCAACTGTCATTTCATTTTCAAACAAGTATTTATGTCATTACTTCTTCGAAAACACCTTTGAATTGGTTTTTTTCATGTAGGGTGTCTATTCAGGTTTGTAGAGAAATAAAAAAAAATTATCATTTTCGTATGAATATATTTTATTTACATTTTTTTGTCGAATGGGAAATATTTTCACATTTTTTTGTTAAAAATAGCTATTCTGGGAAAACTTGTAACGATATTATCATGAAATATATATGAATAATAAGGTACATTATCTGGCAAACAGAAAACAATCACAAAAAAAAAACAATTCCTTTGTTTTTATACGATATTTGAGCAAAAGCCGGGAAGATAATTTCGCGCGATTTTTTCCAAAAACACCTGGCATTCAAGAGGTTAAGATACATAATATTTAATTTATGCGTAGGTTCTTTCATAAATAATATGTGTCGAATCAAAATAAAAATGCAAGTAATTTATATTCACTTATTTTTAGTCGAAAATATATGTTTGCACCATAATTACGTACCCGAGAGATTTTACCCGGCGATTCATAAGCTTATTTGGAGTAAAAAAGGTGTATATCATTTTGCTGTACGGTGTCTTTTTTTTTTTCAATTAAAAACTTTTTTTAATGTTTTTTCACACACCGTCGCTGATCGCATATAAACCGCTGACCCCTCCCCTCTATCCGCCAGCCAACCCCCCACAGGTTGGCAACGTTCTCCCTCGCTCTCCCTAGCGCGCGCGTTCACTCCCTTTCTCTTGTGTAAGCGCACAAGATCACATGTTTTTGTGTGGACTACGCCAATTATAATTGCCAGTGGCGACGTGTGAATGCAAAGCATTTTTTTTGGTTTTTAATAGAAAAAAAAATATCATCAGAGAGCAAAACGACATGTACATTTCTTACACCAAATAACCTCAAATCGCTGGTTAAAATCTTTCAGATACGTCCTGTTACAACCTGTATACAAACATAAAATTGTGTCAAAATAAAATTACTACTTTGTGTTGCGATATATTAATATAAATTACATTTTTTCGAGTGTTCCCTAAATTCCAATATTCAAAATTGCATACCTTAACATTTCATTATGAGATTTAAATTTGAACTGTTACAAATTTTAAAATAAGTCATCTTGGATAGGGACTTAGTAAAATTATTAATAAATATGTACCGTAATTAATGTTAAATGTCTACCTCATCATGTGCGAATTTTATTACTATTTTGTGCATTTTATGAAATAAAGCTTTTTTTTTTTTGCTTGTTTTTATAACTGGCAATAACGTACATATATTAAACAATTTGAAAGAAACATGTTTGTGTAATGTCTATAGAAATATGACATTCTATTATCATCTGCCTTTTTCATTTTCATTCAAGATGTGTGAGAAGGAAGATTTTTATGTGCGGCTTTTAGGACGATGGTTGATGACATAGATACTTATATTTTAGTGTTGGTACTTTCAAGTTTATCTGAATTAATGTTATGATATGCAATTTTGAGAATGTCACTAAAATTCAAAAATCTGAGTTTATTAAACCACAGACCACAACTATAATAACATACTAATCTGAAATAAGTGTTTTTTATATTTGACCCTAAAGGTCGGCTCTGACCTTGCGATGACTCGTGCAGGTAAAGAACCTACTGACTACAAACCTTTTATATCTGTATGCCATCATAAGCAAAAAGACAACTGGAAATTTTTAATGATCATTTTCTGATATACGAGACCTTTCATTTTTATCAACCTATTATAGTAAAATGTACATCAGAATATGGACCATTGAAAATTTCCAGCTGCCATTTTACTAATGACGGCAGAATTACTGCGATTTCTATTGTTTTGCAATGCGAATGTTATTGACATTTTTTTTCCTTGTGGTCTTGTTAATCTTATGTTGATTTTAGCAATCCAATCTATGATTTTAAACAAACAAACAAATTTTATTTCTTCTGGATGTTGGTTTTAACCTTTTAGCCAACTTTACAACATATCATGGTTATCAAATCAAGGATATCTGCGTTATATAAATCATTACTCATCACTTTGATTAGTTTTACTTTTTAATACCAGTTTTTGTATCCCTTTAATTTCAGCTGGAGCCTCTTGATTCCTCCCCAAGTCCCATAATAGCAAGCGAAAGCCATGAAGATTTGAAGCCAATATTGGATGTGAAGCAGGAGGTGTTGTCTTCTGGATGTATTCTTAAGCATCTTTTGACAAAGAAAAAACAACCAACATTTCCAACTCCTATAAAAGAAGAAATATACAAATCTCCCACTAAAACGGTTAAAGAAGAGTTTCTGGATATTGACGATGTTTATTCAATTAATTCTGAAGCCAGAATTCAATCAAATAATCCTTCACCCAAAAACAAACAGAAAATTATTATTCATAGGCCTAAGATATCTAATGTCAAAACTATCAGAATCTTGAACACAGAGCTTCTGAAGAAAGAAAAATATGATGAGCCTGAAACTTTTGAACCCATCATAACCACAAAAGAACTCGCCGTCGCTCAAAAAGAAAAAATTAAGGCTCCACAGAGGGTTATAAAAACATACAAAAGCCACAAATTGTGCAACACTTTGATGAAAGAATATTTGTGTAACCTTTGCAAAAAACCGTTTGCAAATATTGTATCTCTACATGAACACGAGCAGACGCATATAATTATTGAAAGTTTCAATTGCCATTTGTGCAGTTACATCAGCAGCAATGAAAAAAGCCTGATTAAACACTCGTTTGTCCATCGAAAGGGAAGCCAGATCTACCAGTGCCCCGGCTGCCGGTTCAACACGCCGGTGCTGCGGCAGTTCAAGCTGCACAAGGCGGCGCACATGGCTAACAACACGTTCAAGTGCGACGCCTGCCCGTACATGTGCTCGGACTATGAGAACCTGACGCGCCACAAGTTGAAGCACAAGGATCAGGTATTCCAATGCGACAAGTGCGTGTTCACCTCGCGTCGCCTATATTATCTGGACATGCACAAGCTCATCCACCTGGGCAGCGACAAGGCCAACAAGTGCGACAGCTGCGACTATGTTGGCTCGCACCCGCGCTATCTCCGCCTGCACAAGAAGATGAATGCTCATTAGCATCAAACGTACACTTATTTATTTGTTATCCACTCGAGATACGCAGATTTCCAAGTGTTCTGTTTGCGGTTCGATTTAATTAATATCAATACGGAAACATAATATGAACTGCTTACTGCGGTTTAAAGCCAATGAATCCGCCTAGATTTGTCATTTAACATTTAATTTATCAACATTTTTCTCTTATTTTTATTAAAAAAATGGTTAAATTGTTAAATTAATTAATTCATTTTAATCTATAAAATTAATCAATTTTGTGTAACTATCGCTCGAGTAGTTAATGTTTTCGCATTATATTTGATTATTATTAAAATCTTTTATTATTTAATAACTCAGGTCCGGGGCATATGTCATTCATATGTCTACCTACATTAAATTGTCGTGAAAACAAGCTTATGTGCCCAAGCGGTTAAGATATATTTTTAAACATAATGTAACACTCACCCAATATAAAAATTGCTGCACTGGAAAAAGCATTTTGCTACTGTAAATCTAGACCATTTTGTTAACCTCTGTAAAGTATAAATAATAAAATAATAGATTTGAAATATATTTGGAAAAATCATTCTATATAGATCATCTTGCCACGATGAAATGACGTTATAACGAGTGGAAAAATTATATGTTTTAGTTATATATTAACACCCTTACTAATAAATGTATTTTAAAATTTGCACAACTGATTACCATTTACAATACATTAATGGTTGTTTAACAGCTGTGTATAATTTAAACCAGTGTTTAGTTTATTTGATTATCACTTTTAAAGTGAAGATGCATAATATCTACATAGGATACGAGTTGTGTTGTATAAAATTTAAAACACATTTATTAGTAAGTAATTATTTTAGGGTTTTTACATTCAAACTATTATAATGAAACAAGAAAACACATTATTATTATATTACTCATGATAATAAAGGACAACTTAAAATTATTCACAAACTGATAATTCACGGATGGCGCTAATTGAATTATTTTAGGAAAAAAAACACTTTGTGCAAGTAATTTTTCAAAATATTAACATGAATTGTTTGTTTGCACCCGTACATGTGGTACATGATTATGAATAAATAGTTTTGTTCGTATAAAAACCCAATTCTTTTAAGAAAGGCACACAAATACTATTTATTCATATTGCCTATGTACGGGCACAAACAAATAATTTATCTTATTATAATTAACCTTTTTAGGACAATGTCGTTAAAGAATTTGCAATACCCATGGACGGGTAGATTTTTCGAGTTTTATGAACCTAATTTTTATTGAATATAGTGTCACATAAAAATATTCAAAGACGTAGATGTAATCTAAGCAGTTCAAAGCTAACAAATCGAATTCAACTATCAAACATTTTGTTATATAAATAATTATAATAACGTAATATAATATCCCACACAAAACAACGTGTCGACCTCGGCGTCAGCCATTATAGGTCACATGGTCCGAGCCGCATATTAACAAAGAAGGAATGTGCGCAACATATGAATCGGCGCCATTATCCAACATCGCTACGCACATGTGTCATAGATTTTCGTAAAGCGTGTGAGAGTTAAAATTAGTTGCGCAATTTTAGGAATATTCACATGTTTCGCATATTTCCTTATAAGAATTTAACATATGTATAGCTGATAAATTGACATATATTGCGAAGGAGAATATATGGACATAGTATTAGTACGATTTTCGTCTCAATCGAGTGTGAATTTACCCAGATATTAAGGTACAAAGTTCAGTTTAACGCGGCGTCATGTATAGATGACGCTCGTCTTTTAGGCACGCAATCGGTTGGCATGTATACATGACGCTCGTCGTAATAAGGTTAAAGCATAATTTGCAAACAGTGTTTTTTCCTAAAATAATGTAATTAGCACCATCTACTAAAAGAGCAGATTATGAATTTTTTTAACTATATCCTTAATTCAATCTCTTTTTACGTTAAACATATTAGGATTAGGTTTAATTTTGCAGAAATACAGAATTTTGGCAAGCATAATACAGAGAAACTCTTTTGCTGCTAATCACCTCCAAATTTCTAAACGCATTAACCTCTAGTTTATCGTAAGCCCTCCGTCGGGCGGGTGACAGCTGTCAGATTAAAAAATAAAATGCGATTTTAACCCTTATGTATATAGAAACTGTACAAGGACAAGGTCAGAATCGCTTGCGCCAATATCATTTCAGAGAATGGAGGAGGAATGTCATCCGACATTCAAGAGGTTAAGGGGAATGGATGCGTAGACCATTTTGGTCGGTTTCAACAAATCTTAATTTTGGATTTGAGTCCAAAATAATCAACCAAACTGAAAAATTATTTTTGTAATCAAATATATATTATGGATAAGTGCCACTTTATTTATTTATGTTTTAAATTATAAAATATAGGCCATTAAAGAATTTAATATTTCATGATTTTAGAGGCAATTATTTGTGAGTAAATGATTTTTTTTATTCACCAGATTTACAGGAACGGGTTTAGTTTTTCCCATAGGAAAAACTAAACCCTTTCATACACTTTTCCATATAAATGATCATCTAGTAAATCCACGTTATGCAAGTGTATTATATAAGTATAATTAATACAAAACAATACAAGAACAACACGTTAATCTACCAAACTATTAAATGGGAATATAATTCACCGTCTCCAGATATTTTCATATCAGAGGGTTCGGCTCTGTGGAATTCCTAATTTGACCGATAAATCCTACTGATCCCTCAATATAAATATTTAAAAAATCTTTCGTAATTCTACATGTATTTAAAATGACTGATTTTTGCATTTTTATATACAAATTCTTTGACAAATCTAATATGCCTAAATTTTTAATAAGAGAGCTAGGTATAATGCCAGTAGCCGAAATAACAAAAGGTAATATTTTTATATTATTTTTATATTATGTTATAAATAATATTACTGTATTTATAACTAGCGAGTACCTGGCATGCGTTGCAATGTTTGCTCTGTTTCTGTTTATTGTAGTTCTTTTTTTTAATAATTATATTTAATTTACAATTAAATTGAAGCAAAATTGAATTCTTTAATCATCTATATATGTAATATATTAAAAAAATAGCCCATATCCGCAATAGATATTTTATATAACTTTTGATTTAAATAATTATTAATCTATTTGGTTGGCTATTTTGGCCTCAAATCTTAAATTAAGATTTGTATCTCCTGTAGTTCCCCTTAAAACCCTACCTATCTCGGTTCCCAACTTTAATCGCAGCAAAACAACTCCATCGCTAGACGGCCTACTTCTCACCTCTTAACTCGTACATTATTTATTACATAATATACAAGTATAAGTATAAGAGCTATAAGTCTGTTAAAAATATGAAGAAAAAAAAATTATGTAATACAAATTATGTCTTGCTATCCATAATGATTTTTTTTATTATAAAGTATTTTTAAAATATGTAGTTATTTTCTCTTCTGGAAAGTGACCAAAGATATGGTTCTTTTTTGAAAGTTTATTATTATTAGCCTTCCGTCTATTTTTATTTTGTACTAGCGAGTTCTTATTTTTAACCTTATTTTTACTTTAGCGAGTTCCCGGTATGCGTTGCAATGCCACTTAAATAACGAAATAGTTTCTCCCTGCGTCTCCTTTCCCATTTGTCCCCGTTCCCTTTCCCGCTTTCCCCCATCCCACAACCTCCGCCCTCACGCGTTTCCCTCCTACCTCTTGCGTACCCTTCCCCACCTTCCCCCCCGTTATCCTCTCCCTCCTTCGTTCCCCTCTGCACCTCCCGGATTTCTTTCCCACTCCTGCCTTTCCTCCCTGCCACTAAACTATGTGAAATACACTCTTTTTTCAGACAACTCGCATGCCACCTGTTGCAAAATATTTATACAAATTTCATAATGCCAGGGCTCATCAATATACATAGAAAACTTTGCAGGCGTGCGCATGACAACTCACTAAAGTTTCATCGCAATTGGATAAATGGTATAGGAATTAATTTCATAACGCCAGAGCTCACTATTATATATAGAGACTTTCGCGGGCATGCTCATATCAAATCCTTAAAGTTTCATTGCAATAGGTTGAAAAGTTTGATGAAAAAAAAAGAAAAGGACAAACAAAGACAAATTTATTAATTTTTATATATTAAGATTAAGTAAATTAATTGTATGCATAATACTGATTATACATTATTTAACATATTTTTTATTGCATGCCTACATTTCAATTTTCTTATGGATTGAGCATACTTTACAATAATTAGTACCAATTTCCAATTGATATTCCTTTCTAAGAAGAGTGCCGAAAACTTGATAATACAAAGGCATTTTTATTATTTCTTTGTAAATATTTTGTGATAATAAACACATATTTGATAATCAGAAAGAGTTTTTTTGTTGTTGTTCTGAATTGTAATAAAATATTATTAAGGTTATGTTATATAAATAATAATTTGGAAGATTTGTATAGCACCGTTTTTGTAAAAAATCACCTCAAGGGTGCTGGACTTATTTATAATAATATGGCATGCGGCATGCGTTGAAATGCCACTCAAAGAAAAAGTTGGTATTTTATTTCTGTTTATTGAAGTGCTTTTGATAACACAATACTTTTAGTTTTTCCGTCTGGTGCATACACGAATATATCAAAAGGTTTTCTCACGGTAAGCATGCCACACACAGCTAACCCTTTGATAAGTTTTTTTTTTTTTAAATTTACCCACTGCTATGCCTACTGCTACTATGTCTCCTTTGCAATTCCTCCCTTTGCTCCTCCCACGTCCCCTTCCCTTCCTCCTTTCTCCTGCATTCCCCTTCTACCGTCCCCACTTTTCCTCACCTCCTTACAATGTGTATATGTGATTGAGATATATTATAGGAAATACAAGAATGATACAGATTGATATCTTGGAAGGCTAGCATAAATGCCGTTACAGTAATCGAGATGCGATACTACGTAAGAATTGATAAGTACTTTTGTAGCCTCTGTAGGAAGGTTACTTCGGACTAATTTTAGTTGTCTAAGGTGAAAAACTATTTTATAAATATGTATATTATTATAATCCTTTGCAACTGGCAAAATTTTTCCCAATTTTAATTGGCCACACTAATAAAACTTTTACTTAATTATGATCTCCTAGGGCTACTTACCGGTTGAAACACGTGCATTCACCCTGTATAAACACCAACCGCACATTCGATCAACATCAGTTGCGTTCCCAAAATTGTTTTATCTTATTGATTAATTTACTGTCAGGATTTTTTCAAAGACAAACTTGTAGAAAAATATAAGGTTAGGTCTACCATCTTAACAGCCTTATAATAATAATAATAATAATAATAATTGGATAATTTGTATAGCGCCGTTTTTGTGAGAAATCACCTCAAGGGCGCTGTACAATTTATAATATAATTCTTAGGCTATATTTAAGTTTATTATTTACAATTGTATACAGAAACATACTTACCTGGTCGGTCACTTCCGATAAACACACTTTAATAAGAAAGTTTATGCTTGGAGAAGATACCAATTTGCACGCGGAGGACATTATATTGAAAACACTGGACATTGCATGATTTTACATTTACTGCCCCCCATCACTTTTGGTATTCACTTATAAGAAGTATAATGCCAAAGGTGAGTTAATACTTACTTTGAAAGACTTGAGAATTTAATGATTCTTTACGACTGGAGAATTTTCATCAAGTGACCGTTATAAAAGCTTACAAATAAGAATTAGCTCATATTTTCACAATTAGTTATTTAGAAAGTGAAAAGGTTTTGACTTTATGGATAAGACAGTCCGAACAGATGAGTTTTAAGTTTAGCTCTAAATTCCGCCGAGTCCGTAATCATTCTTAACTCATGTGGCAGCCTATTCCATGCTTTAGGTCCCGACACTCCGAAAGCGCGCTCACCGAACTTAGTGTCTGGTGTGCGCTTTGGTTCCTTCAATCTTCCGATAGCTGATGATGCTGCTGACCTGAGGGTTGATTGTCGAGAATTGGAATTTTCAGGAATACACAGTTCCAATAAGTAAGCCGGAGCCATTGCGTTAAGCGACTTAAATACCATCCAGCAGAGCTTGAACTGGATTCTTTCAGGACATTTGAGCCAGTGAAGATTTTTGAGATGTTCTGAAATATGGGAATATTTAGATACGCCGGTGATAAGTCTTGCCGCAGCGTTGAAAACGGATTGTAATTTGTTTATTTGATATTTTGGGAGACTTGCATATATACCGTTGCAATAATCTAGACGTGAAACAACATACGAATTGACTAGTAATCTAGTCGCCTCTGTTGGCAGGTTTCTTCGCACTGCTTTAATTTGCCTCAATTGAAAGAACCCCGTGCTTACGGTTCTGTTCACTTGAGTTTTCAGGGAAAAATCAGCGTCGAGATTAATACCCAGTAGTTTTATACAAGTCTTTGGACTGATGTCACTTCCTGAAATGGTTATTGGGGAGTTATCAATGTTACGCTGACGTCTGCTGGTGGCCGTCCAGAGAAACTCAGTCTTTGAAGGATTCAGTTTCAATCTATTTGAGGTCATCCAGCGGGTGATTGCTTCTAGACACTCAGTTATACGAGTTTTAAGACTGTCTATTTCCTCTGGTAAGCAGTAAAAGTAGACTTGCTGGTCATCAGCGTAACAGTGAGATAGAAGACCAAATGATTAGATTATTTTAGCGACATCATTTGTGAAGAGGATGAAGAGAAGTGGGCCCAGAGCAGACCCCTGGGGTACTCCTGATGAAAGGTTTGCATATTTTGATTGTTTTTTCCCCACCTTAACGGCTTGTACACGGTTGCCCAAGTAAGATGTTAGCCAGCTTTTAACGTCGCAGTTTAAACCAAAGGATTCTTCTAATCGTATAATAAGAAGATCGTGGTCAATCGTGTCAAAAGCGGCACTCATGTCCAAGACTGAAAGGAGCGCCAGTTTACCCGACTCGATAGCAAGAGTTATATCCGACAAAACACGTAGTAATCCAGTTTCAGTTGAGTGAAACCTTCTATATGCCAATTGGTATTTAGTCAGCAATTCATTTGAATTTAAGTGACATATTATCTGCGCAGCAGTGATTCTTTCTAAGATTTTCCATAGATTTGAAACTGGTCGGTAATTTGAGAGATCTTCAGGGTCCAATTGCGGTTTTTTTTTATTAATGGAATTACCACAGCTGATTTAAGAAGTTTTGGAAAATCACCCATGCTAAGTGACTTATTGAAAAGATGAGCTAGAAAGGGAGATATTTCATTGCAGCACTTTTTTAGTAACCACGTTGGAATAGGGTCGAGTGAACACTGCTTGTTCGGTGAAGTAAATATTAACTTCCTTACTTCTTCGGGGGATGTAGGTTTGAAGGCAGAAAAGTTTCCGCTACTGCATGTAGTGAAAGACGGTGGTGGGGCGGAGGCTGTTAGAGCACGTATTGATTTAATTTTATGAAGAAAAAAGATGGAGAATATTTCCGGGGCTATGTCGGTTGTACTTTGTGCACGGACATCGGCAATCTACCTACCTACTTATCCAATATTTGGACCGTTTAGAACGAATTAATAACGTGTACTATTTTTGAGCCAGTATCCAATCGTCACGTGATGTAACCCCCGAGTGTCTGTAGGACCTCTCCAATTTGCGTATTGATCTCTTCTGGCTTCGACATTCTTCGTCAAACCAGTCATCAGATTTTCGCAGTTGCCGAGTTTTTGTAGAAGATGGAGCATATTTGTTTAGAAGGGTTGAAAGAATAGTGTTGTAATTTGTTGCTAGTTTGGTTGGTGATTCTGTTTCCCAGACGCTTTGTATGCAAAGCGAAGAACATTTTAATTCCGACAGGAAATCGTCAAAGTTAAAACTACGCCATGCTCTAGAAGTGATAGTTATGTAAGGGATTTTCGGTGGGTTAAAATCGATATCAGCACGAATTAGCCTATGATCTGATAGCCCTACATCTACACTATTCGCTACCAGAGGCAAGCCGTTCAACTTTGAGACAAAAATATCCAAAGTTCCGCCTGCATCGTGAGTTGGAGCATTAACCCATTGACGGCATCCGAAGCAATCTAATAAGTCACTAAATTTTACTGTGTTGGGTGATTTCGGACGCTCTAGGTGTATGTTAATATCGCCGGTTATGTAAATAGTATCGGAAAGTCCTACAACCCGCTCGAGAAAACACGACGTTTCATTGAAAAAGTCCGAGGTGATCTGCTTTGAGCCAGGCCGGTATAAAGTACATAAAATGAATGATGCTCCCGCTGAAGAAACTCGACATCCCAAGTACTGTTGAGTATGCACCAATTGCCACCTTTGTCAAACGTAAGCCCTGGCGAGCTAAAATCGCGATACCCCCGTGATTAACGCTAGAAATGTTGTCATTACTGTTTGCTTATATGTAAATAGAGAGCTTGTGTTCCTGCTAGGAAAGGTTTTTACAAATTTCATCCTAACTCAGGTCATACAGACACATACACATCCGAAATGCACTTTTATCAGATTACCTCTTCAGTGCTTACGACAAACTTTATTAGCATCTGAACAGTAGGGAAGATTTTTGTTTATCGTATCCTCATTGGCTCATGACTCACACAAATAAAAAAGTACAATATGCTTTCTTTATTTTTCTTTCTTTCTTACCTGTCAAGGAAGCTTTTCTTTAATTTTTTTTTTTTTTTATAATATCTGAAAAATTCTAAAATTAAAAACAAATGATAAGTGAAATGACAAGTCACCTTTTTTTGTTTTTTGGTCAATTTTTTCAGTCTGGGGCAGGGGGTGATATTAAAATTATAAAGTTTAAAAATTATAGTAAATTAACAGTAAATTACAAGAATTTTGAGAATATATAATATTCTTGATCTTCTCAAACACCGCAGTGCAAAAGTAATTTTTTTTTCATCTTTTTACCTTTAATTATGACAAAGTGTTGAACTAGTGATTTTTGTATGTTAAATCGTGTACGTTTTGTATGTTAAAAATGGAAGTATCTGTTGGTGATAGTTGATTTATTATCTTTAATATTGTATTTTTTTAGACAACAGAAAATATATATCTTGCTATTAGATAATCTACCCACTTTTGCAAAATGGACGCAGGCATGCCGAGCACTGATTTAGTTGAAAAATTGAAGGAAATTTCTACAATGGTAGAAAAAAACGAATTAACTATTAACAGAATTAAAAAAAATCTTGAAGAAATAAAAAAAGTAAGGATCACTAACATATTAGGTATAAGTAACTAACGGGAGGCCCCGAGTTATTATTAATTAACCTCAAGGCCTATGTCATCTTTGGGGATGCTGTATGGCAGTTGTGGTCTGTGAGTTTTCAGAGAGTTGAGTTGGACACAACGGCTGTTAGAGTGCTAAGATTAAAAAATATTACATTATTGATGTTGTTGTAGCTGAAATACAATTTTATTTTTTTATCAAAATTTCAATTTTTTGTACAAAAAATCTTCATACAAAAAATTTAAATTCATTATCAGCTACAACATCAATAACATCGTATTTTTTAATCTTAATAATAATAATAATGTTTGGATGATTTTTATAGCGCCATTTTCGTGAGAAAATCACCTCATGGGCGCTTTACTAGCACTCTTTTTACTGAAAACTAACAGACTTGCCACTGCTGTATATAGGGACTTTTTAGGGAAAGGGAGGAGATGAAATTCTGAGAAGTAAAAAGGTATGAGGGGTGGATAGGAATCTGAGGGTCAGTGTGTTCAGGTGTGACGGATGTATGAATCCATTCGTTCCACTATGGTGCAAGGCGATAGATCGAGAGAGGTCAAAAGGTCTCCCTTGAACGGTCTCTCCTGGTCCTCTGGCCTGCCACCGCCAAGATCGGACAAACCGCATCCCATGAATCCGGGCACTCCTGCTAAGTCACCAAACATAGCGAACCACTTGGATCAATAGCAAAGGTGTTGGTTATCCAATAAATGGTTCGCCTCATTCATTGATGGAATTTTTATATTAGCCCTATTTTAAGATTAGTAAACATATTTTAATTAATGGATTTGAATTTCTTTATATGTATTGTTGCAGATCTTCCAACAATACTTAGAAGAATAAATAAACTCCATAACATAGTCAGGGGTGCTCCAATGTTTACTTTGAATCTCCAATATAGAATTGCTAGAGAAACAAAACGGTGGCACCATACACACTGCTGTTTCCAAAAATGGGTTGGCAAAGCGTGACAAATTAAACACTGGGTCAGTTAAACCTCTTTCGTCAGTGGAATTTGTGGTAATCTAAGTGTTGCGGGGAAATGTACACTAAAGATTTCTGTGGAGCAGGGTCCTCAATTTTTTATTATTTTTATATAAGTACCGCACAAGAGTCCCAACTGCTCCCGTCTGGAGCCAGTAAGACTATGACATCCCCAATTGGTGTATATTGTGAGGCTGAAGGTACTGAGAGGGGAAGTAGATGGGGAAGAGGAAGTGGGGAAGTACCTGGCTATTCAGATCTGGACTAACATGGTTAAAGCTATTTCAAGCAATGTTTCAATTCTAAATGGTGGTCTTACACCAGGGTGATACTGAGAGTATCTTCCACTCTGGAACGTGCCGCAAATATATTTTATATTATTTTTAATAAATTATTAATAATAATAATTGGATAATTTGTATAGCGCCGTTTTTGTGAGAAATCACCTCAAGGGCGTTGTAAACTGTAACATAACACAAATTAATCAAATAAAATGTATTTTCGCAAGCCGGGTTCGAACCCGCGACCTTCGGATTGGGTGTCGAGAGCCTAACCCCTCGACTACTTTCAATCTGTGTACTGCAAAAGCTTTACCATTATTGGTACAAGCATATCAATAAAATATTTTTATTTTACATGCAGATATAATTTATTGAAATAGTTGATGAAATGGGAAAAAAAGTTAATTACAATATTACGAAGTAATACAGATAAAATCATGATATAATCGTGTAATTCGCTCCAGTGTCCAGAAACTCGTAGCACAAGCGGTAAACTGGTGAATCTACGTCTACTACATTTATCAAAGCCAAGTCAAATTAACCACTCAGAAGCTGGGTATACTGTACAGGGCCCGCAGATTCTTTAATACTACACAACTGCTGACCCTGTGCAAATCACAAGTGCACCCCCTGTTCAATTTGGCAGACACCTCTGGTCTGGAGCCCCAAAAAACCTGATAAAAACCCTCTGTGATTCCGTATCTTAACATACAGATTTCGTTCTTTAGAGCACAGGCGTCAGGTAGGTATCCTGTTGCTCTACCGATATTATGATTTAAGATGTTCAGAGGAACCAGCGTCATTGATCGCTTCGGCAATGGTGCATAGTTGGGAAACACGCCTTATGCTATCAGCTGTTTATTGTGATTGAAAATACATCAAAGGGACCGGGATTCAAAAGTTATAATTGCTAAAAAAAGATTTTTTTTTTCTTCTGTTGTGTGATGCAGATTTAATAGTTTTCCATTTGTACTACGTGTTTCCGGACATGAGTATGAGAAAAAAAAATTAATTTATTTAAATTGTATCTTTTAAAACATTGTTCGCCCTGTTGCACCCCTGACAAATTTAACCAATATTAAAATGAATTTATGTTCTCAAATAATTATAGGTACAGAATATGAAAACATAATAGTAACATGTTTCATATTTTGAGTTGAGTAGAGAGATTGTAAACTGTATTATGCATTTCAGAAAACAAATGTAACAGATGAAGATAGCAAGGAATTACATAAGAATTATGAACTGTTGAAACAAGAATTATTGAATCAAAACAATTTAACACGTCAGCTGCAAATTCTAACAAGTGGTACACCGTGCGGCAATGATCCCAAATCAAGTATGATAGTCAGATATGATTTTAGATTTTCATAGCCAAAAGTATTATCATGATTTATTTTTTGGAGTATTATGCCTTGATAACGCTACCTCCTTCTTTAGCCAACGTTCTGGACAGCATTACGGTGTCCATCATCAGGGCAGATGTGTAATCGATAGTGGTAAAGTGCGTGCTTATGTACGTACATAGATGCGATAACGTGTGCGATTGCTGGCTCCAATTCTCTACAAGATGGCCCCCTAGCAGTCGATCGATAAGGATTGATAGGACAACTTTAACAACGGTAACTTCCCACCGTTCCCTAGGACAATGGCAGATTGCTAACGTACAAACAACAGTTGATGTCGAATATATTAAGGAAACTCAGTCATTGTGAAATGTTACTTATTTGTTGGCGATCTGCAGTAATGCTGGGAAACAATGAGATGTTACCGATAGTTATCCTATCAATCCTTGTGATTGATCTACTGTGCTAGGGGGCCTGGTATTACAATATTAAAAAGGTATTCTTAGTTTTGGTGTGGACGTCATTTTCTAGTTACCAAAAACTATTGAGCTTAGCCCCGTTGTCTCTATTAATATTAATGAGATTTTTTGCCTTTATAATTAAGCATGCTCTATGTGTTTTGGGTCTTCCAAGGACTTCAGGAAGAAATTGAATAGAAGTAATGGCAGGTTTTCATTAAATGCTCGGCGATTGCAGATTTGTCAGAGTGGCCAAGTTTACAAGTTTAAGAAGATATATATACTGTCAAACTTATTGTTTGACAGTGTTTTTATTTGTTTTCCTGTAGAATGCCACATGGAGAATTTTATTATCTTAATTGGAATATTTTCTTTCAGCCTGTCCACACTCCTGTAACAAGGATCAATTGTTCTTGCCCCAGGTATTGGTGTGCGGAGACCCAGATGATATTCTACCAAAGGTTATAATTTGGTAGGTAGTCAAGAAAGTAAATTAAGTACCTACTGTAATGGAGTTAATTAAATAAAAAAATATGTACAATATAATACTACCTTCATGATTTTAATAGTTTTATTTATTTTATTAATAATATTTAAAAACATAATATATATACATACCTATCTATATAGGGACATTCTTGACTTACTTTAACCAGTGATACCTGACATTATTTGGAGTAAAAAATGTAAATGAAATTTGGTCTCGGGTGACTTTTTGTTTTAGTTTTTCTCAAAAGATCAAAATACTTCTTTTATTTAGGGGTGGGATAAAGGAATAAGAGCTTTTTTTAAATCTCAATTATACAGTGACCTTCCATTAATTTTAGGGTAAAGTGTGCAAAATTTCATCAACCTCAGAATAAAACTGAGATTTGCATAAAAAAAAAAACAGAGTCTCACTGGGATGTAATATACAATATACAGTAGAATCCGGATATAATGAGCCTCAAGGGACCGGCGAAACTTTGTCGTACTAACCGGACGACGTGTACAAAATGGCCGGATAATTTAAGCTTGTTTTTGTTACGATATTAATTTTATTGTTATGAAATATGTAATACTACCTTCGACCAAGTATAATCTAGTCAATGAAAACTGCAGAAAGATAAATTTCTTTTTAGGTAAATAAAACATTTAATATACATTACGCACCGGCTTCTAAACAGTGTAACATACCACTTTTTTTCGCTTCATGGAACTCATTATGTCAAGTGGTAGTCACAACAGATGATAAACACTGACTGTGATTTGTGCGTGCTAAAAAGGATAGGTGTTCGGCTGCCTTTACGAACGTAAGTTTTTTCCTGTAAGTCGCTCACGTAAGCAAAAACCAATCTGCCCATTGGCCAGAAGTCGCTTACGTGAGCGACTTACAGGAAAAAACTTACGTGTGTAAAGGCAGACTTAGCACGCGATTTTCTAACCGGACGAATTATCATTAAAATAGGTCACTTTAAGCAGTTGGTCGTACTAAATGTTTTTCTAGTACCTAACTATAACTAGATTGAGTTTACATTGTCGTCGCTAAAAACGGTAAGCCGTTATAAGCGAAGTCGTTATATCCGAATTCCACTGTATATAGAGAGATATATAGCGTTGCTTG
This sequence comes from Limnephilus auricula, assembly GCA_951813805.1. Classification (NCBI taxonomy): domain Eukaryota; kingdom Metazoa; phylum Arthropoda; class Insecta; order Trichoptera; family Limnephilidae; genus Limnephilus; species Limnephilus auricula. Next base: position 40,194,546 of record OX638391.1, read on the forward strand.
GTCTTTATGCAAAGCTTTTCGAAATCAGACATTGTCATTAATTTTCCTCTAATTTTGAATGCAAAGTGTGCAAAAATTCATCGTGCAGTATCAAAATTTTGCTTTAAGGGGTGGGAAAAGGGGATGTGGGTAGTTTTTCTAAATCCCATGACATTTTGCTTATTTTTATGGTTAAGTGTGAAAAATTTCATCAATCTAATGAAATGAATAAATCTTTTTTTCTTGATGTTTATACCTCGCAAGAGTCCCAACTGATCCTGTCTGGAGCCACCGATTCTCTATGGAATTTTCACTGAATTCTCACCTTACATCCGATTATCTATGGGGAGCTGAAGGTAGTGGGGAGGGGAAGGAGTTGGGGAAGAGGAAGGTGGGGAAGTACCTGGCTATTCAGATCTGGTCACCAAACACGGCTAAAGCCATTTCAAGCAACTTTTCAGTTCGGAATGGTGATCTTACACCAGGGCTATAGTGAGAGTATCTTCCAATCTGGAACGTGCCCCAAATATACTTTATATTATTTCGATTTAATTGTGAAATAACACAAATTAATAAAATAAAATTTATTTGCGCACGCCGGGTTGGAACCAGCGCCCCTGGGATTGGGAGTCGAGTGCCTCACCGCTAGGCCTCGACCGCGCCGGCTGAATGAAAATTCATTTTTATTTCTATAATAAATGCATCTCAAATAGTCCAACCAACTGATATGCAATTAACTGTCAAAAATCAAAACAAACATAATCAAATACATGCCATGAATAATGAATACCATTCACATTATTTTTATGCCCCATTCAAAGAAGATGTCAACTCGTAGGAGGCGTGACGCGTGAAAGAGTGGTATATCTATGGTTTCTCTTGTCAGAACTCTTCTTTTCGTACGTCAATGTCTATGAAATCTCTTTGTTGTCTATAGTATAATTATTAAGTTGTGAAGTGAAATGTGAAAGGTTTTTGTCAATTTTCATCAAATTTTCTTTACTTTTTTGTGAATTTTGTGAATGTCGTAAAGTAACAATTCCTAGTGATTTTTGTACCTTATATTTCAATTTCTACGGCTGTTGATGTTGACTGACTACTGTGATGAGTTTATTGTACGCTCGTTGACAAGTTAAATGGTAAATATTCTGAGATATAATTCATGTCGATATGTCATCATCGGTCATCCATGTTTTGACGGACGCTGGGTTCCTGATCTTGGTTTCCTATGACGCGAGAAGCGATTTTGTTGTTTACCTTATAGAAACAACCCTTTCTGATCTCAAAGTGCAACGTTACACCCGATTCTCTGTCGCCTTATGGCAGCCTCTGGAGAACTCAACCTTCTTTCGAGTTATTAACTTCAATATATTTCATGATACTCATTTATCGTCAAGTCTGAATATTCCCTATGTTTGTGGCTACTATATGTATTGCTGCTATAAAGTTCGTTTTGTGGCCTCATATTTCTTTATAAGGTAGCCCCTTATACAGTAATATCCCCTTAATTAATCACTCTCTTTATTTTACGAGGTAAACTTTTTATGATTTACAGTTTGTTGTTCATTGTGTTTATTGTGATGTTATAATTAAATGTGCTTCATACTAGCTATCTCTAGTTCACACTTCAAGAGTGATTATTGTATTCAAAGCATTATTTATGTTTGACCTAGAATATCTCTTCAACCACACTATCTGTCATTCAACCTCAATTATTATTGGTCAAGTTTCCTTACTCTGTTTACTGCTAAATACTACTCGATTTATTGAAGTAATACCAATTCAATTTGATTAGTACAAGAAACAACTATTTATGTCATGGGAGATGGAAAAACACGCATAAAATGGGTTATTAGGTCCTTAGTTACTTATTTAAATAAATTGTGGGTGTTTAGATTGATTGATTTCGGCAAATGTGACTTCAAACTAACATCCAATATGGCGGCAAAACATTTTTGACACTGGTTCTTTTGAACTTTGGTGTATCTTTTACTATCTTCCCCCTTCGTAAATAGTTGGTTTTTGTAGTAATTAAGTTTTTTTTTTTTTTTAAAGGCGGAGACGGTTACAAGCAGTTCACGTGAGCACTTAGGCCATAGGCCCATTGTGCTCTCTCCCATTTTACCTCTATCCTTTAATAACAACCCAGTCTCTTTAATAAAGTTCACCAGGGTTGTCATTGGATATGTGGCTTTGTCTTCTGATTCTACTGTATGTCTCCCCAGGAATCTGAGCCTAGTTCCCACCAGGGCAGGACATTGACACCATAGGTGAATTTGGAGTCTCTTCATCCTCTTCACATTTTCTGCATATATTGGTGTTTTCCATTCCCAATATCTGCGTGTGTCTCCTGAGATGGCAGTGTCCCGTTAATAGTCCTACCAGTTCCCTCGGCAAGTTTCTGTCCATATCAAGTAGTTTCGTGGTTCGTCTAGGGTCCGTCTTTTATGAGAACTTTGGATTGTATCATTTCGGGTGCACTCTCCCATTCTGTACAGTGCTGGGATTTGACCCACCTATCGATACGTAGTTTTGTGTGGCAAGCTGCTACTCCTACGGCCGGCTCGGATCCCACAAGTGGTGCTTTCGCCCCTTTCCTTGCTAGTTTGTCAGCCCGCTCATCGCCATCAATACCTTTATGTCCTGGTACCCAGATCGGGGTTTTTTTTATTGATGTTAGCGAGTTCTCTAAGAATAGTCCTACATTCCATCACCAGTCTAGAGTCGCATCGGTTACTTCCCAGTGCCATTAAGGCAGCCTGGCTATATTATGTTCTTATTCCTGTACCCGATGCGTATATTCTCCTGTGCGCAGGCCAAGATGGCTTTCATCTCAGCTTGAAACACAGTACAGTATGTTCCTAGAGGTATACTGAGTTCCCTCTTGGATCCCTGCAGACAGACCCCGGCCCCTGTTGCTTCCTCCATCTTGGACCCATCTGTGAATCAGATTAGTTCCTGTTTGAAGGTTGGACCTGAAACCATTCCTCCCTGGTGGGATAGATCCATTCCTCCCTGGTGGGATAGATCACCCCGAACTGCTGTCTGAAGAAGTAGTCGGTTTGTTTGCCGTCTTGCTTCATTCCAGCTGTCGGGCTAATTGCCCTCAGTCTTGTTCCGATCTCCGTATGACTGTTTTTGGGCAGCTCACCTCTCCATTGACCTTTACATTGTAGCCTGTAGGCTGCTGCCATCGCCGCCCCCTCTATTTCTAAGTTTAGTGGGTGTAAGTTTAGCAGCATTTAAGCTCAAAAATTAACAAAATAGCTTATAATACCTTAAATTAACAAAATTGAAACATTCATTATATAGAGACAATGTTGTGTACCGCTGCCTAAGTTTGTATAAATTTCGTAGCATAATAATTTCAACTACCAGTCTGAAAATGTCCGTAGAAACCGATCCTGGTAAAAATAAATAAATTGAACAAAGTGCAAAAGTCGTTTAATTTAAAATCTAAAATCTGTCATAGACTTGCTTACTTCACATCCTAATTGTAATTTATTGATTGTTGTTTTTCAGATTTAAGATGGGACTTTTGATATCAAAGATCTGGAGCTTATTTGGGAATGAAGGTAATACAAAACATTATCTGATTATTCATATACTAAGTTTACTACAACTATTATGTTATTTAAACGCCCATAGGGCTTTTACATACAACGCGGTACCTACATTGTTTTTTTTTTAAATTACAACAAATATAAAGGAGTTTACAAAATATGGTAACACAGAATATAGGTGAAGTAAAAATAAATAAGCTATACCCCAAATCAATAATAATATTAAATAAAAATGTTTAAAATTGGTGTTGATGATAGTTTATGAAATAGGTGGAATTAGTTGGCACACATAGCATTTGAAGTTTGCCAAGTTCAAATTATTGTCAAATACATCCATTTTGTTTAAGTATTTGTTACCAAGATTATGTAAACATTGTATTGGGAATGAAAACTACAGTTGGAATGAGATGTATATAAAATGCCAATGTTTGTCTAGTTGTTTGTCTACATGTAGATTTATTAAATGCTGGAGTTCACAACAGTTGAATTTACAGTTTAATAATTTTAATAAAAATGTTAGGTTGTTTATTTTTCGTCAGTTTTCTAAAATTGGAATTTATCTTCTCTAAAGGGATGTTTAAGTTAAAAATTTACAAAACATAGTGATTTTCTTTAAATTCTTTCAACATTATGAGTATGAATTTTGTAGAAAGGCGAACAGACTATGGAGTTATGTTCAATTAGGGCTCTAACCAGGAATGGGTACAACAGTTTTAGGATTTGTAACAATTCAAAGTTTTTTTTATTGTTCCTAACCCTAGATAACTAAAATGTTTTCATTGTTTCATTGTAACTACACTTTCGTCGAGTGGACTACGCAATAAAACACCAGAAATAAATCAAAAATATTTAATTAAGATTGGAACTTGTTACAAGGCACAAAAGTAAGGTTTATAATGAACAAATTACGTACAAATTAATATCAAAATATCAGTCTAAACAGTGACAACACATGTCAACATTATGTGGACCACAAATAGCCTTTCTACATCTGGTGCAACGGAGTTTGGTCATCCTTTGGGCCTTGGTTGGAAACAGGTAGTAAATTTTACGCACGTTTGACGTAGATGGAACCGGAGCTTCTATTGTAGAAGATTCGCCAAGAATATCCTCAATCGTGACCGTACGTCAATATACGTACCTTAACAATAAAATTGTTGTTATAACTAAACTTTCGTCCAGCGGACAACGAGATGGTCTTGGGGAAAGTCCTAGTATGTGTGTGGCCACAATCGCGTCACGTGCTGCACTATTTACTCAAATTTGGAAGGTAATGAAAGAGTCAAGGTCGGGGAACGTGGGGAAGTAGGTGATTTCGAATTTCGCCGAGTAGCGCATCGTCGCCTCGACGAGTGATTAGTTATCTAGTGTTAATAATATTAATTATTTATATTATAAATCCTAATGTTTTCATCTACTTATTTACAATTTGTTGAATGTTGGCCATGATGTCTAGTTTCTCATCCATTATTATAACATAATAATAATAATAAGTAATCTGCTAAATTGCTTCTTCAAGTATTTGAACACTGATGGCCTATGCATTGTCGGGTGTGTTTATTTTATGCCATATTGACTTTATTCAACATCAACTGTATATTGTCAGTTGCATCCGACTGCTTTGATGTAATTATCGCTGAATACAATTGGTGATAATGTGTTAAACAAATGTTATCTTGGAATTGCTTGATTTCAGTGTTTATTTTTGGATGGTACATCATTCTTGTCTACCCCTTCTGAGATTTGCGTGTTTAACCGCAGGGAAAGCTTTCTCACAAACATTGAAACAATTTACTGAATGATGCCTCCCTTGTTCCAATTGTAGGTCCAATAGATCCAACAAATTGCGAGTAACTCACCAATTATTTGGAGTTTCTGTAAGCAAAGCAACAATTCCAGAAATATTTTGAAGATTTTACCTGTACATCTTGTAAGTCTGATATCAGAAATTTATACACACAGTGAATCCTCTGTCTTTTGTTTTGAAGGGTATTGTTGAAATAAACTATAAATGGATGCGGAATATAGAAAAAAGCTACATTCATACTTAAGTGTTGAATATTCTAAAAAAACTACAATTGGCTATATCGACCGTTTTTCAGTGGTTTTGTTTTCCACTTTGTCAATTTGTAATTGTCAATAGTACACTTCACCAGATGGTTCATTTTTAAGGTTTAACCTCTTGAATGTTGGATGACATTTTGCCACATGATGGCCGTGTACCATAGAAAATTAATTTCAAAGCATTCCGGGAAGCTACATTACTGAAATTAAAACCGAAGTCTGGAATGATATTGGCGCAAGCGATTCTGACCTTGTTCTTGTAATGTTTCTTTATGCATAAGGGTTAAAATCGCATTAAAAAAAAAAATCTGGAAAAATATGACTGGTTAAGAAGTTTGGTTTTTTTCAGTCCCTTCAAGACTGAATTTGAAAAAAGGCCCAATTTATTAACATATAAAGTTTTCCTGCTCACCAAGTTTTTTATTTGGTCTCTTGGAAAACTTCATTTATTTATTTGTTATAACAAAAATACATTTACATTGTATTGACATTTTGACTGTCCAACTAGGTAGATCTCCTGTTCTAGGACAGTCAAATTTACAGGTATCGTACATGTTAGGTAGGTAGGTAGGTATATGATGATTCATATAAGTATTAAACAATTTCCAATCAATTAAGTATCTAATATACAATCAAATCAATTAAGTATCTAATATACAATCAAATCAATTTAGTATACAAGAAAAAGTGTATTTGAAGTGAATATACAGAAAACAGTAAAAGAAAAGAAAATAAATTTTTTGGTAAAAAATGAAATATATAAGGCGCTTGTAATACATAATTATCAGATAGCATTTTTAATAATGTTTCTGTCTCTGTCCTGCCTAATATTAGAATCTATTTTGTTATTTTTTTGAATATAAGAAAAACAGTATACAAGAAAAGTAGTAAAAACTTTGGAACAAAAGAAAAATATAAGGCTCTTGTAGTAGGTACGTAATTATCAGATAGCAATTTTAATAATATTTCTAACTCTATCCTGCCTAAAATTAGTAACCATCTTGTTATTTAGGATACAAGAAAAACAGTATACAAGAAAAACAGTAAAAGAAAAAGAAAATAAAAAATAACAAAAATTTTGGATCAAAAGAAATATTTCAGGCGCTGGTAGTACATAATTATATGGTAGTTCAAAAGGTTGTAGTTTCATTGTACATTATATTAAGTTTCGACAGGGCATAGATGTTTGCTAGTTTGTCGCCTATACTAGCAAAGTTTCACTGCGGAATAAAGCCAATGAAACTCCTTTATTGCAGAGCATAAGTTGGTATTAGTGGGACTGGACAATGCGGGCAAAACCACAATCCTGTACCAGCTTCTGTTGGGGGAAGCTGTTCATACGAGTCCGACAATCGGATCCAACGTAGAAGAAGTTCAATGGAGGAACCTGCGCTTCGTCATGTGGGACCTCGGTGGTCAGCAGAGCCTGAGGGCAGCCTGGAACACTTATTATACTAATAGTGAGGTATGTATGATTTTTAACTATTAATATTAACTCCACGCAGGACCTATATAATTTTTGAGTATGTTATGTGCGGGGTCTTTTCGAAGAGAGAAAGGAGTGAATATGTTTTTTTAAGAGATGTTTGTGAGAAGGAGGAAACACAGGTTGGCAAATTGTTCCACAGCCGAGCTGTTGAACTCAAGAATGACTTGTAGAAACGAACCTGTTCTTATGTTCCATATGTAAACTGTGTACAAATGTTGGCATGTTTCCCGACTGTGTCTCGACTGAAGGGATCAATGCTAGTACCTCCGGTAAACACCGGTAGAACAAGGAAAGCATTTCCAGCTGATGCCTGTGCAATCTGTTTATTAAGATAGGGGAATCTATCAAACGAACCACCAGATGTTTCTGTACTTTATTTTCAGGCTCCAGACTATGAATAGGTTGCTGCCAAATACACTAATAGGTAGGGCGCACTTGTGATTTGTATACGGTCCCTGTATCCTGATAGTATCTTATTGTTAGACTAGACTAATTAAAGAGTGATTCTGTTGCAGTTCATCATCATGGTGATTGACTCTACGGACCGCGCGCGCCTGGCCGTCTCCCGCGAGGAACTGCATCGGATGCTGGCGCACGAAGAACTTAGCCATGCTTGCCTCCTGGTGTTTGCAAATAAGCAGGTTACTACTATACATTATAAGATGCGATCTCATTATTTCCCTTGGCTGTACTCTCTGACTTGGAATTGTTTATGATATCTGCGATTAATCTGATATATGTGTAGTGCTACCAGGACTACTAGATCTCCCTAAATCTTCTAGTTCTGGTGAGACTACAATCTGCGATACTTTGCTGTTTGTCACTTTATCACCTTTGTTTGTTTAATTTACGTTATTGTTTTTTTGATTACGTATTATGTTAAACGTTATTTTTTATTAACTTTTAGACTAAAAAGGAACAAATTCGCACCGCTTGTCTGCCATTCTAAATCAATTACAATCCTGCATCTTTCTTTAACATTTACGTACAGTACACTCCAAACTTAAATGCCGACCTGTACTTGATGGGATTCATTTCGCGCAGGTACAGCCCCGTTACTAACTTAACAATGACTGTTAGTGAAAGAGAAAGATGCGTAAAACATATGTGCGACAGAAAGGTGTGGGCGGGGAGGCCTGCCGCTTTTCTGACTTTAAACTCGCCTATTGCAACGATTTCTGTATTAATGTATTAATTATTAATGTATTATCTTAACTCATCTGTTTAAAAATAAAACACATACATTTTATAAAAATACCCAAAATATTGTAAACACGCGGCACAAAACCAAATAACTCATACAAATACCTAAAACAAACACAACATTTGGTCAAAGAAATTTCAAATACATTGCGTCTAAAATATACAATAACCTACCTGACAAAACAAGACAATCGAATAATATTAAAAAATACAAAATCCTGATCAAACAATGGATCATCGAAAAAGGTCGTGCAATAATTAGTCACCTCACCCAAATATAATCGTATATCTCATTATTGTTACCACTACCTACCAAACTGAAAATTTTGTCAAATATTTTTGCTTTATTGAAAAATGTACTTCATATTATAATTAGAAAATATTTGTAAACTAGTCTGTCTCGACACAGGAGTTCCTAGTGAGACAGGCAAGGCCAAAAAAAAAATGTAAACCTTATTATATAGATTCAATAAATAAATAAATAAATGTCAGGTCGGTAATATAGTAAGTTTGGCATGTACTATACCGAATGTGACCAGACGTCCCATTATCACCGGGACAGTCCCATTTTCAGGCAGCATGTCCCAGTGTCCCCGAAAGCAGCTTCGGGGCACCAATAAAACACAATTTTGGAAAAGAAAGAAACTTGCAGTAGAATTTAAAAAAATATAAAAAAACACGCAAGTAGGAATCCTGGCGATAGAATCTAGTACTAGTAGATAAAGAAGTGAACATGCGTAGTAAAATAATACAGTATTTTCAATTGCTTTATTTCGTTTATTTAAAAAAATATCTTTTTAAATTTTGAAAAATGGTCTAGAATTCCAATCGTCCATGCGATTGGTAGCTTCAATCTAGCCTCTTTTTCGCGAAAACACCACTACATAAGTTGTCTAAATTTATTATTATTAAGTACCTACCTTTTTTTTCAGGGATAAAATATAAATGATCACGTTAACTATACCTGAAGTTAAAAATCACATACCATTCAAAGGGGGAGGTCACTAGGTTTCCCCATATGTCGCGGAGCAATCATGTCCTTAACCTCTTGTGTGGCAACGAAGACTTAATGATAGTTTCAAAAAATCATTTCTCTGAATATAACTAACTTTTCTGGTGAAACCACTTATGGTAGGATATATACTATTTTTACAAACAAAGTATATAAACATATCTGATAAGAATCTAATAAAAGCAGCTGGCACATGGTGAAAATATTGAGTCGGCGAACAAGAAGTTAAATACTCTTTTTGCCCTTTCTAGTAAAACAGACATCGCTAGTCTTCGCCCAGCAGTCATCATTAAATAATGAAAAAAGATAAATAATATGAGTGTGTTTTAGAAAACACGACTGAAGTAAAACTTCTTTAGCTCCATCTATATGTATGTATGTATATATGTTTATATGTATAATATACCTATCCTACATTTATTAATTTTCTACAAATATTTATTTAAATTTATTATCATTCGCCTAGCTCAATCACACTTTTCGTAACGCTCTCGTCACGCATTCGCCAGCTTATTCCCCAAGTCAAGCGTGCGTAAAGAAGTTTTACTTCAAAAAGATAATACAGTATCAAGCGTAACTCAAATACATATGTACCCTTTCTGGTAGAATAAGAGTATATAATAAAATTTCTGCACTTTTGGCTTCTTTGCAATTTTTATTCAATTAAAACTCTTATTAGTTCAGATGATTATTTTTTTTTTTTATACATCATTGTGTTCCTAAGACAGCTTGAGTAAATTTTATTTTTTCAAAAATTAATTCTATGTAACCAAAAATATTTGGCAAATCTTTCTTAAATCATATGAATTTCTGAATTGAATTGATTTAGATTATGAACCGCCACTGTTAAAATCCATTACTAAATTTAGTATAAAGCGGGCACCGCTTGCTATCCTCTTAATGGCAAAGTGTTATCACCAAATTCCATGTTGGCTGAGGTTTTATGCGTTGTTTGTTTCAGGACATCAAAGGTTCGATGACGGCAGCTGAGATCTCGCAGCAACTGCAGTTGACTGCCATCAAGAGGCAGCCATGGCACATACAGCCGTGCTGTGCGTTAACTGGCGAAGGGTATGCTGTTATTGTCTGTTTTGGATCAAGCATTTGATAGCACTCAAAATTATTATGTCGTGGCACTAATATAGAATCTTTCAATAGGGACACTCGAACTTTGTTAGTTTATAGCAGCCATGTTGTTAAAGTGACCTCTGTCAAATTTGTTGTCAATTTTTAGTAGTGTATGGCAAATTACTATGGAAGGTTACAGCGTTGAACAATGTGTGCAAATCATCAAATTTGAGATATGTCAAAGACCCTTTACATACTTTCAAGACTAATGTATACATACAGTGTTTTTGGCAGAATGCTTAAAATGGTCAATCTGGGAGGCAGGTGTGGGTCCGCTCCGGGACTGGAATTTATTGATAACCAACACCTCTGGCATAGACCACCCCAGGTAGTTTGCTACGTTTGGCGACTTAGCAGAAGTGACCAGGTTTATGGGGTGAGATTTGTCTAGATCTTGGAGGCGGGTGTATTTGACCCTCTTCTGTATTGCCGGCCGGTTCAGGAGAGATTGTTTGAGATAGACATTTTTACCTCTCCTGCCGGACAGCTAAATTCAATAGTTCTTGGTATCTAGTAATTGAAGGCTACACGTAAACTAAACAGAGTAAACCATTTAAAATCAAATGGTAATACCAGCTTGTAGAGGATTGGAGCTGGCAACACGGTATCTCATCTGTATTCATAAGCACACATTTTACCACTATCGGTTACACATCTGCCCTGATGATGGACACTGTAACGCTGTCCGAAACGATAGCTAAAGAAGGAGGGAGCAAAATACGGCATAATACCCCAAAAATAAATCACGATACCAAAGTTATTGTTTTATTATAAATAGTGTAAATCGACATTTAACAATCGCTAATAACGTATTTCTTATGTTTTAGATTACTCCTCGGGTTGGAATGGATCGCCAATAGGATAAAGAAGAAGTAGACAGTAGACTCGGAAACAAAGAAGAGAGGACATCCTCCACCGGATCTGCTAAATAAAGGACAGCCTGGGGTCACCACTGACGAAAGGAAAGAGAACTTCTCACTGTATATAAAATAGATTGCTCCATCCAGTGTTCATGTAACAACTAAATCTGGTAAACTATATTCTAAAACTATGTTTAACACTGTCGTACTTCTCTTAAATCTAACTACATATTTATGAAATAATATCATTTAGGTGAATTTACAGTGTTACAGTAAATTCCTTACCAAATTTGTTATTTTTCTAATCACCTTATTTTTATCTACTTTAACGATATTCATCACCTTAAAAAGTATGAGCACTTTTATTATTCCCCTAATGGCTCACGCCATCTCATTTATTTGAATACGAGTGAGGAAGATGTCAAAAGTTATCATTTTCTTGCCTCTCCCTCATTCTTATTAAAGAAATAAGATGCCGCAAGCCATTACCGTCGCCTTGCTGTTTCTGCGGATCGTCACGGTAAAAATAAAAGTGCTCTTTGGCTTAATTTTGTATTTCATAAAGGACCTGGATAAGTTAGTCTGTAGAATTTATAAATATTTTATACGCTCATCGCTTATATCACAAACCAAGCAAATGAGAAAGAGATGGCAAAGACTTTTGCATGAAAATATGTATATATTTAATTTAACATAGTGAAAAAATAATATTATTGTTTTGAAGAACAATAATTTACATATTGGATTCTGCTCATTAAACGAAGGTGCATTTGAAGTTAAAAAAAAAATACGAGTGTGCTTTAGACCACACGACTGAAGTAAATACTTCTTTAGCTCCATCTATATGTATGTCCATATATTTGTTTATATGTATAAAATATATACATGTATACACATATTTTAATTTTCTACAAATATTTATTATCATTTGCCTCGCCCAATCAAGTCGTGCGCATCGATGTCCGCTCCCCTCCGCGATTGGCGCACCACTGGTAACTGGTATTTCAAAATACTGACTGAAATATTTCATGCACTGGCTATGAGAGGAAGAAAATGTGCGCGCGAACTGATCTATCTTTTACACATTCTCCATCTTATCCCCCAAGTCAAGCGTGCATAAAGAAGTATTTACTGCAAAAAAAAATAAATTATTGCATCTATTTATTTATTAACATGTAGGTAGGTATGTGTAATTTAAAATAAGTGCGTATTTCGTACGCGACCTTATGGAATAACAAGGTTCCATCTAGTATCGACCCTATTCTGAGAAAACGGGCTTCAAAGTTTTGAATTACTATATTTCGATACTTAATCAACTTTATATTGTTTTGAGTATGCAAATATGTACGGTTAGTTGTAGGTTATTTACCTATTTTAAGTATCATTAAAAACCATTTAAGCTTAAAAGTATGAAATCTGGAAAACAATTTTATCAGTTGAAACCTTGTTATTCAATTCAAGTGACTTCAAGTAAGTTAACAAGGTTCCATCACGAGATGGAACCTTGTTTACTTACGATAATTTAGTTTTTTATGCGCATCTCTCTTATAAAATTGTGTTAATATCACAATATTAGGAAATTTAGGAATGAAATCAAACAACAAATAAAATACATTATTAAAAATAATAAGAAATCATTAATAAACAGCAAAAACAAATAACACAAGACCCTTGAATTAAAATTAGGATTGAAGTTTTATATGATTTGAGATTTTTCAGGGCCAAAAGTATTGCAGTGATGGAGACACAACGCTTTCTATGAGACCTATAGAAGTTGTTCCCAAAACTGAACAAATTAGCCTGAGGGGTAAAATTTACCTTTTTCATTTCAAGTAGCTCTATTAAACAATAAATAGTTGAAATTATTTTATCCTCATTTATTTTTGGGGTTTTATGCCATGTTGCGCTTGCTCCTTCTTTTTTTATTAATCTCTATTTAATTGCTTGTTTAGCCAACGTTTCGGACTCCGTAACAGTGTCCATCATCAGGACAGATGTACACTGGCAAAAATAAATCACAATAATACTTTTGGCTGTGAAAATAAAATCATTTCATAGATAATTTCTTAATTTATCATTGCTTCTTACAACAGCTTTTGTAAGTTTTAAAGTAAAATCAACATCACAACACCCAGCCCTTGCAGCATCTATGTATTTATTTATTTAATTAAATGTACGAGGTGTGGCTATTAAATAACGAGACTGATGCTGTAAAACATTTTATTTTGATTTCATACATATTATTACCCCTTCAATATACACCCTTCCTCTGTCTTCTTAGTCAATTCCTACAGTTTCAGCAATCACTTGAATACTTAACCGACGGTCAGATCAAACCAGATTACCGATTTTGAAGGGCGACCCGGGCGTGAATCTTCTACGTCTTCTTGGCCATTCAACACCACTCAAAAACACAAGCAAGCGATAAACATTCATTGTCATACACTTCTTTCAATAAATTATAAGTTTCAGTAGCGGTTTCTTCAAGTTTCATGTAAAATTACATAACAATTCATTTGCTCTATTATTAAACTTAATATTTTTCCGGCAAAACAAAAAAAACAACTCTAATGCAAACGAAGGCTACGACTATACGGCTACAGGAACGAGGGGTACTGCATTGGAAAGAGAAGGTTTCGTACAAAAAAACTGACGCTGGTGTTTAGTGCATTCGTACTTCTTCTGTAGCAGCGTCAATCTCATTATTTAATAGCCACACCTCGTATTAATATGAACATTTGATATCGGTGCTGACGTATTGCCCATCACACATTATAAAAATGTATTTATTCACGTTATAAAATGTATTTTTACACTAATATTTGTGAAACCCATTTATGAATCTTTAAATTAAAAGAATATAGCTGAAATATTTTTCCTAAAAATCTAATTCATATTACTATAATTAAATCAGATGCATGGGTATAGATTTTTCTTATTGAAATAAGTGTGATGAAAAGCATAGTATTTATTTTATAAAATAAAGATCTAAATCCAAGACGTCCTTTCATTATTCAAGATTATGGATCTTGTAATTGGTAGTGACATGAATTAAAATTTAGAGTAACATCCGGAGTATTTGTTTACTATCGTTACTAAGTATGATGACTAGTGATGAAACGAATTTTCATTTAACTGTTGAAATCCTCATGAGGTTGTATCCTATAATGAAATTTCTTGTTATTTACAAATGTCGCACATTGAAAAGTGTCGTAAGTCAAAATTTCTTTTTTACGTTTTATCTCTGAAAAACAAATTGATTGTGATTATCTATGCCCCATGAAAACCATATTTAAGTTGGATCACTCCACCTCCGCAAGATGTCGCTAGTATTTCTCTTCGACGGGACCGCTTGTTTGATTTGTTTTCGCTCTTGGGTAAAATGAACTTTTTTGACTTATGACGCTTTACTACGGGATCATTATGTTTCATATTACTTTAGACATAATTTTTTTGGAAAATACTGAATAGTACCGAAGGTAAGGCGTTAAAATGTTGATCTTTATAGCCGGCCGATAAGCGTGTGAGGACACGGTACATTTAACGACTGGTGCAGTAATACTGCAGCCTTGTCATTTTTGGAGATATCGAAAAACTAAATTTATCATTGTTATTAAAACATTAAATATAGGTAATACATATTCACCAAAGTGAAAGTCAAATATAATCTAAGAAAATGGCTATTAGATACAAATGATTTTTATTGATGCCCTACTGAAGCTCTTGTATTGCTAATTGGAATTCACATTACAACTTATAATTTTGTAATACCTCATGTACCTACCTATATCTTTGAAACTATTTATGTGACTGTACATTTGTATGTGTTTGTTATATAATGCTTATACTGCTATTTATATATTTATATTATTCTGATATGATTTGAGATTTCACGGCCAAAAATATTATAGTGATTTATTTTTGGGTTATTATGCCATGCTATGTACCTTCTTATTTATCTAACATATCTCAGTAGTCACGATAAAGACAATGGGCTTAGTTCAATAGTTCTTGGTATCCGGTAGTTGATGGCTACACCAAAACTAAATGCAAAAAACCATTTTAAATTAGACTGTAATACAATCGCTTAGAAGGTTGGAGCCGGTAACACGGTATCGCATCTTCAAACATTCATCACAATCTTTGATTACACATCTGCCCTAATGATGTACACTGTAATACTGTCTGTAACATTGGTTAAAGGAGGTGGCGCAACAATCCATAATAACCTAAAAATAAATCAAGATTATACTATTCCGTTAATTTAACCCATTGATCTAACTGTTAATTAATCATCATCATTATTATACATATATATATGTTTGAAAATGTATCACATTATTACATAAAATGTACCACATTATCAATATGTACCTGCTGACAAACTACAAAAGTAGTTTAGCAGGTTTGAATGATAATAAAGAAAAAAAAATCAATCCATACAAATTAATGTTTTTTACTATAATATGTACATCTATGTACTTTCAAACCTTCCTCCCCAGGGACTGGAGTCAACAACGCTAACAACTGAGCCAAATCCATTGACGAAGTATAATATAGACAGGGCCTACCATACAAACATGCTTATTAAAAATAACACCTCCTGAGAGTAACTTCACAATACAACTCCTGTTACAATTCCGCCGCCTCGCTTAGAAAACTTAGATAATATAAACACACGTTCCAAAACAGAGCACAAAGTTAGCCTTCAATCCATGATGTAGTTTTTTCGTCTATCGACCAATGAGACAGCTTAAAACATCATACGTCACAATTTATTGAGATGAATTTAACAATCCGACTTATTGTAAAGTTGTCGTACGAGTTCATAAAGTTGTATGCGAAACAAATGGAGCGAGCATTGTATCTGAGGTGCTGATTGAATTTTAACTCGGTGCCGTCACAACAAACAAATGCATACATACACGTTCATTCGGGAAAACAAGGGTTGAATCAGGTAAAGATAATAAATAACAAAAAATATTTTTCATTTCTAGTTTTTAAATTCTGTAAACGTAAACATTTTTATTTTTGGGCAATGGTTTTTTTTAATAAAAGTATTTATATAAAATAATTATTAAAGAAAACTTGTGGCTTGACAAAGTAAAATAAGAATTATTTTGTTTTTAACCACTTTATTATAATTAATACACTGCGCCAACTATTATTTTTATTATTGTGTTTATAATCGACATTCTTCACGAAAGCATTATTGTACACTAACCTAAGTACACAGTACATTAAATGTAAAATAACTTTAATATAAAGAAAGAGAAAAATCACGTTAAATGAGGACAGAGCTTTAGAGATGGTGTGGGTGAGGTCAAGGGAGGTTTGGAGTTACGTGGTTTAAATATTTATATATATGTACATTTATCATGGTTTATACATATTTATTTATTTTTTCCCAATTTTTACATTTGACATATTATAACCTACAGTGAGCACCGTTGTGGGACCGTTGTGCGTGGGTAATGTAAGTATTTGACGACCATCCGTGGTCGAGAAGTAAGACACTTGACTCCCATCGGAAGGTCGCGGGTTCGAACCCGGCGTGCGCAAATAAATATTATTTGATTAATTTGTGTTATTTCACAATTAATTAATAAAAAAATATATACTATATTTGCGGCACGTTCCAGAGTGGAAGATACTCTCAGTATCGCCCTGGTAAGACCACCATTCAGAATTGAAACGTTGCTTAATAATGGCTTTAGCCGTGTTTAGTTACTAGATCTGAATAGCCAGGTACTTCCCCACCTTCCTCTTCCCCATCACCTTCCCTTCCTCACTTACCTTCAGCCTCACAACATACCCCAATTGGGGATGCCATAGCCTCACTGGCTCCAGATGGGAGCAGTTACTCTTGTACTCTATAAAAATAAAAAATAAAACATTTTATTTTTGTACTTAAAAATAACAGTGGGCATTTAAAGAAAAATAGTAAGTTTAAAATTAATATTTGCCTGAAAGATTGTGCAAGAAGTGACTTAGAATAAATAATATTTAAACAAAAAAGTTTATTTTGTTTGGCGTATTTTGGCATATACTCCCTACTCGGTTTATTTTTATAGCGCCATTTTGGTGAAATATCATATCGATGACCCATAGTCTTGAATGGTCATATTGACTGTCCAGTTCTTTTGTCAACAATCTTTTGTCATCATTTTGTCATTGCATTTGACTATAGTTATTCAATTACAGTGATTCATAACAAAATGATACATATAAATCTCATTTGGTTGAGATAACTTTTAATTTAATAAATGACAATATAACCAAGCTGCCAGTCGAATTCGGGGCTTTCAAAATGGCGGCAAGTTCTTGGTCAAAATTGTATCCTATAAAATGTGATATTTTACGTATTTTAGCCTATTTTTCTAACATGTCTGTAAACTGGTGTAATAGTAATAGATTTATTAATGAATTTAAAGTGTTTAAATGCCGTGACAATTAAATCTCAAGTGAATATTTTCAAAATAGCGTTTGTTGATTTTTTACGACGTAATACTTTGTTCAAGATGATTAATTTTTCTTATGCCTTATTTTCAACAAATAAAGCATTAATCAAAATAATACTTATGGCGGATTAAAGATAATGAATATATCTGTCTGGTGTAACACAGGTGTTCTTGGTAAGTGTATTAAAAATACAATTTTTATCCAATTAAGTGTTTGCATTTCACGAACAAAATTTCTGACAAAATTATTTCATACGAAACGTTTAAACTCGTGAGAACTTATAAAATTGAGTTTTATTATAGATATTTGTATATGTGTTTATTAATTAGACCATTTACATGAAACTACATATAAAATATTTAACGTTAAAATTAAACTTTTCACGGCAGTTTACAACTAGAAAACCAAGAGAATAAATCATTTTCTAAAGTTTACGATTTTTTAATAATTTATTTATAAATCATAAAAAATAAGACATTTTAATAATAATTATCAGAATTTATATCGAAAATATTTATCCCTGTACTCATTCACTGAAAATATTGTAAGCCTACATGTAATTACCTGTTCATATATAACATATCCTCTACTGACTTCACCTAACTCTATAGCAATAGTAATAATCGGGCATTTTCGCAAACTTATACCGTTAAAAATGTGTGGAAGATTTAATGATTATTTTTTTGATTGGTTATCGTACTTAAAGACGTGATTTTAATATTTTCACTCATAATTATTGATTTCCAAAACGATCTAAAACCGCACATTCCGAAACAATTCCCACTGGGCAAAGTCGACAAAATACAACCCTGATTACCAAAACAATCACACACACTTATACAGTTTGTGACGCGTTTCCGTATCACCACGTACATTTCAATAGTATTGTAACTCCCGGAACGAAACTAAACCAACACATCAACAAAATTTATCACGCGATAATGACGTGTAGCTATAGAGATTTTGTTCAGCCCGTCGATATGTATCATGTATGGATGTGTTAGTAAAGCTTCGCGGAGTGACGTCAGAAACTTTGCTTGACATGTATGATAGTAGCATTTTTATCACATTTGTTGTTGCGCCGCCTTTAAACTATCTGTAAGGCATATATATTTTTTTGTATTCAGATAGCTGATTACATTTTCTAAAATAAAGTCCGCGGTGTATGTCCTCCCGAATGTTTGGAAGTGGATCATTTTTGTGTTTGAAAAAAATGTGCTCGCTCGTATTTGCTGGGCGACGAATTGGCTCCACTGTAGACCAACAAAAGGTAAAACACAATGCATATTGCGATCTAAATACTGTGATACAATGAACGCGCTTTTTCATAAATGGTCTGGGCGATTGGTTTAGGTGTCATTTTTAAGTTCCACAAGGCTCGTCTATATTATACTTGGTCGAAGGCCAAATCCCAAGATTTTTTAAGCAATAAAAAAAAATGTGGAAATACCCTATTCATTTTTCATTTTTTTGCATTACATTTTTTTAACCAGTCCTATGCCCTATACGCTCCGACGCGCGTGGTACTAATTTTCCAATTTTATTTTTTTTAATTGCTATTTTAACCCTTGTGCATAAATAAACTGTATGAACAACAAGGTCAGAATCGCTTGCGCCAATATCTTTCTTGACATAACAGTTAATTTGATTGATCTAGACCCGTGGTCGTCAAAGTGCTGCCCGCGGGCCGCATGCGATTCCCGGCCGATGTTTGTGCGGCCCGTACAAATATCTGCCGCTTTCTTATATTTTTAAAAAAATCGAATAGCTAATTGAAGGATGTAATGAATACGGTTGTAAACAATATAAATTTCATTTGCGGGCGTGAACTTAATTATCGAAAATTTAAAGAACTACTTGAAGAATTACAAGCTGATTATGGCGATGTTGTCCTACATACTGCCATCAGATGGTTGAGCAAAGGAAAAGTTTTAGAACGGTTCTTCTATTTAAAAACAGAAATAATTCTATTCTTACAACAAGTGGTAAGGAATATCCCCAATTCCATAACGATGAATGGTGGGCACTGACGGCTTTTTTGGCCGATATTACTATGAAATTCAACAATCTAAATTTAGAGTTGGAAGGACCTAATAAGATAATCGGACAAATGACTAATAAAATATTTAGATTGCAATTATAATTTGGTTTTGATTTAAAAAATAGTGGAATTCTTTAACCCTCCCTTGCCTGCAATGTGTATCTACTACACATTGCTTCTTGCACCTTTAATATCTTCGTAAATATGGAAAATTCTGGGTTCAGATTTTAGGTAATCCTCCGTTATACATTTAACCATTAAATATAAAATTTAAAAAAATAATTATCAGTACCTTTCGGGCACATCAGAGGTATTTTGTGAGAATCGAAAATAAATTCACCAATACAATCAAACGTCTGGCAATACGATCAGCGCTGCGGCTTACACGTACAAATGTGCGGCTAGTGCGACACTATGTACGTTTCACTCTCACCTATTTCGATATAAGCGCGAGAAAGAGAACCGTGTGGTTACTGATCAGTCGTCAATCGTGTTTGTTCCTTCGGTTTCCCCCGCGGACGACGCGGACCAGCCGCCACCAGTCGCCGCTCGGCATTCATTTGGGGTGGTCTCTTCGCATGTTGTATGAGCATCGTTTCTTTGAGCTACCAATGTTTTTTCATGTTTTCAGCAGTTAAATATCAATTATTATCATTTTTGACTTCAACTATAATGAAATATAGCGATTTGCTATAAATATTTATTTTTTTTCGGCTTTTAAATCGACTATTTCTGCTTGTGTAGTGATTACACTGCACCGGAGCGGGCGGATTTTTTCAGCACAGTAAGGGAAAGGTTAAAGATTATTTTGTTGCTCACCAATTCTTTTGTTTTGCCATTCTGTAGTCTTACATGAGGCAGACAGAAATTATAGTTTTTTCTAAAAGAAAAAATGTTAATAAAATAAATTGCCCAATAGGAAGTTTTTAGCCCATAATTTAATTTTTTTACATATTTTGTAAATAAAATACCAGTTTCATAAGACAGAATGGGATCATCTATGTCTACAAATAAAATGACGACGTACAATAATAATATATATTCTGGTAACTGAATTCATACAAAAGTGATATTAACTGTGTGTAATTCCATGGGTTGAAGTTGGATATCACGTAGAGATTGGAGGGATTGCAGAATATGAAGGCCAGTGAGAGAGGTAGTTGTCAGGGATTGTACCTTGAGTCCAGTGAAGGGGGCACTCTCACTGAGCCGGCCTTTGGGAGTGCTGCTATTGGTGCACCTAGAACCCATCCGATGAAGGACTAGCAGGGCGTCACGGGAAGGAAACTGCGGAAATTGACTGTCGGTCAAAGTACGAAGTGTCATTATATGAATATCATCAGGCAGGGGTGCTTGTAGTAAATGTATTGGATCGTAGCTGATGTCCAGTTTCTCCGAGTTATCTATCGTGAAAATGTTCACGGGGTAGTTGAGTTCCAGGCTTAAGTGAACGGCAACTGAACTTGGCAGTTCATAAACCTTTTTGGAATTTGTAAATGAGAATCTGCGCAAGTTTTCCTTTGATTTTGGAGCAGGAGGCTCTTCAAAGATTGACCGCTTAGATTGCGAATGTGAATTTGGAGAAACAAAACTGACAGACTTGTCAGTGAGCGATCGCTTTAATCTCTTTGGAAGCTTGTCGGGAGTGAGAGATTCAGAGAGTAACCACGAGCGGAATCTGGTTTTGCGATTGTCCACCAAGCCTTCTCCCATTCCCCGGGAATCATCGTACAGGGTGCGACGGTCTAACATGACTTCTAGCCTCCCCGGTTCGAATGACGAAGCTCCCTGAGCATGGCCGGTCAAGTACGTCAGCCTCCATTCCCTGTCTTGGAGAAAAGCCATTGTAGTTATAGGATAGTAATTTCCTTCAATTTCTATCTTAGCTACTTTTACCCGCTTTTGGTACTGAAAGCCATTCTGATCTGTGTAGAATTCTGGAGGGTCACCATTTTGTATATCCGTTTGCATTCGCATGTACAGCTCAGTTTCTCTGTTTTTAGGGGGATTTTCAAAGTCTACTTCATTTTCTATATAAATAGCATCTGATAATGAACCATTTTCCATATTGTAGATTTTTAGTGTATGTGTTAGGAAGGGTCCGTATATACTCGTAACTTGGGTAGAAATGGGACCGGATGTTATAAAAATTAAATTAGTTTTTGATCCATCGCCACCTTCTGATTTCCTCGAATATTCTTCAAGAACATCTTTTTCTGGAGTGTTGATATCAGGCTTGAATAGATATGCTCCCGAGTGCAACTGGGCACTTTGGTAGGCGGCAAATTCAATGGCACATTGTCTTATCTTCCCGGACTGCTTCTTAGTAATGGTTTTCAAGAAGCCCGTGATTCCATCAATGAGAAGTTTCATTTTGTGATTTTCTAACTGGATATCTCCCGGGAGGATACTCTTGATGTGAAATTTGTTCTGAGCGGCCTCCAGCTCTTCCTTGAACAGCGGCTGCTTGGTGTTGGGGAGTTGTCCAGGGCTCAAAGTGGCGTGCTCGAGCACGTCAAACACGCAGCTATCGCAGTAAACCGTGGTCACCTTATCATTGACCTCGTGGGCCGATCTCTCCACCACGTGGTACGTCATGATGCTGAGGGGAGGAAGCTCAGCCACAAACATTACTTCAAACTCTTTAGTCGATATTTCTACATTGTTCAAGGGGTTCCAGTTCCAAACTGGGTTTATTTGGAATATTACATTTTCATTTAAATGATTGACAATCTTTATGTTTGTGGAGTTAACACGAATAATAGTAATCTCTGTGCGACTCTGCGCCAAGGAATTTAGTAATATAATTTTTCTGTCCTTATCAACGAGAATAGGCAATTTCCTCGGCAGTTTATCATAACTGTCTCTCTCCATGTCGTTAAGGATAAAACTTTGTAATTGGTTATTAGACTTATCGCTGGTTGAATTAGTAAGAAGAGATTCTAGACAAGATTCTTGCAACTTGATCATATCTTGAATACTTTCAAATAGTTTCAGCCCATAGTCCCTCATGACGGCAGCTCTAGAAGTTCCAGTGATCGCATCATGGTGCTGGAAAAGCCCAAGGTTGCGCCTAGCTTTTACAATAGATTCATATTTTTTTTCCAAGACTCTTAATATATTTTTATACCCGTATTGGCGAGCCGTATTTAAGGTAATTGTAAATAAGATTTCTGTGTTCCTCAGATTATGTTCCAGCTCTCGATCCATGATCTTTAAAAATGGCCTAGTGGTAAAATAACCGGACCAATAGGCCGGCCGACCTTCTGTGAAAATATCAGAATAAACAAAGAAGTCCCCCTTTAGGGTGGGAAAGCGGTCATATCTTTCTTTGATAGCCTTGAAGTAATCCCTCGGGGTCCCAAACACTACTTCCGCATTGTATTTGTCCTTATTTTGATTGATGTAGTCAGCCAGCTTTTGATAGTTGAGGTATTGTTGATCGAACTCGACATGGTGATTGTATCGGAAGTCGTCCCCCAGAGGGATGAGCGCAACATTGTGCGGCAGCAGTGACCCAGTTCTGGCATACTGCTCCAACAACAGCTCCGCCTTGGTCTTCAGGTTTCGGTCGTTGATGAATTCTGACTTGAGGGAGTATTCCGTGTATTCTCCTCTGATCTTTCTGAAATCGAAGTTCAGGCAGATGTAGGGGTGAGGGCCGCACGAGTGTTTGATGGAGTATATGTCGAAGGGCTGGTTGTGAGTGAGGTAGGGGGTGGCAGGGTTGGCCTCCCATGGAGGCAGCCACAGGAAGTCTCCCCACTGGTGGTGCGCCAGCCACTGCTTCCAGGCGTAGTGAATGCGCTGAACCACGCCGCTGGTCACCCCCGAGCGCGCCAGCAGGTAAGGTACGGTGGCACCGTGGCCAAATGGGTCGACGGACCAGCCCGTCTCGGGGTTCACCCCGATGTTGTTCTTGATCCACTGATGTCCTTCGATGTACTGGTCCAGTAAGGCATACACATGTGTTGTAGCTTCATCCGGCATGACCCATCCTCCCGTAGTGATTTCTAAACGGCCAGACTGAATCAAACTCTTCAAAGCCTAAAAATATAATTTTATTATTATTCAAATAATATGAAATAGAAAAAGACACATAAAAGACTAAATTAGGACTAACACTTCATATTATTTACTAGCTGGGGTACCCGGTTTCGCTCAGGGAGTTGATATGAGATTGTGCGGTAGTCCTCTATCCCTTACCAAAACAAAAAAGGTTTAGAATGGTCCACAATTTTCCAGAACATGCCACAACAATCAAGAGTGTTCTGAAATATTCCACAATGATTTGGATCTTCCAGACTATTCCCAAACATTCCGGATGTTTGTAGAATGTTGTGGAATATTCTTGAATACTCTCGAATGTTCTGAACTGTTCTAGAAATTTGTAGAGGGCAAAACTTCCAGCCCTTATATCTTCAAAAGCACGCCATTCAGGTAAAAACGGGAACTTTCTTCGTGGATGGGGGATAGAGAGCTACCGCACCGTATAACTCTCTTGATCGTACTGGGACTCGTTTCTGAGTTTTAGAGACACGCACATTGTACATTTACTTTTATAATATAAATTGATTACATAAGTGTTCTTGATATTTCCCAAAATAGCTAGGGTAATTAAAGAAAGGGGCGGTGTGACATGAGGGTGCTAACCTTTTGTTTGATAGGGTGTGCCGAGTCCCACCATGCCGTGAGAAATGATATTTCACTCCAAATGAAGGTCATTCCAGGATACTGTTGTAATTTGGCAACAATATTGTTGATAATCTTTTTGGTGTCGAATTGGAAGTAATGCTCAAATGTATGAAGCCATCCTGGGTCATTGTGTGAGTGGGGAACAATGATCACCTGAAATAAAAACATTCTTAAATTAAAACATTCATTCTTATGTACGCGCCACACACTTGCCAAGCCTCGGCAAGGGTTCACAAGTCCCAGCGTGTGGTCAGTACGTTTGGCTTGCCTTGCACAGTGAAATTTATTACAACTGGATTTACATAATAGCCCTAAATAAAAAATATTGAAGATTTAATATTTATTACAATAAATAAAAAAAAATATTGTTAGAACATCTCTTATTTACAATAACTTTTTTAAGAATATTCCCGTTAATGTTATATAAGACGAGTGATCCTGGGTTCTATTATATTTTTATATTTTTTGTTTCAAGTTAAAATTAAAATATTAACGCAAACGTAAAACAACCTAATTAGACATCCGCCATGCCCGGGCGCTCCAAACACAATGTTGCACTCGCAAGCGTGTGCAGGCTTGTGCAAGCGTGTGGTGACAAACGTTTGCCCTGCGTGGACTTGCGTAAGCTTGCCGAGCCTTGCGACAAGCGACTTGTGGCAAGTATGTGGCAACCCCTTTTCAGTTTGGTGACCGGACATCTTAACAATGTGCCACTTCTTCGCATCTAAATTATTATTTATTTAAAATTTGAAGTCATTAAAAATTATGAAAAAAAAGGTTAAATAAGTTAGGATATGGAATATTTTTTAAATTTTATAATTTTTAATGACTTTTCAAAGGGGTGTTAAAATGCCACTTCGTTGAGTTGTCATGGAGCCTTTTTTTCTTTTAGATTAGCTCCACAGGAAAAAAAAAGGAAGAAAGTGGCAGGCCGGGTAGCGAGACTGGTTGAGGAGGAGCTTACGACCTCTCCATCAGGACTCTCTCGGCACCGCAGTGGGAGGGATTGATTAATAAGTCCTTCACTCCTGCCCACCTCTCATACTGTTTTCCTTCCTAGAATTTACTCTCCTTCCTTACCCTAAAAAGACCCTCCACACAGCATTGTGGATCCCGAAGATGACATAGGCCCTGAGGGGAATTATTTTACTCATCTCCTGTGTGGAGCTAATACAAAAAAAAATTAAAAAACAAAACAAAAAAAAATCTTTGGTAACTTTATACTGCAACATTAAATTAACTAAAATATTTTTGAGAAATTTTTTCAACCAACGAAAAAAGTAGTGTAAGGAGAATATATGACGCAAAAGTGAATGGTAGAAAAAGTCGGGGATGCCCAAGAAAGACATGGCACGATCAAGTGAATCACTTTTACTTTTTTTTTTTTTTAGCAGGCAGTTCACTCAGAGTGAACTGTGAGTTGAGTGAGTTTTTTGAATGAACGAAGAAAGGAGTGTAAGGAGAATATATGTCGCAAAGACGTTTCGAATTCAATGTTTCAAAGACCCAATCATGTCTGATCACGTCTAAAGAGATCGAAATGACAATCTAGTCTCTTTCAACGGTAGCATTCTTTCGAACAGGTCCTCCATTGATTGTCCTCTATGCCTACCCCTGCGGCGAAACGGCATGATGGTTAGATAGTTACAGAAAATTTTTCAGTTTTTCAAAAAGGTTTACAAAAGGTTTCAACTAAATTACTCACCTTAAGAGGAGGCCTGTTCTTATCCGTCTTCTGCTGCTCGTACCGCTCCTCAAAAGTACTGTCCCAATACTCCGTGCTCCGCATCCATTCTGGCTACAAATACAAAGATAAATTAACTAATATACTTCTGCAATAATTTTTTTGTTTAATTTATAGCACCCACAGATTAATCATTCATTTACTGGTGTGTAATTTGATGATCTATTTGCTTTCGAAAGACTGTTGAGTGATGAGTGTAAAGTAATTTGTAATCACTTTACAAAGGAGAAATACCTCACGTACAGCTAAGGAAGAAACAGAACTTACTGCTGGACTCTGTGGCATTTTCTGCTCTCGAGCTGGTTTATATTACACTGTATTTATTTGTGATTGCGTTCTTGCGGTAAGACACAAATAAACTGTTTTTCTACATGTTTGTCGCGAATTGATTGGTTGGCGGTGGGTTATTTCTGTGAAGCGAGCGGGCGGTGTAGCTGACTGACTCGACTCAGCGGTTGCGGATGAGGCGGAGATTGATACTTGACTGGCGGTGCAGATCGTAAAAGGTACACACACGGGAACAAGGTGGGAATGATTACGGAAATGCAACAATATTAACTCCCAAGTGCAGCAGTTTTAGATGTGTAAATATAGGTGTGTGTAAATTAGAGGTGTAGTGCGTAAATGGCCCAACCATTTACAGTACAAGTTTTATTATTCTTACACTTGAAAAGATAAGTACACAAAAAAAATTAAGGTTGTTTAAAGAGAAATAAAATAAAATATCTACTATTTTAAAAATTTCATTCAATAGCACCATTCCTTGTCATGCTATGCTAGTGTGCTAGAACATCTGTTCTCCAGTGTGGTATCTTGAACAAGTGATAACTACTACCAAAGCTTTCAGGCACGCCGTAGCATTCTAAGAGGAATGAGCTACCAACAGAGTTATGAAATTACATTAAAACTAGGAGTCGGTTGTTTCACAGAATTTAAACAATTCTTCAAATTTCAAAGTTATTTTTCAAGTCCGTGAAAGTCAAAATTAGAAACTTGCTAATAATGATATAATAAAATAACTTGAATAGAATTTGAACAATTCCTAAAATTATCCTTCAAATTTGATGAATTGTTCAAATTCTGTTTAACAACTGGCCCGAAATATTGCAAGATTTGCATAACATCTGGTTTCTAGGTTAATCTTTTTGTTGCCTCAAGTAAGTCCATATGGTAAATGAAACCACGGAAAATTTCCATGCATCCGCATACACCTGATGATTTTTTTTTTGGATTTGTTCCAGCATATTTATGTATTTTGACCCTTTGGAATATCAAGGTTCCATTGGTGGTTGTAATGTCATGCGATAATGAACTCTAATGTAGCTTACTACAGATCCCATTATCGCATGATGTTACCGCCATAGATTGAACCTTGTCATTCCAAAGGGTCGATTTAGGTTGGTGCGGAGTTCATACTACCACTAGCATATTCCAGCTTCCTTTTTATAATGTCATTGCTATCTTTACAGTGACGGCTATCTTTGAATTTTGCTCAATAAATTACTTAAATTGGGTGCTTTCAAAACTCACATGGCAACGGCGTATCATTTCTTTAATACCTGTGAGGGAGAGCGTGATAATGATTCAACTCCTTAGGGGGAAGCAGACATACGTACATTGTTTGTCTCATTATTATATAGTGTGTAAGAAAAAGATGTAGCATTATTGTGATAAAGAACATATGTTTTATACTTTTTTTTGCCGTTGCTGTAGGAATTTTAAAAGCGCACAATGGTCATAGTTAAAATTGTCAATGTTTTGTTGTAGATAATATGAAGTTTATTTACCTGGAATTCAAAATTGGGGTATTCCTTCAAAGTGTCAATATGCGTTTTCTGTATTCGTATCACAGGACATACATCATCCAGATGTTGAGTATCAAAAAAATAGCTACCATTTGCATTATTTCTATTAAAGGGATTAATCTAAAAGAAGAAGAAAAAATACATCACAAAAACCATAGGATGATAAAATTGTCATAAAAATCACTTGTATACTAATCACGGGTATTTTCACAAAAGAATGATTCTGTTGAAAATGTATGGAATATTAAAAGATCATTTATCTGATGTTAATCATCCTCCAAAAAAAATTTGTTTTTTTATGTTTTCAAACGGCCCGTGGTTGCCAACGGCGCCAAATACGCACGTCAACAAAGTATTAATGTCAGAAATTTTTCAAAGCCGGCCAACGCTTATGACGTCACACAATAAAAATATCATTTTGGCGGTATTACGAAAATGGGAAACTCAGACTCGCTGTAGAAAATTTATTCGTCAACATAAAAATAAAATAAAAATTCCATATATATATATATATATCGTAATTCATTGTTTAATTTTTTTAAGCAAAAAAAAAAAAGTAGAAATACCCTATTACATAGATGTAATAATGCAGTAAATAATATAAGATCGGAGTCTTACCAATTGATTCTTTCCTAGTTGCTCATTATAAAGAATATTAGAATCATCACTGTCATGGACATCTGAAATGAAATCAACAATAAATTTATGACACAATGCAGTTATATCACTCGAGAAGGCGCATGAAGGACAAAGTCAGACTTCTTTCGCAGAGAGTTTCACAATATGATCAATTACCCGCCCTCATTAAAAAAATCACATATCTGAATTTTAATATGGAGACATATAAACTGGTTAGTGTGAGAGAGCCATTGAATGCACCTATATTTGGCCATTTATACCTTATTTTAAGTATAAAATTTACTTTAAAATTGCCTTACATGGTACCTATTTGGAGCAATATTAAACAAAATGACTTCTGTATGTTGTCTATGGCCTAGTTAATAAACAATTGCAATTTTAATTTACAATTACAAATTTAAATTCGCAGTGAAAGGTGACGTGAGAGGGTAACAAGGCGCAAGGGAAAGGACATGCTGGGAAGGGTCGAGGACGAGGGAGAAGCAGAGGAAAAGATTGCAAAGGAGACATAGTAGCGGTAGGGAATAGCAAAGGGTAAATTTGGAAAAACTTATACGGACAGCTGTGAGTATAGTACGTGGGAGGGAAGTGTTTGGGTGGAGGGGGAGGGGATCAAAGGAGCAATGCGGGAGAGGAAGATGGGAATGTCAAAGGGTGGGTTTGCCGGACGGGGGAGGGGGGGGGGGGGGGGGGGGAAGGTAGAAGGGGAATGCGGAAGGGTAACTGAAAGTGAGAGGGTAGGGGAACGCATGGGAAAGGCAACAGTGGTGAAGGGTGACAGAGGGGTGGAGGACGAGGGAGGTGCAGAGGGAGGGATTGCAAAGGAGACATAGTAGCAGTAGGGGAAAGCAGGGGGTATATTTGGAAAATACATGCTTCTCACACTGACAGCTGTATGTAGACTGCTCACATGTCGGAAAACCTCATGTATTTTACGTACGCACCAGACGGCAAATAAAATATGTATCCAAAATGACTTTAAACAGAATTAAAATACAAACACTTTCTTTGAGTGACAATTCATGCCGGGTACTCACTAGTACATACATAATATTTTAAAAGGACTTGTGGGTCACCAAAAACTAAAATAAAAAGTGTTCAGTTAGTTTTAATATTCTCCTGACGAAGGAAGGGTTCTTTCGAAACCGGTAGAGTGTAATTAAAATTAAAGTGGTCTAAAACAAATTTATATATTTTATTGTAAAGTGTTTTAAATCATTGTTAAAACTCACATGATTGCTTTGTAACAAGATACAAAATTTGTAATTAACAATTTACCTTCTATTAATATAAAGAATAGTGTATGTGACGTGTGGCTGGCATATGTTAGATTTGTATGTATACAAACAATTTTACTACAATGCTGATTGAATTTGGCACACTTGACCTTCAAAACAAGAGGAAAGTTATTGTCTACATGAGATTTCGAAAAACCACCCCTATCCCCTTTTCCTATGCCTCAAAGCTGAATTTTCATACTTGTTGATGAAATTTTGCACACTTAATGTTCAAAATAAGAGGAAAAGAACTAAATTAAAATTTTAATGCAAAACAAACATTTTTTAATGCCGACCGGTTTCGGTACGACTATTCCTTCCTCAGGGCAAACATATAATGACTTGACAATTACAAAACAGTGGGAGAGTACAATGTACTACTAAGTGTTGTGGTAGGGGTTGAGTAATGAACAGTTGGGGGAGGAAACAGAAAGGACATTGAAAGGGAACATAACTAACATAGGACTGTAACTATTTGATTTTGAAAAATTCTGCGTTAAATCCGAGCAACGCCAGGGGCCAGCTAGCAACTTAATAATTATTTTGAAGTAAAACTTCTTTACGCACGCTTAAATTGAAGAGTAAGCTGGTGAATGCGTGACGAGAGCGTTACGAAAAGTGTGATCGGGCGAGGCGAACGGAAGTTAAAAGGGAGATATAAGTTAGTGAAGATAGAAAGAGAGAGAGAGTTACGTTTCGTATATTACTGTAGGGGCAAGAGAGAGAGTTGCGAGAACACATTTTCTTTCTCTCTTTCTCTCATAGCCAGTTATTTTTCATTTAGTTTTAGCCAAAGAAATTTTACTTCAACTGCTAGAAGCACTCAATTTTTGAAGTAAAACTTCTTTACGCACGATTGACTTGGGGAGTAAGCTGGCGAATGCATGACGAGAGCGTTACGAAAAGTGTAATTGGGCGAGGCGAACTATAATAAATTTAAATAAATATTTGTAAAAAATTAATATATGGATATACATGTATCTATTATACATATAAAAATATATATACATTCATATAGATGGAGCTTAAGAAGTTTTACTTCAGTCGTGTGGTCTAAAGCACACTTTTTTTTTTTAAAGTACCACAAAAAACAAAATTATTATTTTTTTAATTGGTCAAAATCTGTTCACGTATTTTGCTTCTACCTTTGAAATGGTACATGTTTAATTATTGTTGTGGAAATAATTATTTGCAAACACGCCATCTAATTATATCTCTACCATCCAACGGAACATAACAATTAAAATTTATAATTATTACAACCATGTCATGGTATTCACCAATAAGTATCCCTATTTAACTCTGTAAATGATACGAGAAAATAATATTTAAAAAATTTATTAGAATAACTTTTAATCTCATCAATGTAATATACCAATGAAGAAGAAGAAGATAATACTAATAAATCTAAATAAAAAATAAAAAGACACAAAAAAAAAAGCTAACAGTCGCAACTGGGACATTAAAATTATATTAATTAGCCATCTTTTAAAATTATTATTTAAAAAGGTACATTCCAAAAATATGGGAAAAAAATTTGTCAAAACAATAATTTAAAAAAAAATAAGGTAATGATCGAACAGTTGAGATTTATTAGCACTAATAAACTGGTTCCCTGGTTTAAAATCCAAGTTTCCCACCTTGGTGTAATTGTATTTTAATACCTGCAATTTTGAAAAAAAAACATCAGCCAAAATCGCTATAAAATCAATTTTTGTTTTTTTTTTTACATCATCTGAACACAGGAAGCCTTAAGAAAGGAAGACCTGGGAAGAAAAAGGGTTAGAGGGGTGGGTAGGAATCTGGGATTCAATTGGTCCAGGAGTGACAGACGTATGAATCCATCCCTCCCACTGCGGTGCAAAGTGGTGGGTCGAGAGGGTCGGCTTAGGAAGCCTTGGTTTTTATACCCAAAAATGATATCCCTGAGGCGTATTCTAGTAAAACTTCCAGATAGAATGAAAAATCCAGGCTGATGAAAACATAAAGGTTAAGATTAAGAAAGGAACGCTTTAATGAATAGGGCATGTAGACCGGATGAATGAAAGGGTGTAAGGAGAATGAACAATGCGGAAGTTAGTGATAGAAGAAGCCGAGAACAGCACATTCAAGAGAATCCAATACTTGAGTCAGGTCATGTCAAGGGTCAGGATAACAGAAGAGTTTGTATGAGACAATGTATGAATGTGAATGAAGCAAGGAGTGTGTCGAGACAGAGTTGTTTGGCAGCCTATTCTCTCTGCCTACCCCTGCGGAGAAACGGCCTGACAGATATTTATTAGTTTTATCTTGATTGCAGATATAATCAAGTTATTCTAACCATAAGATTCCTATACTCCAGCAGAAAACGATTTTTAGTTAAAAATATTATACATATAGGTACATAAATTTTGTTTATTTATTTCATTTGCTGAATGTTAGGTTAATAAAAATAATTTCCCTCAGGGCATATGTCATCTTTGGGGATACTGTGTGGGGGATTTTGTAAAGGAAAAAAAGGTGAGGATGTTCTAGGAAGGAAAAAGGTATGAGATGTGGGTAGGAACCTGGGGGTCAGTGGGTTCAGGATTGACAGACGTGTGAATCCATCCATCCCACTACGGTGCAAGGCGATGTGTCGAGAGAATCCTGCAGGAGAGGTCAATGGTCTCTCTCTAACCTCACCCCACGAATACCACTTGGGGAGACCTATGGCAGAGGTGGTAATAAATGAATGGTTCGCAGGGCGGCGGTACCCGTACCAGCCTCCCATATTGAAAATATACAATAGGAAAGTTGAGTGAAAAATATTTTTACTTATAAAAAATATGTTCATGTAGATGACATGCAAACTTAAATTCCAGTTTTTTTTAAAGTTCGTTTTCATAATTAAATTAATTCTACAAGTTTGAATTTTGTAAAAGCCCGCGAAAACGGCCGGTAAAAAACGGGAGAGTGTGTGACGTTGTCTCACATCAACAAGTCCCTTATTTCTGTGAAATATAAGGTAAAATATTTACAAAACCTGGTCACGCTTAATATGGAGAAAAAAAAGTTGTAGTAGTTAGATATATTATTTGTAAAAAAAAAAATAAAAAAAAAAAAAAATATTAACTATTACTAATCAATTCAGTTACCGGAACTTTGAAAAAAATGCATTTTAATAACTCAGGTACGGGGCATACGTCATTCCTATGTCTATCTACGTTAAATTGTCGTGAAAACAAGCTTATGTGCCCAAGCGGTTAATGGTTATTTTTTAAATTTACAAAACAAAATGTCATTTTTCACTGACCGCTATGTTAGGAACTGTTAACAATTAACCTTACAGCGCCCAAACTATTTCCGCCCATGATATTTGCACACGAATCCACAACAGCTTCAGCTCACCTTTCACCCCATGAACCAATTTACAACTATGTATTAATTAATTATCTTCATTGACCTCATTGGCCCCACTAGATAGAGCCATATGTTACAGGCCAGAATGACATTGACTTAAGGATTTTGTTTGGTAGAAATGAATTTCTTTATCATTAATTATATAAAACATACTTTCTACTGGTGTGCTATTACACTATATTACGTACTATGCAGTTTTTCTTACATTCTTTCCATACGAAATAGATTTAGACAAAGCAAAATTTATAAAGTGCTTTTAACTACTCGAGTGCTTTTTGCCACATTATTGCACTATTTCCAAAACCTCGGATTGCTTTGTTGCCAAAATGAGCCAAATTTAATTTAAATTTTTTTTTTAAATGACAACAGAATATATTGTACATTAAAAATATGACAAAATAAATATTCTCTATATTCTTTAAAATGTTTTAAGGTTAAAGATTTAATTTTTTTTTTTTTTATAATACCTACAAATATGTGATAATAGACAAAAGATAGGGGAATTCAATGACTACATAGAACTATAATCAGTTTGTATGCCTCCATATTCAAATTCGGAGGTATGATTTTTTTAATGTGGGCGGAAAAATTTCCTTTAGCAATCCCAGAAAAAATATTTTAATTGCTCTGTCGCTCCAGTGGTTAAATAACTTTAATTGCTCAACAGTTTGTAAAGTGTACATAGAAACAAAAAAATTATCGCTTTATGGATCTAACTACGTGAACAATGCATGAAACATAGAAAATGTGATGTGAAATTATAAAGTAGTGCAATAGAGACATGACGCACAACGCAGATTGGTCCCAGATAAGTACATAAATAAATAGTCGCTGATGTCAGTAACAGTAAGAGGTGGAAAGGAACTCACCTTTGTAGAGAGCTGGGCGGAGGGCGAGTTTTGTAGATAATCCAGAGTAGTAATACAATAGCAGTAGGGTGACAGCTATGGCGCCTCCTGCTACCCACTTTGGTCTTATCAAGCACATCATAATACCATTTTTTATACCTAATATCATTAGATACCCTTTTCCAAATTACTTAAATTATTAACCTACGTAATTACAAGCAGTTTTGCTCTAAACTATTTTTGATCTTAATAAATATACTTATGTAGTGTAAACACACAAATCTTTCACAGATTAAATATTGTTGTTGAAACAATCAGGAATGTAAAGTACAACTTTATGAGGTGTACAATCAGAAATGATCCACATTTCTTTAAAAAAAATATTTCCTTAATAAATATATATGTTTTTTTAAAGCTAAATAAAAATGAGATAGTTAAATCAGATCAGATCAGCTGCAATAGCAGGGCAATAAGCGAGCGGTCGTCTTATGTCATGTTCGAGTCGGGTCAGTGAGTCAACTGCTCACACTGGGACTATGTCTCCATCTGTGGTACATCTTTCATTTTCAAACTTTGTTCAAGTGCAAGTATTGGACATTTTACTAAAAACTATAAATATTAATAGTTTTATGTTGTGTGATGTGATTGCTAATTTCAGTCCAGCATCTGGAAATAAATCAATACATATTATAAAAGTAAGTGTACAATGTGCGTGCCGCTAAAACTCAGAAACGAGTCCTGGTACGATCAAGGGAGTTATATGGTGTGGTAGCCCTGTATCCCCATCCATGAAGAAGGTTCCCATTTTTACCTTTTGAAGATTTAAGGGCTGGAAGTTTTGCCCTCTAGAAATTTCTAGAACATTCCGGAATGTTGTGGAATGTTTGGGAGTAGCCTGGAACGTTCGGGAACATCCCGGATCATTGTGTAACATTCCACAATACATTCGAGAGGAAAATTGTGAACCATTCAAAGCCTTTTTTGTATGGGTGGGGAATAGAAGACTACCACACAATCTCTTATCAACTCCCTGAGCGAAGCCGGATTCCCCATCTAGTAAATAATAAATCACTAAACAAACATACATCTACTAATTAACAAATTTTGTACAGCTGCCATTATAGTTTATGAAACTAGGTTTGGAGTTTTATTACGAAAGCTGTGCTGCTTGTTGATGGAACTACAATCGGTTGAACAATGTCACGAGGACTTGGTAGATGTGAAATAAACAGCACAGTAAAATTTGAATTTTCATATTATTATTATCATTTGGTAATTATTCCACTAATCACCACATTATTACGCACAGATTATGGAAATTACACTTCTTTTTAAGAATTACTACAAGAAACAACTATTAACATAAGCGACACTTCGACAACATACGCCCTGATGATGGACGCTGTCCGAAACATTGGCTAAAGGAGGTAGCGCAACGGCATAACACCCGAAAAATAAATAACGAAAGTAACTCATACAAATTTAGTTGAAACAAGACTCATGCAAATGTCAATGTATAAAAAAAAATGGCAGCAAAGAAATTGTTTTACATCTATGCGAAATTTTGAACATTGAATAAAAATTAATTTTAATGCATCTATCCAAATGTCATTAGTTGTTTCTTGTAGTAATTAAGTTGAAATATAGTGTAATTCCCAAAATATGTGCCTAATAAAACGGCGGATAGTAGAATACTTACTCATTATTTTTAAACATGTTTGAGCATCACTGTTGTCTTTGAACTTAAGACCTTTACACCAATTAAGTTACGATTAGAGTATTGAATAAATATTATCTAACACTTGTTTTCTTCCAAATAAAGAAGTGCAGATAAAAAATAGTGTTACGAATTCAATGTGGAAATTCAAACTCTAATGAACATAATTAATTTATTTAAAAAAAATGCTTTTTCAATTTCAAACCTGAAATGGATGCATTTTTCAGAGATATTTTTTGTAGTTATGAATTAGGAAATGTGCGACGAGACGTGAAGCACAAGCACTGCATGAAATAAAATATACTGAATGTTACAATAATTTACCCCGGCATGACATGCCGTGTCTAGGAATCGCAGGAAACTCATTGTTTTTACGGTTACATGAAACATTTAATACGCGTCATTGTGGACTTTGCAAATTAACATAGTTCGACGGATCCACGTTACAATGCGACAGTTTCGAGAAAAGCGACAGGAGGAAATAATGTAGAATCATTAAATGTCCGCATTCAGAATGTGGTGAAACAACATTCCATTCAGGTTTAGCCCAGACAATATATAATTGCATTAGCCCCAACTAGAACACTGTTAGCGGCTAACCTTAGTTAGCGCAGACTATATATTGAAAATGAATAAAACTATCATCAAGCCACACATAAAAACACCATCTATTGCATTCATAATATTAACAAACCAGTAAAAAGTCAATCAAACCTACTCTTTAAAACGTAGACATGTTATTTCGAGACGTCAAAAGGCGAAACCGAAACAGACGCAGCCATTTTGACAGTGTGAAAGCCAAAGAAACCATAATTTTTAGATGCTCTTCTTATTCACGGTCCAAAGAAATTCAAACCGGGGCTTGTTCTGTTTTATTGCCAATGGGCGCTTTTAATATTTCCACGGGGACGGCATCACGGCAATGGCACAGCAACGCCTTGTCACGGTGTGAAGTTTCATCGCTGATATTATTATGATGAGTATTTGATATTTTTTAAATTTTACTTATTTCTATTCTTGAACATACAGTGACATGGTAGTACAAAAAATGTTAATATTTAGGAAAGGATGTAAAAAGTTAGGAGTAGCATTTTGTGAACACCTTACTGGATGAACCTGCGCTGAGGTGTTCGCATGTTTTAGAGTGATATTCTGTCGACATAAGTAAAAACATAGTTAATATTGTCTCCTCTTTTTTTCCGGACCCTTGGAAAACTTCTTAGGAGGGTTTCACTGTAATTGAATTTCACTCTAATTTTAAAAGTTACTTTATACTTCATTTTTACTTTAACCATAATAAAAGTATATATAATTTGTTTATTTTCAATATGCAAAGAGTTGAGTATAATCATACTTTTTGTAAAATGATTGTTGTCTTACTTAAAACTATTTAGTTTTCCTACTAAATAAAATATATATGCCCTCACTTAGGAATATTTTTGTCTACAAGAAAAATAAGTTTCATTTGTTACTTCATTTCTTTGCCATTAAAATTCAGACACATTTGAAAAACTTACCCCAATAATAATAATAATAATTGGATAATTGCCACTTTATTATAAATGAGCGATATCTGTAGCGAACTTGCTTGGAAAACTTACCACTTTATTATAAATTAGCAACATCTGTAGCGAACCTATTTGGAAAACTTACCACTTTATTGTTAATGAGCAACATCTGTAGCGAACCTATTTGGAAAACTTACCACTTTATTATAAATGAGCGACATCATCTGTGGAAAACTTACCACTTTATTATAAATGAGCGACATTATCTGTAGCGATCTTACTTGGAAAACTTACCTCTTTATTATAAATGAGCGACATCATCTGTAGCGAACTTACTTGGAAAACTTACCATTTTATTATAAATGAGCGACATCTGTAGCACTTTATTACAAACATGCAATACCTGTAGCGTACTTGCCTATGAATTTATATAATGTACTTATATCAAACTAGGTTTGTTTCATCCTTGGTCTTTGACAGGGCTGTGTTTATTATGCCCTTTTCCCCTAAGAGCCTATGTCATCTTTGGAAATGCTGTGAGGTGAGGAAAAGGTGAACACGGGTCTTTAAGAGACGCGTGATCGATTTATGTCTTACTAGCCAAAAATAAATATATTCCAAGATTTCCGGGTTCACGCACTCACAAAAATTTATATAATATATGCATAAAATATATATATGTATTTACATATATTAATTTTCTACAAATATTTATTTCGCCCGATCAAGCTGTGCGCATCGACGTCCGCTCTCCCCCGCTTTTGGCGCGTCACTAGTATTTCAAAATAAATAACTGACCTAACCTTTTTATTAAAATTATTAAACTCTAAATTTGATTGCTGTGAAATCTTGCATTTAATAAATCTACATGTACCTACACGAACTACTAGACAAACATTAACATTTTATATACACACATCTCATTCTAACTATAAATTGCATTCCCCAATACAACGATTACATAGTCTTGGTAACCAATATTTAAACAATATTGATGTATTTGACAATAATTTGAATTTGGCAAACTTTAAACGCCGGATGTGCGAACTATTTTTACTTAAACTAATACATGAAAATATGTGTCATATAGGTATAAAACAAATGCAAAAGAAAATAGGAAAAGTTTATACAGCAAAGAATTTAACTAGAAATATCACCGATTTATGCAAACATTGTGAAATATATATAAAAAATAAGACAAGAGGACAAGTTAAATATGGTTCAATGTCATACTTAGGCCCTGCCACAAAACCATTTGAAATTGTCTCAATAGTCACAATTGGGGGATTTGGTGGCTCTCGATCAACAAAAAAATATTTGCACCTTTTAGTCGACCATTTTAGTATTTCACTCGATATGCTTATATATTAACCTCAAAGACACAGAGTGCAAAGGACTTTACAAAACTTATAAATATTGTACCAAATTGTAATGAAATTGGAATATCCTGGAATTAATTCAAAAGAGTTTAAAAAAATTTTAAATGAAAGATCAATCACACTAATTTTCACTGCAGTAAATTCGCCGTTTTCTAACGGAATTAAATTAATTATTTACGTCTTTAAATTTTTAATGTAATATGTTAACACCACTGACATTATTTCTTTAATTTAAAGAACATTATACTGGTTAGAAATGAATAATCCGATAACTCAGTTTTTGTTTATTCTGTTTGTTGTTGCATGGTATGTGTACCCTGGAATAGTGTAATTCAATTCGCCTGCAGAGTGGGTTTCTGTTAAAACAATCAGGCCCGGGAAATTTTTTAATTCTTTTAATTCATCCATGTTTTGTTCTATACTTATAATATTTATATGAAATAGGGTAAATCCATTTTCAGTGCAAATTAATTTCTCATAGAGTGGCCTAAATTTTCTTCACTATTCATTTTTTATCTAATGCTTCACATAAAAAAACATTTATTAGCATTTGTGGAAACATATCTTCAATTATTGTGTTAGTCATAATCTACTCTGTCTTTTGCGATTTTGTGACAAAAATAATATTCAGGAAGCAATTTTATAGTAAGTAAATTATGAGAACATTACTGGACCGTAAAGGGGCAAAGAAGGGGAAGATTTTTTTTTTTTAATATGAAACTAAAATAGTTCAGCTATAAAAGTGCAGGAAATATATAACTATAACCTTAACTATTTATGAATTCATCGTATTTTTATTAAATTTCACCTATTAAAAAAATATCACAAATTTGCCACACTAGAAAATGAAAAAGAAAACCTTATATATTTAGTACATAACATAACTGAAGGTATTGGATCTATGTTGGTGATCTATGTTTATCTTAATTGGTGTAGAAACCAAAAAAATTATGTTTTCACCTTTTTGTTATATTTTTGTTTTTATTTTAGTTATTCTATTGTTAAACAATGATTAAAATGTAAAATTGTTGTGTGTAAGAGGTGAAATATATAAAAAAAAAAAAAAAAAAAAAAATTTGAAAAAAGTATGCCAGCAAGCGTTGTAAAAAGTTATTACTCCCTAAAAATTATATATACACTTTCACACAATCGTCCTGACTGCTCGGGAAGCGAATCTTTACTGACATGGTACAAAACTTTTTTCCGAGTTTGGTGGTGAAATGTGGTAGGGGAAATGTGCGCTGGTATGTGATGTCATGATATAGTAACAAAATTTGGTGTTCCCTGTTATTTGATATTTCGATTTGTTTCCAACGCTCGCATACTGGTAAAACCATTGTGCAGTGGTTCTCAACATGGGGATGGATATAAATCCCTTTTCTGGAAACTACCAGTGGTTCTCAACATGGGGATGGATATAAATCCATTGAAATCTATCAGTAGTTCTCAAGGCCCTCCTTCAACATGGGTTTCTTAACTTGAAGAAACCCATGTCATAGGAGGGCGGAATCACAGGCTGGCAAATCATTCCACATCCGAGCTGTTGAACTGAAGAACGAGTCGTAGAAGTGAGCCATTCTAATGTGACAAATATCGTATGTTTGGCGCGCATTTGGCGTGTTTCCCGACTATGCACCGGTGCTGAAGGGATCAATGGAGCTAGTTCCTCAGAGTATCTTCCGTTGTAATACCGGAAGAACAAGTACAGCATAGTTACTTGACGCCTGTGCTTTAAAGATTGCAATTCGCTTGTTAAGATAGGGGATCTATTTAACAGACCACCCGTTTCTGCATGGTGTCAAGGCTTCTTTCAGGTAATTTGGATCTTCACCAGAGGTGGCTGCCAAATTTAACAGCGGGGCGCAAATGTGAGTTTGTGAATATTCATATGTTTGGCTGATAAAACTTCTCAAGTGTGTGTGTAATACACATTGACTTGAAATTAAGTTTTATTCACCAACCACAGAATTATAATAAATTATGTTTTTCAATTCGGCTGACCGAATAGTCTTTTCATTTGGGAAAACAAAATGGAGACAAAATAAAATAATTTTTCAAAAGCAGTAGATTTATTTATACAAAAATGTTCATTTACAGTTGGAAAGAAAATACATAGTCTACAATCATACGGAACAACTACAAATACTTTTGTTATTTTATAATATTATAACCATCATACATAATGTATAATATTAAATATTATGCACATGGTAATTCATATTAACATACAAATCCGATACAAATTTTTTATACATATTTATGTACAAAATAATGGATATGTGTAATGTGTTAACGTTATCAAACTGAAAATATTCTAGAGTGAAAAAGAATACTAATTATGCCCCCCCCCCCAAACTCCCGAGTGTGAGTGAACTGATAGAGCAGTGGCCACATATATATAAGCTAGAGTTCCAACTGCTCCCATCCGCCTGGCGCCAGTGAAACTACGGCATCCCCAATTGGGGTATATTGTGGGGCTGAAAGTAGTGGAAAGGGAAGGAGATGGGGTATATGAAGGTGGGGAAGTACCTGGCAATTCAGATCTACTCACCAAACACAGCTAAAACCATTTCAAGCAATGTTTCAATTCTGAATGTTGGTCTTACACCAGGGTTATTCTGAGAGTATTTTAATGTGCTGCAAATATACCTTATATTATTTTTAAATCTTTAAATCGTGAAAAAATACAAATCATTGAAATAAAATTTACTAGCGCACACTGGGTTTTGACCTCCGGATTGATAGTCGAAGGAAATTACCCCTTGACCGCGGAGACCGTCTAGGGGTAAGGCTCTCGTCGTTTATAGACTAAAGGAGGTAACATAATGTGAAATCCGTATAAAATGGAGTAGATTTTCCAATTAGCAGATTATTATTAAATACTGTGTTAATGAAATATTTAAAATTTAATACTATGACTAGTTTCTAAGTGCTACATTGTATTACACGTTAACATGTTTAAATATTAATTCAAACAATTGTTTTTGAACCAATATCTAATACATAATATATGGATTAGTTATTATTATGTACCTATGTTCGCATGTTGTATATAATCGAGTCAACATCATTTCACAATTGATTATTTAGAAAAATTTATTAAAAAAAACATTTGAAACCAAATAATTTTTTTTTTTAATAGCTAGTTTGTTATATCTCTCAATTGCATTACATTACAATGTACTCAACTACAACTCCACACAGGAAGCCCTGAGGAAAATAATTTCTCTATTTCATCTTTGGGGATGCTGTGTGGAGGTCTTTTTATGGAAAGGGGAATCTATCAAACGGACCGCCCGTTTCTGCCCAGAATCAAGGGGTTTTTCAGGTATTGTGGGGCTCCAGACCAGATGTGGCTGTCAAATTCAACAGTGGAGCACACTTGCGATTTGTAAAGGGTCCGCACTTGTATAATTTTAAAGTATCTGCAATCCCCGTACAGTATGCCCAGCTTCTAATCAGTAATGATATAATAAATAATTATATATTACAGAAATAAGAAACCCAGTGAATTACGTAAAAGATAAATTTAAATTGCCAAGAATTATATTCCGAACCAACTTATGACAGAACACAGTGACTGAAAAAAGAGGTAATTAACACATGAATAAAAAAATTAACTGCTGTCGGCCAATGTTATATAGTATTGTTAGACACAAACATAATATGGTCATAAATAAAATATGGAGTTAGTTACATAAAATTATCAAGGTTCATGATGGACACAATTTTATATGAAACTTGCGTGCATATCAGGTTAAAATAACAAAAGCATCAAACAATAATTGCATAAACTTAAATATTATTCACAATATTGGT
Source organism: Limnephilus auricula (assembly GCA_951813805.1). NCBI lineage: Eukaryota > Metazoa > Arthropoda > Insecta > Trichoptera > Limnephilidae > Limnephilus > Limnephilus auricula. Next base: position 40,237,159 of record OX638391.1, read on the forward strand.
ATCAGAAAGTACATACAATATGTTTAACTGACTTAATTTAAAGAATATTCTAATTTTAATTATGTACTTAGCTTATATTTATCTACAGTACAATATATTTTACACCTAACATTATATTCATGATTTGTTAATTAAGGTGATTGTCAAAAGAATTCATATTCTACTCTTTTGTAGATGGCGCATGTGTAGTATTTTTTACTTATAAACACTTTTTACAAGTTATGCATAGAAATATTAAGAAAAAAATTTTGTTCGCGAAAGTACACAAGCAAAATGAATATTAATAAATGGTTTTGTCAATTCGAAAACTCAAATCTTCCGAGAAAGGCTAACTAATACAATATTTCATCGGTGATTCAATCCAATATTGTATTTGACAGATTAGAGTTTTTTTTAATTGACAAAACTATTTATTAATATTCATATTACTTGTGTACTTCCGCGAACAATAATTTTTTTTTAATATTTCGAGCATAACTTATAAAAAGCGTTTATAAGTAAAAAATACTATACGCGCGCCATCTAAGAAAGCGTAGAATATGAATTCTTTGACATTCACCTTAAACATAATAAGAAATGTATTTTTTACAAATTTCTTATTATTAAACTTACCTACTTCTATCTTTGTTTAATAAATATTTCTGTAATTGAACAATAATTTATTTAATAGTTTATGACAACGTAAACAAATATCACAATAGTTATTCGATTAAATTTAAAGAAAACTGTAAATATAATTAATTTATCAACAATAGAAGGCAGTTTCTTTGATAATCTATCTTTCATCCCTAGAAGCTAAAATGATCCAAGAGAATAAATGCAAAATCTTCTTCCTTATCTTATGTATATAAATAAGAGGAATCGTACCAAGCAACTTAAATGTATATGTACATATTAAAATACCGCAGGTTTTCAAGAAGATTACATTTTATGGATTAATTAAAATAGATTTTAAAATTTATTTCAATTATTGTTAAACAGTGTCATGCCCATCTTCAGACTGGCACATAGGACAGTATTTGCAACCCAAACCACTTGGCTAAATGAAATATCAAAATTTTGCAGGAAAGAATATTCAATCGTTTCCGTTTTTTTGCAAAAGGGTTTAGTGGAAAACTTCAGTCTTCCTTCAACATTATGAATCAGCTGCTCAAAACAATAATAAACCAAAGAAAAACATTCCCGGGTTACAAATAACCAGACAATATTTGAATATCTCCAACCACCACAACAGTAAGCGGAAAATGTTGCTTGTGCCGTGTTGAAGGACTTAGCCAGCCAAGGAATCGGACATTCGACGCCTGGGTGGGACCCAATCGCGATGCCAACTCAAAAATGTCATATAAAATGAATAAATACCCTAGTTTAGTAACCATTGTACCAATCTGAAGATGGCCATGCCATAATAGGCTGGAACCAAGTAAGGTCTATCAAAAAGAGTAATAAAGTTTAAAATTTATTTTCTTCCAACAGTCAAAAAAATTGTAATGTTATGATTTTGCTAAAGTAATTTATCCATTTACTGCTATGAACTTAATACAACAATAAGAATAATTTTACATTTCCTCCACTACATAAATAAGCAAATTTTATAGTACACAAAAGAAAAACTGAATAGTTTAAAGCCTTAACCAATCGATCAATGGGGATTACTGGATGTTCGGTTTTCGATTCGGCCATTCGGTTTAATAAATATCATACCTCCAAACATTAATAAGGAATCATATTATATTAACTGCTTATTGCGATTTAAAGCCGATGTATTCACCCACATTTCTCATTTTATCCCATATCTTCAGATTTAATTAAAAAAAAATTAAAAAACTTTAATTTGATTTTTCAAAATCAAATACCTACATTTGGGTAGCCATCGCTCGAATGGTTAAGGCTCTGGTAAACGAGCAACGCTGGCAAGGTATTTCTGTCAAGAGTGGGTCAAGATTGCATGTCATGTATTGCCTATTCTTGCTAACGATTTTACAATAATATTGCCGGGCCAAATTTATTTCCTTCTCGCTCTTTTACACATACGTCTCCGTTCCCCACCTACCCACTGCCAAACATTTTTTCAAGTTTATACAAGTTTGGAGGAGACGTTTTGTCTTACACATTATGAAAATCTTGGCATACCAATATTGACGGCCGACGCCTTGCCCTGCAAGACTATTGACGGCCAAGATAATTACTGTTGGGCAATAACAGGCAATTAATCTTGCTCATTTACCAGTATTTTCAGATAACCAATGAAGTGACAATTGAATTTTGGAAAAAGCAGCTTTATGGTGTGATTATTGATCCCTTTAACCGCATTATATGAACAAGCTAGGTATCAGTATAAGAGACTACAAAGTATACTTTCTTTTGCACAGTTTGTTATAAACATATAATATATTTAAGTCAGCCATTGCACGACAGCTAATAACTCCATAATGACCATTGTAATGCAGAGTCATATAATACCTATATACAATTTGGTGCTCGGCATTGCAACGCCGCCGTGTTATCAAGCCAGAATAGTTATTACAGCATAATAATGTACGAATCTATTAATTAATATTGTCTTCTAGTTTATTTTTATACAAAGTGGTGGGTGGTCCTAGTAGTATATATTATATATATAACATTACCTTAAATTAGTATAACATATACTGAATACACAAAGGCACCAGCCACAAATACATGTTTTATTAGAGAACTTTAGAGTTGTGATGTTGAAAAATTTGCTATTTCTGTTAGCTATATGTATTACATTATTATAAACCTTGTTACAGGACATTTGTTTTGGAGTGTTTTATTTTACGTGTACATTTGTTATTTATTTATTATCGGTTTTGAAACATTCGTGTCATTCGCTAGCAATCTTAATACTCGAAACCAGTAACTGATAAATAAAAGTTAAGTAAAAAATGTGCCTGTAAAATAAAACTCTCCAAAACAAAATGTCTAGAAATTGTTACATAGTTAATGCCCAAGAAATACAAAAAAAAACTTGTTAAAGAATGCTACCGCAAAACTCTGAGGGTGATTAATTCATGAAAATCTATTCGTGTTGTGTAACCGATCCTTTATAGTAAACATAATACTGCCAATTGCAGAATGACACTAGATTATTATATTATAACAGACTGTTATCTTACGACTGATTAGCTGTACACACGTCTACAATGAGAATGGGCGGGTTCGTAAGCAATCACGTGTGCGAGTATAGTAAAGCTACGAGCATAAGTTTTACAAAACTTAAAAATAAAATATAACTTCTTTTCGTAAAGTATCGTAAAGTATATAAAATTGGTCTGTTTGAAAAACTTCATTAGGATTTTTGTCTTGAATGTCTAGGAGGTGAATAATCACCTCCTAAGTTTGGGAGTATCTACCACCCTTACACATGGTATATATGTACCAAACATCATCAAAATTCTCAAAGTACAGCTCCGACTGCCAAAACAGAGTCATCTCAGGCACTAAAAAATCAGTGATGGCAGTAGCTTAGGTCATTGTTAGTCATGCAATACATTTTAACCAAAATTATTGGTTTCATGCCATACTATCCCAAATGCAAGTCCACTAATCTGCCACCCCATAAATCGGGCAAGTTTCCAATTAGTGAAAGCGGCGAGTTATAGTGCATACATACAAATTATGCTCAAAAAACAAAAAACGGTCCATCTTTTGTAAAATATTCATTTTTTTTTGCTTAAATTTAAGGTTCTGTGCTTGTGAGAAGTCTCCATTTTGCAAACTTATTCAAAGAAAAATGTGGCAGAACAAAACAAACAGAAACATATGCGACAGTTGCTAGAATACACAGAGGATTAACCGAATAGTCTTTAAACGACAAAAATGAATCCCGGTGACTTACAAAATTGTCAGCTCTAGTAGGCTAAACATCGGTACAGTAACTGAATGTGTAAGAGTAAGATAACCCAACATAGAGCTTGATTTTGTGGTTTCAACTGGTCAATGGATAAAAGGGCGGCAGATTACTGAGAGTGTACTGTATAACAAAGTAAATATATTTTATTAAAATGACAAGCGAAGAAATTCAGAAAACTAAAATCAAAACAAAGAAAGATGTTTTGATTTAACCGCTTGGACACAAAAGCTTGTTTTCACGATAATTTAACATAGGTAGACATAGGAATGACGTATGTCCCGTACCTGAGTTATTAAATATAAAATAAATAAACTTTTAGTAAAAGTTTAATTTTATTGGTGTTGTCTTAAATTAATGTAATTTTGTAATGTCATATTCATTGTATAAAAAAGCCAAAGACAATGTCATAATATATTATTGTTACAGCGCTTTTTAAATACATTGTTTGAATTTTGATTTTGTGTTATCGAATGAATGAATGAAGTGGAATCTTGGAAGTGTAAATTAAATCACTTGCTGACCATTTGATCATGCTGAAATCCCAAAGATAGACTCGTTGTTGATGACAATGCATTTTATCAACTTAAATACATATTTGCATGGTTGACGTTTATATGAAATAAATCTCAGTCCTATTCAATTGAGATTTGGCTTAGGTGTATTTTAGTCAATCCCTGGGAAGGAAGGTTCAATCCCCAGTCAAACCTAATTTAAAAAAATTGTAATATGTAGTAAAAAAAAAACTTTGTTTGTATGGTTAATTTTTTTAAGGGGATAATTTTTTTAGAATAATTATTTAGAATTCAAAAGTGCTTGCTTGTTACAAGGCTAATATTTATTTGTGCGTTTCTTTAAAAAATGATGTGCATTGCAAGTTTTGAGCTTGAATGTCATTTTAGGATTTCACGTTAGATTGATTCATAGATGTACACATATTGATCGCCCAGTTGATTAGTTGGACATTGCCGAAAAATCGAAATTTTAGTTGAATATGCAGTTACATATTATATGTAAAAGTGTACCCTCTTTGTGGTACAATACTCAGATTACTCATAAACACCATCAAATTAATTATATTGAAGAAAAACTTGTAGCGCATTCAAAAAAAAATTTGGTTGATTTTGTCTGGGTCACTAGTAGGATATTTCAAAATGTCATACTAATGTATGGACAATTATTCCTCCCAATGTTATATTATAACATATTTAATATGAAAAATGCAGACACATGTAAATAATATTTAATCTACGACGAGCATTAGAATATTGCTTTCGTCATTATCTCAAAACTTTTGTAATTGGAGATGTCTGACTTTTCAACCGGGCGATTGATAAGTAATATAATTCTGTACGCTTGTATGTAAAGATGGAGTATTCTGACATCAACCTCACATTCTATTAAGTGACTCTTCATTTAATTCCTATAAATTAGTTATCATTATCAGTAACTCATTTATAATACAGCAGTGGTGGATAATGACTTAAAAGTCAGCTAGATTGAATTTATTGATCTTGTTGAAGATAAAATGATTTAATTTTTTTTTTCAAAAATAGTTTGTTTAAAAAAAAAATTATTGAAGGGGACATCCTCACCTAACTTACTTAAAAAACATAAAATGCCACTGTAATGCAGAAAGTAATAAAAGGAATGGAATTAAAAGCATATTTGAAAATAACGCACCAGCATAATTAGTACAACAATCAGCATTAAAAAAAAAATTGAAACTTTGAAATGGATCATACAGACGAACAATCATCAATTTCAGTAGGCAGTTTACAATTTTTGTTAATATTCCAACCAATGACACAAAATATATTATAACATATACATAATACATAATGTAATACGTACAGGCAAATAAGTTAGGTATGTTATGATGATTTCAATCACGTAATTAGTATTCCTCGAAAATTTCAACAAAACTTTAATTATTTCAAAATATGCCATGTTGTTTATCAGTTGTGTAAAATTTAAATCACATTTATTGAATTTTCTGATCTTCTGACGGAATATGCTCGAGACCTAAGTGGTCAAAATAACCTTTTCAATGAAAAAAAAATATCAAAATAAAAATATTTTGAAAGGATCAATGCTTTATAATATTAAGATGGGTATTTATTACCAAGTTATTGATTCGTAGACCATGATATCATCCGGGTACATAAATATATACAAACCGTACCTTCACCAGTAGTATTATTCGAGGTGGTTGCATGTAGTTTAAACTTTTTAGATATCAAAGAATGTTGGTGAGGTGGTTGATTGTCTCATATATTACGCCAATTGAATACTTCTCATTCTTATAATGCTACGAGAAGGTAAAACTAATGAATGACAGGTGTAGACAAAACATGTAACACCAGTCCAGCCTAACCCTATAGAAGGTATACAAGTTGTATCGACTACAATAATACTCTAGAGATTTCTCCTTAACTATGTTTAAAGTATTATTAAAAAAAACCATTAAAATACAAATTCAATTGAAAAATAGCCATATTCACAATTCATTTAAAGAATCAGTAAAAAAAACATTGGTCCTAGACATACACAGATTTATGGCTCTTGATTCTATCCCAAACAAAGTGGCAAGCACTCATTGTGTCATCACACTGTCACGCTGGTAAGTAGCCAAGATTCTTTCTTTGAAGGAACAGGTGAATTTCAGTGAATGCCGGCCGTTCCCTCTGGTCCCTTCGCCAGCATTCGCGCATGAGATCATATATGTCCCTTGGGCATGAAGAGGCTCGCGCCAACGGCCGGAAGCGTCCATTGTCTCGTCGCAGGTGCGCCAGATTCTCCAGAACCTGCGTGTCGGAGAGGTGCTCGTAGGGGGCTTGCCGGCATGACGTGAGGATCTCGTCCAGCGTCACAGCGAAGGACCACACATCCGTCTTGGTGGTGTACTTGCCCAGAAACACTGATTCCCAAGCCATCCAACGGATTGGCAGAGGAAGGTTCCCATCCACCTTGTAATAGTCCGCAACATACAGCTCACTGTCAGTACCGAAATCCGATATCTTGATCTGATAAGCTTGTCCCATGAGACAATTTCTGAAAGAAGTAAATATTATATAAAATTATGTTGAACGGCATGTAAAAATTTATCTTAGACCAATTTGAAAAAGACATAAAAAAGGTCACGAGTTGAAGACTCCAGGCCTTCTGTCCTTGCTGGGCTCGTATTTATTTATTGTTTCTTTACATGCTAGGTATAACTGTTTACAATCCAATTTTTAACCTCACTAGGTTAATAATAGCCTATATTTTTAATAGCCTGTGTTGAGGTTAACAATTATACAAAGTGACAAAAATAAAACAAAATAATATAGGTAAAACAAAATAATACTTGAAAGAACAAAATTGTTACATTAACATTTCTTATTGATAATGGTTACCCATTAAACTGAAGGTGGCTAGTACATTATAGTGTAAACAAGAAGGGTGATCAAAGTGTTGAAATTTGATTTGAAATAAAAATGTGCTATTAATTTAAAAAGGACTAAGATGAAAGAATACTTATACAATATGTTATGTTATTAATTTAGTAGGACAAACACGAAAAAAATATAATATACTATTAATTTATAAAAGACGAAGAAAAAGAAAAAATAATTGGCAATCCTCAGCTAACACAAATGATTTAACATCCTTTTTAAAAGTGCACAAGGAATTAGATTATGTATAAAGGGGGCATAGTCACCTAGCGGCCAGGTCTCGGTGCACGAAGTTGAGCGACTCGAGGTACTTCATGCCCGCAGCCACCTGTTCGGCCAGGAACAGCAGTGTGGAGGGCTCCAGGCTGCGGCCGGCCAGGAACTGACGCAGATCTCCTGGCTCCAGGTACTCCAGCACGGCGGCCAGGGGTTCGTTGGGCTCCCCCCTCCGGCATGCGCCCAGCACGCGCGCCAGCCTCTCATCCTCTAGGGCTGCCAGGATACGCAGGTCGCGAGAGAACTCTTCCCTGATAATACACACACACACCCGCACATTAAGTTACAGACTAATTATAAATTACTGATGCCAGGATTTAAATGTGTCAAAACCCACTATCTGGGATAAATAAATGCTTTCTCCTTCTTTGCTTCGACTGATGATGGCAATCATGGCCAGAAATCATAAAAGTAAGATACAATGTGCGTGCCGCTAAAACTCTGAAACGAGTCCCGATACAAGGGAGTTGTTATATGGTGTGGCAGCTCTCTTTCCCCCATCCATGAAGAAGGTTCCCGTTTTTACCTGAAGGGCGTGCTTTTGAAGATGTAACGACTGGAAGTTTCACCCTCTAGAAATTTCTAGAACAGTTCAGAGCATTTGAGAGTATTTCACAACATCCCGGAACATTGTTGTTCGGTGGAATGTTCGGGAATAGTCTGGAATGTTTGTGAACATCCCAGAACACTCTTGAACGTTGTGGAATGTTCTGGAACATTGTGGACCATTCAAAGCCTTTTTGGGTGGGGGGTTGGGGCCTACCACACAATCTCATTTCAACTCCTGAGCAAAGCCGGGTACCCCAGCTAACAATAATAGCAAAAATAGAATCTCGTTTGTTGTAGAATCTTTTGATTTAATTCACTTTTACAGTAACTTACTGTTAATATACATAATTATGTAGAAAATATTGATAATTATTTACATCTATAAAAAACAACATAATAATAATAATCTTAGGGGGTTTCTCACCATCCTCCCAATAGCTTATCTACCCTAATAACGAATATTATTAAAAATAAAAATAAAATACTCGTAGTGGTTAGAAAACTCAGCCAACTTATCTAATATATAGTCGCTATTCATAGGTTCGAGTACCGAATTATAAACTCCAACTTAATAAATAAATAAACCGTAAATCGGAAATCTTAAATATTCGTTATTAGGGTAGATAAGCTATTGGGAGGATGGTGAGAAACCCCCTTACTTTTGCTTCTCCGATGCGTCCTGGGTCAAAAATTTCACAGCCACTAATCGTTTTTCCAGGCAAACATTGGATCCATATTCTGGTATCCCATCAGCTTCTGCCACGTAAACCTGAAATGTGATTTCCATCATTTAATAGGATTATTCAATAAATAGTGACAATGGCAGGAAGGCAAAACAATTTTAATCAATGTAAAAGTTTTTTTTTTTTTAAAAGGTACCGATATTCGCACATTTATTACTACTTTGCTAAGTACTTCAAGTAGCTTGTTAGAGCATGTGTCACATAAATGATTTTGTAACAATGTCGTCATCACGCCGTTTCCTCACAGGGGTAGGCAGAGAGGACGAACCGCCAAACAGTTTTGACACACACTTTTTGCCGAATTCACAATCATACATCTACTCATAAATACTGCTCAATTATTCTGACACTTGACATGGCCCGATTCAAGTATCCGATTCACTTGATGGCGCTATGTCTTCCTCGGGCATCCTCGACTTCTTCTACCATTCACATTTGTGTCATACAGTCTCCTTACACTCCTTTGTTCATCATTCGCTCTGCATGCCCAAACTTACCTGCTTTTACCCTTCTTTTAATTACAGGTTACCAGACTCAAGTTACAAATGCAATTATTTATAATGAATATGAATACAAATTGATTTTAATACTAAAGACTGCTTACCGTTCCAAAAGCACCCTCGGAAAGTTTGGAAAGCATACGCAGACGATGTCTCGGGAACTCTGGCACCGATGTTTGTTCCAGTCTTCTTTTCAATGAAGCTAGAATCTCAGATTGAATGGGCGACTGAAATAGAAGAGACAAGAATTTCTTTTTATTTTCAATGCTTTATTTAGTATTTAATTGAATATGATTATCTCATTAAAGCTTATAAACCTCGTTTTAACATTTAATCAATGAAGACGATAATATCAACAACTTTCAATAAATACGATAACAAATACACAAAAAATAAAAAGGTTAAGGTCGCAACAGGGACATTAGTCCTACCGGGACAAGTACCTTTACCAATTGAGCAATTGATATCTAATTACATTAGGTCAATTTCATTAATCTACTACTTTGCTTTATAAGTCACTTGTACATTAGTTATCAATCTTAGTTTTAAGCCACTTGTAATATATATATATATATATATATATATATATAGGATAAATGAATAATGAATTTGTAAAGTGCCCTTGAGGTGATTTTCTCACGAAATCATCCAACCATTATTATTATTAAATTATTTCCCATATTTTTATGACTGACATCTTTTAATAAGATTACAAATTTCTATCCGAATTAATGCAACCTAGTTGGTGGCTTGAATAATAATAAAGGGATAACTTTTGACTTTTCTACATGACAGTTTAGACTTTATATATATATAGCAGAAATATTTACACTTCCAATCCTGAGTAAGATAACATAATATTATGTTGTATTCAAATATTATGAGAATGTTTTACTAATAAGATATTTAAGAATTCCATTTTTATAAAAACTGAGGTCCGCCAGTTGCGATCCCCTTCTCTACGGGATGTGTGGAATTGCACTTACCACATGCCGGAATAAAAAATAAATTAAATCATTCTTTAAAAACCTTATGACTTCACGCTTGACACATTTCAGGAAATTACCATCAGTCAAAAAATTATTCTAGATAGATGAATGAAAAAATATCGTAAGAAAGTAATTTAACCTTAGTGATGGAGCGTGACCTCCCAGAGTGCTGGCTTTCTCGGTCGGATGTGGGGGCGGGGGGTGGGGGTGGCACCAGCGGCAGCAAGGGGGCCGCTCCTATCTCCGGCACAGCGTAGTCGTAGGTGGAGCCATCTGGCGTACAAAATCAGAACATTAAATCATAGCCCACATAGAAAGATTTCACTTAGACATTCACTTGCACTTGGTGAATCTGAGCTAACAACCGAGTCAACTGTCAACAAATGAGTGTTAGAGCACAGGCATCCTACCGATATTTAAATGGAAGATGCTCTGAGAGACAAGCATCATTGATCCTCTCGGCACCGGCACCCAACGTATGTACACGGTTGACATTTCATCGCCTTAGTTCTTAATTGTCTAAACGGCTGTTTTAGTTTTTTTTCAATCTCCATTTTAAAACTAAAAATAAAGTATCAATATAATTAATCAGTAATCACTTTACTAAGAATTATTTAAAGTAATTAGACCTTTAGCTTTACGGAAATAGCTTCTTAACACTTATATAATGAAAGAAAACCACCTCCTCCGGCAAAATTTGCTAATGGTCATTTTGACAATTAAGAACTAGGCGACGTTTTGTCATATGAGAATGGGTCGCTTCTACGATTCGTTCTTGAGTTTAACAGATCGGCTGTGGAACGATTTGCCAGCCTCTGTATTTCCTCCTTCCTACAACATGGGTCTCTACAAAACCCATGTTCACTCCCTCCTCTCCTCAAAAAAGACCCTGCACACAGTATCTTCAAAGATGACATGGGCCCCGAGGGAAATTATTTTCCTCAAGGCCTCGTTAGTATAAGTTAGTATAAAAAAACTGTTAGATAATTTTTGATCATAAAAAAAGACTTTCAATTTTTCATATTAAAATTCATTTAATGAACACTCACCCGACATGCAAGCATTAGAGTCATCGGCACCCATGTCTCTCATCTCCATGACGACTGAGCTATAGCTGTAGTAAGGGGCATATTTCAGCGCCTGATACGGCTCCCGGTAGTCATCCATTTTCACATCTATTCCGTAGTCGTTCTTCGACTTCTTGATGAGAGGCACAGGGAGAGTAGACATGTCACCCGAGTTGCCACACCGCGAGTCTCTGGTGTAATCCTCCATGTCGTCGATCCTGCAAAGCCTTGTTCAATGAGAAATATTCTTGGGATAATATCAATCGCCCTGTTGATTAGGCAGACATCTCCAAATACTAAGTTTTGAGATAATGACGAAAGCAATAATTGAATACTCGCCATAAATTAAATATTATTTACACTTGTCTGTTAAATATGCTATAAAATAACACCGGGAGACATTATGGTCCTATACATTAGTATGACATTTTGAAATATTCTACTAGTGACCCAGACAACATCAACAATTTGTTTAAGCCACTACAAGTTTTCCTGCATTATAATTTATTTGATTGATTTTATGAGTAATTTGAGTATTGTACCAGATAGAGGGTACACTTTTACATTATAGATTTTTCGGAGATGTCTGAAGAATGTAGTTTTCTTCTATATGTACTTTTTGAAGTAAATACTTCTTTACGCACGCTTTACTTGAGAGCGTCACGAACTTTACGGCGTTATTCATCAACAAATGTTCACGAATGTTACGGAGGCGAATGATAATAAATTAAAATTAATTTTGAGGTTCATTCCTCACAACAGTGCTCAAATCCATAGTAATGACGTTTGGAATGGTTGTGGCATTTATTTTAAACTTTGTAAGAATTAAATCCACAATCCCATTCTGATCGTAATTCCCATAATAAAATTAATCAAATTTTCGTTTAGAGTGTGCGAACTCAGTGCATTGAAAGGGCTGATTTGTCACAATGATTGGTAACAATCCAAACGAATCTTCAATATAGATTCTTATACACTGATGATTGGAATGGTTTTATTCGATGCCAGGAAGAAAATTAGATTAGATTACTAAAGAAGTATTTACTTCAGTCGTGTGGTCTAAAGCACACCCGTATTTTTATATTATATATTGTCATTGCTCTTCATTTATACGTGCTTTTCTTTCACTGTCATCTCTGTTTTTTATTTGTGTTATTATTATATTGTTAATGGACTATTTGTCTGTAAATAAATAAATATAAATAAAAAAACACAAATCAGTCAGTTACCTATAAGATATGTTGTTCTTCTCGGCGCTCAAGTGTTGCGCTGCAGTGGGGATTGTGGCCTTAGAAGCGAGGGGGCTGGCGAAGCACTTCCTCCGGCGGTGGCGGTTAACAATGAGGAAGATGGCGAAGGCGAGCAGCAGGATGACGGCCATGAGCACGCAGATGACCACGGCCAGGTACGTGGAATCTTGTTGCTTGACCGTGGACACGGGGAGACTGGGGCGGCCGGTGGTCTCCTCACCGGTGGGGGCCGGCAGTACTGCTCCTGACTCCACTGAGAAGTTTCCATGCGCCACATCTACACACAAACATTCCACACTAATGTTACACAAATGTTTAAGAAAAAATGAATACAATGAATTATATTATTTTTTTAAATTTCTCTTGCATTAACTATGTAACAATTTCTAGTTATTTTGTTTTTGAAGAGTTTTATTTCACAAAAGCACCCTGTAAATCACAATTATTGACTACGTTCCCATGTTATATTGAATCCCACTACCCCCACATAATAAAATCTAATCATTTCTGTACTTGTATAATTTTAAAGTTAGTTTTAAGATTTTTATGAAATGAGTTTCTATGAATTTTTCTACGAAATGAGTAGCAGATAAATAAAAATTAAGTAAATAAAATTTTTTCAAGTACATGTGAAATAAAACTCTGCCAAATTGATGCGGCAAAATCACAGTCAGAAATCCTTCCGTCCTGGGGGGGAAGGAGGTGGCTAGAGAATTTATGAAATTATCCATCGTTGGTGAGGGGAGGGGGGTGAGGATGGCTCGTTGTAATTGATTACAGACTGATTATTTCAGTCAAATTTTCCTGCCATCTTCAAAATTGTTGTAAAAGGATTTATAAAAATTTGCAAGTTACTGGGTATTTTTTAATTTGCTCATGCATAATAAATATATCATCTCTATAAAAAAAAAAAAAATGCGGGTCATTTATAATTGTAGCCCGCGGGCTTGGGGTTGGGCAGCCTTGTGTTATAAATTTTGGAAAGAAATGAATTAATATTATTAACATTCAATAAAATAAACCGTGGCTTGAAGATAGTACCTTCTAGATGTTTTCATACATCCGTTTAATAAAATATCCGTTTTCATACGGACTCAAGCAGTTACAAAGTGTATGCTACAAGTAATGTTCTCATCACAAGTGTTTATGAAGTTGTTTGTACAAACATACATCTTTATGATAAAATATTACTCAATAAAAAAATGATTCTCTATTGAAGAAGAAGATAAACCTAATAATCTAAATGAAAATATGAAAAAGAACAAGACACAGAAAAATAAAAAATAACGGTCGCAACTGGAACTTGAACCCAGAACCTCTCATCTTACCGGGACAAACGCCTTACCAATTCGACTACCACCTCCTATTATTTAAACGTCGTATTTGTCAATCAATATAGCAAATAATAAAAACAAAAATGTAAGTAAATACTTGATAAGATATCTCTTTTAATGCATATCTCTTTCTAATAAATATAATATGTTATTTACCCGCCTCGGAACAGACTTTGTCTAGTGAGGCAGGTAAAAAAATCCATGTAATTAAATAAAACTATAACAAACGCCCGGGTTGCCAACACTGAAACTGAACTGAATCGCATATTTCAAATTTTTGATTTAACAGTATTATTTTGGACAATTTTTTTCTTTTAAAATTTTATTTTTTTCCATAACATTGGCAGCTACCTTTTTCATTGGAAACATGTATTACATTGACGGGAAACCCATTCAAAAGTTATAAAAAGACAGTTGTTCTAATAAATATAAAATTATTCACCTATAAATAAAAGGTTGCTAAGAAACATAATGTCAACAGAAAACACATTTAAATATTTGGCAGTCAGTAAATATAATCGATTGTATTTCTATTAACAATGAAATAATATGGTATTTTACTCAAAAAACTCTACTTTTCATGAAGATTACTATGTTAGTACGTTCCAGTGCACAAATTTGTTAATGCCACTAAGAAGAAATATTAAGAAAATACTGAAAAGAAAAAAAAAGGTGTTGGTCTTGTGTATTAGTGCCTCCGCTCACGAGGCAACTGAAAAAAACCAGTTTGCAACTAAACTCGCTATCCTGTGTATGTCAAAGTAATGGTCCGCACACTACACAACTTCTCAAAAACCTGTTGTCAATGGCAAGGCAAGCAGCATAGTTGCTACGATGACAGCTGATTAAATCAGATGATTATCATCATCTATGGTTAAACAAGTTGAGATAATTAGGCACTCCGCTGATGAGGCAACTGAAACCAAACTAAAACCGGCTGGTTTCTATGTCTTGATTGGTCAAAGAGCTTGTTTAACCATAGACGAAGAACAATCAGCTGACAGCTGGCAACTAGCAACGGCCGGCCACGGCAATCAGCAGTGCGAGTCACCTTTTGCGTTACCATTGACAACGGGTTTTCGAGTGATTGTGTAGTGTGCGGGCCATCACATTGTCATACAAAGACAGTTGCCAGTTGACAGTTTTCAGTTGCTCGATAGCGCCGTGATAAAAATTTGGTTGGAAACCATAGCAACCAGCCAGTTTTAGTTTGGTTTCAGTTTCTCCGGTGAGCGGAGCGCCTAACGTACCCATTTAAATTTAGGAGTGTTTATTTAATTTTAAGAGTTTTTAAAAATAAAATGAGACTGTTAACCGTGTCCCTTTTTTATGTGTATTTACGATTTTAATTAATGTTTTATTCAGCTTTGCCGGCAAAAATTGAAAAGAAGAAATAACAAGAAATGCGGGAAAACATTGAAAAGAAGGAATAACAAGAAACGCCCCAAATATGTGGAACGCCAAGGCCCTGAAGTGATTGCAAAGAAAATGGTGGACAATTTACTAGTCAATATGCTACAGACATTACAAGGTAAAACTAAAAATTGATGAAATGAGATTAAATGTTCCATAAGCCGCCTCGCTTTTAGGCACGGATTATGGAAATTACACTTTATTTCGACAATTACTATAAGAAACAACTGTTTACGTGCACAAAATAGGTTATTAGGTTCTTAGTTTGGGTAAACTAAGTAATTCATGCGCCTTTAGATTGAAACGAAACTTAGCAAATGTCAAATCCATTGTAGCACTCCGCTTCACTTAGCCAATAATGGCGTCCAAAACTTCGCACGAGTGAATTAATTTGAACAAAATTAAAATATAAAATGCATTTTTTTCATCTCCCCTATATAAATACTCACTTTTCGTAATAATAAAGCTAAATCTAACTATTTAATTAAGAAATATTCCTTATTAACCGTGAGGCGGAGTACGACAAGTTTACCGAGGTATTGTTGGTATTGGAGTAAATGATTGAATATGTTTAATTGTCTATTTTAAGCAATTTTTAGGTGACACTCCTCGCTTTGATAGATATCATATTATTGTTGAAGAATTGTAGTGCAAAGAGAACTTGACGCGTTATACAACTGCCGTCATCAATATTTATGATTGGTCGCTCCTCATTTTTTTAGCATTTCATCACTTAATGTGTTTGCAGATTCTTCCAGTTCCTCTGGAACAAGTTCTTCCAGTAGTAAGGGACGGGCACCACCCGAAGGTTTCAGTGACTAAACTTCCAGAATCTACCAAATACATTTTGCCAATTCAAATTAAATATGCAGTTCTTGTAGGGAAAACATAAATTTTATTAAAATAAATTATATAACTTAAAATTAAAGCCTTATTATTTAATATAAATTATGTATGGTATTGTTGTATGCTGTATGGTATTGTGTGGGACGATTATTTAGAATTGAAGCTGGAAAATATAAATAACTGTAGAAGCCTTACTATTAAATTTTATAAATCAACAGAAGTGAGTCACAGATGTCACGCTAAGACACGAACAAGTGAATCAGGTGTTCTAGCATGGTCGATCGATATGAAGTTACCGACCGATTGTCGGTAACTTCTCATCGTTCCCAAGGATAACTGCAGATTGCAAACGAATAGGTGACAGTTTACAATGACTATGTGTCCTTAATATATTCAATATCAACTGTCGTTTGTACGTTAGCGATCTGCAGTTGTCCTAGGGAACGAGGAGAAGTTACCGACAATTGGTCGGTTACTTCATTTCGATCGACCATGCTAGAACACCTGATATTTTAATGGATTGAATACCAAAACTTGTCTATTTTTCAATCTGCCTACAAGGGAGTAGCTATAGGATTCACTTTATGTTAGTTGCTGTAAAGTTAGTACTAGTGTTTAATTAGCGGTACTACTAATATTTCCGTTATCGCTTGCGCTCTCAGCAGCAGGAACATTTGATAATTCAACTTACCAGAGTCAAACACCACTTCGCTGATCATTATCCAGCGCGACGCGAATGTGAGTTGAAGTTTGACAAATCGGCCGACCCTGTGGTGCAGTTTGATGGATACATTTCTGGACGTCTCGAAGATCCTGTCTTCGACATAGCTGTATGTGATCGGCTCTCCAGGGAACACTTTCCCTCCAACCGAGAAGAGGACACTGGCCTCTGCAAACACCTGCAAAAACATTATTTATCAAGTACCATAATTAAAGTATAGATAACTACAGAAAGCTAAACTTATTGTACCCATATTTATCATATCTTAAAACAAATTAGCAGGTTACGATGGTATCATTTCAACAAAATTACACTCGATGAAGTCTGACACTTGTTACTACGCTAAGTTGTTTCACAGAACTTCAATAATAAGTTTGAAATTTTGATGAATTCTTCAAGTTCTGTGAAAAATTTTGCCCATAATGGAATAATCACAGAACTTGAATATAACATTCACAGGACTTGTGTATTAACTTTGAAATTTTATGAATATTGTTCAAGATCTGTGAAAAAATCGCTCTTATCATAAGAACATTACTAACTTAGCTCTCACTTCTTCCCCAAGACATAAAAGTAATAAAAAAAATTATAAGCATAACTCAAGAATAAAAATTTGGCTGAAAGAGGTCAATGAAAAAAATCCTAATAAAGACTTCATAGAAGACAAATAAACTACAATTAAATAACTTTAGTCCACCCCGACACAGGTTAAGAATTATTTAAATATTTTAATGAATTATTTAAAGAACTATTTCTTAGTCCTAATCCGTAGTGAGGAGGACTAAGAAATACAAGTTCACCATAAAATTTTGTATGCACAATTATTTTTCAGAGTTTCATATTTTGGTTATTTTTTTTTTTTAATAGTTTTATTTTTGATTTTTAATTTTTTTTTCAAGTCGTTAAAGTAATTTATTTTTTCAAATAATAAAAAAAGCAATTAAAAAAAAACGTAAGTCGGATAAACATGTAAATGCACGACAAATGTTAAAGAACCCAGGACCAAGAACACAGTTACCAACAACACTTGTTCTCACTTCCTTTTAAAAATCGGACGACAAAAACCGGACGTCGGACGTCCTGTTCACACCTTCATAAAAAACAGTACGATAAAAAAATCGGAAGATCCACAGACGCTGCGTGCATGCTTCCTTGCAACCGGGAGAAAGAAAACAAAGTATCGAATGTAACCATAATATACATAAACCACATTTTTTTGTATTTCTTGGGCGAACTAAGTAATAATTTCTAGGAATTTATCTTGTTAAAAGTTTTATTTCACATGTACATTTGTAGATAATTTATTATTTGAAACATTCACAGAGTGTTAACAATTATTACATTGCTGTTGGAATGTGCAAAGATATTAACACACCAATAAGAAATGTTCATAGCGTGCGTAAATAAGTTTTAGTTGTTATTAGATTCTAATTGTGAAAAAAACAGAAATAATAATAATCAAAATTAAATATAAAACACGACAAGTAAAAAGTATGTAACAAATGTAAACATGAAATAAAACTCTTCAAAAACAATATGAATAAGAGACGATCAGCAACTGTGAGTATCTGAAAAGGTCTGGGAGGATCGGCAGGAAAACGCTACTGCTAGCGTATAACTGCTAACCAAGTAATGCATTCTGCCAGGAAACCCTTTTCGGGGTAACCCCGCTATATTTTAGCAACTTTACGGCCCAAGGAGAAGGCCCGGCTTGAAATTGCCAGGTAAATAATAAATAAGTTCACTGATAAAAGGTGAAGCCCACCAGTAGTAGTACCCACAGTTGAATGGCGAACGTTGAAACACTAAAAACATGATGATCTTACAACATGATCATGATCATGTACATGATCTTACAACAATAGACTGGATCTAACAGTATCTCGAAAATTAAAAAATACGGTAAGGGAAAAGGGACAATGAGATTGAGAGGACTAGGAGCGTTACTTCGGACATTGATTAGTCGAAAATTCTTATTAGTCACTAAAAAAAATCATTCATAAGGCTTCGTCAATAGTTTAGATGCGGAATGATTTGCCAATTTTTTAATCGCCCCTAGTGTCTTCAATACCCTCTTACCTACACCACTGTTTTCCTAAAAATACCCTATACACCATCCCAGAAGAAGACCTGATCTATTCAGAGAACCAAAACGCAAAACTGACTTCAAAGCCATAGCATGACGAGGGGAGTGATCTGTTAAATGAACTTGCAAACAATTTGGATGTAAGCGACTGTTCTCTAAATGCCTTAAAACAATTATTGAAGAGTCACTTGCCTAAATGCTGATTTGACGATACGGCGAAATTGTACTGTAATTGGAATAAATTAAGAAAAAAAAGACAAAGGGCAAAAGGGATTTACATTATATTCGTCAAGAGGAAACCAGTGGGTCATGTGTAGATCCACCCTTGATGTGGAGTTCATAAAAAAGCAAAGTTGGAGGTTTCAATCATACCTGAACGTCCTTCGTAAACTGGTTGTTGCAGAATATGTGTACCGCCGTGAATTCTCTGACGGTGTCAAACTCGAAGGTGATGTGAACGCGGTTGTTGCGCGTGTCGTTGCGCCAGCCGACCCAGCCCGCGCCGCCCGCCGCTCCGCCCGCCGCGCCGTTCGACGCGCCGCCAGCCGCGCTGCTTGCGCTGTCAGCTGGGAAGCGCCCGTCCGTCAGCAAACCCAGCCCGCGGCGCAGTTCCTTCTCCCAGTGACCGTCGTATGTGGCGTCGAACATCTCCCTCCCGCTGGTGCGCTTGTCTCCCTGCGGCATCGAGTAGCTGATGACCCCATCTGGAAAATCGACAAAAACAACCGTTAGAACATAAGTTTTCACTAAAAAATCCAGCTAGAATACATTAATAATTATTTTCAATTAAACAATAACAGCCTTACTTATTAAAAAAAACACTAACCTAATTTGTTTTAGTTATATGTACATTGAATAAAGACAGTTAGAATAAAGACTTGTATTTAGAATTATTACTAATAAAAAATGTCTTTTGCGAAAGAGCTGGCAAGATTGCATCTCGGTACATCTGCGCATGCGCAGTTAGTTATTGTGACTTGTTATTAAAATCATGTTTTTGTTCATAATTTCTCTTCTAATGATTAGTTCACTATAACTTTAGTATAATTTGATTGATTATTATTTGTACTGTTTTTAATTGTATAATATAATCACGACATCTCTTTACCAGGGGTGTAAAAATGTAATCTTTAGAAAACAAACGTAAAATAAATTATATTTCTATTTAGACTGTTACAAACTCCCGTAACTCATAAACCTACTCAAACCCACAAGAAAAATACGACAAAATACACTATGTTATCGCAGCATACCTAAGCACATGTTAGTTAATTTGTGGAACTTAATATTATTATTTAATATATATTCTAACCCTATCCTTAAACCTGATCACTTAATTTTTAAATTTTTGTTTCCTATATTTTTATCACGGTAATTATATTTTTATTAGACACTTCTTTCACATGTTTTAAATTATTTATTTTTTAAAGATGTACTACTATTCCGACATGATGTAAAAGTCCTCTGGATTGGGCGTTATAGAAACTAAAACATAAATGTCACAAAGGAGGGAGAGCTTCCTTTGCCAAAAAGAAACAAAGTTATCTAACCGCTTCGAGCTAAACAGTAATGCAAGAAGCAATAAGCACATTGCAAGTACAGTTGAACAATCATAACTTTCCATTAGATACATGAGAGGCCAGCACAAAATAAATACTAAGATGTTCAAGAAAAATCTAAAAAAATTACTTCTGTACTTTGATAACTTTACACGGTCAATTAATTATTAGTCAAATAGTGAAGAGAAAATCATTCAGAGTAAGTATATTTTAACATTTTCCTTCACCAGCCCGAACCTCACTGTTAACCGAGCTTGGCGAAGTCCTGTCTCAACTCGACCACTTAAATTTATTTGTGTGTTCTGGGTCCGGTCAATCCTGTCAAGATGGTAGTCGTGTTTGATTGAACCTTATTATTCCGCCAGAAGGCGCTCTTGCGAACGAATTGTCAAATAGGAATAATCAACAATAGGCGAAGTCTACTGTTCACAGAACTACTAATATAGTACAGATTATATAAAAGATCATACCATTTCTGAAGCACCCATAGAGTTCCACTCTCATGCAGACTGTCCTGCGGTGATAGCTGTAGGGCAGGAACCTAACTTTTGAGGCCCAAAACGGGGGTTCGAGTTCCTTCTTTGATTCCAGGTAAGTGTTCGTGTTCCCGGTGATAACCTGTAACAAACAAATTGAAATAGTATGCATACAATTTAAATTGCTTCATAGTTTACAAGTCAGAGGTACACAACATAGTTCCACCTAAACCCTACATTGCTGGTTCAGATTCCTCAGGGCCGGTATTCAATTGCTTTTTAAGCTCGGCTTGAGAGATATTTTCGTTCGTCAAGAACCCTGACAAGATAAACCGACTGATAACATTCTCGAGTATAATGAAATACCTGCTATTAGTACCACATTCATAGTGACACTGCAAGATTTGAGTATATTACCTAACATCATGAAAAAGCTAAAACTCATACCCTTTATGTAAAAAAAACGTGCCGGGCTGTTGTGCTATAAGTGCAGCTCTAAAAACTATGTAGAGTTTTTTTAGTCGCCAAGTTCCATCAATTTGTAAATTTCTTTTGCATAAAACTCGTCCGCCTGGGAATGTAGCCAACATATCACAGTATTCTGAAGATCTTCATCGTCATCAAAGAGCTGGATCCCAAGCCAACAACTTCATGCGAGTGGACAGATAGAAATCATCCCCTGGCCCTCGTACAGCCTGGACTTGGCTCCATCTAACTTCCACCTGTGTACTCTTCCGTGTCTTATTAGGGAGGCGGGAAAAAATCTCTTTTTACAATGCGCTACCAGATTGGTCGCTTCATACGATTCCCGTGCTCGGTATCTGTATTGATCGCCTCGCCTAAAAAGGGTACGTTTCGCGGCCTGAGGAACGTGATTCACCTGCTACTCTTATACCTTCCCATGCCTTTAATCTGCATACATTGGAGGTGTAAACCGCCAATAGTGCGTTGTTTATAGTAGCTGTAATTTCCCTAACTTCTAATAAAATTGTTCGAAATTGAAATTATTTTTTTCAACAGATAATCAAATTTCACTAGCTTCTATGCGACCTAGAAGTCGAAAGGTATTTTGTTAATTGACCACATAAGTCGTCTTTTGAATTGGTAAAGAAAGTACGATTAAACTATTGAACTAAAAATAATTGAATAATCAGTCAGAAAAAAATCGTACAAGTATACATAAAAACCGATGGAAATGACATTCAACCTTGAATATAATTGTACTGAACTAGAAAGCAAAACAGAAAAAAAAACTGTGATAACACCAGAGCTCACCGTCTGAGAGATTTCAGTTTTTCTCAGAGATTTTTAGAGTTCTACAAAGGTTGTAGAACATTTTTTGATTATTTTTTCATAAAATCAATTTCGTGTAGGTGTCCACAATTCACTCAATAGAAGCAGGAATTCTTTGCAGAAGTTTTTGTACTTTTTTAAAAAACTATATTAAGATATTGAACTTCAGATACTTTAACCAGTAATTTCCTAAATTTTGTTGGAGTAAAAATTGTGAATGAAATTCGGTCCCCGGTGATATTTTTTGACGTTTTTTTTCTTCAACTTAAAACATACAAAAATCAGTAGGTATTCGACGGTAGGGTCGGAGTTTGGGCGTTTGGGCGGATATTCGAGGGCCCATTGAAATAAGGAGGAAATTTTTTTTCGGTTAAAAATCAAAACATCAAAAAAATTCATTGGAGACAAAATTTTAATTTACATTTTCTACTCCAAAAAATGTCAAGAATCACTGGTTAAAGTAAGTCAAGTACTTCCCATAACACCCTGTATACAAGCTATCGTAAATATGTATATAGACAATGGTCCAAACGGGAAACTGATAATGAGTCGATTTTGTTAGGTATAATAACTAATTTGTTTTGAATTTTCGTTTTCGTATAGGTAGTACAAAAATTGAATTCCAAAAATACAAAAATTAACCGCCCTTCCGGATATAACAGTCTTATGAATTTAATATTCCCACCTAAGCAACTCAGTCCAAAAGCGCATTGTAAGATCTTATTTACCTTAAGCACCTTAAATTGTGCGTAGGTGGGTGCATTTATCTAAATCCAGAAAAGGTAAACCTCCTGTTTTTTAATTCTCGCATTTTGGCCTAACCACTCCACTGAAAACAGTTTGAATTATTTTCCTCCCTTCCGCACAAACATTGATTGGTAAGTACCGCTGCAATAAATTTATATATTACGTACATGTACACCTATCGTGCTATTTAGAATAACATTCCCTATTTTTTTTATTAAATAAAGTATGTATGACCGTGGGTATTATTTACATTATGATTCCAAACACGCAGTCGAAGATGTATGTCACCGAATATCTCACATTACTTAACAATATAAGTTTTCGTCGCCGTGCGTTTAATTAAAATATCTCTGCATATTTTAATTTAAAAAATTCCTCGCCTGCCTCCGCCCTCCAGCGCTCCGCCCCACCATCTCGAGGCCCCAAACCCAACCCTCCCTCCGGTGACTCGTGTTTTCCGACCAAATTTATATACGCTTTTATACCTTGGCGCTCAAAAGAAGAAAGTTGTACAAAAACATATGCGCCCCGCGAAGCTCGGAATATCTCCCCCCTACCCCACTCCCCCTGCTACCTGCCGCGCACTCTTTCTCCCCTCTCCTCTCTGTAATCCTCAGCCTTTTCTAAACGCTTTCAAGAATCTGAAAAATGTGTCGATATGATTTTATGGCTGAAAGTGTCGAGTGATTTTTGGAAACAAACTTTATTTTTACGGTTAAGTTTTTAAGATGAGCAAAGCACTTCGAAAATTTTCCATTTTCCGAGGCTTTTTGCGATAAAAGTGATATTATTGAAATTTTCTTTCGATAAATAATACTTTGGGGGGAAGAAGATTAATGTCTATTTTGTGAAGCGCGGCTCAATCACCTGTTGGGCGGGCATTGTTCTGGAAGAGTTTATTTATTCATAAAGCTGGGTCTGAAATAGGGATTGCAATCCGGGAAGGCGGATCCGGAATCACTAAACGTTTACCGGATCCGCTACCAATATTCCGGATTCGGTGATGCCAATTTTTGGAAAAATAATCGCGCTTTTGCACATACTAAAAAAGAGAAAGATTTTAATAAAGTACCTACTAAAAAAGGAAACGATTGCATTTGAAAGTGAAGGAGTTCGAGGAGAATACTTGTCTGCTATTCATGATTATTGTTGACAATAAAGTCTAGTGTACAAGCTGAAAGAGCCTTTTCGGCCGCTGGCTATATTTGTAGCTGTTTTAGAAGTTGATTGGCAGATGACACAATCTACACTATTTATTTTCTACGATAATTTTTCCAAAACCGAAATTGATTTTTTGATAAGGTATATTTTTTTTCTTGAAGTAACACTTTAGGCACGATATGACGAGTAATTCAGATCTTCTTCGGACTGAAATAACGTTGTCGGGCGTTCGGACATCAGTACAATTACTGCCATCTATATTTGTTTTCATTTTTAAAAGGTTCTCGCCTTCGCTAGAATATTATGTTTTATCTTTTAAGTAATACCTGCCACAACAGTCAAATAAGTTTTACTTTACCACTCATTATTGAACTAAAACTTATTTACGCTTGACTTGGGGGTAAGCTGGCGAATGCGTTACGAAAAGTGGTGATCGGGCGAGGCGAACAGATGTTGAGAGGGAGATATAAGTTAGTGAAGATGATGCGGATGCGGATGTTTATTTATGATGATGCGGATGCGGATGATGATGGAGCTAAAGAAGTTTTACTTCAGTCGTGTGGTCTAAAGCACACAAGTTTTTTAAAAAATAAACTACCTACGTAATACACTTACTCGATTACCCCATAAACAGTCCATTTTGGAACGAAAAGGGAAAAATATCCTTTTTTGATCAATCCGGCCGGATCCTGTCGGATTGAAAATGACACCGGATTGCAATCACTAGTCTGAAGGGTCCAAAATAAGCACAACCAGTACCTACGTTACATAATATTATAGATAACTGTGCATCATGTTAGCATCAGCCATCAGGTACGCAGTCCCGATGAATGAGAATAGAGAGGTACAGGTCTGGATTGATATTGTGTGCTCTGCTCGGGGAGCCTAACCCTAACGCACCATAGTCACGCGAGTTCTCCATTGATTTTCAAAGCACGTATGTTTCGGGCCGTGTATTAATGTACATGTTCTGGCACTCCCGCGAATGAGCTTTAAAATTACTTTATACATTTTTGGTACTAACTCTCTTACGGCGTTAATCACTTTGAATTAAATCTGGACAGATTAAGAAGACGATATTTTTAATATCACTGTTATTGTCTTGGGAATCGTTATTAGAAACACACTCATCAGCAGGAGGTCTAGTGCGGACAATCGATAAAACCCTATATCAATATGATATTGACTAAATCCGTCATCTGTGGTCAGTTATCAATATTTATGATCACAGTCAACAATTGGTAAGAGATATTCCGACCAACGATTGATAAATTTTTGCCCGTCACCGTAGTATCTGAAAAGTTTATGTTAACTGTAAATGTACGGATTTATTTAACGCACGATAATGTCATTCGTTATGTTACTGGCTTAATGGAGTTAAACTAACGAAGCTCTTAGAATTGAAAGAAGTCGCGATTTTATACGTCATTAGAGAATTCAAGGCCTACTTAAGTGCAGGATGAGGGCCCCTAGCACACTCGATCGATAAAGATTGATAGGGTAACTTTCGGTAACTTCTCATCGTTCCCTAGCAAGATTGAAGATCGCCAACGAATAAGTGACAGTTCACAAAGACTAAGTGTCCTTAAGAGGACTCTCTGCCAACTTTTACCGATTTCTTACATGTTTTCCTTAAACGTTTGAAGTTTTTAAGTTCTTAAAAAAATATGTTATTCTTTAA
Organism: Limnephilus auricula; assembly: GCA_951813805.1. Taxonomy (NCBI): domain Eukaryota; kingdom Metazoa; phylum Arthropoda; class Insecta; order Trichoptera; family Limnephilidae; genus Limnephilus; species Limnephilus auricula. The sequence continues at coordinate 40,263,158 of OX638391.1, forward strand.
GATCTATACAACCCCCACTGTAATTATTTGAAATTCCCTCGATAGAAATAAATCGCTAAGTATGCTCCGAAAATTATTATTTACACGTTTTTTCTGTTATTTTACAAGTTATATGTATGAAAAAATTCACAATGCTTCTTTAAATGTTACTTGACACAGCCCCCACGAGATTTTGGCTCTTTTTCAAACGAGTCGTCTTTTATGAAACATTTCCACAATTTTCGCATGCATTTTGTGGTTTTTAATGTTAGCGCGCTCGCTCCCACGTTCGTATTGTCGTATCTCTCCATCTTCTTCTTTTTGAGCGGGAAGCACTTAATATATTCGACATCAACTTACGTACGTTGGAGATAAGTTATCCTAGGGAATGATAAGAAGTTAGCGAAAGTTATCGATACAATCCTTATCGATCGAGTGTGCTAGGGGGCCTGGGCGTGTAACAACCAAATTACGATGTCAGTGCTGTCGCTAAGTAAACTTTACAGTTAAAATTTGTCTAATCATTCTGTTTAAGTATGTGCTTATGGTAAAACAACATACACATCAGAAGTATCAACGAGTACGATAACATTCGCCATCATTTGCATACGGTAGTTGATGCTCTACGTTTGAATTAAAAATTAACTGGAAACATAAGAGTATTTCTTGTTTGCCACATTTAATTTTGAGTTTGTGAGACGATAGTCAGTCTGGATGTATTGTAACGTCATTTACAGCCAGTAGATGAAGTAAGTTATTACTCAGTGGAAAGGTAAAACGTTTCCCTTCAATAATTTATTTACTGCCCCCGTTATAGGAATATCAAATCTGTCTAGTCTGGAAGTTAGGTTATATTTAACTGCCGAGGTGGTTGGATTTAATATTGCTGCTAAACTGACGACATGAAAAGACTGGGCTTTCAATCAGTGAACCAATAATGGCCATTAAATATTTACTAGTCAAATATACATTAAATTGATGTTATATGTGAAGATTACGCACACAAATTTCAAACATAAATTCGATTTCAAAAATATCTTACGTAATAAGTTGGTATGGATATGAAACGATTTTATTTACAGTGTCGACAAGTAGTTTTTTCCTTGATGCATTTGAATGAGAACACATCCTCTCTGCACAACACTTCGGAGACACTTTGTCATATTTTGTGTTAGTAGATACACCATATTTTGTCTAAACCTAATGCATATTGTATTTATAAGTTTGCCGGGAGGCCAACTGCCAAGGAATCAACTGTCATGAAACCAAAAACGTAATAAACTTGTTTTTAAAGTAAATACTTCTTTACGCAAGCTTGCTTGGTGGGTAAGCGGAGGGGAGGGGGGGGGGGGGTAAGCGGGTAAAAATGTGTAACGGAAATTGAAATGCGTTGAAAAGAGACAGCAGTGCGCGCGCACATTTTCTTTCTCTCTTCCTCTCATAGGCAGTGCACGAAATATTTCAGTCAGTATTTTGAAATACCAGTTACCAGTGACGCGCCAAACGCGGAGGGGAGCGGACATCGATGCGCACGGCTTGATCGGGCGAGGCAAATGATAATAAATTTAAATGAATTTAATATGAAATTATTAATATATATTAGAAATTTAAAATATGTATATTCATGTTCATATTTAAACATATAAACATATATATGGACAGACATATAGATGGAGCTAAATAAGTATTTACTTCAGTCGTGTTGTCTAAAGCACACTCTTTTTCTTTTTAAATAAAACTTCTTTAGGCGCGATATGACGAGTAATTCAGATCTTTTTCAAACGGAAATGACGTTCGGATATCGGTACAATCACTGCGTATGTTTTTATTTTTAAAAGGTTCTCGCCTCCGCTAAAATAGTAATACTTGCCACAACACTAAAATAAGTTTTACTTCAACCGCGCGTAAAGGTTAGACGCACTCATTTTGTAAAGGTTTATTTATAGTTCGTCATGTGTGGGTTTATCAGGACCTACAGCGTTTTGTGGGAAAATACATATCGAGACTTAAGTAATTTACATCTTCAAACAGTACTTTCATTTGAGGATACGACGAGTTCAGTATTAATAAAAATTGCTGGTTTGAATAATAATGATCATTGCATTCAGAGTGAACTCCAGGGGTTCTCCTGGCTCTTGGAAGCAACCAGAACTGGCTTACATTAATGGACCTTTATCACGAAGGGTGTAAGCAAAGGGAATACTATTCCGTTGATAAATTTAAAACCCATCAATATTTATGGGTTCTGTACGATACACGAGTTTATGAAATAAGATAAAACCATGGTAAAAAAGGAAAAACGGAAATCTATTAAAAAAAACTAAATATATTTGCGGCACGTTCTTAGTATACCTATACAGAGTGAAGGGACGCACTTGAGTTATTTTAACCAGTGATTTCTGACATAATTTGGAGTAAAAATTTTAAACGAAGTTTAGGTCTTCGGTCGTTTATAAAGATGTATTTATTTTCTTTCATCATGGGTCACTCAACCGATCATCAAAAAAGTCACCAGAGACCAATATTTCACGGAGACCAATGAATCACTGGTTAAAGGGAGTTAAGTACGTCCCTTAACACCCTGTATACAAACTCTATTGAGTATTGCCCTGGTGAAATGTTTGCATTCAGAATCTAAACGTTGCTTGAAATAGCTTTATTCGTGCATGGTGACCAGATTTTAGAAGCCTTACTTTACTTCCCTTTACACTTCTTCAACCGCAAAACATGCCTCAAGTGGGATGCCTTAGTCATACTGGATCTGGGCAGTTATGACTCTTATACGGTAACTAGTGTAAAAAGTGTGTAAAAACTAGCCTTTAAAAGGTTAGTAACTTGAATTACAAATAAATAAAAAGTTAAAATATTATATTATAGGTAGGTAATTTTTCCCTTGTCTGAATTCTGTTCTGATTTTGAAAATGACACTTAAATTCAAAACTCAAGCTCAGAACCAGAGTTAAAATGGGAGATAGATGGATAAACCCACTACTGAAATTTGTAGGTTTTACGTCGAAACCTAAAACATTATTGCGTTGAAGGTCTGAAGCTAAACAGACTAATCGGACAGAAAATGCATGCAGACAGTGGTGAACCTTTGACGATGTCATTACTACCTTTCCTGGCACGTGACTGGTACAAACACGCGACAGGTGGGGTGCCTGAAATGACTTGCTTTGAGCATTTTTTGATCCGCTGATCGTGGCGTGTCTTCGTGGTCATCAAGGCGATGCACGTGAAATCACTATTTTAGTTTAATCTTTACTAAGAATGTGTTAACATTATCAATACGAAAAAATAAGTTTTAAATAAATTGAAGCTATTCCTTTCACTTCGCTTGAGTAAAAATTGAATTAAATTTTTCAATTACTTTATAAAAAAATAAGCGTAAACAGTTAAAAAATGTATTATTTCATTAGAAATGTATGAAAGCATATAATAAGAATCGAACTTAAAAAATAAGTTATTATGGCTAAGATTATGTGTGAGAGTTTCCCTTGATTATCTTTTATTATTTCTTAAAAATTATTCACATAACAAATTAAAAACGCATTTACGATAAATTTGACCGTTTCTAGATTTTTCCAATTGCTTTTTATGCATGGTGATATAAGGCACATTAAGAAAACGGTAATAATATGCACATTTAAAACAATATTAATTAATAAAATAATTTTAGTACCTACTTATTTTACTATCTACTATCGTTTGTCTGATATGATTGAATAAATTATTCACTTCCAGTTTAGAAAATGAAAGTCAATCGAAAATCCGAAACAGAAAAATCAGAAAAAGATACGGATACATCTGGGACATTTCGGGATTCGATTGACTTTCGCTAATATTATCTTCATTAATTAAAATATTATAATTTGAGGTTTAACTCTTTAAGTTAAGAAAATGAAAGTTCATTGATCTTAAATAATTTTATTATTTCACATCACGCATGCACCGACAACTGAAATTAGTAATTACGGCGTTTTATTATTGTAATGTATTTCGGTTACCACTAAAATTCATAATTATTGTATCTACCTTAAAAGTTTCTAAAAACCTTGTTATTTTTATGCAAGATAGCCTTGATTAATTCGAACTGGAAAACGATAATTTCCACGGCGGTAAACTTAAAAAAATAATCATCAAAGTTGAAAAAAAGCATTAACATAATTTCTCAGCAGTCCTGCTACTGCCGGAGTGCTGGGAGAGGTGGAGGAGGGGGGACGGGGGGGGGGGGGGGGGGGAGAATTTTTCCTTATTAAAGGTAGAAGGTAGTTATTTAAACTTTTTTTGATTAATTGCTTTGCCGAAAGCTTTCCCGGAAAAGGAACATTTTTCACTGAATTACAGGAATTTAGCTTCAGGCATTGATTTGTTGTTCGTATAAAGTTGTCTATTTTTACCATTATTCAATTTTAAAACTTTTCTATCAGACTTTGTTCAAGATTCGAAAAAAGTTACGTTAACTTTAAACCGTTTAATTCCTAACGAAAAATCTGCGTTAATTTCTCGTGGGCATCAAATAATTTGTTACAATATTAACGTCTCTAATTATACCGGCTGCGCCAGTTTGTAATGTCGTTTATATTCTCTCCAGAGTATATCTTCATATGGTAGGTATTCGTACTGGGAACTGTATTCTCAAGTACTTAATATCCTTACAGAACTATATGATGCTTGATTGAAAGACTTAGGTTCTTGCAGTAACTGTTTATTGTCATATTATAATTATAATAATACTTCTAAGGACTAACGTCCTTCCAGGCTTAAGACTGGTTTTGGTCTGGTGATAGTTAAAGACTTCGTAAATCCACGTTCGGTCAAAACTCGGCAACGAGACTATGTAACCCGAAGATCCCACATACTCCTATGTTAAAGTACTCTATCTTGCCGGAGAGGTGCTATGAATTAAGCGAATGAATCATTTTCTGTTGTACATATGTCTTTTCAGAATCGTTAATATTGTCTTCAATGATTAAATATTAGATACAATTAATTCCACTACAAAAACATAATTTGTTTTTGGTTGTATTTTGGTTTTACCTTTAATTCTTATTCTGAAATTAATTTAAATAACTGGCGTTAACGCAACTAGTCGGTTCATTGAACACGGAAAACCATACGTGGTATTTAATAACGAACCTTCGTGCCGGAAGCAAAATGGCGTCCGGGTTTTTTAAAATTCAAACATGATCGACGTAAAATAAGGTAGGTACACGAGTGTACCAGCTACATGCCCGCCTTCAATAAGATTGCGGAAGTTCGTTCTTCGTTCACTCGAAAAACTACCAAATAGGTACTTATTTCCCACTATGGAGTAGCTGACTAGGAGGAAAAATATTTAGATGCATTAAAAACACAAATAAGAAATATCTGTACCTCTTACTCTCGAAGTCACTAAACACGATATAATAAATCACTCGAAATAATGTGAGCTGTTTGATGCAACAAAATTTCACTTCAAGTCCTGCTTTTGCAACACCATTGATGATTAGGTTGTTGTTTGGTTGTTGCTCACTATAGTTTAGGTTATGCGCCTAAGTTATATACAATTTTAGAGCGCCCTTGAGGCGATTTTCTCACGAAAATGGCGCTATAAAAATCATTAAAACATCGCGCACGCTTGACTTGGGGGGTAAACAGGCGAATTCGTTACGGAAATCACTGCGTTGCGAGGCGAACGGGCTGTATCACATTGTAGAAGAAAGAGAGAGCAGTGCGCGCGCACATTTTCCTCTCTCTTCCTCTCATAGCCAGTGCATGAAATATTTCAGTCAGTATTTTGAAATACCAGTGACGCGCCAAACGTGGGGGGGAGCGGACGTCGATGCGCACGGCTTGATCGGGCGAGGCGAATGATAATAAATTTAAATAAATATTTGTAGAAAATTAATATACGTATATATTTTATACATATAAACATATATATATATATATAGACATACATATACATTGAGCTAAAGAAGTATTTACTTAAGTCGTGTGGTCTAAAGCACACTCGTATTTTTTAAATAACAAAAGTTAACCCCTGAGTTTTAAGCTAAAAAAACATACATATTATGTTATTTTTTTTAACATAATCCCTATTCAGATGCCGAGTTGAAAAAGTAATTGTATGAAATTCCGACGATAGTCCAATAGGTATGACTTTAAATTAGATGAGATTATAGTGATTTATATTTGGGATATTATTATATGGTGTGGCGCTTCTTCTTTACAGGACAGCGGATAGTGATACAGGGCTATCGTCAGGGCAGATGTCATCAGTCATCCATTACACATCTGCCCTGATGATGGACACTGTAACACTATTATGGCTAAATAATGAGGTAGCGCAACACGGCATAATACCCCAAAAATAAATCACCACGCTAATTTCTGATTTCGAGATATTTTTGTTCTATTTTAAATGAGTCGTGTTTCAATAAATATTTTCACAACAGTCGGTTACGACTTACGACCATTCTATCTATCATTCGTATTTACATACATCCTCTTCAAACCATCTCCTTCTTCTTTTTAAACGCTTATAATCGAGAATTTGATTAAAAGTGCACATGCATCGTTACTCCACCGAACCATTCTGTTGAAAGTGCACCCCTGGGGATTTCGTGTTAAGGTGCGAAGTAAATTTTAATCCGAAAATATCGATCGTTAATAAATATACATTATAATTATTAATGGGACATTACAGTAACATTATCAGTTTTTATTAACAATTCAATTCAATCTACCTATCACAAGAAATAATGCCATCGTAAAAAAATATTCTGTAATGTGTCATAATAAGTACCTATATGATTATATTTTCTCACATTGTTTTAGTTGTCTATGGTCTCTTCGGGTTACATGGTCTCGTTTACGAGACGTGCCGAAGGTAACCGTAGGTAGGTATGCAGAGTAATTATTATTATAAACACCTCCGAACTATTATTATAAATATAACTTACGATACATCAATGAACAGTCACTGTGCTTCAAAGAACCTAAGGGTCAGTTGTTTCTGAAAATTTCACGTATGAATTTATTTCAAATCGTCATTCACCCGAAAATGTGATTGTTTCAACCAACGTCAGAAGAAATTTCAATGAAAATTTCATAGACATGTGATGTGAAGTTTAATCAGTCGAGTTCCACCGGTAGCGTTGATGTGATGGGAGGCGCATGCGCTGACGTCAAAATTTTGATTCGGCGGGGAACACTGACTGAAACTTTCAGTAACTTCTCATTGTTCCCTAGCATGACTGCAGATCGCCAATGAACAAATAAGACAATGCCAAGTATTCTTAATACATTCGATGTCTACTGCAGTTTGTACGTTAGCGATCTGCAATTATCCTACGGAACGATGAAGAAGTTATCGATACAATCCTTATCGACCATAAGAGGATATACGTAAGATATATTATATTTTCACTATCTATCTATCACAGAATATTAACTAAACGGTTATCAGACAACTCGACAATGTGCAATTTTTTGATTCCTTTGAAAAAATCATTGCAAAGTCATGAAAAAAAACTTGGTTAGGTTAGGTTATGGGCTTTCTTTTTCAATTTTAAACACTTTTAATAATGAATTAGGAGTGTTGAAATTCCACTTTGTTGAGTTGTCATGGAACCGTTTAATATATTTTAAAATGCGTGGAAGCTTAGACCCGGCTCCCTTCAAGTTCCTTCAACCCTTTAGTTGGTGAAAAAAATAGTATCTTTATAGTATTAATAGTAATAAAAAAGTAATATTTTTTGGGTTCATTACGTGTAGTAGAATCACCAATTTTCTTGTACTACGAGTTTCCGGACCCCATGTATATATATATGTATACATTTAACATTTTCAAATTTAACATGTTAAAAATGTCACTCCCTCTTCGGAGACTGGTCCCGATTGAACATTAAGCGCATTACTTAGGTCATTAATTTCATATGCAAGGACCATGTCCACGAAAATGCCGATAAAATCTTGGTAATTTATGTGTCCTTCGTTACTGGCCGCCGTTAGAGGATAATGCGTGTAATTGCTGCACGCCACCGCTCGCTCGCTACCACGTGGTACAAGTGACCCGTGCTCTTCCTGTAATACCTGCCAGTCTGTAGGTAGCAAGCCTTTTGCTTCTATCCCTTCTATCCCAGGCAATGTACCTAGTAGTATTTTTTTTTTACTGATTTTTCACAATTGTTATATATAGTTCACCGTTGAAAGACTAAATATTATGAAATATATTGTTTCACAACTTATTAAGCTATTCCGCACGTACGCCCTGATGAAGGACCCTGAAATGTTGGCTAAATAAGGAGGAAGCACGTGTAGCACGGCACGATCATCAAAAAATAATCACTCCAATCAAAAATCATATTACATTATTAAAAAAGTTAGGCGACGGCGAATCGATACATTCGTGGCATCTTTGATAAACAGGATCAAAGATCGGATCAAAGGTCGGATCACAGATCGGATCAAAGATCGGATCAAAGATCGGATCAAAGATCGGATCAAAGATCGGATCAAAGATCGGATCAAAGATCGGATCAAAGATCGGATCAAAGATCGGATCAAAGATCGGATCAAAGATCGGATCAAAGATCGGATCAAGATCGAGATCGACCCGGGTCTCGTAAAATGATCGATCGACCCAAGTCTAGTAAACTATGTGTCAATATGAAAACAGCTGAGGACTCTTTAAAATGCCTCATAGATGGAATAACAACGCGTTCGCATGATATTTTACATAACACACGACAGATGTTCAAAACAAAGAAAGTCTCTTTGTGATGATAAATGGACGCCCGGTCGCCCCAGACTCTCACACATTGTCGGTGGAAGAAAATACAAGCTGCACTTTCACGATTAGGGGTTTCCCATATAAATACCACGGCTTTTCCATACAAATAACGAGACTTTTGCCATACAAACTAGGCTGCGAGTACCGGAGTGAGGAGGTGAGGAGAGGGCTGCAGTGGTCCGCACGCAAGTCTGCTGCATGCAACAAACACCTCCTTGCCATTGTTACCTTTTACGTTTATAATAAATAATTCAGGCGTATTAATACAATGGATGAGGGGAGCAGAAAACACGAAGTTAAATGAAGCACGTACCTTCTGTTTCTATAATAAATTATGACAAACATAAAAAGGAAAAAAAAACTATATAAATTAAACATGAAGTAGTTTTATTACTCTACAGTGGGATATAATTTTTAATTATTGAAGAAGAAGATACTACGAATACATTTATACGTTAATTACACAGAACAAGACACAAAAAATAAAAAGATAATTGAGAATCGAAGCCAGGCACTCTGTCTTACCGGGACAACGCCTCTAACCACCGTCAGTGACCTGATTTCAAACTCAAAATTAACAATATCATTCTCAACCGATTTTGATGGTGATAAGTGATAAGTGATAAAATTCAAAAGTTATTAAAAAATATGGACCATACGCTTTACAGAACTGAAACAATAACAGAACTTGAATAGGAAAACAAATTGCGTACTTTAATGTAATTGTGTTTTTGTAATACTTCTATAAAAGTGGAATTTATAAGAATATTGTTTTATTTAAAATTATAATCTGTGAAATCAGTGTAATTATATTTTGTTTATAATTTGTTTATTTTATATTATACGTTACTGAAGTTTGAAACTTTCATTTATGTAACATGTATTTATATTAACACGACGGCGTAGTCCAGAGGCAAGTCTTTGGCCGGCGTAGTCCAGAGGCAAGTCATTGGACTCCCATTCCGAAGGTCGCGGATTCGAACCCGGCGTGCGCAAATAAATTTTATTTGATTAATTTGTGGTATTTCACAATTAATTAATATATACTATGTTTGCCGCACGTTCCAGAGTGGAAGATACTCGCAGTATCGCGCTGGTGTAAGACGTAAGAAGGAAGGAAGAATGTTATTCGAAAAAAACGATAATTTTAATAGTAAAAACGGGACTGAAGTTCTTACGAACAAATTAACAGGGTTCAATGTTTATTGGCGGGAACAAGTAAGAATAATTTGTTGGTATACCTAATTTCGTACGTTGAAACATTGAATCACTGTTAATTTGTTCGTAAGAACTTCAGTCCCGTTTTTAACCGTTTTGACTATTAAAATGATCGATTTTTCGAATAACATTTTTCTCCGTGCACCATTCAGAATAGAAACGTTGCCTGAAATGGCTTTGGCCGTGTTTAGTGACTAGATATGAATAGCCAGGTACTTCCCCACCTTCCTTTTCCCCATCTCCTTCACTTCCCCACTCACCTTCAGCCTCACAACATACCCATACATTGGGGCTGCCATAGTCTCACTGGCTCCAGACGGGAGCAGTTGGGAATCTTGTAAGGTATTCACTATAAAAAAAATAGAACCATCTTAAGTTAAACAAATATAGGAAATGTGTAACAATAATAATTTCTATATTAAATGCATTATTCTACTCTACTACTAATTGAACATGTGAGAAAAAAATTGTATGAAATATTTGTAAAAACCTAAACCTGTTTGTTGACGAAGCATTCCTCTCTCTCGTGTAGTTTAATTTATAAAGAATAATGAAACAGGCCTATAACAAATGATAATAATTCAAGAGTTGTATTTAATTTTCGCCAACAAAGAGCGAAGTTCCATTGCACTCGGAACATTTGCGTGTAATTTAATTGTCAGCGATACATCAGCGCTTCTTCAGAGCCATCCACTCGCTTTGTTCGCGGATATCTCACCGCAAAATTAGTCGTGAGCCTTTAACAAATCCAAAACGGGAGGGTAATTGCAATTATAATTAAAACGCCTCTCGAAAAGAGGGTAAACCCTCCGCAGTGAGGGGGCAGGGAATTTCATCGCCCCGAAAACACTATTCAATTGTTGCGTCTGCAGAAAGGGAATAAAACAACAAATTTATTGGCATGCGTTGAATACTATTAAAAGAAAGAAAGTTTGTGATTTAATTTTGTTTATTGAAGTGTTTTTCAAATTTACCCCTGATATCCCCTACCGCTACTATGCCTCCTATGCGATCCCTCCCTCACCCCCCACCCATCCCCTGTACGTCCTTTTTCATGCGTCTTCGGTCCTCCTCTTGTTCCCAACTCCTTACGCGTTCCCCTTCCACCTTCTCATTTCCTCGTCCCCTCCCCTCCATCGTTGTCTCCCTCTCACTAAACTATATGAAATACACACATTTTTCAAACAACTCTCCTCTCACCTACTGTAAAAATTGTATACAAATTTCATAACGCCAGAGCTAGCTGTTATATATATATATAGAAACGTTCGCAGGCGTACGCACAACTGACCAAGGTTTCATCGCGATCGGATGAATGGTTTAGGTACCGCATAAGGGACAAACAAAGAAACGTTCATTTTATATCTTCTTCTTCTTCTTCGATGGCGCTACAGCCCATATCGAGCTTTGGCCTCCCGCAACATTCGCCTCCAACTCCTCCTGTCCTCAGCGGCTGACTTCCAGTTAGTTATCTGGAGAAGCTGTGCTGCATCCCCTCTTACTTCGTCTTCCCACCTCAGTCTGGGTCTTCCCACTTTTCTCTTTCCACCTGGGTGTCCAGCCATAATTCTTTTTGGGACGCGTGTGTCCGGCATTCTCTGTACATGTCCAGCCCATCTCAACCTGAGGAGTCTCATATGGGCTGAGATATTGGGGGCCTGATAAATATCATACAGTTCTTTGTTGTGCCGGATACGCCACTGTTCCCCCTCTTTCACGGGTCCACATATTCTTCTTAACACTTTTCTTTCAAAAGTATCCAGCATTTCAGCCATCTTTGCCGTCAGTGTCAGCGCCTCACATCCATATGCCAATACAGTTCTGACAATGGTCTTATATATGGTTACTTTCGTTTTCCTGTGGACGCTACGTGACTTAAACACTGGCAGCAAAGAGAAGTATGTTTTGTTGGCTGCTGTGATTCTCCTTCTGATTTCTGCTGGATCCTCATTGTTCTCCGTCAGACTGGAGCCCAGGTAGGTGAATTACGTTCATTTTATATATTAAGATAAAATGGCAACCCGTCCCTCGATGTAAATCTGATGTTAAAATAAAAATGATTCATGAGAAATGTCGGAGTGATGTTAATTTTTTCAGGATTAAATTTATTGCTGCAAGGTAAGTACAAAAATTTAACACGTAAGCACGCGATGCAATTCCTAATTTAAAGAGTAACAAAGGTAACCTAGTTCTAGTAACGCGAGCGAGTGTCGCCGTAGCTCAGGGATGCGATTCTCCAATAACGATGAACGAGTACGAGTTACTCGTACTCGTTCATCGTTATTGTACACGTTATAACACGTTGTCTACGAATGAAAAATTACTCGTCGTCTCGACGAACTTTGTCGAATGTTTCAGATTTACGTATTCTTTAATGTCAAAGGGCTGAAGAGATGATTTTATTCGCAGCCCTGTGAATATTGTCTATGTTTCTGATGTTTTTGACGCTTCTTTTGTGTTTTTCTTCGAAATGGTTGGCGGGTATATTACTCAAAACAAAAAACAAAAAACAGCTGGCAACCACCGCGGAAAAGACATTTAGTGAAGTACCTGGCTATTCAGATCTGGTCACCAAACACGACTAGAGCAATTTCAAGAAATGTTTCAATTATTAATGTTGGTCTTACACCAGGGCGATACTGACAGTATCTTCAATTCTGGAACGTGCCGCAAATATAGTATATATTATTTTTAAATTAATTAATTGTGAAATAACACAATTAAATCAAATAAAATGTATTCGTGCAAGCCGGGTTCGATTTAACCTTTGGATTGGGAGTCAAGAGCCTTACCCCTCGACCACGGAGGCCGTCAACAATACTGAATTTTGACAGTTATGTCGAAGACAACTTGGTGTCGACTGGTTCGATGCACTCGTCATTTGAGTGGAATGACTTATGACGTTCGGCGTGTAAGTATATACCTAAAACGAGACTCGAGAATAACAAAGTCGACGAATGTACATAATTTCGACGGCGATTCCGAGCGGCTACGACTGAAGAATCGAGTCCCTGGGCCCGTAGCCCATAGCCCGTAGAGCCCGACTACATAGCGGCGCGATAGCACTCCGCACTCCGCCTAACTCTGTTCGCCAGCGCCAGCTCACCACATGATAACGAATTCCTCGCTTGAGATTCGTAGTATAATGAATTTAAATTTTAAATACCGGTGCAGCGCTCCGGAATGTATTCTTCCACTTCCCGCCAGCAAACGCTTTGCGGGTTATTTAAAAAAAATCATTATTGTTTCCCTACAGCGAGCGACCTGTGAAGGAGAGAACTACCACTGTTGGATTGGGCGCCACCGGCCGCGATGTCATTCGAATTTAAAGTATGTAAATTGAAAAGGGTTGCCCCGCTCTAGCCTTAAAAATAGTGTTAACATCAGTATGAAAGATTATCTACCTACCATTTGCATCTACTTATGTAAACAGGGTGTTAAGGGACGTACTTGACTTACTTTAACCGGTGATTCCTGACATTATTTGGAATGAAAAATGTAATTGAAAATTTGGTCCCTTTAGTTACATTTTTACTGTTTTTTTTTTTAAAGTAAATACTTCTTAGTAAGCCGGCGAATGTGTAACGGAAATTGAAATACGTTGCTAGGCGAACGGGCTCATTGTAGAACCAAGAGAGAGCAGTGCGCGCACATTTGATTTCTCTCTTCCTCTCATAGCCAGTGCATGAAATATTTCAGTCGGTATTTTGAAATACCAGTGACGTGCCAAACGCGGCGGGGAGAGGACGACGATGCGCACGGCTTGATCGGGCGAGGCGAATGATAATAAATTTAAATAAATATTTGTAGAAAATTAATATATGTATATATTTTATACACATAAACATATATATGGACATACATATAGATGGAGCTAAAGAAGTATTTACTTCAGTCGTGTGGTCTAAAGCACACTCGTATTATTTTTCAATCTAAAACATAAAAAAATCAGTAGGTTTTGGACAGTTAAGGTCGGGGTTGGGTGGTTTATAGGCTGAATGACCGGTGTAACATGAAAAAAACAAACATTTAAAAGTCGCCGGAGACTGGTTAAAGTAAATCGAGTACGTCTCTTAATTATGCGTTTGTCAGCAACTCGTAATAATATCACAGTACTTTATAAATAAATACATTACATTTAAATTTCAGTAATCATAAACCATTTCTGTAATTTTAAACGTAACGTTCTCTGTAGAAAACTCATACTATTAACAAACACTACGTACATTACAAATATTCTGTATTCACGCTAAAAAAGCAGCAAAGGTACGAAAGGGGATGAAAAGTAACCAAATATGGTACCTTTTCTTTAATTGTTTTATGGTGGGGTGTTTCTTTAAGAACGTGACTGGTGAAATAAAATAAAATTGAGTGTCTGAATCTAATTTAAAAAAGGAAGTAAATTGCATCCGGCAGCGGGTGGGGGGAGGGTGGGTGTTAATGGACCCAGCATCCAGCTGATGATGAGGCATGACTCTGCGGCTTCTGATCATTAATAATTATCCAAGTCTACGCACTTACTTTGCCGGTAAAACCAAATGGGACTTTATACCGTTGCTTTTAGCCAGAACATTACCGTTAATAAAGGGTTAAAAATAAATACATTTTTTTAGAAACAAATACATGATAAAAAATTGACTTCCTTTTACGATTCTCAGGATATATAACAACACAACTGCAATTCTACAAATAATTCAACACTCCTCACATATCAACAGCAAAACAGCCTTTAATTCCGACGTATAGCATCTCTATTTACGATCACAAAATCAAATTCACTTATCGTCATCTTCTCATACGACCTGTAATAAAACCACGTTAGTTCGAATATGGAGAATAGAATGTCTTTTATTTTATAAAAATTTACATGTAAAATACATAGATGTCAGCACTATACTTATATTGTTAATATCATTACAATACGACCAAATTTGGAATTAAATTATTATTGTTGAAGTAAAATTTCTTTACGCACGCTTGATTTGGGTGGTAAGTTGGCGAATGCGTCACGAGAGCGTTACGAAAAGTATAGTCGGGCGAGGCGAACGGGCTGTATCACATTGTAGGAACAAGAGAGAGCAGTGCGCGCACATTTTCTTTCTATCTTCCTCTCATAGCCAGTGCATGAAGATTATTCATAATTTCATTTCATTCTTGAACAATTTTATAAATACTGTAGTAGCAAGAGAGAACCATGCGCGCGCACATTTTCGTTCTCTCTAGAAGTTTTACTTCAGTCGTGTGGCCTAAAGCACACTCGTTTTTTTAAAATTATATAATATGTTTTTTTTTTAGTTTTTTATTTGCATAAAATATTGGCAGAGTTGTATTTAGTACAGTCTCTGTAATAGAATTTGAAATTTGAATTTTAGAAATATAAGAGTGTAAAGAAAAGTTGAAATATACCAAAAAATCTTTAAAATACCCTTTTTAAAATTAGATCCCTTTTTAAATTGCGCACTATTACCCCCCCCCCCTCCTTCCCATTCCCGCTAATCCATTAAAATCATTAAGTCTATTGTTGTAATTAGTTTTAAATAAATTCTGATGCAGTTAAGAGTTGGTTTTTTAAACGACAAAAGTGATAAAAACTAAGTATTTTATTTTTAGTTCAAATACTTAAATTTGCCATGAGCTTATTAGCTTACAGCGAATAAATTAAGCAACTTTTTAAATATATGAGGCTGTTTATAAAGTCTTTATCATCATATTCTAGTCTATTGCATCAATGAAATTGAAACATTCCCTGACTTACCTATAAAATTCAAACAAATCTAAAGTCCTCCCTTCTACGAATATTGTTTTCAGTATTACAAGCAAATGTAGCACTATAGAGAGGTGTCCTAATAATGTATAATGGAGCTAAACCGGTGGCGGAAAATTCGATAGGGGGAAGGGCAGTTTGTCTCGGATTCATCCGTAAAGCATTTAATTCTAAGGCACCAACAAAAGCAGAGAGCATTCCTGACCTAAACAAAGGGACCACCGGTAGGGGACAATGTTTCACGGGAATTATTCCCATTATTAGGAGGAGTGCGGTGGCCGGACCAGCTATGCGGCCCGCTGAAAGGTATTTCATAACTCGTAAAGAAAATGGAAACACTTGCTTTCAATGGACGCTTCAAAGGTCGGAGGCGGTCATTATTTCACTAATATTTGTTCAGCTCAGTAAATCAGCACGACATTATTAATTTTTCACGTTTTTGACGTAATTCATTAGACAACTGAGCGAATAATAATTTAATATTTTCACGGCCAAAAGAATTTTTGTTATTTGTTTTGTTAGGCCGTGTTGCGTTACCTCCTTCTGACAACGTAACAGTGTCCATCACGAGAACACATCTGCCCTGATGATGGACACTGTAACGTTGTCCGAAACGTTGGCTAAAGAAGGAGGTAGCGAAACACGGCACAACACCCCAAAAACAAATGACAAAAATAAAAAAAACTGAGCGAATTACGAAATTAACATTAATTATGAAATTAAAAGTATTAATTAAAATAGCTGCGCGGCAGACCGGATCGGGAGAGACTGGTTGAGGGAAACCTTTTGATCTCTCCAGCCGGACTCTCCTGGAACATCGCCATGCACCGCAGTGCAAGGAATGGATTCATATGTTTGTCATTCATAGAGACACCGAACCTCAAATTCCCATCCACCCCTCATACCGTTTTCCTTCCCAGAACTTCATCTCATTCCTTTCCTCAAAATACCCTCCACACAGCATCCCCGAAGATAGCTCTGAGGAGAATTATTTTGTGTATTTATGTTTGGATTTAATGTTAAAAAAAATCCAATCAGTGTGTACGAATATACACCTTCACAGTAGTGTGTACTGTGCCGTTGTTCGTCGCCAGGCACGGACATTGTATGTAGATATTGTAGATCCCTGCCGTACCGACATGAAGGTAGGCGGCAGAACACAAGACAGACGGGGAACGCAAAATATTATAATTGAAATGTCAAAAGCATGCAATAGTTGCTGCTGCGATCCTCCCGCTCTGTCTACCCGACTGTGACTGTCGGGTTACAAGTGGTGCCGCTGGGGGCAGGGCTGCCGAAATTTACTCACAAAATCGCGACATCTACAAGAAGTTTAAAATTATAATAAACCTCGTATAAAAAAAAATTGTTTGGAATTTTCTCTTATAATAAATCAAAATCAAAATTTTCGCTGAATGGCTTGTAAGTAGGTACCTAAATACCTGCCTGCTTTATTAATAAAAACTACGAAATCACATTTAAAATAAGAATCTTTAGTGAACCATTAAACCGGCCACCATCTTGAAACCGGAACGTAACAAACCAATTTACAAAAGATGGTCGGTTTCTGGAGAAAACTATTTCCTTCGGGGCCTGAGTCATCTTTGAAGATGCTGTATGGAGGGCCTTTTTAGGGAAAGGAAGGAGAGGAATTCTGGGAAGGAAAAAAATATGAGAGGTGGGTTAGCATCTGGGGGTGAAAGTGTCAAGGAGTGACGAACGTATAAATCCATTCCTCACACTGAGGTGCAAGGTCGAGAGAGTCCGGTTGGAGAGTTAATAAGGTCTCTCTCAATTAGTCTCTGCCGATCCGGCCCGCCACGCAGAAGGTGGGCAAATTCATCCGTCGCGAAGACCTAGACAAACTTAACTGAAAACTAAACATCAAACGAACCTGGGAACCTCTGCTAGGTCACAAAACGTAGCGAACCACTTCGGATGACCTGCTTGGTGGTTGGTGAAAGATCAAAATTCAGAATCGAAAAGTTGCGCGTTGCTTTAAATAGCAATAACCGTGTTGATGAAGAGATCTGAATTGACAGGCACTTACCAACCTTCATCTTCCCTATCTCCTGTAACCAAGTCCTCCAGTAATATTGGACCAATTCATTTATTTGAAAAATTCATACTTTCAAAATTTTATTTAAAAGCCCCTGAAAAAATTTATGTCCCTCGATTCATATAAACTTTTTGTTGCCCTAGTTCTACAATCCGACCTCGTCCGTGATTTAAATTGTTGCATTATAAATTTAATTTTCCATTCCTTGAAAAACGTTGGAAAACTTATTTTGAAAATAGTAAGTAGAGCCTAGCTGCCCAAAATTCTCATTATTTGAGAATTTTTGCAGATTTTGTACCTAAAAATTATGGATACGAGAATGAATTTAAGTTATCCTTCGTAATAGAGCAATTTCACCGGTGGTAATTATTGTATCAGTGAAACTTGCCCAATCTAAATATTGCAAGTTCAACTAGACAATGCATCCGTAGAAGTTACTTGGAAAGAACCTACCGGATGCCTATGTGCAAAAAAACGTTAGCGGGGCGAGTAGGGATGAGATTGCGAAAATTACGATGCTTAACAAACACCTATTTTAATATTGGGAACAAAAAAAAAAAAAAAAAAATTTCATATCAAAAATCCAAAATATTTTTTTTAAAATTATTTAATGTTAGATGGGAATATACTGCTAGAAGCAGTCGATATCGATAGATTAACTTAAAGGCAATGACTGCAGAACTCTCATAGATAAAGTAACAAAATAGAACGTGATAAAATATGTTAGGTTGGTTTTTTCCTTTACTTTTTCTTTATTCTCTGTTTTGTTTTGTTGTGAAACAAAAAAAAAACGACCTCCGTGGTCGAGGGGTAATATATCTCGGGATTAACTCCTGTAAAATAAATAAATGAATTGTGAAATAAATTAATTAAGTGGAAAATATTCTCAGAATCACTCTGGTTAAAGACCACCGTTCAGAATTGCAACGTGGCTTAAAATGGATTTGGTGACTAGATCTGAATAGCCAGATACTTCCCTTTCCCGATCTAATTCCTTTCCCTACTACCTTCAGCCACCATCTTTAAACCGGAACAGGAACGTAACAAACAAATTTAATAATAAACAAATGGCCGAATTAAAACAGCATCAGAGTTGAAGTGGCAAACACAAATAGTACAGTGTGAACTGGTGCATATGCATACATCTTTTTGAAGCTTTTGAAACGTCACTGAGAAATAGCTCTTTGTCTTGCTTATTTTTACTTACTGTTTTATTTTTGGGAAGGGAAAACAAATATATAAATTGTTCGAATTTGAATATTTGAAAGTTTTACGGCACTTTCAACTCAAATAACAAATTTTAAACATGATGATGTATGCAATCAATCCGTCTGTGTGAGTACTATGTTCGTGTCACCTCTAGCATGAGTTTTGTTTGGAATATTATTATGTGTACTGATTCAATAGTCCGATCCTTTGGTAAAAACTTTGGTCAGACAATGCAGGGATCAGCGGGGGCTCTCAGTGATTGCAATTTTGCTGATCACCCTTTGCGATCCGTACCCTCGCCCTGTCACGGGCAGCCCCGGGTACATCCAATATTAGGTATACTATTTCTACATCATACAAGTAGCATTGAATATCAACACGTAATGTAAAATGTTTAACCAACTCAGCCAAATACAACCCTCGCCCTGTCACGGGCAGCCCCGGGTACATCCAATATTAGGTATACTATTTCTACATCATACAAGTAGCATTGAATATCAACACGTAATGTAAAATGTTTAACCAACTCAGCCAAATACAACTTAGGTATTATAGTACTTATAAAGTTTTGTATACTATTCAATAATATCTAATACCAAGCATTTTGAATTTCTACCGAAGTACAACACATTTCCTTGTAACACTTTAAACTTTTAAGCTATTAAAAATACATATTTTTTCAAGATATTATCTAAAAGACTGCTCCGTGTATTCAAAATGACCCCCTCTCCTGTTTACGGCGAAGAGAGGGTCGCATAACTTTTCTGATATCGCGATCGTAGCGGTCACGAAAAATAACGCCGATTAGCGAAGATTCAAACAACGCTTATAACACATGATCTTTTTACGTCTGGCGGGTCTCATGGGATTGTATGGCGAGCGCTACTGTGTTATAAGTATCTTTTTGATGTGAACTTCGTGTTTGTCGCCCGCTTAAATCACCGTACTAGGCGACTGCTTGTTTCATGGTGACCAATCATTATCTCTCTTTAAAACCGTCTTCAGTAAACATCTTCTTCTCTTTGAGCGCTTACTACGGGGTCTTAAATAAACAACAGAATACCTATAGTTACTACCCATAGTATATTGCCACTCAAAACATAAAACTTTGAAGTGTGATCCGTACTGATTTTACGGAATTGTGCGCTTTTAACATCAATTAATAAAAGGCAGTAAACGTACGTTCCTTGTCACAATAATGCTGCACCTCTTTCTTACACATTAAACAATGGTGAGACAAAAGATCAGACACACAATGTACGTATGTCTAATTGCTCAAAAGTACTATTTTTTTTCCTCGGAAGGAAATAGACATCCGTGCATTGTGTGTCTCATCTTGTCTCTCATTATTGTGATAAGTAACGTATGTTTAATACTAAAAGCGACTATTCTATTGTCACCAAATTACTTAGTATAATAAGATCTTTCGATTCCTAGACAGAAAAATATGCGGCCTGGGAGACAAAAGATCTTATGATTTTCTCTCAAATTGCATTTGATTAGCTTTCTTATCTGTTCACTAATGCCAAGATATTATGAAGTTACAATACATTTAAAAACACAAAAAGTGTTTCTAAGTTTTCCAATCTAACAACGTTAAAGTCACCCTTGTAAATTGGGCAAAACTGACACATTTCAAATGATAAAACAAAGGTAAACTTCACAGGGTAGGGACCTGTAAACGCAGAATAAAATTTGACAGTCCCTCCTGACAGAATGTTTAGGTAGATCTCTTCAAAGCACAATATTTCGAGTGTAATTTTATTCAAATGTCTTCAGGAATTTTGGGCAATTACACATCCAGCAAACGTCAAAGGAAACGCGTTTAATTTAATGTCATATGCCGCGGCAATAATATATGTACATACACGTGTACGCGTGTGCGACAATAATATATGTACATACATTTGAAGGGCGCGCGACTAAAGGGTGGCCCTACCCACTCAATAATGGCAAATCTTAAAAGTACAATTATACATGTGTTTACACGATATGCAGGTGTAAATGTACCTCCACCTTGAAATGGAAAACTTTTCAGGAGATCAGAAGAGGAATTAAAAATGGTATAGGTTTTTATATAATCAATAATATTATATATCGTTAAAGAAGAAGATAACACTAAGAATCTAAACAAAAATTAGAAAAAGATACAGAAAAATAAAAGATAACTGTCGCAACTGGGACACGAATCTCTCTTTCTTTCTGTGTCTTCTTTTTGTTTAGATTAATAGAGTTATCTTCTTCTTCGATGATGTATTATATTCATGGGAAAAACCTTAAATAATTATTAAATGAGAGTTGCTCGAATAAAAATTTAATAATATTATTTTTAATTTATAAATACAGTTTTTTTGGAATAACTCACCTAACGATTAACGACCTGCAGTCAAATTGAAACGAGGAAGTAATTGGGGATACTTTATAAAGGTTAAAAACCATAAATAATTTTCATCATTTTATACGGAAATCAATAAGGAAATAGATAATAAAAATTAAAGTACATATTTAGAAGTAATATAAATGTATCGTCTGTATGTGGACTAACCACAGTTTGATAATACCTTTAGTATGCGAAACAGCTGTCACGCGTAATAATAATTACATAGCAGAGCTTGTTTATAAATATTGTTGTTGTTTTTAAAAATTAAATAATAGGTATATAAATAAAAATAGAGTTCTACAAATTAAACTTAAAAACAATACATATAGGGTTTATTAGTAAGAGTTTTTGAACTAAAGCAGTTTTTACAGGTAATAGATTTAAAAATTAAACAACTTTTTTTAAAAACAACCAGATTTTATAGGCCTTTATTATACTATGTTTATTATACTTTTATGATACTTTACTTTCAAAAAGACTAGTAAAAAAAAAAACGATTATTTCAAAGGCCAATATGTGTTCGCAGTATTTAAATAGTTTCTAATGTATTTCTAAGTGATCAAATTTTCGAACCAAAAACACATGATTCACCTAAATATTAGATATTACGTTGATGTGTATAAGCCTTTAAGAGTTTTTTCAATAAATTGAAAAAAAAAATCAAATTCAGATCTGGTCATCAAACAAGGCATTTCAAGCAACTTTTCAATTCTATATTTTGGTCATTCAACAGGGCGATACTGAGAGTATCAAATGGTGACGATGTCAGCAGTAACGGAAGTGGTTCTAAGCAGGCCAGTTAAAATTAGTCGAGGCTAATGAATAGTGCAAATTCTAAGTTGGCAGTAGTCGAGTTTAAGCCGAAGCAACCATCTCCAGTGGAGCTTCGTCGCTGTAAATTTCATTAAATTAAGAATAATGTTCGTCGCGAGTGTTTTAAGTTGGCGTCGGATTTGAGCGGAGTTGACACACGCCGCCATAACAGAATGATTAAATTGCCACTCGAGGTGCGCGCCCATAAATTATTATTGTGTACACTGTTCACTATCGAGAGAAAGAAAGAGAGAGAGAGAGAGAGCGAAAAATGAATTCTGTCTTCTGAGAAAGTTAGAATCTTGCTGGTACACTGAAATTACATGAACGTATTTGTTTCCTTATTTCAATAAGGATTTCTAAATCATTTGTAGAATTTATTGTTAGATAGTATTATAATGTATAGAAGTTCACTATACTGATAGATAGTGCGGAGGGGAAAGAGTGGGAGAAGAGAATGGTGGAGAAGTTACTTTCTATTCAAATCCGATCTTTGTTTGAAAAGGCTATTTTAAAATTTATTTTATGTGAACAATACACGAGTCTCAACTGCCCCCAACTGGAGCCAGTGAGACTATGGTATCCCTAATTGGAGTAATTTTAGAGGCTGAAGATGGTGTGGAGGGAAAGCTGAAAGGGAAAAAGAAGATAGGAAAGTACCTGGCTATTCAGATCTGGTTACCAAATACACCAAAATATGTATTATTTTTAATGATTAATCAACGATGGCTGAAGATGGTGTGGAGGGGAAGCTGATAGGGAAGAAGAAGATAGGAAAGTACCTGGCTATTCAGATCTGGTTACCAAATACAGCAAAATATGTATTATATTTAATGAGTAATTAACCAAATAAATTTTACATGCGTATCTCTCGGCTGGTTAGTCGAGAACCTTACCACTCGATCATAGAGGTGGTCAAATAAAGTTTCGATTCTGAATGGCGGTCTTCCTCCAGGGGGACACTGAAAGTATCTACAACCATGGAACGTGTCGGAAATGTAGGTTCTATATAATATTTTAAATAACCTGTTCAAGATACCACACGGCAGAAAAATGTTCTAGCACAGCATAGCATGACAAGGGTAAGGGTGCTGTTGAATGAAACTTCCTTTAAAATTTTGATTCAAAGTTGTTTTTAGTTCCTCTTTAATTTTTATTTTTGTATAATTTATATGGAACAAGAAGTTACGTAGATACTGTAATTGAATGATTAATCTTTTGCCCAATAATAAAAAAGAACACATAAAACATGCGGATTTGTAACCAAGGATGGTAACCACTGAAAAACCATCAAAAATACCTAAAGTTAACGGAATTAAAGAATGTTATCTATACTGATTTGAAAGAAATATGACGTAAATTTGCAAAAGAACTTTCGACTCCCAGGCTCCAGACAGGCAACGAAAAAGTTTATCTGCTGGAGACCAAATAGTCATCATTTAAAAATGTTTGATCAGTTTCAGTAGACGTGAGGAAATTTGAGTTAACTTCTGGCACACGGGAGCGCCCTCGACATAGTTACATCGGTTTATCCCACTAGTGAAATATCACGGAGGGACTATGCAACATTTCCCCAAGATCTCCAGTGTTTATTTATCTGAGTCCGCCTCGCTTAAAAAAGTCCGACCAATTACCGTCTCCGCCGTATATAAACTTAACGGCCCTGGCTGCCCGGAGGAACACGGGAATTAAATGCTTAATTTACTTAGATAATTACGAGGTAAATTTACTGTTAAATCTATAAACACATTCGCGGGACTTATTCCTTATGTAAATTTAGTCCCCTGCACTGAACAGAAAGCCACTAGAAATGTGATAGATGGATGATAATGATGACCACTAAAAACTGATCATTTTCCTCACTTCTAGTAAAAACGATAAAAAGTGGTTGGGGAGTACACCTTTCCACAATAAGCTCTTTCTTACACATTAAATAATCGTGAGACACACAATGCACGGATGTCTGTTTACTCCAAAGGAAAAAAGTAGTACTTTGGAGGAAACAGACATACATTCAGAGTGGAAGATACTCTCAGTTTCGCCTTGGTGTAAGACCATTATTTAGAAATGTAACGGTGCTTGAAATGGCTTTAGCTGTGTTTAGTGACTAGATCTGCATAGCCAGGTACTTCCCCACCTTCCTCTTACCCGTGTCCTTCCCTTCCCCTCACAACATACCCCAATTGAGGATGTCATAGTCTCATTGGCTGCCTACGGGAGCAGTTGGGTCTCTTGTGAGATATTCTCTAAAAAAAAAATACGTACACTATGTGTATCATCTTTTGTCTCACAATTCCGAAGGAAATAAGGAGTACTTTTTAGGAAACAGACATACGTCACTATGTGTCTCATCTTTTGTCTCATCATTATTTAATGAATAAGAAAGAGCTGCAGCACTATTGTGATAAGGATCGTATATATATTTAGTCCCCTGCACTGAACAGAAAATTTACTAGAAATGTGATAGACGTACCGATCTGAAAGATAATTATGATAATGACACCACTGAAAACTGACCATTTTCGTTACTTTTTAGAAAAAATGATTAAACTTATGGGAAGTAGGTATCTTTACACTACTGTCAATTTTTTAGGTGAAAACAGGCGTCCTTCGTTCGTCACTGGGAATAATTTATGTTTTCCGCTCAATTTACTTTTCAGAACAACTCATGTAATCTTTTCCATTGCGGAGTTATGACTGATTCTTTGGTCGCACAGAGTGAACTTCGAAGTTCTTATCTGACCTATCCACGTTGCAGAAAAATGTTACATTTGTCTTGTTTTCCTAGTCGGTACATGAAATTGAATGGTGACCAGAACTGAAATAATTTTTACTTTCCGGACACTTGGGACAATTTGGGTGTCACTAAAGAGTCTTAAAAGTCGATTAGAATGCGCGAAGAGGCGTTTAAGCTCTAAGAAGCGGAGCATGTTTACAGAACATGGTTTGCGGTGGTCCACCTTTATCTACCCACTCCTGCTGAAGTAGTGTCATAAGAAGTGTCATTTAAATAATGAGGCAAGTGGAATGACTTTAAAAGTTCGAAGTGTCCAATTCCAAGAGGAAGAGAAATCAACCAACCAAACCAACTGACTAATTATGTTAGGCAGAGCGTATGGATCTCCATAGTACTGGCACAAACATTTTTTTTGACTTGAGGGGTAATTGGCGAATGCGTTACGGAAATTACAGCGTAACGAAAAGTGAAATGCATTGCGAGGCGAACGGGCTGTATCACATTGTAGAAGCAAGAGAGAGCAGTGCGCGCGCACATTTCTTTCTATCTTCCTCTCATAGCCAGTGCATGAAATATTTCAGTCAGTATTTTGAAATACCAGTGAGCGCAAAACGCGAGGGGGGGGGGGGGGGGGGGTGAGGACGTCGATGCGCACGGCTTGATAGGGCGAGGCGAATGATAGTAACATTTAAATAAATATTTGTAGAAATTTAATATACGTATATATTTTATACATATAAACATATAGACATACACATAGATGGAGCGAAAGAAGTAATTACTTCAGTTGTGTGGTCTAAAGCACACTCGTATTTTTTTAGTATTTATACATTATCTCATTGATAGTCTTGATGACAAGTATTTGATTGACTTGACTGTACCATGTCTTCCTCGGGCATCATCGTTCTCTGTCCATCCGCTCTACAAGTTCTCCGCCTTATTCGTGGCGCTTATTATCAGCCTTACATTGCTTCCATTAGGAATTATTTATTTATTTAATTTCTACGGTAAAATAAACCTTATGTAAAATAAAAAAAATATGCATCATATGCCTCAGGGATCTCATTACTAAAATAATATTCACAGTTCACTTTTGCCGTAGTGATACCTAACTAAATTACATTCCATATATATCCAATAGTAATATTCCAATAGTAATTCGATTCTTTGTCAAAATTCAACTGTAAAAGGACCAAATAATAACAGAATTAACGAAAGCAATGCAAGTTCGCTTATTGATATTTACCTCAACCAGTTTAATTGTCGGAAATTTGAAACTGTGGAAGGAACGCGATCCATATTTTAATGAGAAGGGAGTAACCATGGTACCACAGAGGTACCTCTAATTATTTAGCAAGTAAGAGAATCAGGAGTACTTTTAAAAATATATTACAGTGCTGTATGGATTCCACCTCAGAAATTCAATATAATGTATAATAAGCATGTTTACAGTACGTATTGGATAACAATAATAATGAATAATTATTATGTAAGATAATCAACTCCTAACATGTACGTACTTAGGTAAGTCAACCCTTAAGTTATTTGATCTTGTTTAACATTACGCAGATAATATTCAATTTCTATCATCGAAGTATCTACATCTTATATTGCAATATTGTAGAACTAAATATATCTACAATATCGGAGTACATTTTTTTTTTTTTTTTTTTTTTTTTAAATTATATAAATAAACTCTATTAAACAAACAAATAATGTTGTCTGATTAAATAATATCATAAAATATAACAAAATTTAATAAAAATAATCCATTTTTATGACTAAATTATTTTGCTTCCATTAATTTGCACAATACTGTACTGTAAATCTTCAAGCTTTTTAGGATGAGAATATGGAGTATTTAAAGATGTTTTTACTTAATAACTTACTTAATTATATTATAAAAATAACTCTGAATTTGAAATATGAAGTCCCAACGGCCGAATTGGTTAAAGCGTTTGTCTCAGTAAGACACGAGATCCTAGGTTCGAGTCCCAGTTGCGACCGTTATCTTTTTATTATTTTCTGTGTCTTGTTCATTTTCATATTTTAATTAAGATTATTAAAGTAAAGCTTCTTTACGCACGCTTGACTTGGGGAGTAAGCTGGTGAATGCGTGACGATAGCGTTACGAAAAGTGTGATCGGGCGAGGCGAACGGAAGTTGAGAAAAAAGTTAGTGAAGATAGAAAGAGAGAGAGTTACGTTTCGTATATTACTTTAGGGGCAAGAGAGAGAGATGCTAGCACAATTTTCTTTCTCTCTTTCTATCATAGCCAGTTACGTTTCGTATATCTAAGACACAGTGCAGGCCTATTGTTTGTATCACACTGTAGGAGCAAGAGAGAGCAGTGCGCGCGCACAAGTTTTACTTCAGTCGTGTGGTCTAAAGCACACTCGTTAATTTTTATTGTTATCTTCTTCTTCAATGATATATTACATTGATGGGAAAAATCTTCAAAAGTTAAAAAGAGAGTTTTTCTTATAAAAGATTAAATTAAAATTGATTTTGGAGGAAGCAGACATACGTGCAATGTGTGTCTCATCTTTGATTCCCAATATTTAGTGTGTACGACAGAGCTGCAGCATAATTGTGATGATGAACGTACGTTTATTGCCTCTTTGTGCCTTCGACGTGCCCTAACCATTATCTCTATACGAGAAATCTTTAGTTACAAACAATTCCCGTATATAAAAATATATCATTTTCCATTGCAGGAGGCAAACGTGTTATCAAAATAAAGCGATTCAATAAATTTTCTGTCAAATATTGCATATTGTCTTCAATAATAAAACAACATAAATAATTATGTAGCACTTCTCCAGAAGGGAAAAAATGCAACTATGGATGAACTAAAAGGTTAAATATTGCATTTTAACCCTTTTATTGCAAGTTTTAATTTTACTTTCTGTCGTGTTTTGGGAGGGTTTGAGACCGGAATGAACCTATTCTCGGCTTACTGGGAATTATTATCACTCACATGAAACTGTCATAACACCAGCGCATGCGCAGCAGCATCAATTTAAATTCCTGGCTGCCAAAGGTCTGCGCATCTGCTCCTAAGTAAGTCTCATAAATAACGTATTAATTAAATAAAAAATAAAAACATTTCCCAATCCAATTAAACTTTTGATACATACCTACCCTATTTTATTATGAAACTTCAATTTAATCAATATACCTTCAGATTTAAGACAAACTATTTTTTATATCGTTTTTTACTTCCTCTGTAAACGGAAACGTTTTCGAAAAAAATAAATACCGAGAAATTTGATTACTCGTAAATAAGTCGTAAATAACGACAACGTATCCGCTCAATATATCATTTTATTTTATTTTATTTTTTTTATTTTTTTTTATTTGTGAAAATTTTAATTATAACATTATAAATATATTTTATTTAACATTTATATTAAATTACTACTCTTCCATTTAAAGCATTTGCTTGTGTATGGAAGAGGAGTGTACATAGGTGCTGTTATTAATTATTACTTAGATATTTAATTTTACATGCTATGCGCATATATGTATATGCGTGCTATAGTTGGTACATGTTATGATGGAAAATAATAAAGATATACAATAATTTTTTTTTTTTTTGTTATAAAGTTGAATTTATAATTAATAGAAAATATTAATTAAAAATAATAAATATATATATATTTTTTTTATATGTAATAAATATATATATTTGTGATGTGTGTATTTTGAAAAAAGAGAGAATGTTATGGAGAATAAAAGATATTTGCAAGAATTAATTTAATTTAGGTTTTTTTTTTTTTTTAAGATTGTCTTTAAAATGTTTCTTGATAGAGTGCAACATTTGAATTTTATCATTAATGCTTCTGATTTCTTCCGGTAGTTGATTGAAATAGGTTCTTCCCTGGTAAGTATAATGGTGTTGTGCAAATGTGGTATTTAATTTTGGGCATAAAAAATATATTTAAGACGAGTTCGGTTTTCAGTTAAAAAATTTAATGTAGCTGTTAGCAAACTATTATATTCTTTATAATGTTTACTTAGTTTTATTAAGAATAAGTAGGCACGTATATAAGTTCTATGTACCTACAAACTTCTGACAACCAACAACTGAATAATTAAGATTTATCACTAAAGTTCGAAAATAATGCGATAAAAGTATTTTATATAATACGATCTAGATCTATCGCAAATTAGAACGTTGAGAAGTTGCGAAAATTTTTCTTCGATTTTGCTAATGATTTCTCTAATTTTTTTTCACTTAAACTCCATGCAGGAGGCTCTGAGGTAAATAATTTTCCCATGGGCCTACGTCGAATTTGGGGATGCTGCAGGGAGGGTCTTTTGTGCAAAGGAAGGAGTAAACCGAGTCGTAGAAAGATCCATTCTTATGTGACAAATGTCAAGTGAATACATATGTTGGGCGAGCCTTCGGCGTGTTTCCCGACGCTGTAACGAAGCATATTCCATTGAAATACCAGTAGAACAAGGGCAGCATTCTCACCGACGCCTATGTTATAAAGATTACAATCATTTAGTTAAGATAAGAATATTAATAAGAGTCGAGGGATTTTTTTAGGGAGGGAGGTGAAGGGCTCCAGATCAGAGGTGACTGACAAATTCAAGAGTGGGGCACACTTGCGATTTGTACAGGGTGAACAGTTGTATTATATTATAACGATTATAAATGAAAAACTTCGTAGAATCTAAATTATATTGCATCATCAGTAAATCTGTCATCAACAATATTAAAATTACACATGGAAAAAAATGTTATTCTAAAATACGATCATTTTATTCGTAAAAACGGTTAAGAACGGGACTGAAGTTCTTACGAACAAATTAACAGGGTTTCAATCTTTATTGGCGGGAACATGTAAGAATAATTTGTTGGTATACGTAATTTTGTACGTATACCAATAAATTATTCTTACATTTTCCCGCCCATAAACATTGAAACACTGTTAATTTGTTGGTAAGAACTTCAGTCCCGTTTTTTACCGTTTTTACTATTATCCAAATCTATTTTTTTTCAAATTGCATAGCAAAGACTTTGTCTGTTACATTTACTTCGTGTACTTTCATAACTTACATCTCCAAGGAACTGTGATGCACTTCCCCTTTGAAAACAACTCAGATGTGCACTTTTCTCCGTATGCGTTTCTGCTGCAATTATATTAAAAAAGTTACAGTCCCAAAGTGCGTTGAAGATGAGACGAGAATTAAAGAAGGGAGGCGATTTGTGTTGGAAAACGTTTGGTTTTGAATGTTTGAATATTCAGATAAAAATGGCGAAGATATCATACACTATCTAGATTTAGTTCGGAAAGAATCTTTGGAGTCATACATAAAGATAGAAGATAATCAAAATATGCCTTAATAAGGTAGTATTCGTAGGTATTAGTAAGGGAATGGAGTCGAAATAACTTAGAGCCTTGGCAAAGTTATAAGGTCCTGGTTTTAATTCCTAGATACGACCGAATCTCTTTCTGTTTTTTTTTGTTTCAAATTTTAAGAGACGATAATTATTAAAATTTTTATTGTTTCAAAATTTATTGACCTTTTACATTAAAGCTCATTGAAATATGCAAATATGTAATATTTTTATATATCATAATGTATGAGGCATATAGTTATTAAATAAATAAAAAAATAAAATAAATAAATATGTAATAGTTCTACCTGATAACTTAAAAACCGAAACCCAACCTCATACCTTTAAAACACAAATATCACAATCGATCTTTACATTTAGAAACTACGATGTATAAAATATGTTACCTACTTAAATTGAATTGTATAATTTTAATAACTATAATTATCAACGTATTTTTTGATTTGTATGACTTTATGTCCGGGTTAAATCTTTCCCACAGGAAAAACTAAACCCTTGAACACATTTTTCCACAAATGATCATCTAGTCAATCCACGCTATGTAATTGTGTACTATATAAGTATAATAAATATAAAACAATACAAGAACTATAATTATTTTTAATTTAACTAATGTTTAAGACAACATTTTTTTATGCATAGCGCAAAGGGTTACAATTATTATAAGCCATAATTATTAGCCTGAAACACTCATCCATATTGAAAAAAACCTCCCGAGAAAAGATACATGTCGCCGACGAGACTCGAACGCGCACCCCTTCTTATTACAACAACACGTGAACCCACCAGAGACCAAATGGAAATGGACAATTATTATTAGAGTATATTGTTATATAATTATATATTATTTCTACATTTAGAAACCGCGATAAATAATATTTGTAATTTAATTTAATTTGTATAATTTAATAACTTGTAATTTAAATTATCAACCGTATTATGAATATCCAATTTGTAAACTTCACCCGCCATAACATAGGGACATCATAGGCCACAAACATTCTCATGCATGTACACACACACCTACACATTACGCACACCACCCGGTAATTACTAATTATACATTAAAAAGAAACATATCAAAGATACCCACTATGAAATACTACTTAATATCTGTAACTTATTTTTTATCACTGTAACCAATGTATAGTTTGTTTCTATAACATAAAACAAATAAATATATAAAATAGTAATTATTAAAAAGATTATTTATTGATGGAAATATGCAATGTCTTTTTACGTAGGTACAGTAGGAAAAATAGAGACTTACGTAGGTATTAAAAAGCTAGGTGTCTAATTAAGTTTAATAAATTGTGAAATTTAAGAATACATAACAAGGCAGCAATCCACCGGAAGAATTCGGTAGACAAGTCTCGTAGATCCCACAGTTGTAAGTTAGTAATGTTTGTATAGGTAAAAGTAAGAGGTAGAACTTACGGGAGTAATTTATTGTGCAATGCGGTCTCAAAACTTATTTCAACCGTAAGATGTTAAAGTATTAACTACCGTAATAAGTCACGAGGTTTATTTGGAAAATACCGTGGCGGTTTCAATAAATATACGATTATAATTAATTGAACCGTCTGTTATCGTTTAATGTTAGTAATGCGAGATATAGGGATGCACACAGACTAATACAATTCGAATTAAATATTAAAATACAGTAAATATTATTATTTAACCTATGCATTAATTAGTTCAGGAGAGAAGAATGTTTTTCCCGCTCAAATAATTTTCATTCTATTTTTTCAGATTTAACTTTCTACACGGAGAAAAATGTTATTCTAAAATACGATCATTTTATTTGTAAAACGGTTAAAAATGGGACTGAAGTTCTTACGAACCAATTAACAGGGTTTCAATGTTTATTGGCGGGAAAATGTAAGAATAAATTATTAATTATTAGATCAAATTTCGTACGTATACCAACAAATTATTCTTACATTTTCCCGCAAATAAAGATTAAAACCCTGTTAATTTGTTCGTAAGAACTTCCGTCCCGTTTTTAACCGTTTTACGAATAAAATTATCGGATTTTAGAATAAAATTTTTCTCCGTGCCATGCAGTAAGTGGGCAGACGCATCCGCCGCAAAGACAAACCTCACTCCATGAAGCCGGGCACCCCTGCTAAGTCACCAAACGTAGCGAACCAGTTGGAGTGACCTACGGCGACATGGTTATTCAATAAATGGTTCTCGGGGCGGCGGCACGCATACCCGCCTCTCATATTGTAAATTTACTTTTAAATTACATACTCTTACTCGTATAATAAGTTTTTAAATTTACACAGTAATACCTACATTATTCATAAACTTAATTTATCAGTCACAAACTATAAAAAATGTTTTCTTCTTCAATCTTCGCATATTAGCGTTGTGGCGTCATTTTAAATGAAATGAAAACAAATAATTTAAAAATGACGCCACAAAATTAAATGAAAACAAATAATTTTGCCTACACGACTTGTGTAATCACAATAATAAGGAAGTTCGTGTTTTTAAATTTTTAAAAATAAAATGCATAATTTTCGAAATTCCGGTAAATGAATTTAAAAAAAATTTAATTATTTATTAACAATTCAAAAAAGATACATAAATTACAAATACATTTTATACACTAATTAATTATATAATATAATTGTTTGGTGTACCCCCATTATTACCGTGTTGATTAGTACTAGTTAATATCTAACTATTACAACTTTTTAAATTTATTTTTTTCGTCCATTATTAAGCGTGAAACGGTTTTGTAAATATTTTACCTTATATTTCACACAATCAAGGACCGGGTGACGTCACAAACCCTCCTTGGTATTGTACTCTTGCCGGCGTTTTCGCCGGCTTTAATAAAATTTAAACTTGTAGAATTAATTTAATTACGAAAACGAACTTTAAAAAAATACTGGTATTTAAGTTTGCATGTCATCTACATGAACATATTTTTTATAAGTCAAAATATTTTTCACTCAACTTCCCTATTATCGACATATGTGTCGAAACCAAAGGTTTCTTCGTCAGGGTAAATTAAAAATGTTCTTATTATTTTTATTATCCTTTTCTTATTATGTTAAATATGTTCTCATTATCTGTACGAATAAACCCTTGCTTTCGAAACATGTCGATAAATGTGATTATATAAGTGATGTAGGTACACAAAATTATTTGTTTTCATTTAATTGTAAATAATGTAATTAAATCTATATATTTATTTGAATAGGATATTAGGTCGACAACCCTCCGTGTGGAGAGGCACAGGAAAACAGGTGTATGCATCAGATTAATTAATTAAGAAATATCTCGCCGATTAGACATTTGATTGAACGTGGCTATTTACATCTCGGAAACGGGTTCCGTAGTTGGTGGGATTGCGCAGATGAATTTATATTCATTACTTTCGTATGAAACTAATTGACTAGGAAATCGTATGATACGTATTTTACGAGACTTAAACGAAGCCTCTTACCATTACTGTAATTTACGTATGTAATGTTACACGTAGATATTGTAAATAGCAGTGACTGTAATTCGAAGGTTTTATGTATCAGGTCATGATATCGTCATCTTATTTGGGCAAAGTTCTACCTAACATTTTTTTCAAAAATGACACTTGAATCAAAAATATTTCTTTTGCTCATTTCCATAACCAAAACTATTTTTAGAGCCATATGTGTTGTATTTCCAGAGATACTTGCATAACGGTGTTCCAACGTCAAGCTTTTAAAGATTCATTTATTTCACAAGGTTCTAACATCACTTTGAACCTTTTGCAAATGCTATTTTGTTTGTTTCTGACAATTATCGTTATTACGATAATGGCAGGTTATATCGTCACTTTGGTTTTCGCCTTACCATGTTCTAAAATCTTGAAGTTTACAAAGACGAATTATTATTAGTAATCAGTTTAGTATTTTTGTTTAAGAAATTATTTTAAATGAAAATATTTAAATATGATCTTGGAAGTGGAAATCAACCCACTTTCAGACATCCAAACGAACAGGAACTTGGCAGATAGACTCGTTGTCGATAACAATGCATTCTATAAACTTTTGGTGGTACTCATTCAAATTGGATGAAATGATGACGCTACTAGGTCCTGCCGTTCGATGATTAGAAAAGTGGCGGAAAGTCGAAACTGTTGCACTACATACACATTAAAAATAGTAAACAACAAGGTAAAAAAAAATTTTACGGGTTGATTTTTCAATATACTTCAAAATTTTACATGTTTTGCCGGATCGACCGCCGTTGACGAATGTTTTTTTCTTGTTTGTACGATCTCACTTTAGTTTGAAGGTTAGGGAATATGCATAAATGATTAAAATAACCCAAACTAAGAAACTAATAACCTATTTTGTGCATGTTTTCCAACACTCCAGGTATAATCAGTAGTCACTCGTAGTAACGAAGCTGAAACAAAGTGTTATTTGTGCAACGGAGTAATGCAACTGTACTATGTTGTTTTGCTCTTCAATTGATCATAATTTATTCGTAAGATCAATTGATTTGATTTTTTTAAATTTAAAAAATCAAAATGGCAGCGGTGTCAAATGGGATTGAAGTTCAAAAATAACATAAGAACCTGATAACTTTTTCGTCGAAAATTTCTAAATGGGTAGGGTACCCAGTTTGCCGGTAATGGTCATTACTCGAAGAGGAGAGCCTATTAAGCCGGGCGTATCAGGGACGCAGATAAAGAAGGCATCAGAGGCGGTCAGACGCTAATGCGGGGGAAACGGTCATTTATACCGGCTTAACTATATTATGCTGTGTACTGTGTGCCACAAGCGTTGAATGTTAAAATTTAACCCGTCACCGTTAGATAAAACATTCTTCACTTATAAGTAATAAGTGATAACTTTTTTCGAGCAATATACGGACTTACAGATAAGTTCTTATTTCTTCCGGAAGACATTAAAATTCATTATTTTTTAAACTAGAAACTGCTGCCACCTTCCTGGAGCAAAAAGAACTATGGTATCTTCAATTCGGTTAGTGTAAGTTATTAATATTATTATTTTTTTTATTTTTAAAGTAAGACAAACATTCCCGGGTTAAGACAGAATTTGAAAATCTCCTGCTACCACCACAGTAATCGGAAAATGTTACTTGTGACGTAACGGAAGACTTAGCCAGCAGAGGAATTGCATTCACGACACCTGCGTGGGTCTCAAACGCGATGCCCACTCAGCCACCGACCGGTCAAGGTATGGTATGGGAATGAAGAGAGTTTGGAAGAGACGTGGTAGAGGAGGTTGGCAAGTATCACATACAGATTTGTTCACCAAACACTGCTAGGACAAAAGAAGGATAAAGTGATATTATATTAAGTATCTTATTAAAGTTCCTTTATATTTAATAATATTATTAAATTTTTAAAAAATATATAAAAATTAAGTAAATTTGCATTTATCTTTGGATCCTCGTGCTACTCTTTGTTCCTTCATTTCTGTTCTTAGCTCTTCTTGCACCTCCTGGTCTCTTCTTGAAATCTGCACAACTATTATCGTTTTGGTTACTTGACAGCGAAAGGGTCGATAAAACGTATCAACCAACTTTATTTGCACAGTTTTAATATAAAACAAGGCGTTAAGCTCGCGACGCGCGCAAAAAGAACAGAATGTAACGCTGCTCGCATTAAGAGGCTATTTGACTTATCCCCGACAGATCTCATAACAACGCCTTCGCGGCTTCTGTGAACAGCGAACGCTGAGTCTGGTGAGCAGCAAACCACTGAATAAATAAACCGATAGAACTGTGCGACGTGACACAATGTTTGGCAATCCAAAGAAGATTAATTGATAAAAAGGCTATCTCATCAAAATTTTGGTTACATTGATCCGCACATTAAAACAAAGAGAATTCCTCGCTAGTTTACACCGTTCTGTTCCCATTGGTATTTTACAAATTTACGTTCTATACTCCTTGGATTGTTATTGTTGGGGGTCTAGAAGTGGGAACTTAAGAACACTAACTAACTAACCATCATTCCGTTTCCTCGCAAAGGTAGGCAGAGAGGACAGACCGCAAAACAACTCGGTCTTGGCACACACCCTTTGCCTCATTCACATCATACATCGTCTCATACATTCTCTTCTATTTTTCTGACTCTTGACATGGCCCAACCCAATTATCTGAATCCATATCTTCCTCGGGCGTCCCAGACTTCTTATACCATTCACACTTGCGTCATATATTCTCCATACACACCTTTCTCCGTTCATTCGATGTACATGCCCAAACTATCTTGAATTTATAAACATTATGAATAAAGTGGGACCCGAAACGCTACCTTGAGGCACCCTGCAAATTAATTAGCTGTTGGTTTAGTTATTAAGTTTTATACTCTGTTTACGATTTCACATTTAGTTTTAAATAATGAAATTATAAGATAATATTAGTACCCACTCGTAACTAAGATCTATATTCGCCTACCTGTACTGCATCTATTAAAATAACCGTTAAAAACTCTTGAAGGGTTGCGTAGCTAATTAAATTCAATTTTATAGATAAAATATTTTCAAATATCGAAATTCTTTCTTGAACAGATAATCTAACAGATAATTTCATTGGCATGTCTGGTGTGAATTATGTAGGAATCGAAAGGCCTTAGTCGTGTAATTGGCGGAATGAGATTTCTTTCAAATCAGTACAGGTCATACCTCTAGGGGTTTTCCGCTCAGTGAGCCAGCCATATTCTTCGAATTGCGGAGTTCTGATGCACTCGCATTCGGTCATTTGGCGAATCGAGAAAGAGGGCAACTTAATTAAATGAAATTGCTTCGCCGTCAATACACACTAACGCTGTGTGAATTAAATTCAATGCTGCATCGGACAAACTGATTTACTGCTTGCTATTAATAATCATTAAAATCAATTTCACAATTCGTGTGTGTCGTGAAGTGTCAATAAAATGTCAGTAAAAAGTGATATTTTTTTTTAGTATAATATAATACTTACAAAAGAAAGTTCTTATTTGAAGGTAGTCAGTCGGGTTCTTTCTTTATTCACATAAATACAACATTTCTTAGAATTCTTCTGTTATATTGACACTGGACATGGCCCGACATAAATCCTTGATTTACTTGATCGTGTCATGTTTTCCTGGGGCGATCCCGTTTTTTTCACTTTCTTCTACCATTCAAATTCGCAGATATCCTAACTTAAGTAACGAAGATCTTTAGAGCACAGGCGTCAGGTGCTCCGAGGAACCGGTGTTTACTCGCGAAACCCACCAAACGCGCACTCGACATTTGTGTGTGTTGCTGTGGAACTATGGTCTCTACCTCCCAAGATATGGACCCATTTTCACTCCTTCCTCTCCTCAAAAAAAAAAACCCCCCAAACGACATCCCCAAATATTATTGAAAGGTCTCAGATAGAATTATTATCCTCAGGTGTCCCCTGTGTGAGGTTAACATACAAAAAACTGTAAAAAAGTAAGAATTATTGACAACAAAATCAAAACCGCATTGACGTTGCACCCAAATCCTGAAAGTCTAAAATCAATTTCTGTTGGCAAACGACATAATTTTGTTTAGTAGTTATTCTTTCCGTGCAAGAATACCTGCAGTAGATATGCAGGACCATTCAAATTGGACTAGAAAATATTCATGTTCAAGTGAAATCTTTTCAAGCGCTACACGTTTGAATGAAATCATAATTTCCATAACTCTTTCGTTGGCACGGACCGACCTGCCTTATCTCCAGCTATCCATACAGATTTGCATACTCATACCGCCTATTATTTGTCAATGATGCTTACGAAAATACCAGTGCCAATTTAGAATTCGCCATTATATGGAAAAAAATACTAGTTTGCGAATTTTTATTTTGGTTAGAAAAATTAGCCATTCGGCATCGATAAAAGCTGATAACTTGAATCATAGCAAAATGAACGATAATTCATTTCCTAAAAGCAACAACTTCAGGAAGCAATTTTCCGAACAGGCCCTCCATTGATATGATTGGTGTAGATTCTCCCTCCTCCTAAGAGAAAGACCCCACACAGCATCTTCACAGATGACATAGGCCCTTTGAAAATTATTTTCCTCAGGCCTTCCTGTGTGGAGTTTTCAATTGCAATTGAGAAGACATTCAATTGCACAAAAATATTGGAACATTGGAGTTGTCATTTTCTTGTAAAATATATAACAGAAATAGTACCCATTGAAAATGATGAAAAACGTGTACCTAAAAAAATAAGAATGTTACGTTGGTACTCACATCACATCAATTTGGAAGTTGTGTATGGGTACTGTCGCACCGGCAACCATTTATTGGATAACCAAGACCCCTACCAAAGATCACCCCAAGTGGATCGCTACGTTTGTTGACTTAACATGAGTGCCTGGGGTGAGGTTTGTCTAGTTCTTGGAAACTAGTGTGTTATCTACTGCGAAGCGCGCCAAATCTGGAGATACTGGTTGAGGAAGACTTTTAGACCATCTCCAGCCGGAATCTCGATCCTTGCCGTGCAACGTAATGGAGGATGCACGGAGAGAAATGTTATTCTAAAATACGATCATTTTATTCGTAAAAATGGTTAAAAACGGGATTGAACTTCTTACGACCAAATTAACAGGGTTTCAATGTTTTCAATTTGTTGGTATACGTACGAAATTACGTATACCAACAAAGCATTCTTACATGTTCCCACCAATAAACATTGTATCCCTGTTGATTTGTTCGTAAGAACTTCAGTCCCGTTTTTAACCGTTTTTACGAATAAAATGATCGTATTTTAGAATAACATTTTTCTCCGTGTGGATTCATACGTTCGTCACTCCTGGACACATTGAACCCCTGAATCCTACCACCTCCATTACCCTTTTCCTTCTCAGAACTTAATCTCCTTTCCCCACAAAGACCGTCCACATAGATGTCATAGGCCTGAGGGATTTTTTTCCCTCAGGGCCTTCTGCGTGGAGACAATGTAGAAAAAAAGTCTGGCTATTCTAATCTGGTAATTTATCGCTATTTTAATCTGAATGGAATCTTTCACCGGATTAAAACTAAGTGTCCACTACTTTGGTTTGGACTTACTCAGACTCAGGTTAAAGCAAATACATACTTTATCAACCAGTTCCCAATTGGAAGATAACGATAAGAAACAGGAAACATTAGAGATTTTTTTAGATTTTTGGTGAAAGGTAAATTACGTGATCCGATTTTACTTTCTATTTTTTTCAGTAGTACAAATAATGAAGGGACATACATACTTAAGGAAATGAAACACCTGTGAATGTTTTGGTGCTTATCATTCCCATGAGTAAATTTCCTACCGTATATTATCTCAATTTTTAAAAATATTTTAAATTTTTATTTATTATGAGATAACCTCTGAAATATTACATCAAAACCATGTTACTAGTGGTTCCGTGAACAATATTTGTTAATATATATAAATAG
Source organism: Limnephilus auricula (assembly GCA_951813805.1). Taxonomy (NCBI): domain Eukaryota; kingdom Metazoa; phylum Arthropoda; class Insecta; order Trichoptera; family Limnephilidae; genus Limnephilus; species Limnephilus auricula. The sequence goes on from OX638391.1 coordinate 40,302,878, forward strand.
CATAACGCTCACTAAAGTAGTAACCAACACGGCTAACACCTTGACAATATATGGATATGGAACAAAAACAGATGAATCAAAATCAAAACACATGAACATAATTTTTATAAGTTAAAATATTTTTCACTCAACTTTCTTAATGTTCATAACGGAATTTGCTACGCTCAATCAATTATCTCCCAAAATAAATAAAATTCGTACATAGATGTAGGTGTATAATTGTATAATATAGTGTGCAGGTAAATATGATACTTTATAGTGAAGCCATTTTGAGGGGAAGCTCGGTTTGGTTCATCGTAATTTAGAGTTTGAAATTAATAATGATTTAGTGTGTTGTATTCTAAACTTATTAGAGTTATGTGTTATTTCTGATTTAGGTGAGCACCTACTAAATCGAGTAAAGATTTTGAGTTCGATTGTGATTGAATAAAATTGACTCTTAATGACGTAATTATATTTAAACTTTTGACATAAATGAAGTGTTAAAAAAAATTATATTCAAATCAAATGTCATTAAAATAAGATGACCATGAAATATTAAAAATTATAATAAGTGTTAATAGATAATTCAATATTGGTTTGTAACAAAGAAATTTTTTCATTAAATTAGTACCCAGTGTAAACTAACTTAGTTAATTTCATTTAATAAAAATGAATCCATTAAGATAATCTATAAAAAACAATCCTACTGATCTCTCAATAAAATTAGTAAAAAAAATCTTTCGTAATCCTACATATATTTGAAATGATTGATTTTTGCATTTTTATGAATATATTCTTTCCCAAATGTAATAAGTTTAAATTTTGAATGAGAGAACTAGATATAATGCCAGCAGCCGAAATAATATACGTAAAATATTTTTATAGTGTGAGAATGTCAAATTCTCATTTCCTAAATCTGTATGTTTATTTTCTTATTTTTTTCAGAAATAGATTTTTCAATATTTTGGTAAACAATGATTCTTATTTTAATTTAATTAAAATAAATAGAAAAATATAATTTTGATTAAAACCCGGTGTAATCAAAATTTAATATTATCATTTAATTAAAATGAATCCACGAAGGTGATTTTTTATTAGATAGTAGCCAGTGTAAACAAAGTTTGTTATTTTCATTTAATTAAAATTATACAATAATTATTTAAGAAAAGTTACTTGGCTTAGGGAGCAGTCATTTTTTATGGATCGACCCAAAGATATTTGCAATGAGTAGCAATTTTTCCTTGCGACAGGTTGCAGACTGCATGGCTTTCTTACTTGAATAAGCAAGGCTATATTTAATACTATTAATTATTGTTATTGAGTAGCCTCTGTTCGCTGTTTACAATTGCGGCTATCGACCTCATTAGTAAGCCCTCACGAGTTCGGGTCTATACAAGGTGAATAATCGACGGATCTTTGTGATCCTTGTTTGGCCCGGTGCGGGGCACAGAGTCCTGGAGCCCTAACCAGCCGACCGACCCGGCCTGCGCCCTGTGTGACACTTGTATGCACTATCCCTGACAGCTAAAGGCCCGCCAAACAAGCCCCGCACGCAGCACGGTCACCAATCTCACTCAAATACCCAAACACGCATTAGGAGGCATGGAGAAAAAGGACACAATTCACCAACATAACAGACAGAGTGTACCTTGTTCTCAAGAATTAATTAATTATTTAGCTCGCGCTTCTTAAAAATAATAACAGTATAATAGTGTGCGAATCGAAGAAAATTTGTTGCTGAGGTGCAGTATTTTTCTCGGGCTGTCGCTCGGTTTTTTTGCTTTCCCGGTATTCTACCGGGGAATGCTCAAAAAGTGATTTTACTAAAAAGTTTGACACAGCAAAGCTGGGATAATTTTTCGTAGTAAAGTTTTTTTGACAATTCGTAATAAAAGTGTTCAACCAACTGAAATTTCTGCGAATATTCACGAAACTCTACCAAAACTCAAAGGGAAAGTGTTTCAAAAGTGATTTCAAAATGAAAAGACTTCACTTTGGAGATCAATTGAAGCGAATAAAAAAATAACAATACATATCTAATAATAAAACAGATTTGAAAAATTAAATTAAAATTTATGGATGAAGATTTTTTAAGTAAATACTTCTTTACGCACGCTTGGCTTGAGGGGTAAACTGGCGAATGCGTTACGGAAATTACAGCGTTACGAGAGGCGTAATATCAGGCGTTACGAACGTTACGGAGGCGAACGATAATAAATTTAAATTAATTTTGAGGTTCATTCCTCACAATCTATTCGTAACAACAGTGCTCAAATCCATAGTAATGACGTTTGGAATGGGTGCTAGCATTTATTTTAAACTTTGTAAGAATTAAATCAACAATCCCATTCTAAGCGCAATTCCCATAATAAAATTAATCAAATTTTCGTTTAGAGTGTGCGAACTCAGTGCATTGAAACGACTGATTTGTCACGATGATTGGTAACAATCCAAACGAAACTTCAATATAGATTCTTATACACTGATGATTGGAATGGTTTTATTCGATGCCAGAAAATTAGATTAGATATATACTACAGTATATACTTTTAATTGATTTTGTTTGTAATCTTATGACTATGAGTAATTTTCGTTTGTTATAATTGACCGTCTATGTATTTTATGCCTTTGTATTGTAGTTACTTAAAAGTTATTCTTCTATATATATTTTCTATATTGTGATTTCTGGTTATATGTGAGGTTTTAATGTTATAATAAAATTGTTAAATTTACCTGCTGACAAACAGCTTTGGCAGTTCAGCGGGTGCTAATGAAGAATAAAATATTTAAAAAAAAATAATTTATTAAGGAAGAATTTAAGTCTTTTTGGTAATGTGCTTCTAAGTTTGCTAGTTCGCTGGCTCGCTGAGAACGTTGCATTTATAAACAGTGGCGCTTTTTTCAATTTGCAATCGTTGCAGTTCATGCCGCTGAGTCACTGCATACTTTGTTTGCAGGTAGCTAAAGGAAGCCGGGAAATGTATCGATTTCCGCATGCCAAGGATAACTTTGTTCTATCGCGGTAACTTTACTCTCATTCTTTTGTTCTATTTCTTAAACCATCCATATGAACTATTTCTTCAATATTCATTTTAATTTTATCCCGATGAAGAAGCCATTGGTTTTGAATCGCATTGTTAATTTAAATCAAATAAGTGGTATTTTCAAAAAGTGAAATGTTTTAATTTAACATCTACATCAACGAATTGTTATTTTTTGTAATATTATTGACTGGGTAAGCTGGCGAATGCCGAAATACGAAAAGCGAAATGCGTTGCGAACGGGCTGTATCACACTGTAGAAGCAAGAGAGAGCAATGTGCGTGTACATTTTCTTTCCCTCTTCCTCTCATAGCCAGTGCATGAAAAATCTGTCATGCGGAAGCGGAAATATGGATGGAGCTAAAGAAGTATTTACTTCAGTCGTGTGGCCTAAAGCACTCCCGTATTTTTATTTTTTAAAGACTCATTTCCGGGTTAAGAAAAACCCGACCAATAATTAATTTAATTACTTAAAATAATATCTATACATTTCTTACTCCAACATATTCAGGAATCGCTGGTTAAAATCCTTACGGTACGTGCTGATACACCCTGTATATATTCCTATCTAATATCTTTCAATCATCTGTGAGCTTATTTGTATTAAATAAAAAAAGCTTTCTTTGTTTAATACAAGATACAATAAAGTTATTACGTCCGAGATTGTATTAAGAGCGCCTCTAAACAAAGAAATAGGCAAATATTATCTGGCGCAGAGAGAGAGAGAGAGGTATTCGCCGGCAGAAACAGATCGGAAGTTCGTTCGCCGAAAAAAAGAATAGACCCGGGAAATAATCATCAATCAAACAGGATGTTTCCAGGCGGATTCGGAAATTGTTCTTCTGGCGGGAAAGTAATATGAGAAAAAGAAAATATTAACAGACGGCTCATTTGCGGCACGATAATAACCGTGCGGACCCGGGGGACGGGAAACTTCATCAAAAAGTTATGTTTGCTTTACTTACTCTCCCCGCCCCGCCCCGACCCGTGGCCGCAAGTAAGTTACCTCGCCAGTGCAGCACACTCGGACAGTTACTCGAGTGGTGTCCAAATTATGGAATTTATTTACTATGTGCACAGAGTATGTGTATCTACAATCTACTGACTAACAGCTAAAGCATACTCGTAAATTTTCTATGGCCCAGTAGTTTCGCTGAAATTCAGATGTAACAGTGTCATCAAATGGTCATTATGCGCCATTTTGTTTTTTTGACATTTGTAAAGTCCGCGTTAAGAAGAGGCAATACTATGAAATGCAAATCATGTGATTTCGGTTTGAAAATTTGGATGCTTTAATTAAATACTGCCAGTGGAACATATATGCCTTTCAAATAACACTATATAATTCACGTTCTTATGCTGGGGCCGCATCTGCGCCTATCGTCCAGAAGTAATGCGTGCCGATACTTCGTACGTTTGAAAAAAATAATACGTTTATGTAAAGAATATTCGCGACGAGAGCCGATAATGTCCGGTCACATTTGTGCGTATTGTGTCATAGCACGAAGCTTCGTGACGATAGGCGCAGATTCGGCCCCAGCATAATTATCATGACGAAGAAACCATCGGTTTCGAAATCTGTCGATAATTGTGATTATACAATGGTGTACAAAGTTATTTGTTTCATTTAATTAATAATGACGCCACAAAATGATTTTGCGAAAATTGAAGGAGTATTTTTTTATTAGTCATTTTATAAACCAAGAAAATAGTAAAGTTACAGGCCTATAAAAACTGATTTTAAGTTCAAATTCCTGTGAAAAAGTAAATTATTTAGAATATGATCATAAAACATTTAAATGTTTGTGCCTGAACAAGTTGGAAATGTTTTTTTCCTGAATAAATCAAAACAGGCGGCTGGTGTTAAACGGGAATTTGAACCTTTTCGACTTCTACATAAGGAATGTTATTGTTAGCGGCCTGATACCGATTTTACAAGACTTGGTGCATCACTTTAACGCCGATTCTCGGTGCGTTTCAGCTTTCCATCAAGTAATAAGCTGGGTCATCTTCTGCAGATCACAATTAGTTTAAAAGTTGAAATGGACTCAGAATCGGCATTTAACGGGAACCTTTTAACAGTCAAAAAACAAAATGGCGTTGAATGGCCATTTTATGTCATTGTCACACTTGAAATTCTGCGAAACAACTGGGCCTAAGCATGGACATTTAGAAAACGAAAGTTTCGAAGTACAAATAATACTAGAAAACTTGAAATTATTTACCTCTAAAAGTTTCCGTAAATGCGACGATTCTGTTTTTTTTGTTTGTTTGTTTTCTATCGCGATGGCTTTTAGCGCCGGTGCACATAGAGATCTAAACACACACTATTACACTATATATTTATTTATTATACGTATATAGTAGACAAGCAAGAAAACTTATTTGAGAGTGATTTCATGCGAGGTAGGTAAATAAATAAAACATGCAAATAAAGCCAACTCAAGTAAAACGCGTGCCTTAAAACAAATAGAAAACTCAGCACGCTAAATGCTAGTGGAACCAAATATGTACTTAAAAAAATTGAGGTTAATATAATTTCATATATAATGTCTGTTTTGTTGGCCAAAGTGCAAAATATAAAAAAACCACGTTAAGACGATAGACTTCGCTTTTCGGCCCATACAAAAAGGACGCCCGGGAAATAACACTTTTCTACATCGAAAATTGCACAAAATGAATATATTTTTTTATACTGCCTTCTAAAGGGTAAAAACTATGTCGGTATGTTTTCGAATTTTCGATGCGTTTCGTATTAACGTAAACATTCACTGTCAAACATGTACGATTTATCAAAAAATATTATTTAAGGAAAAAGTGCTGCTAACTCACGATTTATCAAAAAATATTATTTAAGGAAAAAGTGCTGCTAACTCAACTCTCATAAAGAATTATAAAATTATAAAAAGCTACCGACGTAGCTTCTTCTTTCTAAAAAATATATATTTTTTAAAATTTCAATTTCGTGAAAGTTTCGGTGTAGAAAAGTGTATTCTCCATAAGCCCCTTTTCGAGCGATTTCTCTAGGTAAATTTGAGCGTTGTCTCATTCGCACATTTCGCATACGCATGTATTGTAAGTGTGCGTGAGCTTATTGTGAGCGGGACAGAATACAGACGCGGGTGTTCCGCGTTCGTTCAAAGTCTAGCCTCTTAACTGGCGGCCTCCGTGGACAAGAAGCAAGGCTCTAGCGATCTAGCGACTAGAGATCCGAAGGTAGCGGGTTCAAATCACAGCGTGCGCAAGTAAAATTATTTCAGTTGTGTTTTCACAAATTAATCATTTTAAGTAATAAAATATATATTTGCGGCACGTTCCAGAGTGGAAGACACTCTAAGTATCGCCATGCTGTTCAGAATTGATACGTTGCTTGAAATAACTTTAGCCGTGTTTGGTGAATAGATCTGAATAGCCAAGAACTTCCACACCTCTTCTACATTTCCTTTCCCAACAAATTACTTTCAGCCTTACAACATAACGCAATCGGGAGTGTCATAGTCTCACTGGCTCCAGGCGGTTACGAGCAGTTGGGATTCTTGCGCTGTATTTATATTTAAAAAAATCAAAACTACTACCTTGATGTTAGGCTGCCTTTACACGACAAGTTTTTCCCGTAAGTTGCTCACGTAAGCGACTTCTGGCCAATTGGCACATTTACGGGAAAAAAACTTAAGGGCAATCTTACAATAATGATAATTATAAAACATAATATATATATATAATATATATATACGTAATATTCAATACACACTTCGTTATATATATATACAAAACTCTACCGCCTTTATTGTTGTGTCTTATTTTATTTCATCTCAGTTTATTTTTTTTTTGTTTCAATTTATTATTTCATATTATTTTTTTATTGAATGTTATTTAATTATAAAATGGGCGCCTTACCGTTGGTAAAGCACCCCACGAGGTTCACATTATCAAATAATGTTTAAAAATATGCAAAGTTATCGTATCAACAAAAAAAATAAAAAATAAGACTCCCTAACTGTTAAAAGTTGCTTCACTTAAAAGAGAGCTAATGGATAATGTATGTGCAAAAATTTCACATAAAGGCAAACTTTAATCCGCGAATTTCCCGTGTTACTTTTAAAGGTATACTAATGAAGGAAATTTGAGAATTTATTAGAGCGGATTTTTACGCAGCGGCCGACGCGACGAGTAGGAACGGAAGAATTGAATTCACAAAGTTCCCATCTGCCGGCGGAGAGTTTACAGCGGGAAAATGATTTATTAATTCTCATCTTACGTTTTATTATGGTAGGATAATTTTAATCGCCCATGGTAACTGATTTTAATTTAATTACTCCTTATTCCTGTAATCCTCCATTTGGCAGGACGAAATAATCCGCTAAAATCGGAATAAGTAATTAAGTATCACGTTTTTCTTAATACCTTAGCGCTTTTCATTCCTCCAGAAATGGTCATTGGCATTTTTTTTAAATCTATGTAATCGCTGAATAATGGCATTAAAATATATATTAATATATAAAAATGAATGTTTCTTTGTTTGTCACTTATGCGGAACTTAAATTATTTATCCGATTGCGACGAAACTTCGGTGATTTCTCATACGCGTGCCCGCAAAGGTTTCTATACATAATGGTGAGCTCTAGCTTTTTGAAATTATTTCCTAAACCACTCAACCGATTGCGATGAAACTTTGGTCGTTTTCTATATATAATAGTGAATTTTGGCGGTATGAAATTTGTATAAATTTTTTACAATAGTAGTTTAAAAAATGTATTTCATGTAGTTTACCGGCAATAAAACTTTTATCGATCGACCGTGCTAGATACTCTTGACTCTTGTGTTTTCTTTGTTTAGTTTTCTAATTCCAGCTAATTATTTAATATATTGTTTTTTTTGTGAATACCGCACAAGAGTCTAAATTGCGCTCGAGTCAGCCGGTGGATCCCCGTTTGGGATATATTGTGAAGCTGAAGTTAGTGTAGTGGAGAGGGGAAGGATTTAGAATAAAAGGATAGAGAAGGTGGGGAAGTACCTGGCTATTCAGATCTGGTAACCAAACACGCCTAAATCCATTTCAAGCAACGTTTCAATTCTGAATGGTTGTCTTACACCAGGGCAATACTGAGAGTATCTTACACTCACTATTTATTTATATTATTTACTTACATTATTTTAAATTATTAAATTGTGAAACAATACAAATCAATCGTATTCACCGGGATTTGAACCCGCAATCTTCGGATATCGTGAAATAACAACAACAAAAAAATACACCCAAAAATAGAAATCTATGACTTTTTACGATATATCAAATTAGAAATGAAAAATGTGTTTTGTCGACAGCATAAAAACAAGAATATTTAAATTCAATTAGCAAAAAGCAAAACTACTGCAGACAAAGGCATTTATTGAATAAGGGTCGATATTTTATACATAATGTATTATCATAATGTGCAAGAAAGTTGGAAAGAATGTTGGAAAGAACTGGAAGTCCAAGAAAAATAAAGTTTAAAAAAAACACATACTCAACCAGTCCAACAGAAGCATTATCTGACACTCTTTGATTTACAAGGAACGCCTGTAAGAGATGATGAGAAAAATGTATCAAATTAGCGATGGAGTATCCAACAGAATTCAATCTGTGAATGCACGCAAAGGAATCCCGACCAAAAAAGAAAGAGTAGAAAATATCGCGGCCGATGCGCGATGCAGCAACACTCGAGTTATGGGGAAAATATTTTAGACTCGCATAAAAATGATCCACGGAATGATACGAGTAAAAGGTAAAAATAACACATCTACAGAAATAAGACATCGGTCGAGGTTGCCTCAAAGGAATGTTGGGAAACAGTTGTTTGATATACGAGACGACAGATCAGCGGTGACGCCTGGCGGCAGGTTTGAGTTATATTCCCAACATGTGCGCCTGCGCAGCTGGTGATTTGTTTTTGTCCTGATCCGGGCGTTGGACATCAAATGTATTCGGTTAGATACGTCCTTATAGCCGCGTCGAAGAAACTCACTTAGACGCGAGAAAGAAACTGTAGGAAAACCCTCACAATGGCCTACGCTGATGCTGACCATGAATAATTGTACCCCGAGGAATGTAAGCATCATTAAGTATAGTGACGTTATGACCACAGGCACCATGGCATCGAAAGGGTGTCACATCACAATTACGATGTCTTGCATATCACTAGTTGTTATTTATGGTCTCTCTCTAATAGATCTAACGTCAGAATTTGATTAATAAAGTCACACGTTCAGCATTATTTTAATGTTTTATGAATGCAGTAATAGCAGTATTGTGTATAAATAACAACTCAAACATAAATTGTATCAGTTTTAAGTGACTAATTATAAGTCTTACGGCCGTTGTTCCTAACTTTTCGATGGATCAATCTGAGTCTCCGATCAGCTAACTGATTGGATTAGTGACGATCGATTCGCCCGTTGGGAAGAGCGTATTTTTGCATTTTAGGAGTGTTGAGCCGAAATTGATCAGTAGGTTGATGAAGTTGATCAGTAGGATTGGGAACAACGGCCGTTAGTTGTAATTCAGTAACAAGTCTTGATGTAAGTGAAAGTTTAAAGTAAGTCACTAGTTATAAATCTCAGTAGTCGATGCTCCATTTTAAATCTTAGTTGTAAGTCACTAGTTATTAACCTTACTTGTAAGCCACAAGCCACGTGTAGGGATTATTTTATAAATATTATTATTTGTCATGTTCGTAATAAGCATTAACTTTGTGGCTCGCCATAATTTACAATAAAATATATAAATTTGTTTTAGACCACTTTAATTTTAATTACACTCTACCGGTTTCGGAAGAACCCTTCCTTCGTCAGGAGAATATTAAAACTAACCTATGATACAAAATATTGATAGATATATACCAAACATTTAGGTGCTGGAGTGGGAGGTCAAAGGGGGAGGGGGGTAGTTGCGGGAAATCCAGTAATAACAGAGCGGTTTATTGGAAACATATCTAGTATGGGACTAAACGATAAATTAATTTGGTTATTATTAATTTATTAATTTTTTTTTTTTTTTTTTTTTTGGTTATTTTTTTATTTTATTTAGCGTTATTATTTAGGGATTTTTTAAATTCAAGTGCTTCCAGGTTATCTAACTTTTTGCTTTTATTATTACGGTGAAGAATCCCCCCTCCCCCTTTGACCTCCCACTCCAGCACCTAAATGTTTGGTATATATCTATCAATATTTTGTATCATAGGTTAGTTTTAATATTCTCCTGACGAAGGAAGGGTTCTTCCGAAACCGGTAGAGTGTAATTAAAATTAAAGTGGTCTAAAACAAATTTATATATTTTATTGTAAATTATTATTTGTTTTCAAATGCACAAGGAATCTAAACAATAGAGACATTCGACGTACAATTTACTGAGATTTTCTGTCTGGAATTTATAGGAAATCACAACCAATTTTAGTTCGCAACATTTCCATCATGAACTATGGAAATATGATTTTTTTTCTTCTCTTTATTTGTAACATTTTTTTAATACAGTTTTTTTTTTACATGCTTAGGTCAATTAACTATCAACCACGGCTTCAACTGCCGAGACTCCTGTGCGATATTTAGATTAAAAAAATATGAGTGTGCTTTAGACTACACGACTGAAGTAAATACTTCTTTAGCTCTATCTATATGTATGTCTGTATATATATGTTTATATGTAATATGAAATATACACATATATTAATTTTCAACAAATATTTATTTAAATTTATTATCATTCGCCTCACCCGATCAAGCCGTGCGCTTCGACGTCCGCTCCCCCTTGCGTTTGGCGCGTCACTGGTATTTAAAAATACTGACTAAAATATTTCATGCACTGGCTATGAGAGGAAGAGTGAACAAAAATGTGCCCGCGCACTGCTCTCTCTTGCTTCTACAATGTGATACAGCCCGTTCGCCTCGAAACGCATTTCACTTTTCGTAACGCGGTAATTTCCGTAACGCATTCGCCAGTTTACCCCTCAAGTCAAGCGTGCTTAAAGAAGTATTTACTTCAAAAAGACTTGTGCAAAAAACATTTATTTTATGATAAGATATATATTGACATCACTGTTAATGGGCTTGGGTAGGCATTCAATGAATAATATTTCTGTATTCAGGAATATGGCTTGGGCGAGTTCATTGAGGTGGGTCCACTGTGGTTGACCGTAAAGCACGCGGCCTGCAACAATCGACAATACATTAGGGTCGGATGTGATGCTGTATTTACGATCGATTCTTCCAACAGAGGATGGAGGACTTATCAGACACAAAACGCGATGGAAATATGCGAAATTCCTGGAAATAGAAGAAACCCCGAGGTGCTTCTTTCTTCGCTGTGACAAGGGAAGTCAAATGATTTTAATATTGTTTATTATTTATCTAATTATCACTATTTTTTGTGGGTCTGTTGTGAGGCTGAAGGTACGGGGAAGAAGATGGGGAGGAAGTAGAGAAGTATCTCTATATTCACATCTGAGGCCCTAGCACGCTTGCTCTATATCGATCGGTAGGATAACTATCGGTAAATTTTCATCGTTTTCTAGGACAACTGCACATCGCTAACGTACAAACAACAGTTGATGTCAAATATGTTAAGGACACTTAGTCATTGTGAACTGTCACTTATTCGTTGGCGATCTGTAGTCATGCTAGGGAACGATTTGAAGTTACCGATAGTTATCCTACCGATCGATATAGAGCAAGCGTGCTAGGGCCTCTGGTAATTGAAAATGGCAAGAGCCATTTCAAGAAACTTCTTCATAAACAGCCTCGTATAAAAATATATTAAAAATTCTTATTTTATTAGCTATAAGCTAATATGACGGCATGGAAAATAAAAGTATTTGAACTAAAAATTATGTAATTGCTTTATTATGCTTTATCATTATGTTTTTTCTTTCTTTCTTTCATCTCTTTCTCTGTATTATTTACTTACAATATTTTATTTTGCGTATTATTTTTTCTGTTATTTCACTATCATCTCCACCTAATAACAACTAAACCTTGATTTACGCATGCTGTGAACATTTTTAAATTGAGTCTTAATTTCTGAGCACATAGCCAATAGTAATTTCATTAATGTAATATTTTTCAACACTGATTAAAAATGTTTCAAACAATAAATAAATAACTTAATGATGGTCTTTTACAAGGGCGATACTGAAAAGGATACTACCACTCTGGGACATGTCGCAAATATGCAAAGGTATTTTGGGATGTTTAATGTATCGAAAGTAAGGTAATATTAATTTCTTGAATAAAAGAATATTTAATGACAAATTAAAACACTTTGTTTTTACCACGATAATCTTTATTTTAACAAATCGACATGTTTCGAGAACGATGTTCTCTTCCTCAGGACATAAAATGTACTAAAACTAAATAATCAAGTATACAAAGCTATGCGTGGGTAGAAATTGAAGTAGTGGGGGGAGAGAGATTATTTAATTTTTACTGGAATAATTCGTGTTATAACAACTTTCGAAGTTATTCCCATCAATATAATATATCATTGAAAAAGAAATTAACACTAATAAATCTAAATGAATATATGAAATAGAACAAAGACACAGAAAAACAAAAAAGGTAAGTCTCAACTGGGACTCAAATTCCGGATCTCTTATCTTACAGAGACAAACGCCTTAACCAACTCGGCCGTTGGGACCTCACATATCAAATTCAGAACCAACAATATTATTATCTATTTCATTGGACTCTCTATCGACTATGAGTCGAAAGACAACAATAATTTGGTAATATCAGGTTTATTTCATATTAGTATAGAGGGATTAACGGTTCAGTAGATATACATACATATATATTATTTTTAAAGATTCACACATTTCAAAACTTTTATGCTGACTGGCAAACAAAACAGGCCTGATTAATGCGGCTGAAACAAACCTGTACAAATTGGTTTATAAAAATGATTTCAAAGAATATTTTAAATTATTACCATAATATTAGGCAGACTTTGGCCACCCCTGCTTTATCCTCTTGTACATTTTGTGTTGTGTATTCAATAATATTGCTTAGCATCTTTATGCTAATTCATGTAAATGTCGGTTGAATTTAATTTTTTCTTTTCGGCGAGCCCAGTGAAAAAGTGGCCCGACATTGTAAACAAAACGCGGAGGAGGAAAGAAAACTAAATCCAGTAGCAAGCTGCGAGGCCGTATAATACGGGCTGATATAATTCTTGCCTTAAATCAGCTTTAGCACTAAAAATAAATATTACAAAAAAATGTGTATCTGCTGATATGTAATGATATATTAATAATGTATATATTTTGAGAATTGATTTGGATTGATCGGAAATAATTGCTACAACAAAAATCACAATTTGGGGGTAGGTGGCTTGCTTTATTCTACAATCAAACATCAAATCGCTTAGTAATTTTACTAATCAGGCGCTCCGCTGACGAGGCAACTGAAACCAAACTAAAACCGGCTGATTTCTATGTCTTGATTGGTCAAAAAGCTTGTTTAACCATAGACGAAGAACAATCAGCTGACAGCTGCCAACTAGCAACAGCCGGCCACGGCAATCAGCAGTGCGAGTCGCGAGTCGCCGCTTGCGTTACCATTGACAACGGGATTTTGAGTGATTGTGTAGTGTGCGGGTCATCACATTGTCATACAAAGACAGTTGCCAGTTGACAGTTGACAGTTTAGTTGCCTGCAACTGGCAAAAGCTTGTATATATAGTATTTAGTCTAGCTTCTTTTCTGTCCTGGTGGAAGCCCTTGGACGGCCCCGGGCAAATGACAATCCACTGTGTGGTTCTATTATTTTGTGTGATGATGCGAGCCTCCTCGCCCCATCCCCCCACCTTTCCAATGGCGGGTGTTTTGTTGTTTGCGCATAAAATTGACAGAATTAATCAGGAGAGGGGTGCGGAAAGCGTGTGAGACTTTTGATGGAAAAATGTTTGTCTAAAGAGTTATTGAGTGTTCCTTCCCTCTAAGTCATGCTTCTGTTTGCGCCATGTTATCTTTTCCCCGAACATGTAAGAAATAATAATAAATGATTTATGTAGGCATGAAAACAATTTTAACTTAAGAGATTATAAATTGAAATTATCACAATGTTTTTAAGAAGTTAATAATCCAAGTTTTTGAACATTCTAAGAATGAGCAATATATAAATTAGGAGCACTAATAATAATGCTTCTGTGACGGAAATCAGAAATGTATGCATAAATGTATAAGATGTTATAAGATTATTATATTTGAAATACATAATTAAGGGGACTTATGTTTATCTGTTCTCAAACTTTCCTCTGATGACAAATGATGATGATGATAATAACAAAGAATTGTTATTATTAGTTTAGATGAAATCACCCTAAACGTTTGTTGTAGTCTTTAAAGGTTGAATTATGGCCCCAAGTAATTAATTAACCCTATCAGCAAGTGTAGAAAATTAGACATTGTATCATTTTTACCCAATAATAGGGAAATAATTTCCCCATCAATCAGTTGTCCGATGATATTTGTACAGTCTATACTTGATTTAAATCATTACCCGAGGTGCTCTACAGAGGACACTCCAATTTACAGACAGTGTGAGTAATCAGTGCAAGTTCAAACTTCTATAGTCACAATGATTGCTAAAACATTCACAAAACCTGCCTATTTTATTCATTTCACCAACAGGGAAAAATCTATTTCATTCTTTCACAAACAGGGAAAAACCTATTTAATTCATTTCACAAAAAGGGAAAAACCTATTTTATTCATTTCACAAACAGGGAAAGGCCTATTTTAATTATTTCACAAACAGAAAAAGGCCTATTTTATTCATTTCACAAACATGCAATAGGAAAGTAACCTACTTGGCACTTATCCAGGACCTTCCGACCATCATAGCAAAGATAAGAAGAAGTACGTTAAAAAAAAATACGAGTGTGCTTTAGACCACACGACTGAAGTAAATACTTCTTTAGCTCCATCTATATTAATATATGTTTATATGTATAACATATATTAATATTCTACAAATATTTATTTATATTTATTATCATTCGCCTCGCCCGATCAAGCCGTGCGCATCGACGTCCGGTCCCCCCCGCGTTTGGCGCGTCACTGGTATTTCAAAATACTGACTGAAATATTTCGTGCACAGGCTATGAGAGTAAGCGAGAAAGAAAATGTGCGCGCTCACTGCTCTCTCTTGCTTCTACAATGTGATACAGCCCGTTCGCCTCGCAACGCATTTCACTTTTCCTAACGCTGTAATTTCCGTAGCGCATTCGCCAGTTTACCCATCAAGTCAAGCGTGCGTAAAGAAGTATTTACTTAAAAAAATTCTACTCACGGCAATTCTTGCGGACGAATATGTTGCAACTCACAATGGTAATTAATGACTATTAATTTTTTTTATTCACATTCCAAGAGCGACGAGAGATTGAATCCATAATCAATTAGGCATCGCTCGACCGATCATGAAGATGGGAAAACAAATTTGCCGTCAACTCATAGACAAACCTCACCCCCATGAACCCGGGCACCCCTGCTAATTCACCCAAAGTAGTGAACCACTTGCGATGACCTATGGTAGGGGTGTTATCAAAATAAATTGGTATAATTTTTTAGTGGTTATCCACTACCAGACGAGGCGCACTTGTCCGTATTACGGTAGTCGATATTTAATATATGATAATCATGTAAATCGTATATACAAAAATAATTATGTACATTAATATAATAAAAAATAGATATTTAATAAAAGTCATCAGTAAAATGATGTGACAAAAATAACATCTTTATATATGAAAATCTTGTGTCACAATGTTCGTCCAAGGTAAACTCCGAAAAACTAAACTGTTTAACCGGTTTTGATGAAATTTGGCTTACTGTATGTAATTTGGTCCAACTTAAGAGATATAATAGCTTTTAATCTCAATTATTGACCTCAACGTTTATTATTGCAAATTAAATGGGTTTTTATGGGACAATTATTTGTAAGTTTCAACAGATGGCGGTGTGAGTTAATTTATTGACACAACACCATTGCTAATCTAGATTAAGGCTCCGTCAAACAGAAGGCGTACTTACCGCGCGTCAAGGCGTCAGCGTAAAGGCTCCTTCTAACAGGCACCAAAGCGCCGTAACGTCGCGTACTTTCTATTCGAACGGCTTCGACGTGTTCAGTACAACACAACGCAGCGTTATACGTCCGGGACGTTTTAACGCCTTGACGCGCGTAAGTACGCCTCCTGTTTGACGGAACCTTTAGGTAACCATCCAGAGATGGCGTTGTGTTTAGTGAGCCACAGCAACGCGTGGGCGGGTCAGCTAGTATAATAATAAAAAAATATTTTAAATAAGAGCATTTAAACAATATAACATTACTTGTTGAAAGAATAGACAAAAGAGATAAACATGTTTTTTTTTAAATAATTTAAACAATAAATAATAATATGAAGTGAAGCGATATTTAATATAGTTTCTACCTATAAAAATAACCATTTCTAAACACTAAAATTTCCTGTACTTATCCTTTTTTAATACTTCAGTTCAATTAATTATTTTTGTAAAACCTTTTAATATTGTGAAACTCTAGTCGTAATCAAGGTTTTGATGTATTGTTCTTTTTTCATTAGTTTTTTGCGATCGTTTTTTCTTTAACATTGATTTTACTGTTTTTGTTTGGTGCGGCCCTGCATATTGCATGTTATAATGTATTTGTATTGTTTTTTCATGCCACAATGCGTTAGTTCGGTTCAATGCAGTTGACAGCTTTTAATTTGTTGGTCGATTGGAAAATACAAGCCGTTGTAGGAAAATCCCAGATATCGAAGTTGGGATTAAAAAAAACAACACAATTTCTGCCTATTTATGGTTGCCACCCACGCAAAGTTGCAAAACTTCATGTATCTACATGCTTACTGGTCAACTTTCCCGTCACTTTATAATATATGGTAAAAACTTAATAAAAAAAAATCATCCCACTAACATTTAATGAAAATTTTAAATAGAAATATAATAGTTTTGGATGTTATCTCGAAGATCTTGACAGAATTACCCGAGTCTGAAAAAAAAAGTTAAAATCTTTAGTGGCAGCCAATTTTTTGAGTAGATAATAAAAATTTAAACAGATCTACAATAAAATGTAAAAGCAACGAAGATATATATTTTTTAAAACGCCTTAAAGTTGATTCTAAAGCCATCTAAATTTCACGCCTGGGAAAACTTTGAGGACATCATATGTACATACCAACCAAAGAAAGTATTGACGTAATTCAAAAATAATTCCATTGTCGTTTTGATGCTAAAAACGCAGTATTTATACATACGTCTTACTTAAGTGGTAAAATGCAACCGATAATGTGATAAGCGCATCGCTGTTGGTAACACGGGCATATGCCTAGTATGGCGGCCATAAATTCCACAATTGTTATATATTTACTATTCAAAGAATAAAGAAACATTAAAAAAAAAATGCCTAAGTTGAGGGCGCATAATTAGCCAATAATGACGAATGTCCTGGGATTTTGGACTCAAGATCTTGAGTTTTTTTAATAAGTGTAAAAATAAGTTAGAAACATTAAGAATAAAGAAACAGCAAGCAGATGTACGTAATAAATAATTATACTGGTCAGTGACTTTGAGCAAGGAATTCAGGAAATGTGTACATATGCACCAATTCTTACAATACTGAGTGTGTGTTGTTTGCGTTAATTTTTATTGCTCGGTCTGCAATAACGTTCCATCACAACTACGGTACAAATTTCCCAAAAAAGTAATCTCTTTAGTAAATTTCTAATTTCACCGGAGGGACAATTTAACTGAAAGACTCTTTGGACTTTCCTCGATCAATTTTCATTTTGCTTTATTGCTATTGCCTTAGTAGTATTATTTATTAATCTAAAATAAATAAATTGATTATAAATATAAAATAAAAATCCAATCCAAACTCATCACGGACCAGCTACGGCCGTTTACAAAAACAAAATGAAAGACCTTTGATGATCAACTCCGAAGAAATCCCAAACCCAGATCGCTGCCACAATCCTTGATTTCTTTGACAGAGATAAATCAAAGGTGGCTTTAAAGGGAAAATGGAGAGGGAGGAGGTGACTTTTCAGTTCTGCATTACAAACAAAAATCCGTTTCGAACCCCATAATCAAATCATCAAAACAGTTAATAAGTTGGGTAACACTGAACACATCATCTCTAGAAGTGTTATGTATAATCTATATAGATTAAAGTAAACGGTTGTCACTACTGAAGCAGATAGAAGTGAAAAAATTATCAGTAAACAAGTATCAGTGCACGGGTCTTTAACAAAGCACTGCATCGAACTATAAATTTCTAGAAGCTCTCTAGAATTCCATAAGTATCAGTGTCAAGTAATATGGTGATTTATAGAATTCATTGAATTGACGACCGACGTCTTCCTATAACGCAATACCAGATCGAATACCCTATTTTATATACAACATTTTAAATCAAAATACGCACAAAACTCCTTACTCGGGCGTATCTGTAAATCTTATAATGCCTTAAGCGATATTGACATTTTCCATTGTACCCTTAAATCTTTTAAAGTCAAACTAACTTTACAATGTACTTAAATCAAAACTATGCATTGTATATTATATTATTGTACCTCTGAATTGTTTATTATTTCTTTTTAATATGTTTTCACTCACAATATATACTTTTATAACTTGTAATTAACTACTTCTTAATCAATAATCACAACCAAAATGTATAAATGGAACTTAATTGGTTGATATTATGTTCACTATCTTATGTTAAATGATTTTTTACACAACTGTATGTTTCCTTAATAAAAAAAAATATAAAAATAAAAAAACCCGGATAGAGAAATTTCTGAAGTTTTTATCTCAACAAGTATCTACCTTCTTTTTAGTTTAAAAACTAGATTATGTACACTAAAAACATTAACAACTTGCTACCAAGATAGATCCAATTCATCCAAATTGCAAATGCTTTTCCAGTAAGGTAATGTGATGATGGAGAGGTAGGTACTGAATAAATGATATCATGCTTGTAAATGCTAGCAAAGAGCCCAAAAAGTATCAACCTTGATTCTACTCAAGAAAGAATTGTCATATTTGAAAATGTTTGACCATTTCAATCGGAGTAAGATATAATTGAGCTTACTTCGTGCGCACGAATAGCGGACACGCCCACGACACAATTCAATTGTTCTGTATCGTCAGTGGTAAAAATTACTAATTATTTAATAAGTCGACTAATTATTGACTCTTGTCGGTGGCGGTGATTGACGCCTCGGCATGGCAAAAGCAGATGCCATTGCCTCCAGTGAGCACTCATTAGCGGACCAGCTCAAGCGGACTTCCCGCTCTTCTTGGAACAATCAACAGCGGAATAAGGACTGCTTATGGATATACTAATTACCTCTTTTGGTGATGTCCGATTGCTGATTGACGATTGTCGATGGCGGATTGCCACTGATCTTAATTGAAATACCAAGTGATGTCGGTCGTATTTGATTTCTGAGAAGAGTTAAAATGAACGTGAAGTACATTTGTACCCACATACTTATCAATTACCTTATTAATAATAATTAATATACCTCGCTGCATAGGTACAATTAGAGAATTTCGTAAAAAAATAAATAAACAACCGAAGTTTTCTGTTTTCGACGGAATTCTCTTTTCTGAAGTGTGTTAAGATAGGAGAATTATAAAATATCTGCTGGCCACGTACAGTGTGTACAGTAGTGTACAGTACGCCCAGTTTCTGAGAGGCTAGCTTAACTCTGGCGTTAGTTAATCCTGCGTAAAATCTGGCTCAATGAATCCAAATTTACTTTGAATTTTAGTGTCATTATCAAAATTGGAACTGATTGGATTGGATTGAAGCCATAAATATAAAACCTAGGCATTCTTTAACATAAAAAAAGGTATTTTCAATTCACAACAATGCTTATAAAAATATGTAGTATTGTAGAAGAATATAATACTAATAAATCTAAACGATAATATGACAAAGAACCAGACACAAAAAAATAATGTTCCAAACTGGGACCGGAACCTATGATTTCTCATCTTACCGTGACATCGCATTAACCAATTCGGCCGTTGTTACCTCTTATTTTACAGTCATTTTTGTCATTTTCATATTTGAAATATAGAATGAACAATATTAGCTTCGACTACATATATATAGAAAAAAATCATTAATGTAACTGTAAAGAAAGACATGTTAAACTTAGTGGGTAACTATCTTTTAGTACTCGTATTTAGTTTAGTGAGTCCAGTGGGCCTCCAACATGAGTCTGCAAAGGAGTGGCTAATGAATAATATTACAAGGAATTAGTCTTCGGTGTACATGACCATCAATTGTCTGTCATTATCGGCATCAATAGTACGGAACCTTTGCTCGTTAGCTCGCCCTTTTATTGCCTCTTTTGTCTTGTACGTCATAACACTAATTGCACTAATTTATACTCAAAAACAACAATAGACACCTCATACCTCATTTAACTTACTATTTAATACTGATATGGTTGTAATAAATTAAAAAAATATATTAAATGCACATTTAAAGTTAATAAACCTATAATAAACATATTTTATATTTAGTGAAGTAATAATAACATTTTTAAGTTGTTGAACATTAAGTTTAAACGTGCTACATAACACTCCCCCCGCGTCAAAAAAAAAAGCTTCAGAATCATTTTTTCGAGCGGCATTACCAATGGAACAACAAAAGTTTTGTGCCTGTGCGCTCTTGTGAAGTTGTCGGGAACATAAAACTCAATTTTTTGTATAATATCGGAAATTTACCCTTCAGAAGATTATGTGCTGTTATCAGCAAAGCAGTATTCCTTCACCGGCGAGGCTGTTAATTCCCGGCATACCGGACAGAAAGGCTGATGCATGTAACCAGGCACATTAGCCGAATATATAAATATTTCAGAAACTTATTTTGTACTTCCTCTACAAATGCACTGTTCCCATATTATTGAGCCGCTTTCCAAAAGGCTACGTACTAAGTGTTGTTAATGCCATCATAAATAATAAATATTTGTTATTATAAAATTAGGTTAGTGCATGGTCACAGTAATTTTGCGGCAGTATCGTGTGAATTGCATAACAGCCTAGCACTTTAACATGGCATGTTTTAATATATGTACTTAAATAATAATATTCCAAACTTTTCGTTTTTTGATCGAGTGTAGCGAAGTCTTGTTTCTACTCAATCACTTTGAATTTCATCTGCCTGTAAATTTGTTGTGTTTTCCGGGTTAATCTGGTAAGATGGTAGCCGTGTTTGATAGTATCTTGTTATTCCGCTAGAGCGCGCCCGTGCTGTAATATCGGAATAATCATCATTACGTAAGTCGCTGTTCACATTTTATTTAAAATAATTTTGGATAGATTAATCAATAGCACCGTTCCTTTTGTCTTGCTGTCCTGCTAGAATATCTTTAAAAAATAACAATATCTTAAAAGAATATCTTAAAAAGAAGTTTATATATGTTTTTTATGGCAAAATTGTGAATTTCTTTGATATCTCATTACTAGGGGTTATAGAGCGGAAGGTACCTGTGATCAATATTAATGATATTATCTGCGATTTCAAAAAAAAGGTATTCATCGAGAATCCATTTGATTAGTCAGATATATCCAAATACTAAGTTTTGAGTAAATGAGGTAAGCAATATTCGAATGCTCACTATGAATTAAATATGTATTATTGACATAATAAATATGCTATAAAATAACACCGGGAGGCATAATGGTCCAGTATATTAGTATAAAATTTTGTTTATTTCACTATAGGTTTTTGTGCATTATTTTGTTTTGTACCAGATAAAGGGTACACTTTTACATATAACTGCATACTCTACTCAAATTTCGATATTTCGGAGATGTCTGACTAATCAACTAGATATTGATTGTTATTATTTTTATTTCGGGACAAGACGCTCCTTAATACCCGGCATTTGTTAACTTTGGATGATTCATCTAATCATCTGATGTCTAATGGAACAAGACAGAATATCATTTCCTCGGAATAAATCTCTCCGGAGAAAGAATGCACCCCATTAAATGGAATTACGCGTGAACCTTTGTGTTTATGAAAATTTCAAAGGATTACAATCAGGTGGGCTCCCCCGTCCCCCTCCCCCTTCCCGCCCTCAATCCCGCCCCCGAAGGAGTGTGAGCGATAGCCCCAATTTATTATGACGGAGCTCCGCAATGAATATCACTATTAATTATTCCGCCATCAATTACTGGGGACGTGTCGCTGCTTGCGTAACACCTCCATTACTCATTGCTTTAGGTAAACACTTCCTCTTGTACTTTATTATTAATATTAAATCTTGCTTATAATCCGCCGCAGATTTTACATCGCGCGCACCTGCTTCCCATAGAGCCTCGCTAAAGAGGGCGCCGAGGTGCAACACGAGCCTTATTTTTACCCAGATCGACTGCCAAACGGCGCTTTTAGAATTCTCGCCGACACAAAAAAAATAATAAACGTACGTCCCTTATCAAAATAATGCTGCAGCTCTTTCTTTTACATTAAATAATGCTGAGACACACAATGTACGTACGTCTGTTTCCAAAAAAAGGAAAAAAATAGTAGGTACTTTGGAGGAAACAAACACGTTGTGTGTCTCATCTTTTGTCTCACCATTATTTAATGTGTAGAAAGAAAATATCTTTTCTTGTCTAATAAAGTAGATGGGGGACTATTTATAATGCTTGCGTATTTAAAAAAAAATACACAGTCATTCACACACAAAGGCAGGAGAAAAACGCTTTTGTACGTAATATTTATTTCCATTAGCTCTTAAGACATCTATGCTGTAATCGTTATACTGAATGCACATTATGTACCATGAAATAAATTTAACCGCTAGGGGAGGGTATAATTTATTTTATTCTACAAAAGACTTAGATGCTTTATACCTCAATAATATTTGTGATGAGTTATATTAATTACTTGGAATCATTTTTTAATTTTTATTATTTGAAGACTAACGCAGTGCCGTGAAAATGCACATAAAAAAAAACTTGAGTTACAGAGGCACAACCGAAATTAGTGTTTTTGGTACCCACATGATATAGTTTATAATAAACTATCGCATACACGTAAATGTACTACTAATTGGTATGCGTTGCAATGCCACTCAAAGAAATAAATTGTTTCTCCATGCGTGTCCTTTCCCATGCGTCCCCGTTCCCGCCCCGTTCTTCACCAAGGTCCTCTTTCCCTCCCTCGTTCCCCTTTCAAGTTTCCCTTCCACTTTCCCCGTCTTCGCCCTTCCACGTATCCCTTTCCCACGATCCCCTTCCACCTTACCGCCATTTTCAAACAAGTCGGACGCCACTCTTTTTTATATAAATTTCATAACGCCAGAGCTCACCATTATACACAGAATCCTTCGCAGTCATGCTCATTAATATTTATAATATATGCATGTATATGCATATATTAATTTTCTACAAATATTTATTTATTTAAATTTATTATCGTTCGCCTCGCACGATCACACTTTTCGTAACGCTCTCGTCACGCATTCGCCAGCTTACTTCCCAAGTCAAGCGTGCATAAAGAAGTTTTACTTGAATAGCAAAGAAGCATTCATATTTACATTTAGATGAATTATTCACGTCAAATGCGTTTTACAAAAATTTCGAGTCGCATTTATCACATTTGGCACATTTATCGCATTAGTCGCATTATCCATGTAAAATAAATAATAAAAAATCGGATTTCGTAATAAATTCAGGCTCTTCAATATCAGTTGCTGTACTTTTAGTTGATGGCAGCGATATGCAAGTCCCGTGAGGTAGCCCTCAGCGGTTCAACGACTCTGCTCCGGATTTCACCTTGTTAGGTGGCTAACGCGAACCCCAGCTCGCTACTGGCAAGGATGAAATCTTTATGTTCCTGAATGTTGTAAGCTGCCCTGAGTAGGTATGTCGTATTCCGGCATAGTTGGGGTGAAGAGCTTCTCAAAACACGGAGTTTCTGTAATACATATTAGGTTGTGGAATCTATTGTATATCCCTCGTGTATCTCTCGTGTATCTTCATTTGAAATGCTCAGAAATCTTGCAAGAAAAATAAACGAAATACCTTTACAAGTAAATTGCAAAACGATTTATTTGTATTTCATTATTTCAATCATTGAAGTGAGGGCAATAGTTTTAATGAATGATGAATCATTTTTGTAATATAAAAGACACTATCTAGGTCACAAACAAATTCGGGTGGAACATTTCAATCGTACAAAGATAGCAGCCAAAAGTATATTGGAAATTGGAACTATATGCAGATAATACTGGAGTGATCAGAAAGTCGGCCCCAGAAATTATGCCGTTATAAAATAATAATTTTTTGTGGATTATTTACCAATTACAAAACAAAAATCCACTTAAAAAATACCTTTAATAATAAGTTAGTATGGATATCAAACTAATTTATTTACAGTGTAGATTTTTGTACTTATACGCTGGTATTTACAGTATAATATAGACAAGTAGTTTTATCCTTGATGCATTCGAATGAAAACATGTTTTAAACTTTATTTGGCGGTACATTCTCTCTGCATACCCCTTTCGGGTAATATTTTGTGTAAGTTGGTATACAGTATTTTCCCTAAACTGACTGCATACTGTATATATTATTAACAGCCATGGAATCCAATGTTGGTAGATCTAAGATTTGAGATCTAAAACATGACATTAAATAATCTTCTTTATGCACGATTGACTTGGGGGGTAAGCTGGCGAATGTGTAACGGAAATTGAAATGCGTTGCGAGGGGAACGGGATCACTGTAGAAGCAATAGAGAGCAGTGCGCGCTCACATTTTCTTTCTCTCTTCCTCTCATAGCCAGTGCATGAAATATTTCAGTCAGTATTTTGAAATACCAGAGACGCGCCAAACGCGGAGGGGAGCGGACGTCGATTAAAAAATTAATATATGTATATGTTTTTTTACATATAAACATATATATAGACATACATATAGATGGAGCTAAAGAAGTATTTACTTCAGTCGTGTGGTCTAAAGCACACTCGTATTTTTTAATATTATATTGTTCTTTTATATTTTAAGTAATCACGCATACGAATTCTAGTTGGAAAATGATGTAAACTTGATGGTTTAAGGGAAATGAGAAGGGAAAGATGAATGTTGAATTGAATTCAGATTTGGTCGCTTAACCTTGTTAAAGCAACAATTTCGGTTCTGAATCGCAGTATCTCACCAGGACGAATTGACAGTATCGTTATTAAATTTGATACTACAAACTAACTAAAACTTACGCCATTTCTCTGCAGGTGTAGGCAAATATGATGGAACGTCATAAATAATTCATTTACACGAGTTCTTATTATTCAAGTATTATTCTGTTATGAAATCGCTTTACATGATCCGACCCAAGAATTCAACTCTGTTATACGCGTCCCCAACATCTTCTACCATTCACTTACGCATTATGAAATCTCCTATAACTAGAAAGGTAATTGAGTCAAAGCCAGATTGAAAAAGCCAGTCAAAAAAACTGTTAGGCACATACGATATTATTTTGCACCCAGTAATTGGGAAAAAAACTCCTCTAAGTATGAACACTCAATATTGTTATGGACATTTTCAATTATCAGAAACGTATGTATATCGTATAACTACTTATTATCGAACATTATTTGCTTGGGGCATTTTTTAGCAACCAAACAACGATTAATACCTGAGTAAAATTGAATACCACAAGCAATCGCAGTAAAAAGGATCAGGATTGCATAAATCAAGTGAGGTATACCATGCTTCTTAAATATTTGGGAAATTTCTGTTAATAATATGATGTTATTATTAAATCTCGTGATTATTAATGGCATTTCAAGCGATCAGTTATCTAAATTGCCCGATCTCGGCTCGTTTCATTATCATAATGAAATGAAGCAGAATTTAATGCGAATTAATTAAAATTAGCATAATCTGACGATCCGACGATATTTATAATTCGAGGCATTTTAGGAGGGAATTTGATTTAGACGAAGTCTGTTTTTGTTTGAAAGTTTTAGCTGCTTCAGAAAACAGAAGAAAACTAAATAATTAATCATCACACCATTTCACTGCAGGGGCAGGCAGGGATGTCAGATCTCTTCACAGTTTTGTATTGGCATTTACTATCTGCTTAATTTATTCATCTCATACTCTACTTAAGAATTTGATGCTCAACGAGAAGAACTTTGTTTTAAAAATATGTGAATACCGCACATTCTTAAAATACTTACTACCTTTCTGATCGATTATATTTTATGCATTATTTGTAACTGTTTTTCCTCTGGTTCTAATCTGCCTTGGTTTAATAAAAAAAAAAAACAGAATATGGAAAGCTATGCACGTTGATTTTAACGATAAATTTGTAGGCGCAATGTTTATCGATATAGCGACTAAATGTTGACAAATAACCGATATTGTTGATAAAACTATTAACTTAAATCGAATTTCAGCTTTCATAGTAAGAAATTAAGCACATTTCTTTATCGATTCACCTTATATTAATATAATATAATTCAATATAGCCACAAAGGTAAACTGCCACAGCGTGTAAAAAAATCGGGACAAACTGTATTTCCCCTGGTTCAAATCTGACAGAATGCTGTGCATGTTGATTATCACGATAATTTTAGGCGCAATGTTAATCGACATATAGGTAAGTGTATCGACTGAATGTTGACAAATAAGCGATATTGTTGATAAAACTTTTCACGAGGCTATCATACTAATTATGTTGTTTTTTATTGATTTATCTCTATATACCTCATAATGATACAATATAATGAAATTCAGCCATTGTTGTGAGAAATTATTATGCAAATCCAAGGTAAACTGCCACAGTGTGTAAAAAAAACCACGCTCCGTTCGGTGAAATACGAAATTATTGATTTTATCTAAACACCGGGTAGGTACGTTACAAATTTAAATGGCGCTGGAAATGGGTACGGTTTAACCATCAAGGAACTAATGCCTGTAATTGGATGATTATTTGGGCGCGTTGTGACGTTAATATTGATGACGGCTAAATTATGCGTTGTTATAATCAAATTAATTCCATATTATAATGTGTATAATTTACATGGGGTCTTTGTTTCCTAATTCTGAAAGTGGGTATGCGTCGGTAAGTGTGCCTAAAAAAAACTTTGTGTGTTTATGTGTAGGTAGAAGAAATTAAATTAAATACTTTAAGAGTAACAACGAGATATACAGATAGAAAAAGGGTTACGGGCGGGACCGTGCACTCAAAATAAGCAAAAAAATGTTACTTTTAGTGAAAATATCTTAAATCATTTTTCTTTGAATAATAACTACTACTTATAAATGGAAAATCGGCCGGTTCGTTTGATAGATTTACCTATCTTAACAAACTGATTTCAATCTTTAGAATACAGGCATAGGGTGGAAATAATTTCCCCATTCTACCGGTATTTCGATACTCCGAGGAACTGGCAACATTGACTATTTCGGAATAATAATAATCATAATTGGGTAATTTTTAGAGCGCCGTTTTTGTAATAAATCACCTCAAGGGCGGTGGAATCTATGCATAGTCGGGAAACACGCCAAATGAGCGCTTATAATTTGTATACATTTGTCACATGAAAACGGGTTGTTTTGTTGTTATAGACTCGTTCAAAACTTATTGCGTTCAACAGCTCGGTCGTGGAACTATTTGCCGGTCTCTGTATTTACTCCCTCCTATAACATGGTTCACTCCATCCTTTCCACAAAAAATACCCTCCACACAGCATCCCCAAAGATAACACATACCCCGAGGTAAATTATTTTCCACAAGGTTGTGTGGAGTTAATGTGAAAAAATGTGCATAATTTTTTTCTGACTGGGGTTTATGTATACAAATGTTTTAACGACATCGATTTTCAGTCAAATCGATACAGATTCGCCTTTAGGAAATTATTCATTATACGTTATTTTATTACCTTCTAATACTGTCAAAAATGTATTTAAAAATACTGTAATATAGTGTATAAAAATATAGTAAACAAATAAAGTACTAACAAGTCTAAACGAAATATGAAAAGAAAAAAAAGACACAGAAAAATTTAGAGCCTTGTTCTTTTGTTGTTCTTTTTCATTTGGGAGGCGGTGGCCGCCCCGGGAACCATTTATTGGACGACTAACACCTCTGCCACAGGTCACCCCAAGTGGTTAGCTATGTTTGGTGACTTAGCAGGGGTAATCGGATTCATGGGGTTAGGTTTGTCAGGGACTTGGAGGCGGATTCGTCTGCCGACCATCTGCGTGGCAGGCCGGATCGGGAGAGACTGGTTGAGGGAGACCATTTGATCTTTCCAGCCGGACCCTCTCGACCCATCGCCTTGCACCGCAGTGGGAGGGATGGCTTCACACGTCCATCACTCCTGGACATATTCATCCCCGAATTCCTACCCACCACTCAAACCGTCTTCCATCCCAGGACTTCATCTCCTTCCTTTCCCTTAAAAAACCCTCCATACAGCATCTTCAAAGATGACTGAGGGAATTTTTTCCTCCGGGCCTCGTGTGTTAAGTTAATGTAAAAAAAAATTTTTATTTCGTTTACATTTGTTAGTGCTATATTCTTCTTCAATGACATATTACATTGATGCGAATAACCTTCAAAAGTTAGTGGTATAATTTTTTATTTTCTTTAAATGGAAAAAAAAATAGAATTAGGGTGAATGTAAAATTCATTTCAATAAATTTGCAGTCAAAATATTTCAATCGTCTCTATTTTTCACCACCGAATGAGGGGAGAGCCATTTGTTTACTACTTCTGTGGGGGACTACTCGTACAACATGTTTAGCCTTAGTCTCTAGTCTCTGGGGGAGGGTCGGGATATAAAAAACCTTTTATATTGCCTCTCACTATTAGGCGCTTTGATGCCGTTAAAATAAGCTTGGTGCATATATTACATACATAAAATTCACCCATATGTAGCAAAAACATACTCAAAATACCTAGAATAGTCTATTACGACAATTATTTTTAGTATTTTAGCATCAGATGTATATATTTTTGTATTTTTTAGGATAAATTCCATTTTTAATCATATTATCTACATCTTAATTTTTTTATAATAGCTCCACCCTGATCCATTAGACAATGTTGAAAACGATTTCTTTCTGGACCTACGTCATATTTGGGGATGCTGTGTGGGGGCCTTTAAATTCTGGTAAATAAAAAAACGCAATGTGCTTTAGACCACATGACTGAAGTAAAACTTCCAGAAAGAAAGAAAATGTGCGCGCTCACTGCTTTCTCTTGCTCCTACAGAATTTATAAAATTGTTCAAGAACGAAATGAAATTACGAATAGTCTTCATGCACTGGCTATGAGAGGAAGAGAGAAATAAAATGTGCGCGCGCACTGCTCTCTCTTGCTCCTACAGTGTGATACAGCCCGTTCACCTCGCCCGACTAAACTTTTCGCAACGTCACGTATTCGACAGTTTACCCCCCAAGTCGTAAAGAAGTTGTACTTCAAAAAGGTTTGATAGGTGTGTAGGAATTTGGGGGTCAATGTGTCCAGAAGTGACGGACGTATGATTCCTTCCCACGGCACAAGGCGATGGATGGGGAGAGTTAGGGAGAGGAGAGAGTTAGAAGAGTCCGGCTGAAAAGATAAAAAAGGTTCCCCTAAAACAGTCTCTTCCGATCAGTCGATCCGATCCGACCCGCCACGCAGTAGGTGGGCAAACAAAAATGCCCCCAAGACCTAGACATATCTCAGCCCATGAGCCCGGGCACCCCAGCTTTATCACCAAATGTAACGAACCACTTGTGGTGACTGTTAGAGGGTTTGTTACCAAATCAGCCATACTACTCGTAGTTTACTAAACCACCAATTTAAACATCCCACCAAAAATAAAACCATCCGTATACTATGAAATCTTTAGCGTTACTAAGAAATCTTTTAAAATCCCGTGCATAATTCTAAAAACGGTTGGTAAATAAATGTAGTAGGTAACATAATAATGTTGGTAGAGTCGTAGAAAACAAATAAAGGCTCCTGAAGTGTTAATCAAAATTTAACGAATCCTTCAGCGGAGAATTTAATAAAGTTACTAAGAAAGAAACGTACTCGTATACACCACTTGAACGCGAATACTTTACGATCAGATTTCATTAGCAAAGTACAATCTGAGCTGCGTATAAAGCAGATAGAAATATCCGTAATAAAATATGTTTTTCTATTTCTTTTCCTCCTCTCTACGAATCTCGGCGCGTTTGGGTAAATATATTATTATCTATGTCTCATATAACATGAACATGGTACCGGGGGATAGGAAAGATTTTCAGTTATTTCACCTGGATATTGTACAATCCATATATTATTTATACATGTACTTGTACAGACCCCGGAAAACCATGAAATTAAAATTTTAAAAAAAAATGCCAAAGCCGAGAATAGAACCTCAAACAAATGTTTGGGAGGCAATTACACCACCAACTATTGTAAAACAATGTCATAAATTCACTCATTATATTTGTCTCAATTTTCAATAAGCAGTGCTACGTTGTTGTCAGTTCTTTTAACAGTGCTTTTGCCAGTGTTTTGGCTAATGTAGTTATCAGTATTATCGTTTGTCAGTGTTTGTGTGACTGTCGTTGCTAGTTGTACGAGTGTTTTTTTTTTTATAGAGAAACCTCACAAGAGTCCCAACTGCTCCCTTCTGGAGCCAGTGAGACTATGGCATCCCCAATTGGAGTATGTTGTGCGGCTGAAGGTAAGTGGTGAAGGGAAGGAGATGGGGAAGAGGAAGGTGGGAAAGCACCTGGCTATTCAGATCTAGTCACTAAACACGGCTAGAGCCATTATTAAGCAACGTTTTACATTTTCAAACAAATTCTATTTTTTGAATGGTGGTCTTACACCAGGGCGATACTGAGAGTATCTTCCACTCTGGAACGTGCCGCAAATATAATATATATTATTTTTATTAATTAATTGTGAAATAACACAAATTAATCAAATAAAAATTATTTGCGCACGCCGGGTTCGAACCCGCAACCTTCCGATTGGGAGTCAAGTGTCTCACCACTCGACCACGGACGGTCGTCATAGTGTGAGTAGAGTGTGGCTTTTATATCCATTAATTTTGCTTTAGTCAGTGTTTTTGAAAGCCTAAAGAAAATATAATAATTAATTATGTATTTCTTAATTTTATAATGTTACGTAGGTACTTTACAATTGATTAAGATAACATATTATAAATCAAGAAATTGGAGGAAACATAATACAGATTTAAATGCGAGACACTTTCCTATACTATTTTTCATGTTTATTTCATTAAAGATTTGTTTAAACGCTGGTCGAGCTAATTACATATATTGTTTTGTCACGATTTGTGTATATCTGGTATCTTGTAATATCTTGTACCTAGTTAACCTAATGATAGCAATAGGATGACGAAAAACCAAAATTATAATATAAAGGAGAGCACATTGATTTGAGTGTTTTACGTGCCTCAGACAGCGCGTTAGTACTAGACACTTATTATTGTCCTCATAAAGTTCATTGCGAAAGGTTTGTCCACAGCCTTCCATAGAACCGCCGTGTATGTATCGTAAATTCCAAGTGGCAACACAGCCTGATGAAGTTTTATAGAAAAGTTGTATTGCTCTATAAAGCGTCTAGTGATGGCACATCCTGTACCACGGCTTAATGCGGAATGGCCAAGGAGTGCTAGGATAACAATGTTACACTCGTCGGTCTGGGATTCATAAATTATTCATAGGGAATGAAAGTTGTTACTCCTAACATAATATTTCGTCCGGAAAAATTGTTATTACACCCGACCGATATGACGCGACGGGGTGGCGGAAGTCCCCTTTACGCTCACCGTTGTTTGTTAGAGTTTTGCCAATGTCGTTGTCGGTTAAATTTGCAGTGTTTTTAGCCAATGTCTCAATTATCAATAAGCAGTGCTTTTGCCTGAATTGTTGATTTTCATTGTTGTGTCCAATGTCGTTGTCAATTCTTTTAACAGTGGTTTTGCCTGAATTTTTATTTGTCATTGTTTTGTCCGATGTCTTTGTCACTTTTTTTAACAGTGCCTTTGCCTAAGGGCGATAGAGCGCCTCTTAAAATATTTTTTTACAGAAGAACCATCCAAATTTTCTACTTAAATTCTCTTTTCAATATTCAATGTACCTACAATAGACAAAATATATAAAAAAATATTCAATACTACAAAATTACAAAGAAGTACAGTTAAATAACTTATATCATTCCATTCATCAGCAAGATATCAGAATACTATCAAAATCCCTTAATTTAGTACAAAGCACAGACACTTTCTAGGTATAACATATTATAACAAACTACCATTATATCTGAATGAGTGCTCTATATTGGCATAAAGCATAATATTAGTGCTCTATATTGGCATAAAGGATACTATGAGTGCTCTATATTAGCACAAAGCGTCCTATGAGTGCTCTATATTGGCACAAAGCGTACTATGAGTGCTCTATATTGGCATAAAGCGTACTATGAGTGCTCTATATTGGCACAAAGCGTCCTATGAGTGCTCTATATTGGCACAAAGCGTCCTATGAGTGCTCTATATTGGCACAAAGCGTACTATGAGTGCTCTATATCGGCATAAAGCATTCTACGAGCGCTCTAGATCGGCATAAAGCAAACTATGAGTGCTATATATTGTCATAAAGCATAAAAGGAAGAAAGGTTTTTGGAAAGCATTATTTTATTGTTTAACGTTCGCTTGGTGTAAGTAAGTGCATATTTATAAAAACCAAATTTCTATTTTATGTCGGACTATTCAAATAGTGTGTGCCTAGTAAACATAAGATGTCCCGGAAGGGTGATTTGATGTGTTTACACGCAGAAAACAGGGATCTTATTTGAGGGATGGACTCGTTGTGTTTTCATAAATCATATTTGGGGAATACTGCCAGTAACTAGCTAAATAAATTCAATGTCGCATGATACTAAATAAATGTGAATGTTTTGGACAACTGCCAGATAAAACATTTCTATCTACTTAAATAATGAAATTCCATGATCATTTAACGACTTCTACTAGTTTAGGCCTGTTAAAATGTTACATGTTCAATATTCACCCGAGAAGGGTGTGGGTACCGTCGCCCCGGGAATCATTTATTGGATAATCAACACTCCTGCCGTCACCCCAAGTGGTTCGCTACGTTTTGTGACTTAGCAGAGGTTCCCCGGGTACATGAAGTTAGGTTTGTTCCACCTACTGCGTGACGGGCCGAATTTGATTACGATTAACACCTCCGTCACAGTGACTATATCAGATTACTAGCCACCCTCCGTATTTCTTTCCCAGAATATCATCTCCTTCCTTTCCCTAAAAATGTTATCCTCACAGCATCCCCAAAGATGAATTAAAGGGAAATTATTTTTCATAGGCCCTCCCGTAAAAAAAGAACATAAAGCCCCAAAAATACATTACGATAAACCTAATAATAGTAATAATAGTAATTTCATAATTTCAATAAAATTATTTATTTTTGACACCACTTTATTTGAACACACAAAACCAACATGTTTCGATTCAACCTGAACCTTCATCGGGGTTATATAAATACAAACTGTATATTAATATTTGTTTACAAAATATAACTAGACAGATAAAAAGAGCAATAATAACGTGTAGGCAGTATTCGGTGCGCAAACACACCTTTACGAAGTGAGGGAATTAATCCAATTTGATTTAATGTTATCCAAATATTGAACATTCAATGTTGTCCCCGGAAATTAATAATTATGTATATACACAATAATTTCGGTTATATCTAAATATTCAATAACAATATTGATATTATGAATTCGAGGACAAATAATGATAGAGTGTTTTCACTATTATATTCATTCATTAATAATCTCAAAGGTTAACAAACAAATAATAGGAAAAGAGATGGAATAGAAAATTGAATTTTAATATAGGAAAAATAATGTTTCTTTGTTTGTCCCTTACGCAATGTTAACATTATGTTTTTCCATTCTTTCTTTTTTCTCTTCTCTGTGGGCAATGTACACATACTATGTTTTCATATTTCATTTGGATTATTATTATTTCTGGTTTTTCACAACTAGAATATCCGCCTAGTAACAACTAAAACGTGATTACGCATGCTGTGAACATTTATAATTGGAGTGTTCATATCTGTGAACATTCCAACGGCAATATCATAAATGTATTAATTGTTAACACTCTGTAAATGTTTCAAACAATAAATAATTAAAACCATTCACCGATTTCGATGCGACCTTGGCCCGCAAAGGTTTCTATATACGATGGTGAGCTCTGATATTATGAAATTATTTCCTATACCATTCATCTGATTGCGATGAAACTTTGGTGATTTGTTGTGCGCGCGCCTGTAAAGGTTTCTAAATAGATACTTGTGAGCTCTGGCATCATCATAGGTGACGTGTGAGTCGTTAAGTTAGGGAAGGTGGAAGGCGAATATGGAAGGAAAGGGGAAGCGGTAGAGGAGAGGGAGCA
Source organism: Limnephilus auricula (assembly GCA_951813805.1). Lineage (NCBI taxonomy): Eukaryota > Metazoa > Arthropoda > Insecta > Trichoptera > Limnephilidae > Limnephilus > Limnephilus auricula. The sequence goes on from OX638391.1 coordinate 40,337,432, forward strand.
GGGAGAAATAATTTCCTTCTTTATGTGGCAATGCAACGAATGCCGGGTACTCGCTAGTTGTAAATAAATCATTTAGGTCAGGTGGGTCTTATATGGTTTTTAATGTTTCATTCTATCAGATAAAATGATATCTAGTAGATAATAATACACAATAATTACTTCGTAGTTGGATAATAAAATTGTAAAGTTACCGCCAAACAAATAAAGGGCGAGACGTGTACATAAGTAAAAGTAATATGAATATTACAATCACGTTCAAGATCCAATCGGAGAAATATTATTATAGGCTATCAGGGGTTGCCAGCCTTTAGAGCATTGAACAGAGTTTCACATGAAAACTGATCAATAACGGTTTGAAAGAAATCTAACCAATGAAATTGATTGTCTGATCAAGATCAGCTGCGCCAGTTTTAGTTATCACTAAATACTAAACGCATTTAAAAAGAAAATAAAATGTAATATTTATTTATTGTTTATCAAAACCATTTTTTAAGTAGGTATGCATTTCCAATGCTACAATGCTGATTGGCTTTTATTTAAAAAAAAAACATTGTGTTGTTATTTGTATTTTTATTATAAAGTGATTATGTTATAAACTGAGTTTCCACTTGTAAGTATGCTTTTCTAATGTTAAGATGATGATTGTCTTCTCTCAACACAGGAGTTCCTAGTGATACGGGTGTAGCAATTCACCATTTGCAATAGATTTAATAAAGAAAAATAATAAATACATAAAATGATAGCAACCTAACTGCTAGCTCTCCTCTGAACTGGAGAGGCGAACCTATACATACACTAAAGACATCTTTTGGGGAACTCTAAACTTTATGAGATATTAGCACTAGAGCCATCTATGCTACGTAGCTCGAACTATCACAATTTCTGCATTTGAAATTGTTTGATCAATTTCATCAGAAATAAAGAAAAATTGTGAAAAAGAATCACAATTAAAAATGTTTTTTTTTGTTGACATTACCATATAAGTTTTAGGAAGGAAAAATATAAGTAGGTAAGAATCTGTGGGAATGTGTCTAGAAGTGAAGGACATATGAATATTTGGAGGGTGAATTCTGGTGAGATAAGGAGGAAATTTTGGGCCTCCGGTTGAAAGAGGGAGGAGACATCGGTTGGTCGACACCTCCGCGTGCTGGTCGGAATAATAAATACTCGGTGATGATTGTGGTGATGATGATAATCTTTTTACAGCTTACTACTTCCAAATGTAGAGTATTCACAAACGTAGTAAGATTATTCCGACCCACAAATTGCAGATAAGAGAGATGATGCGCGACCAGCTGTTCGTCGCCGAATGTATGCGAGTTGTTGACTGAAAGACTAGCTTGGCTTGCTTGAGCCACTTTATATATCCCGACCATGCAGGTACTTGAACGGTAGGCTAAACCGTACACTCGCTGGAAACTTTTCGATATTTCGGCGCAACGCTGTGTATTATGTGTCGCGCAACTCTTGGGGTGACATATGGGTGTTGGTTATCCAATAAATGGTTCCCGTTGTTGTGATACATAAAAAAAAATAAGCCTGTAATGTTGAACACCCCTGGCAATGTAGTTGAGTTAATAGTTTCTTGGCCAGTATTTGGATCATGTGGGTACAGAATATAATGTATGCTTGTGATTATTTTCTTATTAAATACGAGCGGTACACGAACACGGCGGCGGCGTACTGGCCGATATCAAACGGACCGACGATAATAATATGCACTTGAGATTGTATTCAACGAATTGCTTCTCCGAAGACGGCTAGTACCGCTCTTAAATAAACACCACAACACTTTGAATCAGAGCAGATGCCTGTGTAATAGTTATAGATTCCTAAAACCATTATCTAACATCTAATATGATAATATTATGACTTGCCTAAGCGTGTTTCTGGTAAAATAGATAAGTGGGGTTTTAATTTTTTGTGATTATTGTGAAGAAATATTGAAAATATTGAAAACGCAGTATTCGCTGTTTAAATCAAACTCACTCAAAGCAATAAAGTTTCTATTACTGACAGCTTTAACGTAATTCGACTGATTAATTAATTCAATTGTACATTATTTAAAAAAATAATAATATCTTGTGTAAATTCAAAATTCTTTTCCATGTACAAATTAAACGTTTGGGGGTATGGGTACCCCCAATACCAGGTTCGTGGGGTGAGGTTTGTCTTGGCGGCGAATGTGTTTCCTTCTACATGGCGGGCTGAAAGGAGAGAGACTGTTTGCGGAAGACCTAACCTAGACCTCTCCGGACGACTATTTAGACCCATCGCTTTGTATCGCCATGGGAGAGATGGATTTATACGTCCGTCCATCCTCGAGACATTGGCCCCAGATTCCTACTTTAGACAACATTTTCCTTTGCAGAACTTCCTCTCCTTCCTTTCCCCAAAAAGACCCTCCACACAGCATATCCAAAGATAACATAGGCCCTGATGGATTTTTCCTCAGGGCCACCTGTAGAGAACTAATATATTTAAAAAAAATCTGAAATATCAAAATATGGTAGTTTAATGGTATAAATATTATGTTACTGACTGAATTTCCGCTGTTTTCATTAGATTTCGAAATCTAATGAAAACAGCGATCTTCCCCATATTTTGAAGGTTAAGTGTGCAAATTTCATCAAATTCGGAATTAAACCGAAGATTTGTATAAAAATCAAATCGATGCTGACCGCCTGCCGCAGACACACATCTTCTATTAGTATAAGAATTTCACTCATCTGTACCGGGTTCCTTTCCCGGGAATTTTCAAACTTTTTCTTTCAATAATTATCTTCCTTTCAAATATTATTCAGAAATAATTTTTATTTACGTCAAATTACATCTTAGATAATTGCATTTTAAATTATGCTAAATATAATTAAAGCTTTGACACAGAACTGAGCTGCTTTAATATTATTATTAAGAACTCTTCTGAACTATTCAGCGGTAAACCACGCCGTAGACATTTCAGCGCAAAACCATAGACACAAACTTGTCAACGTTCGCGTGTCTCTCAAGTGTACAGCACAGTACAATGTACCGATTGCACATTGCACAGTGTACTGGCGGTAAAGGAGTACAGAACAGGGCTACGATTCTCCAATAACGATCGAGAGTTAAGTACTCGTTACGCGCCAACTACAAATAAAAAAAACTCCTCTTCTCGACGAACTTTCTTGACTTCTTCATTTTTACGTATTCTTCAATGTCGAAGGGTTGAAGAGATGATTATATTGGCAGCCCTGTGAATATTGTCTATATTTCTGATGTTTTTGTCATTTCTATGGTGTGAATTTGTAATTACGAACACATTCCTAGAAATGGGTGGTGGGCATATTATTCAAAACCAAAAACAGCTGGTAACAACAAAGCAAAGGAATTTAGTGCTGCTAACACGTGCAAAACGACAGTATAAGAGCTTAATTATGAAGTTAATTTTCATATGAAAACTATCTACGTCCGGCGAAATACTCTTGTATATCTGCTTCAGTATGCTCTACATTATGTATTTCAGGCAATATCGCCGATAATGATTTATCGGTTATATTATGTGGAACTTAAAATAACTTTGTAAAAATTTACGATACCTGCCAATCAGAGTTGCGTTGGAAACGGTCTTAGGTTGGGATACTAGATTTTAATATTTTAGCATTTAAGGATTTGTAAAAATGAATGTAAGAGGGAGCGCGCTAATATTCAAAAAACGATTATAAAAAGCGAAAATGGTGAAAATTTTAATAGAGCAAAAATCAATCCTCAAATGTTTAAGTTGCATTTAAAGATACATAGTACGCAACAGAACTACTACGGTTTTTTTTCTGTATTTTACATATATTTTTTCAGGTACTACCTTATAAAACCGTAGAAATGCGGAATGCCGCGGCTTACGGCGAAGACGAATGGTTCGACCCACTTGTTGTTCTAGTGGAATGATTTTTGACAGCTAAGTAAGTATCTTCGACGAGACTCGAGAATAACAAAGCCGACCAATATAAGTACTTTGCGATTGCGAGTGGCCTCGACTGGAGAATCGAGTCCCTGAAGTACAGGAGTAGAGTTAGTAGATAGAGGAAGCGGCGCATGGCAGTGAGAAGTCGCCATTTTACGTCAACGAGTGTCACATTAATAACAGCGTGGCCAATGTAATCCGCTGCCATTATTGTAATATAATATTAATGCCCAGGCCGAGAGAATGTCCCATTCAGTGCCAATGCATTCAACGGCCTGCACATGAATGAATAAATTAACACTGAGCGACGAGCCTGAAACTGCCGAGGGCGGAAAATGGAAGTGTGCTTTCTTTTCAAAATGTGTGATGCGTCTGTATACGGGCACTGGCGCTGTTCGGGGCTTTTGAGCCAAAGTGGGGATGAAGAGAAAGATGCGTAAAACATACGTGCGACTATTGCGACTATTTCCGTATGAACTTAAGGACGGTATTAAAGTTAGGCGTGTACTAAACCTGTGTCCGAATATAATCTTTATACATACATATTAAAAAAAAAGTTTTTTTGATTTGTATAAATGAATATAATATTGTTATCTAGATTAGTGTTCGCGCGATTTAAATTAAAATTTATTTATTTACATATGTATTTTGTTAGAAAACTAACATAGTATATAGATTATGCTTTTCCATCAAGGAATTCCCTATAGGACAGTCAAATTAAAATTTTATTTAAAAAAAGGAAAGGCAAACTTTCCCGGGATACGAATGACCTGACAATATTTGAAAATCCTACTACCACCACAGTAAGCAGAGAATTTTACTTGTGTCATGATGGAGGACTTAGCCAGCTGATGAAATGAACACACGATCCCTGGGTGGGACCTAATTGCGATGTCAACTCAGCAATATTAAGTGCGTAATGTACCCATTTAATCAAGTTATCCCATATGTTTGGATGCTACATGGAGAAAAATGTTATTCGAAAAAAACGATCATTTTAATAGTAAAAACGGTTAAAAACGGGACTGAAGTTCCTACGAACAAATTAACAGTGTTTCAATGTTTATTGGCGGGAAAATGTAAGAATAATTGTTGCTATACGTAATGTAAGAAATTACGTATAGCAACAAATTATTTTTACATCTTCCCGCCAATAAACATTGAAACCCTGTTAATTTGTTCGTAAGAACTTCAGTCCCGTTTTTACTATTAAAATGATCGTTTTTTCGAATAAAATTTTTCTCTGTGTACTTTTTTAAATGATCACAAAGTTCTAAAGAATTGGTTTGCATCCTAGATAGTGTCAAGTACTAAATTTGAAAACAAATGATATTAATTTAAAAAGAACTAAGATGGTAGAATAAATATACTCCTATGTATATTTATTTGGGGTGTTCTTTTTTATATATTCGTTTAGATTTATGAGTAGATACATATTATATCTTCTTCTTTAATGATATAATAAATAAATGAGTATAACCTTAGAAAGTTATTATAACAAAAGTTATTCAAATTAAAAAGAAAATAATAACTTTAACGCCGTGCATTTCAACAAAAAAAAACTATAACTAAATATCATCGCATTTCCTGTCATTATCAATCGTTTATCTGCCAGATAGTTACGAAGTTGATAGTTTGAAACTTTTCCAGTATCTATCACAAATAGCAATGAAGCCATTGAATATTTTATCGCCCGGGTGTTGAGTTGACCAACAGCAAAAGTTCCGACTTTTCCAATGGGAGGGTTGGGGTGGAGGAGGGAGGTGGGTGGGGGAGGTAGTAGCCAAGTGTTTATGATTTATAGTTTACGGGCCGGCCGCTGGATGGCGCTGCCAGTCGGGATGTGAGGGGTCCCACAATGTCAGCTCGTGACCAAAACAAAGTCACTTTAACTGCTATTTTTGTTGTTGTATCTTGTACCTGTGTTCTGTTAAACAACTGGCTCTTAGAGTAAGTACGATGTAGGATTTAAAAAAATATATTTTTATGGGAGTAGGTAGTGCCTGTAAGACTATGTCATCCCCAATTTGAGTGTATTGTGAGGCTGAAGATATTGGGATGGAGACGAAGATAGGAAAGAGAAAGAGGGGAAAGTACTTAGATTAAGTCACCAAAACGGCTACAGCCATTTCAAGCAATGTTTCTAGTAGGTTCTTGCGAATGCAGTGAATTGAGTGAACAATACAGCACCTTTCACGACAGATATCTTCTATTGAATACTCGTAGGCCGATAGCAGAAAGAGTCCTATATCATCAGGCCAAGCTAAAAAGCGATTCATTCCGTTTCCGATTGCCGTCGACTAAACTGCCCGCGAATTGCTGCAGTGTTCGCTCCCCAACTTTCTGATTAATAATCTATTAAATAAATACACATTACGTGGGTGAATATTGTAATAAACCTGTAAATACAAAGTTTCCTATAAAATTCAATAATGAATGAATGCAAACGAAGAAGAACTTTGTGTCAGGAAAAATAAACGTTCTCTCGCAAATGATGGAGGAGCCAGCAGAGGATTGCCTGGTGGGAACCTGACGCATTTTTGCTTTCGGCTACTAACCTATCATAAAATCCGTTGAACTCATTCAAAATTGCATTGGATCGTTCCACAAATAAATACCGCCATGCCCCCGCTGCATTTCTTACCGCCGCCGCGCCGGAATTAGTTTCGTCAAATAATACCACAGCAGACTAATATTGCATATCGCGTTTCAACTTTTCCATGATATTAATTTTACGTTCAGCTTGATCCCAAAGCAAACACGTCGGAATAAAAGGCATGCCATCATAGCACGGCTTCGAGAGGAAATGGGTCTCTTCGATGCATTTTTAAATGGTATAGAAAATTTGTGTTTATCAAAGTAGCGGTTTTTTTATAAAAAAAATTTTTTGCAGAGAACTGCGCGGAATCAGTGGAAATATGGCATACCCAATTGGGTTATGCTGTGAAGCAGGAGTAGGGATGGTAGATCTGGTCACCAAGCATGGCTAAAACAATTTAAAGCATCAATTCCACTTTGAATGGGAACTCTCAGCAGGGCAAAACTGAGAGATTATTTATTCTTACATTTTACTTTAGCTTCGCACAAGGAGGCTCTAAGGAAAAAGAATCCCTCAGGGCAAATGTCATCTTTGGGGATGCTGTGTGGAGGGCATTTTAATGAAAAGGAAGAAGAGAAAGTTCTAGGAAGGAAAAAAGTATAAAGGGTGTGTAGGAAACTGGGGTCAATGCGTCCAGAAGTGACTGACGTATGAATCCTTCCCTTCCACTGAAAATGGATGATTAATCTATCGCATACTAATTTAAAATAAATAATAAATTAACCAATTACGATTTATTAAAATGTCTCTATTTCGAGGATATCGAAAAAATCCACATTTGCAACAACTTTGCGCCTGTTTCGAAAATACGATTAAACGTATTTACGGCCGTTGTTCCCAAACATTCGATCGATCAATCTGAGATAGCGATCAGCTAAGTGATTTGTTTATTTAATCTAGATTCACCAGTTAGTCGGAGAGTTATGTTGGGAAGAGCGCATTTGTGTACTTGAGGAGTGTTGAACCAAAACTTCGGCTCAACAGTTGATCAGTAGGATTGGGAACAACGGCCGTAGATGCAATAAATATCATTTTCTAAACCGAAATAATGATACTAAAAAATTATCATGCTAGTTGCTCATCATTTCAAAATGCATTTCAAGATGGCGTCCAGGTTTATATGGTTAGTTATGATAAACAGACAAGCAGTAAATCGCTGGCACTCTCTTTGAGTTGAATATTTTTGGCAAAACAAAACATGAATCTCGCGAGCGTGTGTTAATGCGAACATTCATTCATGCATACCGTTTTGTGATTCGTTTTTTCGACAAATTGATTGAAGATATTCATTTCAGAGTGTGTGAAAACATCGCTGGATCAATGTGGCAGTGTTTTTTTCGTCTTGGTATGTTTCTCTCGTAAAACTACATTGTGCATTCATAATGTGAAAAACTTCTAGTTCAATGTTTTTGAAGTAAATACTTCTTTACGCACGCTTGATAGTAAAACACCAGGGGTGAACTGGCGAATGTGTAACGAAAAGTGAAATGCGTTGCTAGGCGAACGGGCTCACTATAGAAGCAAGAGAGAGAGAGAGCAGTGCGCGCGCACATTTTCTTTCTCTCTTCCTATTATTATTAATATTATAAATAAGATTATTAATAGCCAGTGCATGAAATATTTCAGTCAGTATTTTGAAAAGTGACGCGCCAAACGAGGGGGGGAGCGGACGTCGAATTTAAATAAATATTTGTAGAAAATTAATATACCCATATACATGTATATATTTTATACATATAAATATATATATGGACATACATATAGATGGAGCTAAAGAAGTATTTACTTCAATCGAGTGGTCTAAAGCACAATCGTTTTTTATTTTTAACTTCCACTTGCCGACATCCGATCGAGTTTAAAAAATGAACTCCACTAATAATTTCCCTCAAGGTCTGTGTAATCTATGGGGATGCTGAGCAGAGGGACTTTTCGTGAAAACAAAGGAATGATCATGGGGTCTTGAAGAGACCTAGGCTGTAGGAGGGAGGAAACACGCTGTCAACGAATTCTATCAGCTTGTGGTGGCAATTATTCACTCGGGATTTCCCTTAGTTGTCTCCTCCGTAAAGTTTAACCTTAATCCTCGTAGATACGTCGCCTTGCAATTAATTTTGAACAAACACCAAATTATATAAATTTTTTCAATAACCAAATAATATTAACTCGTGATGAAAGAGAAAGGGGCCTTTTTGGCTTGGAGCTCTGCAAGCAATTACATCAAAAGTCAAAAGAATCTCAAGTCAAAAGGTATTAAGTCGTTAACCCTGATCCCCGAATAGGAAGGTGTTAAAGAAGTTTATTATTTTATTTGTTATTTTAGAAAATAGATATATATGTTACAAGCTTCTGCCCGCGACTTCGTCTGCGCAGGATTAGTACTTCTATTAGTCTTTTTTTTTTATTTTCTAGGTCCCATCTATGTTTAAACCAAAATCTTAACCTAATTATTAAAAATATCTAGTCGAGTAAGTATTAGGCGAGTACTTCAAAGTATTAGGCGATTACTTCAAATAAATTCACTAATTTTCTAAAATAGAATTTTTATTTAAATGAAAATTTGATTGTTTTTCAAAATGTCATTCTCAAATTTTGACATTTTCTATCAAACAATAATAATTATTTATAATATAATCAAAATAACTATCTTTATGTAGCCTATATGTTATTCTGACGTATGATCTATATTATTGTAAAGTTTCATTAACATCCATTGAGTAGTTTTTGCGTGAAAGAGTAACAAACATACATATATCCATACAAACTTTCGCGTTTATAATATTAGTAAGACAGTAAAAACACTTTGTTTTGTACTGTTTGTATTTATTTTCACAAAAATGCATATATAAAAACCTGCCCCGGCCGTGTAATTGAAAAATAATTTGTGCCAAGTTAATCCGGTGCAGGGAGCGGGACTCTGTGTCGAGGACGCGTGCAAACAAATTGATGCATCGGGAAACAATGGCGGGGAACAGAACTACTGCGGCTGCATATGGCACTGCTAATAAAATTTCAATTATGGATTATTAATAGCCGCAAACAATTTGCGATTGCGGAGCGATTGCTTTTCGAATTTTGATTTGGACGACTGGAACGCCCGCGGGAGTGCGCCAATTTCATCAATTAAAAATGCAGAATGTGCCCCGCTGTTATTGAAAATGAAAAGCGATAATGTTTGAAAAAAAAAACATTGTAATCAAAACGACAATAATTGTACGTTTTTTTAAATGAATGGTGTATTGAAATTTAAAAAAAATAAAAATATTTCTGATTATCACCGGTTTCAGTCAATCACAGTCACCTTCAGTTACGTATTTAATTATTGTTTGAAACATTTACAGAGTGTTAACCATTTTTACATTAATGAGATTTGTTTTGGGATATGAGTATATGTAGATATTAACCCTCCAATTTAAAATGTTCACAGCATGCGCAAATCAACATTTAGTTGTTACTAGGTGTGGATGCTACTAGTGAAATAACAGAATAATAATAATAATTATTATTAATGTGATTATAAAATACGATCATTTTATTCGTAAAACGGTTAAAAACGGGACTGAAGTTCTTACGAACAAATTAACAGGTTTCAATGTTTACTGACGGGAAAATGCAAGAATAAATTATTATTATTAATTATTAGAACCAATTTCGTACGTATAAATTGTTGGTACAACGTATTTTTTCGTTGTATCGTCATGTAATATTATCAGGGCAACTAGATAAAACATTTCTAAACGAATATTAATTATGGACTGATAAATTATCGTGAGGGTCAAAATCGATTTTTCTCCGGGTGTACAGTAAGGTGGGTCACGAATGTATGGGGAATTTTTTTTTCTTGTTTTGATTTGTCCAATAGTAATAAAAGGGTGTTAAATGAAGATGAAAAAGCGCGTAATTTTTTTGATAATATTTGGATATCATCTTCTTCCTCCGGATTGACTTTGAAATTTCACATATTAGAGAAAAACTCACCCTTGTTAAATATTTAAAAAATATTAGATAAACAAGTAAAAATTATTTATTTTTCAATAAAACGCAAAATAAAGGGAATGTTTCGAATTATTTATTAAAAACATATATGAATATAATTCAAACTATCTCAAGGTAGTGAATTCAAATACCGGCAAAATCCTTCTTACTCTCAAATTTCGGCATTATTTTGCGAGACTCAATCTTCACCTTAATAAGACTTTCTCTTGCATACATCGTACATAAAGTAGTCAAGGCTTCAATAACAGTCGTTACACCTCTTTCAACTGCTTGAATATGACATGGCAGTCGCAGAAGAGGCAATCTACCTTCTCCCCCTTGAGCTACAAATAATTGAAGATCTTCATCCGATATATGCTTCAGTATTGGGGGTTCGGTTACAATTTTCTTCCAAAAAATATGATGCATCGAGGTTTATGTTTAGAAGTTGGAACAGCCCTGTTTTACTTAGTTTCTTACTGCGTGCTTTTAGAACACGACGGGCAGCTAATTCTTGGATATGCTTGTGAGGGTCTGTCAACATTGCAAGCAATAAATTTTCGGGGTGTGCGAAGTATCTGTTTCTTTCTATAACTGAATCAATTATAGTTTTTAGTTCAGCTGATAAGTATCTAGGCGCTGAGATTAACTACCACAGGTGACGTGCTCCATCTTTACAGATGGGATGAGTTTTGATGCTGAACCAAGCGCCGGAGCATAAACTTTAACAACGTACGTTTATAAAATAAAAAGATTCTCTGAAGGAGCTTCCGTTGAAACACAAAGACGAAGAATTCGGTTAGCACTGGTAAGCTATTTGGCATGAGACATTTTTCCAGGAGATTTGTGGCATAAATCTTTAGGTAATTCCCCCACCATAACTGCAGATACCATTTTAAACAAATATAACTGATCTGTATCCACGTCTTTAGTAAATTCATGCAACTCTCCGTCAATTGTCTGAAAATGAACCATAGGCTTTTTTTCACAGTTTTCCAAAGCTAGTCCTATTGTGCCTATATGTTTGAGGTCCATATGTCTTATCTTCAAGATGTGCGAACAAATGCCGAAATGGTAACTCGTTCATGTGAAGCAAGCAAATTATCCATTGCAATGGTTTGTATCTTTCGAAGTGCCAGAGTTTGGTGCAATAAAACCTAAATATATTGAGTCTGGGTCTTTTATCAATGAAATATGCTCTTCAATGCGTCATTCTCTTTATTGCGTCCCCTCCCTTTCCTGATAATTAATGTTTTATCTTTCCGGCCATCAAAATATATTAAGGATTTTTATAAAACTATGAGTTGTGCCCTTAATATTTCCTCTTGTTTTCTTTCCTTCTCTGCAAAGTTTACTCTCGTCAATAACTGGAATATTAGGCTTGATGTCATACAGAACTGATGAGGCAATGGCTGCCACTGCCTTATCCAACACTCCATATCTATCACAAGTTTTAGACAGTGTGTAATGATCAATATTGACCGCAGCCTGCTTCTGAAGCGTTTGAGGTATAACATTAGGTTTGAAAACATCTTTACAATCGGATTCATTTGATGCAGAAGACGTGGAAATATCGAGTAGAGAGGTAGTTGGCTTACCTATGCTTTTCTTTTTAGACGGGCACAAGGATTTTTGCTTCAAAAGTTTCCCTTTCAACGCAGTTTTCATTTGTTTTGTTGAAGCGATATCCACGTTTCCTATTATCATTTTTCGTATAAAACGTTGGTCAGTAATGAAACTCTATTCATTTAGAGGTATTTTTTGATCTCTAGGACAGTCACATTTACTGAAATCATTGAATTTGCAAGACGAAATATCAAACAGCACTTTACTTTTGCGGCGGAATTCCTCCATTTTTTCTCCGATATTAGTGCAATCGGTACTCCTCCCGCCCTCACCTCACGCCTCCAATAATCAAAACCGAGACTTTTTGTAAATGATTTCGTAAATATATACTACATTAGCTATGGAAGATTACAAAAAAAATGATTAAAAAGATTCATAGTAACTTTTATACACACTAGAAATAACCCCTAAAATTTAAATTTTTCAAAATTTTGAAGTGAATCCGGAGGAAGAAGATCGTATCAGAAAATTAAAAAAAATTTAACACGTCGTTTTGAACCCATTTGGCACCCTTGTATCGCTCTTAGAATTTGAAATTAACACTTTTTTTAAATGACCCACCTTAGTGTACAGTATCTACGGAGAAAGGAAAAAAAGAAAAGTCATAATTTTTAGTTAAAATACTTCTATTTGCCATGACGTCATATTAGCTTAGAGCTAATTTCGCATTCTGGCATCTAGCATCCTATAAGTATGTCTCTATGTTTCTCTTATTTAATAAAAAGAAAAATAAAATTATCAGAAATCATACGATTTGTAAGTAGGTACTTAAATACCTTTCTTACAAAATTGAAAACCGTACTTTAAATCCGTAACCGTACCTTAAGTTAAATAAGGAACTGCACAATTTGTCCCGAAAATGCCACCATCTCAATGACAATTCTTTTTTCAAACTTTCTACAGGCCGGTAGGTAGGTACAGTAATATTAGGAACCACAATTTAGCGGAATAAACATGTAGAATCCAACACGGCCACCATCTTGAACCGGAACCGGAACGTTACAAGCAAATTAACAAACTTAAGTAGTGTTAGGCGCTCCGCCCACTGAGGCAACTGAAAACCAACTAAAACCGGCTGTTTTCTCTGTCTTGATTGGTCAAAAAGCTTGGTTAACCATAGATGACGAACAATCAGCTGACAGTTGGCAACTATCAATGGCCGCCCAGGGAAATCAGCAGGCGGAGCGCCTGACAGTCGCAAGTCACCGCTTGCGTTACCATTGACAACTGGGTTTTGTGTGATTGTGTAGTGCGCGGGCCATCACATTGTCATACAAAGACAGTTGGCAGTTGAGAGTTTTCAGTTGCCTGAGTGGGCGGAGGCGCTTAAGCAACCTGTTCTGAAAATGATTTATACATTATAGTGTTATCTGAACATCTCAATTTGGTGAATTGATTGTAACTACTATTGCGGTAATATTACAATAAAAATGACAAAAAATACAGATAATCATTATAATTAACGTTAATGTGTTATTAAGACAGAAAAAAAATGTTTAGCTTTTGTGTTTATCCAGACCAAAAAATCATGTTGGATTATGTTGAGAAAAATGTACTTTCTTTAAAATGAGCCAGTTTAAATCCTATGGAGGTATTTCTCAGCAGAATCTGCTAAGTCTCCAGAAAACTAAACTTCAGTAAGTGCTACTTTCCAACTGGACCACTGCAATAGCTTATATGCCGGTCTGCCTAATGTACCTACATTGGAACAGTCTGCTAGAGGCCAGAGGATCCATTCGTCCATTGAAGCTGCCAGACTTATGTACTAGATTTTGTCAAATTCTAAGAGGTAACCCACCTGTACTTTGGCTATCTACCAAAGAAATATATTTGATTTATTCTTCAATGTTTGCACATTCACTTTGTGGCGTCATTTTTAATTAAATGAAAACAAATCACTTCGTATACACCATGTATAAAATCACAATTATCTATATGATTAGAAACCAAATGTTTCTTCGTCAGGATATAGTGAACATTGTTCTGAATTATTCACCATATCCTGAAGAAACCTTTGGTTTCGAAACATGTAAATAATTGTGATAATATAAGTGGTATAAACGAAGTGATTTGTTTTCATTTAATTAAAACATATTTGAGTTTGTGACTAAATTGTGACGAAATAATTTATTTAAAAAAAAAAATTCTCGAGCATCGTGTAATAGTCAAACATTTCCGATTAAAATTATATATCTGGTGCAATACTCAGATTACTTATAAACACCACCAAATTAATTATAATGCACAAAAACTTGAAATTAATTAAATAAAATGTTGATGTTTTCTGGGTAACCAGTAGGATATTTTAAAACATCTTACTAATATACCTGATGGTAAGCCTCCAGGTGTTGTTTTATAGCGTAAATATTATGTATTTAAAACTCAGAAACGTGTAAATAATATTTTATTTATGGTTAGCATTCGAATATTGCTTTCCTAATTATCTCAAAACCAAGTATTTACAGACTATCTAACTGGGCTATCGATATGTAGGTACCGCAACCAGAATTGTATTCTTCTAAGTACCCACCTATACAGACGGGTTGCTTCTCTGAAATACAATTGTAACACTGTAATAAATTAGCCATTGAACGCCATTTGTTTCGACACTTGAAAGGGCCCAGTCAAATGTTAAATGCCGATTTTAAGTACGTTTCAGCATTTGAACAAATTGTGATCAGCAGGAGAGGACAAGCCTGTCTCAGCTTATTACAATCTAATAGAAAGCTAATACGGGTGATTTTGTCACACGTGAATTGTGCGAATTTTAAGTAATTGATACTTATTTACTTAATAATTGCTATTATTTCTGTTATTTTATTAGCAGCATCTCCACCCAGTTACAACTAAACCTTGATTTACTCAAGCTGTGGACATTTTTAATTGTAATGTTAATATCTATGCACATTCCGATGGCACTTTCTATAGTGTAATTGGTAACACTCTAAAAAACAATAAATAAATTTAAAAAAATTAAAACAGCCTTAGTCGTCTCTAGATATAAATCGTAATTATAAATTAGGGATTCCAAAATAATAATAATAATTGTGGTTCTTTTTTACATTTCTATTAAATTTTGATACCCGATATTAAAACCACATATTTTTTTAGTTTTCAAACATCTGATACCACCGGCTGCAAATTTGAATAGATTTACATTATTGCAATGACCGATTGAAATGTGATTGATTGGCATTGAGTCATTTATTGAAACCCAATTTTCACGTTTCCTTTCAAACTTCCTCACGAAGAAGCTGATTATTAGGCAAATATCTGGCATCAGGGACCACCCGCATTATGTCATGTGCTCCAGTGAAGCAACAGCGACTCGCATTGAGCTTTTTCCACAGTAATAATTACTTCCCGAAGCTGCGGATTCGCCAGGACGGACGGGACTTGGCCACATGGCCTGGCCCGGGCTTCAACCGCCACATGCGCTCCGTGTTCATGTCCAACACCCGAGATATAAACCGAAAGAACCGCATTATGGGCGTGGGCGTATGCCGGAATTGGTCCCATAGCAGGTCAACAAAGTGGCATTTCAACATCCCTTTGAAAAATCATCCAAATGATGAACATAAAATTGTCCCATAACCTAACCTATCGTTACCTATTTAATATTTTTTATGCAAATTTTATAACGCCAGAGCTCACCAGTATATAGATATATTTATATATATAGAACTAATCACCAACATGTTAACAACAATTCAAATTTTTTTTATCGAAATCGGTTAAAATTTTAATCACAATCTCAAGAATACTAATACGAAAATGTTCATAACGCTAGAGCTCACTATCCTATAACCATCCCAGGTATGCGCACATCATATTCCCAAAGTTTCTTTGCAATCGGACGAACGGTATGGCCACGCATAACATACGAATAAACAAACAAACAGTCAAATATTATTTTTTATATATTAGATCAAATACATATTATGACAATAATTTAAATAGAACTATATACTCAACTCAACACAGTGGCATTTCAACAACCCTTTGAAAAGGCGTTAAAAGTGATGACAAAAAATAACATAAAAATTCCATAACCTAATCTAATCCTTTTTTTCACCACTTTTAATGACTTTTCAAAGTAGTGATGAAGTTGTAGATATATTGTTCAGTTGTCCGGCCACCATCGAAATTCTATCTTGAACAGATAATCCATTTCAAAGACCTCATCTGGGGACCAGGATACGAAAGATTTTACTTAAGATTTTTATAATCTAACTTATTCTAGGGATTTCCTGTTCAGTGTGTTGTCCAATGTGTTCCCGCGTCCGCGTTCCATACACCCAAATGTCGTCTATTTACGCGATGGCGGCGCTCGCCTACCAGTCCGGCCTGACTATTTAATTAGGCGCGTTTTAATATGCATTAGAAATTTAAATACATAAATAATAGCGAATTAACCTCTGGAATTTATTATCGCGGTGCTCGGTCACTGTGAAAACTGGCGGATGTCAAAGGATAATGCAACTAATGAGCTAAATTCATACATTTCATGCATGTGCATGTGAAAAATATATGCGTTATTAAATTTTGTAATTTTTTTTATCATTGAAACAATAAAAGAAAAAAAATTTAAGTTAATATATTTTTTTTTAACTGCGCCCAATTTTGGTACTCAAATTCAAAGCAAGGACTTATAATGGACACTGTAAAGCTGTACGAAACTTTGGCTAAAGAAGTAGGTAGCGCAACATGGCATAACACCTTCTATCCTTGTTCTACCGGTATTTCAACGGAAGTTGCTCCGAGGAACTAGCCTCATTGATCCCCTCGGCACCGGTGCATAGTCGGGAAACACGCCAAACGCTCGCCCAACATCTGTATACGGTTGACATTTGTCACATGAGAACTGGTCGTTTTTACGACTCGTTCTTAAGTTCAACAGCTCGGCTGTGGAACGATTTGCTGGCCTCTGTGTTTCCTCCTTCCTACAACATGGGTCTCTTCAAGATGTTCACTCCTTCCTCTCCCATAGTCCCCGAGGGAAATTATTTTCCTCAGGGCCTCCTATATGGAGTTAATAAAAAAAAAAAAAAAAAAACACCCCAAAAATAAATAACGAAAAAAAACAATTGGGTTGTTTCGCAAACATTCACATTAACCAAGTCATCAAATGGCCGTTCAGCTCCATTTTGTTTTTATGACAGTTACTTAGTTAATTCTAAACCCGTTTGGAATCCCGATCGGCCTTTAAAACAGACCTTCAAAATGTAAAAAAAAATGGCGCTGAATGGTCATTTGATGACAATGTTATATTTGAATTTCTACGAACAAATTGATCCTAAGTTTGAGATATAACTTTGTAACCATTAAGTTGGCAGGAAACGTTTTAAAACGTGGGACTTTGTCTTACATTTATAAATTCATAAAAACTTAGATAGAAACTGATAGAATGTAATTTTCATGTTTTTAATATCTGTTATTATATGAAATAAAAACTTCCTTCCTAAACTACGAGTTTTCATTTATAAATGTAAATTTCTTGATTAGCATCTTCGTGTTCTCATCATAAAACTTACAACAATGCATAAATGACGAAACTCTTATGTAATATTTGGTGTTTTTTCCAAAACCCACTCTTAATAATTATTGGTCGCGTTAAATAACACTAACATCAGTAGTGTAATTGTTACGTAAGATGCATATCTACATGGGTCCCACGATAACAAAAAAACTATTAAATTAATACCTCCGACACTTAATATTTTTTGAAACAGTGTTTACCTATTATCCTATTTCATTTTGAAGGTTTGTTTTATACTTCAAATGCGAGCAGGATCACAAATAAAAAATGTGACAAACCATCTAACTGTTACGCAGATTTCCGAAAATATATTGATTAGTTGTTTGATCTTAAATCCTTTCTCATTCCCACATCGCTTCGTCTCTTATTATTTGGAGCGAGGGATGCCTTTGGTTAGTTTTTCACCCCTCTTGCTTACAGATGTAATGTCAAGGTGGGATGACCAATCTTCCTGCGATCCTGATTCTTACTGCGCATCTTCAGGTAAAACTCTGGCAGGACTAAACCACAAAATACTATGGTGGTATTTTTACAGGTACAATACGTACGTTCGATATTCCATTGATTGCTTTTGTACGAATTCACGTATTAAGCAGGTAAATAAATTAGCATTGAACAGTATACTTGTATCAAATAAGTATTGATTTGTTTCTTTATTGATATTGGAGCTGGTGAATGCATATTCCGCAATTGCGGAGCTTTGAAACCGTATGACGAAAACTCTTATGTTGCTTCTGAAGCGAATACGAGTAAACTTGAACGATAACATTATGTAAGACAGAATGCAGTCTTGTGATCAATCGGCTGCTTCATTATAATTATGTTAAAAGTAAAATGATCCTATTTAATATAAGCTCTTTTTATACCATTTAATGGAAACATCTAGAATGAACGGTTCACTTTTCATGATAGGTAATAAAAGGCTTCTGGAGTAGAACATGGATGGAATGTATTTTTTCGATTGCAAAATAACTTGTAAAATGCTTCTTCTTTTTTAAAAAAAAAAGCATACAAACGTTAGTACGAATAATCTGTCAATATTTCAAAAGTCCTACTACCATCACAGTAAGAGGAAATGTTAGTGGAGGAGAATGTGGTGGAGGAGAAGCCATCTAAGAAATTGAAACAACGAAAAAAAAAGTATCACGTAAGTTAAAAGCAGGCTTTTGGTTGATTGGTGATGCGTAATATACTTGGGTTAGGTTTGATTCAGGTAGATCATTTAAGAACAATCTAATTCCTTATTTCGATCGAACGGGGTTAGACCGAACCCAGGTTAAAAACCACTGCTCTAGGCAATTTAAATTAAGTTTTATCAAGAATTAAATTTATATACAATCCTAGAAATAAATTAAGCGTCAGTTGTTTCATAGACTTTGAACAATTCATCAAATTTCGAAGTTAATTTTCTAGTTTTGAGAACAATTCAAAATTTGTAGTTTAAAAAAAAAACAAGAAATTTTTTTTTGCGAAATTTTGTGGACTATGTTGAAAGGCGATAATTTCAACCGAATCGCAATTTAACCAGCGTAATGTGGAGTGTTTAGTTTCAACATAATACAAACAAGAAAATAATCCACAAGTATACGTCTAATTATGAGTGTAAGTATGAGTGAAAGTATGAGTGTAAGTATGATTGTAAGTATACGTTGAAGTATAAATATAAGTATAAGTGTCCTACCTCCTCTCCCAGCGCGTCCCTGTAGCGCACCCACTTGCCCAGACGCGGACGCCAGTACTCCAGCAGATAGGCCTCTGCGAACTCCTGGCCCTGCCCGTTGCCGAACCTCCCCTGGGTGCCTGATGCTGTGAGGAGGTGCACCCGCTTCAGGTCCACCTGCAGCCACTCGCTGCTGTCGGCGGTCACCTGCTGCTTGGGACACCATGCACCACCGTTTCGCTCGCTGCGCAGTCTGAAATACAAAAAATCACGTAGGTTAGTTTCTGAAATGGAATATTGGAAAAGGTACATTGATCGTCCAGTTCATTGGTCAGATATCTTCAAATACTATGTTGAAATAATGAGGAAAGTTTTATTTATTTTTTTAAAAAGAAAAACCTCTTTTAACTTTTGAAGGTTATTTTATTTTTTTAATATTTTTTTTAATAGAGAAACTTTACAAGAGTCCCAACTGCTCCCTTCTGGAGCAAGTGAGACTATGGCATCCCCAATTGGAGTATGTTGTGAGGCTGAAGGTAAGTGGGGAAGGGAAGGAGATGGGGAAGAGGAAGGTGGGAAAGTACCTGGCTATTCAGATCTAGTCACTAAACACGGCTAAAGCCATTATTAAGCAATGTTTTAATTCTGAATGATGGTCTTATACCAGGGCGATACTGAGAGTATCTTCCTGTAATATATATATCATTGAAGAAGAAGATAAAAATAATAATCTAATTTTTTAAAATATGAAAATGAACAAGGGACATACACCTCTACCAATTGGGCCACTGCGATACTTACGAGACTGTCGTAATTAATAAAATAATAAAAATAAAATCGGATATTTTTATCCGAGACACTATCTAGGTAACAAATACATACTTTGAATACTTGTTTCCAATAATAAAGGTAGCTGCCAATAATACGGAGAAAAAAAAACATTAGTCGAAGATAATATTGTTAATTCTGAAATTTGAAATATAAAGTTAGCAATTACGACAGTCTCATAATAGATCGCAGTGGCCCAATTGGTAGGTTCTGGGTTCGAGCCCCAGTTGCGACCATTATCTTTTATTATTGACTCCAAATTACGCTTCTTGAATCACATTGTTAGCATCACCAGTAAGGGATTACAAATGCTTGGATTTATTCTCAGAATTGCCAAAGACTTTAATAACATAAAAACCATAAAATTACTTTACACGTCTCTGGTTAGAAGTCAGGTTGAATACAATTCAAGCATTTGGTGTCCTCATTTCAACTCTCATTGTTTACAGATTGAAAAAATTCAAAATAAATTTTTACGTTTTATAAATTTCAAAATTGGTAATCCTATTATTGAAATCAATTATGTCAATTTACGCAGTAAACTTAACTTATCGAAATTATCTGAAAGGCGAAAAATATCTGATCTCCTTTTATTATATAAAATTGTTCATTCAAGGTTGGACTGCCCTGTCGCTATAAATTTGCTATCTATACATATACCTCCAAAATATACCAGACGGAATATTTTATTCTACAACAATAACTTCGCTATAAATTCTGTGATGGAAAGAATACATAGGTTGGGCAATGAACTAACAGATGTCGCTGACATATTTAATTTAAACTTCGACACATTTAAAGCTAAATTAGTTCACCACTTTTTAAATGTTAATAATGAATGAGAAATCATTTTATTTTATTTCGATTTTCTTTTGTTATTTTTAATTGTTCATATTCTACAACTGTAAACTGTACAACTTTTTATGTGACTGTTTTTTCTTATTTTTTTTGTTGCTCGTAGGTATATGAATTGTACCTACGAGTTCTCTAAAGTTATGCATGTGGATTTAGCATTAGATATATTCTTATTTATTATATTGTGTGTATGCTTTTTTTATATATTTTGTAATCTTTTTTATTTAGGTTATATTGTTGTTATAAAATAAATTTGTATCTATGTGTAAAAGCCCAATAGGGCGTCAATAAATAAATAAATAAATAAATAAATTATTTTTCTGTGTCTTGTTCATTTTCATATTTAAAAAAATTAGATTATTATTGTTATCTTCTTCTTCAATGATATATTACATTTATGGAAATAACATTCAAAAGTTAAAAAGAGAGTTTTTCTTATAAAAATATGAACATAAATAGGTTTTACATATGGTACATAGAAGTAAATATGGTAGGTAAAAAGTATAGCGTTATACAATAGAGAGATAGAAAAAGTTTAGATAGTATAATTTGTATATCACAAATAATAATAATGTGTGGTTTCTTAATATATGTATAATTTCTATGTGTTGAATACATAGCGAAGTTGATTTCAAACAAAACTACACACTTCTGACTTGCACCGCACTAAAACTATATTATTCATGCGTGTCTGTGTTTTACATATTAAATATGATAGAAAAAACTCCAATTTGCATAACGGTCCGGTACATTAGTATGACATTTGAAATTTTCTACTAGTGTCCCAGAAAATGTCAAAAATTTGTTTAATTCACTACAAGTTTTTCTACATTATAAATTTAGTGGCGTTTTTGAGCATACTTAACTCAAATTTAGGTTTTTCAGAGACGTCTGACGACTATCAACGGGAAGATCGATTTATTCCGATTATAATGATGGTAGCAAGACATTTTCTATTATTGTCAGGTTATTCGTGTGCTTAACCCGAGAATGCTTTTCTATCTTTTAAATGAAAGTTGCATGAAGGCAAAGGTATGTTTTATTCTGAAAGTAAGATTAACTGCTAACTGAAAGATTGCTTTCACGTTCTCCACGCCATATTGGTAGACATTTTTATTATAGCCCTTGTGAAAAAACATTATTTTGAATTCGAAGAGTTTCCTAGTTGGCGTCTCAGTCGCAATATATTCGTAGTATTATATCAAAAAATTGTATTAAAGACAAGTCAATTATATGAATGAGTGAAAGATACTCTCTGTGTCACCCCTGGTAAAAGAATTGAAACGTTGCTTAGCATTAAAATAACAGGGAAACACGGTCAACAAAGATGACTTAAAGGATGCTATTATTTTGTTTATTAAATTATTTTATTTGTTTATTTTTAAAACTTCCAAGGCACACAAATTAAAATATGTATTAATATTTGAATTTTATCTGTGTTGAAGCAATGTCCTATCTCTAATAAATAATTAGCAAACTCGGAATTGTTATTTTTTCGTTAACAGATTTCATGTTCCCTGATTCTAGTTTTTAAATTTCTAGTAATTTTACCTACATACTGTGCGTCACATTCATTATATTGTAAAATTTTACAAAAATTAATTTAGTTAACAAAATATAAGCACCCTTTAAGTCACCTTTTTTGACCATGTTTCCTTGTTATTTTGACTCATTTCACCGCACTCCCCCCATCAAATCACCACTCCCACTACCCTCACCTAATAATATGTAAACATTTCTGTACTTGTTTAATTTTTAAGTTAGTTTTAAGAACGCCAGTGAATGACTAAAATTAAGTAACTGTGGATAAAACTCTTCAAAACAAAATGTTTAGAAATTGTTACATAGTTAATGCCAAAGAAATACAAAAAAAAAAAAAAAAATAATTAGCTACAACACGATGTTCTTAGAGTGCCAAACATCTCCAGTAAATTATAAATTTAACGACTGTTAATTGATCCGTCTAAAGCTTCTTTTGTATGAACGCGTCGCTTTTAGCCGCCCAACCAAGTCTTGAGATTGGCTTGCACATGAATAAGAGGATTGTATTACAGAACAAGATGATTATTCATAAACTCTCTGAGTCAGAATTGCTTCCGTTTCGCCAATTCAATTCATCTCAGTTATGGTTGAAATTAATGTGTCTGACTCGTTAGAACGGATCTTTTCAACTTCTTATATATAAAAACGTGATGCGATTCTCTTGGAAAAGGTCTGGCCAAAAAATAAAAGTCTGAACGCATTCCTTCGCTGAAAGGAAATGCAGAAGGGTTAGTCAAGTGTATGTTTTATTTCAAGAAGAACATGCGTATTTTAAATACGCTTTAGAAATCAGTGAGATGCTAATTGGTTATGTTTGGATTTTGGCAAGCCTCTCAAAGTTATCTTGTTTTAAAACACGTTAATTTTATTTCTTTGTTAGAATAACTCGCTTTTATAATAACGGAAGGTTTCTTCCGAAACCGGTAGAGTGTAATTAAAATTTAAAGTGGTCTAAAACAAATTTATATATTTTATTGTAAATTATGGTGAGCCACAAAGTGCTTATTACGAACATGATATATTACATTGATGGGAATAATGGTAGATTCAGACTGGACGACGTACGTACGCATCGCTACGCTAAACAATGCTTAGCAACCCATACATTTTCTATGAAAATGGCCACAGACATCGCACGTCGCGATGCGTGTGGCCAATGTGATTCTAAAACATAAATTTTCATTGAAAATCTATGGTTGCTAAGTAGCCCAGATATTGTTAGGCGTAGCGATGCATACGTACGTCGACCCAGTCTGAATCTACCATTATTCCCATCAATGTAATATATCATGTTCGTAATAAGCACTTTGTGGCTCGCCATAATTTACAATAAAATATATAAATTTGTTTTAGACCACTTTAAATTTTAATTACACTCTACCGGTTTCGGAAGAACCCTCCCTTCGTCAGGAGAATATTAAAACTTATGATACAAAATATTGATAGGTATATACCAAAAATTTAGGTGCTGGAGTGGGAGGAAAAAGGGGGAGGGGAGGTAATTGCGGGAATTCCAGCAATAAAAGAGCGGTTTATTGGAACATATCTAGAATGGGACTAAACGATAAAACTAAAATTGTATGTAATTAAAATTGAAAGTGGTCTAAAACAAATTTATATATTTTATTGTAAATGTAATATATCATTGAATAAGAAAATAGTAGATACTAAGAAATCTAAACAAAATGTGTAAAATAACAAGACACAGCAAAAAAAGCTAACGGACACAACTAAGATACGAACCCAGGATTTTTCATCTTTTTAGGACGAAACTTAATCAATTCAGCCACTGAGACCATTTATTTTTAAGTCACTTTTGTAAATCTCATATTTAAAGATTCTGAATTAACAATATTATCTTCGACTAATTTTTTTTCACATATAAGTATTTAATTAATAAAATATAATTGTTAAAATTTTTTAAATGTTTGAAGAACTGGTTTGTAAGCTAGATAGTGTCTCGGATAAACACATCCAATTTTTAAAAATTAAATGGGACACCTATTAACCTTTTTATAAAAGTCTAAATGAATATTCAATTTTTTTATTAGAATCTCTTTTATAGAAACTTTTGGAGATTACTCCCATCAATATAATATATATCATTGCAGAATAAGACAATACTAACAAATGTAAACAAAACACGACAAAGAACAAGACACAGAAAAATAACAAACAAGAGATATTAATTATGAAATTTGAGATACGAGATGACAAAAATGACTTGAAAATAAGAAGTCTCAGTAGCCGAATTGGTTAAGGCCTTCGTCCCGATAAAATGAGAGATCCTGGATTCGTGAATCGTGCCCCAGTTAAAACCTTTTGTGTTACTTGTTCTTTTTCATGTTTCGTTTAGGTTCGTTAGTATTATCTTCGTCTTCGATAATACGTTTATTTTATTTTGAAAATTTTGTGCATTTTTGTCAACGTTCTCAAAGCACATTTGATATGTTGAATTGGTAGTAAGAGATGGTATGAATTATAAATATGTACATAGCAAAATAGAGTGAGCAGACGCGTGTGTTACAAAACATGTCCCTGAAGTCAAAACAAGTCCGGCGGATCTCGCACCAGTGAAACACGCGTTTCTCCTATTCCTACATGTTATATTCCTCCATGTGATTCCTTACCACCATATTATAATAATAACATCAACTGAATAAAGTAAAATAAATAAAATTTATTGTCGAATGGGTAACAAATGTTGTTTATAAAAATTTTAAATCTTATTTCGTTTACAGAAAAGAGATAATACCTGAAAGTGGATCTATACGAAATACACGGTGTCAGGAATCTCGTAGTACACAAGGGAAAGTGTTCGTTAAAACAGTTTGGTCTTTGAACAATTTTTATTTGCGAGATGAGTCGTCCCGTGAACCATTTATTGGGTAACTCATACCTTTGCCATAGGTCACCCTAATTGGTTCGCTACGTTTGGCGACTTAGCAGGGGTACCTGGATTCATGGGGTAAGGTTTGTCCTGAGACTGTTTGAGGGATAACTTTTGATCTCTCCAGCAGGACTCTCTCGGAACATCTCTTTCACCGCAGTGGGAGGGATAGATTCATTTCATGATCACACTGATCTAGTGTACCACAGGGCTCAAATCTTGGCCCCTTGCTTTTTCTTATATTCGTAAATGGCCTTGGCTCGAAATTAAAATGTGATTATGCTTTTTTCGCCGACGATTTTAAAATTGTTCGTAAAATCAAGTCTGTTTCCGATCATCAACTGCTTCGAAATGATATCGACACGCTCAATATCTGGTGTACTGTCAATGGTATGCACTTAAATGTTGAAAAATGTTACATTTTAAACTTCACTAGAAATAGAATTATAAAGGATTTTTCCTATGTCATTAATAATATTATTCTTCTCAAAAAAGTGTCTTCAATAAGAGATCTTGGAATCATTCTTGATTCTAAATTCATATTTGATGTACACATTAACGACATTAAGTGCAAATCATTAAAAATGATGGGATTTATTCACAGAATATGTATATAACCTTTCAAAGATCCCCAATCAATTCTGACCCTTTACAATGCCTTAATTAGAAGTAAACTTGAATATGGAAGCACTATTTGGAATCCACATTACTGCAAATATGAAAACATTGTAGAGTCAGTCCAAAAAAAATGCTAAGAATGTTATCCTTTAAATGTGGACTACATGACCATCTTAGATCAGACGACGTACGTCGTGATTACTTAAACTTAAGAAACGTTTATCTCTTCAGTGCTTATGACGATCAAATGGAAAATTTAAACACATTGAACGGATTATGAAAATACGAATAGAATGCGAATAATATGTCTTTCGCGAAAACGTTCCTCCTCGCGTCGCGTTCTTATTAAATTAAATTAATTCCTCTTCACTTCCGCCCAAAGAGAAAACACCTCGGAGATATAATTGCCGATTCCCGTTTGCAACAAGACGAGCTGAACTGTGTCTCTTGTCCCCCACATCCGACTGTTGCTGTGGCTGGCTTGGTAGATGATACAAGATCCAACCATAAACAATATTAACACGCTGTCCTGCGTATTTGCATTAACTGCCTCGCACTTCGCGTGTCCGTCGTGCCACGAACAGCGGCGCTAAACTTTCGTGTTTAACCGACATTTACCAAGTATCCTTAGTAAATTCATATTTTACTGAGATTTCTTAAGGAAACACAATTATTATGAGTACCTAAGTGAGATGTTTAAAAGAAATACACTATTTTCCCTAGTAAGTAATATGAGGAATGATTCCATGACAGTTGATGATTGAAATATAAATCTAATAAGTATTTCACTGTACTCACAAGTTTACTTAATACAATTAACCTCCGAATAACTTCCTTCCCATCATTTAATAGTATACCAAATGAAATAATGCAAGTGGAAAGCGGATGAGTTGCGAAGTGTTGATAGCCCGGCAGTCTAGATCAGAATGGGATCTGATATTTTTTTTTTCGTTGGGTGACGATGACTAGAGCAAACTTAAGGGTTCGCTATTGGGGAGCGTTGAACCAATAGGAACGTAGCAAATCATTCGCTTGCCACGATAATAATATATTCAGAAAACATACTGGCAGGTCACTTCAGATAAATACAATTTTATTAGAAAGTTTATGCTTGGAGGAGATACGACTTTGCACGCAGAGGATACTATTAAAGATACCGAACATTGCATGATTTTACATTTGACATTATACCCTCCATTACTATTGATATTATAATTATTATAAGCAATAAATATCAGCCTGAAACACTCATCCACGTTGAAAAATTTTTCTAGAAAAGATACATGCCGCCGACGGGATATGTATCTTTTCTTGGAAGATTTTTCAATGTGGATAAGTGCTTCAGGCTGATAATTATTGCTTATAATAATTGTTACCTTTTGTGCTATGCATAAAAATCTTGTCTTAAAATTAGTTTATCAATTAAAAATAATCAATGATGATATTACATTTATTAGAAGATTAATGGCCGAAATAGAGTTGATATTTATTTTTAAAAGAGTGGAGAATTAAGGACTCTAGGAACTTAAGTAATAAGTACGGAAATCTTAATGAATTTTATATGAAGAAAAAAGTTAATTAACAATCAAAATCAACCTTAAACATAAAATATTTTTTCTAAAAGTTCTTGCTTATCTGCATCTATAATTTTTTTTTAAATTCAGAAAATATTAGTTTTCCAATATTCTTATGATCCTGACGAAGAAACCATCGGTTTCGAAACATGTCGGTAATTGTGATTATTTAGTAATGTACACAAATTTATTAGTTCCATTTAATTAAAAAAAAAAAATTTATTACTTAATTCTCTAACGCTTTACTTATGTGTAAATTAGTTTTTAAAGAAAAACGGATATTAGGTATATTTATTCCCCGACCCAATTCCAATAGTTCCTGGAATATTATAAAGGTGTACGGCTACCAGGAAGCCAAGTTTAATTGCCAATCGGTGCAGAAACTTTAACTTTACACTTCGCTGAAATAAGCTCCACAGTCGACAAACTTTACTTTTATCCAATGGCTCCTTTTTAGTAAAAATGGCGAAGGAAGAAAAGATTCAGAGAAATTTTTAATAGTGATTCAAAAAGGTTTAAAAACTTTATTATAGTTGACGGCTGATTCCTATACGAGTACCTACCAAAACAACTTTCAAACGTTTCAGATTTAGATCAAAAAGCTTTAGTTTGGCAATCATTTCGTTGGTTGAAAGCTTCCCCTGTCAATATCTGGCGACTAACTTTCAACCCATTAGTTTTTAGGAAGCTAAGTTTAGAATTTTTCAAACAAAGACTTTATTTTATTTTGGGAGGCGGGTAAATGTACGTGACCGTTTATTGGATAACCAATACATCTGCCGTAGGTCACCCCAATGGTTTGCTACATTTGGCCACTTGTCAGGTGTGCCCGGGTTCATGGGGTGAGGTTTGTCTAGGTGTTGGCGGCAGATGCTTTTGCTCACCAACTGCAGGCTGAATCAGAAGAGACTGGTTGAAGGAGTCATTTTGACCTCTCCAGCAGAACATCGCCTTGCACGCAGTAGGAGGGATAGATTCATACGTCCCTCATACCATTTTCCTATTCAGAACTTCCTCTCCGTCCTTCCCTAAAAATACCATACAAGATGCAAGAAGCATCCTCAAAGATGTCATGGGCCCTGAGAGGATTTGTTTTCCCCAGGGCCTCCTGTAGAACTAGTGAAAAAAATCACAAAGGCACACCGTGATAAATAACTGAAACTCTAGCGGCCGTTGTTTCCAATCAACTGTTGAGCTGAAATTTTGAATCGAGCGTGAATAAACATACACTTAGCTGATCGGAGACTCAGATTGATCGATCGAATAGTTGGGAACAACGGCCTTAAAATCTTGTTGAAAAAGAGCGGATGTGTGTGGAAATTGTGTTAAACTTCTGCATAAAATCTTTAGGTCGTAACTATAAACTGAAAGGTTTACCACTTATAAAAGCAAGATAAAGTTACATACTAAAACTGTGCAAACGATTTCAGCTGGTTGGTTAACTCTGCCTGTTTTTAGTCATTCCGATATGAATATTAAATAAGGAATATCTGTTAATATATTCCCTTGGCTCCCTAGCGAGGACACGAACCTCTCATAAATAAGTGATGTGTGCCGGGCCCGGACCACTCCCGCTTGCGTCGACACCTCTCGGAATTATTTTAATATCCACCTCGGCCGCTAGGGGTAAGTGGCGGGATGGACGGGATTGACTTTTACGCATTAACGAGAGTATTTTAAGGCGATCAACGCGGACAAGGGTAAAAGTCGGGGCTGCTCGGGTCATTACACCGCATCACCTACACAACCTCGGCTAATACATTAAACATAACCTGGGATACCACGTTAACCCGTTTTTAACTATTTTGGTTTATATTCAGTGGTGTAGTGGTGGACTTTGAAAATATTTTGCTTTGTTTTTGTAAGGGGAAAACACTTTGCATACCAACATCGAGGTCGTTGTTCATGTACGAGCGACTAATTTTGAACATTATTCAAGTATAACCGAATCTAATATTTAGATTATTCAAATGTGTCTATTATGTCCATCACCATTGCCGGAGGACTAAATCTCGAAATGACCCCATCTAGTTTTAAAGTTAAACGAAAACTGTCTTACATTATGCTTTACGCCAATTAGTATACACGATAAGATGGGTACAAAAAAATATTAATGTTTTAATAATGTTGTATTTGAGAGCTTCTATCAATACACCGTAAATCCTACTCTTCTATTGCCGCCATAAACTTATGTATATATACAGGTGTAATAGCACATACCCGAAGGATGTTAACTTTTATTTTAGGATTTGAGCATATTTGGAATAAAAAAAGGCGAGGGGACATTTTCTTCTATTAAAAATCAAAAGCCACTGATCACACTCCTACATGTCGCGACGGGATCTGTTCGGGTCTGTTACTGTGCTGCTTGAGCGAGACGGATTTCTTATCACGTGACTCTCTAGGCTTTACCCGACTACTCAGTCGCGACGTTTGATAGAATTTTTGTTGTTATTTTGAAATGAAATCTACATTTTTCCTCTAACGCCATATGGTGAAAGAAAACCAAACACATTTTTTGTTGCTATTTTTAGTAATCCGATCTGAACAGTGACTAATTCCTAAACTTAAAATTTACCTTCTTGCCCGATAGTCTTCCCAACACTTTAAAATAATTGTAGTTATCAATATTTCAAATGTTTTATTTATATATATATATATGACTGCCCTAAAACGGGATTAATCCTAGTTGGGCAG
Source organism: Limnephilus auricula (assembly GCA_951813805.1). Lineage (NCBI taxonomy): Eukaryota > Metazoa > Arthropoda > Insecta > Trichoptera > Limnephilidae > Limnephilus > Limnephilus auricula. Next base: position 40,367,772 of record OX638391.1, read on the forward strand.
TCAAAACACTTAAATATTGTATAATATAATATGTATAATCTTTTACTAAAATATATATATATATATATATATATATAATAATCACTGGAGCGATTTAGGTCCAAATTTGGACCGCTTTTATGTTTCTGCGATTGATATTGGTCCATAATTGAAACACATAAATCTATATAAAAAATGCAGCCTCCTATATTCAAAAAAATATGAGATAAACGGTGAAATCTAGTTGGATTCATTAGCTTTAAACCGCAGTAGACAGTTTATATGTTTCCATATTGATATTTTGAGAAACGATATTAATTAAATCGATTGACAAAATCAATAACTGAACACCAATCTCTCGAGTGGTTAAAGGATTATAAACACGCGACATTTCAAAACCGTGTCGATAAGTAATATTTCCTTAACGTGTTCCTGCGACCGTTTCTCGTTTCCTCGATCCAGAGCAGTTTGTTTGGATCAGTAAAGAAAAATTACACCCGGTGTCATGTCCCCATACAGGAGAGAGAATTCACGACTGGGCCGTTATTTAAGGCCGGACCGGCCTACGCAACATTTAAGCACTTAATAAAACGCAACAATTTAAATATTGACACATCTTAAAGTACCCGCTACCCTTCAGAGTTCAGAGTCCGTTCGAAAGAAGTGCGGGGGCCGAATGAAATGATTAACTGTCCTTTCACGAATAATTTATCAAAAATTATAAGAATCCAACGCAATAAAGAAAGCAAATTCAATGAAGAATTATTTAAAAATGCGACCGTCATTTTTAGTAAATGTAATTTATTTATTGTTTGAGACATTTTCAGAGTGTTAACTATTATTACATTAATGGGATTGCAATTGGGATGTGCATAGATATTAACACTCCAATTTAAAATGTTCACAGCTTGAGTAAATCAAGTAAATACTGGAGATGCTACTAGTGAAATAATAAGATAAATAAAATAAAAAAACATGGTAAGGTTATATTACAGAGAAAGATAAGAAAGATAGAAAGAAAAGACAAAAGTAAAGCAATTATATAATTTTTAGTTCAAATACTTCTATTTGCCACGACGTCATATTAGCTTGTAGACAATAAACTTAGCACACGCTTTTTTTTTAATATACGAGGCTGTTTGTAAAAATGTCTATATAGTCACATTATATGGTACGAAATTGGATTGAAATAGGCAATAAATAATTTAAGATGAAATGTTTTATGAAATGTAATGCAGATAGTTGTTCAAATTCTGACATAACTTTTTTTTTCATTATTAATGTTGCAGATTGTAAAATAGCGATTATTTTACCTTTTTTAAATAAAATTGTCATTCCACATGTCATCACTGATCACTCAGCCGAGGAACCACCCTAACGGTCCAAAACATACTGATTTTTAATGATTTAAACATAAAAAAATCTCAAAAGTCACAAAACATCAAAAAAGTCACAAAACATCACAAAAGTCAAGTAATGTCAGGAATCAATGTCAAGTACGTCCCTTAACACCCTGTACCCACAAAAAAGTGATGTACACTAAGTTATTTGCTTTTTTTAATAACAAAACTAACAAAAACTAAATATATTTATGCAAATATTCAGATTCTATGTGGATAAAGTTTTGATGGGAAAATATATTTTTCGGTTATTATCTCTGTTATATTTCGTTATTCGATATTTCTTCAAAGAGATAGATATTAATTTTGATAAATGATTCCTTTCTCACAAAAATAAGTCATTAATAGAAAACTATATCGAATGTATGACTGACTCTGACAGAATATCGTTAATCATTAACCAAGTCACAGGAATTAATACTGAACATGTAATTCCTAGAAGTGATATTTATTCTGGTTTCAAAAAAACTGATATTATATTACTTAAGAAGAAGATAACACTAATAATCAAAATGAACAAGACACAAAAAAATTATATAAGATAACGATCGCATCTGGGACTCGAACCCAGAACCTCTCGTCTTACCTCGTTATCTTTTATTTTTTTGTGTCTTGTTCATTTTTTAGATTATTAGTGTTATCTTCTTCTCCAATGATATAATAAATTGCTGGGAATAATCTTCAAACGTTATAAAAAGAGAGCTGTTTTTATAAAAAATCCGATATTATAGGCCCAGAAAATAATTCATCAATTTTACAAGAAGTAAAAAACGTTTGGCTTACTTCACAGAGACTGTTATTTCACTTTAGCTCGACACAGGAGGCCCGTAGGAAAAATCATCCCCTCAGGGTTTATGTCATATTTATTTATTTATTTATTATACACCCTGGTGGGCTTTTCTTATAAAATTTTACAAGATATTTGTATCAAAGTAGATACATAAAAATTTATACAATCAATAAAATTGTAAAGATAATGACAAAAAAGTAGTAACAAAAAGACAGAACAAAATACATAGATAAAAATGTGAAGAGAAACTAAGAATCTTCACGCATATAATTGAATTTAAAAGAGTCTACAAAACAAACTAGTAGAAGCATAGAAGTTATCCATAGGTGTATTTGTGTCTAGAAGAATAAAAGTGATAGAATACAAAAAATTTATACTGATTAGTTTTAAGATGAAATATATCACCCAGATCAGATTACTATCCAACGAGAAACTGCAACGACTTTAGGCTTCCTAAAACAAATTTATCGGTAACACAAAACAATATTTGTTACCAAGGTTTTAAAATGGTCAATGAACTCCCTGAAATTGTTAAGGAAGCTAAAAGTCTTGCAGTTTTTCGTGGATTATGTCTCAATGTTGTAAAGTTCAAATTTTAGTAAGTTGGTACCTTGTAAATAATATTATGGTAGTCTTAGAATAGTATATATTAGATATAAAATGTAAAATTTTATAACTAAATAAAATATACTTCAAAAAAAGATCAGAATATTTTTAGCTTTGGGAGTTCTGTGTGGAGGGTCTTTTAGAAAAGGAAGGCAGGAAGTTCTGGGAAGAAAAAAGGAAAAATGAGGAGTAGGTAGGAATCTGGGGGTAAGTAATCTAACCCTCCCACTGCGGTGCAAGGCGGTGTTCCTAGAAAGTCCTGCTGGAGAGGTCAAAAGATCTCTCTCAACCAGTCTTTTAGTAGGTGGGCTAACGCAATCGCCGCCAAAACCTACATAAACCTCACCCTATGAACCCGTTCACTCCTGTTCAGTCACCAAACGTCTCAAAAATATACTAATTCATACCATTTTGAAAATAAACTTAAAACCGACTATTCGTAAGTAAATTTCAAACAAACACAACTGAAACAGACATTCATTAATTAACACAAATCATGATAACATATTTTTATATCAACGCAAATTTTTGACGTTTTTTGCCATTGAGTTATTGAGTTTAATTCTGCCACATAAACACGCCCTCAAAACCCTTCTATCGGTGTATATATTCAGTGATATAAAAAAAGAAGATGTTTAATGACAAATAGAGGAGTGAGCATAGTGAGTATGTTCGAGTCTGGAAATCTGTTGAATGTTCATCTCCTTCTGTTCCTATAACGAGGGCAATTTTGTTTAGCTCGTGTAATAAAATATTATGATGTAGGTATATGTTTTTTTATGTGAGTTTGTATCCGCCGGCACATCTGGGAATAGGAGTTATAAGTCGTGTTGTATTTATAATTTTTCGTAAGTGGCAAAAACGAATAATAATGCGTAATGTAATTTTTATCAAGTCAATATTTCCATATTATTAAAACGAGAAATTAAAGTTTTGTATAATGGGTACATAATTTTAGTATTTTTAATACTTAACGTAGGCACTTGTTGACATGTTTTTTTATATATTGTATCAGCTAGATTATTGTGCAAAAGTAATTTCAATAAGAAAAAATAACTTTGCACAAGGATGTCAAATAATAACATAATTTATTTATTTATTTATTGACGCCCTTTTTGGGGGCTTTTACGTATGGGTAGTAAAAAATATACATTATTTATTGTACATTCCAGAACTGCTGTAGTAACAACATTTTGTATTTGTTTAGCGTCAAATTTCCCTCCATTAGTATTCTGGTAATAATAATTTTTGATTTTTATTTTGATTTTTGTTATAAAGAAGGTACCAAAGTAGTCAACTTTACATTTAATAGTGTCAATTAATAAATTTAACACTGTGTAAATATGCAATCAGTACCCGGCTTCATCCGAGAATTCCAAGCTCTTATTTATCTTTTTCTTAAGGTGAAACCACTATTTAGATTAATCTTATATACATTTTTACATATTTATTTATTTATTTTTTTTTTTTTTACAAATACAGTTTTTATACATTGTATATATATTTTTTTAATACATTTTTTTTAATATCGTGATTAACCTTTTTTTTGAGCAATGCTCGTGTAAAAAAGGTGGAGCAGCGAAAAACAATTCAAATATATTTTTAAAATGTGTAGTAAGGATAATGAAAATTATAATATTTAATTTTTTTTATATATGTATATCATACATTATACGTGAAACAGAATTGAGTAAAGAAAAGATATAAAAGAAGAAGAAGAGAGAAAAAAAATAAAAAAGAGTATAAAAGTAAAGGGATTTCCAAAGTCACAGTCACAATGATTGTAATATGTTATTGATGTATTGTTTTAATTAACAATACATCAATAACATATTATGCTCCACAACTCCACACAAGTGATCTTATTTTTATAATTTTTATTTTTTATATTTGTTATTTTTTTTGTTGTTGTTTATTTTTATTCACATCATGATGTGAGTTATGATTGATCGTAATTAAGAGAATCTACCCGTTTGTTCTGTAAGTGGCATTAATTATAGAAACAATATTATTGACATTCAAAGAAAATGATAAAGAAAAATCACAAAAAATAAAAACATTCGGTTTCAAGTCAGGTAACGGACATAATATACAGGGTGTTAAGGTACGTACTTGATTAACTTTAACTAGCGATTCCTGAAATTATTTGGAGTAAAAAATGTAAATTGGAATTTTAATCTCCGGTGAAATTTTTTATAAATTTTTTTTTTCAAAATTTTTTCTTCAAATTCAAACAACAAAAAATTCTTCCACCAAAATTTTATTTATTTTTTACTCCAAATAATGTCAGGAATCACTGGTTAAAGTAAGCCAAGTACGTACCATAACACCTTATTTATATGCCTCAAAAATCTCTTTTCTAGAGCATATACTCGTATACAAAAATCTGAAATCTTGATAAATGACAAAAAATAGTTTTAGCTGAAAATACAGTTGTTATTAAGATATTACCGATATAAACTTTAATAATGTTCAACAGCTCAAAGTGCGTTAATAAATAAAGATTTAACTGCGATATCGGATATAGGCTGGCAGAAATGACAGGAGGAAACTGTTCATCTTTTTGCTTTGTCAGATGCCACTAGTCTCTGAATTAATTCATTGCATATTCGCTCATGTCTTACATATCATATATACGGTGTCCTGAAATTCGCAGTACAAGCGGCACACTTGCGAATCTAGAACACCTTTGGAATCGATTTTATGTTATAACTTATCTCGATAAAAGTTCTCGTTTTCGAGTAAATCCGCAAGAGGAATTTGTTAGGTCAAATTTGAAAAAAAAACGATCGCTATGGTTTTTTTGATTTTTGATATTTTATTTTATTTATTATAAACAGTCTTTATAAAATCATATATATATATATATATATATATATATATATGTATATGACAGTGATATGAATATTTATCACATTAACACATAAACATTCTATATATTCTAAAATTTATTCGTTGAATGAAGATAGCAACTAGTAAACACGCGCGAGGCACGTGCCACGCTGGCCCCGCCCACTTTCTTTACATGTCGTTACTTGTTGCAGATATGAATCCGCATCCATAAAAGCTCCGCATGAATTCATGCGGATGCTGATGTGGATGCAGATGTCTGAATTGAAATGTTCGTAACACCCCTGATACATATAGCATTTGATCGAATGTTATTTTTTTTACGAATGTTGTTAATTTAGCATACTGAGCTCTTGGCCCAAAAGGCCCCGTTCTCTTTCATCATGAGTTAATTATATTTTGTTGTTGAAAAAATGATATAATCTGTAATTTCTTAAAAATTTAAAGTTTACGGAGGTTATGGGTTAATATCAGCTATTTAATGTCTTTTTACTCTCTCTAGTAGCCAAAAAAAAAAAAGTTTTTTTTTTTTTAGTTCTCTATGTCTGTCTCTATGTGATCTAGTTTCATCAGTATCATTCTTGCACTGTGAGATTCCGGATACTGTGTATATGTCGTATTCCTAGAAATCAGCGAGTGAATCAACGTGAATAACATTTCTGTTTTCGCATCGGAGTGTTATTAATTACCATTGCATTCCAAATAAACCTGATTGGTACGCGCATTGGATCCGGTTGCATTTCACTGTCGTGTCCATTTATCAAAGGATTTGGATGAAAATTTCGTTTTGCCTTGATCCACGGTTGTTATGAACGCCAACACGGTTAGAGAGATGGCTGCAAATTGCTAAAGGTAGGTACACACTATCATTCTGAAATTCTGGAGGTGGCTTTGTCATGCCATCCCAATCCCAACTAACTTCCTCAACTGCTCAACTGTCACGGTAGGAATTTACTGAATATGAATTGCTTGTTTTGAACTCGAGGAGGTATTAGACTAACTAACCATCACACAGTTTCCCTGAGAGGATGGACTGCCAAGCAACTCGTTTTCTCCACTTTCTGTTATGACTCTCAACATGCTCCGACTCAAGTATTTGGCTCAAGTACTTGATCATGTCTTGTCCTCCTCGAGCGTCTCCTACATCTTCTTTAATTCACTTTCACTAATCTCCTTTCTTAGTTCATTTGTTTACGAGTTGGGAAGCGGTTACGGGTACCGCCGCCCCGGGAACCATTTATTGGACTACCAACACCCCCGCCATATTTCATTTTCATCAGCATTTTTTGACTCGATAACTTCTCATTTCGTCAGTCTATAAATTTGTTTTGTGTACCGTGTCCGGTGAAATATGTTAATATGGTTGTCGTGTTTTATAGTACCTTCTTATTCCGCTTCATGCAAGTCGGATTAATTAACATTATCGAAGTCTACATTTCACAGAGCTACTAGTTTATATTTATGGCCGGACCGGTTTCACCTTATGCCGGGTAAAGACATAAAATTAAAAAAAAATGTTTTTAATTCACATTGAAAAAATGTGCCTAGCGTCGCAGGTCATCATTTGGGTGTATGTGAAGTAATATCTTTAAAGTTACCTAATTTGAACATTTCAACAATATATTTATATATATAATTAAAATATATTATTTTTTAACGCATCCACTAGTATTTTCCGGAATCTCGAATCTTTTAAGTGCCGCTGCAACCTGCTCCCACATATAAATCCAATTTAAATTTCTTTCCAGCTTATAATTAAATCGCGCGAAAAGATAGACCGACTATTATAAATAATAGGGTGTCGGTAGTTACTTTGTTAACAGCCTTTGTTCGCAGGTTGTAACTAAAGTAATTAATGTTTTAATCAAGGAGTATTTTTTAATAATTCCATCTCCAGCGTGTTGTCAAAGTTTGCTCCGCGCGGCTCGCAACTCCGAGGGTTCCCGATGCAATATAAATAATCTGCCCGTAGGAGATATGCCGCCCTAAAGCTCGGAGTTAGGAACCGGTGGTACGGTGGAGTGGTGGTACTGACTATATCAGTATTTCTCAAAGTTAACGCCCCTTGTGGGCGCTGGAGGCTCAAATCTACGGAAACGACGGCAGACTAATTCTATCTATAAAAAAACCGACGCATGTGATACTGTGGATGCAGCTTTGTATTTCATGTACGTAGTCTGTGGTTAAGTTAACGAAATAAAATTAACTGTGATTTTCGATTTTTTTAATATAAATGTTTCGGTCAATTGCGGCGATACCATCCCTTTTCGGTCTTGAGATGCGATTTTTAATGCTTGGAATAGCGAATAATAGAGTCGCTTGCACCAGTCTCGATCAAGCTTTTTATTTCATGAATCTGGCATTGATGAAGTTAACTAAAATGGCGTTTTATACTGTCATACTAAATTATGGGAGGCACTAGATTGTTTTTAAGGGCCGGTATTACCCGCTCAAAAAGAAGAAGGGGAGATATGACAATACTAATGTTGGATAATTTTTAAGCGAAAATTGTGAAAATGTTTAAAATAGAGCAAAAATTACGTAAAGATGATGCGTTAAATAATAGAACCGTATGCCCTTTTTTTTTAATTTTCGAAGCATACTTGCGATTTTTGTCTATCGAGGGAATTTTATGAAATTACCGTTTCGGCTCGACAGTATCCAGAAACTATCTTAAAAAAACGAGTGTGCTTTAGACCAAACGACTGAAATAAAACTTCTAGACAGAAAGAAAATGTGCGCACTGCTCTCTCTTGCTCCTACAGTATTTATAAAATTGTTCAAGAACGAAATGAAATTACGAATAATCTTGTTAAATTAGAAAGAAAATGTGCGCGCGCACTGCTTTCTCTTGCTCCTACAGTGTTACAGCCCATTCTACGCGTAATGTAGTTACGCGTTTTCGTAACGAATTCGTCAGCTTACCCCCCAAGTCAAGCGTGCGTAAAGAAGTTTTATTTAAAAAATTACATATATTTTTTTTAGAGCGTAGAAAGGTAAAGTGTTTAAGGGACTGTTATAAATCAGTATTAAATCGGAATATTAGCCTTAAATCTCATAGTGGGCGGTCGGTGGGCGAAAAAAGTTTGAGAAACTGTGAACTGTACTGGCGGTACATTGTGACTTGTGACTTGTGACTCCCCGTCAGTCGCTAATTAATTATCCATCATACAGCGCAGAAGATGCCTGGATCCGGAATATTTATACACAATCACGGCGGAAGGTGAAATATTCAAGGAATCCGGCAAGTTATAATGGGAAGAACTTATTGAAAAACTAAAAGGTTTGGGTTTGAGTTTGAGTTAGGTCGTTATGAACTGTTTGGTGCACGCCAGTTGAGGATGACATTAGGTTAACTAGGTCGAACTTCAGTTTCTGTTAACGCACGCATGCATGCCGGTGGCGTGCACTAAAATACCTACATATACCTACTTACCTACAAAAAATATATTTTTTTGGACTTAATTTTTATCGTAGAAATTTTGTGTTTTTTTAATGTAAAATAACACGCAAACTAAACATAAAACTGACGACTATCACTGTCAGATTTTTTTGTCTTAAAAAAACTATATTTAATGAAAATAAATAACTTGTATTCATTATTATTATAAGACTATTAAATCAATATTATCAACATATTTAAAAAAAGGTTTTTTCGTTAGGATACGATATATTATCAGGATATAATAAGTTTGTCCTGATAAAGAAAACATTGGTCTTGTAACATGTCCATTATTTTTGATTAAATTGTGGTTTACGAGCAGGTAAAGTTATTTATTTTCATAAATATTTTTTTTTTGTTTGCATAAAATGCATTAGTGCAATTCCACTATTGAATATAAGCTTGCTTCACCCACATTCATACATCGTCTGTGACATCCCTATGACCTACCCTTTTGTTATTTCGACTCTTGACATTACCCGTCTCAAGTATATGGTTCACTTGATCGTGTCATGTCGTCCTCAGGCCTCACCGTCTTTTTCTAATATTCACATCATAATATATTCTCCTTACACTCCCTTCTTTGTTCATTCACTCTACCTGCTCAAACTATCTAAGCCTCCATCTTGCATTCTTTGCGAATCTAACAGTTTTGTCATGGTTTTTACTAGACATAATACGCCTCTTGAATTTCGTTTGTAGACATTCAGTCTACTTTCATCCTTCCTCTGCCGGTTCCATTGCCTCACTGCCATACGTCATAGATGTAGGTTAATAGCAATAATTTTCCAGAGTTTGCCAATCATTTCATTTCCACAGACCATTCTTTTAACAAGGTACATATACTTAACCGTAATAATAAAACCAAAAAAAAAAGATAACTTAAAAGCACTTGAAATAATAAAAAACCCCTAACAATAATTCTAGTTCAATGAGAAACAATTAAACTTGTGTTGTAGTCTTATTCTAGACATATTTCCAGTAAGCCGCTCTGTTCTCCCCGTAATTCCTCCAAATATCCCATCCCCTTTGTTGACCTCCCACTCCAACACCTAAATATTTATGTGTGTTTGTCAGTAATTTGTATTTTACGTTAATTTTAATATTTTCATGATTAAAAGAAGGGCTATTCCGAAACCTGAAAAGCAATAATAATTAAAATTATTTGGTTTCAAACATCAGATTACTCATTTTCGCGCCCAATCCCATCTTTTCCAAATCTTGCATTATCCATGAAGAGTTTTAATTACGCTGCAACATAATACTATTAAAAGTATTTGGTTAGGCGGGAAACTCAGACCAAAAAGCATCCTTTATTATTCTTCATTTAACCACCAAACAAAGTTTTCGGAGCACGTGTTGAACTCAGCACGATTGCTTGCTGTCGAATTTGCCTTTCTCGGAGGGGTTCACTGCTTTGGGCTCAGGTCGCGAGGAGGCTTTCTTCGAGTAACTCTACATCTTATCATTTATGGCCGTGGTTAAGTTTTCATGTTTATTACAGTATGAATGATGTGTATTAATGCCTTTTCTCTGTTTCCTCCCCGGTTTATGTATCCGCAAGGTCATCATAAAGCGAATATAATGCCAACATCCCGAATAACAGAGCGCGGAGGGTGCCGGCCGTAATGTACTGTGCTGTGCATACGTGTAGCGTATGTTTAGTCTTACGGCTTGTTTTACGGCTACCGTGATCTCATTCTGAATTAATTATATACTTGAGTATGCCAAGAGTACCTAATTATGATTAGGCATACCTAAATGTAAACATACCCTGAACGTGTAACTCAAAAACTTTGTGAAAAAAACCACTTCTCAGAAATATATGTGAAAGTTTGTCTTTTGCTGTACATAACGCGACCGACCTCGATATGTAACATTCAGAAACGGGCAAAATCGTGCAGTCCTTATGTAGACGGCGATAAGGTTGGGCTGCCGGTTTTGATTTATGCAAAAAAAAATACGAGTGTGATTTAGACCACACGACTGAAGTAAATACCTACTTCTTTAGCTCCATCTATATGTATGTCCATATATATGTTTATATGTATAAAATATACACATGTATAAATTTATTATCATTCACCTCGCATGATCAAGCCGTGCGTACCGACGTCCGCTCCCCCCCCGCGTTTGGCGCGTCACTGGTATTTCAAAATGAAAGAAAATGTGCGCGCGCACTGCTCTCTTTTGCTTCTACAATGTGATACAGCCCGTTCGCCTCGCAACGCATTTCACTTTTCGTAACGCTGTAATTTCCGTAACGCATTCGCCAGTTTACCCCTCAAGCCAAGCGTGCGTAAATAAGTTTTTACTTCACCAAAATGCATATTTTATATTATTTTATGAAGTTAATCCACAAATATATATATTTTTTGTTTGTAATTTACAGAGCTTTATGGTCACATTGTAGAAGAAAACTATAATTAAATAATAAACAAATATATCCGAAATATATGATTTTGCCTTAACAACATTGCCTCGTCTCAAAAAATATACAAATAAACAATCAACAATTACGATAATGGATTAGATGTCTACTCTAAACGCGCATCTTAAAAACTTGGGGAGTTGGACGGAGAAAAAATCTCACACTTCATAACCACTTTCTTAGCAATAGGGTAAATTTTGTTCGATTATACCAAAATTAGAGTGTTATCGTGATTTATTTTTGGCTTTATTATTACGCCGTGTTGCGCTACCTCCTTTTTTTAGCTAATGTTTCGGACAGCGTTAGAGTATCCGTCGTAAAGGCAGATTTGTAATCTGTCCGAAATGTTAGCTCAATAAGGAGGTAACGCAAAACGTCATAATTCTCCAAAAATAAATCATAATAACACTCTTAACAAGTATTAACGTGATTTTTTTTTGGGGTATTATTCCGTGTTGAGCTATCTCCTTCTTTTGCCAACGTTTCAGACAGCATTATAGTTTCCAACATCAAGGCAGACGTGGCATAACGGCCGGCAGTCCAGGGGCAAGGCTTTGGACTCCCATTCCGAAGGTGGCGGGATCGAACCCGGCGTGCGCAAATAAATTTTATTTGATAAATTTGTGTTATTTCACTATTAATTCATTAAAATAATATATACTATATTTGCGGCACGTTTCAGAGTGGAAGATACTCTCAGTATCGCTCTGGTGTAAGACCACCATTCAGAATTGAAACATTGCTTAAAATGGCTTTAGCCATTAAAAGTGTTTAGTGACTAGATCTGAATAGCCAGGTACTTCCCCACTTCCTCTTCCCCAACTCCTTCCCTTCCCCACTTACCTTCAGCTTCACAACATACCCCAATTGGGGATGCCATAGTCTCACTGGCTCCAGACAGGAGCAGTTGGGACTCTTGTGAGGTATTCTCTATAAAAAATAATAAAAAATATCCAAAACTAAATTTCGATAACACTCTTATCTTATCAATTTGGGAGTCTGGTACTTTTTATTGGATAACCAACACCTCTGCCATAGGTCATCCCAACTGTTTAGCTACGTTTGGTAATTTAGCAGGGGTTACCAGGTTCATGGTGTAAGGTTTATTCAATTTGAGAGGTGGGTATTTTCCTCAAGGAGGGGAGCTAATGTAAAAAAAAATCTAGTACTCCTAGTATTATCCTGATTTATTTTTGAAGGTGATACCTCCTTCTTTAGCCAAATTTTCAGGCAGCATTCCAGTGTCCATCAACAGGGCAGATGTGATATTAGTAAGAAACATTTAGTAGAACAATTTTACTTTTCAGAAGATTTGTTTAATTTTTTTCAATTGTTGTCAAAGTTTCTGGAAACAAATTAGAACGCCGAAGTAAGGTGCGATTGAACACAACTTTTCGGCAACGTTTTTCAAAGTAAAATTGCAATTTGACAAGTGAGCTAAGCATTAACTAAGCCGCCCGCTTCGAGCAGATAAATCAAATTCGGACAGGTGCCCGGCCTTATCGTGATGGTGCGAGGATCCACTCCAGTTGGGGGGCCGAGGAAAAAGTGAAAAAGAAAAAGCGGAATTTAATAAAAGGAAAAAAAATATTGACGTCAAAATTGGGTCACCGGGTCTGACCGATTTTTATGCAATTATCGGTAATGATAGATATATATAGAGGGATGTACGATATTGGCTTTTGGTTAAAATTAATATTCACAATTTGGTCACATTAACCAACAATTATATCGATGAACAATAAAAAAAATCACACTATTAGTTAGGAAAATTTACCATAAAAGTACTAATCTCTGAGGGGAAAAATCCCTCAGGACCTTTGCCATCTATGGAGATGCTATTTGGAGGGTCTTTTTAGGAAGAGGAAAGAGAGGAAGTTTAGGGAAGGAAAAAGATATGCGGTGTGGGTAGGAATCTCGTTGTTAATGTGTCAAGAATGATGGAATGATGAATCCGTCCCTCCAAATGCGGTGCAAGGCGATGGATCGGGAGAATCCGGATGGAGGGGTCTTGATTAGGTCTCCCTCAACCAGTCTCTACAAATCCGGCCCGCAACGCAGTAGGTAGCAAACGCATTCGCCGCCAAGACCTAGAATCTTTCCCTCGTGAACCCGGGCACCCCTGTTAAGTAATCAAAATTCACCACTTGAGTGAAAAATGGCAGGAGTGTTGGATATCTAATAAATGGTTCCAAGGCTGGTGGTAAAGATTTATTTAGAAATCTTCGCTAGACATCAAATTATCGCTTGACGTTTATATTTTTGAACTTATTTATGGTAAACTTTTAATTGCAAAGATAAAGCTTGATGTATTCTCTTTCTGAAACTGTTTACATCATATGCCCGACCATCTTAGAAAGAAAGACACAAGGAGTTTTACAAGGATGTGTAATTTGGTGACAAATAGCACAATGTGACTCAACAAATGATGATGTTTCGTGACAAATATAGCACAACATGATCAATTAGTGATTAATTCGAATCTAGTGTAAAAATCAATAAAAATTTCAAATCAAATATTTTTTTATGAAGTGAGCAGAAATGAGTATAAGTGGGTAAAAGAGAGCTAAAGTGAGCAGAGAGCAGCGAGCGCAAGAAGTTGTTGCAGATCAATATGTTGGCAGGTCCGTGCGACTGACGGGCGGCGGTGATTGATTGGTCTAACCAAAATGCGATATGGAAATCCGAGACCCCTGCGCCAAGTAATAAGGCATTTCCCAAAATCCGGGCCTAAGAAGCTGCCCGATTATGTAGCAGTTATATTAATATTAATATAGGTATGTTTATATTGTCCGGGAGGGAATACCAAAGCCGGTAAGAAAGTATCCGGTCTAACTTAAGGAAGACCTGATGTTTGGACGAGGATCGTGTAATATACGAACGTATTTGTTTTGTATTTACACTAAGACTAGGGAAAGCTTAATTTATTGCAGGTGTGCTCTGCTACGTTAGGATTATGGAAGCTCAATTTGGAGAAAGATTCGAAAAGAAAGAATGTAGGAAAAAAGGAAAGCTACCTTTAGGTAGGTGAAATAAATATCAAAATTAAATAAATAACAAGCAATCCGCAGTGTTTCTTACTAAACTCTATTAAAAAAATCCTCTAATTAACTCTAAAGTGTCCTGCCCGTTAATTATTGTATTGCGCAGCATCACGCTTATTGGTGATATATTGTACATCTACATACATGTTGGTAAGGAACATACTTGACTTACACCAGCGATTGCTGACATTATTTGGAGGAAACAACGTACGTGAAGTTTTGGTCACCGATGACTTTTTTTCTTAAAAATCAAAACTTTTTTTTTCCATACGTCATCAAACAAGTCCTTACCCCGACCTTAATTGTCCATTACCCATTGATTTTTTTTAAATGTTTTAAGTAGAAAAAAACAACATCAAAAATGTCACCGGAGACCAAAGTTTTACACAATGTCAGGAATCACCGGTTAAAGTAAGTCAAGTACATCCCTGATATGATAAAGTTTTTATGTTATGAGCTAGTGAATAACTTATAATAGATTAGTAGTAGAAAAGACTTTGAAAAAAATACGACTGTGCTTTAGACCACAGGACTGAAGTAAATACTTCTTTAGCTCCTTTTATATGTATGTCTATAAATATGTTTAAATATATACATATATTAATTTTCTACAAATATTTATCTAAATATATTATCATTTGCCTCGCCCGATCAAGCCGTGGTCATCGACGTGTGATGAGATAGGTTTTTCCACAAAGAAATTAATTAATGATTTTATATGACAATAATTAAAAATGAGTTTGGAGATTTTCACTTAATTGAGAAAACCATCACGAGGGTGACATCTCTCGAATAAGCTGCGGAGTAGAGCGGAAACTGTTTTACGGATAGAAGGAGAGAAAGGGGTGACATGCATAAGAGTGAGACAATACGCCAAATCATTTAAGAGAGGGATTTCTACCAATGACAGGTCTTGTTTTTGTGTCATAAAGCAATAAAAATGCAAGTGAGCCAATGAAAATGCTGACGTGAGTGTGTTGGAAGTCAGACAAAGGAATTGAACTTTACGCCTATCAATTATACGTTTGATTTATGGTTGAGAAAAGCACACGTGTCCGAGGGGGTCATTGATTGCTTAATAGTCTGATTCTTACGAAAGAATTAAGCGATCAAGAACCAACGATTTGGTGGAGAAAAATTTTCACATTTTATTATAAAAAATTACAAAAAAAAGAGTCAAAAGTGCTTGGGAAGACGGGTAGACCTTTCATCTAACTACGTGCACTTCAAAAAAGGTTCATAAGATTAACAAATATCATCAAATAGCAGAAAATTATTACAAAGTGACGTACATCAAAGAAGAAACTTTAGATGAGTTTGGGAAGAAAATTGTTGAACTGAGAATTACATAGTAAATGTATATCTGTCAAAAAAAGCGTGGAATGAAACACAAAAAAAACAGTAATTTTAGTCTGTGAAATGGTCCAGAATAACGGGTAGAATAGCGAATTGTTATTGATCGCTGACATTAAACACAAAGGGGGTATTGTTCAGCTCAAAGAATTTTCGTTACATGACTTCAACATTATAACAGACCAATTTAGCTGGAATATTGTCGTAAAATTTACATGGGCCTTATGGAAGTGTTTATATTATACAAAAAATATTAAATTTAATGGGGAAGCGATTAGTTCAGAGTTCTCACCGAGTACGTACAAAAATTAACATCAACACAAAAACTTAATCGCTTTACATGAGCAAGGAGGAGAGAAAACTGATCAAACGAGGGGAGGGTCTTCGGTTTGATAGGAATTCGAGGGTTGAATTGGTGAAATTAGTAGAAAAATTTGAATAAAAGACGGGAAAATTTATTACTTGAAAACATGTGTTTAAATAGACATGGAAAATGATATTCTATAAATGCATAGGATAATTGGAAATTTAACGAGAGAGAAAATAAGATACGGGAAGGGTTATTTGTGAAAGTCCCAAATTAAAGTGAATGAATAAATACAGTCTTGGATGATATTTATTTATATGATAATATAACATATCAATGGGTTGGAGACAGGACTTCATAGAAAATTACGACATTATAAATAAAGTTCAAATTTACAACGTAAATAGAGTGAATACGGTTTCAAATGGAATTATTCATAGAAATGGCATTAAAATTCGGAAAAATCGATGTCTAATATACATGAAAATTTTATAGAAAACATTTCGGTATGAGATTAATCGTGTTTTACAAGCGTAGATGTTTTAGGGGGCATAAACGGTTTAAGCAAAGTATGGACCTATCTCGAATTATTAAAAAGAAAACAAGAAAATTATGTAATTTTACATAAATTTCTAAGTGCAGATGAACAAAGGAATCTGGGCAATTTGATGGAGAATTGTAAGTTCGGTACTGATAAAACGAGAGAGCGGGACACATAGTAGAAGGGACGTACTAAGATCTTGGAAGCAAGAATGAAAAAAAATATATATGAATATACGAGTTGATAAAGTACATTATCTGATATCAAAGAAAATTCGTTTAGGCTCTTCTAGATCTCAGTGTGGTATTTATACGGGTACTTAGGGAAAATTCAGGCGGTCGTCGTTTGTCGGTCGGGAGATCTCAATAATATACCTTACGTCACGTCGTCGTTAAAGTGGTAAAATAAGTGTTTGGAATTTAAAAATAATTCTGATATTCGAGGACTTAGAAAAATTTAGGTCCAAAGTGCCAAGTGTTAATTTAAAAAAAGAAATGGACTTAGAGTATTTCACGTTACAAAATAAAATAAAATCAATAATAGTTATATAATAGTGAGAAATTGTTATATCGAGTTTAGTGAAAATTAAAATGAATGAAATAAAAAAAAAAGGTTTAAAACCAAATAATAAATATAGTGATAAAATTTAATATCAAAGTGTATAAATCAAATAAAAGTTATTATAAAATTAAATAAAGAAATAAACCTTTAAAATCTTTAATTAAAGTGATCATTTATCGTCTTTATTCGAAATTAAGAGTTCATTAAAATTGATAAAATCTTTAACGGTTATAATTTATTTAAAACACTATATAAAAATAGATAAAAAATTAGTAGGAATTATATTACGTTTTAGAAAATGAAAATAATAGTAATAATCATCATCTTTAAAAATAAAAAAATAAAAAGACTATAAAAATATTACCTTTTGTTATTTCGGCTACTGGCATTATACCTAGCTCTCTTATTAAAAATTTAGGCATATTAGATTTGTCAAAGAATTTGTATATAAAAATGCAAAAATCAGTCATTTTAAATACATGTAGAATTACGAAAGATTTTTTAAATATTTATATTGAGGGATCAGTAGGATTTATCGGTCAAATTAGGAATTCCACAGAGCCGAACCCTCTGATATGAAAATATCTGGAGACGGTGAATTATATTCCCATTTAATAGTTTGGTAGATTAACGTGTTGTTCTTGTATTGTTTTGTATTAATTATACTTATATAATACACTTGCATAACGTGGATTTACTAGATGATCATTTATATGGAAAAGTGTATGAAAGGGTTTAGTTTTTCCTATGGGAAAAACTAAACCCGTTCTTGTAAATCTGGTGAATAAATAAAAAAATAAAAAATTAAAATTGTGTGTTTGTTTAAATAATTAAAATCAATTTTGGAGATAATCATCATCTTTAAAATAAATTAAAATTAAAATTGTGTGTTTGTTTAAATAATTAAAATCAATTTTGGAGAGTTAATAATAAAAATTTTGCAAATTTCAAATTTAATTAAAATAAGGAAAAAGGGTCTCACTTGAAATATTTGATATGTATACATTTTAGGTAAAAAAAAAAATTAATTAAGATTGTCGTGTACACCCGACGGAAAAGTCTTAAATCGGTAAGTCAATTATTTTCATAATTAATCATTTCCAGATTACAGATGGGAGGTAGCTGAAAACTCGGGTGACTGTGTGATATCTATATACTTTATGTTTTTATAAAAAAAAAAAGGAATTATATATTGAAAATATATATATATAAATATATATGTATATGATTATTAACAATTCAAAAGAAAAAAAAAAATTAAATCAAATCATCCCTAAATTGATTGAGTTGGATTCGAATTCCAATTATTATTATAATTAAATGATATTTTGAATAGAAATATATATATATATTTATTATTTATTATAACTTACATATTATATTTGGAAAAATTGTATGTATCATATGTTCATTTTCAGAACCAAAGGAAACAGTAAATAGTAGATATTTAATCCGGATGGTTGAGGTAGGTCTAAACTACGCGTTTGACTTTGTACCCATTCATTGTGATATATGTGTTAGTAGGTCAAGAGATCGGAATGCATAAACATTCTGAGTTTGTTTATG
Source organism: Limnephilus auricula (assembly GCA_951813805.1). Taxonomy (NCBI): domain Eukaryota; kingdom Metazoa; phylum Arthropoda; class Insecta; order Trichoptera; family Limnephilidae; genus Limnephilus; species Limnephilus auricula. Next base: position 40,386,642 of record OX638391.1, read on the forward strand.
TTATTATAAACATATCCTAGGTCAATTCAAGCGACCTTCGGCGTGTAACAACGTCCTTCCTTTAAATAAATATTGACATTCATGGACTACGATATTTAATTTAAGCTTCAAAGCCAAGGTTAAGGAACGTTATCAAATTTAAAAAAAAATCAAACAATATGAAATATTATTATAATATTATCATTCAATCAGATAAGAGTTATAGTGATTATTAAATTTCACACAAGTAGAGCAATGGGTTTTAATTTCATAATTTTGTTCTTTGGTGGATTATATATACCATGATTTACAAGGTCGAGGACATTATGAATCTAATGTACAGTAATAGACTCATCTTTAAATTATTTGACGTTGAGTAGGTCAGGGGGATAAAGTACTTAAGGACTATTTAGGTTACCATTAAATTTAAATGTAGGTACTTATCAATTTAGATGGGGGATGTCATTTCATAGGGGATTAATATCAAGCAAGCAGTCGGGAACGATAGTTATTTCAAATAGTGGAGGTGAAAAAGGAAAAATTATTTTACAAGCAACATCTACATTTAACATTGGGAAAATCACGGGATAGTAGGAAAATACTACTGAGGTTGCACTCGGAGGAGGGAAGTTTCATATCAAACAAGCAATCGGAGACAAAACTATTTCAAATAATGGGGATGACTAACCATGGATACGAAAGGAAAATTCACTTAAATAAAAATAAACAAAAGAAATTAATGTGGGAAATTAAATATTTACTATGTTAGTAAATAGACAAATTCAAGGGAATGAGAGAAAACAACAAAATAAAGTGTTATGACTACACTGAGTTAAAATGGTTTGAGGACCATGTTATAGAATGTCACAAATATGTTCTATACAAATATTAGAGAGAGAAGAGGGGGTGTGCAATTGTAAGTAATTGCAAAATATAGAGTTGATAAACTCTATCAAAAAAAATTATCAACCAAAACCAAATAGACGAGCGGAGTATATGTTTTTATGTTTACAGTGTTATTTATTTTTATATTATTAATTATATATCGCGATACTTGGATCCGAGTGGTGAAAGCCTCGGATACTGAGAATTCTCGGCTTCGTAATGCCATTTGAAAAGATGGACATTGCAGGTTATAAAAAACTTATGTATAAATATATATCTTTAAATGTACTATTCATTGGAGAATGTAATCCCGTCGCCACTAGACGTTTTTACATTTTCTCTTGGATGTGGCTGAAGGACGTAGGAAACCCGGCTGTCACAAACCTCGTGAGTATATGATTGTTTGGAAAACAAAACCGGTTCGCTTTCAGTAGTCGTAATTTATGGAGGAGTAAGGGCTTGGGTACGTTTGACCTCGGAGGAAGGCTTTTCTAATCTGTTGGAGAGCATGGAAGGGTTGATTTGGAACTCGGAAAAATCATTGAAGAGATTTAGCACCAGCCAATTAATTCGCGCTCAGTGATATCGGAAAGGTTTAGTTCGAATTCGATCAGTCGAATGTTACGCAGGAGGCAGGTGCCAAGCCATTGCAAACAAGTATATCCGCCTTCGTTTTCTATTCGATCTATAAAATGTACTAACCAAATAAAACAAAATTATATATCTATGTAAACCCACAATCTAGGACAGGCGAACGGGAGCGGACCAAATGACTTCATAATTGCACATTTTGTTCACTAACTAACTAACAAAAAAAAAATAGCAATCAACATGTTTAAATTAAAAATAAAAACAGATTAGGATGAGGTTGAATCACAGTATAGGAGGGAATTTAAAAGCACATTAAATAAATTTATATAACTAAAAGTAACTACACATTCTGTTTGAGATTCAATTATCAACGGCAACGCCATCCAAAAGAATCAGGGATACCACAAACAAAATGTAATTAGACTTTAATATCATGAAGCAAAACACAACACAACGTATGATTCGGAGTCTCTTTACGTAATAAATAGTCACGTAGATTTGCGTTCAAAGCCGTAAATAACGTAGACAAATTAGATGCATATATATTTGATAAAAATAATGCATCAAGATACTCTAATGAGTATTTAAATTGGTACCATCATGAGTACCATCTTGGATCACGGGGATGGAAAATTCACGTATGTTCGACTTTATAGAAGTAAAACTCTAAGGGTCTAAGAAAGGGTGGAAAGCCTGAAAAACAACGTGTGCGTGAAAAAAGAAAATTGGAAAATAAAAGTATTTAATAAAAGAAGAAACATTTCAGACGTCCGCTCCCCCCCGCGTTTAGCGCGTCACTGGTATTTTAAAATACTGACTGAAATATTTCATGCACTGGCTATGAGAGGAAGAGAGAAAGAAAACGTGGGCGCGCACTACTATCACTTGCTTCTACAATGTGATACAGCCCGTTCGCCTCGCAACGCATTTCGTAACGCTGTAATTTCTGTAACGTAATTGCCAGTTTACCCCTCAAGTCAAGCGTGCGTAAAGAAGTATTTACTTCAAAAACATATGCGTCCAGCGCCCTTGAGATAATTCTTCACAAAAATCACACTATATAAATCATTTATTATTAATCTCCCAAAATCTTTCTTCGATTGGGGACGCCATCAGTCAATCGACATCAGAAACAGGATTCTGAATTATTAGAAAAGTGGTTTAAACATACCGAACTGTGAAATTAATAGTAGTTTTCAAGCATATAAATAATCAAACCACCATGCGTCTATAGTTCTTTGATACAAGCTTAACGCGTGCAATGACAATAAACGACGTTGTTTTCCAGCATATATCCACAGTCATGTTGCACACTGGCACTGGTAGAGTTAATTCAGATCTAAGTAGAGTTCGGGGAAAGGATCGTGTTACTGCAAGATGTATCTCCACACCGACTGTGGTCGTTAAGGCAAATCCCATATTCTTAGCCGAGCTAATAATTATTGTTATTGGCCGGCTCTTGCATCGGATATTGGTCTGGTTGAAATACAAAACACTTGAAATAATGCACATCATTTTTTTCTGTACACGAGCATGCTTCACTTGGTGCAGCTATTACTTTTAATGACTTTTGCGTGTGAGGAATAATTATTTGTAACCAAAGTATCATTCTTTCAATGAATTACAGATCATTATTCAATACCAGATATAGTTACAAATCATAAAATTGTTGATGATTTACATATTTAACTTTCAAAGTATCAATTTTTAACTTTAAACAGAAAACATGGATGAAAAAATGAGTGCGTCTAAGCTTTACGCGCGGTTGAAGTAAGACTTATTTGACTGTTGTGGCAGGTATTACTTAAACGGTACAATTAGGTTCGCTCTTGAATTTTCATAGTAATATTCTAGCGAAGGCGAGAACCCTTTAAAAATAAAAATAAAACAAACACAGATGGCAGTAATTGTACCGATATCCGAACGTCATTTATGTTTGAAAACGTTATTTCCGTCCGAAAAAGATCTGAGTCATATCGCACCTAAAGATGTTTTCTAGTTAGTTAATTGTTAGTTAGTTAGTTAATTTTCACGTTCTGTGTAAGTTCTATTCAAGTTCTGTTATTATATCCGTATATACCAGTTGCTTCGTAAAACAGAAATAATCACAGAACTACCACGAAAAGTGAAAATTAACTTAAAATATTTTATTAATTGATCAAATTTGTTGAAATAACCCATCCTAATGTTAATTTATAGGTTGAATAAATGAAGTTGCATTGCCACTTTGAGGAGTTTCACACAAAAACGGCGCTACTGTAATAATTGAATTATTAATTATTATTATTTTTTTCACCAGATTTACACTTTTCCATATAAATGATCATCTAGTAAATCCACGTTATGCAAGTGTATTATATAAGTATAATTAATACAAAACAATACAAGAACAACACGTTAATCTACCAAACTATTAAATGGGAATATAATTCACCGTCTCCAGATATTTTCATATCAGAGGGTTCGGCTCTGTGGAATTCCTAATTTGACCGATAAATCCTACTGATCCCTCAATATAAATATTTAAAAAATCTTTCGTAATTCTACATGTATTTAAAATGACTGATTTTTGCATTCTTATATACAAATTCTTTGACAAATCTAATATGCCTAAATTTTTAATAAGAGAGCTAGGTATAATGCCAGTAGCCGAAATAACAAAAGGTAATATTTTTATAGTCTGAGAATGCCAAATTCTTTTAATTTCATTTCCTAAATCTGTATACTTTCTTATTTTTTCAGAAACAGATTTTTGAATATTACAGGAATTTGGAATAGCTACATCAATGATATAAGTTATTTTTTTAATTTTGTCAAGTAAAACTATATCAGGTCTATTATGACCAATTGGTCTGTCTGTTAGTATAGTTTTATCATAGTAAATTTTAAAGAAATTATTTTCTAAAAATGAATTATTATTATTATTACTGCACTAGTCTTAAAGGTCACTAAGACAAACCTGTAAGATGTCCTACATTTACGTACAAAATAATTTTCGCCAGCCCTGTTTTGAACCCACGACCTTTCGGCCTATAGCAAGGATCTTACCGGTCAGATAAAGATATTTTCCCAATTTAAATAGCTTCATAATATTCATATTAAAAACATGTCACCTGATATCCTGTATTTATTTCCGATATTTCATTTAAATATTAAAGCACGTTAAACCATGTCTCGTTTTATAAATTTCATATCGATATTAATAATTGACACCTTTCGTTACGGATCTTATGCAGTTGCGTGATTTCGACAAGATAACCGATCGGTTGGATCTCATAAGTACTATGAACATGTTTCCCAATCAGTATGGTATTATCATCTCATAATTATTATGAGTAATTTCACATTATAATGTTTTAATAAATTGATTCTTTGAGCAATAATAATTGTGAATAAAAGATAGAAGAACTGTAAACGAATTTAAAATTAGGTCTCATAAATAATATAAAATATGACTGCGTCTAAACTTTACGTGTGATTGAAGGAAAACATATTTGACTGGTGTGGCAGGTATTACTAAAACGATACAAAAACTGCTCTATGTGTTTGTTTTTATTTTTAAAGGGTTCTTGCCTTCGCCACAATATTTTTTGAAACTTGAATAATCGACAAGTTTCAAAACCAAACTCTAGGTTTTTTTTTAAATTTTTATACATTATGTCTTAAGCAAATACGTATTTTAATCGTAGGTAAGTCTTAAGTTTTAAGACTTAGTTGTAAGTCTTAATTAGAGCAGTATTGTTATAAGAAATAATTATTAGCCTGAAACACTCATCCGCACTGAAAAAAATCTCCCGAAAAAAGATACATGCCGCCGATGGGACACGAACCCGTGTCCTTCTGATTTCCGGTCAACTGCTCTATCCCCTGAGCTACGTCACTTATCTCTTACACGCCAAAGTCGAGTCCCGTCGGCGGCATGTATCTTTTCTCGGGAGATATTTTCAATGTGAATATGTGTTTAAGGTTAATAATTATTGCTTATAATAATTGTTACCCTTTGTGCTGTGCATAAAAATCTTGTCTTAAGCATTAGTTTATCAATTAAAAAAAATAGTAATAGAGCAGTATTTTATAAATACCCACTCAGTCATAAATATGTACAGTTCAAAGCACTTAAGTCTTAGTTGTAAGTCACTAGTTAACATTCTTGAGGGGGTTTCTCACCATTCTTCCAATAGCTTATCTACCCTAATAACAAATATTATTAAAAATAATCACAGTGGTTAGAAAATTCGGCTAACTTATCCAATATACAGCCACTATTCATAGGTTCGAGTACCGAATTATAAACTCCAACTTAATAAATAAATAAACCGTAAATTTTAAATTGAAAATATTCGTTATTTGCGTAGAAAAGCTATTGGGAGGATAGTGAGAAACCCCCTTAGTTATAAGAAATCGAAGATATTAGTCATCGTCGAAGTGATAAGTTAAATGTACAAATTAACCTATGAAGCACCCTTGAGTCGAAGTGATAAGTTAAATGTATTAATTAACTTATGAAGCGCCCTTGAGGTGATTTTCACAGGAAAACAACATTATAGAAATGATGCAAACATTATTATTAACACAATATTATACATTTTTATATCACTATTTTTGTACCGTGTCATTTCATAAGCTTCCAAAGTTAGATATTGAATTAAAACTACATTTAATTAACATAAAAAACACATAGAATAAACGAGGTGTTAAAAAAACAGAACACTGGTAGATATTTAAATTTTTACAGATATTTCCCGGGTCCCGGGTTATGAAGAGGTTCAGATTTGTGGAGTGTCAAGAATGAAAAGTATTAAAGATAAACAAAATCTTAATTTCCTAAGATAATAAATACTACCATAAACAGACAGTAATGTAATGCTAGAAGTTTGGAGGACATAATAATGTTGAAAGAATAAAAAACACAACTTTTTTTGGGAAAACAACCTATACCAGAGATTTGAATAACTAAAGGCATGCAGTAAAGTCTAACATAATAATGTGAGAGTAGCGCACAAGAGTCCCAACTTCTTCCAAATATCTGGAGTTAGTGAGACTATGGCATCCCCGTGTATTTTACAACACAAATTTCAAATCATATTCGTACAGCAAAATAAATCAACACATAATCTAGTAAAGACATTTTCAGAATTTTAATTTTAGTTCAATTAAAATCATTAAAAAAATAAATCCGAGAACGTGTTTTGTGTCGAAAATACCTCAGTTTTTCTATTTATTTAAGATCTTACAAATTAAAATATTTCAGTTTTTTTTACCCACTTATTTTGTTTAAACATTATCAAAAAAAAGACTTACAGGAAGTACACGATATTTAATAATTTATCATCAAGCAGTTTGAGCAGTTTTGAATGAAATAAATCGATATTAAATTTTTAGTTTAAAAAATTTATACGGGAAATAATCGATCTTTCTCACCGGAACCTCCCTGTACAGTTGCAAGCATTTTGGAACTTTAATTCTCAGTCGTTGGTCAATGGGTCTTCTGTGGTTTCACCACAGTTTGATAAAGCTTCCAGAAGGCAACAGCCATCACGCGTAGGTAATAATATTTATACAGTATAACGTGTTTATATATTAAACTAGCTGACCCGGCAAACTTCGTACAGCCTCAGAATCAATAATGGTAGATTCAGACTGGGTCGATGTACGTGCCCATCGCTACGCCTAACAATATCTGGACTGCTTAGCAACCATAGATTTTCAATGAAAATTTATGTTTTAGAATCACATTGGCCACACGCATCGCGACGTGCGATGTCTGTGGCCATTTTCATAGAAAATGTATGGGTTGCTAAACATTGTTTGAGTAGCGATGCGTACGTACGTCGTCCAGTCTGAACCTACCATAACTGTTGTGTTTAATTTATTAGCTGTTCGAATTGATTCAAATTATGTCGACCAACGCACATTATTTGAAAAGCCGTTTTTTTCCGTAATTTTTTCCGATATTTTAATAGTTATTCTCTTAATCAGAGACAAATCCAACAAATCAAAGATCATGAAAATCGGTCTAGCCGTTCTTGAGTTATAAATGGTGTAACTAACCCGACTTTGTTTTATATATTAAGATAAACTATTTTCATAAATTGAATAATAATATTATTGAATATAGATGGGATTTTTTCTGTTTCAGATTTTCGATTTAATATTGTCATTAAATAAATATTACTATTTGAGGTTTTATCAGTTAAAAATAAAAGTATTATATTTGTTTTAACTTTAACTTCCTAAATTCGCATTGTTTTCATTCTACATTCTCCTTATATTGTTGGGAAGGAAAATCTCTCCACGGTAACTGAACGTGCATTTGGCATTGATTTGGTACGGATTTCACTCCATTATTCCTGTTTGTGTGTCCTGTCCTTTGTACCGTCGTTGTTTACGAATGAAACTTTATGATCAATGAAAGGAGTGTAATTATTGTGACAAGTATTACAACAAGAATGTATTTTATAGGTAGGTATTACCTAGTGGATATTGGTACGCGATAATAAATCTTTCTTTATTTCTTAGTAGCTGAATTCCCCGGCGCTGCTTGGGTTTTATTCAGAATTTTGCAAAATTTGATGAAGACAGTAATTTTCCTTTTTGTTTTGAAGAGTTTTCATTTTCAATGTACTATCGTTACTTAAATTTTAATTTTTCTGCTACCGGTTTCGACACATCCGTGCCATTCACTAGCAAACTTAAAACTAAGAAGTACAACTACAAAACTAAGTAATTTTCCTTTTATTTTGAAAGTCAAGTGTGCAAAATTTCATCAAAAAGTATCAAATTACTGCTAAGGGCTAGGAATTGGATATGAAGGTGTTTTTTGAAATCTGATGAAGACGGTGACCGTTCATTGGTTTTTAGGTCAAGTGTGCGAAATTTCATCAACTTGTAGATTTTCATTCATATCAAATCCATGAAGCCACAGACAATCAGCTTTATATAATGGATAATATTAAACTCAACACACACGATTCATTCATAGAACATGCCCGTTTGATAGATTCACCTATCTTAACAAGTGGATTATCTTTAGAGCACAGGCATCAGGTAGGTATGCTTTCCTTGTTCTACTGGTATTTTAAAGGAAGATGCTCCGAGAAACTAGCGGCATTGATTCCTTAAGCACCGGTAGTCGGGAAACACGCCAAACATGCGCCCAACATATTGTTGTCGTAGTTGATTAGTCAGACATCTCCAATATTAAGTTTTGAGATAATGAGGAAAGAAATAATCGAATGCTCACCATAAACAAATATTATTTACACGTTTCTGTGTTTTACATATTAAGACGATAGACTTCGCTTTTCGGCCCATACAAAAAGGACGCCCGGGAAAAAACACTTTTCTACATCGAAAATTGCACAAAATGAATATATTTTTTTTATATTGCCTTCTAGAAGGTAAAAACTATGTCGGTATGTTTTCGAATTTTCGATGCGTTTCGTATTAACGTAAAAATTCACTCTCAAACATGTACGATTTATCAAAAAATATTATTTAAAGAAAAAATGCTGCTAACTCAACTCTCATAAAGAATTATAAAATTAAAAAAAGCTACCGACATAGCTTCTTCTTTCTAAAAAATATATATTTTTTTAAATTTCAGTTTCGTGAAAGTTTCGATGTAGAAAAGTGTATTCTCCATAAACCCCTTTTCGAGCGACTTCTGTAGGTAAATTTGAGCGTTGTCTCATTCGCACATTTCGCATTCGCATGTATTGTAAGTGTGCGTGAGCTTATTGTGAGCGGGACAGAATGACAGACGCGGGTGTTCCGCGTGTCGTTCAAAGTCTAGCCTCTTAAATATGCTATAAAATAACACCAGGAGGTGTAACGGTCCGGTATTTGGTGACATTTGTCACATAAGAACGTGTAACTTCTACAACTCGTTCTTGAGATCAAGAATTCGACTATGTTGATTTGCCGGTTTATGTGTTTCCCCCATCCTACAAGACCCATATTCACTCCACAAAAAGATCATCCACACAGCATCTTTAAAGATGACAAAGCTCCTCGAGGAAAATTAGTTTACTCCGAGTCTCCTGTTGGAGTTATTGTACAAACAAAAGAAAATGTATTTTACGAATGCAACTTTATTATTGAAGTAAATACTTCTTTCCGCACGGTCTTAAGGGGTAAACTGGCGACTGCGTTACGGAAATTACAGCGTTACGAAAAGGCGTTATATCGGGCGACTGTAGGAGCAAGAGAGAGCAATGCGCGCGCACATTTTATTTCTCTCTTCCTCTCATAGTCAGTCCATGAAATATCTCAGTCATGCGGATGCATAGATGGAGCTAAAGAAGTATTTACTTCAGTCAAGTGGTCTAAAGCACACTTGTATTTTATCATAATTTAAAATTAATCAGTCGTCGACTATACTCTCGTATTATGAATCGGTCATAAAACGTTCGATGCCTCCGATAAGTGTAATGCATTTTTATAGCATGTCTGTTAAATGTTTAATTAAATCAAAGACACATAAAAACCGTAGTGATGGAGTGATAGTATATACAAAAAATTCTATTTTTGGATCAATGATTCCCGCTGCAATACTAGATGCAAACAGTGTGACCATACAATGTCGTGATTCTGTTGTCATAATTGCCATCTATCGGTCTCCATCACATACTAACATATCACAATTCCTAAACTCATTGAACGAAAATCTTCAGAGGCATAATACATTCACAAACTGTATCATAGCTGGAGACCTGAATATTAATATAATTGGAGATAGGCACCACCAAGCTGACGACTATGAATGTCTTCTTGTAAGTTACGGTCTCCGATCTGCTGTCAATTTACCTACAAGAGTCACGCCTACATCTCAGTCCTGTTTAGACCATATTTATGTCAGGACTAAATTAAGTATCTCTGCAGCTATAATAAATACGACAGTAACTGACCACTTCTCTACAATGATTACCCTTTCGAAGAAAAATAGTGACAAGAGAGACAATCAACAAAATACAGTGCAACTAAAATACACAGATTATGAAGCTATTAGATCATCTCTCGATTCCATATCCTGGGAAAATGTTTTAAATGAAACAGATGTGAACACCGCGATGATGAATTTTACTGAAAAAATAAATATGAGTGTTATAAAATACACAACCTTTAGAAAATTGGTTCATAAAAACAAAAAAATTAAACCCTGGATCAATGAAAACTTAGTTAAATGTTTGCATAAGCGAGATAAACTGCACAGACAGTCTTCAAACTCACCGAATAATATTAAGCTCCAAAATTATTACAAAAAATATAGGAATATCTGCCGATCAATTGTGAAACAAACAAAAGAAGAATATTACAGACGAAAAATTGAAAAAAACAAAGATGACCCGAAAGTATTATGGAACGCAGTAAAGGAAATTAACAATGTAAATAAGAAGCCAGCAGCCAAATTCCAACAAATAGAAGTTAAGGATACAGTAATAACTGATCAGACTGATATTGCCAACACATTAAATAATTACTTTGCAGACATTGGACAAACACTAGCCCAAACACTACTAAATAAAACGAACACTGACGAAGATACACTTGCTGATAAATATACTAATAATGCACACGATAACAATACATTTAGAGTAAAAACTTTCCAAACTAAAGACATAATACATCACATAAATAAACTGAGAAATGATTGTGCGACTGGACCCGACGAACTTGACACTAAACTAATAAAAGAAATAAAACACCAAATAGCCCTTCCCTTCACCTACATCTGTAATCTGAGTACTGCTAGAGGTATATTTCCCAGCCATTTTAAAAGTGCAAACATAGTACCTATTTACAAATCCGGAGATAAAAAGAATCCCTCTAACTATAGGCCTATATCACTTTTAAATGTTCTCACAAAAGTACTCGAAAATCTAATGAAAATCCAACTGGTAGACTACTTAGACAAACATAAAATTTTATCAGAAAATCAGTATGGTTTTCGAAAGAATATGGGAGTACAGGATGCAATATTAAAAGTGACCGAAACTATTATAAATAATGTTGACCAAAAAAAAAGCTGCATTGCGGTTTTTCTTGATCTAAGTAAAGCTTTTGATACAGTATCCCATAAAATCCTCCTTAAAAAATTAGATAACATAGGTATTAAAAATTCTGCATATAACTGGTTCAAATCATATATAACTGAACGCAGTCATGCACTAAAATTAGGCAACGTAACAAGCCAAAACAGATACATAACCTACGGAGTTCCCCAAGGAAGTACATTAGGACCCATCCTGTTTTTACTTTATATAAATTGCCTGTGTCAGTTAGACATTAGCGGTGAAGTTATTTGCTTTGCGGATGATACTGTTCTTGTTTTCACTTCTGACTCCTGGACAAATGTATATAAAAAAGCTGCTGAAGGAATCAACCGGATTAAAAATTGGCTAGACAATAACCTGCTAACACTAAACATAGACAAAACAAAGTACATGACATTTAGTATAGATCCCAGACGACAACCAAGACTCGATGAAAACTTAACCATACACGACTGCACATCTAAAAAAAACTGCCAATGCAACCCACTAGCGCGGACTCAGACAATCAAATACTTAGGCATTTACATTGACAACTATTTCAGGTGGACAGAACAAATAAATAAAACAGCGGGTAAAGTCAGAAAACTTATATATCTTTTTAAAAACATTCGAAACATAATGCCAATGAAGACTTTAAAAACTATATACTACGCGTTAGGCCAATCGGTTATCACCCACGGTATGATTGGTTGGGGTGGTGCTGCTAAGACTATCATGGACCCTCTCGCCAAAGCGCAAAAAGCCTTAATTAAAGTTATCACAAAAAAACCTTATAGATTCTCTACAATACAGTTATTTAAGGACTTCGCAGTACTGAACATACAGCAACTGTACATCAAAATTATATCTATACATTACCAAAAAGACAAGCTTAACCAACATACTGTACAACACAACTACTGTACAAGACATAGACATCAACACATGACTCCGAAGATAAATACCACCTATGGACAAAGACATTACCGTAATCTGGCTCCAAAACTTTCAAATTTAATTGAAAAAGACATTAAAGACATTCACCTGATAAAAAGCGTAAATCTAAAACACAAAATACATACATGGATTGTAAACAAGGGCATTATATACTGCGGACATATGATAACTTCTTCAATATAATAGCTACCTGTATTAAATTTTATCTCTCTTTTTTTTTCAAATAATTTAAGTTCTTTATATCATCTCTTCTCCATTTTTTCTTTTCTTTTCTATTTCTCTTTTTAATTTTCATTTTATGTTTATTTTTCAAAGTTCTATTTATTAATTAATAATTTATTTTATTCTTTCTTTTGAAAATTATATAAAAAATATTAAATTACTGCCACCTCGGAACAGGCTCAGCCTAGTGAGGTGGCATATACCTAAAAGAATGTACATAACATGTATTTTTTGGTTAATAAATAATTAAAAAAAAAAAAAAAAAAAAAAAAAAAATCGAATCATAGAGAATGAGTTATATGAGTTTTAATCAATGAATATAATCGAGAAGTTTCCAATCTCCAAAGTAGAAGCAGCGTGAAGTGCGGACAAACATGTTAAGTGACTGTGTTCCGTTCTTGAGAGAGTCTTATGAGGAGTTCAGTAACTTGCATTGCTCTATGACTAACGATAAGTTGCAGTATACCTTCCCATATTGCAGGCATGTTAATTTGCAAATAAGTTTTAACAAACTCCAAATTATATATTTTTTTGTTTTTGATGGTTTTTAGTTTTTGTTATGTAGTTATGGAATAATATGAACTAAACCTGTCAATTTGTCTGTCCTGGAACGGGAAACTTTCCTAGTTGGACATGCAAAGCTTTCTTATATGTAAATTGTACTTTCTTTTGTATCTATCTATAAAAAATAAATAAAATAAAAACATAATTTTTTTCAACAATTACATACTATAAACTCGTGATGAAAGAGAAAGGGACCTTTTTGGCCCGGAGCTCTTTAGCCATTGTATCAAAAGTTAAAAGGTTGGAGTCTATTGATACTTTTGGTAGCCTTGAATTATGATGTTTTTATTATTATCTTCTATTGGATCGTGGCCAGGTTGGTAAAATAGAATTAAAGTTGCTCTTCATTCATCCGGCCGCGGGTTCAAATACCGGCGTGCGCAAGTAAATTTAGTTGATTGATCATGTTATTTCACAATTTAATCATTTAAAAATAATATAAGGTATATTTGCGGCATGTTCCAGAGTGGAATCGCTCTGGTGTAAAACTACCATTCAGAATTGAAACGTTGCTTGAAATGGCTTTAGCCGTGTTTGGTGACTAGATCTGTATAGCCAAGTACTTCAACCTTCTTCCCGCCATCTCTTTCCCCTCCCCTCTACCTTCATCCTTACAACCTACCCCAAAGTCTCACCGGCTCCAGGTGGTTGGGTGTAGTTGGGACTCTTGTGCGGTATTCACATAAAAAAATCAATAGTTTATTTCCAGACCTCACTAGAGATTCTTATTCCTAGGCGGACTGTAGGTCGTTATTTTGGTGTTACATCATGATTTCCTCATCTTCACGTTTGTTAATTTCCTAATTTTCGTATTTGTTGATTTCATCGTCTTCATCTTTGTTGACTATGTTTATTAATTTCCTTATCTTCATGATTGTTGTTTTCCACCTCTTCATGTTTGTTGACTGTAGTCACTATATAATCTGATAGTATTATTGTTCTAATGCCCGTAGGCAAAATTTGAGAATCCCACTTCGATGACATCTCTGACGTCGCGGGTTACCAAAACCCTGTATTCCATCTCTGTACGTAAAAGTTTGGGACAAACTACTGCTGTGATTTATCATAACGCCTATTCGGTTGAATTTAAGATCCCCACTCTAATTACATTTCTGACGCCGCGGCTTATCTGAACCCTCTCTTCCATCGCTGTGCGTTAAAGTTTGGGACTAAGCTGCTTTTGTGATTTGTGGCCGCCCGTTTTTGCTTGGTTTCGCGTAACTGCCGTATGGCGTATGGGCGCTGCTGTCGTGTTGGTTCATTTATGCTGCAGTCGCTGTCAGCGGTCGATCATATTTATGTGGTCTATATTCCTGTCACGGTTACTTCGATTTATTATAAAAGTTGAATACATTGTAGGAGAATAGATTTGCTTTTATAGTTTTTTGGTAAAATCATAATATTATTTCAACCAAAAGATTTTTTATATATTTAAAAAAATGCATTTACCTTGATAATATTTTGGTAAGAGTAAGTTTAGCTAGGTAAAATTATTATGTTAAATTATTTCCTCATCATATGGGAAATTAAAATATATATATATATATATATATATATATATATTTTTTTTTAATTTCCGTGAACGTTTATATAAATTTTACAAATTTATTTCGATAAAAAGAAATCATTTCAGAGGTATTTTTTTTAACATTAGCTCCACACAGGAGACCCCGAGGAAAACAATTTTCCCTCGGGGCCTATGTTATCGTTGGGGAAGCTGTGTGGATGTTCTTTTTAGAGAAAATAAGGAGAGGAAGTTCTGGGAAGGAAAAAATATGAAGGGTGAGTAGGAATCTGGGGGTCGATGTGTCCAGGAGTGACGGACGTATGAATGCATCTCTCCCACTGCGCTACAAGGCGATGGGTCGAGAGAGTCCTGTTGAAGAGGTAAAATGTCTCCATCAACCAGTCTCTACCAATCCGAACCGCCACGCAGTAGAGGGCAAACGCATGTGCCGCCAAAATATAGACAAACCTTACCCTATGAACCTGGGCACCCCTGCTAAGTCACTAAACGTAGCGAACCACTTAGGAACCGAACCACTTAGGCACGAACCTATGGCAAGGGTGTTGATTATCCAATAAACGGTATTGGGAAGAAACATTTGTCTCTTTCATTCATTACTAAGAAGATACAATTTATTATTCGTGTTTTTGTTTTTGATTTGATTTGATTACTACATATTATTTATTTTGACTATATTTTATACTTGACGATTTTATTTTGAGTTTTAATTGAGAATATTTTATTTTTTGAGTTTTAATATTAAGATTATTGCCTTTAATTTGAATGCCGATTTACATTATTAATTTATGGTTTTTTATATATTGTATTGTGTGTATTGAATTAGAGATTTGATTTAATTATTTTTATGTAATTTAATTTAATTGTATTTATTTTATTTTGATTAATTTATTTTATTTTATTTTCTGTTTTATACTGGAGGCACTGCTGAAAACCAACTGCATTCCAGGAGAAATCCTGAATTGTAGCTGAACAGTGACCTTTACGCTAATAGAATCAATGATTAAGAGGCTAGACTTTAAACGACAAGCGAAACACCCGCGTCTATCATTCTGTCCCGCTCACAATAAGCTCACGCACACTTACAATACATGCAAATGCGAAATGTGCGAATGAGACAACGCTCAAATTTACCTACAGAAATCGCTCGAAAAGGGGTTTATGGAAAATACACTTTTCTACACCGAAACTTTCACGAAATTGAAATTTAAAAAAATACATATTTTTTAGAAAGAATAAGCTACGTCGGTAGCTTTTTATAATTTTATAATTCTTTATAAGAGTTGAGTTAGCAGCACCTTTTCCCTAAATAATATTTTTTGATAAATCGTACATGTTTGACAGTGAATGTTTACGTTAATACGAAACGCATCGAAAATTCGAAAACATACCGACATAGTTTTCACCCTTTAGAAGGCAGCATAAAAAAATATATTCATTTTGTGCAATTTTCGATGTAAAAAAGTGTTTTTTCCCGGGCGTCCTTTTTGTATGGGCCGAAAAGCGAAGTCTATCGTCGAACAAAATGTGTAATGTTGTAATAAATCTATTGATGAATAAATATTTTTATTATTATCAATTTTCTTTTTTTGTCATTGACGTGGATGAACGAGATTTAGGTATGCTGAGTTGATTCTTTTCCGAAATTCTACTCACTGTCCGCGGTCTAATAATACAGAATGTCTACTGTTATATATCCACATATTAAATGTAAGTGTTTTGTAGTTTTATATTCACAGTTGTTATTTTTGCATAAGGGCGGAGCCTTATAGATGGTCACCAACACTTGGCGAAATTGGGCGAAGCCCGAACAAAAGCCGCCCGCAGGGCCTAGCAGCAAAAACCCGCGGAGCGGGTTTTTAACTGCTAGTTTTAATTATTACCTCATCTTCATCTTTGTTGACTATATTTATTAATTTCCTTATCTTCATGATTGTAGTTTTCCACCTCTTCATGTTGGTTGACTGTAGTCACTTTATAATTTTTTTATGATTTCCTCATCTTCATCTTTACTTAGCTATTTTGATGTTAATTTTAAACTTGTTCGTTTTGTCTTTTTAATATCATGTGGAAGAGCATTATCCAATTTTGTATTATAATTCAATTATCTTTCCTTTTGTTTAACTCTCAACTAAATCGTCATTATAAGTTCCTTGGAAATTTTCTTTGTCTTTACTCTGGGTGTGTTAAATCAAAGGAATTCCTCCGGGGAGTAGGTAAGGGCGTAGTTAGGATGTTATTACAGTTTTTCCTTCTCCGCGTAAAGCGACTCCGCGTCCAATCAGAACCCCATTAATATCGGCCCGTGTACCAAAGGCTAGAAGTAGAGTTTCTTGAGCTTACCGGTAAGACTGCAATTTTCCGGGATGGGCGGGTATTTCCCGCGGATGACAGCGCCATCTGCAGCCGGCGGAGGGTATTTCACACCTGACGTGGCGCCGCCGCACCTGGCGCACAGCGGCCGCTGTCGGCATTACAACTATCTACGTTCCGCACTCTGCGACCTTCCGACCATCCCAAATTCGAATTTAAAAGCGCAGTCTAACGTTTAATAACCTAAGTCAAAGTTAAGCAAGTGCCATTTTAAGGCAGCCTTGGAAGTATGTAACGCGCACCTATGCAATGTGCAGTGCCACCGATACAACTAATACTTGGCAAACAGGGTTAATAGCGACTGCACACTGATTAACTAAAATGCACGTAGGTTGCAGAAATCACAGTTTCCCACTGATTTGTACAATGAAAATACGTGTGGTACGTCATAACATAAGTAATTTCACCATCATTCAACAGATGTCGTTAGTATAGCTAGTTGTGTGTAGTTTTGAGGAGTTTCAACAGCTGTAACATAAGTAGTATCTTAAAAGAGTGCCGACTATCGTCGTTCGTATGTAATTCGTGTTCACTAATTTGTACAATAAACATACGTATGGTACGTGATTATATATGTAGTTTCAACATCCTTCAACAGAGGACGTGTGTATAAATAGTTATACGTAGTTTTGAGGAGTCTGTACAGAGTCAGTTCTAACTAGTGTCCTCTGATTTGTACAATAAACATACGTGTGGTACGTGATTATGTAAGTAATTTCAACATCCTTAAACATAATACGTCAGTTAAATTATCTTAGAAGAGTATCGACTATCATCGTTCGTATCTAACTCGTGTCCACTGATTTGTAAGATAATCATACGTTTGGTACGTGATAATGCATGTAGTTTCAACATACTTCAACAGATATCGTTAGTATAGACAAAAATATATGTACTTTTGAGGAGTCTAGACAGACGTCAGCTAAGTAGTATCATAGAAAAGTGTCGATTATCGTCGTTCGTGTCTAATACACGAACGGATGATACACGATAGACAGCGGGACTCCTACTTGTGGGTTTTCCTAGCTTCAGAAAAACTTAGAGGTTCCAATAGGACGGACGTCTGGTAAAGTTAAATATTCACATTAAACCTTACGATAAGGTCAATAAAGCAACTTGTAATCTTGACGAACCTCGATCTTTATTGGAATTTTCCCAAACACATTTTAAACCATCTCAATCACTGGAATTGAAGTACATCACAATACGTACGAACCATTTTATTGTGTTCTGTTATACCAACATACAGTTTATGCTTTATTAAAATTATCCAGCAAATAAACTCCACTAAGTTACGTGAACGTAAGGTGTTATTGAAAGTAATGTTGCCAATGAACAAAACCTATTCATTTCACTTTAAAGTAACGTTATGTTGTTTTAGGGGAATTTAATTTTCTTACCAGTTGCAAACAAATCTAACCGGATCAAAAATTCCAGTAGCGATATGAACGTAATTTTAACCCTGTTATTTATTCAACTTAACATACTGTCGTAGCAAAACATCCCGTTGACTGTAATGCTTAATGGTGGCAGGTGTCGGTAGGGGGAATTCTTGATTTTAAAGCACGAGTCTTATTTCGACACTCCTGACATTATTTGTAGCTACTTCATTCTTTTGACATACCGGTGATATTACTTATAACACCCGGCACTTGTTGGCACTCGGAAATAATTGCGCACGGCTTGAATATTTTAATGAAAATGCTGTCCGAGCACCTGGAAGGGTTGCAGATTGCATAGATGTTAATTATGTTTAGTACATGGGGCTTGAGTCAAATCAGAGAATAAGGAATTAACACTTAAATTTGTTAAAACTTTTGGTAGTCTGAGGTGAGTCCACACTGCGGTAATCTCTTTACAATCTGTCATGAACATTTGCATACCGCTTTAATTATATATATTGATATATATGATATTGAATACCAAACAATTGATTTTAGTTGATACACTATCAAGCAATGCAAAATAATGGAATTTTGGTTTGAAAATTAGATCGCTTAAAAGTATTTTAGATGCTTTAATTAAAGACTACGAGTATACTGAGAAAAATGTTATTCTAAAATACTATAATTTTATTCGTAAAAACGGGACTGAAGTTCTTACGAACAAATTAACAGTGTTTCAATGTTTATTGGCGGGAACATGCGGGTATACGTAATTTCGTACGTATACCAACAAATTATTCTTAATTTTTCCCGCCAATAAACATTGAAACACTGTTAATTTGTTCGTAAGAACATGGGGGTATACGTAATTTCGTACGTATACCAACAAATTATTCTTAATTTTTCCCGCCAATAAACATTGAAACACTGTTAATTTGTTCGTAAGAACTTCAGTCCCATTTTTAACCGTATTCTTGAATAACATTTTTTCTTCGTGTAGAAAACATTTTTGCCTTTTAAATAAACAAGTATATTTTTTAATTAGTCATTTTATAAGCCCATCATACCTATAAAAACTCCCATAAAGTTAAAAATCTCCTCACGAACCCATTTTCGATTATGGTATTATTGTGTTATACTGTGAAAATAAATTATTTAGAAATTTATCGTAAAATAAAAAAAAATATTAAAAATTTCGCCGATGCTTTTTCTTGAATAAATTAACAGGAATTTAAATTTGAATTAAACTGGAGTTGAAACCTACTTTACCTATTAATTTATCTTCATAAGGATTGTTATTGTAAGCAGCCGGATCCTGATTTTTTGTACGACGTTGTCCATTGCCAATATGTATTATCCGAGGATGTTCGAAGAGCAATAAAGTTAAGTAATTTACAAAAGAGAGCTTTAAGGCGATATGTAGCTTTGAATATATTTTAAGAAAAGTAAACACTCGCGACTACTTAGACTATAGCCGAATAGCAAATGAATATCTATCTACCAATCCGCCATATTTCGCAGAAGGATCGAAGTTTTCCCAGAATTGAGAGGCGAACGAGAACATGCCGATAAATACCCTGTAAGAAAACACAAATCCCGCCAAATCTGCAGGGTGGGGGTGGCAGAAATCAGAGGGTAGGGGGTGGTACAGAAATCAGAGGGTAACAGGCAAAGTTTAATCTTATGAGATTTTACACTTCCTTAAGGAAATTTGCTTTGCTGGGATTTAATTACGCTCAGTTTTAAAGTGGCACCGGGAACTTTTAATGAAGTTTTATGTGTGGCTTAAATTCCCGAGATGTATAATCTCGCGATTCCGAAATTCATTAATTGGTTTATACAATTTGCGCGTGGCGGACTGGGCCGCGCGCCGCGCCGAGCGACTGATTTGCATGGAAATGTAGCGGACTGAATAAAGTCCGTACTTAAAATTGAAATCTCTGACCAACTGTTTTAAATGTGTTTTTAAAAAATAAAAGGGATCGCGGTTCCTGTGGCCACCCCCAGGAAATGAGTCGGTTTCAAATTGGACATTCAAAATCAGAAATTTCATAATATATTTTAACTGTTAAACTATTAAAACCAATGGCGTAATTTACTGTTACAAGGACTTAAATAATTGGCTAAACATAGCGAAGTCCTGCTTTGACTCGTATACTTTGAATTTCGTCTGCTTGTAAATATGTTTATGTTTTCCGTGACTGGTTGATCCTGTCAAATTGGTAGTCGTGTTTGATAGTACACTTTTATTCCGCTAGAGCGCATGAGCGTTCTTGCGAGCTGTTATGTCGGAGTATTCAACATTATGCAAATAGTACTGCTCACGTAACTACGAGAATAATACGCATTTATTGTGAGATTCAAATCGCTGCCATTAACTGCCAAGTGTGGTTAGCTACAACTGTATCCCTGGAGTTACTTGCACTATCGCTCTAGTGTTTGGGTGATCACAAACAAAGCATAGACGCTCCGAGTGACAGACATGGACATGAATAAAAATTTGGAATGTGGCAACAATAGGAGTGTCTAAATCCACAAAGAGGCCGGATCGAGTGGCCTCTTTCAGCAGAGCTCTCTCTATTCTTATTTCAAGAGAGCGAATCGTTCTGAAATTCATGAGATGAAAAATCCGATGGGTGTGTTAACAAACCTCCCCCTCCCCCGCATTACCCCCTCCCCCTTGAGCAGTGATTTACATTACGTTTTTTAAGTATCAACTAGGGTCGCCTTAGCCAGCTTGTTGAAGTGAAGTATAAAAGAAGAAAGATTTATTTCACAAAGTGAAAAAGCATCTAATAACGTTAATTTATTATTACTGCCGAATGTAAATTCCTATTTGGATTACACTCATAAAACCAATTTGATCGTTAAATATTTTAAATATTCGAAATGACGGAAAATTTTGTCAGTTCGACAAATATTTTTTTATAGGTACGAAAACGTTTTTCATGGTAGGTATGTAGATTCAAAAATCGAGAAACTTTTATTTTCACAAAATGAAACAAATACTTGGAAGGTTTTTAACCACTTTATTTTCATTTATATTTGTCGACCGGTTTCGGTTGAACTCAACCTTCTTCAAAACAATAAACAATAAATAACAAACAAAGGTTTTAAACCACTTTACTTTAATTTATATTTGTCGACCGGTTTCGGTTGAACTCAACCGTCTTCAAAACAATAAATATACCAACTAAATTATAGTACCTACAGAGGAAGATTGTAAGCCACAAAGTGTTTGCATACTTTGATAATTTCTATTTTTATATATATTTATTTATACTGCATTCTATACCGCACAAGAGTTTTAATTGCTCCCGTGTGGAGCCAGTGAGACCATGGCATCCCTAGTTGGGGTATGTTGTGATGCTGAATGTAGTGGGGAGGGAAGGAGATGGGGGTGAGGAGGGTGGAGAAGTATCTGTCTATTCAGATAAAGTCACCAAACACGGCCAAAGCCCTTTCTGCAACGTTTCATTTCTGAATGGTGGTCTTACACCTGGGCGATACGAGTACTATACTATATATTATTTTTAATTAATTAATTGTGAAATAACACAAAATAATACAAAAAAAATATTATTTGTCCGCAACGTTCGGATTGGAAATCAAGAGCCTTATCCCTCGACAACGCCGGCCATCATAATTTAGATAATTAAGTTTTTTTTTTTAGTTTAAAAAGACGCAAATTAGCCTAGTATGGTAGTGGAAAATTACAAAAAAATGTAACTTATAAAAATTTATTAAATAAAAAAATAATTTAAAAAAAAATTAAAAACAAAAAATTTCTTGATTGAAAAATACGAGTAGATACGCGATAAATTGATGATCGGAGGGAGTTTACTGGAAAAAGTTGGGTAAAAGTTTAGGGATTTCGTCCTTTTTGTTTGTCAGCCCTACTGCAAGGATGGCTGGGGTTCCTCGAGGACCACGAGATGAGCTGAGTATCCGATAATAGAAGCTGCATCTCAGGAACTGAGTCAACAGACAAATGTGCTATTCAGATATTTCCAGAGGGGCGATATCGGTCTTGAGATGGGCTGGAATTCACCCTGAAAAGGATTAGATCTCAACAAACATTCCATTAAAGCCTTATGGGTGCCTTCACAGTTAATATTTCACGAAATTTTACACGATTTTAAAGCGCTGGTCTGTGAAAAATCACGGGATATTTTAATTTCATTGTTGAAAAGATTATTAACATATATATTATTAAAATGTTATTTTTACGTATACTATCGCATTTATGAATTATGCGCCACACAAACAGGTCCAATTTTGAAAAAACTCTTAAATTTAAAGCAAATTTCAGTTCATTGAATCAAATCTCACATTTGCACCTTCCACACAAAAATGCTGGAAGATAAATAAATGTGTAGAAAATAATAATATCTCTGAAATATTTGCTTTGAATTTAAGTTACCGTTTTAAAAATTAGAAGCGTTTGTTTGGAGAATTCCGATGAGCGATTAAGTATCTATAATCTACAATATAATATTTTTATTTATAATATTTTTTAACTGCTTGTTAAGAATTCAGACAACCTACGTACTTTACACGAGTCTGTGATGGTTATTAAAAAAATATTCTATTATCAAATCTTACAATAATATTTAAATTTGGTACTGTTATTTTTTTCAGTTAAATCCCAACAAAATGATTTTTCTCCGAATGTTACTAAACACTAACTTATTCCATAACATTAAATTGAACTTATTTATATCATTGCCGTTGGTTATAACTCTTTGCCAATATCAAAGTTAGAAGATGTATATGTTTCATTCATTAAAGCATGATAAGTGAATTGATAAGAGTTAATGCCTTGATTTAAAATAAAACTAAGTTGAAATAAGAGACATTCGGATGACGTACAAACGTATTACAACAGTTTTAAAAAATGCATTAATTTGAAATGTTTAGAGAGAACGTAAGCGTTGCGGTCTTTCATAAAACAAAGGGTAACAATTATTATAAGCAATAATTATCAGCCTGACACATTCATCCACATTGAAAAAATCTTCCGAGAAAAGATAGATGCCGCCGACGGGACTCGAAGCCGTGTCCTTCTGATGTCCGGTCAGGTGCTATGAGGTAAGCCTCCGTAGTTCAGTGGATTAGAGCACCTGACCGGACATCAGAAGGACACGGGTTCGAGCCCGTCGCCGGCATGTATCTTTTCTCGGAAGATTTTTTCAATGTGGATGAGCGTTTCAGAATAGGTAATTGCTTATTTTTTATTTCCAGAAATTTAACCCTTTGATTTTCTTTTAGTAGGGCGTGATAATGTTTATACATTTAAAGAAGAAGATGGTTTCTCTGAAAGAAGATTTCAGCTGCTAAAAGAAAATGATTAATCGACAAGATTTTCTTAAAAGCTGTTTATGAAATAATTCAATTATTTTTAATGGAATTTTTCTTTGTAAATAAACTACTTTAGTAATTTGGGAGAAGCAGACAGAGAGAAATTTATTCCTTTAATAGCAAAGGGGATCATAAAAAGAACGCTAATACGTCTATTTCCTCGGCGCCTCGTGAAATCCTTTCACAGCAATGGATCCCTAAAATTCCATTAATAACAGTTGCGTTTCGGCATTCCTTGCATTTTCATTTAAATACTACTTCCTTCCCTTTTCCGCCACCGCATACCGCATAAAGACGTCCTGAGCAGCTGCGAAGGAGTACAAACACTAGACTACCAAGAAATACCCCCGACTTTGCACAGGAGGGAGGGGGATGGATGGATAGGTAAAGGGCGGCTTTAAGCGGAGGGGAAGGCGACATTATAAATCATCATTGCGGAAAGGAGCCGAAGGAAAACAAAGATGAGTTATTGGTCATTTTTCCAGCGGACTTAAGGGATATTTATATTGTCTGCGGGTGAATTGATTCTTATACTATACCTACTCCACCACTGGTCTGATTATGATTATTGTAGTGCCCTTGAATGGCACATAGTTTCAGTGGATTTTGATAGTCGCCCGAGTGCTTAATTGTCCATAAGACCATTTAAAACATTATGTATCAACAACGATAATTAATCACTTTACTAATCAAAATATATTATTAAAGAAAGTCCAAAAAAGTGCAGCTCGCAAAAACTCAGAAACGGGTCCCGGTACGATCAAGGGAATATATGGTGTGGTAGATCTCTGTCCCTCATCCAATGAGGGTTCCCGTTTTTACCTAAAGTGCGTGCTTTTAAAGATATTTCCAGTCTTCCGGAATGTTCTAGAAGGTTCGATAAAACTCTAGAAAGTTCTGGAAGGGGTGAGTATATCGATGAGTCTAAAAGTTTCGCGAACGTTCTGGATGGTTCGCTAATGCTCTAGAAAATTGTGGAAGAAAAAAGTTCTAGAAGCTCTCTAGAGCATTCCACAACATTCGGGAACATTCTAGAATGTTTGGGTATAGGGAATCAGGAACATCATTGTGGAATCAGGAACATCATTCCAGAATACTCTCGAATGTTGTCCTGAGCGAAGCCGGGTACCCCAGCTAGTAATTATTTAAATAAACCAATGAGACCTTTACCTTTACGGAAATAGCTTCATCACACCTGCCATAATGTTTAATTGAAATAATGAAAGAAAACCTTCTTTATCTATAAAATTTGCTAATAGTCGTTTGGACAATTGTGCACTCGGGCGACGAGATGTCGATAGGCTTAAAGTTTACTCCAGATACCGACAGATGTCAAGGAGTTAGAGTAGTTTCACCGGGCGAATATAGCCGATCAAAGAGAGCCCCGCTGCTCACATTCAATTCCTAGATAGTATAATTATTAGATAGTTATTAATTATTCCTAGATAGTATTGAAAACTGGCGGCTTTTTGTTCTACTTCGCCCAGTTTAAGTGTTGGTGACTATTTATAAGGCCCTTTTGCAAAACTAACTACTATTAACATTAATCTACAGATTACTTATATTTAAACGCATGTGGGCGAGATCTAAGTGTGTATATTACGGCAGCAGCTCCGTGGAAAAATGCACGTTCACGGACGGCTCAGAAAGGTGTCCATACATTGGAGATTTACTCGGAGTCGGGTTCCTTAATTTGAACCGTACGGGCATTAGCGTATTAATATACTTCGATATAAATAAAACCGTATTGTAAAAGGGACCTTACAATTATTATTGAAGGAGCCCAACAAATGTCTGCCTGTGGATAAGGCAAACACTACAATTACGAATAGAAGTGTGCGCTGGCATTAGCCGACAACTGCTTTATTAAATCCACGCAAAACATGCTGCATAACTTTGCAAATAAGCACTAAATTTATATCCAGGCTGGCGGGACTGGTTCTTGGTTCTCATGCACAACGGCTAAAGATATTATAAATACTACATGACAGGTTAGCAGTGAGCAGTATAATGAAGTATTTAGTGCGCGCATAATATCGCTCGAGTCACTTTGTTTATATAACTTTTGCACATTAATGTTCAAAGGCTTGAACAATTAACGACACGCCGTTAAATACAGTCCCGCCCATTAAATGAAGTAATTCGATCGCTTTGATTGCTTTTATTTTGATCGGATTCATAATTCATTTCGTTTTTGTTGCTTTAATTAATTAAATATCATTATTTCGAATTTATATCCATTATTTCTGCATGAGATAGTCCTAATAAAAATTTTTAAACGTTATTCTAGTAAATACTTCTTTACGCACGCTTGACTTGAGGGGTAAACTGGCGAATGCGTTACGGAAATTACAGCATTACGAGGCGAACGATAATAAATTAAAATTAATTTTCAGGTT
This sequence comes from Limnephilus auricula, assembly GCA_951813805.1. Taxonomy (NCBI): domain Eukaryota; kingdom Metazoa; phylum Arthropoda; class Insecta; order Trichoptera; family Limnephilidae; genus Limnephilus; species Limnephilus auricula. The sequence continues at coordinate 40,412,917 of OX638391.1, forward strand.
CATTCCTCACAATCTAATCGTAACAACAGTGCTCAAATCCATAGTAATGAGGTTTGCTGGCATTTATGCTGACAATAGTTTTGTTGTTGTTTCTCACATTCTAAACGTTAAAATCTAACTAATAACTAGCACTTTTTTGATTGGAATTTTTTGAATTTCCTGCTTCAAATGTCAATAAACGTAGATCTCTAACTAGAATCTGTATCAAAAAAGTTTGATTTAAACTTTGTAAGAATTAAATCAACAATTCCATTCTAAGCGTAATTCCCATAATAAAATTAATCAAATTTTCGTTTAGAGTGTGCGAACTCTTTTCATGACACAAGCACCAAACTTGTGACCGGTGAAAAAAAAATATTTTAAATACTTATTTAGTAATCTAATCTAATTTTCTTCCTTTCTTCGAATAAAACCATTCCAATCCACAGTGTTTAAGAATCTATATTGAAGATTCGTTTGGATTTTTACCAAGCATCGTGACAAATCAGTCATTTCAATGCACTGAGTTCGCACACTCTAAAGGAAAATTTGATTAATTTTATTATGGGAATTACGCTTAGAATGGGATTGTTGAAATAATTCTTACAAAGTTTAAAATAAAACTTTTTTGATGCGAATTCTAGTTAGAGAGCAACGTTTATTCACATTTGCAACAGGAAATTCAAAAAATTTCAATCGTAAGAATAAAATTCTAATCTTGTCTAATTTTCATGATTAAATTTTGTTATTAATAACGTTATGAAATAATTAAAAAATCTCTGCGTGGATCCAACACGCTGCAATATGGAAGCTTGCGAAGTTATTAGAATTCTCAAATCACTTTTACCGCCTGAAAGAATCAATCAACAATATGTATTGCCGTAATATTAGTCAGCAGTTTCGAAGTTTGTGAACACAGAGCGGAGAATTGCACCGTCAGTGGGGAACAATTACACCACACACACTGGTGTTACACCTTTCATTGAACACGAAGCGGTAACATCGTGTGGCAGATATAATATGATATGTGATGTTTGTTTCCACGTTGGGGCGCTATGTGTTATGTGTTGTGTGTGGCATCATCTTTATCCAGCTATCCTGGGAGGATAGCTGGATAAGATGCTAGGACGGTCGGCAAATATGTGGACTTAATCACTTCACTGTCCCCCTCGGCCAGACTTGGGAAGATGCAAGATTTCGGGTATTCCGTATACCTATATGGTTCTTGCTTACTAGGTTCATTATAATTAACATTTTAGGCAAACGTGGTGATCCATGCAATACCAACGTTTTTTCGGGTTTTTGAAAGCCAATGCTTTCTCTCGTGCAAGTTCTACAATTTCCTGTTTTTCAATCTTAATGTTGAATTCCCAATGATTTAGAATGTAGACTGTAGAGTGTAGACCAAAAACAGCCACTTGTACTAGTTCAAAACATTTATGTTGTTCAAAGGTACAGCTATCCTAACAACTTTTTCTTATCACAAATAATTAAGTTTTTCTCTAATGTTGAAAATGGTATGAACTAACGACACAATGAAAAATAACATTTTGTTTGATCTCTCAACACTTTGTTATTAATTCTATTATGTTTTCTACAAATTTCCTAATAAAAACATTCCTAAAAATTAAAATAATAATTTTTTTTCTGGAATATAATATATATTTAAAATGGTTACCGGACAACTCAGAAACGTGCAACTTCAACACCTTCTTTGAAAATTTAACTCGGCTTAAACCTAACTAGGAGTGCCGAGCGAAATATATTTATTTGTTCGTTTATCATACTAGTTTTGGGATTATTAACCGGGATTAATAACCTTTGGGGTAATTAATAACTTTTTTTGGTAGGTTCCTGAACTAAAATACATAATTTTGCAAATATTTTGATATTTGGAAAGTTTTTCAAAAACAATTTCTCATTTGTAGACACTGAGAAAAGTCAATTGTCTGATGAAAAGGGGCATCGGTAAAACCGTTTTTTATATTTAAATTTATAATAGAAATATTTTTATATTTTAATTTATATTAACATTGATGGGACCTTCAAAAGTTATGAAAAGAAAATTTTCTTATTAAAATTAAACAAAATTCTCTTTCAACTTCATTTTAAATCGTTATACACAAAATGCAGCATTACGGAAGTTTAAAGTTGGGTCATTTATTACACAATACAGTCTGTAACTTCCAGCGCCATCTTTACCTCTTCCAGCGGACATTTGTAACCTTTCTGCCAGCTCCTTCTCCTGCCCCTATCTCTCGGCAGGACCAATTCGTCATCTGTCCTTTAATATATTCATGTATTCTGTAATACATTCAAATGAATAGCGAACATCCAAGTATTGGTGAACGTTGTTTCTGCTGTGCGCTTTAAATTGAAACACCTTTGCATTACATGTTTCATTTAAATTGTAAGAATTGTTACAAAAATATTTATAAGTTTCGTCATACTTAATCTATCTTTAATGTCGACTTTCTGTAGGCACCTTTCCATCTTCATCGAATTCATGAATGCAATGCATTATCAAAATTAAAATAGTTTTTAAAAGAAATCACACAATGAAACAGAAAAAACACAGAACGAAGAAAAACATATTTGCTTCATCTCTACGCACGCGAAAAGCGAATTTTGCTTCTAACGCACTATTCGGCACCGTTCGGAACAGTACTTATGTTGTATGAAATATCCCATAGGTTTTATTTGCTTCATAGGTGCGTTTCGGGATCCGCATATATGAAGGCGTGCGCCGTGTTCCTAATGATGGAGTTTTTTTACTATGGTGTCTTCTGTTTCTCAGTTTGTGTTCATGAGATGCAACGAAATGGGAAAGAGAATTGTGAGAAAAGGGGCTAATTGCATGAATAAAGTTGTTTTCAGTACGGATCGTACTTTTTTTATTACTGATAAATAGAAAATAATGTCGCGAAAGTTTGAGTTCGGCAGCTGATACAAACTGATAATTTCGCAAGCTCCTTAACTTAAAGGAGAAGTAAAAGATTTGCCACTAATCGCTGAATGAAATAAGTAGATATCTATGATTCCGGAAACTGTCGCCGACGACCAGGGAAGTAAATTAAGTTTCCGGTGATATTATCAGGCTGTAGGGAAAGCTGTAAAACGCTTAAAGAAGAGCGGATATCGCTAGTGCATGGGTACCTTACCAGTGGGTTGCGAACAGAGACTAAGATAATGAATTAGTTATTATAAACATAATAACTGAGAAATAAAGGAAACAAAAAGAATTTAATTGACATCGCATAGAAACATAAGTCGTAAGATTATCAAAAACATATCGGTAAGATTATCAAAATGAATTAAAGTTATTTAATTTGATTTTCTCATATAAAATCGATATTCTTTATTATAATTTTTGAATACATCATCTATTTGAATTTCGATTTTGTTTTCGCAAATGAATGAATGTATGCAAAACTTTGAAGTGGAAATGGACACAATTTCGAAACTCGGCAGATGGACTCCTTGTCAATGACAATGCTCTCCGTCAATTTTTGGTGGTACTGACGCAGATACAAGTGCTCACACACACGCACGCATTTCTCCGAAATTAGTCTTAGTAGCGGAATGCGAAACTGGTTCACTTCATAATTCAAAATAGATGTATTATAGTAAAAAAATTTGTTTGTTAGAGTTGATTATTTTAAAGTTGATTTATTATTATTATTTTTACTAACAAACAACAAATCTGACTATAAATTAGAGAGTTGATTGAACCCACTAAAAACTCTTGAAAAAAGATCTGGCATCATGAAATTACCTCAAGCATTACGCGGTTTTTAGCTAACATCATAATTTCCATCATCGCGCAAAAATCCGAAAATGTAAAACTTATTTCTTTCTACAAATCTTCACAATTTATTAAGCAAGAAGAGGAACATAACATGTAAAAACTAGTAGTTTTAAAACGTATGAACAGTAGACTCTGCAAAAAGTTATTTATTTTGATTTGATGGCTTGTATCGCTCAAAGGTACTATCAAACACGGGTACCATCTTGACAGGATTGACCGGAACAAACAAATGTATAGACCAACGAATTGCAAAGTGGTCAAGGTATAACGGGACAACAACCTACAACAAGTCAATATAAAGTCAAGTAAACATAATTAGGAAATTGTTTTATTGAAGTAAATACTTCTTTACGACGCTTGACTTGAGGGGTAAACTGGCGAATGCGTTACAGAAATTACAACGTTACGAAAAGTGAAATGCGTTGCGAAGCGAACGGGCTATATCACATTGTAGTAGCAAGAGAGAGCAGTGCGCGCGCACATTTTCTTTCTCTTTTCCTCTCATAGCCAGTGCATGAAATATTTTGAAATACCAGTGACGCACCAAACGCGGGGGGAGCGGACGTCGATGCGCACGGCTTGATCGGGCGAGGCGAATGATAATAAATTAAAATAAATATTAGTGGAAAATTATATATATTTTATACATATAAACATATATATATATAGACATACAGAGCCAAATAAGTATTTACTTCAGTCGTGTGGTCTAAAGCACACTCGGATTTTTATTATGTATTTCTTTCTTTCTTATCTCTGTAGGTAATGTACACTTACTAGGTTTTCTATCTCATGTGCCATATTTCATTTTGATTATTATTATTTCTGTTTTTTCGCTACTAGAATTAAATAACAACTTAAACATGATTACGCATGCTGTGAACATTTTTAATTGGAGTTTTAATATCTGTGCACATTTCAACGGCAATATCACTGACAAAAGAATTGTTAACACTCTGCAAATGTTTTAAACAATAAAAAATGTAGTTAATAGTTTTAATTTTGGTCCAAAATGTTTGCAGCTCCTGTCGCCGTAGAGTGCGGATGGTGTGAAGTATGTCCCAGAGCCCTGAAAGAAGTTTTGTGCCCCGAGCTAAGCCGTCCATTAGGGGCGGAAATAAAATGAACTGAAAAGTGGCCGAGACACAAAACTACTGTTCCGTGATTCGTCTCCATAGGACGAACCGGGGGCGGCTGTACGCGATCAAGTGGCGCTGGGTTTCCCAAATGAAACATTATATAAACTGTGTCTTAGTTTACGAATGAAGGCAATATATGTATTTATGTCCTAGTTTATGTATGAAATACGCATGTCTAATTAAAATATGTCCTAATTTCCGTACAAAAGTAAACGAAATATTTTCCGGTTTGTGTATGAAAGCATATGATTCATGCCCTGGTTTAAATATGTCCCAGTTTACTTATGAAGTTATACGTCTTAGTTTACCTATGTGAGTATATGAATTATGTCTTAGCTTATGTATAAAATATTGATTTATAACTTTGAAAGAAACTACATAGTTCAAACATGGAAATATACGAAACATATCCTTGTTCACATAGGTTAGTATGTATATGTTTCGTGTCCTGGTTTACATATTAAAGTAATGTGAAATATATTTTACAAAATATGTCCTAGTTTAATTATGAAATTAACATCTTAGTTTACGCTTGCGAGTATATGAAATATGTCCGTTTATGTATACAAGATTCAAAGATAACTTTAAAAGAAACTTGACTACACCTGGAAGTATATCAAATGATCGTATGTCATGTTTACGAATGTAAGTATATAAAATATGTCCTAGTTTACGAGTGTAAGTACATATATAAAATATGTCCTAGTTTACGAGTGTAAGTTCATAAATAAAATATGTCCTAGTTTTCACGTGAAAGTTTATGAAATGGGTGCTAGTAAGTATATCAAACAAAACAAAAAATTTCAAAGTTAATTACAAAAGAAATTCTAACACTGAATGCAATATAAGTGACTCTCAGAAAAAGAAAAATCTGAACTAATGTGACCCTATCCCCTTCCGTCATATTAAACCGTTTCATACTTCGACTAAGAACTACGAACATTTTATCCATTTTCCTAACGTATTTTATTATTGGCTGATATCTTTTTACATGATTGCAAGATTCTAACAGACAGTGTTGAATTAAATTAGCTCAGTGATTAGAGCAAAGCCTCAATTCCTATATGCAACATTTTTCTAATTCAATTTTTTATTTATTTAAGAGCCGCTTATATTGTCTTCATAATTAAATACTAAAAATTAAATTTAATCATTAAGAAATTTAAAACATAAAAAATACGAGCGTGGTTTAGACCACACGACTGAAGTAAATACTTATTTAGTAATCTAATATAATTTTTTTTCGGGCATCGAATAAAACCATTCCAATCATCAGTGTACATATAAGAATCTATACTGAAGATTCGTTTGGATTGTTACCAATCATCGTGACAAATCAGTCGTTTCAATGCACTGAGTTCGCATACTCTAAACGAATATTTGATTAATTTTATTATGGGAATTACGCTTAGAATGGGATTGTTGATTTAATTCCTAGAAACTTTAAAATAAATGCCAGCACCCATTCCAAACGTCATTACTATGGATTTGAGCACTGTTTGTTACGATTAGATTGTGAGGAATGAAACTCAAAATTAATTTAAATTTATTATCGTTCGCCTCCGTAACGTTCGTAACGCTCGATATTAAGCGTGCGTAAAGAAGTATTTACTTCAAAAAGAAATTGTTTAAAAATTAAGGTATTAAATAAAAGTTTTAGAAGCAGCTCTCGAGAAAACAAATAATCTACACTTGATCAATTACAGTTATGCGAGAAAAATGGTCCCCCGTTTGGGTTTCAATCTAGAAAATGTGTTCATTTAACGTGGACAGATGGGCTCCGCTGAATATGAAACTCACGTCTCTACCCCTAACTTAAGTTGCTGAGTGATTCGCAACTCAACTTGAAGGTAAAAACTTCCACTCTTAGTACATATCATTTCTCAAATGGATTCTCTCGCATTTTAAGTTTATCGATATCAAATTTACATACACATGTATCGCCGGAGATAAATCTGTATTTTGCACAACTCAATCTTTTAAATTGAATAAAAAGATATTTGGTTTTTAGATTTTTTAGGCTTAATTTAAGATATTTTTTTGGAGTGATATGCCGTGTTGCGCTACCTCATTCTTTAGCCACTGGAGCGATTTAGGTCCAAATTTGGATCGCTTTTAACCACAGTTAACGGACCCACAATTATTGGATAAACGGTGAAATCTAGGTGGATTCACTAGCTTTAAACCGTAGTAAACAGTTTATATGGTTCCATATTAATATTTTGAGAATTGATATTAATTAAATCGAATGGCCAAATCAAAAACTGAACGTTTCGGATACCGTTACAGTGTAAATCATCAGGTCCTGGTAAGACCCAAAACTCACAGAGTACGCCAAATTACGGAGGCAATTGAAATTCACAAAAATCCCATTAACGTCAATAGAGACGACGGAGCTAAGCTCAGTAGCTCTTGGTATCCGGTAATTGACGGCTACACCAAAGCTAAACGCAGAAAACCATTTTGAATTATACCGTAATACCAGCTCGTAGAGGAGTGACGCTTGCATCACGGTATCATATCCACGTACATAAGCACAAACTTAATCACTATCAATTACATATCTGCCCTGATGATGGACACTGTAACGCTGTCCGATAAGTTGGCTAAAGAAGGCGGTGGCGCAACACGACATTACACCCCAAATCAATTACGAAAAAAAAAGTTAAAATAAATAAATTTCGACGAAAATAATATATATTTTACTTATTTATTAGTAGCGATTCTCTTGTGAAAAAGTCCGTAAGCTCTCAAAAGCTTTGTGAAGCTTTCTATATAAATTGAAAGAACCTTTCAATCTGATTGATAATTACCAAAGTGCCTTTGGAAAAAATGTATTTAACCATACCTTTGGCCGGCCTATCAGTATTCGGTAGATATCTTCAGAACAAATAGCATTACAGACAGCGCTTTCTGAACTAATTTATTTAACTGGTACATTATTACCCCAATGTGAACCTTTCGGATAGAGGGAGGTTGAACTAAATATACAATACTCATCTTGTGGCCCTGGGAGGACCGGCCTCGGAGGCCAGGAATACATTCTTGAAAGGAAGAGAATCACTAATTCCCTTTAAAATATACATGGGATGTTGAATGCAAATCTCCTTAAATGTGCAATGGGGGAGCTGTACCCATATATGAGTATATTTTTTTAATATTTTCCATGGAAAAGTTTGTACATGCTCTATCTATAGCGTAAAGAATAATGTCACAATTTTCAAAGTATTTTTAATTAGTGTTTTCTGTTCTGAAGTTTTTTTGCCTGTTTGATTTTTGTTTTGTTTTTGTAATTGGTCTCTAGTTGGCTTTACAATGGCTAGTTGTCTTCATAATTTTTGCAAGCTCAGAATAACTCAGTTCTCTCAGTCATGATTTTACTTTAGTTTAAAAATGTATTAATTTCTTTCTTCAATCTTCGCAAAATTACTTTGTGGCATCATTTTAGTGGCTTATTGCCCTTGCTGTCTGTTACATGTGTTCCTAATGTTTTCAAAACTCATTATCATCTTTGTGTTATGTTTTTACTTCAGTTTTGAATATATTTTTTTCTACTTTTGAATCCAGCGTGATTTTTCATTATAATTAAATGAAACAATATAACTTTGTTAAAACCACTGATTTATTTAATTAATGCCGACCGGTTTCGAAACAACCTTTCCTTCCTCAGGGCAAATATATATAAAATGATTTGACAATCAGAAAAGAGTGGGAGGGTACAATTTATTACTAAGTGTTGTGGTAGGGATGGGGGCGTGGCTAGAAATTAATGGAAAGTTCTTTTCAAAGATATGGTTAGCAAAATCGGAAAAAATATTATTATTAAGACACCTTAAGTGTTCTTTGATTCTAATTTCGAAATTACGGGTTATTTTCCCGATATAAAATAAGGAACAGTCATTACATTTGAGTTTATATATTCCTTCCGTTCCATTATATTCCCCTTTTTTTAAACATTAGCTTCTTGCAGGAGGCTCTTTAGAAAACAATTTCCCTAAAGACCTATGTCATCTTTGAGAATGCTGTGTGGAGGGTCTTTTGAGGAAAAGAAGAAGTGAGGTCTTTAGGAGATCCATTTTGTAGGATGGAGGTTTAGTTTGTAACAGTCCTCCTACTATTTAGACTTTGTAGCAATTAAAAGTAACTTTGATAAATAATATGGTTAATAATATATAACGCACATACAATATCTATTGAAGAATTTGAAGACGAAACGGTTGTTCATTATCTCATATTATCTTGAATGGTTAGTTTTAACTAGAAAAAAAGCATTGTCTAAAATTTTGAAAAAAATATTATCTATTACGAAACTCAAAACGATTACGGTACTTTAAAAAAAATCGTAAATAAAAAAGTACAGATATATAGAGGACGATAAAATGTTTTTTTAAAGAACTCTCTGATATCGTAAGTTTTTTCATACAAAGAAACCCTAAATCTATTAGAGTCAAACGTGCCGCTATTGTTCTTTCAGGGAATAAAAGCTTGACACTGGAGAACCCTTCCTCCCACGGGATTAAACCCAGGATGGATTGCTAACATTACTTTCACATCGATTTCCAACCGATTTTTAACCGAATTACGTGAATTCGCTTGAAAGGAAAGGAGAGAAAGGCGGAAAAAGAACAATACGCTCCGCGCTCAAAGTGCGTTTTTACTCACACACGTCCATTGTGGTTTACCACATACACTGAATACTCCACTACCCACGTGATCACTATGTACAGTGGGTTCTTATTCAACTTACGAAACAGTTCTTGATAAAAAATTTTAAAAAAAACGAGTGTGCTTTAGACCACACGACTGAAGTAAATACTTATTTAGCTCCATCTACATAAAAAATGACATTCCATCGAATGCCATATGTTTAACCAAAAACTTAATTTCATTGATTTCTTTTTTTTTTTATTAATTCGTCACATTTTCTCTTTTACTTTTAGTAGTTTGTATTTTAATGAAATCTTTTCCTCAAAGATATTATTGATATCCTTTAAAATTTAAGTGTAAACAATATCTAGATCATAAAACACTTTGTAAATTGAAGATGCATCAGAATTGTTTGTATTAGGTATATTGTTGCATATTTTTTTTTTATTATGTTCCTATATTTAAATGTCGTTATTTTATTGGTCAATGACATAAATATATTATTCACTGTCATATATAAATGTATAGACTGTTTATAACGCAAATAAATAAAATTATAAATTATGTCAATTATATGTTTACATGTATAAAATATATACATGTATATACGTATTTTAATTTTCTACAAATATTTATTTAAATTTATTATCATTTGCTTCGCCCGATCAAGCCGTGCGCATCGATGTCGTTTGGCACGTCACTGGTATTTCAAAATACTGACTGAAATATTTCATGCACTGGCTGTGAGAGGAAGAGAGAAAGAAAATGTGCGCGCGCACTGCTCTCTCTTTTCAATGTATTTCAATTTCCGTTACACAATCGCTAGCTTGCCCTCCAAGTCAAGCGTGCGTAAAGAAGTATTTACTTCAAAAAAATTACACTATTTGCGGATCATCAATGTGTACTTTATTTCCATTCTTTAAGTGATTATCAAAAAAATTGAGGGAATGCTGAGGATGAAGGAATTAGGGGAGAAGTAAAATATAGAAAAATAAGAACCTTGCTATTCAGAATTGACCACTAAACACGGTTTATGTTACTTCAAGCAACTTTTCGAGTCGATATTTTACTAGTTACTTAGAGAAGCTGTTAACAGTTGGTCATTTAACCATGCATCGATATCTCTAGAGGTGAGAAATGTTACAACGGAGCTCTCACTGGCAGTTGCATACATAATTTAGAAACGGGTAACAATAATTTGGTCATAACCAAAATATTGATTCCATATTGTATAATTATGGTATTATACTAGGGCAATACTCACTACCTTAGATATAACAGTTTATCAACACCCTATTTTCTTACGCACCAATGACAATATATCATTTTTTTAATTTTTTTTAATCCTTAACGTCCTTGTGGGCTTTTAAATATATTTACATTTTTATATTTTAGTTCATACAGGTGTGTTTGGATGACAAAGAAAACATAAATAGGTTTTACACATGGTACATAGAAATAAGTTGGTAGGTAAAAGTACAGCGTTATATTAGATATGAAATTAAACAATTTTTTTCACTTTGTTCCACTTGTTTATTTACACCAGGACCGGTTTCGTCCTACTACGGACATTTTCAGATTGGTAGTTGAATTTCTTATGCTACGGAATTTATACAAACTTAGGCAGGGGCGCACAACATTGTCTCTATATGATGAATGTTTCTATTTTGTTAATTTAAGGTATTATCAGTTATTTTGTTAAGTTAAGATACATATAGATAATTATAAAGTTTATTCTTAAAATTATGAATGATGATACATAGTAAAAGGTTATTTGTAATTGACATGAATCTATATGAATTTATATAATTGAAAAGGTTTGTGATCACTGATATTTTATTTTGGTAATGTTGGGATATTCCCTCCTTGTTGCTTAGGGCTTAATTAACAAATATTGATAGCACTATGGTAATTATTGTTATTGGGGTTCTCCATACAGTTGGGTTTTTACATTTTTTTAATTACATACTTAAATTACACCACTGCTCTCTGAAGTAAAATTATTCTAAGTGAATTATAATGGATATATTAATGGTGATTGAGCATTATGTTCCAACTGTTTATTCATGACATATTTAAGATCTATTTTCTTTGTTAGGCGATTAATTTCTAGTGACTCTAATCTATCTAATTTTGCTCCTTTGTTACAAACATGAAGGATTTTGACATCTCTATCTTTATCAAAAGTATGTCGGTTTTCCAATAAATGCATGGCGACATTCGATAATTCCCCTTTTTGATTAACCCAACTGGCCAAATGTTCTTTTATACGGGTTGATACTGCTCTCCCTGTTTGTCCTACGAATATGCAGGGCAGTTCGCACAGTTCACCTGGTAGACTCCAGAGTTTTCCAGATTATCTCTTTTATCTTTATTATTTATGAATATTTTACCCAAAGAATTTACGTTATAAAAAGTGTGTATAAAAGGGTGTAAATAAACAAGTGGAACAAAGTGAAAAAAATTGTTTAATTTCATATCTAATACAATGGAATTCCACCATGAATTAACAGTTAAAAAACTAGACTCATTATAGCGTTATACTATACAGAGACAGAAAAAATCAGTTTTAGAGCTGCATAATATGTGAGTTGTATTCTTGTAAACGCTGGTAATTAGATTGCACGAAGTTGGCAATACTTTCAGTATACTTGCAAAAATAGGATATGTTAAACTACACGGAATATTCAGAAGAGTTACGATAAAGACAATAAATGTAAAGCTATTATGAATAATTATTGTATGATCATAATTGGTCTGTGATTAGTTCTTGTTGCTTTAGTCGTCTATCGGCTTTTCGGGTCACATGGTCTCGTTTACGAAATGTGCCGAAGATAACCAAAGGTAGGTGTGCAGAGTCATTATAATCCTAGAACTCCGCAAATAAAACATAGCTTCCAGTTATAAAACACGTTAGTTCTCCGAACTATACTTATAAATTACGATACGTCAATAAACAATCACTGTTATTCAAAGAACCTAAGTCTTTTAATAAACATCCTGTAGTAATACAGAAGCCCTAAGAGTCACGACAGTCATATTACTGACATTTTAGGTTTTTATTTATTATAATGTGTAAAAATTATTCTTAATCTGCGGTTTATATACATAACAAATAAGTGAGGGGGGAGGAAAGTGGTCTACAAGGATTTTATTCAAATATATGGGTTTTCTTACATTTGTTGCCAAGTCGTCTTTGACTATCGAATTTCTAATTATTTTGATTATTCCCAGCAGGCTTAATTACTTAGGTTAGGAGCTTACTTTGATATCGTTTAGGGAATACCTTACAAGTAATATGAATTATTAACAACCTAATTGTATTGTTGTCATGTCTATTCTCAATTAAAAATCATAATTATAATTATATATATTTAATTAAACAAAATACTTTTGTGTAAACCACTATAATTTTTAAATAATAATATTATAAAAAAATGGTTTATTAAAAAAAATGGTTTAATAAATATAATATTTGGTTATAGTAGTTTACACAAAAGTAATAATAATTGGAGATTGACGAAATATATATATTATTTTAATGGAATTTCACCACGATTTGTCAGTTTCAAAAAACACAATTTTTTTATTTATTGTTTAGTTGAATGCTGTTGCGTTATGAAACGATGGTGCCGTTTCATTCAATATTTCGTGCACTTTTCATTTGAGTGCTGAGTATTTCCCCCGCTACGCGGCCAGACTGTTTAAAAGGGGCAGGTGCGCGCATAGTTTGGGGTCGGGAATTATTCTCACTTTTATATGGGGAAAGTGACTCCGACTGAGTCATAAAAGTGAATAAATTCCGCGGCAGGCCGGGGAGCCAATAAACTAACCGGCAGATATGAACTGGGTAGGACTGCCGAAATAGGATCAAAATGTCGTTTTGGAATTCATTTTCATTCCAAAACTTCACGACGGACTAGATAAGTCTTCACTCGTTTCTCTTTACTGCCACTCATGCATTAATAAAACAAGTATATAAAGCTATTAGGTAGGTATAATATTAAGTATTCAGAAAAAACCCTGTTCAATATTACAATACATTTTAAAATGATTAACAATTACATTTTTATATTTTTAATCATAATAAAGTATTTATAAATGCTTGCAACTGTACAGGGAGGTTCCGATGAGAAAGATCGATTATTCCCCTATCAAATTATTTAAACATAAATTTAATATCGATGTATTTCATTCAAAATTTACATTCAAGTAAGCAATAAAAATTATCAAAACGCGTGATGGTAAAATATTAAATATCGTGTACACCTTTTAAGTAATTTTTGATCATACCTAAGAATTTGTGATTTTTCAATAATGTCGAAAAAAATTAGGTGTGTAAAAAAAATCTGAAATATTTTGGTTTGTAAGACCATACACGTTTAATTTAAAAAGGACAAATTTCCGGTATTGTCTGGTTATACATTATTATATTTCATTTACTTTAAATGTATCCCATTTATAGTACGGTCTACATATTATTCGAAGGAGAAAATCGTGTACATAACTTTGGTCTAGAATTTTATTCAGGGAGCTGAATTTAAAAGAAATTTATTGCTTTTTCTTTCTCTTTAAACTCATACTTTGAGATATACGTAAAAAATGCTGATTTCAGTATGGTAATGAACCGCATACAATTGAGCTTCGTTGCGCTGCGCAGTTTTGCGGATTTTATTTCGTACGGGATTTTTGAGTCTACTCGTGTGTTTCAGGTAAAAACGCTTTCCAACCGATTATACAAGTAAACACGTTAGTTTTAAGTTAACTCCTGATAAAGTAATAATAATAATAATGTTTGAATGATTTTTATATAGCCATTTTCGTGAGAAAATTACCTCAAGGACGCAACGTAAGCATTGCTTACGAAAATTGCCCAAAGTAATAATTTTGAGCTTTTCGAAGAAATGATTTTATTACTAATGAATACTGAAGGAACGAATGAATACTGGAATATAACTTTAAATTCTTTTGCAGAATAATGTATCAATGAAAATCGTAATATTTCAATCTTACTAATAATGAACATGTTGGTTCAACCTTGGTATATATAACAACGAGATTTAGAAGTCTCAGTAAGTTATCCCTAATAATTTTAATGCAAATTGTTTTTGTAAAGATCATCGTCATTTTTTATAAAAATCAATAACATCAAAACAAATATAATCGTTTGTATGTATTTAAATAATGCATTTAGGTTTAGCATTTAAAGGGTGCTCGCGGTGCTACGCCGTTAGGCACCTCGGTGCTACGGAGCTACGGTGTTACGGTAGCGATCTAACCTTCCGTAGTCAAACTGGAGCAGGGCGGCAGGTTTGCACAGTTTGTAGTCACTGTAATGATTAAAGAACTATATCATTCAAGTTACATTTTGTCAACAAGGAACTGGTTTACTAGTGTATCATTAACAAACTTGGTATTTACTGAGGCGCGGACATTTGGGATTGGTGATGTCTACTGCAATTTTTTTAAGATGGGGAGCATGTCGTACCACCATAATATGTAATGTTTCTATGGAATTATAGTATATTAAGCATTATACTTTGGTCAAAAAGAGCGTGAGTTAAGTGCCTTTTGTAAGCATCGAGTTTGATACTTTCGACTGCTAATCAAGCATCTTATGTACTGGGCTTTTGTCAACACTGTTATTTAAGAATACTATACACATGCAGTAAAAACAACTTACTAAATGCTCAGAAGTAAGTATTGGTTTATTATTGATAATTTACATTTTATCAGTTTGTACATGTTGTGTAGTACATCAAAATTTTTACCTATGTAGCGATTTTACCTCTAATAAAGCTATATAAGATAAAAAAATTAATTGAAATTTATAACAAAAAAACTAGCTGATGTCCCCAGCGTTGCCCAATCTTTAAGCTACGCTTTACGTTATACGTGATTTGAGTACCGTTTTCTCCCAAAAAAATCATAGGTGTGCCATTTTTATAATTTTTTATGTTTGCATTTTAATATTTACAAATTTTAATATTTATTTGTAATAATATAATTTGAAAGCGAATCTCATTACCTTTCAAAATCAGTTTTTTTAAGAGATTTAATTAATAATAACACACATTTTTGAAGTAAATACTTCGTTATGCACGCTTGACTTTGGGGGTAAGCTGGCGAATGTGTAACAGAAATTGAAATGCGTTGCGAGGCGAACGGGCTCACTGTAGAAGCAAGAGAGAGCAGTGCGCGCGCACATTTTCTTTCTCTCTTCCTCTCATAGCCAGTGCATGAAATATTTCAGTCAGTATTTTGAAATACCAGTGACGCGCCAAACGCGGCAGGGAGCGGACGTCGATGCGCACGGCTTGATTGGGCGAGGCGAATGATAATAAATTTAAATATTTGTAGAAAATTAATATATGTATATACATGTATATATTTTATACATATAAACGTATATATGGACATACATATAGATGGAGCTAAAGAAGTATTTACAATCTGACAGGTTCATTAAGACCAAAAACTTATACAAAGGCGATCGACCTGAGCGATTAAATTATTTTTAAAAACACGGTCTGTTAAGCGTATGCAACGTATATAACTTTTCATCCATGAGCTGCATCCCATAAAGGTAATGTATTATAACCCAAGTAGCGTAGGCTTATACCTAGTAGGTGGTAGTAGTAGCAACCAGCTAGGAAGGTAGGTCGGGTGAAATATAGCCGCTCTTTGTGAGTTATTTATCGTTCCCCTTTACAGGAGGCGGGCTACATAAGGTATGGATGCACCGGCGTCAATGCCACCCCAAATGGATCCCTGCGGAGCAGTGACAAGATGTAGCTGCCTGGAAAATTACAATATTGCATAATCGTTAAGGCAAATGCTCCAAAATCACTTTAAAAAATGCTTATCGATAAAGTGCACGAAAAAAAAATCATCAAAAATTATATGGTGGAGCTTAGAAATAGCTTTAACAAAGGCAGGCTTTATACCCTAGGAAATATAACAAATTATTCATTATGTACACAATGTTCTAACCTCAAAAATTATAGTCAAGAATAAGGAAGTTGAGTCCATTTAAAAAAAAAATTTATAATGTTCACAAGCAAACTTAAATACTAGTATTTTCTTTTAAATTCGTTTTCATAATTAATTCTATAAGTTTGTTCTATAAGTTTATAAATTAATTGTATAAGTTTGAATTTTATTAAGCCCGCCAAAAAGCTTGGTAGGAGACGGGAGTATGTGTGACGTCATCTGTACCCTTAATTGTATGAAAAATAACGGTAAATATTTACAAAACCGCGACACGCTTAATATGGACTAAAAAAATTGTAGTAGTTAGATATTGACTAGTACTAATCTGAATGGTGGTCTTACACCAGGGCGATACTAAGAGTATCTTCCACTCTGGAACGTGCTGCAAATATACTATATATTATTTTAAATAATTAATTGTGAAATAACACAAATCACTTGAATAAAATTTATTTGCGCACGCCGGGTTCGAACCCGCGACCTTCGGCATGGCAGTCGAACACCCTACTGCTGGACTACGTCGGCCGGCATGTATAAACATATATTAATTTTCTACAAATATTTATTAAAATTTATTATCATTCGCCTGGATCAAGCCGTGCGCATCGACGTCCGCTCCCCCCCTCGCGTTTGGCTCGCGCGCACTGCTCTCTCTGGCTTCTACAGTGAGCCCGTTCGCCTCGCAACGCATTTCACTTTTCGTTACACATTCGGCAGTTTACCCCTCAAGTCAAGCGTGCATAAAGAAGTATTTACTTCAAAAACACCATATTTTAACAAATACCTTCCAAAGTAATCGTTTTTACCCCGCTGGAAATGTTTTACTTTTATTTTTAATCGTGCTGTGCAACGAATTCATTTTGAACTGAATTCAGCCCACGAACATGAAAACTCGTCCTAATGATGTTTTTCCACTTTCATTCCTCGTTGTGCAACGAGCGTACCATGATGCATTTATCAAAAACAGGCCATTTGATACAACGGGGATTCCCCTTATTTTGGACATGACTGTTTGACGTGTAACACCCCCAGCGCTGTGCCATTTTTCACCCCTTCTAAATAGAACCGAATACCATATGTTATAATGGTCTGTCCAGCTATTTCTGAACCTTGGAAGATACTGTTTCAATTCCTTGTTATAAAATATGAATCATTTGACAGGTCGATTGTTTCGCGCAGCAGACACCGGCAAGACTGCTGGAAAAGGGCCAGAGAAAATGGCATTTATTTGAAGGTGATCCATATTTGTCACACTTTTATTTTTAACATTATTTATTGATGTAACTGTTAACAGCCTGTCTTAAGTAGACAATTTTCAATGTTCTTACGTCATCGACAATGTGCATTGATTGCGATTGACGTAATTTCAATCGACCTGTAATATTTTCGAACCTTGCATTGTTGTCTTCGAAACGGTACATAAAGTGTACGAATACAGTGATATTTTTTTAAGTAAAACTTCTTTACGCACGCTTGACATGGAGAGTAAGCTGGCGAATGTGTGACGAGAGCGTTACGAAAAATGAGATCAGGCGAGGCGAACGATAATAAATTTAAATAAATATTTGTAGAAAAATAATATATGTATATGTATATTCATGTATATATTATACATATACATACATATAGATGGAGCTAAAGAAGCTTTACTTTAGTCGTGCTGTCTAAAGCACACTCGTTTTTTTAATTTAATGACAATGACTATGAAAAGCACTATGAACACTTTAGTGTATTAAGACAAAAGATATTATTTTTTGGTAAATAAAACAGTTTTACGCAGAATTTTAAGTTTTATTTATTATTTTAACATGGAAACTCAAATAACATTTGAAATGCGTTGTAATTGAGTTACTTCAAGAAAGTATTTTCAAAATATTTTAAGGAGTTGACTGATTTACTATATTATTGTAATGCATCAATAATTATTGTATAGAATATTTGAATGCATTACCATATTAATCTAAAAACATTATTACCGCGTCCCGAAATTAAAAATAAATTAATTTAATAGTCGAAAAGAAAAAGAATTGAAGCAATATTAATTTATTTAATATTTTTAGAGTGTGAGACAAGCCAAATCCCTGTAATATACGATAAATTCTAAAACAATTAATAGAAAATCAATTTGCTAAATAAATTGTAACTTCAAACGCTACTATCTCAATACTGTTCTTTTTGACACGAATTATAAGTAAAAAAAACTTAAAATATAGCAATTGAACAAATGATTGTCAATCGGTTAGCCAAACGGTCATGAGGAGATAGAAGAAAGAGAAGTCTTAATAATTTTGCAATCGCTTCAATTGGCTCAGTTAGTGATAAATGTCAATCGTATCAATGAAGTGAATTGACGTAAGAATTGACGTAAAAATTGACAATAATAATTATTGATATTGATAGTTTCCCCGACGCTTTATCTCTGGAATATTTAAGTAAGAGAATTTTGAATAGAGTTAATAATAGAATATTTTTTTTTAATTAACGCTCCAAAATACTCAAAAGTACCATTAAAGTCGATTTTATTAGGTGTTCTTTCTTCCTCATAGCATCTCTACCTGCAGCAGTTAGTGAATGCTTTAGTTGCAGTTTTCCCACGTTCGCGTGTTGGTGGCGCCATAACTAGTATGGTGAGGGTAGATACCACTAAAAGGAGAAAAATGTGGAGGCAACCTTCCGAAACTCTGATTTGTAAAATTTTTTTTTTTTTTATATAATAATATTTTGTATTTTCAAAGATTTCAAACAAAACCTCCCACGTGCAGAGGCCCCAATTTTACAATTTATTTCAATAAATATTAAACTAAATATTGAATAGATATGAAGGAGATAAAAAAGGGTTACAATTTTCATACAAATTGTCTAAACAAAAAGCATGTCAATTTTTTTGTATGTTTGGAGGTAAAAATTAAGTGAGAATGTAGTAAGCGTTTTTGACATAATTTTTCGTGTGTGATATAAAATTTTTATTGTTTTAGAAGTTTAAGTTTAATTACTTATTTAATCCTTGTTAAATTCACTTTGTGGCGTCATTTAATTAATAACAATAATTATTTAAATACCAATTACTCGCGCAATGACAACTTATACCCATTAAGAAAATTTCTACAATTAGATATTTTTCACGATTCCTTGCAAACATACAAAATTAAATTATTAATTTTCTTGTCTTTTTATTAAACTTTAATCAATCAAATAATTCAAACAATCAATAAAAAATTTGTGATCACATCATTTTTGATTTTAAAATGTAAATTTCCAACCACATACTTCCTTCTTCCTTTTTGTTATTATTAGTCATCCAATGTTTGATTCATATCATAAGTTTCATCATAATTAATTAAGTTTTAAGGATGCGAAATTACTTAATGACATTTTACAGATTTACGCAAAGGTACAAAATTATGTAAAGTATACCTTACAAGTTATATTTAATATGCTGTGTATATCTTAAAAACAAACAAACAAATACTCGTAGACCTAAAAGATATATGTATCAAGTCTATATTATTATTTGAAAAATATATTGTAAAGCTTGTGGAAAGTTACCCATCATATACCCGAATTCTACGTGTGGAATGATGTATGTAGTCAGTACAATATTATTAATTTACTAAATTACGGCGTCAGAGGGCTTTGCACTAGGTACAACAAACAATATCACACGAAGAGGTAACACATGGCTTCCAAACTGGAGCAGAAATGATAAAGACAGGGATGATCCGTTATACTAAATCACTTATTCACTTAATTACTCCCGTAAGTTTATCATTAATTATCTCCAAAAGCTTACATAACATAATATGAATAATAATGTCTTGCTTGTATACAATAGAGGATTTTCACAAAAAAGGGATTCTGTTGAAAATGTATGGAATATTTAAAGATAATTTTTCTGATTTTAATCATCGTATTAAAAATGTTTATTTTTTACGTTTTTATTCAAATTTTAAACATTCTCAAAAACCTACGAAACCAAAACGGCCCGTTATTGCCAACGACGCTTCGTACGCACGTCATCAAACTAAAAAAGTAGAACTGTCGGAAATTTTTCAAGAACGAGCGACTCTTATGACGTCACACGTCGAAAATGCCGTTTTGGCGGGATTACAAAAATGGACGACTTAGACTCGCTGTAGAAAATTTATTTGTTAATATAAAAATAAAATAAAAATGCCATAATAATTGTATTTTTTTGCTTAATTATTTAAGGAATAAAAAATATTGTGGAAAAACCCTATTAATCACTTTAAAATAAATAAAAAAATCATCCTAAATTTTCCGAGAAATTAAAATGAATTGGAAAATTGTGATCATATTAGAAGAAACCATTTTCATTAGGTTTTCATAAAATTCCGGATGAACTCAGAAAGCCTTAATAAATGTCTAAATATGACCTTATTTCTTAAAAGCAAATTAAATTACACGCTTCCGCAAACTGAAGGCGTAATTATATTCAGTAAGCAGTCATTTTCCCATTATATTGTTTGCCCGAGAGATAATTTAGTCTGTCGTGGTCGCCCAAAACAGCGCGATGTTTGATCTCCACAAGGAGTAGGCGAGTTTGAAGGCAATTAAAACTTATTTTAAGAATATAATTATTGGGGTGTGGCTTATACGAATAACGAAAAAATGTCGAATGTAAGTGGTATCGAATATTCATTAAAAACTAAACATAATGTTGAATCGAGAAATAAGTTAAATGGAATGATTAAAGGGTTAATGTGAAATCAATATTTTAGGTTAATCTTTACACCAAATCTGTTAATATTTCGAAAATCAAAAATATGCTTTAGAGAAAGTAAAGCATTTCCCGTCATTTCGCTTTATTAGAATTAAAATAAAACTGTAACTGATTTTATAAAAAAATTAATGCGTAATCTATTAAAAAAAGTATTTTTTTCATTAGAAATGTACGAAAGCATACAAGAAACAACGTTTAAAAATTATAATATTATGGCTAATATTATTTGTAACATTTTCCCTGAAATTTTTTTTTAAATTTTTTATAAAATAATTCACTAAACAAAATACAAGTGTGCATTAGACCACACGACTGAAGTAAATACTTCTTTAGCTCTATCTATATGTATGTCTATATATATGTTTATATGTATAAAATATATTAATTTTCTACAAATATTTATTTAAACTTATTATCATTCGCCTCGCCCGATCAAGCCGTGTGCATCACTGTTTGACGCGTCACTGGTATTTCAAAATACTGACTGAAATTTTTCATGCACTCTCTATGACAGGAAGAGAGAAAGATAATGTGTGCGCTCACTGCTCTCTCTTGCTTCTACAATGTGATACAGCCCGTTCGCCTCGCAACGCATTGACTTTTCGTAACGCTGTAATTTCCGTAACGCATTCGCCAGTTTACCCCTCAAGTCAAGCGTGCGCAAATAAGTATTTACTTCAATAAATTAAAACCACTTTTGTGCTTGAAATCGTGATTTTCTTGACTCAATTTTCCCCCCGATTTTAATGCCTATTACCTATATTCGTGGCGATACAAGGCACACCAAGAATATTCACAGTTTCCTCTTAAGCATAACTTTTCCTAGCGTCTTTGTGTTGTGTACAGAAACAATGCATTTGTTTGTTTGAGAATATGCGTTAAAAGGAGCACTTTATTCAGTCTGCTTACTTGTTCCGGAGAAATGGGTATCATTTTTCTAGAAAACAAGTGTGATTTAATATAAGTTAGGGTGGGTTCATTTGTGTCTGCGAAGTACGAGAAGTTTTAAGTGAATAATTCCCTCATTTGAAGCACGCCTGTAAAATTACAATATTCATCAGAAAAGTTTTGCAATTCTGTTGTGAGAGCTTTGTTGTGGCGAGTCGAATGGATGTAGAAGCAAAACGGTTTGACTGCAAACTGTTAATTACAGAGGGAAGCAACAGAGGTCGGTATAGTAGATATCGTGCGGATTGGTGCGGTGAACTGAGTTGTCTTGTCACACGATTATCTCGACTCTGTTAATGAGTCCCGCTCGAGCCGGGTGGAAAAGAGGGGGAGGTGCGGGGGGGCGGGCAGGCCCTCCTTGGGCAAACCTAATTAAAGGTGTGACCCGGAGGAGAGGTCCAAACGAATTATAAACAAATTACTTTTCTGTCTCGTTTGACGGGAGCCGAGTCATTAATCATCATTTAAAGCAACTTCAAGCGGGAACACACGGAGGGGCGCGGAGCAGAAGGGGGTTTCTCCCCACAAAATGTGTTTCGGATGTTGAGTAATGGCTGTTTGACTTTTTGGTCCGTGAACTTAATAGAAAAAAATGTATACATTCACCTTTATGGGTGATTTCCGCGGATATACGAATTTATGTGGCGGCAAACCGGGTCCCGTGCATTAATGCCGCTTTAGATTTAATATTCTGTCGCTATTCTCTGCCTGATACGCGCAAAACGACTTTCCTCGGGAGATAACAATATGAGATACGTGCCGCAGTACACACAGTCAAATTATTTTAAAGAAGACATGTTGGAATGCATTTATGCGCACCGATAAAAATAATTAGGAATACCCGCCTGTAGTCCCTTCTTACCTAGAAAATGCCAAATGGTATTATATATTTAACAATGTTTATCAATACCATTAATGTTAAGGCCCAATCGTTTCGCAGAAATTCATGTGTGACGAAGTCATCAAATATCATTCGGCGCCATTTTGTTTTTTTGACATTTGAAAGGACCCATTAAATGTCGATTCAAAGTCCGTTTCAGCATTTGAAACAATTGTGATCAGCGGAAGAGGACAACTATCACGCTGACAAGCTTGTCAGCTTATTTACAATTTGATTGAAGACTGAAAAGCTTCTAGAATCGGCCTTTAACGGGAATCTCATAGGAATATTTGTTTTAAAAACTTTTTTCTACATTAAGAATAACTTTACTGAGACAATTTGCTGTTGTTCGGGAGTTTAAAGACCAATTGTTTCGCAGAAATTCAAATATAACATTGCCATCAAACGACCATTCAGTATCATTTTGTTTTTTAGACATTATAAGGTCCCTTTTAAACGCTGATTCTAAGTGCGTTTCAGCTTTCCATCAAATTATAATAAGCTGACAAGCTTAACAACATAATAGTTTTCCTCTTCAGGTGATCACAATTTGTTCCAAAGCTAAAACGGACTTAGAATCGCCATTTAATGGGAATCTTTCAACTGTCAAAAAAAAAACAAAATGGCGCCGCATAATCATTTGATGACTTTGTCACGCGTTAATGGTGTTTCAAGAAAATACATATTCCAAACGTGCATGGTGCGTGCAAAATTAATAAATGAAAACATTCGTTTAATTTTAGCTACGTTCTATGAGGAATATGATAAGGTTTTTGTAATGTTCAAAAATATTACATGACTAAAAAACATGGGGTCAAGTTGACCAGAGGTACAGGCGAATTCGTATTGGATTTATTTCACCGCCGACCACCGATAGCTCCGAGGTAAGCCCTCCCAAGCCAAGGGATCGAAACTTTAACAAC
Source organism: Limnephilus auricula (assembly GCA_951813805.1). NCBI lineage: Eukaryota > Metazoa > Arthropoda > Insecta > Trichoptera > Limnephilidae > Limnephilus > Limnephilus auricula. The sequence goes on from OX638391.1 coordinate 40,436,975, forward strand.
GGAATATCGATTTTAACCTCCTCCCAACCCTACGTGGAACACCCTTCTGACCATTCGTTTGAATTTTATTAACGGAAAAACAGTTCAGATATTTTGGTAAATTAAATAAAGATTATGTTGCTGATACTTGGGCGTGTTGTTTTGTAAAATTAGTATTGCTTTGGACATGTTAAAAATTATTTAACTTTTTATTTAATATAATGCATAAATAAAATATCTTTTCTGCGTTATCAAGTTTTCCACGCTAATGATATTTGTACTACTTATCTACTTGTCCTAACTAAACTATAAGATTGAAATGAATAAACCAAATGTATTACGTCACCGTCGTTGCACATAGAATATGAACCATGTGTACATTCGGAGAAAATCGATAAAAACTGATTAAAAAAATAAAAACGAAACGGAAAATTACAATTCTATTAATGGACAAAGTAGGAAAAATATATTTTGTTCATTATAATAATATATTTACAGCAAACATTAATTATTTTATGTCAGAAAATTGAATTTTAACGCGTTTTTCTCACATGCTTCATATTCTATGCACAGTTTTTCTCACATGGTTCATATTCTATACACAGTTTTCGTCATAATTTAAATACCATTATAATGTCAAAATATGTAATTTAAATTTATTAAAATTTGACAGCTGGGCATCACAAAATGTTGTTAATATTATGTACATACCAAGGCAATTGAATTGTGTAGAGGTATGCAGAGAATATGACTTTTTTATTACGTACTATTTTGATTGTACTCACATAATTTATTTTCCATCGCGTTAAATATTTGATATTTTTATATGGCTTATATTATAGAAGATGGAGAAAAAAGAAAAGAAAAATAACTGTATATTTAACTAATTTTCGTCAAAATCGTCACGTTGTTCATATTAAATATGCAAGGACGACATGTAGATTAACTTCAATATGTTTTTGTTTACCGTGGTGTAAAGGTTAGTCATGTAGTTTCAACATTCTTCAACATATGTCGTTGGCATAGTTAGTTTATACGTAGTTTGGTGGTATCTCAACAGATGTCAGTTAAATATTATTTTAGAAGAGTATCATCTATCGTCATTCGTGTCTGATGTATGAACGTTTGCGATAATAGCCGAAGTAATATAATGTAATATTATCTCAACAACTGTAAAACTAATTGTAAAAAATGTAAACATACTAATATGATTCAATTGACATAAAACTTACTCACAATAGAGCTACATAAAACAATAAAATATTTATAATTTTTTTATGTTGGTCCCATTACAAAACATCTGCTATTTCTGCACATTGATTACCTAAGCCATGTATGCATGGTATAAGAGAGCTCATTAAGTTTGAATTAAGTTCTGTGTTAGATATTCAAGAGTTTGCATTACCATTTAAAATTTTAAAAAGTAAATAAGACGCATGTCAGCTTGTGTAATTTTATTTATTTTACTTTAATTTTTTTTCTTATAGTGAATACCTCACAAGAGTCCCAACTGCTCCCAAGAATCTGGAGCCAGTGAGACTATGGCATCCCCAATTGGGGTATGTTATGAGGCTGAAGGTAAGTGGGAAAGGGAAGGAGACGAGGAAGAGGAAGGTGGGGAAGTACCTGGCTATTCAGATCTAGTCACTAAACACGGCTAAAGCCATTTCAAGCAACTTTTCAATTCTGAATGGTGGTCTTACACCAGGGCGATACTAAGAGTATCTTCCACTCTGGAACGTGCCGCAAATGTATATTATTTTAAATAATTAATTGTGAAATAACACAAATCAATTAAATAAAATTTATTTGCGCACGCCGGGTTCGAACCCGCGACCTTCGGAATGGCAGTCAAACGCTCTACCGCCGGCCGTCAACATCTTACTCATCAATTTAAAACAGTATTCCAAAACATGACATCAAAACAATACGAATTATTTGATAAGCCCATCTGAGACATCCATCTGTCTGAGTCTTACGCAGGTTTGACAAAATAACACAAATAATAATAATAAAAAAGCTAGTTGGCTAAGAAAATCTATTTGCTTTGTGTGTCGTCGGATGTAGGTTCCTTTTCCTAAACGGGGATGAAGTAATGAAACCACGGGACAAATAAGGCTATTAGTTTTATTCGATTCCCGTTGTTATTCCTCTCTTCCCGAGTCGGGTTCCTCCATTATGGTGATATCAGGGCGTAAGCAAGAAAGTTGGGCAGTAAAACGCGGAATAACACACATTTTTATAGTTTTGCGGGCGAGATTATTTATGATTGAGTCAAAAATGAAGCAAAAGGTCAGCATTTATTTCCGCGCTCAAGAGGGTAATAAAAGATAGTGTTATTTGTTTGAATTGTCCTGATCTATTATTATTATTACCTTTATTGAATAATGGCTTCATTGGACAATCATCGTTGATCGGAAAACTATTATAAATAATATTTATATATATACACAAGCAGTTTGACTTTTATGATAATGGTAGTTTAAGGGAATATAATATTTAATAATATAATATAATACTTCTAGATGATCGGGAGTTTTAATTATATAAATTTCTCGGTTCGACCGGTTACGAGTCGTGTTTATCTATCGTCTTATTTACACTGAATATCTAAGTGGATTAAACGTCCCTTCCAATGGATGCTCTATGTTTATCTGAAGCAGAACTCGTCACTGAAGGTACCCAGCGAATGATCTTCTAATAATAGTTCAACTTTACAGAAATCTGTTGAGGAACCTCAAAATTACATACAACCTAGACAAATGACATATATTGAAAGACATTGAAACTACCTACATATTCTCACACACTACACTTTTCAATAAATGAATAAAAGTCAGTATGTATTTAACATTACTACATCGCGCAAAATTGCCCACATACTTACGGGCCCGTACTGAGTTCTATCAGAACTCGCCAACCAATCACGAAACTATAGACGAAAGATAAAAAAAATTAAATTAATTTTGAGGTTCATTCCTCACAATCTAATCGTAGCAACAGTGCTCAAATCCATAGTAATGACGTTTGGAATGGGTGCTGGCATTTATGCTGACAATAGTTGTGTTGTTGTTTCTCACATTCTAAACGTTAAAATCTAACTTATAACTAGCACTTTTTCGATGAGTTTCCAGCTGCAAATGTAAAAAAAGGTCGCTCTCTAACTAGAATCCGCATCAAAAAAGTTTTATTTTAAACTTTGTAAGAATTAAATCAACAATCCTATTCTAAGCGTCATTCCCATAATAAAATTAATCAAATTTTCGTTTGGGGTGTGCGAACTCATTGCATCGAAACGACTGATCTTCAATGTAGATTCTTATACACTGATGATTGAATAGTTTTATTCGATGCCAGAAAGAAAATTAGATTAGATTACTAAACAAGTATTTACTTCAGTCGGGTGGTCTAAAGCACACTATGGTTTTTATATATAATAAAACTTATGTATTCAGAATCAGCGTTAGTTGATCCATATCTGTATGAATAGGTATATATTTTTAAAGCCATAATATTTTCCATTCATGTTCCTAATTATTACAAATATATAAGCCGAATTAGCGCAGAAGAGAGACGCCTAGAGGCGCCATGTCGCAGCGATGGATCCACGAACCAAATATGACAAGGGGAAGAAGGTGAGACGAGATGTAATAAAAGCAAGGTTCCTACCTTCCGTGTTGTGGCCCCACGTTACCGTCGTCAAACGAAGAACTGGCCGTGATGTCTTTATCCGGGATCTGTCCACTCTCCATGCCCAGTGGAGCATTGCATTGCACTGTAACAAACAAACAAACATTATCATCTAAATTTTTAATTCATAATTTTTTTATGCACCGTTGTTCATTTATACATATACATATTAATACCATTAAGAACTCCACTTCTCTTAGTATAGACCAGGGGTGTTATGGATATTCGCATCCGCATCCTCATATGCGGATTATTCGCATTAATTTAGACATCTTCATCCGCATCCGCGGAGCTTTTACTTAATGGCTTTCAATTAATGCGGAGCTTTTACGCGGATTCGTATCGGCAACAAGTAACGTCATGCAAAGAAATTGGGCGGGGCCAGAGTGGCGCGTGCCTCGCGCGTGTTTGCTAGTTGCTATCTTGTTGAATAAAGATAGCAACTAGCACGAAGTTCGCTAGCTAACTGACCAATAGAAAGGCACACATTGGTGACAAGATCCTATAGGTTTTGTTTTGTTTTGATTTAGTTATCGATGTGATTCCCATTGTGAATCAATTACAGTGATTGTTTACTATGTTTATCCAAGTTTTTTGGGGGGTTGATGAATATTTCGATTTAAATACGAGTATTAAATGAAAAAGTAAATAAAAATACCGCCAGTAATAAAAAGCAGTATCTGGACTTTTTTATAACTATTTATCAAATATAATTCAACCATTTTTAAATTTAACAATTTTTTTTTATTTTTTATTATAAAAATGCTGATAAGTAAGACTAAACTGGTACAGACAGACAAACATATGTTACCATCTCAATATCATATTATTATTATTTTTTTTTAATATGTAGCTATTTTTTAAAGTTAAAATCCGTTCTTAGTTACAAAACGTTTTCTCTAGTGTAAACTAGCTTTCACTAAATGCCTTTGTTCCAACTAGAATTAACTGCTGTTAAAAAATGAATATCAGTGAAAACTAGTTCTAACTAGACAAAAAAGGCATTTTCTCGAAATGATTCTGTTACAACTGTTTCAAACGATGTCAAAGTTCTAACGTCCTACCGCTGGACTACGCCGGCTACTACTGTAACATAAAATAAAGAAAACACAAGACGAGGCTTAAATTTCAATAAAAAAACCTATCACTATAGTGGAAAAGCAATGCCCAAACATGATGTAGGACTCGGCTATCGGGGTTGAAACCACGACGACTGGGTAAGAACCCGACGCATGTATCCACTTGTCTACTAACCGGACTATTTAATGAATTTAAATATCAGAATAGAAACGCTATTTTAAATGGCATCAGAGACGTTAAGTGAGTAGAACTAGTAGAGCCAGGTATTTCTTAATGTTCCGCTCCCTCTCTTTTTTCACCCCGACAACATTCAAAGCAATTCAACATATATGTGGTTGTCACTTGTCGCACACAAAAAAGACATTACGGATGGTACGATTTGTTAATTCTGCGCTATTTAACGAGAAAAACTTTAGGAAAACACTCGCATTTAATTTTTAAATGTTCCAGTCATACTGACGTTAAAGACAGATCAGTAATGTGGTGATAGAAATACACACAAAGCTGTGTTCCGAGTCAAAAAAGAATTCTGAATAGGTTCCTCGAAATGGCAAAAATATAAATCAAACAAATTTTTTGTTCTCCCGGACGGAAAGGGGCCGGACTCCACAATAACGACAATGTAAACGTTTCAACGCGGCCTTTCTTTTGTCGCTTTTCCTCTCTTTGCTGTCGCTGAAACACTTAGATAATGGCCGCAACGGACGCAATGCCGGCGGCCGAATATACTTAGAATATACACTTTTTTTAGTCTGAAAACGCATTTCATTGGCGCAATGACAGGCCAATGGGCTGTTAAGACATTTACAGCTATCTCTGTGTAACTACATGCTGTCCCGGTGACTATTTCCAAAGTAAATCACTTCCGAGAAGATCGTCTGGTAGCTGCCCACAGTGACAAAAGGATAAAGAACACGCTCAATTTAAATGTACATAGGTACACATACCTTTCACAACGTGAGCAACATACATTTGCGAGTAGGCATATAAAAAGGGATTCCTCCTATAATGTATAATATTTTACTAAATAAAAAAAATTAAAAAATTTCACCTCAAGGCCATTCAACATTTTTTCATTTATGTCTGAACTGCACTCAATTTTTTTAGATGGATTTTAACTAGGTATGTCCAGATACGTTTTTAGATTTTCACGGCCAAAAGCATTTTCGTTGTTTGTTTTTGGGGTGTTATGCCGTGTTGCGCTACCTCATTCTTTAGCCGACGTTTCGGACAGTGTCCATCATCAGGGCAGATTCGGCAGATCCGACGATGTGTGAGGTATGTCCAGTTTAATAAATACAAACCAAACATTTGTACGTGATTGATATTAAATTTGTCAAATGAGAACGTGTCTTTTGTGAAGACCCTCCTCACAGCATCCCCAAAGCTGACATAGGTAATGAGGGAAATTATTATCCTTTACAGCACGTATGACGGCCTCTATCCTCGAGGGATAATTTAAGATTAGCAATCCGAAGGTCGCGAGTTGAAATCCCGGTATTTATTTTGTATTTATTTATTTACACATATACGTCAAAACATGTGCCATTATCATAATTGCCATAACATATAAATAGTACAACAACATGAAGAATAACATTATAAATGTAAGTTAAATATAAGTAAAAAAAGGTAAAAAGTAAGTAATAAGTAAGGTAATAAGTAGTAGTATAAAATATGAATATAAAGTGAAAAAATGGTATGCGCAAGTAAATTTTATTTTAATTGATTTGTGTTATTTTACAATTAAGTCATTAAAAATAATATAAAATATATATTTGGGACACACTCCATAGTGAAAGTTACTCTCAGTATCGCCCTGGTGTAAGACCAACATTCATAATTGAAACGTTGCTTGAAATGGCTTTAGATGTGTTAGTGACCAGATCTGAATAACCAAGAACTTCCCCTCCTTTCTCTTCCCAATATCCTTCCCTTCCCAATTACCTTCAGCTTTGCAACATACCCGAAGCGGGGATGCCATAATCTAACCTAGACGATTGCGATCAGTCGGGAATCATATTTAATTATTTATTTATTTTTATGGAAATCAACACTTTACATTGCGGTTAATTTATACAATATGTATAATTCACCTAACTGAAAAACCAATTATAGATTTCCTCATTATACTTATGTATTGTGTATCTAAAAATTTACCACTGTACTTATAACATATAAACAAGAGTATGCTTTTGACAAGAGATACTATATAATATTTATATATCATTTAATTTTTTGAAGTTTTAAATTTAAATTCAGATTTTTATTGTTATCTTTTCTTCAATGATATTTTTAACAAAGTTTTTATATTTATTTTACAATCAAGAAATCTACAACAAAATAAAACTATCTATATTAAAAAAATATCATGCAAAAAAATTGTTCTTGAATAGTGTTGACATAATCTATCTTTCATCTATCCATGAATGGCGAATGCAACTTGTTATTTTATTTTTTATAAATTCATTTCAAAGGCATTTTTTACTTTGTATGTCCGACCAATCAAGCGGCGTGATCAGTGCAGGGGTCGCCGGTCTGCGGAATATTTCACCAAGGATGAAATGAAAATATCGTCAAAAGGTTATTAATGAATAGAGTCCTGAATAGGAGCTGCAAATGCTGCATTAAAAATTCCAATTAAACCGTGGTCTATAATTTTTATATGAATAAAACCAGACTGTCGCTTCATGAGCTTTTCAGAAATAGAGACTGTAAAATAAAAATAATAATTCTATGGAAATAAAACTTGTTAGGTAAAAACAAATTCATATAAAATAGCAAATTCCCCACAGGAAAAACTTAACCCTTTCACACACTTTTCCACAAATGATCATCTAGTAAATCCACGCTATGCAAGTGTATTATATAAGTATAATGAATACAAAACAATACAAGAACAACATGTTAACCTACCAGAGTACCAAATGGGAAAATAATTCATTGACTCCGGATATTTTCATATCAGAGGGTTCGGATCGGTAGAACTCCTGTTTGAACCGACAAATCCCACTGATCCCCCAATATAAATATTTAAAAAAATCTTTCGTAATCCTACATGTATTTAAAATGACTGATTTTTGCATTTTTATACATAAATTCTTTGACAAATCTAACACGCCTAATTTTAATGAGAGAGCTAGGTATAATGCCTGTAGCCGAAATAATAAATGGTAATTATTATTATTATTATTATTATTATTATTAATGAATACATCGAAAACATTATCTAATAATGTTTTTTAAAATACATCGAAAACATTACTAGATAATGATTTCGCTGTATTTTAAACAATTTTAATGGTGTGCTAATGCGGACATATGCGTATTTTATTAATTTCTAAGAAATTAAAACACTTAATATTCGAAATAAATGTCGGTCTTAGCTACTCTAGATTTGGCCCAGTTTCTAGGGCGGTTGATTTCGATAACCGATAGCCCGCTAAAAAAACACTCAGGACGGGTTGTTTCACTTAAATTCAAATATAACATTGTAATTAATTGGCCATTCAGCGTCATTTTGTTTTTTTGACATTTGAAAGGTCCCTGTTAAAGTCTAGGTGCGTTTCAGCTTTCTATCAAATTGTAATAAGCTGACAAGCTTAACAACATTATAATAATATTTGAGTGATTTGTATAGCGACGTTTTTGTGAAAAATCACCTCAAGGGCGCAACATGTTGTCCTTTTCTGCTGTTTGTTGTTTCTGCACAATTTGTTCAAATGTTGAAAAGCACTTATAATGGACATTATTTAACGGGTCCTTTCAGCTGTCAAAAAAATGGCGTTGAATGGCTATTTGATGACAATGTTACATTTGAATTTCTGTGAAACAACGCGCCATAAGTGTGCTTTAGCGAGCTCTCTTTCTGACTAAGAAAAGTATTTAGTAGTACTAATATTTCTATTTATATTTTAACAAAATAATTTAATGTCTTCGTTTTCATAGACCGGAATTTATTTAATTTCCTCCGCCGTCCATGTTTCTCTTAAATTGTCACATTCCTAATTATATAATCCATTTTCAGAGGGGAGAAAATATCAAGAAAATACGGTATTTTTACAAGAAAAACATTTTAGTTTTGAAGTTCATATATTTTCACCAGAAATATTTTAAGGCAACAGAGGTTCGTATTTGAATAAAGGGGGAAATGGCGTTCACCACATCGAACCCATATTTATAATTTAATTAAATGAAAGAAATATGTAATATTATTTTTCGTTAAAGTTTTATATTACAAAGAGCGTTAGAAATGTTAGTAAGAAGAAAAACATAGTCAAAGTTATAATATTAATGTTCATACAGTTCTAAAAATAGTTAATTATTTCACAGGTTTCTTCCGATGAAACGATTCCAAGAAAATAAATTAATAGTTTGCTTACACAAATTATTTATGAAGTAAATTTATGAAGTAAAATGTACTATAAATCAATTTAAGATTTTCGCGGTATTATGGTGATTTATTTTTGGGTTATTATATATTTACGCCAAAGTTTGGAACAGCGTTACAGTGTCCATCTTTAGGGCAGATGTGTCCTGGCACCAGGTTCATCTTGGCTCTCAGGCTTATCTTGGCTCCCAGGCACATCTGCCCCGATGATGAACATGGTAAGATTGTACGAAACGTTGGCTAAAGAAGGAGATAGCGCAACACGGCATAATAAAAAAAAATCACTACAACAATACCATCATATTTGACAATATATATATATATTTTTAACTTAAGATGCGTTTTTTCATTCCATTTGCAAAGCCGTTCCAAAAATACCCGCCCCACAGCATCTCCAAATATGTCTAAGTCATCTTTGGGGATGTTGTGGGTCAAGTATTTTTAGGAAAGGAAGGTGAGGAAGTTCTGGGAAAGAAAAAGTTCGTAAACAAAATAAACGGCGTCTGAAGTTTGAGTTTACTTTGAATTAGCTGACAGGTGTTGCACTCATTGTGCCATAATATGATGAAATATAAATCGAACGTCATTTCCTATATAAAATGTTACTTCCGATCTGGGTTACTCGTCCTAATCCGACTAAAGAAGTTTTATTTCAAAAATAAATCTGTATATTTATTTTTGGCCGCGAAAGTCTTGAATCATATCATATCTATTTTAAACAAGACCTGTAAGAGGTTAAGGTTAGGCCAATTTAGAGGTACGAGGTACCACCACGTATTCAAGTACTTGGCAATCGACGGCAATAAATAAGTATTTTTTGTTCTCGGCTGTCGACCATTGAGCGGGCATTAGGCTCTGTATCCACTATTAACGGGAACCGCGGCGTTGAATAAATTCCTCGGGGACCTGCAACTGACAAATTAAATGGAAATTTTATCGGAGCATTAGCATAATTTAGGCGGCCGGGGACTGAACTCACAACACACTCGCGACACGAGGTCCACAACACCTATAGTCACAGTGGTCGTTATAATGCATGGGGCATTATTGCTTTACAGGTAACTAAAGGTTCACTTTCGTGATCCCTAAATTGACCCTTTTCGATTAGTGACAAAACGTTGACTATTGTGATGCCAAGAATAAACCTTTATAGATCAGGACAATTATTTCTAGATAATGGATTATATATATCGCAAAGAGTTGTATTAATCTCCATAAATTATAATATTGAGAAAACTGAAATAGAAGGTTGCAAACCTTCAAATTTTTGATTTGGTTTTATAAATTTCATTAAGTTCTTTTTAAGTTAAATTTTATTAAGTTATTTTGATAGCTTTCGGATTTGAAGGCCATTTTCAAACTGTGGTTAGGCCACTTTAAATGATTCTATATACCGCCCCACAAACTCAATATTAAAATGTTCTTTAAATGTTTTATTTTAAATTAAATTTAATAATGTAATTATTAAGTTTCGAAAGTATTTTTTTGTTGTTGTTATTATTGTCACAGCTGTTTCGGCTTACAAGGCCATTTTCAAACTGTAGTTGTACCATTTTGGGACGACTAATTTATACGATTTTAAATGTCAATTTAACTACTCGAGCGCTTTTTGCCACAATATGGCACTATTTCCACAACCACGGATTGCTTTGTTGCCAAATTGTGTCTTTTTTTCCTAAAACGACTATATATTATATTGTACATGCAAAATACAACGAAATAAATATTCTCCAGGTTCTTTAAAATGTTTTAAAGTTAAAGATTTAATAATATTTTTTTTTATAAATCCTACGAATATGCGATAATAAACAAAAGATAGGTGAATTCATTGGCTATATAAAAAATAATCAGTTTGTATGTCTCCATATTCAAATTCGGAGGTATGATTTTTTTAATGTCAAAAAGTATTAAATTGCTCTGTCGCTGCAGTGGTTAAAATGTGCATAAATTGATTTATTACCGGTGAACCAATTTGCTGAGAAAATAATTGTAACAATTATGAACCCGGTTGTATATCGAAATATTGGAATTGGTCCCAATGAATTTAAAATGCGATAATATTTCAATATTTTTTTACATTAACTTTACACAGGAGAAACTGAAAAAAATAATTTTCCTCGGGGTCTATGAAATCATTGGGATGTTGGAGGAGCTATTTGTGGAGGGGAAGCAGTGAACATGGTCTTGAAGAGTCCCATGTTGTAGGTAATTTTTAATAAGTTGACAAATAGTCTTTTACATACATCAAATATATATGAAGGAATAGGTAGTAACAAATTGTTATTTATTGTATGAATGTTGTAGCTAAGTTTCTTTGGTTAACATTCAATGCAACGACGGACAGGAAAGTACTCGTAGTAGTGATGCAAGGCTTTACGGTATTGGTGGTAATTGTATGGTGCAAGATGAAGTAATGACTGGGCTTAACGGAAGAGCATTACGGTCTTCCCAACAATCCCAGATAATCGTCAATTATTCAGTGAAATATGACTACGCTGAATGAAGGAAAGTTACATGCACTAGGGCGACCAGGCAGCAAAGCCAAAAGAAAAAAATACCAGACGTTTACAGGTTTCATATTATTTTATAAGAAATACTTAGATGGCTTATTTGCATGGTAATTGAGTAGGTGCTAGGTACCAGTGTCTTTCAGTGATATTGATATCGAAATGGAATATCAATGGGTTTAAATATGAAATTTGTTTAGAAAAGTTCTGCAGAGTTGTTCCGGTTTTCAGTGCGCTGTGATTGCTCTGATAATAGTAAACCTTCGATAAGAGAATAAAAGAGGGAACCAAAACATGAAGAAAGCATGTTTTTTTCAATAAGAACCTTTTTTCTAAAGTGTTGAACTTCCAAATTTGAAAAAATCTAGTATATTTCAACTGTGTTGGTCAGTAGGTGTTTAAGTGTATTAAAAAAAAGATTAACGCTGCTAATACAAATATATACCACTTCAGATCGAATTAGGTACCTGTACGCTTTTCAAAGTCCTATACTATACTTTGCTATACAGGTAATAAGGGACGTACTTGACATACTTTAACCAGTAAACGTTTTAACGTTTTTCAAACAAACAAAAAATCCCCTTGTCATCACTGGTCATGCAGCCCAACCCCTTACCCAATCCTAGATGTCCAATACTTACTGATTTTTTAATGTTTTAAGTTAAAAACGAAACAAAATTCAAATAATGTCAGGAATTATCGGTTAAAGTAAGTCAGGTTTGTCCCCTAATACCCTGCTTAATAAATAAATAAAAAAACATATTTATATCCTATTGGGAATTTATGAAAATATAACCCCTCCAGCCGACAGTCATCATTACGATTCCTCTGTCAATAGTGTCAAAGATAAGCGCACTTATAACATGAAGAGGCATTCCCCAAGGATCGCCTCGGGTACCTCCAGTGTTCAGCGTACAGCCGCTCAAATTCCTGAAATAGTCCAGCCACGCTCTCAAAGATGGGCACACCACAGCCCTGTGAAACTATTCACTTTGGGCAAGAAAGTGAGATCGAATTAAAAGATAGGCATTATTGAGAGCCAAACAACTATTTACTATACGAATTCAGTGCCACAGTCATTAATTAAATATTACGGACGACCCGGAGCCCAAAGTACACAAATGTCCATTAAATACACGTTGCGTTATGTAAATTGCTGGGGCCTTTATGTTGATGCCTTTTCGATTCGACGAAAATGTACATTCTATCAAATTAATTTAACGGTTGCGTTGGATTTTAAATTATCTCCGGTGACTGACGAATTATTATTATACGAATTGATTGCTAATGAAATATGGATTTTTTTATCTTTGATTAAATCTGGATGTTAATATCTACTAATGATTTAAAAGATTTACTACCTGACTTTGCTCATGTAATCACATGTTTAAACATTGAATTATCAACCAGTACTTACTGCCTCGCATAGTTATTATATTTCCGTCATAAATAATACGTTGATGATGGAAATGACGTTGTGTTGTGAACTCAAAGTTCGTTAGTTAAGAAGATGTTTTTTGAGACCTGAATTAAACAGTTCTGCATTTGCAACCTTTCGCGTTCCTATCTCCTCCCCTCCCCCCTCCTGTTAACCTCATAACATCCCCCGAATGCGGATGCTATAGTGCAATTGATTATAGGCAGTTGGGACTCTTGTGCGGTATTCAAATAATCATATATGATTTAAATATTTTAGCAAAACTATTTTTAAATTATCTATACAGATTCGGAACTGCTCCCAACCGTGAGATCCAGTGAGTCTACGACATCCCCAATTGGAGTGTGTTGTGAGGCTGAAAATTGTGGAGATGAGACAGAAACCTGGCTATTCAGATCTGGTCACCAAACACGGCTAATGCCTTTCAAACAAAGTTACAATTCTGAATGGTCGATTTCATCAGGGCGATACTGAGAGCATATCTCGCACACTGGAACATGCTGCAACTGTACAATCCATTATTTTTATTGAATTAAAATTCGTTATTTATCACTACGTAACAGATAAGTCGTGATACGATGAAGAAAACAGTGTAAAAAAATATTGTTAGGCATTAGGCAGTACTGCAGAATATTTTAAATGCTACAAAATTTCCAACGATAGATATGTAGGTATATATTGAACTGATTAAATTGCCTTCTGCCAACGACATCCATGCAAAACTGTTCATAACCACATTGAAAAAAAACAACTTTTTGAAAACTTCCATCTATTTTCGAATAAACGGTTTTTAATTGAAAACTGTCACCTGTCACCGGGACCTTGTCACCGGTCCCTACCGCTACAAGGCGAACCAAAACATGCTCATATTTTGTACATCACTGAAAAGGCAATCTGTTTGTGCAATAGACTGCGATAAAAATTCATCAAATTTTAATAGTTGTCTGTGTCAGAGACAATAAAAATATTTAAAAAATAAGAGTAAATTGGATTTGGAACTCTTGCTGATGTTGCGGTTAGATCATAAACGACATTGTCAGGGTATCATTTTATGGCTTATAATAAAGTGGTAAACATATCAACCACAATATTTGACTTTTATAATTGGCTCTAGTGTAACACAATTTATTTAAATCGAGGACGATTTGATTTCTCAGAAGAGACAATCTGCTTAGCTAGGAACTGATATCGTCCGGACAAGACAATGGCACAAGATGCTAGGTACCTACTCCTTTTTTATGTGAGTACCGCATAAGAGTCCACTTTATGTAATTTCTCCCGACTGAAGCAGTGAGACTACGTCCTCCCCAACTGACTATTTCACATTTGAAAAAATAATCTTTACTAAACTATTATTAAAAAGGAAACAAATCCAAAACGGTCGAGTTAAAACAGGACTTCGCTATGCCCAGTAAACAATATTATGTTATTTGCCATATCTGTGTACTTAATAAAAATATAATTAATAAAAAAATTGATATGACAAAAAACGTAGACACATATCCTGTCTACGTCTATCAGACAAAATGGCATTAATTGTGTGGTGTACAGTGAACAGTGTACACTGTACCCCGTACCCTGCCCCTGTAAACTGTGCTTTAGAGGCACCGGATACATAGAAATTTAGTTACAGTGGATTGTGTAAGCAACTGAACAGGTTATTCCCAGAAATGAAATCTATTTGCGTTACCTTTCGATTGCTAGATTCCAGAAAGAATTTAGGCATTTGAAAGCTTTTGATCAATTAAACCAGAATTAAGACCAATTCGACGTTCTGGCACACCTTCATGCCAATAATAAACTATATTCGACTCATAGGTATCAGATAGGCTAATAATTTACTTATAATTTTCTCTTCTTTAAATCAAAACCAAAATAGCAATTAAATACATTTGTTGATCTCCCCTTTTCACGTCAAACTAATACAAAAATTAAATGTTGTGGCTTTTAATGACAATTAATTGAATTGACGAAACAGTTACAGTCACAAAAGAACACAAGTTGTAAAAATAAACCATTTTTGGAATACCACAAGGCACTGTATTGGGTCCATTGCTTTTAATAAGTATGTCAACGATATTTTTAAACAAACCTCAGTGGAAGAGTTATTTTTTGCACGGAGATTATACGATGACACGATCATCATAGTAAATATTGTAAAGGAAAATAAAAATCGTAAAATTTTGGTTCGATTTAAAGGAAGCAGATAGGTCAATAAAATAATATGAAACTATTTTATAAAGATATTCGGACACGTCGCATATCCCATTGAAAAATGTCGTAAATCAAAAAAGTAAATTTTACAGGAGAGCGAAGACAAATGATGAATGATGAACAAGCGGTGCCGTCGAAAAGAGACACTAGCGGCATCTCGGGTATAGAGTGATCAAACTTAAATACGGTTGCCGTGGGGCATAGATTGTCATAATCACTTTACTATTCAGAGATAAAAAAATTATAAATCGGAAAATTTTACTTACGACCTTTTCCCATGGAATAATAATAATAATTGGATTATTTGTAGAGCGTCGTTTTTGTCCAATTTATAATAGGATGTGCGATATAAACAAGTTTTATACAAGGTTTTAGGAGTTTTACCAGAAGTGAGGGAGAATTGTGCTTACTTTTGGCACATATACGTGTCCTGCTAACGGTTTATCTGTTCAGTGTGGTAGGAAGGTAGTAGGTAGGTACTCGTGCAGTCGGGTCGGGAGGAATTGCAGGCTGCTTGTTCCTGTTGATTGGATTCCGCCCCGCCCGAATTCCCGTATGACGAGCCCGTCCCGTCGCCCTGACGGACTATGACAGCCCTGATTAATAACAACAATCACATATTGTGGAGCAGATCGCGCAGGCCTAGGCCCGGCGACCAGGGCTGCCACAAAATCAGTCGATTGATAACTTCACAAATAAATAAATAATATAATAATACACCCAACACCAAGACAATAAAAACCACAGTTAGCTTAGAATTTAATTGATAAATAATTTTTCATCCTCATGTGTTTCTAAATTTCCTACAAAAATTAAAGCGGCTTTCTACAACAATAACAATAGATGGGTAAACTTTTCATTAAGTCATGGATAAAGAAAATAATTTAAGCCATTCTGGCATCTATAAGTTTAAATGTAATGATTTGAAAAACAGTTTGAAATGTTTAAACAAGGGTGGATTTTCATAATTCGCAGCGCACCTAATAGATATCACTCAGTTAATAAATCTTTGGGGATATATGTACTTCATAGAAATGGAATAGGTCTACGCCAATAAACTAGAATCTCTTGAAATAAATAAATAAAAAAACATTAAAAATAAATAAAACTAATTTACTAAAAAAACAGATAAATTTGTCAAACAGCACCATTTTTAACATGTTTCCATTTGATGTTAAGTTAAAATTCTCTCTCCCTCTTCTACTTTTCATTTAAATTCTCTGTATCTCTGTTCATATTTTGTTCAATACATTTTATTCACCCCTGATGAAGGTTCAGGTCGAATCGAAACCGGATGGTTAAAGATATATAATATAGTGGAATTAAAACTAATTTATTTTATTGTCATTACTATATAAATAAAAATGCTCTGCACAATTGCAAACAAATCAAAATCATAAGTGAAGAAGAAGATAATACCAATAAATCAAAACAAAAATATGAAAAAGAAGTCACAGTAAAATAAAAAAAATACGAGTGTGCTTCAGACCACACGACTGAAGTAAATACTTCTTTAGCTCCATCTATATATATGTTTTTATGTATAAAATATAAACATGTATTTAATTTTCTACAAATATTTATTTACATTTATTATCATTCGCCTCGCCCGATTAAGTCATGCGCATCGACGCCCACTATCACCTGCGTTTGGCGCGTCACTGGTATTTCAAAATACTGACTGAAATATTTCATGCACTGGCTATGAGAGGAAGAGAGAAAGAGAGAAAGAGCGTGCGCGCGCACTGGTCTCTCTTGCTCCCACAGTGTTACACAGGCCGTTCGCCTCGCACTTCGTAACGTTTGACTACACTTTTCGTAACGCAGCTTACTTAGCGAACTTTCAAAGAGTTATTCCAATAAAAATAATAATTAAAAGTTTTACGGTTTTATTGTTCCCGTAGTAAACGAAATTCTTGTTTTTAAAAAGGAATATCGTAATTTTTCGTTTTATTTAAATGTGACGATTATGTATTAATAACATTTTCAGCCCTTGAAGGGACGGAATTTGAATGTAGCCACGTGCCAAGGGAGTGATAAATGCCTTACATAACGCATAACTGTCCACTGAGGGTTGTGCATAGTGACAATAGCGTATTGGGATAAACGTTAAATACAATCAACATATAATACGTGTCCTTGGTTAAGCAATTAACAAAAATCTTATACTAACAAGCCTAATTGAACTTGTTATAAGTTCAAATCTCCATCTTTCATTATTTTCAATCATATCAAAATAGTATTGATACTAGTTTATTAGTCAGATATCTTAAAAAAATTTAAATTTACCTTCTATCTATATAAAACTTGTAGTGGTTTAAACCACTGGTATTTCAAATGTGATTAATTATGTACCTTAATAATGATTTATTATGTACCTTCTATCTGAATCAAAAACTTGTAGTGGATTAAACCAAATATTGATGTTTTCTAGGTCACTTCTTTTCAAAATGTCATACTAAAGTACTGGACCAATATATTAATCACGGGCACGTTTAACACGTGAGCATTCAGATATTGTTGTCTTCTTTAACTTAAAACTAAGTATTTGGAGATGTCTGACTAATGAAGTGGACGATCGATATATTTAACGCATTTTGTAGTTTATATCGCACCAAGAGTTTAAGTCAAAAAGTATAGTTTTGAAATATCTATATATATAATATATAATATATATATATATTCTTTATTAAATTGATTTTCATTGATGTCATTTGGGACTTGGGTTGTCTTACCCTCTAAAAATGTTTAATTTTTTTTTTTTTGTATTCTTTCGTATCGTGTTTGCCTTAATAGACTTTTTTTTAAATTTCGAGATGATACAATAATGATTTTAGATTAATACGGTAATGCTTTAAAAATATTCGATTTTGTGCTGCTCTCCTGTAAGTGAAAGTATTTCGTATGAATTTAATACGTGAGTATATCAATTCAAAAAATACATTAAAGCACCAAAAATATACATCCTATTACATTATATATTTGGTCCTTACGTATGAAATTGGCGTTTTGCCGTACTAGCAACTTTGATCTCAAATATTTTGTATTTGGTTAAAAATTCAAAATTTAAATTTATACAGCTATTTACTCATGTATTTGTCACCAAACGCTCTCAAGTAACTATTCCACATTCGCCAGTTTACCCCTCAAGTCAAGCGTGCGTAAAGAAGTATTTACTTCAAAAAAGCTGCATGAAATTGCAATACTAACACACACTAGTAACAACTCTTGGTGCGATATATACAATTTAAAATTGTAATGACCATAAAAACATAATAATTGAGTGTATTAAACTATTTTAATGGTCATTGAAAATTTTAAAATAAAATATCAAGAATTAAAGTGGAAGTAAATATTTTCTTTTGCCAACAAAAATTAAACTCTTAAGAACATAATTTTTTGATTGCCTACGCATCAGATAATTCGACTAATGGAACAACAACGCTAAGATAGATTTTGAAACAAGTCTTGTTTTGCTTTTAAAAAGAACTTCAAGTTAACAAATCAACATAAATCGAATTATACTCGAAATTAGTAAACATTTTAATAAGCAGCATTGTAGAGATTGATTCTCGGTGCATACTTCAATATAATTATGTTTCATTATTAGCTAGGTGGGGGAAATCGCGAAATTAAAACTCAACTAATAATGCGGTTAAAACTTTGAAATCGAAGTTGCCTTTTTGAAAGTTCAGTATTCTCAAATGAAAATTGTTGCATGGAACATTGTGCTTTTTTAATTCGGTGAGATATTTGGTTTTTGCTCTGTCGTCTCAGGAAGTATTCCTTTTAGCCAGATTTCGGCTACCTTTGAAAATTATTAAATACCTTTAGTAGCGGAGTTTTTCGAAGCACGCATGATTTGAATTCCACCGTTTTATTAACATTATGAAGTATTTTATTAAATTATTTAGCATAGAAGATTCTCTTCAGAATTTCATACATAACTGGAAAAATTGTAATATATTGTCTTTCAAAATTCAGGCAGATAAAATTTTAATTTTCGTTGGTATTTTACATTACCTACTGTTTTCTATAATACAATGTGTCCTTTAGGGCTTTGTAAAGTGATATTGTCTGAAAATTTACAAAGCAATAAAGCCCCCCTGAATGATGTGGGCGGGTAGCTGCCCAGAGACGTACAATGATTTTTTAAATATTCTTATTAATTGATCAACTAATTTTTAAGACGAGATTTTTTATGCAAAGCACAAAGGGTAACAATTATTATAAGCAATAATTATTAGCCTGAAACACTCGTCCATATTGAAAAAACCTCCCGAGAAAAAATATGTACATGCGTGTTGTGCTTACTAAAAATATTTTAAGCACAACACCATCTTACATGCATTAAAAATAGATAAAAAATAGGCCATTGTTTTAAATATTTTCCATTCCTACTTTAAGTTCTTCGGGGTGTAAAAATACCGTCTTTATAATAATATGTTAATAAAAAAAGATTATTGTGGTCAATTATAATTATTGAACAATTGCAAATAAGTATCTATGTTGCATCCAAAACCGCTTATGAATTACAGCAAAAGATGAACTTTTAATGGACTGTAAATACTAACAACGAAACGAGACGACATTGTGTTTGCTAGAATTGTTTAATAATATGTGTAGGAAAAACAATGTATGCAAGGAAAAGGAATGACCAAGCACTTCTCCTTCTTTTTACTTAATAAAACGATATTATATACACAAAAAACACCAACAACTTGCTTCCGACGTAATCCCAATCCTTCTTCTGCTTTCTGAACAAAAGCACTCAAATTTGCACTATTTTTCTTGCGATTTTTCCACATTTTAGATACTTTTCAGCAATGTGATGTGGTTAGGAAGAGGTAGGAACTGGATAAACGACATGTTGGTATGAACTAAGCATATTCACAACCAAACAACCTACGTACAACAATGCATATAAAATATCTTTATTTGTACATTTTTTAAGCAGTTTAACGAAATGGTGTTAAGTTAAGTAGGTCATACGTAATAATTCTTAAAACAACTCAATTCCCCAAAGACCAAACCTATTAAGTTTCCATAATATTAGTTTAGCTTTTGTACAAAATTTTATGATCCCATTTACGACAGGCCTGCGAGATTACCTATAAGCCATAAGCATTCGACCATGTATGAGTTTTAAGTACGAAACAGGCCAAGTACTACTAAGTATACTTAAGTGTTTCAAGTACAGAAGACAGAGGCATACTCGAGGTAATTAAATTACCTGGTGACTGAAGCAAGACAACCGCGAATTAAATACCTGACATTCTTGGTGAAGGAAGGGAAGCAATATTGAATATGCGAAATATTTAGAGCCTCAAGCTTTTAGTTTAACATAATGGAAATTGTGTAATATTTTTATTGATATTTTTAGTTGGATATTTTTTTCGTATCTAATGAAAAATCTAAAATAAATAAAGGTTCCGACAGAAGATTGGTATCAGATTTTTCTTTTCTTTTTAAAATCATTAATTCCCTTATTGACAGCCCTGCATTACTGCAATAGGGTATTTTCAGAAACGAGGGATTCTGTTGAAAATGTATGGAATATTTAAAGATCATTTTTATGATTTTAATCATCTTACTAAAAATGTTTGTTTTTATTCAAATTTATTGATTTTAAAAACGATCAAAAACCGACAAAACTAAAACGGCTCGTAATTGGCATGGGCACCAAATATGCACTTCAACAGACAACAAAGTACTACAATTGTCAGAAATTTACCATAAGCCGGCCGATGCTCACTACGTCATACGATAGCCCCGCCCCAAAATATTCTTTTCGCGGTATTTCAGAAATGGGAAACTTAGACTTGATGTAGAAAATTTATTCGTCAACATAAAAATAAAATAAAAATGCCACTATCACCGCCATTTTTTTGCTTAATTTTTTTAAGCAATAAAAAATGGAAATACTGAAATTGATTTCATTCCAAATTCCAAATAGAGTCATACGAACTAAAATTATCTTTTAATCCAACAATCATGTTAATATCATTTCGTTTATGTACTTACTTATATCAAGCTTATACTTCTTAGGAAACCAACACGCAGAAGTAGCAGATATTTACAATGGCACCGAAAGATCTTACAAAATAGCATTTGACATGCTTTTTTAAAACTATTGGTTAACATTTTATCAAAAATTGTAAGTTTTAGTTAATTTAAATCATACGTTAATACTGTATAATTGTTTTGAAATTCATTTTTATGTTCAAATGTTTTATTCTGTTTTTAAAGGTATTTGTACCATAAATAGATTTCGATCCAGAGGTGGCCGGTTAAATACCCGACAAAGTGCAAAAAAAAAATTTTACACTACATCGATGGTTTTTAAATGAAGATTCATATTTTTATAAAAGTTTAATTCATTTAGAAAACTCTCTAAAACGAAAAGTAGGTAGGTAGCAAATTATTTTATTTTAATAATATTTATATACAAATTTGAAATGTGCATTTCACTTGTTTAAATCAATATTTGAATCACTGACTATTTTAAATGTTATAGTTGGGTGACGTTGTGGGTCCGTTTAAAATGAATTTACAAAATTACTCGGGCCCCGTCAAGACTGGATTTTTGAACCTTACGCAAACATTAAAGAGATTTGACCGAATTGACATTTAATTTACATAGTTTAAAGAATGTATTAATGACGTTGTAGATTTTTAAATGGTTAAATATAAATACATAATTAGTACCAACATATATTATCCTAAGCATTTTCCAAGATGACGTCATGTCAAAACTAACATCAAATAAGAATAAAGCGCCCCCTAAGCATTTCGAATGTAACCTTTAGGCGATATCATGACTATATGTCTAAAATCAGCATCACAATAAGTAAAGGTTTAAACTCAGCTTGACAATATTATTCGCACCAGAATCACAACAATTTAAAGTGTCACAATGTTAAGTATAAGTCTGTAATCAGTGTCACAATTTTCCTGAGTGAGTGGTGATTATATTTCTAAGTCAGGAACGCTCTCCGCTTCGTCCAATCAGGCGATTATTGTTACACGTTAGTCTGCGTTGAGCGTTGCACAAGCAGGTACCAGTACAGGTAGAAGGACTCGACCTCGAGGAATTCCTCGCGGATACAAATAATGTTTGCCCGCCAATTACACATTCAAATGTGCATAATTACATAGCGCCTGCGCGCGCGGCGCCCTCTGGAAGCGCGACTGATCATATTGTTGCAAGTTATTATTATTGTCGCTGGAAACTGACATTATGATATAGATGTCATTCTGTAAGAAGTACGGAGGCTTTGGAGCGTATGCAGTGTAGGTAGGCTTCGTTGGAATCTGAATATTCAGTCATAATAAAGAATAAATAGTGTATATATGATTTCAGATTTTCAGCGCCAAAAGTATTATAAGTAGTTATTTATTTTTGGAGTACTACGCTATTTCCTTCTTTAGCAAACGTTTCGGATATAATAATTCTAATATACTAATTCTTAGAGGATTTTGGCTGGCAATACACTGTAAAGCTATCCGAATCGTTGGCTAAAGAAGTATGTAACAAAATACAGCATAATATCCTAAAAATAAATGACTAAATTAAATAGCATGTTTTTGAAGGAACATTTTGGAATGTGAACACCGCGAGAGAATCCCAACTGTCCGGAGCCGGTGAGAGCATGGCAATAGAGGTACGGTGAGTCTAAAGGGAGTGGGGAAGGAAGGGAGTGTGGATGTGAAGGAAATATATAGCAGTCAATCACGGAAGCCTTTTAAATTTTAGTTAGCTATCATAAGTTATAGCTATGTTTTTTGTGCTTCTACCAAAGTGTTCTAATTCTCAGTTGCCAAATCTGGGATTTTCATGTAAGTGCCTCACAAATGTCCCAACTGCCCCAACCGTCTGAAACTAGTGAGACTATATCATCCCCAATTGTTGTATGTTTTGAGGCTGAAAATAGTGAGGAGGGTAAGAAAATGAGGAAGAGGAAGGTGGGGAAGTACCTGCACAGAGAAAAATGTTATTCGAAAAAACGATCATTTTAATAGTAAAAACGGGACTGAAGTTCTTACGAACAAATTAACAGGGTTTCAATGTTTATCGGCGGGAACAAGTAAGAATAATTTGTTGGTATACGTAATT
Source organism: Limnephilus auricula (assembly GCA_951813805.1). Classification (NCBI taxonomy): domain Eukaryota; kingdom Metazoa; phylum Arthropoda; class Insecta; order Trichoptera; family Limnephilidae; genus Limnephilus; species Limnephilus auricula. The sequence continues at coordinate 40,460,389 of OX638391.1, forward strand.
TCGTACGTATTATTGTTTATTGGCGGGAAAATGTAAGAATAATTTGTTGGTATATTGTTGTATTAAAATGATCGTTTTTTCGAATAACATTTTTCTCCGTGCAGGTACATCCCCACCTTCCTCTTCCTCATTTTCTTACCCTCCTCACTATTTTCAGCCTCAAAACATACAAATATTGGGGATAACGTAGTCTCACTAGTTTCAGACGGTTGGGGCAGTTGGTACATTTGTGAGGCACTTACATGAAAATCCCTTTTTCCTACACAATCCTGACAACGTTCACCGCTGGAAAAAGCTTAGATTTACAAAATTGTCTAACATTGCGCAACATCTCTAGATCTATCACGTCATCTTTATTATGTATTTCCACGTACGAGGGCCTATTTTTAAATCGTTCAGCTCTCTTACTGCAAATGCCTTTGCAACAATAACCGTGCCCCCCCCCCCCCCCGTTTCCAACCAACCCACACGTTCTGCTAACACTCCCCTCTGCATCACATACAATCCGTTTTTCTTAGAATGTGTTTCGTATTATAAGGAATAATTTAAAGCAAGCGTCTTAGGGCGCCCGCAGACGAGAGACTTTAGTTGCCGAAACAGTGGTTAGATTAGAGCCCCGACAAGGCTAAGGTCCTGGGTTAAATTACTAGTGCGAACGTATCTTTTTCTGACTTTTCTGTTTAAAATTAGAATATATATCCATAGATCGGGTAGGTACGATTATAATACAAGGATAGGTAGTTTTCAACGTTTTCATAACTGTGAATTACTTTTATAACATTTAAGCAAAGAATTTGAAGAAAAAATACCTAATTTAAGTTCTTACGTTTCTTGAAAATAAAAAACTTTTGGCAATGTACCCATTCTCACAACCGTTGGTTAGTATTTTATGAGACCGACGAAAAATACTTTGTTTCGATGATATTTTTATTTTGCGATGGATGTAGGCGATTTTCATATACTGTCAGATTAAATCAGGTTAAATGCCAGGTCGCTAACATGGCTACCCGAGTACATTAGAGAGACAGAGATATAACAGGGTATTTAAACCATTGTAAATTGTAATAATAAATCTCTGTCATAATCCAGCTCTTAGCCAGAAAATGCTTACCAATCTGTACTTGTTATTTTAATAAACATATTGCATCGACTATTATCCTCAAATATATCAATTTGTAACCCGGGAAAGTTGGTCTTCCTTCAAGATACACACATTTTTATTTATTGTTATATATCTTTTTACCCGTAGATTTAGCGTATTTCTTGTGGAGTGATAACCTGTAAAACACTATCTTAATGTTGATAAATCTATGCGCTGATACAAAATACTATCTGTGCGCTCATCTATCAGGTTCAAGTCACCCGTTACACAACTCCTTCACCTGTCCTCAACTCACTTATTCAACTGACTTTTCTTCCGCGTTTATCTTTATTTATTTCTGTTTCCATGACATTTCTCTTGAAAACACTAAATAACGAACAGTGTTTGACTCTATTTCACTTTTACGCGAATCCTTCTAGTATAATCCTAATAGTACGTACATTATTTTATAACAGATATTTATACATGCTAACCGTTTCATGCCGTGTGTATACTTGAAAATACATATATTTCTGAATTTTTGTTCTCACTACCCAGAACGAATTAAAATTGGCGGCTTACTTTTCCACTTATTGCTGGAATAATTGGCTTTTAAAGCTAATTTTAAGATTGAATTTTAGATTCTCGTTCAGGAGGTAGCCATTTTTATATTTAGAAAAGATTATTTTTGTGTTTCATTTCGACCAATTTTTTAAAATTTTTATTATAATGAAGGAATTTTTTCAATGTTTTATTTTTTTATTGAATAGGTAAGATTGAATAATTTTTTTATTTAATATTTTTTTATTGCAGAATATTTTTGATAAACAGAGTAAGGTTTGTCATTTTATGTGAAACACGCTCAATGAGACCTAATGTACTTTCAATTGAAAGTAGAAGTAACTTATAAACAATTGGAAAAAAAAATAAAAAAAGAAACACCACTATTTTTAAAATAATTCTACCACCGTCATCAAGCATCATATTGGTTTTACCACAGCCAGTTTTAGTTTAGGTTTGAAGAGGTTGATTGAATTAACCCTTATGCGAACTCTAGTGGAGAAAAAAGGCACTATCCAACACGGCTACCATCATGGCCTGATTGACGAGACGCGGAACATATGTAATACCAAAAGCAAAGCAAAGCGCTTGAGTTACAACAGGACTAAGCTCAAATTTTTGATATTATTAAATTTAATTCCTATAATGATGCGTTTTTAGATTTTCACGGCCAAAAGCATTTTCGTTGTTTGTTTTTGGGGTGTTCTGCCCTGATGATGGACACTGCAACGCGAAACTAAAGAAGGAGGTAGCGCAATACGGCATAACACCCCACAAACAAACTACGATAATTCCTATAATACTCGTATGCTGTTTAATCTTTGGTAAGCCAATCAATTATCGTTTTTCATTCGGTTAAAAATAAGATTAAATAATTGAACAAATTAAAAAAGTAGATTGGCAGTAATTGAATGTCTATCTTTTCCAGACTATCGTGTAGGCAGAAAGGCAGGTAGGCAGGTAGGCAGGTAGGCAGGTAGGCAGGTAGGCAGGTAGGGCGGCCGTACAGTCACGCCAGTCATAGAACGCCGAGCAGCGATCACCGAATAATCAGACGTCTAAAGCTTTGATTGGCCAATTATATATTAGCAGATTTGCGTGACGCTCAAACAATCGCGGCGGATAGCCCGTTCTTGCGTTGCCACATGGAACTCGATAATGGGCTAATGTAACGCAGAACACGGAATTATAATTGTTGTGACATACGGCTGGCTGCCGGCTTATTTCTAATTGATACTGACAGCACAATTTTAGGTAGTTGTTGTTAAATGTTAATAAAAGGGGTACCGACATTATTTTAATTATATCTAAACTAGCTGGGGTACCCGGCTTCGCCAGGAGTTGATATAAGATTGTGTGGTAGCCTTCTATCCCCCACTCATACAAAAAGTCTTCAAATGGTCACAATATTCCAGAGCATTCCACAACATTCGAGAGTGTTCTGGAGAGCGTTGGGGGCGAAACTTCCAGCACTTATATCTTCAAAACCACGCCCTTTAGGAAAAAACGGAAAACTTCTTCATGGATGGGGGATAGGGAGCTACTACACCATATATCTCCCTTGATCGTACCGGGACTCGTTTCTGAGTGTTAGTGGAACGCACATTGTAATTTTTCTTTTATAATATATATTGATTACAGCCGTTTTTTTTTGTATATATCAGTAGGTACCTATTTACAAATACATATCGACGCTGAAAAGGAATACGGCTTAAGCGCCATACACTTGATACATTAAAGATGAACCTACACGATTCGCTAAATTGTTTTTTTTTTGTGCTTGTGTTCATCAGATCAAGTTTTGTAGAGTTTGCCAGAACATTTGGGAAACCAAAGAAAATTTAATTTATAAACACAAGCCCAAACAAACAATGTGTAGGTTCATCTTTAATGTCACAGCTTTATGGCGCTTTAGCCATTTTTCCTTTCCAGCATCGATATGTTTTTGTAGTAGAAAAAATGTTGTACTTTAGGTACTACAACAACTTAGACGTCAATTGAAAATTATTAGATACGTTAGTTTTTCTTTTTTTTTTTACAATAAATTAACTAAGATTTTCCGATCACCAAACTGGGAACGTGTGTGTACAATGTACATGTATTCTATTATTTTTTGTTTACTGTTGCACATGGTATTATTATTTACATTTCAATTTTTAACCTCACCAGGACAAGCCTGTATTGAAGTTAATAATTTTGTAAAATACTATAAATAATATTTATTTATTTTTCATATTCTCCGTGACACGGTTATACATCAATATATCATGGAGAAGATTACAAATTATAAAGTGTGTCAAAAAATAGTTGCTAAACTTTTTGTAAGTGACATTGAAAATGTCGATGGTCAATGCAGAATCGTTAAGCAGTTGAGTCGCTGTGTTTATTGGCAAAATATATATTCATTTATTGAAAGAACAACATTGTCACATTAACAAAATAATATACTAAAAGAACAACATTGTTACATTAATGTTTCTTACAAATATATGGTACCGACTAAGCTGAAGGAAGCAAATTCATTTATAAAAGTAAACATGAAAGATGACCAATGACCATGTTCTGATATCTGATTTTAATTAATAATTGGTATATAGTATTAATTAAAAAAATAAGAGTTAAATAAAAGAATATACAATATGTCAAAAATATTTCATTAGTAATTTCGTATTTGGGTATTTTACTTCGACCAGTGTGAAAATCGTTTATAGTAGATGTTAAAATTTAAAATGGAGTAAAAACAAATGTGATATGTACCTACTCTCCTGTCTGAAAGTAACCAATCGGGCGATTTCGATTTCCGGGTGTATAGTTTTCAATTCGGCCATTCTTTTTTCTTTTTTTATATAAAAGAAAGACCAACATTCCTGACCAAACATTTCAAACCACTGACCGTCATTCGTTTTAGTTAATATCATACCTCCAATATTTTACGAAAACATACGAATCAACCTAGATTTCACCGTTCATCCTACATAATTTTAGGATTTATAAAGAAAAAAATGAAAAAATCTATAAATTTTATAAATCAAAAAATTGCTTACTTAAATTTGGGTAACTATCGCACGAGTGGATTAAATATATTTGTTAGGTGGATTTAATCTGTTACTTAATAATTCAATTTAATTATCTTTGCATTATTCTATAATGTCACAAAATTATCCATCAGACTGCAAAAGTAATTTATCGTGGTTATACCCCAAAATTTCTCCCACAAAATTTATAAATTCGTATTAGAATAATGACAAGTAATTTTTCACAAATTTGGAAATTATTCAAATTCGACACAAAGCGTATTCTCCAAAGTCACGGAATGTCTGTCTGAACCGTTAATAAAATGTTAATCATCCTACATACCATAACTATATTCATATCTGCGCATCTGTTGGGTCACGTGAAGCCATCCATCATAGCTCCGATATTCCGGGCTAATTTGCCGTGTGCCAAATTTGCATTCGTTTGTGTCATTTATTTAATTAATGACGTGTCAGTTTTTATCATGCTCGTTGACTTGCAATCAAGCCACGTCATTGGGAAGTTATTTTAACAACAAAGGATTAACAGTTTTTTCATTATTTTGTTCTAACTATAAGTAAATGAACTGTAGTGAGCAATAACCTACATACATCAAATCGCGTGAATTTCTTATAATTTTCGTGACCATACCACACCATTTGCAGTACATTTTTTTTCATAATATTTTTAAACAATATAATTAACTTAGCACTTGCTAATCCACTGCAAGTAGCTTGTCAGCAGTAGTTTCGTGACAATATTATATTATGTTACATTACACAGTAATTATAAACTATACATAAAAGGTTGACACGTTCAGCCCACTTATTGCAATGCTATGGTCGTAAAGCTTTCACAAAGAATTTTGTAAAACAATGACCACCATAAAGATTTCAGGGGTTTAACAATTGTGAACTCAAAACCTGATGGGTATTCTCATTACAATTATGAAATAACAAGCTTCTGCCCGCGACTTCGTCTGCGTAGGATTAGTACTTCAAGTAATCTATTTTCTTTTCCTAGGTCCCATCTACGTTTATACCAAAATTCTTAACCATTTATTTAAAATATCTATAATTCTTGATTCGATTCAAAGTATTAGGCGAGCACTTCAAATAAATTCACTAATTTTAATATTTTCCAAAATAGAATTTTGATTTAACAAATTTTGACGTTTTCTATTAAACAATAAATATTATTTAAAATAATTAGCTAGCTTTATAAATTATAGCCTATATGTTATTCTGATGTATGAGCTATATTATTGTAAAGTTTCATTAAAATTCATTCATTAAATTTCGATTTAAAGAGTAACAAACATACATATATCGATACAAACTTTCGCGTTTATAATATTAGTAAGATTTAGGAATTACAAAGAATTTATTTATTTTAATAGTTCGATTTGTTTATATACTTTTGATTTTAATAACGGTTTACAGATTATATATACACTGTTATATTAATGTTGCACTGTTATATAAATTTTTGAAAATTGAAAGATGTACAGAAGAATTAAATATTAAACAATCAGAAAACCTTTTTGTATGATCCTCTACAAAATTAGATTCCAGACTATTCACGAATATTCCAGAATGTTCCAGGATGTTCATGAATGTTGTGGAATGCTCTTGAATGTTCTGGACTGTTCTAGAAATTTCTAGAGAGCGAAACTTCGAGCCCTCATATATTCAAAAGCACGTCCTTACTAAAATAACAAGTAAAATCGGGGAACCTTCTTCATGGATGGGGGATAGATGGCTACCACACCATATAACTCCATTGATCGTACCGGGACTCGTTTCTGAATTTTAGCGGCACGCACATTGGACACTTACTTTTATAATATATATTGATTAGAGAGGTGGGTACTTACGCGATTCAAATGCGTGCACGGAGTAAGCAGCGAGCACCAGCACTAGTGCACACAGCGCCCCCATGTTGCTAGTTAGGCTTACTCCCTTTTTACATCACTATGTCCTGCACCTGAAACCAACAAACACAACATTAGACCAGACAAGACCGTTTCATATTACAACAGTATAAATAAGAATATGTGGAAGAAGATGTGGACAACGTAGAAAAATAAGTTAACAGTAAACAAGTGTTTGAAGATGGCACTTACGATAGAAAGAACTTAGAATTTAGAAAGAATTGTGTAAAATAGCATATTGTTGTTTTGATTTGAAAAAATAACTCAAGGTGTAAAATTAGTGTAAAACAATGTAGTGTAAAATTCTAAATCGGGCAACTAGCAATACATTCTTTATGCAAATGGCGATAGGTTAAAATTTCCGAGAATAAAACATCGCCAAAAAGCGTGTTTGATTTTATTTTATTTTGCGAAGCTCAGACAATAAATATTAAAATGTTTTACGGTCATTTTCTAAAGAATTTATTTTAAATAATAATAGAAAGGAGGTTCGGTTTGAACTTTAAAGCAGTTTTTATGGGTCTGATACTTCGATTTTTATCTGTGCATATAAAAAGACTAATAAAAAAAATACTCGATTATTTCAAAGGCATGTGTTTTATTCGCAGTATTTAAGTAAAGCATTTTAAATATTTTGAAGTCATCTTATTTTCAAATCAATTACACACAATTTTGCACTACTTATTTTTGCAACGCCTTACGTAAATTTGAAGCAAAGTAAATCTAAAAATTTTCATATGGGTGTCGATATTGTTTCCAATTTTGTTTTATGGGAATGGGTATCTAAAAAAACGTCACGTAAAACTTTTAATGGTTAATAACAGTTATGTAATTTTGAAAAAAAAAAACTGTTGTAAAGAAAAAGTAAACAACACCAATACCCACAATAAAAAGGTAATAAAAGGAAATTTGCAACACAGCTATACAATGCACTTTCACTTGCAATTAGACAGAACACAACTTATTTAAAAAATAAATCCGATACAAAGACTTGGATCATCAGCCAAGACATACTTAACATCTAAAATTTTATCAAAACCAAACTACATTGACGCATTTCTAATGGTATGATTATGATTGTTATAAAATACCATTGTGTTATTATTAGTATTTTTGTTATAAACTGCACCTATACTTATACCTCACAAGAGTCCCAACTGCTCCCATCTGGAGCCAGTGGATTATGTTGTGAAGCTAAGGGTAAGTGGGGTAGGGAAGGAGATGGGGAAGAGGAAGGTAGGGAAGTACCTGGCTATCTAAATCTAGTCACTAAACACGGTTAAAGCCATTTCACGCAACGTTTTATTTCTGAATGATGGTCTCACACCAGGGCGATACTGAGATTATCTTCCACACTGGAAAGTGCCGCAAATATAGCATATATTATTTTTCATTAATTAATTGTGAAATAACACAAATTAATCAAATAAAATTTATTTGCGCACGCCGGGTTCGAACACGCGACCTTCGGAATGAAAGTCCACAGCCTTACCGCTGGACTACGATTGTCTTGTATTTTAAATGTAGGATTCCTAGTGAAACATGCACAACACACAAATTGTAATAGAATTAATAAAGATGAATAAATTTAAAAATATTACATCAGTTAGTAACCACATTAAAAAAATAGGGTCGCTTTGATGCAAATTTTGAGAACTCCTGTGTAATCTCATTTTTAATACATTCTCTATTCGGATAGGCCCGGGTTTTGAATTCCTGTGACAAACATGTTTATTAATTTGATGACAAAATTTTAATTCCGCCGTCATTTTCCGCAAATGAATTTGCTTTCACAGGAATCCATTTGGTAATGCGTCTGGGGGGCAGGGAAGCCAGAGGACTGCTCGCCGTGTTCAAAACGGTGAAACAAAATATTCATTTCATTAATACCGGCTGACTAGCACGCTCATGCGACAATGGGGTGGTACCGTACGTACATTATATTTACAAGGTGGCGCAAAAGTTGTCACACGATGTTCTTTGGCTGTAACTTTTTAAAAGTAAAACGTCTTTTCGAACGGAAATAACCTTTCAAACGGAAATGACGTTCGGATACCGGTACAATTACTGCCATCTGTGTTTGATTTTGTTTTAAAGGGTTCGAGTCTTCGCTAGAATAGTAGGTAATACTTGCCACAACAGTCAAATAAGTTTGACTTGAACCGCGCGTAAATGTTAGACGCAATAATTTTTTTTTTAAATGAAAAATTGTGTTTATGTGATGTCTTTTTTCGAGAAAATTATATCAGCCAAGTGGCCGCCGCCAGAATTGACGACCACTGCCCGATGTATGACATTTTCTTTCATTCTTTCCGGAACTTCCAGCGATACACGGAGAAAAATGTTATTCGAAAAAACGATTATTTTAATAGTAAAAACGGTGGAAAACGGGACTGAAGTTCTTACGAACAAATTAACAGTATTTCAATGTTTATTGGCGGGAAAATGTAAATAATTTGTTCGTAAGAACTTCAGTCCCGTTTTTAACGGTTTTTACTATTAAAATGATTGTTTTTTCGAATACCATTTTACTCCATGTAGGTTCCCCAATTGGGGTATATTCGAAGGCTGAAGGTAGTGGGAAGGGGGAGGAGATGGGGAAGCGTAATAATAAATAAATAAGGTGAGGAAGTACCTAGCTATTCAGATTTGGTCATCAAAAAATGCTAAAGACATTTCAAGCAACGTTTCAATACGAAGTGGTGATCTTACAAAAGGGTGATATTGAGAGCATCTTCCACTCTGGAACGTGACGTTAAGTTGAGAAAATGATATCGGCCAAGTGACCGTCGCCAGAATTGATGGCTACGGGCCCGATTTATGGCATTTTCCAACACTTTAATTATTTATTAACATACAAACCCGATAAACTAATTACGTAGTTTGTCAGCAGGGACATAAAGACAACATTTTATACTAGATATGAAATTAAACAATTTTTTTCACTTTGTTCCACTTGTTTATTTACACCAGGACCGGTTTCGTCCTACTACGGACATTTTCAGACTGGTAATGTCCGTAGTAGGACGAAACCGGTACTGGTGTAAATAAACAAGTGGAACAAAGTGGAAAAAAAATTATTTAATTTCATATCTAATACAATGGAATTCCACCATGAATTAACAGTTAAAAAACTAGACATTTTATACAATAACATGATACACTTTAAACGATATTTGATGAAACACTAATAAGTACATTAATTGATTAAGGGGGTGTCTCACCATCCTCCCAATAGCTTATTCATACTACAACGACTATTATTAAAAATAAGAATAAAATACTCGCAGTTGTTAGAAAACTCGGCCAACTTATCCAATATATATCCACTATTCATAGGTTCGAGTACCGAATTATATACTCCAACTAAATAAATAAATAAACCGTAAATCGAAAATATTCGTTATTCTCGTAGATAAGCTATTGGGAGGATGGTGAGAAACCTCCTAAATTCCAGAACAGTATAAATAGAAGCATAAGTCTTGTATAATAAGCAAGTACAAATAAATGAATGAACAAATTAGTATAATCAACAAGTACATCAATAGTTTCTTTATTATCAATTATTTTTCCATTTGCTTTTATCCATTTTCCATCACTCCTTCCAGAAATTCCGGTGATTGGTTCTCGCTTTCTTGACGGTAATCTCTTTGAGGGCTTCAAGAGTCTGAGGCTTGTTCACATAGCCGTGACTTCAAGAAACCCCACAAAAAGAAGCCTGGAACGGTTAAATCAAGCAAATCACCAAAACGAGAGATTAGGGGACACGGAAAGGAGTTTTTTTTTTTAAATTTTCCGCGTTCTTGAGGAGTATAGCGATTCATGTCTAGTTGTCGTGCATTTTGTATCTGTTTATTTCACAAATGTCAAAGCAGAACTGACATATTTGCAGTTATTTGCAAAAATTATTACATTTTCGATATGGAAGTGGCTTTTGTGCCACCAAGTACATACAAACACATACACATACTAAATACATTTAAATTTTCAATCATTCATGTCCATATATACCTGTAATATAATAATGTATGAGCATAGTTAGATGTACGACTAAGTCAAGTTTGATAGCGGGAATCTCTAGGGGGTGATTAGTCATTAAAATCTAAAAAAAAAAAAAATTTCATTGTAAATCAATTAAAAAGTAATGATATATTTTGTTGGTAAATTATGGGTTTATGTAATCGATCCTTTATAATATAGTACAGTTTTGACAGAAATAAAAAAGAATCAGAAAGAAAAAACCACCACGGAAAGCGGAAAATATTGCTCGTGTCGTAATGGAGGACTTAGACAGCCGAGGGATTAAACACATGACGCTTGATTGGGACCCAAACGCGATGTCAACTCGGTCACTGACCGGTTTGTTTTCTGTACCTGTTGTAAAATGGTTGTAAATAATTAAATAGAGCCTGGGAGGCCATGTTCGTGCAGCGCCTTTGCAGTGTCCATAACCTAACGACTGATTGGCCACACTGTAAATTAGAATAATAATTATTAGGGTAAAGTTCGGTACTTGGGAAACACTCCGAAAAAATAATTTGAATTATTTTTATACTAACTTTGGGCTGGAAAATCCGAATCTGAAGGAATTAGGTTGGGGAGGTCAATATCAACTGAGTTACAGGACTTTAAAGTTTCGTACACAGGAACAAATCCGCAATGCATTTTTGACATATTGTACTGAAGAAGTCAAAGTGATTCAATGATGCCAACCTCAGAAAATTGCAAAGTGTTGCCATTAAGCAATAATATCAATGTTATTATGTGAATAGAATGTGTCAATCACTTTTTTATCACAAACCATGTTACACAAACCTAGCGTAGCCGCTTAACTACTTGAAAACTGGGATGTTTTTCTTGCCTTGACGTGAGCAGGCGCTATAAAGGGGGAACATCCTTTTGTATCACAAACCATGTTACACAAACCTAGCATATTATTGCTTAATGGCAACACTTTGCAATTTTCTGAGGTTGGCATCATTGAATCACTTTGACTTCTTCAGTACAATATGTCAAAAATGCATTGCGGATTTGTTCCTGTGTACGAAACTTTAAAGTCCTGTAACTCAGTTGATATTGACCTCCCCAACCTAATTCCTTCAGATTCGGATTTTCCAGCCCAAAGTTAGTATAAAAATAATTCAACTTATTTTTTCGGAGTGTTTCCCAAGTACCGAATTTTTTCCAATTATTATAAGCAATGTGTCTTAAGATTTTCACGGCCAAAAGTATTTATAATTTTTGTTGTTTATTTTTGGGATGTTATGCCGTGTTACGCTAACTCCTACATTAGCCAACGTTACAGTGTCCGAAACGTTGGCTAAAGAAGGAGTTAGCGTAACACGGCATAACATCCCAAAAATAAACAACAAAAATTTTAAACAATAATTATTAGCCCAAAAAACTCATCCACATTGAAAAAATCTCCCGAGAAAAGATACATGCCGCCGACGGGACTCAAACCCGCATCCTTCTGTTTTCCGGTCAACTAATAATTATTGCTATTAAAAAATGTTACCCTTTGTGCTATGCATAAAAATCTTGTCTTAAACATTAGTTTAACAATTAAAAAAATAATATGAATAATAATTATTGGTCTATTAGAAAAACTCCATCTGGATATTATTTTTTTAATATATATTTATTTTTTATATTATTTTATTTGTCTAGAATATGGTGACGATCGCTCCCTGACGTTTCGCGATACCACCCTTTAACAGTCATATTCATATATTTTCAAACACATATCTAAACCAATTATACATTTATATATACATACATACATATACATTTACCTTCGATACTTGGAACATGCAGGTAATTAACATCAGCGAAGGACCAAAGGAAATAATAATTATTCTGTCATGTGATATTCAAATGACGCGTGCCGGTTGGGATTTAATTATCGGGAGTTAAATTTGGTATTTGTTTTGTCTGTTTTGTGAAATTATCATATTAGTCGTGTGTCGTGTGTACCGCGGACATGTTTCCAGGAAAGTTTTTGTGGAAACCACTGATCCAAATGACCCCTGGAAATGTTACACGACATTTCAATTATCGTCCTGACGTAAAATTATTATGACAAAGGATTCGCGTCAAAATATTATCATTGTTTTTACATGAAAGAGATTTTTCAATATTTGATAACCTTACCCCAACGCCAAGGATTAACAATGCTTATTTTTTCGTTACACATTTTTTTCACACTTTCATTGATATTACGTAAAAGAGATTTCTATGTTATAATATTAGAATCAGTTCTTTAATGTTTCTTGTACCTAGATTGCACGCAGTTGGCAATACTTTCTCAGAGGTGGTAGAAGTGTTCAACTATACGGAATTTAGTTACAGAAATCGACCATCATAACACGTGGATGTGCCTATTATGGTGGTCGAAAAATTCTCAACAAATGTATTAAACAATGTACTAATGAAGACAGAATTTAAAAAAATAAGGCTATAACAACAAACCTTAATAATAATAATAAGTGTAAGAATAACATCTTCTGCATGAATTACGCTTTCAAATTTCATATAACGACTTAAACGCTTTTTGCCATATTTTGGCACTATTTCCAAAACCTCGGATTGCTTTGTTACCAAAATGTGGCGACGACTATATAAGAAACTCTACATTCAAAATATAACAAAATAAATATTCTCTAGATACTTTAAAATGTTTTAAGATTAAAGATTTAATTATATATTTTTTTATAAATCCTACAAATATGTGATAATAGATAAAAGATGGGGGAATTGATTGGCTACATAGAACTATAAACAGTTTGTATGTCTCCATATTCAAATTCGGATTTATGATTTTTTTGATCCGAGAAAAATTATTTTAATTGCTCTGTCGCTCCAGTGGATTGAAATGTAAACAATTTGTAGTTTTTTTAAAGGTTCTTCTTACGTTTTTACTAACTAAAATTACTGATAAAAAAAATAAAAACACAGTCTGATTTTATTAGACAAATGTATTACATAAGTTTTCGTCGGCTAATTTTTTTGAAATTTCACGTAAAAATAATTTATAAAAAAAAACCAATGTTTCAATTGGCGGTCGGAAACTTTGGTTTCATAAACGTGTACCTACATTTTGTTATGTGGTGTACTTTTATATTTGAATATAAAGCGTGGTGTTTACTCTTTTTTTAACACAATTTAGATCATAGTTCTCACCATGAAAGTAAGGGAGACACAACGACTTCTATGATACCTAAATAAGTAGTTCCCAAAAATGAACTAATTAGCCTAAAATTAAATTCGAGGGTAAGGAACAATTCATACCTATCAACATTTAAATTTAAAATTTGGACTTGTAAGTTTTTTTTGGACTTTGAATGGTTGTAACATAAAATAAGAATTCTAGTATTTCCCGATGACAAAACGTTCCATCACCCATTTCCCAGTTCTGGTGGCGGTGCGGGGTCGGTGCGGGGCCGGAGCGGTGCCGGTGCGGTACGTACCGAGTACCGAGCAGTGGGTGGGAGCCCTATCAGTATTCCGGAACACGGAGACGCCGCAAAAATTGAATTACCACGAGATGTGAATAAAGAGTATTGTTTTTGCGGCATTATACTGAAATATTTATTTAGAGGCTTGCCAAAATATGCCGGCGATATTTAGTGGACGTGGAATGATTGCGATTTGGCATTGTTTGCTGTGAAATCTTGTCGTCTACCACAAAATATCGATGGACATAAGACAGTCTCTGAATCATAGTTTATTTTACATCAACTCCACACAGGAGTCCCTGGGGAACTATGTCATCTTTGGATACTGTGTGGAAGGTCTTTTTAGGAAAGGAAGGAGATAAAGTTCTGGGAAGGAAAACGTGAAAGGGATGGGAAGATATCTGGAGGTCGTGTGTCCATGAGTGACGGACGTATGAAACTATTCCTCCGGTTTGTGCGGTTTAAGGCAATGTATCGAGAGAGTCCCACTAAAGAGGTCAAGTCTCTCGCCCGACACATACGACGCCAATATCCGGACAAACATCACCCCATGAACCCGGGAACTCCTGTTAAGTCACTAAACGTAGCGTACCACCTAGGTTATCCTACCGCAGAGGTGTTGGTAATCAAATAGATGATTAACGGGGCGGAGATACTCAAAACTTTTTAATGGATTAAAACAACTTTACTCAACTTTCTTCTACATTTTTATATTATATATTATTATATTAAAATTTATGCCATTTATGAAAAAAAAATCACATCAAGGGTGCTGCATGTTAGAAAATGTATATTGTTTTTTATGTGAATACAGTAAACTGTTCTCAACCGTCAGTGCCAGCCACCCCCGATTGTGAGGATGAAGGTAGTGAGGAGGGGATGAAGACATTGAAAAGGAATATGAGGACTTTCAGATCTGGTCACAAATTCATTTCGAACAGCGTTTCAATCCTAAATGGTGGTCTAACACTAGGGCAATACTGAGAATATCTTTCACTCTGGAACGTGCCGCAAATATATCTTAGATTATTTTAAATGTTTAAATTGTGAAATTAATGTGAAATTAAATTGAATCAAAATAAAATTTATTTACGTCATCCATCCGCCAAGTTTGGACTTAAATCAGGAATCGAGTCCCCTGAAAATAGGCACAGTCAAACATCGTGGTTTTTTAATGAAAATATAATCTTATAATTAAAATCTAACAGTTTATTGTACGAAATTGAAAACTAATTTGATGAAAAGATTATAAAATAATATTATTTCAACGTCGGCTCTGTCCTGTTATCTTTTTCCTATCGAAGTTCGCCATTACTACAGTTGGTTTGGGAAGTTAAACAAAACATTGTTGCAAGAAGCCTTTACTTTGCGCAAGAAATTGAATACGGACATCGTGTTCGTGTCTCAGTTATTCTTCTGTGAGACATGCACCGGTACCGCTCGTAGATTTCTGGGAACAAGTGGGTAAGGATATACCTAATAGCATTGGTAAGCAAACAGTGGCACAGGAATTCAATATTTAGAATTAAATTACCAAGTTAACTTCTTCTGCGTTTTCAATTTTTTTAAATTTTTTGTTACCCTCAGGGCCTGCGTTATCTTTGAAGATGCTGTGTGGAGCGTATTTTTGAGGAGAGGAATTAGTGAACATGGTTTTTAACACTTCCACACCGGACCGGGGTTACAAATCTACACTAACTAGAGTTTTACCTTTTATCTGAGTGATTTTTAAACCACGTACTCAATAATTTAGGTAATCCTAGAAACACTATTCAGTTATCGATCTGCATTTAAAAAATGTATATAACAGTAAACTTTTTTAGAAATATTTAATTCCCCCGCCCCACCTCATATATTGTGGGATGAAATTTCCCCGTTCGTATCTCCACCACATACCGGACTTCAAGTAACTAACCCGCGCTTGTAGCCGATCGGTAAATATTGTATTTTAATAGAAAGGGCTGTATCGTAATAAGTGAGTCACGCTAGCTTCCTTATTATCGCATTTACCATTTTGCCTTACCAGTTTGCTAGCCACGTTCGCGGACGCTGTAATCGCCCATCGCCAGTCGAGAATCGGAAATAAGGAGTGATGCTCGCTATCGGCCCGCCTTCTCTGTTTTTTATGAAAAAATATGCGTTATGGTCTATATTCATTAGAATATTAATGATAACTGATAACTTTATCTATCGAACGATTGACATAATTATCACTAGAATGTGTTGTATATACATTTCTTTAATTATTAAAAGAAAAAAATTACATAAAATTTTGTCATTAACACCCATTAATAAGCAAAACAAATTGGGGCCCCGAGTGACCCCCCTTCGGATCATGTGTGATTTTTTCATTTCGGTACGAAAGGGTTAAAGAGAGTTTCGATAGTTCTTTTTCTTTCGTTTCATCATATATTAGCTGACAGATATTTGATAAGTAACACTATTAATAGTAGTAAAAACATCGTCATGAAGGAGGAAGGAAACAAATCGTCCCACAGCCGAGCTGTTGAATTCACAAACGAGCGCAGAAGCGACCCGTTGTCGTTTGACAAAAGTCAACCACGTACATATTTGGGCGCGTGTTTCCCGACTAACCACCGGTGCCGAAAGAATCAATGACGGTAGTTCCTCGGATCGTCTTCCATTGTAATACCGGTAGAACAAGGACCGCATATCTACCTGACGCCTGCCATCTAAAGATTGATATCCCCTTGTTAAGACTGGGGAAACTATCAAATAGATAAAATTATTTTGGGGGTCTAACCAGTTGCCTAATTCAAGAATAGGGCACATATACTTGAGACAGTTGCCTTATCCACAGTTAGACATTAGTAATAGTGTTGGAGCTCTTCAAGAATAATAGGTCCTTGTTACAAACTGGTTTATTAAGTATATTTACGTGTTAACAATATTATACATCTGGGTCTCACGACCGACTATAAGTGTCTAGGAATTGAATCTGAGAGCTCGATCGCTGTCGTCGACCGGGTATACTGCTAGAGTGTATCTACTCTTACTTCTGGACATCTATCGGAACTTTATTTAATTTTTTTTATTTAAAGAAACATTTAAAACAAAGAATAACACATACATATCAAATAAAAACATAGTCCCAATAAACTACTTTTAAGTAGTTTATCAATGGGTTCAGTGTATATATACTTGACATATATATATCAAAAACAAATGAATCTACGTGTCATTCAAGGACACTGCAATTAAGTAGAGCGGTTATGATGTTTTCAGCCAACCATAATTGGTTTATTTATTGTTTTTGTGTTTAATTCGTAGAACTCCATTTATTTATTTTTTAAATTTAATTAAAATTAAGTTCCGCAAGTGATATAGTTTTTATTATTGTGACAGCTGTTTCGGCTTACAAGGCCATTTTCAAACTGAGGTTAAAAATACCCATGGGGGAGAATCTATTACTTTCCCAAGAATTCGGTTTAACCGACAATAAATCAATTTACTCATTTTCAAATTGACATTTTAAATCGTATAAATATCGTCGTCTAATTATGAAACACCTAAAACAATAAACATTATTAAATTTAATTTAAATTAAATTTCGAAACATAATTGGTTTGTTAATATTTTGTAGTAAGTCAAAGCGACGCATGAATTAACATTCAAATATATGTATATATATTTTTTACCAACAATTGGGCACCCCTGGATTACTGCTGTCCTCGCTCGAGTTTTTTGTTTGCACTATTTTGTCTAGAACATTTTAATCAGGTGCTCCAAACCGGTTTTCGAGTGTTCGAATCCGAGCTGTACTGTGTTCTTAAGAAGCACAGCACACCATTCAGCTGGTAGATGGCACTTGTCTCGCCAGCAGAGCTGTTACTCGCCGAGAACTGAGCCAGGCTTCAAAAATGCTTTCTTCGGGCAAAGAATAATACAATCATAACAAGTGACCAGTCACTAGAAAATAATAATAAGGTACCTAAAACAAATATTCTTCCTCTATTTGGTACAAGAAAACACTTGATGTTACTTGGATGTTGTAAACTTATTCTACTTGATTTTTTTAACAAACTCCTTACTAATTTGGTATTTTTTTCAATTTCATTGCCGGCAACCCGGGCGTTTATTAAGGTAATAGTATTTTATAAACAGGTAAGTTACCCGCCTCAATAGACGTTGCCTGTTCTGAGACGGGTAATAATTAGAACATTAAAAAAGATAAAGGGTGTACACGAAAATAGTCAGAAAATAAACATGAAAATACAAGTTGTATTAATCAAGAATAATAAATCATAATAATAAATCAATGAGAAGAAAGAATAAATCTCTATAATTGGAAATAAAACATGTGTAAATAAAGGATGATGAATTATCGATTAGGAAGAGATTAGCATTAACTTGGTGATGCATTCATGCATAATGATATTATATTTTCCGTGCATACTTATATACAACTAGCTGACCCGCCCGCTCGTTGCTGTGGCTAACGAAACACAACGCCATCATCTAGATGGTTACCTAATCTAGATAACCAAGTGTTGTGTCAATAAATTAACTCACATCGCCATCTGTCAGAAACTTATGGAACTTACAAATAATTTCAAATAATTATCCCATAACACTCAATATTGAGGTCAATAATCGAGATAAAATATATCCTATATTTTAAGTTGGATCAAATTACACACTGTAAGCCAAATTTCATCAAAATCGGTTAAGTTGTTTCGAAGTTTACCTTGGACTAACATCATGACGCGAGATTTTTATAAATATAATATATTGCTAACGAAACATAACGCCATCTACTGGATGGTTACCTAACCTAGATAACCAAGTGCTGTGTGTTGTGTCGATTGACACAACGCACAAATCTTGGCTTAAGGAATTATCGGAAAAATAAGTGACTAGCATTTTGAAAATATCGTCACAGAAGTTACTGAAAAACCACGAAGTAAAACCGAGGATATTGCTAAAAAAACTATATCCAAAACCTAGTTCCCCTCAGCACAGGAACTCCTGGTGAGATGGACCAAGAACATGTTCTACATCACTTTAAAACATCGATCTTTTTAAATGTAGGTTTTAAATTTTTACATAGCTAGGCATAACAATCACAGAATACTTTGTACTAATAATATACACATATTACAGAACCATTGTTACAGAGCACAAAATATTCACTTGGTGGTGAAACCGCCGCTGAAATATGCGAAATATGATTTGGTCCCCGTCGGGTGCTGTTCACAATAAAATTTCATGGCAATCTGTTATTATTTATGGGCGCGTCGTATGGCGGCGGATAGCGGTGGCTGAGCTGAGCGGTGGCGGCTCCATTACCCCTAAAGCATATAAACAAGGCAACTAGTGGTCCATAACACACCCGCAATATTTACCGCGATTATATGGATCCACTGAGCAGATCATCCCTAGAACTACTTAACTGTCAATTATCAGTCGAATATCAGTCAATTACGGAAGTGAGCATAAATTTTCATGATTTTAAGATTACCGAAGTGAGCATAAATTTTCATGTCTGCTTCTTTTCACCCTCATTCATAATTTTTGAAGTAAACTTGACTTGGAGAGTAAGCTGGCGAATGCGTGACGAGAGCGTTACGAAAAGTGTGATCGGGCGAGGCGAACGATAATAAATTTAAATAAATATTTGTAGAAAAATAATGTATGTATATACATGTATATATTATACATATAAACATATATGTATATACATACGTATAGATGGAGCTAAAGAAGTTTTATTGATTAAGTTCACATATGACGGCCGGCGTGGTCGATGGGTAAGGCTCTCGACTTCCATTCCGAAGGTCGCGGGTTCGAACCCGGCGTGCGAAAATAAATTTTATTTCATTATCTTGTTGCATTTCACAATTAGTTAATTAAAAATAATATGTAGTATATTTACGGCACGTTCCAGAGTAGAAGATACTATCAGTATCGCCCTGGTGTAAGACCATTAAGAACTGAAACGTTGCTTGAAAGCCGTGACTAATAACACTGAATAGCCAGGTACTTCCTTACTACCTCCATTCTTACAACATATCCCAATTGGAGATGCCAAAGTCTCACTGGCTCCAGACCAGAACAGTTGAGATTCTTGTGAAGTACTCACATAAAAAAATGTAGTGTTACGGCTTGTTAAGGTAGGGGCTGTGAGAAGCGATTAATTAATGCGGGTTTTGAAGAGGTCCACATTATATGAAGGTGGAAAAACAGACGCTGGTAGCCCGTTCAACATGCGAATCGACTTACACGAAAAAAAACTTGTCGAAGAAAACGAACCGTTCTCATGAAGCCAACGTCAACTGTGAACGGGTGTTCGTCTCATATCCATGGAGATTCGCCATCCACCGGGGGCATATGGGATCAATTCTGCTACCTTGAAGCTTAATTCTCTGAAATACCTGAAGACTCAGTATGCCTACAATGCATCAGCGGATAAGAGGTGAAAATCGGTCTGTTAACACCTGGACTACGCTCATTTGCACAGTATCAAGTAGCTTTATTAAGTATTTTGGGGCTCCAGCCCAGAGGTGGCTCCCAAATGAACTCTTGCAAACATACCATAAATATGGTTTACCTCGTTCACACGGACACTCCCGCCACACACATCTATCGGTTTATATATTCAGTGCAGTAGAGGAGACCGTAAGAGAATAATCGGATAGAGGTCGGGATGGGCTTGTATTGCGCCGGGATAAAATAATGGGTGTTTACATTTATTTGGAGTTGTTTCGGGATTATTTGAACAGGTGGCGGAAAACATATTTAGATTTTATGGTAAACTTCAAAATAGTTACACCAGAAAAGGATACAGTATGTTCGGTACGATTTACGATAGGATACGATACGATTGTACCACACCAGCCAGGAGCAATCCTGTCCCGTGTACACCAGGGGGCACTGATTTGTTAGGACTTTGAACACTAGTTTTGAGGAAGGGTTGTGCAGAGAGGATATTCCGCCGAATAACGAAAGTATAAAAAGTATACTCATTCAAATTCATCAATGAAAAAGCTATTTGTCTTTGAACTATACCTATATAAGCGTATAATGTTAATAAATTCGTTTAATATCAACAACATATTGACGGGACGAGATGTAATTTTCAACTAAATACTGTGACACATGAGTGTATCTAGTCGGCATAAAGTAGGTAGGAAAAAAAGTAATTTGTTTGTAGGAATTATAATTTAAGAAAAATGTACAAACAGGTATTTTTAAGTCGGTTTTAGGTTTGACATTGGTAAAAATTGCACAAAAAATGATAATTTAAATAACTAAATACGAGTGTGCGACCACAAAATACGACCACACGACTGAAGTAAATACTTCTTTAGTAATCTAATCTTATTTTCTTTCTGGCATCGAATAAAACCATTCCAATCATCAGTGTATAAGAATCTATATTGAAGATTCGTTTGGATTGTTACCAATCATCGTGACAAATCAGTCGTTTCAATGCACTGAGTTCGCACACTCTAGACGAAAATTTTATTAATTTTATTTTAGGAATTACGCTTAGAATGGGATTGTTGATTTAATTCTTAAATATTTAAAATAAAACTTTTTTGATGCGGATTCTAGTTAGAGAGCGACGTTTACTCACCTTTGCAGCAGGAAATTCAAAAAATTCCAATCGAAAAAGTGCTACTTATTTGTTAGATTTTAACGTTTAGATGTGAGAAACAACAACACAACTATTGTCAGCATAAATGCCAGCAAACGTCATTACTATGGATTTGAGCACTGTTGTTAGGATTAGATTGTGAGGAACGAACCTCAAAATTAATTTAATTTATTATCGTTCGCCTCGTAACGCTGTAATTTTCGTAACGCATTCGCCAGTTTACCCCTCAAGTCAAGCGTGCGTAAAGAAGTATTTACTTCAAAAAACACATAATAACAGCAGGATTCACATCACTACGTCAGTTAGTTCATTCTAGTATTCGGTCTGGCGTGATAATTCCAACAAAACAAATATCGTACAAGAAAAAAAGACGGAGTGAAATGAATAAGACGTTGATTAGAGGAATTCGAGTAAGACATCCCTTCATCCGCGCCAGTGATAGGTCTGGTGTGATGTGTATATTTATATACACTTGAGTAAATATGAAACGAGTTTGCCTCCCAAACCATTACCCACGAGTCACATTGCCTACAAGACTGACTGAACCCCGTGTACTTGGGCCATCGTGTTGTCCAGAAAATTATTCTCAAGCGATTGTTATAGTTATTGTAATGTTATTGTTATTATAACTCAAGTTATTGCTGATCAGCGAATAATAATAAATATATTCATTCTAAAATTTTCATGGGAAATTTTAAACCCTTTCAATTCACAGTGTCTAACCAAAAGAGAATTTCTTTTGGGTTGTCCTTAAAAAGGAACTGTAATTTATACAAATATTCCAATTAGAAAAATTGCAATACAATTTTTTTTTGTGAATTTCCGCACCAAATTCCAACTGTTCCATTCTAGAGTATATGCCATGTGAGACAATGGCATTCCCATTTGGGGTATGCTGTGAGGCTGGAGGTAGTGGAGAGGGAGATGGGATGGGGAGAGGAAGGTGGGGAAGTACCTGGATTTTTAGATCTGGTAAATATGGCAAAAGTCAAACAAGGTTTCAAATCCCAATGGTGGTCTTACACTTACGTGCCGCAAATATACTATGAAGAAGAAGATAATATTAATAAATCTAAACGAAACATGCTATAGAACAAGACACAGAAAAATAAAGAGATAACGGTTTTAACTGGAACTCCATGGCAGGTTCTCTTGTCTTACCGGAAAAAAGCGTCTTAACCAACTCGGCCATTTGGACTGTATATTATTTCTGTCATTTTGTTCTCATATTATAAATTCTAACATCATCCTCAAATATTTTTTTCCCATATTTTTGACAGCTTTCTTTTTAAAAAATTACACAGTTTTTAAAAAAATACAGAAAAACATAGGTCCCAGTAGCTAAGTTGGTTAAGTGGCTATGACCAGTTAAGACAAGAGATCCTGGGTTCGAGTCCCAGTTGCAACCGTTACTTTTGTTATCTCGTTCGGTTTCACGTTTCGTTCAGTTTTATTAATATTAACTTCTTCTTCTACGATACATTACATTGATGGGTATAACCTTAAATAAAAAATATTCTAATGTAAAAAATAAATAAATGAATTTGTAAATGTATTGCTACAATTACGGAAAGATACCGATGAAAATATTCTATTCAAATTCGAGTAACGTACCATACCATGTGAAAATTACTTTATACTTCGTGTAAAAAGTTTGTCTCGAATAAAGATAGCTTGATTTTCAGATCAATCAAAACTTCCAACATGTTATATTGGATTTCATGACTGTTTTTTTAAATATTTTTATTCCTACAGAGATATCTCCCCGCCAGATCAGCGCAGATCGCAACGAAACTTTGCTTGTTTACTTTTAATGGCATTTATTAACTTTGCCATATTGGCAGAAGTTAAAATTAGCCGGGACGAAAACCGTACGAGTCTGCAATAACTTTCTCACTTATTTTATGACATATTAAGGCAATTTCATTCACTCAGTTCTATACACCATACTTACTCTCCAAACTCATGTCTTCAGAATAAAACATCTAGTTATTTGGTGAGTATTTGGCGAATTACCAGAAGAAGTTCAGTTAGAAGAAAATGTAAACAAATTTTAATTTCAGTTACGAAAATATATTATTATTAATATGTATTTTAAAATGTGTTAAATATATTTGGACTGTACTTATGACGTAGATGGTAAATATGTATCTATTTTAAAACAATAAATCTTACAAATGGTACAGTTATAAACCTGAATAACATCTAAGCTAGCCGGTTAGGATCAGCAGTAATTGTTTTTTTTACAATAGCTTCACACAGGGGGCTCTGAGGGAAATCCCTGATTACGTCATCTTTGGGGACGCTATGGAGGTTTTTAAAATTCTGGGATGGAAAAGGGTGTGAAGGGTGGGTAGGAATCTAGGGGTCTGTGTGTCCAGAAGTGCGTATGTATAAATCCATCCCAATGCAAGGCAATGGATCCTGAGATCCGGCCCACCACGCAGTGGGTGAGTAAAAGCTTCCAAGACCTGGACAAACCTCATCCTATAAACACGGGCACTTCTGCTAAGTTACCAAACGTAGCGAACCACATGGCAGTTACCTATGGCATGGGTGATGGTTTTCCAATAAATGGTTCCCGGGGCGGCGATACCAATACCAATAATCGAAATCCCCTGCGCTAATGAGGATTTCATTTACATTTCAAAATTTTGAAATAATCGAAAATATAATAATAAAGAATAAATAATAATTTTTTTTTTTTTGTGCAGTAAAGTGGTTTCAGTTTCAGTATATATTTAATGTCAGTATAATATTAATTAATTAAGTTAAGGTAAGTATGTTTCTTTATCTGCATATAATCAGATGAATTCCAAAAACGGCGCTACACAAATTATTCAAATAGTATTACAACTCTACTATTAATTGGATGTTTTCGTAGCGTCTGATTCGTAACGTCTTTCTTTGAAAAGACAAAAATAAAACTGTCAAATTTAATGTCGTAAAATATGACGTTGACGCTTTTGATGTTGCATCCGAAAACATATTCCTCCACTCCCGCAGATGCATCATCTCAAATGAGTGTCGCAAATGAGACAGTTTCGGGATGCACCTAAAAAAAACAACAATTTTGACACTCTTAAAAAAACGTGTATCCTTATTTCTCGGAAAAACACGCAAAACCTCAACTAAAATGGGCGTTCGAAAAAAAAACATTGTAAAAAGAAGTCAGTTGATACACGGCAGCTGTCAGCCATTGACCTATGACCATCATAAACCAAGTCGAGTGGTTGTCGACAAAAAATAAGCTACTTATGTCAAAACGTTGGTAAACGGAGTCCCGTTTAAGCTACCTCCTCGCGGTGGGGGAAGGGTGTGGGGAGAGTGTAAAGGGAGTGTTGACGTGGGCAGATAAAGGCGATGTTTGATGGCAACACGTTTAAGAGGGTAGGCCTGTGGCGGTACCGGAGTCTTTCGCGAGATAATCCTCCGGGGTTGGTTGATGTGGCCTCGATGTTTACGTCTGTATCTACTGTGATAAAATATAAAACATTCTGTAAACATGCAATGGCTGGGTAAATATGGGTTCCGCTCTTTTATTTGCTAAGCGTTTTACTGTATTATGTTCAACTGTAATGGAATATTTAATGTGAACCCATTTAGTAAATTTTCAGTTTAATTTAACTTGGTGTGCACATTCATGAAAATTACTGAACCAGATTAAATAGGAACCGTCTCAAATTTAATGAAAACAAATAAATGAGTTTACTTGTGTTCCTAGTCCTAAAATGCTTACATAAAAATCTTCCTCTTTACATGACTTATAAAAAGATCGCGGGTTTCATTCTTCACAATGTATTTTTTTTTTGATTTATTTGTATTATACTTCACAATCAATGTACTCAGTAAATAATATAAGATATATGGTTTATTTGCGGCATACTCTCAGTATCACCCTGGTGTAATACCAGCATTCAGAAATCAAACGGCTTTAGCCGTCTTTGGTGACTAAATCTGAATAGCCACTATAGCCAGGTACTTCCCCACTTTTCTTTTCCCCGTCTCCTTCCGATCTCCACCACTATCGCCATCCTCACGACATACCGCAATTAGGGATGCTATAGTCTCCATGACGCAGTGGTCTAGTCTCTCATTCACAATAACGCCTTCTCAAACACTTTTGCTTCATTCATATTCATACATGATCTAAAACGTACTCTTAAGTTACATCTATTCTATATAATGTATACCATATAAGTACCCTTTCTCTATACTTATACTGGTCTATCAACATTTTCGTATCTCCTCAATCTTAATAAAGTCGCATTGGTACCACACTTGCGCCTCAGGGATCTAATTTCTCCAACTTTCAGTTTCCTTTGACCATTCTCCCTCCACATACATGACATTTGTCGACATGCGAAGGTCGACGTCTCTCATACTTACGATAGCTCGTGACCTATTAAGTGACAACCACAATGCCAATCCACTTATATCTCACATCGCACTTGACAACCACACTCAAGTGCAATTGGACATAATATCCCGTTCAATACATTCCACACGTCGATGTGCCATCTAGAATGTCCTATCTATCTACCGCAAACACACTGCCACGTGTCACAAAACTGAGAAATAAATGTAAAAAAAGTTAGCCTGGGACACATTACTTCTGCCCCTCAGTAACATGATACATTTTAAGGGGAGCCCCCTAGAGGCGGGGGGCGGAGAAACTGACACGGGGAACAGGGGGGCGACTAACTAAAACTAACTCATTAGGAGGGGCCATCTTCGATCCAGATGATTTAAACTGTCCATCACATCTTTCTTTCTAAAACTTTCTTAAATAGAAGCTTATTTTTAGGCAGTTTCGGTAAAATACATACTAATTTGGGTTGTCGGTGCATAGGTGTGCAATTTGAAATTGTGTTTCTCCACATTACGTAAAATTATTGTTCTCCATGTTGCGTAAAATTATTGTTCCGTTTGTTAGATTCTCCCGTCTTAACAAACGGATTGAAATCTTTAGAGCACAGGCGTCGGGTGGGAAAGCTATCCTTGTTCTACCGTTATTTCAATGGAAGATCAAAAAACAGAAAACTAGCGTCATTGATCCCCTCGGCACCGGTGCATAGTCGGGAAATACGCCAAACGCGCGCCCAACATATGTACACGGTTGACATTTGTCACATGAGAACGAGTCGTTTTTATCACTCGTTCTTGAGTTCAACAGCTCGGCTATGGAACGATTTGCCGGCCTCTGTGTTTTCTCCTTCCTACAACATTTGGTCTCTTCAAGACCCATGTTCACTCCTTCCTCTCGTCAAAAAGACCCTCCACGCAGCATCTTCAAAGATGACATAATCCCTAAGGGAAATTATTTTCCTCAGGGCCTCCTGTGTGGAGTTAATATAAAAAAATATTATTATTATTGTTATGAGCTGTAAATTAATAAAATTGGAACATATTTGAAAAGCGAATTTATTTAGATTATAATTGCTAGTCATATCTAAATCTGAATCGGAAATGTATTTTTTAATGCCATCCGCTGCGCGGCCGGTTTCATACAAAACTTCTATGAAACTTTTGAAAAAATTCCAAAGTTGCTTCCAAAAAGAACCAAAACTGATTGAATTGATTACCTATACGTCATCATTTGAAAGCTAAAAAAAGTTGCTCCTGTCCGAGATATAATTGACATCATTTGGCCACAAATCCAAAACTACGTTATGTATGAAACCAGCCGTGCTGCCGTTAGTCTTAAGTTTTGGTGTTCATTCGAACGGTAATAAGGTATTTTCACAAACTATGAATATGGTTAAAAATGTAGGGAGGATTTAAAGTTTATTGATTCTTTGAACTTGATTATCTTGATTCTATCTTGGTTCCAAAAACAGCATATTCCGAAACTGTTCCAACTGGCTACAACGTCATTATGCCCCTGGCTTTTAGGATAATTTAGTAAAAAGTTAACCGAGAATACCGACAATACGAAAACAGTGTGCAATATTTAAGCATGATGTTTACTTGGAGCATGTCGATGTGTTTGTGTATTTAGGAAGTATGTTTACAAGACATAGAAAGTCTGATCAAAATGAAGATACTTCGATTCCATCCAGTTTTTTGTAATGTTGTCACTACTACACAAGCGTCCATTTTAGCTGTGTTGCGCTTTAATCTCATTTAGACAACATTTTGAATTTGTTGCTTACGCTTTCTCAGCTTCTTCTGCAAACACTTTGCCACTGAGTTTCTACAAGATGGGGTCCTCAGTTTTTGGCGAGCAACGTGTCCAAAGTATCTGAAAATACATTGTGGGCACATAGTTGAAAGCCTATTGTACATGTCTAGTTAATCGAGAATGGACACATTTGTGCGTCTGGCTGACCATGGAATTCTGAGCATTTTTATCCGACACCACATTTCGAGAACGTCTATCTGCTGTCTTTCGCTGGATCTAAGTCTCCATGTTTTCACACCGTATTGCAGTGTTAATAATCTCTTGGCTAAAGGAAGATGAAGTACAAACGGATCGTTAGACCAGAAATCTAGTTTCGCCAAAAATCATCTTTGGTGATCAAAGACCAATTACAAAATCATTAAAGTAAAAGCAACAAACTTAACCATTAACGTGTAACCTTGTTTGGTGTTCAACCCTGATATCCATATTTGTTTGCTCGGTAGGTTAGTGGGTAGGTGGCTTGGTTAGTAGTTCGGTCGGTAGGCCAGGGGGCGATCGGGTTACCCAGGGCGCCCCGGTGTCGGCAGCGCGCGGCGGCCACTTGACGCGATGTGATGTGACAGCGTTAACATATCTGTACCCGAGAAGCATACGGATGCAACTCCAAAAAGCCAAATGTTCAGTAGAGCCAAAACCGTATTTTTTCTGTAATTATGGTCTCATAACTTCTGCAGATATTCGTGCTGATTGATGAAATTTTTGTAATTATTAAATCAATTAGTTTTGTTTTAAAGTTGAGAAAATAAAACGAAATATTTTACATGCAAAGCCTAAAAATAAATGTTTAAAATAAATCAATCATTATGGAGTTGAGTCCTTCTGCTTCAAAATGCAATAGACTATTTCGATATAACAAGTAAAAAATTAAATTAAATTATTAAAAGATCGATGTTTGAAAATTTAATTTGGAAGTAAAATAATAACTTTACACAACAGGTAAAAGAAAAATACATTTTATTGTAAATTTCTTAATATAATTATTGGTATTTTCCAAATATTCGTCATTTGACGGAGGATAATCTGGCATTTATGACTTAAAATTTTGTTAAAAAAATGTAGTGGATTTTTTTCAACATTAACTCCACAGAGTAGGCCCTGAGAAAAAAATTCCCCCAGGGCCTATGTCATCTTTGGGGATGCTGTGTGGAGTGTCTTTTAGGGTAAGGAAAGAAAGGAGGTTCTGGGAAGGAAAAAGGTATGAATACGGGGGTCAATGTGTTTTGGCCTTCACAGTTGTCAGACCATATTCAATATTATCCCCCATATCGCTATATATCCAATTCAGGAGGTAAGAAGTCTCTTCATTTGCCCCCCTGACACCGACTGACTCATTACACATGCAAAAATTGCCTTGTCATTGGTGCTGCCCAGAATGGCTTCATTTAAACACCACCATTTTTTCAAATAAAAATATTCAGAATGGGCACGGAAGACATTTTTCCATATCCGAGTCATCAAAACTAATACTGAATACGATGACTTCCCTCGCAACTTATCCGATTTTTTTCAGATTGTATCGCACTTTAGCCTCACGTAAATGCGTTTCTTTTTCCCCTTGGAGTTTTATTTTATATTTATCCTTCCTGTTTAATGATTACCAATATCACAGGTGTCGTTTGTTGATATATGAGGTTATTGTGTCTATTTAGATAGAAAACAAAGAGATTAGAAGCAGAAGGATGGACTTGAGTCCTTCTGCTTCTAATGCTTCTAAGAATAATGGTAGTTGCATCCTTATACATTTTTGAAAAACTCTATATTTCTTCAAAATATGACTACCATCTTTCTGCCACTGATGAACATGATCATTTACTACACATCCTCATCAAAAACTCATTTCTTCAAATTTTGGACTTGCATCCGTATGCTTCTCAGGTACAGATATATCGTCAACAGTCCTAGTCGAACAGCGGCAGACCTATTCAAACCCTGCCAGAGTCACAGTCAGACGTTTGTATTATTATATCGTTATACTGGGTGAGTCAGCAAGAATCTAACTACCATGTTTGTATAATAAAGATCAAATATAGGGTTTACGTCATTGATTTTCATTACGACTATTGAAAAGCTATTTTTGATGGATTATCAAACTTAACAATCAGTACCTACTTAACGCCGACATTGACGGCCGACGTGGTCGAGGGGTAAGGCTCCCGACTAACAATCCGAAGGTCGCGGGTACACAAATAAATTTTATTTGATTAATTTGAGTTATTTCACAATTAATTAATTAAAAATAATATATAGTATATTTGCGGCACATTCCAGAGTGGGAGATACTCTCAGTATCGCCCTGGTGTAAGACCACCATTCAGAATTGAAACGTTGCTTGATATTGCTTTAGCCGCATTTGGTGACCAGATCTGAACAGCCAGGAATCCACTTCCCTCTTCCTTATCTCCTTTCCCTCCCCACTACCTTCAGCTCACAACATTCCCCAATTGGAGATGCCATAGCCTCACTGGCTCCAGATATGAGCAGTTGGGACTCTTGTGCGGTATTCATATAAAAAACATTCCATTTTATATTAATAAAAAGTTATTTGATAAAGCGCCAACTACTTATTGGAATTCCACAGGGTACGATTCTAGGACCAATATTATTATTAAATATGCAAAAGAGATATTTATTTAGTCACTACATGTTTATCTTACAAGCCGACGATAGTAAAAGAAAAAAAGTTTATATTTGTATATATATATATATATATATATTGCCCACCTACGATATAAATACTGTCACATAGATTGTACAAATAAGTTGCTAATGTACTTTTGTGGCAGCTTGTGATTAACTACTTCTACTACTTCTGAACCCAAAACGAAAAGAGCATTTAGTGACAGAGGAGTAATAATCTATTTAACTCTCGTCCGATCATCCGACAAATATACGTCTCGTATTAACATAAAGTCGCTCAAAGCGCAGGGAAATGGGCGAAGCTTTATTTTGGGTGCCGCTTCCAGAAGTGATATTACAAGCAATAAAGACATAAATATGAGCAAGTTAAAAATAGTGTAAAATAAATAAACAAACATAAGTTCCACCACGAAATATGGCTAAATCTAATTGAAGCAACGTTTCCCCTTCGCAGGACTATGATTAGAATCAAAACTAAACCTACCTACAATATGTAATACAGACGGAGCAGTCAAAGTAAGTTGTTGTGATTCTTTACAGCAGAAATTTGTGCTTCATACTCATTTTTATTCCTTTCCATGCAACTTCTCCCTGAGAAACACAGCTGGGTGATAAAGTGTGTCGGTTTTAATGACAATGGATATTATATATTTTTGTAAGTGCGCAATGGTTCAATTAACAAATAGAAACCAGTGGTACTATGAAAGATATAGAAGAGAAAGGTTGATAAGTGTTCGGCTGTTTTGATCTGATCATTAAGCCATTGTATGTAGTATTTCGTTATGCGTCACTTTTATTGTGCGTTCTACAATAACTTTATTAAACTTAATCGTTACCGTTTTACAAAAATACAAAAAAATTGTCAGAACAATTTTTTTCAAAACCCCGACAAATGGTAGGAATCCAAATAGTTAGCATTAAGTTAATATGAATTGCTATATTTCAGGGAGGTGCCTAGATAGGTTCTTGTTTATAATAGCACAATATTTAAAAAAAAAAGCAGCATCTATGTAATAAAATAAACAAAATACAAGTAATTATGGAATTCCACAGGGCACAATTCTAGTACCAATAGTATTTATTTTAAAGGCATATGTATTCATTTCTTCAAACTTCGCATATGTATTCAGTCATTACATCATGGTCATAAGCCGACTATTGTAAAAGAAAAATAATATGGTAAAACATTGTTTATGATTTGCTTGGATTAATTAATGTATTAATTGGACGATGTAAATATTGCTATTACACATTGAACATCGATAAAATTATCATAAAAATGTTGTGCAAATGCAACACTGAACTAAATCCTATAAAATTATAAGACTTTATTATAGTAAGCATACATTTAGAAATCAGTTTTTTCTTTTGAATTCTAGAAAATGAGTAAACTAAAGACATCAGTTATTTATAGCAACCAAACGAATATGATAAAGACGCAGAAAACAGTAATTTATGCCGAATCCATCAAGTGAAATAATATAGTTTTGACGCAGAAGACGGATCGACGCAGAGTACAAAGTTCTCTCCTAACGGAGCAGAGGGTAGAGCCGACAAAACAACCCAACCCTCCCCCTTATAAAGGTACCACAGCTACCCGTCTTGATATTATTTCAGTTTGAATCCTGTCTCGTGTGAATCGACCATTAGTCTACGGGAAACAATAAGTACAATGCACGTGGAATGTCAGCGGTAATGCCAACAATACGAACAAAAGGACTCGGCGCATAAATCCTTTGGAGAGTTTGAAAAAAGCCACCGGTACTTATGGTAGTTGCAGCCAGGCAACACATCTGTTAAAATGTTTGGTGAATACGACGTAAAGTCTGTTCGATGGCTGCCAGAAGTAGGGAGTTCTCCATCTTTTGTCGGTTATTCAGAAAATATTGATTTTATTAGACAGAAATAAGACTTTCTGTTAAAATGTTCATTTTTTAAAAATATAAAACGAGATTTTTTTGTAAGCAGGTGAAAATAGGCCAGACAGAACGGTCCGCCTCCAAAATGATCTCAAAACACTTTTGAGAGTGCCAAAATGTGATAGATAGATTGTATAAACGACGGAGGGCGCAAAAATGTTATAAACGAAATGTAGGATAGATTATTTAAAAAAAAGAGAATTCATATCTCGGGGTGGACCTTGGATACTTGGTGTGAGCAGGGGCCACCTGAATCTGCTATTGCCGAGCACTTGGTTGAAATCGGCTATCACTTTTGGTTTGTTCATGAAGTCCAGGAAAACCCAAAACGCATTGAGCATGCCGAATTATGAAGGTAATGGAAAAATCACAAAAGCGCGACATGGCATAATATCGTAAAAATTAATCACGATGGTGTGTTTCACATAAAACACAGAAACGGCAAGCTTCGTCGTTGTAAAATTTACGTAGCACTTTCATGAAAAATCCTCAATTTATTTGCATCATGAGCATTTTAAAATATTTGAAATATGCATTGACTGAAAACATGACAATACACAGTAAAACCGGGTGGGCAAGAGGTAACATTGACACAATCGGATTTAAATTAAGATGACAAGCAAAAATATAATAACAGTAAAGAAAAGGCAACGAACTAGATTCTAGTTCATCCAAAACTTTAACAGAAGTTTGGTTTCTTGTATGTGTACCAGTTCTAAAAGAAGTTCATTTGTGGCGTGATATTGTAAAAGAAACCGACTATTATGGACTGAACTGACCTACATGCAATAAAATGCAATGGTTGCACAAAAGCACAAATGCGAGGTCCGACATTGAAAAACCGAACCAAGCAGAGAGAGGTAACGGATATTTCACATAAAAATGAAAAGTGAACGAGCTCTTCGCGCGGAACAAAAGACATTTCCCGACCGAGCACATGATTCCCCGCTAAGTGCAGCCACCATCAATGGGGACGGAAAAACAATGCCAAAGGGGTTATTTTGCCTCGCCGCGCAGTTGTAGCATTGATTCCATACGTGCGGCTCTAATAGTGCACGTGCAATTCGTGCAGGGCGAATTAAAAATGTCGCATGTATTTGCAGCCTTCGTTCGATATGTCGTCTACGAAATTTCTTTACAAACATTACATACATGGTATGTCAATGGCGTGCAGAGAAACTCTTTGAAAATTTATAGAACATTATTTTTCAGTTTTTTGCTATTTGTTCAAATTTCTGATGGCTCCTTATTAAGCATTAAAAAAACGAAGAAAATGGCTTGAGAGGGAGAATATTGATGAATGTTAGAAAGAGCGCGCTAATATTACAAAAAACGATTATAATATAATATAATTATAATACGCGAAAATATTTTATAAATCTGTTTAAAATTGATTTATTTATTTTTATTTTATTTTATTCGTTAGACCAATAGTTTACATTATTAATAAAGCATAATTAATTAAGTAACATTAATTCTACCACTTACAGGTTTCCACTTTGGTATTATACAGGGTGTTAAGGTACGTACTTGAGTTACTTTAACCAGTGATTCCTGACATTATTTGAAGTAAAAAATGTAAATGAAATTTTGGTCTCCGGTGACTTTTTTTAAATAAAATTTTTTTTTTTCAAAATATTTTTTCTTCAAAATCAAACAAAAAAAAAATCTCTCACATGACCTTATTAGTCACTCAGCCGAGTTACCGCCCCACCACTTACCCCGCCCCCAACTACCCAACACCTACTATTATTTATGTTTTTGTAGAAAAAAAAAAAAAAACATCAAAAATGTCACCGGAGACCAAAATTTCATTTACATTTTTTACTCCAAATAATGTCAGGAATCACTGGTTAAAGTAACTCAAGTACGTACCTTAACACCCTGTATATAAGTGAAATGTTTTTAAAGATGATACATGTTGATTGAAAGTGACTGGGAAATAAAAATTAAAAAGGTCTAGTTGTGGTCTATTTTATGTCTTTAGTCTACTTTTTAAAATTGAACATTTTGTATATCTTGTCTTAAGTAGCATTTAAAGAAATATTGTGAATTTTACAAACTGATAACACATTAAACAACAGAAGCAGATTCGTTTTTTATAACTTTATTGTCTTTAGATTACATTAAAAGTAACAAATTTTTTTCGAGAGCATAAAACTTATAGCAAACATGTTATAAATCGCTAGAAATTCTGAATTCGGGAATTATAATACAGTATGATATTACCCGGAGGGATTTCCAATTAAGTTGACTTACTTTATGAATTTACCGCAATGAAGATAATTTTTATTTCCTAGTCATGCTCTCACCCCCACTTCAACACTTAGTAATATATATATATATATATTTTTTTTTATTAACTTAAGAATGGTAGGTACATGTTCATCCACTGTTTTGTAATGTCAAGTTAGGAAGGAACGGTTGTTCCAAAACCGGTCGGCGTTTATAAAAAAATATAGTGGTTCAAACTAAGCAAATTTATTTAAATTGTTTACAATGGATAACAACAAAATTATAGCTATATTCATAAGATTATTTTATTTCTATTTGTTGGTATTAATACAAAATCTTAATGTAGTAGAATCTGCGTAGGAGAAGCGGCTTAAATAAATTCACGTAGGTGGATAAATCCACTTGATTTTTAATAATGTACATTTTTAATAATGTACATTAACTCTACCTTAGTACAAAATATTTAAAAAATTACCGTTTAAGAAGCCAAAACCCAACAATTTGTAAAATTAATAACGAAACTCTAAATTGTATGTAATGTATATGTAAGAAATTTAATAGGATAAGGGCAATAACATAAAAAAAACAGTGTGCTTTTAGACCACACGACTGAAGTAAAACTTTTTTAGCTCCATCTATATGTATGTATATATTTATGTTTATATGTATAAAATATATACATGTATATACATATATTAATTTTCTACAAATATTTATTTAAATTTATTATCGTTCGCCTCGCCCGATCACACTTTTCGTAACGCTCTCGTCACGAATTCGCTAGCTTACTCCCAAAGTACCCTTTTTTCTCGATATTTCTAGAAAAAAAAATATTTAGAAGACATTGAATTCATTATCTGCCCAGAACTAAGGATGGGTAAACTCAGTGAATATAAACATGTACAAGAACACCCCATTATTTCCAAATCACCCGACAAAACCGTTGCGTAGGTACGAAGTTCGATAATGGACATTTTTCTAATTCATTGGGCACCCAAGTCAGCTCTCAGGGCAAGAACTTCGAACCGGGGCGTTAGTTAGGCTTCCAATACCAATTGTATTCACCTACCGAAATATTGAATACCGCCATAGCGAGGCTAGAAATGTCGTAACATTTCCATTTACACTACGCAACTTTAAATGGCGGCATTATCCCGGAAAGCCTTCAGTGACGCCCCGAATATCTGGACATTATTGCGGTAACATCCCGGCACCAAAAGTTGAAGTTTACCATTTTTCCATGTATTCAACTATCATTACGCCGTTTCCCCGCAGGGGTAAGCAGATAGAACGGACCGCTAAAGAAATTGGACTTGGCACATTCCCTTTGCCTCATTCACATTCATACTTCGTCTAATGCACACTCTTCTATTATTCTGACATGGCCCGTCTCAAGTATCTGATTCACTTGATCGCGCCATGTCTTCCTCGGGCATCTCCGACTTCTTCTACCATTCACATTTGCCTCATAAATTTTCCATACACTCATCTCTTCATTCATTTGCTCTACATGCGAAAACTATTTGACCTTTTTTAATCTGACTAATTACGCTTACATCAGCTTTGGATTCTTTGCAGATCTCCACATTTCTCACACGATCATTTATGGTTTTACCACACAAGTGCTTCAGGGATCTCATTTATACCATATATTTTCATCATTTCTCTGCCTGTTCCGTGTCTCAATACCATACATCAGGGTAGGTGCCAACACTCCATCGTGGACTGCTAGCTGCGCTTCTTTTGACAGTTTTATGTTAGCGCCTTCTGCGTTCAGTCCTCCATTAATGGAGTTACCTAGATTTACCCATATTTTAACATCTCTATCAATTCTTTCCATCTCTCGTAAAAATACTTCCCAGATACAAAAACTCATCCACCAGCTCCAAGTATTCATCATTCACAACTATATTGCACGCTGTTTTCGTACTCTCTCTATTTCAAACACAAAGACATTTACTTACATTCATCATTAACTCATTCTTCATACGTACTTCGTTAATCCTAGACACTAGAGACTATAGATCATCGATTATATTTGTTATATTAGATAACTTTCTGGATGTGTTTACAGTCATAATTTCTAACAGATTGTTGAGATTCGATAAAATAAAATAAAATAAAATAGAATTAAAAATTTTGTATTTGGGAAAAGTTAGAGAAAAATGACGGCACGACCCTGATAGACGGCATTATCTGGGGAGTCAGGAGGAGTGACTAATGACTGGGATAGTTGACTGAACATGGCTGCTAACTGCCGAACATTTCACAATAGACCTACCGATACAATATTATTTCTGATCGAATATTTTAAAAAATGTATTAGAAGCGGATTTGTTGGGTAGTACAAAGTTTATAAATAAAAGTTAATTTTGTTTAATTTTTAGTTAAGTTGTTTTTAGTTTAAAAAACTGATTTATATTGGCATAACTATGAAAAAGCTGATATATGCACATTTTCACAGTGATAAAATTTTAAGCAAATAAGAACTTAAGTTTTTTAAGGTCATTTCGTAAAAATCCTCCGGTCCTAAAGAGTCCTTAAAATAAATATCAACTCTATTTTTGACACTTGTAAGAACTTGTAAGCTTTTTAAGGTCATTTCATAAAAATTCTCCACTCCTAAAGAGACCTAAATTTTCCAGTCTTCCAAAATAAATATCAACTCTACTTTGCCACCAATCTTTTCAGAAATGTAATAAATTAATAAACAATAATGGAGGGTAGGACATGTAAAATCATGCAAGCATGTAATTGTTTATGTATCTGTTTGTAAATAAAAACAATTAAATATAGCCTAACAACTCGAAAGAGCGCTCTACAAATTTGGAATAAACAAATTTTGCAGTTGGGTGGGTACTTGTAGGGAAATATTCTTAGGATATTTAAACATGTTAATGTCAATATACTTACTCATAATATTGACAACATTCCCATCAAATGGAGTCAACATAACTAAAGACTCGACTTGGGAAAACGTATTACGTTTTCTTTGTGTTTTCTTTTACTAAAACACAGAACAAAAGAATCCTTCTCACTTCGGGCTCAATCGGACGAACAAAAATAATATTTTCCCTCCAACGGAATGGTTTTATCGCGGCCATTTTAAAATCAATTTGGCGGGCAAATGGCGGGTGGTGGGTTTATAAATTAACTTTCTAAAGCCTGTCCTAATCGCCGCCAGGGCGCGAGGCATTTCCGCCGAGAGAGGGGAAGGGGGAAATGGTGGGAAGAGGACGGGGGATCCCGGAAGCGCGAGCGGATTCTGGAAACCAAGAGGAATCTGCCCCGATTGCGTGTGGTTAATTAAGAATACGTTTCGGGAATTGATGCGATATAACGCGCTTAAATATTAACGCACTTTTTTCATTATGATAAAGTGGGATTAATGATATTTCGAGGGACGGCCGCGGGGTGGCTAAGTGTTAAAAATCACACTTTCATCCGACAACGGAATGAGGTGATTCATAAAAAGCATTAAATGCATTGCTTGAAATGTTGTATATTATATTATTTAAAATGCCTGCTTAAGAGCGAACAGTGTAAATAACTTAATCAAATCGTTGACCAGCTTATGAAAACATGCATGTATGTGAATGAAGTAAGGAGCATTGCTAATAAATTGAATAAACTCTATATCTATTACTCAAAGGTAGCAAAATTTAATAAAAATGGGAAAAATTAGTTAGAAGAATAAAGACTACATGAGATCAACAAAAATGACTTCAAAATAAGAAGTTCCATTGGCACAGTTGGTAAAGGTAAGCCAAAAGATCCTTGGGTTCGAGACCCAGTTGCGACCGTTTATTTTCCAGTGCTTAGTTCTTTTTCATATTTTCGTTTGGAACTATTAGTAAGGGGACAAACATTAATTAAGTGAGCAGTTTAAAAAAAAAAATTACCCCACCTCCTTGGTGAAATTAAGTGAGATTTATTGCCCCCCCCCCCTTCACGTGAGATTTTTTTCTTATTGTCGAAATAAATGTTTTTCATGATATCCATTTTTCAGCGGGCAAAATGGGACACTTCAAAAGAAGTGAAAAAATGTAATTTTTATATTATATCTTTTTTTAATATTTACTCTTTTAAAGTTGACGTGAGATTTTTATTGACCCCCCCCCCCCCCCCCCCTCGGTATAGTGAGATTTGGTGAGATTTTACTGGACACCCCCCCCCCTATTTTCTGCTCACGTAATTAATGTACTCCCCCTAAGTTATCTACTTCTGCAAGAATTTATTACACTGGAGGGTTAAAAAACCATAATTAAAGTATATATATATAACGTACGATATAATTAAGTTAATTTTTTTTTAAATACAAGAAAAAATTTTTTTTTCACATTTTTCATTATATTTAATTTTTTGTTACATACGTAGGTACATATCAAAGTAGGTGAAGTTAGTGTTGCCTGGAAACCAATTTGTTGTAAACGTCAACAAGTTGAATTATCGCCGTCTGAATAAGGTGTTAAATGATTCGTAATGGGAACATCTCGGAGACTGCCGATTTGTCATATTTAATGTGGCATATTTAATTGAGGAAATATAACTACTCCGCGTTGCTCAATAATTATTATTGCAAGTTGCGAGGCAATCTGGATATTGCTGTAACATCGCAGGTACAGAGGTATAAAGCAACTGATGACTCCAGTGGTCGAGCGGGTAAGATTCTTGGCCTATTCTAATCGAATCCTTGTACTCTTGCAACGCCTACCATTAAATTTTGTTTTTGCTTTACCAAACTCGTTCATTAAATAAAATATTACATAATTGTTATATCTTTATATTTTCTCCATAGAATATCTTCATTTGGTAAGTGTACTGGGACTTGTACTCTCAGGTACTTATTATCCTTATAAACTATAGGTGCTTGTTTGAAAGACTTAGATTATTGAATAAAATAGTGCATTCAGGCTGTTATTGCTTAGCAATGAGACCGTGTGACCCGAAGAGTCCATAGACTACTATGGCAAAGCATATACTAGATCAACGTTTGTCAACCTTTTTGAGCCTGGGTACCCCTTGACTATTACTACAAATTTGTTTTACCCCATACCTATCTATCTTGTGTACACGTGTAATGAAAGACATGTTTCATTTGTAATACTCTCATTATACCACGAATTTAGCAATCAAGTCACACAAATACAAGTAATGCAAATGTGTAGATAGTGTATTATGGGCATTTTTAACCGATTTTTATTTCGACGAAAAATGTATATGAGATTATATAAACTACTCCAAACTTACAATGTGTATTGAGAGGGTGAATTTTTTTAACACCAAAAAAAATTGTAGAAAAAAGGTTCACCGAGCGTATCGGCAAAACGTTGTGCCGATTTTTAAAACCTACATTCGTGTCCCGATATTGCGTACCCCAAGGGGTACGCATACCACAGGTTGAAAACCGCTGTAATAGATGATAGAGTATCATGATATATTACAATTATTAAAATATATTGATTTATTTTCACATATACGGCACAACATGTGCCATTAACATAATTGACATAACATATAAATAGTACAACAACATGAAGAATAACTAACAGTATAAATGTAAGTTAAATATAAGGAAAAAAAATGGAAAAAGTAAGTAGTAAGGTTATAAGTAGTAGGAAAAGGGTAAAATATAAATGTAAAGTGAAAAATATGGTACAAAGTATAAGTATAAAGTATAAAGTACAAGCTTTAAATTATTAAGCAA
Organism: Limnephilus auricula; assembly: GCA_951813805.1. Lineage (NCBI taxonomy): Eukaryota > Metazoa > Arthropoda > Insecta > Trichoptera > Limnephilidae > Limnephilus > Limnephilus auricula. The sequence goes on from OX638391.1 coordinate 40,500,739, forward strand.
AGATAAAAAAGTTAAAAGTTAAAAGTGAGAATAAAATAATAATAATAAAAAAATAAAAAAGTTAAATGTTGAAATATAAGATATCTTTAAAAGGAACAAAGATTTAAATATAAAATATAAAAAGTAAGAAGTCCTCACAGGAAATATACCAGGATTAAATAATAGCATTTCCAATAACTTGTGTACCTAATTATGTCCCCTGCGTGCAAACTGTATATAAGTTTCTCTAAAACGATAAACAGGTTCTATGGTCCTGAATATTTTTTACCTATACAGAACTTAAATATTTTCAACATTATATGTACATTTTAACAAAGAATCACGTTCATTGGTCAAATGCATCGTACATGAGGTGTGTAGAATCAAATTCAGCAATCTCCATTTTTTTTCAAAAGTGAACCAATAATGCAACCTTGTTAATGATTCAATTATTTACCTACAAAAGCAGTTATTTTGCATTAAACCAGCCTTGTACGACTTTTTCCGGATGCTAAACTCCATAAAATACACCATTTTTTCAAAGAACTCACTTGTGACCTATTAATATTTTTTTGCAAATTTCATAACACCAGAGCTCATCAATATAGAAATATCACAATATAGAAACCTTCACGGGCTTATAATAACCGGCCAAATTTTCATCGCAATCTAATGAATAGTATAGGAAATAATTTCATAACGCCAGAGCTCACTAGCCTTTAACCATCGCGTGCATGCACACATCAAATCCCCACAGTTTCATCGCAATCATTCAAGTCGTTCTGAAGTTATGGCATGACCACGGGAAATATATGGTTCCCAGAGTGTAAGATATTCTATGTGTAGTCAATTCATTAGGGATGACTTATAAACATTTAAAAAAAAATTAATCATTGAAAATGATAATACCCACAACCATCGATGAAAATATGAAACAGATGACACAGAAACTAAATTAGCTAACGGTTGAAGCTGGGACTCGAACCCAGATCCTAAGAGATAATAAGGTTTCAAAGGCTCTATTAGTAGAGATGTTATAGGAATATAATCTAATACCTTAGACTTAGACTAACAGTTGGTTCATATTTTTATTGGGAGTTGTTGAAATTTTCATCTTCAATGACTTAAATCTACATGAAAAACTAAAATTTAAACGTAACATTGCTTGAAATGTCTTCCCCAGTGGATCTACGCTAAGAATAGTGGCCTGCACAGGAAGCAAGACCAAAATCTGCATAAGGTTTCATTTGAGAAAATATCAAAGTTTTCATGGGCATAATGTACGAATTGGGTTTGATAGATTGTTTGAGAGCAGTTTTCTCCGGCCCTATGCTACCGATCGGACAGAAATTTTGGATGTACGCTGAAAATAGTTGCCTGCACAGAAATCGAGAAAAAAATATGCAAAATGTTGCATTTGAAAAAATATGTGCTTAGTGACCAGATCTGAATAGCCAGGTACTTCCCATCCTTCCTCTTCTCCACCTCCTTCCCTTCTAATTTCCTCAGAACTCACCATATACCTGAATTAAGAAAGAAAAGTCCAACTGACTCAGGGCAGTTTCTTGTGAAAATTTAATAAAAAATGCAGATTTGAATAAAATGATCGCGCGTAAGAATCAGCAAAGAAGAACTGATTGAGAATTTGCTGAATTGATATTGTATCTCGTTATGCGCCCTATATGCCATTAATACGCCGGAATAAATTAACCAAGGCATTTGCGTCTGCAGTCATCACCACCTCAATCCAGGCCAGGACACCGAATCAAGTTGACCGCCTATTTCAACAAGGCCTTCACATATATATATATATATATATATATATATGTTTTAAAATGTATTAATCTTTGGAATGCCTGGGGTAAAATGCTAAGCGCACAACGTACGCCGGCTGATACTATTTTCGTAATAACTTACTTGTAATAAATTGTACCGTATCACCAGATATAATGTGTTTACACATTTATTATAAAAAAAATATATGTATCTGTCTGAAGTAATTTACCAGAAAAGCTACTTTTATTCAGAGAAATGTTTTTTCTCCTCTCTAATGATTTAGAAAAAATATTAAGAAAATTAAAATTAATACAGTTTTTATATTTTATGTGATAAACATAATAATTTTTTTAAACAGTAGGTTTTATTCTAACATTGATTTATCGAGACATGTTATTATAGCCTGTTTGTAAATATATTGCGTGCAGTTGAACACATTCACTACTTCTGAGAAAGCATTTCTAACTGCATACAATCTAGATACAAGCGTCTAAAGTCTAGATGACTATATTCTGATATTGTTATTGCAATTAAAAAGAATTTTACATCGAGTAGTTCTAGTTGGTATATACAGGTATATGGTAATTTAGATAAAATTTGCAAGCAAATAATGTAATAGGGGGCACACGTTATATATTGACTAATTTATATTTTCCAGCTAACTAACCGCTCTTCAAATAAAAATAAGTCCAACGAAGATTTTCTATAAATAAATATTTACTGCTACGGGTTTGAAAATCGGAATTATGCCATTTGAAATGGGATTTTGCGATAAATTAAACATATTGCTAAAGCTAGATTAATTTTAATGTAGGTAAATTGTTTCCTTGATAAGCGAATAAAATATATTTTAATATGCTTGGAGCATTTTAAAGGTTCAAAATATCTTAAATTTGATTAAAGTGCGTTAAGCTTCTAACGAATCCACGGTGGATTTCTTAGCACACAAGGAGCTAATGGAGTATTATTAAGCTAGAAAAGCTTATACCAAATAATTATGGGAGGATCTTATATAAATAGACGGCCGTATTGATTCGGTGTCCTGGCCCTTAGAGTAACTCCTGGCCTAGGCTAAGGTAGTGATGGTGCAGCGCCGCGAGGCTCCACTGGCCAAGAGCAATATAAGCAAAGATAATCAACCCATAAAAGTTGATCAGTGGGTACAACTTTATGAGGAGCGGTTTTTTACTCGCACCTTTCCGATATTACCTTTTTTAACCTGTTTCATATTACTTGTTTCCACTATAATAATATAGATACATACCTAATTATATACACATATCGATTTTAATGAATAACGCAAAGATCAGTTGCTTTCAACTTGGGATCACGAATTTTGAAAATCAATTTTTTTTTTTTGTATTTCAAATACATAATGGTCAGCATCTATTTTTCGAAGTCCGAAGTTTCGGTTTCGGCCAGTTTCGGTCGCGGTTTCGGTTTAGGCTAAAAAGTATGGGAAACTTTAACCTGTGTTCGTAAAGTATCGGATCACGTTTGGATTTTCTCGGGCGTGTGTGTAAGTGTGTATGACGTTCAAAGTTTAGAGTTTGGAACTGTTGACTTGTTGACTGTTGGCTGTTGGCTTGATGACTATTGACTGTTGACTTGTTGACTATAAACTTGTTGACTATAAACTAGTTGACAGTCGACGTGTAGGCTGCCGACGTGTAGGCTGTCGACTTGTTGACTGATTAACTTTCTATAATAAGTTGTTCTAATATCGGTTGTATCAGCTATATAGAAATATAACAACGAAGCAAACAGCGTTGAAAGTAAACCAATTGTACTCATTAAACTGATGTCTTTTATTTAATTTTACTTTTTATTTAACAATAACTAATGAGATGTTACAAGTTTAACAATATGAACGACTAATTACGACGTACATTGCATAAAGCGAGTTTTTTTAAGTTTTATTGAATAGGTTTCGATTTATGGTGAAACTCCTCAAATTTTCAACTAATCAGCGAGATTAAATTTAATGACTTAAAACCAGTGAAATGATACTAAATCGTCTTTAATCTTACCATCAATGGTAACGCAACTGTCCAAGCTACCAACTTTACTGTCCGAGATTCCAAGAAAAGGACCTTCATGCCGACTGCAGCGCATAATTTTTATAATGGACCAGTTTTAGTCCGGGCTTCCGATTCGCTTATCTGTTCATGTCATGTGTATCTTGGATTTATGTCCTCTTTTGCCGATTCGTGCATAATTTGTGTAGCGTTCAGCTCACACTTAATCGGTTCATATCTCGGCCGGTTCACATCTCAGTCGGTTCACGTCTCGTCCGGTTCACATCTAGTCCGGTTCAGTCACTCCGGCACACTCCCAGGCCGCGGGGTTAGTCCGTAGGTGTGAACACCGTCGTTAAGTACACAGGGGAGCTGGTTCTCGCATGCAAATCACGATCGAAATACTCGTTGCTGCAATATTAAATTATAATACAGTCACAACACAGTCGCCGCGGCTGTGAGACGTGCAGTTTATTATTATGTATACTATGTTTTATCACGACAGGAATTGTCAATCAAGGCTTAGACATAATCCCAAGAAGTGTTACAAGTATGATCTATCTAGATATACCAATTTACGACAGGATACGTATTGCAACCAAAACTACTTATGAATTAAAGCTTAAGATGCACTTGTAAATTGAGTGTTAATACTACAAAACAAAACGAGACGAAATGGTTTTTGCTAGAATTGAGTAATACTATGTGTAGGAAAAACAAGGTGTGCAAGGAAAAGGGATGACCAATCACCTTCTAAAGTATCTCCGCGAAGGAGCACACACCACAATAACAATACAGTTATAATGCGTAAAAAATGATATTACACACTTCCAAGATGGTCAAACTCATAAATTTTACTTAAAAACGAGATAATGTACACGAAAAACACCAACAACTTGCTTCCAAAGTAGTTTCTTCAATTATAGTTTTTTTCTGTTTTCAAAGCCGATACACTCGAATTTTAACTATTTTTTAATATTCAAATACTTTTCAAGCAGGGTAATAGAAGGGAGAGATAGGAACTGAATAAATGACATCCCGGTTGAAACTAAGCATATTCTCATTTTAAAACCAAACACTCCTACTGATTTGTTGGAACTTGCTCTGAAGGTGTGAAGGACAATTAAGTTGGATTAGGTTAGGTTAGGTTAGGTTAAAAAAAATTTTAAAAATGGAGATTAGATCATTTTTGTCGTTTATCTTTCAGTGGTTTAGACACAATAATTAGCTCTGCAACAAGATGGAAAATATACGAGCCGCTGTCTGTTTAAAATAATAAGAGCCAAGAAATTACTTTTTTCAAATGCAGTTTTTGCTATTCAACTTTGTATGTCTTAAAGGCAACGTCAGAAGCTGGCTACTTTGTTGTACATCTTGTTCGCGGAAGGTGCACAGTACTATATGATAGGATACGGTTTTACCACCCCAGCCAGAAGCACTCCTATCCCGGTGGACCGTTACAGCAGAAGGCACTGCTTTTTTTAGTTCTTGAATCACGTATTCTGAGGATGGGAAGAAGATCGGAGTTTACATGGCAAGCTAATAGGCAAATATTGGAATTTAGAATGGGCAGGATGAAATGATTTGACGGTGCGTTTTTTTTTCTTTACATCTTCTTGCCTCTTCTTGGCTCTTCATGATCCTTCTTGGATCGTCTTGGCTCGCTTTGAGTCTTCTTATATCTTCTCGCGCTTTTTGGTTCTTCATGGTTCTTGCTAGTCCTTCGTGTCTCTTCTTGTTTCTTCTTGGTTTTCTTGGCTCTACAGTAATAAAATTATTATAAACAAGACTATTTGTAAATTAAGTTGTTCTGTTTTTACTATAACTATGGTGGCACGTGTAGGTAGCAACTAAGACCGGGTGAAAATGCCCTCCTAAGATAATACATACGTAAAAACATCGCACCTAAGTCGAGATAACTGACAAGCTGCCATTTTGGATGCCTCAAGAGACTGAGTCGGCAGCCGGCCTAGCCGCTGACTCCCCACATTCCACACACTAATAATAATATTTTTAAGTTTTCCAAAAATTGTTATATTTATGATCCACAAAATCTTTTAGAAATTTATAACCAAAAAATATTTCCGCATACGCAGGGTACATAAATTATATATTATATGATTATTCTACATAATATAGCACAGTTTCCGCTTTATCTCGAAATGCCATACTTGTGTGATTCGAACCATCAATATTAATACTGTCAAGGCGCCTTTGGCAAACATAATTATATCACCCCAACAGCAAATGTCAAAACTTCCTTAATAACAGTGAGTGATGCAGCCGAGTCCTTTATTGTCTTCGCCTTCATACGGCTGGAACATTTTATGCTTTACCTATCCGGGGCCACACGAAATATTCATTTTAATGGAAATATTTTTCTTTTAATTCTTCACCATTGGCATTTACATATTTCTAAATCCTACATCTTATCTTTTACAAATCTTCTTGTTTTACTAATGTAATTTCTGTTGCTTTCTTTTTGGACTATAAATATGGCGTAAGGGCTGATCTTTTTGACAGTTGAATGGATATTTCAAAGGTACAAAGCTGAAAATACAATCATAGTGATGTTTGTTCCCTTTAACCCCTCCGGCTAATTTGGTCACTTAAAAATCGTAATATCTTCCATACTTCTAAACGATGTTAGAAAAAGAAAACATCATGCTTTATATTGAAATCTAAAAGTTAATTACAGAAAAAAATCTCTATAAAACCAAAGTTTCCGACCCCAATTCAAAAAAAATTTTATGAATTTTTTAAATTAATAAAGATAATATTAGCGAAATTCAATCGAAAATCTGAAACAAAAAATCAGAAAAAGAATCCGAGAATAAGAATGATGCAATTAAAATATGACCGAATCGGAAAGGGATACATTAGCTCAGTGGTAAGAGCATCTGCCCGGAATGCCAAAGGTCCTGGGTTCGAGTCCCAGATGTATCCGTATCTTTTTTCTGTTTCAGATTTTGAACGTGACAAAAACGTTTATTATACATTTAACAAAACGAATACGTGTTTTAAAAAAAAATCTTTTCTTCTACGTAAGAAAATACGTAAGGTGAGTCATTTTTAAAACTTTTTATGTTGGCCATAAAAAAAATTATATTTCAAAAATTATGTTTTAATTTCTAACAGGGAAAATATTAAAGCTTATTTTATCATCTTTCAAACACCGTTTTCAGTTGTCGCATACAATCAGAATATATTTTAATTTTATTACAAATTCGAAATAATCTGACCATCTGACAGGGTGTGAAGTTAAAAGTTTTCAATATATTTTCAAATAATCATATTTACAATTGTCTTTTGTGCGGGGCAATCAGACTTAAAAACATATTATCAATTGTATTAATTCAACATGATTTCCGTCTGCAAAATGCCAAAAAAAACCTTTGTTTCTGAAAAATGTAAATCTTTGAAAAAATTGTCGCTGCAATCAGCGGTGAGTCTACGGCGCTGATTATATTTTTCAATTAAAAGTTTTCGATTTCGGGTAATATTTTACGAGCACAATAAACCTTTAAATATCGGCTCCTGCTGAGGTATTCTCGCGATGGTCGTAAATATTAGGTATGCTAAACTTCGTGGATTCGGCAAACCACAGCGCGAAGGCCCAGTATATTTGGGAAACGAGAAAAACCTTTGGTAGTTCAACAAGCAAATGTTCGCAGTTCTAGTAATTTAAACATAAACATTATTCGAATGGTGATAAGTTTATAAATTTTGTACACATTTCAATAAACCGATTTTATACAAATCTGAGTAATATGGGCGCAGTAGTTTTAATTAACGGAGGACGGAATGCAGCAGTCGCTAGTGAGAAGTAATCAAAGAAAACAAACCTAACAGTCTCCAAATGCGTTTTGATACAAATTCTGATGTATGGCAGTGAGATATGATAGTGGCAAAGAAAGGACGAAAGTAGAAAGCCCTGGAAATGCGATGCTTGAGGCGTATGTGCGTTAAAACCTTCGTAAAATGATTACTTTGAATGAGGACATAACAAAATAATTAAAATCGTCCGTTTTAAGCCAAATAAATTAGATAAATATTGTGTCTGTTAATCCCAATGATTGGAAAATTCCAAATAAGTTTGAGATATATATATATATATATATATTTATCAAGCTTATAAATAAATTAATTCAGTAGAAGACTAAAAAATAATCATACAAAACCATTTAAATGAATCAAATGATTACCAACAAGATATTTGAATTCCTAGGAAATTAAACAGCGTTCAATTTAAGCTATCCTCAGAGCAATACTAATTCTAATAGTCCTCACTTAAATCTAAGTTAGTAATGATTAGTAAGTGGTAAGTAGTAAGTGGTAAGTAGTAAATGGGAAGTAGCAAGTGGTAAGTGGTAAATGGTAAGTAGGGAGAGCAGTGGAAACTTCCCGCGAAGGACGGTGGAATATTCCAGGGAAATGGTTTTTCTTTGCCGTCTTTATGAGTCATTAGTCTCGGAATAATTGCGCCGAAAGCGATAAAGCCGAATGGGATGAGAGACGATCGGACCCGTTCGGGTGTTTCCGTAATACTTACCCAGCGGTGTGGCGGATGCACTCTAAGGTCAAAGAAGTGATGATATTATGTATCCCATAAAAACTATGATAATTTTTTTTTACAATGAAGAAGAAGATAATACTTAAAATAATAAATGAAATTATGAAAAAAATAAGACACAAAAAAAATTAAATAGTAACGGTCATTACCGGGACTCGAACCCGGGATCTCTTGAATTACCGGAATTTAATTACAAATTTCATAACCAATTCGGCCATAAGACAAGATATCTTGAGTTCGAGTCCCAGATGGAACCGTTTTATCAAGCACAGAGACTTAACCTTCTGGGCCATTGTAAAACTTCTTTGGCACGCTTGACTTGGGGAGTAAGCGGGCAAATGCAAGACGAGAGCGTTACGAAAAGTGTAATCGGGCGAGGCGAACGATAATAAATTTAAATAAATATTTGTAGAAAATTAATATATGTATATGTATATACATGTATATATTTTACACATATAAACATATATATACATATAAATGGAGCTAAAGAAGTTTTACTTCAGTCGTGTGGTCTAAAGCACACTCGTATTTTTCTGTTATATTTGTCGGTATCATATTCCAAATTCAGGAATAACAATATTATCCTCAAAATAATTTTCCTCATATAAGAAAAGAGATCCTGTGTTCGAATCCCAGTTGCAACCATTATCTTTGGATTTTTGTATGACTCGTTCTTTTTTATATATCGTGAATTTGTCTTCATCTTTCAGTTATGTATATCTAGTGCATATATATTTTAAACCTAATATAATAATATTCTATTACCTACGTACTAAAATTTGGACTTCACAACTTGAGGACTCATGAAATACTGCAAGACTTTTAGCTTCCTTGACAAATGTTTCATGATTCGTTTAAATTAATTTTTTTCTTCAATGATATACATAGATATTAAATTGAACAAACTTTCCTTTATTTGAATTATATTACTTACAAAATTATAAGTACAGTATTCTATGTGCATAGTTGAATGCACAACTTCAAAGTTCATAATCCAAGTTTGACATATTTTGACTTACGACAGTGTAGCTGCAGGTATGCGGGTAACTAGTTAACTTTGAGTAACAATTTCCTGAAGGTAGTCAACAACTGCTGAGTCGTGGTTTACGCTGATACTCGGTGATGGTTAGTTCACTTATTCCGAACCACGTGAACCCGGCGCTTATTGAGCCAAGGGGCTTAGGTCAAACTTTAGCCCCCGTTCCTATCCCCTCCACCTTCGACTTCGACCCTAACTGATAAATACATAAATGAAGAATGACGTGGCTCGGGGCTTGCGCGAAGAAAGTGATAAAGAAAATATAATATTTATACTGATCAAAAGATTTTCTCGCTTATACGATGTCAATATTATATGCGTGACGAGAGTTTCGTACTGAAGAATTTGGTAGACAATACTGTTGAATTTGATGGCCATCTTCGAGTCTAGAACTTGCATATTACGCATTTTACTAAATTATTTATTTATATGGTAGGTATTATTGTTTTCAATTACATTTTTGAGCCTTTGTTGGGGTTAATCTTACTAATATTATAAACGCGAAAGTTTGTATGGATGTATGTATGTTTGTTACTCTTTCACGCAAAATTGACTGAATGGATTTTAATGAAACTTTGCAATAATATAGCTCATACATCAGAAGAACATACAGGCTATAATTTATAAAGCTAGCTATATATTTTCAATATATTGAAAATAATAATTATTGTTTAATAGAAAATGTCAAAATTTGAGAATGACATTTTGCAAAACAATGATTGTTAAATCAAAATTCTATTTTAGAAAATATTGAAATTAGTGAATTTATTTGAAGTACTCGCCTAATACTTTGAATCGAATCAAGAATTATAGATATATATTAAATCAATAGGTTAAGGATTTTAATATAAACATAGATAATGCGCAGACGAAGTCGCGGGCAGAAGCTTGTAATTTTATAAAGTAATAAAAAAAACACCACATAATATAGATATTGTAAGAACAAGCTGAAGAAAGCTAGTACATTATAATATAAACATGTGAGGCATGCATCATAAGTGAGTATGAGTGAGTATATAAAAAAACGAGGGTGCTTTAGGCCACACGACTGAAGTAAATACTTCTTTAGCTCCATCTATATGTATGTCCATATATATGTTTATATGTATTAAATATATACATGTATATACATATATTAATTTTCTACAAATATTAATTTTAATTTATTATCATTCGCCTCGCCCGACCAAGCCGTGCGCATCGACGTCCGCTCCCCCCCGCCCCGCGTTTGGCGCGTCACTGGTATTTCAAAATAATGACTGAAATATTTCATGAACTGGCTATGAGAGGAAGAGAGAAAGAAAATTTGCGCGCGCACTGCTCTTTCTTGCTTCTACAGTGAGCCCGTTTGCCTCGCAACGCATTTCACTTTTCGTTACACATTCGCCAGTTTACCCCTCAAGTCAAGCGTGCGTAAAAAAGTATTTACTTCAATAAGTGCTATTTACATAAGTGTAAAGTGTAAAATATATCAAATAATATTCAATGTAGGTATGAAGAGTTACAATTACAAAGTAAATCAAAGCCCTCGGGAAAATAATTTCCCTTAGGGCCTACGTCATCTTTGGGAGGAGATTGAAGTTCTGGGAAGGAAAATAGTTTGAGGGGTGAAAAAGAATCTGAGTAATTCCAGGAATGACGGAGGTATGAATCCCTCCCTCCTGGGAAAGTCCTGGCGATTTCCCTCAACCAGTCTCTACCGATCCTGCCACGTAGCTGATGCATCTACCGCCAAGACCGGGACCACCTAAACAAATGACACAACACCTCTAAAGATTACAGCCTCCCTTTGTGAAATAAAAATATAACTGAACTAGCTGCTAATATTGTAGATAGTATGATTGCGAAATTTACACTGCGATGTAGTACAAATCCACAACATCATGTTCAAAAAGAATATAAAATCTGTTAACAGTATCCAGTAAGGGGATCGTATCGGCGTATTATGGCGACACCCCATTTAAAGTCGAATCTGTTAGTTCCATCTTCTCGAGCCATCCCGATACAAGCAATACAAGATTCCCCACAAGTAAACGTACTTACCACCACTTTGCGACCTGAAACCGACTTCCCGCCCCGGTTTTATCGTCAAATCGCAATAAACGCAATCAGGAAGGGTGGACACACCAGGGGGTGGTATGGCGGTACTGATTTTATATATTTATTAAATAACACCCCATGCCAGGGAAGAGGGTAGTAAACGGCTAAGTGATAGCATCATTGGGACGGTTCCACGTGCACCAATACGCCGCGCACCCTTATCTTGAAAGGGTAAACAGTTTTAATTAGCAATAAGGCAGCGTTAGTTTATAGTGATATTTAGGTAAGTGATTTTGTTCATAAAATGGAACGATTCGTAAAGGAACTACGAAGATATAATAGGCTCGATAAAATTGATACAAACGTATTTAAGCCAGAAAATTAACGTTAAAAAACATTTGAAGAAAAAAAAAAAATTCGTATTCTATTTATGGCCGATGTAGACGTAGTTGACATTCCACCAACCAGTGATTCCTGATTATTTAGAGTAAAAAATGTTGATGAAAATTTGGTCTCCGGAGACTTTTTTTATTTGTCTTTTCTTCGAAATTAAACAAAAGTCTTCCAAAATGTCCTCACTGGCCACTCTACCGAGTAACCGACCAACCCTCACTCCGCCCCCAATTATTCATTACCTACTGTTTTTATTTAAAAAAAAATATCAAAAATGTCACCGTGGTTTATGTTCATTTTATACTCCGTTATGTACGTCACTCAATACCCTGTTTAAAGAAGAGTGTCTGTGGCGAGCGATGTGAATTTGATTTTTAGAGAAATCAACAGTTTTGATGAAATTTTGCCCACTTTACCATTTAAATAAAAAAACGGCCATATGATAGGTGCATGATAGGTACATCGAAAAACTACTCCAAAGCAGAATGTTGTTATCTTCTTCTCAATAAACAAAAAATTACTTCACTTTTGAAAATAAAACAGTTTTTGTTGTGTACAAAGCCCCTTTTTTATTAAATTTAAATTAAAAGCGAATATGCGATTATTAAAAAAATAATATTTCTGTCTACACCTGATTTAAAGTGTCTACACCTGATTCAGGTCTAAATCTAGGCAACGCCGGCGACTTCAGCAGCATAAAAAATATATCCCTTAAGGTAAATGCCATTTGAAAAAGTGATTACAGTCTTTTTAATTTGTGATGTCATAAACCATTGTTTATTTCAAGGGGGATACAAAGTTGTGGGCTAAATAAGTGCTAGGGAGGAAAGATGTACCTAAAAGTTATTATAATGTAATAATTATTTAATTTAATAGTTCGTTTGATATGAAATTAAAAACTAAATTGAAAAAGCTCTTTCTAAAGGTAATACATTATTTAACTCTTGCGTATTTATTCTGTTATTTCCATGAATTATAAATCCAATGGTTTTTATGTGTTCGTGTTTAATGGCAATTTTATGATAACTTTATGAACATGAAAGCCATTTGAAAAACATTTATAAGAGATTTTTATAAATGTTACAATGGATTATAAATTAAAGCATACTTTATGACAAATACATTGTGCAACATAATATAATGGTATTTTGTAGGACGTAATGCATAATCTTTGGAAAATATAGAAAAATGACATCAACATAAACATTCTTAATATCTTACTCGAAGTAACTAACTAACCTCTCACTCATTCAAAAAATAATTACACACAACATTCATTTCTCAGAAGGACGTGCACAAAATACAGTAATATCTGATATTTTTCATTGTCTTCAGTCCATTTACTAAATTTGTAGTAGAAAAATTAAAACAAACTGTTTAATTAAGAAGCCTCCATCTTTCCTATGTGTATTGTTGTTTGTTTTTGGGGTGTTATGCCGTGTTGCGCTACCTCCTTCTTTATCGTGTTATATGTGTCGGATCTGCCCTGATGATGGACACTGCAACGCTGTCCGAAACGTCGGCTAAAGAAGGAGGAAGCGCAACACGGCATGACACCCAAAAAAACAAACAACGAAAATGCTTTTGGTCGTGAAAATCTAAAAACGCATAATTGTTTTTGTTTTTAATCATGTTTATGTGTATTTTTTAACATTATCCTAATTTTTTAATAGATACGTGATTAATTTACTATGATGAATAAATTATTATTTTTGTAAAGGTACATACTTTAATTTCGTATAATGTATCCTATATACTTTAATTTATATTTTTATTTCTTTCTCCTAAAAATAAATGTTTTTCTACCAACTTTAGGTAATGTTTTAATTAATCATCTATGTTTTTTCTATACATTATATGACAACTCTATATTGACACACATTCCTTGATTAATTCACATTCATCGATTAATAATACTCATTTTCTTTAATGAGTCTGTACATGATTCGACTTCTTTACTTAAAGTATTTTATATAACTACATGACTAGTTGAAATTCCGACGTTGCCCGGGATTACGCAGAGTTTTTTGAAATTTTATGTAGGCAGTGTCCTTGCTTGATGGTGAAGTGTGCAAAATTTCATCTATATAGTTATAAAACTGTAGATTTTTATAAAAATCAAAGACAGACTGCCTCCCGCCACAAACACTCTTCTTTATATAAGACGTCATGGTAAATAGAAGTATTAGAACTAAAAATTATCTAATTAATTTATTATTAAGTCTATTAAATAGAAAGAACAGTGTTCTATTAAATAGAAAGTTTATTAAATAAAAAGAACATGTTCTTTTTCTTCACTTTCTCTGTAGGTACGGTATATTAATTAAGTTTTATATACTTTTTTCTTATTATTATTTCTGTCACATTATGAGTAACATCTCCTTCTAAAACAACTATGTAAACTCCTAATATGTACCAAACCAGTCAGATTGACGTCCTAGAACGGGAGACCTACCTAGTTTGATAGGCAAAGCTTAATTAAATTGTAAATGTATTTTTATAACAAATAAATAAATAGAGAATAAATAAATAAAACGTTGATTTACGCATGCTGTGAACATTTTAATTGGAGTGTTAATATCTGTGTACATTAATATCAAATGTTTCAAACAATAAATAGATTGTGCAGTATTTTCCTCCGGAGTGCCAAACCCACCTTTCATTATCTCTTGTTCTATTATTATTCTTGATAAATATATGAAGGGAAGTTTTATGTGTGTCAAATTTCCTGCAGAAGGTAAGAAAACCGTAATATTTTAAAATTGTTTGTTTCCGCAGAAAAATTCTTACGGATAAACGTCCCATTGAATTCGTAACACAAACAAAAGTTGAACAGCAAAGGAAAAATAACAAGAAAACTTTCCCAAAAACAAAACAAAGCGACATCACGTGAAAAAACAACGAAACAAGACGTTTAGGGATCGAAATAACATGAAACGAACACGAAAAAGAAATGGGACCGTCGTATTATCTGCGACGGATCTAGAAATGCAAATAGGAATCAAGTTATAGTGGATTTATGATGGGTCCCATTCGCCTAACAAGCCGGCGCACAATGCATTGTCCCTTGGACAAAATACAAAAATCAACATTCGAATTCAAAAATGTTGCTATTGTAAAAAAGATGAGTTAAAACTCCCACGACACTAGTCATTGTTTCTTGGATGACTGTTATTGGCTAATTATGCGCCATCAACTTAGATTTCCAACAGCGATGCGTTAAGAGGCTAGACTTTGAACCACACGCGGAACACCCGCGTCTGTCACTCTGTCCCGCTCACAATAAGCTCACGCACACTTACAATACATGCGAATGCGAAATGTGCGAATGAGACAACGCTCAAATTTACCTACAGAAATCGCTCGAAAAGGGGTTTATGGAGAATACACTTTTCTACACCGAAACTTTCACGAAATTGAAATTTAAAAAAAAATATATATTTTAGAAAGAAGAAGCTACGTCGGTAGCTTTTTATAATTTTATAATTCTTTATGAGAGTTGAGTTAGCAGCACTTTTTCCTTAAATAGTATTTTTTGATAAATCGTACATGTTTGACAGTGAATGTTTACGTTAATACGAAACGCATCGAAAATTCGAAAACATACCGACATAGTTTTCACCCTCTAGAAGGCAGTATAAAAAACATATATTCATTTTGTGCAATTTTCGATGTAGAAAAGTGTTTTTTCCCGGGCGTCCTTTTTGTATGGGCCGAAAAGCGAAGTCTATCATCTTAATGACATTATCAGTTGCATTTACCACTTAAGCAAGACGTACCGTTTACACAAAAAACACAACGTTTTTACCATCAAACCACAAGAAATCTACTAGTCCAGGTAATATTTTTAAAATTTATTTTGAATTTTGTCTTTACTTTCTTTGGTTGGTCTGTATTCTATATGATGTCCTCAAAGTTGTCACCTAAATTTCACGGTCTTAGCAATACTCAACTTTGAAAGCGTTTTAAAAAATTTCTCCTCGTAGTTTTTACATTTCATTGTAGGTCTGAATAAACTCTCATTTGTTATAAAGGTACTATAATTTTTTTATTATTTTAATTTATTTAATATATTTTCATATGTTACAGTTTTATACATTTTTTGAAACTACCATATTAGGCGAATGCCCGTGTTATGGTAGTCATACATAATACATATAAAAACTAGAAACTACTATTTTATTATTGCAATATTTCAAAGATTACAAAATAATAATATTAGCGAAATGTGGGTTAATTCTATACTAAGAATAAACTTTTTCAATAAAACGAACTAATTACAATTCTAATATAGTATATTGAATAAACCAATTAATTTATCTTTTAGTCCTATTCTAGATATATTTCCAGTTAACCGCTCTGTTCTTGCTGGAATTCCCGCAATTATCCCTCCCCCTTTGTTAACCTCCCGCTCAAACACCATGTCAATATGTCATTGTGTATATCAATATTTTGTATCATAGGTTAGTTTTAATATTCTCCCGATGAAGGAAGTGGTCTTCCGAAACCGGTAGAGTTTGATAAAATTAAAATTGGTCGTAAACAAAATATTTTTTGTTTTGTAAATTACCAAGAGTCACAAAGTTAATCGTTATAACAAATTTACAATTCTAATGACACTAAGGACCACTTGTTTCGGAAAATTTCACGTTTGAATTTCCTTCAAATCGACATTCACCGAAAAATTGGGTTGTTTCAACCTCCGTCAGAAGAAATTTCATTGAAAATTCCATAGGACCAGTTGTTTCGGAATTCCCTTCAAATTTGAATTTCCTTCAAATTTGAAGGGAATTCAAATCGTCATTCACCGAAAAATTGGGTTGTTTCAACTTCCGTCAGCAGTAAATAGCAACAAATAACGTTCGATAAATTTGAAAATTTTATTCAAGTGTTCCCCGCCGAATCACAATTTTGACGTCTGCGCATGCGCCTCCCATTATTTCGCTAACCGTCCGGACTCGGCTGATCACATTCACATTACATTTTTATAGTATTTTCACTGCTGACGGAAGTTGAAACAACCCAATTTTTCGGTGAATGACGATTTGAATGAAATTCAAATTTGAAGTAAATTCAAATTTGAAGGGAATTCCGAAACAACTGGTCCTATGGAATTTTCGATGCAATTTCTTCTGACGGAGGTTGAAACAACCCAATTTTTCGGCGAATGTCGATTTGAGGGAAATTCAAACGTGAAATTTTCCGAAACAACTGGTCCTAATAGATTTATGAAACTGCAATTTTAATTTTTTTAAATTCTGCGTGATGTAACCTGAGTTACGATTTTTGTCCTTTTCCTCATACACCTCAATGCACTGTGCGGCGGGAGTAAAGAAAACCATGGCAGTGGCGGCGTCTCCCAGATTATGGACGGGGAAGCGATAAACAAGACTTTATTGTTTTATCCCCGAAGTCGCGATCGGCGACATCGCCGGTGGTACCGCGCCGCTAGCACCGCCGCGGCGCTTCGGGCGGCGGCGTCGGGACGCCCAACTGACAACGGGGGACATCTTAAAACCAATATTGGATAAATCGATTCAACTAAAAAATTATTGGTTTTCATTTACCTAAAAACTACCAAGACAAAATATGATATCAGCAATATTTAGAAATTGTAGAAAGGAGTGTCCTGAATTTTTTTTACACGTTAAAGGATTATTATTTTATAATACTGGAAGTGAACATATCATATGATGTGATTCCTTATATAGAGAAAGAGTTGTGAAGGAAAAAGCGACTGTTCCATGTGCATCAATACTACAAACGCCACCCTTATCTTGAAAGGGTAAACAGTAAACACCTTTAATTAGCAATAAGGCAGCGTTAGTTTATAGTGATATTTAGGTAAGTGATTTTGTTCTTAAAATGGAACGAATCGCTAAGGAACTGGCAAACAATAAGTAGGTAAAGCTCGGGGGGGTTATGACACATAAAACCAATGTATTTCAATTTCGCTTTCTACCATTTATACAGGGTATTAAGGGACGTACTTGACATATTTTAACGAATGATTAACTGACATTATTTTAGTAAAAATAGTAAAAGAAATTTAGGTCTTTGTGACTTTTTAGACTGTTTTTTTTTTACAATATTTTTTCTTCAAAATAAAACAATTTTTTTTTCCACAAGTCATCACTGGTCACTCAGTCGAGTAACCAACTAACCCCTCACCCTGTCCCTGACTGTCCAAAATCTACAATATTTTTTTCTGTTGTTAGCTGAAAAAATCATTCAAAAACGTCACAGAAGACCATAATTTTATTTACATTTTTTAATGCAAATAATCTAAGGAATCACTGATTAAAGTAGTCATGTAAGTCCCTTAACAACCTGTAAATAATAATAAAATGTGCGCGCCCACTGCTGTCTCTTGCTCCTACAGTATTTATAAAATTGTTCAAGAACGAAATGAAATTACGAATAATCTTCATGCACTGCTCTCTCTTGCTCCTACAGTGTGATACAGCCCGTTCGCCTCGCCCGACAACACTTTTCGTAACGCATTCGCCAGCTTACCCCCCAAGTCAAGCGTGCGTAAAAAAATTTACTAAAAAAACACAGATGGCAGTAAGTGTATAATATCTTAACGTCATTTTGAAAACGTTATTTAAGTCCGAAAAAGATCTGAATTGATCTCATATCGCGTCTAAAGAAGTTTTACTTCAAAAAGAGTAGTGGTCAATATTGAGCAGAGATTTTCACTTAAACATTTTTTGTAGTTGTTGGAATGTTTTGAACCGAAAACCAGGAGAGATACAAATATTATTATTTAGAGCGGGCTACCATTTCACATACATTATTTTGTACAGAAAACTCATTAATATTGTGGGCAGGAAACCTGTCATATGAGATTATTTTGCGCAGGAAATGAGTAGGTACCCACCAACCTACCTTTATAATTATGTTATTAGCTGGAAAACCAGTACATAGATATATTTTTATGTGTTGCAGAAATACAGTACACATTATACCAGCTTTTGAGAGAAGATTTAGTAGAGTGATACGTTCAAATATTAGTTATATTATTTTGAGTAAGGTATCGGTTCATATTAGTGATTATTTTGAGAAATTAGTAGGTATATTTTAAAAATATTAATTTGATCAGGATATCAGTAGGTATATTTATTTTAACTAGTGCTTGTATTCGGTATGTATATTGTATAACACACGTAAATAATAAGGAAAACAAGCTTTAATATTATAATTCTGGGCAGGAAATCAATATGTAAGAACAAACGTATTATTATTACACTATTAATATTTTTTGAGCAGGAAATAAACACGTATATTAGATAATTATTATTAGTATTTAGTAGGGAAAATTAATATTATTATATTCAGCAGGAAATCAGTATATATATTATAAACGTATCAGGGAAAAAAGCTCTAATTTTATTATTTTGGGCAGGAAATCAATATGCATTTTACATAGATGTAAGGGGAAAAAAGCTATAATATTATTATTTTGAGCAGGAAATCAATATGTATATTACATACATATTGGGGAAAAAAGCTCTAATATAATTATTTTGAGCAGGAAATTGATATGTATATTACATACATATTCGGGGAAAAAAACTACAATATTTGTTTTTTTGAGCGGAAATCAATATGTATCATCCATATTAGGGGAAAAGGCTCTAATATTATTATTTTGAGCAGGAAATCAATATGTATATAAGATACATATTAAGGAAAAAAAAGTTCTAATATTATTATTTTGAGCAGGAAATCAATACCTATATTATATACATATTGGGGAAAAAAAGCTATCATATTATTATTTTGAACAAGAAAACAATGTGTATATTACATACATATTAGGGGAAAAGCTTTAATATTATTATTTTGAGCAGGAATTCAATACGTAAACTACATATATATTATGGGAAAAATATCTAATATTATTATTTTAGCCTGGAAATCAATATGTACATAACATAACTATCTTATAAAAATAATTTATATTATTATTTTGCGCAGCAAATCAATATGTAAATTACATATATTTGGAGCACGAATCTAATATCTACGTTTTTTAATCATGAAGCATGGATTCGGTATATACAGGGTGTTAAGGAACGTACTTGAGTTACTTTAACCAGTGATTCCTGACATTATTTTGAGTAAAAAATGTAAATGAAATTTTGGTCTCCTGTGACTTTTTTCAAGACAATTTTTTTATTTCAAAATTTTTTTTGTTCAAAATCAAACAAAAAAAAATTCTTTCACATGACCTTATTGGTCACTCAGCCGAGTTACTGCCCCGCCACTTACCCCGCCCCCAACTACCTAACACCTACTATTTTTTATGTTTTTGTAGAAAAAAAAAAAAACATCAAAAATGTCACCGGAGACCAAAATTTTATTTACATTTTTTACTCCAAATAATGTCAGGAATCACTGGTTAAAGTAACTCAAGTACGTACCTTAACACCCTGTATAAAGCAAATTTACCCTCACCTAATAATATCTAATCATTTATGTACTTGTATAATTTTAGAGTTAACTTTTTAAAATTCTAGTGAATGAATGACACGGAAGTGTCAATACCGGAAGCAAATAAATAAAATTAATTGTCAAAAATGTCCAGAAATCTATCAGTAGTATTAATAGTTTAATTACAAATATTTTATTTTACAAATCTTACGAAACTGATTAATCAGTTTGATTGTAATCAAACTATTCTTGAACTATTCTTATATCAAACCTAACATTTTTATGAACTTTATATGGGCAGGATTTGCTTACGGTTCACTTTCCGTGTTAACTTGTTATCCTCATGCGGACTAGACCGGGCTTTCCGGGAAAAGTGCGTGGTCACCGCCTCTGTGGGGGGCCCACTCATCCAGAACTGGCGTCTCGCTAGTGGGTGGGGAGAAAGGGGAAGGTTGTATGGGGGGTATATTGGCTGCCATCGGGAACACCCCGCTTGTTCACAATAAATAATGGGACCGTTGTTATTGTTATTAGCTAAGTCATCAGCGTCGTCTTTCTCGAGCATAGCAATAAAACTGCACTGAGAGAAAATAAACCGGTATCTTTTCGATACAGTTACGAGTATGGGAAGAAAGCGAAGATCGAAAGGAAATTGCCAAATTGTATGCAATAGTTGAAACTTGAGTGAATGGTGTATCATCAATACAATAAAAAAACATTTTAAAAGAAATACAGAGACGCGAAGTTATTGGAGAATGGTTTGCATTTGAATTATATTAGATTTATGTATTACCCAACGTAATTATTGTCATTTATGTAATGGTGTGCGTTATATCATTATTACATGAATATTTCAAAGCCAACCAGCGCGTGCTAGAAAATATAATGCAAGGCAATGCCTCGAGCGATTTTTGGCAGATTTGGCAAAACGTCTTGAGCGATTCGTTGCCATAATAAGCCAAATTTATCAACATTTCGTAAAACATTTTAGCTAAGATTTATCTATAAGATTTGTTGTATTTTTTTTTAAATTGATAAACTAATGTTTAAGACAATATTTTTATGCATAGCACAAATGGTAACAATTATTATAAGCAATAATTATTAGCCTGAAACACTCATTCATCCACATTGAAAAATTCGCCAGAGAAAAGATACATGGAAGATGTAGATGAGTGTTTCAGGCTAATAATTATTGGTTATAATAATTATAAGATTTGTGTTTATTCGTTAAATAAAGACTGAAACCTAATCGCGTAGCCAAGGCTTGCAGTTTGACAGCTTTTATAATTTCATCATAAAAGAGGTGTTACATCTTTTGTCTACTAAAAATATTGTTTTTGTAGGTAGGTACCAAGTTGTGTTTGGCTTCCTCTCCCCCTTTAACCCAACTTTCAGTGCTCTTGCAGTGTCCACCATTTGATGTAACTATACGGTCTCGTGGTGGTGTCTGGAGGTCTGGAGTCGTAAATCGAGCTCCAATGTTGACTTCTTTCGTCTTCCAAACAAGGGGTTAATGCACAGTAATGTTGAGGTTATACTCTAAATGAAAAACTTGTGTTAAATTACTTGTATATTTTTTTTTATTTATTGATTTTATTATATTTTATTAATCATTAACACCCTTGTGGGCTTTTACATATATTTACATTTTTATATTTTAGTTCATACAGGTGTTAAATGTTTAGATGACAAAGAAAACATAAATAGGTTTTACACGTGATACATAGATATAAAGATGGTAGGTAAAAGTATAGCGATATACAACAGAGAGAGAGAAAAAAACAGTTTTAGAGCTGCAGATAGCATAATATGTATGTAACAAATAATTTTTATGTGTTGGTTCTTAATATGTTTATAATTTCTATTTATTTATTTATTTATTAAAGAATTTTATACATAGTGTACATATTGTGTTATTTCGCCATATGTGTTGAATACATAGCTAAGTTGATTTAAAAATAAGTCAATATTGGTTAATTGCGTATAAATAGTTAAGATAAACCATTGATGAAATGTTAGATGCTTGCTTTAAGGCTTTAAAAAAATGGTTGAATTTTAACAAGGAATTGATCACGATTGGCTTAATGACTTAACACTCTTTCTTCATTCTTCAAAACATAGCCAAAATGATAGAAAGGCAATTTTGTTCTATACAAATGAATATAAAATGTGACAGAGACGTTAAATTGAAATAAAAGAGACCATAGACGGAAATAAATCAAGATGAATTTAAATATAAAATGACAGAAATAAAATTAAGTTTAATTTTGTAAATACGACCACAGAAATCTCAATAATAACAACGAACACTGCAGGGCTGTTCGTTAGGCAAATATCAAGTACAACAGTGCAACCACCATTGATTGTGGATCCCTGTTTATGTGCATCGGCATTGTCCTAGTAGCCACTAACAAGCCCACCTCGCAATAAGTGGTATGTTCATTTAGATTAAAACGTCCTTGAGGCATATTTCCAGTCGCGTCCGATAACGCTGTAAACGTAGTTAGACCCTTTATTGGCCATTCCGCCAGAGAATTCCGCCCGGACCGTCGATGCTCCCCGCGCTCTCGTATGTTTGGCGTTTCTATAACGGATATTGGCTGTTGCCGTTGGGAGAATGCCAGAAATGGCGGGATTGCGGCAGCGACATTATTTTGAGTTGGAAAAATAAGAAACATAATTGACATTTTATTCAATTATTCTATTGGAGAAGACATTCGTAGCGGAAAAAGGGTAAGGAAAGAAAAATTGCTGTCTTTCACTTTAAAAATATCTACTGGATTCAAAACGTGATTAAGGATATGTTTGTTTGTAGCTGTTTAATGGTAAATTATTTCATTTTTAACCGATTTAGGTTGAGGTGTTTTAAACTTCGTCAATTTGACTGATATCCATATTTGAATGTTATCTCCGAAAAAGACGATTCTCTTTTTTAGACAAGTTGTGATCAGTCACCAAGAATACGCTGACTATTAACTTTAAGAACCAGAGCTTTAGGAGTTATCAGAAGCTCAATTGGACCTCGCATTAACGTTTAATTAACGAAAGTGAAAAATCAACTATAGCGCAGATCGTCAATATGATGGTTAAACAATTGCCATGATGTTTAAGATAGTAGTAGGAATTTATACACTACCATTACTTTTTGCGTGAATATGTCTTTCGTTCATCACTGGGTGTAATTTATGTTTTTCTGCTCCAATCACCTTTCAAGATCTACACGACGACAGACGAATACGAGTGATTTTTGAGACTCTAATCCAACCCCTCTCCCCGCTCTATGACTAAGCGCACTAATAAGCACCAAACAATGGTCTATTTTCAGAATATACATAGAAGATAGCGCCACAACCATTGGACCACGATTAAAAATTTGGCGACATCAAAAGTGTTTCATCACTAACTCTGACAAGACTTTAGCATGGGAACTTTATTTAAAAAAAAAATCATGAAATTAAATATTTGTGTTTTTACAATCTTTTTAATTTCCTTCAAAACCTTTCCACAAAATCAAACTGCACCACTGAATGTGCTATGCCGTTCTATATAATTAATGGATTTGTGTGAACCAAGCTTTCTTGATAATTGATTATTTTCCCAGGTTGTTATTTAAAGTTGTACTGACGTACAAACAAAGGATTATGAACATGCAATTACAAAACGTTTTAATTTGCATATTAATCTACTCTTTTCAGGAAAAGTGCATGATCCACTGCAATAAAAAAATCGATTTAAGACTTGAAAGTTTTGAGAACTCTTTAACGAAGATAGTATTAACAACTCTTAAATGAAAAACGTGAAACAGTAAAAGGTTTGGTCGCATCTACTTGATGCGAATTAATATTAAAATACGAGGTATAAGTTATTGTTATTGCACTAAAAATATTGAATATTCATCATAGATTTGTGAAAAAGTCAATAGATGTCGCACATTAAAAATAAAAAAAAATGGATATACTTATCCAAGACAATATATATTCCAGTTGATTAGTCAGCCAATAGAAGTCAGAGTAGAGTATTCGGTTGCATGTAAAAGTGTACCATCTATCTGGTAAAATACTTAGATTATTCATAAACACAATCAAATCAATTATAATGCAGCAAAACTTGTAGTGAAATAAATTAAAAAAAAATATTTTTTCTGGGTAACTAGAGGGAAATTTCAAAATGTCATACTTATGCATCGGGCCGTTATTCTTTCCGGTTATTATTTTATAGTATATTTAATATGTAAAAAACAGATTGTGTAAATTCATTTTTATTTATAGTGAGCATTAGAATATTGCTTTCCTCATTATCTCAAAAGTTAGCATTTGGAGATGTATGACCAATCAATTAGACAATCGCTATCTAGATTGCTAAACTAATTTCGGGTAGAATCTTGCAATCACGTAAAACGAAAGCAGTAAATAAATATGATTTTAAGATGAAGAAAATATTTGGAGTTTTTAGTCGAAGTATGATACAGTTAAACATGACTGATGGAGATAGGGTCGAGTTAGATCAGTGGAAAGCAGAACCCCGGCAAGACTTAGGTCCTGGGTTCAATTCTGTTTCACATTTTTTGATCGATAGTTGTTTTTTTTTTATTTTAACATAACTCTGAATCTAAGAAGCAGACTGTAGTAAAACCGACTTTGAATAAAATTTTCGGGTTTAACTACAGCCATATGAACACGAACAAGAATATTACATGAAATGTATTTATGTGCGTAGGTGGCAGAGCAGTTCCCGGTTCGGCTAAATTTCCCCGAAAGTAGAAAAGACAATGAAAAGTGAAATGAAGTAAGTGAAAGCGTTTTGTGACAAATGTCGTGAGTCACCCCTCGAACAAAAAATCATCCGCCGGAACGGTTGATCCGTCGCTCAAGTGTTATATTATGCCCGCTCTCCCATTTCCTGGGATACCGGCCGAACTGTTATTAATTCGATATATTGAGGAAATGTGAGCATTTCCAAGGAGCTGGAAAAAATCTATATTACTTTTCGATAGAAATAAAGCAAGTACGTTTATTGCATGATAAAATTTGAAAGATAATATATAGATAAGAAAAAATATTTCCGAAGGAAAAAAAAACAGTACTTTGGAGGAAAACACATACGTACATTGTGGGTATCATCTTTTGTCTCACCTTTGTTTAATGTGGAAGAAAGAGCTGCAGCATTATTGTGATACAAAAAGGGCATTTTTAAATTTTAGACCCCCCCCCCCTTGGTGATATTAAGTGAGATTTGGAGTATGTGAGATTTTTTTCTTAGTCTCGAAATAAATGTTTTTCATGATAGCTATTTTTTCAGCGGCGAAAATAGGACACTTCAAAAGAAGTGAAACAATTTAATTATTTTTTATTATCTCTATAATAATATGAAAGTTGACGTGAAATTTTTATTGACCCCCCTCCCCTCGGTATAATGAGATTTGGTGAGATTTTACTGGACCCCCCCCCCAATTTTTTTCTCACGTAATTAAAGTATGCTCCCTTATTGACTAAGGAATGAATGAAATAGTTAAAAGATTTATTATGCACGATGCTTCGTTTGTAATAATCTCAGGAACTTTTTTGAATGATTGTCCAAAGCAATTATTTGTATGCTCATATCGCTTCCTATAATGGTGCGTCGCCACGTTGCCAGGAGAGCATAGAGCAGAGAGCACGTGGCCATAAAGCAGATATCTGACATTTACAACCATTTTATCATTTGGCATAAGTTTTGATTGCGCCGCGCGCCGCCTCCGTTGCACAGTTTGTTCCACTCTAATAGTGGGGAAGTTGGGGAACTTTCCAAAGAATCATTAAACTTGCCAGACCGTGCTCACTGTGCTCTCCTAGCGCATTCTTCAGGTACGGGCTCCTACTACTACTTCTATCTATTTCTGCTAGTCGATATTCTGCTGGAATTATTGGCTGGGCCAAGTCCATTTTAGTTAGTGGCATTGGGGATGTAGTTCAAAACTGACATTCTTTAAATAAATTACTTTGGTTACCACGTCAATCATAACCGCGTCTACCAAGCCATGCTATTTTAACGTCAAATAAGTACATGTCCAAAACCAATGTGCAAGTCAATCAGGCATACTAGTATACCAAATTCAGTGTTAAGGAGACCAAAATTTCATCAACATTTTTGCACCATATAACTTTAGGAATCACTGGTTTCAATACGTTAGTATCAATATATGCATACCAATTTTGGACAACACTATACGGAGAAAATGTTATTCGAAAATACGATCAAATTAACAGGGTTTCAATGTTTATTGGTGGGGATCATGTAAGAATAATTTGTTGGTATACGTAATTTCGTACGTATACCAACAAATTATTCTTATATTTTCCCGCCAATAAACATTGAAACCCTGTTAATTTGTTGGTAAGAACATCAGTCCCGTTTTTACTAATAAAATGATCGTATTTTCGAATAACATTTTTCTCCGTGTACTACACGTATAATGGAGTGGTGTGGTTTAATAAATTAGAAACAGAGCTAAGATTAGAATCTGATTACAATAAATATAAAAATAAATTAAGCAATAAAATCATCAATAAATTAGCTAATTAGAATCACTAAATATCATATTAATTTCATATAGATAAATATCAGATATTTATTTTCTCCCTTTTTCAAACTTTTCAAACTCTCGTAAAAGTTAAGAAGTAAGCATTACAATTATATATTTTTTAAAAAAAGTGTCTGTTTTTCAGCGCATATACTTTAATCAATTTGAATGTCTATAGTGTTTATTGTAGGTAAATAGCCCGAAACTTATTAAATATAAAACACGAGTATTTCTCAATTAGGGAGGTATTAATTTACCCCAAGAAACGTGTTATAATTTACCAATATAAATAAAATAAAATATTTACATAACAATTAATTGTAAACAATATTATATAACATGTACTATGTTAATAATTTCATAATATAAACATAAAATAAAATTAAAAAAGTCTCTTAACATCCTGTAAACTATAGATTAGTTTTTAGGTACCCAATGAAAGTGGATATGCCAATTTAATAATAAATAATAAAAAATGTTGTCTAGTTATATCATGATCATGTTTCGTAGCTACCAGTAATTGAAATGACAGTCAAAACTCTTGCAATTTGTATTCCATTCGCGCTGTTTCGTGGAGATTATCTGTTCACCTAGGATAAGCTAATGCGACAGGAGATATGGCTCCTCCATCGATAGGCCCGTCGCGCATAGTCCCGCTCTGTGTGACCAGGAGTGACAAACGGCGGGTGACACAGCGAACCTGCCGGCCGAACTGGGAAACTTACCTACTAATGGCGAAATAACTACTGCGGAATATATTTTAACAGAAGAAATACAGCAAAAAGCTGATAGTAGAGAGTCATCAAATCATTTTCTGTCTTACACTCATAACTTCTTTCTAATTCAAACTTTGTTCACAGGCACCTAACCTAACCTAACTTAACCTAACCATACCCGTATCTAGCCCAGAAACATGCGTATTTAAACAACATGCGAAAATAAATTGGGGTGAACGATTGTAAAATAAGTATGACGATTATTTCTATTTTTTTAAATATCTAATTGATTTTTATTTTTGTTATCTTGATTGATGAATGCATGATTGAAGATGAATCTTGGATGTGGATGTTAATCCACTTTTTGGCATCCGATCGGCCTGAATAGGCTCCTTGTCGATGCCAATGTATTACACAAACACACACACACACACACACACACATGTAGTGCGCGGACATTTAGGAATTTTTACATCTTCCCGCCAATAAACATTGAAATCCTGTTAATTTGTTCGTAAGAACTTCAGTCCCGTTTTTAACCATATAAAGGAATAAAATGATCGTATTTATCACATTTTTCTCCGTAAAGAAAGGTGTAAACCTCAGTAGAATAATAAAAAACGTATGTTATTGAAAATAGATGTAGGTGTTTTGGTAAAAAAAAATACTAGTGTGCTTTAGACCACACGACTGAAGTAAATACTACTTTAGCTCCATCTATATGTATGTCTGTATATGTATGTATGTTTACATATATTAATTTTCTACAAATATTTATTTAAATTTATTATCATCCGCCTCGCCCGATCAAGCCGTGCGCATCGACGCCGCTTCCCGCCGTGTTTGGCGCGTCACTGGTATTTCAAAATACTGACAGAAATATTTCATGCACTGGCTATGAGAGGAAGAGCTCTATTTTGCTCTACAGTGAGCCCGTTCGCCTCGCAACGCATTTCAATTTCCGTTACACATTCGCCAGCTTACCCCCAAGTCAAGCGTGCGTAAAGAAGTATTTATTTAAAAAACTTTGTTTTTAAGATGATTGTTTTCAATATGTATGTTAAATCCTCTGTATTACGGTCCCCGTCTGTAAAAACATTCAGAAACGTGACATGTCATCGTGCATTATAGACAGAACATATTATTTCATACAAAAGCCGTACCACCCCCAAATACCATCCTCCCCCTTCTCACAGCTGGACAAGGAAAAAAATAAGTTCACATCACTGTGCTCCTAACGACAGGCTTATTTGCTGGTATTGTATATCAGAGCCACTCGAGGTGACAGTGGAGTGAATTGAATTCCCATGCCTTATCATCAAACATATTAATTTCGAAAGTGGGTCAATCTGTCTGTAACTCTGGTTGAATGAACTGGAAAAATTTGGCGTCTTCAACTCACACCATTGCAAAGATATGAAATAAAATAAATAGTACATTGTTTATTACTATGTAAGTATTGGTTAATGGAGATACAATATCTTTGCTTTAAGACATTAATGTATTAAAAATATTATCATACCTGGAATTAGGACGAACGAATTGACAATAAATTTATTCAATAATCGCAAATTCACTTTGTTGCGTCATTTTAAATGAAAACAAATCACTTCGTATCACCATTAATTTAATCAAAATTATCAACATATTTCGAAACCAATGGTTTCTATGTCACGATAAAATGAAAATTACTAAAAATAACAATAGACAAATAAACACCTACAGAAAAACATGTTACAATGATTTGTCATTAATTAATTAAAGGTATCATAAAAAAAACAATCGGTTAAACAACATCTTAGGACGCGTTGTATCAAAGAATTTAAACAATTCATTACATATTTGAGGCTAATCTTTAATTTTATTGTAAGTTCTATTTAGGTTATTTTATTTTATTATTATATATAGGCCAGTTGCTTCATAAAAATGAAATAATCACAGAACTTTTAAAGAAAGTGAAAATTAATTTAAAATATTAGGTGAATTGTTAAAATTTTTTGACACAGCCCATCTTTTTTCTTTGATTATTTTGTGTTCATTTACAAAAGTGTTGATAGAATCGTTTTTTATGACACCTTTAAATAATTAATTGCTACTCTTTGTAATTTTATGTGCCTATGGGTACTTATTTGCCTATTGTTATTTTTGTTAATTTTCACTTTATCCTGACGAAGAAACCTTTGGTTTTGAAACATAAAAAACAATAATTTTGGATAAATAAGTGGTTTACAAAGTGATTTGTTTTCATTTGACGTAACAACTATTAACCAAGAAAAAAATTATTATTTAAATAATTTGAAATATATATGTAATATAATATATGAAAAAAATATTATGTTGACTTTATTTATTTATATACTATATACTTTATACATTATATGCAATGAAATATGGTAGTCAAAAGCATCTACATTTTTTTTCAGTATGGTTATTTACAGCTAGTATAGTTATCGAGTTTTAATCAGTCATTAATTAAAATATTTAAAAAAAACTTTGCTTGAAATAATCGTTAAATAATACAACTGTTTGTTTGTTTGTTTGTTTACAAGCGTGTTTTGTATCTAAATACTACGAATAAAACTAAATCCTACCGCGAACAAAGGCTCGAAATGTGGTTGTAAATTATTAGTGAGGCTCGCATAGAGCGGTGGGGCGGGAACACTAAATTATTTCAGAGTATTTATTTCAGGGAACCGATAGATAAGCGGAGGAAACCGGAACACATGGAAAATATGGGGGAAAAGAGGAACGCACTTTACACACTTTCTCAAAGTGTTCAAAATTATTCACACTACAAGTGAATGATCACTTACCTACACTATATAAAGAATAAGCTGATACCCGGCATGCGTTGGAATGCCACTTAAATAAATAAATTGTTTATCCCATCGTGTGATTTCCCATTCGTCCCCATTCCCCTTCCGCTTCCTCTTCCTCTTCCACGCATTCCACTTCCATCTTCTTCGCCTTCCCCACTCCCTCGTCCCCCCTCCTGCGAAGGCCCCTTACTTATTTCCCCATCCGACCCTCCCGCATACCCGTCTCCAGAGCTATTTTTCCCTGACGCTTAACTCCATAAAATACAACCATTTTTCCAAAAACCTATTTAATTTTTTTATGCAAATTTCATAATGCCAGAGCTCACGTATATATATATACTGACATATTCAAGGGCATGTTAAGAACAATTTAATAGCAATCGAATGAAATTTTAATAGCAAACGTATGAATAGTATAGGAAATAATTTCATAACGTCAGAGCTCTATCCTTCAACCATCCCGGGTATGCGCACATTATATTTCCAAAGTTTCATCGCAATCAGATGAACGGTATAGCCGCGCATAACATACGAACACACAAACAACAAACAAACATCATTAATTTTTATATATTAGATAACACACTTTGAGAACTGTTAACTATATATATTTAAATTTCACAAAAATCCGCGACAAAATTAATGATCACAAATTTTAGGTGTCGGTGGTTGTCGAAGTCAGAATGTCAAGCTTTCTTTCGCGCACCTAGATCTGCGCAGGTAGTATTGCTCGCGTAGGGAATTAAAAAATGTTTACCTCGTTAAAAATACAAACAATCGCACATTTCCTACAACACCATTAGATGCATACTAACTCTTGTGTTGTAAATAATATAATCAACTAAATGTAAAAAATAAATATATTTTCTCTCCTAACTCCTTACCTCACTGTAGATCATTCCAACGCGCATTAGTTTATGAATGTAGAATTCGGAACTTACCTGAAATAAATAAATAAAAATCATGTTAATAATAAAATATTTTAAATGCCAAAACCAAGATGGTTCAAATGAAAATTATTGTAAATTTAAAAAAGCACCTTAGTCCATAAGTGCATATTTTTTACTTTAACCAAAAATGTAGCACTTTCGATGGAGATAATTCCATATTTTATTCTAAGACAAGTTTTTATTTAATTTCGTGGAAAGGCGATATTTTTTGTATTTCCAAAATGTAGGCTGTGTATTGAATTTCAATTTAATAAAGGATTATAAAAATAATACAAAATAAAATACATAGATCAAAATTACAAATAAAAGTTTAAAAAATCGAGTTAGGTTACTTGTTTTTGTATCTAAATAAAATAAATAAATAAAAACTATATATGGAAAACAAAAACATTAGTCGAAGATAATATTGTTAATTCTGAAATTTGAAATATGACTTTGACAATTACGGCGGTTTTATAATCGGACGCAATGGCTGAATTGGTAGAGCGCCGTCCCAGTAAGACGTGAGATCTGAGTTCGAGTCCCAGTTGCGACCATTATGTTTTATTGTTTTTCTGTGTCTTGTACATTTTCGTATTTTAATGTAGGTTATTATTGTTATCTTCTTCTTCAATGACTTGTTTTTTACTAACTTTCAAATATGTAAAAATTTGAATGTGAATAGAAAATTTCAACTACAAAGTGAAAAAAACATGTTATGAACAATTTAGACATTTCACCAGACAAAGTTCAATAGCTGATGTAAAATGACAGGGAACTGAAAGTAAATAGGATGGCATACAAAATTAAAACAGAGAGTGAAATCATGTTTTGAAGTTTCTTCAAAAGGTCTGAATGTCAATTCTTCGATTATAAGCCATGTAAACAGTTGGAGCATCTTTAAACAACGGAAAGCTCAACGCACTAACGTCAGAGCCGGAAAATAAAGCTTTGGGGCGTTCGTTACGATCCCTGCTGCGGATACCGGGGTGCAGTAATAACCGGAGTGCCACGGCTCGGCGTGCCACGGCTCGGCGTGCCAAGGACCGGCGTGCCACGGCTCGGCGTGCTACGGCCCAACGTCACACGGCGTGGCGTTATTCGTGCACGCGGCGAGCGACGCAACACGGCTCTGCTCTTGGTCTTATTTATAAAAACGTATATTTGAGTGAGATGTGATGATATAACTATTTTAATAGTACCAAATGAAACAAATAACTTAGTTTTAAACCACTTTATATTTATTTTTATATTTGTCGACCGGTTTCGATTGGACTCAATCTTCATCAGGACAATAAAATAAACTGTCCTTAAATAAACTGAAAAATTTTATTGTCCTGATGAAGATTGAGTCCAATCGAAACCGGTCGACAAATATAAAAATAAATATAAAGTGGTTTAAAACTAAGTTATTTGTTTCATTTGGTATAATGTCAAGCCACAAAGTGTTTGCTTTCTTCGATAATTTATTTTAATAGTGTTTTTCGTATTTAATATTATTCGATTAACAGTAACACCCATAGTAGATATACATTTATACAGTCATAGTCTTTTACCCAAGCCCTCTACCTCTAGGCTAAAATTTAAAAAAAGTTTACAAAAATGCGCTGATGTTTAATTTTCTGATTCTCAGGGTAATTATTTAAGGCCCCCTGTTGAAAAATTTGTATTTGCTATTATGGAATATCATTTAGGTAACCATAAAAATTTGTAAGATTTTCACGTTATTAAGTTGTATTTAAAGGTACATATTATCAATTCGCGTGTATATAGTATTGGAAAGGTGTTAAAATTGAAATGAACCAGTAATTAGCAATAATTTTAGATCAATCAGTCTCATGAGAGTAGTCATAGACCTTCTTCAGAAGCATGATGGCATAATGAGATGACACGTGTTTATATATATGTAAGATATATAATTGTTTTTTAATGATAAAACATCTAAAAAAAAATAAGATAGGTCTCAATAATGTTTGTAAAATTCTTACATATTGCAGAGTTTTTCTTGGAAAAATACAATTTATTTGTTTAGCAAATAAAATCAAATTTACTGTGTTGTTCATGTAGAATTGTCTAAAAGGGGAAGTGTTTGACATCAACCGAAAAATTTGTGAAGGAGTATAACTTGAGATTTTTACGATCTGATTGGCCAAAAAAATGATCGGAAGTGCAAATAAATGTATTAATTTACTGGCAATTGGTGATGCTGTCACGAGGGAAGAGTTAAATGTGCGTTTGTAACAAAGCCCATTAGATACGGGATCATAGATTAATTACTTTCTAATTAATATATTTATTATGATACAAACACACAGTTCCTAATGACAATGTCGAAATTATCATTGTAATTCAGCCTACAAGGCGTTCCTTGATACACACTAACACGAAATAAGCACACACCCAAATACGGAACATCTCCCCAGAATGTTTGCGCTCCTATCCCTTCGCCTCTCCGCCCCACCCTACTACACCTGGTCACTTATTGCACGTTACCTGCCCTTTATTTTCACTCTCTACCCTCAGTCGATCGATCCACCCTAAGGCACCTATTCTTCACCGCGACCCACAGGCTAGAGTAGGAAAACCAATTTTCACACTGATTCGCACTGGCTCTTACTGGCTCTTTCTGCCGGAGAGAGTAATGTGTCTCTACTTTGCAGTGGTGAATAGGCCCCACACAGGACTGGGCTCCACGCTAAGCGTGGTGCGTGGAGTGACCATTACGGGAAGTGCGTGTGAGATAATATAATAAAGAAAAGGTAAGTGCACGAAGGTTAAGGAAACAATTCCCCTTTTCTGGAAATTGCGTAATTAAGAGGTGGAATTACCACTGAAAGAAGTTCTAGGTGTAATTGACGAATCAGTGCAGTGAGGATTTTGTAAAATATTGGACTATTCCAGGGTTCAGGTAACACGTTTTTACATCAGATATGGAATAGAATGGGCGACCACAACTAAATAAAGGGATGTGTCGCGGAGTGCGAGACAAAAATCTTTATTAGAAAATGTTCTCATCTCGTCGTGCGCGACATATTTTCTGAAACTTTAAAATGCCCCACTGACATGATTACTAAAGCAGATTGCTGTAAGTTGTTACAATTTAAATAAAATAGATTTACTCCACAGTGGATCCCTAACAATTTCAAATCTAAAATCGACTTCAAAACTACTTTTAATAATAAGTTGGTATAGATATCAAACGTGTTTATTTACAGTTTTTTACGTAGGTAGATTCTGTAGATAAGTAGTTTTTTCTTTGATGCATTTAAAGAAAATATGTTTTAAACTTTTGTTATTCGGCTATACCATCCTCTCTGCATAGCTCTTAGGAAACACTTAGTTATATTTTATGTAAATAAGTGTAATGTATCATATTAGTCTACGGTTTAGTTCTTACATTACTATACTTGTCTATGGGCTCTTCGGGTCTCGTTGCCGAGTTTTGCCGAAGTTGACCGAAGATAATGTATGGAGTCATTAGACTTCAGCAGCTCCGCAGATCAGAACTTGCTTTCAGCCTGGAAGGACGTTTTTCCTCAGAAGTATAATTATAAATTACGATATGTCAATAACCAGTATTATAAGAACCTAAGTCTTTTCAATAATTATTAAAATAGTTAATGGAGAATACAAGTCCGAGTAGCTACTTATCAAATTACGTTTGTCTCTGGAGAGAAAAAAAGACATTACGGTAGGTTTAGTGTCCTTGAATAACACGTAGTTTCAGTTATTTTTAATAGATGCCGCTAGGCTTAGAGCTTATGTCAAGTTCCGACAAATGACCAGCAGTTAGTAGATACACCCGGGCAGTACATTCGCTCGACGAAAGCTCAAGCTCTTAATTGAATTCCTAGATAGTTATTATAGTCGGTCGTGATACTCATAAGAATAATATTTTGTAAACACGTTAATATTATTAACTAGCTTCTGCCCGCGACTTCGTCTGCATAGGATTAGTACTTCGAGTAGCCTATTTTCTTTTCATAGGTCCCATCTATGTTTATACCAAAATTCTTAACCTATTTATTTAAAATATCTATAATTCTTGATTCGATTCAAAGTATTAGGCGAGTACTTTAAATAAATGCACTAATGTAAATATTTTCTAAAATAGAATTTTGATTTAACAATCATTGTTTTGCAAAATGTCATTCTCAAATTTTGACATTTTCTATTAAACAATAATTATTATTTTCAATATGTTGAAAATAACTAGCTAGCTTTATAAATTATAGCCTATTTGTTATTTTGATGTATAAGATATATTATTGTAAAGTTTCATTAACATCCATTCAGTAAATTTTGCGTGAAAGAGTAACAAACACACATACATCCATAAAAACTTTCGCGTTTATAATAAAGTAAGATAAACCAGTGTGTAACAAGGACCTATTATTCTTGAAGAGCCTATTACTAATGTCTGTAAGTGGATAAGGCAAACGTAACAGTAGGTATATCGCAATTTTCCTAAATCGACTGTGTGTTGTATATGTATAAGTATGCCTGGGTACCAAGTTTCGGAGGATCAACTGTCGTGGAACTGGAAAATAGTCAGCTGAGGTAAAATAATAACCAACAAGTTTCCTAACGGTCAGTTGCCTGGTCACATCTCCGGCGTTATTTGCGGCTGGAGTAGGCGGGCCGCGCATTCGGCTGGGGGGATGGGTGGGGGGAAGGTTTTGGGCGCCCCCCTAGCCCCCCAATCCCCTCAATCCCATCGCCTACCCCCTCACCATCCCGGCATATTGCTCGCTAAGAGCCGAATCGTGACCGTGTGCTTATTACCGCGGATCTGATCCTGAGCTGGGATATAAAAAGGTGTGCAGCGCCATGGACGTAGGAGATACAACGGCACGGCGAGACAGACGAAACTTTTCAGATTGTAGGATCCAACCTGGAGGTACGAATGTAGAATTCGAGGAATTAATTCTAAGTGGAATTATTTAATTGTTGAAGTTCTAAGAGTATAATATTTGATCGTTGGACTTCAGTTGGTCTATTTATAATATAAGCGTATTCGTATCATTTGTTTTATGACGAAATTCACGGAGAGAAAAATTACGCTAACTGGATTTACATGCGTCCTTATTTTGAAGCCTTTTTATTACCTTTAGGTGCTGCAAATAAGTTATAGGCAAGTTACCATATAACGTTGAATTGGCTCATCGGTCACCGTGGAAAGAATCATCTTACAATACGTAGAAGTCGTAGAACGTAGTTCTTGATTGGTATAAGAACTTTATTTCTTTATTTATCTGGAAAACAAATATTACGTCTTTTTTATTTTATTTTTAGAAACACAAACACTCATAAATTATGTTATTTATACATGTTTACAAGATTTTAACTGACATTTTTTTCAAAAATGATATTGAATGCAAAACCTTTTCTTTTGCTCATTTCTATAATCAAAATAATTTTCAGAACTATGTGTGTTGTATTATCGCAGGTACCTGTATAAATAATCTGAATTTATTTTACAAGATTCTAACAACACATGGAACCTTTTGCAATCTCCATTTGGTTTGTATCTCACAGTTAATCGAAGATTGTAGTTCTACACTTTGGTGCGATAGGGTTCTATCTTCGCCTTACCATATTCTCAGGTGTCAAAGTTAACAAAGACGAATTTTCGTAAACCATTTAACAATTTTTGATTTTGAGGTTTTTTAATGGAAATATTTTAAATAGGACGTGGCCTTATCTTGGAATTGCATAAGTAATATAATTGCATAATGATTGTATTATTATTATATATTCACAATAAAGCAAAATAAATATTTAGCTACAAACAACAATGTTTATAATAAACACAATAATACTTTGTTTAAATTTCGCTTTATTATTTCTTTATTCAACCGGTTTCGTTTCAACCTGAACCTTCCTCAGTTATGAATAAAAATATATTGAACAGAAAACAGATATATATGGTATTTAAAGAAAATTAGAAGAGGGAGAGAGAACAACAACTTAGGTGGGGCGATGGGGGAGGTGGCTAAGGGGGAGGGGTGAAAGTGGGCGGGGCTAATGGAAATATTTTTTAAAAGTGGGGCTATTCGACAAATCTAATAGTTTATTAACTAAATTTGTTTTATTTATTTTTAATGACTTTTTTATTTAAAAAGCTTTAAGATTATTAAGTCGTAGACCTATCCCATTTCTATGTAATACATCTATGCCGGATGATTTTCTAAACAATTTTTATTTTTCTAGCTGAAACTCAATGATGCATAAAATTTTACAATGTTGAATGTGGAATAAAATCACAACAAACCAACTTATATTTTGATTTCACGAGGATAATACATTTTGTATTATATGTATTTTAATTATATAATATGTAATATATAATATGGCTTAAATAACAATTAATTTTTGAATGAATTAATTTGCTGTGGGGGGATTTCCCAAAATGCTTGGATCAGCAAATATTTTTAGTATCTAAGAATAAAATGAATGATATTGATTTCGTCCCGCACCACCTTTGACTTGCATTTATTTGTTGGGGGAACTTTACGAGTTAGTGAGACACGGATGGGACCGCTAGCGACACTTAAAGCACATACCACCCACTACACACAACTCTCGGTCATACGCCAAACGATGTAGTTGTAAGAACCCTACAAATTATTGACTGAATTGCCATTGGAGTGAATATTGGACCGAAACGTAATCGCATATATCGTGCTAAATTGCGGTAAATTGTGACTCCGCTTAACCCACATTTCATTTTGAAAGTATTCTGAAATAAATCGACAAGACAAGACTAACTGCATACGAAGCATTATTATTCCCAGATATCTAAATAGATACTGCCAAATAACCTTAGAGCATGGTACCAACAGGTAGGTACTAATATTTTTTCTCTTATTTGTTGTTTTCAACAGGTAGGCACTAATATTTTTTCTCTGATTTGTTGTTTTCTTTAAAATTCATTTATTTGTATTTTATATATTATCACAAGAGATCCAACTGCTCCCGAGCATCAGGAGATAGTATGACTTTGTCACACTCAATTGGGGTATGTTGTGAAGCTGAATGTAGTGTGGAGGGGAAAGAGGTGGGGTAGAGGAAGGCGGGGGTACCTGGGAACCAATTTCAAGCGAAGTATCAATTCTGAATGGTGGTCTTTACACCAGGGCGATATACTGAGAGTGTCTTAAACTCTAGAACGTAGCCACAAACATAGCTTACATTATTTTTAATGATTGAATTGTGAAAAAACACAAATCAATCCAATGAAATTCATTTGCGCACGCCGGGATTTTAACCCGCGATCTTCGGACTACTTGTCGAGAGACTTACCCCTCTACCATGTAGGCCGCCAAAACAAAATAACAGTTATTTATATATAACAAACCGTGATATTACGATAAAACAAAACAAAATTAAGTGAGTTATAAAAACATAGTACCTATTTTAGTTCATTTGGTATAGTGTAAATAATGATAATTATGTTATTATTCTTGTAGGAGTTTCTACTATCTCCACAAGTACAAAAACAGTTTGTGGGTGTGAAGTGTTCGTCACTTTAATAATAGTAATTCGTTATTTTTTCGGCTGAAATTAGTGGGGGGTCTTAAGGTAGAGGGATGTCTTGAAAGTATTAAATAAATGAAAATATACTTGCAAAACCTTCGGATTCGTATCCAAGGAACAATGTTTGTGCATTTATTTTTATTTTAATCCAGCGAATACAGGGCATGAGTTGCAATACCACGCAAAGAAAGTATTTAATTATAAAAAGTTTTAATCATGTTTATTGTTTATTGATTTCGGATACACTATTTTTTCCGTCTGGTGCATGGTGTCAGCATGGATTTCCCAATTTTACCCCTACTACCCCCTACCGCTACTAGGTCTCCTTTGAAATTCTTCCCCCTGCTTCTCCCACGTCCCCTACCCCTCCGTTATCCCTCCACTGCGTGTACTTTCCCATGCACACCCGTTCCTTTCCGGCGTCCCCTGCCCCTCTCGCGTTTTCCTTCCACCTTCTCCGCCTTTCCCTCTCCCACGTTTATCTCTTTAACTTGCGTTCCCCCTTCACCTTCCCCATTTTCATCACTTTTAATGACTTTTCAAAAGGGTTCAGTTGCTATGTAGGTACTTGTGTATAAATGAACAATGAACTTGCTAAACTAACTTGTAAATAACCCTTTTTTATCTGGTTGAGACCCTTCGAACAACCTTTTCCTTTCATAAGTTCGAACATCGCGAACACTTTGTAAGTAAGTACCTAGCAGACAACCGTCATTTCTTCCTTCCACGGCAGTCTGTTAAGCATTTAAGTGTGCGCGGTAGACGCCATAATTTCCCTCCATATTAACGCTGTTTTCGGTGTAACAAAGATTAACTGCTCCCGAGTAAACGACGGCATCTATTTTATTGACGGTACGTGAGACGCGTCAGTTCCCTGGTTTTAATGTTTTTATGGACTATCGGCGACGAGTCGTGCCTCGAGGAACGTTTCGGGAACGAGATTGTACTCTTCGAGTATATTACGCATTAACCTATTTCCGTGGGGGGCGGAACGCACGTTCGGTAAAACAAATCGACCTGAGGTAAAACAGCGGCGCGAGTGTACGGACCCTTCCTACCCACCACACAAGTACCTTGTGTTAGTTCCTTCCTACCCACCACACAAGTACCTTGTGTTAGTTCCTTCCTACACACCACGCAAGTACCTTGTGTTAGTTCCTTCCTACCCACCACACAAGTACTAGGGAAGCAGAGTGTGTGGCATGAGCAGAATTCTTTGCTTAATAATGCAACATGACAAACGCTCGTCTTTTTTCCTCGTAGAAAAAGTTATGACTTCATAATATATTACTAGAGTAGGCCCGTGAAGAAGCACGGAATGTGAATTAATAAAAGGAAAAAAAAATCATTTAACAGAATATTAGCGACTCTCAAACGAAAAATTTGAAACAGAAAAATCTGAAAAATACGGTCGCATCTAGGAATTGAATCCAGGACCTTAGCCTTGCCGGGGCTCTGTCTAACCACTGTTCTAACCACTGAGAGAGATATAAACTTAATACAATTAACCACATATCTCATACGTTTATATTAAACCGTATCGTACTTCGACTTAGAACTACCAACTCTTCTTTTACATAACCCATATTTTTATTTGCTGTTTTCTTTACGTGTGATTCATGTTCATCAACAATAATTTGTGGATTTGTGATGATAGTAAGTTTTTTTTAAACAAAACTTAGTTAACAGCCTTGGGGTCTTCAATTA
This sequence comes from Limnephilus auricula, assembly GCA_951813805.1. Lineage (NCBI taxonomy): Eukaryota > Metazoa > Arthropoda > Insecta > Trichoptera > Limnephilidae > Limnephilus > Limnephilus auricula. The sequence goes on from OX638391.1 coordinate 40,541,271, forward strand.
TTATAATACTAACTCGGCCACCATAACACGGGCATGTGCCTAGTATGGCGGCCATAAATTCCACAAATGTTATATATTTACTATTCAAAGAATAAAGAAACATTAAAAAAAAAACTAACTAATTAATTTGAATATAATACTAGACTAATTAATTTGACTATTAAATGAGATCCCTGAGGCGTATGTGTGGTACAACCATGTATGATCGTGTGAGGAATGTGGAAATCCGAAAAGAATGCAAGGCCTATGTCAGCATAATAAGTAAGATTAAGAAAGGGACGCTTAGATGTTTTGGACATGTAGAGCGAATGAATGGAGAAAGGAGTGTCAAGAGAATATATGACGGAAATGTGAATGGTAGAAGAAGTCGAGGACGCCCGAGGAAGACATGGCACTATCAAGTGAATCAGATACTTGAGTCGGGCCATGTCAAGAGTCAGAATAATAGAAGAGCATGTATGATAAGATGTATGAATGTGAATGAGGCGAGGAGTGTATGCCAAGACCGAGTTGATTGGCGGTCCGTCCTCTCCGCCTACCCCTGCGGGGAGACGGCGTGATGGTTAGTTAGTTAGTTAGTTAGACTAATTTTCAATTAAATTAAACAAATAACTTTGTATCAACCACTATTATATAAGCACAATTACCTACATGTTTCGAAACCGATGGTTTCTTCGTCAGGGTGGTAATGACATTAAATAACAAAAGAAACAAACAAGTATATATTAAAAAGAACAGAAAAAAATACTAATTTTCGTTGTACAATTTTTGTGAAACTACATTATTTGTTACCTTATGGATTTCATTAGTATTTTATCAGAAATAAAGTATTTTCTGGTCTGCTTAAGCTTATGCTAATAAAAAAAATGTTTTTAAAACTGGATAGCAAAGGCACCACAATTGTAATAATATTTACACCACTCTTCAGTAATCAGCGGTGGTGAGCAGCAGGCAGGTAGATTCCTACCGGAGGCTGCGGCGCGAGAAGAAAGCGTCGGGGGTCGTGTTTGATTTTCCGACCCTAATTGGCATCTTCATTTAGCGGAATAGATAAACCCGCCATTAGACAAATTGGCGAGCGATCCACGGTGTTTAGTCTGGACGTCTGTGCCAGTTGAATAGAAAATTAAAACGATATTCCTTGAATTTTTAAATAAGCTCATTTTGCTCCTTAAGAGGTTATAACCAGACAATACCGGAAATTTGTCCTTTTTAAATAAAATTCAAGACATATTGAATGTTTGTGAATGTACATGAATATAACTTGATTTTGAAAGATTGTTATTTTATCTGTTAAACGCACTGTTTAAAATTTGAAAAACAAAGTTAAAGAAAAATGAAAGTTTATTTTTAATATACTAAGGTTATACCGTTGGTCGTTGGCAGATTTGTGAAACGATACGGGGAATAATCGATCTTTCTCGCTTTTTAGAACTTTAATTCTTAGCCGCTGGTGTGTGTGTGTGTGTGTGTGTGTGTGTGTGTGTGTGTGTGTGTGTGTGTGTGTGTGTGTGTGTGTGTGTGTGTGTGTGTGTGTGTGTGTGTGTGTGTGTGTGTGTGTGTGTGTGTGTGTGTGTGTGTGTGTGTGTGTGTGTGTGTGTGTGTGTGTGTGTGTGTGTGTGTGTGTGTGTGTATGTGTGTGTGTGTGTGTGATGGTGGACGCTGTAACATTGTCCGAAACATTGGCTAAAGAAGGAGATAGCACAACACGGCATAATACCCCAAAAATACATCAATATAATTACAATTTTTGTTTGTTTCAGGAAAGCGTACAAACATCATACAAACTTAATACCTATCGCCATTTTACCTTACTAATATCCATGAAACTTGAACGTACACATGTTTAATTGTACGTTCGAAGCTACTACCATTTACGATATGTACATATGAAAATGAATTCCGCATTCAGGAGCCGGTGAAAAAAGTGCGGTAAATCATGGTGATTGCTCGGCCGGCAGACACTTTAATCGGCCAATTGTCTATTCACAAAGCTCACCGACCATTGCGGTGCAATTGTGACACCTGCTACCCTATTATGGGTCGCTATCACAAACAGGCGGCCTGGTGGGTAGTAGCTACCCACTACCTGAGCCTGGGCCTAAGCAGTGAGCAGTGAGCAGGCCGGTCCCTGCAGGATTCTGTGCCCCTGGTGGATTAGGCCGTGCAAACTTAGAGGCTGCAGGAGGATGAAAAATGTGTTTAAAATTTAGACCGTATTCATTAGCACACAAATGGTAATGTGTAATTTCAGTCAGTGCAATTTAAATAGGCGTATTTCGTCAACCTATGTTATTTCGTAAAGAAATCCACAAAAAAATCTTCAAAGTTTCCCTGTTTTAAGAATTGTTTGTATTTAAATGTTCTTTAACAGGGAATGTCATATAGGTATTATGTGCATACTGTCTTCTTAAGGATATCAATATGACAGCTATTTGATCCCCCGACAATTGGCCCCGCGGCATGCTTATATACAAAAATGTGCAGCCGGTTTAGGGGGAATACGTTATACAAAGTGTCCCCTAAAAGGTGTGTTAAGAGGACGTACCGCCGAATGACAAAAGTGCCTATATAACGTATTTGCATTCAAATGCAACAAGGAAAAAACTACTCTATTAAGGAAAATGTGTAATAGGTAGGTAGAAATATGAGAGTCAATGTCTCCAGGAGTGATGGACGTATGAATCCATCCCTCCCGATCCGGCCTGCTACGCAGCCGGAGGGCGTATGCGTTCACCACCAAGACCAGACAAACATCATCCCATGATCCCTGGCACCCCTAAGTCACCAAACGCAGCGAACCACTTGGGGTGACCTACAGCAGAGATGTTGGTTATTCTATAAATGGTTCCCGAATAAAGAAGGAAATCTGTCACAAAACACACAACACATGTACAACACTGACTCTGGATAGACATTTGTTGAGCGGTCACATACCTTACATTAAACTTGAAACGGTTCAGACTGTAACCAAATTTGGTAGTGGCAAAGTTTGGAGAAGTAATTGAAATAGACGAAGGGGAGAGATGGGGTTCAGAAGTACTTCAATGCAACACATCTTCGACCACTACCTCTCTGGCACGCAGAAACCTCTATACTCAAAATAGTCTATAGTATAACAATCGTAAGTACTTACCGGGTTACACTACACCAAGTCCTACTTGTAATGCATAATGCTGGGCACCGCAGGTTTACCAGATATCCTCGCGTCGAGGGGCTAAATTAATCGCCGGATTAAACTGTGAGCGACTCATATTTTAGCAATGCCAAATTGTGACTCGAATTGGTTTACAAAGATAAGTCGGCCTACATAAAAGGATTATCGACGTGACAAGTAAATACGCCGGCGCCACATTATTTGTGGAAAATTATTACATTTCCGTTGGCTTAAGTTTGTAAGAGAATGGGAGGTCCTAGATCCTACATATTATTCTCCCCCACCACTCCCTTGGTTCACCCCACTCCCACCCCCACCCGGTGGAGCCAGCAAGATAATAATTGCGATTCTTACTTCGGAAACCGAACACGTGTTAATCTTGTACCTTTCACGAAAGGCCCGGAGAAAGAAGCGAAAGATACGGTGTTTTTTTGTAACAATTAGGTAAACATGATTTTCTTGTATTTCTTACAAAATCAGGGTAAAAGGCAGAACAGTGTATCTCGTGTTTCAGATTGAATCGGATATTAAATAATTTTTGTCTCTAATTGTGTTTGTTGCCGCTTTTTGTTTTATTTATCATTTGAGTGAACTTTTGTGCGATTTCATATTTTATTAAAACTTTATTTAGGAACAATTTCAAGATATACTAATGTATAATTTGTGTGATTAGATTTATGTAATTGTTTGTATCTATTTGTGTTTTAAGATGATAGACTTCGCTTTTCGGCCCATACAAAAAGGACGCTCGGGAAAAAACACTTTTCTATATCGAAAATTGCACAAAATGAATATAATTTTTTTATACTGCCTTCTAGAGGGTGAAAACTATGTCGGTATGTTTTTGAATTTTTGATGCGTTTCGTATTAACGTAAACATTCACTGTCAAACATCTACGATTTATTAAAAAATATTATTTAAGGAAAAAGTGCTGCTTTAAATTTCAATTTCGTTAAAGTTTCGGTATAGAAAAGTGTATTCTCCATAAACCCCTTTTCGAGCGATTTCTGTAGGTAAATTTGAGCGTTGTCTCATTCGCACATTTCGCATTCGCATGTATTGTAAGTGTGCGTGAGCTTATTGTGAGTGGGACAGAATGACAGACGCGGGTGTTCCGCGTGTGGTTCAAAGTCTAGCCTCTTAACAGATTTTTTTAATAACTGGATTTTTTTCTTGCGAGTGAGAACTTCTGTAAAAACACAGTATAAATAAATAAATCTTTTCATATAGTTTTTATTGTACCAATTAACACCTATGTAAAATGGACAACGTATAAATATAATAAATTTTTTGTATTTCTTGGGCATTAACTATGCAACAATTTCTAGACATTTTGTTTTGAAGAGTTTTAATTTTCAATGTACTATCGTTACTTAAATTTTAATTTTTATGCTACCGGTTTCGACATATCCGTGTGACTTTTATGACTTTTATGACTTTTATTATAATGACTTTTAATTTGAGTGTTAACATTTATGCACATTCCAACGGCAATATCAGTAATGTAATAATTATTGTAAATGTTTCAAACAATAAATAAATAAAAAAAGTATGTAAATTGTAAAGATTTTACCTGTGAAATAATAGTTTTCTATTTCCAAGAGGTGCCACGGCACCTGTTAGAGAAGCAGGTTTTCGTGTTCGACACGTATGAGCTTTTTAATTATTCTCCAGACATGACGGGGCGCGGCGCACAGGCAGGATATATTCGCGGGGGTGCGGGTGAGGGGGGCGGATTAAACGCCATCCTGCGGGAATACGGAGCTTAGATCGCGTTCGGATTCATCCCCCGAGTTATTGTTACCGCTAGGGGTCGTGTGATTCAAAATCTCTTCGATATGCATATATTCTGTAGCTAGTTGTATAGGTTTAAGATACGGTGATAAAAAAACAAGATTTGATAAGGAGTTGCTGTCTTTTTTTGTGTCCAAAGAGTGCAGCAAATGAAGGAAATAATATGCAGTAATGAAGATTTAAATCCAATAGATATTAACCAATAGTAAACCCAGATCTTTTTTGGTTGGAAATAACGTTTTAAACCGGAAATATATTTCATCATACTAACGTCGTAGATATGGCAACAGTGAGTGTGATACCTAGAAACAAATAACAAAATGTCAAATCAAACTCAAACGACAGACGTCATCCGTGTATCTTGTTTAAACAGGTTTTTGTTATGTTGAGTTGATTATTATATTATGATTTAACTAAAGTTTTTAGATGAACATATTGGTTTGTCTTATTTATCTCTCCGATTCTTATGTATTCTAGCCATTGAAGTAAAAAGTGGCAGAAAAAATAGTGTTGTTTATAATTCAAATGGCGGAATCGCAGGAAAATGTTACAAATTCGTCTATAAATAATTATAAACTTCCTAATCAAATATATAACTATAAAACAAATGTAACTTTTTTCATTTAGTTTTTGGTCAGAGAAGTTTTACTTCAACTGTGCGTAAACAAGAGTCCCAATCTCCCGTCTGGGGACAGTGAGATTATTGCATCCCAATTGGGGTGTGTCGTGAGGCTGAAGATAGTGGGAGCGGAAGAATATGGGGAAGAGAAAGGTGGCAATGTACCTGGCTATTCAGATCTGGACTGGCTAAAGCCATTTGAAGCAACGTTTCGCATCTGAATGGTGGTCTTACACCAGGTCAATCTCAAAGTAGCTTTCGCTCTGGAACGTAACCCAAATACAATACATATATTTTTTAGTTAATTAATTGTGAAATAACACAAATTAATCTAATGACATTACCTCATTTGATTATATTACTTAACTAAATAATCATTAAAAATAATATGGGTTATATTTGCGTCACGTTTTTGAGTGGAAGATACTCTCAATATCGACCGGTCTAAGACCACCATTCAGAATTGAAAAGTTACTTGAAATGGCTTCATCCATGCAACCAGATCTGCAAAGCCAGGTACTTCCAAACATTCCTCTTCCCCATCTACTTCCCCTTCCCACTACCTTCAGACACACAACATACCCCAATTGGGGACTCCATAGTGTATTCTTTTTTTAAATTGATAAACTAATGTTTAAGACAAGATTTTTATGCATAGCACAAAAGGTAACAATCATTATAAACTACATATAATTATTAGCCTAAAACACTCATCCATATTAAAAAAAACCTGCAGAGAAAAGATACATGCCGCCGACGGGACTCGAACCCCTCTCCTTCTGATTGCCGGTCGGTTGCTCTAATTCACCGAGCAGCCTCGGCTTATCTCTTACCTGCCAAATAACTCAACATGTACTAGTGTTTCATTCAACAATTACTGCTCGAGTCCCTTCGGCTACATTTATCTTTTCTCGGGAGGTTTTTTCAGTATGGATGAGTGTTTCAGGCTAATAATTATTGCTTATAATAATTGATTCCATGTCTCCAGACAGATGGGAGCAGTTAGGATTCATGTGCGGTATTAAACAATAACATTAAAAAACCAATAAGGTTAAAACAATTATCATTCAAAAAAAACAATGTGCCTATAAATGTTTTATCACAAATTAGTTTTGAAACGTCCACGCCAATTGCCCCATACGACGAGTACCATAGGTGGTTAATACTTGTAATGATTGTTGTATAGTTACTTACTTTACACAGAAAGCACAAGTGTATTATGTGTGCATGTGTTTATGTATGCACGTAGATAAAGAAGTAACCTTTCCATTATTTCGGTGGACGGACGAACGTGGTGGGAATACGACACCGATTCAATGCGCCATTGTCTTTTAAATATCAATAACTGACTGATTTACAACCCACAGCCTGTAGCACACAACACACAACCTTACCACCGGTAACTGGCACAGTCAGACAACAAAATCTACAAATTTAATAAAAATAAAAATAAAATTATTATGGTGATTTTAGAAGAAAATTATATTTCAAATGTATTTTGAAGTAAAACTTCTTTAGGCGGGATATGACGAGTAATTCAGATGTTTTTCGGATGGAAATACTGTGTTTTTTTTAAAAGTAAATAGCTCTTTACGCACGCTTGACTTCAGGGGTAATCTGGCGAATGTGTAACGAAAACTGAAATGCGTTGCGAGGTGAACGGGCTCACTGTAGAAGCAAGAGAGAGCAGTGCGCGCGCACATTTTCTTTCCTTCTTCCTCTCATAGCCAGCGCATGAAATGCGTATTTCAGTCAGTATTTTGAAATACCAGTGACGCGCCAAACGTGGGGGGAGCGGACGTCGATGCGCATGGCTTGATCGGGCAAGGCGAATGATAATAAATTTAAATAAAAATTGGTAGAAAATTAATATATGTATATACATGTATATATTTTATACATATAAACACTTAATTATAGACATACATACAGATGGAGCTTAAGAAGTATTTACTTCAGTCGTGTGGTCTAAAGCGCACTCGTTTTTTTTTTTAGTTTTGTAAGGGTTCTGGCCTTCGCTAGAATATTTTTTATTATTTTCCGAAACTAGGATGAAACATCAAAAGCGAATCTATAATTTTTATTGCCCTTCTCAATACCGCGATTTTGTTTTTTTGACATTGCAAAGGTCCCCATTATACCCCGATTCTATGTAGTTGCGTTTAAGCTTTCTATCAAATTGTAATAGAATGACAAGCTTAACAACATGACGGCTGTCCTCTTCTGCTGTTCACAATTTACTTATAGACTACCATAATACGGACGTGTGTCTAGTGTGGTAGTCGAAAAGCATTTAAAAAAAAAATGTATAAAAATATGTTACGAATAAAGAAAAAAAAATTGTTCTAAACCTGAAACGGACTTAGAATCTGCATTCAACGGGAACCTTTTAACTATCAAATAAACAAACACAAATTACCCTGAATATTAAATATACTTAGAATATGTTGTAGAATGAAACTTATTTTAGGAATTATCACTAATATCGGAATACCATTATATTTAATTTGAACTTTATTGCGTTTTTAAAGATAGTTTTCATCATTTCAACCATCTTGGTTACCATTTAAAACCATTTAAACAATCGCAGCATCCTGTCTGCTATAATTTATTGACAGACTGAAGCAGTTAGCAGGTAAAACAGACATCAAGGTGCTGTCAAGGTGTATGATTGATATCCGAAGACGTGAATAAATTATTTGATGACATTTCGCCGAACTAAGTCGGGGTGTTTGAAAGAAGTATGCGAATGTCGAGGTTTGTCATGTTCGTGAAGATAAAGTCGTGTTTGACGACAAAATAATTAAAATGTATTATTTAATATATTATTGAAGAAGAAGATAACAATAATAATCTAAATTAAAATATGAAAATGAACACAGAAAAATAATAAAACATAATGGTCGAAACTGGGAATCTGTCATATTTTAAATTACAGAATTAACAATATTGTCTTCGACTAATGTTTTTATTTTACTATATTACAGGCAGCTACCTTTTTCATTGAAAACAAGTGTTCAAAGAACGTATTTTTTACCTAGATATTGTCTCGGATAAATATTTTAGATTTTATTTATATGGAATACCTATTGATTTTTTATAAAAGTCTAAATGAATATTAATTTTTTATTAGAAAACTCTCTTTTTAACTTATAAAGATTATTCCCATCAATGTAACATTGAAGAAGAAGATAACAATAATAATCTAAATTAAAATACGAAAATGAACAAGACACAGAAAAATAATAAAACTAAATGGTCTACCGATTACTGGGTTCGAGCCCCAGTTGCGACACTATGTTTTATTATTTTTCTGTGTCTTGTTTATTTTCCTATTTTAATTTAGATTATTATTGTTATCTTCTTCTTCAATGATATATTACATTGATGGGAATAACCTACAAAAGTTAAAAAGACAGTTTTACTTATAGAAAAATGAATATTATTTAATCTTTGAAACAATATAAGCGACCATAAAATGAAAAATTGTAACAGAAAAATTTGAAAAAGTTTCGTCGTATCTAGGAATATAGCAGAATACTGGCAAGTATAACGTCCTGGGTTCAATTCCTAGATGCGACCGAATCTTTTGATGACATTATTTTATATTTCAATTTTTCGTTTGAGTGTTGCTTATATTGTCTTCGTCCAAAAAATATTATATGTGGAAAAACCGGAAAAAAAATATTATGTAGAACACACATATTCGTATGATTTATAAAAAAAAATTAAAATCGTTAACTTTAAAACTTTTTAAAGAATCTAAAGAATATTTGCCATATTTTGGCAGCAAAGCACTCCATGGTTTTGGAAATAGGGCCATATTGTGGCAAAAAGTGTTCGAGTGGATAAACATGAACTGATGAAGACCACAAATGAGTGTAGACCACAATATTGTTTGCTTCGATATCGATGCATAGTTGGGGGATATACCAAATTACCAAATTCATGAAAAATTAAAATGCACGATTAAAATGATCACTTCAGAAGCCCTCATTCACATCTGGAACAAGACCAAATTTTTACCTAGTAATACTTACTTCTTCCTACTCGTAAAATTTCCAGGAAAAATAATAAATGCAGTATGATAAAATTACGCCACAATATATAATTATTCATATTTTTATTAGAAAAACTCTCTTTTGAACTTTTGAAGGTTATTCCCATCAATGTAATATATGATTCTCGGTACAGTCAATATTTTTGTGTAGAAATACCGGTAAAAAATAATACGTTATATAGAAAAACTGGTAAAAAAAGAATGTTTTATTTAGAAATACCGGTAAAACTATAATATGTTAGAATATACATCGGTAAAAAAAGTTCAGTAGAACTATTTAATCCCTAATTTGGCGAAATGTTAATTTTGTGAGGCTGAAGAAAGAAGAAGAAAATGGAAAAAAATACCTTTTTTATAGTGAATACCTCACAAGAGTCCCAACTGGTCCTGTCTGCAGCCAGTGAGACTGTGGCATCCCCAATTGGGGTATGTTATGAGGCTGAAGGTAAGTGGGCAAGGGAAGGAGACGAGGAAGAGAAAAGTGGGGAAGTACCTGGCTATTCAGATCTAGTCACTAAACCATTTCAAGCAACGTTTCAAATCTGAATGGTGGTCTTACACCAGGGCGACACTAAGAGTATCTTCCACTCTTGAACGTGCCGCAAACATACTATATATTATTTTAAATAATTAATTGTAAAATAGCACAAATCAATTAAATAAAATTTATTTGCGCACGCCGGGTTCAAACCCGCGGCCTTCGGAATGGGAGTCTAACGCCCTACCGCTGGACTATGCCAGCCGTCAGACCTGGTGTAAGACCACCCTTTAGAATTGATACGTTGCTTGAAATGGCTTTAGCTGTATTTTGAGACTAGATCTGAATAGCTAGGTACTTTTCCACTATCCTAATCCCCAGCCCTTAAAAAAAGGGATCACCTATCCTTCGAAAGATATTTAAAAAAAAAATGTTTTTATTGGGTTCGAACCCGCGACCTTCCGATTGGAAGTCGAGAGCCTTACCCCTCGACCACGGAAGGTTTAATAAGTAATTAGATGATGGGCCTCCGTGAATGTGTATGGTCTTATGGTAAAAGTGGGCGGTGGGGAGGTGGGGGGTGGTAGGTGTGAAGGTGTTACGACTTGAAACCACATGATGTACAGAAATAGAGTCGTTTTAGTGTTGGCTTTACACCGGCCAACTGGGCGCCCTATTTGCCGTACGAACTTCGCATTTCACAGTTTGTGTGAAGGTACACAAGTAAAAGGATTCTACAGTTTGCGTACATACTTGTACATTTGTAAAACAAACTTCACAAAACTTTTATAAGAATAAACTTTATAACACGCGTAAGCAAGTGTTTCAAAACAAATCCTTGCTCTACGAAATATTTTCCGACAAAGCAAACGTAGCAAAGTATTATATAAAAGTATGGTTAGGTTAGGATACGTTAACTACAATATAACTCTCTACAGAGGTTACATGGAAAAAATTTGCTTTATTAATACTTTTAAATTCAGTAAAATCGAGTCCGTCTTTAATGCTGCGGCGAGAATGATTTTTGGTGAATCTAAGTGTTGTCATATAACCCCGTTTCTAAGGGATCGCCTTCATTGGCTTCGATGTCCTGAAAGAATAGAGTTCAAGATCTGCTTATTGACCTTCAAAGCCTTGCAGGGAATGGCGCTAGCCTACATATGGGAAGTATGTGTCCGACAAAACTTAAGCGATAGACAGCTTACTCTGAGGTCAGATCTAGATGTTGCTAATCGTTTATTCGAACTTTCTAGGTCAAATCGAGCCGTTTACTATGGTCGCTCTTTTCGTGTATCTGGCACGCTCATTTGGAATAAACTTCCCTCAGTTACCAATATTTAGAATTTGACTGAAATAAAATGAGAGAAATTTGTAAATCCAACGTATATAACAATCATCTTAATATCAATTATACATCATCTTTTCGCACATTTCTAAGATCACCCTCTTTATAGGATTAACATACACTTACAATTACCCATTTGATTACATAGAAATTAATATGTATTTCACCTTAACAATATTCATGTAACTATTGTGTATATCCTAGTAAGACAGGAGTCGAAAAACCGCATGTAAAAAACACTTTACTTAGATAATTAAATAAAAAATAAAAATTATACTTAAACGGGATTTAAAAACTATATTATTTAAAAAAATTATACCATTCATCTTAATGTTAGTATCTTCTCAATATACTCGTATTTACGTTTTTAATTTCTATTCTGGTTCGATTCGATTTCCCATATTTAATTTATTCCGCTAACCTCTGTTGAAACTGTTTCCTCCCCTCCCCCTCTACCTTCCTATCCATTAATAAAACTTTTGTCTCCCTCTTTTCTATTTTTTTATTTTAGTTTTCTCTTTCTAACACCAATAAGGTGTCTTCTCTTCTATTTCTATCTCTTTCACGTATATATATATGGCTGTTGAATGATAATTCAAAATAAAAGTGGTGTTTTACAAAGTGTGTTTTTCATTTAAATATAAAATATACTATAAAACCCCAAAGTATTTGCTTCTTTCAATAAAAAAAAATAGTTCCAATTTTGAAAATGACACTTAAATTCAAATTAGGAACAGAAAACCGAAATTAATATTTTTGATAAGCCAACGAACCATCCATCGACCCATTTGATAAATTTCACATTTTTTCTTTTAATTTTGGTAACGGTTTTGAAGCATCACACGTACGTATAACAAGCTCCATCAAATTAGGACAGGGGTGATGTTTACGCCTAAAAAATAATCAATCTATGCACTCTGGGCCGGTGTTAATCACCTTCCTCCTCAGTTTGCTACCCCTGACCGGCGGGCATCAGCCAGGGGTGGCACACTGCCGGGGGGGACATGATCCCCCCCCGGGAGCGCCCGGCGGCGCCAGGGAGAAGGCGCCGGACCGGAGACCACCTGAAATTTTGACGGGAAATGAAACCAAGTTGCGCCGTGGAAAAATTCGCAAGACCGACGACAATAGAACTTAGAAAGTTGGAGGAATACAATTGAATATTTGACTGGAAGATACTTCCGGCTACCTAGTTTCTTCCTACTTGTAATCTATTATACTATTGCGAAAAGTAAAACTTTTAATACTTCTCGCATAATTTTAGAAGGTACATTTTACCCCACATATTGTTTGACTAAATCAATTTTCTATATTTTTTCCTCACTTGGGGTGGCTGTGGGAAAAGGGATGGAAGGATTACAGGAAGTTTTGGTTGAATTTGGATTACAGGAAGTTTGGGTTGGATCGCAAACTCAGCTAAATTCATTTCAAGCAACCGAATGGTGGTCTTTCATCAGGGCAATACTCCAGAAGTATCTCTGGGACGTGTATAGCGCCGTTTTTGTGAAAAATTACCTTAAGAGCGATTGACCAGTGGCTGAGAATAAAAGTTTAAAAATGCTTGCAACTGTATTGGAAAGTTCCAATGAGAAAGATCGATTATTCCCTGTATCAAATTGTTAAAATTAAAAAAATAATATCGATTTATTTGATTAAAAACTTGCTTTAATATATACCTTCATTCAAGTAAGCGATAAAAATGCTCAAAACGCACGATGATAAATTATTAATTGTAGTGTACTTTTTGTAAGTATTTTTTGTTCAAAAGTATTTACGATTTTTTTTACGTCTAAACAAAATAAGTGTGTAAAAAAAATTGAAATATTTTAGTATGTAAGGCCTTAAATAAATAGAAAAACTGAGGTATTTTTGTCACAAAACACGTTTCCGGTTTTTGTTTTTAATGGCTTTAATTTAACTAAAATTAAAATTATGAAAACTTTGTTTACTAGATTATGTATTGATTTATTTAGTTGTATGATTATATGATTTGAAATTTGTGTTGTTTAATAGAATCTATCTCTTGAAAATTGAACAAATCTGCCAACGACCAACGGTATAACTTAGTATATTAAAAATAAACTTAGTTTTTCAAATTGTATAACTGCGTGTACTACGTAAAATAACAATCTTTGAAAACCAATTTATGTGTTCTTGTAAAAAAGTGTCAATAGGTACGTCTAGAATTTGATTTAAAAATGACAAATTTCTGGCATTCTCTGGTAATACACTATAAATGGCGCAGTGGAAATATTTTTTGCTGTAATACAATATTTAAAAAAATTGGAGTAACTCTTGTTGAAGTATTCAAAAGTTATTATAACAATGTTTATTACATTGATGGGTATAATTTTTTAAAGTTCAATAAATTATAATGTTAATTTAAACTTTTAGAAGAAGGTCAATAGGTGATCCTAATAAATAAAATCAAATATGTTTATCCGATAAACTATCTAGGTTACAAACCAATACTTTAGAAATGTATCAGAGAATTATAAATATATTAAAAATAACCAATTTAACAGTGAATTTGAAATATGGGATCGACAAAAATACTTATAAATTAGAGGTCTCAATGGCGCTTGTCCCAGTTCTAACCCAAAATGAGTTGTTTGGCGGTTCATCCTATCGGCCTACCCCTACGGTTAGTGGGTGATTTAGTTAGTCAAATTATCAGTATTATGAAAAGCAGATACCTTAATTGATTGCATATTTATATATGTATATGTGTATAAAGCAGTTAAATTCATTTTTATTACGCCTCCTTTCCTAATGAGTTGTATTTACCACTCCTCTGAAGACATTCGGATCTGCATTTAACGACCTATAAAATGTTTGGGTGACTTGTTGTTCAGTCCGGACAGCCGGGTTGGATAGCTGGTGGCTTATGAAGGAGTTATTTACCTGTGAATGGAGGAGGGAAAGGGGAGGGACGGAGTTGGCACTGCTCCAGAAGCGATAGATTTGCAAAACTAGATTGTATGTAGGTTTCTACTGAAGATGGAAGAATCACATTCAGAAGTTTTGAATATTTCATTTGGTACTAGGGCAGCACTAGAAGTAATAGATGGAATACAGATATACATATAACCTAAACTGTATGGGTTGGTTGTGGTCATGTCTGTGTGCACAAAGTAAGAACAATTGTATTTGATTTAGGTGAAATTGATCGAACTTTTCAAATATCAACATTTTTGGCCTTTCTAGAGCTCTAGTACAGTGAAATGGATAACTTCACAATGTTAGATCGATAGGCGTAACTTCCATTCATTTTAAAACGATTTTTTTTCCTAGCACGGTTTTACTGTTGACAGCCGAACCGATATTGATAGGGAATAAATAAGAAATCGGTATACACTGACAACAGTGGAGGCTATGAATTGACAATCAAAAATGTCAAACGCAAAACATTTACGTAAAAATATTAATAAATATGCATTGGCAGTCTGAATTTTCTTTTTGATACTAAACGGGAGTTAATACGTTAATGAGGTCTTTAGTCAAATTTCAACCGCTTCCATTTCTCAAAGATCGAACGATCGGTTGCGTCTCTGATGAATTCATTAAGTTTATGAATCGCTTACACGACTTTTTTCAATTCTAAGAGCATGGTTAGAAAAACTTCGATTATTAATAAGTTAGTAAGAAATTTTGCATAACGAACGACATTTTACAAATTAATGCTTATATTGACAGATAACCAAGACTGATACTATGAAGGCCGGGATAAAATTTGTCAATCGTCGATCGGAATATCTCTTACCAATTGTTGACCGTGCTCGCTGCTGCACCTCCTGCGGGTGTCTAGAGAGGTCTAAATTTATTTGAATATATTATTTTTTTATTTTGTACCTGCGTATATTGAAATTGTGCCCCTATTTCAAAGCTTTATAAAGTGTAATGGAAATATCGCTTCAGATCTGAAAATAGTCGTATTTTGTTGACGACGATTTAACGAACGAAACCTTTTGAGAAAGTTTTGTGAACCTACTTAAATAGTAACATCATCGAAATGCTGCGTCCTCTTCCGCTTGATTATCAAAGGTAAGCACTGGCATTTGGATAACCCGAGTAGCGACATGTTTGTATGAAGACTTCGTGTTTGCGATTTCCGAACGAATTCCTACCAAACAAATGTATTTCGACAACTTGAAGACCCAAATCCAACTTGTTACCAAACGTATTTCCTCTTTTGAAAACAACAACAACCGAAAAACCAATAAACAAATATGAGTAACTTTTATGGAAAACTAGAAAAATGAATATCTGATCATAATAGATGATGCAAAAACAGATTAACTCCTGTATAAAAATAAAATTGTAATGTCTATCTAATTTGTCTAAAAAAATAAATATTAATAATACGGAGAAAATTGGCAATGAGATCCTTAAATACCTTTAACTTCTCAAATCGTATAATTACAACATCATGAGATTTTTCATGGGTCTCTGCACTAGTGAATATTTTTAAAATGTTTGCAAAACGTAACCTTCTACCTCCCCTAAAAAACCCTTCTCACAGCATCTTCAAAGATGACATAGGTCCTGAGGGAAATTATTTTCCTCAGGGCATCCTGTGTGGAGTTAATGTAAAAAAAAAAACCTTCAAATTTGTCTATCTCCGTCCCTGGAATCATTTATTGGATAACCCCTGCCATAGGTCACCCCAAGTGATTCGCTACTTTTAGTGACTTAGCAGGGGTTCCCGGCTTCATGGATTGAGGTTTGTCTAGGTCTTGGTGGAGAATACGTTTGCCCACTTACCTTATCTAGACCGCAATGGGAGGGATGGATTCATATGTCCGTCACTCCTGGGCGCATTGACCCCCAGATTTAAATTATCCTACCCACCCCTCATAACTTTTTCCTTGACAGAAATTCCTCTCCTTTCTTCCTTACCCTAAAAATACACTCCATACAGCATCCCCTCTGTAATGTAATTTTTTTTTCTTTTTCCTTGTAATGTAAAAAATCTGTGTACCTATTCCTAAATTTATTGTAAATCACCTTCTTTCTTCAGAATGATTTTAATAATTTGTAACTTATTCATTGACCAGGTAAATTATTATCCAGAAAATTATCAGAGAAACAAAAACAAAAAAATTATATCGTTGCAGAAAAACGAGTTCGCATCAGTACGGCTTGTTAAAAAAGAGCTTTTAATGCACAAGCTATATTTATGTATCGGTGTTAAAAAACGTGTTTTTTTTATTTTAAATTGAACATTAAGTCCACCGAGCGGGCTAATAAAGAGCCGAAGGGACGTTCGCAGCGCACCCTTAGCGTCGTGCGCCACCTCGCTGGACTTACACTTTTAAATAACCCACCCCCCGGTTGATTAATTCCACCGGCCGGTGATAATCAACCCCCCGGATTGGCTAATAATTAAACCACGTGATAGCGGAGCTGGCTTTGTTGTGCGGAAAAACAAGACTTTTCTGGAAAGTCAATTACTCCGCTACTGGTTGTAGCGCGCCTAACGACTTTTTAGTTCATATTTCGGGCGCGGGGCGGCTAATTGAACGGCGTAAAAACACGGCTTATGCGTGCTTGATTTAATATTGATCAAGCGGTTGCTATCACTGAAATACTGGACTTGTTTCATTACGATTTTGCCAAGCCCAACTCATGCAAATGCTGGGAATTTATTTTTGCAATACACAAATATTAAATCTTTGTAAAAACATTTTTTGCATGGAGAAAAATGTTATTCTAAAATACGATCATTTTATTCGTAAAAACGGTTAAAAACGGGACTGAAGTTCTTACGAACAAATTAACAGTGTTTCAATGTTTATTGGCGGGAAAATGTAAGAATAATTTGTTGGTATATGTACGAAATTACGTATACCAACAAATTATTCTTACATGTTCCCGCCAATAAACATTGAAACCCTGTTAATTTGTTCGTAAGAACTTCAGTCCCGTTTTTAACCGTTTTTACGAATAAAATGATCATTTTTAATAAAAAGACATTTTTGTCCGTATTTTATGATCGTATTTTAAACATTTTTCTCCGTGTGCACTTCCGATGGTGGTTAAAACAATAATAAAATACCCACCCGCCGTCACCTCTTACCCTATATTAGCCCTTCGTCACAGTATACGTACTAAAACAGGATAAAAATATGACCTCTTAAATTATTATAGTCAATGTAATGTATACTTACTGTGTTTTATATCTCATAATTATTATATTTAATTTTGATTATTATTAATATTTCTGTATTTTCAATACTAGAATCTCAGTTTTTTTAATAACAACTAAAACTTGATTACGCGTGCTGCGAACATTTTTAAGTGGTGTGTTAATATCTGTGCACATTATACAACGGCAATATCATTAAAATAATTATTGTTGACACTCTTTAAATGTTTTAAACAATATATAAAAATTGAAAATCAAGAGTGAAAATTAATAAGGTGAGGTCAGTCAAGTATTGGGCCAGCTCGTCAGCGCTACATCATCGGTCGCTGAATGTAAAATAAATGAAGAATTGTAATGCCACGCGCTGAGCGCTGTGTACAAGAACCATCGGTCCAGCTCGTCAGCGCTACGTTGTTGGGCGTCAGACGGTTTCAGCCTAAGGATTCCACTATTATTACGCAAAATTCAGTCCCTTATGTAGGATAATTTAGATGAAATAGCAATAATTATTGAAATGTCTTAAAGATTGAGGCTGATTGAACAAACTGCCAACAGCGTGTAAGTCGCCGGAACAAGGTAAACAAAGCAAACGCAGAAGGACGGTCGGAAGGCGGAGGGTAGCGAGATGACAGACATTCTTCTTCTGGAGCACACTATTTACATATTCATCCGAGTTGCGGAACTTTCCTGCCGAATTCTCCGCGTTCCACCCCTACCTCGTACATCCCCCCACCTCCCTCTGCCGAATTCTTGGAGTAAGCCCTTTGAGAGGAAAACTGCAGAGGACGTACAAAACAATGAGTGAAAGTAAAACTACAAATGACCAGGTAAGATTCACCAAAATGCATTACGACGCCTGGAGGTTTGTATAGAGCGGGTCGATCGATAAAACTCCATGTCAGTACGATATTGACAAAAAATTTCACCTATGGTCAGTTGGCGTTATTTGCGAGCACGGTCAACATATGATTCCGACAGTCGGTTTATAAAAACTGACAATTTGTGCGCGGCCTCCTGGTTGTGAAATAATATTTTTTTGTTCAATACTTGCAAATTCTCATTTTATTTAAATGAAACAAATTACTTTTGTGTAAACCACTATAATCAATGTTATAATATCTACATGTTTCAAAACCGATGGTTTCTTCATTCACAATAACATTCATGTTATTATCCTGATAACATGAATGTTTGATCATAGTGAATGGTTCAATTGGTAGAGCGCCGTCCCGGTGAGACGGGAGGTCTGGGTTCGAGTCCCAGTTGGGACCATAATGTTTTATTATTTTTCTGTTTCTTGTTTATTTTCATATTTTAATTTAGATTATTATTGTTATCTTATTCTTTAATGATAAATTACATTGATGAGAATAGCATATACCGATTTCTTATTTATTACCTGATAATATCGGTTCGGCTGTCCGGCTGTCAATGGTGCGACCGTGCTCAAGATATCGATATAAAAACGTCGGAGTTAGATATCTATTGTAATATAGTAATAAATCTTAAATACAAGCTAAATCAATGATAGGTTATATATATTAAATAAATTACACAGGTGATTTTTCCCACATAAATAAATTTTCATTATTGTTATATAAACATTTAATTTAAAAACATGAACAAATAAGACGTTTGTTCTTTCATCTTCGAGTTACTTTATGCTTCATCTTTTCTCGGCCGGATATTAGCGCCGCTCAGTTTTTGGTATTTCATGCGAGCACTAACAAAGGCCGGTAGGCGGAGAGGCAGGGGGTGGGGGAGTGAAGGGGTGGTGGAGAACTTTGACTATATTTCGGAAAGCGCCAACACTAGTAATAATGCAAATTCGTGTAAGCGTGGATTGTTCAACTCGAAGTTAGTATGTTCTTATTTATTTGTCGTGGTGAAGCTTAATGCTAAATCACTATTTTAGATTAATCTTCACTACAAATCGAATTTGAATACCAAAAAATATGCTTCGAAAAAAATTACGCTTTTTCTATCGTTTCCATTGAGTAGAATTATAATAAATTTGTTCATTACTTTTAAAAAATATAAGCCTACAGTACTAAAAAAAATGTTTTTTCGTTAGAACTGTACAAGACAACCACTTTTAAAAAATACTGTTTTATGGATAAGATTTTCTGTTATCGTTTCCTTTGATTAAATTATTTACTTTATTTTTAAATTATTCACTTAATTTAAAAAAATCACTTTAGCGCTAAAACCGACCGTTTCTATACTCCATTGCCAACGACTTTTATGTGTATTACCTTTAAGCTTTGGACACAGATACTTTATACAGATAGTCCCGCCACACGTAAGAATATGATGCGTCAAAAGCGCGGTTCGGATCGTAACCGCTGCTGAGGCGATATTTGAAAAGTTATGCGACCCCTATTCCGGGAAGGGGTCATTTTAAATATGTAGCTGCCGTGCTCAAGCCACTGTCAGCCGTCAAGTTGACAGATCCAGTACAAAGAAATGATATTCATCTGACCCCCTCTCCTGCCGTAGGAAGAAATCTATTTTAAGTCGCGCGTAATAACGCTAACTCTTTTAATGCTGCGTGTGTCCGAAGCTTGATGATATTGATAATATAAGGCACACTAACAAAATATACTGTTTGGTTTAGACATAAATATGTGCACGTCTATTTGTAACACGGAGGTAAAGAGTGTTAGGGGAAGTAGCGAGAAAACACTACGGTGCGCGGATCTTAAAAAAATGTCCATATAAATCATTTTCATTTTTAGATCTCGGATTAACTATCCTATTTCCTTTCTCACCCCTCTTATGATAATCAGCTGAAAACATTGAAACTAAAAGTGTAGTGATATCTACAGTTTCTCTTATTTATTTTATTTATTTATTCATTTATACTGGGTTTTTACAGATGTTCGCACTTACGTGAGAAAAATCCAGTTATAAAAACTCGGTTATTGTACAAACAGGGAAATATCTACAATTACAAAAATCTACCATTACATACAATTAAATACAGATACATACAATTAGAAAAACAGAAACATCACAAATAAAAAAAATGTAGAAAATTATATTATTATTATTGAGAGAAACTAAGGCATGCATAGAGAGACAAATGACACAATATAATTAGTTTAACATATTTTTTAACAGCACCAGAACTTTTTTTCTGAATCCGTACGAATTATCGACAAAAATATCTACTTCAGCACGCTCTATCTTGTTATATAGTCGACACATCTGGGTCAGAGGGCTAAAGTGAGTGATATTATTTTTAAATGTATTCAGGTGAAAAATTATATGACGTCTTAAACAATGGGAATTGGGGACATTTATTTCAATATTGCTAAGACGTAGTGTAGTATCAAGATAGCCGTGAATGATTTTATGTAAACATATTAGATCAGTCAATTGCCTTCTAGTTTTAAGTGTATCAATCTTGAAGTAATCACGACATACGTCGTATGATCTAAGATGGTCATGTAGTCCCATTTGAAGGATAACATTCTTAGCAAATGTTTTTAAACTTATTCTCCATTGTTTTCATATATGCATTAATGTGGATTCCAAATAGTGCTTCCATATTCAAGTTTACTTCTAATTAAGGCATTATATTATACTTATATTTTCGTGTAGAAAACAATATATATTCTTTGTATTATAGTAAAATGTATTTCATTTCATTGGTTCCGCTCAGTAAAATAAAGTAAGTACTTAATTCCCCTCAAATAATGCTTCTAGGAGAGTGCAACACATCGCATGAAGCCAGTTCATAACAATTCGTTCCAGACTGTATATCCATTATTTTCATGTTCACGGATATAAAAGAATAACTCGGGATATTATTACGACGTCAATAATCCCTCGTACGCGAGTGAGTGAAAGACGTTTGATGTGGAATCGATCGAGGGATCACCGGAGTGACGTTTCACGCAAGAGTGCGCTCGCGGAGTGCTTAGGGTTCCGAGTTCCGATGTAGGTACCCAGTTTCGACGTATCCAGTTCCAACATACCTAGTACCGACGACCGACGTACCCAGTACCTAGTACCGACGTACTCAGTCCACGAAAAGAGTTAAAACGCTGATTCCTTATGAAGTTAAGCCCGAATCCAATGCAATCACAGAAAAAAGAATATAATACTAGAAGTAGCTTTTATACAAACAATAGGAAGACATGGTAAGATCAAGTGAATCAGATACTTGAGTATGGCCATGTCAAGAGTCAGAATAACAGATGAGTAAGTATGAGAAGATGTATGAATGTGTATGAGGCAAGGAGTGTATGCCAAGAGAGAGTTGTTTGGCGGTCCGTTCTCTCTGCCTATCATTTTAATCAAAATATATTTTTTGGTATTCGTAATTTACACCCATTCGTAGCAAAGATTAATAAAAAAATGGCGTAGTATTAATCTTCGTCAAGTTAAATATCATGATTTCCAGTCGAGTTAGTGCTATTGTAACTTAATCTGTTACCAACATAACCTAAAAATAATACCAACGCAGAGATACCTTAAGTGTACATAATCGGTGCTATTACAAACGAGTAATTTTAACTAGGGTAACTATCTTTGACAAACGTTTTTCGGTTTCAAATCGTAATTTTTTTTAATACTTCCACGACTGTAGGCCCTAAAATTCCTACTTACATGTTTGACACAATCGTTTCAGTAACATGGACTTAACGGACACAATAAATACATGTCACTATTGCTTTGCAGTCAAATCTTAATGTCAGATATTGCCAGGTAACCCAGATATATATGTAAGTAATACTAAACCTTCATTCTTTCGATTTATCCTTAAAAGTATATAAAGGCACTTGGTAAAAGAATCTTGAAAATGTTATGTAAAAATAATTTCATGCAAGGCGTTGTTAAATCCTTTCGATTAGTTTGAAAGTTTTGCTTGTTCTCGACGAGTGGGGGAAAGAAAGGGGTTTTAGTAAAGCAATTTCACAGCAGAACACGATTAGGAAAATTCGATCGCAGTTAAGGTAAACAAAGCATAAAATATCTAATACAATTCCGATATTCTTCAGGGAGAATATTCCCTACTGCCGCCGCGCATGGATATACACGATTCTGGGATGGGTTTTAAATATTGCCACCAGAATAATACTGTGCTAGGAATATACTGCCGAGGAATAATCATTTTTAAAGTGATTTAGAGTTTATGGCCTTACAATGGTTATTACATGTATATATTTTTTTACATTAGCTCCATACAGGAGGTCCAGAGGAAAATTATTTTCCTCAGAACCTATGCCATCTTTAAATAATAAGATAAATGATAAAAAGAAAGAATCGTTCCTCTGTGAAACAGTTTCGACTTTCCGCCTCGGTCGTACGCGTTGAACGGCACGACCTAGTTGCGCCATCATTTCATCAAATTTCCGAGAAAATCGCGTGTGTGTGAGTGACACGAAAAATTGAAAGAATGCATTGTCATCGATAACGAGTCTATCTGACGAATTTCAGCTAGATCGGATGTTGGGAAGTTGGTTAATTTCCATTTACAAGATTTGCATAAATTCATTGACGAAAAAACATTTCATTGGCATAGTTACATATATTTGTGGTTAAAAGTCTTTTAGAGATCACTAAATTCGATAGTATTAGAAAATAATTTCAGATTTAAAATCATAATAGCCTCTGCATGTTGTAGTTCGATAAATGGTACATAAATAGTTATTTTCGTCGACCGATTCCCATAATGAAACCAAAAAAACTGGGTTAATCTCTTTTCCAATATCGAATCAAAGCCATTTTGTCTACGGCACAAATTTAATATCAGTAACAAAACGAAAATGCCATTCCCCCATTTTAATAAATTAGTCGATTATAGTATTCCCGCGGAAATGGAACAGTGACGGGAATGGCTCGCGCTATCTCATTTTTTTAATACGAGTGAGGGAGAGGCAAGAAAATGATTACTTTTTCCGTCTCCCTCATTCGTATTGTAATGCCGCGATCCTTAACCGTCACCGTGGAGTTTCCGCGGGTCGTCACGGCAATAATAAAAGCGTTCATTTTGTTTAATAGTACAATCACTTAAAACCAATACAAGTGTGCTACATATATATATCTTAACTTTGCCTAAAGTAATGTCAATATTTCCTTGCTTCTGGTGATTTCGATAAGATTCTTGAACAGATTATCTTTTTCATCAGCCTGTTTGGGCCCTAGGAATGAAGTTTAAAAAAAATTGAAATTCACAATGAACCAAGCAAATATATCGTGAAATATAGCTTTAAATATATCCTGAACCGAAGCAAAACGGCGTGTTTACGTCATTAGATCGGAAAGTACAAGGAATGAATTAACCTTTTTTTTTTCGCTCTGAATGTTTAAAGATGTGGAAGTCATAAAGTAAAAAGGGCCGATCGTTTCCTCCGACTCTTTCACGGCTTATTGGATGGTAATGTTTGCAGGGATGGTAGCGAAATGCTAATTTGCCACGGCGAGTTCAGGGTTTACATTGACTTTTCTTTTTATTGCCAGCAAAAAACCGTATAATGGTTTCTGCATATACTTTGGCAGCTCGCCGTATTCTAATTTACCCAACTAAGGCTGTAAATTTGCTTAGGAGCTGTAAGTGTCACCGTGGACAAGAGAAGATTAATTTTTAATCTAGCGGAACGAGGCGACCGTTTAAAACCTGTGAAAAGTAATTGAAAAATGTTAAACATCTGTACTTTATAATAATAATAATAATAATAAAAACGTTTATTTGTCAAAATATTTTTACGAATGTGCACATCTTGTTTATTTAACATTGATTCTATTGACAAATAGTCACTGCTCAGCTATACATTAAGAATTTCACCCGGAATGCAGTTGGTTTTCAGCAGTGCCTGTAATATAATACACATAATACAATCACTAATCACAGACAAAAATAATTATTTCTTTATAAATTCTATCAGTTATGATGATGTACGGTTGACTGCGCAGTCAGCAACCATTCGCCACAGAGCCTCTTGAAGTACTGCAACTATGTCGATATTCGAATAGACAGTGGTATTTCATTCCAAAGTTTCGATGATGAATAGCTTAAACCACCCTTATAGACAGCAGTTTTAGGTCTGGTGAGAACGAGTAAATGGTCTCTTTGGCGTGTACTGTGTAGATAAGAGTCACGGGACCAATGCAGTCTGTCAAACAGGAACCTTTGAATTCATCAAATTATATATTTGTCATATTTGATATAACTTTCTTCTGATCGAAATATTTAGAATCCGAACCGATAGAGGTAAGGCTGTTTTTAGAACGTATACGTATTATTGCTCGTCGAGTGGTTAAGTACGAGGATCATGTTTTCTTCTTAAATAAATTAAGATCATATAGAAACACGTCATATACCAGGAAAAGTGTTCCAAATAATATAAGTACCAACTTGCCGTACTATTAATGTGATAAGCACGAACCCACTAAACGGAATTGCACTAAACAAAAAAGCGGAGATGTAGACACTTAGGTAATTTAGTAAAAATAACAATGTACTCAATATTAGTGTGTAACGATGAACCTTTAGTCCCAAGAACCACTATTCGAGATAAATAATGTTACTTGTTAAATATAATTATACAAAACTCTATTAAAATTGCGGTAGAAACGAAATTTCATGTGAGGTCTTTTTGATTACGTAGTCCTAAAGCTTTGGCAAGCGGTACTTAACAAACCTCAAAAAGGTTAAAGAAGGTGTAACCTTATTGTCCTTATTTACTTGGACATAGAGTTCTCTAATAGCAGGTATGAATACAAACTAAATATATGTGTATTATTTGAGTGAATTGTAAATCAGAGTTGGTTCTGTCCTCCCTTGTAATTAGGTGTTTCTGTCCCTCGAACCTTCCTCGCTTTGAACCCGACTTATTTCAGTTATTCCTATAATGGACCCTCCGCCACTAGGCTCTGCCCCAAAAGCGAGAAGGTTGTAAGTAGTAAGGGGCATACAAAGTGTAAGAAATAATCACCTCTCGAGACGCTGGATCGTATGAACGAATGGCGGGAATCCCATGATTCACAAGTACTGCAAAATTAGACGGAAGCATATTTTAGATGTAAATTTTAGCTGGAATATTTAAGACTAGGTGGAAGGAGGTACGATGGAGGTACTGGTGTTTCTAAGAATTAAAATTCAGACGACGTTCATACACTGAGATTTTAACGACAATCCGAATATTGATAAAGGTGCGCGGATGGAATAACTGGAGGAACCCACTCGAGGGGTGGTTAATTTATTCCCCCCCTATCTTAAGATTTAAAATACTGGCAATAAATTCGGACTGGATTGAATTTTAAAATGTCACAGGCGTTGAAAATTAAATATAATATTAGTCGGAGGGCTAAATATTCACACTTAGTGATGTGCGCAGAAATATTAATTTAACAGGGGGAGTCGCGAAGATCTATATCTTTACCCGTCTAAGTCTTCCATTCATTGCACCAAAGTTGGTGTACGTACTTTCAAACTCTTCGTCATTGTTTGTTTTTTTTTTAATAACTCAGGTACGGGACATACGTCATTCCTATGTCTACCTACGTTAAATTAAAGTGAAAACAAGGTTGATGTGTCCAAGCGGTTAAGTAAAACTTTTTAGGCTTGATATGACGAGTAATTCAGGTAATTTTTCTGACGGAAATAGCGTTTTCAAACGGTAATGACATTTGAAAATCATTTTATTTTTAAAGGCTTCTCGCCTTCGCTAGAATAGTATTACGTGCCATAACAATCAAAGAAGTTTTACTTCAACCGCGCGTAAAGGTTGGACGCACTTATTCATTTTTTATTAGCTCCACACAGGAGACCTTGAAGAATTTAATTTCTCTCAGATCCTGTATCTTCTTTGGGGATGCTGTGTGGAGGGTATTTTAAGACAAGTTAGTTATAATAATAGAACAAAAATTAAATTTTTGTAATTGTAAAAAATTACATTATTTTAAATGTAAAAAAATACTTTTTTTATTGTAAATAATCTAAGTCGTTTGGATTACGCTGTACCTACACTAATTAGTTGAATGACTCAAATAAAATTTAAAATGAAGTAAAAAACTAGACATCATTGCTACCGATAATAATTTAGAACCAATAAAAAGCTATATATAATAATAAAATGATAGCTCCCAATAATAATTCCTTACTCCACTTAATTTATACGGCTTACACCGTTATATCACCATTCTTCAATAGTGTTATTACTTTTAAAATGTCATTTATTACATAAAATCTGAACTGTAAATAATACATCCCAATAATAATTCCTAACTCCACTTTATTCATACGACTTACACCGATATATCACTATTCTTCAATAGTGTTATTACTTTTAAAATCTGATTTATTAGATAAAATCTGTACTGTAAATAATACATCATTATAACATATTGCGACATAGCTTAACAGTCGGCCAGGGCTTACTGTAGCGAGAGAGAATTGAAAGCCAAGTGTCCTCGCTGATTGTACGAGTATCAATTTATATCAAAGGACCCTATCTATAATATTCCTACGTTTTTTGTTCGCAATCTTCGATGTCAATTGACCCGCGAACGTCCCTCTACCCAGAACATAGACCTGTCTCTAAGTGTAATGTCCCTAACGGTCCGAGAAATAAAATAAGTGCACGATAAATATTTAATCAAGCAAGGCAATATTGAATTCAGAAAAATCTCACGGATAAAGGCAAGAATTACAATATTTCCCACTTTTAACCCCTCGGGCTAATTTGCAGGCTAAAGTACGTATTTATGAAACCAAAGTTTCCGATCGAAAAAAAATTTAATTAGAGATTTTTTTATTAATTAGCTACTAGCTGATAACTAAAAAAAAAAACGAGTGCGCTTTAGACCACACGACTGAAGTAATACTTCTAGAGAGAAAGAAAATGTGCGCGCGCACTGCTCTCTCTTGCTCCTACAGTATTTATAAAATTGTTCAACAACGAAATGAAATTACGAATAATCTTCACGCACTGGCTATAAGAGGAAGAGAGAAAGAAAATGTGCGTGCGCACTGCTTTCTCTTGGTCCTATAGTGTGATACAGCCCTTTCGCCTCGCTCGACTACACATTCGACAGCTTACCCCCCAAGTCCAGCGTGCGTAAAGAAGTTTTACTTCAATAAAGTATTCCCGCGACCCCTCCCCCTCTCTCACGTTCCCCCTTACGCATTTACCCCATCTAACGACCCCCTCTCATGAAATTCCCCCCCTTCATTTTCCTCCACCACTCCCCCTCTCGCTAATCCCCTCTGCCGCTAAACTACATGAAATACACCCATTTTCCAAACAACTCGCTCGCCATCTATTGCAAAAATCACCAAAGTATCATCGCAATTGGCTGAATGGTTTAGTAACGCAAGGAACCAAAAACATTAATTTTATTATATTTAGATTTTTATATGAAATGATAAAAAAGTGAGTTCACGATAACGTTCATAACACATTTGTTTAATAAAACATGTGGGTTAAAAAAAAAATGTTTTTAGAATTTTTTTTACAAAAAAACATAAGGTGAGTGATTTCTTAAACTTTTTTTAAACTATGTTTGCATTAAAATTTTAAATTTTTCAAAATTGCATTGCAAAGCGAAAATATTTTGATGTTCTGACAAAATAGACCCGAGGCCCGAGGGGTTAATGACGAACCTACCGATATTTTCTCAATCGGGTAGTTATTCTCTTTGATCCCGAATTTGCCTCCTCTTTCGAGAGCGAAAATGGAAGACCGAATTGAATATTTACATCGCGGTTGA
The DNA here is from genome assembly GCA_951813805.1 of Limnephilus auricula. Classification (NCBI taxonomy): domain Eukaryota; kingdom Metazoa; phylum Arthropoda; class Insecta; order Trichoptera; family Limnephilidae; genus Limnephilus; species Limnephilus auricula. Next base: position 40,569,595 of record OX638391.1, read on the forward strand.
TTTAGTTTGTAAATTTTCCAATCTCGTTTCATGGCAGCTGCGATAAAATTTTAACTTGGCATTTTTTGTGAATAATTAGATTATTTTTATTGGCTTACCGATGGAGAGTTTCTCTGAGGGCGGAGAGTGGGCAGGGATCTGAAACAACGATCGAATGCACATTTTAATTTATCAGTTTCAGTCAATAGATGAAATATAGAATTTATTAAATGTATCAGATTAAAATACTTTCAATATCACTTTAAAACCGTATTTAAAAATGGCTAAAACTCTTTAGAAAGCGGTACAAATATGTGTTTGAGGGTACCTTAAAGATTTTAACCAACCTAACTTTTTAACTTAATGAGTTAAACCTCAAATTATAACATTTTTAATTAATAAAGATAATATTTTTTTTTATTATTATTATTGAGTTAGTTTATACTACATGAATATAAACTAATAAGCACAATGTAACATTTCATTTGATAAATTTAAATATTTTTACAGTAATCATAACATTTCTTTTTAAATACATTCATTCTTTCTTCATTCTTCATAGTTTCAGGCATTTCATCATACATCTTTAGTCCTCTGTACATTATGCAGTTCTGTGATTTTGATTTCTTCATTTGTGGCAATCGAATTCTGTTTATATTTCTTGTTTCATAGTTATGAACGTCTCTATTAAAAACAATTTCATCCTTAAAGTATTTTGGCATTTGGTTTTTCATAATTTTATGCACAAAAATTAATACATTAAATAATAGTCTCTTTTTTATTGGAATCCAATTTAGTTCCTCTCTCATTTGATTAATCCTTGCGTATTTGCCTTTCCCCAGTATACATCTCATGGCTTTGTTTTGTATAACTTCTATATATTAGCGAAACTCAATTAAAAATCTGAAACAGAAAAATCAGAAAAAGATACGGATACATCTAGGATACGAACCAAGGACCTTCGGCTTTCCGGGCCAAAGCGTATGTATATGTTTATATGTATAAAATATATACATATATTAATTTTCTACAAATATTTATTTAAATTTATTATCATTCGCCTCGTCCGATCAAGCCGTGCGCATCGACGTTCACTCCCCTCCGCGTTTGGCGCGTCACTGGTATTTCAAAATACTGACTGAAATACTTCACGCACTTGCTATGAGAGAAAGAGCTTCTACAGTGAGTCTCGCAACGCATTTCACTTTTCGTTACACATTCGCTAGTTTACCCCTCAAGTCAAGCGTGCGTAAAGAAGTATTTACTTCAATAATGCATAAAAAAATTATTATTTTATAATTTTATATACGGGATAACTGTAGGAAGATAAACTCTCGGGTCATTGTCACTGTCGCCACCATTGATCTTAAATGAATAGTACTTGTAACGACATTGATTATACATTGTTAATCTCTTTTAAGTAGTGACTATTGCCTCACTTAATTCTGAATATAGTTGTTTAGTTTATGAATGGAGAACGCCTTTTATGAGTTACAATAAATTGTGTAATGGAATTGCTCGGACGTAATATACCGCAGAAGTCAAATCATTCGAAAGACAGTAAGTCATGACTTGTTACTTATAACTCACTTGTATGTGAAGCGTTATTTGCATATTACACTTAGCACAAATCCTTCATTACACCACTTATACTAACAAAAATACCGGAATGTATTGATTGTGATAACATTGATGACCCATCGCCATAAATAATGGAACTTTATAATAGTTCTCTCATGACTTATTATTGGGGTATTATGCCATGTTGGATATATAGAGATATTATTTGCTCGTTTATTTTGTGCGAATAGCGCACAAGAATCCCAACTGCTCCCAACCGCCTGGAACCAGATTATAGCATATTCAATTGGGGTATGTTGTGTAGTTTAAGGTAGTGGGGTGGGAAAAGCGACGTGGAAGAGGAAGGTGGGGAAGAGCCTGGCTATTCAGATCTAGTCAACAAACACGGCTAAAGCCATTTCAAGCAACGTTTCAATTCTGAATGGTGGTCTCATACCAGGGTGATAATGGGAGTATATTCCATGTCACTTACAGATGTGATACACATATTTTTTTATTTTTATTATTATTATTATTTTTTTTTTTTTTTTTTTTATTTATTTCAATTTATTTCACCTCTTACACACAACAATTTTACATTTTAATCATTGTTTAACAATAGAATAACTAAATAAAAACAAAAATATAATAAAAAGAACAAGTACTAAGAAGTAAAACTGCCCTTGTGTACTTTGTAATTTATAATCTTCTCCATGATATATTGGTGTATAACTGTTATATGGAGAACATGAGAAAATAAATAAATAAATAAACAATAATAAATAATTAATATACCTTAAATGAATAAATTGAGAAATAAGAAAAATCAATCAAATAAAAGTTACTTGCAAGCCGAGATTGAACCCTTGATCTCCGGATCCTGGTCATGAACCTATACATGTCAAAACGTCTATGTGGTAATCTTAGTAGGTTGTGGTGCCATCCCCGGGAAAAGTTGTTTGGTAAAAATCTAATTTTATCATTTTTCTTCATAAAGCAAATAAAAAAAAATGCAATTAAAAGGACAAACAGAGTGCATAAAATCAATTATGATTATATACAAATGAGTATCCGTGCCTTCCCACCAGTGTTCATGTAGAAAAATGGTAGTCAAGAGCTGTTCACATGTGTAGTGTGGCCTTTCTGTACGAAGCTATCCACATTCGAAAGTACAGTATTAAATAATGATCTAGTCTTCCAGAGGTGGCGCTCGAGTCGCTCAGCCACCTTCCGGCGGAACATGGAACAGAGCACCCTGTTTACACTACCTTCTACCCACACCCCACACCCTACCCCCGCCCCCCGAAATACCTGCACAGCCTTCAGAGCTCAGAAGGTTTTCATTTTACGGAATATCGATAACATTTTTACTACTGTGTCGCGCGGAAAGATAAAGATCCCAATTCTGGTGGCGGCGGATGAAAAGCTGCCGTGGATATTGAAAACCCGAAAAGAATATTGAAAATTTATATAAAAAGGTTACAGCAAAATCGATCATTTCCCACAGCCCAAAAACGCTTCACATTTAACGCGAAAAGAAAACAAGTTTTCATCACTAATTTAATTTGAATATTTTTAAATGACGATCTAGGTGGTAATTTGCAGATATGGTTCGTTACTCAATGCCCCTAAGTCACTAGTTTTTTTGTTAACAAAAAAAGTTAAGTACTTACTGTATTAATTTTTATTTTTAAATTGATAAACTAATGTTTAAGACTGTATACAAGTGTTTTATTCAACAATTACTGCTTATTATTTGGCGGGTAAGAGATAAGCTGACGTATCTCAGTGGATAGAGCAGTTGACCGGAAATTAGAAGGACAGGGGTTCGCGTCCCGTTGGTGGCATGTATTTTTTCTCGGGAGATTTTTTTCAATGTGGATGAGAGGCTAATAATTATTATTACTCACTGTATTATTGTCTGTATTTGTTAGCTCGTTTTAAAGTGGTAGAGAGCTTTGACTGAGAAGATTTAATTTTTTTGTTGCCCTTGTCTTTACTGTGTTAGAAAAGTGGAACATAGCTCAAAATTTGCGAGGCGGGTAGGGGTATCGCCGCCGCGGGAACCATTTTCAAGATAACAAACACCTTGGCCATAGGTCACTCCAAGAGGTTCGCTACGTTTACGGTGCCGCGTTCATGGGGTGAGGTTTGTCCACGTGATGAAGGCGGATACGTTAGTTCACCTGCTGCGTAGCGGGCCGGATCGGGATAGTCTGGTTGAGGGAGATGTTTTTACCACTCCGGCCGCACCGACGACCCGTCGCCTTGCACCGCAGTAGAAGGAATATTTTCACAAGTCCATCTCTCCTGGATACATTTACTCCCAGATTCCTACCCACCCCTCATACCTTTTTACTTCCCAGAACTTCCTCTTCTTCATTTACCTAAAACGACCCTTAGCACAACATCCCCAAATATGACATAGGCCTAGAGGGAAATAATTTTCTTCTTGGGCCTCCTGTGTGGAGTTAATGTAAAAAAAAAAAATACCGCTACTTGGTTAGGCAGCGTTGTGAAGCGGATTAAGGTAGAGGCTAAATGATGGGATTTATTGATACGTGTCTTGAAGTGAACCGAATTATATAAAGAAGAAAAACAGTTGTTGCCGGCAGCTCCGCATGCGAGCCGAAAAAATGTGTCGGAGAAACGATTATTGATCAGATATCAACTATTAGTTACTGTGGTGGTGTAAGGAGATTTTAAAATATTTCAGGTTATTCGTAACATGAAATGAGTCAATCTATAAAAACTAATTTTAAAAACATTTTATAACTTTTTTTCCATTTGTTACATAACAGGTGGAAAAAGTTACCTCTATGAATACAAGCAACCACACACCGAATGTATAGAAAAGAAAAAACTGATATATATATATTGCAAATTGAGGATATGGTACACCCGTAAAGGCAACGTAAAAAAAAAACACCAGAAAATTGCGTGTAGTGCCGACATCTGCATTTACTTTTAGCCATATCAACGCCGGTTCAATTGCAAAACCTAGAGGCCCTAAAGCCTAAGCCACCTGCGTCATATATATATAGCAGGGGTGTTACGGATATTCGCACCCGCATCCGCAAATGCGGAATATTCGCATTAATTCAGACAACTTCATCCGCACCAATTAATGCGGAGCTTTTAAGGATGCGGATTAATATCTGCAACAAGTAACGACTTGTAAAGAAAGTGGGCGGGGTCAGAGTGGCGCGTACGTCGCGCGTGTCTTCGTTGAACGAAGATAGCAGCTAGAACGAAGTTCGTTCGCTAACTGATCAATACGAAGGCACACATTGGCAACAAGATCCTACATGTTTTGTTTTAGTTATCGACGTGATTCTCATTGAAAATCATTTACAGTGTTGTTTTGCTGTGTTTGTCCAAGTTTTTGAGTGGATGATGAATATTTTGATGTAGGTAAATATTAAGTGAAAAAGTAAATAAAAATTCCGCCACCAATGAAAAGCAGTAAACACATTTGTTCATTATAAAACTCGAGACTTAAAATGCTAATAAGTAAGACTAAAAACTCTTTTACTTTTATTCTCAAAGTATGATTAAATAAAACGTTTAATATTTATGTACTTAAAAATTAAATATCTTTAAAAACTCCAGAAATCCGCATCTGCGTCTCCAATATTAATCCGCTTCCGCGAATGTCAAATTTTTTTCATCCGTTACAACTCTGATCCACAGTGGGTCCGACCTGTAGACTCTGTGCCGAACCCGCACGCGTTTTTATTTACTCCAACCCGAATTTCAATATAGAAAACGCGTCCTTTGAAGTGAGCGTTTCACGAGTAGAGCCTTTTGACGGCAGGATAACAAAGCTATACTTTTAATGTACTGTTGTACCCCTTCACAGCAGAATTATCGCAGGTTTTGTTTACTCGACCGCTTTTTGTAGCGGAGCCCAAAAATTCTATGGTAATTAATGCCGTTTAATGAAAATGAAATATTGCTTACGACACAACAATTTTCATTAAAACGTCAATTTTATTATTTTTTTGAGGTAAAACTTCTTTAGGCGCGACACGACGGGTAATTCAGGTGTTTTTCGGACGGAATCATTTTCAAACTATGTTCAGATATCGGTACAATTATTGCCATCTATGTTTGTTTTTTTTTAAAGGTTCTCGCCTTCGCTAGAATAGTAATAACTGCCTCAAGTCAAAAAACGTTTTACTTCAACTGCGCGTAAAAGTTAGACGCATTTTTTTATAAAGTAAGCTATATATATATATATATATATATATATATATATATATATATATATATATAAAGAAACGCCTTATATCAAATTTATAAAGAATATTTTATTCAAAAAATTCACCCCTCAGATAACATAAGCAATAGATTCAAAACTAAAGGCTTAATAACCATCCCTATGCTTAGAACCACCACGGCTCAGCATCACTACCTGTATTTAGGTGTGAAATGGTACAATTTATTATTGTCCAAAAACAAAATTAGTATAACCGAAACTTTGAAATATGAACAATACAAAAAACAAATTAAGTCCCTGAAATTGGATAATGATATATTGTAACCCTAATTTGCACTTAGTTTACGCTTAGTTTAATCTGCACTATTAAATGTAAAAAAAATATATATGTATTGTTGTCTTTCAATAAAAATTTCTTTCTAAATTGTAAACCTATGTTTGTATTTATCTTACAAGTTTTTGAAATTATAAATTATAAATATAATTATAATAAATAAATAAATAAAAAATAAAATAAATAAATAATAAATTATAAATATAAATAAATATAAATAAATAAATAAATAATAAATTATAAATATAATTATAATATAATTATAAACCTATGTTTGTATTTATCTTATAAGTTTTTGATTATTGATTACAAATTTAATTAGAACGTTATTTTTTGCTGTAAATACTCCTCCCATAAACACGAGCTCTTAGAGCTCAACTTATGGAGTGGTAGAATAATTATGTATAATTGTATAACTTTGCACAATGTAATCACCTGTATGTAAAATCTTTTTCTTTTTAATAAATAAATAAAAATAATAAAATAATATATAAATAAAACACGATATTTTAATTCAATTTAATGAGCTTTGACGCTTTTTATGGCTGGTTCGGCTTTTGCACAATTCACAGCTACACTTATCTTCCACATACATTAAACATCTATATATCATCGACCTCTGTGCTTGGTAGTTAGTATTGTCTAATTTCCTAACCTACCCTCCTTCTGTAGACCAGTCATTTCTTATTACCCACATTCAGTCACAATTGGATCCTAACCGCATAAACATCGTCGCATCAATATTTCCGTAATTCGCTCTTTGCCGATGTAAATTCGTCGCCGCTAATGAAAGTCCGCTACTACAATATAAATATTCCGCTAAGAAATACAATGATAAAGCAGCTCGATAGAAGAAAGTGTTCCGCAGTAAGTCATTTTTTCCTTTCTTTTATCTGTATGTGCATATTTTCTCCAAGTGCAGTGGTTTCATTACATACACACATTTCAAAGGTCCTTCGATTACAAAATTACAATGGTTTTTAAGTTTTCATTAACCACTCATGAGAAACCGGATCACAAAGCTAGTAAGTGAGTAGGGGGAATACTGTTGTTTCCTCTGTGCAATATTTTGAACAAACGGTATTCAATAAAAACAAGTTTTTTAATTATTGTATTCAGGGAAAGATGCCTATAAGAAAGGTAGGTTGACTACTATACTTCCTTCAAGGTCCTAGGTAAGGTAACATTTTAAATATATGTCTATGTTTTCCACAGGATCCTAAATAGTAACTGTTCTGTATTTAATTTGTAATGTTAATGAAATGGCGTAGGATTGAACCTGCATACTTACGTACGTACAAACTTTATAGACTAGTGAGAACAAAACGTAATGTACTGTACATGTGAGTTAGCATAAAAAAAATATATCTAGTTGAATGAGAAACACAATATATCTATTAAAAAAGAATTCTGAATAAGTTGCAAATTGGAATACGAACCATTCAGCGCTTTGTACTCAATGTAATTGAATTCGTATCGTGAAATTAAAAATGAGCCAAAAAGATTTCAAAGGTAACTTTATTTTGATAACAATAAGGTAAATTTAAATAAGTTTTCAAAGCCTATTTTAAAAATTCCTAAAAATAACATTACTCCTTTCAATAACTTCAAAGATAAATAATCTAGTAAAAATAGCTTCAGAGTTTGCAAAGTGACTGCTTTTATAATATAAAAATACACAAGGGTTGCAGATTAACTCACTACAGCCCCTTGTTGAGCTATAAATGGCTTTATTATGTTTAAAATATATATTTCTCCCACCTCACTGAAAAAGTTAATTTTTCAGGAGAGCGAAAACAATCGAACGAATGATGAACCAGCGGTCCCATAAAGATACTATCGACATCTTGCGGAGATGGCGTGATACAACAAATACGGTTTTCATGGGGCGTAAATAATCATAATTACTTTCAATCAATTTCAGAGTTAAAACGTAAACTATAAAATTTTGACTTACGACACTTTTCTACGGGATGTGCGATAAGATTGTGCTCAATATATAGACATTGTATAAAAGTTACAAGGACGTTAGCTATGTTTAGTAAACACTTTAAACAGAAATAAATAATCAATGGTGAGCAAGCGGTCAAGTCTAAAAAGAGAAATTGGCAACATCTAGCGAAGATGGAGTGATAAAACTTAAATACGGTTTTCGTGGGACATAGACAATCAAAATCACTTTATTAACACGTTAAAACGTAAAATAGAAAATTTTGACTTATGACACTTTTCTACGTATATGTAGTATAAAAGTTACAAGGACGTTAGATAGTTTAATAACCACTTTAAACAGATATAAATAAGCAGGTAGTTCCTTCCTCCTTATCCTTTCTCTCCTTTCCCTCCCCCATTTCCTTACGCGCTACAAAATCTTCCAAATAGGGATCTTTTCCTGGGGTTAGATTAAAAAGTGAAGGGTAGAATTAAAGGTGTCGGGGATTGGATCTTGCATTTATCATTATTCATTAGATCCTTCTTCGTGGAAATACAGGCAGAAAATGGCATAATTCAAGGGTTGCTTTCTTTATCTATTCCGCTACGCGATTTTCGGCAATTTATCACAAATGGTGAATTATAATTTTTTACGGAGAGGGTGGCAATTGGAATTTGGAAAAGGGCAATACTAATCTCTAAGCTCTTCTCTGGAGGTACGGAAAGATTGGGTTATTATAGATTTGAAATATGAGATATCTACGTTTCGTTTTCCTGCCGATGAAATAAGTGGGGGCGAGTAGAGATGCTGCTCTCCAGTCTGGCGAAGGACGCAATGATGTAGCTAAAAGTTTTTATTTTATTTATAAAATTGCTGTGAAGTTTTTAATTTTAACCATAAAATATTTGTATAAAATAATGCCAAAGTTTAAATGTGTTACGAGATAAAGTAAATTCATGAAGTTTATTAGAGTTTTAGATACGATTTAGATACTTCAAAATTATATAGTAGTGAATAGAACAATGAAGCACCAAATCAAATTTCACAAAATTGACTCTGACTTATCTAAGAATTTTAAACTTGAAAAAATAGATGGTAATTGTATTGTAACTATTTGGTATACGCTGACAAAGCAATAAAAAAATAAGTTAATTTTATACTCCGAAGAGGTATAAATGTCTGGATGATTGTGTGTGGCGTGCGCAACTTATTCTTACATAAATTAACCAAATTTTATCAAAAATCTAAATTATTTCTTGAGCAGATAGTCAAATTCAATTGCCTTTTTTATATGAATACCGCACAAGAGTCCCAACTGCTCCCGTCTGGAGCCAGTGAGACAATAGCACAACGAATTGGGGAATGTAGTGAAAAATGAAAGGTAGGGGAAGGAGATGGAGATGAGGAAGGTGGGGAAGTATCTAGCTATTCAGATCGGGTCACCAAACACGGCTAAAGTCATTTCAAGCAACGTTTCAATTCCGAATGGTGGTCTTATACCAGGGCTACACTGAGAGTATTTTCAACTCTGGAATACTATATATTATTATTAATAACTAGTTGTGAAATAACACAAATTATTCAAATAAAATTTATTGAACCGCCTACCTTCGGATTGTTAGTCGAGAGCCGTAACTTACCCTCTCCCCCATTCCTTCTCCCACTACTTCTTTAAGATTATATTAGATATTTAGTTTTAAGTTTCCATTGATGAGGTAAGCATTGTTCACGATACATGTCGGTTAAACAAAACAATATAAGTGGTTGAAATTAAGTGATTATTATATTTGATTTATATTTTTTACAACTTATTCGAAGGTGTCTCATCTAATGCAGTATATATCGCCCCCCGAGCAGTTCCCGGGTATATAGCCTAAACACATTGCCGCCCCCTTCGGGGGGCGCTGGAAAGTATCGGCACTCCAGAGCGAGAGCGGAGCCCGGCCCCAAAGGGGAAATTGATAGTCATATTTTTGCCAGTACCCAGTTAGCCAAGTGGTTACTTTCGCCTGCAGAATGATCGGGTGATAAACGGCTTCATATATCACCGGCTACCGGAGTATACCGGCGCGGCGGAGTGCGGCCGGCTGGCTGCACGAGGTGCACCGTAAGGTGACTATGATACCTGCTAATTTTATATCATTATAGAAACTCTATTTAGAAATACTCGTAAAATCGTGCATAAGTTTACCTACCAAAGTCGCCGACATTTAAAAATAAAAGTTAACTTGTTTAATGACGACATTGTGACTACCTATACAAGGTTGTTTTGACTATTCATTAACGTCCCAAAGCCCAACCGCTCACTCGACCATATCTGTCTAATACGTACAGATTTTTTTATACAAATGATAATGTTCTGCGTTTAAAACTACTTAATTAATTTACACACATCGATTGGTTTCGGTTTATCTCAACCTTCATCAGAACAATAAATATATAAACTAAACTACAGTACAGCCAAAGGTAAACAAAAGAGAAAGAAAATTAGAGAAGGAGATAACATCGGCGACAGATTGGTTTTTTTTTTTTTACGTTTACAGTTTAAAAAAATACGAGTGTGCTTTAGACCACTCGACTGAAGTAAAAGTTCTTTAGCTCCATCTATATGTATGTGTAGATATATATGTTTATATGTATAAAATACATACATATATTAATTTTCTACAAATATTTATATAAATGTATTATCATTCGCCTCGAACGATCAAGCCGTGTGCATCGACGTCCGGTCTCCCCCGCGTTTGGCGCGTCCCTGGTATATCAAAATACTGACTGAAATATTTCATGCACTGGCTGTGAGAGGAAGAGAGAAAGAAAGAGTGTGCGCGCGCACTGCTCTCTCTTGCTCCCACAGTGTGATACAGGCCGTTCGCCTCACACTTCGTAACGTTCGATTACACTTTTCGTAACGCATTCACCAGCTTACCCCCAAAGTCAAGCGTGCGTAAAGAAGTTTTACTTAAAAAATATATATATTAAGTGTCACCAGAGACAAAAATTACATTTTCATTGTATGGTAGGTATGTCAAGTACCAACACCTTATCATCTGATTTCGGAACAACAGTTCTTTTATCAGGACATTTTATTATATTTAGATACGATTTGAGATTTCTACTGCCAAAATCATTATGGTGATTTATTTTTAGGGTATTATGCCTTGTTGCGCTATCTCCTTCTTTGTGCAACTTTCCGGATAGCGTTACAGTGCCCGTTCATCAGATGTGTAATAATTATGTGTAATTACAGTATAATTACTGTAATTACTACTTTATTTTAGTATTAATAAATATTAAAAGTGAACTGGGACTAAAATAATTAAATTGCATCGCCTTCGGTAATTAAGCGCCATTTTGCATTTTACTGAACTCGGTGACCCCTGACAGGAACAGTTGCTATCCAAAGGGATCGGAAACTACGGTTCACGAGCCACTAAAGAAAACAAACGTAAAATTGTACCCATTACTTCCTCCCATCTTAAAATGAATTCTGTAACTTATCGGGATTGCCCTAGAAAGAAATAAAAACAATAAAAATATATATAAAATTATGTATATGTAAAAAAAAATTTTACAAACGATACTTGTTTTTATTGTCACGATATGATTCACGATTTTCCGGTCAAATAAATAAATTATTTCGCCAATGGTTTTTTTTTTTAAATTTAAAGCGAGATTAGAGAGGCTTAAAAAAGCTTTTATCCACTCAAACGCTTTTTGCCACAAAATGGCACTATATCCAAAACCAAGGATTGCTTTGTTGCCAAAATATTGCAAATATTCTCTAGAATTTTTAGAATGCTTTAAAGTTGAAGATTTTATAATATATTTTTTTTATAAATCCTACGAATATGTGATAATAGAATAAAGATAGGTGAATTCATTGGCTATATAGAACTATAATCTGTTTGTATGTCTCCATATTCAAATTCGAAGGTATGTTTTTTTTTGATGTAGGCAAAAAAAAATCTTTTAGAAATCCGAGAAAAAAGTTTTAAATTGCTCTGTCGCACTAGTGGTTATAAAATAGAAATGGTTATCTATCCCTGGCTGTTAGGGTTGTTTTCAGATTTGATGGATAGATTAGGTAATTGTTTAGGAAGACTATTAGCAAAATGAAATGTTGAGTGTCCAGGAGACGACTGCAACTTTCGGGACCGTACATTTCGATCAGCAGTTTTCCGTATCACATGCTGATTAAAGTGATCGTGGTTGATGTTTTCATTTAATCTCATTGGACTGCAAATGTATGATGCTAGTATCACTCGCTGTACAATAATTATTTTTAACATTAATGGGATTTCGAAATATCGGTGATGAACATTGTGAAATTTCAAACAAAAGTGATCATAGAATTCAAAATTGAAACATAGTGCAGTACAATGGCGATTACAGAAGAAAAAATGCATGATTTGACGATGTAGTACGTTTTTAATCTTTGGACAAATTAAATATAGTGGTGTCTTGTGGTAATCACAATTTAAGAGTTTACTATAATAATTTTTACTATAACCCCATCCTTTACAATCATATACTAAAATGTTGCATTGGAGTACTACTCATGGCTTTATGTTTTCAGAACATTAGCTTTTATTTTTTATGTTAATTTTAAATAATAGTTCCATAAAATTATAATGTTTAAGAGGGTATAACCAGACAATACCGGAAATTTGTCCTTTTTAAATCAAATTCTAGACGTAATGGCTAATTTAAAAAAAAAAGATTTTGAAACATTGTTATTTTATCTGGTAAACGCACTTTATAAATTTTAAAAACTTACTTTATTTTTAATATACTATATTACTATATACCGTTGATCGTTGGCAGATTTGTTTAATTTTCAAACGAAATATTGTATTACACAGCACAAATTTCAAATCATATAATCATACAGCATAATAAATCAATACATAATCTAGTATACAAACTTTTCACAATTTTAATTTTAGTTCAATTACAATCATTAAAAAATAAATCCGAGAACGTGTTTTGTGACGAAAATACCTCAGTTTTTCTATTTATTTAAGGTCTTACAAACTAAAATATTTCATTTTTTTTAGACACTATTTTGTTTAGACATTATTGAAAAATCATAAATACTTATGATCAAAAAATACTTACAAGAAGTACACGATATTTAATCATTTATTATCATGCGTTTTGAGCATTTTTATTGCTTACTTGAATGTAGGTATATATTAGAGCAAGTTTGGAATGAAATAAAGCGACATTAAATTTTTAGTTTAAAAAAATTGATAAGGGGAATAATCGATCTTTCTCACCGGAACCTCCCTGTTCAGTTGCAAGCATTTTGGAACTTTAATTCTCAACCACTTGTCAATGGGTCTTAAAACATGTTTGTAACAGTCATTACAGTTGTGTATTTAAATAAATAACATAACATCTAATCCTTCGATAAGTTAACAGATATTGCAAAAATATGTAATATACATAGTTTATTTATTATAGGGAATTATTGTCAAAAACATTAGAGTTTTAGGAGACAATATTTTTTTATATTACTAAGAAGTGTTTCTTTGTAAATAATGTATACTTTTTGCGTGTGATAATATTATCTTTTTCTGAAATTATTCAGCCTAATGAATGGCCGTTTAAAACAAAGCAATGTTTAATTACGACTTATCACTCGGGCTATAAGTGTTGGCGTCCCGTCGCTTGTTTTTGCAGCGCAAACAAAGCCCGCCCAACACAATTACTGTCACAGCTCGCATTGTCCCGCAAAATTGCCAATTACTGTCACAACCAATTGACATGTCGCGCGCCCCGGCAAGACCCCGATACACACAATAAAGCGAACAACTATTTCTGGGGCTGACCGCGAAAATGCAATTGTATTTCATTGTGTTAATAATAAAAAAATCAATTGGCTTTGGATTTTTTTATGACGTGTCTTCAGATTTATGCGTAGGACAAGAGAAAGGATGAAAGGAAAAAGGAGGACGGTTCTTTTCGAAGAAATCACAACAGTCGCGGTTGACAATGTGACACTGTGTAACAAACAGGATTAGGAGGAAAACGTAAACTGGATTACGAATAGAACTGGGGGAAGTGTTTGGACGTAGTGGATGATTGGTTGTAACAATAAATTCAACATGGGAATAACAAGCACACCTATTTAAAGAATGTTATTAGCTGATACCCGGCGTGCGTTGAAATGCAACGTAAACAAGGAAAATGTTTCTCCCTGCGTGTCCTTCCCATTCGTCTCCGGTTCGCCTTCCGCCTTCTCTTCCCCTCCCGCGTTCCCCTTTCACCTTCCCGCGTTTCCCCTCCCCTCTCACACTGTGGCCTATTTTATTTCATAAAGCCAGAGCTCATCAATCTAGAAATATGGCAATATAGAAAAATTCGCGGGCGTGTTTACAATGACTGACCAAATTTTCATCGCAAACGGATGAATAGCATAGGAAATAATTTCATAACGCCAGAGCTCACTATCCTGTGACCATCGCGGGCATGCGCGCATCAAATCCCCAAAGTTTCATCGCAATCGTTCAATACGTCCTTAAGTTATGGCGTGAACAAGGGAAACAGGGATTCATTTTTATAATGTCTGCTCAGAAGACAGGAAAAATAATTTGAAGAAATAATCTCAATATTCTAAACATATTTTTTTTATAAAAATCTTGTCTACTATACAAGAGTTCAAAGTGCTCTCGACCATCAGGATCCAGAGAGAGTAGGGCATTCCATAAGAAAGGGGAAGGAAATGGAAAGTAGAGGAATGTAGAAGATACCTGGATATTCTGATTTCGTTACCAAACACAGCTAAAGCCAATTCAAATAACGTTACAGTTTTGAATGTTAGTTTTACACCGGGGCAACTCTGAGAATATCTACTACTCTGGAACAAACATCAAATAATCTGTATGGTTTTATTTTGAATGAATTATGAAAAATTCATAAATTTATTGCATGAAATTTTCTTGTGCACTCCGGATTTGAATCCACGACCTACAGATTGCAAGTCGAGAGCCTTAACTAAAAGCACCATTGAATTAAATAATAGACAATAAAAAGATTTTAAAAGAGAAGAAGAGTTGTAAAATTAACGTTCTTTTTAAAAATGAAAATTTAGAATGAACAATTTTGTTTACGAGGATTTTGCTGCGTGGTAATTTTAGCAACCCATCCAAGAAATATGGTGGAAAGAGTTTGTGGGGTGTTTTTATTTCAATAAAGAAATATTTATATATGAAATGGCAATGAAAGGGGTAGCGAAATAACGTAGTGAAGGGGTCGATTAGTAGGCTCCTTTAATTTTTCCACTTGGCTATTCAGGAAGCTCCCCATATTTTAGGGAGCAACAGAAGTATTGAGTCAACAATATTTTTTTAAATAAAATTTAAATAATGTGGAAAAATACCTACCAATACAATTTTTAATAACCACTTATTAATAAGTACTTATGTAAATTGTAATTGTTGTATTTTTATTTTATTCAGCTTCTAAATATAGCTGTGTTAAATTTGTATCACAGCTATGTGTAATTTCAAATGCGATAGTCTGGGAAATACAATCGTAGGAGAAATTTTTTGTTAGAAAATTTGCTGACCACTTTTACATTTCTATGTTCTATGTGTCTATGTGAGTATCCAGTTATATGACGTAAAAGTGCAATCAGATTACTCGTAAACACCACTATATATAATATTTTTTCTTTTTTTTTACGCATTATCATTTATTTATTATTATTTTTTTTATTTATTATTTTCATAAATTAAATATTATAATTTGAGGTTTAAGTCTTTAAGTTAAAAGGTTAAAAATAAAAATAAAAATACCACTAAAATAATTTATAATGCAGAAAAACTTTTAGTAAAATTAACAAAAAAATATGTTTTCTGGGTTACTGGTAAGTAATTTCAAAATGTCATGCTATTGTACCGGACCGTTATGCCTACAATTGTTATATTATAGAATATTTATTTTGTAAAACACAGACAGGCGTAAATGATATTTGATTTATGGAGAATACGAATATTGGTCTCCTCATTGTGCTTTAGACCACACGACTGAAGTAAAACTTCTAGGGAGAAAGAAAATGTGCCCGCGCACTGCTCTCTCTTGCTCCTACAGTGTGATACAGACAAAAGGCCTAAACTGTGTCTTAGATATACGAAACATAACTGGTTATGGCTCTCTCTCTTGCTCTTACAGTAATATACGAAACGTAAATCTCTCTCTTTCTATCTTCACTAACTTATATCTCTCTCTCAACTTCTGTTCGCCTCGCCTGATCACACTTTTTATGACGCGCTCGTCACGCATTCACCAGCTTACTCTCCAAGTCATGCGTTCGTAAAGAAATTTTACTTCAATAAGACGAAAATTACTGTCTCAATCTGATTTTGAAAAATCAATGTAAAGGCCGGGCAACGCCAGAAACTGTGACACATTGACATCTAGCCGTAATATAAATTTGTATTATGTACTTGTACAGCATGTTTCACAAAGTTTAATTGAAAACTGACCAAAATATTTTCTGAGTGAGTTTGTAAATATTTTACAAATTTGTTTTGATATTTTGTGTCACTGAAAACAATTTTAACGAATTAATTGAAAAACCATCCAAATATTTTGTTTTCAAGTGAGCTTGTAATAAATTGTAAATTGTATTAACAAATTCATTTGAGTTTGTTTCTTCTCACCGATAATAATTTTAACTAATTCCAATAAATTGCATGGCCAATTCGAAACGGCAACGTAAACACTAAATAGTAAATGGGAACCATTTGATTAAAATGAAAGGATGTTTGTTTGTTTGTGTGTTGCGGTTCCGCAGGCCCGGAGCATCATTACGCCACTGGAGAACTGCAATATATCGCATTGAATACATTTCAATACAGCGCCATCGACCATTTAGGGATTGGCCATACGCGTTTCATCAGCTTAATAGGCCACCCCAACACGGCCGCTGAAAGGGCCGCGACACAATGAACACATTGACAACATCGGCGTTGTATACAAGGTGGCACAAAAGTTCGTCGTCTTAGTTCTTAATTGTCCAAAAGACCATTAGCAAATTTTACAAGAGGAGGAGGTTTTCTTTCATTATTTCAATGAAACATTATGATAGGTAGATGAAGCTATTTCCGTAAAGGTAAATCTGATTAGTTGAAATAATTCTTAAGAAAGTGATTAATACTGGTTTTTAATTGTTTCCTTGATTACTTAAAAGTGTGCTCTGTTCCCCACGGCCTTGTAAAGAGAATTTTGCTCTACGCTGTTGGCATTTTTTTTTAATACATTATTTTTAGTTTAAAATGGGGAGTGAACCAAAAATAAAATGGTCGTTTGGACAATTAAGAACCAAGGTGATGAAATGTCACCCGATGTTCTTTGGCTGTAATCTTTTTTAAAGTAAAATTTCTTTATGCACGCTTGACTTGGGGGGTAAGCTGGCGAATGCGTTACGAAAAGTGAAATGCGTTGCGAGGTGAACGGGCTGTATCACACTGTAGAAGCAAAAGAGAGCAGTGCTCGTGCACATTTTCTTTCTCTCTTCCTCTCATAGCCAGTGCATGAAGTATCTCAGTCATGCGGATGCGGATGTATAGATGGAGCTAAAGGAGTATTTACTTTAGTCGTGTGGTCTAAAGCACACTCGTATTTTTTCACGAATGAAAATGTGTGGTTCTGCTTTTGGATTGTGTTTATCTGATGTCTTATTTTTTTCCATTAACATGTCTATTATTTTTATGTGATTTTAACTCTGATGTACAAATAAACTGTACAATGTCAAGGTCAGAATCGCTTGCGCCAATATCATTCCAGACGTTGCTTTTAATATACTTCTCGGAATGCTTTGAAATTAATTTTCTTAGGAGAACGGCTATCATTTGGCCATCAAGTGTCCAAAGCGCCGCCAGAATTGATGACAATTTATGGCATTTTCCATCACTCTTTCGAGAACTAAGTTCTCGCTTTCTTGGTGGATATTCTCTTTGATGGCTTTAAGAGCCTAAAGCTTGTTGTCGTGACTTCAAGAAACCCCACAAAAAGAAGTATAAAACGGTTAAATCGGGCGATCTTGACGGCCAGTGCAAGTCACCAAAACCGTTTTTTTTCGCATTCTTGAGGAGTATAACAATGCATGTCTTATTAACGTGTATTTTGTATCTGTTTACTTTACAAATGTCATAACTGACATTTGCCGCCATTTGTAAAAATTATGGCATCTTCCGATAGGGTGATGACGTTTGCGCCACCTTGTACATATGGCCGACAAGTACGACATCGTCAACATATACATATGGCCAACAAGTCCAACATCGACAACATGGACGATATTTCCGACATCGGAACACAGGTGGAATTGGGTACACGAATAATAAATTATTTCATGAAATTGACGAGAAGTAATATTTTCAAATGTGACCGCACTCCCCTTTGATGGACTTTTGGTAATGTATTACCCGCCCGTTGCGGTGAAAGCTGAAATTATGCTATTCCTGAATCGGTTGTATAATTCTTCTATATCTATTGATGAAACTATTTCAATTTCAATGCTGTATTCAAATACTTAATAAATTAATTTTGCTGAAACGAACAGTACTAGTACTCATTCAATCGTGTACGCATGTGCAGACGGGGCAATCACTGGAGGTTCGCTACGTTTGGTGACTTGGTGAAACAGGGGTGACCGGGTTCATGATGTGAAGTTTGTCTAGACGCACTGGATGACCTGGACACACTGAACCCCAGATTCCTTCCCATCCCTAATATTTTTCCTTCCCAGAACTTCCTCTACTTCCTTTCCGAAAAAAAGTCCCCCCCATGCATCCCCAAAGATGACAGTGTGGAGTTAATGAAAAAAAAACAGTCGAAGACAGAGACAAATTTCAAAAGATCTTTTGACTCCAAGGCCTGAGACAGATATTTGTGTATTTTTGTGAAAGTAAATTTATTGTTTTAAAGATTTTTTTAAATAAAAACTACCACTACCGTAAAAATCTAAAAAGTTGATAAAAACACGACTGTAAAATGATTTTCAAGTGTCACTATTCTACCGTTTGTACTGTATAGAAATAGAATGTACCGTAAAATGTACGTACTTTGTCAATTTTGAACCTTGAATTTAACAACATTTTTTTAAAAACATTTGCATAGAAAAAGGTAAAGTGATGTTTATTGCACATGTTTAAAGTATCGAAATAAAATTGTACAAAAACATTGTAACTAATGGCACATTTCGTAGTAGGATCACTTTGATATACCATTTTTAAAAGCTTAACACGACAATACGCAAATCGCAAAATAATTGTTGAAAAAATTCTAGTTTGAATATTTAAGTAGATATTCGTGTATATAGACCAACTTATTGTAATCGTTGAGAAATTTATAAAATGTTTACTTTTTCTCTGTCTGAAAAGATCTAATAACAGTTTAAAAATATAAGTGTAGCTACCTACTGGCAATTACCTACTTACTAGAAACTATCTACCTACCTTTAGGAATTCAACATTTTATTAAAATAACATTAAACATGGAACATGAAACAAAAGAAAGTTACACAAGAACATTTTCATCTATTCCTTCCCTGCTACTTTTCGAATCCACATCATTTCATTCAGTTGTAATCATTATCATATTTAAACCATAAACTGTGTCGTTTAATAATGAAAAATATGTACCTATATACATTTTTCATATATACAATATATATACATTTTCAAAACATAACAATTAATATGTTCGAATATCACTAGAAACCAACCAATTCGACATTTATTTAATCGATTTTTTATCGATGATCAAAGTCGCCCCCAGATTCAAATGTTGACCATATTACAGTACTGTAAACCCGCTCTATTTCAGCGAAATACGAATGCAATAAATCACAAACAAAACACATTAATATTCTTCATAAAAAACAGTGCAATATTCTCTGAAAGTGTCTCCATGGTAGTGTAAAGGCCAAGATAAACTTGTGCGGTGTATGCAAAGCACACACCAAATTTATTCAATTACCCTGGCCACAAATTTCTTCACGGTCAAAACGCCGGCCGCTAATTGGCTGAATAATTGGCCTCGTCCTAATAGAAGTTTGTCGGCGGCCGCGAGAGGGCACGGACTGTGGGGAAAGATGAAGGGGAAAGGGGGAAAAGGGGGGAATGACGGAGAGACCGGAAAACAACGTGGAAATTAAGACGGTGCGGAAATGAATCACGGATCACAAGAAGAAAATAACCTAATGACTGGTTAGACTTATCATAATTGGTGACACCGCTCTTTGTCGGCTAGACGATAGACTTACATGGAATCCGGTTAATAAATTACGGCACGCGACAGTTACTTGCATTCTGCTCTCGTAAATAAAGTGAATGGCTGACTTTATCACGACCGTAGTGAAAAATCTTGTCGTATTTCCAATGAAAACCTATAAAGCATTCAAAAATTGATAAAATTTGAAACTATGTCACAATTTTTTTAATCATGTTGTATTTATTAACACGTTAACACTTTTGTTTTATTCGTTTTTCAATTTGATATTGGATAACTGAATTATTTATTGAATAACCAACATACCTGCCATAGTCCACCCCAAGTGGTTTGCTACATTAATTGACTTAGCAGGGGTTACTGAGTTCATGGGGTGAGGTGTATCTACGTTTTGATGGCGGATGTGACTGCTTTCAGATCGAGAGAAAGTGGTTGAGAGAGGACCTTTTGAACTCTTCAGCTGGACTCTCCCTACCTATCGCCTTGCACCGCAGATGAAGGGATGGATTCATACGTCACACCTAATACCCTTTCCTTCCCAGAACTTCCTTTCCTTAAAAAGACCCTCCAATCAGCATACCCAAAGATGACACAGAAGATGAGGGGTTTTTCCTTCAGGGCCTCATGGGAAGGAGAAAATGTAAAAAAAACTCGCTTGATCGGAATAATCCGTCTCGAGGAATTTCATATTTTTTTCTTGTAACTAAAATCATTGCTAAACGAAGTAAATTAATGATGATGTCAGAGTTGAGACAATCTTTAAATCGACTAATAATCGAATAATAATCGACTAATAGTCGACAAATAATTGATTAATAATCGACTAATAATCAACTAATAGTCAACTAATAAAACTAATAGTCGTATAATAATCGACTAATAATCTACTAATAATCGACTAATAGTCGACTAATAATCGACTATTTGAATAGAATCATTGTAGTTCTACATAATAATATGTGGAAAGCGTAATAACAGCTTTTACAAAGTATTTTCTTCCCGGCAGAAACGTTTCTCTGCCTACTCTTTCGCATTTAAAGGCGAATTTATGTAGCAGTATTCAACTATTAAGTGTCCCACCTAGTTTTGAAACACTTATAGTTACGGCGCAGTAAAATATTTTACTGCCAGCGCAATAGCTATTACTTCCGGTAACAATGGGGTTGCTCCTCAAACCCCGATAATTTTATACGACGTCAAATGGAATGTAATATCACGAAAGAAATAAAGTTTAGTAAATCAAATCGGGACTGTTATGGCGGCATTGGTTCTCCGCAAGGCTCTAAATCACGGCTAATAGGATGGCTTCAAAACCACCACCGGACTTTTATTCATTTCTTGCCCCCAAGCCGAAAGGTCAATTTTTCATGTAGTTAGTTACTCTATGTTGCAAATTTTCCATTATATACACCATAAAATTGATCATAACTTTTTAATAAAATAAAAAATTTAAATGTCATTTTTATTGCACGTATTTATTGAATATAAGCAAAAAAAACTGTGCATGTATTTAGAGAATCTCAAAAACTTGGGTTCAAAGATAGCTTTGGGAGTAGGTGACTATAAATACCGCGAAATGATTTGAATTTTCAAGTCCAAAAGTATCTAGGTATATATATATAAAAGTGATTGATTTTTGAGGAAGGTACCTATTGTGCTTCTTTTTATGGCCAACGTTTCGGACAGCATTAAAGTGTCCATCATCAGGGCAAACGTGAAATCCATCACGAAGTCAGTGTATTTGCTTTGCATTACATTGAGTGAAACTTTGGTTAAAGGAAATACCCTTAAAAAGTTTTTTTTTAAATATTCGAATATTCAAGTGTTAAGAAAATTTATCGATTTACATATGTGTATGTAAGTGACACGAAATTATATAATCTTTGAGGAATTTATGTAACGTAATTACATTTCTTTCTGTCTGAAAATATCTAAATAAAAAAACATTTTCACAAATGAACCGACAAAACGTGTGAATATAACTAAAAACTAATTTTATTTATTTTAGAAGCGTCATTTTTAAAAAGAATAATTTTTGAGTGGTAATTAAGCAGATATCTGTGATCATCGACTTATTAGCTACTTACTTTTATTTGGAAATAATTATCTCCTACTTTCACACTGTACAGAAAAAATCCTAGAGGATAGTTTAAGAAATAATTTAAATTTAAAAAAAATACGAGTCTGCTTTAGACCACACGACTGAAGTAAATGCTTCTATAGTAATCTAATCTAATTTTCTTTCTGGCATCGAATAAAACCATTCCAATCATCAGTGTATAAGAATCTATATTGAAGATTCGTTTGGATTGTTACCAATCATCGTGACATTTCAGTCGTTTCGATGCAGTGAGTTCGCCCACTCTAAACGAAAATTTGATTAATTTTATTATGGGAATTACGCTTAGAATGGGATTGTTGATTTAATTCTTACAAAGCTTAAAATAAATGCCAGCACCCATTCCAAACGTCATGACTATGGATTAGAGCACTGTTTTTACGATTAGATTGTGAGGAATGAACCTCAAAACTAATTTAAATTTATCATCGTTCGCCTTCGTAACGTTCGTAACGCCCGATATTATGCCTCTCGTAACGCTGTAATTTGCGTAACGCATTCGTCAGTTTACCCCACAAGGCAGGCAGAAGTATTTACTAGTCAATGTCTCTCGCGAAAATTCTAAAAAAATATTCAAAGATGCCGACAAATGGAATTGATTTTTTTTTTTAAATTACTGTGGTTGAGGGTTAAAGAATATTATACAAATTGTACACGACACAAACACGTGCAAATCTAGTTAGTCATAAGTAAATTGTTTCCTTCGTCGGTATATTATTATGTTTGAAAAATGCAAGCTAATACACAAGCCTTCGTGCAAATATGAGGTTCTGCGGGGGGCGGCGACGCCACCCCCCGTACTTTTCGCCCCGGGCAATTGCGGGTCGGGGGCGGACTAAATAACATAAAGTGATACATTACAAATTACAGACTTAGGACTGGTATATCGATGTATTATTATGTTCATCAATGGACTGGTACGTCAAGAGGTCGACAGGCGGCGGCGGCTTTGATGTGTTTTATGGTATTTTTTTTTAAATTTTCAAACGTTTAAATCATCAATTATTGGAACATTGTTTTCATAGTGAAAGATCAAGTAATGTGTTTGAGCGATAATGTGCTAAGCGAGTTGTCGAAAATGTACCGTTAGTTTTTCCCCTGTTTGCACTTTTATCTTTCATTTGACATAATTAAGTGTTATTTATAATATTTTAAATAAAACTTCATTTTTTTTTTTTAATTGAAACTCTCATCAATATTGAAAATGTACCGTTAGTTTTTCCCCTTGTTGCACTTTTATCTTTCATTTGATACAATTAAGTGTTATTTATAATATTTTAAATAAAACTTCAAAATCTTTTAAACATTATATTTATAAGCAATAATTATTAGCCTGAAACACCAAACACAAAATCCACATTGAAAAAACCTCCCGAGAAAAGATATGTGCGACGAGACTCGAACCCAATATTTTTCAATATTGATGAGTGTTTCAGGCTAATAATTATTGCTTATAATAATTGTTACCCTTTGTGCTATGCATAAAAAGACTTGTTTCAAACATTAGTTTATCAATGTAATAATAGTTTTTTTTTACATTAGCTCCACACAGGTTATGATGAAAATAGTAATTCCCCTAAATAATTTCCAAAAGGTATAAGTATAAAGGTATAAAAAGGAGATCGGTAAAATTTTTGATGGTTAGTGTCTCCAGGAGTGACGGAGGAATGAATCTATCGAGAGTCCTGCTGGAGAGATCAATAGGTCTTCCTCAACCAGTCTCTCCCGATTCGGCCTGCCATGCAGCTGGTGGGCAGACGCATCACTTTAAAATTGGAACAACTTAAAAATATTAAGGTTGTTCTCTTTCCCTTTTGTCCCTATGTAACCTCACCCTTCTTTTACCCCTCCTCCTCCAATTCTTTCTACCCCTCCTCCTACCCTTTTACCAACCAGTCCCTGATGTTCTCTCCCTCTCTTTTATGCTCTTTTATGTCTCTCCCTCTCTTATATGCTTTTTATTATATTTCCTCTGTTCTAAAATTTAGTTTATATGTTTATTGTCCTGAAGAAGGTTGAGTTCAACCGAAACCGGTCGACGAATATAAATTAAAATAAAGTGCTGTAAAACAAAGTACCTGTTTCATTTTATATAATGTCACGACAGAAAATAATTGCTTTCTTCGACAATGTACTTTTTCAAATAAGTTTTCTTTCTCGTGATCGCTCAATATATTTAAATACTTATTAGAAAGTAACGATGTACCATCTGAACGAAACATTTAACCACATGTAATTTGATGCCATCCCAAATAGGTACCATCGATGCGAGGAACAATAAATAAGTTTTCATAAATGTTTGTGTTTTTCAAACTTTCATGAAAAATCCACCGAATTATTAACAAAACACACTCCGAATGCAAACGATGGAAGTCTAAAAAGAAAACACTCAACAGATTAAAACGCCGCTGGGCGCGTGCCTATTGTCATTATGCTACACCAGTACGTATGTAATTTACAGGCAGATCTATTTTTTAAACGCTAAACGACGTCTGGTATCATGACGTATTTGTACTAGCTGCCATATCGGCGACGGACAATCAAAAGTATATTCCTCGTTACAGGTAATCATCTAATGGACAAGACATTAGTAACACACAGTAGGAATTATTGGTCGTTTGAGAAAATGAGCTTTTCCGTATGCTGTGCAATTTGTAAGGCAATGCAAGCATGATTGAAACAAAAAGGAAAAGAGTGGGCACTCAATATAATGTGCTTCCTGTGGTGAGTTTTGACGTATTTAAAATCAATCTTTTATACTTATTAATGAACTAGAAATAAAAAAAAATAAAATATCTACCGCCATCTATCATCAATACATTGCCACCTTTTTTCGCTATTTCTTCCCTTTTGCTATAAGGGGAGTCCTGTCAGGTAATGTTGCAAGACCGAAGGAAACGACTCTCACACCAGGGCGATGGTAAGATTAACTTCAACTTATTAGAAAACAATTTTTTTTTTTCATCATTAGGTTTTGGTGAGGCTTTTGGTTTTAGGCGAGTTGAAGTTGTAGAGTCCAAAGTGTCTATTACCAATGTAACCACCTGAATTTGTCGAAAATATTGTGGCGTGCAAATACCTTAAAGGGAAAACGTTTTTAATAAGGCTCTCGTACTAAGGTTTAGAAATAGTGATGAAACGCTTTTGTTATCGCCACATATTTAAATGCATCTCGTAACTCAAGGGTTGTGGCGCCCATTAATTGGTATATTATTAAAAATACCTTTGTTCGTTGCTTATGACATTATGCGGGGGGGGGGGTCAAAGAAGAGCCACGAAATTCACTCTGCGCGATCAAAGAATCAGCCAAAACAACGCAACGGGAATAGTTTTTTTTAAAATTTTTTTAAATTATTTTATTAACTTAAGAATGGTACATGTTAATTCATTCTGGATATTATGTTCAATTAATACAATCACTGGTTTCAGATACTCGTATGTACAGTTTTTACAGTAACTAAAATATATAAATATCTATGTATTCATTAAGAAGAAAAACAAGTATAATTAGTATAAAATTATTGTGTAGTTACATGAGTTATTTATTATTTATCGTGTAGATGTTGGGTGTTCTAAAAATTAGTCGAAAAACTTAAGTTCTAAAAATTAGGTTATAGACGAAATACGTTTTCATAAAAAAATGTAACCGTGGTCTACTTATAATACCAACCTCAATGTTTGAGACTGCTGAATATTAGCAGAATACCGAAAAACACATATATCAGATAAACATATATCTCGTCCTAATGAACCTGTCTGTATTGCCTTCTATTTTGTCAGAAACCAACTTCCACATATGAGAACGCTTTAAAATAAAATCTTTATACGTCTCTCAGAGAATTCAGAAATTCGCTGGATTTTTTATTAAAAAATCAGTGTTTCCGACTTGAAGTGGATTCTTTCGCTACGCTGACGATCGGGGATGACATCTTGTCTTGTTTACAGAGGGCCAATAAAGAAGCTGTTTACACGCGGCGTTTAACGCGCAGCTAGTTCTTAATATACGGCAGCAGGGCGCGGCATATCTTAATATTTACTTTAAACAGTATGTCGTGTAGCGAAACCTCGATGTAATATAAAGTTCATTTTGTGGAGAGCGGCCGTAATATGCCACGGAGCGGGGAGTGCGGGGGAGGCGCGGGCGTATCGGGCACTCTTATTAAATCGACAAGTCATTTTAATATGTTTCGGTTTTGTGGCCTAACCATAAATCGCGCCATTATATAGATTTTCATAATTAATATATACTACATTTTCATTTTTAAACTAATTCGACGTGACTTCAGTTGAGAATTTGCGAAGTCGACAATAATTTTCCTGAAGGCCAATGTCTTAGGGGATGCTGTGTGGAAGGTCTATTTAGGAAAAGGAAAGAGACGAAGTTCTGGAACGGAAAAATAATAAGGGGTGGTAAGGACTCTGGGGGTCAGAGTGTCCAGAAGTGACGGACGTATGGATCCATCCCTCCAACTGCGGTGCGAGGCTATGGGTGGAGAGATTTCGGCTAGAGAGGTCAAAAGGCCTCCCTCAACCAGTCTACCTTGCTCCGGAATAGGTGGGCCGCCAAGACATTAGCAAACCTCACTCTATGAACTTGGCACCCATGCTAAGTCACCAAACGTAGCAAACCACGTGGGGGGACTACTGCAGGGGTTTTTGTTATCCAATAAATGGTTACCGGGGAGGCTGAACCTAAACCCTTCTTCCAAATTGCTTACAAGACATCGACGAAAATAAACATATTTTTTGGGGGGATTTGATTTGGAGAATATGTGCGAAATTATATCCAGTTAAATTTTGGTTTAAATCCAGTTAAATTATATCCAGTTAAATTTTGGTTTAAATCCAGTTAAATTATATCCAGTTAAATTTGTGCGAAAATATATCCAGTTAAATTTTGGTTGTTATCGCTCTGAGATATCAATATCAGTGAACTAATTGGAAAATACATGTGCACTTCTGTTCAGTATAACGAGAACTTGATAAAGAGTAAAAAAAACATTTTTTATGGTGTAATTATATCGTTAGTGTCATGTTCATGATGATAAAAACAGCAGCGATGAAAATTGCGAGAAATGTAAGAACATCGCATAAAATTAAAACACAGTAATTTCTCCTTGTCTTGTGCAGGTTAGTTTCTCGTAGAGCACTTCGCATGCGCTCAGCACATATTAACCCCCATTAAAATAATATACTTTTCAATTATGAACAGCAAGTAGCGCGATTCCCTCACGCGGCGTTTAGCCCGCCGTTCCCCTCCCGCACACCGCACCCGCGCCGCGTTGCACATGAAGTGCGGATAAATTTAACGCTCTGGTCACATACTCTTGCTGGAAGCTGACTGCAACCCGAACCCCATTAGAGGAAGACCGGGGCAATTTGTAACGCAATTAAATGCGCAGTCAAGAAAAATGGAAAATTACTGTCTATCAGTCGATTCGTTAGCTTTTAAATGGATTATTATAGCCTGCTTACATGGCCAAGGTTTCTGGTTTCAATTTGCAGCGTGATTATATATAGAGTGGTGCTGAGGAAATTGATAGCCCGAGGACAGATCTGGTGTGTAATGACAGTGCTCTATTTCCCCGTGATGAGGTTGGTCAGTAACGTAACCGGCCATCTTATGCACTATCTAACTAAACGGTGTCCCAGGCATTAGTATTCCTGTCAGTGGTGTAGCGTGTTATGGTGTTACCATCTGGACTTTACGAGTATTTACAACGAGAATTTTATTGAAGTAAATACTTCTTTACGCACGCTTGACTTGAGGGGTAAACTGGCGAATGCGTTACGGAAATCACAGCGTTACGAAAAGTGAAATGCGTTGCGAGGCGAATGGGCTGTATCACATTGTAGAAGCAAGGGAGAGCAATGCGCGTGCACATGTTCTTTCTCTCTTCCTCTCATAGCCAGTGCATGAAATATTTCAGTCAGTATTTTGAAATACCAGTGACGCGCCAAAAGCGAGGGGAGCGGACGTCGATGCGCACTGCTTGATCGGGCGAGGCGAATGATAATAAATTTTTAAAAATATTTGTAGTAAATTAATATATTTTATACATATAAACACATATATAGACATACATATATATGGAGCTAAAGAAGTATTTACTTCAGTCATGTGGTCTAAAGCATACTATTGTTTTATTATTATTTTTGGTAATTTTAAAGTGATAACTCTTCGGGTAATTTGAAATTTTGTCAAGTCACTTCCAGTCAGATTCATGATTTATTTAGAAATATTTCCGGTTTACATTCAATTTCAAAGAGATTTGCTAGTTTGAAACGTATCTCAAAAAATGTCGATCACCTTTTGGAATACCTAACAATTATTTAGAATTATCCATGGTGCATATATATTAAATGCAAACAAAAAAGCGTGTAGTTTCTCTTTCTAATACTGCTTAAATCATTTATCTCGCCGTAGTACGAACAGAGATAGAATGACTTAAATTAGTTGTTTAAGGACATTATACACCTGTGTAGTAAAAGGCACAAAAATACCCAAAGAGTTGACAAGGGTGTGTTGACATTGTGGTGATCATTATAGTAGGACGGTAAGTTGGAAATAACAAAATGGTTGAATGAAATTACACAGAACATTTTGGGTTGGTTTTGAATCCACATTCAGAATGACAGATTCCTTGTCTTTAGTGAGAGACTACCTTTCATAATATTAATTTGCGCTTTATAATATAAAATAAAAATAAAATTAAAATAGATGCATTTAAAAACGACTAGAAGTTTCTAGCTGCATACAATAAATTCCCTGTTCCAGGAACTTATAATGCATCAATTGATTTTCTTAAAATTTTCTTATATAAATAAAACATAGTACATGAACCTAAAATCATTTACAAAATTGTCCGGAGGACTATGAGTAGGCCACTGCGCGTACTGATTCTGCTTATTAGACTATCACAACTACAATAATCAGTATTCACGAAGAACATTGAACTATAGTAGTGGGTTGGTACAATAGAGATTAGGTAGGTGGTATTAGATTAGGCTAATATCTTTCTACCGAGCTGCAACCGCAAATACCGCTTTATATCATATGATGAAAACAACAAGGATAATAATATACCAAAAAGCATAAATGGATAAGTTGTCTCAACGGGCAGCAAATCATTCCTCGAACAAGGTTCGTTCACTGATAGTCGATTTTTCCTTCCACCATATATCACTTTTTGCAAAAGAGCAGCTCACCTTTTAAAATGGAATACCGGAAATTAGTCATTTTTAAATCAAATTCTAGACGAATTGAATTTGACGACTTTTTTTTGCAAAAAAACGTAAATTGATTTTGAAAGATTGTTATTTTATTAAATTTTGAAAAACTTAGTTTATTTTTAATATACCGTTACCGGACCTAGAAGTCTGGTGCGTAAAATTTAAAAAAATCCGAGAAATTGTTTTGTGACGAAAATACCTCAGTTTTTATATTTATTAAGGTCTTACAAACTTTATCTGTTTGTAAATAATACGATAGAGCCTAAGAAAGCGTAATAAATTGTTCAGTTCCCCTGAGGTGATTTTTCACAAAAACGGCGCTCTAAAAATTATTCAATGATTATTCTTGAAAACTAAGTCAGTTTATGTAATGCCTTAATACAATACTGCCGCAATGAGTGGAACTACAGTATTCTCCTTGAGAGTCTCACGGACGATGCTGTGCTTTTACTAACGATGACAAAATAACACTTTATCTAAAACATGCGAACACAGGTTTTCCTAGTGAGGTGTTCACAAAATACTTCTAAATACAGTTACTAATTATTAATATACATTTTTAATATTATTTATACTGATTATCCTATTTGTAAATTGTTAACATCTATAAACTAGATGTATTGTAATAGAAATAAAAAATTTACGCAATGAGTTTTCATTTACGAGGAGTAAATAAAAAAAATTATGAGTGCGTCTAACCTTTACCAGCGGTTGAAGTAAAACTTATTTGACTGTTGTTACTGTTATTACTAAAACAGTGCAATTACTGTCATTTGTGTTTGTTTTTATTCGCTTGAATATTTTTGTTAATTTAAGGAATTTGAAATAAAAATATTCTAGCGAAGGCTGGAACCCTGTAAAAATAAAATCTAACACGGATGGCGGTAATTGTATCGATATCCGAACATCGTTTCCGTTTGAAAACGTTATTTCCGTCCGAAAAACATCTGAATTACTCATCATATCGCGCCTAAAGATGTTTTACTTCAAAAAGTATAAATGTACCTTTAAACATCACCCCTCGTTCCTCTCTTATTTGTTCCTCTGAGGGTAATCTTTACTTTGTGCATCTAAAGCAAATACATATATGTTCAAATAAAATAACTGTATGTTCAAATATGTTCAAATAAAATAACAAGATCTGCCATCAAAGGAAGATATAACAATTTCGTATTCTTAATTAATTCTAAAGGTTAACAAAATATTAAAAGTATGCAAGCCATAAAGCTTGTATGTCGTGTGAAACATTATTTTCCAGCAGACTGTTTTTCTCTCTATTCCGCGGCACGTTTTCCCTTCCCCTTGAATAATAAACTCAGCGACATATCGACTTTAGTATTTTCCTGGGCCGCCCTTAAAAGTACTAAGCTTTAATTATATAAAAATATAAATATAATTTTTTTTTTTTTAAATAACGACAAATATTCCCGGGTCACGAATAACCCAATAACATTTTAAAATCTCCTACTACCACCACACTAAGCGGAAGATCTTGCTGGTGTTGTGATGGAGGACTTAGCCAGCCGAGGAATCGAACACGGAACGCCTGGGTGGGACCCAAACGCGATGCCCACTCAACCGCTATTAAGATTCAATTTAATGGGAGAGTGCCATTATATTTTTAATGAGTCGTTCTTATCAATGAAGAATCTATTCAGATCGTGATTTGTGTAAAGGAGCACGTTATTTCTGACAAAACCTTTTTAATTTGGGAGGCGGGTTCAGGTATCGGGTTCAGGTTCAGGTATCCAACGTTTGCTACGTTTGGTGACATAGCAGGGGTGTCCGGGTTCATGGGGTGAGGTTTGTCTTGGTGGCTAATGTGGCGTGAGTGACTAATATGGGGAGACCTTTTGACCTCTTCAGATCACCTTGCACAATTCCGGGAGGGACAGATTCGTATGTCTGTCACTCCTGGACAGATTGACCCCATTGATACCCACCCCCTAGTACTATTTTCCTACCCAGAACTTCCCCTTCTTCCTTTCCCTTAAAAAACCCTCCACACAGCACCCCCAAAGATGGCAGAGGCTCTAAGGATTTTAATTTCCTAAAATGTACCTATTCCCAAACCGTAGTGTATTTTTTTTGTCATCCGGAGAAAACGTTAAGTTTGGGTTTAATTAAATCATTGTGTTTTTTTCTTGTTCATAAAATAATTGCATTAATTAACCTGCATGTTTTGCCAGCTCTTTTGGTAAAAAAGATCTCCCGGTCGCAGAAAAAGCACTGTAAATTTGATGTTTCACATAACTACGATATTGCATACACTTAGACAATACTGTAAAGTCAAAATTTCGCTATTACATCGTATTACAGTAATGTTAGGGCCTTTACCGGTGCACTCACCCAGATTCGAAGTTATTAATGCAACCAAACTATTTAGAGAATATATTTTAAAACAAGTTTAAGATGTTTATACACGGAGAAAAATGTTATTCTAAAATACGATCATTTTATTCGGACTGAAGTTCTTACGTACAAATTAACAGGGTTTCAATGTTTATTCTTACATTTTCCCGCCAATAAACATTGAAACGCTGTTAATTTGTTCGTAAGAACTTCAGTCCATTTTTTAACCGTTTTTACGAATAAAATGATAGTATTTTAGAATAACATTTTTCTCCATGTAAAATTACTTGAAAAATTACTGCCTCAACACAGGCCACGCTAGTAAATTTGGATTATTTAAATATTACCTACTGTTTGTATGTTTGTTTTATTAACTGTTGTTAACTTTATGTACTTAATTAATTTACAAACCAATGTACACTGTTAACCCTAAGCAGTAGTAGCAAATTTCTTTCAATAAAAAATTAATTATTATCATTTAATAAAAAAACAGGTGAAATTTTCAGCTTGAATTAAAAGTTTAATTAGACCGATGTTGCCATTATATAAAAAAGTTCCGCTTAAGAAATACCATTTTATTTATACCATGCACCAAAGAAATGAACAAAATTCTTAAATCTTCTCATACTACAGCAAAATCCGCACATTTTGAATGACCCATACTTTTTATTATGCGTTTTGAAACTTTCCTCTGAATAAACTAAGTTATCACGCGCCTACCTTTTCACAAGAGCTAAACTTTTTTTCAATCTGGTTAAAATATGAATAAAAATTAGATTAAAGTAGAAAAATGGGACAAAGGCTAAAAACGCTGCATTCAAAAGTACGCAGGTACCTTCCGGTGAGAGATTTATTTTCCGGTCGTCCCTCTTCGGGTAATAAAATTTCCTTTTTTTCACCAAAATTTTGTTCAATAGCCTGGCCATAAATTCATTTGATAAAATCTCTACCTTCAAATCTGATTTTATCTCGGGAAATCGCAAAGCAGAGCCGACACGAACACCAAAAGCGTATGGACGGGGAATGGACCTGCCGAAGATTTGATTACACTTCTTTAAATTTGACGGAAATCTCATTACGATGTTTATATAGAATATTATCAATTTATCAACCGTAAAGAATGATTTAGACTTTCAGAAAGCTGGGTTGAAAGTTTTTCGTCATTTTTACATTACGGACACCAATGATCAAACAAAATATTATATTATATCACACAATGATGTTTTACTAAATCTACGTGTCGTCAAATTGATATTTGAAACTAATTTCATGAACGTGATAAAATTTTGGAGACATTTTTGTCGTTGTGGAATTTTGATGGTGAGTGAATGTGATGAACATAATTTATTATTTCTCATGTATATTTGCATCCCATTTTGGGAAAATTGATGGCAAATTCGTGAAAGAATTGAACACATGACTATGGCGAACATTTGGAAATTCTCGAGTTTAGACAAAGCGAAAAACGTTTTCATCGAAATTTTGTTATACAAGAAAGTAAAAAAATAACATTTCGAGAGCACTCAAAAATATATTAAAACGTTAAAAACTTTTTCCAATTAATTTATTTGTGACCTTAACTGGTTTCAGCCTGTTAAGGCCATCTTTAGACTGGTACAGTTTTTTTTCTTAAACGCTTGGACACATATAATTTAAGGTAGATTCAGACTGGACGACGTACGTACGCATCGCTACTCAAACAATTCTTAGCAACATATACATTTTCTATGAAAATGGCCACAGACATCGCACGTCGCGATGCGTGTGGCCGATGTGATTCTAAAACATAAATTTTCATTGAAAATCTATGGTTGCTAAGCAGTCCAGATATTGTTAGGCGTAGCGATGGGCACGTACGTCGACCCAGTCTGAATCTACCATTAACGTAGTTAGACATAGGAATGACGTATGGCCCGTACCTTTAATCCACGGTTTATGCAGGGTGTTAAGGATCGTACTTTAACCAGTGATTCCTGACTTTATTTGGAGTAAAAAATGTAAATACAATTTTGGTCTCCCGTGACTTTTTAGATGTATTTATTATTTTTTTCTCAAACTCAAACAAAAAAAAAGTTCTTCCACGTGTGATCACTGGTCATATGGCAAGTAAACAACCAACACCTTACACCGCACCTAACTTCCCAATACCTACTGATTTGTTTATTTTTTTCTAGGAAAAAAAAAATTTGAAAAATGTCACCGTAGACCAAAATTTCATTTACATTTTTTTACTTCAAATAATGTCAGCAATCACTGGTACACAGTAAGTCAACTACGTACCTTAACACCCTGTATACATAACATGTATATATATATAGAGAGAGATGTATATAAGAATTGACGGGGTGTATATAAGAATTCTATTATTAAGTTATATTGATTTCCCCCTAATTGTTTTTTATGTTGTCTTTGACGATTGAATTTCTTATTATTTAATTATTACCAGTAGGCATAACTGTCTCGGGTTTACAGATCTGTATTTTGGCCTCAAATCAAAATTAAATATTGTACGAAAATGGCTTTTGCAGCCGTTTGCCTTGTTGGAAAGGATTTATTAACGCCGTTGATTAAAAAGCGATGAAAAACAAGTGATCAATATTGTAATGTCATTGGAACCATAATATAAACAAATTCTTATTTGTAAGGTTTTATAAAATTCATTTAAAAAAAATTATCCAGTCCTAAAGAGTCCTAAATTCTCCAGTCTTTCAAAATAAATATTTACTTATCGTTTTCACTAATCTTTGTATTAATGTAATCAACAGTGATGGGGGTATCAAATGTAAGTCATGCTATGTCATCTCCAGTGTTTTAAATATGTTGTCCACCGCGTGAAATTTCTAATTAAAGTGTGTTATTAGTGACATGCTAGGTAAGTATGCTTTCGGTATCTATTTGTAAATAATAAAATTAGATAGAGCTTAAGAATTTATAATAATTTGTACAGCGCCCTTGAGGTGATTTCTCACAAAAACGGCGCCCCATAAATCATACAATTATTCCAATTATTATTATTGTCAACGATACCCAACTTCTAATATAAGTGAGTCCATTCTAAAGTCTTGAAATAAGTGTTGTTTAAAGATGGTCTCGTTTCAAAAGTATAAAAAAATATAGAGCGGTATAAAAAATTATATCAGTGAGACATGTTTCGGTGTGGGTAGGGAATATCAGCAGTATCAGTAATGCCTTGTTCGGACCTGACAAGTAATAAGTCGAGTGGCGAAAACTCGCTACTTGACTCACCAAAAAGTGTCGCACTGCTGTCATGTAGTGTTCATTAGTAAGCGACGCGTCGCGACATGACGGGAAATTACATGAAAGGAAATACGCTAAACAAGCTGATTGTAATGCTTATTTTAGAAGAGGTGGAAGAATAAATTAGTGAAATGGAAATAAATAAACTTTGGACACGAAAATATATTAATAGCCGCAAAAATAAAGAATTTTAGAGTAGCATTTTTGCTCCAACGGGACGACATATCGAATGAACTGCGCATGTCAGTGCACAGGGACGTGTGAAGGGGGACTCTACTTGACGAAATAATAGGAAAAAATGGATTCAATCTACTAAAGAGCTGACTAGCCTACTCAAAAAAATTGTGGTGTTCGGACACATTTAGTTACTAATATACTCGCTACTCGACTAAAATACCCGCCCAGTCAGAACGGGGCATAAGTATTGTTAACAATAGTCGGTAGCACTGTATTATTAGTCGGCCGTCACAACAGTAAATACAGCGCGCGCTGACCCCTCCAAGCACATACCACATAAATCAGTAGGGTTCAGGATCTCTTGGTGTATATCATTCCGACGGGTGTTTGTTTTCTCTGATACATTAATGTATTTTATATTTTTTTCTAAGTCACTCTGTTATCATTTAACTTTAGCAGTCGTGTGTTCAAGATTGTCAATTTCAAACATAGCTAAGCTTATACTTAACAGAATTCTTAACCTGCTCTCTCATAGATGATGACTGATTCCGCTAGTATAATTATACATTTTAAGAAAAAACATTTCATTCCAGAAAATATTACAAATTCAACATTGGATAGGATCTCCGACACTCAATATTGCGTTTGAAAGCAATTTTGTTTTGTTCTCGAAAGATTTGAGTTTGTTTACGAAAAACCAATTTGTTCATTTTCATATTGCGCAAGCAAACAAATGATTCATCTTTATATTATTTTAAAAAATAACTTTAAAAAAGTGTGTTTCTTTAAATAATGAAACTAGCACTATCTGCGAAAGATAAGACTTATTTGACTTAAGAAAGAAATATTTTAAGTATCACATTAAAATAACATTTTTTTTATCTGCACACCTATATTCAAAGTTTTCATGAAAGATATGTATACCCGTTATTTGTGAGTACCTACCGCACAAGAGTCCCAACTGGTCATAACTTGATTCATAGCCGAGGACTGTAACCACTAAACCATGGAGGTTCTCAAAAATCGTGATTATGTTAAATATTAAACAACGCATATGAAGGTATATTTCAACATAATATTATTGCTGAGGCTTTATTAGAGATTAATTATATTTAAAAAAAAAAATATATATATATATATATAATCCTTTTCGTATTTCGTATAAAATAATAAACGATCTTGCTTATCCGTAGAGCATTTAATGTGGCGACGACATCGATACCTTTCGACGAAGCACCATTATCTGCGATCTAACGTAGGGAAAATTACCCTCACCATGCTACCAAATACCTGCACAATAAAACTAAAGGGAGTTCATAAATATCTGATTTCTTATCGCACCTCCTCCGCTAACACCAACCCAGAAAGCAAGGCCGCATGAAATACTTACACATAATTTCATTTAAAATATGTACAAATAATATCTAACAGTTATTTTAACTAGAGAAATGTCCAAATCCCACACAAAGTTCCCGGCAGAATTAGCAATGAAATACTCTGGTCGTCGCCAAATAATTTAATATTTTCCACAACGAATTATTATTATTATTATTATCCTGACGAAGAAACCATCGGTTTTTAAATATGTAGATATTATAACATAGATTATTATAACACGGTTTACACAAAAGTAATTTGTTTCATTTAAATAAAATGATACCACAAAGTAAATTTACAAAGATTGCAAAAAAATATATACATTAGATTTTTCCGTTGTGATGGGGGTCAGATTTTTGCCTCGAAATTTACTTTGCGACCAAATAATCAGTCATAATTCCGCAACGAATTGTTATTATAATAATTATTATCCTGACGAAGAAACCATCGGTTTTGAAATATGTCGATGTTCTAACATTGATCATAGTGATTTACACAAAAGTAAGTTGTTTCATTTAAATAAAATGATGCCACAAAGTAAATTTTGCAAAGATTGTAGAAAAAAAAAATTAAGAAAAACTTCAGGTACCCTAAAAAGTAAACTGTATAGAAAAACATAAATTATCCTCAGTGACAAACGAAAGATGATTTTACACAAAAAGTAATAGCAGTGAAGACATTTTGTTTTTAATTTTACACCATTCAAATCAATTCAATAAATTATTTTATTGAATTGATTTTTAAAACATCATTGCACATTTTAAGACGTTTTAAGATAAATTCCAATAATGTAGTTAGAATAGAAGTATTGAAAATTATAATAAAACTATTTTATCTACCATTATTTAGCTGTAACAAAGTTTCCCGTTTAAAAGCGGCTTCATCGATGCACAATTTGTCGATATCTATAAATATATTTGGTAAGTTAATATTTCAGCTTGGAAGATAAAATATTTTTTGCTATCAGTGACGAAGATAACCATCGGGAACATAGAAATGTTAGCCGAATTTTTAAACCATCCACGAATCCATACGCGAAATTCATACCATACCCATACATCGCTCTTGACTCTTTATACTCTTGTTTAATCAAATTGACCTAGGTTTGTGGGACGTAGTCGATTATAACGTATTATTAATACAATCCGGGGTATTTAAAGTGAAGCTTGTCTCACGTTTGAGATGATCGATGCATAATCATGTAAATATACGCCCGGGACGACATAAATTGTTAGACAAATTAAATGATGACAGGCGCGATACAAGGCCGGCATTACGAGATGCGTATCGCGGTTATTAAACATTCATCAATATAAATAAATTCAATCCGGCCGAGAGGACCAAAGACACATCCATTTTGTCAACGGTGGCATTTTCAATTACGTTTTTGTCATGAATGTTATTGATTGTAGCTACAATAATTACCTGCGCTGACCACGTTTCTAAGTGCGAGTTTGGAATAATAAAAAATCAAAGAAAAATTTAACTTATTTTTTTAAATCCTAATAACAAGTTACCCCCTCGATGGATTCCTGTACTGTAAAGGGATATACCCTGCAATGGCCTCATAAATAAAAGTGTTTCAAATTTTACATTTTACAACTGATCAACGACCATTAATGTAGGGTAAATGAAGTTACGAATATAGCTAGTTTCAGAACCATACCTCTTCTATTTAATTTTTTGTTTGAAACATTTACAGAGTGATTACAATTATTACATTAATAATATTGCCATTCGAATGTGCACAGATATATCACATCAATTAAAAATGTTCGCAGCATGCGTAATCAAGTTTTAGTTGTTACTAGGCGGATATTCTAGTAGTGAATAAACAGAAATAATAATAATCAAAATGAAATATAGATATATATAAAATAGTAAGTGGTGTGTATTTTGTGTAATTTTGTACATAATCGAAAGACCTTTGTATGAAACATGTGTATTGAGACCACTGCACATGAAAAAGTATATCACATGTAAAAGAAAATAGAGAAATGACTTACAGCGGAACTTGTGTCACTTTCTTCTGTTCTGCTGGTTTTTTAGATTGCACTGAATTTATAGCGGAATAATTATATTAGTTGAGGTACGTTGTTTAGCGGCGGCGAATAGCGAAATAGCGGGAAGTTGATGCGGCGATGTTTATGCGTTGATGATCGATTGATGACTGGGTGTGGGTAATAGAAAAAATGACAGGTCTATAAAGGAAGGGTAGGAAGGAAATGTAACAATACTAACTACAAGTACAGCGGTTCATGATATATAGATGTACGTAGGTAAATGTACATTACCTACAGAGAAAGGTATGTTGATTGGTACAAACAACTTAAATATAGCATTCCATGCAAAAACCTTAAAGTAATATTTTAAGTTGTAGAGATGCGATGATAGGGTGGAACCAATACCGAAGCTAAAAGTTACCCCAAGTGGTTCACGAGGTAAGGATTGTCTAGATCTTGATGGCGAATGCGTCTACCTACCTAATTAAAACTTAAAGAAAATTAATATTTTTAAGGATAATTTCAATGAATAAAGATAAAATCATTTATGATGTGGCTAAAAAACCGTGTCAACTCGACATGCTTATCACTGGGTCCATCTGGCGTGGTACGCAGACGAAGGACGGGACATCGGGCTTAAAAAATGCACGCAGAGTGAAAGAATTCGGAATGAATGGCCGACGAGCGCGATAATCTCGGGAGTTAAGGCGGCGACGCGACGGGAACCGAATCTGGCGGAGAGATCGCACTTGACAGACCGTATCAATTCAGGACGGCTGCAGCTCGCTGACGATGCTCCTGTATCCTTCAATCCTTCACTGCTCGTTTTATTGCGGTGCACAAATTATTTTTAGAAAAAAATATGTAGTCCGTCATTCTCGTTGCATCGAATGGAAACATACAGCGGTTAAAATAAATTCTTTCTTTCGTATTTTAATCATTTAAAAAAGCTTGATATTGTAAGCCATTTCAATTAATTTTATTGTATATATTATAAAGAAGGTGTTAAGGCAATACTTGACTTACTTTACTTGTAGTAAAAAATGATATCTTACTGGTTTTAAAAACTCCTATATACCCGAGATTTAGATTGAAATGTATTAAACATGTTTTGAGCGTCTTTTTTTAATGTGATCCATATCACACAACGGAAATTACATTGCGAGCTAAAAATAGATCCGGTAACTTAGAAATTCCTGACAGAAAAAGCTGTGGAAATGATATCTGATTTCATCTTTGTGCAGGATGTTAAGGGGCGTACTTGACTTTAACCAGTGATTCCTGACATTATTTGGAGTAAAAAAATGTAAAAGAAAATTTGGCCTTCGGTAACGTTTTCTTTGTCAGAATGTTATTAAAATTCTTCCACATGATATCACTTACACATGCAACCCCTCACCCGACTCTATCTGCCTAATACCTGGTGATCTTTTAAAGTTTTACCAAGAAAAAAAAACAATAATGTCAACGGAAACTAATGTTTTTTTTACATATTTTTACTACTTATAATATAAGAAATCACTGATCAAACTAAGTCCCTCATAACCCTGTATATATATATATATACAGGGTGTTAATGTACGTACTTGAGTTACTTTAACCAGTGATTCCTGACATTATTTGAAGTAAAAAATGTTAATGAAATTTTTGTCTCCGGTGACATTTTAGATGTTTTTTTTTTTTTTTTTTTCTACAAAAACATAAATAATAGTAGGTGTTGGGTAGTTGGGGGCGGGGTAAGTGGTGGGGCGGTAACTCGGCTGAGTGACTAATAATGCCATGTGAAAGATTTTTTTTTTGTTTGATTTTGAAGAAAAAATATTTTGAAAAAAAAAAAATTGACATAAAAAAAGTCACCGGAGACCAAAATTTCATTTACATTTTTTACTCCAAATAATGTCAGGAATCACTGGTTAAAGTAACTCAAGTACGTACCTTAACACCCTGTATATATATATATATACGGTGTTTCAAATTGATTTAAAGTGATTTTGTGGTACAACCTTTTTTAAGTAAATACTTCTTTACGCACGCTTGACTTGAGGGGTAAGCTGGCGAATGCGTTACGGAAATTACAGCGTTACAAACGTAATATCGGGCGTTACAAACGTTACGGAAGCGAACGATAATAAATTAAAATTAATTTTCAGGTTCATTCCTCACAATCTAATCATAACAACAGCGCTCAAATCCATAGTAATAATGTTTGGAATAAGTGCTGGCATTTATTCCAAACATTGTAAGAATTAAATCAACAATCCCATTCTAAGCGTAATTCCCATAATAAAATTAATAAAATTTTCGTTTAGAGTGTGCGAACTCAGTGCATTGGAACGACTGACTTGTCACGACGATTGGTAACAATCCAAACGAATCTTCAATATAGATTCTTATACACGGATGACTGGAATGGTTTTATTCGATGCCAGGAAGAAAAAAAGATTAGATTACTATAGAAGTATTTTTTCAGTCGTGTGGTCTAAAGCACACTCGTATTTTTTTTTTGGTTTGTGCTTTTGTTTTTTAATGCGATAATTGACTATTGTATATGGGGTATGTTGCGAAGCAAAATGTAATGGGTAGGAGAAGGACGTGGGGAAGGGAAAGTTGAGGATATATCTGGCTGTATGAAATAACACAAAACTAATCAAATAAAATATACTTATGCAAGCCGGAAGTTGGACGACTGCCGGATTCATAGCTTAAGATGGTAACCTCTCAACCACGGAGGCCGTCAAATTATCCAATTATTATCTTTATCATTATTAGAAAAAAATTACATACATGCCAAACAAAGAATTATTTCAAAGCATGTGGGGTCTTAGAATGAAAAAAAACGTTTATGAACTTACGGATGAACTCATTACATTATGGATATTATAAAGTCATATAAAAAAAAGTTATGATGGAACAACGAATTACGTGGGGTAAAAAACGATATTTTTGTGTACAGAGACTAACTTCTAGGAATTTACGGCCATAGACTATAGAATTATGTTAAAGTTATTATTCAAATTTACAAAAAGGTTTTTAAAATAAATGCTAATACCCAAACCTTTCATAGAAATTGGTTTTCAAAACTAATAAATGCACTATTGTTGATATTTAAGGTGTTTGTACTATTTAAAATGATTCTAGGTAGGATTTATGTAATTCCCACACAGAGATTAGCTAGAAAGAACTCTTCCTGGAGCCATGTTATGATAAACGACGTTCATCGAAGTAATGAACCTGTAGAAATGTGTTGTAGGCTTGTCTGTGCGCCCAAAGTAAGCTCATTATTTTCTTACTTTTTGTGAAATCATTCGAACATTTTCAAATATCGAATTTATTTACTGAGCCCATAATTCGGTGTCCAAAAAGGCTATTTTTTAATATACGATCTTATTTAGTTGCTTAAGAGTTGCGTAACAGCTGTCACAATAATGAAAAAAAAACTAAAATACTTGCAGAACTCCATAAAAACATTACTAAATTTAATTAAAATTAAATTTTTAAAAAATGTGGCCTACGAATTAAACCCAAAAACAATAAATAAACAAAAATGCTATTACCGCGAATTTCATTGCTAGAAGGCATATATACAGACTATACAAGCGCCTATGTGTATTCTTTGCATTCACCCTCCACTGGAACTCTTCAAGCAATGAATCGTAACCCCCATCGAGAGTCGAGGACTAATAATAATAAAATTTTAATATCACAAAATATAATTATAAAACTAATTTTCCTTTTTTTTAAAGGAATAAAAAATTCTAAACATATAAAGCTAAAAATTTCATTTTAGGCAAAAAATCTTGAATTGGCCCGCTGGGTAGTATTTTTTGCATATGCATACCGCACAAGAGTCCCAACTGCTCCCGTCTGGAGCCGCTGTGACTGGCATCTCCAATTAAAGTATTTTGTGAGGATAAAGTTAGTGAGGAGGGGAAGGAGAAGAGAAGGATGAATGTTAGGAAGTATCTGGCTATTCAGATCTAATCACCAAACACGGCTAAAGCCATTTCAAGCAACGTTTCAATTCTGAATGGTGGTCCTACACCAGGGCGATACTGAGAGTATCTTCCACTCTGTAAATGGTGAAAAAACACAGATAAATCAAATAAAATGTATTTGCGCACGCCGGGTTCGAACCCGCGAGCTACGGATTGCGAATCTAGAGTTGGTTTAGAG
This sequence comes from Limnephilus auricula, assembly GCA_951813805.1. NCBI lineage: Eukaryota > Metazoa > Arthropoda > Insecta > Trichoptera > Limnephilidae > Limnephilus > Limnephilus auricula. The sequence continues at coordinate 40,612,561 of OX638391.1, forward strand.
AATTAGTTTTCTTCAAATCGGAAACGATTATACTTTTAGGAGTTTCCAGTTCAGTGGTGACATGTGCATTCAATAACGTTGCTCTAAGCCGTGTTGGGTAGGTATCACACTTGCCTACGGATTAACAGCCAACGCGATCGGTTATCCGAGATTATCGACGTACTCGTAGAATGCACAAGTATTTTGTAGCGGCGCTACTCGTAGCCTGGCGGCTAAAAAATAACCCAGACTAGACTATACATAGATTGTCCGTCAGATATCCGTCCACCAGGAGTTCTGGCACGGAGGATCGATAAGACAATATATCAATACGATATTGAAAAGATCCGTCATCTATGGTCAGTTATCGATATTTGCGAGCACGGTCAACAATGATTGATAAGAGATATTTTGACCGACCATTAACCATTGATTTTAACGCGGCCTATCAAATGTATAAAACATTTTGAATAATGTATTTTTTATACGATTTTCTAATACAAGAATCCCAACTGCTCCCTTCTGGAGCCAGTGAGACTAAGAGATCCCCAATTGAAGTATGTTATGAGGCTTAAGGAAGTGGGGAGGTAATATTCTAACTTCTTTTTACAAAATAATTGTCCTATTCATATGGAATGAAGGTGAACTAACGAAACTCTTAGATTTACAAGAAATGGTATAGGCGATTCACAGACTTCGATCTAATTCTTCGATCCTTTAATCTAATTCTAGCAAACTTGTTTAACCGGTAATAAACCAATTTATACACCTTCAAAGTTTACATTTAAAATCGTATAAATAAAATCGTTATCGTAAAGTTTTTAAATGGCCTTGTAAGCCGAAACAGTTCTAAAAAAAAACAAAAAATACGAGTGCAATTTCCGTTACACATTCTACCCCCAATAAAAAAACAAAAATACTTGCACAGTAATAACACTATTAAATTTAACTTAATTTTTTTTTTTAAAATAGTAATTCATAATATCAAGGTACATTCGTTTAGGTTAGTCAGCTTTTAGAGCCAACAGTCAGCCGACCCGTTCGTTTGTCTGCATCACACCTCTCAGCATCTTCTGTATTGCAAGGATCAGGAGACAGACAGGCCACCTCTCTCCTCGCCTCACTCTCTTCACCACATCTCTCTCTTCACCCCCTCACTCTCTTCACCCCCTCACTCTCTTCACCCACTCTCTACTGCCTGCCTGCTGTGGCCTCTGCGGTAACTCCCCAGCGCATTAGTAAGCGACTGAGAGTTCTACAGTGTTCGCTATTCTTCCTCTGAAAAGACATTATCCGTCCAGAATAACAACGCACCTACTGCTACAGATTTTTAGATCAAGACAACTTTTGCTTCTCTTTTATTGTAAAAAGATACAAAATATATGGTGTCTCCCTTAATATTGACAGTTATTTCAAATTTGCAAAACTCCACAGCTCATGATGGAAATGCTAATTCCATCGATTTATTTAAAACTTTTATACATTGTTCGCTTTTGGGAATAACTTCCAAAGGTCTCAAATAAATCGTAATTACTCCTTTACTGGTCATAGTGAGAAATATGATCTTAACTCCAAACGGTGTTAGAAACTGAAAACTCCACGCTTTATATTCAAATCTAAACATTAAGCACAAATAAATAAAAATGTACATCTTTATGTAAAGAAAGCTTAAATCCACAATTTAAAAAAAAATAAAATTACGCAATTTTTATTAATTAGTTTTATATGAAACGACAAAAAAGTTAGTAAACGTTGATAAAACAATTGCCTATTAAAATATGCGTGTGATTTTATCTTTTTTTCGTTATGATTAATTTAGTTAGATAAAACGTAAAGGGAGCTAATTTTTAAAACTTATTATGTTACCATTATTTTATTATATTTAAAAAATTATATTCAGAAATATTACATTAAATGGATTTTATTGCAATGCGGATATACTTTGATCTTTCTGAATGTATAGGGAGTTTTATTCTGTAACATTGACACATTAATGATATGACGTAATTAAATGTGTTTGACTCACTGTATAAATTTGTAAGAAAGAAAAATTGTCCGGCATGTTCAACCTAATTGTAATGAATACGAGATCATTGTCACAGCGGCGATCACGGATCAGCAATCACTGATGACCTTTTGGCATCTGCCCTCCGTTGTTTATGATGATCGTTGTCCAGTGGCTTTTATCTAGATTGGTCGTCCCTCGCCCACCCCAACCCTCTCAGCCCCGCCAGCCGCCGGACCTATCATTGATAAATTTATTATTCACCTTGGGGCATTCACGAACACTGCCGGCAGTGGCGTACCTTGCGAATGCCAAACTGTGGGCGAGTGGTAGTAATCTGACCAATACGGGGCAAAGTACTGGCCAATACGGGGCAAAAGTACTGACCAATACGGGGCAAAACTGGGTAATATCTACCGGACACGTGTCGACTCCGGGTAGGTTTTACGACCCTTTAGATTTTAATTAGTTATCCGAATGCCCCATGAATTTTCTTTAAAGGTGAGTTGTTGCTGCTATTTTGTATAAATATCGACCAAACTAGTTTTCTCTGTAGTAAAGACGATGTTTTCGAATCAAGTCAATTCGTGGTGGTGAGTTATAGTTATAGCTAAAATTGTCATTTTAACTTTTGTATTAGATGCTTGATGTGAGATTTAACATTCATAGTAATATTAGAATATATCTAATACGAATCAGCAATCCTGCTTTGTATGTTTTTTAAGAAGCACCAAAATAAAAACGGCGAGAAATGGCGTAATGAAATTTACCTAGCTTTTTTGTTTGAAAATTCAATCCAATCATGATTTATATATTTTGAACCAAATTAAGATTTTTTTCTTGCATTAGCTCCCCACAGGAAGCCCTGACGAAAATAATTCCCTTCGAGCCTATGTCATATTTTAGGATTCTGTGTGGAGGGTTTTTTAAGGAAAAGGAATAAAGGAGAGAAATTTCTAGGAAGGAAGAAGGTATGAGGGATGGGTAGAAATCTACAGATAAGTTTTTCAAGTAGTGCGTACATATGAATCTATCCAACTGGGATGTAAGGCGATGTTAAGACCTAAATACACTTCGCCCGATAAGTTCGGGCATCCCTGCTAATACACCAAATCACGCTTGTATGTATCTCAATTGTTTAAAATTCTTAAGGTTAATCTTGATTTGATCTTGAATAATCTTGATATTGGTTTCGTGAAATTTCTAGGGTCGGCGTTTTTAGCTAATATACTTATCATTATAGATACTTATAATTATCAATCTTTCAATTATTAATTATAATGTCCCGCGATTTCCCACGGGTTTGCGTTAGTACAAATTATTATTTTATAAAAAAATTAATGATTTTTTTTTTTTTATACTATACTAATTGTAAAATTGATATTTTGATATCAAAATACCTTTGTAAAATTGTAACTACTACCTCCTCCATATGAATTGTAAGCTCCTCCTGTCCTAAAATGAGTTTTGTAACTCATCGGGATTGCTCTAGCAAAGAAATAAAAATTAAAAAAAACTGTTGATTCGAAAAATATCCTTCAATGTGCAGGCATGTTGAGAAGTGGCGACAACAACGTCTCAAAGTCAGCCGATAATTACAGACGTACCAGAGCCGGGCTGGCGCGAAGGGTCCGCCCCAAGACGGACCATGGGAATAGTAAGGGAATAGTGTTGCATCTGCCGGAACATTCCGCCCTAAGTGCGCGAATAAAGTGCGGAGTGAGTTGGCCGGGCCGAGACGGTAACCAAACGGTACACACTCCTCCCTCCTCCACTACTTTTAATGCAGATTTACGGGGGTTATAAGAGACGTGCTGATTTTATTATAAGAAACTTGGAGAGAGGAATTCAAATATTCTAATTCTAATAATTTTTTTGAGTGTTTTTATATTTTACAATTTTGACGATTTTCAAGGAAATTGATGATGATACTCGTGCGTGGAAACAGGATACCACTTTCTTAAGTGTGTAACTTAATAGGTGTTAAGAGGCGGATTTGACTTCCAGTGATTCCCGACATTATTATTTGAAGTAAAAAAAGTTGTTGAAATGTTGATCTCTTGTTACACTTTTGATATATATTTTTTGAACTTAAAAAATAACCTTCCAGTAGGTATTGGATAGGAAGGATCGGGGTGAAGGGTTTGGGTTGTGGAAAATGGAAGATTTTTGGTTGTTGTTTGGTTTTAAAGAAAAGAAAATTAAAAACAAAAATAAACGTTAAAAAAGTCACCGTAGACCAAAATTACATTAATTTTTTTAACTCCAAATAATGTCAGAAATCTCTGGTTAAAGTCAGTGAAGTATTTGTAAGTTCGTAAGTAAATTCGAACAAAGAAATATTGCATGTTCCAGCACTTTCTTCCTTCTCTTCAACGTAGATTTAGATACTTTGCCACAAAAATATTCAACTGAGTCAAACACAGAAAGAGTTTAAGAAAAGTGTTAAAATTTGGATATGTTCTAATGATCGAGCCTTTAACATTGACAGTTATTGTAGTAATAACCTTGCTATTTTTGTATTGTTATATGAATAATGTTAACTAAAATAATGTATTGCTGTAAAGGAACCTAGATTATACATTTATAAGTAAACCATAGACAAAATGCGAGAAACAATATGCTAAAAAATCTGCCTCAATAGGTTCGCCTTGTGAGGCAGGCTATGCACAACTTAAAATGTGGTATATTTTATGTAGTATATTGTGCTATATCTATATAACCATTCTAAAAAAAACGAATTGGGTAGTTGACTGTACGAAATTGCAACCTAGCGATACATTCGCTTTAATACATCCTACTATGTAATGTAATGCATAGATAATATAATAATTAGTACTAAAGGAGATCATTACCAACTTATTATCATTATCAACTGCCTATACAGACAGTTTATAAATTTGAACCTCTCCGATTAAAGATCTACTCAGTTATAATATAGGAATCTACACAAATTTGTTTTTTTTTTAAAATTACCTTCACAAAAATAAGTTAAAAGCAATGATTGATTTTATAAAAAAATTTATAATATACGGATTAGCAAACATCAACAATCTATCGAAGCTCTCTAAATTTAAATACAAAATTAACATAAATTTGATAACGGTAGCTTCAAGCAAGTTCTGACACTGAGACAAAGAAGGGAAAAATAAATTGAAGGAATTCTAAAAATATGGATATGTATTGAAATAGATACATCTCGTATTCAAGGTTGAGCGGGATCTAAAAATGTATAATATGTTGAACTAATAATTGGACAAGAGTTGCGTGAAGAGATATTTGTGTGTCAGAACTGTGATGAATTGTTCAATCAACGAAAAGGCTTAACATTTAAGCAAAATTGTTACGAACAAAAAAATTACTCTAGAAGAATTTCTTAACTCAGTCAAACAAAGCATCTTCACACTTGTTCCAAATTACACTTTACTTTGATTTTGTTCGCCGCTGATTTAAGAGGAATCTGTCAGTGTCCGACCCACTGAGATTAACTGCCGCAGCATCTTGATGGGGATGTACCAACACCGTCACGAATGAAAAATCTCTGGAAGGATGTTCGCCAATTCTGCGAAGTTTATAAACGAGGCTATCATCAACAGCGAACCCTTAATTAAAAGATCATCTGAATTCTGAATTTAAAGTCGGTTTCATCAATCAGAACTCAACCTAAACTAACCAATTCTATTATCATAACGGCCTCCGGAGTGGAGGGGTAAGGCTCTCGACTAGCGATCCCGATGTCGTGGCTATTGACGAGCGGTTATTGAAGAGCGATTGACCGGCGGCTGAGCATAAAAGTTTAAAAATGCTTGCAACTGTACTGGGAGGTTCCGATGAGGAAGATCGATTATTCCCCGTATTAAATTTTTCAAATTAAAAATTAATTCAAAACTTGCTTTAATATATACCTACATTCAAGTAAGCAATAAAAATGCTCAAAACGCACAATGATAAATTATTAAAAATCGTGTACATCTTGTAAATCTCATAAGTATTCATGATTTTTCAATAATGTCTAAACAAAATAAGTGTGCAAAAAAGAAAAAGAAATATTTTAGTTTTTAAGACCTTAAATAAATAGAAAATCTGAGTTTTTTTTTGTCACAAAAACGTTCTCGGATTTATTATTTAATGATTTTAATTTATCTAAAATTCTCCTCTTCATTACCTTCAGTCTCACGGCATACCTTAGTTTTCTTACTATTCTAATTTTTCCGGCCACCAGAAATAGTAATATCGATCGTACCAGTACCAGAACGTTATGTCATAGGTGTTATTTTAAAGTATATTTAATATGTAAAACATAAAAACATAAATACGAGTGTGCTTTAGACCATGTGACAGAAGTAAAACTTGTGCTCTTGTCCTACAGTGTGATACAGGCAATAGGCCTGCACTGTGTCTTAGATATAAGAAACGTAACTGGCTATGAGAGAAAGAGAGAAAGAAAATGTGTACTCGCACCTCTTTCTCTTGTCCCTACAGTAATATACGAAACGTAACTCTCTCTCTCTTTCTATCTTCTTAACTTATATCTCCCTCTCAACTTCCGTTCGCCTCGCCCGATCACACTTTTCGTAACGCTTTCATCACGCATTCATCAGCTTATTACAGCTTACGTAAAGAAGTTTTACTTCAATAATATTTGATTTTCTAAAAACTAAAAACGTTAGAGATGTCTTTTTGACTAATCAGGTGGACGATCTATGTATGAGTAAATTAAAGAATTGGTAATTTTTTACTTTTTTATTCGACTTTCTTATTGTTCTGTTTTATCCAAATACCAATAAAGTTATAATAGGTATATATTTCGACTGTTTTCATTGTGTGTTGGGAATGGATAAAGTTAACCGTGAGATGTGAATTTTTTAAACCGCAATTTGAAATAGCAGTGAAAATGATTTCATTTCCCCGATGAATAAATTATGAAATGAACGTACATGGTCTTCTTGGCCCTTTGCACGCGAAAATGTTTCCGCACAAAAAATAACCGGTAACGTAACACTCGTACCTACGCCGGGAAGATTGGAGTTTTTTGGAATGTTTTTTTAATTTTATTTTCTCGCATTCGGCGCCGTATGAGATTGCAATGAAGTTGCGCCGGCCCTGCGCTCAGGGGTGGGATTTTTTTAAAACATCGTAAAAATATTTAGTTACCAATTTTTTTGTTTATTTTACTTAAGCTCCACACAGGAGGCTCTGAAACCAATGATTTTCTAGTGAGGACCTACGTTATCTTTTGGGATGCTCTGTGGTGGGGAGAAAAGGACTGAGATGAAGTTCTGGGAAGGAAAAGTAGAACGTGTATCTAGGAGAGAACGGGCGTGTGAACTCTCTCGGTCCGGCCCGCTACTCAGCAGGTGGGCAAACTTATCCAATAGCGAGACCCGGACAAAACTCACCCCATGAACCCGGGCATGTTAAGTCACCAAACGTAGCGAACCACTTGGGGTGACCACACTGACCACGACAGAGGCGTTGGTTACCTAATACATGTGTCCCGGGGCGGTGGTAACCATACTTACCTTCCAAAATGAAAATAAAATAATGTTTAAAAAAAACACTAGTTTTATTTGTTAATCCTGCAATTCCATGAAGAAAATTGGGACCACCCTAATTCAGTTTTGTAGAAAAACACATATATTTTTTTTTATTTCATAGAATATTACCGCGGGGTTAAAAAAATGAGACAAATTATGATATTTTAAAATAAAGTAAAAAGGTTTTTACCGAAAATATCAATAAACCATTAAAATATCGTAAAAATAAAAAAGGTAGAGAGAAATAAGAACAAATAAATACGTTGTTAAATGTTTTAAAATGACCCTGTTTTAAAATAACTAAATACTAAAAATTCACAGTCACAATAATAAAAACTGATATACTTACAGAACTAAATCACAACATTATTAAAAATGATTTTCTTAAAATCAAATGAAAACAAATCACTTTGTATACACCACTTATTGTTGACGAAGTTATTAACTTTAATTAAAAAAATAATAATATGGAATAGGATGTTTCGCAACCCTGGTCGTGCTGCAAGAACACCTCTGAGCAGGGGGGGTGGGAAGGGGTGGCTACAGACGGGCGAAATAAAAGAAATATAATTTACATGAAATATTCAAATGAGGGGATTTGCCCGGATCTTGGGCGGCATTGTTTTCAGTGTACCGCCTCACCTGTGGCAGGTGTTTGCAATCTTTTCCGGGCCGGGACCGCCGCCAGGACCGCCAGGAGTGCATAAATAAGGCTCAGCAAGTGACGTGACGGAATTAAAGCGAAACCCCGTAAAACGAGCTAATTAATGGAAATGTCATATTTTCTGCCTGGATTTGGCACCGAGTCATATTTTCAGGTTTAAATTGCGGATTATATTCATATTTTAATTATTTACGCCGTAGCTACGTGTTCTAACTATGGCATTGCTTCTGTTTCAAAGCACCAATGCTTTTGAGGATGATTACGTACAGGTTGGGCATTTATACAATACTTACCCCACATACATATACACATACATGAACTGCTGTACTTGTAGTTAGTATTGTCACATTTTTATTCCTACCCTCCTCCTATAAACCTGTCATTCTTTCAATTACCCACGAGTCAGTCAATAATCGGCCATCAACCTGTAAACATCCGCATTCTTATTCCGCATCTTTCGCTACTCACCGCTCTAAGAAGAAATATTAGCGCAACAAAGTGCAAGTTAAAACCGGCCAAATAAAAGAAAGTGCTACAAGTCCCGCAGTGAGTAATTTCTCTCATTTTCCTTATATGCATTCTTTCTACTTGTGCAGTAGTTAAAACACACACATTTCAAGGTCCGTCGATACAAAACCACATAAAACACACAGCACGTACAAAGTTTATTGGTAAACGAAATGTGGATTTTTAAGAGTACCTACCTTGATGAGAAGGCTTGTAGTTAATGTGTAGGTAGAAGAAAAACTAAACTTTCACGAGTGGCAGATACTTACAGTATCACCATGGCGAAAGAAAGATCATTTCTCACATATCCAATTTGGGAGTGCCTTAATATCACGTATTCTGGGCCGTTGGAAGCCTACGGGGAAATTGAGGGTGTTTTAATACGCGAAAGCATAAATAATATAAATTATTTACTAGTATACCCAACTGACGAAGATCACTCCCTTTAAAAATCTTCTGGTACAAAATTTACACAAAACAAAATATTATTGAAGAAGAATATAACACTAATAATCTAAATTAAAATATGAAAATGAACAAGACACAGACAAATATAAGATAGCAGTCGCAACTGGGACTCGAACCCAGAACCTCTCGTCTTACCGGGACATGCGCTTTTTCCAATTCCACCACCCACAATATTATAAAACCGTCATATTTGTCAACTCATATTTCATTTTTTTATTTTTGAATTAACAATATTATCTTCGACTAATTTTTTCCCATATTATTCGGCATTTTCATTGGTAGTTAATATATAACTTTGATGAGAATAACGTTCAAAAGTTATAAAAAAAGAGTTTTTCTTATAAAAATTACAAAACAATATCTTTACATATAAAAAAAAATCTCGCGTCACAATGTTCGTCCAAGGTAAACTCCGAAACTACCTAACTGATTTTGATGAAATTTGGCTTACTGTGTGTAATTTGGTCCAACTTAAAAAATATGATAATTTATGTCTTGATTATTGACCTTAATATTTATTTTTGCGATTTAAATGTTTTTTATAGAACAGTTATTTGAAATTATTGGTAAGTTCCATAAGTTACTGAGATATGGCGGTTTGAGTTAATTTATTGACACAGCAATTGGTTATCTAGGTTAGATAACCATGCAGTAGGCGGCGTTGTGTTTCATTAGCCACAGCAACGCGTGGGCGGGTCAGCTAGTTTATTATAAAAATGTTAAATTCACTCCATTTATAGAAGCCAAAATCTTGCAGTTTTTCAATGGTTGTCGCAATGTTTGGAATTGTAATAGAATATTATTATAGTAGTTTTAGAATATATAAACACTAGATATAAAATGTTAAAAAATTATAACTACATTAATCACACTCAAAAAAATAAATATTTACATGTACTCTATAGAAATGGGATAGGTCTACATCTAAATAATTTAGATTATATCTACTCTCCCCACAACAAAGTTGATGATATCTCTTCTTAATTTACTCTAACTAATTCTGTATTAATTTTGATTATATTTTCAGCTCCGAAGAAGAAGAACGAAACCGAGAATACTAAAAAAGTGGTGTCTAAATTACCCATTAAATTTTTTGAATGTTTTGCTCGCGGCCCGATGGTTGGTCAGCACTCCCATCGGTATTGGCCGACTCAGTTTGATTGAAAACTGCATTGTTCCCCGCAATGGGAAATACGGTCTCCCTTTATTCCATCCCCCGGTAACATTGGCCCCCTGGAAATCAACAAGCCATTGTGCCGCCCGCTACCCCACCCACCCTGTACCCTACCTGCCCAGCTTGATGCATCTTCTATCTCTCCGGTTCTTCCACTTCCTATTATCCACCCAGTAGATACTTAAGTACCATAAGCACTACGTATATTTTTCCAATCTAATGTACGTATTCTACCTAATATAATACCGAACTAAACCTAAAAAAATAGGGTGGGTAGCACCTCTAGACTGCTCGCTGCCCTAGTGCTTGTATGTTCAATAGACCATTTGCAAATTTTACAGGGGACGTTTGTTTTTGTTTTTTACGGGCAAATTCTAAATAATTCTCGACTTTAGTCATTTCGTTTTATACGTGTCTATTGAATACGGTATAATACGAAATGACTAAAGTCGAGAATTATTTAGAATTTGCCTGTAAAAAAACAAAAACAAACGTCCCATGTAAAATTTGCAAATGGTCTATTGAACATACAAGCACTAGGGCAGCGTGCTGTAACTTTTTTGATTTTCTTGTCTTTGGTTCGTCACTGGGCAAAATTTTAGTTTTCTTCTCAGCTTACTTTTTAGAGCACCTCAAATCTATCAATATCTCAAGAATATATAATCGATGATGTGAACACTAGAAAGTAATCGACAACGGTCTATTTTCAGAATATACGCGTCACTAGGCTACGAAACCCCTGGACCACGATATATATTTTAACATTTAGTGACAACAAAAGCGTTTCATGGCTCTGGCGGGATCTTAGTATGGGAACCTTTTCAAAAAGTTTTCACGTTAAAAAAATTTCACTGGCGCAAATGCTGTTAAAGAATCCAGTTCAAGCTTTATTGGGTGGTTTTTAAATCAAATAATGTAACGGCTATGGCTCCTTGTTCTGAGCCACAGCCATTCCTGAAATTTCCATTAAATTCTCGACCGCCGACTCTTGGATCAGCCACGGCTCCAACAATCGGAAGGTTGAAGGAACCAAAGCGCACACCAGATAGTAAGATCTGTAATAAATTGACACATTATGTAAAAAGGATTACAAAATCATATCCATTAGTATATTTGCAAACCTAATTCATGGTTTGGTATCGCAATATAACTAACTATATTGTAATTGTGTCGTACGTTCCTTCGCAGAGGTACAGTGTTAAGTGATTGGTCATCTATCTACCATAGTCTCTTCTATTGTATACATTGTACTATCACCCAATTCCAGCAAACGTCTTTTTTCGATTAGTCCAAAGCATTTACAGTCAATTTTCAAGAGCTTCTGAAGCTATAATTCAAAAGCACTTTCGGATGCAAAAGACTATTTCTTTCAAATTTCGCTATCTCGCTGAAATTGTAATATTTTCTTGCCCCCAGTACTGGCTGGGTACTGACCAACCCGGTATCGGGCATCTGCCTATGCAAGTACACTTTGTATTGTTTTGGAATGCAGCGGGCACTCCCCTCACTCAGACTTCAGCTTTGTAGGAAACAATCCGCAATCGATTCCCCTCCATGACCATGTTGGAGGATTAGAAACTGAGTGGGACGAGTGCAGCAATTCAGTGCTCTGCATGCAGATTCTAATTCAATGAAAATGTGACCAAATATGGACAAAATGGTAAAGTATAATGAAATTAAAAAAATATATATATTACCTACGGACGCAATGGTTTGAATTTGACCAATTGGACAATATTTGGATAATAAGACATTAATTAGAGCACACCCAATGTCGATTAAATATATTTTCGGCACAGATCGGTGTTGTAACAACTGCCAGGGTAGTCTGGGCAGTTGCCCGGGATGAGTTGTCGACACAACGGAAAATTTTAAATGTTGTCCAAAATGTATGACACATACCTAAACAAATAGTTAGACAAATTCAATAATGAGAAACATAATATACCTACAATAATATTATTTTTTATATGGCGGTGATAATATGCAATGTGTAAAGGTTATGCTAACACTGTACTTTGCTGTGAATTAACACCAGATGTTTTGGTTAGACGAACACAATTAGCTACAAAGAAATATTTATTTATTGATTTATTTACTTACTACCTTTAAACACAGATTAAGGTAATTTTTTTCCATAAAATGGAATACAAAATAGTTATACAGTGTAAAACACATAAACACAATAGCAAAATTGGTTAATGCGTATGTCCCGGTTAGACGTAAGGTTCTGGATTCGAGTCCCAGTTGCAGCCATTATATTTTATTATTTTTCTGTGGCTTGTTTATTTTCATATTTAAAAAAATGGATTATTATTGTTATTTATATTATTGTTATCTATTTTACATACAGCTGTAACAACGACGCTTTTTTCTTAGAAGGAAAGATGTTCCCTGTTTTATTCGCTAGGCGAATGGCACCTAATTTACCTGCAAGTCACTATTATTTCTAGTTGGTAATAAGCGATAAAAACTGTGTTTAAATTTATTAAAAATCAGCAGGTCTGTCCAGGTGCCCCAAAGCTTGTAGTTACGCCACTGTTTCAGGGTCACATTATGTTTGACAGTTATGGAGCAATAATTATTGATACAGTCAAAGCACCAATCGACTGTCATTCTAAGTGTCACTTGTTTAAAGTCACTTTTTCCCGATTATTTGACAGTTAAATTGGGCAATGAGTTATGCGCGGTACCTACCAATAAAATTGTTATTATTATCAATCAATATCGTATTGTAAAAAAATACATTCAAATGAATTTGAACCGAGTTTGCGCTTCTGACAACCTATATTTTATTGTGTGAATTTTGTTTGTACAACACAACATGCTCATGTTCACAACACATTCTTACAGTCACGTGGATAACTTAGTAGGAATCTTAATAGCTATATTATGACAACTTTATTTTGTTAATGATTAAAAAATAATAATGTACGTAATTCGTAGAAGTGGGTAGGTAGATACAATATTTGAAAACTTAAAAAATACCATTCTATATTAGCTCTTAGCTCTACACAGGAGACCCTGAGTATATTAATTTCCCTTAGGGCAATTTAGGATATACTGTGTTGAGGGTCTTTTTAAGGAAAATAAAGAGACGAAGTTCTGGAAGAAAAAGGGTATAAAAGGTGAGTAGGAATCTGGAGGTCAGTGTGTTCAGTAAATCCACCCCTTCAACTGCGGTGTAAGGCGATGGGTCGAGAGAGTAGGTGAGCAGACGTTTCCGCCGCCAAGACCTAGACAAACTTCACCTCACGAACCCGGGTATCCCTGCTAAGTCACCAAACGTAGTGAACCACTTGGGGTATGGTAGAGATGTTGGTTATCCAATAAATGGTTCCCGGGGCGGCAGTACCCATAACCAATTACTTACTTATGGAATATTGTCGATATATTTCAAGCTAAAGTCCATGATGGAAAGAGCTTTGCTGCACAAATTTCTATACGCCGGAACGCAATCAGAATGATACTATGTAATATAGGACTAGAGATTGTAAAATAAATCGTAAAATCGTGATTAACGTTTCTGAAAGCGTTACAGTGTCCATCATCAGTGCAGATGACACTGTAACACTGTCCGAAAGGTTTTGGCTAAAGAAGGAGGAAGCACAACACGACATAAACCAAAAATTTATCGCGACAGTACCGGGTGTACAAATTTCACAAAGCCAGAGTTATTCGTTTGAGACAGTATTTGCCGCTTTAGAAAACAGAGTGAAGGTTTATATTGTGTGTTAAGATTTTTTTTTTGTTAGCGTTACTCGAATGTCGTAATTTGACTCTAATGAACACAACACAACAAAAAAGCCCCCACAATCTCTGTTTGTACGAACAAAGAAGATACAAAAAATGACGAATGTAACATTCTCATGAAACGGGGGAGCAAAGAGGTATAAATAAATGTACAAGGGCGTCATACACTGAACAGAAAAACCATGGAAGAAATGTAAACAAAATTGAGTGAATCCGAAGGGCGCGGATTTAAAATTCCGGCGTACACGTAAATTAAATTTGACTTATTTCACAATTTAATTTGATTTATTTAATTTAAACTATTTGTTGGTATGTTTGCTACATTCCAGTGTAGTAGAGTCCAGTAGATATTTTCTGTATGTGGATACCCAGCGGTGATTCATCAGCGGTGATTCATACAAACGTATTCTCTATTTATCTCTCTGGATTTTAAACCCAGAGAAAATATTGTTTTTACATAAAATAGATATCAACTACTAGCGTGTCGGTACTTTTTGTTTGTTTTTTTTGATAAGTTACTTTTTATAGAAGTTATGACCTTCCAAAAATCAATAAAATTGACAGGTTTAAACGCCGTCAAAAAACGTTCAGTATACAAACTAGACAATGTTTTTTTAAAAAAAAGCAAAACTTACAGGGATAAAATAGTTTTTTTTTATGTAGTTGGTAAAAAAAAATTGAAAATCAGTCCACCTTTGGAGGAGAAAAGTGGGGAATACAAAACCTCGACTTTAGTTAGGTATTAGTAGCCCGAGGTGCATTGTCCCTTTCGCTCAATATCCGGTGGAGTAAGAGCAACAGTGACAGAAACTATATAATAAAATCTATTTTTCAAATTTCTCCTCCACCCGGGTATCATCTTAAGGCTCACAACTAACGAACCGGAGGTCTCGTGTTTAAATCCCGGCGTGCGAAAGTATATTTTATTTGATCAGTTTGTGTTATTTCAAAATTTATTGATTTAATATAATTTATAATATATTTGCGGCACGTTCAAGAGCGGATGATACTCTCAGTATCGCTTTGATTTAAAACACGATTTAGAATTGAAACGTTGCTTAAATCTCTTTTAGCCCTGTTTATAGACCATATCTGAATAGCCAGGTTCTTCCCAACCTTCATCTTTCCCATCTCGTTCCCCTCCCCACTACCTTCAGCCTCACAACATATCCGGCTCCAGCCGGAGCAGTCGGAACTCTTGTGAAAAAAATACCGCAAATGCGGATGCCAAATTCCCACAGGTTCCAGGCAAAAGCGACTTACCGTGCTGTATTAACATAAAATAATCAAATTAATAATTACAAGAAAGGATTTCAATTTCTAAAGACTACACTTTTGACAACTAACTATAACAAACATGTAATAAAAAATCTTCCTTTCGTCTCAAGTCAAAAATAATTAATTGATGAAATTTTGATCAATTTCAGCAAAAGAAAGTTAAAAAATTGAGTTTATATTGGCACACGGACACGCCCACGATACATTTCCTTCGGGTTTATCTGTTCTGTGGGCTATTCAGATTTCAAAATACGTGCGCCTTTCGTTTGTCCCAAACACAAACACCGTAAATGCCATTTTTTTCAAAATGATTTTAATTCATAGACACTTGCACTCTTTAATGTATCGATTGTGGGTAAGATAATTTAAGACCAAAAATAATTTTTAAAAACATTTAAAAAAGAGAAAAAGTAGATAAGTTATTGATTGACAATCACAATATTGTTTTGGCTTTTCCTGAATATTTGACCCAATGTTCTACCATACAACGGTCGTCCAGTAAATTATTCAGACATCTCCAAATACATTTTTAAGATAATGATTCTAATGGCCACCATAAATCAAATATTATTTACATAAATAAATCAAATATTGTTTTAGAAATAAAATATACATTAGTATGACGTTTCGAAATATCCTACTAGTGACCCAACATCAATATTTTGATTATATCACTGCACGTTTTTCTGCATTATAATTGGTGGTGTTTATTAGTAATTGAGTATTGTACCAGATAGAGGGTACACTAACTAACTAACTAGACTACAATTACATATAACTGCATACTCAACTCAAATTGAAATTTTTCGGAGATGTCTGACATGTCAGACGATCGATGCACAATGTTTGTATTTTGAACAGCCGAGATATTTTTTTTTCTTGTGTTAACTATCATTATGAAACTACAAGCGATGCTACGAGAATACTAGGTTCTCATTTTAGAAATTAGAGCAAATTTTAAAAAAATACGTTAACGTTGAAACAACTGTACTGCTCGTTAGTACGAAGAAGATCAGAATACAATTGAACTGTATGGTCACCGTATTACAAAAATCACTTCATGCTTAGATTATATAGTTATTTTAACACTATCGACTATGCGTAAGTGTAAAACAACGTAATGAGTACTAAAAAGTTTTTCAAAACCAGTTTATAAAAGTATGAATAGAACATTATTTATTGAATGGTAATCAAATTATCCCTTTGACGTTTCCTTAACATTTCACAAAATGGCATGTACAGTGTTTTGATTTGCGACAGCCAATTTGTTTGGGATGTGCGAACACGCCTGCTTCGGAGAGGTGGCTTCTGGCTTCCACCTCCCTTGATCACGGCGAGGCGTAAGGTTGCTAATAATTATTAATAATCTAGTAATCTCGACTCCTCGACAAATACGTGAGCGAATGACGTCTGCGCGTTAGCCACTGATGCAAGAAATGCGGAGGATATGAGATGTAAATCTCAAATGACCTCCCAGGTAAGTAAGGTACTGAATATTTCTGTATATTACTATATGCTGTATATACAAAGCATCTCCTATCCGTATACTATATTTCTCTTCCACGCCTCCTCTCCTAAAATAATTTTTACATGTAATAGAACTCTATCTCTAATCAACTTTGACATAGAATACTTTTTTTGGCTCGACTTCGTTTAACAATGTATATATTTATCTTTATATTCTATGTATAAGCTGTTTTTCTCTTACCAATAAATATAAATAAATGAATATTTTATGCCTGTACAGCGTATAATTAAAATAATATAAGTACATTTAAACGCAGTATCGCGTTCAATGGTCAAATCATAATTTTCTTTCTTGATTGGCATTCCAACGCGTGCCGGATACTGGCTAATATATTATTAATTTGAGGTGATTTTTCGCAAGAACTGCGCTATACAAATCATCCAAATTTAATAATTTTTATAACTCAGTAATTACTGTATTTATTATAAATATTAAAGTATGGTGACCATACGGTTGAATTGTATTCAAATCTGATTCGTACTAACGAGCAATATAGATGTTTTTTAGGTAGTGAATTGACTCCTCCGCCGTTAACCCATCATTGGTTAGCGCGCACAAAGCCATTCGTTTCGTTCCTGCCGCTTCTAATTATGTATAATGCCGTTGTGTATTTCTCATGGGAAAGAAAGCAGTCATTTTGATGGAGTTGAATATAAATTACTGACATTCGCGTTGCAATTCGCAATCAGCGCGTCGCGGTGTGCTCTCCGACAGGGGGCGGTGGGGTGGGACTGGGCGGTGCCGTTTTTATGCTGGCTTCTACTTTACCGAGGAAAGTGGTTATTTGAATATAAAGTTGATTGGCCACTACCGATTATTAATATTACTAATTTATAAGGTATCGCAATAACAACTTAGGTAATTACTATTGGTGAAATTGCTTAGAATTAAGGAAAGTACATTGCGTAGTACAGTTCCACACGTGTAACTCAATAACTTGGCGAAAAGAGAAGGCACTATCGTCGCTTATATAACTATTATAGTAGGTGTGGTTATCGGATTAAAATATATAGATATAGTGTTAGTTCATGTTTACGCCACGCCTACTAATTTGTACGTTCAGCACTGTAGCTATATATTTCATTTACGTAATAGTTAAAGATTTTGTAAACACTAACTAACGATGCATGTTTATATTTTAATCTGAAAACCACCGAATTGTAACTTCATAGACCACAGCGTTCTCCTATTTGCCAACTAATGTATAATTGTATAATCTCACGATTTGTGAGATTTTACCTAAGTAAAGGTATATTGTACCATCTTATTAGTAGGTTTTAGAAAATAGTTTTGTATTTTATTCGGGTGTTAGTTATTTGATGCAAATTATAAATAAATTCTATACCTAAGTAGTTAATTAACCACTGCAGAGTCAGAGCAATTTAAAATATTTTTTCTCGGATTGCTAAAGGACATTAAAATTTTTACCTCCGAATTTGAATATGGAGACATACAAACTGATTAAATTTCTTATAGCCAATAAATTCACCTATCTTTTTTCTTTTATCACATATTCGTAGGATTTATAAAAAATAAAAAAAAAACGTTAATTTAAAAACATTAAAAAAAAATTTAGAGAACATTTGCCACATTGTGGCAACAAAGCAAACAAAGCAGGGCTTTGGAAATAGTGCCATAATGTGGCAAAAGCGTTCGAGTGGTTATGGACGGACTGATTAATTTTGGATATTGTTTCTTAAGTTTAGAAATCATTTGTCATTTGAATGGTTAAAAAGCATCTTAGAGGTGATTTATCACAATTTTCAAAACATATCAACTTATAAGAACCATATGAAAGGTGATTTATGGGCTCGAGTAGTTGTCCAACCTCCTCAATGGAAGCGAAAAACGATTTAGAGGTAGAAGAATAAAAATACTTACTATAAACACCATTCGGAACCTATGGATGTAGTTGTGGAAGCTTACCTGGAACAAAAGAAAACATGTTTTTAGAATTTTGATTACTCGAAATATCCTTCATATATGTCTAGTCAAACACTTGCGCGTTGAGACAGTCATTTAGCTACACACCGATGCACAAGAAAATAACTTGGCAAAATTAACCTCTCCGCCGCATACTTTGCCATCATAAATTTGATATGTTGGGCGGATACGGTTTAGTTTCGTCGCGGGTCGAAGTCAACAACAGCCATTCCTCACTCCTCTGTTTTCTCTATTAGACGAAATAGTAATGGGAAAAAGAATGGGGATTCCTTTGAAACCCGAATCCAGACACTCAGCGGCGTGAACCTATAATTGATCGCACGTGTTCGGCGACTGACGAGTGACGAAATTCTCCTCTGCCGTCACACCCGGTGGACTCTTGTCTTGCCTCCGATGACCGAGATGATGTTATTGATAGTGCGAATGGAGCGTTAGATTGTCACTTGAAATAGAACCCGACCTAATAGGGGAGTTATAAGTGTTCACGAAATGACCAAGTGACTTCAGGTTAGAAGTCAATAGATCATTAAAACAAATCTTTCAAATATTATTATTATACAGACAAGAGTCCCAACTTCTCCCGTCTGGAGTCAGTGAGACTATGGCATCCCCAATTGGGGTATGTTGTGAGGCTGAAGGTAGTAGGTAGGGAAAGGAGATGGGGAAGAGGAATGTAGGCAAGTACCTACCTGTTCAGACGTGATCGCCAAACACCAAACCATTTCAAGCAACGATTCAATTCTGAATGGTGATTTTATACTAGGGCATTACTGAGAGTATCTTTAGTTTTGGAAAGTGCCGTTAATATTCTATATATTATTTTTAATTATTAATTGGGAAATAACACAAAACTTGCGTTATTCAGACGTGATCGCCAAACACCAAACCATTTCAAGCAACGATTCAATTCTGAATGGTGATTTTATACTAGGGCATTACTGAGAGTATCTTTAGTTTTGGAAAGTGCCGTTAATATTCTATATATTATTTTTAATTATTAATTGGGAAATAACACAAAACTTGCGCACGCCGCGTTCGAACCCGTTACCTTCGGATTGGGAGTCCAGAGCCTTACCCCTGGACCACGCCGGCCGCCGAAAATAATGTCTGTTGATATACTTTAACCAATGTTGAGTTGAGTAGTTTGTTAAAAAAAAAATCTATTTGTAAATAGCTTTTAAGAACCAACTGTATTTATTTTTCTAAATCTTATGTATATGTATTTTAAATAATAAAAAAATTAAAAAAAATGATTCCTGACATTATTTGGAATAAAAAATTGGTTTCCGGTGACATTTTTGAATATTTTTTTCCTCAAACATAAATCTTAAAAAATCAGTAGGTATTAGACAGTTAGGGTTGAGTTGAGGGTTTGATTGGTTACTTGGCTGAGTGACCAGTGGAAGACCAGCAAAATCGTCAGCTTTAAGTAGACTGATAAAACCTAAACCAAAGCCAAATACTAAGTTCGGAGATCGCGCATTCGAAGTATCTGGGCCTAAGACTCCGTTAAGACCTCCGGAACTAAGATGCATAACAAGCCCAACAGAATTTAGGTCAAAACTAAAAACCTACTTATTTAGGCTCTCATACCCTTAAAATAAATAAATCTGTATCGTGTATGGCCTATAATATATCTTAATCACATTTTCTTATTAGATTAACATCATTCAAAGCCTTCACAGCAATCCGTCGCTTAACGAGAGACTTCATTTAAGAAAATAAATATTCTAATCAAATTCTTGTACTACTGTACCGCCCATCAATTAATTTTGCTTTTTCCAAACACTTGCATCAAATAACATATTATATATTAGCATTAAAATATATACCAGGATTAAATAATGACTTTTCCAAGAACATGTGTTCGCTATTATGTCCTCTGCGCGCAAAGTGTACCTAAATTAACATCTTTAAACTTTAATCTCAAGTGACCTACCAGGTAAGTATGGTCCTGTATATTTTCATAATAAAAAATAAAATTAAAAATTGAATTAAAAGCAACACTTTAATTGGTCAGATGCATTGTACATATAGTTTTGTATCGCTGACCGAAGAACCTGTGGATGCAATGTTTTAGCCATAGGTTTTTTATGTTTGTTTAGTGTGTAGTTAGACGTAAGATTGTAGAAATGTATTGAAATTTGTACAGCGCCCTTGTGGTGATTTTTCACAAAAACGGCGCTGTACAAGTCATCCAAAAAATATTATTATTATTAAGACATGTGGAAGATTTTTTTAGACTAAAATTTCATTTAGATTTAATACCCTAAATAATATCAGGAATCACTGGTTTAAGGTAAGTTAACCACCTACGTCCCTTTATACCCTGTACAACGATGAGGTCTGACATCATTTCCTCAGCATTTTCTGTTAAGAATTTCTAAATTACCGGATCTATTTTTGGCTCGCAATGTAATTTCCGTTACCTGATACGGATATTTGGAATATTTAAATAAATACCATAAAAAGGGGCCCAAAACGTGTTCAACACTTTTCAATCTAAATCTCGGGTGTATAGGGTTTTGTGAAACTTGTAAGATTTTTTTTTTACATTAACTTCACACGGGAAGTTCTGAGGAAAAAAATCCCTTCACGGCTATGTCGTCTTTGGGGATGCTGTGTGACGGGCCTTTTTGTTGAAAGGAAGGAGGTATTGAAGAGACCCATGTTGTAGGACGGAAGAAATACAGAAGCCGGTAAATCATTTCTTATATAAATAATAAAAGTTGTGTTTACTAAGTACTAAGTTATTGTTTTATTTTAAACTTGCTGGGCTACCCGGCTTCGCTCAGGGAGTTGATATGAGATTGTGTGGTGGCCCTCTATCCCCCACCCAAAAAGGCTTGGAATGGTCCAAAAAGTTCCACAATGAGCTGGGATGTTCCGGGATGTTCTCGAACGTTCCAGACTACTACCGAACATTACAGAATATTCCGAGATGTTCAAGAATATTGTCGAATGCTCTGGAATGTTTTCGAAGGTTCTGGACTGTTCTAGAAAATTCTAGTGGGTGAAACTTTAAGCCCTTATCTATATCTTCAAAAGTACGCCCTTCAGGTAAAAACCGGAACCTTTTTCATGGATGTAGGTTAGCGAGCTACCACATCATATAACTCCCTTAATCGTACCGGGACTCGTATCTGAGTTTTAGCGGCACGCACATTATACACTTACTTTTATAATATATATTGATGATTATAATGTCACCTCACAAAGTATCTGTTTCATGTGAACAAACATTATATTTATATCTACGCTTGGGTGGACTATTTGCCAGACGATGTTATTATTTCTTATTGTTAATTGGTTAACCGTAGCATAACATTACGTTCAATTGTCTTCAATCCAGAGCTCATACTTGACTTTGACAAAATTAACATATTTATTAGCGTGTGAGTAATCTTTCCATTATTAAGATGTAAGATCCAAGGAACGAGAACGAGATGCATAAAGCGTTTGATTTGTTGGAGCACCCGACTTGAGAAGCCTTCGTTTCACCCTTCACGTAAATAACAACAAAAGGCACATCAAAATAAACAAGTAACAACAACACAAGTTGTTCGGCAGCGGAGAAACACAAAGAACAAATTGTCTTCAGATGATTAAAACAAATACATGTTTACAGCATTTCACTTACACACGCTCAATGATACACACGCGAGTAGAGGTACATACTACCTTTGTCAGAATGCCAACGTGATTGACATTTGACGTCGACATTAAACAACGTAATCCGGAAGAATGACAAGCAAGCGATATATTGACATTTTAACCCGTGCCTGTGATTAGTCGAGTTACACTGACTTTCCGTTTCGTTCTCGGAGGTCTGATAATATATATACAAGATATTATGTTATATATTGTTATGAAGAGGCCCTGCCAATGATACAATGTTATCTCTGATATGCCAGCGAGAATCTATAGTGAGAGTTTGTAAGAACTACAGCGGGATTTTTTTTAACAATGACAAACACTTTTGTGAACAAAAAATGTTAGCTCTACTATCTGGCTACACCCAGAAATGAAAAAGAAGAGTACACAATCCTTCAATGTGTATATTCGTTAGTTTATTATATCACCACGAATATAGGTAATAGGCATAAAAATCTCTTGGCGAACGGCGTGTAGTAACGTTAGAAGTTAGCACGAAATTGTTTTTGAAGTAAATCTTCTTTACGCACGCTTGACTTGGGGGGTAAGCTGGCGAATGCGTTACAGGCGAGGCGAACGGGCTGTATCACACTGTAGAAGCAAGAGAGAGCAGTGCGCGCGCACATTTTCTTTCTCTCTTCCTCTCATAGCCAGTGCATGAAGATTATTCGTAATTTCATTTCGTTCTTAAACAATTTTATATATACTGTAGGAGCAAGAGAGAGCAGTGCGCGCGCACATTTTCTTTATCTCTGGAAGTTTTACTTCAGTCGTGTTGTCTAAAGCAAATTCGTTTTTTTTAAATTTATTTTGTTAATAATTTTATAAGAAAGAAAAAAGATAATCAGGAGAAACTATCAAAGAAAATCTTAGCCATAAAATTATACATTTTAAATGTTTTTTTATATACATTTCTATACACTTCTAATGATTTATTTTGTTATTTTTAGTAGTTAACGCTTATATTTTTTATGAAGTAATTAAATATTGTATTTTAATTTTACTCAAGCGAAACGATAGGAAAAGCTTCAATTTATCGAAGAAACATTTTTTCGAATTGAAAATGTAAACAGATTCGTAGTAAAAATGAATCTAAACAGTGATTTCATTCTAAGGCAGTGAAACTCTTTTCTGTTCGAAATCTTATTTCTAAGGAGCTAAAGAGATTTTTCATACGATATTCCAAAGAAACCACCGTTCCAGAGTTTTCCTGTTTCACGAGATAAAAATCGCATTTTCTTCTTTATAATTACGACATGTACAGCTATACATTTCTCACGATCTTCTATTGTTTCATAATGTTATAAAATTAGTTAGTTATTATTCATTGCTTATCGGCAAGTTGCTCAAATCCATCCGATAGAGTTTCCGATAACTCCGGCCGATATGATTCGGAATTAGAAATCTAGGCTGCGTGCTAAGTTCTTATTTCCAAGCAATATTGAAGCACGAACCGGCGCAACTAATAACTCGCCTCGGAGTGTTCTGTTTGCCCACCTAATTCAAGAACGATAATTGCATTCCGATTCGTTGAACGCCACCTATATTAAAACAGTTTCTTTACTTATGCTTAATCGATCTACTATTATATATTAAAAAAACATAAAAAACATAAAAGTTTCTTGTATTGGGATATCTCTATACCATTATTCCTAGTTTTAGACGGGTAGGTGCTATTAACTTTATGTTTCATTGACATTATCGCCGTATATCATAATATATTTCAAAAAGATGCAGGCTTGAGTCTTGTAAATAATAATTTGTGTAAAAATATACCTAAGCAAATACAAACTTTTAAGCTTTTTAAGGTTATTTCATAAAAACATTTTCTCCAGTCGCAAAGAATCCTAAATTCTCAAAAATGAATATCAACTCTACTTTTGCCACTAATCTTCTCATGAGTGTAATATCAAAAATAATGGAGGGAAGCAAATGTAAAATCATGCAATGTACGAGGTTTTTAAATATATATTGTCCTCCGTGTACAAAGTCCTATTTTCTCCAAGCATTAAATTTCTAATAAAAATGTGTTTAACGTAAGTGACCTGCCAGGTTGGTATGTTTATTGTATCTGTTATCTAATCTAATCTAAATATCTTTGTCAATATTTTAAATATAAAACGCTATAAATTATATGCAATATTTCCACTTAAAATATGTACATTTAATAAAGACGTACGATAGTTGTCAAATAATTTCCGCCATCTTAAATATTATGAAAGGTGGATGAAACTTCTATGGAAAATGGACGAAAAAAAATGATCGTGGAAATCACCCAAGTATAGATATTTCTATCACAGGGCCCTGAGAATGTGGATCTTCACAAAAGCAGCGATATACAATTAACCGATCTTTTTATTCAAGTAAAACTTCTTTAAGCGCGATACGACGAGTAATATAGATCTTTTTCGGATGGAATTAACGTTTAAACAGAAACACCTTTCGGTTTTCGCCTTCGCTAGAATAGTAATACCTGCCACAACAGCCATAGAAGTTTTAGTTCAACTACACGCAAAGGTTAGACGCACTCATTTTTTATTATTTTGAGCTATGGTACTACGAAAGTTAAGACTATATAGTGGTTGGGCATTTACACAGCTACACTTATGTACATACATCTATACAAACCTATACACATACATGAACTGCTGTACTTGTAGCTAGTATTGTCACATTTCCTTCCTACCTTTCCCTATAAACCTGTCACTTTTTCCCATTACCCATAATCAGTCAATAATCCAAACTCTTACCGCAAACATCTCTGCATTTAATTTTCGCATCCGCATCCGCTCTTTAGAAGAAATATTATTGAAATATTATCACGTGCAAAGTTAATACCGGCCAAATGAAGAAAGTGCTACAAGTCCCGCAGTGAGTAATTCTCTCCTTTCCTTATGTGCTTACTTCTTCTTGTGCAGTGGTAAAAACATACACATTTCAAGGTCCTTCGAAATACAATATAACACAAAACACGCATCATATAGTAAAGACTGAGTACATTCTAACAATCGCACTTTCAGTATGAACACACCTGAGTGTCTGCATAAATATCAAGTATTGTGTACTTTGGTTGTTTATGAAAATCTTTCTGCATAAACAAGCGTGTTGTGTGGAATATTCCGTGCATCTTCTAGACAACAATGCCACTGATTTCAGTTTGAAATTTGAGAGGAAGAATAGAAAAGTTCCCCACAGGGTAGAGCCGAGCGACAGAGCGAGGGTGACTATTGACTATTCTATCGGAAATTGACTGTGAATGTACTCTGAATACCAAGATACTTGTTCTAACAATCGCGGCCAATTCGGGACTCTGTTCGGTATCGAAATGTGAAATAAATTATTGTTAGAGGTGTGAAATTGCACGAGATTGCATGGAGGAGTAATGCTATAGGAAAACCTTTACAATAACGGAGCACTTCTCATTTTCTAATATTACGACAAAGGGCAGTTTAGCAATTTGATGTGGTTTACGTCGATGGAATGCTTTTATTGGGAGGTAACATTCCGATAGCAGACTGCTTTACTGTAAAAACTTTAAAATTTTGTTTTGACGGATGCATCACGAAGTGGTCCATAGACAATATTCAAATAAGTAAAATAATAATACTACATTTGACATGAACATACAAACTGCCACAACTCTGCAAATATCTTAATGGACTTGTAAGCCGAAACAGCTGTCACAATAATACAAACTAAAACACTTGCAGAACTTAATAATAAACATTATTAAATTAAATTTAAATTAAATTTAAAAAAAATTAAATGGATTTCGATGAATTAAACACAAAAAACAATAAATAAATATTTGCATGTAGTTAACTAAATATATCAAGTAAATATCACCGAAATGTTTATAAATTTCACAGAATTCGAGCAATTCATCAAATATCAAGATTAAAATTCATGTTCTGTGATAGTTCTGTTGAAGTCATGATAATATTTCACCAGGGGCAGAGGATTTCTCAGTACTTTGATATAAACAGAACTTGAATGGAAGTTTCACCCAACTTTAATTTTAACTCAGAAATATGATGAATCGTGCAAATTCAATGATTCAACTCATAAATGAATGCCGCTAAATATAAATTTACTATTTTCGTTTATTCCGTGAAACGCATAATTTGAACATTTCGTCATAATTTAAAGTTAATATTCAAGTTCCGTGAAAATTCTCTTCAAGTTCTGTTATTAATGAAGTACTGTGAAACAACCAGCCCGTGATGACATGTTAACAGAACTTCAAAAGGACTATAAAAGAACTTCAATTTTAAATTGAAATTTGATGAATTGTTATTTTTTTCTGAAACTTAAGACGAGTTGAATCATTGAATCATTGAATTTGCAAGATTCATCATATTTCTAAGTTAAAATTAAAATTGGGTGATAGTTCCATTCAAGCTCTGTTTATATCAATGTACTGCGAAATACTCTAATATAAACCATTCAAATCTGATACAGTTTTGTGCCAGCCCAAGAACGATCAGAATAAGTTTAAGATTATTGTATGATATAGTTCTATTTACTAGTCATGGTAAGGTAGTCATGTTCCTTTTGTTATCAATAAATCTTTATGAAACTTAAAAAGCATAATCACTCTACAAGAAGAATAAAATGAAATAAAACGTCCCTAAAAATCACCGAACTCATTATTTTATAGAGCATTGGGGGAAGATCTTTCAAAAAATACCGACCAACATAAAATAAGAGAAAAATAATAAGTAATTTTAATTACCTACTATTTTTATATTTGCACTTAATAAAACCACTATTGTTCTAGTATTATTAGTTATAAATAATTTTTCTGGAAAAAAGTGTAAAAAAAGAGCAAAAAAAGAGAGGAAAAACAAGTTAATTTAATTGAAAACCAAAATAAATTCAACACGACTCTACAAAAAAAAAATCGTAATATCTCCTTCTAAGCTTTGTATACCGCCTGTGCCGGAAGTTGCTTCCCATTCTGAATTTTCCCTTCTGAACTAAACGCAATGTTCCCCCCTCACTTATTTGGTTACGCGTTAGATGGGTCGCTGCGATATTCAAAGTACAGAAACATAATGATATTAAAAGTTGGTTTTGGTTGAGTACAAGTCCCCTCAAACCCTCCTCTCCCCCCCCCCCCCCCCCACCACTTTGTATGTCCCAAATTGAAAATATTGGTACCCTCCTAGGTGCCTGTGATTTGATAATGTGATTGTGGAATCTAAACTTGTATCTTTAATTCGTTAAAAGCAAATTTTTATTTAGATTTTTAATATTTACCAAAGCATTTACACTGACTCGTTATAACTTATTACTTGTATTCGAAAATGAAGTGAACGAAAAATTATTTTGGGGTGGTTTGTAAATAAAACAAAATGGCCTTGCTAAGTGGAGTTGATTATTCACGTAGTATCAGCTTCATTCAGTAGATGTCGATAGCTTAGTTAGTAATATTGTTTTATCGCAACAGATGGCAGTTGGGAACTATATCAGAAGAATACCATCTATCGCCGTTCGTGTCTTAGGTACAAACGGTTACGATGATGGCCGAAAGCATCGGCGAGATTGAGCGGGCTCCGACTATTGATCATTCATGTAGTTTCAGCTTCCTTCAATAGATGTCGATAGCTTAGTTAGTAATACGAAGTTCCGCTATATTCCAACGAGGAAAGTTGAGTACGATATCAGAAGAGTGCCATCTATCGCCGTTCGTGTCTTAGGTACGAAAGGTTAAGATGATGGCCGAACGCAACGGTGAGATTGGGGGGCTCAGACAACGGCAGAACTCACTTAGAGCCTAGTCTAGTAAGGACGTCTGTCTATTTTAAAAGATATACTTTGTAAATATTTACGATAACTAAATACATCAACTCGTAATTACTCGAATCTATAACTTATTGAGAAGACACCCAAAACATCTTAAGTTGTCTCATAATTCTCTGTTCACTGTACTTTTAAATTTTGTTGCTTGTAATTTTTTATCATAACTTTATTGTTATTATTTTTCACTGTATTAAAATTTTGTTGCCTTTATTTTTATTTCATATATGAATATATATTTTATTCTCATGTTAAACTGTAATGCCTTTATGTAAATATGTAAATGCCCTCTGGGCGTAAAACAAAATAAATAAATAAATAATTGGAAATTAAGAGACATAACACTAATAAACTTGTTTTATATTCGGCAAATGTAAGAGTACCTATCTATACGTCATTCAGAAGTTTTACTTCAATCGTGTGGTCTAAAGCACACTCGTTTTTTTAATATGAATATTGCAACTGCTCCCGTCTGCAGCCAGCGAGACTATGGCATCTCCAATTGAGGTTTATTGAGAAGCAGAAGATAGTAGGGAGAGGAAGGAGATGGGGAAAAGTAAAGTGGGGAAGTACCTGGCTATTCAGATCTGGTCACCAAACACGGCTAAAGCCATTTCAAGCAACGCAAAGTTTCAGTTCTGAATGGTGGTCTTACACCATTGAGATATTGAAAGTATCTTCCTCAAATTCCGCAAATACTATATATTATTTTTAATTAATTAATTGTGAAAAAACACAAATTAATAAAAAAAACATTTGCGCACGCCTGTTTTGAACCCGCTACCTTCGGATTGGGAGTCGAGAGCCTTTCCCTCAACCGGGTCATTATTGATACTTTTGAGTAGTTTCAATAATTTGTTTTTATATATTATTTTATGTTTGTAGGCTTGAGATGACGTGTATCTGTACTGTGGTATAGCCGTGTATTACTTTAAATTTCCACATCTTGTAAAATTGTTCAAAAATTTGTTGAACAATCTTGCTGTCAGACAACGCGTGACTGAAAACATTCGTACATCGCCGCAGCGCGCCATCCAGCCCCGAGGGCTGCATCGCCGCCGACTGTTATTATACTGCACCGAGTCACTGAACACTGAAAAGATAGTCCCTAGAAGTGATAGGTGATCCATATATATCTAAAAGAAAACTGATAATAATACCTACCTGTAAAAGTAAAGAAAAGTTTAGCTTCGCACGGGAAAACAGAGCGCTAAGGGCATGCTCATATCCGTTTATTTCTTTACCTAAAATTTACAACTAAAACTAATTTTCAGAAAGAGTTGCTTAACAATAAGGTTATTCGAAAAAAAAAATCGTTGCTATTTTTCTCTGTCATTTTATTTACAATAAATATTTTATGAAAATGATTAAAAATAATATTTATTTATTTAAATGCATGATTTATTGAAAGTACATACAGTTTATTGTGAAATTTCACCCTCCGTGCTAGGGATGACCCTGTGTTATAGCTGGTGAATTTTACAGTTTGGGGATATACATTCATTAGTTTTGGTTGATAATTTTCATTAATTAATACTGTGCACACAATTTTTCTACAATAAACAAGTTATACATAGTTAGATAGGATTACAAGAATAAGATGAAGAAGTTAAAGAATTATTGGAAAAGAGAAATTTAAGGAATAATTTAATTGTAATACAATAAGTAGGTACACCTCCTAAATTTAAAAAATATAAGTATTTTTTATAAGATGTGTGATCTATGCGAATTTTAAAGAAATTTATGCAAGATCTTTCAACCCTTAGGCAACAGACAGGTCAAAAAAAGGAAAATTCGAAATTTTATAAAAATTGATCAATTCACACAAAATAAGGACAAAAATCAATCTTACAACAAATAGTTTAAAAAATATATATGTATTAGTACTATAACACATCTATTGGGCAGGCTAGTAGCCAATTTCAATAACTATATATTTTTTTACTGAAAATTTTAAACTAACTTGGCTATTAAAAAATTGGACTGGACTCAGCACCGCTAACACCTAAACTAATTCCTAATTGGACACTACCGACACATATTACGTTTTTTAATAACTCAGGTACGGGGCATGCGTCATTCCTATGTCTACCTACGTTAAATTGTCGTGAAAACAAGCTTATGTGCCCAAGCGGTTAACTGCTGTAATTATTTTTAATAAATGCCTCGGATACATGTGTGCGCGAGTTTGTGTGCATGAATTGAGAGAATGCATTGTCATCGCCAACGTGTTTATCTGTAAGAGTTTCGACAATGTCGATAGTGAGTTAATTTGCACTTTCAAAATTAAATTTCATTCATTAATTTATTCATTCAAGACAACAAAACCGAAATTCAAAAGATGCTCTAAAAATGAGCTCGGTTCAGACGTACAGACACGCCCAAAAAACACTTCTTTCATTTTAACTCTCCAGTGTAGGTAGATCTGATGCGATTTATTCAGTACCTACCGATTTGTGGTACGGCAACGTATCGGGGTAGCAGGCGGGCCGCTGTGGTTCCCAGACAATAAATCACACCGGGCTTGTTGGGCCGCGGATAATGTCGATATCAAATATGAAACACTTAAGACCGCGAGAAGATCTCGCTGCTGATTTATCGGATCTTTGGTTGGCCGTGCAGGTTGTGCGGCGAGTGGAGGGGAAAGGAGGATTAAGATAGAGAAATATAACACAATTTGCCTATGCTAGATGACGCTGAGACGTGACGCCTTGTCTCGTTGGCACATCTGAATCAGTTCTATAACCGTGTTAAAAATGCGAACATCTGTAAAGGCTTGATGTAAGCGTAATAAATAATAATAAGGTCGTATGGTAGAATAATATTTTTTGTAAGTAAGAAAGTATATATTCTAAACAGGTATCGCTGGTTAAGGAGGCCCGACAGTTGATTTCCCTTTTTTTTCCCGAAAGTTGATTTACCTACAGTGGACCCTCGAAATTATAATTAATTAGATCACATTTTAATTAGATCACATTTTATTTTTTATTATCCCTATTGGGGTATGTTGTGAGGCTGAAGGAAGATGGAAGGGGAAGGAGATGATGCACGGAGAAAAATGTTATTCGAAAAACCGATCATTTTAATATAAGAATAATTTGTTGGTATACGTACGAAATTACGTATACCAAAAAAATATTCTTATATGTTCCCGCCAATAAACATTGAAAGCCTGTTAATTTGTTCGTAGGAACTTCAGTCCCCTTTTTAACCGTTTTTACTATTAAAATGATCGTTTTTTCGAATAACATTTTTCATTTCATTTCTCCGTGTGGAAAAGAAAGATCTGATCACCAATGTTTAGTTCATTGGTCTTTCTTTCACTGGATCCAAACTGAGAATATCCTCCATTATACATCTGATAAATGATACCTTAAACTATTTGATAAATTATTACTATTTTTGATAAATTTCCTCCAAAGGCTTAAAGCTTTAGAAAAATAGTTACTTTGCACCACAAAGACTGCTGTAACTAAGAAATAAATTTCCTTTTACTTAGCTAGTGCGAAAATATATATTTGCGCGTTTAAGTTTGGCCTTAGCGGGCCGGGCTAAGCGGGTGTGCGCCGGCTAAGTGGGCGCGGAAAGACGGCCATACCATCCCCTGAGTAATGACTCCTACAAAAGGCGACTGATGAGTCAAAAGGAAGCTATTACAGGCTAAGTATCTCCGCTGTTTAGGCGCTAGGACTGTGCTACTCCCACCAAGATCAACGCTCCTCAAGTCGTTACGGCGAATTACGACACTGGATACTATTTTTAACTTAATTTTTCCTTAGTTCAAGTGAAATTTAAAAAAAAAAATTAAGTATCAAAATTCTTTCTTGCACAGAAAAAACAGAAAATTTAACTATTTCGCCTGTCTGGGGCCTAGGAGTTGTAAGGTATTTGGTAAATTCGTGTAGAATACCTACAGAATTCAAGAATGATCTCAGTTAAAATAGAAACATTCGATAATAATCGCTTATCCTTTGTCGATCCTCAAGTGTATGTACGAGTATATTCAAGGTATTTTACAAAAAAAGGTGTTTTTATTTGTTCTAAGCGGATATTCAACTTGAAATTAATAAATCGTACTAACTTACGTTAATTTTTTTTTATATATATATAATTTAATGTGAATTTTTGTGAATTGAGGTGACTAAACAATGGAATTATACTCTAATTTGCAACGAACTAATGTGACAAATACAATTTTCATAATAGGATGTGAATTATTTTTTTTTTAATGTTAATTTTTAAGGAAAAATCCTAATGTTTTCTTACTATTCTTTGTAAAGTGATTTATACAAGTTCTAATTTTTCTATTCATATAACTCTGAGGTCTCTATCTCCTCCAGTTGTGTTGCCTATGACATAATAGAATATTGGAGATTTGTTTCGCCAGAAAATGATTGTTTTATATTTGTTAATATTAAGAAAAAATGGTCAGTTACACACAAATTATTTAATGAAGCTCTTGGCAATCATTATTAACACGCATTGTTATTATTATTTTATTTATTAAATCATTAATTTTTTACATCTATATCATATTTGAAGTCGATTTTGTGAGAAAACTTTTTTTGATTTAAGCTTTCGTTTGTTCGTAAATCGAGTCCGAAGTGTTTTGAGTCAAATTTTAAAGAAAATTGGTTCTATGGAGTTACTATCAGCTTTATATTATCTTTTAAAATACACGGAAGGCCACAAAGCCGCCTCCAAAAGTATTGTTAACCGACTGTTGCCGAAAAAAAGTAAAAATTAAAAAGAAAATAAAAATATGTAAAAAAGTTTTTTGGTTCTCCGTGTGAGGTAAATTCCCCAATAGGGTCGTAGCGCGTAGGTTTAATGATACTTAGGTGCCAGGTAAATGGCTAGAATCTCAAAGTTTCCATCCTTCACATTAATGTCATAATAAAACATACTCATAAAATATATCAACATGTGCAAATTACAAGATAAATTACCTTGACAAAATGGCAGCGTGGCATTTGAAAGTAGATTAATATGTGTACCGGCGTAGAACCTACGTCTTACCGGCAATTGGCCTAGTTGTGTGCGAACAGCGGAGAGGTTAGGTTATGTTAGGTTAGGTGACACGGCGCCTTTGAAAGTCAAGCAAGTAGTTATATGGATGGGTGACTACTGGCCTTTGACCGATGGTCTGAGGTGATGAAGCGGAATGAAAGCGTTTCGGTTAAAGGACTCTAGCGTTTTGTTTTCTCAATTCGGACGAAAACGGATTAAAGCGATGAATGAAAGGTGGGTAAATGGATGACACGATGAATGGGGGGATATATGAGGAGCAAGTGGTTGAGAGATGTCGGGAATGCCACAGAAAGATATGGCACGATCAGGTGAATCATATTATACTTGAGTCGCGTTATGTCAAGAGTTGGTATAATAGAATAGTAAGTACATATAAATCGACTGAATTTGTATGAATCAAACAGTGCTTTCAATAATTGTGTGGCATCTAATTATATATGCTTTCTTTTGTGAAATAGTGCGATGTTTGTGAGTATTTTCACATTGATAAACCTCGACAAATCAAAACCAAGAAACGTTAATAAACTTTTCCACATTTTATTCACATAACATGTTTTATGAATTATGGTGATTTATTTTAAGGTATTAAGCCGTGTTGCGCGCTTCCTCCATTATCTAGCCAGCGCCAACGTTTCGGACAGCATCACTGTGTTCATAAACATGGCAGACGATGGATAATGTAAGATAGATGGACAATTATTTGCAGGGGACATTCCTATATGAATTTGACTGTAACTTAACGGCTTAAGACGATAGACTTCGCTTTTCGGCCCATACAAAAAGGACGCCCGGGAAAAAACAATTTTCTACATCGAAAATTGCACAAAATGAATATATTTTTTTATACTGCCTTATAGAGGGTAAAAACTATGTCGGTATGTTTTCGAATTTTCGATGCGTTTCGTATTAACGTAAACATTTACTGTCAAACATGTACGATTTATCAAAAAATATTATTTAATGAAAAAGTGCTGCTAACTCAACTCTCATAAAGAATTATAAAATTATAAAAAGCTACCGACGTACCTTCTTCTTTCTAAAAAATATATATTTTTTAAAATTTCAATTTCGTGAAAGTTTCGGTGTAGAAAAGTGTATTCTCCATAAACCCGTTTTCGATCGATTTCTGTAGGTAAATTTGAGCGTTGTCTCATTCGCACATTTCGCATTCGCATGTATTGTAAGTGTGCGTGAGCTTATTGTGAGCGGGACAGAATGACAGACGGGGGTGTTCCGCGTGTCGTTCAAAGTCTAGCCTCTTAAGAGGCTAGACTTTGAACCACACGCGGAACACCCGCGTCTGTCATGTCCCGCTCACAATAAGCTCACGCATACTTACAATACATGCGAATGCGAAATGTGCGAATGAGACAACGCTCAAATTTACCTCCAGAAATCGCTCGAAAAGGGGTTTATGGAGTTTTCTACACCGAAACTTTCACGAAATTGAAATTTTAAAAAATATATATTTTTTAGAAAGAAGAAGCTACGTCGGTAGCTTTTTATAATTTTATAATTCTTTATGAGAGTTGAGTTAGCAGCACTTTTTCCTTAAATAATATTTTCTGATAAATCGTACATGTTTGACAGTGAATGTTTACGTTAATACGAAACGCATCGAAAATTCTAAAACATACCGACATAGTTTTCACCCTCTACAAGGCAGTATAAAAAAAATATATTCATTTTGTGCAATTTTCGATGTAGAAGAGTGTTTTCTCCCGGGCGTCCTTTTTGTATGGGCCGAAAAGCGAAGTCTATCATCTTAATCAAGAGTTTTATGTTTGGGTTATTACGCCGCACCACTTCCTTATTTATCCAACATTTCGGACACCATTACAGTGTCCATCGTCGGGACATATTACACAACTGCTCTGATGATAGACACTGTAATGCTGTTCGAAACCTAGACTAAAGAAGGAGGAAGCCAAACATGAATACCACAAAAATATCACGGTAATACTTTTGGCCGTGAAAATCTTAAAATGCATGTTTTTCAAAGTTATATTTTAAGTTAACCATTCAATTAAACATTTTACATAGTCTTTGAATCCACTTTCGAAAAGCGTAACAACTCAACCCAATCTAGAAACCAACAACGATTAATTATTAAAACCGTAAAAAAACAACATTTTTTCTATAAAATATCACTTGTCGGAAAAATGTTTCAGCGCAAACATTACGGAATCACACAAATATCAAGTGGTCATTGTGCCAGAAGCCATCAGCTAGCATTTCCCTTGACAAAAGAAGAACTATAGTGGAACAAACGCCGCTGTAAGCGCAATTAACAACCCTTTATAATTCTTTGCACAATGGATTCGGTTTTCTGTATCATTTAGATAGGTACCTACCACTGCCATAGCGAGGGTGAATTATGGAAGGTATGGGGATTACGCACCGGTCGGAACGTGCGTCGGGAGCTTTAAAGTTTTCTAATACAATTATTTCTTATAATTGTATTTATTACTTTTTTCATCACAATGTATCACTTTTATTTTTTTCTACATACGCTTACAAATGATCTCTCTAAAAAGATAGAGGAAGAAGAATATAATGAAATTAAAGTAAAACACACCTTATTCCTTGGTTTTAACGTTATAAGTAAAAATTTGATATGTTATGTTATGATATTTCCAACATTCATTTTCCTTCTAATACCATAATAATAATTATTATTGTAAGGAAACGTATTTATGTCCAAATGTATGAAATAGATAAACCGAGTACGAATGAGACAGCTGTTTTGAGTTCTCGTCTTCTTTTTTCGAACATTTTAATGTGAATTTTATGTTGAGGTGACCAAACAATGGAATTATACTCTAATTTGCTACGAACAAATGAGACAAATAAAATGTTCATAGAAGGAAGTGAATTAAAGTTTTTAATGGTTTAAGCAAAATCCTAAAGTTTGTAAAGTGATTTATGTGTTGTACAAATTCTAGTTTTTCATCAAATATAAGTCCGAGGTGTAACACCTTACTGATTGCATGCAGTTGGTAATATTTTTACGGAAGTCTTAGATGTGTTCAACTGCACGGAATATGGTAATAATAACAAACTTCAATAAATATAATCAATGTTCGCATCGTACCATTCTTCTGCATTCTTGCGTATTGCAATAAAAGAATAATATGACTGCTGTGTTTTCGTGTCTTACACTATCTTCCCGACGTGTAAAAATAAATTGAACCTAGATTGTAAGCAGTTGGCAATACTTTCTCAGAAGGGTTAGATGTGTTAGACGGTCGACGTGTTGTCATTTTTTTAGTAACTACCGGGTCAAATTATGATTATTTTTTCTTCTCTATTGGCAGTTATCTGTTTGAAATTGCAAACATAAAAATAATGATGTAAAAAAATGATTTTTCATGTAGTTCCCGAAATAGTTTCCATATGTAAATTGTATGAAAAAAGTATTTCGACATGTAAAACGCCCATAAGGGTATCTGAGTGGTCGTCGCTTCCAGAATAAAAAGCCAATAAAGATGACTCAGACACGTCCGCGCATTTCATGACTAAGTGCCAATACTCGAAACAGTTAATCTGTTTTAAAATCTGGCTGCACCGCACTGTTCCCGGGTTCAGAACAGCAGGGGAACAAGAAAATTGGACGTGCTGAGTCTAATACCAAGTTTGACTTCGCAAGCAATTTATTTGCGGCCTTAATTGATACGCATTACATATACATATTGTACTTATGTACGAGGTGTGGTTATTAAATAAGGAGACTGCCGCTGCTGCAGAAAAAATACGCATGCGCCAAATGCCAGCGACCGACAGGTGTTTAGCTTGTAGTATTTTCTTTCAAATACAGTACCTCTAGATTCTGTAAAAAATCCGTATAGCCGTAGCCTTCGTTTGCATTAGAGTTGTTTTTTTGTTCAGGGGCTGTCAGAAAAAGACTTCCAGCACCGTTTCGAACAATGGAAGATTCGCATGCAGCGTTCTAGGGATAGAGGAGGACTGTATATTGAAGGTGACAATAAGTTAATATGATCACCGGATAAAACAGAACAATGACAAAATAGAATATGATAAATAGGTTAGCTTAAGTTTTATTTTTTCGTTCCATTTTTCTTCACTTTCATTATATTATCCACTTGAGATAAAATGAATTTATTTTAAACTTTCCACAATCAACTAATCTATCAAGCATCAAAAGATGTCATTAATGTTAGTTACCCTTGTGGAATATTCTAGATAATGTTTTGTATCGTATAGTAAAATGTACCTCTCGCTTCTGTAAACAAATCCGTATAGCCGTAGCCTTCGTTCGCATTGGAGTTGTTTTTATTTGTTCAGGAGTTGACAGAAAAAGATTTTCAGCACTGTTTCGAACAATGGAAGATTCGCGTGCAGCGTTTTAGGGAAAGAGGAGGGGTGTATATTGAAGGTGACAATATGCAAAAATGAATTAAACCAAAAATATTTTTTTTTACAGCGTCTTTCTCGTTATTTAATAGCCACACCTAGTATAGAAGTTTTCAACCCTTTGCACGATTTCAAGGGTTGACTTCCTTCCTTGTTCTATATAATAGGTACCTTCTCAATCCACCCTACTTTCGACTTACCTCTTGAATCGATTATAGAAGAGATTACTAATTAAATTGCATTGAAGAGTACTTGTATAATAATACTGATGTAATTTAATTGCTCTTCAGAATAAATTAAGTAGAAGACGTCCTTTGTGTGGTTTGAATGATCTGTAGATAAATATAAATCAAAAACCTATGTTTAATTTCTGTTAGGAGTTAAGTAAATGTTAATTTAAAAATAAATACAAATAAATTGAAACTTTTTGGTTCTTAAGGCCCGGTAGGATGCGCTCAAAAAGAAGAATAAAGAGAAATATGTAAATACGACTGTTCTTATCTGTGGGAAATACCTTAAATATCATTTAAAGAATCGCTGAGAATTTTTGCATACATACAACTTGTAAAACTAACAGAAAAACGTGTACATAATGAGTTAGTTATTGATGAGACAGTTTGAAAAATGGGAATATAGATGAGACAGTTTGAAAAATGAGATTATAGATGAGACAGTTTGAAAAATGAGAATATAGATGAGACAGTTTGAAAAATGAGAATATAGATGAGACAGTTTGAAAAATGAGAATATAGATGAGACAGTTTGAAAAATGTCTTGTATGACGAAACAGCTGAGACAATAATAAAAACTAAAACACTTGCAGAACTTAATAATAAACATTATTAAATTAAATTTAAATTAAATAAACAAAAAGAAAAGAGTTTTTATAATAATTTTCGGAACTTACATACATTTTTTCCTATTGAGGGAATTTCATAAAATTACTATTTCGGCATGGCAAGGGTTTAGATTTTATCTTCAAAAGTAAGATATATTTTTTTGGAACTTAAAACTTGAAGTGTTCAAGAGTTGTAAAACGGTAGAAATTCGGAATGCCTTCGAACGAGCTAGCCTATCCGTTTGTACTTTATTGATTCATCCAATAGTTTGGTTACTATTTCCATTTATTTATTTATTGACGCCCTATTGAGCACAATAATATCGAATACAAATTTCATTTATAATATATGTTATAATATATTTAAAAAGATTACAAAGTATATAAATGAAGCATAACTACAATGTGATAAATTAATAAGAATATATCTAAAGCTAAATCCACATGGATGACTTTAGAATAAAAACAAACAAAAAAAGATAAGAAAATAAAAGAAACAGTAGAAACAAAAGACAATCGAAATAAAATAAAATGATTTCTCATTCATTATTTACATTTAAAAATGGTGGACAAATTTGGCTTTAAATGTGGCGAAGTTTAAATTAAATATGTCTGCGACATCGGTTAGTTCATTGCCCAACCTATGTATTCTTTCTAACACAGAATTCATAGCGAAGTTATTGTTGTAGAATAAAATATTCCGTCTGGTATATTTTGGAGGTATATGTATAGATAGCAAATTTATAGCGTCTGGGCAGTCCAACCTTGAATGAACAATTTTATATAATAGAAGGAGATCAATTATTATTCGCCTTTCAGATAATTTCGATAAGTTAAGTTTACTGCGTAAATTGACATAATTGATTTCAATAATAGGAATACCAATTTTAAAATTAATTATGAACTTTTATATAGAGTTGGGATGTAAGGATGCCTTGAAATGCTTGTCTTTCTTTTTCGGAAAGAATTAAATTAATAAAAATTACTCACTGTGATACAAATTGTTGTCCAGTCAAACCCATCAATATAGTCAATGGTAAGAACACTTGAGCGGCTTACATGCATATAACTTGATAATCATAACCTTAGACTTTGAATATCAAATATAATGGTTAAATAAGTATAGAGGATAATGCCATATCGTTAAAGCTAGTCTAAGTCAGCAAAGGTGGTCAATGTGTCTTGGAGTGAAGGAATCCATCCCGCCCACTGAAGTGCAAACCGATGAGTACAGAGTCCAACAGTTGCTTCCATGAACCCGGGCACCCCTGCTTAGTCACCAAACGAAGCGAATCAAGTGGGGAGACCTATGGCAGAGGTGTTGGTTATCCAATAAATAGTGAGTCTTCAGTTACTAGTCGTGAGTTAAGATTGGTGTAACGTCTTAGTTTTTAAGTATATTTAGATTAAAAATTTAAATAAATTTAGATTTTTAAATTAATTAAAAAAAAAATAATAACACCAAAAAGTAATACGTAATTATTTTGTTGATCTTTATGCTGCCTTTCGCCTGATGTCATTTTACGTGATCCGTTATGAAATAAAGTCCATCATCGCAGCACATTTTTTCTCTCAAGTGCCCCTATCATCACAAGTGGCCGTCATTAGCAACAATTGAATTACGACTTGGTCATGCCAATGCGTGTCGATCATCCATTTTTCATCATCAGAGAATAACCTCGCGCCGGGCGGATGACCCGCGATGAGCACCCGGTGCCCAGTGCCCAATGCATATACAGTGACCTCAATACGAGTATGTGCCACGAATTAACACATGTCCACTGGGTGTTTGATTTCTAAACTAATTATCGAATTCCTGACGGCGACGGAATTTCAACTAGGAAAACACTATACCACCCTTTTCATATAGGTTTTTGTAGTGTCCCAAGATTTTAGATATGGGTCCTTGTACTGTATATCAATATATATGCAGTTTTAATGTATTTCAACATATGTCGTTAGTATAGGTGGTTATATGTAATTTTGATGTCTCAACAGACGTCAAAAAAGTGCATTATATGATATAGTCATTTATACCCGAACGGTTACGAAGACAGCCGATGATATCCGATTGATAGGCGGGCATCTTTAATTACCAGTTTCCCTGCATCAGATAAAGACTGAATATTCATTAGAACGGCCGTTAAGTTAAGTGTAAATAGGACGATAAATACGACTCGTAACCTGACAAACGGAAGTATCGTTGTAACTCCCAATTATGTATTTTCACCAGAGGTAAACAGGACACCACGGTTCTGACATTATTTCTTTAATATGAGGATCGGTACGAAAAAAAAATCGTGTTAAATGCCCAGTACCAACTGCAATCCAAATCAATTCAATAATTTGTCATTTATGACTATATACTAAACTACTTGTAACAACATTTTTTCCTTTTTCATTGGTAACTTTAAATATAAATTCATATGTCATATCCAAAAAGTATTATTAAATATTTAACTTACGTATAGGATGTTTTATGTTTATCTAAATATGCAAATTTTTTATACGTGAATTTAAGATTTTCACAGCATGACAGTACACTACTTATGTACACAATAAATGTAAGTTATGGTACACAAGTTCTAAATTTAGTAGTCCCCTAGAAGTAAATTTCTAAAAATTGCTCGGTAGAAATTAGGTAATAATATAAAGTAAAAAAAGCGAAGCTAGCAGTCCACAATGGAGTCCTAAAACCAACCTCAATGTGTGGCAGAGAAGTATAAAACTGGTAGAGGAAGGATGATAGTTTATTGAATTTTGTAGAAGTGAGATCCCTTAGGCATATATGTATTAAAACAATGTATGATCGTTTGGGCGTGAGAAGCGAATATTCGAAGAAAGAAATGTATATGAGAATATATGACGCCCATGTGAATGGTAGGAGAATTCAAGGATGCCCGAGGAAGATATGGCACAATCAAGTAAACCAAATACGAATCGGGTCAGAATAACGGAAGAGTATGGATGAGACGATGAATGAATGTGAATTAAGCAAGAGTTTGTGCCGATACCATCCTCTCTGCGTACCCCTGCTGAGTTGTGATAATTAGTTAGAAAATTTAGAAACACGTAATTCGGTCGTGGCATTTACTCTTCAGATATTGGAATGTGTGTACACGTTAAACAAGCCAAACCACAAGTTTAATGTACAGAAAATTATTAAGACATTCGGTTTCGAGTCGCAGTGAATCACCACAACAGTTGAGACGTCAGTTTTTGTCAGTATTAAAAACCACTTGTTAATTTAATATGAAATTTGGTTTCTCGATATTAATTAACGTAGACCTCAGCCTCTTACGTCTGTCAGTGCGGGGATTGCTTCAC
Organism: Limnephilus auricula; assembly: GCA_951813805.1. NCBI lineage: Eukaryota > Metazoa > Arthropoda > Insecta > Trichoptera > Limnephilidae > Limnephilus > Limnephilus auricula. The sequence goes on from OX638391.1 coordinate 40,654,424, forward strand.
GAACCGTGATTTCGTTTTCACGTTGCCGACTGATGGAGGACCCCTCCACTGTGATTAGTGTTTATATAAATAACGCAGATGAAAGCGATTCGTGAAGTGGGCCTTTTTCCTCGTTAAGTCTAGCCTCTCTCGACGAAAAATATATTATATCAGAAGTGATTTTTGATACAATTTGCACTGAGCGAGAGGGAATATTGATGAAGAAAACGAAAAAGGTTCAATGGTGCTGTAAATAAACCCCTCGTTCAAAAATTCGTATCGATGATCGGTTGTTCGGAGTAATTTTTATTATGATAGCTAATGGGCTTGATGGAAATTACTTGTCAATCGTTTAGGTTTTTGGGGCGTTCGTTTATTTTAGAAACGACAAATTTAATGTATGCCCATTGCACCCTACGGCGATGATTAAATTATATTATTTTTCTCACTTAATAATATAGAATAACTTTTTAAGGTTAAAGTCATCAATGTAATATATCATTTAAGAAGACGATAAACATAATTAATCTAAATGAAACATGAAATAGAACAAGGAAAAAAAATAAAATCCAACAAACGAAACATGAAAGAGAACAAGTCGGAATTTGGAATCGAACCTAAGATCTCAGTTTTACCGAGACAATGCCTTAATTCACTGGGCCACTGGGAACTAATTTTGCCGATCTCATATTTTAAATTCAGAATTAATAAATTATCTTTTAAAGTTTTAACGTTATTTATTTTTGGTACGTTTACGTTTTACGTTACCTTCTTCGTTAACCAACATTCCGGAGAGAGTTACAGTGTCCGAAACGTTGACTAAAGAAGGAGGTAGCGCAACACGGCATAACTCCCCAAAAATTATAAAAGCCCCTAAAAAGGACGTTAATAAATAAGTTATTTTGTAAAAAGTATTAAAAAATATTTTTGTTGTTTATTTTTGGGGTGTTATGGGCTTCGTCATAATTTTGCCGTGTACACGGCATAACACCCCAAAAATAAACAACCAAAAAAAGAATATTAAAAAATGTATTTCAGCATTTAAATCTTACAATTAAAAAATAATAATGGTGTTATGGATGGTCAGCAGATAATGGTACTTTACTTTTAATTGATATAACGTAATTTTATTTTACGACTCAGTTAAAAATCAAGAATTTTTAGAGTTTCCAATGTTTTAAGTTAATTAAGTCTTCAAGATTTGCGCTGTGTGGGAAATTATTAAAATATTAGAAGCTCCTAGTTACCACCTTTAATATTTAAGCATAAGACATTAAGAAGCTTTAAGGAGAGCTTCCTGGAAACCTCCACGTCTCGGAATGCCTCGGAATATTCCGAGAATTAATTAAATACAAATGCTTCTATTTGAATAGTGACTGAATTTCGGATTTAAAAAAGTATATTTTTCTTCACGATTCAGGAGAATTCATCAGAAATATTATATTTAAGAAATGTAGATGAAAAACAAAATATTGTGAGCTTGATAAAATTTTGAAGTGATACCATTGAATTCCATTGCCAGCAGTCATTTTCAAATTTAGTTTTACCAATAGAGAGATGTTCTCATGTTATTTTCGAACTATATCCTAACCAGGTTATTCCTAACCAGGTACTTCCTAACAAGGTACTACTTACCCAAGTACATACATCCCAACCAGTTTCTTCTTAACCAGGTTCTTCCTGACCAGGTGTGCTAGCATGGTCGATCGATATGAAGTTACCGACCGATTGTAGGTAACTTTTCATCTTTCCCTACTACAACTGCAGGTCGCTAACCTAAGGTACAAACGACGGTTGATATCGAATATATTAAGGATAGTTAGTCATTCTGAACTGTCACCTATTCGTTTGCGATCTGCAATTGTCCTAGGGAACGATGAGAAGTTACCGACAATCGGTCGGTAACTTCATATCGATCGGCCATGCTAGCACCCCAGGTACTTCCTAACCAGTTACTTCCTAACCAGGTACTTCCTTACCAGGAACTTCCAAATAATGTATTTCCTAACCAGGTACTTCAAAACTAAGTAATTCCTTCCTCACTCTCCCACTACTATAATATCGCGAACACATGCCCACTGTAAATAATTGTTTCATTCCCTAGCAATTCTCAACTTTGACACTAAATACTTTAAAAAATCTATATACTTTAAAAGGTAACCTGTTGTTACAATAGTTTTCTAGTTTCTTTATTGCCTCGCGCGTAGTGCGTAGTACCAACAGAACACGGTTTCGACGCCCGTCCCTCTCTCCTCCGGCGGCCGCTGACGAATCGGAACAGACAGGCTGATTATAACACGCAAAGAAATCCCGCAACTCATTCTACCACCGTCACAACCAATCTGTCACGTAGTTCATTTCACGTGACTCTTTTTCTCGTAATTCGAGCAAATTCTGATCGACAAAGAGAATGTGTATTTATTGCAGCCAGGGCTGTATCGGGATTAAATATCAAGTAAATTAAACAGCTGGTAGATTATATAAACACTTAAAGATTTAGTTCAAAGACGCTTTACTACAATTCAAAAGATCCAAAAGAAACATTTAAGTGAAGAAATATATTCCAAATCAATTTCTTTTACCAATCTAACCATCTATCTACACGATGTTTTTATTACCTACTGTTGTTTTAACAACTTATATTGATGCTAATTACTTAAACGTAATAAACCTATTTCAACAACTCCATTAATCATCCTACTTTCATTGATTGGTAGCTTTATACCTTGTAGATTTCCGATACTTTAGTGTCCATTAAATGTCAAATTTTATAGCTAGTCCAGTTTATTCCAATTTTAACCCCGGATTTCTAGATTTTCATCAAAGTGTATGTAAAGTTTTTTTTAAGTAGAATCAATAATTTATTTCTATTCAAAATTACTTTGTGGCATCATTTAAGACTAAATTTATGCCAAAAATATTTAATGCCTTTAAACATGACAAAATGATTCGTGTATTTGAAATTTCTATTATTTAAATGTATTAAAAAAATATATAAATGTCAATAATCTGGTAGGTAATACATAAATGAGGACAATTAAAAATCTCCATTAAGTCTACATATATCTAATGACGCTACAAGCAAAACTGTAGTAATACAAAAAAAAATCCTCCCGGACCGTAAAAGAGAGCTAAACTTTTATATTTACCTAATTTTAAGAACATAAATTATTATTAGTAGGTACTTTTTTTACATAGTAAAAAAAAAAGTTGATTAATTTTTACAAAAAACAACACATCTGTGAACAGATGCATCTTATGAGAGAAAAAATGTTCTTATTTTTAAACGCCAAAAGTTGCGTATGATCTGTAGCTATTCGAAAAGGAAAAAATAAATAAAATTGGTGTTCACTATCAGCTCGCTAAAATAGCCGGAAGTTTTAAAAAAAAATAGATTTCGTGATTCGGAAAAAAAAAATAAAACAAAGGGTCCATATTTTATATTTTGTAGCTAACTTAATTTTTTTTTTAAATTATGGTATATTATTTTGAACAAAATACAACGAATGCTAAAAATTGAATAATAACATGTTATAACAACAGTAATTATTGTGAAAACAAATATTAATTACCATAACTTAAAAATACATGTTTTAGGTGTTTTTCTGATTTTCAATGCATTTTAGCGAGTATAACCTTTAAAAAAAAAATTATATGCAGTTCTCATTTTCTTTGTAAGACACAACTTATGCGATACCAGGCTTTTCCGAATTCAAAAGTAGAAATAATTGGCACACCCTAATGAATAACTAATAAAACACAAAATTCACAAATATTTTGTTATAAAACTGAAAAGAAGTCAAGATTTTTAAATTTACTGGACTATAATATGAAATATATATTTGGGTGAATAACGCCAGATGATTAAAGTTGTTTATTTATTTTTTAAAAAGTTTCAGAACATTTTGTTAATTAAATCAAAATATTCTTTAAGATAATCAAACGACATGATCCTTATTTAAGTGTGAAGTAAGTAACAGGGGGAGAGGGTGTAGAAGGGTAGGAGGGAGGTAGTACAAACTGTCAATAATGTAACACGGTGTCTGCAATATTTAAGAATAACGGCGAGCGAGTTTTAAGAGTGTCGGGCGGGTAAGGCGGGTAAGGCCCGTCCGTGCCGTCGCATAATCAAATTAAACCCCCCAGATCGTTTTACTAAGGGCACGGGACATTTCGCAGTAATAGTAACCTTTGTTTTATTGTTTGTCTCGGCTTTTTATTTGTCCATCAATCATACCCTTTACGATGCCCTCGTTATCTGCCCCGTTCAGTGCTGCTCGCTGCTCGCTGTTCGCTGTTCAGTTGTTGCCTGTATTTAGTGCTCTCTCCTTTTATTGTGGCACTACGATCCGTATACGAATGCAGATTAAAACGTGGAGCGACAAGATGTGGAGGGCGCAGCATGCAATGCAACCAACTGATTGTTTAATAAAATTAAACTTTTACTGACACTGAAGAAGAAATCACCACGAGGATATTCTTGCAATGCGTTTCGCTTTTTCGAGACCATCGTAAGATTCTTGAAGGTTCCAAAGTCAGCAATTTTTTTAATATGTTTCTGTAATGACAGATTACGAAACACAACTGGCTAGGTAACGATAAGGAACCGACGAAAACCGAAGACACTACACACTCATAAGTTCAGTTTATACAGTCAAGACGCAGCAATTGTTGGACTTAGCGCAAGATATCCGGTTTTTGTCGATTCTTAACGTTTACCGAGCCAGTGGAAACTACCGGCTATTATTATGTAATCATTTTAAAGGCAATGCCAAGGATGTTATGTATGTACTAAGATTCACTTATTAATATGTATTAGTTTAAAATTACTATTGTAAGTCTTAGTTGTAAGTCAATGTTATATATCGTAAGTAGTATATATCAGTTTAGTTGTCTGCAGGCCAGGGTCACATAGTATCGTTTTACGGGTTGTGCCGAAAGAATCCGAAGTCTTGAGTCCTCCTAAACTATATTTGTAAATAAATAAACAGTCACCGCGATCTCAAGAACCTTTAATTATTTTAATCCACTTAGTAGTACTGAATATACAGGCCCAGTACCAGAAAAATAGAATATGTCTAAAGAGAACTTCAGAGATACTTTACAGTTACTAATTATAAATATTAGTTGTAAGTTATCAGTTTTTAATAATTTGTTATAATAATTAGACTAAGTGTGTAGACACATATCAAATTCGCCAAAGTCCCGTTCAAACATTTTTCGGCTAATGACGATTTTTTCTAGTTTCAACTTTTAGCTAGTAAAAACCTGTGAATATTACTTTATGTTATGAATATTGTACCTGGGAACACAGAAAAAAAAATCATAATAAATTTCTTAAAGTAAATATGCAATTTCGATTATTTTTTATGGACTTAGGCGCATTTGATATAATACCTATGGACAGTCGATATTGAAATAAAAGGTACTGGAATTAGGTGTATTTACATTACCTAATATATTACAATAAGAATTAACTTTGGCGAGTTTGATATGTATCGACACAAGTTATAAGTTATAGGTTAAAAAAAAAGTTAATTAGAGGTGATTTTCGCACTAAGACAGCGCGAAATGTATAATACAATCATTATTATAAAATGTGAATGGACTGCGTGGAAGAGAATTTGAGCAGAAGGGAAGGGTCAGAAGACTGGATTTGTGGAAGAAGTCAAATCCCGTCCTAGGACGTAGCGCCGTGATTATGATGCCGTATTAGTATTAATATCAAGTTAATATTTCTATTTTTGAAACTGATAGACCTAATACAAACAAAGTACATATTTTACTTGGAACTATATGAAAGTTCCAAGTAAAATATGTACTTTGTTTGTATTAGGTCTATTATAAGAATAATCCTACTCCAACGTATCCCCGTTTATAAAATCAATTGTTTAATCAAAAAATTCCATAACATCATAAATATAATAAAGATTGTAATTAATAATAGACTTGACAACAATAAAATTAGGTGCTAATAATTCACATTACTTGTAAGGTATTTCCCAAACAATACTAAAGTATGTAAGCTACAAACCCTATGTAATTAGCCTACTGGGAATAACCAAAAAAATAATTAGATAGTTGGACACTCAAGGCCACTTAACAACCACGTAATAAAATCCATAATTGAATAAAATCCCTGTAGACCACCCCTCCCCTCCCCCTCCTTCCCCTCTCCATAATATGTTTTGTGTAAAATCCCTAGGTTAAGAATATTTTTCACCAGTCTGAAGATGGCTTTGACAAGCTGAAACCGGTTACGGTCAATAAATTAAAAGTGGAAAAAGTTTTAAATTTGTTTTATTATACTATAATATCAAGTTGTATTAGGTGAGCATACGGACACATCCATTATGTTCCTCCGTGAAGTTTTTTCATCATCGGTTTAATCTAATTATATAGGTGCTGAATTATTGACGGGCTATAACACGGACGAGGTGAGAGAGATATGGGACTTCAGCGGATAATTTAGTTCAAGTTTGCTGGGTAAACTCAAACAAGCTTTAGTGGTGTCTTATTGCGTCATAAATGTTCGACCATACTACAACGAGTGTTTTTATCGGCAGATTACGAATGTCATATAATATAGATACACCTCTAAATTATCAAAATAACCAACCAAGTTTGACCGGTGAGAGCTAAGAAAGGTTCATAAAAATCTATTTTTTTTTTTATTCACCAGATTTACAGGAACGGGTTTAGTTTTTCCCATAGGAAAAACTAAACCCTTTCATACACTTTTCCATATAAATGATCATCTAGTAAATCCACGTTATGCAAGTGTATTATATAAGTATAATTAATACAAAACAATACAAGAACACGTTAATCTACCAAACTATTAAATGGGAATATAATTCACCGTCTCCAGATATTTTCATATCAGAGGGTTCGGCTCTGTGGAATTCCTAATTTGACCGATAAATCCTACTGATCCCTCAATATAAATATTTAAAAAATCTTTCGTAATTCTACATGTATTTAAAATGACTGATTTTTGCATTTTTATATACAAATTCTTTGACAAATCTAATATGCCTAAATTTTTAATAAGAGAGCTAGGTATAATGCCAGTAGCCGAAATAACAAAAGGTAATATTTTTATAGTCTGAGAATGCCAAATTCTTTTAATTTCATTTCCTAAATCTGTATACTTTCTTATTTTTTCAGAAACAGATTTTTGAATATTACAGGAATTTGGAATAGCAACATCAATATTAAAGCATTATAATTTGCTACAATCGACTTCCCACTCCTTGCTTCAATCGCATGCATTCGTCGTCTCATACATACCCTTCTGCTATTTTGACCCGACTCATTTTATTTTCCTTACGCTCATCATACAAAACGCGTCTCTTTCTTAATCTTACTCATTACGCTTACTCAGCCTTACGTTCTTTGTAATTTTTTTTTACCGGTTTTAATTATTTTACAATATTTACTTTTCAGGGATATCATTTCTACAGAATGTATTCTACCTTCAGCTTTCCTCTTTATTGTAGGTTACCAACACTCCATTTTGGACAGCTAGCGTTTCTATGAAAATTTTATTGTTAGCGATCGAGACAACTAGGGATATATTAAAAAAAAATTTAAGACTATAACCATTTACGCATTAGTAGATAATAATTTCGTACCTACATTTTTTTAAAAGTAAATACTTCTTTACCCACGCTTGACTTTATGGGTAAGCTAGCGAATGTGTAACGGAAATTGAAAAGCATTGAAAAGAGAGAGCAGTGCGCGCGCACATTTTCTTTCTCTCTTCCTCTCATAGCCAGTGCATGAAATATTTCAGTCAGTATTTTGAAATACCAGTTACGCCAAACGCGGAGGGGAGCGGACATCGATGCGCACGGCTTGATCGGGCGAAGCAAATGATAATAAATTTAAATAAATATTTTTAGAAAATTATTACATGTATATATTTTATACATATAAACATATATGGACATACATATAGATGAAACTAAAGAAGTATTTACTTCAATCGTGTGGTCTAAAGCACACTCGTATTTTTTTTTATTAGTCACAAAAAGATACATAAATTACAAATAAATTTTATACAGTAATTAATTACATATTAGATGTCTTTGACGTACCCCCATAAATAAGCAGGGTTTGTGTATATCTGTTAATAAGTGCTATTATATTGTTTTTATTTGACAAGATTCAGTTCCAGTTTTCATTATAATTTTTAAGGTGAGTTTTAAATTCTTTTTAGTAATCATGTTTCTAATTTTTTTTGGAAATGAATTAAAAAAATTTACTCCGAAATATTTATGATTTAACTGCCCTATTGTTTTTTTTTACTAATAACGGGTTAACCCGTTTAATCACAGGAGACCATATTTGTCTAAAACTTGTCCCAACTCACATAGGTCTCACAGAAATCGTTGTTTCTCCTTTACTATCATAGTCAGAAATGTGATCTAAACGGTATTGGAAAGAGAATACAACAAACTATATATTCAAATCTAAAAGAAAACCACAAAAAATTAATATTTACCCCTTTCTGAAACCAAAGTTTCCGATAGCAATTTGAAAAACAATTATGGAACTTTGTGAATTTTGTAAGATTTTTTTTTACATGAAACGAAAAAAAGTGAGGTGACAGTAAGGTTTTTAATTCATTTATCTAATGAAATAAGTATGTGTTTTATTTTTTTTCATTATCAGTAATTTTAGTTAGAAAAAAAAGTAAAGTGCGCCATTTTGAACACTTTTTAAAGTTTTCGCAAAAAAAAAATTTATTTAAAAAATACAAATTTGAAAGCCTATTTCATCACCTTTCGAAAACAGTTTTTAGTTTTCGAATACGTTAACAAATGTTCCATTTATTTGGATTTTATTGCAAAGCGGGAATATTTTTAGCCTCTGAAAAAATACGCCAATTTTTTTAAGGGTTAATAACATAATTCCATTCTTCCGCATTGTACGAGTGTGTATATCACACGCTTATATTAATGTAAATAATTGTTAGTTTTTTTTAAGTTAAATAATACACAAAGGGCCGAAAAAATCAAAATGCATTAAGTAAGTCTAACAGTAATTTGGCTTGTAGTAATGGAATATTATATCACAGTACAATTAACATAAAAGTCAGGGTAAAGAGTGATAATTAGTTTCAGTTTCAGACAACGGGGTCGTGTAGCGAAATTTCACATATTCAAACAATGAAAATTCATACATTTTAACAGGGAAAATTCGGGAAATGTGTTAGAGAAATTCATATATTTACACAGGGAAATAACAGAATTACCAGCGGCTTTGTCCCGCGTAGCGATGATTCGTCTAACGTTTAAACATTTAAACAGAAATGTGTTATTATCACGGTTATGTTGAGAGTGTTTCGGCGTTTATTTGCCCCAACCGTGCGACAACCCAAAACTTAACTTTTCAATTAATTTCATTTTTGATTCGACTGTACTTAAGACCAAACACTAGGCGAAATATTAAATGGTTATTGTAATGTATCTTAATAGTCTATGGTCTAGTACGTATTTTACCATAGTAGTTAATGGGCTCTTCGGGTCACATGGTCTTGTTGCCGAGTTGTGCCAAAGTTGACCGAAGGTACTTTTACGAAGTCATTAGGTTTCAAGAACTCTCTCCAGATCAGAACTAGACTTCAGTTGGAAGTACGTTTTTCTTTTTTTTTTTTTTTTTTTAATTACAATAAACAGTGACCCTGTGTTATAAAGAACTAAAGTATTTTATAAGTACTGGAGAATACGAAGTACATACCATATAACGACATTATCTAGATAGTAGCGCAGCCCCGTGAAAAATCACGGGATATTAAAATTGTAAAATTTGTGAAGCTGAAAGTATTTTAGAAAAAAATATTTACTTCAGTATCATTGCCTTCCAAAAGAAGAAATTTGTCTTTAAATTGTTAGTAAACCATTAAAATTACGATTTCTGTCAAAAATTTAAACTAAAGAAACACACCAAAAAAGTAATAATTGTAATGTTGTTACCTACTTAAATAATAGTTCCATTTATGAAAATTAATATTTCATCGAACTTAAATAATTTTACGCACTTTCAACATGCACCAACAACCGAAGTTAGAATGTTTGATATTTCACATTGCGTAAGTATATTATAAACAAACATATGTAAATGATTTCAGTTTATGCTAACTTTTATTCGTTTGTACTTACAACGCAAAATTCGTTCAAGTGACTCTTGGAAAATAATTATCTTTACAATAATTTCAACTTGTTTGCATAACTTGAGTTTGAAAACCCTAGATTGTTAGCAAACGATCAGAATAATCGATTTCTTCATGTTTTAACATTCTTCGCCTAAGAAAATGCATTGTGTGCAGCACGGAAGGTAACTTCTCACAATAAATAAGAGAAAAACTGCATATCTGGGCCACATTATCAGAATATTCAAATAAAATTTCCCACAACTTATTGTTCGAGAAAAGTTTCAGGGGAAACAAGGAATCGAAATACAATAATAAATGCCTAAAACTCACGTACATACTGAAATCTTTAGGAATTAATTATATTAAATCAAACAATAAACGAAAAAGTAATCAACAAACAAGATATGACTGGGCGTAATATATGTGTTTCTTTTTTTTTCTTCGTATGAAGCATTTACTTTGTGATGTGACATTAAAATAAAATTCTGTTGTTTTATTTAAATTATGTTTTTCTGCTGAGTTTACTATTTAGAACACCTCAATATCTACACGGCGACGTACGAATAACTCATGTAAGCCTTTCGTTGAGTTATGACCGAATCATTGGTCGCGCAGAGTGAATTTCGAGACTCTCATCTAACTTTTTAAATCCCCGATTGATGACAATGAAGTTACAAGAATTACCAAGCAACTGACAATACTTTATATTTAGAATATAAACGCCACAACCCTTGAACCGAGTAAAAATGTTCGCGTTAAAAACACTTAACCTGCACATTTTACTTAACATCATAAATATCTAAAGTGTAACTAGATGGAGTTACGCCACCCATCCTAGAGGTCTAGCACGGTTGATCGATAAAACTTTTTTCAGTACGACATTGACTATATTCGTCATCTATGGTCAACATTTGATTCCGACAACCGGTAGGCAACAGCCGCCATTACTGGTGTCACATAAGTCGTCCATAGAAACTTTTTGAATGATGTCGTTCGAAATGCAAAAAAACTGACTTATTAACGAATGGAGGTGAACTGACGAAGCTCTTCGAATTGAAAAAAATCGTAAAAGCGATCCATGGTCTTAATTAATTCATCTAAGTCGCGATGCTTTCACTCTATTCGATCTTGGAGAAACAAAAGTGGTTCAAATATGACTATAGACCTAATTAACTAATTAACCCCCCTTTAGTGTAAAAAAAAAATGAAAAAAGCCAATGTAAGTTAAAAATAGTATTACGATTCTAAATTGTGAATTCATTAGTATTTTTAATTATTTAGTAGCCGTTTTTACGTTTAGTAATGTGAATCCACAGACAGATCCCCCAGTACTGCCGGCGTATATCGATTTCTTATATATTCCCTGTCAATATCAGTTCGGATATCTACAGAGCAACCGTGCTCGGGATATCGATATAAAATCACCGAAAGTTAAGCCTATCGATCAGATATTGTAAAATTATCGATTATCTTGCACAGCGCACAAAAGATGACACAGCAAACATACATCATCATTGTTTGTTTTCATTTTAAGCCTCCGTCTGTTGTGTATATTATAAGATTATATTAAGAGCATAACGAGACATTATAGATTATCTCTTTTTACTTATGATCATAAATATGTAAGGTGTTAAGTTATAAACAAGATAGAGTTATATCAGTTGACCCGGCCTTGCACGGCGTACAAAAGATCACTGCAATAATATTACTTATAACGAGACATTAGAGACCTAATGCAGCAGATTATAATATAATCCTCTTTAACCGCAATAAATACCCGGCTAAGACGTTGCAATTGATATAACCATTTGCCTTCGCCCCTGATTTACGGCTGCGTTTATTCATCCAGCGATATTATTATCATTTGCGAATATCCCGCGACGTAGGTACTGACTTATTGCAGCCGGGGCTTTGCTAAATTATTTTTCATCTTCAAATGCAACAATATGCAGTTTCCATAAATGGCGCTCGGCCCACGGTTTATTATAATCCTCGTCTGCCTGTCCATCCCTTTGATAATGCAACTGAAAAGGATGCAGCCTTTCAGTGTAATATTGTTTTGGATATTAGAAGGTTATTTCAAAATGGTGGCATTTTGGGAAAGAAAATGTTAAATTATAAAGAAAAGCACAAATATGTTATACCAGCTTAAATTAAATGGTATGATGGATGGGTAGGAATCTGAGGGTCAGATTTACAGTGATGGACGCATACATTCATCCCTGCATTGCAAGGCGATAGGTCGAGATAGTCTTGCTGGAGAGATCCAAAAGTCTCACTCAACCAGCTACGCAATTGGTGGGCAGGCGCATCCTCTGAAACACGGAAAAGCCCCTTCCTATGAATCTCAGTCATCAAACGTAGTAAACGACTTGGAGTGACCTATAGAGGTGTTGGTTATGAATTAAATGGTTGACACCAAGTTGAACATGTTTGCGCCTACGGAGAAACAGCATGACGATCGGATTTCTATAGCAAAAAGGAGAAATATCATAATATTTTAACGAGATTTTTTTACCCGATTTTTCCTTTAACTACTCGAACGCTTTTTGCCGCAATATGGCACTATTTCCAGAACCAAGGATTGCTTTGTTGCCAAAATATGGCAAATATTCTATAGATTAAAATGTTTTAAAGTTAACGATTTAATAATACTTTTTTTATAAATCCTATGAAAATGTGATAAAAGACAAAAGATAGGTGATTTCAATGGCTATATACTATATAGCCACTGAAATCAATGATTATGGTTCTATATAGTATATAGAACCTTAATCAGTTTGTATGACTCCGTATTCAAATTCGGAGGTATGATTTTTAATGTGGGCGGAAAATTTACTTTAGCAATCCGAGAAACAGTTTTAAATTGCTCTGTCGCTCCAATGGATATTACCTACCGTCAATTTTACCAGTAAATACTATTTAATAAAAATGGCATGTCTTCTATTTTTAATGAACAGAACACATTTTGTTTAGTAGTTATTTCATCCTTATAAATCCCCGCACAAAAACAATATGTTACATGGAAGATTTCTCGGCTTTGCAATTCTTATTATTATCCACGAGTTTAAGGCTTCAATTTACCTTTCAAACACCTCCGAGAGAATTACTCAATGGCTCACCGCATTCATCATTGATTACCCGTCGCGTCCATTAATGTTTCATTATACTCATTTGGCGGCCTCCGTGGTCGAGGGATAAGGCAAGTACAAATCCGGAATAAGCGGATTTAAATCCCAATTCATTCATTAAAAATAATATACAGGGTGTTAAGGGACGTACTTGACTTTCCTTTACCGACTGATTTCTGACATTATTTGGAATATAATTGTAAATTAACTTTTGGTCTACGGTGATTTTTTTCATGTTATTTTTTCAACTGAAGACATATAAAACATAGTAATTATTGAACCGGTTGTTCGGTTTCTCGGCTGATTGACCATTAATGACATGAGAACATTTTTGAAGAAAAACTTCTTTACGCACGCTTGACTTGGGGGCAAGCTGGCGAATGCGTTACGAAAAGTGTAATGCGTTACGGGCGAACGGGCTGTATCACACTGTAGAAGCAAGAGAGAGCAGTGCGCGCACATATTTTCTTTCTCTCTTCCTCTCATGCCAGTCTCATGCAAGTTCCTTCATGCTGGCATGAATTTAGTAATTTCATTTCGTTCTTGAACAATTTTATAAATACTGTAGGAGCAAGTGAGAGCAGTGCGCGCGCACATTTTCTTTCTCTCTAGAAGTTTTACTTCAGTCGTGTGGTCTAGAGCACACTCGTTTTTTTTGCTGTTGTTGTAGGTTTTGAAAAAAAAGTCACCAGAGACCAAAATATCATTTACGTTTCTTACTCCAGATAATGTCAGAAATCACTGGTTAGAAAGTCAAGTACGTCCCTTAATATCCTGTTTAGATATATACTAAAAAAAATATAGCCGAAGTCACAAAAATTCATCAAAAATTATCGACATACATATTTAAATGTGAAATCGTCGGTGGTTTTTTGAAATATCTAGTAGACAAATATAAAAAAAAAATAACAAATATAAATATTAAATATCTAATATATTACTCTTATTGTTAGATTTGTATACAAAACAAACCCACACTGCTCTTAACAAAGCCACAAAGAATCAATTTTATATATTAGAAAAAATATGATTTTAAGATAAAAATGATGATTTTAAATACACTCTCACGGTGCTGCACCTATACAAGAGGGAAAATAATAATGCAGTTTGATTGAAGCTGTCTAAATAAAAGGGGTCTAGATACATCGTTCTCTCACAATTCTTAGGCTACAAATCTTTGCCCACAATTCCCAATCCACAAAACATCGACCACAATTCTTGTGCCACAATACTTCGACCACATTTCTTTAACCACAATTCTTCGCCAACAATTCTCAGTCCACACACTTTATCGTCCATGATCTTCGACCACAATTCGTCTCCAACAATTCTTCAACAATAATAATTCTTCGCCCACAACTCTTAGACCCAAAGATCTTCGTCAACGATTCTTTCTAACGACGCTTCTTCGCTACCAAAATTGCAATTCTTTTTCGATGTTTAATAACAGGTGAAGGCATAATAATAAGACCACAAACAACAATAATAATTTTTCGCCCACAACTCTTAGACCCAAAGATCTTCGTCAACGATTCTTTCTAACGACGCTTCTTCGCTAACAAAATTGCAATTCTTTTTCGATGCTTAATAACAGGTGAAGGCATAATAATAAGACCACAAAATAAAATCATCTCAAAACGTCAAAATAAAAAAATAAAAATAGTTCAGAAACACACATTAAATTGGTAAAATCGATTAATTTTACAATAGCCCACTTCAACAGACGTTCGTAAAAAACTAATTATTTCATTTAAGTGGAGAAAACAAAACAAAACAAAAAAGTTTAAAAGAAACACTCCTTTTATTATGCAAAACAAACAACCACCCCTTTTGGATTTAAACTCGTACTGACATTGATTAGAGGTCACGATTTACGCCGGCCATGTGTTGTCTAAACTCCATCCCTGCGAATAAGGCCACTACATCAAACAAAAGTTTAAATCTTCACTGTGTTACCTGGTCTTGTTTCTTGGGTTTGAATGCAGGTTGAATTAGCCTAATTGCACCGCATCCTGTGGATAAATATAAATACTTAACTTAATGAATTTGGATGCAAACGGCTTTTAAGAAGGGGGGTGTTGAAAATACTTCAATCAAACTTAACACATAAAACCAATACATTAGTTTTAGTATGGATAAAAATAATTAGTAGGCTATTTTGCTACGAGCTTTTAAGTGGCACTAAACAAAGAATTTATGTCGACAGTGTAATTCAAAAAAAAAATCCATTTACTTATTACATTTCTAAGGGTTAGGTTAGGTTAGAATGATAAAGGACATACATCTATGCGATGTGTGAAACATATTTCAGTCATACTTAGTCGTTAGTTAATTAGACTCTTGACCTAAACCGATTAGAATATTTGATATTATGATAATGATGGTAATTTTCTATTATTTTTATGTTGACGAATGAATTTTCTACAATGATTTAAAATGTGCTAATATCAAATTGCCGCCAAAATGATATAGTCGTTTTTTTTCGTGAATTCGGCGGAGATGACATCACACCGGGCAACGTTGGTGACAGCCGTCTTACCAGACAGTGACGTTTTCTAAGTCTTTTTATTAAACTTTAATCAAACAAATAATTCAAACAGTCAATTAAATTTAGTGAGCACATAATTTTTTTATTTTAAAACTTTACTTTTTCTCCATCGACCACATTCTCCCTTTTTGTTATTATTAGTCATCAGTCGTCAGTATCAGCGTAATTAATTATATTTTAAAACCCAAGCGAAATTATTAAATGACATTTTACAGATTAACGTAATAGGTACAAAACCGTGTAATTTATTTAATATACCTTACAATATACTGTGTATAATATCTCATAAACAAATAAATAAATAAATAATGACGTTCTAGCCAGATAGAGCCGTTTCGGAATGTACGTTTTTTTTTCAAATCAATAATGAATCAAAATTGCAAATTAGTACGTACAATGACTATCAGAAAAATAAACATGAAATCTTTTACATATTTTTAACTGTATTCCTAGTGTGTGAAAATACTCCATTATGATTAACTTTGTTTTACAGCGGTCTCATTGGTATAGCGGTGTAAGCAATTGAGTTTAAAATATTGTGGTTTCTATTCTTGACACATTGTTACACATTGGTAATAATGCATACTATTACAATAAATTCCCTAAAATGGGTGGTAAAATAGATGGATCACTTTGCGGTCAAAAACTTTTCAGAAATATTACGTGATTTCTAAAATAATAGGCAACTAAGAAATATAACAACGGGCACCTATCCATCCATATATGATATGATATAAAAGTTCAAGACGTACGATTTTATAAATAATTTAAATAACCCCAATAATAAGTAATCAGTCATGTAATGTGACGAATTCATCTGCTTCGTCTTCCACCAATCATCCTTTAGATTACTAAATTTGTAGTTCCATAGCTTGGTGTTAAAGTATCTTACATGAGTTTTTAAAATATTTTATCTCTCAACATATAGTCCCAAAGATATAATTCAGGAGTGTTACGGATATTCGCCTCCGCCTCCGAAAATGCGGATTATTCCCATTAATTCAGACATCTTCATCTGCATCCGCATCAATTAATGCGGAGCTTTTACGATAGGTGCGGATTCACATCTACAACAAGTAACGACATATAAAGAAAGTGGGCGGGGCCAGAGTGGCGCGTGTTAGTTGCTATCTTCGCTGAATGAAGATAGCAACTAGCACGAAGTTCATTCGCTAACTGACCAATATGAAGGCACACATTGGTGACAAGATCCTACAGGTTTTGTTTGGTTTGTTTTAGTTATCGATGTGATTCCCATTGTGAATCCTTTACAGTGTTTGTTTACTGTGTTTATATTAAGTTTTTTTCGCAGTTGATGAATATTTGGATTTAAATATTAAGTGAAAAATGACGCCAAAAATAAAAATCAGAATCTGGACTTATTTTGTATTACTATTTATTAAATATATTTCACCAATTTTTAAATTTAATAATTAATTTTTTTTTTCATTAATAAACTTGAGATTTAAAATGCTCATAATTAAGACTAAAAACTGTTTTAGTTTTGTTCTCAATATATGATTAAAATAAATAAAAAAACATATTAAAATTAAATCGATTTTCATTTATTTATGTACTAATAATTGCAATATCTTTAAAAAAATTTGAAATCCACATACGCTTCCGCATCCGCGGATGTTAACCTCTAATAATCCGCAATCGCCTCCGCATCTTTTGCAAAATTATACTGCCTAAAAATTTGAATTTCTTTCATAATTGTAAATTCACTTCACCGGATTAATGTAAGCATAAGAATATTGAATCAAAATTATGAACGTGTTTCGAAACCAATGTTTTCTTCGTCAGTATAAAATGAAAATTAACAAAAAATAATTAAAGACAAGAAATTAACAAAGAATATTGAATCAAAATTATGAACGTGTTTCGAAACCAATGTTTTCTTCGTCAGTATAAAATGAAAATTAACAAAAAATAATTAAAGAAAACGAGTAGGAAATATAGAAAAAATATTATTTGATTTTAGTTATAAAATTTATTCTTATAGGCATAAACGAAAGTCCATTCCAAAGCATTGTCTTTACATCGGTAACAGATAGGTACTAGGTATATAAACATAAATATTTTTATAACACAAACTCTTTTACACAGAGTTCCAAACTTCCGCTTTCAATTTCAGCTTTATTATGATTATCGTTACTTATAAAGAGATCAAAATATTGGAGTTTATATGACGTCATTTTTACAGCTAATATATATTTTCAAAATTCTTTGTCATTCGGCACATAACTTCTAAATCGGTTCCCCTATCAGTCTAATACAAGCTATTATTAACTACCAATTATAAATATTAGGGCAAGTTATTTTTTATCCGGTTTCTGGAAACCTCCTGGAGACAGCATTAAATAATCCTAGCCTCGCATCCCACCTGCTGGCTCCACAAGACTTAAGGAGCCATGGTTACCTAAGGCCAGAGGTAGTTACCTAAGGCCAGTTAACTAGTAGACATAAGGCCAGAGGTTCCCAACATTTTAGGACTTACATGGAGGCCCTGGGGAAAATCATTTCTCTCAGGGCATATGACATCTTTGGAAAAGCTGTAATGGGGATCTTTTAAAGGAAATTAAGGAGATGAATTTATGCGAAGGAAAAAGATAGGAGGGATGGGTAGGATTCTGCGGGGTCAGTGTGTCCAGGAGTGACAAACCTATGCTTCATTCCCACTACGGTTTAAAGCGGTTGGTAGATATAATCCTGCTGAAGAGGTCAGAAGGTCCCTGAACCAGTCTATTCAACTCCGTCCCACAACGCAGTAATTTGGCAGACGCATCCGCCGTCAAGACCTATAATAACCTCACTCCATGAACCCAGTGAATCGTAGCGAACCACTTACGGGGTGTATAGCACAGGTATTTGTTATCCAATAAATGGTTTCTGGGGCCTGGGTTATTAAAATCTGAAATTTCACAATTTTCAAGTAAATTTATATTCAACGCATCCCTTCCTTATTATCTATCATAGCACGTACAAAGAAAGCACCGATGGCAAAAAATGTACTAAACCCTTTTATAAAATATTTTTTTTGAATACCGCTAAAGTGTCCCAATCGCTCCCGTCTGGAACCAGTAAGAGTTTGGCATGGGCAATATGTGTATGTTGTGAGTCTGAAGGTAGTGGGGAAGTATCTGGCTATTCAGATCTGGTTACCAAACACGGCTAAAGCCATTTCAAGCTACGTTTCAACTCTGAATGATGGTCTTAAACCAGGGCTATTCTGAGAGTATCTTCCATTCTCGAACGTGTCGTAAATATACCATAAATTATTTCTTAAATTGATAAATTTTGAAATATCACAAATCGCCGGGATTCAAACCCAGGACCTTCGGATTCCTGGTCGAGAGCTTTACCCCTCGACTAGAGAGGCCGTCTTGTCACGGTATTACAACAAAACACGCGGAATTTTCTACAGTGTTTCTAAGTACATAATAAGTTCATAAATTAACAAAATACGCATATCAATGTTATTTTAAAATCGCCTGTATAAGTATTTTTAATTCTTAATCGCCTTACAATGTCTAATATCGCCTACTGGTGGGCGACATTGCCCAGTTTGGGAATCACTGGTGTAGGCAATAGGAGTATAGGAGCCATTCAACCAATCAGAACTCAAGCCCCCGTGCGCTTACATTATGCACGAATTAAACTGCGGTGCTATAAGCTGACATTAATCGGATGATGTATGCAAGACGGACGGTTTTTAAATCGTAGTTTATATTTTAAATTATTTATTAATAATTATTATAATAGTAAATAACAAAAATAGTATACTTTCTTAACTTTCGTTTGGAAACTTTTATTACATATATATCACCTCAATCAATTAAACATACCAGTTTATCAAATATGTCTCTTTTCGCGTACGAAATTATGTAAACTATGTCCCCATAAACCTTAAATCCCTTGATCAACGCCGAGACACCATAGACCTATTAATGCTCTATAAGATAATTCATAACTATATTGACAGCCCATACTTACTACAAAATATTCATTTTAGATGTCCAAAAAGAGTTACTCGATCTATGGATACATTTTATATTCCTAAGAGGAAAACGAATTACCTTGAAAATGTATTTATAAGAAGAAGCTGTAGCGCATTTAATAGATTATTCCTAAACATCACGAACCTTGCTAAATTCACAACATTCATAAAAAAATGACATTCCATCGAATGCCATATGTTTAACCAAAAACTTAATTTCACTGATTTCTTTTTTTTTATTAATTCCTCGCATTTTCTTTTTTAATTTTAGTAGTTTGTATTTTAATGAAATCTTTTCCTCGAAGATATTATTGATATCCTTTAAAATTTAAGTGCAAACCTTAGAAATATGTATATCATAAAATACTTTGTAAATTGAAGATGCACTTAATCAGAATTGTTTGTATAAGGTATATTGTTGCATTTTTTTTTATTTATTATGGTCCAGTTTCTAAATGTCGTTTATTTATTGGTCAATGACATAAACATACTTATTCACTGTCATATATAAATGTATAGAGTGTTTATAACGCAAATAAATAAAATAAAATAAAATAAAATAAAATAAAATACCAATGTCTTTTTTTACATTACCTCCAAACAGGCCCACCTCCGGAGAAAAAAGATTTTCCCTCTGGGCCTATGTTATCTTTGGGGATGCTGTGTGGAGGGTCTCTAGGGAAAGGAAGAAGAGGAAGTTCCGAAAGGATAAAGGTATGAGGGGTAGGTAGGAATCGGGAGGGCAGTTTGAACAGGAGTGACGGACATAATGCGGTGCAAGGCGATGTCTGTGATGTTATGCGCGATGTGAATATTCATGCGCAACGAACTCAAATTTGCAATGAAATTTTCAAAATTGGAACTGATTGTGTAAATGTTTAAGAGATGACATTAAAACAAAAAAATATTAAATAATTATTTCCATTAATATACCGCCATATACAAAATTATTTTTGTGGAATAGTAAGCATTAAAAATAAGCTAAATAATTATAAAGAACCCATGCAAAAGAATAATAGGTATTGCGCAAACATTGATTATTATTATTGCCTGGTATGTTATTATAGCCTGCTTCTAACTATATGTGTGCAGTTGAACACATCTACTACTTCTGAGAAAGTATTACCAACTGTATACAATCTAGACACAAGCGAATATCTAAATGGCTAAAATGCTGCGATTAAAAATAATCTCAGAACGATTAGTTCTAGTTGGTATATGGAAGGTAATTAGGCTTAATAAATCAGGTTTGCCCAAAATATCTCAATACATTGTGTAAACATTTGTTGATTTTACAAGCTTGAATTGAAAAGACTACTCACTTTAGTGACGTACTTTAGCAATAACATAATATTGTAACGCTTGCATTCATAAGGAGACGTATATATATATAGGTACTGCTCCTTCCTACCCCAGCCCTACCCTACTCTACTCTGCTACATCCAACCCTACTTTACTCTGCTATACTCACTGAAGATAAAAACGAATAGAAATGTATTTTGAGTGGGTCCGGTGTGGTGTGTCCTCGGAAAGCTCAATTCATAAAATTTCTTGTTAAATTGATCAAACTTTTTTACTTGGGGGGTAATCTGGCGAATGCTTTACGAAAAGTGTAATGCGTTACGGGCGAGGCGAACGGGCTGTATCACACTGTAGAAGCAAGAGAAAGCAGCATTTTCTTTCTCTCTTCCTCTCACAGCCAGCGCATGAAGATTATTCGTAATTTCATTTCGTTCTTGAACAATTTTATAAATACTGTAGGAGCAAGAGAACATTTTCATTCTCTCTAAAAAAATTTACGTCAGTAGTGTGTTCTTAAGCACACTCGTTTTTTTAAATATCAAACTTTTTTTTTCTCACATGATATCTCCACACAGGAGGCCCTGAGCAAAATAATTTCCTTCGAGGCCTACATCATCTTTGGGAATGCTGCGTGGAGGGTCTTTTTGTAGAAAAAAAGTAGTAAATCTGGATTTTGAGGAGACCCATGTTAAAATCGTTCCACAACCGATCTGTTCGATCTTAAGAACGAGTAGTAGAAATTACCCATTCCCATATGTGACAAATGTCAACTGTATACAAAAATTTGTGCTTCTCTAATGTGCACCAGTGGCGAAGGAATGGATAGGACAACAAGGACACTATTTCCTCCGAGCGTCTTCCGTTGAAATACCTGTATGACAAGTACACCATTTGAACTTGACCTTTGTGCTCTAAAGATTGCAATCCCTTTGTTAAGATGGGGGAATATATCAAATGGACCGCCGGTTCCTGAACAGTCTTTTTTTAAAGGTATTGTGAGGCTCCGACCAGAGGTGGCTGCCAATTTCAAACATGGAAGCATTTGCGAATATTACAGGGCCTGAACTGGTGACTTGGAGTTACATTCATGAATAGACAATACTAACTTCACTGGCATATCTGGGTTAGGATGTCGAAAGGGATTTGTACAGACAAACTGGCCACCTAGTTTTTTTTTAAATCGTTGTGGATCTCATTTCTAGGAACTGTATGTTCAGTGGCTGTAGCATAATCTAGTTCTAGTGCATAATTCATCCATTCCGTTGTGCCGTGGAGTCGCTAGTCGGGCGGCTTACTAGACTTAACTGTGAAATAAATTCACCTGCGGCGCGCCGGTTATTCATTCCTGGCTGACTGTAATGCGATGCGCTGTGTGCCGGGCTTGCAGGGGTTGCAGTGCTTCTAACGACTCAATTTTAATCGAGGTGTTAAATTTGTGCTGTCGTTGCCATGAAAAGAACGTTATAACACAATATACAAGTAATAAAAAGT
The DNA here is from genome assembly GCA_951813805.1 of Limnephilus auricula. Taxonomy (NCBI): domain Eukaryota; kingdom Metazoa; phylum Arthropoda; class Insecta; order Trichoptera; family Limnephilidae; genus Limnephilus; species Limnephilus auricula. Next base: position 40,677,037 of record OX638391.1, read on the forward strand.
GAGAGAAAGGAGCCTTTTTGGCCCGGAGCTCAAAAATATCAACGGTCTAAAAGAGTAAACCCATGAACTGGTTTTTAGTATGTACCTACCCACCTCGAGGGGTAAGGCTCTCGACTCCCAATCTAAAGGTCACGGGTTCGAACCTGATATTTGATTAATTTGTGATATTTCACAAGTAATTAATTAAAAATAGTATAAAGTGTATTTGCGGCACGTTCCATAGGGGAAGATAGTTTCGATATCGCCCTAGTGAAAGATCACCATTCAGAATTGAAACGTTGCTTGAAATGGCTTTAGCCGTGTTAGGTGACCAGATCCGAATAGCCAGTTACTTCCCCACCTTCCTCTTCCCCATCTCCTTCCCCTCCCACTACCTTCAGCCTCACAACATACCCCAATTGGGGATTCCATAGTCTCACTGGCCGCAGTCTGGTGCAGTTGTGACTCTTGTGCGGTATTTGCATAAAAAAACACTATATCGCTTCTGCAGTGTACCCGAATATGTATGTAATTTCAAAATCTTTAAACAATTATCGTTAATATAGGAAGTTATATTATGTAGTATTGAGATATCTCAAGTCTCAACAGATGTCAGTAAAGTACTATAGAAGAGAGTATAATACCCGAATCGACAGCTGGGCGCCTTTAGTGACAAGTTCTCCTGCTTTAGATAAACGGGTATTAGAACGGGCGTTTAGTCCAGTTAGATATTCATTGTAAACAAGATGATAAATAAACGAAAACGAAAAAATTAAACCACACTTTAAAAGTATGATGATTGGCAATATCTCGTCTACATTTTAGACAAAGGTTTCATAAAATTCAAATATAATAATATGACATAGTGTTAAGAATACACATTTAATATTCATAGAAAAGAGTTCCCACAGCTCATCAATGCGATGTGGTTTTGGTCCGTGATTCATAGCCCTCCTTAGTTAATGGCCACAAAGCGGTCTGGTCGAGGCACGATTCTGATGACGAATAAGGCAAGTTATAAGAAAAGATTACTTCAATTACTTCTAATATTCAAAAGTGAAGGCGAAGGCTCCGCCCACAGAGCCTTATTTCTTCTGTTTCCCAGGTGACATACGGAAACGGTAAAGACGAATCCTAATAGTGTAGACTTTACGCTTTGACGGGTCTCAGTGGCGTACCAACGATATTGAAGTTCCATTTCAACTCAACATTGTTGCAAATCAATATACATTTGAAAAGCAATGTAAAGATATTGAAAGCGATGAAGAAACTAACCTATAAACCTAACCTATAAAAAACTAACCAAACGTAACCTATTTATTTGTTGTTTTTTTGTTTAATTAGTAGAATTAGTTTACTAAATTAAATTTAATAATGTTTATTATTAAGTTCTACAAGTATTTTAGTTTTTGTTATTGTGACAGCTGCTTCGGCTTACAAGGCCATTTTCAAACTGTGGTGTTCCACAATTAGACGACAATACTTATACGATTTATAATGTCAATTTTCAAAGAAAGTAAATTGATTTATTATCGGTTAAACCGATTTCCTGGGAAAATAATAGATTCTCCCCCAGGGGTATTTTGAAATTTGTAAATGTGTTCTTAATTATTTAATAACGACGTTACTGCTATGAATATTGTTTAGGTTTTGTGAATAGTATACTATACACAATAATAAAAACTAAAACACTTGCAGAACTTAATAATAAACATTATTAAAATTAATTTTAATTAAACTTTAACTAACCTATTGATCCTAGTTTTAATAAAAATAAACTTCAACTGGTAGGTATTAGGGTTTCATGGAGGATTTAGTGTTTAAATAAGAATGCGCATAGTTCCTACCGGGATGTCATTTATCCTGTAGGTACCTACCTCTCCCTAACCATTACCTTGCTGGAAAAGTATTTGAAATCTGGAACAATGGCAAGAAAAGTAGCAAATTCGATTTCATTTGTTATTTTTAAAAACATAAGAATAATTGGGGTAAGGCTTGGAAGAACCTTGGAAGCAAGTTGTTGATGTTTTTCGTGTACATAATCTCGTTTTTGAATTAATAATAAGGTATTTGACCATCCTGAAAGTGAACAAATAACGATTCATAAGTCGGGGTGGAACTATATAACTATGCAGTGGTAAGTGATTGGTAATCCTTTTTCTTTGCATCCCTAATCCCCAGTCTGACGAACGAACTGATCATTTTTGTTTTGTGTTTCAGTTGACTGCGTTTTGTTATTATGATTCCATATGATTGTGGTTGTTACGCCAGAAGGCTACGTCAAAAGGTAACTATTGGAACAGCTCGGACCAGCTCTACAGCGACAAGCAGACGACGTTCTCCCTCCACACGTGCTGAAGGGATCGACATTTGGCGCCTCCGTGGATTGGGACCTCCAGCCTATTATAGTTCTTGTGTGCCTCACCTTGTGGTACATCTGGTTTTTCCATATTTTAGTATTTATATTTATAGTCTATTTAAAGTGCATCAGAAGCTGTATTCGTAAGCAGTTTCGAATGCAACAATAGGTTTCAGTGTTTTGAAGTGTTGCAGAGACAAATAAGTATACAATTGACTGTCAAGATCGTGTAGATACAATTTATCATTTTATAAATAATAAAAAAATAATTGGAGGCGATTTATTTAATACGGCGACGTTTTTTTTGTTAAAAATCTCATCAAAGACGAACAAATATGATTATCTTAATTTTTAGAGACAGATACAGAAACATACTTCAAAATTATCAATGATAATTGTTATGTAGCTGCTTCATTACAATGTATTTGCAATCATGTGTTATTATTTTGTACCGGTACAATAATAATACAATAAATCTTAATTTTTAGAGACAGATACAGAAACATACTTCAAAATTATCAATGATAATTGTTATGTAGCTGCTTCATTACAATGTATTTGCAATCATGTGTTATTATTTTGTACCGGTACAATAATAATACAGACTTATCAGTATTATATTTAAGGTACTACTTGGGTGTTGGTCTAAAGGCAATGATAACTTCTGACATGCAAACACACCTTCTTTATCCTCCATTTGCGTTGTTCATTCGAATCAAATATACGAGCAATTGTTATTCAAAAGAACTCCGATTTGGGTTCCTTACAATAATACTTTACATAAAAGTACGTTAGTCATTTATAATGTCGCGGACTGTGACAATTTTAAAGCTTTTCGTATTCATATAGCCATAGATCGACGCATCAGTGCACTGGTGCATGAAATATATCAATATATTCTGTAAATGACTACGTAGACATTAACCGGCAAGCTATGTAAATTAGATTTGCAACTGTACCGTTCATGGATATGATTTTCTGAAGAGATGAGTTTTAAGATTCGCTCTGCATTCTGTCGAGTATTTAATCATTCTTAAATCGCGTAAAAAATGTAATCTTCATGAGCTATGTATATTATAGCAAGTCTTCTACGACAATTAAATAATTTAGTTATAATAATTATTCTGTCCTTTTTTAAATATTTAACTTTGTTTTCTACTTGTCGTTTTATATATAAATTCATCTTGATTCATTTCCGTCTATGTACTCTTACTTTCAATTTAACTTCTGTGTCACATTTTACCTTCAATTTTAAACAACTAAATTGTGTTTGTATAATTTTGTCTATGCTTTCACGAGAAGCAAAAATGTCCAGTAATCAAACCAATTGTCATCAATTCCTTGCAAAAATTCAATCCTTCAATTTATATATCGTTACAATCAGCACCTAAAATCATTTCACCTTTATTATTGCAAGTTGATCTGAACTATTCATAAGCAAATAACCAATATACAAGTAGTATAACACAAATGTTTAAGTATTCCTTTTATAACAAGGTATCATTTTTAAAAACTATGGGAATCACTACTTACATATTATTTGAAAACGATGCATAGCTCCTAATTTATATAGAAGTGTGCAGTTCGAACGCCACTGCCTTGTCTCAATTTCAAAAGACGCAGTATAAAGGCCTGATTACACCACACGACTCGAACAACAATTGACAAAAAATATCAAATTTTAAAGATTGATCATACACACGACGGCCATTCTATTCAAATTCGTATGACAATGATTACAGTGTTAAGTCTAGGAGTTATGCAAGCGGTTAGTGGCGGCTCACAGCTCCGTACTAAGTCTACCCTTCCCTTCCTCCTAGCCTCGATACGATCTCCTTAGACCAGAAATAAAAACAGTTGACGTTGCTTCATCAAACACGCTCAATGTTCCACGGTTTTTCGATATACATCTTATAAAACAGATTGTACGAAGTAGCTAAAAAACTTCGATGTAGAGTTCTTTCATCATGGATTTAGCTCATCTTTTTAGACATCGCAACTATTTTAAGTTCTATTATGTTATTGGATAATTTGTAGAGCGCTGGTTTTGTGAAAAATCACCTCTAATATGTATTCACTTTTTAGTTTTATTGTTAGTGGTATTATAGGCAGCTCTGATTTACTCAGCCTAATTATCTTCCATTTACCATCAAGATTACCCGTATATGATAATTTTGTAAAAGCAAGGATAGGCGCATAATATAAATAAACGCTTTTTGAAAGATTTCTTCAATGTAGAAGGTACATTAAATTTCTTTATTTGCATTTATTTATTGTATTTCACTCTGAAACATTTACAGAGTGTTACCAATTATTACATTTCTGATATTGCCGTTGGAATGTGCACAATGTTAACACTCTAATTAAAAATGTTCACAGCATGCGTAATCAAGTTTTATTTGTTACTAGCCGGAAATTCTAGTAGTGAAAAAAACTGAAAAAATAATAATCAAAATGTAAATATAAAATATAAAATTATAATTCTCAGACTATAAAAATATTACCATTTATTATTTCGGCTAGTGGCATTATACCTAGCTCTCTCATTAAAAATGTAGGCGTATTAGATTGGTCAAAGAATTTATACATAAAAAGTTATTTTAAATACATGTAGGATTACGAAAGTTTTTTTTAAATATTTATATTGAGGGATCATTACGATTTATTGGTCCAGTTAGGAGTTCTAGCGAGCCGAACCCTCTGATATGAAAATTTCTTGTGTCGGTGAATTATTTTCCCATTTGGTCTCTGGTGCGTTGACGTGTTATTCTTGTATTGTTTTGTATTTATTATACTTAAATAGTACAATTACATAGCATGGATTTACTAGATGATAATTTCTGGAAAAGTGTGAGGAAGGGTTAGGTTTTCCTGTAGCGAAGATTTAACCTTAACATAAAATCTGGTGAAATTGTAAGTGTATATTACCCATAGAAAAGGATAAGAAAGAAATAAAAAGTAAAAGAAAAAAAAATTTATACATTTGTAAAAGTGGAACTTAGGAAAAGCTCCTATTTAACCGATGGGAAAATAAACGATGTGTTACTATCAAACATGATATTACAAACTATGATATGACTTCTGTAAGCTTTGAGATGCTAAACTGAGTATTTCCGTTGTAGCCATGCAATTACGGCGCGGAATGAGGGACTTACAGTGATGGAGGATTTTCAGAGATGTCTTTCCGTCGGCTGCAATCCTCTTTAACTCCAATTCGTATCGAGTTGACGCCGCTCTTGGTAAAAAGACATTTCGGTTTATTTATCGCCGAAAAACACTGCTCGAAATCTGACAGAATGAAAGTGAAAACGCCAAACATTCGGGATGTCGCGTCGGGCGTTAATCTTCTGGCGTGTGTTCGTTTGTTGGGAATATTTTTGGAGAATAAATAATAAGCACAAATAATGACTTTTCAAATATTCAATACGAGTTTTTGCACACATATATTCTGCTGTCGCGTCGTTTGAAATACTCATTGATGAAACAAAATAATGTTCAATCATTAAAGACAATATAGCGATATTCCTATTCAATCATTGAAGACAATATAGCGATATTCATATTCAATCATTGAAGACAATATAGCGATATTCATGTTCAATCATTGAAGACAATATAGCGATATTCATGTTCAATCATTGAAGACAATATAGCGATATTCATATTCAATCATTGAAGACAATATAGCGATATTCATATTCAATCATTGAAGACAATATTGCGACATTCATGTTCAATCATTGAAGACAATATAGCGATATTCATATTCAATCATTGAAGACAATATAGCGATATTCATATTCAATCATTGAAGACAATATAGCGACATTCATGTTCAATCATTAAAGACAATATAGCGATATTCATATTCAATCATTGAAGACAATATAGCGATATTCATGTTCAATCATTGAAGACAATATAGCGACATTCATGTTCAATCATTAAAGACAATATAGCGATATTCATATTCAATCATTGAAGACAATATAGCGATATTCATGTTCAATCATTGAAGACAATATAGCGATATTCTTATTCAATCATTAAAGACAATATAGCGATATTCATGATAAATCAATGAAGACAATAATTGTTCAAATTAAAATCATGTTCAATCATTGAAGACCATTATTCAATCGAAAATTTTAAACAGAAAAAGATACGGTGGCATCTAGGAATTTAATCCAGTATCTTAGTCTTACCGTGGCTGTGAAATAAAATAAAAATGATTATATTTATCCAAGACAACATCTAGATTGTATTTAGTTCGGGAATAATCTTGCAATCAATAAATACCTTGTGTTGAAATTTCGTTTGACAAAAATGGTAAATAAGAATAGTTTTCTGGAAGGAACATGAAAATAAATATCTAGAATATCAATATGTTCACTTACTGAAGGGTTTAAATTCATATAATGTTGAATAATCAAACAAGCGACGTACGTATCTGATCACTGTGGTTGAAAAATAAAATATTCTCTGTTTACCTGTAACAAAAGAAAAAAATTGAATTAGATTGTGTTATCAAGTACATACAAATAAATAATGCAACAAGTTACAAAGTTAAGTCTGAAAATGCTAATAATGAAGATAGCAGCCAACAAATATGCGATAAGAAAATTAAGATTATGTTGGGAGTTTTTAGTCGAAGTATGATACAGTTAAATGTGACCTAGGGGGATAGAGTCGAATTAGTTAAGTGCAAAACTCTGGCAAGGCTTAGTTTTTGGTTTCAATTCCTAGATGCGACCGTACCTATTTCTGATTTTTCTGTTTCAAATTTTCGATTGAGAGTCGCTAATATTGTCGTCAATGATTAAATGTTACAATTTGAAGTTTTATTCATTAATTTAATATTCATTTATTATTATTTCCATATTCATGTTCATTTTGACTTGTTCAGAAACCGATAAATAGTTATAAATACTTGCAGGTTGTGTGGTATTCGGTAGGGCAACATAAGATAATATTGCCAAAATTCAAATGGAAGATGATTCCAACGTCACTTTCTACTGATTTTTTTGCACATTATAACCGCAGCGAGTTGCAACAAAACATTCCGTAAATCCGGGTATGTGGATTTAGCCCGTTTAAAGACGTGCACCCACGTCAAAATTTGAAAGAATACTAAACATTTTTTTATTCTGCCATACAATTCTGGAATCTGTAATTTCAATGTTAAAAATATGTAAAAAAAAAAAAACTAACTAACCATCACGCCGTTTCCCCGCAGGGGTAGGCAGAGAGGACGGACCGCCAAACAACTCGGTCTTGGCACACGCTCCTTGCCTCATTCACATTCATACATCTTCTCATACATACTCTTCTATTATTCTGACTCTTGACATGGCCCGACTCAAGTATCTGATTTACTTGATCGTGCCACGTCTTCCTTGGGCGTACTCGGCTTCTTCTACCGTTCACATTCGCGTCATAAATTCTCTTTACACTCCTTTCTTCATTCATTCGCTCAACATGCCCAAACCATCTAAGCGTCCCTTTCTTAATCTTACTTACTACGCTCACATCAGCCTTGCATTCTTTTCGGATCTCCACGTTCCTCACACGATCATACATGGTTTTACCACACATACGCCTCAGGGATCTCATTTCTACAGCATTCAGTCTACTTTCATCCTTTCTCTGCCATTTCCACGCTTCACTTCCATACATCAGGGTAGGTACCAGTACTCCATTGTGGACTGCTAGCTTCGCTTCTGTGGACAATATTTTGTTGGTTCCAACGGCGTTCAATCCTCCATTAATGGAGTTACCTGCATTCACCCTTCTTTCGATATCCCTATCAGCCTTCCCATCTCTCGTAAACATACTTCCCAAATATACAAACTCATCCACCTGCTCCAAGTATTCATCATTCACAACAATATTGCACACCGTTTTCTGACTCTCCTTTTCAAACACCATGACTTTAGACTTACTTACTTACTTACTTACTTACGCCATAACACAGGGACATCCCTAGCATGGCGGGCGAAATAACACAATATGTACACTATGTATAAAATTCTTTAATAAATAAATAAATAAATAAATAAATAAATACTTACATTCATCATTAATTCATTCTTCATACATACTTCGTTCATCCTAGACACGAGAGACTGCAGATCTTCTATACTGTTGGCAATCAGCACCGCATCATCAGCATACAACAGGCAACATACTATCAGATTATTCAATTTTTCGCCCAATCCCGCCTCTTTCAATTCTTGCATACAATTTTCCATGTATAGATTGAATAACCACGGTGACATTACGCAACCTTGCTTAACACCTTTTATGATGTCAAACCACCCCGTAAAACCACCGTTTACCCTTATGCAAGCAACGCTTCCCTCGTATAGAGACGCGATTGCCTGTACAAGATTTGTATTCACTCCATACTTGGACAATACCTTCCATAGTTTTTTCCTGTCGACGCGGTCGTATGCTTTTTGTAGATCTACAAAGGCACAGAAAAGTTTCTGGTTTTAAAAATAATATTTTTTTTTTTCTTTAAAAATATGTAGATATATAATATCGTCAATTGACGTAATGACAATAATATTTAAATGACGTGTATAACGCCATTTTGTGAAAAATACTCGCAAATATATTTCCTAATATCCTACTACTAACTTTAGACAATCTATTATATTAAGGTTAACAGATTGCATCCACCAGATAATCAGTAGGAAATAGATTGTGATGAAATGCTTCGAATAGTAGATGGATTTATCTTCAACTTTGGATATCTTCAACTTATTTGATATCCAAAGTTTTTTTGCTTCTAGACATTCAGCTATATGCAATTTGAGACTGTTGATTTCATTTGGAGTGCAGTGAACATAAACTTGCTGATCATCAGCGTAGCAGTGAAGCAGAGACAAAATTTATAAGACATTATACGTAAAAAAGAGAAGTGGAACCAAAACGGATCCCTGGGGTACCCCTAACGAAAGCATTCCGAAGTTAGACATTTTTTTTAAACCTTCGCGACTTATAAGTGATTCGATAGGTAGGATTTTTAATCTCGGAATTATACTGAATGTTGCCTCTCATATCTTAAAATGCATAGTAGTTATATTGTACAAATGTATGCAAAAGTGTATTCATTAAAGCAAATAATAGGATTACGACTATTTTATCTTTTGATAAACAAAGTTTTCTTCAGACGGGACAAACCACCGCTAAATCGCCTTACCAGAAATACCATAAAAGAGAAATAATCATTTGCATAGCTTGGGAACCTTTTATAATTGGCTTCTTTACTTCTCGTAAACCGCAAAATGTAAACAGGACGGAGAAGACGAAGAAAAAGCAGCGATCGCTCTACCATAATATTTAACATTCCCCGCGACAGAATGTCACCGCGGGAGCTTAGCGGGCTTTGGGCTTTAGGAGGAGAAAAACCTCCAGAAGTGTGACGCGTCGCGCTGATTGACACGTGACGTTTCAATAAGAACAAATCTTTTAGTTAAACTAAATTGCTTTTCTTTTGAAGGATAAGTACCAGCAGAAAAAAATATTTGTGATAAGATGTTTAAAGCTTTTTGTTTGTCTAATAAAACTTTGGACATAAAAAAATAAGTTATTTTTGCTAGTCTGCTGGCGATAATAGTTCCAGATTGCGAATTGAAGTTTTGATCAGATTTTAATATTCGAATCTTATTTAGACCTTTTGTAAGGCTTGAAGTTGCTGTATTGAATAGAGGAGTGGAGATTTTTTTTATATACTATATATAATAGCTTGTGCTATTATCGGGTTATCGGGTAATAAAAATGAACGCACGCCTTTGATAGTTACGAATTTTGATATTTCTAGAGAACGAATTAGATTAGGAATGTTAAAACATCAAATATTTGTTGTGAATTTATATTTACAGATCTAACTATAAAATCTTAATTATTATTTACAAATACAAAATATATTAACGTTTACTTAAAAAAATACATTAGCTCTTTATTTATCATAAGTAACCACAAAAAAAATCTGAGGACCTATGTCATCTTTGGGTGTGCTGTGTTGAGAGTATTTTTAGAAGAAAGTTCTGGGAATGAAAAGTTATAAGGAGTGTTCACTTATTAGTACGTATGAATCCGTCCCTCCCTCCTGGCGCAAGGCGATGGTCGAGATGGTCCGGCTAGAGAGAGGTAAAAGATCTCCCTCAACCAGTTTCTCAGTGCATTCGCCGCCAAGATCTAGACAAACCTCACCCCGCTCATTAGGTAGGTACTGACCTAAAATCAAACTTGTCTTCCGTTCCACCGCATCTGGCGAGCAAATAATGGTTGCTTAAAATTGCAAACTCTGTGTTTCCAAATCCAAGCACATCCATTATAAAACTATTGCATTGTTTGAGTTACTTCAATTTCGAACAACTTAATTTCGAACAACTAATTTCGCATCTCGTGCCTGTCCCCTAGAGGCCATTCTATTAGGTGTTTTAAAAAAAACAGTCCTTATCGATAGAGTGTGCTAGGGGTCTGGTCACTCATAATAAAATAAATTAAATTAAAGATTGCACTTCGTCTAAACTTTTTGGTAACAGCATATAAATTACAAACTACCTAACTTTAACTCGTGTTTTTTATGCGAAAACCGCACAAGAGTTCGAACTTTCAATTTGGGAGGCGGATATGGGTACTGCCACCCGGCCAACACCCCTACCATAGGTCACCCCAAGTAGCTCGCTACTTTTGGTGATTTCGCAGGAGTGTCCGGATTCATAGGGTGAGTTTGGTTCAGGTCTTGGCGGCGAATGCCATTTCCCACCCTATTGCGTGTCAGGCCGGATCGGGAGAGACTCGTTTAGAGGGACCTCTCTCAATCCATCGGCCTGCACCGCAGTAATATGGATAGATTCTTACGTCCATCACTCCCCACAATACCCAACTCTCATACTTATTAACCTTTCCAGAACTTTCTCTTCTTATTTTCCATAAAAACCATCTACATAACATCCCCAAAACGTAATAATAAAAACTAAAATTCCCACGTCTTATCAACATCAAATTTTTTCGAAGGCATATTGCATGGATCGTAGTTATACGATATACGAAAATAATCGCAATTACATAGTTAATAATAATTAGTTATCCACGAACTATGCAATAGGTACTCGGAGGTGAAAAGTGGGCAAATAGATTCAGTGCGATGAACGTTGCGTCCGAATATGTTTAGTTTCTGGGCGACCAAATCACCAACAAGCACAAACAAACAGCCAGTAAAACGTGATCACTATCGTTAGCCGGGGATCAGCGGTGATATACTGTAGGTTTGATGGGACAGGCGGCGTGGCGAACCTTTTGCACTCGACCACAACCGGGTTTTTGACGAGCAATGAGGCCCATAGTCACTCATTCTTCTCCTCAAAAATCACAGCATCTCTAAAAAATATAGAGGCCGTGATTGAAACTAATTTCCAAAGCCTCCTATGTTTGGGTAATTATGAATAAAAAAATGGCACAAAAATAACGATCGTGAACTTTTTGAATACCTTCCCAATAAATTGTCTTCAGAAATGCTTTGAGTTAGCAATCGATTGTCAATCTGAGGAAGTTGTGAATGTCATGATGTGTATGTATAGACTGGTTGGCGTTGGTTGTCGATTCCTGGGCCAGCGGGTCCCATTCGGTCGTATTAAATCCTGGGCAAACCCCAAACTTATATCCCGGGTTTAACGGACAAACAACAGGTGTCTAGACTCGAGACTGTCATCGCCACCGCAGAAAGCATATAACAAGCAGGCGCAACAGACAGCAGGTCCCTCTCAGCTTAATGGCCAAAGATTCATTCCGTATTATTCATTGTTCTCAAAGGGGGGCAAATTTGCATTCAATAAAAGGTACACCTGTTTCAAAGGTAATACCGAATTTAATGAATCATATTATTATGATTTAGGACGAGTATTGATGATATTTTGAAAGGGTCCATTCTGTTTTAAAAATAAGCCTCAAGCCAAAACTGTGTATGTTCTTAGTGTGTCCTGTATCGCCACGAATACGACTAATAAAAATCGACTGGCAAACAGTCTAGAAAGTTGTTTCTTACATGCGATCATATTTCATACATAGCAAAGGGTTATTTTTTTGTAGTTTACGCTTGTAATTCTACTAAATCGAAACGATAGAAAAATATTTAATTTGATTCGTGGGAAAGATTGATCTAAAATAGTAGTTTCACGTTAAAATAGTAGTTTCACGTTACCCCACTCAAAAAGAAGAAGGTGGAGAGATACGACAATACGAACGTGAGAGCGAGCACGCTAATAATAAAAACCATAAAATTCATGCAAAAATTGTGAAAATGTTTAATAAAAAAAGAACAAAAATCTCATGGGGGCTGTGTCAAATAGCATTTAAGGAAACATTGTGAAATTTTTTTATACATATAACTTGTAAAATAACAGAAAAAAACGTGTAAATAATAATTTTCGGAGCATACTTCGCGATTTATTTCTATCGAGGGAATTTCAAATAATTACCGTTTCGGCTAGGGGAGTGTTTAGATACTATCTTAAAGAATGACTTATTTTTTAAAGAACTTAAAAACTTCAAACGTTTAAGGAAAACATGTAAGAAATCGGTAGAAATTGGCAGAGCGGCCTTTTAAACTTCGCCTTAAACGAGTGCTTTGCATTTCGTTTGTCTGTAAAATTGTTTTTGTGTTGTGTATACGGTCAATCCTGTCCTGGTGGTAGCCTGGTGGTAGGTAGTATATGTTTGATAGTACATTTTTATTCCCCCAGAGCGCACGAGCGTTGCGCGAATTACGCGAAGTCTGCTGTTCACAGATTTTACCAAATCCTCTTTTTTATCCCCAGTATTGTACGTGTTGTGTATACGGTCAATCCTGTCCTGGTGGTAGCCTGGTGGTAGGTAGTATATGTTTGATAGTACATTTTTATTCCTCCAGAGCGCACAAGCGTTGCGCGAATTACGCGAAGTCTGCTGTTCACAGATTTTACCAAATTCTATTTTTTATCCCCATTATTCTACGACTCGTAACAATTATGTCTCTAAAAGACCTAGGGGCTTTCATTATTATGTCGATAAATAAATTTCCTGACACTGTAATCGTACATCTTTTTGTACAGCCTTTAAAACCTGAACAACCCGGGATCAGCAATGACCATAAAATGTTAACAATTATCAAGTTTGAATTAAAACGATGCATAAATCAACTTTTTCGACGAAGTTAATCGATTTCTTAACATCGTCTTATTTTCTACGTCTCAGGTTGCATATCAATATACTTATCCATTCCCACTTATAATAAAATAACCACTTTCATCGAATCAGTACTTATACACATATATATATATATACAAGCCGGGTCAGCTGATCAGAAAACAATGTGTTCAGATGCATGCATTAAATGTGCACCTTACCACACAGAACATTCACTGAGAGTCAGTGGCGGAAAGAGTTTTTAATCATAATGGGCAGTAGAAAACATGGAATTAATTGATATTAATTTACCATCTTACTACAGAAGTGGCAAATTTTGCTAAGAATTGCAGGACTTCAAGCTGTATCCGACGTTCGACGGGATTAACAATCAAATATTTACATAACCTTATCGTGACGTATTTTTTAGTATTATGCCGTGTTGCGCTACCTCTTTCTTTAACCAACTTTTCGGATAGCATTACAGTTTTCATTATCGAATATAAAAAGGCAATAAACGTACGTTCTTTATAATAATAATGCTGCAGCCCCTTTTTACACATTTCATTGTGGTGAGACAAAAGATGAGACACACACAATGCAGGATAAAGTACTTCTGTTTTTCTTTGGTGAAAACCGACGTACGTTCATTGTGTGTCTCATATTTTGTCTCACCATTATTTTATGTGTAAGAAAGAGCTGCAGCATTATTGTGATAAGGAACGTAAGTTTATTCCTTTTTTGTATCGCCGCCGTTCCGTAAATGTGAGAATACCAAAAGCGCCTGATGTATCGCTTGCGTCATTTTGCATATTAACTCCTGATTTTGACATCTTACCGTACAAATTCATTATAGATTCGTAGCTGAAATATATATCTTGCATAAATTAATTATATTATTATTTATATTTTATGTGAATAAGGCAGGATAGGCACAGTGCTTATATGCCTATATGGAGTGCACGCCTCTGCTGACAGTACCTACCTTCACACACAGACAAGGAGATTGTGTGAACTATGAACTTTGTGAAGCGAACACACACTTAAATTACGATTACAGCACTCAACGAGTTGCCTTGTTTATAGCAACTGTCAAAAGTAATGCCGATGATTACTGTCATTATTTTTTAAGAACGTTTCCGTTAAACATATAAACAAGCATTTTTGGTTTTATTGTCAATGAATCACATTACAATGCTGATACTTATTTGTACAACAAACCATTTATGGGATTTCTGCTTCTCGACAGTGTATATTTTTATAAATTAATATAATCTGTGTTTTTTTTGTGGCGCAATGTTTAGCGTCATCGATGATTGACGCTGAAAAGCTTTCCGTACCGTGGCTCGATAGATACAAATTTGAAAGGCAGTATGTATAACAATATTTTCATTCAGAATTATTTAATCGCATTTTCAAAGCCGTATCAACCAAGTTTGTTTAACATTAGCTATACATAGGATGCCTTTAGAAAAATAATTCCTCACAAGGCCTATGTCATATTTGGGTATGCTGTGTGGTGGGTCTTTTTAGGGAAACGAAGGAGAGGAAGTTCTAGGAAGAAAAAAGTTAGTGACGAACGAATGAATCCATGCCTAGCACTGCGGTCCAAGGCGGTTTTTCCGAGAGAGTTATGCTGGAGGAATTCAAAAATTCTTCCGATTCAACCTGCCAAGAACCGGACAAACCTCCTCCCCTGAACCCGACCACCCCTGCTAAGACGCCAAACATAGCTAACCCCCTGGGGTGACCTGTGGCAGAGGTGTTGGTTATCCAATAAATGGGGTACCCATTACCGCCTATCAACTTTTAAATTATGAATTTAACAAAAATTAAAGTAAATCTTCTTTACGCACGCTTGACTTGGATAGTAAGTTGGCGAACGCGTGACGAGAGCGTTACGAAAAGTGTAATCAGGCGAGGCGAACGGAAGTTGAGAGGAAGATATAAGTTAGTGAAGATAGAAAGAGAGACGGTTACGTTTCGTATATTACTGTAGGGGCAAGAGAGAGAGGCGCGAGCATATATTTTCTTTCTTTCTTTCTCTCATAGCCAGTTACGTTTCGTATATCTTAGACACAGTGCAGGCCTATTGTCTGTTTCACACTGTAGGAGCAAGAGAGAGCCGTCCGCGCGCACAAGTTTTACTTCAGTCGTGTGGTCTAAAGCACACTCGTAAATTTTTTTTTATGTCACATTTATTAATTATATTTATTATCTTACATGTTCGTGTTTAGATAGATGTAGATAGAAAAACCTATTCAATGACATTTTCTCAACTGTATGAAATTGCATGGTAGAGAATGATTTAATCAAATTAATGTGATATTATTTTTATTGTCTTGAATTTAACTCCCCCTTTAAAAAAAGGGAACGGAAACAGCCTATACGTCGATATCAATGTTTTTATGTGATCTGATTAATATTATTTAAGGCCTGTATTTTGTTCACGGGCATTTTTTTACCACTTGACATTACCAGATGACATAAATATCTGAATCGTATATTTTTACACACAAATAAAAAACAACTGATCTAAGTGGTTATTTTAGTATCGCGGTGGGTATTGGAGTACGTTGGGTTATTTGATGTGGCCACTGAACAAAAAATTACTAGAAGTGAGGTACAAAAACGATTGGAAATAAAACAGATTTTTTTATCGTAATTATAATTTTATTATAACACTCATAATAAAATAAAACTTACATTTTATTAAAAACTGTAAGAAAAGTCAATTAAGTTGACCTCTTTAGCGAGTGTGGCACCTATACTAGGTCCCAGACAGGAGAATGAAATCATTTATTATCAATGTGAAAAAATATTAAAATTGGTCCATTCCAGAGATAGTACTTTTTTTCTGGTAGTCCGACACGCCCACTTAGCACTCCAATTAGTTTATCTCTTTAGTGGATGTGACACCTGAAAAAGCAACTCCCCAGACCTAGATACCAGGCCCGAGACAAGATTTGCTAGGCGGGTATGGGTACCGCCGCCCTAGGAACCATTTATTATTTAACCAACACCTCTGCCATAGGTCACCCCAAGTGATTCGCTACGTTTGGTGGCTTAGCAGGAGTGCCCGGGTTCATGGGGTGAAGTTTGTCCGGGTCCGGGTCTTGTGAGGTTTGTCCGGGACTTGGTGGCGGATGCGTCTGCCCACCAATTGCGTTGCAGGCTAGTTCGGGAGAGACTGGTTTAGGGAGAACTTCTCCAGCAGAGTTCTCTCGGAACATCACATGCACCGCAGTGGGAGGGATGGAATCATTCGTCCGTCACTTCTGGACCACTGATCCCCAGATTCATATCCACCCCTCATACCTTTTTCTTTCCCAGAACATCTCCTCCTTCCGTTACTAAACAAATCTCTCCACACAGCATCCACAGAGATGACATAGCCCCGAAGGGGAATTATTTTCTTCAGGGCCTCTTGTATAGAGCTATTGTAAAAAAGAGAATGAAATCAATTATTTACCAGTCAAGACAATGAAATATTAAGAAATATATAAAATTTGGTACATTCCAGGGGAAGTATGGAGAATTGATTGTTATCTGGTATACCGACCCGTCCACCTAGCACTTCTATCGGTTTTCTCTTTCGGTGGTGGATGTGGCTATTTTTTGGTGTGCACCTCACCTATAAAAGCGCGGGAAAGCGCCTATTAATCATATCTGTGTGGATTTATAGCGTGATATGTCAGATTAATAAAGTTGAAAGCTGATGAGGCCAGTAAAACTGCTGCCGTAAAGCCCTGGCACGGTCTAGTACCGGTCTAATCCATTATTGTGCAAGATGCTCAGCTCACCACCGCGAGTAGTCTACCTACCACCGCACCGTTCTCCCATTTACCGCGGTTTGTTACTGCCAGACTTTTAAAACAGCTATGACTTCTTTATTGTATTTCGGATTACATACTACGCATCGAATATAATACTAATCCAATGTTTAATATAATCCATACTTATTTATGAAGTGCACATTAAATATAATGTTTGATATGCTTTTCTTCTTTTAGATTAGGTTATTTCCAATGCTGACTACAATAGGAAAGAACGTTGAACAAAGAAATTTGACGGAATTTGAAATGTCACGTAATCAATCAGTGCCATCGAGCAACGACAGTTTGCAATTTTTTTAATTTTTTTTAATTAAAGAAACATTTAAAACAAAGAATAATACATACATATCAAATAAAAACATAATACAAAAACAGAGAAAAGGTCCCAATAAACTACTTTTAAGTAGTATGTCAATGGGTTCGAATGAAAGTGAATGTTGTTGATACTCGTTGTTACTGATTTGTGCGTTGTTTTACCGCAAGCATACGATAATATCATGATCATACTTATTAAAGTGTACGGTAAATATGATTTTCATTAGATAATACTTTTTGGTTAGGTTATTTCCAAGGCTGTCTGCAAAAGAAAGAGCTAGGATTTTAAAGTTTCACGTGATCAATCAGCGCTATCGAGCAACGACAGTATATGATCGACAAATGGAAGCGATTGTTGTTGATAATCGTTATTACTGCTGATTTGCGCGTTGTTTTACCGCAAGCATGTGAAATAAACAGAACAGAGTGTAAATAAGACGATAATATACACGATTAGTAACCTGACGAACCAAAGGATTAGAAAGACCAATAGTACACCACAGTTAGGTAGTAGGTAAACTAGTTACGATTTAGTACTGTGTAGAACTATATACAGTGGTAGAATAAACTATTAGGGCCGGCTTAAGCTGGGAGTCAGCATACGCCGTACGTGCAGCATTTGCAGGTGGATATCTTGTAATGTATGGACCCGTATGCATTTTGTAATGTCTGCCTCTCAGCGTACGTTGTTTCACACAAGTCCATCACGTCAGCGCATGCTGAATCTCAGCTTAGGCCGACCCTTATGCCTTGTTCGCACCAGACAAGTAGTAAGTCGAGTAGCGAGTAACTCTCTACTTGACTCACCAAAAAGTGTTCGCACTACAGTCAAGTAGAGTTCATTAGTAAGCGGCGCGTCGCAACAGACGGAATGCAATGCAATAAAGTAAATACGCTAATAAAGCTGATTGAAATGCTTCTTTTAGAGGAGGTGGAAGAATTCATTAGATGAAAATAAAAAAAAACTATGGACCGAAAATAGATTAATAGCCGCAAAAACAAAGAATTTTAGAGAAGCATTTTCGCTCCAACGGGACAACATATCGCGCGTGTCTGCGTCTACAAATGAACTGCGCAGGGACGCATGGAGGGGAACTCTACTCACCAAAAAATAGAACCAAATGGATTAAATCTACTAAAGAGCTGACTAGCCTACTCTACTAAAATTGTGGTGTTCGGACAAGTTTAGTTACTAATATTCTCGCTACTCGACTAAAATACTCGCCCAGTCAGAACGGGGCATTATGGTTGATAGTTGGTACGACTAGTTCAGGTAAGTAATATTATTATTATGTGATATTCTGTCTCCACCGCGGCGTATTATTTCAAGTGGTATTTTATTCAGCCCAAATATAATATTATGTAATAAGGATGTTTACGGCGGCCATTACGGGACTCGTATTTTTATTGATATCATTCCCTTATTGGATAATAAAACATAAGCACTACAGTATTAAAAAATCCCTTAGCTTATTGAAAATACACGAGGTTTATCGGGACGGAAGTTAAAATGGACAAATTACTTCTAAAATACTTTTTAGGGATGTACGTACATTTAAAAAAATTGCTGACTTTCACCCATTCATTTTACACTGTATCAATTTAATCACTTTTCAGACAAATCATAATATATCTTTATTTTGTATCTTAGCATTATAGTATGTACAAGAATAATTAGTGTGATCTATATTGGTACTAATAATCCCTCAAATTTTTCATTTTCTAATAATTCTGTAACTTCTTCATATACTTCTTGTAACCCAATCTAACTATACATTTTATTAAATTTTATTATTATAGAAGAATTGGATGCACAGTATTAAAATCAGGCAAAACATAATTTATCTTTATTTTCTATCTTGATTGCTGTGATTTATATACTGATAATTCCTTAAATTTCTCTTTTCCAATAATTTTTTAACTTCTTCATCTTATTCTTGTAATCCTATCTAACAATAACTTTTTTATTGTAGAAGAATTGTGTGCATTGTATTAATTAATGAAAATTATCAACCAATACTAATGAATGTATATCCCCAAACTGTAAAATTCACCCGCCATAACACAGGGTCATCCCTAGCATGGAGGGTGAAATATCAACAACTATATGTACTTTCAATAAATCATGTATTTAAATAAATAAATATAAATAAATTGTTTCTAAGGTATTAAAATATAATGATGTATTTTAACTGCAACTAATCTGCCGCCATGGGTGCAGCCACAGTCTTAAGGACGATGCTGTATTTTTTCTTGTGACGGCAATATACCACTTTATCTAAAACATGCGATTACCTCAGTAAAGGTTCTCCTGGTGAGGTGTTCCAGGTCTAGGTTCTTTGTTTGGTTTCTCGCCTACTGCGTTTCAGGCCGCATTGGGAGAGACTGACTGAGGGAGACCGTTTTACCTCTCCAGCTCTTGGGAGGGGTGGATTCATACGACCGTTAATACTGCTCACTTTGTCTCCCAAATTCCTTACTACAAATTCAACTCCTCTCTTTCCCTAGAAAGACCCTCCACACAGCATCCCCAAAGATGAAAAAAGCCCCGAGATAAATTGTTTTCTTCAGAATAACACCCGAGGAAACTTACCTACGTCTAGCAGTGTTATGAGTACCGTTGATCATGTATTGAAGTGTCAAGAACTATCATTTATAGAAAAATAAAAAATATTGTCTTTTAAAAAGAGCATATCCCCGAGATAAAGTTCATTTTTGGGAATGGGTACAGGCGCCCCGGGAACCATTTATTGGATAACCAACACTCTGCCATAGGTCACCCCGAGTGGTTCGATACGTTTGGTGACTTAGCAGGGGTGCCCGGGTTTATGGGGTCAGTTTCCTACCCAACCCTTATACCCCTTTCCTTCCCAGAATTTCCTTTCCTTAAAAACAACCTCCACACAGCAACCCCAAAGATGACACAGGCCCTGAGAAAATTATTTTTCTCAGGGCCTCCTGTGTGAAGCTAATGTCAAAAAAAAAAAAAAATATATATATATATATAATCCGTAAGACATTGTCTCTGATTCATGTTTGTACAATTAAATGAGGATATTTGAACGCTGAGCCTCAGTTCCAGCGGAACAACGTTGTATCTCGCTGCAAGGGTGTTTCTGAAGTAATTCGAGTATTCCGCAGGGGAAATATGAACCCGCTCGCCTCCTAGGGCAGAACACAAAATAAAATGTTTTCTTTATTGACATCGTTAAATTCCTTTCAATTTAGACGCCGCCGTCCCGTTCGCGGGGCTTATTAAAAGAAAAAAATTGCGGGGAAATATTTTTTTGCGGGATACAAAGACAATACGGCGCCATGGCGGGGGGAGAGGTGGGGGAGAGAGGGGAAACAACTCCCCCCTCCCCTTCTACCCAGCGCTGAACAAACTCCTTGAAAGCAGAGAGGTAAGTAGAGTGCAATTCAAATTCTTTGTATAACTTTTAATGATTATATTCATAGGTAAAATTGTAAAGTTACACGAGTAGGATAAATTTAAACGCATTTTAAAAAATAATAATAATTAATGTTAAAAACATGTTATTATGTAATAATTAATGTTAAAAACATGTTATTCTGTAATAATCAATAATAAAAACATGTTATTTTATAATAATTAATGATAAAAACATGTTATTATGAAATAATTCATGTTAAAAACTTGTTATTATATAATAATTAATGTTAAAAACATGTTGTTATATAATAATCAATGTTAAAAACATGTTATTATATAATAATTAATGTTAAAAACATGTTGTTATATAATAATCAATTTTAATAATATGTTATTATGTAATAATTAATGTTAAAAACATGTTAGAATATAATACTCAATGTTAAAAACATGTTTTTACATAATAATTAATGTTAAAAACATGTTATTAGGAAATGATTAATGTTAGAAACATGTTATTATGTAATAATTAATATTAAAAACATGTTATTCTGTAATAATCAATGTTAAAAACGTGTTACAATTATTTAAACCCAGAAATCGCGTGATGTGATAACCTTTTCCGGTTATATTACAGTTTTATTTTATTAAATTAGCTCCACACAGAAAAATAATTTCCCTTGTGGCATAGGTCATCTTAGGCGATGGTGTGTACCATCTATACAAGGAAAGGAAGGATACGAAGTTCTGGAAAAGAAAAAGAAACGAGAGGTGGGTAGATTAGTGTGTCCAGGAGTGACGGTCGTCAGTCCATTCATCCAACTGCGGTGGAAGGTAATGGGTCGAGAGAGTTCTTACGGAGAAGTCAAAAGGACTCCTTCAACTATCTCTCTCCCAAATTCGGACTGCCATGTAGCAGGCAAGCAGGCGCATCCTTCGCCAAGATCGGACATACCACCCCCTCCATGAACCCGGGCAACCGCCGTAAGTCACCAAATGTAGAAACGGCGGCGGAAACCATAAACGCCTCCCAAATTAGTAATAGTAACTCCAGTATCTACCTACTACATGGCGAACAAAAGCTGTGTACCCTTGTGACAAAGTCTGATTTATGATAAGACATTCATGATTTCTGTAATCTGTACTTACACAAGATTCTAGAATAAAAAAAATCTGTTCATATTAAGTGATGTATTGTTTTCTAAATAATCTGCCTACTTACCTAGTTAGAAAGGGTTAAAAACTAACTTTAGAATTTTCTCGCCTTACCGGACCAGCTTCGTGCATTCGTACGGATTTAATTTGCAAATGATCTCCAGGGATTTCTAATTTGACCAGATTAGTGTGGCACTGGGAGGGAGCAAAGTGCGAATCACCTAGTTTGAGCCACTGAGCAGCTTTGGTCCCTGAGCCACTTATACAATAAGCCACTTATACTCTGAGCCATTGTATCACTTCGCCTTTATCGCTTAATTAATTTATAAATGAACTTATATATAACCTTTATAGGTATTGAACCGAATGTATGATGACAAATGAATGCATGAGTATATAAAGTGTCGAGAACATCTCCAATCCGATCCTATATTCCTCTTCTTCGCTGTATACATATAGGAATATTTATTAATTAATTAATTGATTAACTTACACATAAAATAGTTCTAGGTAGAGCCTAAGAAGTTATAGGGCCGGTATATCAGTTGGTCTAGCACACAATTCGTATATCAGTCGTAATCCTAGAGTTGACCAATTTTAAACGTTTAGTCTATGATAATTTTAGTCATTTCTATGCCGAACCAATCTATTTATGTAAGTATCTATGGACTCTATGGTTATTATCAAACAACCAAACGTCAAACTATGTCTAATCATCATCACTCGAAGAAAGTTCGAATTCCATGTTGATAGGTAAACTTATTCCTCCAATGTAATTTACTGCGTCCGTACGTAGCAAATCGAAACCGAAGCAATGTGAAATCTGACAGATGACAGATGTGTTTTTTGTCAATAGCGCTACAGCGTCTAGCAAAGGAACTATTCTGAGGCTTACCACGGCTTAAGCGGCCGATTTCGGCGGTTTAAGTTGAGCAAGGAATGTGCTCCTTAGCAAAGACTGATATACCGGCCCATAATAAGATGTACAGCGCCCTTGAGGTGATTTCTCACAAAAACGGCACTCTACAACTACTATTATATCGAACCGAAGTACGATTACATGATATTATGCATGATTATATTAAGTTTCGAGAGCATCTCCTACACTCCTATCCCCATACCATATTCCTCTTCCTCCTTATCCTATATTGCCTAATTAATGAATTAACTTACATATAATAAATTCATATCTCTAACCAATACAAGAATCTTTTTTAGCTTAATTTCAGTTAACAGCACAAGAATTGTGTTATAATTATTTATTTAGGAATTTTACCCCAGCTAAACTTTTAAATAATTTATTATTTTCTGTTTAAAACAAATAACACCCACATGTGCAAATCATCACAAAAACTAAATACTCCACCATTCAAGATGAAATAATAGTAGATTGGGAACAGATTGTCTAATAGATTTGTTGTTCTGCTTTCCGATATAAATTAGTAGATTGATTCGTTAAATATGCCAACAACATCCTTACGATCATTACCCAGATTCTGTATACGGCGAACAGGAGAGTAATGTGACTTCTTGTTGGAGTTGTCACAATAAAACGGTAAGTAGATATTGCCTCGATGTTAGTTTTGCGAGGTACGTGTATATGGAAATTAATCAAATATAATACTTCAAACTTCAAAGTAGTAAATTGTAGAATCTATGATTTTATATAAAAAGTCATTAACTATTCTACGTTCGGGTAATTTTGTGTAGGTAGCTTTGCAATAAAAGTTGTTAATTGTTGTTACATTGAACTGTGCATTAAACAACTACTCAACGCAGTATCTAGTAACTGTTTTCAGTGGCTCGTGCCACTGTACTACGAGCCATTGTTCAAGAGGTTTATCTAAATAAAAGAGCTCTCTGGATTCTGGGCCCATATTGCAACTGAGCCATTGTGCAACTGGGCCTCTATTAATTTATTATGTAATGTCTATATCACACATTATCTTGTCTTCCTGCTCACAGGCGCCTAAATCTTATTAATTAGTTATTCTGCTATTATTTATGAACAAAACCAATTTTAAAATCATTCTTAACTGACTTCTGACGATTTAAAATAAATATATTAATAATCTAAAAAGATTACATTGTAAGTCAATCATATTATAAAAAAATAAGTTTAAATCGTTTGTATTTCAATAAAACTCATGGATCAAGGTACGTATGACGTCAAACCAAATATATCATCCACATAAAGTTTCCACAAATTTTTTTTTTTAATAAAGTTGATTTACAATAAAATGTCTTGCTTCCGATACTATCCATGATTACGTCAGTAAAAATAGGGCTAGTAGGCGTTCCCATCTGCAGACCATATTTTTGCTTTTTACACCACCTCATTGAATAATAAAATAAATAATTTTATTATAAATAATAATTTTAAATTGTTTATATTTGATAAACCTCTTGAATAAGGAACAAAAATTGAGGTGCGTATGATGTCACGCGCAGACGTCACAAGCATGTCAGATTTCATTTGTTTTGATGAACTTTGAAAAATGCAAGACTTAAAAATGATTTTAACTATGAAATCAACATTGGTTAAGTTCAAATTTTAAATTAAAATAATGAAATTGACTGGAATTTCTTATTGAGAGGGTACAATATCATATTACATCACTTGGCGTAATGTAGGCATATGATTTACCCAAGTAATAGAAATAATTATGTCTGTGTCCTTTCGCCCGTAGGTAATATTTACAAAGTTCTACTTAAATGCTAATGGAATATGATGTTGGCGGTTTTGAATTTCCCCTCACAGAGTAGTTAAACAAGGCTCTCAGAGGTCAAGCCACACCAAAGACCATAGCTTTCCGGAGAATGTGCGATCTGTTCAGCGCACACAAGGACGGCCAAAGTCAATTACGGCGCCAAAAATAGGAAAAATTATAGTGTTCAAATTAATCAGAAATGCCTTTAAAATATTCCCTATAAACTAGTTCAAAATAAACCGCAAACAATAATTTTGTAAACGCA
Organism: Limnephilus auricula; assembly: GCA_951813805.1. Lineage (NCBI taxonomy): Eukaryota > Metazoa > Arthropoda > Insecta > Trichoptera > Limnephilidae > Limnephilus > Limnephilus auricula. The sequence goes on from OX638391.1 coordinate 40,702,226, forward strand.
ACACTCACGCCTGTGCCCAAGGTAGAGTTAGCTTTCGCACAGCCAATAATATTAATAATATATGGAAGATTTTGAAGCGCCGTTTTTGTAAAAAATCACCTCAAGGGCAATGTTCAAGTTTATTATATATATTTCTACAATCTTACTACTAACTACAAACTAGACAAATCATTATAAAAAAGTTGTGGCTGAAATATTGCACGCACCAGTTGCCATGGGTGCGCCAGTTTTGTTGTCTGTTTAAGGCCCTTTGCTCATGGATAAACTGAAACTAAACTAAAACTGGTTGTTTGCTATGGTTTTGCAACCAAACTTCTATCACGGCGCAACTCAATTTTACGATTTCTGTAATTATCTCAGCGAGTTTAACCATAGTCAAAGAACACCTCAGTTGTCATCTCAGTCAAAAAAACAACGTAAAACTACAAAACTGGCGCTACCATGGCAACCAGGCAACCTGGCAACGACCGGCCGCGACAACTAGCACGGCGAATTGCGAGTGACCGGTTTAATTGCCATTGACAACGGTTTTTTAAGAAGTTGTGTAGAGTGCGTCATATTGACATACACAGGATAGCGAGTTGAGTTGCAAACTGGCTTTTTTTCAGTTGCCCGTGGGCGAATGCACTTCGAGATTTTTTTTAGTCGCCAGCGCCAATATGACAGAGACTGAAATGACAGCTGAAGTGTTCTTTGTCTTGGTTAACCAAGCTGAGATAATTACTGAAATCGTAAAATTGAGTTTGAAGTTTGGTTGGCCACCATAGCTACCCGCAGTTGAAAACCAGTTTTTTTTTGGTTTCGGTTTCTCCGTGTACGAAGGGCCTAATAAGGTATTTTTGGAAAGATGTTCTTAGGTAATCTCCTCATAAGCATTTCTGACCAGAAAATCAAATAAAAAATATTGGCCTCGTAAACTGGTAATTCGGCCTTGTGTGCAGCCGAGGTACAGAAAGAGGGCCAGCGGACTAGCGGAGCAGTAGTCAGCCCGAGCATTGAGTGTAGAGAAGACTGGGGAGGAAGGGGGGAAGGGAGCAGACTGAGGCTGGGAAGCGGAGACACCTGCGCCGACCCTTATGGCTCCCCCGGGACCACAAATTCTTATTAACCCACCTCCCGCTCCCTCCCCCCGCCCAACTAATGCCTTCCTCGCGCTGCTATGCCAAATGGGCCGAGTTTCATTGCCTAAGTGTTGCCGTATGTTTTGTTAGATATACGAGTCATACATGACTAATAATATGTTGTAATGTATATGCCCTGGGAGTCTTTTACATGAAGCGAGGGAGTCAAACTGTATGAACTTCCGAATTTGAGGGTACGGTGTGGATAACTATAATTCTTAGACTCTATCGTATTTTGTTAAAACAACTGTTGGATAGGTTCTTTACAAGTCTCTCTCTCTCTAATTTCAATCCTGGGATTGGTTTGCAGCAATTTCCTCTATTTTTCTCTTCCATTCTTCCCTGTCTTGTGCGGCTCTTTTGAAGTCTGCATATGATGAGCAGCGCATGTCCACCAGCAGTGGGCGTCCCCTAGAGTTTGTCCCCTCGATCATACCCTCCATTATGGCATGCAAGAGGCCTGCTTGTCGTATTATATGGCCGATCCATCTTGCACGCCTTTCGGACAAGGTCCTAAGCCGATGCCTTCCTCCTTCGATTCTTTGGAGAACCTCCTCATTTGTAATGTGGTCTCTCCAGGAAATTCCTAATAGTCTTCTATAGGACCACATCTCAAAAGCCTCTAGTCTCCGTTTATCTCTTTAGGATAGGCACCATGTTTCGCAGCCGTACATCAAGATACTCCATACATAGGTCTTGATGATGAGTATTCTCAGTTTTAGGTCTTTATTATTTGATTCTATTATTTTCAACCTTTTATTGAATGCAAGCATAGCATGGTGTATACCTACGGCTGTCGACCTCGCTCTTAGACCGACCGTCCCATGTTATTTTGCTCCAAATAAGTCTAGATATTACAAGTATTACTCCATTATAAGTCTAGATATCTTAGCCAACGTTTCAGCTATCGTTGCAGTGGCTAACTAACTAACTAATCATCACGCCATTTCTCCGCAGGGGGAGGCAGAGAGGACGGACCGTCAAACAACTCGGTCTTGGCACACACTCTTTGTCTCGTTCACATTCATACATCGTCTCATACATATTTTTCTGACTCTTGACATGCATCTGTTCACTTTATCGTGCACGGAGAAAAATGTTATTCTAAAATACGATCAATTTATTCGTAAAACGGTTAAAAACGGTTAGCGGGAGCATGTAAGAATAATTTGTTGGAATACGTAATTTCCTACGTATACCAACAAATTATTCTTACATTTCCCCACCAATAAACATTGAAACACTGTTAATTTGTTCGTAGGAACTTCAATCCCGTTTTTAACCGTTTTTACGAATAAAATGATCGTATTTTAAAATAAAAAATTTCTCCGTGTGCGATGTCTTCCTCGGATGTCCCCTACTTCTTATACCATTCACACTTGCGTCATATATTCTCCTTACGCTCCTTTCTTCGTTTATTCGCTCTACATGACCAAACCATCTGAGGGGCCGTTTCTTAATTCTACATATTACGCTTACATCAGCCTTACATTCTTTGCGGATCTCCACATTTCTCACACGATCATACATAGTTTTACCATACATACGCCTCAGGGATGTCATTTCACCACTTCACCACTTTCCCACCTTCCCCATCTCCTTCCCTTTCCCACTTACCTTCAGCCTCACAACATACTCCAATTGGGGATGCCATAGTCTTACTGGCTCCAGAAGGGAGCAGTTAAGACTCTTGTGAGGTTTCTCTATAAAAAAAAATAAAAAATTTCAACGGCAATGAGTCTACTGTAGTCCTTCCTCTGCCAGTTCTACGCCTCACTGCCATACATCAGGGTAGGCACAAGCACTCTATTATGGACCGATAGCTTCGCTTCTTTCTAAAGGGTATTTGCCCATTATTAGACAAAATATTTTACTAACCTTCAAGAAAGAAACATTTTGTGAAAATTACATTTCAATAAAATATAACGGTATTTTTTAATATTGTGTACAAATGATTTTGCAGTACCTGCATCCATTAGCTCCACTAATAAATAATTCCCCTCAGAGCCTATCTCATCTTTGGGAATGCTGTGTGGAGATTCTTTTTAGAAAAGGAATGAGAGGAAGTTCAGGGAAAAATAAGGTACAAAGGGGTGGGTAGGATTCTGGTAATCGGTGTGTCCAAGAGTAACGGACTATGAAACCATCCCTACCAAATGCAAGGCGATATTCCGAACGAGTCCTGCTAGAGAGGTAAAAAATCTACTTCAACCAGTCTCTCCCGATCCAGCTCACTACGAAAATGGTGAGCAGATGCATCCGCTACCAAGATACACAACTACTAACCCTGTACAAATCGCAAATGCGCCCCACGGTTGAATTTGGCAGCCACCTCTGGTCTGGAGCCCCTGATAGATTCTCCCGTCTTAACAAACAGATTGCAATCTTTAGATCACAGGTGTCGGGTGGGATTGCTATCCTTGTTATACCGGTATTTCAATGGAAAATGCTCCGAGGAACTAGAGTTATTGATCCCTTAGGCACCGGTGCGTAGTCGGGAAACAGGACAGAGCAAAAAAGTCAAACCAAAAACCAAAAAAAGGCAAACCTCACCTCATGAAAACGGGCACTCCTGCTAAGTCACCAAACTTTGCAAATCACTCGGGGTGAACTATAGCAGAGGTATTTTTTATTTTTAACTTATTAACTTAAAGAGTTAAACCTCCTGAATGAAGATGTCCCAGATGTATCCGTATCTTTTTCTGATTTTTCTGTTTCGGATTTTCGATTGACTTTCTCTAATATTATCTTCATTAATTAAAATATTATATAGCAGAGGTGTTTGATATCAAATAAATGATTTTCATCACACCCGCTTTCAAGATTGAAATACATTAACACCTCATCTCTTTGAGATTGACTGAAGATTTAAAAAAAAAATACGAACTGTAAGTTTATTTTATAAATGAGAATAATAATAAAAAAGAAAAGATGAAATAATAGAGATACCCAGTTTCATGCAAACGAAAATTGTAATACAAAACAACAAAATATGTATTTGCGTCAATGCTGAGATAGCAAAAACTTTTCAAATCAATGAACAAATGCAATAAAAGCAAATAATTCTTTTGCGGTGTTTAAAAAGCGGAGTCCCCAGTTAGCGCACCAGGCGCGGGGGGATCGGGGCCGCTGGGTGCCATTGGGAATAATCATTTACGCCTAAATGATGCCCGTTAAGTTGGTGTTTTTGCAACAAGTTTCAACCTTATATACGGCCGCATCCCGCCAAGACGCTCCCTCTTGCGGTAGATCCTAATGCCCTGGACAAAATACGGTAAACACAGATTTCATCTGCGCCGGGCGACTTTTAAAAATTCATTTTCTTTCCCCCCTGCAAAATACTTTTTTATTAATCCAAAAATATACAATATACAGGGACGGAATTATTTCCCGTACAAATAAGCAAACTTGGAACAACTTGAATATCTCAATTCTGGGACGGATATAATTTTGAAAAAGTTTATGGGACGCTGCTGGTATCGCGGTAATGTGATTACACGACTTACTCGTATTTATAAATGAAGCTACTTCGTCTGGTATTATTTCTTAGCGTGGTTTTAAAACAGAATTATAAAGCACTATTTATGTTATTAGAAAAGTTGACTTACCTATTTATGTGACGCACGGAGCAATAATTTGACTCTCTCCTTCAATATTAAGCCCATCTGGAAAACAAATTGAAATATTTAATACTTATTTATTTATTTATTTATTAAAGAATTTTATACATAGTGTACATATTGTGTTATTTCGCCCGCCATGTTAGGGATGTCCCTGTGTTATGGCGGGTGAAGTATGCAGATTATATGGGTAATGAAGTACATATGAAGTCAACCAGAGCATAATACAAACATTACACAACATACAGCTACGAACAGAACTCTATTTGACAATGTCCAAAAACATTAGATATTTTAAAACATTGTTTGACAATGTGGGCCTCGATATTATGAGGTGTGGTTGTATATAATGTATTTTATATTATGAATATATGTTTAAATTTTTGAAGTAAGACTTCTTTAGTGGCATTACAAAGAGTAAACCAGAAATTTTTTGGACGTAAATAAAGTGTTAAAACGGAAATGACGTTCGATTTATATCGCATCAACTATAACGTCGTGGATATAGCAACAGTTAGTGTGACACCTAGCAACGAATAACAAAACGTCAAATCAAACTCAAACGTCAGACGTCATCCGTTTATCTTGTTTTGTTGCTTATAATATGATTTAACTAAAGATTTTAGATTAACATATTGGTTTGTCTTATTTATCTCTCCCATTCTTGTGAATTCTAGCTATTGAAGTAAAAAGTGGCCGAAGTGTAAAAATAAAAATGTTGTTGTTTATTATTCAAATGGCTTAATCGCAGGAAAATTTACAAATTTGTCTATAAATAATTATAAACAATCTAATCATCTTCCTCATAAATTAAAAAAATTAAGTTTTTTTCATTTAGTTTTTAGTCAAAGAAGTTTTACGTTAAAAGGTTAGACGCACTCAATTTTTTTTGACGTTATAAATTTGTGGTTATATTGACTTTTGTGTTCATTAATCCATCTCTTAATTTTGTACCCGTTTTTTTCCCTATATTTTTTGTATTCTTTAAAAGTTTGTTAAAGTTTTAATGTTTTTTTAAGCTTCTCTAACTGGTCTATTAATAGTATATGTTCGTTGAAATTTATTTTTTTTTGTCAAAAATGTAGTTTAGTAATGTTTTTATGTATAATTAGCGTATATCTAGAATGTAAAACATGTTGAATATTTTTATCAATACAATACAGAAGACATATTAAGCTAAATTTAAAATGGACTCTAAATATTGGATCACTAGCCAAAGCCGAGACAGATGAAATATTAAAGATTTTTTTCAAAATTATTTAAGTAGAATAAGTAATTAAGTAACCAATAAATATCAAAGAAATAAATTTGATTTACAGATGCGACCGAATCGTTATCTGTCTTTTCTGGTTTTTTTTCTACTTTAAATAGTGGTTAATATTATAGTCTTCAACGATTACATAATATAATAAAACACAGATACCCACAGATGTAATCTTTTAAGGTTTTGCAATTTTTTTTTATGTAAATTTGTATTTGCATATAAAAGTTTGCGTTTTTTGCATAACGTTTCTTTTCTGCCCAATTTGCAAACTAGTGCGGAAGGATCTCCATTCGTTTAGGAGCCGCATAACAAATGTCCGCCGGGAATCCCCTTTCCGGCAGACCTATTTTTTTTCCGTATTGATTTTAACCAAATGTGGAAAGTAAACAAACCCAGCGCGCGTTTCCTGCAACACTTGGAAGGTCCCAAAAAGCCAACTTGAAACACTGTTTTTTTACAAGCCGTGATTTATGTTTATTTAAATAAGTCCCCAATAAATGTGGATACAAACGAGAGTATGTGCAGCCGGCACTGTTTTTGCAATATATTATTATGGGAACGTGAATGAATCAGCCCAGAAGCGTAGCGTAACGCCTATTTCACCTAATTATATAATAATTATTTCAATTTAAACATTTTATAAAAATGATCGGTTTTAAACCAAAAAAATTAACTCCTAACCTGAAGATTTAGGTAGTAATATATCTAATTTGGCAAAGACGCTTTCGTAGTAAGGTTCCAACATAAGTAGTTACTGTGAAAAGTAGTAAATAATAGAGCCTAACGCCGTTCTTCCAAATAGCTACTCACAAGCGACGATACCGCTACCCGTTATACTATTTTGCTAGTGTAGAACCTAGCGGCGTTTTCAAACACTAATAATAGTATGGAAAACACAGACGAGCGGCGATCGCGTCGCTTGAACGTAGTTCGATGGAAGAACGGCGTAAGAACTCACAATAAATTGTACAGCGTTTTGAGGTGATTTTTCACAAAAACGGCGCTCTACTAATTATCCAATTATTATTTTTTGGTCGTGAAATTAGAGTTGATACCAAAAATGCACATTTTTTGACAAACAGATTTTGTGATGTTTGAAGTTGTCCGTCAGTAGAGAAAACACAGAATGTACCTACTTCATTTTTTTTATTAACCAAGTACATATAGATACAAATAGTTTTTTTTTTAAATAATTCTGTATGTTCCGAGGTAGCAGAAATAAAATCTAATTTTAAAATATAAATTGTACAAAAAATAAATACATTTAAAGAAATAGAGATGAAAGTTATAAAATTAATAAAATATATAGAATTAATTATTTTTAATTGATAAACTAATGTTTAAGACAAAGTTGTATGCATAGCACAAAGAGTAACGATTATTATAAGCAATGTAATAAGCGGTAGTTGTTGAATGAAACATTAATATATTGAATCATTTGGCGGATAAGAGGTAACCCGCCGTAGCTCAGTGGATTAACAGCACCTGACCGGATATCAGAAGGGCGCGGGTTCGGCTGCATGTATCTTTTCTCGTAAGATTGTTTCAATGTGGATGTGTGTTTCAGGCTGATAATTATTGCTTATAGAAAACAAATTAATGAAATAGAAAATAGAAAATTAAAAAAGAAATAGAAAATAAATTAATGAAATAGAAAATAGAAAAAAATATAGGCGTGAAGAATGTTGTTATATTGTAGGAGTTATCCATCCGCAGTAGGTAATGTTAGCTATCCATGTTTGAATTTTTAGTTTTAGATTTACATTGTTCATCACGTGAATATCTTTGGTGTATTTAACATTTTTTTTAAATATAGTTAGATTATGATAAAGTCCGAGTTCAAATGTGGTATTTGTCTTCGGAGTATGTCTTGTTTCATAATGCGATATTTTCACAATCTATGAATACAGTTAAAAATATTTGGAAGATTTAAAGTTTATTTTTCCAATTCTGATCTTTGTGCTAAAAATGTGCAATTTGAATATTTTCAATCATAATTATTGATTTAAAAAACCGTTCACTCCGAAAAGGTTCCAGTTGGCTACAACGTTATTATGACGTAGAAAACGCCATTGTCTGGTAAGACGGCTGTCACAAAAGTTGCCCAGCGTGACGTCAACGCCGCTGAATTCACGAATAAAAACAAACCTTCATTATTGCATATTTTCTCTTGACTGTTTTCGAGAATAAAAAAAAAACAGTGAAATATCCTATTTAGTTGTGCAGTAATTTTGGTTTACTTTGAACATATACTATCGAACTGTGAAAACAAAAACTAAAATAATATCTACATAAAATATTATCGAAGAATTTATTCTCATAATAAGCCAACACCATTTATAACATTCGTATTCGGTTATAACGCACTCTAGTAAAATCAATATTATTGGGTAACTTTGTACAAGAATCGTACAGGAATTGTAATAAACCTTTATCAGAGCGATGATAAATGTGTATCGAACTGAGTGCTATAAATTTTATATGCGGTAATAAGCGAGTTACAGGGCTTATTTCAGGGGAATCGTAAAATCATACGCATCTATAATGTACGACGAAAAGGTGTTTTAGAGGGAGAACAGATAAAAAAGTGGTTTATATTTACAGTACAATGGGTACATAATATATGCACATACTAGTTACTTAAGGCGATGCTCTACTAAGCAATGCAATATCATGTGATTTACTAAAATTATAACGCCTAGAGATAATTTTTCTTTGAAATAATCGATAAGCCTAATATAACTGCTTTTAATTTTAAAATCTCTTACTTACGAACTCTTTTTCAGTTTTGGTTCTATTACATAATGTGGAAAATTGAATTATTTATAAAATGATCGGTAAACATTTAAATATTTGTGTCTGGGCTTCACAAAATAAAATAAAATATGCTTTTTGGAGATTTTTTTTTCGTGAACGAATCAAAACAAGCGGTCGATTTTAAACGGGAATTTAAACCTTATCGCCATCTACGTAAGCAATGTTATTGTTATCAGCCTGACGTCAAATTTTACACGGAGTGGTGCATCACCTTAAGACTTATTATAGTGAAATATGATATTCATATTTTTTCCCCTTACCTTACTATAATGATGAAAACATTGAAACATGTGTGAAATCTGGTGGTAATCTTCATAGATATATTTTAATGTGAATCCAATTTGAATCCATCCCTCCCACTGCGGTGCAAGGCGATGGAATGCGACTGGAGAGGTCTAGGTTAGGTCTCTATCAACCGATCCTCCTAAACACGTCACCAAGACCTACACAAACCTCAATCCAGGAACCCAGACAGCCCAGCAAAGACACAAAACGTAGCGAACCACTTGTGGAAACCTATGGCAGGGATGTAGGTTATCCAATGAATAGGGCTGCGATATTTATCCAAAATCGCCTTCCAAAAAATTGAAGTTACAATACATAACAAAACTTAAAACTATAATAGATCTTATCCAAAGGTATATAGAATAAGTATAAGTTTTAATGTCAATAATAATATATTAGATACTAGGGTATTGACACATATTTTTATTGGACCTTCAACAAATTGTCATAAATCTTCGGATCGAGTCCAATAATTAAGCTGCCAGAATAAAAAGGTAGTACATCAGTTTTTCCACACTTCGGGAAAGGCTCGTGAAAAATTGGAAATCCAGGCGTAGTCGTTACCTGGAGGCGGGAAGGGCAACTTATGGCCGGTCATAAATTCAACAAAATATATTAAAGGGGATCAATGTTTGTAGTCGGTCGCCATGGCAACTTGTTAATACACGCCCCCTTATGACACCCGCCGCCTCGACACGAGGAAAACTGACGCACGCACCTTAATAGGCGACTTTACATTAAACACTGAACACATTATCTCCAGAAATTTGATCTTTGCCTATTTGAAGGAAACCTGATGTGGCCAATTCATAACCTTGTCTTAAAGAAAGGGTTCTAATATGATCGACCGCAGATCAAAATTTACGATTGTGAATTTAAAAAAACGAGTGTGCTTTAGACCACACGACTGAAGTAAAACTTCTTTAGGTCCATCTATATGTATGTTTATATGTAAAATATATATATGTGAATACATATGCATATATTAATGTTCTACAAATATTTATTTAAATTTATTTTCGTTCGCCTCGCAGGATCACACTTTTCGTAACGCTCTCATCACGCATTCGCCAGTTTACTTACCAAGTAAAATAATTTTAAAAAAAATCGTATTTTAATTTACCAACCCAATCCCAACGATTGGAAAAATTAATTTTTCTAATCGTAGGACAAATTGAGGCTTTTTTCTGTACTCGATTTTTCATAGGGTTTATTATAGAATAATTCTTATAAGATTCTAGTTAGGGATCGATTCCCTGGAATATTAAGGTAAAAAGTAAAATGTAACTCCATAAATCCCTTTTTCTATGCGTTGAAATCTTTTCATTCATATATAGATACATATATAAATAAAAAAAAGATTTACAGTTCTATTCCTAGATTGATGAAATTTTGCACACTGATTTAGAAATTCTTTGCGTAAAACCCGGGCAACGCCGAGGAATACTTATAAATATCTTGGAACCAGAGTTTTTCATATTTTACACATACAAAATTGATTTCTCCTTAGCAAAATCTAGTTTACAAATCTTTGCCAAACAATGGAGTCACAATGCATTAACACCTTCGAAGTGATCCCTTGAATACTCGATTTCTTATTCAGACTGAAAAACCTTTTGATTATCTGTTTAAATTTCGAAAAAATTTAATCATAAATTATCTCATCAGAAGTAAGAAAAAAATCTGTTTCAAACCCTGCGGACACGCCCACAGCATACTTCTTTACGTTAATCTCTTCAGAGACATTAAACATACACTGGGCGACAACGGAATTTCGAATCAATATGCAATGATTAGGCACGACTCCTTTTTGTCCCGGACGATTAAATTGAATCGATCGTAAAAATCAGCCATTTAAACTTATTTAATCAGGTAAAGTGAATCAAGACATTACAGAAAAGATCTGTTTAAAATTAAATCCTCTATAATAAATCAAAAATTTAACGAAAAACCTGAAATTCTAAGGACCAGTTGTTTCGGAAAATTTGACGTTAGATTTTCCTTCAAATCGTCAATCACCGCAAAATTGGGTTGTTTCAACCTCCGTCAGACGAAATTTCAACGAAAATTCCATACAAATGTGATTGGACATCACCTTAATGTGATCAGCCGAGTTCGAACCATTAAGCTTGAATGGCGCATGCGCAGACGTCAATATTGTGATCTGACAGGTCGTGGCGGGAATGTCTGTAATATTTTTAACTAAATATGGCTGGACAATTTTTGTACATAACGTAAAGAATGCACAATGGTTAAAACTTCAGAAGTTAGATATCCTCTCAAAGTAATTCTGTATAAGAAGTTAGATATCCTCTCAAAGTATATAGTTGTCGAAAATCGTCAGTTTCAGAGATTGAAAATGACGTAAAAACTGGCGAAAACATTGAACAAAATAAAAGTTTTCTCTTATTGACCGATGGTATCACAATAATTGTCAACTGTAATACTTACATTATGAATCTACAATATATAAGAAACCTCTTTTTTATGATTGACATATCCCCGTCAAATTATTTTACTGATTATTTACCTTGAAACCACGGAGCTGCATGGAGCTATAGGTTCATGTACATGGATACAACTGAGGAACTCCCGATTTCGTACAAGATACGAAATTAATAGTATTTTATAATAAAAATCCTTTTGTGCTCAATATATATCTTTATTCAAATGTTTATTTATACACGTAAAACTTCCTCGTCATATAAGTTATAAGAATAAGTACACGTATATATAAGTCAGTATTTGTACACAGTTGTATGTGGGTAAAAAAAACTGTTTATTCATTTCACTTGTATGTTTAATTGGCGACTTAAGAACAATGTTAAAATTATCTGTTCGTGATTATTGCTCCTTTGTACCCATATCTTTCGCATGAGATAAGTTGGTTTCTGTTTGGAGATAGCCTTTATCCAAAACACAGACTTGTCATAATTTCAGTTGCAATCCTCCATTATATATTTCTCTCCCATACTGCAATGCCGCTAAAACAAGTATCAATATTATAACATATTTTACTTCATCCGTTGGTACCTGATAAGTAAAACAGACAAACTTAATATTATATCAAATAATAACAATAAATGAGATGTCCGTCATTCATTGTTAATAATTTTAGTTGCAAATATAGTTATACGATTGTAGGATACCAAATAAACTTTAGTAGATACGTAATTATCGGAATTCGGACTTAAAAAATACTCATTATTAATAATACAAGTAACCTCTAATGTACGACGTTTTATGTTGTTAAACGTAGCTTGTAAATATGGGCACGTTGAATTCATTTTCCATATATTTTTATGTTTTCTTTAGCACTTTTCCCACCTTGCTTTCAGGTTACATCTCTGAAGTGGTCACATTCCGGAAAATCGGTCTAAAATTAAATAATATACAAATAATACGATTGAAAGTTACCATATTAACTTTACTATGTATGTAATTGACTGAATACGAATAAAAACAACACTCATTCTCAATCATTTACGTTTTATATCGTAGAAAAATATTACTGACCGCAACAAAACAAAATAGCGGTAAAATTCTGACGGCCGTGGTCGGCGTGCGCATGCGCATCCATAGAAATTTTATAAGTGTTGCCATCATAAAAATATCTCGGTCTTCGAAATAAATAATTCTGCGGAATAAATGCCTAATTCGGCGGGGAACACTCAGTGAAATTTTCAACGTGGATTGGAGTGTGATCGGAGTTGAAACAACCCATTTGGTATTTAAAATGATGGAAGACGTGATTGCCAATCTAGTTTGAAGTGAATTAAAAGAATATTTTCATTATTTGAAACAACTGCTCCTAAGTAAGAACATAAACTCAAGAGCCTTCAGTTATGCCTTGGCTATTCAAGCAGGATTTCGGAACCATATCAGATCACCTAATCTACATATAAAATATTTATGTATTTTTATTTTATTAAAATTATTGTTCCACAGAAGAAGATACTGGTAGTGTACAAACAAGTTGATTATTTAAAGAACACATAAATATATCTATGGTTTTAGAAATTTCATTCAATAGCAACATTCATGTTGTCATGCTATGCTGTGCTAGAATCTGTTCGGCCATGTGGTATCTTGAAAAAGTCATAGTGACGACTGACAACTACGGATGAAGTTTTCATGCGCTTACAAGTCATAGCATTCAAAGATGAATGGACCGTCTATATTATTACTAAGGTTTGAATTATTTTTGGCGAATTTAACCTGCACGGAGAAAAATGTTATTCTAAAATACGATCATTTTATTCGTAAAAACGGTTAAAAACGGGACTGAAGTTCTTACGAACAAATTAACAGTGTTTTATTATTAATTTTTTTATAATTTATTTTATAAATAACATTGAAACCATGTTAATTTATTCGTAAAAACTTCAGTCCCGTTTTTAACCGTTTTTACGAATAAAATGATCGTATTTTACAATAAAAAAAATTTCCGTGTGGTATTTAATATTTACACATTCTAGTAATACGAGATTAAGTACCCAAAATCATTCGTTTTTGCTATTTTTGATAGCTGTATTTCTTGGGGTTGACCCCAATTCCACTCTAATTGGGATTAGTCTTAAAAACAGGTGATTTAAAAAAAAATCTTAGAAAGCAAACAATTTTGCCATTATAAGTATACCCATAAAAGTGCTTTCTATGGTCTACGGTAAAAGATACCTATAATAATCCATGACATAAGCCTTGGCGGTTATAAGGTTTATCAGTTTTATCACCTAAAATACATATTATTCAAATTTTCACACATGTATGTAATGCATGTTCTTGAGTTTCTCATTGCACTTAGCACTTCCCATGTTTCAATGCCGTCAAAAGCTTTTATGCGGCCCATTGTGGGAGCTGAAGTTATATTGAAGAATGCTGCCAAGTTGAAAAATGTCGACGAAATGTTTCTTCTTATATAAATGTACAAAGCAACATTTTCTGCGTGGCGGGAAACGGGGCGATGGCAGGCAAATATATTTAGCGACTCGGTGGGAAGATAGCGTGGCAATTTGGAATTGTTTGTTTTTGTTAGCACTGTTTACTGTTTTCCTTGTGTTAAGAATGAAATTACACAATGAAATTCATGTCACGAACTCGAATCATCATTAACGTCAAAGTACAGAGTCATTACAATTCAAAATAATTTCAATTAGACAGTCAAATACATTTAATTTTCTTTAAATTACCTTGAAACGATTGAACAACATTGCTAAATTTAAACACCCCCAAGGGTAATAATTCCTCCAGCCTCTTACGGGAACAAAAATGCGTTTATATTTAAATTTATTAAAAAAAAATATTTAAAAAAACATCATCTGCAGTAAATTAACCAGATAGATCTGAGAGATGTAATCTCAGCTCGGTGATTAGAGCAGAAATCGAGATTGCAAAATAGACATCTGTTTAACCCTTCGGTCTTTAAAATATTTTTTACCTACAAGTCTCAACGATACTGTGAAATTTCATGGATCTCAAAACTCTCCAAAAGTTACGTTTTAAAGAATGGATTGTGTGAAACCATGAAGATTTAAAAAAAAACTAGTGTGCTTTAGACCACACGACTGAAGTAAATACTTATTTAGCTCCATCTATGTATAGTTTCCATATATGTTTATATGTAAAATATATACATGTATTAATTTTCTAAAAATATTTATTTAAATTTATTATCATTCGCCTCACCCGATCAAGCCGTGCGCATCGACGTCCGCTCCCCCCCTTACCCCCTGCGTTTGGCGCATCACTGGTATTTCAAAATACCGACCGAAATATTTCATGCACTGGCTATGAGAAAAAGAGAGAAAGAAAACGTGCGCGTGCATTGCTCTCTCTTGTTTCTACGATACATTCATACGGTATAGATAGATACAGCTCGTAACGCTGTAATTTACCAGTTTACCCCTCAAGTCAAGCGTGCGTAAAGAAGTATTTACTTCAAAAATCTAATAAAATGATGTTTGAGATGGTTGTATTTGAAATAAACACGGACATTTCTAAGTAATGCAGTTTTAATATTAATTATGAAAATGTTAACAAAGAAACATACTTATCGAGACATTTTGATTCAAAAAGTTCATAATTTTCAAAGAATTCGATATTTAGAAAACGTATTACTATTGTGTGGGGAATTAGTGAGAAAACTGTTACTTCACTTTTTATGCCGTTTATACGATAAAAATTTGTAATCATACACTTTGACACTTTCAAGGCTTTACCCATGGAACCAAGTATAAATATTTGAGACAATCTAAAAAGAACAGTTATTTCTCTTTCCAACGACAGACAAATCACATATTGGAGAATTATAGAAAAAAAAAAACTTTTATAATATATTTATACTCCGGTTAGATCTGTCCACCTGATAATAGAATATGATGTTTTTCGTTGTCTTTCCGTGACTTGAGGGGTTAAGCCTTACTTCGTGTGTATGGTTAAATAATGTGCAATATTGACCAACATTGAAATTTACCTTCATAAATGGATTAAATAAAGATTTCACAACACGTTTGTCTATTTAACCTGTCAGTTTGGAACATACTGCCGGCTTAGATATTTCATCTAAATGTCACCCTGGGGTGACCGAGCTTAGGCGACGCTGGAGGGGATAGGAGCGGGGGTAGGGGGTGTTGGTGGATTAGGGTGACCGCAAATCCCAGATTAGGCGGGACGTCCCGGATGGGGAAACGTCCGCCCGGATTTTCACATCTGCAATGTTTATTTGAAAGCGTCTAGTGTTTGGGAAAATCCGAAAAGTGATATAGATAAGGTTCCAAAACAGATATAACCTATCAGTAAGAATTCTCTGAAAACATCGGAATGTTCAGTCGATGTAGTTCAGTACGACCTGAACATTGAACACGTAGACGTTAGATAAAAAAAACCACTGCCCACTTCTTATTATGGAAACCTTGGACCATTTAAAACATTCAACACGCGAAGAACATTTTTTGTAAAAGAAAATCAAAATAAAAACTAAAATGTATCAAAATGCTGTGTCGGCGGCCTTGCGTGAAATTATACAGAGCACATGATCCTACTAAGCTTCAGTCAGGATACTACAGGCATTGATACTATCGAAAAAATACTGTTTACATGCCATAATTATGAATTATGACCATAAAAATGACCTATTCTAACATCTTTGCAATTGAAATAGCACTCATTTACTTACCTTGATATCATTTACTATTAGAATTGAATGCTAAACTAGTCCCAGCGAGAGAGCGACAATCGTCCTTTTCTTTCTCACTTTTTTCTTTCTTCTTTTTCTTAAGTGTTAATACTGCGCAAGAGTCCCAACTGCTCCCGTCTCGAGCCCGAGAGACTATGAATCCCCAACAGGGTATGTTGTGAGGATTATGATAGTATGGAGGGGGAGAAGGTAGATGGGGAAGAAGAAGCTGGGAAGATACGTTTTAAGATTTTCACGGCCAAAAGCATTTTCGTTGTTTGTTTTTGGGGTGTTATGCGTGTTGCGCTACCTCCTTCTTTAGCCGACGTTTCAGCGTTGCAGTGTCCATCTTCAGGGCAGATCCGACGATGTGAGACCCTAAAAACAAACAACGAAAAAGAAGCTGGGGAAGTTTCTAAGTATTCAGATCTGGTCACCAGACACGGCTAAATCCATTTCAAGCAACATTTGAAATCTTAATGTTGGTCATACATCAGGAAGATATTGAGAGTATCTTCCACTGTGGAACGTGCCGCAAATATACTACAAATTATTTTTAATAAATTAATTATTAAAAAACACAAATTATTTAGCTTTACCCCTTGACCACGAAGGCTGTGAAGGATGAGAAAAAAAAAAGAAAAGAACTATAACGATGTGAAAATACTCACGTACGACCTCTCGCTTGAACTAGTATAACGATTATATTGTGTTGAATTATGTTAAGACCCATTGACCAGCGGCTGAGAATTAAAGTTTTAAAATGCTCGCAACTGAACAGGGAGGTTCCGATGAGAAAGATCGATTATCCCCCGTATCAAAATTTTGAAGTAAATACTTCTTTACGCACGCTTGACTTGGGGGGTTTGCGAATGTGTAACGGAAAGTGTAAATTCAAGCTTGCGAATGTGTAACGGAAATTGAAATGGGTTGCGAGGCGAACGGGCTCACTGTAGAAGCAAGAGAGAGCAGTGCGCGCGCACATTTTCGCGTGCATGAAATATTTCAGTCAGTATTTTGAAATACCAGTGACGCGCCAAACGCGGCCGGGAGCGGACATCGATGCGCACGGCTTGATCGGGCGAGGCGATTGATAATAAATTTAAATAAGTATTTGTAGAATATTAATATATGTATATATTTTATACATATAAACATATATATGGACATACATTTAGATGGAGCTAAAGAAGTATTTACTTCATTCGTGTGGTCTTAAGCACACTCGTATTTTTTTTAATTAAAAATTTAATATCGATTTATTTCATTTAAAACTTGCTTTAATATGTACCTACAATCAAGTAAGCAATAAAAATGCACAAAACGCAAGATGATAAATTAGTATCTAATATCGTGCACTTCATGTAAGTATTTTTTGAACCTAAGTATATATGATTTTTCAATAATGTCTAAACAAAGTAAGTATGACCTTAAATACCTTAAATAAATAGAAAAACTGAGGTATTTTCGTCACAAAACACGTTCTCGGATTTATTTTTTAATGATTTTAATTGAACTAAAATAAAAATTCTGAAAAGTGTCTTTACTAGTTTATATATGTATTAATTTATTTTGCTTTATTGATTAAATGATTTGAAATTGGTGTTGTATAATACAATATTTAATTTGAAATATTAATTTGTAATTATATATATAATTATTAATTGAAATAAACTTAGTTTTTCAAAATTTAAATGTGCGTTTACCAGATAAAATAACAATATTTCAAAATCAGTTTATGTTTTTTTGTAAAAAAGAGTCAATAAGTTTAGAATTTGATTTTAAAAGGACAACTTTCCGGTATTGTCTGGTCATAACCTCTTAAGTAAGTTCTGTAAAGTGTATTGGTACTGCCTCATATAAAGGAACTCTACAATACAGTATGTAACACTACATTTAGATTTCCCATTAATTCCACAGTGACTGAGGTTTCTCGTGCATCGATGTGCCGAAACTATCTTGAATTTGAAAGTAGCAGACTTGAAGAAACTAGTTCCGCTTGGATGTGCTCTAGTTATACTATAGAAGTAGAGTTTGAGAATAAGGTAGAGAAGTAATACTGAACAAATTTAACCTGAAAGTGAACGAGGGGAATGTCGATACGATTGATTATTAAGGCTCTTACCAAACATTTGGTCATGAAGAAGTAATTTCATGATATTTTCCCAGATTTAACAATTTTTGTTAATTCTAATTGAAACTGTTTATCTTAAATGATACGAGCTTGAAAATTATCAGCTAATAAAAAAATAACAAGTTCTGTATCTATTTAAAAATTTATGCTCTTTAGACTTGCTTAAAATTTTCATCCCGAACCATCAATTTAACATATCATCGGGGAATAACACAATACACATCTAAATAAAAATATGAAAAATAACAAGAAAATATATAGATAATAAAGGGGAAAATAATGCATATGGGGGAGGGGGGTCGCGAGAAGGAGGACAATGGGAGAGGGAAAGGGGAAACTCAATGAAGGTGAAAGGGAAACGCGGGAGGGGAAGGGGGCGCGATAGAGGAAAAGGAGGTGGAAGGAAAACGGGGACGAATGGGAAAGGATACGCAGTAAGAAACAATATAATTATTAATTTGGTTTGTAATAGTAATTTTTAACAATTTGTGTCTTGTTCTTTTTTCTATTTTCCTATAAATTTACAAGTATTCTTTTCTTCTCTTCAATGATATATTACATTGATTGAAGGTATAAACCTTATTATAACAAGATTATTTATACTGTTTACAGTTATTATAACAAGATCTATTCCAATAAAAATTGAATATTTATTTAGACTTTTAGAATAATTCAATAGGTGTCCCTTATAAATAAAATCGGATGTATTTATTGAAGACACTATCCAGGTTACAAACCTATTCTTTACAACTTTGAGAGCATTTAATAGAGGTAGAAGCCAAATTTGGGCAAAATTAGACGAAGATATTATTGTAAATTATGAATTTGAAATATATATCGGTTAAGGCGTTTGTACCGGTAAGACAAGAGATCCTGTTTGAGTCCCATTTGCGACTGTTACCTTTTTATTTGTGTGTCTTTTCTTTTAAATATTTTCGTTCAGATTTATTATTATTATCTGCTTCTTCAATGATGCATTTCATAATGTTTAACATTTGATCTTCCTCGGTTATATGATCTAAATGCCGGAGCAATTGGTTTACAGCATGCACTCACTCCTCGGTGATTTTCTGCGATCGGATTAAGTTACGGTGTTGAGATGCACATCTTGGTTCGATTTGGCATACAATCACGTCTGTGAGTTTTCATACTAAACTCGGAGTGGAAGATACTCCCAGGTAAGAAAAACAGTTCACATTCAAAACTTGTTTGAAATCTCAGGATGCCATCATCAGAATTAATTGTACCCCGCATGAATCACAGCCTGTAATATTTCAGCTATGTTAGTATGGTTTTAGTTTGGTGTATATGAATATGTATGTAGTTTCAATGTCTCTCAACTGATGTCATTAGTATAGTTAGTTATATATAGTTTTAAAATGTTTCAACAGAGGTATGTTTTTAGTTTGGTGTTTATGAATATGTTTGTAATTTCAATGTCTCTTAACAGATGTCATGAGTATAGGTAGTTATCTGTAGTTTTATATAGTAAAAACAATTGTTTCAACAAAGGTATGGTTTTAGTTAGTTTATGTTAATATGTGTGTAGTTTCATTGTCTCTCAACAGATGTCAATAGTATAGGTAGTTATATGTAGTTTTAAACTGTTTCAACAAAGGTATGGTTTTAGTTTAGTGTATGTCAATATGTATGTATATGTATGTCTCTCAATAGATGTAATTAGTATGGGTAGTTATATGTAGTTTTAAACTGTTTCAACAAAGGTATGGTTTTAGTTTAGCGTATGAAACTATGAATGTAGTTTCAGTGTCTCAACAGAGATCAGTAAAGTTGTACTATATAAGAGAGAAAGACAATTATCGCCCGTTTAAGTCTAATAACCGAACAATTAAGAACCTAGCCGATGATATCCGTTTGATAAGTGTATTATTATCTTCAATGAAAATTTCCCCTGCCACAGATTAAACGAACGAAAATTGATAGAACGAACAGTGAGTCCAGTTAAATATTCATTCTAAATAAGGCGATAATAAACGCGTCTCGAAACCTGACAAACCTTAATATCATTGAAACTCCAGATCATCAGGGTTATATTGTTCACCAGAGAAAATCAACCGGACACCAAAGATAGGTAGCTGCATAATGTTCAAACTTAGAATTGCGCCATCACTTTTAACTATTCTCTGCTTTAATTCTCGTAGTTCACAACGTTCCTCAAATTGTTGTTGCCTTAGGCTCACTGCCTTTTCTGAATCTGGGAAGACGGAACTAATTTGCAGGATCGCATTAAAAATATTGTTGAGCCCAGGAGAGGCATCTTTGCGACAATCAATATAATAATAAAAATATTTTATTCCGGAATGTGAGGAGTTTAGTGCGATTCCACATATCCTATAAGGATGATGATGATGATATTTGGATGATTTCTACAGGGCCATTTTCCTGATAAAAAACCTCAAGGGCGCTTTACAAATATAATAAGATATAATAAGACTGTTTGTTGTCTTTAGGTCTTTAATGACAAATAAAGCAATGTGTTGCTCTGGAGTATAAAGAAACGACAATTAAAGTTTATTTGTCAGAAATTAAATTGTTTTTTATAATATTTAAATCACTTAAATGTCAGTCACATAACAACAATAGAATAAAATAAACAATAGAATAAAATAAAATTCATTATTCAAATATAAAGGAATCCTAGACATTTCTAGGAAGGTACTTAAATACTAGGTCGGTAGGTAAATAAATATAAAGGAATCTTAGACATTTCTAGGTAGGTACTCTTATTCCTTTACATTAATTTATAACATTTAACCTACATAAAATACAGGTGAAAATACAAGCAAAAACGACAACAACAAAAATATATATGATACGGAAACAAAAGACGTTAATGGTCTGTAGCATTATTCGAGATTGTTTGGGCCAAAAACCACAATTATCGATATACCTACAAAATAAAACAAGTTATTAAGATCTATCTACTTTTTTGCGGCTGATAGTAAATCGAACTTCCACTAACGGATGTTAGAAAAAAACCAACTTTTGTATTTCATATTCAAAAACGTAAAATAAAATTTATGAAACGAAATAATTTCTCATATATATCAGAAATCTAAATCTAAAAAACCAAACAACCTGCCTGCCGCTGACTGCTCATTTCGCCTGCGCCGGCTTGGAGTGGTCCCGGCTGCGAGCCCTGGGGAATACCGGCCCAAACAAAAGGGAAAAGGGCTTTGGCCGAGCCCCGCCGGCCCCGAAGGGAAAGGGGCCCTGGTTATCCCTGCCCGAGCGCAGATGCCTAAGTGGATTTACTTGTGTGCTATCATATGACGCTTAGCAATATTACAATACATGCTACACAGCCGGATCTATTTGGTATTATTGTTTGGTAGAGATGCGAACGAATGGGAACATGATGGAAAAATCAACAGTCAATACCACAATACTAAATTGTAAAAATAATTGGGGTTGCTATTAAGCAGTGGCGGCTCGTGACTTTTGGTGAGCTGGAGTGCTAATATTAACAAAAATCGCATTATTGATGTCGTTGTAGCCGAAAAATATTTTTTAATTTTTTTTCGAAAATTTATTTTTTGTATGAAGATTTTCAGGAAATCTGTGCGGCGCACGACAAAACTGAAATTTCCTGAAAATCTTCATACAAAAAATAAATTTTCGAAAAAAAAAAAAAAATATTTTTCGGCTACAACGACATCAATAATGCCATTTTTGTTAATATTAACACTCTAGCTCACCAAAAGTCACGAGCCGCCAGTGCTATTAAGGATGTTGATTTTAGCAAAATAATTGGCAAACGTTCTTAATTGCATTAGTGTTCATAAGGTTCGCTTACGCAACGCAAGGAAAGTTTTATAACAGCCATTAAAACACGGTTGGTTGGATTGATTGTTTCATAGGCAATAAAACGTATGCTCTGGAGTTTAATTTGCGCAATTTAATTTATTTATTTGTCTTTTATAACGATAACAATATTGCACAATGACTGAATATATTTGAAATGTGTACAAGTGTAATTAGTTATTACGGTTTGTTAGGGTGATATTAGTTCCTAGCTAGAAAGGTTGCTAAGGAACAAATGTTCGTGAAATGCCAAATGAATTTTGTTTATAATGAATTTTTCACATCTAACTTTTTTTTAAAGTTCTTATTAGATGTGCCATTAATAAATAACCAAGTAAAATTTTAAGTGATATTTAATAGTTTTACGGACTCCTCCCTTCCCTAGCTAATGGGTTATATTAGTTATTATTGAAACGATGCAAGATGTGTTGCATGTTTTAATATTTAAATCTAAGGGATTTTATTATATAACTAGCCGGAAAACTTCGTACCGCCTCAGAATCAATAAATGTTGTGTTTAATTTATTAGCGGAAATAAATTAAGTTTTCATTAAGTTAAAATAAATAGGTACCTACTCTAAGTTCAAAAAATTAAATTAAGCTGTGTATAGCACGAAATGTTCAGCACACTACACCATTGACAGTTCGAATTGATTCAAATTATGTCGACCAACGTACATTATTTGAAAAGCCGTTCCATACAAAATATATGAAAAAATTAGTTTTCTTCATAATTATTTTTCCCGTGCTTTTTTCCGATGTTTTAATAGTTATTCTGTTAATCGGGACGGAGACAAATCCAACAAATCAAAGATCATAAAAATCGGTTGAGCCGTTCTTGAGTTATAAATGGTTTAACTAACACGACTTTGTTTTATATATTAAGATTATCGGTTCAAGATATGTATCTTTTGGTACTTCGCCGTATTGCTCCCTGGCAGCATGAGACCCTTTGTGGTGTGACTTCTAGTACTTTTTTTTTACTATTTTTATGATCAATTTTCTAGATTTTTGTGTGCGTGGATAATAATAATCAATTTTTTTTTTGTAGAGTTCATCGCTAGAGAACTTTTAGAGTTTACGCATAATGTCTGTAGTTTATTTATCCTATTCTGTCCAAAAATACCTCTAAGACCAGTAAATATCTTATACCCAATATTACATCAACTATTTTTGGATTTTAAAAAACCAGTGTCAAAATCTCTAGTAAATCCGAATTGTAAAGCCAGTATTTTTATAAAAGGAATTCGGATTATTATTGAGAACCTGTAGAGTTAATATCGCTTTGAAAAATACTGATAGAAAGCATAACTTGTGAAATACAATAGAAGAATGCACCATTAATTTTATTTACGCTGCACCAGCGTTTACAGAGCCAACCAACTGTTTTGTGGGCATAAACATATCTATGACAAAAGCGAACTTTTATTAAAGTTACATAAGATGTTGTTCGTGTATTTATGTGAAAAAACGTAACGGTTTACAAAGGTAATTCTAATAAAATACAAGTTTTTAAAAAATATAAACCTCCACTAGTATAAATAATCAAACCATTGATTCAGATAATCCCATTCTTGTGAAATAAGTAAGCTGTGGTTTGGAAGTGTACTGAATACTATATGAGTACTTAACTAAAGGTTTTGGGTAATAGAGGCGCGTGGGGTAATCGTACGCAAGTTTTGACAAAAGGATTTTTGTATAGAAACTATAGAGATATATTACAAATTTTTAAAGTAAATACTTCCTTACGCTTGCTTGACTTGAGGGGTAAACTGGCGAATGCGTTACGGAAAAATCAGCGTTACGTGAGGCGTAATATCGGGCGTTACGAACGTTACGGAGGCGAACGATAATAAATTAAAATTAATTAATTATATATTAATTCCTCACAATATAATCGTAACAACAGTGCTCAAATCCATAGTAATGACGTTTGGAATGGGTGCATTCATTCATGCAGAATCCGCATCAAAAAAGTTTTATTTTAAACATTGTAAGAATTAAATCAACAATCCCATTCTAAGCGTAATTCCAAGAGTAAAATTAATGAAATTCCGTTTAGAGTGTGCGAACTCAGTGCATTGAAACGACTGATTTATCACGATGATTGGTAACAATCCAAACGAATCTTCAATATAGATTCTTATACACTTATGATTAGAATGGTTTTATTCTATGCCTGGAAGAAGATTAGATTAGATTACTAAAGAAGTATTTACTTCAGTCGTGTGGTCCAAAGCACACTCGTATTTTTTGTTTATTAATCACGTTACACTATGAAAGTATCTCAGACAAAAGCAAAGATCGAAAAGCAATATAAAAAGTAATAATGCATTCGATTGCTTACAGTTAACACATTTGCGAGGTAAGTTTCAAGTAAGTACTCTACTTTAAAGCGCTCTTTGGTGAAAAATTGCCTTTCTGGATGCTTTATTAGATAATAATAATAATTGGATGACTTGTATAGCGCCGTTTTTGTGAAAAATCACCTCAAGGGCGCTGTACAAATTTTAATAATTTCTACAATCGTACTTCTAACTACACACTAGACAAATATAAAAAATCTATGGCTAAAACAATGGATGCAAATCCACCGGTTCTTTGATCAGCGATACAAAACTATATGTACAATGCATCTGAACAACTAGCGCGGTGCTGCCTAAAAATGTAAATGTACGTGTATTTTTTTTATTTTTTTTTATTTTTATTTTTTTTATTTTTTTTTAATGAAAATGTACAGGACCATACTTACCTGGTAGGTCACTTGAGATTAAAGTTAAAAGGTGTTTATTTATAGACAGTTTGCGCGCAGAGGACATAATAGCGAACACATGTTCTTGGAAAAGTCATCATTTGATCCTGGTATATTTCTAACACTAATATATATATTATGTTATTTAATGAACGTGTTTGGGAGAAACAAAATTAATTAATGGGCGGTACAGTAGTACATGAATTTTATTAGAATATTTATTTTCTTAAATGAAGTCTCAGTCTCTCGTTAAGCGACGGATTGCTGTGAAGGCTTCGAATGATGTTAATCTAATAAGAAAATAGATTAAGATAAATTATAGGCAATACACGATACTAGTAGATATTTATATATATCATACACCTATTATAAACGTGGAATACTATGTAAAAATTAATTGGGTGATGAAATATGTTTAATTTGCTTCCAAAGCATATTTATGTAGAGAGGTAAGTGTACGCACTCACATAACCGCGTATCCGCATATTCTTAAGCCTTGATACAAAAATAACGTATCAATATCGGAATAAAATGTAACATTCAAAATTAATAGAATACTTAGTTTTAACCACGTATATTGTTTAAAAATAAAGATGATTCGTAAGCAATGCTTACTTTATCAGGGTTTAAGTTCAGTTTTAAGTAAACCCTGACAAAACAACATAAACCATTGCTTGCGAAACATGTTGTTTTTATAAACAATAAACGTGGTTAAAACTGTGCCACAAAATAAGTTTTCTGTGTTTGAAGAAGTAAAATATAAGAGTTTGGTGAAACTAACATTATTTTACCAAATATTGTAATTGAACAATACACAATAGTACCTAATGGTAACAAAGGCGAAAAAAATTAGAAAAGTAATTTATTTGTCAATATTTATTTTCTAGACTCATTGTACACACGACCTACTTCAAGGCGACCAAAATGCTACAAAATTGAGGAATGAGGGCAAATGAAACAAGTACGAATCGCAAACATCACCACGTACACTTACCCACCGCATACGGTTACCCCACATGACTATACTCTAGGTTTTGGGACATAAGGGGCCCAATTGAAGAGCAGCTCGCCAATAAGTGGCCAAAAAACCCACAAACACACTGCCCCACCCCCCTATCCACCCACCCTACTCCCACTTGTATGCCGACACGGATTAACCCCAAGTTTATAATGTAACTGGAGGAGTACAGAACAGCTTTTAAAAGTATAGCATATCTAATCCCCGCGAAAGAATTCCCATACGGCCCACCCTAATGCACCATTTGTGCAGATTATAACAAACTTAACTTTATTCCCATTTACATCACACTATTGAAAATAAATTAATAAAATAAATTTACTATTCCCATGCAGAAAACTTTTAATGTTGAATAATAGTGATACTTTAGCCCGTTATATTTATAAAAAAATCACTTCAAAGGCACCCATATTTTAAGATAATCTCTTGTAAAGCATAATCCAGCTACTACTGAGTTGCAAGCGGTAAAATCAGGAATTGACTTCGATAGCTTTTGCTGGTGGGAGTGCAATAAATGTTACAACATGTTCTACACACATATACACATTTGCGAGCCTCGTTGTAACTCTTTTTTCGTGAACAATAAGATAGGCTAATATTTTTAATAAATTATAGTGTTATATTTTTCTAAATATCTATTATATTAAAGATTTTGTATCATTAGATAGCTGGCAATTTACAGAAATGGTTGCTAAGCTAAGGAATGTCATTCCTATAAAGAAAGATTCAAATTTCCAACTAGATTCAGATATATGCGAAAAGAGTATATTAACTTTATTAATATTAGTATCACATAATTTCATTTGATGAGTGGTAGTTCTGTATGTATTACGACGGGATTCACAACACGTTGGTCACATCACGGCGGGATGTGTATGCGAGGGCGAAGGCTTCTGATGGCTTTGTATTTTGGTATGCGTCACGATATAATTGGTATAATACATACTTGTATTTACATTGTAATTGAACATCCTCTTGATAAACTGTTTAATTACAGTTAAATGAACAATAAATAAGTACATTATTACGCAAAATTTAAAAAAGGATTTAATAACTCAGGTCCGGGGCATACGTCTTTCCTATGTCTACCTACGTTAAATTGTCGTGAAAACAAACTTATGTGCCCAAGCGGAAATAATCTTTAACTAGATAAATGTAATATTGGACAAAATAGCAAAATTTGAGCAATGTAGAAAAATAAAAATGAAAAAGAATATGCATTACAGGAACGCGCAAAATAACAAACATATACTTAAAACTAAACATACACTATATTGGGAGCTATCGGCAATAGAATTGTAGCTAACCAAGTATTAATGAAAGCGTTTATAAATCTTCATAAAACAGTTTTTTTAACTACCAAATTTTAATAAAACGCATCTTCTGTGGGTTTTTCGTCATCATATAGACGACAGACCGACATACTAAATGAAACCGACCCATATGGATAAAAACAACATGTGATCAATGGGACTACTAGTTGAAAACACTTCCATGTACTTCAGATGTCCCTCCCATTGTAATTTACCTCCTCCTCTTGTCCTGACCGTTGAATAAATAATGTCCGTCTCTACCTGCTCGTCCATTTATTTAATTTATCCCCTTGTTTTTGTCGGGTTTTATTGAGAATCGGTTATAAAACCAGTGTAAATATCCAGGTAATATATTTTCTAAATCGATTCGGATCTACAGACATGGTAGTTTTAATAGTTTCGGATTAGACATTTGGGAGCATAAAATCTTAGTACATGTAGGTTTTAAGTACATAAAAGCTATTAAACATTGGGATTAAGAGCACTGTTTTATATGATTATCAAATTTAGCAGAAAACGTATTCGTTTTCTCGAAAATCATTTAAACACTCAATGCACTCTACTGGCAGCAATTTTGGGGTAATTATTAAAATATTGCCGAATTTCACAATGAAAACGGAAAAAGTACATAAAATTTTGGATGTCTCCAAGAATATTATGTTACCTGGGAAAAGGTTGTTCAAAGGCAATATTTCGTTGTTTGGCTGTCAAAGCGCAGTAGGTTGTTAAAATGTTAAATGAAATTGAATATTTTAGACATGTATTAATTAATTATGTTTTATAAATGAAATTTGAATATTTTAATTTTAATTTTAATTGGAATGTCTAATTTATCATTAGTTTAATTTAAGTTTTGATTTATCATATTGTGTTAAAATTTTGTGCATCAAATTGTTCGATTCAGGACTGGTAGTATATATATTTATTTTTTTTTGTAAATATTATCATTAATACCACAAAGGAAGCCCTGAGGGCAATAATTTTTATATTTGGGGATGCTGCGTGAAATGTCTTTTTAAGGAAAGTTGTGGGAATGAGAAAGGCATGAGGAATGGGTAGAAATCTAGGGGTCAGTGTGTTCGGGAGTGACTGACGTGTGAAACCATCTCTCCCGCTGTGAGAGATGCGTTGAGAGAGACCAGCTGGAAAGGCCAAAGGGTCTCCCCACAGTAGCCTCTCCCGATGAACCCGAAAACCCCTGATAAGTAACTAAAGCAGAGGTAAACAAATACTTTGTTTAAACCACTTTATTTTGATTAATATTTGTCGACCGGTTTCGGTTGAACTCAACCTTCGTCAGGACAAAACTATATAAACTAAATCATAATACAGAGAAAAAATATCCGGTAAACAAAGTAGAGAGAGAAAGCATATGGGAGAGGGAGAGAACATCATAGACTGATTGGTGGAGGTGTTGGTTATCCAATAAATGGATTACAAATTGGTCGATTTAGGACTGGTAGTATGTATTCGACTGAACTATTCAGGACTGATAGTATATATTCAATGGTCAATTCAGGACTGTTAGTATTTATTCAATTGGTCGATTCGGGACTGGTAGTATATATTCAAATGGTCGATTCAGAACTGGTAGTATACATTCAATTGGTCGATTCAGGACTGGTAGTTTATGTATATATTCAAATGGTTGATTCAGAACTGGTAGTGTACATTCAATTGGTCGATTAAGGACTTATCTTATCTTACTAATATTATAAACGTGAACGTTTGTATGGATGTATGTATGTTTGTTCCTCTTTAAATCGAAATTTAATGAAACTTTACAATAATATAGCTCATACATCAGAATAACACATAGGCTATACTTTATGAAGCTAGCAATTTATTTTCAATTTATTGAAAATAATAATTATAATTTAATAGAAAACGTCAAAATTTGAGAATGACATCTTGCAAAACAATGATTGTTAAATCAAAATTCTATTTTAGAAAATATTTAAATTACTGAATTTATTTGAAGTACTCGCCTAATACTTTGAATCGAATCAAGAATTATACATATTTCAAATAAATAGGTTAAGAATTTTGGTATAAACGTAGATGGGACCTAGGAAAAGAAAATAGATTACTCGAAGTACTAATCCTACGCAGACGAAGTCGCGGGCAGAAGCTCGTAGTTTATATATTCAAATGGTCGATTCAGAACTAATAGTATATATTCAATGGGTCGATTCAGGACTGGTAGTACATATTCAATTACAAAATTGTTATGCTGGAATACTCAACTAACTATAAATAAATACAATAAAAATATTTTCACACAATATATTATGCGATCTTTCCAGTATTCAAAGAATATCAGAAACTGAATGTATTCCATAAGTACAAGTTAGTAAGTAGGGTTGAAAGGACTATATATAGATATAGGGTTATAAATGCGCCTTGGGTCATGCCGCCGAAAGGATTTAAAATCCCCGGACGCGGGACAGAAAGGCTTTGCCCGGACCAAGCGGTCGATCAAAGCCCACTTACGATAACGCCTACCCTTAAATAAAGGCTGTTGTTTCACTGGCTTATTTAAATGCCTGACAACCCCTAGAATACAATCAATAAAAATGGTTTTGTATATTTTATATAGTTATCTTTTTGAAGTGCTTTTGAAAAATCATATTTTATGACGATGGAAAATAATATGTGGGTATGAGTGCTTTTTACTGTAGTCTGTTACTTGAACTACGTTGAAAAGATATATACCGATAGAAATATTTAATGGAAGTGCCCGTGTGCCTGAAGTTACAAGCCTTTACAAATATTTGATATCCATAATAATTTTGTCGTGAAGTAAAAAATTAAAATTATACAGAATCCATGCAGAAGAATAGTAGTATGCTAACATTGATTATCATTGTTAAGGTGTGTTATGAAAGCCTTCTTTCATTTATTTGTTTATAATATATCCATATTCCGTGCATTTGAACATTGCTGAGAAAGTATTTGTATACGAGCGAGTATCCAAATGACTCAGTCCTGACATTGTGTTGCTATTAAACACAATATATGATGGAGTAGTTCTTGTTGGGGAATATATCGCACATCCCGTAGAAAAGTGTCGTAAATCAAAAAAGCTAATTTTAAAGACGAGCGAAAACAAATAAATTAATGATGAAAGTCTGAAAGAGTGATCTAACTTAAATACGGTATTTATGAGGCATAAATAATCACTATCACTTTACTTTTCATAGATAGAAACATCCTAAAATAGAAAACTTCGACTTACGTCACGCACAGGGGATGTGCATTAATTAATAAAACTTTTAAGTTAATAAAGTGGTCTAACTAACTAACTAACTAACTAACCATCACGCCGTTTCCCGCAGGGGTAGGCAGAGAGGACGGACCGCCAAACAACTCGGTCTTGGCACACACTCCTTGCCTCATTTACATTCATACATCTTCTCATACATACTCTTCTATTATTCTGACTCTCGGTATGTCCCGACTCAAGTATTTGATTTACTTAATCGTGCCACATCCATGTGTTTATTGTTTTAATAATTTGACGGCTGGCGTGGTCGAGTTGTAAAGCTCTCGAGGGTTCGAACCCGGCGTGCGCAAATAAATTTTATTTGATTATTTTGCGTTATTACACAACTAATTAATTAAAAATTATTTATAGTATATTTGCAACGCGTTCCAGGAAGATACTCTCAGTATCGCCCTGAAATGTTGCTTGAAATGGCTTTAGCCGTGTTTGGTGACCAGATCTGAATAGCCAGGTACTTCTCCACCTTTCCCTTCCCTGTATCCTCTCCTCTTCACTGTCTTCAGCTTCACAACATACCCCAATTGGGGATGTCATAGTCTCACTGGCTCCAGACGGGAGTAGTTGGGACTCTTGTGCGGTATTCATATAAACAAAATTATTCACCATATTTATAAGGATAACATGTAAATTTAATATTCTCTATAGTATTGAGAAAATCAATATGGCTTCCGACTTCGAATCACAGTTTGTTGGAAATGAGCAACCGAAATAAACCTTTAAATTTACAATCGGTGCGCGGTGTATCTCACAAATCTGACGTCTGATAAAAGTGTCAGATACACCGAATGGGAATTTACGGGCGAAATTCCTTTTGGAAATCGGATAAAGACGAATCATACATTGCCGAATCACAGAACTGATGGGTGAAATCAGGGATGTCACTTTTTATTTATTTTTAAATTTAAATATTTGTAGAAAATTAATATACGTAGGTATATACATGCACATATTATACATATACACATATATACAGACATACATATAAATGGAGCTAAAGAAGTTTTACTTCAGTCGTGTGGTCTAAAGCACACTCATTTTTTTTTTAATGAGTTGTTGTAAAGAAAAGGTTAAGCGTCCTCATGTTTCATGAATATTTATTTGATTGTAATAATGGTCAAATTTTTAAGTGTAAACTTGTATAAATCACCTCAATCGGTTGATTTAGTTAATAAATTTGATACAACACATAGTTTAAAAAAATATGGCAAAAATAGCAACAAGAATATAATAACATAGGATATTAAACAAATTGGTGAGAATGCATTATTAGGCAGTCAATATTAACAAACTACCTATTAATTTCGGTCGTTTGTGCGTGCTTTAATCAGTATTGCGTGAAATCTGGTTGACGAATTTGTGAGATACAAAATAGGTATAATTGTGTAATATAAGTGTAATTTACAAAATTGTAATCAGTTATGTGAGGAATTCAGGTCAGCGATAAAGTACCTACCTACCCACATAATAATATTTGAAGAAGTATTTTTAAAAAAGTCGGTTTGAGATAGTTAGTTTAATAAAACTAGTTTTAAACCATTTTACCGATAAATTTGTGATTAACAGTTTCCGATAGAGATTGAAAGACTGAAAATTATGCGAAATTTAAATTAAGAAGTTCCCACAGTCCAGAGCTAATGTGACTAAGGCACCTCCAATGGCAGTTTGAAAAGGTGAAAGGATATGAGAAAAATTACGTTTGGGAAAGATATGAGAAAAATTAAGTTATTAAGTACCTGGATATTCCCTTATTTAGATCCAGTTACTTAATACCGCTAACGCCATTGTGATATTTCACTATTGCAGTAGAAACCGAATCAACGTATATATATATGATCAAACTTTCAATTCGTTTTCTTGGGTAAACAACATTTTTTTACTTATACAGATGCTGTTACGAATATTAAAGTGTAGAATGAACATTTTAAAAGATTCAAGTATAATCAAAATAGGTAATAAAAAAATGTTCACAAACGATTTACAAACCTTGATATTGACAAAGATTCAATAACGCAGTGCTGTGTTGGTAACCCTACCAATACAAGCCAACGATCCCGTGCCCCGGGCTCTACGATCCTCTCAAATCAGGTGTGAAATATATCTGATCGAACTATCGTCAAGTTTGCTTGCTTCTCCGAGCAAGTTATGTCCTAATAATACACGAGGAACTTGTTCCCGAAGAGAGCTTAAGAGCTCTTTGATTTAAAACGCAATATTGAGTTTCCAGAGTCGTTAAGGGCAAGTGCTTTTTAGCCTTTCGCGTGCCGTTACCGCGGCTCCCGCTCCGGACATTAAACACGTTTATGATTTCGCCAACTTTATCATAAAACGGCGAAGGTATCGCGTTAAATAAAAACTATAACTTTGATTGGATGCCGAACGTCTCGTGAATTCAAAGCAGGGATCAAACCTTCAAGTTTGACGATTATCCCTCCTTCATCTACCGAGCGGTTTTGTTTTAAACCACAGCTTGCACATTTATTTAAAAAAATGTAATACATAAAACCATAATCTGGACATCTCACTAGGGCAATCGTGTATCGAGATTTGCAGCTTTAAAAGCATGGAATTAAAAAAAATACATGTAAACTTAATAACACATATAATCATAAAAATAAACCTATAAAAGAATCACTTAACACAGTAGTTATTCAAACATTAATAATAGGACGGTACGTTTGCGGTTGGCAACAATAAAGTTCTACTGCAAACGAAATATGCACAAGGTACTTGTGGTGGCTTATCAGATAAACAGCATTATTCATATAACATAATATATAGAATTATACATTGAAACCCGTGCAATGTGGAACATTAAAATAACCTAAATGCTTATATCTTTGTCTATTATTTAATTATTCTTTTATACGCCCACGGGGCTATCACATAATAATAAAAAAGTCTATCTGTTAATGGATTTTTACAGATTTTATACATTTTCATTATTCATGTAACATTGATTCTATTGACAAATGTATCACTGCTCAGCTATGTTCCTCTAATATAATAAGATAATTTAACATGTTTTAAAAATAATTCAAATTATATTCAAATAAAATAAATTTTAAATCTAATAAATCAAAATTCAAATTAAAGCCAATAATATTAAAATTCAAAATAAATAACATAATCACAAGCACAAGTAGGATATTCCTTTCAATGTAAATTCTATCAATTAAAATATGTTGTGCGGTTTACTGTGCAGTGTGCAGTCAGCAACCATTCACCGCAGAGCTTCTACATTGGGTGTATAATATTAAGATTTTTTACATTAGAGTTAGTAATAAACAATAAGTTTGGATAGTGATTTAAAATTGGACATAATTTGAAATAATAATAATAATCTTAAATAATCAGAAATAACATGTTAACATTAAAAAAACGAGTGTGCTTTAGACCACACGACTAAAGTAAATACTTCTTTAGCTCCATCTATATGTATGTCCATATATATGTTTATATGTATAAAATATATACAGTAAGTATACACATATATTAATTTTCTACAAATATTTATTTAAATGTATTGTCATTCGCCTCGCCCGATCAAGCCGTGCGCATCGACGTCCGCTCCCCCCCGCGTTTGGCGCGTCACTGTTATTTCAAAATATTGACTGAAATATTTCATGCACTGGCTATTATGATAGGAAGAGTGAAAGAAAATGTGCGCGCACACTGCTCTCTCTTGCTTCTACAGTGAGCCCGTTCGCCTCGCAACGCATTTCACTTTTCGTTACAAACTCGCCAGTTTACCCCTCAAGTCAAGCGTGCGTAAAGAAGTATTTACTGAAAAATGTTTAGGTGCCATTTAAACTTCGAAACTGTTACATAAAAAATGTCGATATAATTTGTATTTTATTCGTTTGCTGAAATGTAAGCACGGAATTGGTGAGTTTGCTACATAATATGTTTGTGAATGGTGACATTGAAATAGGTCCTTATGCCTTGTGAGTCGAGTAGTTACTTCTTAAATTGACTACACTCTGGAGTTCGTAACGGTCCAGCTCGGAATTTACAATATTATGTACGTTATGAATTCACACACACGGTTTTAAGATGGTGAAATTCTGAATATTTGGAATGACCGGTCCCACCGTCTAAAAGCTGTGTAGTACTTAAGAAATTCCTCAATTACTACCTATCTCATTTAGTTTGACAGTTTCGATATAACTGAAGAAGTGTTAAGATAGTTTACTGTAACATATGTGTGTGACATGGCATAAATTCTATCAATAATACGAATCACAATATATATCATAGTATTCCTAAAATCAAATCATAATAACACAAAAGGTCTCTCTGAAATGCTGAAGTTTTCACAGACCTACTTCAAAATTTTGACACTTGAAATTTCTATAAAAACAGTGAAAGCTTAACGCTTTACACTCAACAGTTTTGTTGACTTTAAGCCGATGGCAGAAAAAATACCCAAGCTGTCAAAAGTAATCTCTTGGTAAAACACCGAGTCATGTAGAGAATGAATTGTCCCTTTTGTGTTATCTCGCGTGTGTGTTGATTATCGTAGACAACGGATGTCGTTAAACCACTTAAGACAATAATAAATGTGGCTAAGTGCGGTTAAGATAACAATGAATAACTTAGCTGTGGCGAGCGGAGGGTTAACGACATTTTTGACCCGTTGTTTTGGAAATGATACAAAATGGGCACATTAAAATTTTATGGTCGTTTTATTAATTTATTAAGTAATTAAAAATCAAGTGTTTTATTGGTAACGTTTTGTCGAGTTATTTGTCTGTAATCGAACGAAACGAACTATTTTAGAAAAAGTAATTTTTGTTATTTGCAACCAAGGTTCGTAGAAAATTTATTTGACACATTTTCTACGAACCTTGACTTACACTGACTTACTTACTTATTACATTTGAAGAACACGAAATTAATAATTCCCTAAGTAAACTATATCAGGAGCTTTAAAAAAATAGTTGACATAGAAATTCCAGACAAAAACGAGCTAGGCAAATTTCATGAAGCTAGAGCTCACCATTTTTAGAATTAAGTTTACTTTATTTAAATAAGCAATATGTAAACCAAAAACAAGCATAATAAAAACTACATTTTAACATTAAGGTTATGCACTACTCAGCATTGCAAGATCATGTGATTTAGATTTTAAATTCTGCGAGTAGATCGCCTATACCTTTGAGCTCATCGAGTTATTTTTATAAGCCCGCAAAAAAAGTATCTTGCTTACAAAAACTGTTTTTAAAGTCCAAAATTTCCAACTTAAGAATTCTTTTGTAGTTCTGGTTTTATTGTATCAAGTGGAAAATTATTGTAAAACATTTAAATATTTGAAACAAACTCATTGCCTGAAGCGGCGTCTCCTCCGACAAAAATGTGTACACATTTTGTGGATGGATAATGTTTTAGTTTTCCGTAACCGATAGAAACAAAAAAAACGAGTGTGTTTTAGACCACACGACTGAAGTAAACTTCTTCAGCTCCATCTACATGTATGTATATCTATATATATATGTTCATATGTATAATAATATATATACATGTATATACATTTATTAATTTTCTACAAATATTTATATTTATTATCGTTCGCCTCGCCCGATCACACTTTTCGTCACGCATTCGCCAGCTTACTCTCCAAGTCAAGCGTGCGTAAAAAAGTTTTACTTCAAAAACGTTGTGGTCCTGCCCTAGTGTTTTAGCTTTTGTCAGATGATTTGTTAAAAATGTTGTCGCAGGAGACGCCGCTTAAGCTCCGCAAAAACAAATAAAATTACAAACACATTAAAAGAGGAGGCTGGTGTTGAACGGGAATATAAACCTTATCGTGGTGCATCGCCTTAAAATAAACGTTTAACCACAAGAAATAATGTGTATTTTTTTTATTTTAAACTTGTAATATGTACTACTAATGTAAAATCAATATAATATATTATAACACATTATATTATGAAATTCTAAAAGCTCAGCGTTATAATTATCGTCATAATTTAATGACCATAGGATCCCTAATCTCCACAGGGTCTTTGGATATCGTCCCGTAACGGGTAAACTGAGGCAGGTGGCAGTCGATCCATTAAAGCGTATTACGAAGTAAGTTGGCTGATAAAACACATAATACGCACAAGGCAGTGAATAATAACCAACCCTTCACATGCTTCAATCCTTTTACTGCACAACTTTGTTGAAGACCGCCGTAAATTATCGCCCAACCCCTTATTAATAAATACACGGAGTTACAACGCAAACAAACGTCAATCCCGAATCTTATTAGCGAATTAATTACTCGGGTTTGATGGAATACAATGTGTGCAATGTGTCATAATATTAAACAATGTGGTATCTTGATTTTTGCCCACCTTTCCCCCCTCTCTGTTTGTGATATTGGCCGAAATTCAAATGTAACACAGTCATCAAATCGCCATTCAGCGCATTATGACATTTGAATGGTCTCCGTTAGACGCTGATTCTAGGACCGTTTCAGCTGCCTATCATATTGTAATAATTAAGCTGAGAAGCTTAACAACATGATAGTTGTCCTCTTCTGCTGATCACAATTTTTAAAAGCTGAAACGGACTTAGAATCGGTATTTAAGGGGAAACTTTCAACTGCCAAAGAAAAAACAAAATGGCGCTTGATGAATGGATATTTGATGACTTTGTGACATATGAATTTCTAAGAAATAACTGGGCATACCTCAAGTGTTTCATCAATCAAATCTGCATTCATCGCCATTTCGAAATTTCGACAATTGAATGGTCCTGTGTACCTAGCATAGTCGATATAGGATTTATCGGTTTGTCGATAACTTGTCATCGTTACGTCGACTTGTCTTCAATTTGTTGATGATAACTCGTCATCGTTACGTCAATTAAATTAAGAATACTTAGTAGTTGTGAACTACTGTTTTTTCGTTAGCTGTCTGATACGATGACAATTACCGAAATTTTCCATGAAACCTATATTTGTTGACCGTACTAGATACCGAAGTTAGATACCATTCATTTTTGGTCCGTTTCAACTTTTGATCAAATTGTGATTAGCTCCCAAGCTTAACAACACGGTCGTTAAGCTTGACAGCCACATCACAATTTTATTAAAAGCTGAAAAGGGCCGAGAATCGGCGTATAACGGGGAACGGTTAAAATGTCATAAATTCTAAATTTACCCATTTATTATCATGATTTATTTTTGGGGTATTATGCCGTGTTGCGCTACCTCATTATTAACGTGACCATCATCAGGACAGATTTGTGCACTCGTATCAACCATTTCATGGTCATTGGACGGGTTATTTCAAAAAGTTTGAACAATTCATCAAATATTTGAAATTAATTTTCACGTTTTGAGTAAGTTCTATTCAATGTCTGTTATTATATCATTATAGGCAAGTTGCTTCATAAAACTGAAATAATCACAGTATTTAAATATAACTTTCACAGAACGGGAAATCTCACTTAAAATATTTGATTAATTGCATAATTTTTTTGAAACAATTATCAATTAATCAAATTTGATGGAATTATACTATGTGTCATAATATTAATATTAATATTCAGCTTGGTATCTGAATTCATGATTCTTGACCCCCCGCCCTTTCTTAATAAGCTTCTGTGCGTGGTCTGCGATACTAACTCTATTATATTATATTAGTCAGTGTGTACAGTCCGTGTGGAGAGGGAGAGGGAGTAAAATGAATTCACCCCGTAGAAGCAGATGTTTTCAATAAATTAACTAACACATCCCCCCCTCCGGTCATCAATACTAGCTAGGGTATTAGCATAGACATAAACGCGTCTCTCTTACAATAATTAGGTCGGCTGTAGATTAATCACATGGGGCATAAAATTGGCCAAACAATCATTCGTTTCGGGCGGCTTTAAGAGAGCGCCATCTGTTACCTCGGTGGTAGAAATAGGAGCGGGGGATAGAAGGTCACACCCCCTCCCCCCTGTTTAGATCCTTGAATTACAAAAATCAACAGACGTCGCGGATAATCAGAATCGCGAGGAATATTGACAAAATCTTCCAGGCAAATGAGGTTTGCACAAGTCATTATAGACGTTTTTTTAAGTTGTAAAATTGTAGCGTCAAAAACTCACTTGTCAAATGTGTAGACGACTTTTTGACTCGATTTGAGGTTAATAGGAAAGACTGCCAATGGTTTTTTTTTACCATTTCTGGATCACATATATTTTTTGAAGAGTTTTATTTCACACATACGTTTGTAACTATTTTGTTTAATGGGGAAACCTTCAAATTGTAATATATAATTAACAAAGGTATGGTCCCATCTAGGAATCGAAATCAGAAACTTGATGGGGCGGTGCTCTACCACTGAGCTAATGGCCCTTATCCGATTCGACCATATTTAACTGTATCATACTTCGACTTATATTTAGGGTATTACCAGAGAATACCGGAAATTAGTCATTTTCAAATCAAAATACACAATTATTGACTCTTTTTTACAAAAAAACATAATTTGATTTTAAAAGATTGTTATTTTATTTGGTACACGCAGTTTTAAAATTTTGAAAAACTAAGTGTATTTTTAATATACTAAGGTTATACCGTTGGTCGTTGGCAGATTTGTTCAATTTTCAAACGATAGATTCGATTAAACAACACAAATTTCAAATCATATAATCATACAAACAAATAAATCAATACATAATGTAGTCAACACAGTTTAAAATTTTTAAATTTTAGTTAAATTAAATCATTAAAAAATAAATCCGAGAACTTGTTTTGTGAGAAAAATACTTCAGTTGTTATATTTATTTAAGGCCTTAAAAACTAAAATATTTCAGTTTTTTTTAAACACTTATTTTGTTTGGACATTATTGAAAAATTATGATCAAAAATACCAAATACACGATATTTAATAACATATCATCTCTAGTGCCCTTTCTAATCGGATTTTGGCATCTACTGCAACCCAGAACTAGAACATTCGTAGCTGTCACTCGTTTGACGCTGTCACTTTCTACGTCGTAAAGATACTTACAACAATTTTTCATAACGCAAAATAAGCGCAAATTATTTCACGAAGGTTTAATTAAATCAGAGCTACCAGGGCTGGTTAACAATTCGTACAAAGGGTTGGCTAGCTCACAATATCGTATAAAAGCAGGGTGCCTACACAGGGCGGGGAGATGCATCTCCCTTACATTAAATCAAATAGCCGTGCCGCTGGAGTCCGCACCGACCCGACCGCACCGGCAAGCGGGAGCGGAATTAAGCGGATGCGATGATATTTCAGTCCTCAGCACTGACGGATGCATTCGTATTGCTGGCCACGAACTGGCTGGCCATTCGTTTGGCAAGTGTTGCCATAAATGAATAAAACGGTTGTTGGTGTTGCCACACAATGCAATAGGCAGATATTCTGAATCTAAATAATTGTTATCTAAAAGCGGTTTTCTGGAATCTACAAATTATCTCATTGGAAAGTATTGAATAAAAAGGTAAATCTCAAATTGTTTGATGTCGTTATCACAGTATCCCCCTAATTTTTAAAAGTATTAATCCATATGAGATATTGCTGACGCCAAAACAGCAAAAACATAATTATTTTAAGATAAATATGTTGAACACATTGTTTTTGCATGTCTTCTGCAGGCTTCAGAAGAAGATAAACATATTTTAGGCCACTTAGACTTAGCACTTAGTATTTACTAATAAACGAGGTTTAAATTTTACCCAATTTATATCCCGCAACGAATGTATGGTAAACGGTTGTTTATCAGTTGTGTAAAATTTAAAAAAACATGTTAAACCTAGTTGAATATGTCAGAAAATGTACAAAGCACTGCATATTTAATTATTGTACCAATAACAAACTAAAACACCCTCTGAGCAAATTCAGATAAAGTAATTTTGAATTAATGACGACACTCGATCCATCATATTTTGTTTCTGTAGCTATACTATTTCCATGCAGCTGGCAACACCGCTAACCTTGAAACACACTGATCAAAGAAACGCTAGAAATGTAGATAGATATTATTTTTAAAGAAAACTGATGTAGCCAGTTCACATGAGACCTTTTATAGATCTAGACTTCTCAAACT
The DNA here is from genome assembly GCA_951813805.1 of Limnephilus auricula. Classification (NCBI taxonomy): domain Eukaryota; kingdom Metazoa; phylum Arthropoda; class Insecta; order Trichoptera; family Limnephilidae; genus Limnephilus; species Limnephilus auricula. The sequence continues at coordinate 40,742,891 of OX638391.1, forward strand.
TTTTACATTCCGAAAGCGAGGACTTCTTTCTATCAGAACGCGCCAATCACCAGAGCGACTCAACTGCTTAACGATTCTGCATTGACCATTGACATTTTCAACGTCACTTACGGACAGTTCAGCAACTATCTTTTGACGCATGTAACAAAATAGTAAAACTGCCCCCATGCCCTTTTTATACTTACATGTTACCTCAAATTCGTCTTTTCCATAATATATTGGTGTCTAACCATTTTATGGAGAACATGAAGAAAAAAAAATAGACCAATTGTTGCATCCAATAGCGCCATTATTTTTTTACAAAAACGGCATTACTTTTATTATTATTATTACCTAAAAATAATTTCGAATTACGGCTCCAGATGCACTTGTAATGGATTTTAAATACTAAAAACGAAATAAGACCAAATGGGGTTTGCTGGAATTGGGTGATAACATGTGTAAGAAAAACAAGGTATGCAAGGAAAAGGGATGACCGATCCCTTACCAGTGTTTCTCTGCGAAGTAGCACATGACATAATCATAATGTATGTGGTCCCACCGCTTATATACTCTTTTGTACATACGAAAAACACCAACAACTTGTGTCCAAGATAGTCTCAGATCTTATTCTGTTTTTAAAACAAATGCTAACGCATTTTCAATGTTTTCTATGCCATTGATCCAAATTTAAAACGCTTTTCCAGCAAAGTGATTGTAAGGAAGTTATAGGAATTGGATAAATGACATCCCGGTAGGAACTAAGCATTTTCTCTATCAAAACCAAACACAAATGAAATCTATAATCTTAGTAGAAGTAATTAAGACAATTTTAGTAGAAGGAAAAATAAAATATCGTGTCTTTAGGCACAAACCAACACGCCCACAAAAAACTTCTTTCAATGTATCTAATCATTGTTTGGTACAGAAGTGCCTGGCCTCGCCAGGGGCAGAAGCGAAGCAGCCGTACAGTCTGCACTTCACTCCACACCCGTAGCTCTGTAATTAATAACGAGCCACCTCATGACCGGCCCGTTATGTCAGATATTACGTTTGATGAAATTGTAATAAATATTTCGCATTTGTGGCCTGGGGTTGCGGGCTTGGTCCAGGGGGAGGGGTTATCCTCCCCATGGGGTGGGGGTGAATAATTCATCATACGGCATGGCTGTTGCTACGATTATAATTCGTGCTCTGAAGTCATTTCAGTACAATTAATGTAGCAAAACAACAACAAAATTATCATGCATTGAATTTCTGAAATGGACACTATGTAGATTTTAAATTATTATTATATTTAAAGAATTATTATTAAAAAAACCATTCACATATAATTTTGCGGATGCTGTGCGGAGGTTCTTTGTGAACCATGGTGCTGAAGAGACAATGATTCAAGTTGTATGAGGGAGAAATTATTCCGTAGCCAAATAGCACGTCAATTACGTATTACATTAATTTACGTTTTACTTTTACGAATTGTGTTAAAATTATTTACATACCATTATGAAGTAACCATGACTGAGAAAGTAGAAGGTAGCGAGGACAGAACGCCAAACTAGTAAACGTAGATATGCAGAGAAATTCTCATTAACTTACCTGAAAAGAAAGAAAATAACATAATTAGTAACATAGAATAATTTCAAATCTCGGCATGAGCAAGTATTTGATTGATTTGTATTATTTCACAATTAAATAATATAAGGCATATTTGAACCGTGGCGGATACAGCAAAAAAATCAAGTGGGGGGGGGGGGGGGGAGGCGCAAAAATAACTGGCTGCCTGGCAGCGACTCTGCTTCCCTTAAATATGTAGCTCCGTTGTTTCGAAAACATTCGGTGCCAGAATGTTCACTTCCAGACTTTTATGAAATGTGAACAAATACAAACAGTAGAATATTCGCGACTTTTCTCGAACAAACGCCAGAGAAAATAATCGAGATCACTAGAATGGCCGCGAATTTTCTGATATGTAAGCTATCTATGTGCCAGACATGAACGTATGAAATACGATCACGTGGACGCACGCGCGTGCTACACAAGAAAGTACAACTACTCGATAACTCGACTAAGAGTCGACTAACGAAAGAAACGATCGAATTGCGGGCGGGCTGGCAGCCCCGCAAGGGGGGGTGGGTGCCCGCGCGCCCCCGTATGTATCCGCCAGTGTATTTGAGGCATACACACTGTATAGTGGAATATACTCTCAATATCGCCCTGGTGAAAGATCACCGTTCACAATTGATACGATGCTTGAAATGGCTTTAGCCGTGTTTGGTTTCAGATCTGAATAGCTAGTTAATCATCCAGCTTTCTCTTCCCTATCTCTATCCCTTCTCTACTATATTCAGCCTCATAACATACCCCAATAGGGGATTTACCAGTATCTCTTTTATTCTTGGCATTCTGTCCACTTTCATCCTCTGCCAGTTCCATGCCTCACTTCCATACATCAGGGTTGGTATCATCACTTCATTGTGGACTCCTTGCTTTACTTCTTTACCGTAGGTTCTTACCACACAATGCGCTATTATTCATATAAAAAGCCGCGAGCGACACTCTTGATCGTATCTCATAAAAATGAATTTCAAAATTCACGTTAGCCACACGATAAGGGGCTCTATAAACTGGTCCATTGTTTTAAACTCACTTTGTGCCACTGAAGAGGAAAACTGATAGAATTGTGCTATTGGCGTGTCAGCGTGACCGATTTAAAGTCAACCATACCTATCTAACTTCAGGTGAAAAATTTTGTAATGGCTTTTCCTTTAGTATGATTGCCGTTTTATTTTTAGTTTTTGCTTCGATACTAAAGTGTCATTTTCTGACTGTGCGAAGAATTCAGACAAGCGATAAAGTAGTTACCTATCCACATATAATATAACATTCTTAACACAAAATTATTTAAGAGCCATTTTAAAAATAAAAACTTATTTACTTTTTTTCAAGCTTAATAATGAAGGCGAAACATCTTAATATTATAAGTTAAGATGTTTCGCCTTCCGAAGATATTATCGTACTGTGTTCGGAAGGCGAAATCTCTGTCAAGCGTAATAATAATATCATTAATTACAGAGCGGAACTTGTTTATAAAAACAATAAATAAACTGTTTTTCTATAAATGAATAATAATATTATTAACCACATAAAAAGTGTAAGTGGAACTGATTTGAAGAGAATTCGAAGTATCGCGTGACTTTTCGCGGATTTTTTCTAGTAAGTAAATAATTGACCAAATCTGTTTTCTTTCAATACGGTATGGGTTATTTACACTTCTAGAGATTTTTTTTATTCAGTGTTTCCTATCGGTTTTAGGGACCGTGGTTCAAATTGGATGAGGCACGACTTTTTACCATAATATCCAACCGAAGAAGATCTAATTTTGATGTGGCTAATTTTACGAATTATTCACGTCAGTCATTTTTGGTAGCATGATTAAGAACGGTTATGACAATGTGTGTTATAATTTGACAGCTCATACAACATAAGAGATTTTCTTAACATTCCCATGGGTAAATTTTTAATCACTTTTTTTTTCACTCGAAATAGATTTTTTAGCTTATCAGATTTAAAATAAAATAATTTAAATCAAATTTAATAGAGTTATTAATAAGTTATGCAGTATTTTACTTATTTAGATTATTGTGACAGATGAGCAAAATAGTTAATCTACCTTCACAATTATTTTCTCAGTTAATCGGTTTAACCGGTAATAAATCATTTTAGGCATCTTCAAAATTGAAATTTAGAATAATGTAAATAAGTTGTCTCAAAGTGATCAAAACTACAGTTTTAAAATGGTTTGTAAGCCGAAAAGCAGTCACAATAATAAAAAAAACATTATTAAATTTGGATACGTTTTTAAATTTTCAAGGCCAAAAGCATTTTCGTTGTTTGTTTTTGGGGTGTTATGCCGTGTTGCGCTACCTCCTATTTTAGCCGACGTTTCGGACAGCGTTGCAGTGTCCATCATCAGGGCAGATCCTACGATGTGTCGCAACGTCGGCTAAATAAGGAGGTAGCGCAACACGGCATAACACCCCAAAAACAAACAACGAAAATTATTAAATTTGATTATATTAAATTTAAAAAAATTAAAGACAAAAACAATAATAAATTATCAGGGTAATTTTACACAACCCATATGCAAAACGATATTGACTTTAACACAAGATATTTAATAAAACATAACAAACTAAAGACAACACTAACAGAGAACCTGGGTGCGAGTCCCAGATGTATCCGTATCTTATTCTGATTTTCTGTTTCGGATTTTCGATTGACTTTCACTAATATTATCTTCATTAATTAAAATATTACAAAACTAACTCTCAATTAATATATAAATATTTTATTTTTATGGGTGCGACACTCAAAAATTTTTTTAAGAAAGAAAGTTACCTCTCCTGCTATCCTAGTCTCAAGTCAAACCCAATTGAACAATTTAACATAGAAATTTGCTTAATTTTTAAATTTTATTATATTTTAGTTTTTCAACTTATACCACTTTTCTACTCAACTCTACATACACATCACTCAACTTACCCAATACACCACAAACACATACATTCATTTATGCGCAAATTGATTAATATGCTCACCCCAGCGGACTTTCGGCTGCTGAGTATTTATCATAATATCTTCATCCCGACTAAAGCTCTATTTTTAACTTATTTTTCTATTTACTTCAAATCAAAATTGGATAATAATTTTTCACTTACAAAATGCATGATACTTTCATAATTTTTTATCAAAATGCACGAGGCCTCCGATCTAAAACCAGAGAATTCTATGAAAATGTCCTGATTAACGAATTCGACATAATCTTAATTAGCGAGACGTGGTTAGTTGACAGCATATCCGATGACGAGCTGTTTGATTGCCGGTATAGCGTATACAGAAATGACAGAGATACTTCTCTAACGGGTAAAACCAAAGGAGGAGGCGTTGCTATAGGCATAAAAAAAGACTATAAAGTTCGATCTCAAAAATCGTGGACTTCAGAAGCCGAGGATATCTGGATCTCACTATTAATAAGAAATTCGAAAAATCACATTTCGAATATTCACATTTGTTGCTCTTACTTACCGGGGGTTAGTCCTAAATTATCTAGTGCGCAGCGTTTCTCTATCATCAATAGTCATACAACTGCCATATCCGACTTAACTACTGAGTTTCCAAATGACATTTTTCTTATAATAGGTGACTACAATATGCCGAACGTGAGCTGGAACTCTTCGCTTCAGCCACGTAGTACCGACCTCTGTGCCTCTACCCTCCTTAGTTGCCTTTCGTTCTCCAACTTAAAACAGTATAATTCAATTTCTAATACTCATGGACGAATTCTCGATCTTGTGCTCTGTAACACAACAGTCATTGTTTCCGCTGCCGACTCTCCACTAGTAATCGAAGATGCACACCATAAATCTATTATAGTTGAACTCAATATTCCCGTCCCTGCTGCCATCCTAAAACCTCAGATAGTCAAATCGTTTAATAAAGTTAACTATGAAGTAGTCAATGACGCTCTCAGAAATAGTGATTGGTCTTCTGTCGTTAATGCACAAGACGTTGACATTGCGGTACACCATTTTTATGAAATCATTGATGCCCTAATAAATGATCTGGTTCCTACGAAAGTAATTAAATCAACTAAATTTCCAACATGGTATTCGGCGGCTTTAATAAATATAACAAAAGAAAAATTAAAGTTTTTTCGTGCCTGGAAACGCTTTAAGAATCCATTGGATTATCAATCTTTTGCATTACTTCGCAAAAGACAAAAGAAGATTTCTAGTCTCACTCATAAATCCTATATTACTCAATTGGAATCCGACATACAAAATAATGTTAAAAAAATATGGGGTTACGTTAAGACGCAAAGAAAATCTCCCACTATACCGGAACACATGACCTATCAGTCCGCAACAGCGCACGATAGTAAAGAAGTTACAAACCTGTTTGCTGATTACTTCTCATCTGTCTTTACAAATGAAATTCCAACTCTTGATGCCAATAATAAGGAGGATCCTTTTAACAACACGTTAATATCTTCTATCAGAATAAACGAAGAAATCACCTTAAAATACCTCTCAAGCATAGACATTAAAAAAGGGCCAGGAATCGACAGACTACCCGGAATTTTTATACGCAACTGCAGTAAATATATCTGTGTTCCAGTTTGTGCAATCTATAAAAAATCACTAACAGAAGGATCGTTTCCTCTCAAATGGAAATCAGCCGTCATTACACCAATCTTCAAGACTGGTGATAAACATGATGTTAAAAACTACCGTCCAATTTCCCAACTTCCTATTCTAAGCAAAGTTCTTGAAAAAATCGTCTTTGATCAATTATACTCGGTTATTTCCACATCGATTACACCGAATCAGCACGGATTTATGAAAGGTAGGTCTTCAACATCCAACCTCACCCTTTTCGTGAACTTCTTGCATAGCAAGATGGACGATAAGGAGCAGGTTGATGTTATGTACACAGACTTCTCTAAGGCCTTTGACCGCGTGATACACTCAATTCTTTTGAAAAAACTCATTCTACTTGGTATACATGGCGACCTGTTTAGATGGATTAAGTCCTACATTAGTAATCGCAATCAGGTAATCTTAATCAACGGCGTCTTCTCAAAGTCTTTAGAGGTAATATCTGGTGTCCCGCAAGGTTCCCACCTAGGTCCGCTCTTGTTCAACATTTATATAAACGACATTGGTTCATGCTTTCAAAATTCCGAATATAAGCTGTACGCTGACGACATGAAAATATTCAAAGTTGTGCATTCTCTCTCTGACTGTGAAGCTTTACAAAGTGACCTAGAAAGGCTTTGCAAATATTGTAAAGTTAACTGTTTAGACATCAATGTTTCTAAATGTCACACTATGACTTTCACCAGAAACAAACATATAATTAGGTACTCTTATTCACTTCACAACGAACCTGTCATCTCTAAAACGGATTGTAAAGATCTTGGCGTTTATCTTGATAGCAAACTTATATTTAATAAGCATATAGACTCAATCGTTCATAGATCATATAAAATGCTTGGCTTTGTTCTTCGTATAAGTAAAGTTTTCAGTAACCCGCAGACAATAATAATGCTATATTTTGCATTAGTCAGAAGTACACTGGAATACGCATCGCCAATATGGAACCCACAGTATAAAATATACATAGATAGCATAGAACATATTCAAAACAAATTTATAAAATATCTTACTTTCAAATTCAACAATAACTTTGAATTTACATTTCAAACTTTGCAACAAAGGCGGGCACTAGCTGATTTAACATTTATGCACAGAATTTTAAATAACAAAATCGACTGTACTGAACTTCTATCCTTAATTAATTTTAATATACCTGTAAGACGTACACGCCATACAGCACTATTCCACACTCTAAATTACAAAACAAATGCAGCAACTAATTCGCCGATTAACCGTGCTCTTCATACATTCAATAATGTTTGCCTAAACTCTAATATTGACATTTTCTCAGATTCGCTGCGCAAATTTAAAAGGAGCATCATGTCAATGATATAACTGTTTAATGCGCATACATATCCCTTCACAGATCACCACTTCTCACACATACACACACACTCACACACTACGCACATCACCCGGTAGTTTCTAATTATACATTCCACTCAAGACATTACAAAGAAACATATCAAAGGTACCCACCATGAAATATTACTTAATATCTGTAAACTCTGTCATCACACTGTAATCAATGTACTGTTTGTTTCTATAAAATAAATAAATAAATAAATAAATAAATAAACAAAGTTCTTTATAGTTTTGGAATATACCACATCGTGTAAACATTATTTACTCTGGTCCCGTGTATCTTCGGGCGTGCTGTGTGGAGTGTCTTTTTGATGAAAGGATGGAGGGTACTCAATTTTAAAGAGACTCGTATTGTAGGAGTGAAGAAAAATAAATATAAACTATTCGAAGTATTATTATTTTTGGACATTGTTTTTATGCATATTGTTTTTAAGAAATTCCGTCTTATTTCAAGGCTCCGCGGTAAATGTTGGATAAGAAGAAGAAGATTGTATGAATGAATTGATTGGCGAGATTAGTGGGCGACAGTGAAAATATTTAACAAAGCATGTCTTTTAACAATACAGAAAAAGTCTTTTGACAATGGCCTTAAGTAGCAATTATTAAAGCACATTTTTTCATCGCATAGGTAATCCAGATGTGGCATTCTATCAAAGAGAAACTAATATAGCACCAACTTTATTACATTACAAATATATATTATACATACAATTTATAAATTACGGCAGACATGTAGTTCCGGGAGTGAGACAATTGAAGCAGAAATAATAACTAACTACCTTCTGGAATGTTCCTCATTCCTTTATAACATTTTTGCGAGAAGACGCTTCATAGAAATTTTTATATTTGAGTTAGTAAATTGTATTGTACAAATCTCAAAGCAAACAGGCACGAGAGGGAGTGAAAACTTTTCAAATGAATTTTTGCCATAAAGAGGTTTGGGAATTTACACAGCATTATACATATGGCCGAATTCACGAGAGAAAATTCCAATTATATTCCGCCAAAGTTGGTGTTTTACAATTTCATTCGCGCAAAGGTAACGTAAACTTTCACTAATTGACTTTGCGAATTTTATAAAACGTACTCGAGGAAGTCCTCAGCCGTATCCTAACCGGCTACGAGGTTCGGGTATTCTGTACCTGTACAGGGCACGAGGTGGTACTACTGCTAGGGCCTATAGGACACAGTAGGCTGTTGGAAACATCCAAGAAACCCGTTTTCAAAGAACCAAAATAATATTTGTACAAGTCTTAAACATAATTTGCTAATTTCGAATGATACCGAAACATTATAATTACCTGGCTTTCATCTGGAGTTGGTCGGGGAGAGTTGAGAGGAGTTGTGACGGTAGCAGGCTTATGCGGTCGGTCGACTCGTATTTTTGGGGATGGGAAGGGGGTGCGCCAGCCGCCCCCGGCCGAGTGCGCCCTCGTGTCGCGGTTTCCCCTTTTGTTCGGCGTACACTTCTTTTCGAATTTAAACCACGCTTTCGTATTTGACGTTCAAACGGTGAGATTTTTGTATTTATAATTTAACATCATATTTATTGAATTATTCGTTTTCAAAGACTCCACTACTGTTTAACCCACTCGAAATTATAAGTAAGAGCCATCGTTTCTTGCACTATATTAAACTTACGTTAATTCCTAATTATTGTTTTCAATCGAACATACTATTTACCAATACGCTGTCATCAGGGGATAGGCAAAGAAATAGACCGGAACGTAATCCTATTTTGGCACATTTTCTTCCATCATTTAAATTCGTAACATCAAATAGGAAGTTGATTTTCCGCATGATGCAGTGTAAAGCCATACCTATATCTCGTGTACGGAGCGTCACCCACTTTTTTTACATTAACTCAGCATAAGAGACAATGGAAATAATAATTTCCCTCAGGGACTAGGTCACCTTTGATAAGAGAAAAGTGAGTAAATGGGTGTAGAAGAGATCGTTTCACAGCCAAGCTGTTGAACTCAAGTGCTAATCGTATAAACGACCCGTTCTCATATGTTTAATGATAGGTGCGCATTTGGCGTGTATTTGTCGATGCACCGGTGACCAAGGGATCAATGACGCTAGTTTTTGGAACATCTTATACTGAAATATCGGTAGAACAAGGACAGTATTCCCAACTGTCGCCTGTGCTATAAAGATTGCAATCCTTTTGTCAAGATAGGGTAATTTATTTATTTATTTATTTATTTAATTAATCTATCAAACCAAATACTGGACAAACCATTTCTACAAAGACTCAGAGGTCCGTCAAATATTTTAGGGCTCCAGACCAGAGGTATTTAAAAAAACATACCAGTAAATATATACATTGAATACAAATTAGTACAATAAATACTTGTCATTTTACAAACATAATATCTAAACATATCAGATATATTCAACACTAAATAATTTTGCTCTGATGCAAGACAGAAGTTTTTGAAAATATCGAAAATGTATATATTTGACAGTCGGTGAATGATATGAATAGTTAGTGTTGTGGTTGTCACAGAGGAAAAGGTGGTAGAGTCGAGTGGATTTAACCGGGACACGGATGTATATAACACCTAACATTTGTTAATTATTTATTCCCAACAGAATTTATACACCCAAAGCAAGGCTTTCAGAACTAATTTGTTAATATTTTGGGAAACATTTTAATTCCTGCATTTGATTTGTCAGTTTAATTGGAATTCAGTTGAATAATTATTTTCGGAATTTTTGTATCAAAGCAATTTCACGAGAACATTGAAAACTTTCTGAAAAGGCTGATTGGTTTTATTTAAAATGTTAACGAGAATTTCAAAATGTATTTTTGTCGGTGACATTTCATCAACATCGAAGGTAAGTTTCCCAAAATATGTGAACAACAAAATAATGTTAAAATTGGTTTTCATTATATTGCGTCGTTTTGTAAAAATAGCAGATATTACATAAGCTTTTAGCTTATGTATTTATAAATAATATTTATAATTATAAAAATATTATTCTTTCGATAGAAATATTGATCACGCAGTTTAGAAATGTGGCAGGTACACTTTTGCATTTTTTTTTAAAGTTTGACTAGCAAAAAATTACAAAATATTTATTGATTTTATAGAACGCAATCTGCAAAATTTTGAAAACAATTATTATACATCATTGAAGAAGAAGATACCACTAATAATCTAAATTAACACATGAAATTGAACAAGATACAGAAAATTAATCGAAAATAATATTATTAATTCTAAAAATTTTAAATATGAATTGACAAATATGACGGAATGGCTGCATTGAAAGACGAGAAGTTGCGACCGTTATAGCTTTTATAATTTTTCTGTGTCTTATTAATTTTCATATTTAAATATAGATTATTATTGTTATCTTCTTCTTCAATGATAAATAATATTGATGGGAATAACCTTCAAAAGTTATGAAAAGAGAGTTTTTCTTATAAAAATTGAATTATTATACAATTACTATCTCAATGACAATTATTTTGACATACTATTTAAAAAAAATCAAAATAAGAAAGTTGGTGAAATAAACTATATAATTTTATTTATTTATTGTTATCAAGAAGATACTACAATTTGTAAAACTCCTTTTAAATTTTAATTTCATTAAAATATTCAATAAAATCATAATACAATTTATAAAAACAGTTTATTTATAAACAAGTTCTGGTATGTAATTATTATAACTCATGACAGTTGTTTCGCCTTTTGAACAGTTTGATAATGCCTTCAGATGGCGAAACAGCAGTCACGCATAATAATAATAATTTCATAGGAAAACTTGTCAATAAACAAACCGTTTTTTGAATTTAATGATAATACATAAAAAAATTAAACGTTTACGCACTTGAAAACAGAATCGTTATTAAATTATTAAAACGGTAACCATCTTGAAACGGGACCGGAACGTACACACACATTTACAGACAGATTATTTACTGAATTATTAAAACGGCCACTATCTTCAAACGGAACCGGAACGTACAAAATGAAAAACGGTCGAGTTAAAACATGACTTCGCAAAGCTTAGTTAATAACATAATAGTATAACAAAAAAACGTTACGTGAAGGTTAAAAACATAAAAAAAATATGGTTTTTATTCATAGTTTGGGAAAATTTCTACCTTAATAAAAGCATTTTTTCACAAGTTTCCGTAATAAAGCATTCAATTTATTTAGTAATATTGAACCAGTGGCGGCGCAGGACCGAACTGCCGAATATGCGTAGCTCCCCCGCATTCAAAAAGCCGCCCGTGCCTTTGAAAACCCCTAATAAATATTAAATATTACACGTAAATGAAAAGGTAGGGCACCGGGCGCGCGGGTCGGGGTGGCGCTATATTTCAGGAGCTATAATCCTGGCCATCTTTGCAATGTCCATAAATTTTATATGGCTCTACTCTGCTTCTATTTTTGCTTTATTTCCAGGTACACTACAGGGTAAATTCATACAAAACCTCCTCATACATAATGCATTATCGTGATTTGATGTCTGCTGGATTTATAGCTGGCCTAACTCCGACTCAAAAGTCGAGTGAAAATAGAAAATGTAGTCTCATTGTCTAAAATGCTACTTTCTTGGATGTAAGATGGTATTTCAAAACAACATTGTAAAATCTACCTTCCTCTGTCCAACCTACCTCCCATGCCTATCCTATCTGACAATAAGTGCCAAAATTATCTACCTGTGACATAGTATGGAGCAACAATTCCTAAGTAAGAATCAGTATGTTAAAGTAAAAAGTAGCATGATGAACTGATCTTTCAGTTCTTTAATAACGATTAAGGAGGCCTCTATGCAATGATAACCCATCTAGTGATCTTTCAGTGTTCATTTTTTAAGAAATTACTTCTTTACGCACGCTTGACTTGGGGTGTAAGCTGGCGAATGTGTAACGTAAATTGAAATGCATTGAACAGAGAGAGCAGTGCGTGCGCACATTTTCTTTCTCTCTTCCTCTCATAGCCAGTGCATGAAATATTTCAGTCAGTGTTTTGAAATACGAAATACCAGTGACGCGCAGTGATGGTATGTCTGGGGAAATTTCCCTAGATCTAGGGGAGAAAAATACTTTTTAGGGAAAAGGGAAATTAGCACAAAATCTGGGGAAATTTTGAAATCTGGTTTTTTTTTTTTTAAATATGATAATATTACTGATATTGCTTGTCGTTAATTATTATTTTTGAAATTCCCATGAATCTTTTGATGTATGTACTTACAAACAATGATGTTTTTAACACTGACAACTCAAAATGATATTAGGTATCTAGAAAAATAAAAGGGAAATTCCCAAAAAAATAAATAAAATTTAGGATTCAAGTTACGTTTTTTTGAAACTTTTTCAGTTTCGGTGATTGCGGTTGATTTTCATTTTACAAAGTGATTTTCATTAGGAAATTCCGTTTCTAATTAGCAAAAAGTGTTTTATTTGGAAAGGCAAAATGTAATAACATACGACAACCCCCCTCCCCCCCCCCTCCGGACGTGGGTATTGATTAGCCAAGGTAGTACCTACAAAATCTGGGGAAATTCTGGGGAAATTTTGCCTCGAAATCTAGGGAAATAATTTTTTTGGGCATACCATCCCTGGTGACGCGCCAAACGCAGAGGGGAGCGGACATCGATGCGCACGGCTTGATCAAGCGAGGCAAATGATAATAAATTTAAATAAATTAATGTATATATTTTATACATACAAACATTTATATGGACATACATATAGATGAAGCTAAAGAAGTATTTACTTCAGTCGTTTGGTCTAAAGCACACTATTTTTTTATTTTATAAGAAAAGTTCTCTTTTTAACTTTTGAATGTTATTCTAATAAATGTAATATATCATTGAAGGAGAAGATAACAATAATAATCTAAATTAAAAATTATGGCGGTTTTATAATCGGACGCAATGGCTGAATCCGAAGAGTGCCCTCCCGGTAAGACGTGAGATCTGGGTTCGAGTCCCAGTTGCTTACGTTTTGTTATTTTTCTGTGTCTCATTCATTTTCATATTTTAATTTAGATTATTAGATACTGTTATCTTCTTCTTCAATGATATCTTTCAGTGTTTTTGACTGGTGTCTATTTAAATAATAGGTGCAGTTATCACTTCTTGGTCAATTAAATATTGATTTGTACGAAGATTTATGCATTCATCAACAAGTGATTCCTCGTTGCCATATTATCACAAGAACGTGATGTGGTAAGTTAAGGTGAGTCTTGATGACTAGATCTGAATAGTTAGGTATTCCCCCACCTTTCTCTTCCTCATCTCCTTCTCTCCCCACTATCTTTAGGTCACAACGTATCCCAATAATTGGGGATGCCATAATCTCACTGGCTCCGTCCAGACGGGAGCAATTGGGTCTCTTGTGGGGAGGAGAAGGAAGTGAGGAAGAGGAAGGTGGGGAAGTACCTGGCTATTCAGAACCGGTCACCAAACACGATTAAAGCCATTTCAAGCAACGTTCCATTTCTGAATGGTGGTCTTACACAAGGGCGATGCTTAGAGTATCTTCGATTCGAGAATTGTGAAAAAACACAAATTAATCAAATAAATTGCATTTGCGCGCGATGAGATTTAAACCCACGACCTTCGAATTGCTAGTCGAGAGTCTTACCCCTAAACCAAGAAGGCCGCCACTTAGTATCTGTACAGAAAACCACCTTTTTCATTTTCGTTTTGCTTAGTTTTTGCCATCAGCGTTAAAAATCAAAGAAATCACTGAAATAATACACACTTCATAATTATAAAAGTAATTGAAAACGTAAATAAGTCATAAAGAAAGTTGTTAAAAGCGCCCACCTTCTGCTTCAACACAATACTAGGTTGTTTCGTATTCAAATCACATCGGAATGTACTCCAACCCTCGCAAGAAATGTTCCTCCCTATCTTGTCGTTTAGGCCTATTACAACCACTGAACCGATAGATAATAATTCATCTATCATTCTCCTTTATTCACTGCCTATCTCCAACACAATCCTAGGCTAAAGGGAGTTAGGATTACCTACGTGAATAGTTACGTTCATATCATAACAGTGGTGAATTGAAAAGGGTTTTCGTAATGTTAAGTTGTCTTGTTGTATCCATGGACACTAGATAAAGTTAACGTCCCATGTCTTTCTATGTCTATGACAGGGATATCATTGCAAAAAGTTCTGATATATGTTGAATTCAAGTATCTGTTCACTTGTTAAATAGAGATAATGGATATAAACTGACTCTCCTTCCATTATAATGATTTTAAGTTTGAAATCTGGCGGGGTACGGTTGACTTCATAGTACCTCATATTCTGCTAGTATTTAGTAGTCTTTTTGAAGTAAAACTTCTTTACGCACGCTTCACTTGGGTAAGCTGACGAATGCGTTAAGAAAAGTTTAATGCGTTACGGGCGAGGCGAACGGGCTGTATCACACTGTAGAAGTAAGAGAAAACAGTGCGCGCGCACATTTTCTTTCTCTCTTCCTCTCACAGCCAGTGCATGAAGATTATTCGTAATTTCATTTCGATCTTGAACAATTTTATAAATTCTATATGAGCAAGACAGAGCAGTGCGCGCGCACATTTTCTTTCTCTCTAGAAGTTTTACTTCAGTTGTGTGGTCTGAAGCACACTCGTTTTTTTCGCGATTAACTGTTTTTTTCCACATCAGCTCCAAAACAATTTTCTTGGGGATGCTGTATGGAGGGAATTTTTAGGGAATGGTAGGAGAGGAAGTTCAGGAAGTTGGGAAGGTAATAGGTATTTCCTTGGGGAGCTTTTCCTTGCATGGAGGGTATTTTTAGGGAAAGGTAGGAGAGGAAGTTCTGGGAAGGAAAGAGGTATGGGTAAAAATCTGGAGGTAAGTGTGTCCAGGAGTAATGGACGTATGAATCCAATCTTCCCACTGGGGTGCAAGGCGATGTTCGAGAGATGCTTCGTAGACGATATTTTTAGAGAAATGTAGGAGAAAAAGTTCTGGAAAGGAAAAAGGTATGAGGGGTGGATAGGAATGTGAGGTCAGCATACCCATATGACGTTATTAAAAAAATAAATTTATGTCATTTACAGAAAATCAGTTAAATATTAATAAAAAAAAATTCCATAACAAAATAAAAGATGCCGTAATAATTTCACAATTATTGATGTTTGTTTGAGTTTTCTATTATTTTTAAATGGTGCATTTCGAATATTATCTTTCAAAATTTATAATGTTGCATATTAGAAGTATAATGTATTTAGTACTCTTGAATTTTAATTCTTTACAGAGAAGTTCTGATGAATTTGTAAAAATGGTTTAAATAGAATTGTTTTTAATATTGATTGTTGTGCTATGTAAAGCGGTTGGGTGTGTGTTTATAAATTCCACCCCATTCTATAATGCCATATTTTATTATTGATTGGCAAAAGGCAAATAAATTCTAAGTAAATCTTTATTTAGGATTTGTGTTAGACAACTAAATATACCCTGACGGAGAAACCATCGGTTTTGAAACATGTAGGTGATTGTGATATATTAGTGGTTTAAACAAAGTTATTTGTTTTAATTTAATTCAAAATGACGCCACAAAGTGATTTTGCGAAGTTTGAAGAAATAACTAAATATACTACTGATATTACTGGCTTTATCTAATAAAAATTATATAAATTTCTTTAGATGTTTTCCTCCATCAAAATAAATACCACAAACGCCATAACGTTGATCTCTCACCATGCCTATCGTACGTGAATCACTCCAAAACATCATTACATCCCTCGCGGTGCAAAAACTCGGGCGTCATTGCTGGAATTCCAAATTCACCCCAAAGTGTGAAATGTTCTAAATCAATTATGGTGAATCTATCTTGATACAAGCGCGCTGGAAGGGCATAATATATAAAGGGCATATATGTGGGGGACTGGGGGACCCCAAATAAGTAGCGTGGCAAAAACTCAATTATTCTCTTCACACGAAATTGTCTACGAGTGTTTTCAGGTATCTTTCCGGTGCACTTGTATCGAAAGAAACTCACTCTAATTCCTATTTAGAAATTAGCATTTTTGCTGTTTACAGCGTAATTTTGGATTTTTAGGGGGCGTTTTAATATAATTCGTAAATTTCATTAGTTTTAGAATAAGTAGGTACAGCTGTTGCAAATAAAAAAAATATGTATATATATATCAGGTGCTTAAAATTTCAATCCTAATTTCACTCGAGCGATAACTACCCAATTTTGGGAAATAGATTTTTACGAACAAAAATAAATTTTAAATTTAACGATTTATTTTTACAAATCCAAAAAATATTAGATTAAGCGTTGATATATAGGTAGTTCTAATCAAATTCTAGACGTATTGACTCTTTTTTAATCTATTGATTTTGAAAGAATGATATTTTATCTGATAAGGGGACATACATTAATTACGTGAGCAGTTATTTCAAAAATTTAGACCCCCTCCCACCTTGGTGAGATTGAATGAGATTTAGTGGGACCCCCCAACATCAAGTGAGATTCTTTCTTACTCTCCAAATAAATGTTTTTCATAATAGCCATTTTTTCAGCGGGTAAAATGGGATACTTCAAAAGAAATGAAACAATTTAGTTTTTTTATTATCTCTATAATAATATATACTCTTTTAAAGTTGATTTTTATTGACCCCCCCCCCCCCAACCCGTCCCCTCGGTATGATGAGATTCCCCTATTTTTTGCTCACGTAATTAATGTATGGCCCTGTAAACTTGTAGTGAAAAAAAAACAAAAAAATATGTTTTTTAGGTTACTAGTACGAAAATTCAAAATTATATACTGGTGTACCGGACCGGTGTTATTTCATAGCAATTGTTCCGCGAGTTATTTGATAGCATAAATATTATGTAAAACAAATATAATAAAATGCTAAACGCCTAAATAATATTTGATTTATTGCCAGCATTGAAATATTGCTTTCTCCATTGTCTGAGAACTTATTAGAACTGTCAAAATTATTCAAAGAAAGAATAATACATCAAGCATATCGTTAATATAATTAATGTAATAGTTATAAAAAGAACTCCTGACTTTCTAAAATTCAAATGGTATATAAATCTTCTACAAAAGCTCGTATGAAATGAGTAACAAATATCTCTGTATTAAGTGTTTCATTTTAATGAAGAGTTATTTATTTATTTATTTATTTATTTATTCACGCCCATAGAGCTTTTACAACAATCATAATACAAAAATAACAGAAAAATAAACAATAATATAATTATGTTACATCATTGTTTAGTAAGTGGGAAACAGAATTTTTGAAATTTCAGAAATAAATTTTGATAAGGAATAAAAGAAAATATCAACTGAACTAAATTTATTTCCAAGCCTATGTAGTCTTTGGATTGGGGAGTTATTGAAATAATTAGTTTTCGAAGGATAAACAAAGAACAGCTCTTGAAGCCTCGTGTTACAATTTGGTACTCTGAATGTTATTAGTTTAGTTAAATCAGGTGCGTCAATTGTGCCATTTACTAATTTAAATAAAAGTACCATATCGCTCTTGGTTCTTCTAGTAGATAAGTCAGTTAAATTAAGTCGTTTCAATAATATATCATAATTAATTTGTTCAATGGGTATGGAGAGTTTGAAATTAATGAATCTTAAAAATTTATGTTGAACTCTCTCAATTTTTACTTGATGTGCTTTATAGTATGGGGACCAAATAGTAGAATTATATTCTAAATTACTTCTAAGTAAGGCAGTGAAGAGTATTTTAAATGAATAAAGTGACGTAAAATCTTTGACTGTTCTTAAAATAAATCCCAAACATTTCATAGCCTTATTAGTAACTTCATTAATGTGTGGAACAAACGTTAATTTTTCATCAAATACGATACCCAGATCCTTGATATGAGACATCTTTTTAAGAGAAATATTATTGATACTATAATGAAACATAATAGGATTTTTGTTTCTACAGAAAGATATGAATTGACACTTATCAATATTTAAAAACAGTTCATTATGATTACACCAATTTTGTAAACGATCGAGATTGGATTGAAGGATATTACAATCATTAATACAGGTAATCGTTTTGTAAATTTTTAAATCATCGGCAAACAGGAGTATGTTTACTCCATTTTTCAGTTGTAAAATGTACAATGTAAAACATAATATCTAAAGATGAAGGTAATAATTATGACAAATTATTGGAAAATAAGGTTGAAAAGTGTTCACTGTTACTTGATGCTCTGAATACAACAATGTCTTCAATTTGTGGAGAAGGTAATGGAGACATATAAAAATAAGCGCTTGATATGTCACTTGATATTTGATATGCCATTTTAAGATAATAGTTATAATTCGTTGTTGAAAGCTACCAGCTACAAATCTTAGATATAAATCACTAGTTATAATTCTTAGTACTAAATGTGTCTTATATAAAAACGATCAGTTTATTCGTAAAAACGGTTAAAAACGGGATTGAAGTTCTCACGAACAAATTAACAGTGTTTCAATGTTTATTGGCGGGATTATGTAAGAATAATTTGTTAGTATACGTAATTTCGTACGTATACCAACAAATTATTCTTACATTACATTTTAATATAAAACATAGAAACCCTGTTATTTGTTCGTAAGAACTTCAGTCCCGTTGTTACGAATAAAATTATCGTATTTTAGAATAACATTTTTCTCCGTGTATATGTATGTCTCTAGTGTTAATTCTGAATTCGAGTACTTAGTTGCTAACTTTAAGTCTTAGATGTAAGTCACTAGTTTTAAATCTCGGTACACAATTGCCAACTATGAGTACTTAGTTGCTAACTATAAGTCTTAGATACTAGTTTTGAATTTGGGAGGCGGGAATGGGTACCGCCGCCCCGGGAACCATTTATTGGATAACCAACACCTCTGCCATAGGTCACCCCAAGTGGTTCGCTACGTTTGGTGACTTAGCAGGGGTGCCCGGGTTCATGGGGTAAGGTTTGTCTAGGTCTTGGCGGCGGATGATCTAGACACACCGAACCCCAGATTCCTACCCAACCCTCATACCCTCTTCCTTCCCAGAACTTCCTCTCCTTTATTTCCTTAAAATACCCTCCACACACCATCCCCAAAGATGGCATAGGCCGTGAGGGAAATTATTTTTCTCAGAGCCTCCTGTGTGGACCTAATGTAAAAAAAAAATATATCTCGGACTTAGTTGCTAACTATGAGTCTTTTTTTACTAGTTAAAAAACTCAGTACTTAGTTATTAACTAAAAGTCTTTGAAGTAAGTCTTTAGTTGTAAATCTCTGTACTTTGTAGTTGTAAGCCTTAGCTCTAAGTCACTAGTTATGAATCTTATTTGTAAGTTTTACTAGTAATAAATTTTAGATGTCAGTTATTAATTATAAATCTAAGAGATAAGTTATATGTTAAATAAATTATGTTGAAAGCACCCTTGAGGTGATTTTCATAAATAATCCAATCATTATTAATATCATCAAAAGGGGAACAAAACACTGAAAATAAAAACCTACCCTCAACAAAATAAGACGTAATTTTGCAAACTTGTCAACCGATTACGTTTAGCAACCGCTAGAATCGAAATGTGGCATTATTTTTCACCTTTGAATGGTCTCCAGATTTGGAGGGGTGAGCGAGGAAGAATGGTGGAGAAGTGGGGGGTGGAGGGAAGAGGCCGTAGGGATTATGCAAATGTACTCATCAAGACGCCGGCGGGTGCAACAGATGCCCATAACGATACCAAAGGATCCCCCGCTCGGGCTGCGGTCCCAGCCAAGAGGGGGCGCGGGCGGGGCACCAAGCTAGGTAAGCCGATTTTATTAAAAAATAAAACAAAAAGAAATCGAACGCTGTGGGTTGAAAAGCAAAATGTGTTTGCTGCTGCGCACAGATGTCTGCTCTGCAAATGCTAATTTAATATTATTATAAAGGCTCATAAAGTTTTAAGAAGTTATAGGTACCTATTAATTAAGTTTTTTTTCAAGTATTAAGTTCTTTTGGTACACTATATTGTTATTTTTAGTAGTTAGGTATAATAATAATAATAATTGGATAATTCGTAGAGCATTTGTTAAAACCAAGTAATTTTAGTAACTTTTTAAATTAAGAATATAGCTATATACCTTAAAAAATACGATTTAGTGTGGTTTGCTCTGTATGTAGTCAACTTCTGAGAATAGAGGGCAAAATAAGAAAAAAAAAAACAGGTAATAAATTTAAATAAATTTTATGAAAAACTTATTTATTCTGGAAAAAAGTACATTGACCAAAAAAATTACAAAAAAAACTGGCTTACTTAATTATTTGACTTATATTTTACATTAATTCGGTTCTTACGTAAAAATTTAATTAAATACTTTTGAATGTACAAATATTTAATTTGTCATGCTCTCTATTAAATTCAACGTCACAAATGTAAAAGCGAATAAGATTAAAGGATAAATGCTACCGACTTTATTCAAATTAAAAATAACTAATTAACTCGTTATTCATAGAGCTGACTTTTGATTTTTAAACTTGTATTGTAGAGCTAAAAAAAATACACCTTTACCCTTTTTAACACGATTTACGATTCAGGCAAAATTAATTACTTTCCGGTACAAAGATGCTGGGTACTTGCCCCGCTTTCCCCCTTGTCTTAAAATGGGATCCGCGTTACGGCCGAAGGAACGGTTGTATTTTTTGTGGTAATCTGTCCAATTAGTGAGATTTATAAGGCTTTTTTTCATTATCTAGGCGAGATAATGATTTCACGTTGATGTTACCTTAAACAAATAAAGATAAGACGGAATCTGAAGATGTTTCTGGGGTTTTGATTATTTTTTTATTAAAAAAAATAACTTAGATTTAGGAAAGTTTTTTTTACTTGAAGTAATATTTTTAATTGTTTAGGTACCCTATTTTTATATATATTTCTTTTGGTTACTAATTAATTTAAACACTATAATATATCAGCGGCTGCAGCACAAATAAAAAATATATATTTTCTGTCGAATAACCAATGTATTTGTGTTAGTCAATGTCTAATAGAATAATACTATACGTAGCTAAGAACTAATATCGACCTAACAAGACATAATAACACTTGTACACATTTAAATATATTCTGTTATTGTGCAATATTATTACTGTTATTTTTGCTATGTAAATGCATCCAATGTAATGTACTAATAAAAACATTAATCAGAATAAAGCTTTTTTTATTAATATCATGTAACTCCATACGGGACCTTAGGATAAAAAAACTGGGGGCATGTGTCATCTTAGGGGATGCTATGAGGAGGGTTTTTTTGGGGAAAGCGTGGAGGGGAAGTTCTGGTAAGGAAGAAGGTAATAATTGGTAAGTAACTAAAGTTTTGCTTCAATAATTAATAATTTAAAAAAAAAATCGCACATCAATCCCACTTGTGACAAAGGTTTCAAGAGGTGAAATAGCTATCGCAAATTAAAATTTCTATAGAAATTAATTCAAAAATAAAATTAAGTAATAGAGTGCAAATCTTCAAAATAAGGTAAGATGTCCCAATGGCCGAGTTTGTTAAGCCGTTTGTCCCGGTAAGACATGAAATCCTGGGTTCGAGTCCCAGTTGCAACCGTTACCTTTGTATTTTTCTGTGTCTTATTCTTTTTCATATTTTCGATTAGTTTTAATAGTATTATCTTCTTCTTCAATTAATTTGAATGCTCACCTAAAACTTGTAAGTTATTGCGTCATATCATTACGAAAATCGAATTTTGTTTACACAATGTGTATCTTTAAATGACGTCTGAATTATCGCCCTTTTGTTTAAGGAGCCTCCCTCGAGAAACTATTATTTAATTAATTTAGTCAAATAAGTCGTTCAATCAAAATTAACCCCGACAAGATTCGTTGTATTCCCCTGGGTACACCTCCCCCTACCTCCCCCAATCTCCCACCAACCTCCCCCTCCCCGACTGACGGCATCTTGGGCCGATCCTAGCTCCTTTATAGCTACTGTGTTATGTTTATGCCCATTTGCTTTATTAAACACTGTTCATTATTCCCAGTAATTAGTATTAATTAATGCTTGGAATTTTGAAGCATATGACTTTTTTTGTGAATCATATACAAATTAAAATTGATCGATCAGAAATAATTTTTCTGTCAGTTATAAAACCTGTTTAAAATCGAAAATAAATTGAATAAGATTGGATTTTTCGAATCACAAGTGGTTAGTTGCATGTTGAAGGTAGTCGAAAAAAAACGATTGCTATTTTAAACTAAAACACCAGTTAACCAAGAGAATCAGTTATTTAAATCCATCCATGCTGTGACTTATAATAATAAGAGCTTTTAAACGACCATTTATTGGATAAACAACACCTCTGCCTTGGTTCATACCAAG
Organism: Limnephilus auricula; assembly: GCA_951813805.1. Taxonomy (NCBI): domain Eukaryota; kingdom Metazoa; phylum Arthropoda; class Insecta; order Trichoptera; family Limnephilidae; genus Limnephilus; species Limnephilus auricula. The sequence continues at coordinate 40,765,767 of OX638391.1, forward strand.
TGGTTCGCTACGTTTGTTGACTTAGGATGGGTGCTCTGGTTCATGGGTTAAGGTTTTTTGCAACTTTCTGTAATTATCAATTGTTTGTAAGTGCCCTTGGTGGTGAGCTCATCTGCCCACCAGCGTGGCACGACGGACCGGATGAGACTGATTGAGAGATACCTTTTTATCTCTCCTGCAGGAATATCGCCATGCATCGCAGTGGGAGGCACTGACCCTCAGATTCCTACCAACCCCTCATACCTTTATCCTTCCCAGAACTTCATCTCCTTCCTTTCCTCAAATGACCCTCTACAAAGATGACATAGTCCATAAGAGGAATTATTTTTTGTGGAGCTAAATTTAAAAAAAAAAACACTAAGATAGACTTTATCTTTATTACTTAACATGGAAACATATAAACTGTTTACTCATGTTTAAAGCTAATAAGTTCACCTATATTTCACCGTTTACCTCACGTTTAGTAGGTAGGTTTGTTAAATGTGGTCCAATATTGGTCCGATATCAATCGCAGAAAAATAAAAGCGGTCCATATTTGGATCTAAATCGCTCCGGTGGAACATACTTTCGAAGGAAGAATAATAATATGTTGAAAAAATATATATATCCATTTCGATGTAAAAAAATAAAACCTAGATTTTGGAAAGCTCAGAACACTGAGAACAAGGGTACCAACACCACTGCTCAGAGAAGACGTTGATCCAATTACCTTATTTTTCACCCTGCGTTGAAGGGCACGGGGAAATTAAATAACACTAGTTGAATAAGGAAATAACACTAGAGTAACAACTGCAAGGGGCTTTCACAACCCTTGTGTACTCTTCCACTTTACTCTATTAACCACTCGGGTCTATTGTTTAAGTTTTTGGTCAATGAACCTGTCAGATTGATAAAATTTGTGTTATTTCCGCTTTGCATTTAAAGCTCAATAAACTAAATATTTCTAAACGTAACCGAATACGAAAAGCTGTTTTTGAAAGGTAATGAAATACGCTTTCAAATATTTTTTTTTGAAGTATATATTCCTTTACGCACGCTTGACTCAAGGGGTAAACTGGCGAATGCGTTACGGACATTACAGCGTTACGAGAGGGGTAATATCGGGCGTTCCGAACTTAACGGAGGCGAACGATAATAAATTAAAATTAATTTTTAGGTTCGTTTTTCACAATCTAATCGTAACAAGAGTGCTCAAATCCATAGTAATGACGTTTGGAATGGGTCATGGCATTTATTCTCACAATAGTTGTGTTGTTGTTTCTCACATTCTAAACGTTAAAATCTAACTAATAAGTAGCACTTTTTCGATTGGAATTTTTTTAATTTCCTGCTGAAAATGTGAATAAACGTCCTCTCTTACTAGAATCCGCATCAAAAAAAATTTATTTAAAACTTTGTAAAAATTAAATCAAGAATCCCATTCTAAGCGTAATTCCCATAATAAAATTAATCATATTTTCGTTTAGAGTGTGCGAACTCAGTGCATCGAAAAGACTGATTTGTCACGATGATTGGTACATTCCAAACGAATATTTAATATAGATTCTTATACACTGATGATTGGAATGGTTTTATTCGATGTCAGGAAGAAAATTAGATAAGATTACTAAATAAGTATTTACTTCAGTCGTGTTGTCTAAAGCACACTCGTATTTTTTAATATACAATTTAGAATACAAACATCAAAAATTGTAAAAATGTCACACCTGTGATGTTTGAAAACGGTTCTAAAATCACGGATAACGTAAAAAAAACACTTATTTTATCATACATAATATAATAAACAATTCTATCACCTCATTTTTATCTTTACCTCATTAAAATAATTTCATAAAAATTAACTAAATTTAACAATAAATCATGCGATTTGGCGGGTGAAACCATATCTACAAAAAAAAGTATTTTTTATATATTTCTATGAATAGTTTTGAACAGAAATGTCAATCGTGGTTTATCAAGTTAGTCTCCTTTTTCTTTTACGGTTGCAACTAATGATTTCTGTGGGAACACACGCGTTAGCTTGAAAACATGCTTATAGGACTTGACTGCTATCGTTATATTAAATCGTGAAAACAAGCTTAGGGGTCTGAGTGGTTAAGTCTTAAGAAAGGAAGAGGAACTTTTCATACTGCTGTATTTAATATACAGCCTCATTGTTTTTCCTGCCTCTCTTTTTTTCCATTTTTTCGTCGTTTTTTAACATTTCGTCCTCCGTGCTCGAGTTTTGCACTTGCTGGTTCTACTATTTTTCTGTTTTAACTGTTCAAGCGAAACATTTTTTTCCTTTGAAACTTTATTTTGAACAGAATGCAACATTTTATCTCTAAACAGAGATATGAGTTACCAGACAAAGAGTTGGTTGGGAAAGTACAATAAGAAAGCCGCAAGCTCTAGATCTGGTAGAGAGATTTTGAGGGAATTAAGTTATTTGTTAGTTCATTGCTGAAAGTATAAACGATAATAATTATATAAATATGGAGGTTTAAAAATGGATTTAGAATTAAGTATATGAACAGCATTTTATTTCAGATTCTGAAATAAAATTGGGGAGAGGTATTGGTCTTGAGGAAAGATTGGGTTTCGCTTTAAATAATCTAAGTGTACCCGGTGTATACTGATCAAACATATTGCATTATATTTGGTACCGATCATCTTGGTGATACCATCAATAATATCAAGTTTTTCGAAAATCACGGTCTTGGTTTCCCTAAAAATGGATACAAGGTTTACAAGGTGAAGACTCATTAAAACTCCAACGATTGTGATAATTGATCATGATTTTTTTTTTAACATACGTATTTACAGTATAAAAATGGTATTTGTTTGTTCCTTTATTGGTTACTCTAGTGTAAGTGAATTTATATGTAGTTTCAGTGTTTCTCATCGTATAGGTAGCTTTATGTAGTTTTAAGGTATCTCAACAGAGATAAGAAGTTATACTATAGGAGAGAGAGCTAACTGTCGATACCCGAACTGTTATGCATTTCCCCTGCGTCAGATTATTACAGAGCACACCTTAGATGGGACGTTAAGTCCAGTTAGACATTCATTGTGAATAAGACGAATTATTAAAATCCCCCATCACCACAATCACTATTACAGTCTTCAACCGTAATGAATGTAATCACCATTGAAAGTGTCCTCCACAACACAGGCGAACTCCTAGCGTTGAGAACAATATACTTGCAATCTCTGTAAAACAACCATATGTTTGAATGAACAATAAAAAAATACGAGTGTGCTTTAGACCACACGACTGAAGTAAATACTTCTTTACTAATCTAATCTAATTTTCTTCCTGGCATCGAATAAAACCATTCCAATCATCAGTGTATAAGAATCTATATTAAAGATTCGTTTAAAATATTACCAATCATCGTGACAAATCAGTCGTTTCGATGCACTGATTTCGCACACTCTAAACCAAAATTTGATTTTTTATTATGGGAATTACGCTTTACCTCCAAGTCAAGCGTGCGTAAAGAAGTATTTACTTCAAAAATAAATTGGGAGAATTTATTAAGATTTCAATGATACATACTATAATTAAATTCCATCACGAATTTGGCAGTAACAAAAGTAGAAATATTTGCTGTTGATTCCCATCAAAACTGTCGACATTTTAAGGAGGTACATGTTCAGAGCCCTGAGGAACGCCAGGAGTAGTAGGCAGACAAATAATAACAAGACTGGATGATTGCAGTCGTAAGTTCTTTCATGTTTACCAGCACATGATCCATGCATTGTTCATGTGTTGTCATACGAAATGTCCCCACTGAGCCGAGTTAGCTAAAACAAGGGTAGAGAGTTTTACGCCGGCTGTTCGGAGCAAGCTGTAATCCAATTTAAGTCCAGTGTCGATCGTTAGCCCACAAAGACTGGGGCATGACACATATAAATATGAACAAAGAAGACAATTAAGGTATTTGTTCTGAGCGGGCCCGTTCTCACAATACCCATTGTTTTTGTATTGTTTAAGACTGAAAGGTGGCTTTGAACCTGGACGAACAATAAACAAATAGCAATGTACCAAGACCAAGTGTTTTCTTTTTCTAATTCCTTGTTAAAACTTTACCAAGTATACTACCTTCATACCAGTGGAGTGGAATTACATTTAGTTAAGTTTCGCAATTATTAATTTTTTTGTGGGTTAAACTGATTTATAGCATTGTCTCAGTCATAAACAAACTAAATCATGATTGTACGGATAATAACGACTATCAAAAAACGCTAGGAAGGTACATTATTTGAAATGATGCATGATTGTTAGCTAAATGACAAAAATAACAACTATTATAAATTCATTCTTAGTATTCAGAAAAATAGCGATAATCGAAAAAAGTCTTATCTTCATCTAAAGTACAATAAGAAAGCCGCAAGCTCTAGATCTGGCAGATAGATTTTGCAGGAATTAAAATGCAAACTATCATTGAAGAATATGATAATACTTATTATATCTAAACGAAATAAGAAAATATACCAAGACACAGAAAAATAAAAGATAACGGTCGCAACTGAGACTTGAACCCAAATCCTCGAATTGATGGGAAAACATTCAAAATTTATAAAAAGAGGGTTTTTCTTTAAAAAAATTGAAAATATAAATTCGTTAAAACTTTATTGTGATTATTTTTTTAAAAAAGCAGCCAAAAAAATCGAAAACAAATTGTTGCATCAACTGTACAATGGTATATTTATATTTACATTGAATACTACCTGACATAAACACCGACCATGTAATGCGACACAATTCGCTTTGCCAGAATGTTATAAAGTATCGAATTACATTGGACATCAGTGCTTCAAGTACGAGCAGTTTAGATCACTTGCTTATATTCTTATATACTTACCCATTAAGATCGAATATCTTTTAGCGTAAGTAATTCGTAAGATCGACAATAAAACTATATACATATTTAGAGACAATTGTGCCATAATGGTTTTTAACGACATTCGCAACAATAGAAACGTTTAACGTTCTCGATATTACAAGTCAAGATGGGTATTCACTTTTATTGTGACTGGTATATAATTTAAGCGTGATGAAATAATTGCTCATTTACTTAGCCATTACACTAGGTATTATAACGGTTCTCTGATAGCGTCAAGACCTATTCGCGGAAGATGCAAGGGTTGCCAAAATTGTTTCCCGAAAATAACAAAATACCATATCGCACAGTTAGTAGCACTGTTTTTACTTGTACACCTCTTACAATCCCTTCTTATTTAGCTTGTATATTTATAAACTTAATATTCAATTATTGTGTTTGATATATTGTGATTCCAATTTTGTTTTTCTTTTGGTGAATATAATATAAGAAATCGTTCTTCAGTGGTTTTAAACAATATTTCGAAATTGTGTTAATGTGGTTACACACAAGCCACTAATAATAGTTTTTTTTACATTAGCTCCAATAATTTCTTTCAGGTCTTTTTTCATCTCTGGGGATGCTGTGTGGAGAGTCATTCGAGGAAATTAAAGGGTATGAGGGGTGGGTAGGAATCCCGGAATTAGTGTATCCAGGTACTAATCCATTCCTCCCACTGCATTCCCCAAGGCGATGTTTCAAGAAAGCCCTGCTGGAGAGGTCAAAAGACCACACAGTGAGCAGATGCATCCACCATCAAGACTCGGACAAACCTCACTCCATGAACCTGTCCACAAATATAATGGTTATCCAATAAATGGTACCCAGTTAAATAATGGTTTTTATGTCAAAATATTGTTTATGATCTTTTCAACTTAATATGATTTATTTTATCCAAGTGCTGATTATTGTAGGCAATCTTTGTTAACCTACTACTGACCTTCGTATATAAAAGTCAAAGAGTTTTTAACGTAAAACATCTTTACGCACGCTTGAATTGGGGGGTAAACTGGCAAATGCGTTAGGAAAAGTGGTGAACGGGCTGTATCACACTGGAGAAGCAAGAGAGAGCAAGTGCGCGAGCACATTTTCTTTCTCTCTTCCTCTCACAGCCAGTGCATGAAGATTATTCGCAAGTTCTTGAACAATTTTATAAATACTGTAGGAGCAAGACAGAGCATTTTCGTGCGGGTTGCAGCGCCAGCCCTAGTCCTGTCAGAGATATCCTATCATTGAGCGTTGGAAGCGATTTACCGTTCATTCTGACAATTATCGCAGTGTACCGGGTACTAATTCCGCAATGTAAATCTCCATTCGTACTTTAATTAAACTTTCCTCGGGAGACGGAGCCGGGACTTGCGACAGACGGAAGTGTCAGGAGATGATGCTATCTCGCTCCGGCGGGGGTTAATTAACACAGTAATTGCAGAGTACTTAGACACAATTATTATTTTTAATCTTGTTTTTGTCCTTGTCACATCCGGTATGAGGGCGGTTGGCGGTGACGGGAAATAAATTGCTGAATTATAATTATTAAAAGGAAAGAAATGAACGTTAAAAATACTTCACTCATATTTTTATGCTTAATCTAAGAGTAAAATATGACAAAACTTACAATTAACATTTAATAATGTGGTAGAAAATAAAGGGGAGAGTGGTTCAATTCATATATATTTTTTAAAATTCTTCTGATTATTTTATTTTTTTCATTAAATCCTCACAGGCGGCCGAGAGGAAAAACACTGTCAGGGCCTTTGTCATATTGGGGATACTGTGAGGAGGGTCTTTTTTATGGAAAAAAGAAGAGGTAGTTCTTGGAAAGAAAAAATGTATGAGGGGTGGGTAACAATCTTGGGGTAAATGTGTCCAGGAGTGACGGACGTATGAACACATTCCCCCTACTGCGGTGCAAGGCGATGGGTTGAGAGAGTCCGGCTGGTGAGGTTAAAATGTCCCTTTCAACTGGTCTCTCCCGATTCGGCCTGCCTGGTTTGGTGGGCAGACGCATCCGCCATCAAGATACGGACAAACTTCACCACATGCACCCGGATAACCCTGCTAAGTCGCCAAGCGTAGCGAACCACTTGGGGCGAATTCTGGCGGGGGTGTTTATCATCCAATAAATGATTCCCGGGGCGCCGGTACCCGAAACCACCTCCCAAATTGTATTATAATATTTTTACGGTAAACATAAAATTATTGATATTTTAGTCCTTGTAGGTTACTTCTCAATTCTCGAAAAAGGATTATGGCCTATGTTCGATCTTATCCCCTTTAATATTTTGCTGTTCTTTCAGACACCAAGAAATGGTCAGAAAAAATACAATACCATTATTTACGATTATCTTATATATATGATATATCTATTTTATGAAATAACCAAAAAACAAGTTATATCTTAGATGTTTGACGTTTCCCCACTCTCCCGTTAAAAATTATAATGGCTAAACAAACAGGTTTTATTTTTATTTAATAGTCAACCTTTTGGGGTTACTGGGTAGGAAGGATTAAGATGTGAAATGCAGTAGCGTATCATCAAATTATTGTGCCCCGGATAAGTTCTAAAAGCTTGATAATGGGCCCCTACATAAAATTGACTACTTGACTTAATATAGTACAAAACAATACAAATTATGTGAAATATCCCCTCACGAGCATTTTATTTGATAATTACATATCGACGCAAAAATGATTAGCAAAGAATAAGCGCCGAAGGCGAAATTTTTCCGGATTTATCTCATAATTGGAATGCTTTCCTTGTTCTACCCGAATTTTAATGGAATATGTTTTGAAGAACTAACGTCATTAATACCTTCGACATCGTTGAAATTTGTCACATGAGAACGGGTCATTAATACCTTCGACATCGTTGAAATTTGTCACATGAGAACGGGTCATTTCTACGACTCATTCTTGAGTTCAACGGCTCGGCTCTGGAACAATTAGCCGGCCTCTGTGATTCCTCCCTTCCACAAATTGGATCTCTTCAAGACCTTGGTTCACTCCGTCTTCTCCCCAACGAAATAGACCCCCCCCCATACAGCATTCCCAAAGATAATAATAATAATAACAATGTGTGCATGATTCCAATTGCGCCATTTTAATGATAAAATCTCCTCAAAGGCGCTCTATCTATATATTGCAAGTGGCTTATAACTAGTGACTTACTACAAAGACTTATATAACTAGTGACTTAAAACTATACCTATTTTTATGACCGAGTGGGTATTTCTACAATACTGCTTTACCAGTATTATGTCTTACAACTATCCTAAATCTAGTTATTTACGACTAACATATTTATTTTCATTTACAAATAAATATGTTTATGATTACTGTCAGTGGTAAGTTATGAAAATAGGACACGAGAAAAATTATTTTTCCTACAACGTACAAAATAAAATAATAATAACATGTTAAAACATTCGGTGATTTTGCCTTCCCAAGCTATATTCTTGCTACTCCACTGATAAACGTTATACCATAAGCTTAACCATTCACAGTCGATCTCTAAATAAACATTATAAAACCATTCATGTCTTCTATTTAAAACTGCCAAATCTTTTGAAATTTTTTACACTTCAAATCTCCTGACATTCCTTTTATAGAATTCTGAGACCTATCGCCTGATTCCATCCGAACGACGCTGCATTCTACACCCAAATTCTCTTCCCTTTGTCAGGTCCTAATACAAATACGGCCAATTAAATCAACCGACGTTTGCTGCTCCTAAAAGGACGTTTAGAATACATAGTCAATTGAAATTCCCCATTGAAATATCACGGGGATCGATTGCACAATAATGCCGAGGAAGTGCGCACTTAGGAAGAGATTAATTCAGGAGAGTGAATGACAAGGGAAGAAGGAGGACGTATTTATTTTTTAAGAGGATCAGCCAAGTAGGCAGGTTCAGGTAAGTCGGCAAGGGGAGAGAAGGAATAAAAATTATTTGTCTTTGAATTCATTAAAAAAACTGTGAGACGGATTCAAAATGTCTAGATTAGTCTAATTTTAAATAAATATATTCATTCTCAGTTATAACTCTCTATTAATTTTCACGTTCTGTGTAAGTTCTATTCAAGTTCTGTTATATCATTACAGGCCAGTTGCTTCATAAAACTGATATAATCACAGAATTTGAATAGAACTTTCACATAAGGCGAAAATCCACTTCAAATATTTGATGCTATGTTCAAATTTTTAAACAACCATTCTAATAGTATGTTAGTTAAAAGTAATCACTTATAAACCTAAATTTAAACTTAAAAAAGATGAGAAGGCTGAAAGAGATGTTGAAAATTGAATAAATGCAGGTAACTCCATTAATGGAGGACTGAGCGCGGTAGGCGTTAACAAAAATACTCTCCAAAGAATCGAAGCTAGCAGTCCACAACAGAATGCTGGTACCTACACGGAGAAAAATGTTATTCTAAAATACGATCATTTTAATCGTAAAAACGGTTAAAAACGGGACTGAAGTTCTTACGAACAAATTAACAGTGTTTCAATGTTTATTGGCGGGAAAATGTAAGAATAATTTGTTGGTATACGTACGAAATTACGTACACTAATAAATTATTTTTACACGTTCCCGCCAGTAAACATTGAAACCCTGGTAATTTGTTCGTAAGAACTTCAGTCCCGTTTTTAACCGTTTTTACTATTAAAATGATCGTTTTTTCGAATAACATTTTTCTCCGTGTACCTTGCCGTATACTAGTGAGGCATGGATGAAAATAGACTGAATGCTGTGGAAATGATATGCCTGAGTCGTATGTGCGTTAAAACCATGTACAATCTTGTGAGAAATGTGGAGATCCGCAAATAATGCTAGACTGGTATATTTGATGACATAATATTTTTGTCTGGACCCGAGCGGTAAATGAATACAAAATTCCCATTCTAATAGATAATTTCTACCGTTGCATGGTTATATTTACCTATCCCACAAGTATTACCGCGCACCTGGCAGTACTTCTTGAGCCTGTAAGAGGACGATGGGATAAGCAGTCATGATGTGAGACACTCGATGGACCAACTGTCAGTTCAAGGGGTAGGATTAAAATATCTTTTGATACCCATCGATTGATGTAAAGATCTTAGAATCGATCCGTTCTGATAGAAATGTGAAAGATAAATAACACTTATGATCAGGAAAAAAATCGAAAATAGTATACTAGATTAAAGCTAAAGGTGGAATTTTAAAACTTTAAATACTTTACAAGAAATAAAACTGTATAAACATACAGATGTATTGTATACGAAGACCCACTTAGTCATAAATAAATATTGGTTTTTAGTCACTAGTTAGAAGATAAGTCTCAGTTCGTCACCAAAGTGCTTAATTGTCCAAACGACTATTTTAGTTTTTGTTCAATCTCCATTTTAAAATAAAAAATAAAGTATCAAAAACGATTGTTAATCATTTAACTAAGAATTATTTAAACTAATGAGAACTAATGAGACCGATACGAAAATAGCTTCGTCTTAAATACCTATCATGTTTAATTGAAATAATGAAAGAAAATCTCATCCTCTTGTAAAATTTGCTAATGGTCGTTTGGATGAAGCAATCGGGCGACGAGTTGTAAGTCACTAATCAAAAGTTATAAGTCTCAGTTGTAAGTCACTATTATAACTTATGTATAGTCTCATTTGTAAGTTACCAATCATAAGTTGTAAGTCTCAGTTGTAAGTCACTATTATAACTTATGTATAGTCTCATTTGTAAGTTACCAGTCATAAGTTGTAGGTCTCAGTTGTAAGTCACTGGTTATAAGTTAAGTCTCACTTGTAAGTCACTAGTTAAAAGTTATAAATCTCAGTTGTAAGTTACTAATAATAACTCTTAGCTGTAAGTTAATCATTAAAAGTGATCGGTAAAATAAAAAGTTATAGGTAAAATAAAAGAAGCAAACACTACAATATCTTGACATTTTAATTAAATAAATGTCTTCACTTATCCCCCCATTCCCCTCCTCCCTCCAACAACTGACGCTCTGTCCCACTCTAGTATACTGTCCCTTTCTTTCACAACATTATGTATACTTGTGTACTTGTATTTTTAGACATTATTTTTGTAACAATCCTGATGATGGTACGGAGGTGCCGAAACCGGTAGACGTTAAATAAAAATAAAGTGAATTAAAACAAAGTATTTTCTTTTCATTTATTTAAAATAAATAAAGTTATAAAGCGCCATTGAGGTGATTTTCCCACAAAAATGGCGATATTTAAATAATCCAATATTTATTATTATTTATTCACCAGAAATCAGAAATTGCTTGTCGCGTAGTTGTTCTATCCGTATCAAAACCTTCATATTTAAAAAAATGTAATTTTATCAAAAAATACTGTGATACCCCTCTTTTACAAGAGTCATTCTAGGGGAGGCGAAAAAATAAGGCGTCTCGTCATCCCACACATTAAAAATCTGGATATAAATTCACCATGACCATGACACAAATATCACATCACCATTCCTGACCCTCCCCACCTTCTGTTATCCCGATGAGTTGGCCAAACATCGCGTCAAAAGACGGTCAAAAACATCGAAAACTTTCCAAATAATGTGTCATCCATCAATAGCCATTGATCAGAAGTCAGCGTGACATTAAAAACCTATTCATGGCTTAATTCACTCTGACCCTTCCCGTGTTATTCGATGAGTTCAAGCCCCGAGTCAAAAATTTGTCAATTTTCCAGCGGATCGGGAATGAACGGCGGTTCCCCCGAGGACACGTGTCTCTGGGAATTAACACACGTGCGCGTACACGCTGAATGGCCCTTTGTAATGCAGTTTGGCTCCCAACTTCACCCGGCACAGGTAGACAAAGACTGATCAGGAATGGATCCGGATATCAAAAGGCACAATGGTTTCAAAATTAACAAAACTTCGATGAATTCCAACCAAGTTTTTTTTTAATTTTTTTATTTATCTGATACCGATTTCGACACATCCGCATCATTCACTAGAAATCTTAAAACACACTTAAAAACTGCAGAAATGATTATGTTTAATTTATCAGGTCTCTTGTTCAATAAAAAAAGCGAGTGTGCTTTAGACCACACGACTAAAGTAAATACTTTTTTAGCTCCATTTATATATATATGTCCATATATATGTTTATATGTATAAAATATATCATGTATATACAAATATTTATTTAAATTTATTATTATTCGCCTCGCCAGATCCGTCCGCTCCCCCCCGCGTTTGGCGCGTCACTGGTATTTCAAAATACTAACTGAAATATTTCATTCACTGGCTATAAGAGGAAGAGAGAAAGAAAATGTGCGCGCATACTCTTGCTTCTAAAGTGAGCCGGTTCGCCTCGCAACGCATTTCACTTTTCGTTACACATTCGCCAGTTTACCCCTCAAGTCAAGCGTGCGTAAAGAAGTATTTACTTCAAAAACTAACACAATGAAAGATAAACTAACAATAACACACGACAGCCAACTGGACGCGACCGGCTGGGTAGATTATCTGTTTTACCGTTTGATAATTAGTTTTTAGTACTAATTACAGGGCACAGCTAAGTGGTGAACCTTAATATACATTTTATATTCCAACCTTTTGCAATATGCCACAGATGACAATAATAGTTAGTTATTGATTCAGATTACATTTTATTAGTTAAGGGGTAGTGGGGGGGGGGGGGTAATTTGAAAATTTTATTGCTACGATACTCTTTGTCAAATATACTTTATGACTTATTTTGGTAAGTAATAAAAGTACTTACTCAACCAGCAGAGTTTGAAACATATAAAGAGTAATGTATTCACAGAAATGTTTCTGTAGAATCGCGTGATCGCGGAACATTTTGCAAAGTTTCCAGAATCGCAGCGCGGGAGGATTTACCAGTAGTTTGAGTAACGCCGGTACTCGCATCCTTTTTGTTTTTATTTTTCGACATCACACCAGACCGCGTTTCAAAAGTATTAAAAATGTCGCATAACTCTTGTAAAACACAGCGGGTTAAAAGTCTTCCCGTGTCGGGCTCAAATAGTTAAAATGGGGAAAGAATTTTCGTAACCCGAGGCCCAAATAATATTAGGTAACTCATCCGGACCTGCGCCCCCTCCCTTTTAGGAAATACAAAGGGCCGCCATGCGCGCCATTGTGCCCATTTTTATTCGCTAGAAATTTATTCAATAGAAAAGAGCACCCCCCAATCCCAATTGTTTGCCGGGTCCTTCCCTTGCCCAATTGATAGGCCGGAGAGGTGGAGCGGGGAAGGAGAGGGGAGGGGGTTTCCCCGGGCAGGACTTGGTCCATTGTGCTGTTCAATGTCAAACAAGCAAGAAACATCGATCAGTTTATCGATTATTGTAAGTTCCTTGCATAAATGATTAGGTTTAAATGCACACGCTCGGTTGATCCAGCATTCACTCGCTAATGTACTTGTCATCACATCACACTGCACTGATTTTTATCTCATCCACATCGAACATCGTGACAGTTATTCCTCAAATAATACATTTTACACTACTAAGTAAAGCCAAATAATGTAATCATGCCCGGTCAGTAGTTCAGTTGGCATCGCGCTTATTTCCAATCAGACGTCTTGAGTTCAATTCCTCGACTTACTAAGTCTTCCATCACGACACAAGCAACGTTTTCCGCTTATTGATGTAGTAGGAGATTTATAATATTGTCAGCGAATAAAAATAATTGTTTTGGTTTGAAAGTTAGATCGCTTAGAAATATTTTAGATGTTTTAATTAAATACTGCAAGTAGAACACTTATTTGGCTTCCAAATAACCGAGAATTATTTTTATTATTCTTTTTATGTGTCCAGAAAAAAATAAAGTATCAGATCTATAAAAACTAATTTAAAGTTCAAAGTCTCCTACTTACGAAGCCATTTTCGCTTATGTTTTGTATTTTAAAATATGGAATATAAAATTCTCTAAAACATTTAAATATTTGTGCCTGGGCTTCGCAAAATAAAATAAAATAAAGTTTTCTTGAATAAAAATAGATAATCCAATAATAATTTTTAAAAATACGAGTGTGCTTTAGACCACACGACTGAAGTAAATACTTCTTTAGTAATCTAATCTAATTTTCTTTCTGGCATCGAATAAAACCATTCCAATCATCAGTGTATAAGAATCTGTATTAAAGATTCATTTGGATTGTTACAAATCATCGTGACAAATAAGTCGTTTCAATGCACTGAGTTCGCACACTCTAAGCGAAAATTTTATTATGAACTAGTTGTAACAGTCTAGTTTTTTTAATTTTCATCTATCCTACTTTTTTCTATCCAAAATAAATCCCAGCTTAACGAAAAAGTCAAAACGCACGAAAACTCTACTACAATGTCAACAACAAAACAAGGTTTAGAAGAATATCCAAAAAGCTCACAATGGTTTGGGTAGTATTAAGCCTAGCTTAGCATCTAGCGCTAATGTTTGAAATAAAACTGTCACCAGAGGGGCTGATTTTTCTATCTAAACTTTATTCTGTTTCGTGTTTACGTCAGTTGAAATATCACGGTGACACATTGAAATTGTGACATCGGCGTAAACATCAACAAGATGACGTCTTTATAAAGCGCATGTTTTTTCTTCATACAAATGTAAATTGAAGTCAATTATGCTGTCATGTTGCACTATAAACAACTACTGGTTTGAATAGAAAACAAGAAATCAGATATTATGTTCACCTTTTAACTATTATTTCTCCCCTACACTTTTTCTTCCTTTTAAGACCAGTGAAAACCAAACAAATTATTACTAATAAAAAGTGAAATTTTATTTTTTTACGTGCCTTGTTGTTTATAATATACGAAGGTACATATTCGGTTTTAGTTTAGCGCTACCGTACCAATTTTGCTTTCGAACCAAAAATAATTATTAGTAGGCATGAAGTTTGAAAAAAATACTTTGTCTATGGCTTGTATTACTGTAGATATAATTAGCCTTTATGATTTTAACATCAAAAAGTATTGTTGTTATTTGTCATATACAAACACTTGTCATTTAATCGAAGTTTGCATGTCATAAAATCGAAAAAAATGTATTTTAGAACGTAAGTAGGTATATGTGAATTACAATACTTGAAAAGTTTATGAAAAAAAAAAATTATATCGACATGTAAAGAGAATTTTTTATATTGTAAAAAATCATATGTAGCTAAATTTAACAATATTTTTTGTGTATGAAAATTTAGAGTTCGCATTTTGGTACGGTGGACTATGGGCGATACGATCATTTTATTCTTAAGAAACGGTTAAAAACGGGACTGAAGTTCTTACGAACAAATTAACAGGGTTAACTTGTCAGTTCAATAAAAACTGTTTTTTCTGGAAGAACGTGTTGACAGATGCGACCAAACAAGCAAAATTTGCACACAACCACCAGTGATGGCCAATTCTAGATTTTGGTGATAAAAATTGGTTATGAATTCAAAATTTTGCTAAATTCAAAAATAGCTTTCTTCATGAAAAGGAAAAAGCAAAAAGCTTTTGGCAATTGAAAATAAATGAAAGAAACTTGTTTTACGCCTATAACCCTACCGTAACAAAATTGGAATACCCTCCCCCCCTCCCACAATATCAAATGAATATTTTTTTAAATATTTTTATAGTAGGTACTTTGTTTTTTTTTATAGATGAAACCAAAAAAAAAAAAGTTTCAGGGCTATCTGGGTTAAACATCCAACTAGCAAAAAGTTCTAGGTAATGTTATAACGTATAGATATAAGAAATTTTATCAAAACATACCAGAAAAAAAGATGTTAAAAGAAAAACTAATCAAATTTAAGATTTTTAATTAATAAATTTTGATTGCCTGTTTTCTAAAAGTCTAAAGTTCTACTGCTGATATGAAACACATTTATTTATTTATTGTTATAAGTATAATTTGAAGAACTCCGTTTTAATTTTAAGTTTGACAATGCCTTGAGAAGGCGAAACAGCTGTCACGCGTAATAATAACTCAACACCATATAATGGACTTTTACAATATTACTTATTTTAGGTACACGATTTTATATCACTTATTTATTGCATGATACAGAGTTTTTAATACCTAGATAACAAAAAACTTTAAATAAATGAAAACCATAACACCACAGACATAAATTTGCATTTAAATGCATACAATATTTAATTTAAAAAAATAGATAAAAGAACTAGAAAAAAATAAGCAACTCAATGAAAATTGGATTTCCCGAATACATGCCACCAAGCAAAGACGCGGCGGACATTTGGACGATATTATATTTCACACTTTTTTCTATAAAATATACTTTAAAATAAATAAAAACATTGGTTGATATTTCTGACACAACTTGTTTTATTTACATTTTGAAATCAAGCGTCCTTATTGAAAGATCTTAGAGAAAAATAAAAATTAATTAAATGTTTTGATTGCGGTACAGTAAGGAGAGGAGGAGTTCAAAGAATTGAAGGAATAGAACATAGAACCACTAGCCCTATCGCGATGTGTTCGCAGCTAATTCAAATTCATTCATTCGCAGCCCGCTGCTTGTTTTGTTTGTCCCAACTTCTCCACAGCCTTGGCTTAACGAAGCCTTTATTCGGCACTAAGTGTTTTAAAAGCTATTTCATTCAGTCTTGGACCATTTTCACGCTATACTACACTGCGAATCATAGAATTTGCCGAGGGTGTGTTGCGGAGATCACTGATTAAAGAATAGTCACCCGTAAAAATTTCAGAATATCTATCTGTAGACCCCGCATATTCAAATGATCAGAAAAAAAAAATATCACACAGTCCATAGAAAAGTGTCGTAAGTCAATTTTTGAAGTAAAACTTCTTTACGCACGCTTGACTTGGGGAGTAAGCTGGCGAATGCGTGACGAGAGCGTTACGAAAAGTGTGATAATAAATTTAAATAAATACATATTTGTAGAAAATTAATATATGTAGATGAATATATTATACATATATAAATACTTACATACATATAGATAGAGCTAAAGAAGTTTTACTTCAGTCGTGTGGTCTAAAGCACACTCGTTTTTTTCCGTTTTATCTCTGAAAAGTAAAGTGATTGTGTTTATCTACGCTTCACGAAAACGCGTTTAATTTAGAACATCCATCTCCGCACGATGACGCTAGTATCGCTTTTCCATGGGACCGTTTGTTCATCATTCATTCATTTGTTTTCGCTCTCCTGTAAAATGAACTTTTTGGATTTACGACACTTTTCTAAGGGATGTCGGATACATAAAATATCTACGATAGAAATGAAAAATACATTTGATTGACACGTTACAGAAAATTACAAAAAAAATCACACTATATCTTTAAATGCTCCTTAACTCACGCCAATAAATTTATTGCACTGTATAAAATAAGTAAAGTTTTATTAAAAAAATTCGCTTACGCTTATTAATTATAATCGTTTTAATTTTACCGCACTCCATCTATCATCAATATTTACATAAATCACTTTTTAAACTCTTCTTCTTATTTGGAAGATTACAACGCTGCCCTAATAGGTACATACACTCCTAAATAACTACATACTCGGATACGTTTTTAGATTTTCACGGCCAAAAACATTTTCGTTGTTTGTTTTTGGGGTGTTATGCCGTGTTATGCTACCTCCTTCTTTAGCCGACGTTTCGGACAGCGTTGCAGTGTCCATCATCAGGGCAGCTCCGGCAGATCCGTCGATGTGAAATGATGCAGATCCACTGCAACGCTGTCCGAAACGTCGGCTAAAGAGGGAGGTAGCACAACACGGCATAACACCCCAAAAACAAACAACGAAAAAAAACTACATACTCCTTTTACAATCCACAGCTATGCCTTTCAGAATAGATATTTATCTTTTCTTAATTTATTTTTAAGTGGATATCCTTTTTTCTTACATACCCACTTTTCTCTCCCTATATCCTTCCCAACTATATATCAATCGACGAAAATAAAAAAAATTAAAAAGGTGAATCTCTTCCATCGTTGCTCTGCTTCCCTTAAACTTAATAAATCAGGGCAAGGGCCA
Source organism: Limnephilus auricula (assembly GCA_951813805.1). Lineage (NCBI taxonomy): Eukaryota > Metazoa > Arthropoda > Insecta > Trichoptera > Limnephilidae > Limnephilus > Limnephilus auricula. Next base: position 40,783,624 of record OX638391.1, read on the forward strand.
GTGTTGTGTTGAGTGTAAGGACCCAGGTCCCATCGTCGCGAGTTTCCAGTGGCGCGACCGGGCCCGACCCGCTCGACTGTGGCAAACACAATTAGGTACCGGAGTCAACCATTACATCGCGCGTCACCGACTCTCTCTCACCGACCCGACCTGACATTCGTCCGGATCGAGGGTTGGGTATAATACAGCTTTCTTTGGGAGTTAGGCGGAGTGTGAAGCTGTGGATGATCTTTCAGATATCACGGAGCATTATTGAACATGGATAAGCTTTCAAACCAAGTCGATTGAGTCGGTATTCATCCAATACGAATTAACGCCAAACGATTAGAATACATGTTAGCAAAACGCACTTTATAAATAAACAAATTTAAAAAAAACTGGAAACTAACAAGGGTCTTCAAGAAAACGTTTTTACAACAAATACTTTCTATAAGAGTTGTGTTTTAAATATAATTTTCCACCATAATACAACCTCTGGTGGGTCTTGGCCTCCTCAAGAGTCTTCCTCCACTCATATCGGTTTTGTGCCAGCTCTTTCCAGTTTAGAAGCTCCAAGGTAGATATATCTTTGAGAACGTTGTCGCTCCGTCTTAATCTTGGCCTTCCCAGGCTCCTTCGCCTTATCGGTCTTGAGTTCACCAGGGACTTTGGTGATTGATGTTCGGTCTTTCTCTCCACGTGACCCAGCCACTGAAGTCTTTCCAGTCTTATAAATTTTGTGACGTTTAGATCCTTAAAAATTAGTATAGAGCTCATTGTTGTAACGTCTGCGCCAAAATCCATAAATACTGATAAAAAGTTTTGATGTCAATTAATGAATGAACGACGGAACAAGATAGTTATTTTAATAACAATTTGTTATTTTTATTACTTTATAAAAGTATTAAGCTCAACACAGGTTTGTCCTAGTGAGGTTAAAAATTGAATTGTAAACAATAATACCTACCATGTAAAGAAAAAATAAATAAATTATTGTTAGGAACAATTTACTTCTATGAAAACAAAGTCAATAAAAACGTTAAAAACACTAGCATAAAGAAGAAAACAACGTGTCTTTTAAAATATTAAACTAACAAACTATGGAAATGAATTCTTGTGACGAATTTCACATTTGACAAAAGACTGCAGAGCGATATCTGAGAAGCGTATCAAATAGGTTCAAAATTACCTTCACTCATTTTGAACACCCTACGTAAAAATCCATTACCCATTCATTCAATAAATTGCTTCAAAAATGTAATATTTGAACCCCAAACACTATAATACTATATTATACAGTAGGCAGAGTATTACAATACACACACTACATACAACCCCTCTCACACAAACACACATAAGAATACAAAAAAATATTTTTATTACATTACCAATATTAGTTTCTGATAGGGAGCATGATTATTTATTTGTCCGCGAGAGGGTATCGAATCGACACCCAGTGAGCGCGATAGACGACGGATGCTGACAGAGCCAGCTGCCCCATCACGTTATTATATCTGTGACAACCGAAGGAGGTTTATACGCGTCATGTGCACTGTGCACTCGCTCTGAGCAAGGGGATCTTTTATTATATTCATATGACTGCCTCTGATGTATGGGCACTGTTAAATGCTTCATATTTACTGCCAGATGTACATATGAAGTTTATTTTGAGACGATTTAGAACTTCTTCATACTAAAGGTGACTCATTTAGAAAGTAGATAGAGTTATTGAAAGAAGGGTAAATGCAACACAATTAATGGAGGACTTTCAGGGTTATCGCTAACAATTTTTTTCCAAAGCTAGCAGTCCACAATGGAGTGCTGGTACCTACCTTGATGTATGCCATTGAAGCGTGGAACTGTCGGAGGAAGGACGAAAGTAGACTTGATTTGTGGTAAAATCAAATAAGATAAGAATAAGCAAGATTAAGGGAGAGACTTGTATGGTTTGATGTGGAGCGAACGAACGAAGAAAGGATTGTAAGGAGAATGGGACGCACAAAAAAGACATCGCACGATTGAGTCGGTCCATTTCAGGAGTCAAATAACAGAAGAGTATATGTATATGAGACGATGTATGAATGTGAATGAAGCAAGGAGTGTGCTAAAACACAGTTATTTGGCAATGCGTCCTCTGAGTGATAGGCCGAATCGGGAGACACTTTGAACTCTCTTTGAGCGGAGACTTTTTGAACTCTCCAGCCGAAATCTCTCGACCCATCGCCTTGCAGTACGAGGGATGGATTCTTACGTCCGTCACTCCTGGACACATTGACACTCAGATTCCTAAGCACCCCTCATACCCCTTTCCTTCCCAGAAGTTGCTATCCTTTTAAATTTAGATAAACGTAACAAAAAAAAACTGTGCTCCCGGTTTTTCATGAGAGAGGATTCAGAATTTCTAATTTAAAATAATCTACCTTCACCTGCAGATAAATAATGCAATGGTGTGATAAAGTCATTCCTTATGCCATCGTGATATTTCAATTGATTTATAAAGTATTTATTTTATAACTAAAATAAAATAAGCAATAAAATGACATCGCTCTTCCTGCGTGTATGTGTATATTGTAAAGTGTATACATTAGGTAACGTTTTGTGTTGAATTTTATCACTTCATTGCACAAACAATTACAACCCTTAAATGTTTAAGTGCGTATCAAATCCCTGATTTATGGATACTGTCATCGAGAAACATCTGTATTTCGTTTATCCCAGAGTTTAATGTGATTTTTTACCATTAATTTTACGACGGATGATTGTAATGGGGTACCCCAATAAAATTTTATTACTGCTGTTTGGAGAATTATAAGAATAATTGTTGAATTAAAATACGGAGTAGGTATCAATTTTATCCTGAATACAAAATATATACCTACACCTATACACATACTCTGCGTCTTCATATTCGTCACCCTGTTTGCACAAGGTTCTAACTGACTTCATACATATGTCACCTTGTATGCACAAGGTTCTATCTGACTTTATATATGACTTTTTTTTTATTTTTATTAAAGTTTATTTAGGAAACATAGAGTTTTATGTAAACATACATCCAAAAAATCATTGAACATAAACCAGTTAATTTTTTTTTATATATTGTTTTTGTGTTTAATTCGTAGAATTTTTTTTGAAATTTAATTTAAATTAAATTTCAAAAAAAATAATCCAGTTAAGTTACATTTATTGAAATTTAAAATTAAACGACGTTAGGATGCAAAACCATTTCTTTTGCTCATTTCTGTAACCAAAATATTTTTTAGAACCCTTTGTGCTGTGTTTCTGTTGATGTTCTGATGTTTTAAAATGATTTTACAGATTTGATTTATTTAAAAAGGTTCCAAAATCACTTTGAATCTTTTGCAATTACCATTTTGCTTGTAGGGTTGTTTTTTTCAAAGAAGATGTGTCGCGATGGAGGACTTAGCCAGCCGAGGAATCGAACACGGAACGCCTGGGTGTGACCCAAACGCGATGCCCACTCAACCACTGACCGGTCTAACCGGTTTGAATCGTCACTTTGTTGGATAGGGTTCTATCTTCGCCTTACTATGTTCGGAGATATCAAAAATACGAATTCTCATAAGATTTGAATGAAATTATATATCGCCAATTTACATAAGACCAATCGACTCCCAGGCCCAAGCTAATGAAATTGATTAGAATTTATTATGTCCAAGAAAGAATATCATTCACCCGAAGTAAGTCTAATAAGATTAGGTACTCTTAGAACATGCTTACACCACACTTGATTATGAGCAACAACTTAAATAAGCATTATCATACAAAATAAGTAGATGCCTAAACACTGCAGTATCATATTCTATTATGTTTAAAATACATTTGGTATTTGTTGCAAAAAATGTATCATCCACGTCAAAAGATATATGAAACGACTTGTAACAGTTCAGACGAAACGCATGCACACCCATTTAATTCACACACAAGATCAAAATAGAAGTCTTGAACCGCTTCGGTCATTCATAATAGTGATACGCAATTGTCAGAGCATTACCTAGGCTGCTTTTGATGGCTCTTTTGCACTAGTAAAGTCAATTTTAGCTATTACCAATACATTAGGTTGGAGAATATACCTGTTTCTTTGACAGGCTGCTTACCCTTTGATCAACGAGCACTTAGGCGAGTAACATCGGCAGACTACTTGTAAAACGAACCGTGAACAGCCACGGCGCGACGGATAGAGTTGCAGTGCGCAGGTTAATTTCATTCGTCGTGGAAAATATAAATAAATCTTACTTCCGACCGCTGTCAGCTAACGGCGGCAATATGTCATGGCAGCGTTTAAAAATAAATAAATTACATTTCGGCGCCCAACGGGGTTCAACTCGCTGTTGGAAGTTCACGGCGCGGGTTCCAAACCGTTACCGATGTGTGTACAAAATGTACATATTGGTATAATGTCCATACTTTGTGTTCCCTTTGGTAAGTATCCGCGTCGTGCTATGCTCACATCCTCACAATGCTCAAAGCGAACTTTCGCAGCAAACAATGTTCACTTTGATGACTTTGAGTTACTGAATTTGTTCGCATAGACAAATAATCCACACCAAGGCAGATTCGTGCAAGCACTGTTTTATGCTGTTTGCTAAAAACATAGCCACATTAAAAAAAATGGTGTTGGTAATATCGTAATATTTATGCTATGCTACCGTTTTTCATTTGTCACTGGGCATAATTTATGTTTTTCTGTTGAGCTTACCTTTTAGAGCATCTCAATATCTACACGACGACGCACGAATAACTCGTGTAACTCTTTTTGTTGTGGAGTTACGATTGTAAGGGCACATAAACGCAACGGACGATGTTCTATTTTTTTAATATACACGCCACTTTGCGTCAAAACCCTTGGGCCACGATATATATATATCTAAATATCTGGCGAAAATAAAAGCGTATGTATGCGTAGTATGGTAGCCCTTTCAAAAACGTTTGAATGTGTTACAAAACTGTTAGATTTTAGTAAAGGACTTTAGTTCAGTGCAGCATTATACTGCCCTGAAGAAGCCACGGTTATAGCGAAATATAAAAAATAAAATTGATCTTTACTAAGAAAAGATTAGAGTTTATAAGTTTTGCCAAGTTTAAAGTTATTTTATAGCATTGTTAAGAGCCCTTGTAGAGATTCTTCACAAAACCGAAGTTTACAACTAAACTCAACTAACCTTTTAAAGCAGTTATAAATAGAAAAACTATATTATTATCCGTATTTGATTCCGTTATAACAATAAAATTGTTGAGTGTAGGAACTTGATTATTTCAATAAAGGGTTCCATTAACAGCGAAACTTTCTGAGGGTAAATTTTAACTTTCGAGCTTTGTTCCTACTTCGCTACTCATTGGTTCGGAAACAGAAGGGATTTACCACCCCGACAGGATCACGACTCACCCCTAAACTCCCCTACCCCTTTCCCCATCTCCGCACAAGGTGGCTGGCAATAAACAAAACTTTCTGTATCTTCTGTTTTAATAATTTATCTTACATATTTTTTCATTAATTATACAAAGTTTTTTGTAACCGATATTGTATTACATCTTTTTTAGAGTAACGCTTGTTTTTTAAAAAAAGGCTGAGTAACTTATGTAAATTACATTTAAAATAATGTATCTTTCAGAAAGAGTAAGAAGACGAAAATAAAAAGTGCAACAAATAGTAGATATGAGAGAGAAAAAAAAATTGAAAAAGAAGAATAAAAAAAACGAGGACATCCGATAAATATATATAAAGAGAAATATTACAGCGTATCATTTAGAAATACTATATTATTTTGACGGCCTATCGACTATCAATCCGAAGGTCGCAGGTTCAAATACCGGCGTGCAAAAATAAATTTTATTTGATCATGTTGTGTTATTTCACGATTTTTTTTCATTTAAAATAATAAATGGTATATTTACGTCACCTTCTAGAATGGAAGATCCTCACAGTATCACCCTGGTGTAAGACCATCATTCAGAATCGAAACGTTGCTTGAAGTGGCTTAAGTCGTGTTTGGTGACCAGACCTTAATATCGAGGTGCATCCTCATTTTCCTCTTTCTCTTCTTCTACCCCTCTCCACTACATTCAGCCTCACATCATACCTGACTTGGGGATGACATAGTCTCGCTGGTTTCAGAAGGTTGGGGGGAGTTGCGAGTCTAGTGCGGATTCACATAAAAAAACCGTAATAATTGAGATAAACTATACTATTTATAGGTAGGTATTGAATATTTCCTAGGCAGCCCATACAAAAAGCGATGTGAAAAACTGAAATGGTTTCAAAGTTTATAAATAAGTTTTTCTAATGAGTACAAAAGCTATGAAAAAGTATTAAATTCGTGCAATATGAACATTTATTAACCGTATTACGACGCCATGATATGACCAAGTCTAAAAAAGAGGGTGGTATGGTGGTATAGTAGGTGGGTATCTATTTAGAGACATGTTTGTGTGTGTACATCATATGTAATAAAAAAGTTGTCATATTGCAAAAGTAATAAATTTTTCAGCGCATGTTAACAAACCAGGAAAATTCCATGGAAATGTATATTATGAATATGACAAACACGTTTTTCAAAAATGAACATCGCTTTCGGCTGTGCGAATCGCTGCAAAGCTTGTAAAATTTGAAATCGCTTCCATACCTTTTTCCTTGCGGACATGCTAGTTTACGTGCATATTCACATACATTTGGATACTTCTATAAAGTAAAAAAAAAATTCTATGTTTAACTCTTTTATATGTTTTCAAATGTCTAAAAAATTACCCAGTTTTTTCGGATTTTTTATGAGGTTTTAGGAGTCGCTATCAGCTGTGAAAATGTAGTTATTAAACCGAGTACTTATTGCTAATTTGAAATAAATGTAGTTTTATACAAGATTAAAATCAATGAATTTTTATATGTTACCCATACGTAGGCGTCATTTTATGTCACAATTTAAATAAAGTCTTAGAATAAAAAGTACGTTATTACTCAAAGACTTTAATTGCGATACTAACAAGTTTAAAAACGCTTATTGTTTAAAATACGTGTGTTTCGCCTACCTATTACATATTTATCTCTGCTTAAAGCTACTTTTTTGAATCTGAAGCTTTGCAATAATTGCCCTAAACTTCGCTTATTTTCGAAGCTTTGATCAAGATCATAAAATCATCACAAATACAAAAAAAAAAAATCACACTTCTTATAGAAATATATATATAGTGTTATAAATCAAAATTTTCTATTTTAGTTTTTATCTCTGAAAAACTAAGTTATTGTGATTATCTATACCCCTTAATTAAGTGATATCGCTACTACCTCTTTGTTCTTCTAATTATTTTCGCTCTCCTATAAAAAAACTTTTTTGACTTACGACACTTTTCCACGGGTTGTGCGATATGTTTTTTTTGGCTATTCAAAGCATTTACAAAAGAGCATTTAGGAGCATTACATTTACAAATTTTACGTTTTGAAGCAGCCTAATGTACTGTACATATAGGGTGTAACAGGACCTACCCGAGAGATTTTACCCAGCGATTCCTGAGCCTATTTGGAATAATAAATGTATTTATCATTTTGCTGTCCGATGATTTCTTTTTTCTATTAAATACAAAAATTTTTTTTTTCGATCACATTTCGCTACTGATCCCATAGCGATCGGAAATACCCCATCGCGATTAGTTTGAGCGAAACACGCGCTGTTTCGTGCACGCGGCATGCTGCTAGAATGAGACACAACGCTTATCAAGACATGCTAGAATAGAATGCACGCTTCTCTTGTAACAAACTCAGTTACGACGCGTGGTGGAAAAATATTTTTTATGTTTTTATTAGAAAAAAAATGTCATCGGACAGCAAAATGACAAATACATTTATTACTCCAAATATGCTCAGGAATTGCTTGGTAAAATCTCTCGAGTATGTCCTATTACACCGTGTATACGGACATATTATTCATGTAAGTATGTACACAGATATGTATTACATTATAAAGATATAATTCCAGGAATGGCCGGGGTTGGACTCCCTTATGGCCCCGGGCAAATATCCCAACCTGTAGAACCTTTTGATGCTGGCAACGTAAACAGAAAATGCCAACTGCCGCGCTATAATATGTATTAACACACGGGGAAATGTGCAGTACAAATGTGCGTAGGCGCGGAGGTTTTCATTTAATTACACATATTATACTTTATGTGACAATATCAAGACTGAATATTTCAGATGTTTCAGCCTTTAAAATTATGGGGTTATGTGTATTTACTTGCTCTGAAATCACAGTGGCTGAGATTTAAAAAAAAAATTCATTAGGTACTTACTTACTTTACTATAAACAAAAAAACTTTGTGTTTGAGTTTATTAACTGGTGAATACTCTCACATGAAATTCTTAGGTACATCCTTCCATTTTTTTGTATATCTTTGGCATTAACTATGTAACAATTTTTGACATTTTGTTTTGAAGATTTTTATTCGCGATGTACATTTGTTACATATTCTTTGAAGTAAGACTTTTTAGGGGCATTACGACGGGTAACTCAAATCTTTTTTGGACGGAAGTAATGTCGCATCGTACGCATATCAATAATGAGTTTTAAGCCTAGCAACGAACAATAAAATGTCAAAGCCAACTCAAACATCTGACGTCACCCGTTTATTTTTGTTTACTAATGTATAAGGTAAGTTCAACAGGTTTTTGTTATGTTTTGTTGATTATTATATGATTTAACTAGAGATTTTATTTGAACCTTTTGATTTGTATTATTTTTTACGATGAATATTTGACCTTTTTTCTCTCTTATTCTTGTGATAAAATAAATTTAAATCTAAGGATTAGACTTTAAATCTAAGGATTGGAAAAATGTATTTAACATAGCGAATTTAGGAATCATGCAAGTAAAAACATGGCTAGACTCAAACATACTTACATTAAACATATCGAAAACAAAATATACAACGTACAGTATAAATAGCACGGGACAGCCAAAAAATAACACAAACACCATAAAAATACACGAATGTTCAAACACCAATAACTGTGATTGCCCTCCTCTAGAAAAAAAAGAACAAATAAAGTATCTAGGAATTGTAATTGACCATAACCTTAGATGGACACATCACATCAAACAAATCACAAATAAACTCCTCAAAACAATACATATTTTCCTTAACATAAGAAATATATACAAAATAAAACAAATGAAAACAATATATTTTGCACTCTGTCAATCAATAATAGAATATGGAATAATTGTTTGGGGAGGAGCAACAAATTCAGCTATCGAACACATAGAAATTGCGCAGAAAGCGATCTTAAAGGTAATACTTAAAAAACATAGACTTACTGATACAGACCAAATATTCAATTGTTGTGACGTACTAGACATACGCCAATTATACGTTAAAACACTACTTAACTACATTTTTGACCAAAAAAACAAATTTCAACAAACACAAAATATCACTAACAGACCAGTTAGACAAGCGTACAAAGAAAACATAAAAACTCCGACGGTAAATACAAGCTTTGGACAAAGACACTACCAATATCACGCTATAAAAGCATTCAACCGTCTAACACTCGAAAATAGAATTGAGGAAAACAAAAATAAATTCCGACACAAAATTACAAAATGGATTAAAGAACAAAAAAGACAATATTACCAAAATCTCATAGCATAAAATAATAAAACATAAAGTAACACACAAAACCAATATAAAACACAATCACCCACAAACACACATAATATAAATATACCTATTTTAAACCTTATATAATATCTATTATTTATTTTTAATTTTAATTTAATTTCAAATCTCTGTTTTTCAAATTTAATTTATCTTAATCTTATGTTTTTCATATATTTTTAAATGTACTGTGTAAAAATTAAATTGTAGATAAAATGGAGGCCTCAGCACGGGTAAACCACCTAGTGAGGCCAACATTATTGAATTTTACTATTAAATGTAAAAATATTGTATCAATAAATAAATAAAATAAATTCTAGCTACTGAAGTAAAAAGTGGCAGTAGTGTGACAAGAAAAATAGTGTTGCTTAGAATTCAAATGGCTTAATTGCAGGAAAATTTTACCCCTTTGTCTATAAATACTTGAAAGTCTAAGTTTTTATTTGGTTTTCAGTTTTTAGTCAAAAAAGTTTTACTTCAACCGCGCGTAAACGTTAGATTAATTAGTCAATTTGTTTTATTTATTACCGGTTTTGACAAATCCCATTCACTAGCGTTCTTAAAACTAAATTAAAAATTATACAAGTACAGAAAAGATTAGATATTATTGGTGATGGTAGTGGGAGTGGGAGGAGAGAGGAATCGGTGAGAGGAATCAAAATAACAAGGAAACAATGTCAACAATGGTGACTTACAGGAGGCTATTATTTTGTTGAAAAGAAGGCTGGAGGGATCTAGGTTCCTCGATCAGTCTCACCTCATGAACCCGAGCACCTCTGGTTGGTTATCCAATAAATAGTTCCTTGGGTGGCGGTACCCATACCCACCTCCCAAATTATACACACTTTATGCAAATTATTATCTCTCAGTTAACTACTAGGCACTGCTAAAATGGACGGTTAAGTAAAAGCATCCACTTCTCACTTTTAACATTAGCAATAACTGAGAGACTCAAAACGAACTATTAGTTTTCATTACCTCGTCAAGTTTTATTACGCAGATGTGTTCAGATCGTCAAGCGGGCATTAATATTACTACAAAAAAACATTTTCACCATCGCTTCCGAAAAGTTCTTTGAATAGCTAAATAACCCGACGTTTAACTAAGTGCTAAAAATCATTACTAAGAAGTTATTTGGATGGCTTTTCCTCAATCTGGACAAACGACCGAAGTGGTCCATAAAATACTGCAAAGAAGATAAACTGCAGAATGGAAGACTGGAGAAGTCTGGAGATTCTTGAGAAACGCGAGTTACTGGGGATACTGGGATTTGTGGAAACAAAATGACATGTTAATTAACGTACAAAGTTGGTAGGCGGTTTCTCCTTCTCCTCCCATTAGAGCGTCAGACAAACTTGCGTATAGCGTAGTACGTTTAAACATTATACTCGTAAATACCTTAATACCTTCAAGGAACATGTCAAACTATATTCTGTGAACATTTTAACGTTTAGTTCGTTCAAAATATGTGACTTGATATCTACTATCAACCAAACACTGTGACTTGTAACTTATAACAAAGTGCCAACTAGTTTCGGCCCATTCAGAGAAATTTATTTTTTATAAAAAAAAACTGAGTAAAATGAACGTTGTGGAGCATAAGTGAATTGTTTTTTGTAAATGTATATATATTGGCCACAAAAATCACGATGGATTTTTGAGGCCCATTCTAGATATATTTCAGGTAAACCGCTCTGTTATTGCCGGAATTCCCGCAATTACCCCTCCCCACTCAAAATACCAAATTTTTTTTTGTCAATATTTTGTTTCATAGGTTAGTTTAAATTTTCTTCTGGCGAAGGAAGGTTCTTCCGAAACCGGTAGAGTTTAATTAAAATAAATGTGGTCTAAAACAAATTTATTTATTTTTATTGTACGAAAATGTGTATCCAAAATCACATTAACAAACAAAATTAATACCCAAACACATTCTTTCTTTGAGTAGATATGCAACGCACGCCGGATTGCTCGTTAAATATAAATATGTATATTAATATTATAATTATGATATATAATCTTTTTTTTTACTTAAATTAATTTGTATAACTCTAATATCTATCAATATTATAATTAACCTATTAATATAAATTATTATTATCAAAATATTTAGAAACCTCGATGTATATTATTTGTAATTTAATTTAATTTAATTTGTATAATTTAGTAAATTATAATTCAATTTATCAACCATCATACTATGTAACTTATAAATAAATTATTATTTATCTGTAACCCACATTTCCATAAATTCATTGTCATATTATCCGTAAACTACACTATCATCAATTATTTTATTATCTGTAACTTCGTTAACATAAATTCAATGTTATATTATCTGTAAATTTCATCTATCAATTATTATTTTATCTGTAAATTTCATTGTCATAAATTCCTTGTTATATTTATTACCTGTAAACATCATTATCATCAATTACTATATTATATGTAAATTTCATTATCATAAATTCATTGCTGCATTAACTGTAAACCTCATTATCATAATTATTATATTATCAGTAAATGTACTTCATTACCCATATAATCTGCACACTTCACCCGCCATAACACAGGGACATCCCTAGCATGGCGGGCGAAATAACACAATATGTACACTATGCATAAAATTCTTTAATAAATAAATAAATAAATAAATATTATTTAGATTCCCAGCTATATTATATAGTTCTTATTTTCCTCGTTAATATTGAATATCAACAAGTGCCATTATAATTGTATTGATAGCTCAAGAGGCTGTTGAAGAGGCCATATACGACACAATTCAATTATGCTCCGAAGCCTTTTCAAATGATAGAAAAACTTGGATACTGCAGAGCTGGAAGTCGGAAACGCATTTATTTGTTGTGCTCTAGTTAAGAGATGCACAGACAGTGGTGTATCTATGTACTTCACTATTTATATCACTGAATAAAAAATCCTAAATAGAAATAAAACCAATCAACAACAATACAACAGAAAAACCAATAATATTTAGTATTCTCACGTTTACGGAACGGCGACGATACAAAAAAAGGCAATAAACGTACGTTCGTTATCACAATAATGCTACAGTCCTTTCTTGCACATTACAATAATGTGGGACAAAATAAGAGAGACACAATGTACGTATGTCTGTTTCCTCCAAAGAACTATTTTTTTTCTTTTGGATGAACAGACATACCATTGTGTCTCATCTTTTGTGTCATCGTTATTTACTGTGTAAGAAAGAGCTGCAGCATTAATGTGGTATGGAAGGTGGTGGATTTTTTAATCGTCGCCGCACACAAGGACGAATTATCTTAAATTAATTATTAAAAATATTTTTGTTCGAAATTCGATTATTTGAAATGTGAAAAGAAAATCTTTCAGAAAATACCTTAAAAGGGTTAATTGGGGTCAGGTGGTCCTAATATTGAAATAAAATATAAAAAAATTAAAACAAATAACTTTGTATTAAACCACTATTATATAATCACAATTACCAAAATAATTAAAATTAATTGTGATTATGTAATAGTGGTTTAATACAAAGTTATTTGTTTTAATTTAATTCAAAATGACGCCACAAAGTGATTTTGCGAAGTTTAAAAAAATATATATATTGTTTGTTTCGTATTGCATTATTTCTTTATTTAGAATTAGTCAAACAGGTAAATAAAGCAAATGAATATGATTAAACTGTAAATTGAAGATAACTTGTAAAAATTTTATTTTTTTTATTTATAAATATGTAGTTTTTTTCTCTCGATTCTCTTTCTTAAAACGAATGCGCTCGATTTAAGAAAGGTGGAAGAGGGTGGATATACATTTTACGTTTTCACATACCTAATAAGTTATATTTTTGAACTAGTAAAGTAATGTCGTGGAACTCGGTGGAACTTTTTTCTAAACTCCAGCTGAAGTAAATATTTCAATTTATTTTTTTAACGAAAATAGTTTTTCGAGAAACATTTATTATACCTTTATTATGTTAAATGTGTTACATTAAAAATCTTTGCAGATTCAAGTACATACCTGAAGTTTTAATATCCGTGTTAAAAACTACCTGATTTTTAAATAGGGAAATCAGGACGAGCATTGCTACCCCGTCTTCGAATCGGGCGCAAATGAGAAAAATTGAGAGCAAGATACATATCTCAACTTTGAGCGCATGCATAGGTATGCTATGGTTACGTTCCAAAAAAAAAATCTTGCGGTTTATTTTGAACTGGTTTATGAAGAAAATTTTTAAAATATATCTAAAAACAGAATAGAAATTGATTTATCTGATCAAGAAAGACATTAGTTTTATTATTGAAAATGTTTGATTTATTTCATCAGAATTATGTAAAATTGAGTTTATTTCGGGCATACCTACAGTACAGTTCTTTCGGTAAATATTTTTTGTATGTACATATGTAGGTCAGAGGTTGAACACGCCGGATAATATCTAACACTCTCGTACAATTATCCTTATATTATTTGTTCCGTTGCACTTCGTCCGTATATAACGCTCACATCATGCACGTACGGGTGCATTTCTACATGTGTAATTTGTGTTATCTCGATATTAAAAGAGCATCGGTGAATATTAAAGCCAGAGAAAATTATTAATAACTTAATCATAAGTTCTACGTGGTGTAAAAATCACAACGTGAACTTTGTGCTACAATAACATAAAATCAAATTACACAAATAATTTTGCAGATATGAATGAACTAAAACGTTTTCATTTTGAGTACATGGCTTTAATTTTAACAACCTGCAAACCGGTTTCGGAATAACCATATACAAATTGGGTGAGTTATTGTAATACACTTGGGTGATGTTTGCGAAAGTTCTGGGAAGGAAAAAAAGGTTTCATGGGTGGGTAGGAATCTGGAAATCAGTGTGTCTAGGACTCTCCCTCCGACTGCGGTGCAAGGTGATGTTCCGAGAGGTCAAAAAGTCTCCCTCAAACAGTCACTTGGGGTCACATATGTCAAAGGTGTTGGTAATACAATAAATGGTTCATAAGGCGGCGGTACCTATGCCCACCTCTCAAATTGATTGACTTATTTCCAAAAAAGGATTTAAAAAAGTAATTTCATTCAAATCCGTAGAAAAACTACTATCCAATTACATTTGGTTCGAAAAATCGGAGTAAGAAAATCAAAGTACGCCAATTCAAAACGTGTGTGTAGGAAACATAAGTGTTCTATAGCTAAGTGTGCAGCTCTTTCCTTTCTGCATTCCCCTATGAGCAGAGCTACGAGAAAGCATACAAACCTAGTTGACTATCGGATTCCATCTCCACTGAGACTTTAAGGCGAAGCTTAACAACTATTTTTGATTTATCTTTACTACGATTCGGCTTTCAGTATGAATACCAACAAATATATTTGGATAGATTGAAACTTTTTCTATCGTTTTGCTTGAGTAGCACTAAAATACTTTTTTTAACTACTTCATAAAAAATATTTGTGTAAATTACTAAAAAATGCATTTTATCATTACAAATGTATGAACGCCTATAAGAAACAACTTTAAAAAAATACAGTATTATGGCTAAGAAAATCTTTAATAGTTTCCCTTGATTAACATTTTTTCTTTCTTATAAAATTATTCACAAAATAAATAAAAACCAATTTTGAGCTTGAAGTGGAGCGTTTTTAGACTCGGTTTGCCAAGCGATTTTTAAGCCTATAACCTATTTTGTGGCGATATAAGGTACTCTAGGAATGGTTATCGGACAATTCAACAACATGCAACTTCATCACTCCTAAGTGATGAAAACAAATTAAAAAAAATTTAACTTGGTTAAATAAGTTACGTTAGGTTAGGTTATGGCCTAATTTATTTTAATCACTTTTGAACTTTTGAAATGGGTTCCATGATAATTCGGAATCAAGTCTACTCAAAAACCTCTCTGAAAAGTCATTAAAAGCTATGAAAAAATAAAATATTGAAAGTTATCCCAAACCCTAACCTAACATAACCTAGTTAACCAATTTTATTATACATTTTTTTTTGGGTGACCATAATGTTCAGTGGAAACTTTTTAAGTGTATGAATATTGAGTACAAACTTTTCATCGGATGTTAATTTCTCACATGATAATTCATCATGTCTCGAAGCGTCGAAAACTGATAATTGGGGTTTTTAACTTTAGGTTAGGTTAGGTTAGGTTAGGGTAGGTTAGATTAGGTTAGGTAAGGTTAGGTTAGGTTGATGTGAGTTATGGTGTGATGAATTATCATGTGAAGGAAGTATCGTGTCTGAATAAATTTACTATGGGAATTCAAACGCTGAGATCTCATAGTCTGATTAGACTTGGTGTTGAGTTGAATTCATTCTGAGTTATCCGGGCACCGTTGAAATGCACTTTGTTGAGTTGTCGTGGAACCCTAAGAATGTACATATTTTTGGTTTGCGGCTTCCTCTTAAGATATACCAGCAAACAAGTACTAGCGTTTCTCCTCCCAGTGATGTTAAAAATAGCTCACCATCGGGTAATGTCGGCAACGGGGTAATTTGTCAGCGAGGAAGCAACATTTGAGACAGAAACGACCTGTCAAACTCCCCTCTGAACGCCATGAACTGTAATTGCACCGGACAGAGACGAGGTGTTGGCCCGACCGACTTAAAACATACAAAACATTTACACTTGTTTAGATCACATTAAAGTTTTCGTAAACATCGTTTAACTGCTCTTTTCGCTGTGATTTGTTTGATGTTCAATATCGTTTGAGTCACTCCAAAGAAGTAATTACTTTTAGAGGACTTCTTTGGATGTAAGAATAAACAACCTAGTTTCAGCTTTTTTAAATGACACTCATCCACACCGATAAAGTGATATAATAGATTTTTTCTAAATTCTCAACTCCGGCAATTTTGTTCTCCTAATGTTTCGAAAACATTTTTTATATATAGATAGATACGCCATTCGTGCTTGCGCATTAATGAATTTTCTTTCATTAAATTGATATATTATATCCGAACGTTACGGGCGTTACGAACGTTACGGAGGCGAACGATAATAAATTAAAATTCATTTTGAGGTTCATTCTTCACAACGTAATCGTAACAACAGTGCTCAAATCCATAGGTAATGCCGTTTGAAATGGGTGCTGGCATTTTCGGATATAAATTAAATTGATTTCGGAAATACAAATCTTGACATGAAAAACATATTTAAGAATGTTTTGACATTGAAACAGGTCCTAGCATACGAGTAGGTACTTTTAAATTGACTAGACTGGGACTAGAGTTGGTAACAGTCGAGTAACCACTGCACAATCACACAAGAGGGAGTATTAGGCCCCCTAGCATATTCGATCGATACGGATTGATATGATAACTATCGGTGACTTCTCTTCGTTCCCTAGAACAACTGCACATCGCTAACGTACAGACAACAGTTGATGTCGAATATATTAATGACACTTAGTCATTGTGAACTGTTACTTAATCGTTGGCGATCTGCAGCCATGCTAGGGAACGATGAGAAGTTACCGAAAGTTATCCCATCAATCGTTATCGATCGAGTGTGCTAGGGGCACAGGTGGTTCACTCAGTTTACTGCCCAGATTTCTTCAGAGTCGATATTATATTGTACTAAGATATCATTGCTCTGTCTTCATTAATAGATTGATTCTACCATAAGGCATTGTTTTATACTATCAAACACGCAGGTATATTGGCCATACACTGTCAGATAGGGATAGGTACTTGGTTGAAAGGTAGGGTTGAGGAAGGAAATGCACATAGTTGCGTCAACAGTGACAATTTTTCGTTGTTATTCTAAAATACGATCATTTTAATAGTAAAAACGGTTAAAAACGGGACTGAAGTTTTTACAAACAAATTAACAGTGTTTCAATGTTTATTGGCGGGAAAATATAAGAATAATTTTTGGTATACGTACGAAATTACGTATACCAATTACAATATTCTTACATGTTCCCTCCAATAAACATTGAAACCCTGTTTAATTTGTAAGAAAGAACTTCAGTCCCGTTTTTACGAATAAAATGATCGTATTTTAGAATAACATTTTTCTCCGTGCACTGTCATTTATGAATGTGTTATCTTTTGTACATCACATCATTTAAATTGAATGCCATATGTACCTATGTTAATTAAGTACACATGTACTATAAGTATAACGTATTATTTTGTATTTATTAATGCAAAAATGTATCGGTGTTAGGTGGGTCCCCCAAGATAAGTCCCGTCCCACTAAATATGCGCGCACCGCACGTAACGGGCGGCGGTGAATTTTGGAATAAAATTCGCGAGATATAATAAATTTCCCTTTTTTATTTACTGCCCGTATTTGCGTAAATTGCTTTTTGTTATCAATTCTTCTAGCGAAATAGCTTTCTTAAATGGTTTTACGATTTATGAATATAATGTGTCCTTGCTTTGCTCTTACCAACCCGTAAGAACCATCGTCGTCAATTTTTAAAATGGAGAAATAAATAGATGTAATATTTGCAACATTGTTTATAAATTTATAAGTAGGTACCTGAACAAAAATTGACTTTCCTATTAAATTTTATTTATTCAACTAACACTTTAAACAACTAGAACAAATTCATCTGATTGATTAGTCAGACATCTCCGAAAAAAAATACGATTGTGCTTTAGACCAAACGACTGAAGTAAATACTTCTTTACTAATCTAATCCAATTTTCTTCCTGGCATCGAATAAAACCTTTCCAATCATCAGTGTATAAGAATCTATATTGAATATTCGTTTGGAATGTTACCAATCATCGTGACAAATCAGTCGTTTCGAAGCACTGAGTTAGCACACTCTAAACGAAAATTTTACTAATTTTAAATGGGATTGTTGATTTAATTCTTACAAAGTTTAAAATAAAACTTTTTTGTTAGAGTAACGTTACTTTTACTTAACTTAAACAAAACACAACTTTTACTAAACTAAAACATGACTTTACTAAACTTAAACTAAAACACAACTTTAACTAACCAATACTTTTTTTCCATTTTGGGAATGAAGCATTTGACCACTGGTTCAAAAGTTACCCCAGAGTTCATACCACAATTTTGTATTATATAATCGTATTTTTTTATGAACCTCCGTCGAACAATGCGAATATATTAAAAATTAAAGGAGCAATTTGAAATGTTGAATGAATTACTAATTTGCTGATTTAACGTGTCGCCAATGTGGCTATACCACAAATATTTAAATAGATTAGTAATCGCTAGAAACATATTGTTTAATGTCAAACCACAAATTATTTGCTTTGAAAACAATAGACACAAAAAATATAAATATTTATGTTTTTTAACAGAGGCGGACTCTTGTACAGAACTAAAGAAGCAGATAGCTGTGAAAATATTTTTTTTGTATGAAAGTCGATATATATAAGTAGTGTGTGGGACAAGTGGAGCCAGCACAAATACGCGTTGTAAATTCAGCAGGACACCAGGACACAAGTATATCTTGATTCCTGAGTTTTTCAGGTAGAGTCCAGCTTGTAAAGGTAGCAGGAACTTTGTGGGACCAGTAGGAAATAATAAATAAAACAACGTTTTTCTTTTCTATACGTTTTCTGATGTGGGATGATGATTGACTGATTGTACCTGTCACTTCTCCGGTTTGGTTTTAGAAATTGAAATTGTTAATATAATATGCGTAGGGAGATGTAGTCATTAAAATAGACTATAAATAAGTTTTCTTTGTGATCTGAGTACAGTTTCAATGCAGAGTATGAAAATTAGCCAATAATTAACATTATAAAGTTGTGTAAGAGCACAACCGCAAGTACGCGATAGAATAATCCGGCTAAACCCTTGTTTTCAGCTCTTTGTCCGTGCGTTTACTCCAAAAGAATCTTTACTAAAGCTATTCATTTCAAATTTCCAATTATTGCGCGAGTGTGTGCTGTAAAAGGCACTGCAGTAATTTCCCGCAGACAGACATCTCAATTACGCAATAATTCTCCAACTGTAATCGGAACCGCAACCACTTCAAAGCGCAGAGCAGATTCCTTCAAAGATCCACAATTATATCTCTAATTGATTCAGGGTTTGTGTTAGCTTTGTTTGCTAGCTTGTCTTGCCCAATAGTGGGTCTGTTGGGCCATTTCTCATTTCACAAATAGTCGCGGAAATGTAGCCGACTTCAAAGCTTCGACATGTTGGTAGGTGGTTAATTCATTCAGATTAGTAGACCAAAGAAAAATGAGATAAAACGAACGTTGTGAAATATCAGTTGGTGGTCTATTCATCAGAATATGATTGATTGGGAGCGGACCGGGACTAGGGGAATGAGCGAGGGTTATTTTGGGTTGCACTGATAAAAACTTATCTGCATTATTAGGAAAGGAAATTAATATTTATGTCTTGGCCCGTTGATCGTTTGGGTAATGGAAAACGATTTTTTTGAGTAGATGTATAGTATGTTATCTAATCATAAATTACCTATCTACAAAATTTGAGTCTGTACCTGCATTGTAAAAGATTCTACGTTTTTTTTTTTGCTTATTGTGGAATCGGGGAGAATAAAACCCAATCTCTGGTATAAAGTATGTTCTGGATAAAGAATTTGTCGATAATGTCGATACGCCTACTTTAAGCATTGATAATAATAATAGTTAACTAACAATAGTTCAAGTCTAATGAATTAACAGTTGTTTGTTTATTAGCAATCTGCAGCATGCTAGGAAACGATGACAAGTTACTGACATTACAGTTAAAAAAACTTTATCGGTCGATTTCGCCAGATACCCCAAGTAGACCATACGTGATTACATCGTTGCAGTATCTTCTGACTGTTTCGTTTTCACACGAGACGTGTCAGTAGGAAGAGACTATCATCGACGATGCGCATATGAGGACTCTGGAACTTAAATATTTCTTTTGCTATGACTATTAATTGTTTGTTTCAATGGAAAAGTGGAGTAATTTAAAATCTCAGCACATAATTTTCTGAAATAAGGAATTGATAAGTCGCAAGTCGTAGAGCTATAAGTCACTAGTTATAATTAGCTGTAAGCCACTAGCTATAATTATTAGATGTAAGACACTAGTTATAATTATAAATGTTAGTTTTAAGCCAGTTTTATTAATTTAATATTTATTCGAGCAGAATCCTTGAGCCCTATCCGGAAAGGTCATTTTCAAACTTGATAAATACCTTTAAACAGTTGGAAAACGTACGCAAACAATGACAAGAGATTCGTGAAAATATGATGTTAAGAAAATTCACGAATCGGCACTGGCAGGTGAGTACCCCGTCTCACAAAACGCAGTAGACAACATAATGAAAAATATTCATAAATTTCGGCAGTTTTGTCGTAATTTCGGTAGAACTCTCGAAATGTTCCCGTGTAATATTGTCGAGAGGGATAAAATACCGGGAGTATGGCGTACCTACTGGCGTACACGCGTGGCGCTAGTGAATTCCACGACAGAAAGTTATTCAAGTTTCGCAGGGGGAGACAATAATAATAATAATAAGAAGAAAAGTCGATTCGCTTCCACAGCCATCCATCTTCATGCATCATGACCCCGAAGTAATACGCACCAGGCACTACATTCTTACTATATTATACCTTTATACCAGCGCACGAAAATATTTATATATTTATATACGGGCTTTTACAAACATGTGATAGACATCTTACTAATATTATAAACACGAAAGTTTGTATGGATGTATGTATGTTTATTACTCTTTTACCCCAAATTTACTGAATGGATTTTAATGAAACTTTACAATAATATACATAGCTCATTCATCAGAAGAACATATAGTAGTCATTATTTTTGGGGTATGTTATTATAATTATATTTCGTGCAGTTGAACACATCTAACATTTCTGAGAAAGTATTGCCAACTGCGTACAATCTAGGTACAAGCGAGTTAGATTAAGTAGGGATTGAAGAAATAGTTCTTGTTGTTGAAGTGTCATGGACAAAATATACTTTTTAGTTACTTAGGTATCACCTACTGAAAATATTAGAATTGGGTTCTTCATATTTACGCTATTTAAAAACAATCATCAAAAATACTAATTTCGGTTGAATGTGATGTAGTGCGTGATGTGAAATATCATTGTGTGAATAGAGACAAGCGATAAAATAGGCAAAACAAATTATAAATAATAATTCTTTATTTGAAACGTGTATTTCTTTTGTTCAAATTTTTGACAGACGATTTTCAAGTTTAATAACGGCGTTGATTCGAAAGGTAAATTTCTGACGTCTGTTTAGTTTTGAAAGGCGATGTGATCATAATAAAAATATTTTATTAATATTTTCCTTATATATCTTCCCACATCCTACAATTTTTTTTAGCCTTGCGTTAGTAATTATGTATAAGAAATTAAATAAATAATTATCCCGGAAAGCCGAAGATCCTGGGTTCGAGTCCCAGATGTATCCGTTTATTTTTCTGATTTCTCTGTTTCAGATTTTCGATTGATTAAAATATTATAATTTGAGGTTTAACTCATTAAGTTAAAAATAAAAATATAAATTAAACCAACTAAGATGTTTTAATAACATTTTTAATTTACATTAAATATTATCACGCAATTAAACATTTATCAATCTAATAAATTATAACCTTTATCGCTAGAAAAACGCAACAATTTTTCAGTCGGTACGATTAAAGTAGGTAATTTCATAACGCCAAAGCTACCTAGATTTTTTCGTTTGTTATTATATCCGATATCCAAAACGCGACTTGACGTGACGTCCAAAAAGCGACCGTTGTAACTTTGAAAAAAAAACGATTATCCCCCCAAATTTGGGATCCAGATAACAATGCATGAATTTGTGAAGTTTGTCGTGCACGCAATTCTAGCCGACAATCACTCATTTCAGAATGTTGCATTCTTTATTATCCGTCGCAGTGTTGACATTCAAATCATAAAGTTGGAAACGTGTGTCTACTTTGAAAGTTGATTTAATTAATTCTGTAAAAGAAATGGATAAGTTTTGTTGGTAGGTACCTAATACCTACCCAAGATACAATCCCGAGGATTAAAAAGTTTTGCCTTTTAGTAATTCTCAAACCCACCAGAGGATTAAATAATTTAATTGAAATACAATTTCAAAAAAGTGAAGTTGATACATATTTAAAACAAATTATTCCACGGTTAGAAACCATTTTAATTTGGGAGGCGGGAATGGGCAAAAGTGGTTCGCTAGTCACCAAACGGTAACTTATCAGGGGTGCCTGGGGTCACGGGGAGAGGTTTGTATAGGTCTTGGCGGTGGATGTTTTTGGATACCTACTGCACACGAGACTATTTAAGGGGGACATTTTGATCTCTCCAGCTGGACTCTAATGACTCATCGCCTTGCATCGCAGTGGGAGAGATGGATTAATACGTTCGTCACTCCTGAACCAGAATTGACCCCATAATCCACACATCCATATACTATCATAGCATTTTCCTTCTCAGAACTTCCACTCCTTAATTTCCTTCAAAAGACCTTCCAGACAGCACCCTTAAAGTTGACAGATGGCCCAGAAGGAATTTTTTTTCGAGGGATCGGTACGCTGCGAAAAACAGCGTCGTTAAGAGGCTAGACTTTGAACGACACGCGGAACACCCGCGTCTGTCATTCTGTCCCGCTCACAATAAGCTCACGCACACTTACAATACATGCGAATGCGAAATGTGCGAATGAGACAACGCTCAAATTTACCTACTGAAATCGCTCAAAAAGGCGTTTATGGAGAATACACTTTTCTACACCGAAACTTTCACGAAATTGAAATTTTAAAAAATACATATTTTTTAAAAAGAAGAAGCTACGTCGGTAGCTTTTTATAATTTTATAATTCTTTATGAGAGTTGAGTTAGCAGCACTTTTTCCTTAAGTAATATTTTTTGATAAATCGTACATGTTTGACAGTGAATGTTTACGTCAATACGAAACGCATCGAAAATTCGAAAACATACCGACATAGTTTTTACCCTCTAGAAGGCAGTATAAATAAAATATATTCATTTTGTGCAATTTTCGATGTAGAAAAGTGTTTTTTCCCGGGCGTCCTTTTTGTATGGGCCGAAAAGCGAAGTCTATCGTCTTAAAAATGCTCATGAGAGATCACTTTTAACAACTTTTCAGAGGAGATGTTTAAGTTTCTTGATTCTGTGTTGTTCGGTCACCTCGTATTGGTATTGTGAGGTACACACTAAGCATTGTTTGTACTCAAGTATTCTAGGCATGTCGGTATTTAAAATATCGATTTGTAGAAATGGTGTTGGTAGTTTGGATTGCTTAGCGTCAGGAGAGGTCCGCCATTGGTCGGTGGGTTGCCCGTCCGCGCCGCGATCTTTCCGAGATTAATGGACCCGATCTCCGAGCAAAAAACTCCCGATCCACACCCGATAACGCCGGGGGTCAGCGAAGAACCTACGTCTGAATTAGATTGGCACTTGATAAAAAAAAAATATAATAGCGTCGTTAAAGACCGAAACACAATGAAACATTATTTTTTTATGACCGACCAAAAAATATTCAATGCAGTTTGTGTTTATGTGTTTAGTGTTGAGTATAAATGCAGCAAGTATCTATTTAGTTTTATTATATGCTAAATTTCGTAAGCTTTGTAGGGCTTGATTCGGTAACAAAATTGTAGTAATTCATCTAAACCATTTTCTTAACATGAGAAAGAAATTCTTTACTGTGTATAGGCAAAGCTTAATTGTGAAATCACTATTTTCGATTAATCTTTATGACGATTTTGTTTAAATTATGAATACAAGAAAATTTGTTTTGGATAAATTAAAACTTTTTCTATCGTTTCGCTTGAATAAAATCAAAATAAATTTGTTAATTACGTCATAAAAAATATAAGTGTAAATCACTAAAAAATTTAATTTTTCATTAGAAATGTATAAAGGCATATAAGAAACTGTTTGGCGACAGTTTTCTTTAATTTTCTTTTTTCTTTTCAATACATAATCCTTTTACTTCACTTTCCAAACAATGTTTATGCCAGATCCTATATTCGTGATGATATAAGTCACACTAAGAATACAAACTTTTTTGACATTCGTATATCACTTAAAACTACGTAATGAGTGTCCAAATAGAAATAGAAGATTGATTAAAAGTGAGATAATACCTACGAATGATAAAGAGGGTGCGCTTGCAAAAAAACTCTCAAATTTCATAGGAGTAAACGAAAATGTTTAATAAAGCAAGACATATTTAAAATATAGTTAAACATTTTCAACAAATGTCGTAAGACCATTAAAAGATACACAGTGAATTTTGTCATACCTATAACATGTTAAATATGTGTGTTTTTTTTATAATTTTCAGAACATACTTTGCGATTTTTTTATTCGAAAGAATTTCATATATATAATAACTTTTTCAATTTAGCGAATCTGTAACATGTATTGAAATAAAACAATCTTGTTTGTAACCACGATTTATTTATTTCATTAATAAATATTAATAAATTAATAATTAATAAAAGTAAATAAAAAAAGTTTAAAAAAAAATTTATCTAACTTATTTTCCTTTTTAACTTAAAATTTTGTAGTATTAAAGGGTGGTATATTTCTTTAATAAAACTTTTACATGTATACTTTATACCTTATAACTTTTTTTAAGTTACCATTAATTTCTTATAATTATTTTGTACAGTTGTTTCTTATATCAGCACTATCTTACACTATTTTTATCTCTCTGTCGTAAATTTTCAGACTGTAATCGGAATTTTATAAAAATATATTATATCAATGCGAATGGAATCAATTCGGCAAACAGAATGAAACTCGAACTGATTTGTTCTCGAATCACGAACTCGGTAGGAACCAAATTGTTTTCAGAACACGAACGAAAAAGGATCGGATTGTTTCCTAAAACATGGTTAGACCGTTTTCTCTGCGTCCGCTTCATTGATATTATTTTCTAGGTGGAATTATATCGAATGTTGATATTTGCAAAAGAGTTTTGTACAATTTTGTTTTTTACAACCCGTTCCCGGCAACAAATGAACAGATAAAGAATAAACCGTTTAGAAATAAATCTGATGTCAGCAGTTTAGATAAGACCTTTCGATTATTAGGCCCCAGACATACCAATTAAATTAACTTTAGACCACACGACTGAAGTAAATACTTATTTAGCTCCATCTATATGTATGTCTATGTATATGTTTATATGTGTAAAATATATACACGTATATACACATATATTAATTTTTTACAAATATTTATTTAAATTTATTAACGTTTGCCTCGCCCGATCAAGGTCGGCTCACCTGCGGGTTCGGCGCGTCACTGGTATTTCAAAATACTGACTGAAATATTTCATGCACTGCCTATGAGAGAAAGAGAGAAAGAAAATGTGCGCGCGCATTGCTTTCTCTTGCTTCTACAGTGAGCCCGTTCGCCTCGCAACGCATTTCACTTTTCGTTACACATTCGCCAGTTTACCCCTCAAGTCAAGCGTGCGTAAAGAGGTATTTACTTTAAAAAAGAACTTCGATATTGGAAAATATTTTAACAACTTTGGCGGAAATATGGCAAATATTGAACTTGCTTCCAGCCACGAACACGCCCACAAAACCTGTGGACTTATATTTGCATAGAGGTGTGCTATGGGCATGTACGAAGCATTATTTATTTTACTAAAATTGATCAAACATTTCTAATATTTTTACTGCCTTCATTATCGAACGGTCTAGATTACGAACTTTGAGGTCGAAGTTTGAATCCTGCGTGCGCCCAAGTAAATTTAATTAAATCAATTTGCATAGTTTCATAATTCATTTATTACAAACAATGCATATATTAATAGATGATACTCTGAATATCGTCTTCAAATCGTCAGAAATAAAACCTTTTTTGAAATGATTTAAGCTGTGTATGATGCCCAGATCTGAATAGTCAAGTAACCCTCACCTTCGTTTTTTCCATCTCTTTCCCCTTCCCCGTACTTTACCGTATACCGCCTGTCTGTTACCTAGAATTTGAGATGTCTTATTTTAATTTGGGAGGCGTTTTGGTAACCAAAATCACCTCAAGTGGTGCGCCTTAGATCACCTCAAGTGGTTCGCTACATTTGTTGTCTTAGCAGGGGTTCCCGGTTTCATGTAGAGGTGTATTTAAGTTTGGACGGCGAAAAGACCCTCCACACAGAATCCCCAAAAATGAGAAAGGCCCTGAGGGCCTCCTGTGTGGAGATTATGTAAAAAAGAATTATTAACGATCTCGTTTTATTTCAAATCGGTAGTAGGTAGATATACCAGTCAATATACCACTCTTATAAGGATTTTCTGTTGAGATACGTTATAAGTAGAACGACATATATTTTGTACATTCCTATGCATGTATCTCAGACTCTGTGTTATTATCGTGTATTTTTCCTCTGCAACTATTTGCACCGAGTGGAATCTATTTAGGTACATCCAAACAATGATAAACGGCCGAGCGCTGTCACTATTGCAAAGATAACAATAGAACAGAGAATGGAGCAAATTTCAAAATCAATTTCATGGGATACTATTTTACCTAACACCTTTTTTTGTATCCGAAACCGATGTTAAATTATTTATTGTCTTATCAGGTAAGAAACATTTACCAAATCATGGATGAATTGGTTAAATTTATATTTTAATTATGATCCAAAAGACCTTCGTTTTTTAGTTATGATGAACTAACTCTAAACCTTTCTCCTTTAGTTAAGACCATCGAAAAAATTTAATCACAATTGTTTCGTCAAAATTATCAATTTTATTATTGATACCTATTTACTACACCTCATCGCTTTCAATACCGATTTCCCATAGACCTAGAATGGACTGCTCTTCCTCATTTGACACTCAACGAACTGTGGATTTTATTCACCACTGTCCGGAAAGATGTTTTTTTTTTATATAAGTCAAAATGATTTTTGTTGGTCACTAAACAATTAAAGGTATTTTATAACTAGCAGAACATTGACTTGACTTGTCACTTCTGTATTATTATTTTTTTAACCTTTAATGTAGTCTTTGCTTTCATATACCATCCTTTACTCTTATAAATGGCGTTTTTTTTTTATTTTAGAAGTAAAACTTCTTTACAGACGCTTGACTTGGGGTGTAAACTGGCGAATGCTTGGCGAGGGCGTTACGAAAAGGCGTTATATCGGGCGACTGTAGGAGCAAGAGAGAGCAGTGCGCGGGCACATTTTCTTTCTCTCTTCCTCTCATAGCCA
This sequence comes from Limnephilus auricula, assembly GCA_951813805.1. NCBI lineage: Eukaryota > Metazoa > Arthropoda > Insecta > Trichoptera > Limnephilidae > Limnephilus > Limnephilus auricula. Next base: position 40,811,444 of record OX638391.1, read on the forward strand.
GTGCATGAAATATCTCAGTCAGTATTTTGAAATACCAGTGACGTGACAAACGCGGAGTAGGGCGGACGTCAACGCGCACGGCTAGGCAAACTATAATAAATTTAAATAAATATTTGTAGAAAATTAAAATATGTATATTTTTTATACATATAAACATATATATATATATACATACATATAGATGGAGCTAAAGAAGTTTTAGTTCCGTGTGGTCTAAAGCACACTCGTATTTTTTTGTTATTATTTTGTAATTTAATTTAATGAGGCTATAAGCTTCAGGTTGTTCGAGCTGTTCAAAATATAAAATTAACATAAAATAATTTTCTGAAAAGTAAACTACAAAGAATCTTCCTTGGGGATAGAGTATAACACGCCGTTAATGAATTCAGTATTCAACACCACGGTCTCACCAAATAGTAATTAATATTCAATTATAATTAATCCCACCGCCCCGATGGAAGAAATACCTCCCCCATGACGAAGTGTAAAAAATGAATTTTAAATTGTGTTTTTTTTCGCCTCCCTTTTAATGAAAACAAGGAAAGTACCCCCTGTTGTTCGGGCTTATTTATAACCTGATATTATTCAGGTTCGATATTCGGTCGGGGAGGGAACATATTAAAAATTCAGGTGTCTGTAATGAAACTGGGAACAAGGAATATTAATAATGAAAGAAAATAAAGTATCGAACCATTATTCCTCTCTACTTGATGCCATGCACCATTAGGAATTATATTTATGTCCATAGGTAAATCTCCGCAGTAAATAATGGCTGTTAGCGCTATAACATCAATAACAAAGTAATTAAGCAGAGGAGTCATTATTCATGCGAGTGCGCGTTCACTCGGAATCTGGCAGGCGTTTTATTTTTAATAGTTTCTTTGATTAATTATATATATGTTTATATATATATGTAATAACTGCATGGGCGATCAGACAAGTGCTAATCCACTCTTGAGAATTAACGCTAAAATTAAATAATAATAGTACCTACGTATAAAGGCACACCGGGAGTGCTTCAAGGATCTCAATTGGGCCCTCTTCTCTTTATTATGTTTATAAATTATTTATCTTTGTGATTATATAATGTTAGGTCCATTCTATTTGCAGATATCCTTCAAAGTTAAATCGTATAAAACGTTCATTGAAAGCATTTAAATAAATCACACGTGTGTTAAATGTTAATCTCGCGGCCAAAAAGATTTATTGGATGAGCTAAGTGAACTAGAAGCAATCAAAATAATAGAGATGCGTGTTTAACAAGTCGGACCAAAACATGCAAATAAAACAAAGTAACCGCGGCAAGGAAATAATGACGCGACGGATGGGCGCGTCGCGGCGCAGGGATGCCATCAATCATTCATTGCCGCTCAGAGAACAGGGAATCAATGGAAAAAGAGCCTCATTCCGAAATGTAAATGAAGGCAAATGGAGTAAGTTTTTCCCTTTCAAGTAACTCTCGCTATTCGCAGTGCAGCTCACACACAACATGGCGATAAATCAAGGCGCCTTCCTTTAACACATTTTTTTGTCGGTCGACCGCCTTTTTTCTCTTTATTTATAAATGTAAATAGCTTTTTTTCCGGGGCCAGTTTATAAAATACGTTTTTGGTGGGACCATTTATCAAACTAAAAGCGCCGCTACCAACGGGGAAGGTGGTTTACAACAACGTAAACTTTCCGCTTCACGGAGCTTTTATTGTGGCTTTTAAACGCGTGTTGCGGGGACGCGGACGTAGCACGGAATCCCGCCTCGCAATTACTGGGAATGGCTCGCGAAGCTTTATAATGTTCCAAACGTCTTTAATCTTTAATGCGCACTTTCGCAGGATATTTAACAATTTCTTAAATACGTCAGACACTCAACAACGAATCGGAGATATGGTATAGATAGGGTAAGGCGTAGGATTATAGACACCTGTTTTGTCAGAAGAGATTTTATTATTTTAAATTTTGGTGCTTTCCTTGATCGTAAACGTTCGTGTCAATGAGCATTTTTACAGTTCATCTCAAACAAGTACAATATAAAGCACACATTTCTTTGGGTTCAACTAAGAACGTTCAAACGTTGAGCTCTTACGTAATGAAATTTGTATTGTTTCTTCCGTCCAGAAGATTTTCGACTGGAAACATTAATTCATCTAGTTTTATGTTTTGATGTATCCAATAAACTATCAAAGTAGACAAGACTCAATTGGTAATGTTTGTACAATGACAAGGTGGCTTGAATTTCTGGCAAAGCCGGGTAATAACTTTTAGTGGATTGATAAAATTATTAAATATTATAAATTATTAAATATTAAATATGATAAATTATTAAATATTATAAATTATTTGACAAAAGATGTAATGATGATGAAATGCCTGAAAGTCTGAAAAATGATGGAAGAATGAATGTATTAAAAATAAATGTTACGTTATTTATTGTAAAAATATTTAAAGTTACAAAATGAAATATGATCTAGTTTATATTCATGTTGTAAAACTAACTCAATAAATGATATAATAAAATAAATAAATATACTTGATAATTGTACGTTTTAAAAAGATTTAATTCCATCGAAGTTAAGTACCTACACGGAGAAAAATGTTATTCTAAAATACGATAATTTTATTTGTAAAAACGGTTAAAAACGGGACGGAAGTTCTTAGGAACAAATTAAAAGGGTATCAATGTTTATTGGCGGGAACATGTAAGAATAATTTGTTGGTATACGTAATTTTGTACTTACACCAACAAATTATTCTTACATTTTCGAGCCAAAAAACATCGAAATACTGTTGATTTGTTCGTAAAAATTTCAGTCCCGTTTTTAACCGTTTTTACAAATAAAATTATCGTATTTTAGAATAACATTTTTCTTCGTGTACCACCCAATTTCTTATCAACTTCAATCTGATCGTAAAAAAAGGTACGAACATCGTTTAAAAAAGGTTTAAATTTAACATAATTTTGAGGTGTAAAATTCAAGATACATCCGACAGACAAAGTTAAGCAAAAAAAGTTTCAAAATGGTTCTCAATAAAATGAAGCTTAAAATCTGTTTTAGATTTGGAGTTAGGATCCTTTTTACACCGGGTTCGTTGTTGTGTGCTTGCGTTCAGATAATAATGTTTAGGGATAAGTTAGGATAAAAAACAACTTGTGTCGAAAACATAGCAGATTTTTTTAAATATCTTTTCAGGCTAAGGATTATCCTCTGGATGTTTGACTCGAAGATTTATTCGGGTGATAACAAGATACAAAATGCGAACTGTGTTATTAGAGCGTGTTTTTTTGTAGACGTGTTCAATCTTTTCCTTATTTTTAAGTGTTGCTGTTTAAGGCCATTGATTTTCATTAATAGTGTTTTTTAAACGAGAAAAAATTATGTAGGGCAACAAATTTAATGAAGTGTTTAAAACTGCTATTTAAAATCAGTAGCTAGGGGTACCGAGAATGTATTATTATAATTAAAATACCTCTAGCAATATTCAATTATTTCGCACTTGTAGGTGGGCAAAGATTATATTATTTTCATCCAATTCAAGAGCGGTATACATATAAGTAAAATAATTATGGTGAAATACCACATTTAAGAATGCTTTAGATAGCTTTATGCATGTTTAAGACTTTCACTCAGTAAGAAAATAAATTTTATTTGATGAATTTATGTTATTTCACAATTAGTTAATGATATATAGTATATTTGCTGCACGTTTAAGAGTGGAAGACACTCTCAGTTCCCCCTGGTGAAAGACCACCATTCAGAATTGAAATGTTGCTTTAAATGGCTTTAGCCGTGTTTGGTAACCAGATATCAATAGCGCGGTACTTCTCCACATCCTTCTTGCCCATTATCTTTCCTCCCACACCAACTTCAGACTAACAACATACCCCAATTAGGAATGTCTTGGTATCACTAGCACAAGATGATTGGGAGCAGTTAGGACTATAGCTGTAACGTACCATTCTCAAATCCCCTTCTTCCCTCTCCCTCTATTTTAATAACGTTCCTACCCCAATCTGTACAGTTAAGAATTTTGTATTAAATATTAGACACAAATATTATCATCACACATAAACACAGAAAGTCCCTTCAAAATGGTTTCAAAGATCTAGTACCCTAGCCCATAAAGACTGCAATGAAGGCGCTGCCTCCTCGATCGAGGGTTCGAATCCGAGGGATGCTAAGTATCAAATGATGAGATTTTAATGAAAAGACCTCAGCGGGAATTTAAAAATATCTTTCTGTAACCAACGACCCTCTTGAATGGTTCAAAATTGGTTCTAAGCCACGGGTGATTTGGCCGTAATGAGATGGAGGTACAAGATATGAAAGGGGACAGGATTATTATGCAATTGTATATTATTTCAAGTGAGGCGCACTCTTCTGGGAGGAACGGGAGGGACGGAATAAGTGTATGTAATTAAACACATTTGCGAAAGGTAAACAGATCATGGAGATTAGATGGTGGAAGATAAATAAGAGGGAGATGTTTAATACAATTAGATGTTTTCTTAAGATGAATAGGAGACAATGTTTTAGAAGATTGAAATAAATTGTGTAATCTCGTTGACAATGGAATTCTTTCATAAGTAAGCATAGAAAATGTAATGGGTTATAACTACGTTATAACTAGTGATATATTTAACATGTTAATATATTTAGTTTGTCAATATTTCTTATTACTGGGTAAAGTAATTCAAGTATGTCCCTTAATACCCTGTGTACGTAGGGTACACATTAGTGAACTTCAAAGGTGACGTACCAAGAAGCTAATGAGATCAGCACAGCTACTGTTTTGCGAAGATCAACACAATCATATTGTGTTACTTTTTCTCGGAAGGCTTCCGAGTTTGTCCTTTTTTCTTGTTATAACTAACTAGGGCTGCACAGGCTTTTATGTATATAAAAAATCATTGAAGTTATCTACACATATTGTAATACCAGTAAACGCAGAATCAAATACCTCATTAGGGTAGAAAAAAAATAATTATGAAATTAAAATTTTTTATTATTTTTATGTTTTTGTATAATTTTTCTAACACCATTTGAATTACGCCATTTTTTCATTTGATGGCAAAACGATATGTGCGTTTTTGTTCGTGAATGGCGTTGTTGACATTGACGTCATGCCGGGCAAGTGACAGCCGCCTTATCGGCGAATAGCGTTTTTTAAGTCATAAAGACGTTGTAGCCAGTTAAAAACGAAAAAGAATATCCTTGAATATTTTCCGTATCGAGCCTGTAGTATACACGTTGATACATGTTCGAATGGGCGTAAAACCATCGAGATTGAATGTATTGAATGTACTACTGAGTACTTTTGATACTCGCTTGCAGATACCTAAATTGCATGCAGGCAATACTTTCGCAGAAATGTTAGATATGTTCAACTGCATGCAATATAGTTGCAAGTTACAAAAAGGCCATGATAACACAACTCATAATAAAAAACATAATGTTAGCGTTATACCCAGGTTTCAAGAGACATTTTAGGCAAGAACTCTAAAATGTACATTGTTGTATTATTTTTCTTTTATTTATTTATAGTTATGAATATATTTCATATGTATTATAATATGACGTATCAATCTGTAATACACATTTTTTTTTTAAAGTTTGATATAAATAAGTAAATAATTTATTAACAAGGAATAATGCAAAAATAAATAGACAAATATAATTTAATAAACACAATAATATTTTGTTTATTATAATTATGTATTCCCACAAAGTGTTTGCTACAAGTGAAAAAATATAATTTATTATGTATGTTTAATAAAATTTTGCTGATTTTATTGTGAATAACGACAGTCGACGTATTTACGCGTGCGTGGTTAGTTAGTGGTTTAAGTATTTGCTCGTAAAAAAAGTAGGGTAGGGAGGAGGGATGCCTGTCGAAGGTTACAAACCTCACTTTACGATAATCTGCGGGATGCTTTGTCCCTCCGAGGGTTAGGGTTAGTCTAACCACCGACCACTGACCATTGGCCATACGGGGCCCGTTTTGCGAAAATATTGCCGAACCCTCGGCGTGAGAGAAAGACCTTGAATTTTTCAGATGCTAAACGGATTAATAAACGGTATTTTTTTTGCTGCCTCAATTTGTGTAATTTAGCATATAATTATAATTTTATAAAATATATATTTTTTATATTTATGTATATCTTGACCAAACGACCATTAGTAAATTTTATAGGAGGAGGTTTTCTTTCATTAATTAAATTAAACATTATGATAGGTGTTTAAGATGAAGTTATTTCCGTAAAGGTAAAGGTCTGATTAGTTTAAATAATTCTTAGTTAAGTGATTACTTATCGTTTTTGATTCTTTATTTTTAGTTTAAAAATGGAGATTGAACCAAAACTAAAATTGTCGTTTGGACAATTAAAAACTATGGCGACAAATAGTAACCATTCGTTTTAACTTATGTTTTTAAATATAAAAAAACAATAATATAATTATAAATATAAACCTTTACAGGTACGTAATAGGTAGGTTGGTACCAACTTTTATTACAGGCTTTCTTACCCGTAAATTAATATTGTAATATTTTGATACTATTTTAGTACAGTTTAAGATGGCGGACTCTATTTGAAATCTGTCGTGTCATTGTTTACGTAATATTGATAAAAATCTTTGGCTCTTACTATTAAACGTGATTTAAATTTTAAACAACTGATAAATGTCTGTTTACCATATAATACAATATATTGTGGTTTCTCGGGTGTATAAAACTCAAAAGGCATATGTCAAAAAAATACAAATATATTTTTTTGAAATCAGAAGAATATACGACAAATATTTTCGGGTTACGCCGTTCTTCCTTGGAGCTACGTTCAAGCGACACGATCGCCGCTCGTCTGTATTTTCCATACTATTATTAGTGTTTGAAAACGCCGCTAGGCGCTTCACTAGCAAAATAGTATGACAGGTCGCTTGTAAGTAGCTACGTGAACGATGAGCATTACAATAACCTGACGATATTTGAAAATCTCCTACTACAACCACAGAAAGCAGATAGTGTTGCTTGTGTCGTGATGGAGGACATAAATATTATTCGTAACATTTTTCAAATTTCAAATAAGAAATTAAACAGAGAAACGTCACCATTTCAATGACAACTGTTTTTCCAAACGTTTTTCAGGCTTTTAGATGAGTAGGTACCATAATGTTGATTATTCCGATTTAACAGCTCGTGTATAAATCGTGATCTGGAGAAATAAAAAAGTAGTATCCAACACGGCCGTCATCTTGAACCGGAACCGGAACGTACCAAACAAATTTACAGAGAGAAAAAATGAAAAACAGATGAAATTTTTTTTATTACTAATCGATACACAAAGTGTTAAAAGATTCTATACCTACCGATAAAGGAATTTCAAACTGTGTTTATGGTTCAAAGCCAACAGTAGAAACAATAAAACAATTACATTAAAGTAAGCAACAAAGGGCAAATTGCTTTTACAGTTATTGAATGCTGTTAACAGTAGTTCAAATATCTGTACAGTAACTGTCTCGCTAATGGCTTCCCTTATTTCACTAAATATGTTTCACTGCTACAGGGCGGTTCAGAACAAAGTAACTTAAGGACGATTACACGTGTTGTTTGTGGTATAGTTTGTATGCAGACCAAAGCAATGAAATATCGAATTTGTACAAGAAGGAAAAAAACCGTCCCTTATCTCCAAAGACAATAATGTTTCAAATGTATAAATCTTGTATTAACAAGTGCGTTAAAAAGGTTTGTATTCATGTATTAACAGGGATGTACCAAAAACAATTTTGATCGTTATTTTTTTGTAGTATAGGTATTTTTGAAAATGAAAGGAATTTGTAATAGCTTAAAAAATATGTATTTATGAATTGTTTTCCTGTGGCGGTCAAGACATCTGAAATAATTGTAAAAAGTTAGTTCAGTTTGGGTTAGGATTAGTTAGGTGAAATTTATTTATGTTAATTTAAATACCCCTTTAGAACAAATTAAAACATATTTTTCATTAAATATCTTAAAATATAATACATACAATTCGATTGGCAAAATCGATTGTCAATCGATGAAAATGTTGCGAACTCGTCTGGTCATTTTAAGAGTACTTTTTGGGATACTAAACAGGAGGACCTATTTCTATATCACTATTCGCCAATTCCTCGTCTGCATTATTAATTAAACGAATATGACATCTACATTTCTAATGAAACGAACATAACAATGATATCTACATTTTTAATGAAACAACTTTAATGTTTCAAACACACTTTTTGGTATAGAGTTATTATTGCTGATAATTTTTAATTGTTCATTACTAACCAGTGTCCAAAAAATATAAAAACTTCAATGTACCCAATATAAAAGTCCCATGGGTGTATAAAAGACTAAATAAAACGTGTTCCCAATTATGTCCTCTGCGCGCAAACTGGATTATAATTTTTCAAATAAACAACAAACAGTGTTAACCTCAAGTTAACACCCAGGTAAGGATAGTCCTGCATATTTTCTACATTTTAACGCAGAATCACGTTCATTAATCAAACGCATTGTAAATATATATATATATAGTTTTGTATTAGTAATCGATGAACCGATGGATGCAATATAATATGCCAACAGTTTTTATAATAGTTTGTCTAGTCTGCAGTTACAAAATATATCATAAATTTGTACAGCGTCGTTGAGATGATTTTTCACAAAAACGGCGCTATACAAATCATCCATATACAAAACATCAGTAGAAGTAATTAAAGTAGGTGTAATTCTTACCATGTGTCATTTCGTCCCGTGTAATTCATCGACTAGCGAGGTGCCATACTTCACACATATTCCGCAAAGCACTTATTTTTTGTGTGTTTCGGTGTCAAACGAGCTCGGCCGACGGAACCCAGCGGGTGCCCGGGCGGTCCACGGGACGGGACGGTCTCCGGGACATGGACCCGAACCCGGACCCGAACCGGCCGCGGACAGCCCTGCCGGATGATTTATGAGGGCCGCCCGAACAACACAGGGCGGCAACTGATTTAATATACTCTCTGCCTTTTAATTGCTTGTTCAATTGTAATTGATTCGATATGCAGGGGCGGCCACATACGATACGGTAATTAATGATTTTCGTAACAAGATATGCATGCGGGCTATATATATGGACAATGATAAACTAATGTTTTGACGTGGATATAATGATCTTCGGTTCTAAGATTATCAATCCTATAATTCAAAAATTCAATCACCTCTTTCAACGTTGTTTCAAATCCAGCTTTGTGGGTTTTGATTTATTTTTATTACTGATTTTGAATTAGCGTTAACGCTGTTCTTGTTAAGTGTTTGAAGAAATGATTGCTTTCGTAACCATTGGATATGGAAGAAACAGTGTGTTCCGATCAACAATTTTAGATGAAATTTATTTACAGCGCGCCATTTGAATAACTTTATTTGATAATAATCAACATAATATGGATTTGGTCACTGGGTCGCTGATATTGGATTCTCCGAATAGAATTTTTTAAAGTATTTCTGCATAAAATGTGAATATAAAAAGCCTTGGACGGAACATTGGTACGATTTTGCATGCTTGACAGCCATCTTGTGTGACAAACTTTTGAAATGATTTGTATATAAAGTGGTTTAAAATGAAATATTTTTAATAGACATTAATATTAAAAAATTAAAAGTAAGTAAGGTAAATTTTCAAAATATTCCCTATCACCCCGCGGCGGGTTCAAATCGATCACGAATGGCATTTTAGGTTCATTGTGCAAAAGTACATTTATATCCAAAACAATTACAAACGACGTACGATATTTGAATGTTTATTGTGGGTCTTTATATATCATTGGATAGATTATTTACCTGGTAACCTACCGTAGTTTATTAAAAATAAGTAGATAAATAACTAAAATAAAGAATAACACAAAAAGTGCCCTGTGGGCGTGTTTCGTGATCCAATTATAGGCCCAATTTGGGCCTATATTCTATACAAAACAGTGCCATCAAAATTCAAATGCGATGGCGATCTACGAATTCAGGCGAATATGCAAGGCGAAACGCTGGGGGTTGGGCTAAATGGAACATTTGTTTCCAATCAAATTTGTATGGAAGGCACTTCTAAAAATTAATAAGAACACTAAAATATTCCTTTCATTATAATCCCAATTCGAACATGCGAGTGAGTCAACCGCGCGTTTATCCGCCATCCATCACGAGCGTTTTGCGGAACCGGGAATTGGGAACTGGGAGCGGGGAACTGGAACCGGGTAGGGAAGGGAACAGGTAGATAAGCACTGAATAAGTAACCAGCTCCGTGTCAATGCAAACTGCCGCTGATCGATGACAAGTGTTGTGCTGTCGCATTAATAATGTAACTGGTAAACGGAGCGAGCTTCGAAATTAGAAGGCATTCACACTTATTCAAGTCACACGGCTCTAGGGATGGAAATATTAAGGAAAATTTGGATATAAAGATATTAGCTTGATCCTGTATTGAATAAGTACATAATTAAAAGAGAAATTAATTATATAGAAACAGAAAAATGTAGTTTAATCTCGGGTATATCACAAACTTAAAGAAAAGTCGTAAGTCACTAGCAAAAGTCTTAGATATAAGTCACTAGTTATAATTGTAAATCTTAGTTGTAAGCCAGTTATTTTAATGTTTTTTTATATATTTATTTGTACAAACACCTTTACATGATTTTTCACAAAAACGGCGTTGTATAAATCAACCAAATATTATTTTTCTTGGTAACCAATATTTAAACAATATTGATGTATTTGACAATAATTTGAATTTGGCAAACTTTAAACGCCGTATGTGCGAACTATTTTTACTTAATTCATAAACTATTGTAAATATGAATTTTATAAATTTTTATTAATACCTATTATTATTGATTTGGAGGATATTGGCAGGCTATCTATTTTTACTTTATTTATATTCTGTATTACCTACATTTTGTCAACTCATATTTTATCTAACCTATATTATGTGTCTTTATATTTTCTGTTACTTACCTTATTTTATTCACTTCTAACTCTTCACTGTAATTAATCGAAACATGTATTGCTTTATGTATGTAAAAGCCCTATGGGCGTTTAAATATAAATAAATAAATAAAAATAAATAAATAAATTATTAAAACATTACACTATTATTAAATAGATACGTTTTTAGATTTTCACGGCCAAAAGCATTTTCGTTGTTTGTTTTTGGGGTGTTATGCCGTGTTGTGCTACCTCCTTCTTTAGCCGACGTTTCGGACAGCGTTGCAGTGTCCATCATCAGGGCAGATCCGGCAGATCCGTCTATAGATCCTCGACGGATCTGCCGGATCTGCCCTGATGATGGACACTGCAACGCTGTCCGAAACGTCAGCTAAAGAAGGAGGTAGCACAACGAGGCATAACACCCCAAAAACAAACAACGAAAATATTATTAAATAGTATTAAATTTAATTTTATGAATCTAAAACTAATACATTTGTAAAATGTTTATCCATATTATTAAGTGTCATCCACATTCCCAATTTGTAAATCAATTTTATTTATTTTAGTTCATTCAATTGTGTTTACACGTGAGAAAAGGAATGGAAGTTTACAGGGTACCTGGCTATTGAGATCCAGTCACTAGTCACTAGGTATGTATTACATAAGCCATCGTTTAATTGTTAAAATGATGTTATCACTTGATTCTATAGTTACAAGTCACTAGTTATCTTAGTACTTAGTTTCTAGGCATGAGTCTTAGTTGTCGTAAGTCACTAATTATACATCTTTGTTGTAAGTCACTAGTAATAAATCTTAGCTGTTAGTAAGAAGTTAGGTTATATCTAAGTTACGGGTTAAATAAAGTAAGATGATTCTTCCACGAAAACGATGCAATATAAATAATCCAATCATGATGATAAATAATCAATTATTATGTACTATTATTTTTAGACATTTCTAATATTATAGTTGACAAGTGAAAAAGTGACAAAATCGTATTAATATTATGACCTTACTGATCTGCTGCGAAGGTCGTCAATTGAACGTACCTTGGTCGATTTTGGAAAAAAAGCTATTTTTATTGTTTGGTTGGTATAAAATGCTGTATTTCTACCCTTGGGTAGCAGCATTACGTGAGTATACACAAAAAAGCATGCTACAATCCTTTAACGGAAAATAATATGACCTTGGGACCTTAAAATATTTCCCTTACAAAACGAGACTTACGGCAGCGGCCGGGCAGGTGACGCGAAAGGAAAACCGTTTCAAAAATAGAGAATTCGCATGACGCGCGGATTTTGTTTTCCTTTTCTTTTCTCGGGGCAACAAATTTATATTTATTCGACGCTTTCAATGGAGGCCTTTTCATTTCGGCGACAAATCAGTATTTCCCACGTCCTCCCGTGTAATGTAAATCTAAACCTTTTTCACCTCAGATATCGGGCCATCGCAACTCATAGGCCCCGAATAATGCCAGGCCATATTTCACCCATTCCGTGTCAAGTCAAATGGCATACGACGAGAAATGAGCCGGTTGCATGATGTTTTAAAAAATTAAACAACTGGTCCAGGTTTCGTTATATTGAAGCCTAGAAACTGAAAATATTATACATTAGGTTGGTTAATTTCCTTATTGATTCATTCACATGACGCTGCTATCGTTTAAAAAGTTTAAAATGGCAACACCAAGATGACTTAATAAGAGGAAAATGAAAGTAAATTAATTGAAGCACAGTGGTTTAAGTTCATAATTTTTACTTTCAACAAATTGTTTTTAGAAACTAGTGATACTAAACTAAAGCCCATGTTATTATTGAAAGTTCTGAAAGGAAGACAATTTGGTGTTTCTAAAATGTGTGTATGAAAACATGTGAATTAAATTTGATCACATGTTATAATATCTACATGTAGATATTATAACATATGATTATACATTATTATACATGTAGATATTATTACATCACCAATCAAAATACTGTAACTTCATTTCATGCCATATTATAATTTTTAACGATTATATTTATTAATTTTTCGAAGAAAACTTCTTCGGAAACGTTTTCACTTTGTGATGGCATTATTTATTTGGTAAACTTTCGATCGAATTGGACACGCTTATTACGAAGATACTTTGTTTGGCGGCCAGCTGTCAGTTTGATATGTTGGTATTCCCGACAGAACTAGGAGCTAGATGATCGTAGCCGACTTCACGCGGAAACATAAATGGCGCATATAAAAACACTACATAATTTCACACCGTGATTCTTCAACCATTCCACCAACATTTCCTCCTTTCCTATGATCTCTAAAAATCCCACCAAACCAACCGAACACGATACACAATCCATTTTTTTTCGTTTTGCAAGAGGTCTATCTGAGCGAAAAAACTAACTAGTTGTTAATTAAAAATCGGAAATAAGCGGGAAGAAACGAGCGGCTAGAAACAATAGGGAACCATCACCCTTTCTTTTTACCAAACTTCTCGGGCTCGGGAGTGCGGTGTGACGTCATAATGTAGCCAGTCAATGATGACTCGATATTTGAATTTTCACACAACTTTGAAAGTGAATTAATTAATTTAATAATTTTTTGGGGGTTTTAAGTACGTTAATCGAGTTAAGTTACTTTTTTACATATATTAAAAGCATTGAAAATACCATATTACATACAGTGCATGTACCCTATTAAATTAAATTAAATAACTAAAAATAAATTAATAAAATTGATTAAAAAAACTAGTCTGAAAACCTATTTTGTTTTAAATATAAACTAGGTTAGAAATTTTTTTTTTTTTTTAATGAGAATTTTTTTTTAAAGTAAAAAAAAACTTGCGTTAAAGCCATTATTCCTTTTATTTTATTTCCGGCACGAGTACGATTTCCGTGGCGCCGCCATTTGACAATGGATTTCGATATATCAAAATAAGTCGAAAATGAAGAATAAAAATTTTCAATATCTCGCTTCGTTTTTGAGATTTCGATACTTTCAAGTTTTAAATGTTGTTAACTAGATAAGAATTTATAAATAAAAATAAATAAACAATTTTTTTTTCACTTTAGGCACTTTCTTTTTTATCACAAACCATGTTACACAAACCTAGCGTAGCCGCTAAACTACTTGAAAACTGGGATGTTTTTCATGCCTTGACGCGAGCAGGCGCTACGAAGGGGGCACTTTCTCTTGTATCACAAACCATGTTACACAAACCTAGCGTAGCCGCCAAACTACTTGAAAACTGGGATGTTTTTTCTTGCCTTGACGCGAGCAGGCGCTACGAAGGGGACACTTTCTTTTGTATCACAAACCATGCTACACAAACCTAGCGTAGCCGCCAAACTACTTGAAAACTGGGATGTTTTTTCTTGCCTTGACGCTAGCAGGCGCTACCAAGGGGGCACTTTCTTTTGTATCACAAACCATGCTACACAAACCCAGCGTAGCCGCTAAACTACTTGAAAACTGGGATGTTTTCCTTGCCTTGACGCGAGCAGGCGCTACGAAGGGGGCACTTTCTTTTGTATCACAAACCATGCTACACAAACCTAGCGTAGCCGCTAAACTACTTGAAAACTGGGATGTTTTCCTTGCCTTGACGCGAGCAGGCGCTACGAAGGGGGCACTTTCTTTTGTATCACAAACCATGTTAGTTACCTAGCGTAGCCCCTAAACTACTTTAAAACTGTCATTTTTGTGTAACATGGTTTGTGATACAAAAGAAAGTGCCCCTTTATAGCGCCTGCTCGCGTCAAGGCAAGAAAAACATCCCAGTTTTCAAGTAGTTTAGGGGCTACGCTAGGTTTGTGTAACATGGTTTGTGATACAAAAGAAAGTGCCCCCTTCGTAGCGCCTGCTCGCGTCAAGGCAAGGAAAACATCCCAGTTTTCAAGTAGTTTAGCGGCTACGCTAGGTTCGTCTAACATGGTTTGTGATATAAAAGAAAGTGCCCCCTTCGTAGCGCCTGCTCGCGTCAAGGCAAGGAAAACATCCCAGTTTTCAAGTAGTTTAGCGGCTACGCTAGGTTTGTGTAACATGGTTTGTGATACAAAAGAAAGTGCCCTCTTCGTAACGCCTGCTCGCGTCAAGGCAAGGAAAACATCCCAGTTTTCAAGTAGTTTAGCGGCTACGCTAGGTTTGCGTAACATGGTGTGTGATACAAAAATGAATGTATTTTTTTTATTAAATCACTAAAAAACTTCATAGTGTCGATATCTCGAAACGAAGCAAGATATCGAATTATTCTTCATTTTCGATTTATTTTGGATCAATTTATCAAAATCCATCGTCAAATGTCGGCGCCACGGAAATCGTACTCTCCCCTTATTTCCAGTATTCGCCAAACTAGTGCTAAAACAGATTTTTAGGTAAACCTTTTAACATTAAAAAATTTAATGTAAACAAAAAAACGTGCCTGAAGGTCTTTATTCAATTTACTGTATTTTATTTCCAGAATTTCGCCAAACTAGTGCTTACCTAATTCGCATAGATTGTCTAGTAGTGACATATTTCTAGCTCCTCGTTATATTACGGTATTATATCAGGCCGCCAAATATCGCGGCATCGCGCTGTCGTACGCGGCAGTAAATTTTTAATTTACGGAAATTTTAATTGCAATATATTCCACTTCCCCGAATGCAAAAAGTTGTATTTTACAGTAATTAAGGTGAATCTAAAGGTTTTTTGAAAAAAAATTTTATTATTATAAATGAATTATTTAGTGTTTTTATACGCGCCAATTATGTTTCGCATGAAGTCGGCGACGATCATCTAGCTCCTAGTTCTGTCGGGAATACCAACATATCAAACTGACAGCTGGCCGCCAAACAAAGTATCTTCGTAATAAGCGTGTCCAATTCGATCGAAAGTTTACCATTTATTTTAATGAAAAGACAAATAACTTTGTTTACATCACTTTTATTGATACACAATCTACATGTTTCGTGAATGTTGTTCACATCATCAGGATCAAATGTACACTAAACTTAAAAATTAAATACGGGTCACATATGGGTGGAAAGGGTAGAAGGAAGGGGAAGGGATAAGAGTGGGGGAAGTTTATTAAAATTAGGGATTTCAAAGTCATTAGCAGGGAAAGATCATATTACATTTTTTCTAATTTCTAAAATCTCAAAATTATTTATCTGTGATGCCTTATAACCCATATGTAATATTTTAAGTCCATTGTGTTTTTCAAAATTATGATCATTTTTTTTTAATAAATGATCTGCGAACTCAGATTCGCTTTTGCAATTTAATGCCCCAAAATGTTCTTTAATCCTTACTTCAAAGTTTCTATTTGTTCTACCTATATAAAAGTAATTACAATCTTTACATTTGAGTTTATAAACGCCCGATTTTTTTTTGTTTTAATGTCGCTATTTTTGTTGTTAAGGATGAATTTTAAAAAAATATATTATTTGTATAAAAAGCTGGTTGTATAGTACCGGAAATGTGTTTACTAATTATTTTTGACATATCGTTTTCAACAAATAAAATTCTACGCCATTGATTATTTATATGTTTAGAAAAAGGGTAGATATATAGTTTTAAAAATCTATATTTATTGTTCATTCATATAAAATTATAAAATAACTTCTACACCAAGCTCAAGACTAGCTCTCTTAATTGGCGTAGAATACTTGAAAATGTGTAATTTACTATTTGTTTTGCCATACTATGTTTATCCCTGTAACAATTTTATAATTTAAACACAAAAAAAAGTTATTATAGTAGTACACACAAAGTAATTCGTTTCATTTAATCAAAATGATGCCACACAGTAATTTTGCAAAGATTATAGAAACTATTTAAAATGCATGCAAGACGCGCATTTATATATTTAAAGACAAAAAGTAGCGTTATTTCAGATTTGAGTTGTTTTATTATAACGTACGTGACCCGGCGCGGAGGCTCTATGTGATGTATCCGATAGCACGTGCATCACGCTTTGCCTGATGGGGTTATTTGTTAGCTTTTTCACGCCGATATATGTTTCAAAATAAAATAAAACTTATGTGCGTTGAGATATCTACAAATCCACACAATGTGAGTGAGTAGGTCAGTGAGTATGTGTGGCAATGGGGTTAATCTACTGAGCAATTTGTGACATATATATATTATGAGTCCTACTGGAGTTTTTTAGATTCTTTAGAAATTTCTCTAATATTACATGTTCCTAATGACTAAAGACTATTGTCACTAACTCCATATTATTTCTTATTTTTTCCACGATGGACATTCTAAAAAAAGTGTTAAAAATTTCCCATTTTATTCTTGAGCATATTTGGTGTAAAAAAAGTAGATTTCGTTTGGCTGTTCGATTATATATTTTTTCATTTCACTTCGCCACTGATCACACTCCTAAATCACACGGTATCGCGTGATACGCGCGCTGTTTCTGGTGTTACCGTGCTGATTATCACGTGACCCGCTAGGCCATACCCAAGTAATCCGTTGCAACGTGTGATGGAAAAATATTTTTATTGTTTTTAATTGAAAAAAATACCATCGGAAATCAAAATGACACCTACATTTTTACTTTAAATATGCCCAGGAATCGCTGGTTAAAATCCCCCGGGCACATACTGTTACACCATGGATACACAACAACAAAAAAGTTATTCATGACATATCAGAAAACACTTTTTATGGACTTTTTATTTCTATTCAGCTCGCAAATGAAAATGTCCACTTAAATTATGAGAGTCTGTTCAAATAAGAATTTTATTTACAGTTTGTCAATGCTTTCGAACATGAAGTTGCATTTATCCGCAATTTCCTGCGCCTGAACCCAGATAAGGAGAACTTTTGCCAACTCAAACAAACATATTATCTGTTTTATAGTTTGGATTGAAGTGTCCCCGACATCGTTCAAGAATTTTCAGCTTCATTTTTCATGGCGAAGAGTATCTTAGTGTGGTCATCTTTAACTACCACTTAACATCTGACCGAATCGTCGATTGTTTCGTTTATTTTAGTTGTTTGAAATAAAAGAGTCTGCATTGATTGCACACCACAGATTTCGGAGTTGGCCACCAGCGGGCAGCACCAGCGGGTGTAATGGCGAAAATCGTCCCGGGCGGTCCCGGGGGTAATCGGCCTCGCCGAATCAATCCGTCGCGCGTCACGCCATAGAAACACCATACATATCCCATGCATTATGCTGGAGTTTTATGTGGGCCATTCTAAGGGTAGGGCCTCTATGGCGGATTTGTTGTCCGTTTTCACACCTTTTGGAATACGTGAATATCAAACGCTACAAGAGAACTAGAAACTGTATAGATAATTTTTTTATTTATTTTATTTTTATTTTATTTATTAATAAGAAAAAGATTTTACATACAGGTGGTTATATATTGACAAGTTATACAATTATACATAATTATTCTACTACTCCATAAATTGAGCTCAAAGAGCTCGTGTTTATGGGAGGAGTATTTACAGCAAAAAATAACGTTCTAATTAAATTTGTAATCAATAATCAAAAACTTATAAGATAAATACAAACATTATTTAACATAGGTTTACAATTTAGAAAGAAATTTTTATTGAAAGACAATAATACATATATATTTTTTTTACATTGCAGATTAAACTAAGCGTAAACTAAATGTAAATTAAGGTTACAATATATCATTATCCAATTTCAGGGACTTAATTTGTTTTTTGTATTGTTCATATTTCAAAGTTTCGGTTATACTAATTTTGTTTTTGGACAACAATAAATTGTACCATTTCACACCTAAATACAGGTAGTGATGCTGAGCCGTGGTGGTTCTAAGCATAGGGATGGTTATTAAGCCTTTAGTTTTGAATCTATTGCTTATGTTATCTGAGGGGTGAATTTTTTTAATAAAATATTCTTTATAAATTTGATATAATATTTGTATATTTTTTGTAAATGATTAAATCGTTGGCTAATATGTAAACTATACAGAATAATGAGGAAACCATTTTTAATATTTATATCTAGCTGACCTGCTTACGCGTTGCTGTGGCTAACGAAACACAAAGCCATCTACTGGATGGTTACCTAACCTAGATTACCAAGTGTTGTGTCAATAAATTAACTCACACCGCCATCGACCAGAAACTTATGGAACTTACAAATAATTTCAAATAATTGTCCCATAACAAAACATTTAATTCGCAATAATAAATATTAAGGAGAATAATCGAGATAAAAACTATCCTATCTTTTAAGATGCACACATACACATAGTAAGCCAAATTTCATCAAAATCGGTTAGGTAGTTTTGGAGTTTACCTTGGACGAACACTGTGACGCGAGATTTTTTATATATAAAGATGTTATTTATCCGGTAGCTTTAAAACTGAATTAGTGCATTAAATTTTCTTACCAATGTTACTGGTAAGCATTAAGGTTAGTCAAAAAATATCAATAGGTAGAGGGAAAAAAACATTAAAAAATAGTGCAAATCTAATAGGTATTGGAATCATATATAAAACAGTTCGCTCATTTTGATTAATTTCCACGTAACTGTCATGTATGTAATTCGAAAGAAAAACATATATGAAAATAGTGATTTTCAGTTTAAAATGCAGAAGTAAATTCATTGTTTTGTTTGTTTAAAATGATTACGTCTGTTATTTATCTAATTTTTTCGTTATATGTTTCTTTGCATTTATAAGAAATGTGAAATGTTATTAAAAATAACAATTAACACTTTTATACTGACTACAAAAAAATTCTTAGTATCTACTGCAGTCGTTCGACCTTGACAAAAGTTCGAGAAATGCAGATATGTTTCTTATGCATTACATTCGCGGTAAAATGTTATGATAACATGCAAGTAGGTAATTAAGAATATTAAGTATATTATAGCCAATAATTTGACATATCCGAAAACAATTCTTTCCAGCACTTATTGAAGCCATAAGGTAGCATTAACAACTTTTGTTCCAAAACTGCAGTGATCAATTTTGGTTGTGTCCCGTTTAATAGCTCCATTTTGTTACCTTTACATTCGAATATATGTAGTTCTCTTTGTTAGTGTTTCATTTCACGAACTACTGACTTGAACGTTCACCATAATCGACACAGTGTGTCCCGAAAATAGATCACACCAATTTGCCGATCGCCACCCATAAGCACGATCGATAGGTTCACGTCGTGAATTTGGTTAAACACTTGTAATTGTTGATTTAAAATTCCAACACCGCGATATAATTTATAGTTTGATATGTGAGATCGTTAAGTCCCCATTACGGCTCCTGCCATACATCTGTCGGGGTCCGGAGGTTGTTGGCAATAAAACTGTATTTTTACTTCGGAATACGGCTACGACAGCACTACGACTTAACTACTAAATACTACTGTATCCGAGCGGCGGATAATGGCCGCGATCTAAATACTGAATGAGGGTTTTACGAGTGTTGGGAAATTTGGACTTTTATTGGTACAAGTGTAAAAGCGATAGTTAAAAAAATAAGACGAATGTGGGATAGACCAAAAGCCATTGGATGCCACTTTGTAGATGCGCTAGATATGATGTATTACTAATAGAATAAAGAAGATCACAAGAAATATCATTTGGACGTTTTTCTGAATTCAAACATTTGATCATTTTTGAAGAACAACAGTGTTTCACTATCATTATGAAATTCAAATGGGATGAAAATATACTAAGTCAGTTAAGAGAGACAGGCTATAATGTGGGAAGGTAATATAATATGGGCTAGATTCTAGAACCCAAAGGTACTTACTTCGTCAGTGGCAACATTGATTAGTGTTAGATTTAGTGTTACGCCCATCGTTCACGTAGCTATTTACAAGCGACGCTACCGCTACCTGCCATACAATTTTGCTAGTGCAGCGCCTAGCGGCGATTTCAAATACTAATAATAGTATTGAAAATACAGACGAGCGGCGATCGCGTCGCTTGAACGTAGCTCCATGGAAGAACGGCGTTACTCTATGCTATTTACCTGAAGTTAAAGAAATGAAAATTTTGCAGTTTTTTGTTGTTGTGAAATTCGAGTTGATTTTGGAAAAGATGTAGATTTTATGAATGAATGCTATCTGAAACGTTGGCTAAAAAAAAAATTTGCTCAACACGGCAAAATACCCCAGAAAAAAATCACTGTAATACTTTTGGCATGAAAATCTAAAACCAAATTACTAACCCCATGTTGTTATTCCATATGTTTTCAAGTGCTCAAGTTTGTTTTACAACAAATATCATAATATACTTGGTAATGTAGTTTTGTAAGTTACTCTGATTTAAAAAAATAATTATTCACCCTGTAGATTATATTTTTTATGTCTTAAAATGCACACGGGTAATTCGATTACGCCCGGCATTGTCTACAGTCTACACTACACACATGGTGTTCCTTTGGGCGGTCGCCGGTCGCCTTTATTATGCCGAAACTTTCAAATATCAGCGTGACTAATAAAGGTATTGCGTTCATATTTCGTATCCTGAATGGCCTGCCACCCCTGCCAGGTAAGGTTCTCTCGCTAACTTTAACATCGTATTTTAGAACCAAAGTCACTAAATTTAGTACAAAATTCCCTCCAACATATTACATATCAGGAATTTAACATATTAGATAAATCGAGAAAAATACTGTTTCTATGCAATCGAATTTCCAATACTATAACCAAATAATGTACCAAATAGATTAAATATTAAATAAAAATTACATATTGAATAATTAATTTTATTCGTAAATCGTAAATAATATTTTCATAGTATTTTTAAATGTATGTAAGTACCTATGTTAGTTGTAAATCTCTAACTTTAAGTTACAGTTGAAAATATATAAGACATTAAGTCACTAGTTTCAAGTCAGCAGTTATTATTGGTATTTCAAAATACTGACTGAAATATTTCATGCACTGGCTATGAGAGGAAGAGAGAAAGAAAATGTGCGCGCGCACTGCTCTCTTTTCAACGCATTTCAATTTCCGTTACACATTCGCTAGCTTACCCCCCAAGTCAAGCGTGCCTAAAGAAGTATTTACTTCAAAAATAACTGACTTCTAAAGAAGTATTGATGTATAGATTATGGATACGGGAATGAAGAATATAGATACAATGTTGCAACCTAACAAAGGTCAACGTTTTAATAAAAAGACAAATAATTTAAATGAAACAAATTATAATAAAAATAAAACAATTAAATATGTAAAACCACAAAGTGATTTAAACTTAGTTTAGGTATATCACTTTTATTTACACGCAATCAATTGTGTATAAATAAAAGTGATGTAAACTAAGGTATTTATTTGTATTTTTATTAAAATAAATGATGCCATCACCAAATTAAAACCTTTAAGAAGAAATTTTCTTGGAAAAATTAAAGATTAACGCTTATGTTAAGTTTTCTTTTAGCCAATGTTCGTAATATTTTAACATTCTTAAAAAAATAATGTTACTTAAAAAATAAAAAAAACTTGACCTAATTAATAATTCATTTACAAGAACATGTACAATGTGAGCTTGGAACAAGGCCCACCAGTATGATCACATTACAAAAAAGGTAGCATTTGATGATCAATAAAACGAGTTATGAAATAAAAATTTAGTTACTTTTATGGGCACTCTTCGATACCCACGGGACCGTTAAAGTTATATCGACGACCAATATGGGAAATTAAGGCATATCCGTTTCCCAGAAACCAGCCCAGATTATAATTCAAACAAAATTAACGTGAACTTCAGACTTTTTGAAAATGTTAATTTTGGCAATTAATTTTATATTTTTATAGTATTTCGTTTTTTCAATCGTTAGTTAGATCATGAGGCTATGATAGGCGTGATTTGAATTACACGAATAAACCCTCTGAGTATTACTAACCACAAGTTAGTAATGGTTTTTTTTTTTGGAAAATACACAAATTCGTTCAAATAATTATTAAAAAACAATTAAAATAGCAACTCAATATTTCAATTTTCCACTAAATTTATTATTTATTTATACGCCAAAAAAGGATTTTACATTAACTCACAAGTAAACAGAGTTTACAGGATGGTATCTGTACCTATTATGTTGAAAATTATAATAATTTATCGAAATGTAATTATTTATTTTTAAAGTAGGATGAAAATAAGTATACGAACATACAAAAAAAAAGTATACAGCTGTAGGGTTACAAGTGATATTATAAATAGATACTATTAATTAATTACAATACTACTAGTTTCTGCCCGCGACTTCGTCTGCGTAGGATTAGTACTTCGAGAAAAAAAAAAGAAATCTATTTTCCTTTCATACTTCTCATCTGCGTTTATACCAAAATTCTTAACCTATTTATTTAAAATATCTACAATTCTTGATTCAATTCAAAGTATTAGTCGGGTAGTTCAAATAAACTCACTAATTTAAATATTTTACAAAATAGAATTTTGATTTAACAACCATTGTTTTGCAATGTTTTGTATTATCATTCTAAAATTTTGACATTTTCTATTAAACAATAATTATTATTTTCAATATATTTAAAATAAATAGCTAGCTTTATAAACTATATCCCATATGTTATTCTGACGTATGAGCTATATTAGTGTAAAGTTTCATTAAAATCCATTCAGAAAATTTTGCGTGAAAGAGTAACAAACACACATACATCCATACAAACTTTCGGGTTTATAATATTAAGTAAGATTATAATGAAAATTAATAAAATTAAAATACAATAGAAATACTATTGTAATATTAAAATAACAACTAGGTGTGTAAGAATTCATTAATTTTAACTTTTTATTTACCAAATTTGTTGTGTTCAACTAAAAACATTAATAAAAGTTGATATTGGACAGGTAGGGTTGGTGTGAGGGGTTGGGCGATTACAAATGATGACTTTTGGATGATTTTTTTTTTTTTGGTTTTGAATAAAAAACACAAAAAAAAAATCTCGGTGAATAAAATTTCGTTTATTTTATTCACTCCAAATAATGTCAGGAAACACTTTTTAAAGTAAATCAAGTACGTTTCTTAACACCCTATATTATATTACCGATATGAAAGCAGCCTTGGTTCTTGGTTTCAATAACAAAGCAATAATAACACATATGCGGCTGAATAGCTAAAAATGTTCCGATTTCCGGAGCTATAAGAGATTAAGTGCCAACGGAAGGGCAAGCCTCACAATCAACACTTCCACGATATTATTCACAGAACTGTATTACCTCCGGGGCTGGACACGCCCCGGGCTGCGAGGCCCTGGGCCCCTTGGCCCCAGCCCCCAGACCCGAGTCCCGGCAGCTAGAGCAGCAGTAATGTGCTAGAGAATAACAAATCACTATTTTATGAGGCTGCCGCCAACAAAGGTACTTTGTAGCCCGGGATCCGTCGGTCCCAGTGCGCAGGGTGGTCTGGAAGTGTAACCAAAACTAATGTTTACAAGGAATAATATGCAAAATAAAATAATAAATGACGATGTTTTATTTGTTACAAAGGAGTTTTAAATCTAATCAGACACTAGTTAATTGTTGTTTTCATTGATTTTCATTGGTCACAGTTGTAAATATGTATATATTATTACGTAAGTCACTAGTTTTAAATCAGCAATGATAGTCTTAGTCGTACACTAGCTATAGTCTTAGATGTAAGTCAATAGTTATATTCAAAATTAATAGAATACTTAGTTAATTTATATACATGGTTTAAGTAAACCCTGATGACGTAAGTATTGCTTACGAAACATGTTTGTTTTTTTAAACAATAAATACGTTTTCTATTAGTTTTAAATTAAAATGGTGCCACAAAATAAGTTTGCAGTGTTTGAAAAAGTCACTGGTTATAATTATGAATTTTAGTTGTGAGGTAGTTATATTGATTTTATTATATATTTATTTGTACACCGCCTATGAAGTGATTTTTTACGAAAACGACGCTATATAAATCACCAAATATTAAATATTATTATTAGTTTAAGTTTTAAATCAAATTTCTTCAATTTTGTTTTTTTTTATTCATTTATGTTTTTTGCCAGAGAAGTGCGTAATGTCCCCCACGCTAGGAGTTCATATCTGTACTGTACTGTATGTGGAGGACATTTTACAAGGGGAGATATTTTTTTATATGAATATGCACAAAACTCCCAACTGCTCCCAAACGCCTGGAATCAACGAGACTACGGCAATATGAGCAGAGGGAGATGGGGAAGTACTTTGCTATTCAGATCTGGTCACGAAACACGCCTAAAGCCATTTCAAACAATGTTTCAATTCTGAATGGTGGTCAGAGACCAGGGTTATACTGAAAGTATCTTTCACTCTATGACGTGCCGCAAAAATACTACATATTATTTTAAAAGTTTACTTGTAATTTTGTTGCAATGTATTGGTTTTTGTACTGTTTTTGCAAATAAATAAATAAAATAAAAATGAATACATCGTGAAATAACACAAATAAATCTATGAAAAAGTACAATTAATTTACTTCTTTTTTTGTGCAATCTCCTCTCGGGGGTTTGCTATCTTTAGGGCAAAATTCAACAACTCTGTGGAACTACACTCGCACCAGTTACAATAATCATTTCACGGTTATTTTTCCACCTTTTCATTTGGGCTCTAAAAGATACGTAAGTTTTTCTTGTTTTCATGTTGTTTAATATGTAATTCAGTTGAGTATTAAAAAAAATTGATATTTTTAAATTTTATTTTGTATATATCATCTTCGCCTGGACTTGTAATAAAGCATAATTTAATAGTTTTAACAAAGTTGCGAGACTTCTGAAACGCACGGTAGAATTTAAGGAGGCGTATCCAAACGAGCGAGTTAATTTATGACAGTGTGGCAAATCAGTGCTACACATATTTAAAGACACCTTTTATCCACATTTTATCACTACCCGCAGGCGGAATTTTTTCAATTTTCTTGTTTTAGGGAGAAAAGGTTGGGGGATGATTCATTGTCTGAACGCGGTCAAGGGTAGAAGATTTATTCCAAAGTTTTTTTTACAAAGAATACTTCATTATTCTATTAGTCATGCAAGATAAATGGACATTTTAAAATGGTTAGGCAAAATGCGATCTGTTTTTTTATTGCATTGTTGACGAAAATAATATGTAATATATATTATGCAGAAAGCGGGCTATGGGAACCATTAACAATCAGAATTCAGGTAAACATATCATAATAATAATAATTGGATAATTTGTAGAGCGCCGTTTTTGTGAGAAATCACCTCAAGGGCGCTGTACATCTTATTATGACTTCTTAGGCTCTACCTAGAACTATTATTTACAAATGGACACAGAGAACATACTTACCTGGCAGGTCACTTCCGATAAACACACTTTAATTAGAAAGTTTATGCTTGGAGGAGATACGACTTTGCACGCGAAGGACGCTATATTAAAACACTGGACATTGCATAACTTTACATTTGCTACACCATCATTTTTCATATTACATTTATAAGAAGATTACTGCCAAAAATGGAGTTAATAAATTGAAGTTATTTCGAAAGACTTGTGAATTTAGGACTCATTAGGACTGGAGGATTTGAATGAAATTAGATGTACAAATAATTCACCATTAGGAATTTTTTAACATTTTTATGCAATTAGTTATTTACTATGTCGCGGGTTATATCATTATCAATGTTTAAATGGTTTGGAAATGTTACTTCTAAAGGAATAAACAAGCGAGCACTGTACAGCTAAAACGTTGAAAGTTCTTTGTAGGCTCGAAGTAAGATCATTTTTGTCTTACTTCCAAATAATCATTTTAATTAGCTTTTCCAAATCACATAAAACTTTCGATAAAAAAAATGTCGACACCTATTGAAAAAGTTCAAGAATAATTATTATTTTCTCCGGAAGTAAGTGAAAATCTTCAACCTTTTTACCTTCCTTGTCTATACTAAAAATGAGATCTAATATCTAAATAAAACATACACGAATAAGCATGTATTTTCTTATCCAGAGTGAAAGATTCTCTCAGTATCGCCCTGGTGTAAGACCATTATTCAGAATTGAAAAGTTACTTGAAATGGCTTTATTCATTATTTTTTACCATATCTGAATAGCCAGGTACTTCCTCACCTCCCTCTCCCCACCTCCTTCTCCTCCCAACTACCTTCAGCCTCACATCATACCTCAATTGGGGGTGCTATAGTCTCACTGGCTCCAGACGGGAGCAAATGGGATTCTTGTGCGGTATTTATATATATATTTAAAAAATCAGCGTCTCTCAACGGATGTCATTAGTATAAGTAGTTATATGTAGTTTTAATGTGTCTCAACAGAGGTCAGTAGGTTGTATCTGTCGCCCTTTCGGATTTAATACACGAACGGTTATGAAGATAGCCGATCACATCCGTTCTACAAGATTTTCAAACTTTTTCAATTCACAACCTCAACCCTTTTAAGTATTTTAAAATACGTACTTTGAGCTGAAAATGAATTGTAACATAGACAGTTCTCTTCAAAACAATACACTATTCATTTAGATCGGATAATTAGTCTGTGAAAAATGATTCTGTATATGTACACACGGTTCACAGCGAGTTCATCGAAAACGAGTTCAACCTAAACTAACCTAACCTAACCTCTCGTTGTTGATAAATTTGCTTTCGATGAATTGTTTTTTGATAAATTCATCGGTTACCGTACACACAACCGTGTCTTTTTACTATAAAGTTTGTTAAAAATTACTTCGAAAGCAATTGTCGCTCATTTGGGCACGATTTCAAAGACGACTTCGCGTAAAACAGTCATAGTACGTTCTGTGATGGTGGTTTTGCGTTTTTATCGGGTATCATTTGTGTATTTTGATGTCTTGACGCGTGTTAGCACCGGGTTAGCAATAGAAGAGCGACCAATGCGGCCAGTGCGCGATCTGCCTAGCAGACACCTCTCCAGTATTACTCGTATAATAATGACTACCTATGATTTTGCAGCGACCATAAGCGGCGCTACCCCTCCCCCCGCAACGTTCCACCCTCCATACTCGCAGTAACTAGCCCCGATAACGTGTCCCGACTGAGATGAACCACTTACCCTGCCCCGATCCAAGTCCGGAACACAAGTGGGTGGATTACCACAGAATTGTCGCACCAAGTATGCACTAATTGATTTGCTTACTCAGCCACGAGTGAGTTAAGCCCTGAACTACAGTGTAACGTGCTTCACTATCGAGTGGTCACGGAGAGTAACTGACAATAGTTTGTAAGTTTGCCCCTTTGAGTCGCGTACCAACGTTTGGAATTATTGAATCGTTCAGTACCACTCTTATCATTATTGTTAGGCTGGCTTTAGGGGATTCGGTTAGATAATTGGAGGAATTCCTATGTACGAGTTCCTGTGAATGGTCTAGACACCGAGTTAACGTTTGTGCAATTGTAACTATTCATGTCGGAAGCCATTGTTTTGAGAATGTCGGAGTTGAAATGATTGATTTAATTATTAATGGCTATTTGGTCATAATAATATGATTGACGAATTGATAAATGGAGTAAATGAGTATATACCTAAGTTCTGGTATAAATAATATAAGTCAACACCATTCTAAAGAATGCCAATTTTATGTACTTAGTATTTTTGTTAATCTAAAAACATTACATTTCTAACACCAGAAAATGTTATAATGTCTGTGAATGAAATTACTTCTGTAGTTTAATTCTTTGGTACTTTTTTTAACATTATCTCCACACACACGGAGAAAAATGTTATTCTAAAATATGATAATTTTAATCATAAAAACGGTTAAAAACGGGACTGAAGTTCTTGCGAACTAACAGTGTATCAATGCTTATTAGCGGGAAAATGTAATAATAATTTATTGGTATATGTACGAAATTACGTATACCAACAAATTATTCTTACATCTTCCCGCCAAAAAACATTGAAACCCTGTTAATTTGTTCTTAAGAACTTCAATCCCGTTTTTACGAATAAAATTATCGTATTTTAGAATCAAAATTTTCTCCGTGCAGGATGCCATGATGAAAATAAATCTCTGAGGGCCTATGCCAACTTTGGGGAAGCTGTGTAGAGGGTCTCTTTAGGAAAAATAAGGCGGTTTTAGGAAGGAAAAAGGTATGAGGGGTGGGTAGGAATCTGGGAGAAAATATGTTCAGGAGTGACGAATATATGAATCCATTATTCCCACTGCGATGCAAAGTGATGGGTCGAGAGAGTCCGGCTGGAGAGGTCAAAAGGTTTCTTTCAACCAGTCCAGAACCTATTCAAAACTCACCTCATGAACCCGGGCACCTCTTCTTATCAAGTCGCCGAACGTATCAACTCACTAGGGGTAACCTATGGCAGGGGTGTTTGTTATCCAATAAATGGTTCCCGGGGCGGCAGTACCCATTTCCTCCCCCCAAATTTAAATCAGTAATGTTACAAACTAAAAACAAATTATGTTATTTTAATTTTATATATATAACAATTTAATTTTTTTATTGCTAAACTACTTATGTAGTTTGTCAGTAGGGACATGATGACAATTCGTCGCTTCAGTTCGTTTTTATCCAACAGACCAAAACGCGAATCGGGAGAAATGGCACGTTAAACTTTTTATATGATAGAAGCACATACATTTTGGAGGACGTAAGACAAAGTGCGTTTTGAAAACCCCTTAAATAATTGTTTATAATTTTTTTTGAACGAGTATCGCATAAATAAAGGCTTTTTAAGAACATTTGCATACTTAATTCAATTTCACAAAAAATGGTCTGTTGGACAAAAACGAACTAGAGAGACGAATTGTACAATGTAACTGTGAACAAAAAATGAGATTACTTATATTAATGCAAACGCTAACTAGTTACTTAAGTAAATATCTATGGAATATTAATAATATGTGGATATACATAGAGGAATATCAATATACATTTTTAAAACATTTCTAAATGATGGTGCCTACTCGTGTGTTCAATTTCCGCTAGATCCAAAAACAATTCCGCGCGTTTCCTGTATCAAGCTGTGATATTCATTGTAAAATCAGAGAGAAGACTCGATTCTTCCCAGATATCTCGTTTGCCTACTCGAAACTTTGAAACCCATCCCGTAAAATAATAATATACAACAATGAAAATGATTTAACAATATTTAAGTTGGTCATTGTATCCCGTCTAATCAGAGCAATATTAATTTTAGGACGAATAACGATTTAAAACTTTTAATTAAATCTGATAAGCCTTCAATCCAAAATCAACCGGGCCTACCCTTTGGGAGAAATTTGCGACACTTTGTGTAATATAAACAAGCCGCCTTCATTGATTGGAGTTGCCTTGCAGAATTCATTACAGATACGATCTGGGCGACGCCGACGGTAGCGGCAAAGGACGGAAGCTGGCGGAGAGTAGAGAGGAAATGAAGTACACCTTCCACCCTACCTAATACACCCTTCAACGGGACTTTTATATTTAGATATTTAATGAAATTCACAAAGTCTTGATCGTCGGGTAACTAAGCAATATGATGGTATTTTTGTAGAGAAGGAATCAATAAAAATAAGGCTAATGTAGGCGCTCAATTGAAACTTAATATTTCATATTTTGTATGTGCGAATGATACGTTTTGTTGTATTAGCGATAATAATGTATTAATTATTATTAATATAAGTAAAAAGTAACATGTAAAAAGATTTCATTGGTTAAAAAATAATTGTTGCATCCGAAACTGCTTATGAATTACAGCTTCAGATGCACTTGAAGTAGACTGTAAACACTAACAACGAAATGAAACGAAATGGTGTTTGCTGAAATTGGGTGATGATATGCGTAGGAAAAAACAATGGATGCAAGGAAGAAGGATAACCAATCACTTACCTATGCGAAAGAGCACACATAAAAAGCAATATAAATCACAATATGGTTTATATAGTTAAAAAAATATTCATCCAAACTCAAAATGCTTTTCCAGCAAGATGATGTGGTTAGGGAGAGGTAGGTACTGGACGCGCCTCGCATTGCTTTGATTTAAGATAGGCTAAATTTGGCATTTATAATGAAACCAATAATAAAAAAATTATGCAACACTAACATATCCCACAGTCAAAAAATATGTTAATTTTGTTTTGAAACATGTTCATAATTTTAATTAAAAATATAATTGAAAACAAGTTGGTTAATTTCATTTATCTCTGGTATCTTCAATATAATACAATATCAATGTATCGCTTGGAAGCCTAGGGTAAAATCAAGGTATTATTATTTCTGGCGGCGGTAAACTCAAGTTATCATTCTAGTAATTCCGGCTCCCGCTCAGGGGTTGATATTAATTGAAATTCATACGTTCCGCTTTGACTAAATGGCCCGAAGGTATTCATCTATGATGCGGTGGGTTACGCTAAATGGTTATTGAAGACCTTTGACCCCTTCTTACGTCGGGTTGGGCCTTTTGTCTTACCCCAACCCCCCTAATCTCCCCCCAACCCACCTGCCGCCCCACTCATCTCTACTGTGGAGTTAATAAACCTCCCTGGCGCCCTTTGCGGCTGTAAATTTATTATAATCGAAAACTCTGACTGGTTTCTGCCTAACTACGAACTACGAACTACGCACACTTCATGAATGCGGGTTAGGCTGACAGTAGTTTTAGAATGATGTGCAACGTAACACCAGGAATAAGTCAAATCACGGTGAAGTCTTACATCAGAGATAAGCTGATATGTTTTGTGGGCGTATCCGTATATGCCAAAAGATATCTCAATTTTCCTATACTTCTAGTAAAATTGATCGAATATATTCCAACACTGAAATTCTTTCTTGAAAAGATGTTAATTTTAAATGACGTGCCTGGAATTGCCCATTTTATTAATATTGTTGATGGGTATAGACCACACATCTAGGAAGTCTCTGACCATTGGCTCGAGTAGTTAAGTTGATAGGTAGCTACTTCTGTCCACATAGAATAATTTGTACAAAATATAGATATACGTATGTAATGATAAAAGAAAAACATATTTATATAATAATAAAAAGCATACCAAGAAAATAAAATCACAAACAGATTAAAATTATACATATACTAACTAAACTTAATAGATAATCTAATAATATATCGGGGTAGAAAAAATATTTATAAAATAATACATACATCATAAAATAATGTACACAATAATCTGATAAAAGATAAACAAAGTAGGTATAAAACAACACAATGGAAATAAAAACTGTTCGTTATTTATGAAACTACAGAAAAATCGATTATAATACCTTCGTAGATTTTTCTACAAAAATCGACAAATTTGAAAATAAATAACATGTTAATTTTGGGTAACCGACGAGTTCATCGAAAATCAATTCATCGAAAGCAAATTCATCGACAATAAGAGGTTAGGTTAGGTTAGGTTGAACTCGTTTTCGATGAACTCGCCGTGAAACTAATTTTGGCATGTACAACTAGTTGATACATTGATATCTTCGAAAACTAATCTAAACCATTTTACCACCCAAGACGGTTGTAAATAATCGTTTATTATGGTATTTACAACACATTATAGTACACGGTTATCACACAGCAAACTCTCAGAGTGCTCACGAGGAAACATATATATATACCCGTTTAAATGTATTCAGTTCTCATCCTTTTAGGTCAGTTTTCTAAAAAAAGTAGAGCAACAGTTAAAATTATAAATTTCCAGTTAAATTACACGTGGTAATCTATAAGTATCAGCACGCCCTTTATCAGCGTGGTGTCTTTGTGTTGTTTCTAAGTTGATATGATAATTCAGGGTCGGGGATGAGATTAATTAGTACCGACGACAGAAGCTGAGAGTGATTGATGCGACTTCGTAAAGAATATTGAAATTTAACACCCCCCAGACATCATTCTGCACAACGCCAAGTTGGAGCCTCCCACAACGGATCTGTATCTCTTACCGTCCGGAATTTGAAAAGTTTTCGCAAATTTTGGAATACCTTTGGCGATTAATGATTCGACAGATTATTAATTTTTCAAGCTCTCGTCTTATAAGAGTTAGGCAATAGGAAGTTCAAGCAACCTGAATTTAAAGTTTCCACGCTTTAACTACACTTTAAAACAGTACTTTTGGAGAGTGGCGTTTTTGCTTCTAAGGCCCTCATATATATAATTTACTTATGATTTCATGATTTTTTAATGCTTATCATTTCATGTTTCATTTCATCACCTTTATGGTTTTAGGTGAATACATAAAACCAAAATAGTAACCAAAAACTAATCCTTAGAATCATGTTCTATACCCACCTACGTGTTTTATTGAAAACTGATGGCGCATATTTCATAAGTCCTTTCGAGTCCTACAATCTGATCTTTTAAAAAGTTCGATCATTTTCACCAAAAGTATGAAAAAATTGCTCACTTCTGTGACACAGACCTCCCAGAACTCACTTCTACATCGGTTTATTTGTTCAGTGGGTGTGACAATGTCGATTCTTATGTTTGATTTTTATTTTAAAAGTTGTAGAGCCATATCCGTTAGGTTAGAACACTGAAAAATAAATAAAATTAAATAAAAATAAAACGTTTTGTAAAATATTTCCCATTTCGCGCACCCACCTGAACAATCACAACCCAAACCGAACTTTTGCATAGTCCGGAATTCGTAATGTTTATTCCTTAACATTTGTTCAGTCGATTTCTCTTTCGTCGGGAGGCGCGGAGCGGAGTTTATGAATCGGAATGAACCCAGGGAATTCCCTGAATTCGTACACAGGCCCTTTTTCTCCATTCCCAGCTGCGGCTTCTCTCCTTCTCTGCTCTCTGCCAGCTCCTTTGTTAACAGCGGAAAGCTATTTCCAATCTCCCATCGGCCGCGGTGTGATCGATTCGACTAATTTTCCTGTTGTATTTTCTTCAGTAAACCGTGTAAAAACAATAACCGTCGATTAACTTACAAAAGGACAACATTTAAAGAGGTTTAAACATTTAAAGCTTAAACATTTAAACTTTTAAAACTGTTTTGTTAACAGCGGAAGCTATTCCCAATCTATCATAGGCCGCGGTGTGATCGGTTCTACTAATTTTCCTGTTTACGTATTTTCTTTAGTAAACCGTGTAAAACGATAACCACCGATTAACATACAAAAGGGCAATAACCATCAAAATTGTTGAATTAAAATCAGAAATTCGGAAATAATACAGTTCTTTTGACGAAAGAAGTCGATTAATTTGTTCTGTTACATTTCACTCCTTTGCAATCCATAAGTAAACTGTTGGTCAAGTAACTACCGTGTTTTCTCATGATGATCTCTCATGAAGGTAAAAAATGATGTTTACGCCCCTCCCCTCTAGCATCGCTACCAATGTTCCGTTTATTTATTTTATTTATTTATTTATTGTTTCTTTACATGGTAGGTATTATTGTTCACATTTCAATATTAACCTCACTAGGACAAGCCTGTTTTGAGGATAATAAGTTTATAAAGTAGTACAAATAGAACAAAAAATATTTAGGTACCTATTGATAAAACAATAAAGGACAAAGATGAACCAATTGATGGCAATTTTAACATCGATAATTAAAAAAATTTTTAATGCTCAAGATGTCTTAATATATGTTGTGGAAGGATATTAAATATAAGTGTATACTGACAATTTAATTCAAAACACGCCTAAACTCATTCCAATCAGATTTCCGAGTATAACAAAACGACTACTTTGTCTAGGTAATATGTTGACTCTTGTGTCTGAAACTATGCAAAGTTTAGGTTTATTTACATAATTAAAAAGTTTTATACTTGCGACCATCCATCCCTAGCTCCCATAGAGCATTAGGGATGTTATTTGACCTCATAACACAAATAGCGCAATTTAATAATACTATAATTCTTTTCCTATGTTTTCCTTTCGTATTTTACAGCGCGGGCGATGCGTAGGTCGCCCATAAAATAAAATACCTTCTCCATATTCTTTTCGTTATTCTTTCCGAACTAACAATTTTTATTAACTTTACTATCATTTTATTAATACTTAGACCCCCATTTCTTATTCCGTACATTTATTAGAAACAGTTATTTTCACTACATACAATGTAATTATGGAAAAGAAATCTTGAAAAATTTAGTGAAATGCATAATCAATTTATGGTTAAGTCACGTAGAATTCCAGTAAATAGAGTGAAAGATACTATCAAAATCGCCCTGGCATGTCTTTAGCCGTGTTTGGTGACCAGATCTGAATATTCAGGTACTTCCCCACCTACCTTTTTCCCATCTCCTTCCCCTCCCCACTACCTTCAGCCTCACAACATACCGCAATCGGGGATGCTATAGTCTCACTGGCATGTCGTTAGTATGCGTAGTTATATGTAGTATTAATGTGTCTCAAGAGAGGTCAGTAGGTTGTAATATTCATACAAAAACATGTGCGGTATTCATATTAAAAAAAACCCCTCTATTACGACTTTCATCAATGTATCGCTTTGGTTACTTGTATTATTTATTGCTTCTCATGATGTGACGTTACCAAGGAGAGGCTTGGCCTGCAATAAAGGGATGAAATGTAACAAAACAAATTAATCGACTTCTTTCGTGAAATTAACTAAACGATACTGAATTTCTGGGCTAACTCAATTTGCCAGTGTTCGCAAATATAATCAGTGTGCACCAATGGTCTTACTGCATTCGTTAGTGTATAAGCTTCGAAGCATGTAAGTGAGGAAGTGTGGAATAGTGTCAGTGTCTTGAAGTCATCTGCAGGACGCATTCCCGAAATAGAGAAAGCGGCAGTTGGTATGCGGCCATCGAAAATCTTTCAATTCCGGACTCAGAAATGGGATTCTTCGTGTTGTTTATTGTACGTTTATTTCTCAAAATTTATGACAAATTCTTGGCCAGACGAGAATTGAGAAACTAATGAAGCAAGGAATACTAACAGAAGGAGGTGCTTATTAACTATATATCATTTCACCAATAATAATAAAGGCATTCTTGGAACAAAACGTTACATGCCTTAGGGATTTGACGACATGTGTGGTATATGTAGGAGAATGGACACACAGTGTTGTACTTATGGAATTTTTTTTAATTAACTAAATTGTTAGGTTCTTTACCATCCATGTTTTGAATAGATAGATATATTTATATATTAAATCAACTGAGGTCAAGCCAAAAAATGCTAATTTTGCTAGGAGATGGAGTCTTATGGTGGCTTAAAATTAATTTTAGGTGTCTATTTTGTGAAAATTTTGCGCACATAGGGAATTTTTGAAGTAAATACTAAATGTGTAACGAAAAGTGAAATGCGTTGCGAGGCGAACGGGCTCACTGTAGAAGCAAGAGAGAGCAGTGCGCGAGCCCATTTTCTTTCTCTCTTCCTCTCATAGCCAGTGCATGAAATATTTCAGTCAGTATTTTGAAATACCAGTGACGCGCTAAACGCGGGGGGGTGGGGGGACGTCGATGCACGGCTTGATCGGGCGAGGCGAATAATAATAAATTTAAATAAATATTTGTAGAAAATTAATATATTTTATACATATAAACATATATATGGACATACATATAGATGGAGCTAAAGAAGTATTTACTTGAGAAGTTTGGTCTATAGCACACTCTTTTTTTTATAATGTTAGTTCTACATGTGGGCAAATGATACAAATTGGCTTGACGGAATATGAACTTTTATTAAATTAAAAATAAGCTCTGGCGACTTCAAGACATTATTTCGAATTTTAAATAACTAGATTTGATCAAATATTAAACGCCGTGAATGTAGGGAGTTGAAGTTCTGAAATTTAACATATTTATTGTTTTTTGAAAAGTTTTAGTTAAGTTTATAATTTATGTTTGGGTAAGAGTAACGTAGGTAAAAACAAAATGTGGTTTTGACACGACCAACGATGGATGTAACAAAAAGCAGAGGAAATTAGAGAGTCAAAAAAGTGTATGTGCTGAAAAAACACCTTAAAATAGTGATTTTATGTCAGTCGATGTTACATGCTAGAAGTATGCATACAAGAAGAAAAGCGGATATATTAATGATCCTGTTGTTCCTTGCCAGTAGATGCAACAAAAGTCGAAGAAACAATGACGACACAGATGTTTTTTTATGTCATCTTTTTAAAATTTATAATATTAGTATAATATGATCATGGGCCACAAAAAACCGAATTTTGACCATCTCGCTAAAGCAGATTGCGCTCTGCCACCAGATTGCCTACGCTGAAGCACTTGCGGATGCATAAATTTATTTGATGTCGCCTCGCAGGGGACACCCGACATACCTAATAATAATGTACCCGCGGCGCTATACTCGCAAGTCGCAAGGCAGAACACACATAACATGCATACTCACATGCTGCACATAGCGCATTACACAGCCCATGTGGGCTCTTCGTGAGTTACCCGCGAGGTAAGACATGGATTAACTAAATCTATTTATTCCCCAAATATTACTATGGCATGCCAGTTATGTCGGTGTTTCTAAGTTTAGTTCAGATACGCACCTATGTATCTAGAAAAAATGTTACTACTCTCCTAATTTCATAACAATAATAATAATAATATCATTGAAGTAGAAGATAACACTAATAATCTTATTAAATTATAAAATTATAAAAAAGAACAAGACAAAGAAAAATAATAAAAGATAACGGTCGCAACTGGGACACGAACCCAGATCTCTCGTCTTACCGGGACGTGCGCTCTACCAATTCAGCGATTGCCATCATTAAGACCATTATCTTTTATTATTTTTCTGTGTCTTATTCATTTTTACATTTTAATTAATATTATTAGTGTTATCTTCTTCAATTATTACATTGATGGGATGATTATTCAATATTATTCGATGATGATTCAAATGTTAAAAAGAGAGTTTTTCTTATAACAAATTGTATCATTATTGTAGTACCGTTTTTGTGAAAAAAGCGCCCAAAGGACGCTTTACAACTGCAATAAATAAATTTAAAAAATAATAAAATAAATGTATGCAATTAATCTATATCCTATCACTAAGGGGGTTTCTCACCATCCTCTCAATAGCTTCTCATCACTAATAACAAATAACGAATATTTTCGATTTATTTTATTTATTAAGTTGGGGTTTATAATTCGGTACTCGAACCTATGAATAGTGGCTACATATTGGATATGTTGGCTGAGTTTTCTAACCACTGCGAGTATTTTATTTTTATTATTAATAATATTCGTTATTCGTGTAGATAAGCTATTGGGAGGATGGTGAGAAACCCCCTTAGACTTATAACTTTGATTAATTACTAGTGGCTTGTAACTAAGATTAAAAACCAGTGAGTTACAACTAAGACCAAAACTAGTGACTTATATGTTTGTGAATGTGGGGGTATTTACACAATACTGTTATAATATGACTACGCATAATAAATTGTTAAACGTTAACGTGGGTATTCAATGAGAAAGATTTACTAAACTAAAACTGCTGTCTTCTTAAAATTGAACCTAACCTAAAATTATTTTTTTTCAGTTAAATTCAGCAAAAGATTAGAACTCTCTTACAAACGTTGACTATTCTAGACATAATTTAAAATAAACCTAAAACATGTAGCTATTTCATCAAAATCACCTGTCATAGGTATTTAGGTTGTGCCTTATATAATAATAATAATTGGATAATTTGTAGAGCGCTGTTTTCGTGAGAAATCACCTTAAGAGCGCTGTACAATTTATTATAAAATTCTTAGGCTATATCTAAGTTTATTATTTGCAAATGTATACAGAAACACACCTGACCGGTCACTTTCGATAAACACACTTTAATTATAAAGTTTATGCTTGGAGAAGATACGACTTTGCACGCGGAGGACATTATATGGGGAAAATAAATAAAGAAATTTAAATAAGGGGACAAAAGGGAAAGAGTATTTCGAGTGTATAAAACAAATTATTAAAAACTGACTGTGGCACTTCTAGAACTAACCCTTAATTAATAAACGTTTATGTGAATACAATACAAGTTGAACCTAACAGTCCGGACCAAGTGGTATTATGTCATCCCCAATTTGGGCAACCTGGGAGGCTGAAGGGAATGGGGAGAAGAAGAGTTTAGGAAGATGAAGGTTACAAACTGAACTAGAGTCCATGCAGACGAATAGTAGGTATTATACTAACATTGATTATTATTATTATTGATATACGTTATTATAGCCTGTTTGTAACTGTATTCCTTGCAGTTAAACATATCTACCACTACTGAGAAAGTATTACCAATTGCATGATAACTAGATACAAGCATAGTATTCATATCATCTGATCACTAAATACGTTCGAATGGTTCTTTTCATCAGGGTAATACTGATAGTATCTACCAACCTGTCAATATCAAATAAAAATATTTGATTCACTTGATCGCGTCATGTCTTACCGCAAATAACTCACGTCGGTCGTAATACAATAACAACTTATTAGAGGCTACATTTAAAAATAATATTACACCTTAAAAATATAGCTTGAATTAAAACACGCTAACAAACTTCTTATCATCATTACAAAATTATGTTTTGAAAATCTAGCTAAAAGGCTATTGAAATTTCTTAATCTCAGCGGCAGGCGGCCTCCACGAGCGAGATAAAAAATGAATATTAAAACGGGCGCAATATAAACCTGAATTTTTAACACTCCAAAATTGCTTGATAAATTCAAATCTCCACCGCCCCCGATATAACGACGCGTTTGTAACGTTCTGGCTATACCGGGGGATGTTTTCCGGGCCCGCATTAGTGGCGGGGCGCTTCCGGCCCGGGCCTATCGCGCCCGTTTCCGCCGCCAGCCCTGTCTAAAGGAAGTCGGCCCATTCTGCCACTTGCTACTGGAATTTCGCAGACATTTTCCCCGCAGATAAGACCAGTATGTGCGGGAGTAAATGTCATTTGTATATCAAACGATAATGTGACGATTTGGGTATGTATTAAGTATAGATTCTGGAACACTTTGCCATTTAGTTTTAAGCGCACGTATTAATATTAAAGCGTGTCAAAATGTGATAAGAAATTTATCACAAATTTAAGTGTTCATTATAATATTTTGGAAATGAGGCATATTGGAAATGAGGCACTTGTGTGTCAAGTTGAGTTCAGTCGAACGCAATACCTACTTACACAGAAGCGTTGCTTGCATATAGCTAGTATTAAATTTGTTATTTGAAAAAATGTGCGAAAATGAGCGCAAGCAAAACAAAAGTCTGTTTCTCAGTGACGTTTGACAAGGAGCCGAAAGTCTCTAAATATGTCCTAATACACATTAATCTTGAGCTGTGTTGTTCTTTTTGTTAATGTGCATAAAGCTTCCAAACGTTTGGAGTCAATGAGACTGTGGCATCCTCTATTGGGGTATGTTGTGAGGCTGAAGGTAAGTGGGGAGAGAAAAGGAAGATGGGGAAGTACAAGGCTTTTCAGACCTGGTCACTAAACGCTCATAAAGCCAATCAAAGCAATGTTCCAATTCTGAATATGGTTTTACACCAGGGCGTTACTAAGAGTATCTTTCGCTCGGGAATATGTCGCAAATATATTACATATTATTTTTAATGAATAAATTGTGAAATAAAACCAATTAATCAAATAAAAAGTCTAGACATGACTGGGAGGATTGGGAGTCGAGAGCCTTACCCCTTGACCACGGAGGCGATCAAAATTCGGTTCAAATCTTCTACAAACACAGATAATGTTTGTAGAAAACTGAAATCTAATTATTATAAGCATTAATTATTAGCCTGAAACACTCATCCATATTTAAAAACCTACCAAGAAAAGATACATGCCGCCGACGGGACTCGAGCCCGTGCCCTTCTTTCTCGGGAGGTTTTTCAATATGGATGAGTGTTTCAGGCTAATAATTATTGCTTACAATAAATGTTACCATTTGTGCTATGCATAAAAAATCTTGTCCTAAACATTAGTTTAAAAAAAATTAAAACTGAAATCGAATCTTTGATTTGATCCACAATAGTTTGGCAATATCAAAGAGGAAACTGTGTTTTTACTTATGTCGACAGAATAACACTTAATCCATACATGCAAACACCTCAGCACAGGTTCTCCCATTGAGGTGTTCACAAAATGCTACTACTAACCGTTTTACATTTATGATGAAGAGAAGAAGATAATGCAAATAGCTTTTAATCAAAGTTTTGATCACATCAAATAATAGTTATTGTTTGTTATTATTATTTATGTATTGTTTGAAACATTTACAGAGTAAAAAATAATTTAAAATGTTCACAGCGTGCGTAATCAAGTTTTATTCATTAGATACTAGGCGAAGATTCTAGTAGTGAAAAAAACTAAAATATTAAAAAAAAAAAATATATATTAAACATGAGAAATGAAACATAGTTAGTGTACATTAACTACGGAGAAAGAATAGAAGAAGAAAAGAAAGAAATATATGATAATACTCGTGTGTGCATTTTGTCAGTTGACCTATGCCGTGGAAACACCCAGACGAGGGACTAGACACATGGTACATTAGCTTAGCGGGGGGAGCGGGTGGGGGGTGGGGAAGTGGGTGGGTTTGATGGGGGGAAACACTCACACGCGCCCCTCACACCGCGGGAAGCTTTCCTTGGCCTTTAAAGGTTCGAACCACCCTGTAGGAAGGCTTTAACTACGGATGTAGCAGGGTGTATAACACACGTACCGCCATACAATGTTTCCAAAGGGGCGGGCAGAGAGTGCCAGTCATCAACGCATAACATTATATATTCATATACCTTTAAATATCTTCATTTCCGATGCTTTTATCATAATATCTGTGTTTTTTATTTATTTTGGTTTAGGGAATATTCTTCGGTTTTTTTTAAGTTTAGCTCCACACATGTGGTCTTGAGGAAAATAATTCCCCTCGGGTCCTATGTCATTTTAGGGGATGCTGTTCAGCGGATGTTCTTAATAAAGAAAGGAGATGAAAAAAAAGAAATAGAAAAAATAATTATGAGGGGTAGATAGAAATGCTGGAGAGGTCAAATGGACTCAATCAACCAGTCTCTCCCTATCCGGCCTGCAACCCAGCTAGTGGGCAGATGGATCTACTGCCAAAGCCTATACAGACCTCACCCCATGAACCCGGGCACCCCTACTAAGTTAACAAACGCAGTTAACGACGTTGGATGACCTACGGCAGAGGTGCTTTATTTTTACAAAATTTACTACAAAAAATCATTAGAACCTTCATACAAGCTGCCACGCGACAGCTTTGCATGACTGCTTTTTTGGTTATTGTTGATATCCTTCTAACACAATGAATTATAAAAAAATAAACAAATTTCAAAGCATAAAAAATATTTAATATAATTTTATAGAATCCCATTGATAGACACCGGAAACATGCCGATGCGCAGACGGATGGAACACAGAACACAGAGTTTTTCAATGTTAATTTAAAACATCTAAAAGTTGCGATTCATTCGCGATAAAGTATTCCTCTCCTCTCCCATTGACAGGAACCTCGGGGGAGGAGACTAACACCCCCGGAGCAAACACAATATTTTATTCTTCACTGCAACCATTGATTAAATTGTACATTATGCCCGGAGCGATGTTGAATGTTTGATGAATTTTGAATGAAAAAAAAAAGAACGATAAATGATGACATTTATATGTGCGAAAAATATTGGGTTGATGTTGATCTTTGGGTTTTGATCCGAACCTTTGATTTGAGTGGACAAAACTCTATGTTCAGATTAAAGATTTTTGATACTTTATATATTTGCATACGTCATGTATTGTTGATGCTATTATGCTTGAATGGTTTCAACATTACAAAAACAATACTCCCCTCTAAACTTTTACATCGCCGTTTAAAAAAATACAAGTGTGAAGTAAATAACCCAGATACTGCCACAAAAAGCAATACCAGGAATTGAACCTTCGGAAAATAAGAACTTTGTACATAACACTTGCTTTTAATCTTCAAAATATAAAATGGACTTATACACACAAACCCAACATTTATAAAAACGTCACAAATACACAAGCATTAAAAAAAACTATTTAACCTTAAGTTGATAGAACCAAATTAATTTCACTACTTTGTATTTAAGTTAAGAAAGTGAAATGTAATTTTTTTTAACTCAATAATAAAAATTTTAAAAAAGTAATATACATCTATTGTTATACCTACTCCTTAACAACTTAACTATAATAATATAAACATGTAAAAGCCTTTAAGACTATTTGCATTGCCCTTATTGATTTCCGAGTAAAATTTTCAGTAAAAGTTAATGATGGTTATTAGTTATTACCACATAAAGTTTATACACTTATTGTGTGAGTTAGTGGATAATGAAAATGTTACACTTGACTACTAGCCTGTCAAATTTTTACTAATTCACCAGTTAAATCATTCGCCATTTGAAGACATTCCTCGATCACTTCATGAAAACGACTACATAATCTTAATACTCTGAACGAGATGCGAATGCTTGCACATTTCGATACTTTATTGGTCATAAAAGAAGTCGCCGAGAGTTTTGTACGTGTACAGTATGTATAGAACTGCATGTGCGAATATCGTCGCAAATCGCGCACCCACAACATACATGTACATAAAAACGTGACTTGGGTCGTTCCACTTATCGAAATGGACCCGTTACGACACATTGGTTCTGATTAAACTAATGGTTCAGGGTATATTGTACACCGTACCATCTGCGTACTATATATTCATCAAATATTTATTCACTTTGTACTAGTTACACAGTAGTTTATACTTGTTAACACCTACCCTGATGATGGACACTGCAAAGCTGTCAAAAACGTTGGCTAAAGTTGGACGAAGCGCCAAGCGGCTTATTATCTAACTATCATTGACTGAACGCCTATTCACTCGATCGTTTTGCTTGTCATCTATCTGTAAATGTATTTGTGTTGTGTCCGGTCAATCCTGTCAAGGTGGTAGCCGTGTTTGATAGTACATTTCTATGCCGCCAGAGCCATTCATAGAAAATTAAAATTCCAGACGTTCTTGTCGTTTGTTCAAATGCATGTCAATAATTCCTCCGCTGACGAGGCAACTGAAACCAAACTAAAACTGGCTGGTTGCTATGGCTTCTAACCAAACTTCCATCAAACTTTAATGACGGCTTAGCGCCTCCGCCCACTGAGGCAACTGAAAACTCTCAACTGCCAACTGTCTTTGTATGACAATGTGATGGCCCGCACACTACACAATCACACAAAACCCCGTTGTCAATGGTAACGCAAGCGGTAACTCCATGGTAACTCGCAACTGGCACTGCTGGTTGCGGTGGTCGGCCATTGCTAGTTGCCAGCTGTCAGCTGATTGTTTTTCGTCTATGGTTACAAGCTTTTTGACCAATCAAGACATAGAAACCAGCCAGTTTTAGTTTGTTTTCAGTTGCCTCAGTGGGCGGAGGCGCTTACTAAATTTTACGATTTCTGTAATTATCGCAGCTTGTTTAACCATAGACAAAGAACAATCAGCTGTCACCGTAGTTATATGTCGCTGTCAAATTGAAAAACAAAAAAAAACAAGAAAAACTAGAAAACTGACAACCGAGCGAACTGGCAACGACTGGCCACGGCAACTAGCAGGGTGAGTCGCGAGTCACAGCTTGCGTTGCCATTGACAACTGGTTTTTGAGAAAGTGTGTATTGTGCGGGCCATCACATTGACATACACAGGATAGCGAGTTTAGTTGCAAACTGTTTTTTTTTTCACTAGGCACTAATTGTTGAAAATA
Source organism: Limnephilus auricula (assembly GCA_951813805.1). Lineage (NCBI taxonomy): Eukaryota > Metazoa > Arthropoda > Insecta > Trichoptera > Limnephilidae > Limnephilus > Limnephilus auricula. The sequence continues at coordinate 40,855,993 of OX638391.1, forward strand.
ACAAGAAACCGAGCTGTAGGTACATAACTTTATTTTCAATTTCGTCAACATAGTAAAACAGCAATGATTTTTTTTTAAATACAAACAATACTATGTTTCATTGGTTCAATCTCTAGACAAATCTCTACGGTAAGCAATCTATCAGTTATGAGGGGGGCAATTTATATATTGCCTTCCAGTTGATATTAAAAATGAAAAAAGTGTCTGTAAATTTAAAAAAAAAATATTCATTTTTATTTACAAAAAACAATGTATTGAAAATGAATAATATTGAAAGTGAATGAATAGTATTGTAATATATTGTATGATAATATGTTGTATGATAATATAATGTTATGCAAATTCTAGTTAAGTAAGTGAAAATGTTATTTTCTTTTTTTCTGGAATAAATTAAGTTAGTTTTTAATGTGATAATGTTTTATTCGTTTTTAAATGACGATTTATAAATTCTACCTAATAAAACTTATATATTAAGAAAAAACTATGTACGTACTAGTAGGTTCTAAAAAATTATGTAGAGACATCTTAACTTATTATTCAATGGTTTCCTTAAGATATTAGAGCTAACATAGTACGATTTGTGGTAATTGCATCTTCTCACATTCATTCCCTTCTCGCTAGGATGCGACAGTAAAATTTCCGTGTTCGCGTGGGCCGACCAGTACGCAGGCCATTTGGATATCATATTATTATAGGTCGAATCTACATTCAGATATTAAACTCAAAGCTTTGAGAATGCAGGCACACGCTGAAACTGTTTATTCATTTATACTGAAGGCATTTGGTGCTTTATTTATCGCTTTGTTCAACTTACAAAGTAGAGAATATATTATTATTTCCTCAGTTAAACATTGCAATTCCACTCGCTGTTTGTGAATAAATACATTTAATAACATATCAAAGCTAATAAGAAGTTATTTTTTTATTTTATTTAATAAGCAAACCTATCGGTACCTAATTTCTTGTTAATATTTTCCATCAATTATCAAATTGGAACTGTTTTGAATTTCAAATTGTAACATTTTTTAATGTCAAAATTTTTTGTAAATATTTTTATTTGAAGCGTGGATTAAAGATTTTAAGACTGTACAAATTAGGTATCAGTGTAGAAGATGAGTTTTTTGTACAATATGTTTCTAGCGCATCAGTTTGCGCGCAATATAGATCAAGCAAATAAAAAAAAGTCTTTATATCTTAATATATCGAGATTCAACGCGGACAAACTTCCTGAAGTGCTTTTCCAATGCTGCAATCTAGAGAAGCTGTATTTGCAGAAAAACAAAATATCCTGTTTGGATTCTGCTATTTCACAATTATTTCTCTTGAACACACTCGCTCTGGATTACAACAAGTTGGATCATCTGCCTCCTGACATTGGTTGTCTATACAACCTCGAGAATCTCAATATCAGTCATAACCCGCTGAAGAAGTTCCCGAATGAACTATGCCTGCTGGAGAACTTACAAAACCTGTGGTGCAACTCGATACAAATGGAAGAACTGCCAATAACCATCGGTAACCTGGCCATGCTGGATTCATTCGGAGCCAGATCCAACAAACTCACCGAACTCCCTCCATCTTTCAGTAAACTAACAAGACTCACTTGGCTGACTTTAGAAAATAATCTTCTCAAAAATTTACCAGAAGGTTTCGGAGATTTGGGCAGTCTCATCCATTTGAACTTATCTAAAAACAGGTTCAATACTTTCCCATGTGAAATCCTCAAATGCTCCCACCTGAGGTATGTGTATCTAAATTGTAACGAAGTATCCGATTTAACATTGTCTGAAGAAAGTTTGAGAAATTTGCGCGATATGATCGACTTGGTGTTCATAGACCTGCGCGATAACCCATTGACGAAAAATTCTCCTTTCAAAGACCATTTGAAGAATTTTCCAAAGTTGAAAGCGGCTGTTGCGGCAACAAAGCCAGAAGCCTCCACAGCGGGCAACAACACAAGTAACATCACTGCTATTATTGAAGAAAGCGAGTTCTCCGAGTGGGAGGATTCAGACAACTCCATGAGCACGGGTTCTGGATACACCTGGGAGGAAAGCTGCCCTAGTAGTCTTATAGACTCGGAGGAAGAATCGGATATAGAAGTGGAGGAAAATGAAATTATTGTTAGACATTTGCAAGAAATATCTAGATTTGTTAGCTCAGGGAGCTAAAAAAAAGATGAATAATAAAAAAAGGAAACTGCATTTTAACATTCTCTAGCTTATAGTCATTTAGTTCATAATTACTTACATATATTAATCTGTAGATATATTATGAATTTGTATTTTTTTATTTTTTTTTATTACAGAAAAACAGATTTTTTTTCATGTTAACAATATACCTGCAAAGCTACTACAAGTAGCTTGTCTGCAGGAAAACAGTGTGAACAAAACATTGTACAATTTAAATGTCTCAAGTATAATACAATAAGAAAAAAATTGCAATTTAATAAAATACATAATAAAAACATAAATAAGTATAAAAAATAATAGAATACTAAGTCTAAAAAATTTTAAAGTGCAAGAGGTACAGTCATTCAATACAGAAAATCTGAATCCAATGGCCATGTTTTTAACAATAGCGCAAATTTAGGTGTCGAGTAACATTTTTTCAAATCATATGGCAGCATATTAAATATAAGTGGTACAATGTATTCAAAAGTTCTCTGGCCATGTTTATTAGAAAATATAGGTACTATCAACCCTTCATTTTGTGTAAGCCTAGTATTGTACACTAGTAGTAGTTATGATATAGGTAACAAAAATAAAAAAAGGAATTTTGGTTAACCGTATCGTGTAAATGAAGAAGAATGAATGTTAAAGAAATTTAGTTTTTAGGAAATGTATTCCTCCAAGCAACATCACGTTCCTAATACATCTAAACTAAATAGGAACCACTGAGAAGGAGTAATGTCACTAATCTATAGCTTTATGACGACACTGAGCAGTTGGTCACACGTACGTTAGAGGGTGATTAATATAGACAGATATTCTTGTTCTCCAACTACAAAGTAAACGTTTGATTAAGCCAAAGTGTATCTTGTTCTCGGGCTCCAACTGGCAGGATGGTAAACCACTGGTTATTATTACCTATACTTGTAATATGAGTAGTGTTTCCTCCCTGCGAAACTGCACGGAGCGCGTAGCGAGTGGCGAGCGGGTGGCAAGAGCTTTGATGCGAATAATATTAACTGTTACGTCGCTTCAAAGAGTTAATTAATTGCCTACCAGAACTTACATGCTACCAAGATGCTCCGCCACAGGATGAGAAATATTCTATCTCTTTAATATTGTCACGACCCAAATATATTCAACTTGAGGTGTTTCAAATTCCATCACATTTTTAATGACAATTAAATTGTACATTTGAATTGTCCACGTCAATTCTCGGCCTGTTTCAGCAATTTAAGCGATTATCGATGGTCATAGTTTAAAACACCCCAAACTAAACGAGCCATTTAGATATTGGGTGTGTTTATAATTTCTACGGGAATACGACCGCTGAGTTTAATTTCTTTAATTCGTGAAAGGCATCGACTTATCAACTCTAGATATGGCGTAACTTACAAATTCTGTCTAATAATTCGACCCATGAATGAGTAATTTTATAATCAAACTCCCACTTTGATTCCTTCACCTCGCTTCGAAAACACAATATCTTGGAAGACAAATTTGGACCCTGCAAACCAAGAAAGTATAAAAAGCAGTGATTCTTGCGATTTTTTGACGGCGAAATAAAGCACTTTACTTTTGATAGATGTTTTCGAAAAATAACTTTTAGAACCAATAATTTTAGTTTCGGTGACATTTTTAACATCCGCACGACCTGTCTAGTGAGATATGTAGGACAATGATTGAATTTCTCCTCTGGGGGTAGCAGACATAGATACATCATTTGTCTCATTTTCAACACTGTTATTTTGTGTAAAAATGAGCTGAAGCATTATTTTAATACTTAACGTACATTTCATGCTTTTTTTTCTGTCGTTGTGTCGTAGCCGTAGGAATTATAAAAGCGTCCTTCATATTATTTGTATGTGCAATCGTAATAATATTAAAAATATTTGGCTACTTTATTTAGCGCTGTTTTCGTGAAAAATCACCTCAAGGGCGCTGTACAAATAAACTAAGATTTATAATTATAACTTACTCATGACTAAGACTTATTAATTACTGACTTAAAACTAGTGACTTACATTTATATTTACATCTGTCACTTAAAGTTAGAGATTTACAACTAATATGGGTACCTACTTAGGTACATTTAAAGTTACGTATTTTGGTTTTTGCCAGGGTTGTCAGTGATAACATTAAAAACCAAATAACAGACAAAACTCTGTAAGTATAGGCACAAACAGGTAACATAGAAGTAACTACACGTTTACTATGTAACCCGGTTTTCCGCATAATCGATAACAATAATCGAATGAATCGAAAACAGTCGCATTTCCAATATTCGGATAAGATCGGGCTAGTGGGTTGTGTGTGTAGAGGGTGGGAGGGAAGGGGAGGGATAATTCCGGGATCCATCACGCTCTCACGGGCCATGGAACAATCCAATATCCGAATGTGTGAGCATCAACACGATGCGATATTCGAATGTGGGTTTGCAAGGGAGCCATGGAACCACGATACTCGCCACTTTTCAAAATTGGTTTGAATAACGGCCTCAAAAGGCGTAAGGAATTTAAGTAAACTAGAAAAAATACATTTATTTATTTATATTTGAAACTTTTACAGAGTGTTAACGATTATTAATTTATTATTACAAAAATGATTTTGCCGCTGGAATGTGCGCAGATATTAACACTCCAATTAAAAATGTTCACAGCATGCGTAATCAAGTTTTAGTTGTTATTACAATTATTGAAAAAGCAGAAATAATAAAAAATACGCGTGTACTTTAGACCACACGACTGAAGTAAAACTACTAAAGAGAAAGAAAATGTGCGCGCGCACTGCTCTCTCTTGCTCCTACAGTATTTATAAAATTGTTCAAGAACGAAATGAAATTACGAATAATCTGATGGGAAAAGAGAAAGAAAATGTGGGAGCGCACTGGTCTCTCTTGCTTCTACAGTGTGATACAGTCCGTTCTCCTCGCCCGTAACGCATTACACTTTACGTAACGCATTCGCCAGTTTACCCCCCAAGTCATGCGGGCGTAAAGAAGTTTTATTTCAATAATTAAAATGAAATATAGAACATGAGATATAAAACATAGTAGGTGTACATTACCACATGGAAAGATAAGAAAGAAATTTAAAAAAAAAACAAAATTACACAACTGTTTTCCATGACATCATGGTAGAAGATGGTTCATTTGGTTTTATAAATATGCGAGATTGTTTGCGAAGATATTAAGACCGTATAGATGGTCACTATAATAGTATTGTATATCAATAGTATTGTATATCATATTGTATATCATAGTATTGTATATCATATATATCACTATAATAGTATTGTACAGACGACACATTCGTGACAATGAATTGAAGTTTGCAATATTGTTGCTAAACATGTTAGTGTGATCTATAATATGACTCCTTAAATTACATCTATTTGGACCTTGAATATTGATCAGAAAATTTAGGAGCATATGATGAATAATTGTGTATAAATATATTAAGTCAGTAAATTGTCTTCGTTTTAACAGGATTGTAAAATTAAAGTATTGGAGTCGTTTCTCATAAGATTGGAGAAAGGCATTTAATCCAAATTTGAATGATAAAAGTCTTAGAATATATTTTTTTACAGATTCAACAGGTTTTGAATGGCGGGTTAAGAGTCATATACGATTCACGCTGACTGTAACTTTCTTAATCGAATGTCCTTGTATGATGCATATCCATCCCCCTTCGCAAGTCCTCGTTATTGCATAGGAATGATTATTCCGCGACCGGCCGCGTCACGAAACACATTGAACAATCGATTACTCCGACTTCATATTCATGATATTTTAAATTCACTTTTAGATTTATGACTCGGCCCGCGGCGGGACTAAACTCTCGAATATCCGCAGCCGGAGAGGAATGCCGGATAATCGGGCGTGCACATACACCCCGCCAAATAATTTTGCAATAACACTGAAATTATCCATAGGCTCGGTACACATGGATTTCTTAAACCGTGGGTTGTGAACTGCGGAACGCGAGCGGCCAAGTGTACAGCGTAAAATAACGACAACAAAAAAAGTTTATCGAAGTTTTTTTCACTGCACTTTATTGTTATTGTTTTTTTTTAAATGTTAGGTATTACTGTTTACAAAAAATATTAACCTCACTAGGATAAAACAACGTTGAGGTAAATAATTTTATTAAGTAATAACAATAAACAAAAATAATATAGGCATTAAAAGACCAATAATGTTACATTGATGTTTCTTACAGATAATAATAACGTAAACATGTAGAGGGTGACCATGCTATATTAAATTAGCTCCACACAGGAGGCCATGAAAAGGCTCAATGTAATCTTTGGGGATGCAGTGCGTGGGTCTGTAAAACGAATGCAACCACAATACTAGAATTGACGAACAAGTAAATAAATCTTTGTTTCCGATCGTTCAATTTAAAAATATTGAACAAAACGGAATTGGGTAGGTACGGTAATTTTTCGCGAATAAAATTGGTAGCTAATACAAAGTTCAATGCGAGCTGAAAATAGATAAAACCTTAATATCAAAAATATTTATTATTATTATATGGAAATATAATTATTATCTGTTACCCTCCATAACACAGGGACATCCCTAGCTTGGCGTATGTAATAACACAAAATCTATACAATGTAAAAAATTCTTAAAATAAAAAAAATAAATAACATTTTGTAGCTACGACGAGAATTGAACCCGTAATTTTCAGACTCAAAGTCAAATGCATAAACATTCATTCTACACAGTAGACAAGTCGCGGTCTACACCTTATATTATGTCCTATATTTATATTCATTCAATCCTTGCATAGTAATGAAACACAAAAGCAATGCAAATAAAACATATTTCACAAAACTCTATTGTTAGAACAATGCAAATCTTTGTTTTAAATACGACTGTGAAAGGCGCGTGCAAGCGCTTAAATCACGGATATTAGTGAAATGTGTTAAGCTCTGTCTACAACATTGAAAAAAATCCCTAACAATTTTCTGTTACCCAACACATACATTTTTCTGCATTAACTTCAAACAGGAGGCCCTGAGGGAAATTACTTTCTACAGAGCATATTTCATCTTTGGGAATGCTGTGTTTAGGGTTTTTTGTGAGAATGTAGGGATGAACCTGGGTCTTGAAGTGACCACAGTAGTAGGACAAAGGAGTAATGCGAATAATAAGCTCTGGCGTCATGAAATTTTTTAATACTCAAATTATTCCTCATGTTTTTTTTTATTATGTCATTTAAATTAACCCACTTTCCGACAACTGATCGAGCTGAAACTCGGCAGATATACTCATTGTTGACGATAATGCATTCTATCAATTTTTGGTATCACTAACGCGCACAAACACCCATTTCTCTGAAATAGGCTACATGCCTATTTGAGAGAGATGGAGCACTAAGCACCACCTGAGAGAGATGGAGCAACTAAGTCAAAAATTGAAAATATATGTATTGAGGATGAATTTTTTTATACATTCTGTTTTCTAATTGTTCACGGAATCGACATTTCGGGTGTCAACATCAGAAACCGAATAATTTAGTAAATAGTAGATAGCAACAAATTGAAAAATTACCCGAATGCTCTTCATATTTTATATTATACTAGCTGACCCGGCAAACTTCGTACCGCCTCAGAATCAATAAATGTTGTGTTTAATTTATTAGCTGAAATAAATAAAAATTTTATTAAGTTAAAATAAATAGGTACCTACTCGTTCAAAAAATGAAATTGAGCTGTTGACTAAGCACGAAATGTTCGGCACACTACACCATTGACATTTCGAATTGTTTTAAATTATGTCGACCAACGCACATTATTTGATAAGCCGTTCCATACAAAATATATGAAAAAATTGATTTTCCTCATAAGTATTTTTTCCGTAATTTTTTCCGATGTTTTATTAGTTATTCTGTTAACCGGGATGGAGACAAATCCAACAAATCAAAGATCATAAAAATCGGTCCAGCCGTTCTTGAGTTATAAATGGTGTAACTAACCCGACTTTGTTTTATATATTAAGATAAAGATAATAACTTGTCATCTTATACTGTTTAGGTATTTTTGTAATATGTATCTATAATTGAATATTTTCAAATATATGAATATTATTATGTACTATTTAGTACTACAGTATATAGGCCTTATTGACTAAGTGAGCACTTAGTTACATGTTGTCAATAATAGTCAATACAACATAATTGACACATCCCAGCACTTAACGGATTTAACACCCCTCCCCTCCCCTCCTCGTAATGCAGTAATTGGCCGGACATTATTAATTAAATTAATGTATTATTGGGATAACTAGATTCAATCAAAGCGAGGATTATCACATAGGCCACCTCAGCTAAAGGGTTAAACATTTCTCCATTCGACGACACACGAACAATTAGTATTGTAGAAAGGGTTAAGATGATAGACTTCGCTTTTCGGCCCATACAAAAAGGACGCCCAGGAAAAAACACTTTTCTACATTGAAAATTGCACAAAATGAATATATTTTTTTCTAGAGGTTGAAAACTATGTCGGTATGTTTTCGAATTTTCGATGCGTTTTCTATTAACGTAAACATTCACTGTCAAACATGTACGATTTATCAAAAAATATTATTTAAGGAAAAAGTGCTGCTAACTCAACTCTCATAAAGAATTATAAAAAGCTACCGACGTAGCTTCTTCTTTCTAAAAAATATATATGTTTTAAAATTTCAATTTCGTGAAAGTTTCGGTGTAGAAAAGTGTATTCTCCATAAACCCCTTTTCGAGCGATTTCTGTAGGTAAATTTGAGCGTTGTCTGATTCGCACATTTCGCATTCGCATGTATTGTAAGTGTGCAGACGCGGGTGTTTCGCGTGTGGTTCAAAGTCTAGCCTCTTAAAGTTTAATGATAATGTATTGGGAGGTGTGTATGCGTCACTCCAAGTGGTTTGCTAGTTTTTATGATTTAGCAAGGGTGCTCGGCTTCACGGGGTGAGGTTTTTCTAGGTCTTGGAGGCGAATGCTTTGCCTGGTTGAAGGAATACTAACCTAGACGTCTTCAGTAGGAGGCTCTCGACCCATAACCTTGGACCGCATTGGGAGGAATGGATTCTTACATGTATGTCCATCACATTGATCATTGATACATTGATCCCCAGATACCTTTTTCCTTCCCAGAACTTTCTCTCCTTCCTTTCCTTATACCCACCACACAGTATCCCTAAAGATAACACAAGTCCTGAGAGATTTTATTTTCCTCGGAGCCTCCTGGGTGGAGCTTTAAAATTGAAATTGATTCTGGGGCTAGATCACACAATTCAAAAACACGGTAACCGGTAGTTGATTGTCTCATTAACAATCCGATACATCTATATGGGACTCGGCTTCGTTTTTAGTTACAGACAAAAAGGCAGTAGAAAGATAGTCTCTATAAAGATATAATCCATACTGATTTGAAATAATTTCGCCAATACAGGCCAAAAAATCGACTATTTATTCGGCAATAAGTGTTAATGTTTTATAAATAAATTTCAATATAAATAAGGACAAAAACGAGTATGCTTTAGACCACACGACTGAAGTAAAACTTCTTTAGCTCCATCTATATATATATATTTACATGTTTATTTGTATAATATATACATGTTTATACATATACATATAATAATTTTCTACAAATATTTAAATTTATTATCGTTCGACTCGCTCGATCACACTTTTCGTAACGCTCTCGTCACGCATTCGCCAGCTTACTCCCCAATAAAGCGTGCGTAAAGAAGTTTTACTTAAAAAATTGTACGTACATCTGGCACAAAGACTCGTCCACAACACATTTCTATCGGTTCGTCTATTCAGTGCGGGAAGGTGTGACTAGAGATGTGTTTATTTTCTCTTACAGTCCGCGCATGCGCCTAGCACGCTACCCGCCATGCGCGTTTGTTTACGTGAATGGAAAATTAAACGGATACCTACATTCAAAAATAAACAGACAGTTTATATTGGGAGCACTCTAAAAATGTAGCGTTCAGGGACGGAGCCCTTTTATTATTTCCTTAATAAGTCCTTAATAAGTCCGTAATAAGTCCTTAATAAGTCCTTAATAAGTCCTTAATAAGTCCTTAATAAGTCCTTAATAAGTCCTTAATAAGTCCTTAATCCGATAGCTTTAAAATTTATCAACAACGACACGGTAAAGATTTTTATCAATATAATCAGTTAATTTCGAACTGCAATCACGTTTGACAGTTAAAATCTAATAAAATATTGCTGAGTTTAGCGATGCATAACACTGTCTCGATAAAGTTGTCTACATGATGATTAAAATCTTCGTTGAAACAGAGGTCAGTTGTTTTTCAAGAATATTTTAGCTATTTGTTGTCGATATTCGTGAAAAATCACGATTTTAATTTGTTGCGAAGTTGAAAATTGAGAAATGTCATTTCTAGATTATTTTTTATAAAATTATTTTTCATATTTAAAAATAATTCAGGTACGGGACATACGTCATTCCTATGTCTACCAACGTTAAATTATCGTGAAAACAAGCTTATGTGTCCAAGCGGTTAAAAATATTCACACTGTAAAAATAATAATTGTTCCCTACATAACCTACCTACCTATTTTATATCTGAATTTGAAAGAAAGGTCCTACATAATTCAGGTCATATATTTAGCTAACGACATACCGTTTTAGATATGTTGTGATGCTGAAGGTAAGTGGGGAAGGGAAGTAGATGGTGAAAGGGAAGGTGGGGAAGAACTTGGCTATTCAGATCTAGTCACTAAACACGGCTAAAGCCATTTCAAGCAAGGTTTCAATTCTGAATTGTGGGAGATACTCAGAATATCTTCCACTCTGGAAAGTGCCGCAAATATAGTATATACAGTAAAATAACACAATTTAATTAAATAAAAATTATTTGGGCACGCCGGGTTCGAACCCGCGACCTTCGGAACGGGAGTCCAAAGCCTTACCGCTGGACTACGCCGGCCGTAGTATTTACCGGTTTCAAAGCTAAAATTGATTTCAAAATTACTTTTAATAATAACAAGGTATGAAAATCGAACAAATTTATTTTTAGTGTATATTTTTTGTACTTATACGCTGGCGGATACAGTGTATGGATAAGCAGTTTTATCCTTGATGTATTTGTATTTGATTGAAAATATGTTTTATACTTGTTATTCGGCGGTAGGTCCTCTCTGCACACACCCCTTCGGTCACTTAGTAATATTTAGTTTATGTATGCATATCGTATTATAAACTTCCTAAACTGACTATATATATATATATATGTATGTCGGGGAATCAACTAGGATCAATAAGTGCAATGGAATCCTCAACACTATATAAAATGGTGTGCATTTGTATGGAGTGCATGTGAATGATTTTGTCTAGAAAATTTACGTAAAATAGAAGAGATATCTCGGTCCGGTCCTCACATCACAAATCTCACGCGAGCTTTATTTTATCTGTGAAGGGAAGTTTACACTTGCGGCTTTAGTACCATGTTACTCTGAGGTACCGGCACCAAGTAACTTGCCGTTTCATAACCGCGGAGAGGGCATGTGTCATGTCATTGCCGCTAGGATGTTTACTGTGTCAATCGCCAAGGACTTCATAAAAACCATATAACTAAATAGTCTGTTTTTCTTCACTAGTATCAACTTTGTTAGTAATAAAGTTGATTCTAGTACCTACCTACTAACTGTCCGATCCCTGTTGGTATTTTGTATAATAATCAATCACTTAATATCTGTCCTATATCTAAATGTCGTTATTTTATTGGTCAATGACCTAAACATACCTATTCACTATCATATATAAATGTATAGACTGTTTATAACGCAAATAAATAGAAAAAAGCAATACAAGAGTGTTACATACTACTACAACACGGGCATTAGCCTAGTATGGTAGTTAAAAAATGTCAAAAAACTGTAACATACAAAAATTTATTAAATAAAAAAATAAATAAGAAATGTACCCTTTTCCCAGAGTAAGCTTAATATTTCCTTACTTGGCGTTGTCGAAAAGATCTTTTTCGATCAATTTTTATTAGAGCAACTCTCGTTCCATGCTTATTCTCATCAATGTAATATATCATTGAATAAGAAGACAACTCTCGTCTTACCGGGACAAACTCTTATTTAAACGTCATATTTGTCAATCTTATATAATATATCAAATTTCAGAATTAACACTTTTATCTTCGACTAATTTTGTCGTTTGTCCCGATAAGACGAGAGGTTTTGAGTTCGGGTCCCAGTTGCGACCTTGTTATTTGTCACATTTTATTTATGATTATTAATGTAATATTCTTCTTCAATGATAAAAAGTGAGGACTTCTGCCTATCAGAACGCGCCAATAAGTAGTAAAACTGCCCTTGTGTACTTTGTAATTAATAATCTTCTTCGTGATATGTTGGTGTATAACTGTTTTATGGAGAACATGTGAAAATAAATAAATAAATTATAAATCCTTTATTTGTAGATTTGACGTTATATTTACTAATATACTTTAGAAGCTAATATTAAAGCTGCAATGTAAATTTTTTTATTTAGAAATAACTAAGTTAGCCGTTTGATACTAAAGTTTTTCAATCATTTTGTTTCAACACTATATTACCATAGATATTTTAAATTGCCTAATATTTAAGTAATCATAATAATAATTAAGTGTTGCTTAAAGTTCTATTGATTGTTTTACAGCTTATCTTGAAGATTAAAGTTAGAAAGCACCCAGCCTGTACAAACTGATTTGATCGACAGACCTAAAACCTAGTGATTCAGAAATGGCATAAAGCACTAGAGAAGTTTCACTTAACAATGTTTGTACACTAAAACCCAGGGATCGAGAGGCAGCGAGGTATTAAAGACTTTCGAGAGCAATCTCGGGCGGAGAGACGTTTGTTTGCGATGTGCTTTCTACATTTCCCAAGTTGAATGTGCCAAAGTCAACTTGTAGGTTATTGTGTTGTGGAGAAGCGTGAACGGAAGGCATCGGAGCGCATCAGAAGCGAGTGATAACAAACAGAGCTGTCTGCAGCTGCGGGAGGTCGACATCTTGCTGGCCTTGCTGGCAGGAGGGTTTCCCGGATTGCGGATATGTCTAACACTGGATAAACCGATAGGAGTGTGGGCGGGAAGGGCTATGTAATAATTTTATTGGTTACAATGTCCCCAGTCAAAATGTTCCCATCAGTGATAATGGGCCTCGCCTAAATGTTCTTAACCTAACCTAACTTTTTAATAAATTTATCGTCAATTATTTTTGGGTTATCACGGCGTGTTGGGGATATATCTGTACTACTGGAGATAAACCGGTAGGAGTGTTTTGTGGGCGTCGATGTCGGATCTATGTAATAGTCTTCCTGATAACAATGTTACTTGTCAAAGTATTGCCAGTAAAAATGTTCCCACTTAAAATGTTCCCGGTCAAAATGTTCCCATCAGTGATAATTATTATCCATGCCAAAATTTATCTAACCTAACATTTTAATAAATTTCTCACGGTTTATTTGTGGGCTATTATGCCGTGTTGCGCTATCTTATTTATTTATTGTTATTGGGTTATCTATTTGAGTTCTTTCCAACCAGGAACATTTAAGAAATGAACGTTTTGACCGGGAGCTTTTGGTAGGGAACATTTTAACTGGGGACATTTTTAGTGGGGAACATTTTGAAATGGAACATTTATCTATTATCAGGTTGAAGTGACCTCATTTTTCATTACTTCGGGAGGAAGATCAAACTAACCTCCAGCGGGGGAAACAGAAAGGACCAAACAACAATAATAATTAAAAATTAGAAAGTTGTGATTGTCCAGTAAAGACAATGAAGGTACCAACATGTTTACGTTATACCTACTTGTTAACATAATACGTAAAAATTATTACCATCTTTAGTTTTTTAAACTTTTTGATCTTTTATCAAAAGCTTAGGTAAGTCATATAAGTTATATATTTATACTAGTAAGATATGTATAAGAGTATAATGCATAAGAATAAAAAAATCCCACATTGGCATAAGCCAGTGCGTGGGTATACTATTTTTTTTAAGGCAGTTACATTTTTTTTTTATGATGTACATTTTATACGTATGTTTATATAAATATATAATTTTTTTTTGCATAAATTAGTGAGTTCCTTCGTTAGATTTTTTACTGTAACAAGAGTGTGTATAATAATACAATTTAGGTATTCACACAGAACCTTCGGTGGGAAAGTTTGTTTGATTTTTGGAAAAAAAAAACAAATAGGGAAAAATTGTAATGAATTTTAATTTTTTTTTATAAATAAAAAATTGGCAGCTTCAAGACTAAGAAAGAGTCATTAGACGCAGAGAGGCAGAAAACAAAATATAATCCTCAAAAAACAAAAAAATAAGATAATAGTTGAAAAAAAAAATAGATAATTTTATCATTTGTAAATTATGTGTAAAACCAAAGGCAGCAATCTCCATTCCGGCCAGATTGCTATGTTTACTTTTGACGGGGAGATTGCCATCTTTGCTTTTACGTACAAATACATACCAACATTATACGTAATATACGTACAATATGTGTATGTAATATTGTAAGTAAAAGCAAAGATGCGTGTCATTTCAAAAGCAAACATAGCAATCTGGCCGAAATTGAGATTGCTGCCTTTGCTTTTACACACCTCAATTAGTCCCAGCGAGAGTTCGTAATGACGTCATTGATATACACCCTCTACTTTTTTCCATTATTTCCTTCTCAAGCGTCTTGTTTGAAAAATACAAAAGATACTAGAAGGATGGTGTCACATTCGATCTCTTGCTGGGATTAGTATAAGTACAGTATACACGACATTCTCTTAGATAAGCTACCCACTTTCAAGACGGTTTATCAAGAATCCGAAGCACTGTACTACTTCTGTTAACATCTTTTGTGCTCAGTAACTTCTTAATAGTTTTTACACTGATTAGTTTGCTCGGTGATTAATGCGTGTTGTGCTGCCAGAACAGTACTTGGAAAATTAAAAGACAAATGCAGTATGAGTCGGGTATAATTTCTGGTAATTCAGTAAATGATAGGAAAAGTAAAATAATCAAGCACGCAAGATAGAGCTACATATAGGGACAAGACACATCAATTAAATACACATTAATAACACCCCGACGCCTTCCAAGTTGGCGTCCCGGCGGCGGCGACGTCAACCCCCTAGCGCCCGTTACTCGCACTCTTTCCTTTATTGTTACTGAAGACCGTTGATTCTCTTTTATGAAAGCAACTGGTAGACAACCTACTTTTGTGTGTTTAGGATGTTTTATTACGAATAAAACAACGTCTGTTTTGATGCTACCAACATTTTTTTACTGTTGACTGGCTCCTTTTCTTTCTGTCTACTTAATAACTTTGTTTTATTTGTTACTCTTTAAATGTACTTTGTCAAAGGAATATCACGATAATTAGAGTTACAATATCAACTTTTTATTTATTTATGTATTCAATATCCACTCGAGCGCTTTTTGCCACATTATGGCACTATTTCCAAAACCTCTAATTGCTTTGTTGCCAAAATGTGGCAAATTTTGTATTTTTATTTTTTGATTCAAACGACCACATTATATATTGTACATTCAAAATATAACAAAATACATATTCTCTAGATTCTTTAAAATGTTTTAAGGTTAAACGTTTAATTATATTTTTTTTATAAATCCTACAAATATAAAAAAATTGGCGTATTTTGTCAGAGGCTAAAAATATTCCCGCTTTGCAATAAAATCCAAATAAATGGAACATTTGTTAACGAATTCGAAAACTAAAAACTGTTTTCGAAAGGTGATGAAATAGGCTTTCAAATTTCTATATTAAAAATTACTATGTATGTTTTTAAATATAATTTTTTTTTGCTAAAACATTAAAAAGTTTTAAAAATGGCTCACTTTACTTTTTTTTCTAACTAAAATTACTGATAATGAAAAAAAATAAAAAACATACTTATTTCATTAGATAAATAAATTATAAACCTTACTGTCACCTCACTTTTTTTCGTTACATGTAAAAAAAATTCTTAAAAAATTCACAAAGTTCCATAATTTTTTTTCAAATTGCTATCGGAAACTTTGGTTTCAGAAAGAGGTAAATTTTATTTTTTTTGTGGTTTTCTTTTAGATTTGAATATATAGTTTGTTGTATTCTCTTTCCAATACCGTTTAGATCACATTTCTGACTATGATAGTACGGGAAAAACAACGATTTCTGTGAGACCTATGTGAGCTGGGACAAATATGGTCTCCTGTGATTAAACGGGTTAACAAAAAAAGGGGAATTCATTGGCTACATAAAACTATAGTCAGTTTGTATGTCTCCATATTTAAATTCGGCGGTATGATTTTTTTAATGTGGGCGGAAAAATTTTGATTACGGATGCTGTGAACATTTTTAATTGGAGTGTTAATATCTGTGCACATTTCAACGGCAATAATGTAATCTTTTTTACCACTCCGTAAATGTATCAAACAATAAATATATATATATATTTTTTTTTTTTACTTATTAATATAAAAGTTATGGCTCGGACTCCAGGTGTTAAAGGGGGGCTCTTATGAGTGATGGCAAAGCAAAGAAGCAGTCTCCATATCGAGTTTTATTCAGAAACACGCGAATTCGCACTTAGCAGATATCTCTAAATGGGTTAGGCCTATTCCAGGGCACGCCAACTCTTCCCCCCTCCCAATCCCGCCAATACATTAACACCCCCAAATGAAGCCTTAAATAAATACAAGGAGCTGGATAAAGCCAAGAAATTTGATTTACACACAAAAAGTAATGTTAATTTCTCAAAAAATGCACTTAAATCACAGTTTTATTTTGTTTATACGTAGATTTCATTTTTTTCTAAGCCGTAAAATAAAATTATTTTTTATCATATTTTGTGTTTATTTTATAGAGCACTATTTACATATACCTCACAATAATCCCCACTGCTCCCATCCGGAACCAGTGAGACTGTGGCAACCCCAATTGGAGTATGTTGTTAGGCTTCAGGTAAATGTGAAGGTGAAGGAGACAGGAAGAGGAAGGTGGAGAAGTACCTAGCTTTTCAGATCTAGTCACCAAACACGGCTAAAGCCATTTCAAGCAACGTTTCAATTCTGAATGGTGGTCTTACACCAGGGCGATACTGAAAGGATCTTCCACTCTGAGACGTGCACCAAAAACACCTTATATTATTTTTAATTATTAATTTGTAAAAACACCAATTAATCACATAAAATTTATCTGCGCATGCCGGCATTTGAACCCGCGACCATAGGTCCCTAGAGAGCCTTGTCCCTCGACCACGGAGGCCGTAAAATAGCCGTTTGAATACATATTATAATATATGATTAGTTTGGCGTTTTATGTGTTAGCTGTGAATTAATTTTAATATTTTCCTAAAACAAAATACAACATTATAATTTCGCATTCAAATCATATATGTTTTGCATAAAATATCATTGATTTAATAAAATGTATTATTAAAACAAACAAAAAACATTTTTTTTTTTTAACAATCGCAATGCAAAGTCACTTACCCAGTGGAGACTCCGAGAAGTAAGAAGCCAGGAAACTGAAGAAAGGGATTTTATGTCAACCTGGAGAATAATACAAACATCGCATTTTATACATCGCATATTAGGTATATATCGCACACAAAAAGTTTATACAAAAAGTCGCCAAAGAGTTGAAAGGTAAATAATGTTTCGCTAGAAGCATTTTTAATTTTAATCATTGAAGACAATATTGAGCACTCCCAATCCAAAAAACATACATAATTCATCTTTGGGGATGTTGTGTGGAGGTTTTTTTTTAAGGGAAAGTAGTGAAGTTCTGGGAAAGAAAAGGGTATGAGGGTTTGGCAGGAATTTGGAGGCCTGGGTGAGGTCTCTCTCAACCAGACTCTCCTGATCGGGCCCGCCAAGCAGAAGGTCGCTAAGACCTAGACAAACATGACCCCATGAAACTGAAAAGACAGAAAATGATTCGGAGCAAAGAAAATTAAGATAATGCTGGTAGTTCTTATTCCAAGTATGAAACAGTTAAAAATGAAGAAAGTTGATATGATCGAATTAGCACAGTGGTTAGAGGTCGTGGGTTCAATCCCAGATGCAATCAACCTTTTCTCTTTCATATTTATCAGTTCGGAGTCTATATTATTGTCTTCAATTATTAAAGATTACAATTTGAGGTTTTCAATGCAAAGGTATCCAATAAAACATTTACTTACATAATATATCAAACAATTTCAGCAAGTGAATATTACCAAGAAATTTGTTCCTAGAAATAATGTAATTATTTTGTGATGGTTTCTTGGATAAACGTCTGAAGTTTTTGTCTTATTGCAACGCTTCTTGTATATTATTTTTTTATTTTATTTATTGTTTCTTTACATGGTAGGTATTATTATTCACATTTCAATATTAACCTCACTAGGACAAGCCTGTTTTGAGGATAATAAGTTTATAAAGTAGTACAAATAGAACAAAAAATATTTAGGTACCTATTAATAAAACAACAAAGGACAAAGATGAACCAATTGATGGCAATTTTAACACCGATAATTTAATATTTAAAAATAAAATAAAATAAATGCACAAGATGTCTTAATATGTGTTCTGGAAGGATATTAAATATAAGTGTAAACTGACAAAAATAATTTCTTTGACCAAGAGAAATTTTATTTTGAATTTCCATAAAGTTAAGAATGTGATAACATAATTATAATTTAAGGGTTATAAGGATTGTAGCCAGTTCGATATATGTTTTTTGTATTTTGAAAGATTGTATATTTTATATTGTGTTGGAAGTGAATTGTATAATTTTATAGCCTGGTATCTGTAGTGTTTTTGTCCAAAGGATGTTTTTGTTTTATGTATTTCTAGTTGCTGTGCAAGTCTTGTTCTAGTATTGCGAGAATTTTGTGAGGTGTTAAATGTGTTTAAGTTCTTGTGAAGGAAAATTAGTATTTGTTTTGAATATCATTTGAGAACAATGCTGACTCAATAGGCAACTACTATTACAAATTACAACCATTTATTACCTCTCAACTCTGAAGCAATGAAACACAAAAGCAATCGCAATGCAAAATAACGCACACAGACTTTCTTCGCTCGCGAGACTGTCTCAATTATGTTAATTATGCATCATAAGCAAATCGACATTAAATGGCGCGGACCGGTTTGATAACGAGCCTGTTATAGGCTTAATTCTTGGTTGGTTTCCAGTAAAGTGTCTTAAACTGCACATAATAAGCACCAGATAACATGCGAGCCTCGCCCGCCGCCGCACTGTGTAGTACCGTGTGCAGCGGCTCGGCTCTGCAACTCTGCAGCACTAGCGGCCTTAGCGCCCGCTATTCCCAAAAACACATATCTACTACTTAACACTAAATTACTTACTGATACTGACTAGAACCAAACCTACCTTGCTGCACTAACATACAAC
The DNA here is from genome assembly GCA_951813805.1 of Limnephilus auricula. NCBI lineage: Eukaryota > Metazoa > Arthropoda > Insecta > Trichoptera > Limnephilidae > Limnephilus > Limnephilus auricula. Next base: position 40,875,587 of record OX638391.1, read on the forward strand.
AAGCGCCAGACCCAGGCAGTTTAGCATTACTACAGATTATAGTTTTACTGGCAGTTGCGAAAAATACAAGTTTTTTTAAAGTAAATACTTCTTTACGCAGGCTTGACTTGAGGGGTAACTGGCGAATGCGTTACGGAAATTACAGGGTTACGAGGCGAACGATAAAAAAAATAATTTAATTTTGAGGTTCATTCCTCACAATCTAATCGTAACAACAGTGCTCAAATCCATAGTAATGAAGTTTGGAAAGGGTGCTGGCATTTATGCTGACAATAGTTGTGTTGTTGTTTCTAACATTCTAAACGTTAAAATCTAACTAATAACTAGCACTTTTTCGATTGGAATTTTTTGAATTTCCTGCTGCAAATGTGAATAAACGTCGCTCTCTAACTAGAATCCGCATAAAAAAGTTTTATTTAAAACTTTTTAAGAATTAAATCAACAATCCCATTCTAAGCGTAATTCCCATAATAAAATTAATCAAATTTTCGTTTAGAGTGTGCGAACTCAGTGCAGTGAAGCGACTGATTTGTCAAGATGATTGGTAACAATCCAAGCGAATCTTCAATATAGATTCTTATATACTGATGATTAGAATGGTATTATTCGATGCCAGAAAGAAAATTAGATTAGATTACTAAAGAAGTATTTACTTCAGTCGTGTGGTCTAAAGACTCTAAAGCACACTCGTATTTTTTGTTTTACAATAGTTTCACACAGGAGACCGTGGGGAACAAATCATTAAGGCCTATGTCATCTTGGGGATGCTGTGTATATGTTTTTTTTAGGGAAAGGAAGGAGAGTAGTTCTGGGAAGAAAAAAGGTATGAGGGGTGAAACCTAGACCAACCTCACCAATGGAACCCCTGCTAAGTCACCAAATGTAGCGTACCATTTGGATTGACCTATGGAAGGGGTGTTGGTTATCCAAAAAATGATCCCATACCTGCCTCCCAAATTGCGATGTTTGTTTTTTTAATATTTTTGTGGTCTGGCATATGATTTATGGAAAATAAATTTGCCGAATGTTTGAGTTTGAATAAATAATTTGATAAACATCCCCAGCCAAGTAAGTCTGCGTGCTGTCGCCAAAAAGTAATGAATAAAAAAACCATGAATAAGTGTTAATGGTGCAAATAAGATAATTAGACCTTTATTCGGTGGGTAATGCTTCCCTCGCTGCACAGATTTAATAGTCTCATTCGATTTAATATTCCGATTCGCCATCATCCACAGAGTACAAGTGTACGGGTCATTTACTCGCCCGTTGCTGAGTGCTTTCAAGTGGTTCGCACTTTTTAATCGGCGCCCGGGTTTTAGTGGGCACTCACTGTGGGACAGGGACGGTCTTTTAGCCACCGATAATGTTCCGCGGCTCAATTCAAAATTCGAACCATGAAAAAAGAAAATGGCTCCCATTAGCAATCGGAGAGTGGAAAGAAAATCACTAATGAAATCGTCCCTCACCACCCACAACTCGGATTGCATAAAAAAAAGGTGGCAACTCTGTAAAAGCCACCCTATCAAAACTACAGGACTCAAAGAGAGACAATTCAATCAAACAACATTTTTACTCTAGTTCCGTTTTTGACTTACATTTACGTTAAATTAAATCCAATCTTTAAATAGATTAATACATTTGCGCATTAACACAGCTTCATTACGTACTTTTTGTATCAATTTAGAAAGGGAGTATTTAGTTTGAGTGATAATTTATTAAAAAATGCCTCGCGGTTACACGTTGGGCGCCAGTTGTGTGTTGGTAGAGCGATCAATGGTGGTTCCAGGGTTATTCACTCGGAAACAACTCGCTAGGCCTCGAAGGGGCGATAAATGGTACTAACTTCTAGTCTAAATCCTACTCCCACTTTAGAGACAAGGAACTTTCAGCCTTATGCACTTTGTAGAAACCTCCATTCTTTCTTCAAGGCGCTAATGTACGACGGGCAGAATAAATGGAAATTTTTGCTAAATCACAAGCTTCAGATAAACTTTTAGCTAAGATGATATAACGATAGTTTCTAGGTTGATGTAAGAAATGAGTGCTAGGGGTAAATTCTTTGTGAAATGAATATTTTCGTATTGCATTGCAAGCAGAAAGCGAGCGATGCGCTGCGATGGCAGTGTGAAAGTACGTAGAACTAAATGAACATGTAACAATTCTTCCGAGGGAGGAAAAATTCCTCCAACAACAAGAACTTTTGACTACGTTAATGTAACAACTGGAGGTTAACATTATTATATATTTTCAAAATCCTTTGCGAGCAAGTCTAATATAATGTAGTAATGTTACAATAACGCAGATAGGTGCATCATACAATCATGTGAGCCAACATAAGAATATGAAATGTTACCCTGTGTAGGTTTTTAATCGATATATTTTTAAGTACCAAATTGGATAAAGATAAATTATATTATATTTTTATACTGTAAAGTTAAAAAATTATAATTATATTATTATATGCATGTTTGTATTAATGACATGGTTGCTATCTAATTAACATTTTTGAAATCAATAACAAAAAACACCTCTGCTACAAGTCCTCCGGTGCCCATGGGGTGAAGTTTGTCTAAGTTTTGCCGGCAGATTGGTTTGCCCTCCTACTGCGTGGCGGGCCTAATAGGGAGAGACTGTTTGAGGGAGACCTATTGACTTGTCCAGCTGAACTCTCTCAATCGCCTTGACCGCAGCGGGAGGACGCATACGTCCGTCTCTCCTGAACACATTGACAACCAGATTCCTACTGTATACCCTTTTTCTTCCCAGAACTTCTTCTACATCTTTTCCCTAAAAATACCCTTCGCACAGCATCCCCAAAGATGCTATTTAAAATGGATGTTTAATTTGGAATTATCGCTCAAGGATAAAATATATAGAATCCTACTTCTAGAAAAAAATATAAATACGAAATGAATGAATTATTGTTACCTTTATTCATGTAAGTAATGAAATAATAAAATACTTTATTCATGTAATAAACAAAAATAAAGGTTGTATTTCACTCCCCTTTGTTGGATTTACAATGAAATAGTACCACCTATCTGTATAATTGATTTGACAAAGTGACCAGGAGTAAGTCACTATTTGCCGAGAGATGCGGAGAAGTACAAAGATACAACAATCGTCATTATAATCGATATGCAAACTTGCATTCAAAATTATTATTGAGCTTAGTTGGCGGAATTCTCGCATTGTGGCGCTAGTGTTCCGGCAAGATGGCGGCACTTCCGCTATTGTTTCCACCAACCCCGTTATTGGGAATTAATAATACGAGTCGTGGCGAGAGGGCGAGAGGGGATCGAGAGAGGGCGGGGGTGGCGAGGGTATCTCGCTGCAACTTTCCGAACAGGCGAAACTTAGGCCTCGTAATAACAGGTCTGTAGCCTGTACTACGCCGTGTAATCGGCGAGCCGGGGTGTTCAGGAATAAAATTCATGTTATTTCTTTACTATTGTAACATTATTCACCCCCTCTAACTTATTCATTCAAAATCTTACCATTCCACTCGTCTGTTATTAGCACTCTTGATTTTATTGCCGATTAAATGCGAAAACAAAGCTGTACTTGAATCAGATCTGATCAAGGGTCAGATCAACAAAAGCTGTACATGAATCAGATCTGATCAAGGGTCAGATCAACAAAATAGTATGTTGACGATGTATGAATTTGAAAGAAACAGTGATCGTTTTCTAATAGAGACTTATGTTCTGCCTATCCCTCAAAGAAATGGCCTGATAGTTGAATATATGAAGAAGAAGATATTCATGAAATAAAACAAATTACTTTGTGTAAACCACTATATCCACATTTAATAAAATGTTATAAACATTCAATGTTATCATATTCATGTTATTATTCTGACGAAAAAACCATCGGTTTTGAAACATGTAGATATTATAACATGTGATTGTGGTGTTTTACACAGAGTAATTTCATTTAATTAAAATGTTGCCAAAAAAATTTTTTTTGCAAATATTAAATTCATTTGTCTATTAATGTAATTCAAAATACGAAACTCTAAATTCACAGAACGGAGGCTATGAGGAAAATATTTTCCCTCAGGTCCTACGTCATCTATGTGGAGGGCCTTTAAGTAGAAAATAAGGGGTGAACCTTGGTCTTGAAGATACCTATATTTTGGAGGGAGGAAATAGGCTGGCAAATCGTTCCACAGCTGAGCTGTTAAACTCAATAACGTGTCGTAGAGACGATCCATTCTTACGTGACAAATAAATGTCAACGAATGTATGCACTGGTGCCGAAGGCATCAATGACGTTAGTTCCGCGGAGCATCTTCCATTGTAATACAAATAGAACAAGGACAGCATTCCCACTTGACGCCTGTGCTCTAAAAATTTGTTAAGGTAGGGGAATCTGTCTAACTTAATCGAGGATTTTTTCAGCTCCAAAACAGATGTTACTGCCAAATGTAACACAAATGTGTGACAATACCAAATGACAAATGTATTATGTATTTCATGATAGAGATAATGAAATGATCGTGGTATTTGTGACCACCGTGTGGGGGATTAGCGGTTAGAATAGGCTTCCAGTGATGTGGTAGAATAGTAGAATTGATAGAAGTAACTCGGTGACGTACGTCTTAAAGTTTTAAGGGATGGGGCACGGGTAGGTGTTTAATGAATCGAATCTTCGCCGCAATAAGAATGGGAACTTGGCCGAAGTTTGCTCGGAAACGAATTAAACATACAGCAGGTTCGATATGGGGAACGATGATTTAATACAATTTATTTGAACTGCAGAAAGACTGGTGGGAGCTAGGAATAATAATATTTGGATGATTTGTATAGCGCCATTTTAAGGTCGCTGTAATCACCTGAATGGCGCTACCACTAAAGAAGAAGGTAGCGCAACACGTCAAAATACCCCAAACAATTTGGGAGGCGGGTATAAGTACCGCCGCCCGAGAAGCATTTATTGGACGACCAACACCTCTGCCACAGGTCACCCCAAGTGTTCGCTACGTTTGGTGACTTAGCAGGGGTACCCGGGTTCATGGGGTTAGGTTTGTCCGGGACTTGGGGCGGATGCGTCTGTGACTATCTGCGTGGCAGGTAGGATCGGGAGAGACTGGCTGAGGGAGACCTTTTGATATCTCCAGCTGGACCCTCTCCATCCCCTTGCACCGTAGTGGGAGGGATGGCTTCACACATTCATCACTTCTGGACATATTTATCCCCAGATTCCTACCCACCCTTCAAACCTTTTTTTCTTTCCCACGACTTCCTCTCCTTCCTTTCCCTTAAAAAACCCTCTACACAGCATCTTCAAAGATGACATTGGCCGTGAGGGAATTTTTCCCTCAAGGCTTCCTGAAGAAGAGTAAAGCTAATGTAAAAAAAAAAAAACATAAATCACGAGATAGTATCTACATATCTACTTTTGGCCGTGGAAATCTCAAATCATATCGGAAATTAGTGGGATTATTTTTTTAAATTTAAATTTATTATCTTAAATTTAAAGATATCTGCTTATGAATACCTTAGTTGCTTTATTTTTACGCGATTAAATCGTCGTTAGCGTTGTAGCTTTGCACTCATTACAGTTTCACTCGCAGATATTACAGTTTCGTAAAGAGATTACAGTTATATTTCTTAATAATATATTTTGAATAGATTATTCACAAAAAATGGCGCTTTAGAAATAATCTAATATATGGCCATTACATCAGTCGGTCCGCCAATGAGGTGAGTCATTGTGCATTTATTAATCTAAGTGATTAAATTTAGATTTTACTCACTTATATGAGGCACTTACCTCATTAGCAAGTCGTGAAAAGGAATTCAATAGTATAAGGTGAGATTGGCAAATAGTTACTGAATGTTAGGAAAATGAAATAACAGTTTAAAATCAGTAGTTAGTTACCTATTCAACCTGTTTCCATCTCATTTCTTTCATCAGCTGAACAAATAAAATATAAATTAACGGTTTAGTAGTTTAGTATCTAAAGATATGTTTTGGGATTTTCACGGTCAAAAGTATTCTCGTGTTTTGAAAGTTTTATTTTACATGAACATTTGTGACTTAATTTTTATTTATACATCAATGTCATTTACTAGCAAATTTTTAAACTAACTTAGAAAACAAGTGTATTATGACGATTTATTTATGGGGTATTCCGTTCGGTTTCGCTACCTTCTTCTTTATTTAACGTTTGGGACAGCAATGTTCATCATCAGGGTAGATGTGTAATCGAAGATTGTGTAATACCGGGTTATATAGGATTGGAGCTGGCAACACGACATTGCATCTACGTACTTCAGCGTACAATCTTCGATTACGCATCTGCCCTGATGATGTACAGTGCAATGCTGTCCGAAACGTGGGCTAAAGAAAGAGGTAACACCCCAAAAATAAATCACACGAATTTTTCTTATAATTTGGAATTATAGCAATGAAAAAAATCGCATTTCTTTACATAAATTAACAGTAGAGTATTGTAGATGATACAGTAATAAACATTTATGAAATCTACATATCATACTTTAAAAATATTTATTTTTTAAACTTACCGTGTGCTGTTAGAAGAATCTGAAACAAAAAATATAATGAGTCTAGTTTTTTAACTGTTAATTCATGGTGGAATTCCATTGTATTAGATATGAAATTAAACAATTTTTTTTTGAAATTAAACACAGAGAGCAGTGGTGTAATTTAAGTATGTAATTAAAAATGTATAAACCCAAATATATGTAAAACCCTAATAACAATAATTACCAGAGGGCTATCAATATTTGTTAATTAAGCCCTAAGCAACAAGGAGGGAATATCCCAACATTACCAAAATAAAATATCAGTGATCACAGACCTTTTCAATTATATAAATTCATATAGATTCATGTCAATTAAAAATAACCTTTTACTATGTATCATCATTCATAATTTTAATAATAAACTTTATAATTATCTATATGTATCTTAACTTAACAAAATAACTGATAATACCTTAAATTAACAAAATAGAAACATTTATCATATAGAGACAATGTTGTGTGCCCCTGCCTAAGTTTGTATAAATTCCGTAGCATAAGAATTTCAACTACCAGTCTGAAAATGTCCGTAGTAGGACGAAACCGGTCCTGGTGTAAATAAACAAGTGGAACAAAGTGAAAAAAAAATTGTTTAATTTCATATCTAAAAAATATAATATTTTAACTCTCATCTTAAAATGTCTCCCAACTCCGTTCAGTTATATTTATTTATTTATTTGTTATAATAAAAATACATTTACATTTTTTTTGACATTTTGACTGTCCAACTAGGTAGGTCTCCCGTTCTAGGATAGTCAAATAGATTAAAAGGTATCATACATATTATGTAGGTAGGTAGGTACATGATGATTCATATAATTATTAAATAAAGTTAAGATTCACAATTTCCAATCAATGAAGTATCAAATATACAATCAAATCAATTTAGTATATAATACACAAGAAAAGGTGTATTTGAAGTGAATATACAGAAAACAGTAAAAGAAAAGAAAATAAAAAGGTAGGTAACAAATGAATTAGGTAACAATTTTTAATAATATTACTGACTCTGTACTGCCTAAAATAGGTTACCATTTCGTTATTTTTTGGATACTAGAAGAACAGTATACAGAAAAAGAGCAAAGGAAAATAAAAACAAATAAAAATTTTGGAACAAAAGAAATACGTAAAATTGTATTTACCATATTGTTCACTTTATTATGCCTTACGAAATAAAAAAATAAAAATTACTGTTGGTTTATCCAAAGTTCTAAGGGACTAATTTTTATTTATGTTTTAAGTTTTTAGCTTTATAAACAAAATCCCTTAGGGCTTAGGCCGATTTTGGAAAACAATTACAGTACCTATCTACAATCTTTGGGGAGTTACAACCAAAATTTGAACACCGTGAAAACATAATCAGAAAAACGTGATTTTTTTCAGTTACGACCTTTTTTATTTGAACTTTTACACAAACCAATGCTAAAACCCTTATATATTTGACATTAAGTAGGGATTACATTTGCAAATAATAGTGTACCTACTTAAAATAATGACCCAAAAAAATGTTTTTTTTACAGTATCAAAGGTTTTTAGGTTAGGTTAGGTAATGTTATTTTGACGTGTGTAGGTAATTCCGTCGGTGTATAATTCTATCACTGTAATATTGATCGTGAAATTCACGCCCGTGTAATTTCGTCAAGTTACCCCGTTTAAAAACAGTCAGGTTCATAAATAAGTGTTCACCACTGTAGAGGTGCGATACATCTTGGTAACAGAGTCATCTGATACTGTACCAGTGCGGAGTCGAAACGGCTCTAAATTATTTGTTTTGTGGTGTCCATCATTTATCACGTTTATGTGAGAGCCGGACCCACCTGAACGGCCCTAGTGCCGCTGCAGTAATTACGGTGACCACGGCTTCCCAAATTAACGAAACCGTATTTTAATTGTGTAATTGAGTGAATGAATGCGGCGTGCGGTCGGTGTTTTGTCATCAATTTTCCAGCAAGATTAGATTAGTGTCAACGGAGGGAAACAGAACAATTTATTGTTTAGCATTCTTTTTAATGAATGTATTATGATTTTTTTTTACAAATAATTATTACATTGTAATTTAATTAAAGTAAACATAATATAGTTGTCCTTCAGCGAAGCGACAAGGTTCTTGTGTTCGGTGACGGAATTTAATTTCAGCAGTGAATAATACGAAGCAGGTGTGCGAAATTTGTTATGGTGATAAATATGAATAAATAAATAAAAAACAAGGTTTGTGGAAAACAGAAAAATATGTAAATTGTAATAACAGTAAAGAAGTGTTATAGCAGTTTAAGATAATTTTTCAATTTAAGTTGCAAATCATGAATATTTTATATAATTTTAGATTTAGAGGAAGATTGTTAAAGAAAGTTATTCTTAGATAGAAGTAGATATTTTTAGTATCCTTAGAGTTAAATGTTGGGTTTTGAATGTTATTTTGATATTTGGTGGACACATTTATATTAAGTTGTAAATTATTTAACAGTTGTTCTATAAAAAGAAAAATTATACACCTATTGAATATAGTAAAAAGGTTTTTGTAGAAAATGTTATGTTTTTCGTTTAAGATTACCTTAATTATCCAACATTGAATAATTATCACACGTTAACACATTATTATTATGTCTATTGTTATCAAGTGTAATTTATAGAACTCCATCTTAATTAAACGGTTAAAAACTGTTTATTTATAAACAATGCCTTACAGGTGTTTCAACTTCAGAATGCATTTTGAGACCAGTCAAAAAGATGCTCTTTTTAATGTGAGATCGGACCAGATAGAAATTCAACAAAAAGTGAAGCAAAGTTGTAAAGGTATTTTAATCCATTTAGTAGTCACAATGTAAAGGTAAGTTTCAAAGTGTGGTCCCTCTACAGACCCACGAATAATGTAAGAAGCAAGGAACGGACCGCGTATCCTCAATAAAAATATTACAAAATTTGAAAATGATTAATAGTTTCTTCTCTAAAGGTAAATGGATAGTTAATGATGCACGCAGGGGGAGGGGGGGGGGGATGGAGAAACCAAAAAATGTAATGACATGTTCATGTTCGGGTCTGTAAACTACTTTACGCTCTAATGTAATGTAAAGACTGTCTGTTTGCTAGACCAACTGGGAAATGGGATCGGCTATTCAAAATATTATGATAGAAAAAATCATAACGACGAAAGCTGATTTTAAAGGGGGGTCACAAACAATTCAGGTTCTAAATATGTTTTACATAAGTGAGAAATTCTGTCTTTAAAGCTGCAGAAAATCATTAAAAGGAATTTTTGTATTCATAGGATATTTACGCGCTATTAAAAGTAATGTGCCACATAAAGATGTGTGAATATCCTATTAGACATATACATGGTTGGTAGTATTAGAACTACCAAAAAAATACCAAGAGCAGTTGTTTTCTGCCATAAATGAATTCGAAGTAATTATTATATATTTAAGTAAAATATAATTAAAACAATCGTTATGACTTTTATTTATTACCTGTATACATCATTATCATCAATTACTATATTATATGTAAATTTCATTATCATAAATTCATTGCTGCATTAACTGTACACCTCATTATCATAATTATTATATTATCAGTAAACGTACTTCACTACCATAAATTATATAATCTGCATACTTCACCCGCCGTAACACAGGGACATCCCTAGTATAACGGGCAAAATAACACAATATCTACACTATGTATAAAATTCTTTTAATAAATAAATAAATACTATAATGCCATGACTAAAAGAAATACCTATAGTATTTATATGTGCATGATAATAAGCATTCTCTCGTTCAGGCGTTGTTTTCCCCATATTTCTGGTGCGGAAACATGGACACTTAGAACCAGCGAAAGAAAGCGGATAGACGCCCTCGAAATGTGGTGCTGGATTCCATCAAATGTTCCATTCTGGAAGAGCTAGGCATTCACGATAAGCTTTCAACTATCTATCAAACTGAGGACTCGAACATGGAGAAACTCATGGTCACTGACAAAGTGTTTGGCAGAAGAAGCAGAGGAAGGCCACCAATACGCTGGAGTGACCAATTTTTTAATGTGGGCGGAAAAATTTCCTCTATTGCTCTGTCGGTCCAGTGGTTAAGCAGCGAAATTAGCTCCTTGAGGATTAATTGTATTTTTTATGTTACGTAATCAGTTAACAAACTGTTGACTTTTAAAAATCTAAAATGCACAATTTTAAAACTCACCGCATATATTTAACGCACGATTAATCTCGTGGTTTAAAAAAATGGAGTTCCCTCTTTCTGTCCTTTTCTTATCTGTTCTCAGTAACACACAATAAATAATAGTGAAAGAACCGTCAGGATGTGAATAATAATATCTACCGATGTGAAAGATAAGACCTTTCGACTCCAAGGTTCAGACATGGTCAGAGACGTACCGGGCGAAACCGGGAGTTTCAGCTTATTTCTCTAACTCTTCTTCCATCATTTCCATTCGACTGAAATCCCTCATCAACAGAATAAATTAATGATTGCTTAATCAAGTCAAACAGATAAGAAAAAAGGGCTAATTTAGAAACACGTGTTCAACTTCTCCGGACTTCTTTGTGTGACGCCTCAGGCCTCGAACATATTTTGTAAGATAAATATTTCCGCTTTGCAGTAAAATCCGTATCAATGAAATATTTCTGAACTTATTCGAAAACTAAAATTTGTTTATAAAGGTGATAAAAGACCGTTTAAAATAAGGTATTATTAGAAATAATCATATGATGTATTAAATATGAAATTTTTCAACGCAAACATAAAAAAAAGTTTTAAAAATTGCTTGACTTTTGTTTTTTTTTTTAAATTATATTTTATGAAAATCAAAACACATACATATTTTATTATGCATAATATTTATGTGTTATAAATGATAAAAATCACTTTTTGTCGTTTTTTTGGAAAAAAACTTTGGTTTCAAGGAGGTGTAGGTACATTTTATTTTTTCTGTTAATCTTTATTTTTTAATAAAAATCATGGTGTTTTTTTTTCTAACACCGTTTAGATCATATTTTTCACCACTACAGTAAGAGAGAAACAGCTATGAGACGATGTAAATCTTAAAACAGCTATGAGACATGCAAATCCTAAAAAACTGGTTCGACACAAACCTGCTCTCAATTAATGCAAAAAAGACACTTTACATTCCCTTCTCAATAAATAAGTTCAGAACTCACCCAAACATCGATATAATTATACACAATAATAAATGTAACAAAACTGTCTGTAATAGTTCATGTAAAAAATTAAATCATACAACTGAAATAAAGTACCTCGGTGTAATTGTAGACCAACATATGAAATGGAACAGACACATATGTGAACTTGTTAAGCGCATTAGGAAATGTATTTATATATTTATTAGATTAAGAAATATTCTAAAGGTAAATAATTTAAAAAAGGTGTACTATGCACTAGTACAGTCAGTAATTCAATATGGAATTATTGGATGGGGAGGTGCATATAAAAAAATTGTAAACCCTGTAAATGTGGTTCAAAAACTAATTATTAAAGTCATTTTAAAAAAACCACCTACATTCCCTTCTGCAACATTGTTCAAAATTTTCGAAGTTCCAAAAATTGAAGATCTCTAAAAAAAATAATAAAGTTAACTCATCATTAAGACGTAAATATAATATCCAAATTCCATTATATTCAACTCAACAAATGCAAAATAATTATGTATATAAAGGGATAACTTACTTCAATAGCCTTCCCGAAGAAGTAAAACAAATAAGAGATTTAGCATTATTCCAGAAAAAGATCAAACTATTCTTAAAAAACTGTATGCAATAAAATCATGTGACCTTAATCATATAAATCAAACCATAAAATATTGTATAATGTCTTCCTTAATCTAGTCCTTGATATTATATTAATTATGGACTAAAAATTGTATATTCTTACATAACTCCTACACCAAGCTCAAGAGCCAGTTCTCTTAATTGGTGTAGAAACCAAAAAAAAAAAATTATGTTTTCACCTTTTGTTATACCTTTTTATTATATTTTGTTTTTATTTAGTTAAACAATGATTAAAATTGTAAAATTGTTGTTTGTAAGAGGTGAAATAAAAAAAAAAAAAATGTGAGCTGTTCATAAAACCGAAGAAATTAGCCTGATGGGTTAAATATGGAAAAACAAAGCACCTTTTTGAATAAAGTGAATTCTACTGCACAATACCCTTCTAATCTAATTGAATTTTATTTATTCAGTGGGCAAATTACACAAAAAGTTATAATCTGTTTTAAACGACCCGGTACGTTCAAATAACGCCACTTCGAGGCAAAGTCATTTCTTTGTCCGCATGAAACACGAAAGCTGTATTACCGGGTTTTGTGGGCATTTTGTAAATTAGTCACAAAGTAAAGGTCACAACAAATTCAAATTAAGGTCACAGAGGAGATCAAATAGATAGATTACTAATAAAAGTATCATGAACAGAAAACACTAACAAAAATAAAATGGTTTTGTTTGTTAATTCTCACAAATAACATTTTGATCTTTTAGGTAGAGTTATTTCAACCTCCATCATATTTTACTGACGATAAAATCTACAATTAGAGCCATTTTCAATTTTTGATATTTGAAAGCTAATTTTCGGTTTGATCACGTTTATATAAGACTTCCAGTATAATTATTGATTTAAAAATGTATCTTTATCTACCCACACACTTTCTTACTTTTTATTACTATTACTCGTACATTCATTAGTTAAGTTTTAATAACCTTTCTCATCTCAGGTGAAATTATCTATGGATATTCTATGGACTTCAAATTTGAAATGTGAAAACATAATTTGATTAAAAGCTGAAACTGGTCTAAAATCTTTAAAATATGGGTAAGGTTGTGCCAATCTCCATCACATTTGACCGACGATAAATAAAATCAACGATTAAGGTTATTTTAAATTATCGATATTTAAAAGCTATATTATCGTTTCTCGGCATATTGTAGTGTGTGAGTTTTATTAGATTTTATTTACATAAATGTAATGATGATTTAAAAGGTTAGGTTAGGAACATAATGGCAAGGCTCAATATCAATGATGGGAACATTTTGACCAGGCATATTTTGACCAGTAACATTTTGAGCAGAAACATTTTGACCAGGAATATTTTGACCAGGAACATATTAACGTTTGGTAGCGCAACAGAGCATTATAACCCAAAAATAAATCACGATAATTATTGATGTCGTTTCATTATAGAGGTAATGAAACAGATGTGGAAAGAAGTGAAATGATCTGTAAATCTAGTAGGAAGTAGAGATTACAAGTTGTCATCATTAACGGGGATCAGGCAGGTTCAAGTGACAAATGACATTTATTTGGACATAATTGATTCATTGTGCGGGGACGATCATTAGTTGGAGCTGATTTGTATCGGAGTCGTGTAGGGACGTAGTCTCAAAAGAGAAGGCCCATTAGGATGTGCTATAGCATTTGCCATTAGTCACCATTGCGGCCTGAACTCCGAACAAACCAGAACGTCCCTGTACGTTAATGGTCCGTTTGGTGACAACACTGACATCGTGGCTCCTTTTCACTTTAAATCTATCAAAATGCACGCGTAATTTATCGCTTGTGTTAACTGTTCAAATAGGCAATTTAAACGCTCAAACGTCGACATTCCTTGTAGCGGGTATTACATAACCATTTACATAACAATGTTTGTACAGGAGGGAAACAAATATTAGGTTATGTATGGAAAAGCTTGACATATTCATATAAAAACAGGTGCTATATTTGCAGATCAGATATCGAAAAATTAAATATCTACTATTATTTAAACGGTGGTAATTGATTTGATGTATAACAGTGAGGCATGGAACTGGAGGAGGAAGGAATGAATTTTATAGAGATATCAGTTTTATGGGGCGTATATTATGATCGGGTGAGAAATGTGAAGATTGGCATAGAATTTAATAAAGATGTAAGTTTAATAAGTAAATAGATGTTTTGGGCATGTAGATTGAATGAACGAAGGAAGGAGTGAGGAAGACATAGCACGATCGAGTAAAACAAATTCTTGAGTCAGGCCATGTCAAGAGTCAGAGTAACAGAAGTTATTTAGCGGTCTATCCTTTGTGCCTACCACTGCGGGAAAACGACGGAAAAGTTAGTTAGTTAGTTATTAGATGTACAAGGTGGCGCAAAAGTTGTCACCCGATGGTCTTTGGCTGTAACTTTTTTTACGAATGAAAAATTTTGGTTCTGCTTTTGGATTGTGTTTATTTGATGTCTCAATTTTTTTTCTATTTAGTTGAAACAATTATATCGAATTGAGACCATACGGGCCCGATTTATGGCATTTTTCATCACTCTTCCGGCGATAGGTGCTCGCATTCTTGACGGATATTCTCTTTGAGGGCTTTACGAGTCTGAGGCTTGTTTACATAGACTCGTAACTTCAAGAAACTCCACAAAAAGAACTCTGGAACGGTTAAATCGAGTGATCTAGCCGGCTAGTGCAACTCCCCAAACGAGAGTTTTGGTAATTTTCACTGGCCGGTGTCAATCAAAAAAACATTTTTTCCGCGTTCTTAAGGAGTATAGCGATTCATGTCTTGTTGAAGTGTATTTTGTATCTGTTTACTTCACAAATGTCACAACAAAACTGACATTTGCTGCCATTTGCAAAAATTATGGCATTTTCCGATAGGGTGATGACTTTTACGCCACCCTGTATTAACTTGGTTTTTTTATCTACCTCGTCTTTATATTGATTAAATTGTTATTTTCACTACGTCAAACTTTAAAAAAAATTAACCCTTATTTTTTTTACAAAAAAAAAACGATTTTTATTATTTAGTTTCGAATGGCATAACCTAGTTGCGCCATCATTTCTTTCAATTTAAGAAAAATGCGTGTGTGCGTGAGTGCTACCAATATATAAAAAAAAAAATGCGTTGTCATCGGCAACGAGTCTGTTTGCCGAATTTCAGCTCGATCGGATGTCGGGAAAAGGATACCAAGATTGCTTGAATGATTCGTTCATTCCTTCACGAAAACAAATTCAAAATTATAATATCTACATGTAGGTTCATATTTAATAAAAGCAGCTGATTGAAAATAATAACACGTTAACCAGAACCCTCCATTATTGCCAGAAACATCTTCGTATGCTGCATTCTCTACACGGCGCTCATTTGACATTATTTACTTCAATAAACTCAGCCTAAGGGAGACATAAAAAAATACCCCGGGGCAATTACACGCGTAAGTATTGAAAATATTCAAATAAATCTCTGTGGTCGGTACATTATACTGATTTATCGGCCCCGCACAGATGGCGCGGTGTCACTAAATCACGGCAAATCCTCGCTTAAACACATGCGCATCTTCTGCCTATGCCTAAATACCTACAACACGGTAAGGCCACAAACAGACACTTCGAGGAAAGGCATATCTTCGGGTGAATCAATAACTTAACAACTAACTAACTAATAACTTGCCTATGCCTACATACCTATACCACGGTAAGGACACAAACAGACACTTTGAAGAAAGGCATATCTTCAGATGAATCAATTAATAACTATACTTAATAACTATACTTTTGAAACTAGCTATCACTTTGTGGTTATCCATTTTATAATTAAATGAAACAATATAACTTACTTACAACCACTGATTTATTTAGTTAAACGACGACCGGTTTCGGAACAACCATTCCTTCCTCAGGGCAAACATATAATGATTGCAATTAAAAAGTATCCTCCCACTATTTTGTAATTTTCATCATTATATGTTTGCCCTTATGAAGGAACGGTTGTTCCGAAACCGGTCGGCGTTTAACTAAATAAATCAGTGGTTGTAACTAAGTTATATTGTTTGAACTAACCACTTGATGATAAAATTTAAATTATTAAAAATCTTCTTACTAATATTATAAACGCGAAAGTTTGTATGGATGTATATGTGTTTGTTACTCTTTCACGCAAGAACTACTGAATGGATTTTAATAAAGCTTTACAATAATATAGCTCATACTTCAGAATAACATATAGGCTATAATTTATAAAGCTATCTATATTTCATATATTTAAAAGTAATAATTATTGTTTAATAGATAGAATATGTCAAAATTTGTGATTGACATTTTGCAAAACAATGGTTAAATCAAAATTCTATTTTAGAAAATATTTAAATTATTGCATTTATTTTAAGTACTCGCCTAATACTTTGAATCGAATCCAGAATTATAGATATTTTAAATAAATAGATATTAAATGACTTTTGGTATAAACATAGAGATGGGACCTAGAAAAAGAAAATAGGCTACTCGAAGTACTAATCCTGCGCAGACGAAGTCGCAGGTCAGAAGCTAGTGTTATATAAAAGGCTTATTTCCGACTTACTTATTATTAACATTGTGAATGGCATCATAGACCGAACCGAAAATCTTGAGGAAATTTCCGGTGCCTTTTGATGAGGAGCGTGTACATTACTGGATTTTTTGCTAGTTTAGAATATAGTATTGTTTTCCCCTTGCTTATTTGTAATGACGAAGTCAACATCATTACTGTTTTTTTCTACCTGAAGTAACTAATCATATTACGTTCTCCAACTTTGTGAGCATGTAATAGACGAAAACTCTATTAGCTGTAAGATAATGTGATGTTAAGGCAAATATAAGTATTTGAACTAAAAATTATGTGCCTAATTGCTGTATTATCTTTTATTTCTCTCTTTCTTCTTTTTCTCTTTTCTACTTACCTACTCACTATGTTTTATATTTAATATTATCAATAAATGTTGTTTTTAATTTATTAGCTGAAATAAATTAGGTTTTATTACGTTAAAATAAATAGGTATCTACCCTAAGATCAAATAATGAAATTGAGCTGTTGACAAAGCACGAAATGTTCGGGGCACTACACCATTGACAGTTCGAATTGATTCAAATTATGTCGACCAACGCACATTATTTGAAAAGCCGTTCCATACAAAATATACGAAAAAATTAATTTTCTTCATAATTATTTTTTTCGTGATTTTTTCCGATGTTTTATTAGTTATTCTGTTAATCGGGTCGGAGACAAATCCAACAAATTAAATATCATAAAAATCGGTTCAGCCGTTCTTGTGTTATAAATGGTGTAACTAACCCGACATTGTTTTATATATTAAGATTTTGCTAATATTCTTTCTGTTATTTTACTAGTAGCCTCTCCCTCCAATAACTTTGACATCGTTGTCGATGTCAATGATCATATATGCATTTCGTTAAAATTCGATGATATTACAGCACTTAATATGCGAAAAAAATGACAGCTTTCTTTGGGAATCCCCATATTTTTCACACGATCACATTTGGTTTGACAACACATATGCCTCAGAGATCTCGTTTGTACAGCATTCAGTCTATTTTTATCCTTCATCTGCCAGTTCCACGCCTCATTACCATACTGACCGCTAACTTTGCTTTTTTGTACAATTTTTTTGTCACTGCCAACCGATTTTGGTAGTTCACGAAACCGTTGTTCTTTACTCTTTTTTTTACTTGTGAGTAAACACTTAACACTTATATACAGGTCAATCCATCAAGTGAAACCGCCAAACTTTAAAAGTATCTGAACTGTTTTAGTTTGGAGGAAGTTGTCCGCACGACATACGACTACTGTTGACCCTGATTGATGGATAGGGATGAGATAGCTTCTATATCGGCCACCGGTCACTATCTGGGGGCTCGGAGAATTGCCCACCCTATTCGTGCGACAAGTGGCAAATCAAATATAATCCATTGCATTTTATAAGAGGGGAGCGTCTTCAATATTGCAAATGTAATTTTATTGTTTTTTACTACACTGACACATTAATGGAACAGAATATGATATATTCATAGTGTATCGGCACGTAGGTACTAGAAAAACTATAACAGTAGCGATTCTTAAGCGTGTTTGAAGTTAAAAGGTGGATGTAATTTTGCTGTCCGATGATATTAGTCGCAACTAGCGCATCATGTGATACGCACTTCCTCTCATTCTAGCAGCACCATTCAGATGAGACAGAGTGCATATCACGTAAGTGACGTGTGGCAGTGTGAATGGTGGCGATTTTTGATGAAAGAATAGAACATTTAAAGAAACGCTGTGAATTTGTTCATATTCATAACACGTTTTGAAGCAGATGTGTTTTTTTTTAAATTATCAGAGAATTTTTTGTGATTTTTTTGATTGTGACAATTGTATGTTTTCAAGAGCTTAAAAACTTAAATGTTTAAAGGAAGAAACTATGTTAAATGAGTCTTAATATTATAAGTAACGTACATTATCTTGGTTTTTTTTAAATGGGACGTCATTGCATAGCCGTAAAAGGCACTCACTAAAAACAATAAACACATTCTGCATCAGTACAATTGGTCATCTTCGTAAACGTTCGAGTATTAGACCCAAACGTTCAACAGTTGTTGTCTCTGTCATGTACTACAATGACAGATATCAACTACACACAATTACCTTATCTAACGATATCTATATACATTATCACATACACAAACAAAACATTTTAAAAAATCTATGAAATCTAAAACATGCTTACTAAAAACATTATACCACAACAGAAATTAATACGTAGATACCATAATACACCATACCACTCTTACACATGGTACCACTGTTCTATATAGTCCAAAATGGAATCATTTTTTTGTATCATAAATAATATTTGTTTAATCATAGTAATACTGAATCAATTAAAGTAGCTTGCCCAAAATGCTGGCAAAATATCCAAATAGTTTGCGGTATTTGAAAAGCCGTGAATTGAACGGTATATAAATCACAATTCAAGACGATCAATCACTGCGGCTTGAATAATCTGACTCAGTTTTCAAAATAATTAATGATAGTGACTGTTGAAAAATTATCAGTGATGGGACCCAGTAACGGTCCGTTATAAGGTGTATTAAGTCCTTCTTTAGGTAATTGAATGATTTTTATTAAAAAAATACCAGTGTGCTTTAGGTTTTAGACCACACGACTAAAGTAAAACTTCTAGAGAGAAAGTAAATGTGCGCTCGCACTGGTCTCTCTTGCTCCTACAGTATTTATAAAATTGTTCAAGAACGAAATGAAATTACGAATACTCTTCATGCACTGGCTATGAGAGGAAGAGAGAAAGAAAATGTGCGCGCGCACTGCTCTCTCTTGCTTCTATAGTGTGATACAGCCCGTTCACCTCGCCCGTAAAGCATTACACTTTTCGTAACGCATTCGTCAGCTTACCCCCTGACGTTTTACTTCAAAAAAAGAACAAAATGCATTTTACATTACAAAACAATATCACTTTCATTTTTTTTTTGGCTTAGAATAAAAATTGATATACGTTTTTAAATCCTCCTGGATTTTTTTCATTTTTAGTGTCATCTGGAACCCAATTATTTAAATTGCCACCGTTCGTAACCAATGGATTGCTTACCATCGTCAGTATGCATGGTGTTTAAATGTATGCTATCGGATTGTCGTGTAAAGTGTGTGTGTACTTAAGAATTTTTAATGAATTCTGCGTTAGTGTGCATGAGTTTATTTTATATAGTTTTGTTAATGTTAACATATTTGTTTCCATATATAGTTTTTTTGTGGATGTTCTGGATCTGTAGTGAGATAAATTTTTGATTTGCTTGTTTTGTATTACCAGTAATTCATTAAAATTGGTTGCAAAATTTCTTGGGGTGCGTTTCTATTTCCGCATAGTCATAGTTATAATTTCGAAATAGTACCAACATAATACATTGGAATAGTTTCAGGAGATTTGGATAACTTAACGAATTAAATCTGGTGATATTACTAATCCCTAGTTACGACTGTTGATTATTTTCGGTTAGATCGCCTAATAACCGTTCTGATCCCGATTTGTTATTGGCACTATTAGCTTCAGTAACTATTCTCAACCCCCGATTAAAAGCAACGGCTTGGTTAAATGGGTACTAATGTTTGGAACGGGTAATGCCTAAATAGCGCATTTAAATCAATGCTGACCGGATAAAATACAAAGGCATTCTGAAATCTTATCCTTCGTTACGCAAATTCAAATACAGGCATTTTATTATCTAAAATTTTGATTATAATTTTTTTTAAAACAAAAATTAGATTTGTTGGGATGAGTTTTATTGAGAGTTATCTAGTTAGTATCTGTAGCACCATTACAAAGAAACAAATATCTGAAATACAAGTCATACAAAATAGAGCCTTTAGGAATATATATCATCTATCACATGTCAAAGCTATATTTTCACTGACACATATCCATTTACGATTCTGCCAAAATATAGCATTAGAACTGCCATTCTACAAATAATCCAATACTCCTCACACACCAACACTAAACCAGCCTTTTATTTCAATATACACCAGCACAAAATTGGATTAAAACAAAGGGGAAAAAAGTATTAATAAGTAATTGTCCAAAAAAATACAAATAAATATGTGTATATCGATGGTTTACGTAGTTGGACACAATTATGTATTAAAAAAAATATAATTTACATTTAAAAAAGTAATTTTGTTTCAAAGTTGAAAATTGACCCCATGTTACAGTATATCAATCATTGTAGTCCGACCTACACTTAATCATTTGAAATTCACCTTATGAATTTCACATGACATTCGCAAATATAATGGACCCATAAAACTTATTCAGAATTAAAATATGATTTAATCCTATCGATATGTTTAGTCAGACGACCCCCCAATTTATATTCCTGTTTGGGCAGACGGGCCAGAGATGGCAATGGAGTCATTTATCTGTCGGGTACATGGAATAATAGTTCCTGCTTTATAGCTGATCCCCGCTAACTCCTATATCCATCATCCCGCTGTACACCTGCTCCCGGCCAGCCTGTGGCTTCTTGCCTCCTTACTGCTTACCCTGATGTATCACCCACCACTCCCTTCCACCCCTCCAGCCCCCTAACGCCACCCCAACATCCCACTAATGGCTTGTATACGGAGAAGATACGAAATTTGGAAAAAAAAACTAAGTATAGAAAATAGTTGTAATTTTGAGGGCCCCGAAGAAAAAATATTTTTTCTCTATAGGGCCTATTTCATCTTTAGGGATGCTGTTTGGAGGGTTTTTTTATCGAAAGGAAAAAGATAAATCCTCTAAAAGTAGAGGGTATGAAGGGTGGTTTGGAATCAGGGGGTCAACGTGACCAGGAGAGACGGAAGTGTGAATCCATTCTTCCCACTGCGTTGCAAGGCGATAGGTCGAGAGAATCCTAAATTCAAATGGTCTCTTAAAACCTCTCCCATCATCAGATCAGGCCCACCATGCAGTAGGCGGGTAAATTAATTCGCCGCCAAGACCTAGACAAAACTCACCCCGTGAACCAGGCACCCCTGATAAGTCACCAAACGTAGCGAACCACTTGGAGTGACCTACGCCAGAGGTGTGGGTTACTTAATGAATAGTTCTCCGAATTAAAACGTCATCTTTGGGGATGATGGGTTGAGGGGCTTTTTTAAGAAAGAAAGGAGTGAATCTGGGTCGTGAAGTGACCCAAGTTGCAGTTGGGATGAAACGTAGAGGCCGGCAAATCGTTCCACAGCTGCTCTGTTGAACTCAAGAACGAGTCGTAGAAACGACCCGTTATCATGTGACTAATATCACCTTTATTCAAATGTTGAATAAAGGTGATATTAGTCAAATAATTCACGCGTTTGGCGTGTTTCTCGCCGCAGATACGGAGCATATTTCATTGGAATGCCGGTAGAACAAGGACAGCATTCCCAACCGAGATATCTGTACTTTAAAGATTACAATCCATTTGCTAAAAGAATAAGAAACCTCACCAGAAGATACAAACTCAGGATTGAGAATCCTCGAAACTATCTACACTACGCAGCTACGATGCGATACAAAACGACGCGACGCGACGCCCGTAGAACCCTCAAAGCTATCTACATTATTATAATAAAAAATTGACAGTCTGTTGGATTCACAGAAGAAAAAGATTATAGAAAAAAATTGAAGGCTAACATAATTACGATTGGAGACGATAATCTACAAATCTACAACATTCAGAATTTAATATCTAATTTCCTCGATGTGTAGATAGTAATAAGAACTTTGGCCCACGCTCTGAATGTGATCAGTCGAGTAAAGAATACCACTTTGAATGAAGGATAAGCCAGATAGAAATTCTTTAATTTAATTGTAATAACATATAAGCCACACTAGATGTTAGATGTTTCTTCATCCACAGGATCGGATATTGTTATTACGAATTCCTGAACGTTTTTCGAGTGTGGGTACTTATAACAATAAGATTATATTATGACAATAAGTGCATTACCACTTCGATTGTAGAATGTACATAGGTACAGACATGGACAGAATTTAGTGTTGGCTTTAAATTAAAAATATTTCTTTCCCTTTGAGACTTTGCATCTAAGAAATTTCCTTTGAAATAAAGGATTAGTAGGTAGAACGAAGTGAAATAAGTGATCTCACTTAAAATGTCTTCCAAAATAAATATTTAAAATCATTTTTTAATGGGAACAGATAATCACAATTACTAGAAGTTTCAAAATGCCACAAAATTGCTTCTTCCTTTGTCGTTGATGTTGTCTTGAATTATTTAGAAATTAGCCTTCAATTTGATGGGTAGATATGTATATATAGGGTACCTCCGCTCAAAAAACCAAAACCTCTGCCAAAAACCACACGAAGTGGTTCGCGGTGTTTGGTGACTTAGCAGAGATGCGTCTGCCCACCAACTATGTTACTGGCCGGATTGAGCGAGATCCTTTCAATCCTCTATCCGGACACTCTAGACCGGTCGCCCTGCAACGCAGAGAGAGGGGTGGATTGATACGTCCGTCACTCCAGGATACACTGAGTGCCAGATTTACATCCATTCCTTATAATTTTAGTTTTTTAGTTATAGTCATAGTTTTCTTTCACGGATTTCCCCATCCTTTCGTTAAAAACACCCCACACACAGCATCCCCAAAAATGAACGAGAGAAATTATTTTCCCATTTCCCTGCTGCGTAAAGTTAATGTTTAAAATAATATTTCACGTTTTGAAACTGAAAATTCTTGACGGAATTAATATAAAACTTATATCCACTTGAATTTATTCGTGATCCTAACCGGTGTCAGCCTGTTCAGACCATCTTCAGACTGAAGATTTTTTTGTAAATTGAGTCTACAATTTTTGGAACCTGGCAAATTTAGAACAATGTTGCTGTATTAATGTCGGTTGTATTTTCAAAATTACTTTAATAATTAGTATTCGTACCCCCTTTACAGGGCTTGCACTTTTTTCATTTGCACTCCCCCATGCAATAGTTCCATATGTAACTGGAAACCTATTAAAAAAATACGAGTTTGCTTTAGACCACACGACTGAAGTAAATACTTCTTTAGTTCCATCTATATGTATGTCTATATAAATGTTTATATGTATAATATATATATACATATATATTATTTTTCTACGAATATTTATTTAAATTTATTATCATTCGCCTCGCCCGATCGCGCATCGACGTTCCCCGCTGCTTTTGGCGCGTCACTAGTATTTCAAAATACTGACTGAAATATTTCATGCACTGGCTATGAGAGGAAGAAAGGAAGAAAATGTACGCGTCCACTGCTCTCTCTTGCTTCTACAATGAGGTCGTTGGCCTCGCAACGCATTTCAATTTCCGTTACACATTCGCCAGTTTACCCCCCAAGTCAAGCGTGCGTAAAGAAGTATTTACTTCAAAAACAAATAAAATATCACTGGCTTTCAATAAGTAATCGTAACGGATTTTTTCCAGAGGGAGGAATGTTGGGTGAATTGGGGAGGAGTTAGGGGTGGTAACCTTAATATCTCCGCGGTTGTTCGCTTCGGCCACCTGATTGAGTTAGTCGGATCCGTGGCCCAAGTCGGGACGGCTAACTGAGTTAGTGAGCCACTCGATGTGGGCTTAACAAACCCATTTGAATTCGCATCTGGGGATGCGTTTTATTAACCTGATTGGCATTATCCACTGAATCTGTCCCTTACACAGCCAGCTGATTCAATAGGGAAGTTAACGCCTGCTGTACAGATTTAGGGAAACGCTGATTAATCTGAGACCGATGTAAACCGACAAGTGCTAACCACTTGGGGAAATTGTGGGCTATTTAATTACCGAAATTATAAAATACTATACTTGTAATTCTTCACTTTTAAAGAATTAAAAAATACTTGGAAAAGGTATGTTGATGATATTTTCTGTATTTGAACTGGAACAGAGCAACTGACTAAATTCCTTCTTCAAAATTCAAATTCGTTCTATAAAAATATCCAGTTCACTTTAGAGGTAGGCAACAAAAATTATATTTTTCTAAAATTATATTCTCGATTATATTTTTAGATTTAATACTAACTTCAGTAAATAATAGAATTGAATTTAATAATTAATTTGGAATAACAGCTGGTGAGATTTATGAGTTTTTTTTATTATTATCGAAATGTGATTATATTTCTAAAGCTCAAGCTGTTGGGAGACGGTTACACCATAATGAAATCCCAAATTTTGTGAGGTTGAAAAATATTGGGAGAGGATGTCTAAGGTGTATAAGAATGTTGCAATTTAAGTGCCAAGTTCCATTGCCTCAGAAATACAGCGAGCTTCCATTAGAACGAACGTTTGGCCCAGTTAAATATTCATTGTGAACCAGACGATTAGACTCGTAACCTGCAACATAATTTGCCTGACTATGATTTTGAACCCAGAACCTAAAGGGTTCCTAGATTCGATTATGAATTAGTAATTAGATTGATTTGTCAATAGATTTAATGTTGTTACATATTTTTACATCATATTTAGTTTAATTATTTTAAGACAAAGGTCCCTGCTCAGCTATAAATTCCGGACCCAGAATGAAGCTGGCTTTCATTAGTTTGGATTAGATTCATAATTAGAAGAAATAGATTACATGAAACAATATATTTTCAACCTAGTATTAGCCCATGTAGGTAGATATTCGAAAATAATATTAACATACTTAATGGCATTTTATTCCCGTCGTGTCGGACAGGAAAGTAACAATATTGATGGATTATTAAATGCAGAATAAATATTGTAATATCAATACGAAGCAATAAAAGGTGTTGAAATCGGTTAATCGGTTGGGGAATACATACTGGTAATAGGAGTACAAAACCAGCGAATCACACAATGGGAGGTCATTTAGCATCTGCTCCCAATAAATATTAAAAAAATGTTCCTACCATTATAGGTCCTTCCCATTGGTACCTACGTACAGTGTGATAGGAAACGAATTAGAAATAGAAGTAGTGAGAATGGTGCGAATTACACAGAGAAGTTGCGAGAATGACACGAATTAGAGGTGTGAAATACACAAAATAGTACACATTAGATAGAAACAGAGAAACTGCGTAAAAGACACGAATTAGATAGACTTTTCGAGAAACGTTCAAATTAGACAGAAAATGTGTAAATTGGTACGAATTAGACATAAGTTGCGAGAATGGTACGAATTAGACAGACAAGTTGCGAGAATGGTACGAATTATACAGAGAAGTAGAGAGAATGGTACGAATTAGACGGAGAAATAGAGATAATGGTACAAATTAGACAGAAGTTGCGAGAAACGAGCGAATTAGTCAGAAAAACTGCGAGAAAACTATGAATTAAATAGAAGTTGTAAGAAACGTACGGACAGACAGAAAAGGTGCGAGAATGATACGAATTACATAAAAAAGTTGTGAGAAACGTATGAACTAGACAGAGAAGTTGCGATAATGAACGAATTAGACAGAGTAGTGGAGAGAACGGTGTTCCTGGATGAGTTGAACTTGGAGAAAACATCATTATCATTAATAAATCTGAACATGCACGGTACAATAATGGTGTCAGGCATATAAATTGTTTACAGGCGATTGGCTTGATATTGTATCGCCTGAGTGCGTTGAATCAATCAATTCCCGCTGCGGGCGCGCTCGTCTTGGTGCAACAACTGCTAGTTCTAGTGCAGTGCAGGGCTAGAGGCTGTGATAGCGTGCGCTAGGGCCCAAATGGATGGAACCAACCAACTAACATACATTTTGGTGTAATGGAGATAATCGATTTTATCGTTCTGAAGTTCTCCTAAGAAGTCAGAGAGGAATTTGGATGTAAGATGAGTATTAAATAAGTAGAGAATCTCACATATGAAAAACATATCTTAATTGCTCCTTGATTATGTTTTTGTTATGTAATTGAATTAATAATTTTATTTGTTAATTCTCCTACTTCTTTCTGTAACATTTTTTTTTATGTAGAGATGTGTCCAATGTTATGTAACAATTTTCAGTATACTTTGTATCCTGATGAAGAAACCTTTGGTTTTGAAACAAAGTGATATTTTTTTATTAAAACTCGTGCTCTAAAATAATGTGTCTTATTTTAATTTCATTTTAAGTGTTGCCTCAAATTGAACTTGTAATTATAGAATGAAGTATAATTATTTTTTCTAAATTTATGTGTGATAGTCAAGTCTGGTTTTGACTTTTGACCCTTTCAAGTGAGAGATTTTTTCACTTGAATTCATCCAAAAATCAAAATATCTACCTAAGTAGTAACTTGAATGCCTGATTTCCAGAAACGAACTAATTATTATTGTCTATTTGCGTTGTTTTACTAATGCAGTCAAACATAGCGGCCGCGAAGAGCTGCTTTGAAGTCGACGGTTACGTTGTAAAAATGTGTGTATTTTATATAGTTTGGCGGCTATGGTGTATTTTACATACTTTTACAAACATTTTTATTGACACTCAAGAGTCTCAACCGCTCCCAGCAGTACGAAGCCAGTACGACTATAGCAACCCGAATTAAGTAAAGGGGGGGGGGGGGGGGAGAATATAGGACAGAGGAAGGTTAGGATATACCTGGCTGTTTGGATGTAGTCACTAAACACGGTTAAAGTCTTTGCATGCAACTTTTAGAATTTGAACGGTGGTCGTTCTCCAGGGCATACTCAAAATATTTACCGTTCTGAAAATTGATCCTGATACTCAGAACTCCGCTATAACATTACATCCATCCTGTATGTTAGAAATAATAAGTTGCAAAGGATAGGAGAATATATACACCTTTTAAATCAAATGTGAGAAAAATAAAATAATATTTACATAAATCTTTGTATTACATCACTTTAAATACTTATTCATAACGATAGAAAAACTTATGTGGGAGTCAAGAAACAAAATAATTGAAAGTGAGATGTATTTTGTCGGTCGAAATATTATATTTTAATTTTAATGACTTTAATAATGTGACCTTCTAAAAATGAATATAATAACGACTACAGCCTATATTGAAAGATCCCAGGCATGCGAGATGTTGCGTGTAGGTTTATTAAAATGATAAATTTGGATAAGTGTAATCGTTACAAGTGAACCACTAAACACTGTACATAATTTAGATGTGTATTTTTGTAGTGTCTGTCAACAGATATCGTAAATTTTTTTTTTTACATTTGCTCTACAAAGAAGGTTCTCAAGAAAATAATTCTCCTCAGGGCCTGTGTCATCTTTGAGGGTGCTATGTGGAGGGTATTTACGAAAGGAAGGTGATGAAGTTCTGGGAAGGAAGAAGGTATGAAATGTGGGTAGGAATCTGACGGTCAGTGCGTCCAAGAGTGACGGACGAATGAATCCAATCCAATTCCTATAAATGTGAAAGGTGATATTCCGAGAGAGCCCTTCTGGAGAGGTCAAAAGATCACTCAAAACCAGTCTCTCACGATCAATTGGTGGGCAGATTCCAACTCAACCCATGAACCTGGCCACCCCTACTAAGTCACCAAAGGTAACGAAACACTCGGGATGACCTATGGCTGAGGTGTTGGTTATCCAAAAAATTGTTCCCGGGGTGGCGGTACCCATACCCCCATTCAAATTATGTAGTTCTAATATGTGTCAACATAGGTCAGTAAGTTGTTCTCTGTAAGAGAGACAAATTACTGCCACCCGGGTCTAATAAAAGAACGGTTACGAAGATAGCCGATGATATCCGCTGGACAGGTGAGTAAATTCAGCGACCATTTCCCCTGATTCATGTAGTTTCAGACCAGATTAACATAGAGTTAAATATTAAGTATAAATAAAACGATAATAAGCACGACACGTAATCCGATATATTATTTCCAGCAGATAAGAAATTGAACGAAACATGCCTTACGAGTACCTATATATTATTGGAATGACTGGTCCCATTCAATGAACAGCCGTTATGGGAAATGTAATATCGGGATATTGCGAAAAGATTT
This sequence comes from Limnephilus auricula, assembly GCA_951813805.1. Lineage (NCBI taxonomy): Eukaryota > Metazoa > Arthropoda > Insecta > Trichoptera > Limnephilidae > Limnephilus > Limnephilus auricula. The sequence goes on from OX638391.1 coordinate 40,904,384, forward strand.
TGACTGTCTCTCAAACACATAATAAGGCGAAAGGGGATATCTTGATAATGGTTTTTTCATCGCAATAATTGCATTCATAAGACGCGTCAAGTGGAAATTCAACAGGGGGCATTGATCAGAGAGAGAAATCAAGATGACTGAAGTAATAATAATTTTTTAAACACAAATACGCTACAAGATTCACAGAAAACTTATTACCAAAAGCAAACAAAACTATATTTCAAAAAGGACCCCACTACATGGTCATTAAAGTATTAACTAACAACCTTTTATGTAACATTAAACAAATAAATTATATACTCAGATTTATATCACCCTAAAATACATTTCTTTTAAACAAATTTCATCACACTATAAATGAATACCTCACATAAATTAAATACCTGTGTTTTTGAAGTAAAACTTCTTTACGCACGCTTGATTTGGGGAGTAAGCTGGCAAATGCATGACGAGAGCGTTACGAAAAGTGTGATCGGGCGAGGCGAACGATAATAAATTTAAATATATAAATATTTGTAGAAAATTAATATATGTATATATATTTATATATTATACATATTCGCTTCTTTGGACAGCTTTTTGTTAGCGCCAACGGCAATCAGTCCTCCATTAATGGAGTTACCTGCATTTACCCTCCTTTCAATATCTCTATCAGCCTTCCCATCTTTATATATTTATATATACATACATATAAATGGCGATAAAGAAGTTTTATTTCAGTCGTGTGGTCTAAAACACACTCGTTTTTTATTTATATTTTTAATATGGTTGGTTTAGCTGGAAGAAATAGGACGTATAAGTTTTAGTTTTTGTACTTTCTGTACTTTTGTGCAATAATGTTTTTGAATTTAATGTCTTTAGGTTTTTATCAAACTTATCTTGAGATACCGTGAAGTATTGGGTTCCTATGCCGTATTGCATCCCTCGCTACAGCGTCCATCAAAAGAGAAGATGTGTAGATTACGGTGAGGTGATTGTTTATGCATGAAGAGATGATAATGTGTTGCGCATGTTAATATTTCAGTATAATAGGAATGTAAATTAATGTGGTTTTCGACGTTTAGTTTTGGTGTATACGTCAAGTACCGGATACCAAGAACTATTTAGCTTAGTCCCCTCTTCTCTATTAATATCAATAAGGTTTTTAGAGACCTCTGGCATGTTGAAAATAGTACAGTTCTTTTGATATGCTTTTTTAACTTGTACAACAACGTAACTCTTTTGTATTTGTAAAATCTTTTTTGTATAAAAGTTATGGATCTTTGAAATATCGATAAAACTGTTTTGGAAGACATCTATTTTACTGCTCCCACCGAGAGATCGTACGTGACGTCATCCTTCTATTATCTGTCTGAGAAGGAAGAGGATGAAAGTGAATGACGTCAGTACGATCTCATGCTGGGAATAATAATTTAAATGGCTTGCCTGTCTTATACCATCCCCTTGTATTTTTACCTCACAGCATAACTGGCACAAAAAATTGTAAAAATTAGATTTTATCGGAAAAATTAAAATGCTCTTTTCAGGTTAAAATATCAAATATACAATAATTCAGATTCTAAAATTTTCAGCTTGTACTACGTGTTTCCGGACACCGTGTTTATCTCAATTTACATGTGTTAATTCATGATTCTACTTCATTTCATAAATTTGTGAGACTCGACGACTCGCATCTGCGTGGGTTGGTAATAAATTAGGAAAACATTGATGTATATAAAGTACTAACACTACCTAAGGAAAGCAAAGTGTATTTAGCTTTCGTTTGAACGTTCCCAGAACATTAAGGGGATTAGGAAGACATTACTGAGAACGGATTAAAAAGGCCAGTTACAAAACATATTTTTATGTTGGCGTAATCAGAAATATGACTGGCTCAATCAACAAGATGTCTCTAACATTAAAATTGTGGTTATAATGCAAAATTTTAGTCGATTGAAACTTATTTCGTATTATTTTATCTTTATTATGCCATGCATCAATGTGTTGAGCAATTTGGTTAACCGCACATAATTTATTTAAAGTGATAACGTCTCACTCCAGAGGAGTGTTTTTTTTAAGACATATCGAAATTTAAATGATATTAGAAATCAGCACCCTTTTTTGTACCAAAATTGAAAAGAAGAGAAGTATTCTATTTGTTTATAGTTCAATAACTAAATTAATAACTCAAATTGTAATATTTAATCATTGAAGACAAAAAACAATATTAACGACATCATTTTCTTAAAATTTGTTGTTATTAAGTTATTAATAAAGAAAATAATTAAAGAAATTGAATATTTATCTATATAATAATATATAATTAATATAATTAAAGAAATTGAATATTTATCCTAGGTTTGGGAAAAATCAATAGGTGTCGCACATTAAAATTAAAATGGATGTATTTATCAAATACACTATCTAGATTGCAATTTTATTGGGGTAGAATATTGCAATCATACACAAAGATAGCACCCAAAACAATATGTGTCAAGAAAATGGACATAATGTTGGTTGCTCTGAGTCGAGTTATGATTCAGTTAAAAATGACGTAAGTTGATGTTGTCAAATTAGCTCTGTGGTCCTGACTTCAATTCCTAGATGTGATTAAATCTTTTTCTGTATCATATTTTTCATTTGAGAGTCGTTAATGTTGACTTCAATGATTAAAAAGAAAAAAGTAAATTTATTGTGGAGGGTTTATGAGGGAAGATGCATTGCCTAATCGTTGCTGCTATATGCTAATATAATTATAATAATAATTTAGGTACGTATTTGTAAAATATTCTATTAAAAAGATGACGTCGTTAATTGAGTCTCACCTATGTATGTATTTATATGCCATACAACGAACTGAGATATCTGATTTTATAAATTATGTTAATCCAGATTGAGAAAAAGACTAACAACAGTCCCTCGGCAGTAGAGCTTCGGTTATGATCTCGAATGATCCCTTTGCTTACTGGAAAATTTAATAATAATCCGAAGATACCTTTCCGAGTCGCCCGGGTCCTACCTGACTAACTTGAGAGACCCTTGAAATGATTATCTGGCTGTTCCTTTATTAGAATAAACATTTCATGTTGATAAGGGCGACCATCTCATTATATTACGTAGTTTACAAAGCAAACAGCCTGAGGCTCGGGACTGGGGACTCTGGCATTAAAATTAAGGACATTAAATATTCAGAAATTCCTGACGTCCGCCGTGGCGGCTAATCGTGAGGGTCATTGGTCATTGGTCATCGGACCCCGGTAGGTACTAGACTCTATTGGATTCTCCGAACTTGTTTAATCATTCAATCACTGTCCTGGCTGAATACGAAAGCAGTTTCCGGAAAGAATAACTCTGCGTGTACCAGGACTTCGATTCTCCAATAACGATCAAGAGATTCTCCAATAATGAAAAATTACTCGACTTCTAGGCGAACTTTGTTGAATTCTTCAATTTTACATATTATTCAATGACAAAGGATTGAAGATATGATTATATTGGCAGCACTGTAAGTACTGTCTATGTTTATGATATTTTTGACGTTTCTATTGTGTGAATTTAAAATTACGACTGCACTCTTCGAAATGGCTGGCGGGGTATATTACTCAAAACAAAAAACAAGTAATAACCACCGCGGAAAAGAAAAATAATGCTGCTACCACATGTACAACGACATTGCAATAGATTAATTATGAAATCAATTTTGACGTCGAAAATTATCTACTCTTCGGTGAAACATTCTTGTCTGCTTCAGTTTGATCTACATCATGTGTTGCAGCCAATGTCGCCGGTAAATCATCGTATGGAACCTTAAAACAACTTTGTACAAAAATACAATGCTTATCTTCCGAAGAGCGCGAATCGATCTTAGGTTAGGATACGCTATTATAGGATAGGATAGGATGCGGTTTTAGGATACCTATATTAGGTACGCTGTACTAGATATCGACAGTTTTGTCTCGTTGTTCGAGTAGAATGACTTTTGATGTTTGGCGTCTAAGTTCCTTACGACAAGAATAACCAAGTTGACCAATGTATGTACTTTCGACGGCGATTGCGAGCGGCCTCGACTGGAGAATCGCGCCCCAGGTACCAAATGAGTACTAGCCTGCGGATGCGGTGTATGCTTTACAGACGTTTTGATGGGCTGTACGTAATGTTTAAAGTAGACATTTATGAGGGAAAGGTGTAAACAGATAATAGCTTCAACAAGGCAACGTATAAAATACAGATGCAGAACACGAATTAACAGATTGTTTGTATTTATAAGCGAACGTCCAACGCCCGCAATTGTAAAGTTCTACAATTTGGGCGTTCGTTCTCTCCGTAGGTGGTTTCTATTGTAGTTTGCACTTTATATCGCAAAACGTTAATTTAATATTATTACTCGCAAAGTTATATATCATTTTGTATTTTGATTGCATTCTCGATGAAATGTTTTATTATTTAATCCTATTAACACTTTATTTATATATTTTGTCAGAAGGTCAAAATATTTCCGTTTTGCAATAAAATCCAAATAAATAGAATATTTCTGAACGTATCTGAAAACTAAAAACTGTTTTTTAAACGTGATAAAAAATGCTTTCAAATTGATTTGATGTAAAATTTTTTTAATCCAAATATAAAAATGTTATAAATAGTTCACCTTAAAATGACTGACAACCACTGGAGCGACAGAGCAACTTAAAACTCTTTTCTCGGATTGCTAAAGGAAATTTTTCAGCCCACATTAAAAAAAATCATACCTTCGATTTTGAATACGGAGACATAGAAACTGATTATAGTTCTATATAGCCAATAAATTTACATATCTTTTGTCTATTATCAAATATTCGTAGGATTTATAAAAAAAAATTATCAAATCGTTAACTTCAAAAGTTTTTAAAGAATCTAGAGAATATTTGCCATATTTTGGCAGCAAAGCAATCCGTGGTTTTGGAAATAGGGCCATATTGAGACAAAAGGCGTTCGAGTGGATATCGAAAAAAAATAAAAACACTCTCATACATTATTCGACAAATGTATCGTTATCGTCACCACACTTTTCTGTCGTTTTATGATAAAATAATGAATAAAAAAATCTCAACGTTTCATAATCTTTTTAAAATTGATGTCTGAAATTTCGGTTTTAAGGTGTACACGCCTATGTTTAAGACCAGCCTGACGTTGATCAGAAATCGTCACAAGAGGCGAGTTTCGGAACTGAAAAGTTACATCCCCCACTCACGCCTTTCTCTATCGCACGTTATGTTTTACGCCTATTTCTCATTCGCTTACGTTCATCGTAAAGTCGGTAGCTGCGCCAAAATGGAATGTACCATGTTCAGGCCGGCCTTAATATTTGGCGTACATGTTATTTATTGTGTGGTTACTTTTAGATATGAATATAAAGCGGGATGTTTACTCATTCAGATCATATTTTTCATCTTGATAGTAAGGGAGACAGAACGATTTCTACGAGATTTAAATAAGTTGTTCCCAAAAACTGCAAAATTAGCCTGATGGGTCAACAGCGCCGTTAAACTGCAAGATTCACCATATAATTTACTCAAAATGCATAAAATCACATTGTGCAGTGCACTGCAAATTGCTAAACCCAGCGGTGCTAACGACTGATGGCTGATGTCTGACGGCTGACGCCTAACGACTGCAAGGAGGGAGTGCAATTGAGAGCTCAACGGTTCCGACAGACCTTATCTCGCCTCGTTAGATTCATCAAAGGCTGGAAGTGACAAGTAGTTTCCGATACCAGCGCTGGAATCAAGAGGCGATACAGACCTATCTGCAAATTGAATCTGATGATTTGAATACCCACTTTAGTAGGCCTCCCTTTTAGCGCGTCATATCACCCGATCACCGGGCTTTATCGTTTAGCAGGCAGAACGCAGAAAGGCGTGCTTTGTGCAGCCCTGATGTAGGCCCTACAAAATGTAGCAGGGCCTAGCTCAGGCCTGTGCTCTGGCCGGTCGGCTGTTGAGCCATTTCGTGTTGTTAGTGTTGGATTTGCTAATTAAGATATATTGCCATCAGGATCGGAGGATATCATCACGGATCGATAGCCTCCCAGTAACTTGCAGCCGCTCGTCACTTTCAGTTATTAATTAAAATTTGCCTTCTCAAAGGCTTGTCTATATATATATATGTATATATATATATATTTGTTCTAGTATTTGTCATATTTGTCTATTAAAACATGCACAGTACGTAATGATACAAGTTATAAGGTATATTAATTTAAATTAATACACGGTTATAGTACATCAGTAGGGATGTGAACGGTTCTAAAAGCTTACTAAATAATACAAAAACCGTGTGTTTTTGGTTTGTAAATTAGTTGGTTTAGATTTATTGCTATGCTTTAACTAAATACTGCGAATATAAGGCATATTTGCCTTTGATTTTTTTATTGGTATTTTTATAAACTCCCAAAAACATAATGTATTATGTACAAAAACTTTTTAAAAGTTTAAATTGTCCTGGTTAAGGCAGGTTCAGACCGGACGACGTACGTACGCATCGCTACTCAAACAATGCTTAGCAACCCATACATTTTCATTTTTTATTTATTTATTTATTTATACTGGGTTTTACAGATGTTCGCACTTACGTGAGAACATCCAATTATAAAAACTCAGTTATTGTACAAATAATAACATACAATTACAAACAATCTACAATTACATACAATTAAATACAGATACATACAATTAAATACAGATACATACAATTAGAAAAACAGAAAAGTCACAAAAAAAAAAATATATAAAAATAAGTAATAATAAAAAAATAAAAATTAAAAAAAATACAAAATTTCATACAACCTCCTCCTTCATTGAAAATCTATTGTTGCTAAGCAGTCCAGATATTGTTAGACGTAGCGATTGGCACGTACGTCGACCCAGTCTGAATCTACCATTACTAACCCTTTTCGTTTGTGATTTTATTGTATAATCTGGAAAATTCAATTTTTAATTAAACATTTAAAATATTTGTGCCTGAATAAATCAAACCAAACGGCTGGTTTTAAACGGTAATATAAACCTTATCGCTGTATACATAACAAGTGCTATTTTAACGTCGTGATCCCTAATTTTACACAACGTGGTGCATCGCTTTAAGATGATAGACTTCGCTTTTCGGCCCATACAAAAAGGACGCCCGGGAAAAAACACTTTTCTACATCAAAAATTGCACAAAATGAATATTTTTTTTTTGTACTGCCTTTTAGAGGGTGAAAACTATGTTGGCATGTTTTCGAATTTTGTTATGCGTTTCGTAATAACGTAAACATTTACTGTCAAACATGTACGATTTATCAAAAAATATTATTTAAGGAAAAAGTGCTGCTAACTCAACTCTCATAAAGAATTATAAAATTATAAAAACCTACCGACGTAGCTTCTTCTTTCAGAAATATATATTTTTTTTTAAATTTCAATTTTGTGAAAGTTTTGGTGTAGAAAAGTGTATTCTCCATAAACCCCTTTCCGAGCGATTTCTCTAGGTAAATTTGAGCGTTGTCTCATTCGCACATTTCGCATTCGCATGTATTGTAAGTGTGCGTGAGCTTATTGTGAGCGGGACAGAATGACAGACGCGGGTGTTCTGCGTGTGGTTCAAAGTATAGCCTCTTAACTAATGAAAGAATTAGTACATAATAGTAATAAAAAAATAAAGAAAGTGTGTGAAGAGATATAGAAAACTTTTGTAAATCAAGAATTATAATATGCTATATACAATTTATAATATTGTTATATCATGTATGTGTTAAGAAAGCAAAGCTTCAGAAATTCTATTCATCTCTGCTGGACCGCCCAAAACGATTTGCACTACAAGCTGGTTCCATCTTCACTTATCGTCAGCCGTTTGATCTAGTGGCTGAACAATGTACAGTGTACACTGAGCGACATCAGATGATGTTATCTTAAATGATTTAATTCCCTCTCAAGTGCCATCCCGTCAAACAATGGCTCCTCTATATCCTTAGAGTCTTTGGGAAAGTCTCCGTTCGGCTGACAGTGGTAGGTATGAGTATCTTATCACTTATCGCAGTGAGCACACTGAACGACTGAACACTGATCCTCAGTGAACACTGCGTTGTACTGAATGTGTATTCTTAGGTCAACCGCTGTTGTTTGTGTTTTATGCCGACATAATGGACGCTTAATTACAACCATGAAATCATGCGGTCGTGTTTTATTATAATATCGCTATCTTAATCGCGAGTGTGCTTTTAGTATGTCGTGCTCTTTTGATAAATTATATTATAATATTCATGTTCAATCTTGTACGTTTTTGCTGCTGTTTAAATAAATAAACAATGAAGTCATTTTAATAAAAAGTATACGTACTTATTTAAACGAATCGACAAATAAGTAATTTTACTTTTTTATTTATTCATTAGCTCCACACTGGAGTAAATGAGTAAAAAAAACCCTCAGGGAATATTTCATTTTTGGGGATTCTGTGTGGAGGGTCTTTTTATGGAAAGGAAGAAAATAAGTTCTGGGAAGGAAAAGGTGGATAGGAATCTGGGGTAAAAGTATCCAGAGGCCCTAGCACGCTTGCTCTATATCAATCGGTAGGATAACTATCGGTAACTTCTCATCGTTCCCTAGCATGACTACAGATCGCCAACGAATAAGTGACAGTTCACAATGACTAAGAGACCTTAACATATTCGTCATCAACTGTTGTTTGTACGTTAGCGATGTGCAGTTGTCCTAGGGAACGATGGGAAGTTACCGATAGTTATCCTACCGATCGATATAGAGCAAGCGTGCTAGGGCCTCAGGAGTGACGGACGTGTGAATTTATCCCTCCACGGCTGATCCACGCTGTAGATGGGCAAATTCACTCACCGCCAAGACCTGGACAAACCTCACCCATGAACCCGGGCATCCCTGCTAAGTCACCAAGAGTAGCGAATCACTAAGGGTGACCTATGGCAGGGGTGTTGGATATCGAATAAATATTTCCCCATACCCGCTTCCAAACTGTAAGTGTGATAATTGTAAATACATTATTTAAATACTGGATTGGGGTATTTCCGTTTCAATCTCGAAACATATGAATGACCATTATTGGTCCAGTTGCGATTAGTTATCAAGCATCATTGTCGAGTTGCAATGCTACTTAACTGATTACTATTTGATCACAAACTCAAACGGGTCGAAAATTGGCGTTTAACGTGGAGAAAACGGGTACTTTGAAATGTTGAATCTTACTTTTTGTACATCACTTTTATATATGCCTTTATGAATGCACAATTGTATCGAAACTGGGTTGAGATTTAATTTATTTATGTTAGTAAAGAAATAGCATTTATTTGAATATTTTTAATCCAGCAAATTCTTTGAAAGTGTTAAGCAAATCGATATAATGACATAAAAGCTTTCGTCTCACATAAATAACGCCAATATTTCGATAATTATTATGTTTGTTCGCAGAAATGACGCTGGTTAATCGATGGACATTTGAATGAACGTCAAGTGTCAATTTATTCATCTATCAGAGAAGTAAACACATGAACACAAGGCAGGTGAAACAATATTATTATACATTTTTATTGGAATAACTTTTTAAATAATATTTCAAGGTTTAACACATTAATGTAATATTAATCGTTTAAGAAGAAAATAATACTAATAAATTTAAACAAATCATGAAACAGAACAACACAAACAAAAAAAAATTGTGGCAAATTAAAACACTTTGTTTTTACCACGAAAATCTTTATTTTAACACATCGACATGTTTCGAGAACGATGTTCTAATAGGATCCAATGGCCAAGTGGATTGAGCGTTGCCCTGCTCTCGATATTAGTTAGAGATCCTTGCTTCGATTTCTAGTTGAGACTATTTATTTTCTGGTCTTGAACTGTTTCAGTTTCTATTACACGTATTTATATTATTTTATTCAATTATTTACATTGGTACTAAGCAGTCTATAAGCACGGAATATTAATTACACTACCTCATTTCGTTTCCGTCACCATTCCCTTCTATCTCACAGCATTCCCTAAACGGGGATGCCATAGTCCCACTGTCTTGTGTCATATGGGATTTCTGAGCGACATGTTAACCTCTCGAACGCTTATTGCCATATTATGGCACTATTTCCATAGCCTCGGATTGCTTGGTTGCCACAATGTGGCAAATATTCCCTAAATTCTTTAAAAGTTTTTTGAAATATTTTCAAATGTTCCCGCACTCTGCAACCCAGATAATAACTTAGCTGATAAAATGTTTTCACGACTGATCGATAGGTGTCTCAATTCCTTTTTCTGTGTTAATCTCGATAATGTTTTTTGTGGAATAATATTTCACGCAATTACCTATTTTTTTTAACTCAACTGTCAACCGCGTATTTGTTAATAGTGTCGAAAGTTTTTGTTTTATTTTATTTTTATTACGTATTTATGCCCGAGTTTTACCGCAATTGAATTATCCATCTATTAAACGTGTTTTTAAGAAGTCATGCTTAAAACACACTTCCACTGTTTTCATACAGTCTGTACATTGGTTAAACTATTTATAAAAGCGGTTTACAATTCGGCTATAAAAGGTCGACATTGAAATAGAAAGCATGAATGGCGGCTGCTTTGTCCCTTATACGAAATTAAAATACATAAAAAAGGCTTTCGCTCCACCGATATTACGTCATTAAAACGTCAAACCGAATTCCCAAAAGAAATCAACATTTGCGCTACGGAAAAGAGAGAAACACAGAGAGTTAGAGGCCAACCCTTCCGTGAATTCTTCTGAAAAACAAACCGAGCGAGGGGAGCGCGCGGGGTCTGCGGCCCCCTAATTGCATTAAATAGTGCGTCCCCAGTGATAGTAATATATGCACCGTGACGGGAAAAATATATTTAATTTCATAGCCCCTTCACGCAGGGATGATGTCGGGTTATCCCTTTATTTCAAATTTATATTACATAGCTACTTCCACATCGAAGACCGCAATGGTTATGGTCTAAAAACTTCGCATTGATTTCAAACCTGTTACATATGACAATGTTATTATTGAAATTAAAAAGTTGAAATAAAAGTCAATAGACATGTGATGGATGATAAAGAGATAACTACTGAACAATCTTGCCCGCTCTTAGATATATATCGTTAATCGAACATTCATTACATCATGCAAAGTGGGTATTTAAAAAAAATCACAAACTTGCACCAACAAGCTTTTTAATGATTTAAGATTTTTAGCCAACGTTTCGCACCAACGTTACACACCTGCCCTGATGATGGACACTGCAACGTTGTCGTAAAGATGGAGGTAGCGCAATACGGCATAACACTCCAAAAATAAGTTTAAAAAAAAATTCTTAACATTATTTCCAAACAGGACACATTTCATCTTTGGGAATGCTATGTGGAGGGCTTTTTTGGGGTAAAAGAAAGAGGAAGTTCTGGGAAAGAAAATGGTATACGGAGTGGGCAGGAATCTGGGGTCAATGTGTTCAGGGGTGACGAACGTATGAATCCATCCCATCACTGCTTTATAAGATTTAATATTATTTATTTGCAAGTGTTACCATTATTTTTCTTTTCTTTTATAGTCTATAGTATAACTAAATTATAAAGTTTAGAATTTAAAGATGAGTAAATTTTGTAGATGGATTGATTAACCAAAATACGTAATTGTTAGTTTTAAATCTCTAACTTTAAGTCACAGGTGTAAATATTAATGTAAGTCACTAGTTAAGTCAGTAGTTATAAGTCTTAGTCGTAAGTAACTAGCTTTAAGTCTTAGATGTAAGTCACTAGTTATAAATATAAATCTCAGTTTATTTGTACAGCGCCCTTGAGGTGATTTTTAACGAAAACGGCGCTACATGATTATAAAACGAGCTACGATGATATCTAACAAAATATCAATAAATAAGTACATATGTAAGTTATTATTTTTCAATAAAACGACTCACTTTAAAATATTTGTTTAAGCTTTGAATGCAGTTTTAAATTCCCCTGTCACGTGATTAGGGGAGAAGCGGGCATTGTCAGTCTGAAGGGGTTGCATGTGTCGCTGAATAAAGATTATATTTATATCAGGAACGTATGCGAGCCGATTGTTCACCGCTCTCCCCTACACACCCCTCTCTCCCCTAAACAGAGAGCATCGAGGTTACCAGGTTGCTAAAAACCACCCCAATAAGCTGTTTATGAGATGCACAGCTCCAACTGTGACCCACATATTGTACTATTTTATGAAATTAATTCGAGCAGTCATAAAAATTATTTGTATGCGTAATAATGCAATCACTGTGTAATTTATTTCGGTGCACAACATAGGTTAACTTGGGGTAATTTTTATTATTTGTGTCTATTATAATAATAGTCCACAATTTCAGTCGGGAAAATAATGGACTAATGGTCCCCTCTCTCTCCTGTAGATATTAAAAAATATATATATATATAAATATTATTTTTTGTAACTACAACATTTTTGTTAAAAAATTTCGAAAGCCAAATTTCGTTATTAATTTTTGAATTATTTTAATTATTTTTTTAATGTACCTACATTGCGCACAATAATTCCAACTGCTCCCGTCTAGAGTCAATAAGACTACGGCATCCCCAATTGCGGTTTGTTGTGAGGCTGAAGGTAGCTAGGAGGGGAAGGAGATGGGGAAAAAGTAGAAGGATAAGTAATTGGCTATTCAGATCTGGTCACCAAAGACGGCTAAAGCCATTTAAGCAAAATTTCAATTCTGAATGATCATCTTACAACTGGGCGATTCGAAGAGTACCTTCCACTTTGGAACCTGCCGCAAAAATACTACACATTATTTTTAATGAATTCATTGTAAAATAAGACAAATTAATCAAATAAAATGTATTTGTGGACGTCTGGTTTTAAACCCGCTACCTTCGAATTACTAGTTGTAGACGTTGTACTAGGCACTATAACGCTGTACGAAAGTCGGCTAAAGAAGGAAAAGCTCAACACAGAATAAGTAACCCAAAAAATAATCCCAACTGCACTTTTGTCAATGAAAATCTCAAATTAAACCAACCAAACCATTCGGTTGTTTATTACAAGAGTTAATATCTCCAGATTCGAACGCAGTGTCATTTCATTCAAGTTTCTTTAAACACTAATGTATTCATTTAATGGATGGTGATAAATAAATGTTAATTTATTAAGGAGCCCACTTTCAAAGTAGGTTAATGAAATGTTTAGGGTCGGTATTCGAAGAAAACAATAATGAATGTTTAACACTAAGCAATAAGTAATTATTGGGTCTTGTTCCAGAAACGTCAATCAGGCGACCGCCACCGCCATCAACTGCCTGAAGAGTTTAGGGGCCAGGAGGCACAAGGAGCTACCCAGGAGATACCAGAAGCTACCAAAGTGGAAGGAGCAGAGCTGACGGGAATGGCAGGACGTATTTACCGAATATCGGACACGTAATATATCACGATCGGGTAACGGTCAAGCTGTCAGCTGTCAGTTGGCAGCTCGGATTATATAACATTAAGGATTAGAGTCGAAGTTGGTAACAATCTCCATTCTCAAAATCATAAAATCACCTTTTTATTAGATAACACCACCTGCTCGTGGTGAGTCGGATCGGGAGAGACTCTTGAGGGAGACCTTCGAATTCTTCAGCCGGACTCTCTCGACCTATCGAGAAAGATTGATTCCCAGAATCCTACCGCTTCATGCCTTTTTGCATACCCAGAACCTCCTCTAATTTATTTCCCTAAAAAGCCCTTCACACAACTCCCCAAAGATGACACAGACGCTAAAGGAATGTTTTAATTCAGGGCCTTCTGTGTGGGGCTATGTAAAAAAAAAACGTGTTCGGATAACAAAATGGCCACCCTCATATTTCAAATCATAAATAGAATAACTGACCGAGTGGAAGAAATAATTAATATATAGGTGTGTATATACGAACGCTTTGTAAACTGTACAAAAAATGTGTACATTTTTTGTTAAGTTTTTCATGAATTATAATTTCTAAAAGATTCGTGGTATGAGCATTAATATATAATATAAAAATATTCCGAATATAACAATGTCTTTAGTAGTTCTTGCACCATTCGTCGGTGGGAAGTTGGCTGGGAAGCAGCGGCGGTGGCAGCGGAATAGGTGAGGGACCCATCGGGCGGCACGCGATAAGTCAAGAAGTCGACAATCATCGTGAATAATGAAGGAGCTCGAAGCGGCCTGCGGTTTCCAACTTATACTGCGAGTTACAGTCGCTAGCAGGACTGGTACTGGAGGTACCCACCTAGTGCTATCTGCTACCTATAGGCCCGGTATATCAGCCAGTCCGTATCCTTGCTATGTAAGATATTCCTCGTTCCAATTTAAAGTGCTAAATGTACCGCTCAAGCTTCGATAAGGGGCAGAATAGTTATTTTTTTAGACGCCGAGGCGCTAGCAGTCATTCGCCAAATCTGACATTTACTTAAATAATATTTGAATACTTCGGATCGAAATTTTACATGTATGGACTATTATATTCATCGAGCGATAAGGAATGACGATGATATTAATTTATATTCAATCAAAAATAGTTTGTTTTTAGCGATTAATTTCAATAATAGTGCACTGAATCTAGCAAAACAAATATTAATTAATATTAGTGTAAATTAAACCCATTAAAAATAAACTATCGTCGTTTTCGAAAGATTGCGATCATAACATCGCGATTTCCCGGTGCATAGAGATGGCAGCAGAGAGCATAGACAGCAGATTTGTTTTTCAAGGAAAAAAGAAACACATTCCTCTATTAAATTCATAGACAATACACGTAATATTGGTGACATCTAGCTTTCGACCTGTATACGGATAATGTTCCAAGCTCTACTAAGCTCGACATTCCAACCAAGCCGAGCTTAGAATCAACTGATATACCGGGCTATAGTGCTATCTGCTACCTAACCAGGCAGGTGTAGGCAGGCGCCTCGATATCCCCGCTCAACTTATAGGCATTCTTGAGTTAACCCTCAGATACCGAACAACTAACTTACAGCAATCTTGATGATCAAGACGCGTTTCGCTGAATATTTAACTAGACCGCATTTGAACGCAACCCGTATTATTATTTATTTGAGTTGTGTTCGCACTTCGCAGGCATGTCTAAATACGTCTTAAATTAATAATAATTTTGACTACTGTACATGTACACCACATTATAACTTAAGCAACAACTGTATATGTCAATTTCACCTAAATAAATAAATTGTTTCTCTCTGCGTGTCGTTTCCCATTCGTCCCCTTTCAACATATCCGCCTTCCCCGCTCAACTCCGTAAAATACAACCATTTTGTAAACAACTCGCGTGTGACTTATTTCAATTTTTGTGTACAAATTTCATAACACCAGAACTCACCAGTATACATGGTGTAACGGGACGTAAACGAGAGATTTTACCCGGCGATTCCTTAGCATATTTGGAGTAATAAATGTATTTATCATTTTACCGTCCGATGATATTTTTTTTGCCATTAAAAGCAAAAAAAAATAATTCGATACACGTCGCTACTGATCCCATCGCTATCGGAAATACCCCGCCGCGATGGGCGATTTCGTGCATGCGGCATGCTGCTAGAGTGAGATACAACTCTTATCAAGGACACGCTAGAATATGAACGCGCTCTCTAGTCCGACGCGTGGTGGAAAAATATTTTTAATGTTTTTATTAGAAACAAAATGTCATCGGACAGCAAAATGACAAATACGTTTATTACTCCAAATATGCTCAGGAATCGCTGGGTAAAATCTCTCGGATACGTCATGTTACACCATGTATATAGAAACCTTCGCGGGCATGTTAACAACAGCTCACCAAATTTTCATCTTTATCGGATGAATAGTATAATAATAATAGTTAATAATAATAATTTCATAACGCCAGAACACACTATTATTTTACTATTATCATCACAATTGAACACAAACCGAAACGCAAATCGGACGAACGGTATGGCAGCGCATAAAATATGAACAAAAGGCAACCATTTTCCATAAAGTCTCAATAATTTCTTTACATAAATGGTAAATTTTCAATATTTCTGATTACTGATACAATCATCTGAAGAGACAGTGGAACTACGTCATTCCTCTGGCTATTCAGATATAGTCACTTAATAACACTAAAATCTTTAGCTTTTTTGGCTAAAGAAGGAGGTAGGCTTCGGAGTTCAGCTAACCCAGAGATTATTCGTTGCAAACCTTTTGGTAAAAAGGAATTTAATAAATTTAATAAATCTTTTTATGGAACTAAGCAGCAACAAATAAAAATAAAGCAGTCAACAAAATGATTAATGGAATACAGTTCATTTAACATATCAATTAAACGCTTTAATTATGTCGATAATGTCGAGACGTGGATGTGCTCATTAGTGCACAGAGAGCAAAGATAAAACTTACCAGGAATTTAAATAGAATTGATTAATCAATTCAAATGGTGTATAAATAAAAACGTATTAATTACAGTAGAATTTTAAGTATTTCAGGTTTTTATTAGTGTGACAGCTGTTACGGCTTGCAAGGTCATTTTCAAACTGTTGTTAGACCACTTTAAGATGAATTATTTTTATGATTTTTATTTACCCCCAATTTCAATTCATTACCTCTTAAACCAAACTACTGAGAAAATAATTTGTGACAATAGATTCTCTATTTTGTGGGGTACTTTGAAATCTATTTTCCCACTTCAAATGTTAAGAGCCATTGACCAGCGGCTGAGAATACAAGTTTAAAAATGCTATCAACTGTACAGGGAGGTTCCGATGAGAAAGATCGATTATTCCCCGTATCAATTTTTTTAATTAATAATTAAATATCGATTTATTTAATTAAAAACTTGGTTTAATATATACCTACATCCAAGTAAGCAATAAAAATGTTCAAAACGCACGATGATAAATCATTAAATATCGTGTACTTCGTGTAAAGTATTTTTTGATCATATAAGTATTTATGATTTTTTAATGGTGTCTAAACAAAATAAGTGTGTAAGAAAAATCAGAAATATTATAGTATAATATCTTAAATAAATAGAAAAACTGAGGTATTTTCGTCACAAAACACGTTCTCGGATTTATTTTTTAATGATTTTAATTTATTAAAATTAAAAATCGGAAAAACGTGTTTACTGGATTATTTATTAATTTATTTGGTTGTATAATTACATGATTTGAAATTTGTGTTCTATAATACAATTGTCGTTTGAAAATTGAACAAATCTGCCAACGACCTACGGTATAACCTTAGTATATTAAAAATAAACTTAGTTTTCAAAATTAAAAAAATGCATTTACCAGATAAAATAACAATCTTTCAAAATCAATTTATATTTTTTTGTAAAAAAGAGTCAATACGTCCCAAATTTGATTTAAAAATGACTAATTTCCGGTATTCTCTGGTAATACCCTCTTAATGTGTTCTTAATTGTTTGATAATGACGTGACTGCTATTGACTTCTTTAAATGTGTTATATTGTGAAACTACTGAGAAGTAAGGAAAAATTTATTTTCCCTAATATATTAATTAATTTTAAATATATATATACATAGAATTTTTTTAATAGTTTTTGAAGTATAGTTAGGTTAAGGTCGCCTTCGAAGTAATTTATAAATTAGCCAAACATTACAAGGAGGGCTAATTGCGGTGGGGAGATACGTAAGGCAAAATCCATACAAAATTAATCTAATTATTATTCCTTCTCAGATGTATTAAATATTTCACGATTCACTTTAGTTCCATTACGCGGATTTTAAATATTTAGGGCTCACGAAGACATAACGTAATAGTGTTCTACACAGAGAGCTGTAAATTAATGATAATAAATTCTAAGACATTCGAAATTATATGATTATATTCGTGTATCACGAAGAAATACACTGTTAAATAAATCTTTATGATAAAACAGAAATATATAAAACTACTTGCGATAATTTTAAAACATGAGCTAAATCTCATTCGAAATATTAATATTATGTACATAATCATTCTGAAAAAAAAAAAAACTAAATTGATCAAGCAGTTTATTAGTTGTCTCTCACATTGTTTTATAAACAAAATTATTAATGATGGTATAGAAAGCCTTGAACTACCACATTGTCTCTCTGATTGTTTTATAAACAAAATTATTAATGATGGTATAGAAAGCCTTGAATTACAATAATAAAATTATATATATATCAATCAGAAACACGAGAGAAAATGCTACCTTATTATGTGAAATTTTAAAACCAAGTATAAGGTTCTTAAAATCACCCTTTGGTTAAATATTTGGGAATATTATGCTGAAATGTAAAAGTTTTCCTCCCATTTTTATAAATTTATTATATTTAACATTGGTAAATCACAAAATAGAACCCATGCAGAAAAATAAAACAGCTAACATTTATATTTGTTCATGAGCAGTTAAACACATCTATTATTTCTGAGAAAGTATTGCAAACTTCATTCAATATAGGTAAAACGGAGTATTTAATATTATTATAGTTATAGTTGGTACATGGAAGTTAATTGGGTGTAGTAAATCAGGGCTGTCTATAATACAACTAACAATTGAATATTGCAATTTGTTTAACAGCTGACTGTTCAGATGTCAAAAAAAATCTAAATCGCATCGACCGTCCATCACTTACATATACGCGACTGAGAATTATCCAATGTACATATATTATCGATTTCTTTTGAAATAAGATTTAATTTATAATTTTGCAACATTTTGAAATCTTAGGTTGGACTGACAGTAGCAAATATATAGATATACATTTTTTTAAAATTGGATTAATTTATGTTACAAAAATAACGGAAATAATATTTCATAACTAGCATCTGCCCGCGACTTCGTCTGCGTAGGATTAGTAAATCGAGTAATCTAATTTCTTTTCCTAGGTCTTATCTACGTTTATACCAAAAATCTTAACCTATTTATTTAAAATTTGTATAATTCTTGATTCGGTTCAAAGTATTAAGCTAGTACTTCAAATAAATTTACTAATTTAATTATTTTCTAAAATAGAATTTTGATTTAACAATCATTTTTTTTGCAAAATATCATTCTCAAATTTTGACATTTTCTATTAAACAAACAATATTATTTTCAATATATTGAAAATAAATAGCTAGTTTTATAAATTATAGCCTATATGTTATTCTGATGTACGAGCTGTATTATTGTTTCATTAAAATCCATTGAGTAAATATTGCGTGAAAGAGTAACAAACACACATACCTACATCCATACAAACTTTCGCGTTTATAATATTAATAAGATAACAGAATGTATTTAAAATGTGTACAAGTGTCATTACGTTTTGTTGGGTCGATATTATTTCCTATCTAGATAAATTGCCTGTTCTAAAGAACCGTGCATATAAAATTCATTTTAAATATGCGAATAATAAAGGAAGACGATTTATGCATTTTTAATCCTAGCGATCAAAGAACATAATATTCAATAAAAAAGTTGCACATTATTTATTCGCGGAGTTTAAATTTCTAATGACGTTATAACGCCGCCTTAGGTGGCCCAGAGAATTCTATTGAATAGCAAAAGAAGCATTACCATCCGAAGGGGAGTTATTATTACCTAGAATAGAATGGTAATTTTTAGAGAGGGTAAGAAACCCTTTTCAAAAGGCCTGAAAGCGAGGGGCCCATTCACTCGATCCTGGTAGGCCTTTAAGGTCGGCCTCTTATCCTAGGCATTCCTTCCTTATGTGACGAGAAAAAAACCCACATTAGAACGAATAATAGAACCCTACTTTTGCGACTAATTGGCGTATAAAGATATTAGCGGGGATGTTTTGTTATTGACTGCGACGAAACGACTTTGTTTAGAAATCAAATCCAGGTTTTCTTTTTTACATTTGCTCCAAACAGGAGATTTTGAGGAAAATAATTGCCCTAAGGGCATAAGTCAACTTGCGGGTTTCTGTGTAGAGGATTTTTTAGGAAAATAAGGAGAGGAAGTTCTGGGAAGGCAAAAAGGTATGAGGGATTGGTAGTAATCTGTAAGTCAGTGTGTCCAGGGATGATGGACGTATGAATCCATCCCTCCCTTTCCAAGAAATTCCTGACGGAGAGGTCAAAAGGTCTCCCTTAACCAGTTTCCCCCGATCCGGCCCGTAGCGCCGTAGATGGGAAAAGACATAAACAAACCTCACTATGGAACCCCTGCTAAGTCATCAAACGTAGCGAACCACTTGGGTGACCCACGGCGGGGGTTTGATTATCCAATTAATTATACCCATTACCCGGCTCCCAAATTGACATCTTCTGATGAGGTTGGTTAATGAATTAAACAAGGAGTAGCAAGCAAGCCCAAACCGAGTTCTCTGGCCGTTCATCGTCTGCGCCTACTTTCCTAAAAATACCCTCCACACAGCATCCCCAAAGATTATATGGAATTATTTTCTTCAGGGCCTCCTGTGTCGAGTAAACGTAAAAAAAAGCGGCTGTGTTGGCAAGAAAAAAAAACTCCAAATTCTGTGCAAATTTCAAGACATCAAGTATCACCGTTTTAGGGTTAGCTTTAGAAAAAAAATCCTGCTTTATAGTTAAGATTGTAATCTTTTCTTATCAACCCAATACGGACCATTTCAAAAACTATAAATTCTGATAAACGTCCCCTTGACGGTCCCACTGGATTTAAAACTCAAATAAAATAAATAAAACAGTTCGCCTTCGAAAGGACCTTAGTCAATTGAGAATACTTTGACACAATGGAGTATATTTTATTTAACTATAACGAATACTAGTTTAAAAGGCTTGTCGTGTTGTATTCTCATGTCTCTTAAATTCAAACTATTTTCAATTTAGTAACGGTAATAAAATACACTAAAAGAAGTACAAAGAAACCGGTTTAAATTCTTCAAATTAAATTTACTTTTTATTGCAGACTTTTTGAAATATTGCGCAATAATGTGAAATCTTGATATGTCAGTTGCAATTTTAAAATGACAATTAGAACAATTTACAATCAACAATTTACTATTAAAATATCATCACGTGGTGTGTTATTAATCGCTTATCTTAATTATTGATACAATTAGTTACAATTTTTGAAAATGAATCTTAAATTGAAAACAAATCCGAGTCCAATGAACCACTGTGTCTCACACAATGACTCACGACCGAAATTAGTATTTTTTATGATTCAAATAATATTAAATTGAAAAAATCAACCCATAAAAGAAACAAAGTTTTTTCTAATTATACGAGTACATAATGCATGTGTTTTATATTTTGGAGCCATCTCTTGGGCCGGCTGGTAGCCCATTTTAGAGAAATTAGTGTAGATTTTTTGACTAAATTGTAAGGGTTTTGTTGTTATTTTTGGTTATTGTAATATATTTAACCAGTCAAGATTATTAATTTAAAAAAAATCAAAGAGATTCACAATTGCTAAAATTGTAATATCGTTAAAAAATATGTGTAGATGGAAATCTATCACATAATTTTATTGACTAAATTTCAAAAGTTTAGTAATTTATCGAAAAAGCTTTGTTAAAAACAACTATCTAGGTTGTTGTGAAGTTGAAGTGTGGAAACCGGTAAAAGTAAACAAAAGCTTTTGGGTTGTCTTTAAACTAATATACAGAATAGTGGGGTTCGTTTTGTATTGGGGCATTATTTAAGGAAAAGTCTTTAATCTTCAATGGCTTTTATTGGGCACAAAACAAACGTGGAGAGAGACAGGAAGAGGGGAGGGAGACAAGTTTGTGGGGAGATTTCTTTGAAGGGAACCTTATTCGGGATGCATATATCGGGACTGGAGTGAAAGGAGAATCAAAGGCTGTTGAGGAAAACCCATTTCACGGGGTACACGTATATTCCGAAATCACGATAAGTACTCACCCACGCCCAGTACCCAGTACCCACCGCTGTGCGCTATTTGAATTGTAAAGTAACGACCTTTTTTGTGTATCTTTTGCCAAGAAAATAACTGATTGGAGAGTGGATAACAAACAGGATTTAGGGAGAGATTATGCTGGTACTCCTTTTGATACACCGTCCATCCTTTTCCAATCCAAAAAACAGAAAAAATCAAGCTCTTTCATTATGAAATCAATAATATGAACAACATTCTGAGGTGTAATTTTCTCTTTTATTTTGAACACCAAGTATGTAAAATTTCATCAAAAATTATCAAAATTTTGTTACATAGGTTGGGAAAAGCGATAAGGTGGTTTTTATAAATACCTGCCATTGAGGCAGTGACTTTCCTCTTGTTTGGAATGTAGATAAACAATATAAAACATCTAGACTTAAAGAATACAAAAAAACTTGTAGAATTGGCTGCAATACCTACTCAAAAGTTATAAATGTGTTACCTTACTTATAAGACAAAATTTATTTGATAAAACTGTGTAGAATTCGATTATACGAGTATTTCTAATTTTTAATGCTTCTCTAACTTATATAGACACTATAAATAAGCCTTCAGCCCTAAAAACTGAGCCTACTGATATTATTAAGTAATTTACCATTGAAAAATGTCATCGACAACACAGGTGAAATGCGTGGAGGAAAACATACAATATCTTTATATTATTAATGTTAAGAATAATAAAACAAAATAATAATAAAATAAAAACGATCAGCTTCTGAGTTGATATCGCTTTTGGTAGTGGGAGATTTTCAAATATTGCCAGGTTATTCGTTACGCGGGAATGTTTTTCTTACTTTTTAATAAAAAATAAAAAAGTGTTCAAAACTTCACCAATCTCGGAATTGTAGATTTGTGTAAAAAAAGCCACGCTCCTCCGCCACCACAGAGACCCTCCTTAATATATTTATTAAATATATTTATTATATTACATAAATATAAATATAATCTACGATTTTCTACCCTTTGTTACGAAACTTCATTGTATGAATTTATTTAATTAATTCTCCAAGGATACAAGGTAGTATATATTTATTTTCTTTATCTCTAAATGCTTGCAAATTTAAAGTCTCCCCCCTCAAGATCTAAGATTCGACTAAATCTCCTGTGGATAAGTAAAGATCAGTTTGTAGCTTAACTCAACAGAATGGGATAAGCTTGATAATAGGGTCGTTTGGGAAGAAAACTGTTTTGGTATTTTCCGGCATTAAAGGAAATCCCTTACTAAACTACAACCAGGCAGAGGTCGTATTCAAGTCATCGTGGAGTATTCGAAAGGAACCTACGTCCTAACATGCTTCTTATAACATTAATGGGTGACAATGAACAATATAATATATTTATATTATTAACATAGAATCAATAAGTACCTAAATCGATATTCTTTATTGTATATTTTATTTATATGCATATATTTTTTAAAAATGGGGAAAATAAATAAATTTAAAAATTGAAAACAAAAATTTTCACAAAAAGAAAACGAGAGGTAGGTGTATACTCGTATTTTTTTTCAAGATTAAGTGCGTCACGTCGTTTTATTTTTATTACTAGCAATACCATAATGTTCTACACTTAGAAAGAAACATACAAAGACATTCGACTGTATCTTCTCTTTTTCATTTTCATAGAATAATTGTGAAAAGGAAGATTTGAAGATTTTGAACGCCTTTTATGACGATCGTCGATGACGTGCATATGATCTCTTCCTGGGACTGGTATATACTTCATTCTTCATTCTACTCGAGAACTTGCTGAAAATAGAGCTATTGACATTCTTAAGAAATATATAAAATGCCTAATGACAACAAATGAAATTACGAGGAAGAGAGCAAAATATCAGATCGCTAAGTTCGGACTAAGAACGTTTATATTATTATAAATGTTGACGCAACTATGATCATCCTACCCACTATCAAAACCAATCCTTTCTGACAGTACTACCTGTGAACAATAACTACATGTGTTTGATTAAGTGTTGTGATTAAGTGCTGTGAAATGGTCCACAGTGATCTCTCGGTGCATTCAACATCGACTGTTAAAGAAGTCTGTTAGGAACCAGTGCAATGACTAACTCATATAGGAGTTGATTTCTCAGTTCTTAATATCGATTCAAACGGAGACTTGTGCAGTGTAAACAAGCCAAGTCCAAGTGATCTATTGACAATAACACAACAAGAACGTGCTCAGGAAGTCATGATGAGTCAGATTCAGAACAGTCGACTGTTCACATCATAGTTGTGTCATTGACTTCTAAATTATTGAATACGGTCCATTTTTGATTTAAGTTATAGTTCTTAATTTTGCTTTCGTCTGGATGCAAATTCGGCTTCAAACCAAATCATCCTCTTTTGGATATTGAATTCCTTCGGCTCGCTTTCGGGATCTTGTGAAAATTAATATTCCCAAATGTAATTAGGAATTTTTAAAAGCCTGGGAGTGTCTGGGGCCCGAAATGTAATACTCCGATATTAAAGGGATAGAAGGAAATGTAAGTACGCGATAACCGATACGTACTTAGTACTTGGGAAGAAAGCAGTCGGAGATTACTTTCCGATAATTGAATCTGCAATCTGATACCTGTTTTGAATAGCACTCTTGCTTCAAAAATGCCGACTTAATTCAATCATTTATTTTACTTATTGCATTTAGTCATGATGCGATATTCGTATTTCAATATCGATTATCGTCTTATGGAAATTATTGGTTTACATAAGGTTAATATTTAATTTCAAGTAGGGCCAATAAATTTTTAAATAAAAAAATATACGAGTGTGCTTTAGACCATACGACTGAAGTAAATACTTCTTTCGCTCAATCTATATGTATGTCAATATATATGTTTATACGATACATGGTTACCTATGAATGGCACATTTAGTAAAAACTTAGTACATAGGTATTAATAAAAAAAAAAATATATATTTAAATTGCATTTGGCACTTTACACACTTTGGTTCCTTAGAACAGGCAATCTGCCTAGCTAGGAACTAATATCGACCTAAAACAATGTAATAACACTTGTATTAATTTTAAATATATTCTCGTATTATGTTATATTATTTGTTATTTTGGCTTTAAATGTATCAAATGTAAATAAATAAATAAATAAAAACGTATATAGTATATACAATATACATATTAATATAATATACATAGAAATATTTCATTCACTGGCTTTGAGAGGAAGAGATAAAGAAAATGTGCGCTGGCACTACTCACTCTTGCTTCTACAGTGTGATACAGCCCGTTCGCCTCGTAACGCATTTCCATTTCCACTACACATTCGCCAGCTTACCCCCCAAGTCAAGCGTGCGTAAAGAAGTATTTACTTCAAAAATAATTTTTTCTTGGTTTGTCACTTACTATTTCCCACACTTCATCCGATAGCTATGAAAATTTAATGGAGAGCTCTGGCGTTATGGCTCGTGACGTGCGAGAAGTTTGAAAAATGTGTGTATTTCATTTAGTTTAGTGGCAAGGAGAGAAGGTGGGAGGGGGAATATTATCAGCGAATGAAGGAGAGAACGAACAGGGCGGGGTGGGACATGAGAATGGACATGAAGGGAGAAAGATTTTCTTTCTTCAAGTGGCATTACCGGGTACTCGCTAATAAAAGTATAAAACAATTATGTACCTAGAGAAGTGTCGTTTTAAGAGAACAGTAATTTGTAACATTTTCACTATTTACTTCCAAGATTAGAACTACCAATATCATCTTCATTTTCTTAACGCACATATTGGCTGCAACCTTTCTGTTTGAAGCAAGATTCTTCCCGAACTAAATGCAATCTAGATAACGTCTTGGATAAATATATCCATTTTATATATTCGTAATAAGTAATAAGCATTAACTTTGTGGCTGGCCATAATTTACTTAAAATTTTAATTAAAATTAAAATTTAAAATGGTCTAAAACAAATATATATATTTTTATTGTATATCCATTTTTATTTTAAAGTGCGAGAAATCTTGATTTTTTTTTATAAAAACAATTTTTTTTTTAAAACTTAGTGAGTAAAACTTAAAATTGTAATATTTAATCACTAAAGACAATATTAGAAACTATCAAACGAAAATTTGAAAAAGAACAATCTGAAAAAGATACATTCGCACTCGGAATTGAAATCACAATAGTTCTTATATTAGTGAAAGTATGGATTCAGAAATCTGTAATGTTATAAAAAATGTACAAATTCACGCTAAATAGATTAAGAAGGAAGTCGTTAGTAACGATTTTACATCCATTATTGTCAAAAACATTTTCAGAAACCGACTTAAAAAATAAATTTAAAAAATGGGATTTTTTTTTCAAAAGTGGCAACTCTGTACATTATCTGTTCGCCCCCATCCATATTCTGCATTAATTCTGTCCAGGGCCTCCGGAATGATTAGTTCCAATTAGTGCCGCTCCAAGTCTGCGGCCGACTGCCAACTGGCTGCTGACTTTGTTGTAATTGATTGTTTCACGGATTTCACTTGCAAAATATTTACATACTTTTTTATGATAAACGACCGCCGCAAATAAACGATTCCCGCTGACCGATGCATCATTTTCAGTGGGAATTTATTAAGGCACAAGTTTGTCTCGTTAACATACCCAACTTGGGAGGACGGAAGGAAACATAAATAAAATCCGCTTACATAATACATATATGCAACACTCGATAAATTACATACATTTGAAATAATTTTTAAATAAAATAATACACAAGTTTGTGAAATTAGTATATTCATTGTGATTTTAATACACATGGACGACTAGATGAGCTCTGAGCAACATATGAAAGACGGGAACAATATTACTAAATTCATCAATCGCCCTTCCCCCGCACTCTCTTAGCCTACCTCTAACCCTCTAATTTAGTGGTTTCCAAAGTGGCCCGTACGATCCTGGGAACATTCAGGGGGTCCGTGGAAAATTTAAATTGATTTGGTGGTCCCTGAACAACGTCAGGGGGTCCGCGCAAGGTTTAAAATAAATTCTGACCGATGATTCCCTATCCCCGTGGTCTGTGGGCAAATTTTGACTATGAAAATGGGTCCGTGGGCCAAAAGAGTTTGGGAACCATTACCTAACTTCTATCATGAAAAATTTGACGAAAAAAATCATCGTGTAAAACACACATTACAGCCAAATAGTAGTGTAAAGTTTATTTTTCCAGCGCTGAGCAAACGTGAAAGTGTTAAGTGGTCCGGGAATTATTGACAGGGGAACATGTCGGTAGTGAGTGAAATACAGGCGCAAATAATATTCCGAGAACAAACAGAACAGAGACCGTTCTGCCTTCTGCCACGACTCATCCATTAGCATAATGAACCGGTGCGGTATGACGTATGACGTTACGATACTATTTTTAGACTAAACACACTTTAAACATTTATTATAAGTAAACGGAGATATTATGAAAAATACTGAGTTACAAAGAAACAAAGCAGACGCTAGCAGTAACTTTTTTAGCTTCACATTTCAAGGTTTACCAAAACAAAAAAATGTGATTGCTACTAACGTGAAATAAATAACTTTTTATTCCTGAAAATGGTTTAAATCAAACCAAAAGAGGATGTATTTTATGTTTTATAGATGCAAATCAATAGCTAGTAATTGTAACATTTTTTTTCGTAAAACTTCAAGATTTTCCATAATTAAAAAATTAATTTTCGCGAACTAGGAAAAATAAAATATAATCAATGTATATTATAAAAATAATTGTACAATTTGCGTGCCGCTAAACTCAGAAACGAGTCTCGGTACGATCAAGGGAGTTATATGGTGTGGTATCCTCTATCCCCCATCCATGAAGAAGGTTCCCGCTTTTACCTGAAGGGCATGCTTTTGTAGCTATAAGGGCTGAAAGTTTCGCCCTTTAGAAACAGTCCAGAGTATTCAAACGAGAGCATTACACAACATTCCAGAACATCCCGGATCATTCTGGAATGTTGTGGAATGTTTGGGAATAGTTTGGGAATTCGGAAACATCCCATATCATCCTAGATCATTGTGGAACATTCCAGAACACTCTCGATGTTTTGGAATGTTCTGGAACATTGTGGACCATTCGAAGCCTTTTAGAGGGTAGAGGGCTACCACACAATCTCATATCAACTAGTATCTGGGATACAGCCCGTTCGCCTCGCCCGACTATACTTTTCGTAACGCTCGTAATACCCCCAAATCAAGCGTGCGTAAAGAATTTTGACTTCAAAAATAGAGTTTTTCTATTAAAAATTGTATAATGCATATGTTTATCCGAGATAGTATCTACGTTAATAACCAATTCTTTTGAACATCATTTAAAAAAAGGTAACTGACAAAAAATATGGGTAAAAATTATTCGAAGATACCTACTCGTAATATTGTTAATTCTGAATTTGATATATGAGTTTGACAAAATTACTAAAAAATGATCTGGTTTGAGTTCCAGTTGTGACTGTTCCTTTTTTATTTTTCTGTGGGTTGCTCTTTTTTCATATTTTCATTTAGATATATTAGTATTATCTCCTTCTTCAATGATAAACACAGTTTTGACGAAAATTAAACGATCAAGACTATAAATGTTGACGTTTTGTGACAATCGATCTAGTCGGACCAACTCCCCCATTCCAGTGACTGGGTATGAATAGTTATTATTTGAAGTCATGACACGCATGTGCCAACATTAATTTAAACCCCGGAGCGGGATGAGATACAATCTGTTTGGCCGTTTTGGCGGTAATTAAAGAGATGGGGTTTTCTATAAACGCTGACGCTTGCACTGGACCTTTCGTTCTTTGGAAGCACAAATTGAAGTTTTTTTTCTTTCTTGGAATTAGACCAGCATCTGGTGAAATAAAACAAGTACCTAAAATAAATTATTGGTTTTTTCTTTTTACTTGATGTTAGAGTTATTATCACGAATTGCAAGAGAGAAATCATTATCAATTCCCATTGCTAAATCCAACGTTTCATATAACGTTAGAGATTCCATCGTCTATGAACGACGTCGGCCAATACTTTTGGCCGTGAAAATCTAAGCTGTGGGATTGTGACAGAATCTACCTATTTGTGGCAGAGTCGAAAAATTGGGTATCGTCGCCACAACTTGTTGTATTGTCGAGTGAGTCGTTCAAATTAATAGGTATCTGAATTCGTCCATATGAAGAGCGGCACATTTAGGAAGTCAACAATATTCTACTGTAGCACCGCATATGATGAAATTTTGACAAGCTCATTACAGATCGTTTTACATTTTATTTTTCAAATACATAACAAGTTTAAATAATAGCATATATAATAACAAGTGTTTCCAATTATGCCCTCTGCGTGTAAATTGTATATAAATTTCTCTAGTTAACAATAAACATTGTTAATCTCAAGTGATCTCCTAAGGTAAGATTGGTCCTGAATATTTTTTTCTTTATAATGTAGCATCATGTTCATTGGTCAAATACATTTTAAATATTGATTTTCTCAAAACAACAGATTTTGACTTTTTACACTTTAAAGCTTTTACACTTTAAAATTATATAAAGGGTTATCGAGTTGTCATATTAGTTTGTCTAGTCTGCAGTTAGAAGTAAGTTAGAGCATTGTAGAAATATATTATAAATTTGTCCAGCGTGTTTGAGGTGATTTTTCACAAAAACGGCACTATACAAATCATCCAAATATTATTAATTGTATACGCCATACCATATCGCCTAACACCCACACGGAGAACAATGTTATTTTAAAATTCGATAATTTTATTCGTAAAAATGTTTAAAAACGGGACTGAAGTTCATACGAACAAATTAACAGTGTTTCAATGTTTATTGGCGGGAACATGTAAGATTAATTTGTTGGTGTATGTATACCAACAAATTATACTTACATTTACCCGCCGATAAACATTGAAACACCGTTAATTTGTTCGTAAGAACTTCAGTCCCGATTTAAACCGTTTTTACGAATAAAAAGATCGTAATTTAGAATAACATTTTTCTCCGAGCAATAATATATATTGTGTACATAAGATACTTGTAGTGAAATTTGCTATAGAAAAGTATAAAAATTAACCATATGTTAATATAGTTTTTAATTTTACCGGTGTTGCTGGAAATGTGGATGTCTATGGGTGTGCAGGTAATTGAATTATATCTTCCCAGGAGTCGGTCCTCAGGTGTGCATGAGAGGTTGCATGTGGTTATGCAGCGCATATTAACTTTAAGTAGATCTAGTTAATAATTAATTTTAACTTTCTTTCCTCCCGAGAAGGAGCGAGGCATTTGGATACTGAATCAGGAGAGGATATTATCAACAAAATGAAAATTCCTTTGGCAATTTACGTTTAAAAGGTTTTTATTTTTATTTTTTTAAAGTGAATGCAGCACAATTGCTCCCAACAGTCCGGACCAAGTCAGACAGTTGGTGGGGGATGTTGCGATACTGAAGCCAATGGAGAGCCGAAGAAGTTGAGGTAGAGAAAAGTGGGTTATCTTTCAGACCAAACACGGCTAAAGCCATTTCAGGCAAAGTTTCAAATCTTAATGTTCGTTTTTTAACAGGAGAATGTATTAAAAAATGAATTATTTGTGAAATAAAAGAAATTAATCTGATAAAAAAATATTTGGGCCAGCCGAGATTTATTGAACCCAAGACCGTAGGATTGCTAGTCGAGGGTCTTATCACTGGACCAGAAAGACCGTCAAAAATTCTATATTTATGGTCTAACAAGTTTACAAAATATGGGCGACCGGACAATTCAACAATGTGCAACTTCATTATAAGTAAGGGAAAAAATCTTTGTTACTTTGGTTACTTTCTTACTGGTTAGGTTAAATTAAGTTAGGTTAGGTGAGGTTATGGGCTATTTTCTAAGATGTGTTGAAATGCTCCTTTGTTGAGATGTCATAAAACCTTTTTTGTTAATCGAATTCGACAAGGTTTATATAATCCATAAAATAAAAAAGCAATATAGCGAAAAGTTGAACACGATGCAAAACCACTTAACACATTCTCTTTAATTGTTTTACTAGTGAACGCCGCTATGGCGACTGAATAAGTAATAAACAGTACTTATTTAAGTGGATTCGAACGTGCGACCAACTTGTTAATTAATATTTAAGTCCTTGCATGCCCCAAGGTTTAAATGAAAAACATTATCAGTTGGTGATTAATTCACTCGCAGTTGGGGAAAGTTCCGTTTGGCGGACATCCATGAAAGTGTTTTGTTTGCCATAAATTCGAGCACCCCTTTCTTAGTTATGAGTTACGGAGAATATTGCAGTAGCAGAGTTTTATAATAATTGACTTTGTTATGCCCCGCGAGAACAAACTAATTCACGAATTATTACAAACTTTACGAGAAAATAACCAATACGTATCTGAGTCGATGGGGTGCGAAGGTTTTGACGCCAAGAAATGCTTTCTTTGGCCTGAAATCACTTTATAAAATACAGAAAAACTTTGTTTGTCGCTGAAAACCTCATAAGATCTATTGCCAAATGCATCTACACTTAATTAGTGATGCGCATGAAGAAAGGACCTAGATTTTCTTATATTAGATTATCCTTATATTTATCGATATACCCTTATATTTATAGAACGGTATAGTGAAAATACAACTTGTTTCTTTTTGAATTGACAATTTGCTTAGTTCCTACCGGGATGTCACATAACAGGTTCCTACCTTCCCCAACAATAATCTTGCTGGAAAAGTATTTGAAATTTGGAACAATGGCAAGAAAGATAGTGCAAATTCGAGTGCATTTGTTTTGAAAACAGAAGAACATTTGGATCTACCTTGGATGCAAGTGGTTGGTGTTTTTCGTGTAGGTACACTATCTCGTTTTTTAGTAAAAAAAATATAAAGGAATTTGAGCATCTGGGAATTACTTAATATCGTTTTGATGAAGTCGTTTTTTTGTGGTAATAATTACCTCAAGTGTATAACTATATTGTGGCTGTGCCGTATATATATATATATATATATATAGTGGTAAGTGATTGGTTATCCCTTTTCCTTGCATACCTTGTTTTTCCTACACATATCACCCAATTCCAATTCGTCTCGTTTCGTTTTAGTTTTTACAGACCATTTTCAAGCGCCACTGTAACTGTTTTGAATGCAACACTGTTTGCAAAAAATCTTTTCTCTCTAGGATTTACAGGTCAACGAAATTTATTATCAGCTGGCATATTCTGAACTCAATCTAACAATTCGTTAAATAATGCAAGGAATCATTGATAAAGATATTTTCAAGATTAGCTTATTTACTAAGTTTTCAATGTATATGTGTTACATGGGTGTGCCTTTCCGGCTTTGGAAAGTGGACAAGTTCGGAAACAAGTTACCTTTAATCGCCCAGCCCACCTACTGTACACAGGGCAGGGGCCACCCTGCTACCAGTGTTCTACAAGGGGAGGCTACCCTGCGAGACGTAGCAGGAACTGACGCCTCGGCCTTATTAGATTTAAGTCTTTCTGTTGCAGGTTGCTGTTGCTTTGTGGAATATTGAATTAAAGTTCGCTCGTCGTGGACCCAGTTATTCAAATGGAACTTGCGTCCCACATGCATACAAACAGGCTCCTATATTCAATTTGACAAGCAACATTTGATAATCTGCTGGCCTAATGAGGCCTTACATTCCGAATTCTACAAGTATATTATAAGTGTACCAAAACATCCACCGTGCATTTCCTAGTAGCTCACAGCAATTGTCTCAATTTTATGGTATTTTGAACTTTAAAAAATTCTCCTAGCATTAAGACACGACACGATCAAATGAATCATATATATACTTGAGTCGGGCCATGTCAAGAGTCGGAATAATAGAAGAGCATGTACGAGAAGATGCATGAATGTGAATGAAGCAAGGAGTGTTTACCAAGGCCGAGTTGTTTGGCGGTCGGGAAAATTGCTAGTATGTTAGTTAATTAGTTAAAACTATTCTAGCTTGTCGCTTGCAAATATGTTTATTTTATCTGTGAAAAATCGTGTCGAAAAATCATTATGTTTCTGTTTTCTAAGTCTAAAGAAATTCAATACCATTATATATTCGAAAGAACGCTTATTTTGCTGTAAAATATAACAAAACTCAAGAAGCTTTCGTGTGTATTATATTACATTTTTCATTTCATAAAAGAAATCTCCGAATATACTCGTACCTAGCTATATTTTTGAAATAGATAGATGGTAGATGTGTATTTTTTTATAAATGTATAAACGCAGTATCTGAAAAGACGTTACAATTTTTAAAAATATCACTTTGCAAATAAAAAAGCAAGTTTTTAAAAAAATAGTGTTATCACCATTTTACCCCCGGAATTCTAATTTTAATGATGCAATAACTTAAATACATTACGCCACATTAAAACACACTGCTTTAATTTATTATGTAAAACGATTTTTTTTTTCATTAAAAATGATTTATAATAATTTTGTGTTGCATGCAAAAACCCGGCCCAATAAATTATGAACATCCTCCCAGTGTTGTTTTGCAAGGCATGAATGATGGGGAGGGGGTTTCGGGGGGCGCCGCACCCAATTATGAGTTCCTTTGATTAATTTGAATAATGTCGCCGCGAATTTATTTAGTTAGCTATGAAAGTTTTAGGCCAGGCCCACAGGGGGACGCGCGATGTGAGGAGCTCACTCTGTCGTCAAAATGAAAGAAAATATACGGTTCAGTCTTTTATTATTTGTCTATGATTACGATTAACTACACGGAGAAAAATGTTATTCGAAACAACGATCATTTTAATAGTAAAAACGGTTAAAAACGGGACTGAAGTTCTTACGAACAAATTAACAGGGTTTCGATGTTTATTGGCGGAAACATGTAAGAATAATTTGTTGGTATACGTAATTTCATACTTCAGTCCCGTTTTTAAACGTTTTTACTATTAAAATGATCGTTTTTTTCGAATAACATTTT
This sequence comes from Limnephilus auricula, assembly GCA_951813805.1. NCBI lineage: Eukaryota > Metazoa > Arthropoda > Insecta > Trichoptera > Limnephilidae > Limnephilus > Limnephilus auricula. The sequence continues at coordinate 40,938,136 of OX638391.1, forward strand.
TCTCCGTGTATGATTGCCAAATGCCTCTACGTCTAATGAGCGACGCGCATAAATGAATAACCTAGATTCTCATATTATGTTCATATTGAATGAACGGTATTGTGATAATCATAATTGTTTGGTGAGAATATGCCTAGTTCCAACCGGGATGTCATTTATCCAGCTCTTACCTCTCCCCAAGCATCATCTCGAATAATGGCAAGAAAAAGTGCAAATTCGAGTGCAATGGTTTTGAAAACAGAATAAAATTTGGAACTACCTTGGAAGCAATTATTGGTGTTTTTCGTGTAAGTACACAATCTTGTTTTTTAGTAAAAATTATTAAAGGAATTTGTCCATCTCGGAAGTACTTAATATCGTTTAGATGAAGTCAATATGATGTGGTAATATACCTCGAGGTATCGCGGTGGAACTATATTCCTATACTGTTGTTGTGTCGTCTGCTCTTTCGCAGAGATACAGTGATAACTGATTGGTTATCCCTTTTCCTTGCATACCTTGTTTTTTCTCTATTTTTCCATTCGAAACCACAAACTTCTAAGTGAAATATAAAAATATATAAAAGTTGGTTTGGTAACAGCGAAGGTAAATGAATTCTTCTTCTTGGCAAATAAGACCTATCGGCGCGGCGTCTAATCTTGACTCGCGGACACGCCATACGCCGTCTAGCTCCGTTCAAATAAAGAGGTTACTGTTTTCATTTCGGGAAATCCCCCACTCCAGCACTCCAGGGGGATAAGTGCTGGGCAGAGTGGGCGGGTGGGGAGAGCGCCACCCCTCTTGGATGATCTTCTTCGATGCCATTAAAAGTTTGCTCCCGACAAAAACAAATTACAAGATGTCTGAAAACAGACGAATGATGGTGATTACAAATTTGGCAATGTCCAGCGAAGGAAATAGAGTTTCTCAATACGCTACTCAGTAGAACAGATTGTTTTGATAGTCTGCTATTTGAATCAGACTAATATTGTTTGGAGCACTCCTTTATAATGAATAATGACCCAAATTTAAAACTCTTGCTCGTAGCAGACATTTCTTATCTCTCCGATAAAACTTACCGTAGACTTTCGATGATAAATACTTTTTATTTTTTGTTGTAAGTGCACACAAACGCAATGATCAATAATGACACTCGGAAAGATATTATCTGTTTGAGTCTAAAATAAATGCAGGAACAACTGACGTCCTTGAATAAACATTGAATAAAATACTATTCCACATCCGGAAAGCGGCGAATGAATAGTCTTCTTGTTTATTTAATGAGGCGGTGTGCTTTGGTCATGCTAAAGTGCGTTAAAATTTTTGCAGAAGCTCAAAAAAGCAATAATAGAGCAGTGTACTGCGGCAGGACCGAAGACACATGTCGGTGGCAAGTTCCCAAACATTCTGGAGATAAATCATTGCGAGTCGCGATCTCGGGGCGAGATAAAACTTAAATGTTAAGACGCAAAAAGGACTGTTAATTAATACCCATCGCGAGTGCAATATGACCGACCTCCCATTTCACTAGAATGAGACAGCGGAATGACGAAAAAGTAACCAAGGATGGAATTGTGACCACATATTTTAAATACAATAAAGAGATCAGTAGGTTGTGTCTATTCCAAAAACCGTTATTGTATAATATTATTGTTTGGTTTTGAAATGAGAAGATGCTTAGTTCCTACCGGGAAGTAATTTATCTAGTTCCTACCTGCCTTGTTGGAAACTTGTGAAAGTTTGTATGGATGTATGTGTGTTTGTTACTCTTTCATGCAAAATTTAATGAAACTTTACAATAAAATAGCTCATACATCAGAATAACATATAGGCTATAAATTTATAAAGGTAGCTATTAATTTTAAATATATTGAAAATAATAATTATTGTTTAATAGAAAATGTCCAAATTTTAGAATGACATTTTGCAAAACAATGATTGTTAAATGAAAATTCTGTTTTAGAAAATGTTTAAATTGGTTAATTTATTTGAAGTAGGTACTCGCCAATTACTTTAAATCGAATCAAGAATTATATATATTTTAAATAAATAGGTTAAAAAGTAGAAAAGAAAATAGATTACTCGAAGTACTAATCCTACGCAGACGAAGTCGCGGGCAGAAGCTAGTATTACATAACAGCATAGTTTGAAAATTTGATAAACGGTAAAGAAGAGAAAACCTCATCTTCGAAAAACCTTAAAAATTTATTGAAATATATTTTTTCGTGTGAATGATGTCTTCATTCGTTGATCAATGAATTATGAACCAAATGTAAATTTTAAATTTCTTCACTTGTATAATCCGAGGACAGTGTGAGCATTTCGACTTTCGACTTCGCCGAAAAAGTTATTTGTTTGAGCGTGTTCTTGCGCTAATAGCCGCTCATATCCACGAGACGGAGCGGTCACAAACAAAGGTCCTGGCGAGCTGATGCGGGCTCCCGATAGCGCAGATCATCTGCTCCGGGCCGCTAATCGAGCGTGAGCAACGGCTAATAAAGGGGATCAAACCCTATCAAGGAATTTATCACTGTAGCCGCGAGCGTACGATGCTCACTCTCTCACTTCTTTACATTATTTCACACACTTTTCTTTACTTGGTAACGCTTTACTGTAGGTATAAATAATGATGAATTTCTGGATCAAAGGTGAACACGAAGAAGGGTTTTCGTTGTTTTTTCGTTGTTTGTTTTTGGGGTGTTATGCCGTGTTTTGCTACCTCCTTCTTTAGCCGACGTTTCGGACAGCGTTGCAGTGTCCATCATCAGCAAAACACGGCATAACACCCCAAAAACAAACAACGAAAATGCTTTTGGCCGTGAAAATCTAAAAACGTATCAAACGAAGAAGGGTATTTTCGCAAAATATGAATACCGTCAAAATGTGTCGAAGATTAAAGTTTTTTGTGTAAAAAATGTTTTTTGTGTAAAAAATAAAAAATAAATTGTGTAAATTTAACATTTTTTTCCATAATCATTGATTTGAAAAACCACACATTCTTCCTTTGAATTTTTTTGTGTCGCATTTTATAACTTTACAGTAACAATTCTTTCAGATTATGGTAGTTTATACAACTGTTGTTACTAATAATATTATGTTGTAATAGAAACTCGTAAACAAATAATTATTTTAAAAAAAAAAAAATAATAATAATTAATAGTGGCCACCGGTGGGCCAACGGCCAACTAAAGGTTAACTATGATGTGGAAAACACCAATGTCTGGTCACCAACGTTGCCAGGCGCTAAATTTACTAATAAAAACGAACGTGTCGTTTTGATGGCAAATCGGGAATGGCACATTTTAATTTTGTCAACTTAACAATTTTTTTGAGAATAAAAGTACAGTTAAAAAACCCTAATTTGGTCTCAAGGAAGGTAAGGTTGGGGAGTACTACGCTACATGAACCTGATCACCAAATATGGCTAAAACTATTGCAAGCAAATTTTCGATTCTGAATCACTATCGCTTCTGTACATTTTTTATTTAATTAATTTCAATTTTTTATTTAATTTTGACATTGTGAGAAGATATTACTATATTTAGGATATAAATATTGATGAAGTACATTTCCTTGGGATGGGTTCTTTCCTAGAATTTAAAAAAATCATCACATTTAAAAAATTTCCAAAGTCCGTGAAATTCCTATTCAAGTTTCATTATTATCCAAGTTATGTAAAAAACCGGCCCACGTTGAAATAATATAAGAATTTGAATAGAACTTCCACAGAACTTGAATATTATCTTGATTTTTGATAATTTTCAAAGTTATATTTAAAATGTGGGTTAAAATGGGTTAAATTCAACTGTTATTATATAATTATTGGTCAGTTACTTCACATAACTGAAATAACAATATAAATTGAATAGAAGTTTACAGAAAAGTTGAATTTTTCCTTTAAAATTATATCATTTGAACAAATTTTGTGAAATATCCAGTCCATAGTTTTCCTCAACAGAAAATCGTGAGTTCCTAAGGAAAAATAGGAATTGGAAAGATGGTTTTCAGTGACCTCTATTGTTCATCTTCAAGGTTTGGGAAGGCCATTTTCTTTAAATACTTCTCAGTTCAGTTCTGATAATTCGTTAAGCCAAAATGATTCATTGTAGAAACCCAACTTACTTCATAGAAATATGCTTTAAATAGATAAGCTATTCGTTTTATCATCTTACATTAATAAACTTCGTAGATACGAGTAACAAGTCGACTCTATTTTTTCCCAGAGATATAATAATACCTTATCATACGAAATGACAATATAATATGAAAAGATTTAACAAAAAGAAAAGAAAACATAGAAATGATATAAAAGAATAATAATAACTGGACAAAAGTTTTGGCAGTGGAATATCAAGGAAATTCGGAAGGGTATTTATTTACGCCCTGTCGGATACCTTTTGGGGGATTTCCCTCTTCTGTCGGTGATCGACGAAGCCTTAAGAAATACGCACGACCTGAGGAACACTTGAAGGGGTTTCGTGTATTCCGCTTGGCAATATTATTTATTTTTTAGAGGCGCACATTATGACAGTCTTCGGGAGATTAGCCTCGCCGTAAGATGTCACAAAAACTAGTAGGTATGATTATTTATTTTGACGAAATCCTGTATAATTAATATTTATAACCGATAACATGAAATATCGTATGTTTTCGAAAATATTTGGCATTATTTCAAATTACACAATTTCTGTGAAGAATTTTAAAAAAGCGATTTTGTAGTGGCCAGTGTTATAATTATTACTCGAAACCGAAAGATTAAAGATTATTTTAAAATTAGGAAGATAAACCAATTTTGAGGCGAAAGCACGAAAAATATATAACGAAAAAAATACGAGTGTGCTTTAGATCACACGACTGAAGTAAATACTTCTTTTGTAATCTAATCTCATTTTCTTTCTGGCATCGTAAAACCATTCTAATCATCAGTGTACAAGAATATATATTGAAGATTAGTTTGGATTGTTACCAATCATCTTAACAAATCAGTCATTTAATGTGATTAATTTTATTATGGAAATTACGCTTAGAATGGGATTGTTGATTTAATTCTTACAAAGTTTAAAATAAAACTTTTTTGATGCGGATTCTAGTTAGAGAGCGTCGTTTATTCACATTTGAGGAAGAGAGAAAGAAAATGTGTGCGCGCACTGCTCTCTCTTGCTTCCACAGTTTGATACAGCCCGTTCGCCTCGCAACGCATTTCACTTTTCGTTACACATTCGCCAGCTTACCCCCAAGTCAAGCTGCCTCGCCCGATCACACTTTTCGTAACGCTCTCATCCCGAATTCCCCAGCTTACGCTACTCCCCAAATCATAAAGAAGTTTTACTTCAAAAGTCAATCTCTGGGGGCTAGGAGTACAGGTCTTATGTATATTGACAAAATCAGTTTCTTACAAAATCGGTAAAGATTCTGGCATATCGGGTAAATCGGTATAGTTTATTAGGTAAAGAAGTTATGGGAAGAAAAATGTTATGATGGGTAGGTAGGAATCTGGAGGTCTTTGTGTCCATGAGTGAAGGACTTAAGAATGCATCTCTCCAACTGCGGTGCAAGGTGACGGGTCCGGTTAAAGAGGTGAAAAGGCCTCCCTCAACAAGTCTCTTTAGATTCGGACCGCCACGCAGTCGGTGGGTATCCGCCAACACCAAGACAAACAGCACCCCATGAACTCGGGCACCCCTGCTAAATAATAAGTGACCTATAGCAGAGTTAAAATTGAATCTGAGTGGAGAATAGTAAATGCGGATTCATTCACATAATTATAGTGTGATTTGTCACCGTTTCAGACTCTACGACATTATGTTTTCAGTCCCCAGTTCAGAGGGAAGACGCGGTTCAGAGGATGGTGTGCGGGGGAGGGCGAGGTTAGCGTGAGGTGTGAGGCCCGGCGGGTCGCTGCGGCCGGCCCCGCCAGGAGAGAGGGTCGAGCTTATTTGTTTGGAAAGGAGCGCCATCCACTACGGGAGGAAATTAATCGCCGTCATTATTACCGGATACCCCGAAGCAGTAGCTAGGAGCTATACCAACTAAGCCACAAAGCAGAATTGTAGAGAAACAATATTACACAGGTACCAGGTCTGCCGTGATACTTTATAAGATTATTAACAATTTAAGCATTAGACTAGAGTCTCCATACGCAATTTATACATTATCAGCTTTACTAAAAAAAGTCGTGAATATTTTATACAAGTGATTAATAATCGTGTATGTGAAAATCTTTTTATTATGTGTAAAATAAAATTTTAAAAAATAAAGAGGAGTGCGTTGTTGATGTACAACGTCTTTGACTGTTTTGTTAGGTATTACAATTCTAGCGAGGGAGAGAACCCTTTAAAAATAAAAACAAGCACATTAGACAGTAATTATACCGATATCAGAACGTCATTTCCGTTTGAAAAATTACCTGAATTACTCGTCATAACGCGCCTACAGAAGTTTTACTTCAAAACGTTTATACTTAGATGTATACATTTCTTAACCAGCCAAAGAGGGTTAGGTCGTTATCTGTTTTATACACTGTTATCAGAATTTTAAATGTCCTGTATTACTTATTTAATATTTATTTTTAAAATTTATTCATCATTTAAGAAACCAGATAAATTTAATTTTTTTGTTTTTTGTATAACCACAATCACAAACCAAACTCTTATTTTGATGGGAAAATCATGCGCAGGTGCATGCGCAGGTATACCAGAAATGCAATGTTACCAGCTCTTTCGCAACAGAGTTAAGAATAATATAAACGCCAGAAATATTCGACTTCTTACCCCCTGTAAACTCCGCGTAATTTTGGTACTATCTACGCGAGGAAAGTAGCGCCAAAGTTGTTTTTATTTTTTTCACGAATAATTTTACAAGAACCAAAAAAAGTTCGTTAATCAATTAAGTCAAAAATAATCTTATCCATAAAGAGGTATTTTTAAAAAGTTGTTTCTTTTATAACTTTATATTTATCTCAAAAAAAAACTTTTTTTTTAATACTTTGCGCTTATATTTTTTTGAATAGTAATTAATAATTTTATTCCATTCGTTGGAAAGGATTCGTAGTAAAGATAAATGTAAATAGAGATTTGGCGTATAACTTCATCTTAAGGACTTTTTTTATTAATAATAATTCGAAATCGAAAATGTAATCTTTATTTAATTGTAGTATTATTTTATATGTAGAGGGTTGTAGGATTTTTGTATTAAAACAAAATACAAATTATATTTTATTACGTTTAAATAATTATAATTACATAATTAGGTAACTCAAATATACACAAACAAATACGGTTCATAAAAAAAACAAGTAATGTACAATAGTTCAAATGCATGTCAATTGCGTACACTTGACCCATATTCGGGGTAAGCATACGCAAAACGTAATTTAAGTTTATGCACTCTGCTTTAAATCTATTCTTGGATGTATATAATCTGACCTATTCGGATGAAATTTTTCATAAATACAAAAGCAAAATATTTCAATGTAAATGAATCAGGTGTTGAAATGATATCACATACATAGGTACTACTGCTTACTAAAATCTTTTTTTTTAAGAATCAGTGTATACCAAGTGCACATCCAGGAAACAAGAAGTGTATAAATCACAAATTTTGAGTATATACACAAAACAAATAAATATATATTATCAAGTTTTCCACATAAGCATTTTCTTCTACGAAATCATTCGCATCTGAATCTTACGAATCTGATAAATCGGTATTGATAACTTAATATATATTTATCAAGTCTGAGTGTGTTTATAGAGAGAAAAGTATTACTAACAAGTAAAGTCAATTAAGATCGACAGTTAGAAGTTAGATAGACAAGTGGTTATTTTGTTTTCTGTGTCTTTGCTGGCTTCAATCTGATTCATTACAACGAATTCCAATAAAATTCTGTATTAATTATAACAAACGATTATATCTCATGATAGATATTGATTATAAATTATTGTTAAATTATTAAAGCTGTAATAAAAACAAAATACATTTTATCAGAGAAAATATTCACTGAAGCGTATGTGCCTAAAACCATGTATGATCGTGTGAGAAACGTTGAGATCCGCAAAGAATGCAAGGCTGATGTTAGCGTAATGATTAAGATTAAGAAAGGGACACTCAGATGGTTTTGGACAAGTAGAGCGAATGAGCGAAGAAAGGAGAGTAAAGAGAATATATGACGTCAATGTGGATGGTAGAAGAAGTCGTGGACGTCCAAGGAAGACATGGCACGGTAAAGTGAATCAAATATTTCAGTGGGGCCATCTCAAGAGTAAGTATAATAGTATAGTAAGTTTGAGACTATGTATGAATGTGAATTAGGCAAGTAGTGTGTGCCAATACCGCGTTGTTTGGCGGTATGTCTCTGCCTACCCCTGAGGGAAACGACATTATAGTTAGTTAAATAATCACAAAGATGTCAACATCAGCTAGAAGCACATTCATTCTAAATATTGTAATAAATGCATTTTTAAACACGTATTTGAGACAAAGGGATAAATTTCACAGTCTGTATTATTGTTTTAATGTGTTCTAACGTTATATGTTCATAACTATTAGACAGCTGTTTTTCTGAGTTATTTGTTTTCAATACCTTAATTAATATTATCTCATTAATATTTATTTCGACTGAATACTTACTTGTAATCATTAACGAAAGATTTTAAATTGTATAAATTAGTAAATTCCAACCATTTGTTTCTAAATAAATTTAAAGATTTTTGGCTTTGACGAAAAACTTTATTTTATTATTTTCTATTCGAATACCGCACAAGATTCCTAACTGTTCTTAACCGTCTGAAGCCAGTAAAACTATGGCATCCCCATACATACAAATGTATGGGGGTATGTTGTGGGGCTGAAGGTAGCGGGGAGGAAAAGGAGACGAGAAAGAGGGAAAGTAATTTATGTGAAATATAATGTTTCCACTTTCAAAGACGGAATATAATATCATAATTAGGATAATTATAAATAACAAAATTAATTATTATCTTCCCTTGGATTTTCTACGCAAGGGTATCGAGCTGTGCCTCACGTCCTTTGGTCCTTGCCTTCGCTACCTTTGAAATATAATACCTGGGAAATATTGAAAAACACTGGGAAAACAAAATCAGCATTTCATTAACGCTTTCCAAAAATATATCCATGTTTGCATTTAGTATATTGATATGAAGGCAGTTAAAATTATAAAATGGGTTCTACGAGAAAAAAATACTATTGAGCTTCCCGAGCACGTCAGTATTACTTTATTTTAATTTTATTTATCTATTATAGTTTTTTTCAAGAGGCCCCGTAGAAAAAATATTCCTCAGGGACTGTGTCATCATTGGGTATGCTGCGTAGAGGGTATTTTTATGAAAAGGGAGGGAGATGGGGTTGGAACCACGCAGTAGTTGGGCAAAAGTATTCGACGCCAATAACTAGAAAAACCCCATGAACACGGACACCCCTGCTAAGTCACTAATCATAGCGAACCACTTGAGATGACCTATGGCAGAGCTGTTGGTTATCCAGTGAATGGTTACCGGATCAGGGGTACACTTACCCGCCTCCCAAATTAATGATAATAATTTATATATTGTCACCAACAAAGCTAATGGCAGCTTTTCGCTCTGGTATCAATCTGGTGTAGATGTGGTCAACAAACTTGGCTAAAGCCATTACAAGCAACATTTCAATTCTAAATCACGGTCTTACACCAGGGCGGTACTGATAGTACCTTCCACTCTGGAACGGTGTGCAAATGTACTATATAGTATTATATACTACACCGAAAAAGATGTTATTCGTAAAAACGATCATTTTAATAGTAAAAACGCTTAAAAACGGAACTGAAGTTCTTACGAACCAATGAACAGGGTTTCAATGTTTATTCATACATTTTCCCGCCAATTAACATTGAAACACTGTTAATTTGTTCCTAAGAACTTCAGTCCCGTTTTTCCTATTAAAATTATCGTTTTTTCGAATAACATTTTTCTCCGTGTATAAATGTTTTATATTAAATTAACAAATCAATCAAAAAAAATACTTGCGCACCGGGACTCAAACCCGCAACCAGATTGCCAGTCGAAATCCTTATCCCTCTACCACGACGGCCGTCAATCCTCGTGCTTATGTCATATAGCCCCACTCGTAGAATTAAAAAGAAAAATCATCGAAATCAAACAATATTGACAAAAATATTCAAATACCTTTAACTATTTGCGAGTATGTAAAAATCATGAAATACCTTCCTTCAATTTGTATACATGTTTGTTAAATAAATCGTACATTCCGCACGGAATAAAATTTTTCCTTTTTTTTTAATATCGCGTCCCAAACAAAACGGCGAGGCGGCCCGACTTAGCATGTTATCCATTTTCCGTACATCTTTAAGTACATCTTACTCTCAAAAGGGAACCAGGGTGAACCGGAGATTAAATGAAATACGGAGAGAAGGAGCGGAGGAACACAATGCATATCCATTCTTTACATCTTTTCAAAAGCTAACATCATGATCTTATTCAGGTAAGAGCGGGCGCGCAACCTTAGGGTCCCCGGGAATCTACCCCGGACCGGTGTTCGCCGCTTCGGGGTATTTCTCGTATTGAACCCTGATGAAAATTTAATATTTTACTTAACGTGCAAAGGTATATTCTAGAAGATATTGCGCCTACAAACGGTATGCTGAAGCATGCATACATAATGGCGAAAATAAATTTTCTGCTATTGCGTAAACACCTTCCGTCAGAGGATTGGGACTTTTATCGATGGAAGTTGAAAATATGTGATAAATTCGTACCAAAGTTTGTATCTTTAATTGTTGAAATAAAACTTCTTTACGCAAGCTTGACTTGGGGGGTAAGCTGGCGAATGCGTTACGAAAAGTGTAATGCGTTAGAAACTCGAACTGAATCACACTGTAGAAGCAAGAGAGAGCAGTGCGCGCGCATATTTTCTTTCTCTCTTCCTCTCATAGCTAGTGCACGAAGATTATTCGTAATTTCATTTCGTTCTTGAAAAATTTTATAAATACTGTAGGAGCAAGAGAGAGCAGTGCGCGCGCACACTTTCTTTCTCTCTAGAAGTTTTACTTCAGTCGTATGGTCTAAAGCACACTCTTTTTTTATTTATATAAAGTGTCAAAACAGTATTTAGGTAGGTACCGCTGGAACCGTTCGTCGGATAACCAACACATCTGCCATAGGTTACCGCAAGTTGTACGATAGTTTAGTGACTTATCAGGGATGCCCGGATTCAAGTTGGTGAGGGATGTCTAATGTCTACCCACTTAATGTGTGGCGGGCCGAATTTTGAGTGACTGGTTAAGGGAGATATTTTTACCTCTCCTGCATGACTCTCACGACCCATTGTCTTGTATCGCACTGGGAGGGATGAATTCAAACGTTTATCACACCTAGACAAACTAAACCTTAAATTCCTACCCACCCCTCATACCTTTCTCCTTCCCATAACATTCGCTCCTTTCTTTCCCTAAAAAGACTCTCCACACGTCATCACCAAAGATGACAGCCCCTGAGGGATGTTTTTTCCCAGGACCTCCTGTGTACAGGCAATGTAAAAAAAACGATCTTACACTCTAGGTATCACCAAAACATGCATAAAAACAAATATCTTGAAATCACTTGAGCGTGCTAATCGCCGAACGTCCACGATCTTCCAAGGTGATAGATATTCCAAAAGAGGCTTCAAAGCAATCACAAAGAATCGACGCGTCTTAGACAAACATACAAACACCTGGATTAACAGAAATTATGAGAGAATGACAAATAAGAATGCAGGCGTGATATCAATCATTTCCTGCTCAAAGGTAAGTCGCTTTGCCTGGGAACGAGAACACCACGCATTGAGTCAATTTCCTAATCAAACCGCGGCGACTCAGCGGCACTGTCTTTGATGATAAGGCGACGATAAACTTTGCTGTTCTTCAAATAGGTACACGGATACACACTTAATATTAGTTCATCAAACTATACTTAGCTTTCCGTGAAACTAATAAAAGATATAATAAAGGTTGTGAAATGTAATCAATGTATCTACCTTATCATTTGTTTGTTAAACTGATTAAACATATAAAAGCATAAAAATGATAAGTTACCATTAATTACATTCAATGATATTTGTTCCGTTTCCATTTTCGACATGTTTTTTGACTCCCTACCGTCATGTAAGAAAAACATTATTCATTTCATATTCTCACAACACAACTCACCACCACCCACTGGAGCGATTTATGTCCAAATTTGGACCGCTTTTATTTTTCTGCGATTGATATCGGTCCAAAATTGGACCACATTTAACAACCTACAAATATGATATACGGTGAAATCTAGGCGGATTCATTAACTTTAAACCGCAGTTTATATGTTTCCATATTAATATTTTGAGGAATGGTATTAATTAAATGGAATGGCCAAATCAGAAACTGAACACCAATCGCTGGAGTAGCTAAAGACGTACATTTCGTTTGTAACGTTTTAATTGTAGTTTTTACTCAAATCATTCCTTAGCGTGTACATATATCTAACCCCGCCCGACAAATGAATATAATCATTCCCTAGATAATTCAAAGAGACTTGGCATTGTCAATTCTAAAATATTGTTAACTATTTACCACTATTTTTACTTACGTATTACAGTTTCTAAAAAAATTAATTAAATTATGCACTTACTGTTAATGTGTTATTCATAGAACTTTTTTTTTTTAATTTTAAAGAAAATAATTTTTTTATAAGGATAACTCTCTTTTTATAACTTTTGAAGGTTATTCCCATGAATATTCTTCTTGAATGATGTAGTAATTTAATAAGTTATAGTAAATTTAATATTGTTGTTATCTAGTTCTAAAACTATTTTAGTTTTTTATTATTATGACAGGTATTTCGGCAGTCAACGCCATTATCAAACTGTGGTTATGCTACATTTTTTATCCCTGTCGTATTTTTATTTGTACGATAAGTGATTTTTTTTTTAATTTCTGAAAAAAACTTACTACTTGTTTTACTAGTTTCCCCTCAATTTATAATGCATTAAAGATCAGAAGATGGGAAAGAGGAAGTTTAGAAAATACCTGCGTATTCAAATTGGATCACTATACAAGGCGGCATGCAACCCGTAAACTTATTACAACTAGTCAAAATCGGACTTCTAAACAAAAAAAGACAGCATGTCATATATAATATTATGTCCTTATTAGAGTGGTATTTTGTAGAAGCCAAAAAAATAGTAAGGGGTAATTTAGAAAGAAATTATTTTGAAAAGTACGAGGATCGCGTCCGCCCCTCGCGGGCGTCCGTCGCGCTGCAGCGGCGTCCTTCTGGTGGCCCCCGGCGTCTAGTGCGTCGCGGGTGTGGCGAGTCGGAAACAAATCAAAATGTTAAATGATTTTAATAATATTAAAATATCTCTCTGTAATATTTTTGTCTGTTCTTTTTAGTCTATACTTGTTGGTTTCTTTTGTTATTTCATGTTCTTATTATCTTGACGAAGAAACCATCGGTTTCGAAACATGCCGATATAGTGGTGCACACAAAATTATTTTTTTAAATTTAATTAAAAATGACGCCACAAAGTGATTTTGCGAAGTTTTAAGAGAAAAAAAAATCGAATTGTATTTACACCAATTAAAAGTCACAACGTTCCTGCACAGAGATAGCCAGAGAGGATAGAATGCAACATTTCCATTTGGCAATGTTGTGGTAGGTTGACTCATGAGTAATGTAAACCGGGAAGGTACCGAAGATCGTTAGCGTATCTCGCCTAGAAGTGGAGTTGCTCAACGCAGAAAGATAAATAGATTTAGATGCTTATGTTCACGGGAGGCCGCCACCACTGAACCCATAATTTCTAGTAGTGTCACCCAAACCGATTTGAAGGAAAAAAGGCTGTCTATGGTAATTTTATATAACACGTTTCGACCGTAAAGTATCAGACAGGCTAATGAATATGTTTTTCTGATTAAAAAAGAATTTCGGTTTATGATTAATTTCACCGGAAGTAAGAGAAAATTGAGCATATTTCGTGAATACGATTGTACCATGCCAGTCAGGAGTGCGAGTGCGAGCGGCACCCAGTGGTCACTGATTTGTTAGGTCTTGGAACGTGTGCTCTAAGGAGGGATGGAGATGGAATGACACGAAAAATGAGAAACACAGTAGACAAAAAATAATGGGTCGCATTTGAAAATTGAAAATCGGACGTATCAGCTTTGGTCATTTCTAACTGTATACTAATTAGACTTAAATCTCTACTTAAAATAAATGGCAATACAGCCAGGCTCCACTTATATAAAGGATGTTAGGGGGCACAAACTTCGGGAGGTGATCCTACATGATGTAGCAGTAAGAAATCAAATAACTTTTGAAATTATTTGTCATATTTTCTTGTACCATCATGTAGAATCTCCTCACAAAGTTTGTGCACTTTACCCGACACCTTGTATAATAGTCTTCCAGAACTTATAAATTCATGTAATTTGTTGTGCACTTTTAAAGGTTGATGATTTATTTGTGTTACTGATGTTTTTTTATTTATTTTATTCGTTAATTATTTAACTTTTCTAAATTTAGCATATTTTATTTCAAATCAAATTTCAACGCATGGACACCCTACATGTTTACATTATATTGTATTAGCTTCCTAGATCTCAGTAGAACTCATTTTCTGTAAAAAACATTAATGTACAATATTATTTGTTTCAATAGCTATATTTTCTTGTGTTGTTTTTAGTACTTAGTTATAACATAATTAATCTCAACAGAGGGCTGTCCTAGTAAGGTTAAAAATTAAATTGTAATCAACAATACTTACCATGTAAAGAAACAATAAATAAATCCAATATTGGACATGAACAAATTGTGCACATTTTTGGAACACGGATACGCCCACAGCTCAATTCTATCCGTTTATTTCATCAGTGTTCGCTGCTAATTAAAATCCGGGAGATAATCTCTCCGGATTTATACGTCTCCAGCGGAGGGAGGGGGACGGTTTGGTGAGGAGATGTGGGGGGGGGGGGGGGGGGAAGACGAACAAACTGGGCCTTCGGTAAACACTCTTATTTACTTCAGGATTTAACGGGAGCCGTGATAATGGCGTTCACGGGTACCTAATACCTGAGTTCTGACTTGGATATATTTATCCACAGTGTTGCAAGGTGGTTTCACAAAACTTCAAATGAATTAGCATTTTCGAAATACAAAAAAAAAGTGACACAACTGTTTTAATACTTTTTAAATTTTTTTATTTACGTACGATATACATACTTTCAATAATAACAACAGCCTCCGAACCAGCAGCCAGCTCTTAGCCGTTAATGGAAGAATGATGGCATGAAATTTGCACACTTTTAATCCATCCGTTTTAAATTCTTGATCAACGCAATTATTTCGACCTCTGTACGTCATTATTCTATCATGAATTCTTGAGTTTTGAAAAATAATTTCACTAATAAAAAATTTTACTAATCACAAAATGTTATTAATAATCGAGCGAAACCGGTTTGTAACTAGTAAACAACACGTCATATTTTCCATTTTACTTCATATTTGAGCGAAACCGGTTTGTAAGTAGTAAACTTAAAGGTTATATTTAAAAAAATATATATTAAAAAAGGATGTTTTCAAAGTGAGTACGGTGGAAATAATGCGAGTTGTCATTACAGGTGATAGGGCGCCGCGTCAGCGATTGGAGTTTGGAGTAACAAATCCACTGGACGAGACAGATAAAGAGAGGGTGGGTGAGGGCGAGTGGGGGGAAGAAACAAGAGCCTTCTAACTAGAAGTCAGAAGGCCTTAACCGGAGACGCAAGAAAGATAGCAACTTGAAATCATGAAATATACTAATTTTATGATGAAAGACTCTTACAGATTTTAAATCTTACTAATATTATAAACGCGAAAGGTTGTATGGATGTATATATGTTTGTTACTCTTTCACGCAAATTTTACTGAATGGATTTTAATAAAACTGTACAATAATATAGCTCCTACACCAAAATAACATATAGGCTATAATTCATAAAGCTAGCTATTTATTTTCAATATATTGAAAATAATAATTATTGTTTTAGAAAATGTCAACATTTGAGAATGACATTTGGCAAAACAATGATTGGTAAATCAAAATTCTATTTTAGAAAATAATTAAATTAGTGCATTTATTTGAAGTACTCGCCTAATACTTTGAATCCAACCAAGAATTATAGATATTTTAAATAAATAGCTTAAGAATTTTGGTATAAACGTAGATTAACGTAGTAGAAGAAATAGATTACTCGAAATACCAATCCTATGCAGACGAAGTCGCGGGCAGAAGCTAATAGGTAAGGATATATTTTAAGCAGTTAAAATTTTTAAAAAAAAGAAAGCATTTTGAAAGCAAACTAGCTAAAACTTTTTTGAATCCTACAAATTTAATAAGACCTAGGAACTAGCGTCATTGATTCCTTTGTGACATTTGATATTTGACACTCGTTACATGAAAACAATTTTTTTTAAATGTGAATATCTCAAAAGTATCCCAACTGCTCCCGTCTGGAGCCAGTGAGAAAACGGCATCCCCAATTGTAATTGTGGAGTGGAAGGAGATGGGGAAGAGGAAGGTGAGGAAGTACCTGGCTGTTTAGATCTAGTCACAAAACACGTCTAAAACCATTTCAATCAAATAATAAATTTTATCTGCGTACGCCGGGATTTGAGCGCGACTTCCATGGCCCCTAGCACAGTCGATTGATAAGGATTGTATCGATAACTTTCGGTAACTTCTCATCGTTCCCTAGCATAACTGCAAATCGCCAACGAATAAGTGACAGTTCACAAAGACTAAGTGTCCGTAATAAATTCGACATCAACTGTTGTTTTTACGTTAGCGATCTTCAGTTGTCCTAGGGAACGATGAGAAGTTACCGACAGTTATCCTATCAATCGTTATCGATCGGGTGTACTAGGAGGCCTGATCGCTAGTTGAGAGCCTTTCCCATCAACCACGGAGGCCGTCAAAACACAACATAAACGAAAACGAAACAGAATATATCAAAATCATCCAGAAAAACATCATCCCCACAGATGACATAGGCCCTGATGATAATTATTTTCTTCTTATTTGCCCCATGTGTGGAGTTAATGTAAAAAAGAGCTATACGTTATGACCAAAATGATTGTTGTATTTTAAAGTTAATATTATTTACAAAATCTAAAATATTCCTACCTGTTTTTGAAAAAAAATATTTGTTTAACTTTAACTGCTACCAATTTTATGACTGCCGACACGGGTTGAACCACGGTGCCCTTCTTGACAATATCAAGGAGGATACTGTGTTTCTACTTATGTCGGCAAAATATCTCTTAATCTTAAACATGCGAACACCTCAGCACAGGTTCTCCCAGTGAGGTGTTCACAAAATGCTACTATTAACCTTCTCACATACCTTTTTACATCCTGTTAAGGAATATGAACTTTTTTGTTTGTACTACTATGTAAACCATTGTAATTATTTGTTAAATGTATGTACAGGGATAGAAATAAATACATAAATAAAGTTGTAGAAAACGTTGGCAAAGTAAGTAAAGCGGAAATAATACGAGAAGTCATTACAGGTGACACGCGATTGCAGTAATTACGAACAAATCCACTGAGCGAGAAAGGTAAAGATGGGAGTTAAGGGAGAGGTAAGGGGGTAGAAACAACAGCCTGCCAACTACCAGCCAGCAGCCCTTAACCGGTGCCGGAAGAAAGATGTTCCGCAATTAAACACACATCCAGATTCAAATGAAACGGAACGTACATATTGTTACATCTGTTCGCAGCCGTGCGGGGAACAATGTGAAACGTTCGGGACAAAAGCTTTTGTTGGTGAACTCCGAGTTGGGATGTTTGGTAGGGGCAAACATCCAGTGCAGCGGCAGAGGGTGGGGGTGGGTTGGGGTGGAAGGCGCATTTGCACCCCGCCACGATTCAACTCCAAACTCGTGGGAGGATCAGAATGATTTGATTGGGCGGGTGAACCGTTTACTTGTTAACAACAAACTGACGAATTTAACTTTGTTACAGTATTTGTACATCTGTAATGCGTTTAAGTAATAAAGCAGCAAATGGATGAACCATTGCGACTCATTACGTTTTAGGTTAAGAAACTTTAGTGATTTGTTGTGCGCATGTTTGCTAAGATTTCTATAATATTATAATGATTTCCTATATCATTCATTTAATTGTGAAGAAACTTTTGTGATTTGTTGTGCGCATGCCCGTGAAGGTTTCTATATTTAATGATGAGCTCTGGCGTTATGAAATGATGTGCTATATCATTTATCCGCTTGCGATGAAATTTTGGTGAGTTGTTGTGCACACGATTGCGAAGGTTTCTATATTTTATTATTATATATTTTTTATTTCTATATTTTTTCTATTTTTTTCTATAAGGTTTCTATTGGCATTGCATATACACTGCATAAATGGTACAATTATGACGTATTATGCTATATTGCCTGTAATTGTTATAAATAAATATACAAATTATATAAATAAATAAAAAATAAATAAATGTAATGGTAAGCTCTGGCGTTATGAAATTTTTCTACATATTTGTTTGTAAAATGTTTATTTTATTATTATTACGTACAGTTTATTGAAGTAAAACTTTTCAATAAACAATAATGATCCACAAACATTTTTTTTCTTTGAGTGGCATTGCAATGCGTATCAGAGGCCCTAGCACGTTTGCTCTATATCGATCGGTAGGATAACTATCGGTAACTTCTCATCGTTCCCTAGGACAACTGCACATCGGTAACGTACAAACAACAGTTGATGTCGAATATGTTAAGGACACTTAGTCATTGTGAAATGTCACTTATTCGTTGGCGATCTGTAGTCATGCTAGGGAACGATGAGAAGTTACCGATAGTTATCCTACCGATCGATATAGAGCAAGCGTGCTCGGGCTTCAGGTACTCTACAGTAAATAAATAATTTTAAAAAATAATGCCAAGTACAAAATACGAGTGTCGACGCATTCTTTTATGTAGTGTGATTGATTACCAGTGAAACAAAATCTGGCAACACCAAAAAGCAAGTGGATTGACAACTTGGAATAAATACTTCTTTAATAAGCAGATTGACAACTTGGAATAAATACTTACTCAATAAGCAGATTGACAACAATCATTCATTCACATTCTTAATGAAAATATATTTTCTTTATATGCTACTTCAATAATCGCGAATTCACTTTCTGGCCTCAATTTAATTAAATTAAAACAAATAAATCACTTTGTTAATCAAAATTATCAATACATTTCGAAACCGATCATTTCTTCCTCAGGATAAAATGAAAAGTAACAAAAATAAATAGTACCGATAGACATTTAAAGAAAATTGTTTTTAAATTACATTAAAAACATTTTTTTAAATATTTATAAATGTGTGTATTTATAAATAAAACATTTTTTTAAATAGCACATTTTTCTGTTGTTTCATTAAAGTCGTTAATTGGTTCTTAAGACTATGGCGTAAGTTAGGCAACAAATTTGAAATCCTTTAAAATATTTTCTTTAATTGTTCGCGCAGTTATAAAAGTTAAATTGGTATTTAGAATCTTCTAATCTAATAATACAACAAATAAACAACTTATATTCAAAGGACCGACCGTTTAGTCCAGGTAAAACCAAGCCCCGCTTCACTAAATAACAGGCGCTATTGTCTCCTCGTCCACTAATTAGGTGCCCAAGATGGTGCGACAATAATTTTTTATGGTCGTACCTTTTTGGCTGTAATTCATATATTTTCAGATAGATTTTATAGATGGTGTCCGGAAACTAGTGGTACAAGCGGGAAACTGGTGAATCTATATTACGTAGACTTATAGAGAATCCAAAATAAGTCTGTTAAAAAATGTTCCTTTTACTAAGTGATTAAAAAAAACTTTTTGAGACATATTTTTAAAGGTAGGTAACAGCTGTTATTAAAGTCCTAGAAAAGAAAATATTGAAACTATCATCCGATGGGGCTGAATTTCGGCAGATAGATTTTTTATCGATGACAATACATTATTTCGACTTTCTCGTGGCAATCACGTACAAACGCGGTTTTAGGGATTTTTCATAAATTATAAGAAATGAAAGCATATACGTGTGTTTATATATCATATATCTACGAAATAAATGACGGTCTTGTCAAACTCGGGATTTGGTCCGGGTAGTAGCGCGGTTGATTCGTATCACTGGGTTTTAAGTTTAAAAGTTATGTTTTACGCCTCCGTCAAACCAATTTATATTTATTTTTATTGAAGTTTAGAAGATATTTAAAAATTGAAGAAATATAGTAAAAATTTTTTTAGGATTGAGTTTTTCAAATTTGAGATAAAAATTTCTACTGTTGGCTGGATATACTCAAAAACGAAAACTAAAATAAAAAAGTCATAACAGTCTATTTACCAGTCTCCCACCAATTTCCGTACACCATGTATTTTACTAAAAAAATTAACTCACCTAACTTAAACATACTTAGTGTAAGCCTTCCAATAATGAGTGCTACACATGCCAAATTCATACATTTCATAAAAGCAAAATATTTCTAGTTTTAGACTGACTTGATCGTGACACTCCTTTCACCACTTTTCCGAAATTCATGTCCAAAACCCCTTTATATCCTTTGTCTGCCTGTTTCATGGCTCACTGCCATATCTTTCATAATAAACTGTATCTATTAGTGTTATTGTTACACTGTTCTTGTAATGAAGTGTTATTTTGTTTAGATATTAACTTAACTTACGTAGGTATATAATTTTTGTGTTCTATTAAAGCATTAGAAAAAAAATCAAAGTGTTATGAAATAACACTGACCAAATTTATGATCCTTGGGGCACACCCGGTAACCTTTTTAAGGCAATACATAACCGCCTACCAGTAGGTTAGAACCTACTTATGCAACCGCTAATTCCGTGGAAAAATAAATAAGAATTATGTTTCCCACGATGCTAATTCTCATTCCGCTTTGATTTATTTAAGCTACCCAATAATTTTCTATTACGTCCATTCCCATTCCACTAAGTTATATTTATCTCAGCCATTTCCCCACCGAGTTGGCCTAACTACAGCGTGATGGAGTACGCAGCGTATGATTGAGGAAAAAAACACGAAATGTTCGTGACGCAGAACAATTTCATAATATAACTGCCGAACGGCGTGTCTGCCGCGTATGAAGAATGTATTTATGCTACGTAAAAATTATACGTACCGCCGATAGGTGGTGCAATTTACCCGGCGCGTGCGGCCGCCAAAGCCTGGGTGGGGGCAGAAAGAATAAGGCCCTTTAATTGGCCATAATAACACTCAACACTTGTTTTGGCCATTCGGAACTGAAATTAAACATATCGCTGGTACGAACGCAAAGCATTGGAGCATTAGCCCAGTAGAATATACGACATTAGTCCAGTGGCCCTAACCACACAATAACAGTTGAACACAGCACACCCAATTGCTTTACTTTACTTAACGGGTGCGCGCACGCAGAAACACATTTTTTTTACATAATCTGTTAGGTTGAAGTTGATAAACTAACCAACCTAAAAATTTGATGAATTATTGTCCGTCTGTTTGATAGATTGCAGTAGTCCGTGACTCTCGTGTGGTCTCCAAAGAGACCATTTACTCGTTTTCCTTAGACATAAAACTGTTGTATTTGAGGAGAGTTTCAGTTATTCATCATCAAAACTGAATGAAATAACACTGTCTATTCGAATATCGACATCGTTGCATTGCATCAAGAAGCTCTGCGGCGAATGGTTGCTGATTGCACAATCAAACACACAACATCTTAATTGGTTGAAATTACAATGAAAGGAAAACCTACCTACTTTTGATTATATTACTTATTTCGAATTATAATAGTATTTTCTTTAATTCAAAATTTTATTTTTGTTTAATTTAATTTAAATTATTTATTATATACATATATACATTATAGAGGCAGTGCTGAGAACCAGCTGCATTCAGGAAGAAATCCAGAATGTATAGCTGAGCCTAGACCCAGTTGTAAATAGAATGATTGTTATAAATATATACAAGATAGTTTTTATTCTTATCATTATTATTAACTAACAATAATGCCATTTATTGCAGTATAGCCAGAAGTAGAAGAGGCGCCGCCAAACCACTCCATATTGGCACGCACTCTGCTGCATTATCATTCATACATCGTATCAGACATAGATTCTGTTCTATTATGCCGATTCTTGACATGATCCGACTACAGTATTTGATTAAGACATATTGTTATATCGTGATAGGTACCTACCTACTCATTTCTATGTTCGTACGATCTACGTGCCCAACACCATTTGAGGGACATATTCTTAAATTTTATTCATCTAAATATGTTGCTTATTTAAAAAGATCATTATCTTGTTTGTGATGCTTATATAGATCTGAAATTCTTAACGATTTTAAACATTATTTGTAATACACTGAGAGATACACAAATACGATACGATACGATACGATTGTACCACTCCAACCAGGAGCAATCTTGTCCCGGTGCTAACTGTTTCTCAATCTGTCTAATAAACAACGAACAGTGTTAATCTCAAGTGACCTCCCAGGTAAGAATGGTCCTGTATATTTTCATCCTATACAAGATATAAATAAATATCAATGTAATATATATTTTAATGCTGCAATGGTTAAATGCATTTTAAATCTTGAAAAATCTTAATAAAATATATCGTAAATATAGTACCTACAAGAAGTCATACCAGAAAGGATATCTAGTCCCAGGGAACAATACGGCAAAGTATCACAACAAGTATTCATATCTGTGATCGAAATTATATAATTAAATCCCTTCAGACGTAATTATTAGAAAAATTAATCACTTAAAATTATACATGCTACAATTTGTGGAACATTTATTAAAAACTTAGATTGCATAAAACCTTTTGACATTTCACGAACATTTGGTTCCTTAGAGCAGGTATTCTGCTTGGCTAGGAAATAATGTCAACGTAACAAAGCGTAATAAGTAATAAGACTTGTACACATTTTAAATATATTCTGTTATTATGCATTACTTTTGTTATAAATTTATACAATGTAAAAAAATAAATAAATACAGTTTTGTATTAGTGATCGACCAACCGTTGGATGCAATCTGTTAGTCATAAGTTGTTATAATAGTTTGTCTAATCTGTAGTAGAAGTAAGATTGACCATTGTAGAAAAATATTATAAATTTGTACAGCGTCGTTGAGGTGATTTTTCACAAAATCAAACAAATTATCCAAAGAATATTATTATTTAACATAAATCTGTCATAAATATGATTGATTTATGTTAAATAATAATATTGTTAAATTAAATATTATTGCATGGTACTTAACGCCAATTGAGTTAATAACGACAGTATAAGCAGTTTTTGGATATTTCAAAAAATGACAAAGTTACGATCTTCACTGATCGACCTTGGGTAAAACCTTGAGGGATACTATTAATCCTCCAAGGGTAAAATGTGTAAAATTGTGACTCTCGATGTCACACAATTCAGTACAAATTATTCATAATTCGAATGGCAGTTCTGCTGTACAGCCGTGCCAGGCATTGTCTGTGCCGTGACATTACACGCTTATCGGCCGTCCTTAAATATAATATATCAACATTTTGACGGCTCATAAAATCTTTGGTAATGTTTTATCCTCAGCATGAATATTATACATTTGTAACAAATATGTAACATGATATTTAATTTTAGATGGAAATTCTCTCAATATTCCACGTTTTGGGAATATTTCGAAGAATTTACCCCATCACTAGTCAGTATCTCATTACAACTTTTTTGTATTAGATCCACCCTGGAGGCCCTGGGGAAAATGTTATGGAAAATGGAAAGAGTCCTATGTCATTATTCCCGAACTTTGAGGATGGTGTGTGGAGGGTCTTTATAAGAAAAAAAGAGAAAATGAAGTTCTGGGAAGGAAAAATGTATAAGGTGTGTGTAGAAATCCGGGGGTCAGTGTAACCAGGAGTTACGGACGAAGAATCCATCCCTCCAACTGTGGTGCTAGGCGTTGGATCGAAAGAGCTGGAGAGGTAAAAATGTCTCCCTCAACCAGTCCCTCCTGGTCCTGGACAAACCTGACCCCACAAACCCGGGCACCCCTGCGAATTCACCCAACTTAGCGAACCTCTTGGGGTGACCTATGGCAGGGGTGTTGGTTATAAATAAATGGTTCCTCGAGCGGCGGTACCCATTACCGCCTCCAAAATTATCTACTTCTTTACCTCTGAAAATTCCACGCGTATCTCACAAATTTCATGGTAGATATCAAACTTAGGACTAGTTGAATTTCCTTCAAATCGTCATTCACCCAAAAATTGGGTTGTTTCAACCTCCGTCAGAAGAAATTTCAACGAAAATTTCATAGAAAAGTTTAAAAAAATGAAGAAATCCCTTTTTTCAAAATAACGTTCGATAAATTTGAAAATTTCATTCAGTGTTCCCCGCCGAATCACAATTTTGACGTCTGCGCATGCGCCTCCCATTGAAAGCTATACGTTCGAATTCGGCTGATCACATTTAATTAATTATCGCATTTCTATGGTATTTTCGTAGAAATTTCTTCTCACGGAGGTTGAAATAATCCAATTTTTCAGTGAATGACAATTTGAAGGAAATTCAAATTTGAAGGGAATTCCAAAACAACAGGTCCTATGAAATTTTCGTTGAAATTTCTTCTGACGGAGTTGAAACAACCCAATTTTTCGGTGAATGACGGTTTGCAGGAAATTCATACGTGAAATTTTCCGAAACAACTGGCCCTAAATATCAAACCTTGAAACGATTTTTCCTTTTCTCCAAAGTATTGACTTGCTCTACATATATATCTGGCCTATTGGAGAGAATATTACAGCACCCTGCAGTAAACAACATTCTAGCCAGACGTAGAGAACGTCTAGGACCCGCCTTCGCCCGTGTAATATTTCCCTCGGGCACGCCAGGGTCGTATGTCATTAAATCATTGTAATGCGGAATATGTGGAATATATTCGGAATACGTTTTGTGTACGCGATTATGTTAATCTAGCCATTACGATTTTTTCACGTTTGTGTCGTTTGTGAATACTCCTCCTGACCTCAAAACGCACTAATACCATCATTAGCACTCCACCGCCGTATGAGTGCCTGATATTTTTACCGGAAGGCTATAAATCTAGTTGATGCCGACAGTAGACAATCGACTGACACCAGCCGACTTTTATATCGTATCTGATGCTCGTCTCGTTTGAATATTCATCACACATCTCAATAAGTATTCACATTCACACTTGTCTCAATAAGCAGACAGATAGGTGAACTATTCGATCAAGTCAGTTGGCACCGAATCAAAATGGGCTGTCGGCGCCATACTCAAACAATTTTTCAATTCACACTGTACACTTTACTAACCTCCTTCAAGTGTTTTAAAAGAGAAAATCATTCTAAAACGACGTTAAGACGATAGACTTCGCTTTTCGGCCCATACAAAAAGGACGCCCGGGAAAAAACACTTTTCTACATCGAAAATTGCACAAAATGAATATATTTTTTTTATACTGCCTTTTAGAGGGTGAAAACTATGTCGGTATGTATTCGAATTTTCGATGCGTTTCGTATTAACGTAAACATTCACTGTCAAACATGAACGATTTATCAAAAAATATTATTTAAGGAAAAAGTGCTGCTAACTCAACTCTCATAAAGAATTATAAAATTATAAAAAGCTACCGACGTAGCTTATTCTTTCTAAAAAATATATATTTTTTAAAATTTCAATTTCGTGAAAGTTTCGGTGTAGAAAAGTGTATTCTCCATAAACCCCTTTTCGAGCGATTTCTGTAGGTAAATTTGAGCGTTGTCTCATTCGCACATTTCGCATTCGCATGTATTGTAAGTGTGCGTTAACTTATTGTGAGCGGGACAGAATGACAGACGCGGGTGTTCCGCATGTCGTTCAAAGTCTAGCCTCTTAAGGTGATACTTAAAAAAATTCATAATCTGCTATTTCACGGTTGTGCGAGTTTCAGTATTTTAAGAAAAAAAACACTTTTCACGGGTTAAACTTTACAATATTAAAATGAATTAATTGGTTGAGCCCGTACATACGCAATATGAATATAATAAACAAACTCAAATCTTTCAAGAAAGGCCTCAAGTTTGTTTCGTTTTTTGTGATTGGCGGAATTTGTAATATTATTTTGACAAAGTGAAAATTGTACATAATTGTGATGTATTGTGAATTCTGTGTTTCGAAATATATATTATTTTAGATGAATACCGCACAAAAGTCCCAACTGCACCCGTCCATCTGGAGCCAGTGGGTCTATGGCATCCCCAATTGGGGTATGCTATAGGAAGAAGAGAAGGAGATTGAGAAAGAGGAAGGTGGTGCAGTACCTGAAAACCATTTTTAGTAACGTTTCTATTCTGAATTGTGGTCTCATACCAGGTGATACTGAGAGTATCTTTTACTCTGGGACGTGCCGCTCCGGATTTGAACGCGCGACCACCGGGTCGCTAGTCGAGAGCCTTACAATATAAAATATAATATAATTATCCACTATGATAGCTTTATTTTTGAGATATATTATTTTTAAATTCGTTATGTATCAGTTATTATTAAACAAGATTTCTTCTTTTCTTTACGTGAGTACCATTCAAGAGTCCCAACTTTTCTTATGGTAGTGAGAAGGGGAATGCTTCATGAAAGAGGAAGGTGAAGAAATACCTATCTATTCAGATCTGAACCAAAAACGTTTCGATTCTGGATGGTGGTCTTTCACCAGGGCGATACTAAAAGTATCAACGATTCTGAAACTCACTATTCTGATCAATACCCACCCACCTTTAAATTCCTGTACTACACTTCTTAACCTCGATTCAATTTATACAAAATGTGTTCTTTTAATTTTATGACTGGCTTTAATTAACAAGTCTCGTAAAATTAACCAAGTACCACCCACTCACTAGAAATTGATAAAAACAGTAGCGAACCTACGTAAATGCATACAAACAGGTATAAAAGATTTATTCTGGTGAAAGACTACAATTCAGAATAGAAACATTGTTTGGAATAGGATTTTCAAATTAGTTTAACGGGATCTTTCTTTTTTTTCTTTTTTAAAAAGAAATACAAACATTCCTGGGTTACGAATAACCCAACAACATTTGAAAATTTCCTACTACCACCACACTAAGGACCAGTTGTTTCGGAAAATTTCACGTTTGAATTTCCTTCAAATCGACATTCACCGAAAAATTGGGTTGTTTCAACCTCCGTCAGAAGAAATTTCATCGAAAATTCCATAGGACCAGTTGTTTCGGAATTCCCTTCAAAATTGAATTTCCTTCAAATTTGAATTTCCTTAAAATCGTCATTCACCGAAAAATTGGGTTGTTTCAACGTCCGTCAGCAGTAAATAGCAACAAATAACGTTCGATAAATTTGAAAATTTTATTCAAGTGTTCCCCGCCGAATCACAATTTTGACGTCTGCGCATGCGCCTCCCATTATTTCGCTAACCGTCCGGACTCGGCTGATCACATTCACATCACATTTCTATAGTATTTTCACTGCTGACGGAAGTTGAAACAACCCAATTTTTCGGTGAATGACGATTTGAAGGAAATTCAAATTTGAAGGAAATTCAAATTTGAAGGGAATTCCGAAACAACTGGTCCTATGGAATTTTCGATGAAATTTCTTCTGACGGAGGTTGAAACAACCCAATTTTTCGGTGAATGTCGATTTGAAGGAAATTCAAACGTGAAATTTTCCGAAACAACTGGTCCTAAGCGGAAGATGTTGCTTGTGTTGTGATGGAGAACTTAGTCAGCCGAGGAATCGAACACGGAACGCCTGGGTGGAACCCAAACGCTTTGTCCACTCAACCACTGACCGGTCTGAATAAACAACCTTCCTCTTTCCCTACCCGTCAGCTACTTTCTTTAAGCTTCACATTTCGCAAAAACCAGATATCATTTATGTGAACACCGCACAAGAGTCCCAACTGCCTGAAGTCAGTAGGGCTGTGACATTGTGGTTTGAAGGTAGTGGGGGAGGTTAGGAAGTACCAGACTCATGTGACAAATGTCAACTATATAAAAATGTTGAATGCGCGTTTGGCGTGCGTCCCGACTCTGCACCGGCGCCGAAGAACTCAACGCAATCAAGGAAAGTAGACAAAACGAACATATTTCATACAATAAAGTTAAAAAGTGCATAAAAATGATCACCTATAAAATAAACTTTAATTAGGTTATATTATCAACATTTCAGCAGACAAAACCGAGTTTTTTAAGAAAAAAAAAATAAAACAAAGTTCCATCCATAATTTTAATTTTTCCTGATGAAAAAACCGTTTTTTTTTAAACATGTTACAAATTACCATGTTAAACATGTTACAAAATTAATTTAATTTTAACAAATTACCCCTAGATATAAGAACGGAAGAAAAACTATGAGAATTACAAAAAAAAAAAAATAATAAAAATTCTCTATACATATATTCTCTAATACCACCTCATAAATTTTCTTATTGTTTGATGTTACGTTTTGCTTATTACCTTTGTATCATTTAAAACTTAACTTTGTATTACTTTTATTGTATTTTCTTGTCTTGTATCATTTATAACTCATCTATGTTTTAATTGCTTTCGATGTATTTTCTTATAAAATTAGAAATTAGTTTTTATAATAATATTTGTAATTTAAATAGATGTGAAAATATATAGATAGTTGTTCTCTCCTAAACACAAGCATCTTCTTTATTGGGAGAGTGATTCAAATGTTATATTATTTTGAGTTGTAAATATTGTAACACTTAACATGTTTAAATAATTTTTTTTTTTTTAAATGTTAAAAATTTTGATTAAATAAGTTATGTTCATTCACCATTCATTATCTTTCATATTTTACATAGTTTTTGATCTGTAGCATCTACCAAAATCGTCTTCTGACGGTTTCACCAATGTTGCTAATATAAACAATTTGCAACAACAAGAATAATAAATAATATTCGGCGGTTGGTGTCCGTGACTCGGTGGCAGATTTGAAGCCCGCCGCCATATCTCCTTTGATGGGCCGCCGAATAAGGCAATTGAATATTTAATACACCAGATTATACAAGGGTAAGGGTTAGAACCGATGTTCGCGGAAGCAAGTCTACTGCAAATTGAAATCTAATGAATATTAGCCGATTTGGTATTCATGTACGCCCTCTCATTCATTTACAGGCGTGTGGGTTCATTAGCGGGAAGCTAGACGGCGTTAAATAAATTTGTATCTATAATTTGTACCTATCAAGTCATCAGAAAACCATTGAACACATAATTCCTACCATTGTAATATGTAATTGATCGTCCAGTTATAGGTCAGACATCTCCAAATATTAAGTATTGAGATAACGAAAGAAATATTGATTGCAATTCATCACCATAAATCAAATCTCTATTCAGTTAACTCCTTCCTTTCCATAAAAAGATCATCCATACAGCATCCCCAAAGATGACATAGGCCATGAGGGAAATTATTTTACTCTGGGCCCCCGGCGTAGAGTTCAAGTAAAATAAAATCAGTGAACAAAATACTGAACAAAATAGAATTGTTTACACTATCTTAACAATAAAACAAGCATTTTAAAATGATTCACTGAAAGTTCACGAAGTGCTTTGGAGTCATGAAATTAAGAAATAATTTGCTGTTAAAATTTCTTGTACAATGAAAAACTATGTCCATTTATCTATTTCTAAAAACCTTTTTTTATGAACTAAAACTCCTGTATAACTTTTATCCACTTATTATTGAAATCGGTGAATTGAATTGGCAAATCGGTGAATCAGTGAAACCGGTCATTCTTTAAAAAAAATTAAGAAAGTTATAAATGTATTTTAATCCATAAAAGTGGCATATTAAAATAGAATTCCACCAAGAATAAAAGGTTTCAAAATTATAAATATTTTTTTGTATACATATTAAGTCTAGCCCAAAAAATTCATTAAATAGCAACTATAGAAACTCCCGGGTGGAGTCTCTATTTTTGTATTATATAATATAATATGAAGCATTAATTTTTAGTGCCTTCTTCTTCTTCGTGTGCCCTATCAGGTCCCCCGGTTGGCGATCACTCTGGTGCATATATCTCTATCTTGCGCTGCCAATAGCCTCTCCACACTTCTAATACCGGTCCACTCTCGTACAGATATGAAATTTTCCTGACTTTTACCAATGTGAGCAGTGCTCTCTAGCCCGCCTGAGAATTTAGTAGTAACAGTAGATAATAATTAATAATTTTAGTACCTAACAGTAATAATTGAGAAGTTTAACATATCAAAGAATATCTGATGGTATTAATACGCTAGCGTCTGTATAATATATATATTGTCTCTCACGCCTCACCGCTCCCAGGCCTCAGATATTGCGAGAGCAATGCGTGCAGTGCCCCCAGAAGTGTGTGGTCCTTTTGATAGGAGCTGTTAAACTGGTGACAACCGGAGAGGACTTATCCTCGCGAGCATTAAAGTCAATGCGTGAAGTCTCGTCCACAACAAGATCAACCACAAAGGAACTTGTTCCTCGCTAATGTTAAAGTCAATACATGGGAGACACTTTAACAAACAAACCAATCAATGGTAAGTGTTAATTAAATTATTGACTAAATGATGTGAGCTTTTGTTGAAAGAGGATAATTTTAAATGACTTTACTTGTAGGAGTCATTTTGCAGATGTTTTGAGAAGTAAGAAACAAAATTTACATTCGGGAGACAAAATCGTGTTAGAAAATGTGTTTATTATATATTCCTGTGTATCTAGCACGAACGATCGATAAAGGTTTTATCGATAATGTCGGTAACTTGCCATCGTTATCGAGCAAGACTGCCGATCGCCAACGAACAAACAGGTAAAAATAAATAAGTGTTATTAAATTAGAGGACGTGAATTGTTGTTTGTACGTTAGCCATCTGCAGTCATGTTCAGGAATGGTGACAAATTATCGATATTATCGATAAATCCTTGATACCCTGGAAGATGTCTTACTCAACATATTGTGATACAACTTTCACAATCGATATATTTTAAAGGCCTAATTTTAGTACGCTTTTATAGATAAACTAATTGTGAAGTATTGTTGTCTACACGCAGGAAACAGAGTTACTTCATGTGTCGCAGCCAGAGGTGATACGTACACAGTACCTATGCATTGCTTGCATACAGCGTATTTCAAACATGTAAGATATTCGACTTCACAAAATTTAAATTCACTTTCTGTTATTTCACTAGTAACAACTAAACCTTGATTTAGGTATGCTGTGAACATTTTTTATTCTATGCACACCCCAATGGTATTTTAATGAATGTAATATTTGTTAAAATTCTGTAAATATATAATATACATAAATGAATATTTCTTTTGTTTGTCCCATATTCGTTCCTAAACCATTATCCGATTGCAATGAAACTTTTGTGATTTGTTGTATTGTGACCGCGTGAGCTATGGCGTTAATAAATTTGTATAAAAACTTTACAAAATGTAGCGCGCGAGTTGTTTGAAAAATGTGTGTATTTCATATTGTTTAGCGGCAGAAAGGTAAGGCGAGAGGAGAAAGGAAATGAAGGAGAGGGGAGAGGGGAACGAAGGAATTAGTGTTCAAGGGGGAGGGAAGGCGGGGAGGTGGAAGGGGAATGCTCATGGGGATGTGGGTGCGGCAGGGAAAACGCGGACGAAACAATTTTTTTCTTAGATTGCATTGCAAATTGCAAAACAAGGGTACTATAAAATTAAATAAAAAAACACTCACATTGCATTTAAGCGGATATTGTGATGAAGCCCTTTATTTAAATCGGGCAAGATTGTACCTTCTAAATCAGTGTCTAATCAGCAGAGGTGTCAATAATATATTGTTTACCTTATACTCATATCTCGTTTCACTTACTTTTGCATATTTAGATAATTATTTTGTTGCTATTGTTATGATTTATATTACACATTAAAATTAAATCACTCATGTATGTAATTTTTTGGGCATAATGCCTGTTTTATGTACTAAAATAAATAAACAGCCTTCATTTCTTGCGTGTTTCTAAAAGTATCTATTATGCCGGTTTGAGGTCGGGAAATGCGAATCAGACTCATTCCGACATGCCATCATTAAAAACTAACTCCGTGGTTTAAAGTTTAAACGACCAATTTTCTATAAAACATTCACAAAATAACAGGATTTTGAAAGTTAATGCGAACTAATAACGTACAATTTACTTAAATTAATCATGAACAGTTTATCTTCATAAGCCGGTAATACAATGGATCCCACACCGAACCGCGAGCGAACGTATTAATTAGTTCGGATTATAATGAAACTGGCGGTGTTTGGATGTCAATAAACGACATATGAAACTGTCGACAATGATTATCTGAAACGTTCCTGTACATGCAGTTGGTGCCATTGCACCACTAAAATAACGTAGAAAAGCGGCTTTGAGTCTGTTCTAATTTGGCCCTTTTAATCGTGGAATCAAATTATCCATCATGCTGATCCTTGTTTTATTGTTAATTATAATAATAGTTATCAACAAAGCAAATTATCGCGCTATGATGGCGTATTTTCAGAACCCATTTCAATAAATTAACTCGAGAACTAAACGAAAGTTTTAGCATTTACCGTTTTTGCGTTTTCTCAAAAATATCGTAAAAACAAAATGGTGTAGTAGGTAAATGAAAGGCCATATCATAATTTTACCTCGCCCGATCCGCAAGTTTTTGAATTGTCGTAAAAACTTAACAGCACTAAGTAAAACGGGGCGATCTTTTTTTAAGGCGAGTCTGTAAGTTTGTAAGTGATGATTGTAATTTTTTGCGCGCAGCCGGCGACTGGGTGGGGTTGGAAGAGCGCGGGGATTTAGTCGCGGCACCAGGTTTTCTTTGTCGGTGAGCGTTCACCAACGAAAAGTGTTTCTTGATAGCTTTTCCCGGTAAGGAGCAGCGACATGAATCGGCAGTTACCGCTTCAGTTACTTTTCTAAGGGAGTTTAAGTTTTGCTCGCAAAAGCTAAGTGTTTTTGTTTCAAAGTTCCACGGTCATTATAAGCGCGTAAATAAACAGAAATACTAATATCCAGCGGACTGCAATAATGGCCAATCGAACTTCTGTTCCATACCCTTTCCACATTATACCACGGGACAGCTTTTTCTGATTTTTTTATTGAACTCTTAATAGTTTGCCGTTGCCTGAAACCATAAATTCAAATACAAATTTAAATTAATGATCTTATCGTAATGCAGATAACAAATCGACAAAGTTTCAACGCAAATAGGATGTGGACAAATAGGATGTGGACAAATATTAACACTCCAATTTAAAATGTTTACAAGATGTAACTCAAGGTTGAGTATGTTATACTAGGTGGAGATGCTACTACTGAAATAACAGAAATAATAATAAGCAAAGTTAAATATAAAACTTAACAAATTGTAAAGAGGTGTTAAGGAACGTACTTGACTTACTTCAACCAGTGATTTCTGACATTATTTGGAGTAAAAAATGTAAATGGAATTTTGATCTCCTGTGACATTTTTGATGTTTTATTTTTTCTACAAAAACATTAAAAAATAGTAGTGGTTGGATAGTTTGGGGCGGGATAAGAGGTTGGGCGGTTACTTGGCCGTATGACAAAGGAAGAATTATTTTTTGTTTGATTTTAATGATAAAATTTTTGAAAAAAAAAGTCCCCGAAAAAGTCACCCGAGACTTAAATTTCATGTATATTTTTTACTCCAGATAATGACAGGAATCACTGGTTAAAGTAAGTCAAGTACGTACCTTAACACCATGTATAGTACAGAGAAAGAGAAGAAACAAAAGAAAGAAAGAAAGAAGCTACATAATAATAATAAAGCAGTACATAATTTGTGTTTTAACAGTATTCACGTAAAAAAGCCATGTATTGAAGTAAATTATAGTAAGGTATGGTACATAAAAGAAAGAGACGAAAGAAAGAAAGAAAGGACACAACAACAAAGCATAAAAAGGAAATTACATATTATTTTGGGTTTTTTACCTTTTTGGCTTTTTTAACAGTATTATGAAATTAATACTAATAAAAAAGCCACGTATTGTCGTAAATTATAGTACAGTATCGATAAAAAAAAAAACAATATTACCAATACTGGTTCACGGAAAATTCTCAACTGCACAGCGGCAGCGCCGGCACATTCCCCTGATTTCACGAGCCATTTGATGCAGATTGAAACTGGCTGGAGAAATATACCCGGTGTCCAGATTTCCAGCCGCGCTTTTGTAGCGTTTTTGTTACAATTTTTCGGTAGGATAACTTATAATTTTAGATTTTAATCCCATTAAATTAAAAAGAAAGTAATATTTTAAAATTTTTTTTTTATAATTACGAGTATATTTGGATGATTTGTATAGCGATGTTTTTGTGGTGGATCATTTTTAAGTTGGAAAAAATAATAGAAATTAATGTTTTGATTGACTCAAACATTTTATTAAAATATAACAATTTTATGTTTTACTAATAATTATTTTATTTTATTTTAGTTGCCACACTTAAACGCTTGAAACTTAAAAAAAATAAAAAAAAACTTAAAAAAAAAAAAAAACAAACAAACAAACTTAAACATTTAAACGTTGGACAGCGCTCGCGGACTATGATTTATGTTATCTGCGACATACAGACTGTCACACACTTAAATTTTATTATACACTTACAAATTACATGTTCTTAAGATGATAGACTTCGCTTTTCGGCCCATACAAAAAGGACGCCCGGGAAAAAAACACTTTTCTCCATCGAAAATTGCACAAAATGAATATATTTTTTTATACTGCCTTCTAGAGGGTGAAAACTATGTCGGTATGTTTTCGAATTTTCGATGCGTTTCGTATTAACGTAAACATTCACTGTCAAACATGTACGATTTATCAAAAAATATTATTTAAGGAAAAAGTGCTACTAACTCAACTCTCATAAAGAATTATAAAAAGCTACCGACGTAGCTTCTTCTTTCTAAAAAATATATATTTTTTAAAATTTCAATTTCGTGAAAGTTTTGGTGTAGAAAAGTGTATTCTCCATAAACCCCTTTTCGAGTGATTTCTGTAGGTAAATTTGAGCGTTGTCTCTTCGCACATTTCGCATTCGCATGTATTGTAAATGTGCGTGAGCTTATTGTGAGCGGGACAGAATGACAGACGCGGGTGTTCCGCGTGTGGTTCAAAGTCTAGCCTCTTAATAATTTAGAAGTCTATCGGACCGCCTAGCATAGTCGATCGATAAGGATTGATAGGATAACTTTAGGTAACTTCTCATCTTTCCTTAGGACAGTTCCCTACACATTACATGTTTGATGTAGAAGCCCATCAGGCCACCTAGCACAGTCGATCGATAAGGATTGATATGATAACTTTCGGTAACTTCTCATCGTTCCTTAGGACAATTGCAGATCGCTAACGTACAAACAACAATTTTGATGTCAAATATGTTAAGGACTTAGTCACGGAGAACTGTTACTTATTCGTTAACGATCTTCAGCGTGCTAGGAAACGGTGGGAAGTTACCGAAAGTTATCCTATCAATTCTCATCGATCAACTGTGCTAGGGGACCAGGGCGTTGTAAATAAATAAAATAAATACATTTCTTAGCTGAGATTTGAAACATGGATAATGGCGGTAATTTGTAGCTACTGGTCTACCGAGATGCCTGCCACCGAGAGTTTTATGGTGGTCCCAGCTAGCCCGTCCGCCCCAGTACAACCGGGGGTCGTGGGGCGCTGCACCGTGCCGCTGATGTTTCATAACTCACTCCGTCCGCGGATTAAGCAACCGAATGCATTTCGGGAATAAATCCGAAACAGCCGTCAGGGCCAGAGGTAGTAGTGAGGTTATTAAGACCAAACGTTAGAGTTGCTCATTTATCAAAAGGAAAGAACAACAAAATGATGAAGAAAATTTAACGATCTTTTCTTTGTGGAGTTGGGAGGGTTGTGAGTATAGAGTTATCACAAAGGAGCCCCCGAGGAAAACAATTTACCGCGGGGCCTATTACATCCTGGGGGATGCTGTGTGGAGGGTATTTGTAGGTTATTAATTGGATTAATTCTTTGTTAAACCACCTTGGTTGCTTTGATTCTTTAAATTCAACTAAGGGTATACAATCTATGATTATGGCATTTATTTCTGAATAAAATGATTCTATATAATAGCTCATATCGCCTTCACTGAGAAACGACCAATCTATTTTGTTGAGAAGATCATTAATTTCTTTGTAATTAGCATATTAGAAATTATAACTAGAACCTGTTAGTTTATAACTAATTTTTACATTGTTTGGAATAATTACTGTTAGTGGAGGATGGTGGTTATCCATCTGTTCCATATTATTATTATTGTTACCACTACCTACCAACCTGAAAATTTTGTCAAATATTTTTGCTTTATTGAAAAATGTACTTCATATTACAATTAGAAAATATTTGTAAACTAGTCTGTCTCGACACAGGAGTTCCTAGTGAGACAGGCAAGGCCAAAAAAAAAATGTAAACCTTATTATATAGATTCAATAAATAAATAAATAAATAAATAATAAATATCCATATTCCATCTAATAATAATAAAAGACAGGTCTATTATGCGAGGACACAGAGAGCGGCGAATGACGAAGTGGCCTATGGGAGATGACAAAAGGAGGGAATGTGAAAAATTATACCAAATAGATAACAATATTAAACTAACAGGCAGTAGGGCTTTTAAGCTTTTGATCAATTTGCATTTAAGTTTTAAATTTTTAATTTATTTCTAACAAAATACATAATTTAGACAATAAATAGGTAGTCCCGCGCAGTTATCACATGACTGCTTGTCTGCAGATTTTACCTCAATATAAATTCTTTAATATTAGTTTAAGTTGCTTTAACGTTATGCGATAATGAACTCTAAGGTAGCTTACCATAGATCCCATAACCGCGTGACGTTTTCGCAATAGATGACACCCTGTTATTCCAAAGGGTCGATATCTAAGATTTCTCTTTCGCATAGTGTTAGTGATTGGGAATCAATACAGTTGAAATCACAATTTGGAAGGTTGTAATCTCCAATTATTATGAATTTATGTTTTTTATGTTTTGATTTCCAAAGTTTCAACATCATCTATATATAGATGCTAGCTGACCCTCCCACGCGTTGCTGTGGCTAAAAAAACACAACGCCATCTACTAAATGATTACCCAACCTAGATAACCAAGTGTTGTGTCAATAAATTAACTCACACCGCCATCTGTCAGAAACTTATGGAACTTACAAATAATTTCAAATCATTGTCCCATAACCAACATTTAATTCGGAATAATAAATACTGAGGTCAATAATTGAGATAAAACTATCCTATCTTTTAAGTTGGACCAAATTACACGCATTAAGCCAAATTTCATCAAAATCGGTTAAGTAGTTTCGGAGTAGTTAGATTTTTATATATAAAAGATACTTGCTGTGGGAGAAATGTACACGCAACCAATAACGTAATTTAGATTTTTATCGTTTACTATTTTTAGGGAAAGGAAGGAGAGGCAGCACTGGCAAGGTAAAAGGTATGAAGGGTGAAATTGGGGGTCAGTTTGTCTAAGAGTGACGGACTGAGGTGCACTTAAGCACCCCCCGCGTTTGGCGCGTCACTGGTATATCAAAATACTGACTGAAATATTTTATGCACTGGCTATGAGAAGAGAGAAATAAAATGTGCGCGCGCACTGCTCTCTCTTGCTTCTACATTGAGCCCGTTCGCCTCGCAACGCATTTCACTTTTCGTTACACATTCGCCAGTTTACCCCTCAAGTCAAGCGTAGGTAAAGAAGTATTTACTTCAAACATCTAAAATCATAAAAGATAACTTTGATTTTAAAAAATGTTGATATTGAAAAGTGGTTTAAACAAAATGGCACCACTAGGTAATTTTGAAATATTTGAAGAAATAACTAACATGTTTTCAAAATAGCTCTAGAAGAAACTTTTCTGAAACTCGTAGGTTTTATTTGGACTTGGTTATGGTATGGTTAGCCCGTGTCTGCGATTTCCTAGAAAACTACCTTCCTATCTATGAATTCGTACGCAAACAGCATGTTTTCTAATGCAATTTTACTACAGTTTCTGTTACTTTTGGCTATGGCTGGTTCAATAATGCATTTGAATCCCAGAGATATTGAAAGTTGGGACATTATTGGCAGAAGGAGAATTTCTTTCCCAAACACTTGTAAATACTTCCACATTGAAATATGTATGAACTTTCGAACTTGCGGATACAAATAAAATACTTAACGAATAAATAAGAAAAAGTAACTAAAGATAACCTTTATAACATCCATCATTAAATGTAAGTTATATGTCTAAATATTGGAATATTATTAATTTAATGTTGTTATTATCATTTATTTTGCTCTTGTTACTGCATAAAATTTTTCTTTTTTCCTCTATCTTATAAGTGTAACATAATAATTATTGAAGTAAATTCTTCTTTACACACGCTTGACTTGAGGGGTAAACTGGCGAATGCGTTACGGAAATTACAGCGTTACGAGGCGAAAGATAAGCGAACGATAATAAATTAAAATTAATTTTTAAAACAACAGTGCTCAAATCCATAGAAATGACGTTTGGAATGGGTGCTGGCATTTATCTGACAATAGTTGTGTTGTTGTTTCTCACAATCTAAACATTAAAATCTAACTAATAGCTAGCTAATCTAACTTTTTCGATTGGCATTTTTTTTAATTTCCTCCTGCAAATATGAATAAACGTCCCTCTCTAACTAGAATCCGCATCAAAAAAAGTTTTATTTTAAACTTTGTAAGAATTAAATCAACAATCCCATTCTAAGCGTAATTTTCATAATAAAATTAATCAAATTTTCGTTTGGAGTGTGCGAACTCAGTGCATCGAAACGACTGATTTGTCACGATGATTGGAACAATCCAAACGAATCTTTAATATAGATTCTTATACACTGATGATTGGAATGGTTTTATTCGATGCCAGAAAGAAAATTAGATTAGATTACTAAAGAAGTATTTACTTCAGCCGTGTAGTCTAAAGCACATTCGTATTTTTTTTCACAGCTTTTGATCAAAGTTTGACCAGCTGACAAGTATAAGAATAATGTTATTATTTATTATGCTTATGGCTTATGAAAAAAAAAGAATAAAAGAAAAAGAAAGATAATCTAAATAAGTTTTACTTCTAATATTAAAGAATTTATATTGAGGTAAAATCTGCAGACAAGCAGCCATGTGATAACTGCGCGGGACTACCTATTTATTGTCTAAATTATGTATTTTGTTAGAAATAAATAAATAAATTAAAAATTTAAAACTTAAATGCAAATTGATCAAAAGCTTAAAAGCCCTACTGCCTGTTAGTTTAATATTGTTATCTATTTGGTATAATTTTTCACATTCCCTCCTTTTGTCATCTCCCATAGGCCACTTCGTCATTCGCCGCTCTCTGTGTCCTCGCATAATAGACCTGTCTTTTATTATTCGGCGGAGAATTCACAGAGATTTTATTATTTAGTTACTTTTAGTCGTGTCAAAAGTTCTGCAGAACTTGTGATATTCATTCTGCGCCTGTCACGGGCTGTTCGGGGGCATTCATTCGCTCTGCGTACGACCCGACCTTATTAAATGATATGATTTTTCCTCTCCGCTTGCAAGTCACGCTACTAGACGGACGTCATTGGCTCGATTAAGTTTGACAGTTGCACGGATATAAAACTTTCATAAGAAATTTTGGTGAATTGACTCAAATCTCTGTAAATTGCATATTTTGAAGATTTGCATAGCTATTGTCTTACGATGGTGAGAAGTGGTGGTCTTGTGAATGTATTGGAAAATGGATAAGTCCGATGTGTATCAAGTTAACATGGTGTGATCAAGCGATTATAATTCTTCTTTTATTTATCTTACACAGATCCTGGATTCGAACTTCAACATACACGAACACACACTTCACCAAAATCGAGTGTGCTTCAGACCACACGACTGAAGTAAATACTTCTTTAGTAATCTAATCGAATTTTCTTTCTGGCATCGAATAAAATCATTCCAATCATCAGGGTATAAGAATCTATATTGAAGACTCGTTTGGAATGTTACCAATCATCGTGACAAATCAATCGTTTCGATGCACTGAGTACGCACACTC
Source organism: Limnephilus auricula (assembly GCA_951813805.1). NCBI lineage: Eukaryota > Metazoa > Arthropoda > Insecta > Trichoptera > Limnephilidae > Limnephilus > Limnephilus auricula. The sequence goes on from OX638391.1 coordinate 40,978,332, forward strand.
TAAATCAAAATTTGAATTATTTTATTATGGGAATTACGCTTAGAATGGGATTGTTGATTTAATTCTTACAAAGTTTAAAATAAAACTTTTTGATGCAAATTCTAGTTAGAGAGCGACGTTTATTCACATTTTCAGCAGGAAATTCAAAAAATTTCAATCGAAAAAGTGCTAGATATTAGTTAGATTTTAACGTTTAGAATGTGAGAAACAACAACACAACTATTGTCAGCATAAATGCCAGCACCCATTCCAAACTTCATTACTATGGATTTGAGCACTGTTGTTACGATTATATTGTGAGGGATGAACCTCAAAATTAATTTTAATTTATTTTCGTTCGCCTCGTAACTCTGTAATTTCCGTAACGCATTCGCTAGTCAAGCGTGCGTAAAGAAGTATTTACTTCAAGCAATAATATGTATTCACCAAATTATCAAGAGCCTATTTCGATAATTTTTCGTCATTTTCATAGAAAAAAGTGTTAACAGCTAATTGAGAATATCTTTCCGGGTTTGAATATTCACGAAGAAAAATAATTATGTAGTTTTATGTAAGGAGCAGTGTACACAGCACATATAACAAAGGACCGAAGTGCTAGCGATAGCTCTATCGTCTATCTAAATATATTTTTGAGTACCTATGTAGGTACCTACAGAGTCCCAACTGTTACCGACCGTCTGGAGGCAGTAAGACTATGGCATCCCCACTTAGAGTTCGTTGTGAAGGGAAGGGAAGGAAATGGGTAAGAGAAAGGTGCTAAATTATCTGGATATACAAATCTGGTCACCAAACATTACTAAAGCTATTTAAAGCAAAGTTTGGTAAATGGTGGTGATTCACCACGACGTTACTAAAATCATCTACCTAACTACCTACAACTCCGGAACGTATTACAAATATAGTTACTTACTACATATATTATTTTTAATTAATAAATAGTTGTAAAATACCTATCACAAATTAATCAAAGAAATTTTTGATTAAATTACAAAGCCGTGGATAGGTATAAATACGCACAATATATTACCAGTTATCATGATTTGTTTGTAGGGTATTATTCCGTTTCGAGCTACCTCTTGCTTTAGCCAGCGTTTCGGACAGCATTACAGTGTCCATCATCAGAGCAGATGTGCCACATCAAATAATAATATCATTCACAATGTGCGTTTTTTTTAGAAAGTTACTCAATTTTAATATTTTGTGAAAATGACATAATAACTATACAATAATAACTGCATGTAATCTAGGTAAAAGCGAGTATCTAAATGACTCATTCCGAGTAATTCTATTGGTATATTGAAGGTAATTAAACTTAATAAATCAGAAGGAACACCGCGAATATTTAAAAATAAAAATCAAGTCGGAAATAAGTCTTTGTTAATTTGAAATTTTAAATATTTACTGTACGTTATATCTTTTTTCCAGTATTCGAAATTCAAACGCTTTCAATAATTTCAAATCAAAATCAAAGTGTTTTAAATAATTTGTGCGTTAGGTATTTTTCTAGGAACACTTGTGTTAAATTTAATGGTATGTCCATGTCCGATTGCTTCAGCGAATTAATAAATGTTTTTATACACATAACTGATCATTATTAGCATCATTTAACAGCGTTCCGATGGAAATTAGTTTATTCAGCGAGTTTGTTAAATTTATGAAATTTTGAACGAAAACGAAATTGTAATTAAAAGTTATTTAGCTACACGGTTGATTTATTATGGAGAGGCAATAATTTTGTAACTTCTATCACACATTTCTTGATAAATATAAATATGTGTACTTACCTACAAATCATTAATTAATGAAAATTTCTAAATATGTACTTTTTAAACAAACGTTTCTAAATATGTACTTAAATCGTTTTTACAACAAAAAATGTGTTGAAAACATTTCAAAGTATACGCAACATAAATTAGTATAATTACAAAGTATTCGTTAAAAGGGAATATAAAGTTGTTTTTAAATAATTTATAAGACCTTTGATAATGTTTTAGAATTAATTTTTAGTATTTTATTTGCACTGATTAAGACAAGATAGGTACCTACTTAATTTTAAAAATTAAGTGATAAAAATTGCATTAAAGTTATTACACAAAGTGTGATGAGTTTAAAACCATAGTGTGTACAAATTATACGTAACATTAATTTTTACATTTATTTTGTGTGAATAAAAAGAGTAAGTAATAAATGTATTATTATTTGTATTATGTCATTAATATACCTAATATTAAATTATTATTTTAGTTATTGTTAAATTCTGAAAAAGCTTTGTTTAAGTTGAACCAGTCGACATATAATAATAATATAATAATTTCGTTGTTAAATATAAAGGACGGATTATTATACATAATTTGAACAATTCATCAATTTCGAAGTTCATTTTCAAGTTCTGTTATTATTTTACATCTCTGAAGCAACTGATCTATAATGATATAATAACAGAATTTGAATGGAACTTTAACATAAATTGAAAATTAACTAAGACATTTAATGAATTGTTGAAATTCTGCGAAACAACTGACCCTAAGTGTTTATTTTATTTAAGAATATAATTACATATGTGTTATATTTATAAGAGCTTTCGTGATGTTTAAATTTTTCTTTAAGTATTATCGTAAGTGATTTTTTGGGGTATTACGCAGTGTTGCGCTACCTGATTATTTAGCAAACGTTTCGGAAAGCATTACGATGTCCACCATCAGGGCAGATGTGTAATAATTATGGACACTGTAATACTGTCCGAAACGTTAAAAAGGAGGTATGGCAGCACGGCATAATAACTCAAAAATAAATCACGATAATAAAACCAACATCATAAAAAATAATTATTAAGCAGTGTTAGAATTTATTAAAAATCCTAATTATATTTTTTACAGTAATCGAAAATTTTTTCAAAATAAAATATGTAATAATAAATAATTTTTTAATGTAATAATATTTACCTGAGACTTCTAAGCATAACACGATGGGCTGAATCATCAACGACGTTTTAAATCCTCAATATTTAATTCGTCCTCAAAAACTTTCGTTATATTCACTTCAAAAGAATAATCGAAAACACTCGATTATTTTTTCAATTGCACATTCACTTTGACAGAAAATTTATCATCCCTTCAAAATTATTATTATTTTAAAATGCACTACATTCGATTCGAAATTTTACACAACACACACTATAATAAAATAATTAAGTATTTGAATTAATTATTATAATTTTCGTACAATTAAAACGGTTTATTAATATTACAAATATAATAAAATGTTTTTTTTTCTACTGTCACAAAACTTTTCTCAAATTTATCAAAAGTTATAATTTTTTAACTGATTTTATTCACCAAGTAAAATTAGTATCGTAGTACCACAATTAGGGTTTTTTCACACTGCGACAGTTGAAATAACGATTTTTTACAACACGGGAATATCGACTATATAGTTTTTCGTAAAGTTGTCACGCGATGTTTGAAAGCAAACTGCGACAGAGTACCAAGACGACCTGTTACCGGCACAGCGCGGTTTTGACTGAAGTTGGAATCGCTCGCGACCGGCGAGGCAACTCGAACGAAGTGGGCGACATCTACGAACAAACGGCCAAAACAAACATTTTTCATGAAATTCTGTGCTGTTTTGCATTGGAAAAGTGTAACAATAATCTATCAAAACTTATATTTAATTTTCGGTTGTTTGTGATGTACATTAGTCCTGTTTGAAATATAGTTCTTTAAACTCAATTTTGCTTTGAATTTTTGATACATTTTTATAAATCGGAATTCTGAAAATAAAACAATTTACAAAACAAGACGGGATACATTTAAGAATTTAGACCATCCAAAAGCATACTTATATACAATAATGCAGTCGGTTTAGAGAATATACGATATAATTATGATAATAAGGAAGATACTCTTAGTAGCGCTCTATCGAAACGTTGCTTGAAATGGCTTTAGCCGTTTTTAATGACTAGATCTGAATAGCAAGGTACTTCCCCACCTTCCTCTTTATCGTGTCCTTCCCCACTTACCTTCAGCCTCATAACATACCCCAATTGGGGATGCGATAGTCTCACTGGCTCCAGACGGGAGCAGTTGGGACTCTTGTGAGGTATTCACTATAAAACAAAAATACCAAAAAAAAGTGTCTCACAAGAGGTGTGCAGAGAGGATGTACCGCCAAATAACAAACGTATAAATCTTATTTTCATTCAAATGCTCGGAGGAAAAATTTACTTACCAAATGAAAGAAATTCTTAGTTTTAAACCACTTTATTTTTATTTATATTTGTCGACCGGTTTCGATTGGACTCAATCTTCATCAGGGCAATAAAAATTGTCCTGATGAAGATTGAGTCCAATCGAAAACGGTCGACATATATAAATAAAAATAAAGTGATTTAAAACTAAGTATTTGTTTCATTTGGTATAATGTCAAGCCACAAAGTGTTTGCTTTCTTCGATAAAAAAATTACTTGTCTATATACTGTACTAGCTTCTGCCCGCGACTTCATCTGCGTAGGATTAGTACTTCGAGTAATCTATTTTCTTTTCCCATCTCGTTTATACCAAAATTCTTAACCTATTTATTTAAAATATCAATAATTCTTGATTCGATTTTTAAAGTATTAGGCGAGTACTTTAAATAAATTCACTAATTTAAATATTTTTTAAACTAGAATTTTGATTTAACAATCATTGTTTTGCGAAATGTCGTTCTCAAATTTTGGCTTTTTCTGTTAAACAAAAATTATTATTTTCAATATACTGAAAATAAATTACAGCCTATATGTTATTCTGATGTATGAGCTATATTATTGTAAAGGTTCATTAAAATCCATTCAGTAAATTTTGCGTGAAAGAGTAACAAACACACATACATCCATGCAAACTTTCGCGTTTATAATATTAGAACGACGATAGTAAGAAGATAAGATATACCAGCGTGAGCCTACGTAAGTAGATAACTTATTTTGATATCCATACCTTACAGATATTCTTGAAGTCGATTTTAGGTTTGAAAGTTTTTCACCGGAATTTGTTGTTAAATGAGAGTAAAATGAATTCTACTAATTAAAAACCATATTTATAGTAGATACCATTTAAGATTTTCAAGGCCAAAATTATTTTTGTTATTTGTTTTTGGGGTGTTATGATTTATTTTAGGTTGATGTCACACTCTGCCCTGATGATAGACACTCTAACGTTGTCCGAAACGTTGGCTAAAGAAGGAGGTAGCGCAACACGGCAAAACACCCCAAAAAAGAATAACAGCAAACATATTTATAGAATTTAAAAAAAAAATAAAAAAAATAATACCTAATAAAAAAAGTATGTGGGTACCTACATTACTATTTGTTAATACATTGCTGACGTTAAGAGTGCGATATAAATAATGAATTTAATATGTTATATTACAATAGATTAGATTAAGTTTTGTTCACGTGTTTAATTATTTTAGTAGTGGGTGTAATTCCTCCCGTGTGTAATTCTGACATTGATTGCTAATTTCGTCACGTGATCATTATACAAATATTTTCCAGGCAAAATACATTATTATTCATAAATATTAAATTACAAAAAGTATTCAAATTCTTCATGCATTCATGAAAAGAGATAGGACATGAAAGAAAAATGATATTTGCACAAGCTCTCGCAAAATTAATTTGCAGCGAGAAGAGTGGTTAAATTAATACGGATCCGTTTCTATCTGCGAAGGTATTCATTAGGGGGCTGGGACGGAATGACAAACAAACCTTAAACTGTGGACGTGCTGAAATAATTAAAGTTTTTACTTTTGGTCATCACCAAAAATATGCACTTGGTAGTCGCCTAACTTAAGAAATGATTTATCTGTAAATTCTATGGAAAACATTTAAGGTTTCCTGTGAAAGAAAGACTGTAAGCCTCCACCTCCAAATCAATGAATCCACCTAGACTCCACAGTTTTCCCATATTTTAAGGTTTTGCAAAATAATTCTTATGTTAATAATTAATTAAAAATTTTAAAAATTACTGAATGAAATTTGGGTAGCCATCGCTCAAGTGATTTTAAGTTTCGATAAAGAAAATTTCTTTATGAGGACATTGTTACAAAATACTCGTGATTTTCACCATCTTATGAGCATAGACGAAAATGACAGATAAACGTCATCGTTTATAAGATATATTTAAAAATTATGAAATGCTATAAAATATATTTCTTAGGTCAATGAACCTAGGTAAATTAATCGGTTTTTAGTTTAGTTTTTTATATTAGTTTGTAAGACCAGATAAAGTCAAAATGTATTAATTAAATAAAGATATATAATCTCGTATTTTAGAACTCAATAACTGGTTCTGGCGATATTACCTCAAGGTGTTATATGTATTTTACCTCGATATGACTAACTAAATTGTGATTGTAGTTACGTTGTATACACTTTCGTTGAGATGTTAAAGTGGTAAGTGAATGCTCATCCTTTTTCCTTACCGTGCCCTGTTTTATCCTACATCACCCAATCACCCAATTCAATCAAACACTATTTCATTCAATTTGTTTACAGCACACTTTTAAGTTTATCTCAAGCTGTGTAATACGTGTACTAGTTCGGGTACAACGCCAAATTTTCTATTTATTTATGTAGATACCAAAGATTAAACTAAATATACCTATCTAATCTTAATTTTCATCTACAAATAAAATTGTGTTTTAAGTCTGTTTCGCTCCCACACATGTGAAAGTGACTCGACTAAATACCCGGCTTACTGTTAGGTACAGGGGATACTAACATTACCTATGTATGCTTGTGAATATTTAAATGGCGGCTCGGCTAGAAATGGGGAAATTGCGGAGGGAGGGGAAGGGGGAACTTCCTGTTGATTTTTGGCGGCAAACCAAAATTTCAGTTTCTATTGTCGGTCCTTTATTCAATTTCTGTCACGCCGGAAGAATGTATTGCTCTCAGATAATGCCGAATTCCTAGAAATTTATAAATAATGCGAACTGCTCTATTCCTTTATGCAAGTTATTAATACGATTAATCTATCTATCTATCTACACATATAAAAATCGATTGCTGTTCATTTGTCTCGCTAAAACTCGAGAACGGCTGAGCCAAGTTAGCTGATTTTAGTTTTGAAATGTTTGTCGTAGTCCAGGGAAGGCTTAAACGGTGAGAAAATATGGAAAAATTGCGAGGAAGATAGGAAAACAACAATTTCATTTTCCCATATAAGCTGTTTGAAAACTGAATGTTTCGGGAATGAATGTATGGAATGCAGGAGGGGGGAGGGGAACTCGAGATGGGGGAGGGAAATTCAGAAGGGGGATCAGCGGGAGGGGGAGGCAAATTCGGGAGGGGGGAGAGGAACTAGGGAGGGAGTTTCGCGGGACGGGGGAAGGGGGGTGGTAGTGGAGTGAGGAGAGGGAAGGTGGAGGAGGTAACGCATTCGCCAGCTTACTCCGTAAGTCAAGCGTGCGTAAAAAAGTTTGACTTCGATAATCAACAAAGACATTTAGACATTAGTAAACAAAATAAACGGAATTGAGTTTGCTTTGACGTTTTGTAATTCGCTGACAAGTGTCACACTCATTGTTGCCATACCTACACCGTTAATATGATGAAATAAAAATCGAACGTCATTTCCTATTAAAAATGTTACTAACGCTTACTCGTCGTAATCCGCCTAAAGAAGTTTTACTTTAAAAAAAAAACTGCTTAAATCGAAAAAAAATTATTGAAAGAAGATTTTTTTGGGTTCTATGTGTAATGTTAGATCACCAATTTCTCATTTTTCAGTTTTCCGAATCTATGTACCTATATCACATAAAACTTGGTAGGAGTATCTCTTTCTCATTCTATACGCCCTCCATCGCAATACAATATTCCATTGATACGAGTATACTTACAATAACTCCACTGGCCTCGGATACTGAAATTTTTGCGCGATACATCCATAAAAAATGTAAAGCTGTCATTAGGCAAACCATAGATACATTATCAGCGTATAAACCTACTAGTATAAATAAATCTATGTTTATTATAAACACTGCGGAACGTTATTGACGCACTAGGTATATATTCCAGAAGTTTAGTAAATCTTCGAGACTAAAAAAGCAAAAGATCTCGTACGATGAGTTCTGACCAAGGATATACAAGCAATAATTCAAAGTGCTAGCCAGGGCCGCCTGGAATGACTTTCGGTAACTTCTCGTCATTCCCTAGCATGACTGCAGATCGCCAACGAATAAGTAACAGTTCACAGTGGATAAGTGTTCTTAATATATTCGACGTCAAATGATGTTTGTACGTTGGCGATCTGCAGTTGTCCTAGGGAACGATGAGTTACCGAAAATTATCCTATCAATCCTTATCGATCGACCGTGCTCGGGGGCCAGTTATAAACGTCTGACCATTCCATAATGGGTAGATACATACTTTGAGAATAGGGCCTAAAAAACTTCATCATGATAGGCGAATAAAATAAACAGAATAGCTGACTTATCGTTCTTTATTTTTGGGGTATTTCTCCGTCTTTGGCCAACGCTTCGGACAGCGTTGCAGTGTCTATCTCGGGGCATATTTTAGATTATAGTCACGTATGCTTTAATACATGTATCCAGACAAATTAGCTGAGAAGACCTAAAAGGCATTGAGCATGCATAATTACGCAGGCAATTGAAATCCACAAAACCCCATTAAGATTAATTAACAGTATTACTGATTTATTGTAATTTTTTCAGGAATTATGCCGTATTGCGTTTCTTTAATCTTTAACCAACGTTTCGGACAGCGTTATAGTATCTACCATCAGGGCAGATGTGAATCGTTGAGTTCCAATATCCTCCCTAATGAATTTTTGTCAAAAATGAGTTGTAAATGCCATATTTTGTGTTTTCTAACCAGGAATGTAATGCTGTTGTTTTATTTCCAAATTCCTCCTAGTTTCTTTATAAATCGTGTTTAAAAATCGACCTTCCAAAATTTTCAGTTCCAAAATACTCCGTAATTGAGACGAATTACGGAGTATTTTGAATTAGAAGTAAGTATTTCAACAAACTCAAAATGATCACCTGTTTCTTTCCATACAAATTTTGATCGTTTCGTTTGATTTGATTTTTGTCATGCTTATTCTATTAAGGGGGTTTCTCACCATCTTCCCGTTAGCTTATCTACCCTAATAACGAATATTATTAAAAATAAAAATAAAATACTTGCAGTGGTTAGAAAACTCCGCCAACGTATCCAATATATAGCCACTATTCGTAGGTTCGAGTGCCGAATTAAAAACTCCAACTTAATAAATAAATAAACCGTAAGCCGTAAATCGAAAATATTCGTTATTAGGGTAGATAAGCTACTGGGAGGATGGTGAGAAACCCCCTAATCTTACTTTACTATCTTATATTATTTTATAAACGCGAAAGTTTGTATGGATGCACGTATGTTTGTTCCTCTTTAAATCGAAATTTAATGAATGGATTTTAATGAAACTTTATAATAATATAGTTCATACATCAGAATAACATATAGGCTATAATTTAAGAAGCTAGCTATTTATTTTCAATATATTGAAAATAATAATTATAGTTTAATAGAAAACGTCAAAATTGGAGAATGACATTTTGCAAAACAATGACAACTAATTTAAATATTTTCCAAATTCTATTTGGAAAATATTTAAATTAGTTAATTTATTTGAAGTACTCGCCTAATATTTTGAATCGAATCAAGAATAATAGATATTTTTTTAATAAATAGGTTAAGAATTTTGGTATAAACGTAGATGGGACCTAGGAAAAGAAAATAGATTACTCGAAGTACTAATCCTACGCAGACGAAGTCGCGGGCAGAAGCTTGTTTCTCAATAAAAAAAACTGGAATTTTGAAAACTCATCAGCCCACACGTTTTTCTTGATTTAATAAAAAGTATGAAAATTCATTAGGGAGGGTTTTGGAACTCAACGATTCATGTTTAGATTGTGGTATTATGATTGTATCCTGACAAAGCAGCAATTCATGAAGCCTGGGAAGACCCAAAACGCATCGAGCTTGCTTAAAAGTATTGAAGTATAAACGCGCAGATACCTAGAAAAAGTCAGGCAATTAAAAGGCGTAAAACATTTTAGGCAATATCCGTCAATGTTTGCTGTTGAAACACGAAACACCGCCGTCAATTCACTGCGGACCTCAATAGACACGGTAAACACAGCAGACCCAGCAAAACCCAGTAGACCAGCACCGGACACACTAATAAAGCACGTTCGATACTATTTTTTAAGACTCCATATCCACAATCCATTCATGCTTCCGCCAGGAACCGACGTCCGGATCTCCTCTATTAAGTAATAACAGGTAAGCTAACCAACCTGGAAAGTTTAAAAGCTATTCATCAGTGTAATTTCCTATTTCACTTATAATAAAATATTAATAATAAGTACTCAGGCTTCACGTGTACCATGTACGGTAGAAACAAAAAATAATGCATTCTTCTAAGAATTATATTGTTGGGCCGGTAGTACACACCCAAAAATAATAACTCGTTTATAGAGCAAAAATCTCTCTTCAACGCCTTAAGAAGCATTTAAGGAATAACTGTGAATTTTTTCATACATATAACTTGTAAAATAACAGAAACAAATGTTTAAATAATAATTTTTGGAGCACAATTTGCGATTTTTTTCTATCAAGGGAATTTTATGTAATTAACATTTTGGCTCTACAAATCTTCAGATATTATCTTAAAAATAAACATATTTTTTTTTAAGAACTTAGAAACTTAAAGTGTTCACTGGACAAATGTTATAAATTGGTAGAAAATCGGAATTCCGGCCCTAAAGTCCATACGTGTTTGAATTTTTGTCCGACTCGCTAACAGGCTGGAAAACGGCACGGCCGCGGCGACGGTAGCGGCTGGCGGCATCTCATTTAAATAATACTAGTGAGGGATACGCAAAAAGTAATAATTTTCTTTCGCCTCCCTCGCTCGTATTACAGAAATGAGATGGCGCGAGTTATTCCAGTCACCGTTCCATTTCTGCGGGAATACCAAAAGTGCCTTTTAAATGTATTTGTACTACTCGACAGTAGTTCACATTGGTTCGGAAGAATTTAAAAACCCGCCTATTGTCCCCTCTACCCGAATTAGTCCTACGATACTGTACACCACCACACAATCAATGATTCTACTTTATGCACATCTAAAATTAAACTAATAATTTTATTCTATAATTAAATATTATTTTTTGTTATATTGATAACATGCTTTATAAAAGCCTGGTTTGTAATAAATATTGTAAGACTGGAAAATCACGGGATATTATAATTGTAGGTGTATTATTTGTGAAGCTGGAAGTATCTATTTATAAAGCGAACACATCAGAAAAATAATTATTGCTGCAGAAATGATCAACAAAAAAATAAGTATTAAAATGTAGGTAGTACCAATTTATTGATAGGTACTTTATTACTTGTCTGAATTCTTGATACATCAGTTCCAATGCTGAAAGCGACAATTGAAATAATTTTGATTTTAAATTTCATATTATAGGGAGGTACTTCGTGGCTAGTTTGAATTTTTCGCACAATCAGTTCCGATTTGGAAAATGAAACTTATTCAAAGCAATTCCGATATCCAGATTTTTTTAAATCCGATCTACACAGGTAACTCTTACAACAAAAACGGCGCTATATAAATCAGTTAAATATTATTATTACTGCTAAGTTACTGGAAGGCGCGGGGGTCGAAACGGTAGGTACATTTATTACTCTACCTACAAATGTTGTGCAATCAATAGAACAGATAATTATTATATTCGATGATTGTCCGATCATCTTCAGTGATCATGGTTTGGAGGTCAATGGTTTTAATAGACTTAATAGAGTAATTGAAAACAAAACTTTTAATGAATTTGCGGCGGCAATTCGAATAAAAACAGACACCTAAAGACAACTTATTAACAATGCAATGGCTTAATTGGAGAATGGATCTACTCCTTCTATTTAAATAATAATAACAGTAAACCAGTTACTTCTTCAAAATAATATTGTACTGTATCTTTTATTTTTAAACTTAATGGGTTAAACCTAAAATTGTAATATTTTAATTAATAATGACAATATTAGCGAAAATCAATCGAAAATTTAAAACAGAAAAATCAGAAAAAGAAACGGTTTCATCTGGGACTCGAACTCAGGACCTTCGGTTTTCCGGGCCGCGGCTCTACCAACTGAGCTAATGTGTCCCTCTAATTACTTACCTGGGTTCAAAATTTGAACATTTGAACAAAATATCAAATATTTGAAGTTAATTTTCATGTTCTATGAAAGTGTTATTCAAGTTCTGGGGCTGTTTCAGTTTTATAAAGTAACTAGCGTATAATGGATATAACAACAGAACATAAATATAACAGGTTTGGGCGTATAAAGCGAATGAATGGAGAAAGGAGTATAAGAAGAATATATGACGCAAATTTAAATGGCATAAGCAGATACTTGAGTCGGGCCATCTCAAGAGTCGGAATAGTTGAAGAGCATATGTGAGAAGATGTATGAATGTGAATGAAGAAAGGAGTGTATGCCAAGACCGATTTGTTTGGCGGTCCGTCCTCTGCCTACCCCTGGGGGGAAGTTAGTTAGAATAGAACTAACGTAGAACTATTTGATGAATTGTTTAAATTTTTTTAATCATTCCGTCCTTACTGCTATATTTTGGATCTCATTTTAATTTCCAGTATATTTTGTATTGTGTTGAATGAATAATAGGTCTGAACACAGAATAAATAAGAATACAGGAAATGCTTTAAGGACTGTTAGTGATTCAAATATTTATCCATTCGTGCCTTAAATTTCCAATACAAAACAATGTTAACGAAATTATAAATATTTATTAACCAAGATCATATAATTTACAAAACGCATTTTTTAATTTCGAGTTGGTGGGGTATTATTCGAATTTTAATGTATCAAAGAAATTATATGAAAAAATAAATTAGAAATTTAATTATATGAATAGAAATCAATGATACAAAAAAAAATCAAATTGTTATAATATTTGTTTTCTGTCCGCAGCCTTTGTTTGGTTATCCTTGTGCGCATTTTGTGTTTTAGATTTATATTTTTCACAAATGTCTTTAAAGTCTTTTACAATAAAAATAAAATTGGTATGGAGATCTACGATGACAGGCGAGTGTAGTAAGATGGAGCGCTGGCTATTGGAGTAAATGGAACAATTGTTTTTTTATATTCTAATTAATAATGTTATAATTATATATTAGTTATAAATATATATAATAAATTGTCGATGCTTTTTTTTTATTTGAAAGAGACGGCATGAGAGAACGAGAAGTTATCTATATAATAATATGAACGACCAGTTCCTCTTCTTCAACAACTGTTGCTCGAGATTCGAGATCATACAGTGCATTGACTATTCCGGCATCCTATTTCGTAGTACAATTAAGAGGCTAAGGTCTAGCACCACACACGGAACGTGTACGTATTTCATTGTCTGTCATTCTGTCTGGTAAGATAATACACACTTACGATACATGCGTATGCGAAACGTGCGAATGGGACAACTACCGTAAACATTTACCTACAGAAATCGCTCGAAAAGAGGTTTCGGGAGAAAACATTTTTCTACACCCAAACGTTCACGAAATTGTAATTTAAAAACCAAAATATCTTCTCGAAAGAAGAAGCTATATCAATATGTTTTTATAATTTTGTAATTGGGTTAGCAGCACTTTTTTCTATAAAATTATTTTTCGATAAATTTACATACTTGACAGTGAATGTTTACGTTAATACGAAACGCATCGAAAATTTAAAAACATACCGACATAGCTTTCACCTTCTAGAAGGCAATATAACATATTCATTTCGTCAATTTTCGATGTAGAAAAGTTTTTTTTACCGGGCGTCCTTTTTGAATGGGCCGAAAAACGAAGTCTATCGTCTTAATGTAACGAAGACATTTTCATTAGTGATTAGTCATTACACAATTTAAAGAAGGAAGTAGAACCGAACATTTAAAGCAATAAATGAACATTTATTCATATAGAAGAAGAAATTAGCGTGTTATGGAAGAAACGTCGTTGACCTTGGTGACTTGATGGCATCATGCAATAGCTTGTATAAACATTCCGCCAAGAAAAAGTTTAACTTACCAGCCAATTATCTCTTTGTCTGGTAATTAAAATACTTCAATCGTCCAACAAATAAATTTGTCGCACGAAAAACAACTGATATAGAATTTTATGGCCATACTGAAACGAAGCAATAGCTGATAATTTTGTAACGCGAACCGATTGAGTCACGGTACCATTGTTACATTTTATACACAACCACTTATTGGGCCTGGCATCACAAAAATAACTCCATATTGAACCAAATACGAAAATATGGAACTTAATCCCAATAGTTGTGATATAAAGCTAGCGTTAAATAATTTTGGTGGCCTAATAACAAACCTAAAAGTTATTTTTTAGAAAAAAATACGAGTTTGCTTTAGACCACACGACTAAAAAAATACTAAAAATACTTCTTTAGCTCCATCTTTATGCATGCCTATACATATATGTTTATATGTATAAAATATATACATATATTGATTTTCTGTTAATTTTGAATACTTTTTTCCTTTATTTAGAATGTCGAGATAACCTTTCAACTCAAATCAAAGCATTAGATGTTTTAGTGATTTTTGTCAATCGGTATGCTAATAATTTTTTTTTACTATTATAAGACCCGATTCTTGGACTTTTTCTTGACAATATTTTTTATGTATATTTTTGTCTTACTTGTTTGTCATTGATCTATACATGTTCATGTGCTTTTCTTGGGAAGTTTATTTTTTCTATTCGCGATTTTAAAATCTTTGTATTAAAAATTAATGCTTCTTTGTTTTTCCGACCATATATACCATTAATCCGAATGCGTTGAAACTTTGGTGAGTTATTGAGCACGTAATGTTTATATGTAAAACGGTGAGCTCTGGCTTTATTAAATTATTTCCTATGCCATTCATCTGATTGCGATGAAACTTTGGTGATATTTGGTGCGAACGCCCGCGAATTTTTCAAAAAGGAAAACAGTGTAAATTAAATGAAATAAAGACCACTATTATATAATCACAATTACAAAATAACGTCACAAAGTTATTTTGCGAAGTTTGAAATGTTTTCTATTTCATTAATAATGCCATTCTAGAGCATCCAAATTCAGAGCGCATAAAGTTGAATTGGAATAACATCTTATAAATAATAAACAACGAGCAGATCAACAGACCAATGTTTACTGGTACAAGTACATTCTTTTTCTGAATGGCGCACAAAATAGATAAATGATAATGGTGTTTTTTTTTATTGACACAATAAAACATTGATCAACATAATATTGTCAATAATGTGGAGTATACGAGGAGATAGCAAAATCTTATTAACAAATCTTATTAACCCAAAGACGGTCCGGTCCGTCTTGCTGCGTATGTAATAGGTATGCAGTCTAGAATTCTCATTTGGGTGACCATGTCCTGTGTTGATCATCAAAAAGAGTAATAGAAAATAAATTCATATTACGCAGCGTTGTTTTCTTTACTGATTTCCATCGATCACATTTGAATAACTTTTGTTTTTTTTTTGTATGTGTAATTCTTAAATTCCAGTGATTGGATTGACTTGGTATGTGCTAGGGAATCTCTAATAATGCTCAAGGTTGGTCAAGGTTACAAGTTACTTTATTAAAGTAGCGTGTGGTTTACGTTTGCAATTAGTATTTAACTGGACCAAACGTCCATTCGGATAGATTCCCTGTGTAATTCTGAAGCAAGAGAACTCGATACTGAAGATGCCCAGCTGTCGATCTGTAACCGTTCTGATGTTACTCTACTAATGTAATACTTAATTCTCATCTGTTGAGACCCCTAAAAACGACATTTAACTAGCCATACTAACGACATCTGTTGAACGACATAACTACTAAATAAATAATCGTATATACCCAGAGAATGTATTTTCACCTACCTATTTGCAATAGAAAAGTTTTTTTTTGTACGTTTGAATACTTTGGTAACATTATCATGGGCGACGAAAATATAAGATTAACCCTGTATTTAAAGGAAACGGTGCTTGAAGATGTCACACCTCGTGGTTTAGAAACAACGATGTTTCGAAGGTGGAAAATGTCCTGAAGGTTAGGTACTAACCACTACTATTTTTTTTTATTTGTTCAAATACGCACTGAGTCCCGATTGCTCCCGATTGAAGCCAGTGAGACTACGGCAATCTCAATGGAGGGAAAGGTGATGGGAAGGTATGGAAGTACTTGGATATTCAGATCTGGTCAGCAAATACTTGCACAAGATCTTACACAAGGGCGATACTGATAGTATCTTCCACTCTGGAACATGCCGCAAATATGCAATTTATTATTTTTTATGAATTTTACTGAGTAATAACACAAATATTAATCAAATAAAATATATTTGCGCACGAGGGAATTGGAACCCGCGACCTTCGGA
This sequence comes from Limnephilus auricula, assembly GCA_951813805.1. Lineage (NCBI taxonomy): Eukaryota > Metazoa > Arthropoda > Insecta > Trichoptera > Limnephilidae > Limnephilus > Limnephilus auricula. The sequence goes on from OX638391.1 coordinate 40,994,822, forward strand.
TTGCTAGTCGAGAACCTTAGGTGAAATACATCATACATACATACATAAATTTAGACCCTTCCCTCCCTTGTGAGATTAAGTGAGATTTAGTGGGACCCCCCCCCCCCTCACGTGAGATTTATTTCTTATCCTCGAAATAAATGTTTTTCGTAATAACCATTATTCACACTTCAAAAGAAATGAAACAATTTTTTTTATTTATTATCTCTATTATAATAATATCTACTCTTTTAAAGTTGACGTGGGATTTTTATTTACCCCCCCCCCCCCACCTAGGTGTATTGAAATTTGGTGAGATTGTACCTGACCCTCCCCATTTTTGGCTCACGTAATTAATGTTTGCCCATTTACCCTTCGACCAATGAGGCCGTCAAAATATCGCTGTATGTCAACAATAACCATGTGTGGTCTTTACAATTTTTATCTTATTCTTCAACTTTTAGATAACATTATCATAATATTTTGTATAATTAAGCCCGTCACAAAATGTAGTTCATTCATAAAGTTGTTATCAGTTTAATAAACTTGGCAGTAAAAAATCAACAGTACAAAAGGGTATCAAACTACCATTGCCATTTGATATAATAAAATAGTTCGAAGTGATTGCGCTACACTCCTAAAGCGAGTCGTATACTTGTCCCAGTGAGAGATCATACGCACGTCATTGAAGATCTTCCCAAAAGCGTTCATAAAAAAAATTATTCACGCATCTTGTACGAAAACGAAAAATAATAATAAAAGCAGATCCGGTCATGAAATGTTCACCGGAGGACAACTTTTTTCCAGGCGCCTCTGAAGATTTGCTGCCATCGGCTTAATTATTTATACATATTAATAATAAATAATAAACAAAGAAGAAAATCTTTACTACAACACATAAATACTTATACACAATAACTTTATGTGAACGCTGTAATATTATATAGAAATAAAAAAAATAAAATATTTTAAAAAAAATAAAATTATGTTGTACTATAATGTTATTGTCAATTAAATAAATTTGTATTACCTGTAGCGAATAAAAAATTCTTAAAAATTGGCAATTTTTACGCCGAATAACGGTACCACCCCCTTAAGGCTCCGTCAAACAGAAGGCGTACTTACCGCGCGTCAAGGCGTCAGCGTAAAGGCTCCTTCAAACAGGCACCAGAACGCCGTAACGCAACGTCGCGTACTTTCTATTTGAACGACTTCGACGTGTTCAGTACAACACAACGCAGCGTTATACGTCCGGGACGTTTTAACGCATTGACGCGCGTAAGTACGCCTTCTGTTTGACGGAGCCTTTTTAATTATAATGAATATGGTTTATATGAACTAATATTTAAATACTAAATTATCGAAGAAAGCAAACACTTTTGTGGTTCGACATTATACAAATAAAAAATGTTCTTTGTTTAAAACCACTTTATTTTAATAGAAATACAAGAGTCCCAAGCTATACATAAAATTACGGGTTAATAATTTAGAAGCAGTTGAAATATCAATCAAAATCAATAAGTTTAGTTGTCAAATTTTAAACGAACCGTTAGAATTAACCAACAGCCCGATTTTAAAGTTGTTCCCCTTCTCCCTATGTAACCCCCACCCTTGTCCTACCCCTCTATCTACCACTACATCAATCAGTCTTATTTTATTTTATTTAACGATAATATACATAAAGTAAAAAAAAAAAAATATTATGTTATTGTACTGAAGGAGGTTGAAATCAACCGAAACCGGTCAACGACTATAAATAAAATAAAGTGGTTTTAAACAAAGAACGTTTCTATTTATATAATAGTTGTGGTGACGAACATTATATACTTGCATTAATGTGCAAATTCTTACCTTCTCCAAGCATAAACTTTATAATTAAAGTGTGTTTATCGGAGCCAGGTAAGTATGTTTCTGTATACATTTTGTAAATAATAACCTTAGGTATAGCTTAAGAATTATATAATAAATTGTAAAGCGCCCTGGAGATGATTTCTCATAAAAACGGCGCTCTATAAATTATGCAATTATTATAATTATTATTATGAATATAAGCGAATGTAAATGTACGACACTCAGATTAATTCGAGTATAAACTCTTAACCATCACAATAATAATAAATTTTCGCCAAAAACACGTGATTTTGCATTACTTCTCCTTCGTTTACCTTACATACGTTTTTAGGAAATACGTATCACTGATTTTCATTCGGCTTTAAAATAAAAAGGGTCGAGCGACGATTAACAAATTTTGTTTTATTGGTTGAATAATTGTTGTTTGTTTCAAAAATTGCGGAATATGAAATGCTTTATTTATTTTCAATCAAGCAAACGAAACAAATGAAATAATTACATATGTAGGTATTTCTAATTATTAGCTATTTTGCTTCCATTGAAGATCTATCTTACCATACTAAGTAGGTCGGTAGATATGTACATGGATTTGCAGGGGGTCTAGCACGGATGATCGATAACACCCTAAATTTATTTATTATAAGAACTTCGAACATTGTATAGACTTTCGCGTTATTTCATCCGCCATGATATAAATGTCCCTGTGTTATGGAGGATGAAGTTTACAGATTGAAAATTCATAATATGGTAGTTTTTAAATTATACAAATTACAAATGTTATACTTGTATATCATGATTTCTAAATGTAGTAATAATAACATTCTATAATAATAATAAAAGTATATTCAATTCAATTTATGTAACAAATTTTATATATCATAGTTTCTAAATGTAAGGATTCATTGTGATAATTGTGTTTTAAAGGCATGGGGTTGGGTTTCGGTTTTCAAGTTCTCAGGGAGAAGGTTAAATATTTTAGGAGCGAGGAACATGAATTAATGTCTTCGTGCTGACGTGGTATGTAGATGTTGTGTCGGTTGGTTATTGTTCTGGTGGTGTATAATTGTTAAAGAGGGTTTTTTCTTATATTTGTACAAGAAATGCGTTAGAGTAAATTTTAAATGGATTTGCCGTATGTTTAAGATATTATAGTCAGTGAAGAGTCGAGTGAAGGAGTATCTTTTCGGTCTAAATACGATATTGACTAAATTTCTACATAACATCGCCCAATATTATTAGAGGGAACAAAATAAATTCTACTTTCAAGTATATACTTTTCCAAGCTAGAGCTCGTACGTATGTAATCGAGCATCGTCCTCTTCCTTCTCACACTGCTTGTATGGAAAAGAAAAAGATGGAAGATACTAGAATGATGGCGTCACGTACAACATCTTGCTGGTGGTACCAGTATACTATAAGGAATATCTAATATATGTGTCTGTTTGTGGCGGAGTGAATTGGATTTGAATACAAGTCTACATTTCGAGATTGTTGAATATTTGCACAGTATATTAAAATATGAGATTTAAAAAACTTCCACTTTTCCCACCTTGTAAAACAAAATAAAGAACGAGCAACGCCGGGTGCTTTAGCTAGTTTATTATAAAGGATCTTCAGGTTTACAAGACGAAGCAAGCGCTACAGGCAAAACTTTTTGAATCAGAGATAAAACACTTATGAGCAATTGATGTTTTGGTCCCCATCCGAAATCAAGTTTAGTCAACCTCAACTCATCGGTAACACTGTGGGCATAAGCAATAACATGAATCGTGTTTCCAGTTCTAAAAATCGATTGAAGTCGGCTGCTTATAAAAGACTTCATAAAGCCGTCAACAAATCGCTGAATAAATAATTACGGCCAATAAAAATCCCTTCTGGTAATTTTTTGGTCGCACATCCGAATCCGGACATTCGTCCTAGTAATCCTAGTAGTCCTATAAGCTACAGGGAGTTCCAAAGCGAACTTCATTATTAAAGCTCGGACCCCGTTATTCTAATTTGGAAATATTAAAAGAGGTGCTTCGTGGAAATCATAATGTGCGTGTTAAATTCGCTGAAAAATTTTTTTTTGATGTGTGTCGGCGAGCCAGTTATAGAGTAGTTATGACCCCTGGCTACGAATCCGGAGGTCGCGGGTTTAAATCCCAGAAGTCGAAAGTACATTTTATTCCAATTTATTTTGGTTATTTCAAAATCAACTAACAGGAATCCCGGCACTACACAGAGTTTTTAGAAATCGGATGTGTGCAAAATTTCATCAATATTCTGCTTTAAGGGACGGGAAAGGGTGATGGGATGCTAGTTTGTAATTTCATGTAGACAGTATAAGCTTTCTCTTATTTCGTCAAGTCAAGTCAAGGGTACATAAATTTATAAATCTTGCAGTACTAGTAACTGTACACTCCTGGTGTGCTAGCACGGTCGCTCGATATTAAGTTACCGACCGATTGTCGGTAACTTCTCATCGTTCCCTAGGACAACTGCAGATCTCAAACGTACGAACGACAGTTGATATCGAATATATTAAGGACACTTAGTCATTGTGAACTGTCACCTATTCGATCTGCAGTTGTCGTAGGGAACGATGAGAAGTTACCGACAGTCGGTCGGTAACTTCATATCGATCGACCGTGCTAGCACACCTGGAGAGACTGACCCACAGATTTCAAACCACCCTTCGTACCTTTTTCCTTCCCAGAATTTCCTCTCCTTCCTTTCCCTGAAAAGACCCGCCACACAGCATCCCCCAAAGAAAGAGTTTTCCTCAAGGCGTGCTGATTGGAATTAAAGTTTTAAAAAATGCATTAGCCCTGTTTGGTGACTAAATAGCCAGTTTCTTGTCCAACTTCGTCTTCCTCATTTCCTTTCCCTCCTCCACTAATAGCTTTACAATATACCCTAATTGGGGATGCCACAGTCTCACTGGTTCCATACGGTTGGAACAATAATATTAAAAATAATAATAAAGTCTACACATCAAAGCTTGTCGCCCTTGAGATGATTTCTCCAATTATTATTATGTAAGATAATTGACATACGTTATTTTGTCTATAACCCCTGCGCAGGCGCAGGTCCAGTGTTGCCAGAACATGGCGCTGTGATCAGGCAACACTCAGTGGGTAGCTACTAGCCAGGCGGCGGTATTAATCTGTTGTTAAATAAACACTAGGTGCCAAAATACCCTGAACATTGCTGAACATACTGCCCAGTGAATCACTACATGAATTGCTTGAGCTTATAACCCTTTCAAGGACAGTGTTATTTAATTTATTTACTAATACAAAATATTTAAAATGTGTAAAAGAATCATTACGTCTTGTTTGGTCAATTAATAATTAATGAAGATACAGTCACAATACACTATCTAGATAGCATTTAGTTCGAGTTGAATCTTGCAATCATACATAAAGATAGCAGCCAATAAAAATATGCGTTAAGAAAATGAAGATAAGCTAGTTAGGTCACAGTCGAAGTATGATACAGTTAAATATGACCGAATCGGTTAGGGACACATTAGCTCAGTTGGTAGAGCTGCTCCACGGCAAGGCGAAGATCCTGGGTTCGTGTCGTTCGATTTTTCTGCTTCAGATTTTTCGATTAAATTTCGCTAATATTGTCTTCATTAATAAAAATTAAGGAACAGTGGCGCATCCGGCACAACAAAGAACTATACGATATATATCAGGCCCCCAACATCTCAGCACATATGAGACTCCTCAGGTTGAGATAGGATGGGCATGTACAGAGAATGCCGGACACACGCGTCCCAAAAAGAATTATGACTGGACACCCAGGTGGAAAGAGAAAACTGGGAAGACCCAGACTGAGGTGGAAAGACGAAGTAAGAGGGGATGCAGTACAGATTCTCCAGGTAACAAACTGAAAGTCAGCCGCTGAGGACAGGAGGAGTTAAAGGCCAATATTGCGGGAGGCCAATGCTCGATATGGGCTGTAGCGCCATCGAAGAAGAATTAAAATTAATATCTCTTAGAAAGCTTTTACTTTTTTTTTAATTATCTCCACACAGGAGTCCTGAGGAAAAAAATATCTCTCCGTAATCTTTGTGGAATGTCTTTTTAAAGAAAGTAAGGAGTGTGGCAGGTGGATGGTACGTATACGTCCCCCCCGCCGCGGTGCAAGGCAACGAGTCGACAGAGTCCGATTGGAGAGGTCAAAAGGTCTCCCACAGCCAGCCCTCATTATAAATTGATATACCTAAGTAGTGTAAAACTGCAGAAACGACAGAGGTATATGAATGTCAATATCAGATCTATAAATATGTATAAATCTAGCTGAAATGATACAACTAAGTAATGATACAACTGAAGTAGGTACAATGAGAATAAAATAGTAATTGCTTTTAATTCTAATTAATTTGGTATTCAAAGGGTTGAAGGTCTGGAGAATATCATCTCTCCGGCACTTCAGTATTGATTGAGTCAGCGTGTGTTTTTATAATAAGGTGCGTTTGTTTATGTAGGGAATCGTATCGAGCACTTGAAACAATTTGCTGGATTCATATCTGAAGGTTAGGAACATATCTACTAACGGATCACGTCATTGCCTCTGGTTTCTTGGCAATCTTTTACAATATTCAAACTTTCATTATGTTCGCCTTTGAAGTAATGATGTAACTGACTGACTAATGAATATTAAATTATTGATATATAATCTTACTAATATTATAAACGCGAAAGTTTGTATGGATGTATGTGTGTTTGTTACTCTTTCACGCAAAAACTACTAAATGGATTTTAATGAAACTTAACAATCATATAGCTCTTACGTCAGAATAACATTTAGGCTTTATAAAGCCAGCTATTTTTAATATGTTATAAATAATAATTATTGTTTAATAGAAAATTTCAAAATTTGAGAATGACATTTTGCAAAACAATCAAATTACATTTAAATCAAAATTCTATTTTAGAAAATTGGTGAATTTATTTAAAGTACTCGCCTAATATTTTAAATCGAATCATTATAGATATTTTAAATAAATAGGTTAAGAATTTTGCTATAAACATAGAAGGGACCTAGGAAAATAAAATAGACTAATAGAAGTACTAATCCCGCGCAGACGAAGTCGCGGGCAGAAGCTTGTATATAATATAATCTGTAATAAAAAAAATTATGTTTGTTTGTTGGTTCGTACCTTATGCGCGGCCATTCCGTTCATCCGATTGCGATGAAACTTGGGGAATATGATATGCGCATACCCTGGATGGTTGTAGGACAGTGAGCTCTGGCGTTGTGAAATTATTTCCTATACTATTCATACGATTACGATTAAAATTTCATCCGATTGCTATTATTTTTTTTTTTGAATATTTGTGAACATGCCCGTGAATGCTTCTTTATCTATACCGGTGAGATCCGGCATTATGAAATTTGCATAAAAAAAATAAGTCACGCCTGTTGTTGGAAAAAGTGTGTATTTTATGGAGTTAGGCGGCAGGTAAAAAAGGCTTGGGGAAGGGGTATGCGGGAGGGTCAGTTGGGGATTTAAGGAGAAGGGCTTCGCGGGAGGGGGGACGAAGGAGAAGGAAAGGTGAAAAAGGTGGAAGGGGGGAGAAACAATTTTTTTTTTGGCTTCAACGCATCCCGGGTATCAGCTAGTTTAAAATAATATTTTTTTTAATCATCGAAGAACTGGCAACCTGCCTAGCTAGGAACTAATATCGACCTAACAAGACTTGATAACACTTGTAAACATTTGAAATATTTTCAGTTATAATGCAATATTATAATTTTCTTATTTTTGTTATATTTATGTATCCGACGTAATGAAATATATTATATTATATCAAATACACAATCATACAAACAGACCAGCCAATGAAATATGCGTTAAGAAAATACATTAACATTCACGCCTTTCTTCATTCATTCGCTCAACATGCCCAAACCATCTAAGCGCCCCTTTTTATAACGCTCACACCAGCCTTGCATTCTTTACGGATCTCCACATTCCTCACACGTCATACATGGTTTTACCACACATATGCCTCAGGGATCTCATTTCTACAGCATGCAGTCTACTTTCATCCTTTCTCCGCCAGTTCCATGCTTCACTGCCATACATTAGGGTAGGTACTAGCACTCCATTGTCGACTGCCAGTTTCGCTCTTTTGGACAGCTTTTTCAGCAGTCCTCCATTAATAGAGTTACCTGCATTTTCCATTCTTTCGATATCTTTATCAGTCTTCCCATCTCTCGTAAACATACATTAAAAATGGATATGCACCTCTTTCAGACCTTCTTTAGAAGCATCAGAAATTATTCCTCGCCATCGGTTTACAAGTTACCAAACATTATCTGTCGGAATAAACCGTCGGATTTCTATTAGAATGCAGCCGCTTAGGATGTAAGTAGGGATTATTATTTAGTGGTTTGTGAGAACGGGAGAGATATGAATGGAGATATTTGAAAGCCGCGGAAACCCGATTTGAACCGCCGACTGTGGATGGATTGTGGAATCCTCACCCCCGATGATTGTATTACCCTCGGCTGGATTTTCATATCCACAGATCCACACAAGAATGGGTTCAAACGGTTTCGAAATATGGAAATTCTGACGGGAACGGGATAGATGTTGAAAGAAGCCATGGTTTGCTTCCACGCCAAGTGTGAAAGCGTTTTGTAACGAATATTTATTCGACTTTTCTATGTTGTCTTATTCTTTATTACAAAACTAGCGCATACCCGTGAAAAGTCACGGGATAATTTAATTGTAGAAATTGTAAAACTAAAAGTAATATTTATACTGTCTTTCAAAAACAAATACAAATGATTTCTACTCTTTGTAATATCATAATTATATTTTTTGTTGATTAATTAGAGAGACGATCATAAATTAACCTTTCGAATAAACGCCGTTGATAAATTCATCACCTCGGAACAGGCTCAGCCTAGTGAGGTGGCATATACCTAAAATAATGTACAATTGTACATAACATGTATTTTTTGGTTAATAAATAATAAAAAATAAAAAAATTAAAATTCCAAAAATTTTCAAAAATTGAACAAACGAAATACACATTTCAAACATAGTAGTTTTGATGACTTTTTATAATCTTAGGTTCTCTAAAGGCTCCGTCAAACAGGAGGCGTACTTACGCGCGTCAAGGCGTTAAAACGTCTCGGACGTATAACGCTACGTTGTGTTGTACTGAATATGTCTCAACCGTTCAAACAGAGCGAGCGTGTAGCAATACGCGAAGCTCTGCCGCCGCGGCAGAACGCCACGTTGTATTTTTGTTACAAAATTTCCTTTGACGCGGGGAGCTCTTGCTTGACTGTGGTAAAAATGGTTGCTAAAAAGTTATTGAATGTGTCCAAAAACATCATTTGACACGAGGAACAGTGCATTTGTGGTGCATTTGCTTATTTGGTGTTGCAGAAGGCAATGCAATTCTTCGAAACACTCTCGTGACATACGTAAGTATTGAAAAAAGCGATCTTCATGTGATGAAAGCTCCCGAAATAAACGATGATATTCTCCAAATTCTTTCTTTTTCTTATTAATATCATGCACCCATATTCTATTATTACGGGAACGTGATAATGCACACAGCAGTAACAACTTATCTTCATCCGAATCGCTGGACATCGTGGCGAAGACCGACTGACAGTGACTGACGCCGGACGCTCTGGCTTGCGCGTCGAAGCCGTTCAAATAGAAAGTACGCGACGTTACGCTGACGCCTTGTCGCGCGGTAAGTACGCCTTCTGTTTGACAGAGCCTTAAGATCATATCCATAAATCAATCTTGCACAATCACAACTTATACCCACTACGAAAAATTACTACAATTAGACATTTTTCATGATGCCTTGCAAACATACAAAATCAAATTATTAAATTTCTTGTCTTTTTATTAAGCTTTAATCAATCAAATAATTCGAACAGACAATTACATTTAATGCGCACCTTGCAACTTATATTATAATGTACTGTGTATATATAATTTAAACAATCAAATAAATAAATCTCCGTTATATTAGTATTGTATATACGAGTATTAATGGCCAAAACTTCTCTACATTATATCTTATAGAGCTCGGTGCTAGAATCTTCCCTATTTATTCAAACGTTTTTCATATATAATAACAAATAAAATATTTTTATCTTTTAGATAAAGTCCCGGTTTGGCAAGGATATTTTAACAATTATGTATTTTTATTTTTATTTTTAACTTTTTAACTTAAAGAGTTAAACCTCAAATTATAATATTTTAATTAATGAAGATAATATTAGCGAAAGTCAATCAAAAATCCGAAACAGAAAAATCAGAAAAAGATACGGATACATCTGGGACTCGAACCCAGAACCCAGATTTGATTTTTGATTGACTTTCGCTAATATTATCTTCATTAATTAAAATATTATAATTATGTATTTATTCTGTTCGTCTTTCTTTGAACATCAAGCGTGCAAAATTTCATCAAGACGTATTAAAAATTCTGCTTTCAAGGGTGGGACATGGGTAGTTTATCGGAATCTCAGGTAAACAGTCACCTTCCTCTTGTTTTGAAGGACAAGTTTGCAAAATTTCATCAATCTCGGAATAAAACTAGATTTGTGTGAGATTGCACTCACGGGAAATGAATTACACTTGCTAGTGCTATTTAATTTATTATTCTTATTGTATCTGTTTGGATCTTAAGTCGGCTTTCAAAATAATTGTATTATATTAAAAAAAGTCATGGTTCGGTGCATTGTTTATTATTAATTATTACATTTGTTGATAATTTTTGACCACCTTGCTAGGCACGCGCCCATGTTGTATACGTATATATTATAAACATACAAAATTAATGTTGAATACATAAATAATTAATAAAAAGCAAACGCGTTAGCAGCGCAGAATCAATGTCGAAAATCCGAATGGAGCGAATCAACCGTTGGCAAACATTAAAACAATATATAATATTAACCACACACGGCGCGCAAATAGCTCGCAACTGGCAACTAGCAACCGGCACGCACTTCATCAGCATTCCTCTCAAACTGCTGATGCCGACACACGCTAACAGGGAAATCCTGTTCACATATTACACAGGATCTATCTACTAATACCTTTAGATTCTTCAGGCAAGGGTTAATCTTTCGATGCTGACTGTAGCATCGATGTCTTTATCAACCGATGAATTGATGTGTTTTATCAGCGTGTCATATCAACTCATATGTCTTGGACAATGGGTATTCCAGCAATTTTGTGGAACTACAACACTCTTAATGATATGAAAATGCTTAAATTGTCAGATAGAAGCATTTTCACTAACTTGGTATTTCTATATAAAAAATTGATATGAAGTAATTGATAGTTCAGAATTGCTTGCAATGATACACTTTGTCACCCGATGGTCTTTGGCTGTAATTTTATTTATGAATAAAACATTTTGGGTCTGCTTTTGGATTGTGTTTATTTGATGTCTTAATTTTTTTTCAAATAATTCGAAAAAAATGATATCGGCAAAGTGGCAGAAGCCAGAATTGGGAATATACAGGCCTGATTTATGGCATTTTCCATCACCATTCCGGCGATAGGTTCTCGCACTCTTGACGGATATTCCTCTTTTAGGGCTTCAAGAGTAAGAGGCTTGTTGACATAGACTCGTGATTTCAAGAAACCCCATAAAAAGAAGAAGTAACGGTTAAATCGAGCGATCTTGCTGGCTGGTGCAACTCAACAAACGAGAGTTTTGGAGATTTGCACTGGCCGGTGTCAATCAAAAAAAAAAAATCTGCGTTATTGAAGGGTATAACGATTTATGTCTTATTGACGAGTATTTTGTATCTGTTCACTTAACAAATGTCAAAGCAGAACTGACATTTGCCGCCATTTGCAAAAATTATGGCATTTTCCGATAGGGTGATGAGTGATGACTTTTGCGCCACCTTGTATATTTCAAAAATACCCTACATAGCCGTTAAATTATATAACAACCTTCCACGTAAACAAATAAACGATGTACCACAAATTTAAATCATCACTAAAAAATCATACATTTTAAACAAATGTCATTATACTATAAATGATTAATTTACATAAATTAAATACCTCTGTTATTTTTTTGCATACAATATAACATGTAATGTTGGGTTCTATAATATAACATGTATTTGTTGGGTTAGCTGGAAGTAATAGGATGTATCTATAAGTTATACCTTTTTTACTTTCTGTATTTTTGTGCAAAAAGTGTTTTTTTTGAATTTGAATATTATTCCATTCCATTACTATAATACTAGAAGTCGGGATTTATTTCAAGACAATCTATCTAAGACTTACTAACAAATGTATTCCCCTTTGACCAGAATACTAAAGGAGGGAAATAATTATACCAATGGACATGTTCAAAATCACTGAAAAACTACAAAATGTTGTTACTGAGGCAGTTCGGATATGAATAACAAATACTGTTAAATTTTCACTATTTACATGTACCTACAAGCCCCTAAAAAGGGCGTTAAAAATAATAAATATTATACACGAAGAAATGATTGTTTGGCGTATCGTTTTAACAATGTATCTATATTATAATTTTAACAAATATAGTATATTATAAATATAACAGTAAAATATATTATAATCTATATCGTATCAATTGGGATGTCAATAATTATTGACATATCTTATCAATCGATGTGTCACATGGTCACATTTCGTCACATCAATTGACGTTGTGTATCAACCAACACTGTATTTCACACATATTCTACTATTACACCGACCTTTGACATAACCTGATTCAAGAAACTGATTTACTTGATTGTGCCATGTGGTCTTCTTTCATCTAATTAGGCCTCATAATATATTCTCCACTTAATATAATACAATCATGTCTGGATAAGTAAAAAACGAAACATGTGTTTTATGTAATCAACAAATCTACACAATTTGCCTTGTGGTGTTTGTTTAAAAGATACCATTTTTTTCAACGTCAATTTCATTGGCATTGACTATAATAATCAATTTTTAATTATATACATCTATTTGTATTCCGATTAAAATTGACTTGGTAACTTTTCTTGATGGAATGAATGAACGTATGAATGAAGTGGAATCTTGGAAGTGGAAATTAACCCACTTCCCGACATCCAATCAAGCTAAAACTTGGCAGCTAGACTCTGTATTGATGTCAAATTTTGGTGGCACACTATCGGTCTTATCCAATCGGGATTTGGCTCAGGTTGTAGCGTTGCTGACTCCAGTTTCAGGGTAGTAAGATTCAATCCTCAGACAATTTTTTTTTAAAATTTTTGTTAAATTATATATTTTACAATATGTTGTACTATATGTGTTGAATGAATTGAAAAAATTTAACAACTGGTTCAGAATACAAATGAATTAAAACGAAATGTCAATGAATCGATGTTGTTAAAACGCACCGAAGCAGCCCTCGAACCGGCCCTCAAAAAGGGATGCGGCCCAATTAAAACAATTACCGGCCCATTGAAGGGGATATTGTGATTATATCTACTCGATCACTCGACGGATTTGTATTTGAAAAGTAAATACTCGAATTAACAATCCCACAGCCGAGTTGAACCGTGCTCGGCCCGCGCCGGGTACAGACAGATATGTTTTTGCGTCGAACAGGGAGCATGTTTGTATGTAGGGTACACTAGGGATAGTTGACACAATTATATTTTAATTATGTGTAGTGACATATCTTATGTATTTTTGAAGTAAATATTTCTTTACATACGCTTGACTTAAAGGGTAAACCGGCTAATGCGTTACGGAAATTACAGCGTTACGAGAGGCGTAATATCGGGCGTTACAAACGTTACGGAGGTGAACGATAATAAATTTAAATTAATTTTGAGGTTCACTCCTCACAATCTAATCATAACAACAGTGCTCAAATCCATAATAATGACGTTTGGAATGGGGTACTGGCATTTATTTTAAACTTTGTAAGAATTAAATCAATAATCCGATTCTAAGCGTAATTCCCATAATAAAATTAATCAAATTTTCATTTCAGTGCATTGAAACGACTAATTTGTCACTATGATTGGTAACAATCTTATTCTTATTTCCATGTGGTCTAAAGCACACTCGTATTTTTTTTCAAAGAAAGACAAACATTCCCGGGTTACCAAAAACCTGACAATATTTGAAAATCTCCTACTACCACCACAGTAAGCGAAAAATGTTGCCTGTGTCGTGATGGCGGATTTAGCCAGCCGAGGAATTGAACGCAAATACTCAGCCACCGACCGGTCTATTTACAGATAAGATTTTTATACTAAATGAATTATAATCTATCTAGTTCCCAAATTAAATTTATTTGGTGGCCACAACTCGTACACGTAAGCTACAATAACCACTTAGGTGATACTTTAATAAATTCACAATTAATTATTTCTTAGATTATACTTAATTATTAATGGGTCCGACAGACACAGCTATAAATATAAAATATACTTTTTTATTTAATTTTCTTTATTCATTAAACTGTTAGTTACATCTTTTGAGAATTTTAAGACCACCACGCTAGGCTCATGCCCGTTAACTTTGGTTCATAAAAGTGTACATTGAATTTTTTTTGTAGTAAATTTTTAGATTTGAATATTTAGCATATTATTGTATTCTCTTTCCAATACCGTTTTGATCGTACAAAACTATGATAGTAAAAGATACACAACGATTTCTTTGAGACCTATGTGAGCTGGGACAAATATGGTATCCCGTGATTAAACGGGTTAACCCCCTCTATTGCCGTATGAAGAAATCGCTTTTAACGCTGTGTGTGTCACTGGCTTAATGCTTTACAAATAATGTACATATATTATTTTGTGCTTTTTGAAATATTATTTTTGTTTTTTGAAGTAGTTTTAATTTTGTTTTTCCTTTTGTGTTATTTTTGTTACTTTAAGTAAATAATTGTTAACCTCAACACAGGCTTGTCCTAGTGAGGTTAAAAATTGTATTGTAAACTGTTATACCTAAAATGTGAAGAAACAATAAATAAATAAATGTCACGATTGTGCCACTGGCTGGCTAGTGCTCTTTTGACAACAAGTCCCAGCAGATCTGATGGAGTTTCGAGTGTTGCGTTTCACTCCTAGTTACCATTTTCGAGTAAATTGAGATGTTTCAAGTTTCAATCATCCCCAGTCTACCCTACAATATACGTATCGGCTCAACGTATTGTGTTTGTTTAATTATCCATTTTTCCTGATGGCTTTTTTTCGCAACAATTGAAAGAGCACGGTAAACCTGGCATTCAATGAATGCGCAAATAAAAACTAATTAGCGCAAGTACCAATTGTACCGATTGTAATCCACTTTGTAAAAATACACCCACTGCAGTTTTTCTCATCTCCTATTAACGTGCAAACAATTGCGTAAATAAACATACTTTTTAATTGAATGGCTGTGTTCATATTGTTGGTACTTGTACCGTATTGTGTATTCTATTTACAGATATATTCATTTTTATTTATTAATATTTAACCATTCTTAAGTCGGTTCTTCATTGTTGAGGATCGTGACCTCCCACTTTAATTTCCATGGTGGACCATTCCCGTTAAATTGTAATAAACAGACAAGCTTAACAACGAGGTATGAGGTTGCCCTCTTCTGCTGATCACAATTTGTTTAATAGATGAAACGGACTTAAATCGGCATTTAACGGGAAATAAAACCAAATTATAAGTGGATTTCTGCGAAATATCAGGGTCTCAATGTTTTTCTATTGCTCTTTATAAGATAGATTTAAATCTATCATGTTATTAGTTATTATGTGTTCATTATCAAATGCTTATTTTGGATGCTTATTTTTTTTGTTTTTTTTCCGGGTTACGAATAACCTGACAATATTTGAAAATCTCCTACTACCACCACACTAAGCGGAAGATGTTGCTTGTGTTGTGATGGAGGACTTAGCTAGCCGAAAAATCGAACACGGGACGCAAAGGACGGTGGGACCCAAACGCGATGCCCATTCAACCACTGACCGGTCAATTTATTATTATATATTTATTTGAATTTAATTTTTTATTATTATATATTTAATCTCCGGCAACCAGGGCGTTTATTGACATAATCTTCATAAAAAATATTCTCTAAACTCTAAACTTCAAGTCACTAACCACAATTGTATACGTCCTGTACATAATTCAATATGTTTTCGTAAAAAATATCACTGGTTGCCACTGTTACCTGCGTTCAAATAAAGATACCCGCCTTTCCGTTCAAGCCTGCAAAAAATCAAACAGTTGTTCATTAATGAAGAATAATTAAACATTATTACAACGTTTCATTTTTTTCACCATAATAACACGATAATAATATTCCGAACTAACGAACTATAGTCTGAGTTTTTGCGGCTTGTTCCGTATTGACATCTGTCCCATCCGGAAGGCGAACAGGGAACAAGCAACGGGCAACAAGCCACTAATCACCATAACATGCCTTATTATTGTGTGACTGCGTAAATTAAAAAAAAACACCTTATGAGCAGGCACCGTGTATGCTGGGTGTCAAATGAACAATATTATAATTGGCCGCTGCAGATGTTAACATGTCGAAGATGTTGCGCTAGAGACGTTATTGTATGCTATATGTATATGGATTAGACCGTTATTGGTTGATATATTAGGACTTGTAACCGAACTTATGTATCCACTCTAAATAATAATAATAATAACATTTGTATAGCGCAACTCGTTTTGTTTCACTTCAAGTGCGTTTAACTTCAATAAATTATTACAATTACAAAATATTTAAAAAAAATCATTATTAATAAAAGTCAAATATTAATAAAAAAAATAGAAATAAAGAATATACGGTATACACAAAACAAAACAAAAGCAGAGAAAAAAAATAACAATAACAGTGCTGTTATAGCACCGGACAACAACAATAGACAATAACGGTGCAGGACAAAACAAGGACTTTACCACTGAAATATTATATAAAACAGGAAAACACTAAAATATTAAATAAAAAGTGGACATTAAACATAAAAGTACAATAAGGAGGAAACCGAAACCTAACAATTATCGGAAACTTGAGAAACTGGCTTATTAGTATATTGAAAAGAGGCTAGATTCATGAAAATATGATTTTTACTAACTAAATGTTCACGTTAGTTAAAATTTAGAATGATATAAAACAATAGCTTTCTCCAAAATCACAAAATTTCTTTAAAATATTAAGACCGACCGGTTACATTGTGTGTGTTTATGTAGACATACAGAGTGAGACAAAATATAAAGGGAATAAAGCAACAGTGAGGTATCATCAAATTAAAATATGACGCAGTAACGGAAAGAAAGAGACAGATAATGTGTACATAATTTGTTACCATATTATTCTATTCATAATTTACATAAGTGAAATAATTTAAATCATACAACATTGCAAAATTAGATTATTTGCAGACGATACGATGATCTATATTTCGTGTGAAGATTCTTCATTTAATTAACAAATTAAATGAAGACCTACAAAATATTTCAGAAACAAATTAAAACTAAATGTAAACAAAAAAAAATATATGGAAATAGGCAATAAAATGCATAACACAGAATTAAATTTGACAATAAATTTTGAAAAAATTGAAAAAGTAAATGAAATCAAATACTTGGGTGATGTAATACTCGAGTCAAAACTAACTTTTACAGCAAATTTTGAATATGTACTAAAGAAGGTTTCAAAAAAGTCAATTTTCTTAGAAGACTAAGAAATAAACTAAATGGAAACACTACAGAGCTCATTTATAAAACTATATTTGCTCCACATTTTGATTATTGCTCTATGTTGTTATATTTAGTCAATGAACGAAATTTGAATAAGCTAGATATTATACAGAATAGAGCAATGAGATGTATACTGAGAAAAGGCAAATACACCAGGGTTAATCAAATGAGAGAGGAGAGAGCAGCTAAATTGGATTCCAATAAAAAAGAGACTGTTATTTAATGTGTTAATTTTTTTCCATAAAGTCATGAACGACCAAATACCAAAATATTTTAAGAATGAAATTGTTTTTATAGAGATGTACATAATTACGATACCTGAAGTGTAAATAGAATTAGATTGCCACACAAAATAATGTACAGAGGATTAAAGATGTATGATGAAAAGTCCAAAAGTCTGAAGAATTAATATATTTAAAAAGAAATATTATATTTATTGTAAAAATATATAAAGTTAAAAAATTAAATATTATCCTGTATATATTAGTTTATATATTCAAGTTGTATAAACTAACTAAATAAATAATAAAAAAATAATAATATCGAAAGGGACAAAGCGTCAACTGAAGAGTTAAGGGGTAATTGTGAATTTTAGGAGTTTATGGGAAATATAACTAATATTGGGTTATAAATTTAATTGATTATTAAGAGTAATATGGCTGTCTCTTTCTTTCTGTAATATTTCAATTTCGTACTATCGCAATAATCTTTTTTTTTAAGTAAAACTTCTTTACGCACGCTTGACTTGGGGGGTAAGTTGGCGAATGCGTTACGAAAAGTGTAATGCGTTACGGGCGAGGCGAACGGGCTGTATCACACTGTAGAAGCAAGAGCTCTTCCTCTCATAGGCAGTGCGTAAAGATTATTCGTAATTTCATGTCGTTCTTGAACAATTTTATAAATACTGTAGGAGCAAGAGAGAGCAATGCGCGCACATTTTCTAACTCATTAGATGTTTTACTTCAGTCGTGTGGTCTAAAGCACATTGGTTTTTATTTTTTTAATCTATTTTAATGTTTTTTTCTTGAATTGAATGAACGAATGAATGAAATGGAACCTTGGAAATGGAAATTAATCCACCTTGCCGACATTCGATCGACTGAAACTCGACAGATAGAATCATTGTCCATGGATTGATAATTTTAAAAAAAATTAGTAAGAAACAAAGAAATTTTTTATTTCATTAATATATCAATCCACAGTGATTGCTATCCACCAAATTACAAAATTCTGAAGTTTTCGTAGGCAGAATATATGCTACCTTACCTACAATAGAGATTGTTATCAAATACATCTGGATTATAAGTTTGAAATTATAACGAATGAAAAACAACTTCTTACGTATTTTATGCAGTAACAGTGTAAGCTATTTGAACAAGATTTAATATGGCAATTAAAGGTACTCTCTGAACAAATATGTCTTTACGTAGCCATCTGGTAATCCAACATCTTGTTGATGGATTTAACTAATTGTACCAAAACGCCAGGAACATAAGGCCAAGCCAAACGTCACGTCTCACGCCGTATCGCCGTCGGTTCGTCTGTCGTTAGTTACATAAACAATTATTATGATATAACACAAAATAGGAAATTTTGGTAAGAGTTATAATTTTATTATAACTGGCACTAAATTCTAACATAGATATTGAAAAAAAAACTTTATATGAAATTTAATAGTAGGTGTGAAAGAAGATTGTACCTAACTTGGAAGGAGTGCTTGATAATAATTATAACTGTGTGTTAATATATATTAACACACAGTTATAATTATTATCAAGCACTCCTAGGTGTGAAAGAAGATTGTACCTAACTTGGAAGGAGTGCTTGATAATAATTATAACTGTGTGTTAAAAGAAAGAAGATTGTACCTAACTTGGAAGGAGTGCTAGATAATAATTATAACTGTGTGTTAATATATATTTTATAGCTTTCTGTGATTGACAATAAATTTTTATTTTGCCAGCGCAGACAAGTGAATACTCACAAGGTAATATAAAAACAAGTTACAAATACATTCGTTAAATTACTTTGTAATCATACAAAAAGATAGCTGTTAAAATATGGGACTCATTAGTTGAGAATAATTTTGTTAATTTTGAATTTAAATATGACATCGACAAAAATGACAAAATAAGAGTCCCAATGGCCGAGTTGGTTAAAGTAGATGGTTAAAGTAGATAAGAGATCCTGGGTTAAATAGTTAAATAAATGAAATTACATTAACAATTACAAATAGAAGTAAATACTTCTTACGCACGCTTGCCTTGAGGATAAACTGGCGAATGCGTTACGGAAATTACAGCTTTACGAGAAGCGTAATATCGGGCGTTACGAACGTAACGGAGGCGAACGATAATAAATTTAAATTAATTTTAAGGTTCATTCCTCACAATCTAAACGTAACAACAGTGCTCAAATCCATAGTAATGACGTTTGGAATGGGTGCTGGCATTTATTCTGATAATAGTTGTCTTGTTGTTTCTCACATTGCAAGTGTTAAAATCTAACTAATAACTACCAATTTTTCGATTGGAATTTTTTTATTTCTTATAATAAAATTAATCAAATTTTCGATTAGAGTGTGCGAACTCAGTGCATTGAAACGACTGATTTGTCACGATGATTGGTAACAATCCAAACGAATCTTCAATATAGATTCTTATACACTGATGATTGGAATGGTTTTATTCGATGCCAGAAAGAAAATTAGATTAGATTACTAAATAAGTATTTACTTCAGTCGTGCGGTCTAAAGCACACTCGTATTTTTTTATTTGTCCTTATCTTTTCTTGTTATTGATAGGTCTAACCTTCAAAAGTGAATAAAAATTAATTAGAATAAAATTTTTAATAATTTTCTGTTAAAATATGTAGATACCTACTTATCTGAATAATTCAATAATCAGATTCAATTTTGAAAAAGGCACTTAAATTGAAAGCAAATATGATTTTTTTAAATAGATTTCATGGGCACAAACAACCACGAACAGACTTCGTAAATTTGTATGTTTGATAACATATATATAATGCTCCAAAATCATTTTAAAAATATTTCACCTGAGTATCATCACAAAAAAAATACCAGTTTTCCTTTGGTATTGTAAATCTTTTTACTATGTGTACTTGCTGGAATTCGAGTAAAAGTTTTTACTGTTACTTCGTATACTCGTAATTCTGGAATAAAGTATTATTTTTATTATTCCACGGTGATCGACTGACATCTGACGTGTCACTGGGACTCATTTGTAATATGTAGTAAAATGATTTAATGAATAGAACTAGTCAGCAGCACATGTTGAGGCAGCACATTGTGTAAGTTTCTCAGGACAAAATGAAGTCAAACGTTACTTTAATGCCGTAATCCGACACCTTTCGGCTTCCGAATCGAGACGAACGGCATGGGACATGCTGCGCCACAAAAACTCCCACCTACCGCTCTTACTCTCCCGTCTCTGGCCCGGTAAAGTAAAACCAGGCAGAGGTCGTATCCACGTCATCATGGAGCATTCGAAAGGAACGTACTTGGTAACGTGCATCTTAATTGTTAATTAACTAACTAACCACAACGCCGTTTCCCCAAGGGGTAGGCAGAGAGTACGGTTCTTAATCTTACTTATTTCGCTCATATCAGCCTTGCATTCTATTCGGATATCCACATTTCTCACACAATTCGACGTGTTACAAATCTAAAAATAATTTTATACTTTATAATGGTAAAATCATATTATTTTTACGGTAAAGTTATTACCGAATAAGTATGTAATTAATGTTAAATGTCTAGCTCATCCTTTGCAAATGTTATGAGGTACCTACTTATTACCTTGGTATGCTTTTCAGGAAATAAATCAATAACTGACAATACCCCACGTTCACCCCTCCCTCTCCTGAAAAAAACCTCCCCACAGCATTCCCAAAGATGATATAGGTCCTGAGTGTGAAGTTTTTGTCAAAAAAATGAAGGCCCACCAGGAAATTGAAGAAGAATAAAAATTACTTTACAAAAGTGTGCTGATTTTTTTCTATTACCATTTGTAATGAAAATCCCCACCATAACATACCATACCATAGAACTACTGTACCCAGCAGCCAGTTTCAGCCAGCGGCCCCTCCCACCTCCTCGGCCAGAGCTGAAGGGTGTTGCTCCAGTTGATATATTCCCGTTGCTGCAAGTCGACTGGAACTTTTTAATAGGACGCAGGCAGACACATGTTGCACAGGACCGTAATGGTATTACAACTTACATTTATTGCTTTATGTTTCTTAGAAGGACATTTAGCATCCAGATTGTTAAAATAAATAAGTATAAAAAAACAAGGTATTTTGTTTAATGTAAAAACATCGTAATCAAATACATTTTTAAAGAAATCTGTGAAAAGCTTTACAATCTTATGTGCATTGTTAGCGCATTTGTCGTACATAAGCATTTCTAGTGAACAGTTTTTGCTGCCGTTTTCTATATATTATAAAAAACACAAATTTGAATTTATATTATTAACGTATTTGTTTCGATATTGTTATACTAGCGCAGCTTCCTAGATGTGTTTTGTATCTTTGAAGTAAGTTTGAGGTTCGAATGACTACATGATTTATTTATTATTTCAATGAATATTAAGCTGGAAAGACGTCCTTCTAAACTAGGCTCTAAGTAGTTCTGCCGCTTCCGCTGGTGGACCAGCGGTGCCCGCCCAACTCGTGCCATCGGCGATCATCGTACCTAAGACACGAACGAGATAGATGGTACTCTTTTGATATCACACTTACCTACCATCTATTGGGATATGGCAAAACTTATTACTAACTATGCCAGCGACATCAATTAAAAGATGCTGAAACTACACGATTAACCAATATACTTCATATGTAATTTATAAAACATAATAAACGAAGACATTTTCAAAGAAATTTGAGATGCACATTATCTTTTGTATTCTTAGCGGATTGGTCGTCCATATTTCTAGCGGATAGTCTTTGCTGTTGTTAAAATTCCCAGAGGATAATTGATTTTAAAGCTGTTTGCTCTACAGCATTTATGTATTTTGTAACAAATAAAGGGATTCTTGGATTCTTTTCTAGTTTCAATTAAATATGGAGTGAATTTATTTGAATTTTTTGAAAAGTTTTTTTTGTTATTGCATGCTTAAAGACATGATATAATGAGGGTTTGTGTGAGAATATCACCATTTATATTATATAAGTACAAGTTACTTCTGAAATGTGTTGAATTCGAAATATCCAAGTCTTTATGATTGCAATGTTTATTATATAATTGATGGAAATTTTTGATTTTGGTTGCAATAAAAATAAATGCATATTTTTTAATCTTTACCCACCTAGAACGAAAATACGGAAATGTTATTAGGCATACCGTACAGACGGACCAACGATTCAATTGAATTTGAAATTGTGCTTGATGCAGATAATATATGATGAAATTATCTCTTTAGATTGTCAAATACACCTTTTTTCTGATAAATAATATTTAATTTATTTATTTTTCCCCAATCCACGCCTGGAATGTGCACCTTTATCTTGTACAATTCAAGCGTCAAAAGAACCAAAGGGTTCTTCTTAACCAAATATTATTTCCTGGCTTTTTATCGTCATCAAATCGGATTCCTTATCTGGCCGGTTATCAGACAAACACAGGCCGCTTGAGTTAGGCGCTTGTCGCTTGTGTTCACCTCCTCGAGCGTTCCATTCATAGTTCTATCATGCCTCCTATGTAGGTACTATTTACGCAGAACTTAATTTTAAGTGTAAGGGTCTAGAAGCAATGACGAAAAAAGCGATATTTGAAATAAAAACGAAAAACTTATGACTTGTTTTTTTAATTGAACTTTTCACGAGAGGTTGCCCAGCTGATAAGGATATTGAAAAAAGTCAAGGTAAAAACAGGAAACTCCGTTAAAGAAGGATTGCTGGTAAAAGTTTTTCTAAGGGTATTTCCTATTACTAAACTATAAATAATCAATATTTATTAAACTCCTAAATGAGTCCCGGTACTATCAAGGGAGTTATATGGTGAGGTAGCCCTCTATCCTCCATCCACGAAGAAGGTTCCCGTTTTTACCTGAAGGGCGTGATTTTGAAGATAGGAGGGCTGGAAGTTTCGCAAAACATTCCAGAACATCCTGGAATATTCTAGAATGTTCGGGAATAGTCCGAAACGTTCGGGAACATCCCAGATCATTATGGAACATTCCAGAACACTCTCGAATGTTGTGGAATGTTCTGGAACATTGTGGACCATTTGAAGTCTTTTTTTTATTGTAGGGGAGGAGAGGTCTACTACACAATCTCATTACAACTCCCTGAGTGAAGCCGGGTACCCCAGCTAGTTTATTATAACAACAGATTGCATCCACCAATTCATCAGTCGTTAACATAAAAACTGTATGGGCATGATGATGCTGCATAAAAAATGAACATATTTATAATGTATATAATGTACAGAAAGATATTTATAGTATTCAGAACGATACTTAGAGGATTGCAGGATAGATGTGCATTCCAGCAGATGATTACACAGCTGTCCTGATGATGATGGACAATGTAATGCTGTCCGAAACGTTGTCTAGTTAAGCTACGCGGCATAATAACCCAAAAATAAATCATCATAATACTTTTGGCAAACACAAACTATTGAAATTGTTATCTCATTATTATATTACGGTAAATGAAACAAATTATTTTGTGTAAACCACTATAATCACATGTTATAATATCTACATGTTTCAAAACTGATGGTTTCTTCATCAGGATAATAACATGAAAGTAATAATAATTTTGCAAAGATTAAAGAAATTATGTTATGTTTTTCTGTCAAACGTTCGGTATGTTTAACATTTTATTCCTTGGGTGCCAAGTAACCTAGACTACTGTAATATAATGATCACCCTTCATAATTTGATGATAAACATCATCGGCAACTACAGAAGATTTCTTTGAAAGCCGGCAATATTTACAACAAAAAAAAAAGTTATTTAAAAATTTGACAATTATTGCGAAGGAATTTTTCTCCCAGATATGAAGCGGAATATCTGGAGTTAATCGGTGGTGAAGATTCATATCATAGAGCCTAGGTACTGTATTCAGTAGTAGGTACCTACCACAATTAAAAAAACGTACGGGCGCCATCTCTGCAGCTGTGCATGTACTTAGATAGATTTTAGATAAAATTGCAAAATTAAGTATTCAGACATCTCCGTATTTATATTTAATATTCAGGAATTAGGTATTAGGCATTTATAGGTAACACATTTATAGATAATACCAAATAAGGAATCATAAAACATTTCATCTCAAGTTATTTAATAACAATGTGCCTATTTAAATCCAATATCTCAAATGTGTAGATATATAGCAATATGCCATAGAATGTAAAGACAAAGACATCTTTATTTACAGCCTGGTATATTTAATTTTTGTTTAGCTAATTGTATGCAGCTGTACACAATGAAATTGTATGCAGATAGATCATATATTTTTTTTAAAGCACCATAAAATTTTTGAGTACCTACCTACCTCAGTTTTGAGTTTCGAAATTTGGCAAATCCTGAATATAATTTACGAAGCTTGAGTATCACCGGTCACTTTTCTCATTTGACAACATTGTTTTAACAGGTCCTTCCCTCTCTGCCGCTAAACTACATGAAATACACATATTTAAAAAAAACTGGCACGCATCCTAACACAATTTCTTAATTCAAATTACATTACATAAATGAACCTTTGCGGGAGTGCGAAAAAAAATTCAACAGGGTTTAATCGGAATTAATGAAACCAACGTAGATTGGTTTCATTATATTTTATTTTATTTATTTGGGAGGCGGGAATGGGTACCGCCGCCCCGGGAACCATTTATTGGATAACCAACACCTCTGCCATAGGTCACCCCAAGTGGTTCGCTACGTTTGGTGACTTAGCAGGGGTGCCCGGGTTCATGGGGTTCATTGTCTAGGTCTTGGCGGCGGATGATCTAGACACATTGAACCCCAGATTCCTACCCAACCCTCATACCTTTTTCCTTCCCAGAACTTCCTCTCCTTCCTTTCCTTAAAAATACCCTCCACACAGCATCCCCAAAGGTGACATAGGCCCTGAGGGAAATTATTTTCCTCAGGGCCTCCTGTGTGGACCTAATGTAAAAAAAAAAAGGTACTTCTTACGATTAAATTCCAACAGTTGAAAAGATAAAAACTTGAAAAGCTCTGGAAAATTTTAAAAATCCATTTAAGCATAAAAGAGAAATCAATCTCTTTTTACCAGACTCTAAGTTAATGTTAAGCGAGTTTTAATAAATCTGTAAAGAGTGTCAACAGAAACCGACAACGTCAGGGCTATGATCAACAACTACCTAGCAATTATTAATTAAAACTAATTAGCTGTTTTATACTGACCATTTTATAAAACCGACTGTGCTTTGAAAACTTGATTGCTTGCAGTTGGCGGCGTTTCTGCTGCGTTTTCTTTACATAAAATATTTTATTTCATATTCAAATAAACGATTTTTTGAAGTAAATACTTCTTTACGCACGCTTGACTTGAGGGGTAAACTGGCGAATGCGTTAAGGAAATTACAGCGTTACGATAGATTAGATAGGCGAACGATAATTTTTTTAAATTAATTTTGAGGTTCATTCCTCACAATCTAATCGAAACAACAGTGCTCAAATCCATCCTAATGACGTTTGGAATGGATGCTGGCATTTATTTTAAACTTTGTAAGAATTAAATCAACAATCCCATTCTAAGCGTAATTCCCATAATAAAATTAATCTAATATTCGTTTAGAGTGTGCGAATTCAGTGCATTGAAACGACTGATTTGTCACGATGATTGGTAACAATCCAAACGAATCTTCAATATAGATTCTTATACACTTATATAGATAATATAGATTGGAATGGTTTTATTCGATGCCATGCAGAAAGAAAATTAGATTAGATTACTACTAAGTATTTACTTCAGTCGTGTGGTCTAAAGCACATTCGTATTTTATTTCGCTTTCCTCTACTTTTATTAAAGCTTAATTATTAAAAAAAAAAAACTAATAATAATTTAACTCCTGGATAACTCAATGCTCTAAAATCCTAAGAAGAAATGGCCTGGAAGAGAGCGATACCCAGAACCGAAGAAGCTACAACCTGAGAATGAGGAGAGCCGACCCCAACAGCCTACCTAGGCAATGAGTTGGGACAGTGCAAGGAAGAAGAAGATATTTTTAATAAAACATAAACTTTTTTCTATAATATATTATTTTCACTTTAATTTACCTTCATATCTACTATTTATGTAATGTTCATATTTTAAGTTGATCTTTTTTTATCCAAACATTGTGTCTCTGTATATACCATATCATACACTTACTATGTAAAAGCCCGTAAGGGCGTTTAAAATGAATAAATAAATAAATAAATTAATAAATAAATAAATAAATAAATAAATAAATAAATAAATAAATAAATAAATAAATAAATAAATAAATATAAATAAATTAATAAATAAATAAATTAATAAATAAATAAATAAATAAATAAAAAAACAAATGTATTTGAGTTTTATTTGGGTAACCTACCTTTTCCCTTCCCAAAACATCCTCTCTGTCTTCCTCTCTCTTCCCTCTCTTTTCCATCCTAATCATAGCGACCCCAAAGATGATGTTATAGGCCGTATTATTAATTATTTTCACTTATGATTATTAGTGAACGTTGCGTGAACAAACCAGCCTACCTACATTCATAATTAAAATTGAATTTGTAGTTAAATCTATTGCCTCGTCTTTTAAAATGGTTTTTACCAATTTAACACGAAAACCAAACGTTTAATTAATAGCTGTTGACCTCAAACGACCATCTTCAAATGGTACCTAATGACTGACTGAATATTGATGGGAATTATGTTACAAGTATTGTCTGCAATGGCTTTAATCTTGCATTTAATTAATTATTATTGCTTTTAATCCTAT
Source organism: Limnephilus auricula (assembly GCA_951813805.1). Lineage (NCBI taxonomy): Eukaryota > Metazoa > Arthropoda > Insecta > Trichoptera > Limnephilidae > Limnephilus > Limnephilus auricula. Next base: position 41,022,339 of record OX638391.1, read on the forward strand.
CACTAATCGTTTGATGAATAATGTACCTTCATAATATATTATTTTGGAGGTAATTTGTTTTTTGTTTTTGTTTATTCTACAATATACCTGATTATCTAGTTTTCCACTGACATCTTATATTATAATATGGTTGTCTGTATAAAACAACCGTAAATGATGTTTGTTGATTTCATAATGGGTATGTCTCAGAAGGCTTGGAATTTTAAAATGACATTAGATACTTAACACTATTTGTGCAGCATTTATAATTTTTTTGAAGTAAATACTTATTTACCGTAAACTGACGAATGTGTAACGAAAAGCGAAATGCGTTGTGAGGCGAACGGGCTCACTGTAGAAGCAAGAGAGAGCAGTGCGCGCGCAAATTTTCTTTCTATCTTCGTCTTATTGTCAGTATTTTGAAATACCAGTGACGCGCCAAACGCGGGGGGGAGCAAACGTCAATGCGCATGGGTTGATCGGGCGAGGCGAATGATAATAAATTTAAATACATATTTATAGAAAATTAATATATGTATGTACATAAATTTTATGCATATATATTATATATGGACTATGGACATACATATAGATGGAGCCATCGATTATACTTGGTCTTTGGATGGAGCTAAATAAGAATTTACTTCAGTCGTGTGGTCTAAAGCACTTTTTTTTTAAATCTTCTGTATATTATTACTAATAGTTATTACTAAAGTATATTACAAAATAGTATTTACAATTTGGGAGGAGGGAATGGGTACCGCCGCCCCGGGAACCATTTATTGGATAACCAACACCTCTGCCGTAGGTCACCCCAAGTGGTTCGCTACGTTTGGTGACTTAGCAGGGGTGCCCGGGTTGATGGGGATCATTGTCTAGGTCTTGGCGGCGGATAAACTAGACACACTGAACTCCAGATTCCTACCCACCCCTTATACCTTTTTCTTCCCAGAACTTCCTCTCCTTTCTTTCCTTAAAAATACCCTCCACACAGTATCCCCAAAAATGACATAGGCCCTGAGGGATATTATTTTCCTCAGGGCCTCCTGTGTGGACCTAATATAAAAATCATCTCTGAAATCATCAGATTTGTAAGAAATACTTACTTAAATGCATACCTGTTTAATTAATAAACACAACGATTTCACATTTGAAAAAAGAATCATAATCTGATTAAGTTTCTAGTCCGTACTTCCTGGAATGCTACAAGTTGTTTGAACCAAACAACTACTGCCAGGAGCGGAACCACGATCTGCTATGCGTACCACATGGCAGAATAGATGTATTACATATCGAAAATATATAGAAAAAATATATATCTCGGAGCCTATGTCATCTTAGGAGATGCTGTCTGGAGGATCTTTTAAAGGTAAGAGGATGTTCTGGGAAGAAAAAAGGATTAGATGTGGGTAGAAATCTGAGGATCAGTGGGCCCAGGAGTGACGGCTGTATGAACCCATCCCTCGATGGATTCATGCGGACCGAGAAAATCCAACAGGAGAGGCCAAAAAAATGGTCTCCTTCAACCGGTCCCTCCCGAAGTGGCCTGCCACACAGTAGGTGGGCAGACGCGTCCACTGCCAAGACCTATACAAACTTCACCACATGAGTCCGGACACCTCTACTAAGTCACCAAACGTAGCGAACCACTGGGGGTGACTTATGGCAGAGGTGTTGGTTATCCAATAAATGGTTCCCGGGACGGCGGTACCTCCCCGCCTCCCAAATTTCCCGAGGACGGAACGCCAAACAACTCGGTCTTGGCATACACTACCTGCCTCATTCAAATTCATACATCTTCTCAAACATAGTCCTCTATTATTCTGACACTTGACATAGCCCGACTCATGTCTTCCTCGGGCGTCCTCAACTTCTTCTACCATTCACATTTGCATCATATATTCTCTTTACACTCCTTTCTTCATTCATTTGCTCTACATGTTCAAACCACCTAAGCGTCCCTTTCTTAATGTTACTTATTATGCTCACATTAGTCTTGCTTTCTTTTCGGATATCCACATTCCTCACACGATTATACATGGTTTTATCAAACATACACCTCAGGGATCTCAGTTCTACAGCATTCAGTCTTCTTTCATCCTCTCTGCCAGTTCCATGCTTCACTGCCATACATCAGGGTAGATACCAGCACTCCATTGTGGACTGCAAGCTTCGCCTATTTGGACAGCTTTTTGTTGGCGCCAACGGCGTTCAGTCCACTATGAATGGAATTACCTGCATTTACCCTTCTTTCAATATCCCAGTCAGCCTTCCCATCTCTCGTAAACATACTTCCCAAATAAACAAACTCATTCTGCAATAATGAAGGGTGTTGCAAAAATACATTTTATATATTAATCGAAAACATGGTTACCAGTAGCACTTATTAGCCCTACAACAACACAAATATTACATGGTGAAATGTGGTGTTTTGTTAATTTTCCTATGAACAACACTTCTCAGATGATCTGGAGTTTTAATGATTCTCGGTTTATCAGGTTACGAGTCACGTTAATTTATCATCTTATTTACAATAACTATCTAACTGGACTAAACATCCGTTCTAATGGATGATCTGTGTTTATCTTAAGAAGGAGAACACTGAAGATGCCCAGCTGTCAATCGGATATAATCGGCTTTTTCTATGTGTCTATAGAACAGTTTTACTGACATCTATTGAGACACCTCAAACTATATATATATAACTACTTAGATATATCTGGCTTGCCATTGAAGTAAAATCATGTATTGGTTTCATAGTGCTTTCACACAAACGAAGTATGGAATTCCGTAAGTCTAAACTTAAACTTTAGGTCGCACAGTTTATACCCGCGCTGTGCAAGCGGGTTCCCTACAGAGCATCGGACCATCCACTAACGACATCTTCTGAATGATATTAAAACTACATACATATTACTATACACAACACATAATATATGTAAACTAGCAGTGAAAAACCCGCCTCGCGGGTTTTTGCTGCTAGGCCCTGCGGGTGGCTTTTCGTTGTGCTTCGCCCAGTTTAAGTGTTAGTGACTATTTATAAGGCATCAGCCTTTTGAAAAACTAACTTCTATTAACATTAAACTACAGAATACTTATATTTAATAGGTATATATAATAATAGTAGACATTATTACATTGAGACCGTGAAAAATGAGAGAAACACTCTTCACCCCAACATAAATCTTCTTATTATTGAATGAAAGCGAAAAATGTTTCTTCTTCTTCATACTTTTTTCCTTAAATATAGTATTATAGGTGGCACCACTTCCGTTTGCAAATCGCATATGAGCGAGTGATAAGTGTGCATATTACGGCAGCAGCTCCGTGGAAAAGGGCACGTTCATGGACGGGTCAGAACGGTTTCCATACAGTGTGGCGGTGTGGCGTTGGAGGTTTACTCGGAGTCGGGTTCCTTAATTTGAACCGTACGGGCATTACCGTATCACACTATCCACTGTACCTCCCTTGCTTGCTCTGACTTCTAGCTCTCTGATCAATTGCATAAGAACATTCCAGTGCATCTATTATTCACAATCTCCGCAAGATGACACCTAGCGCAGACATCTACGTTCCAGGGGGAAGTCTCAGTATTTAGCAGGTAAGTGGTATGCAATGTAAGATTGGGTAGGTAGGTAATGAAATATTCGGTTACCCGCGTACAATTGTAATGTTATATTTTGCATTAGTCAGATGTACACTGGAATATGCTTCTCTAATTTGGAACCCGCAGTACAAACTGAACATTTTGAAAATAAATTTATAAAATATCTTACTTTCAAATTCAACAATAATTTCCAAAGTACAATTTAAACTTTTTCGACAATGACAAGAAGTAGCTGAATGCTATATAATAAAATCGACGTATGTATGAGAAGATGTATGAATGTGAATGAGGCAAGTAGTGTGTGCCAAGACCGAGTTGTTTGGCTGTCCGTCCTATCTGCCTACCCCCGCGGAGAAACGGCGGGCTGGTTAGTTAGTTAGTAAGTTGGACTGTATTGAACTTGTATCCCTATTTCCCTATTTCATTATTTTTTTAACATATCTTTAATTAAGACTTACACGCCTTATGGCACTATTCCACACACTTAAGAGGAATATAAACGCCAGAAACATTTGACTTCTTAACGTCTTTTTGGTATTATCTGCACGAGGAAAGTAGCGCCAAATTTGTTTTTATTTTTTTTTATGATTAATTTTCCAAGAACGATAAAAAGTTAGTCAATCAATCTAGTCAAAAATAATGCTAGCCATATTTTTAAAAAGTTGTTTCTAATATAACTTCATATTTATCTCATGTTCGTAATAAGCATTAACTTTGTGGCTCGCTATAATTTACAATAAAATATATAAATTTGTTTTAGACCACATTAAAGTGGTCTAAAACAAATTTATATATTTTATTGTGTCATATTTATCTAATGAATAAACAAATTATTTAGCATTTTGCGCTTATATTTTTTGTAACGTAATTAATAATTTTATTTGAATTCTATTCAATTGAAAGGTAGGAAAAGCTTCAATGTATCCATAAAATATTTTTTTTATATTCATAATGTAAACCGATTCGTAGTAAAGATAAATCTAAACAGTGATTTGGTGTATAACTTCTTCTTAATTACAAAACAAATGCAGCAACTGATTCACCAATTAACCAAGTTCTTCATACATTCAATAATATTTGCCTAAATTCTAACGTCGACATTTTCTCGGATTCACTGCCCAATTGTAAAAGGAGCATCATGTCAATGATATAAACCTTTGAAAGCTTATACATATCTCTTCACAGATCACCACTTCTCACATCTACAGACATAATCATACAAATACATACCTATACACCACGCGCGTTACCCGGTAGTTACTAAATATATATACCACAAATAAGACGTTACGAAGAAACGAATCATAGGTATCTACCATAAAATATTACTTAATATCTTATTTTATAACTGTAACCAATGTTCTGTTTATTTCTATAACATAAAAAAAAAAAAATAAAAAAAAAAAAAAATCACCACTTTGACAGTCCAACATAAGTAAAATGTCAGATGTAAGGACTGTGAGGAATCCATTAGACATTGGCTAGTTATTTCTCCGATTGAGATGAATCGTCATCACGCCAATCGTCGAAGTACTTACCTTCACCTAATTATGTTCCTTCTGGTGAATGCAAAGCAGTGCTTACAGCATGTTTCTGCTTAAACTGTTTTCAGAAAAAAGTCACTGGTGAAAGAACTTGAGAATATGTTGAGCCAAGGGATGTTGCTAAAGACAGGCTCTTGGAAGAACCACAGATCAAGTTATTCATTGGTTACGGTTGAATTACGAATGAGGAAATCGAAAATTAATGTAGGTAAGGTTTCATAATGAAAAAGATTTATATATGAACAATACAATGGTTTGAAATGAGTGGAAAAGACTAAGCTCATTCTAAAAAATGCCAAAAATTGTTTTTTTTAAGTTTAAGGTTACCCATCAATGTAATACGTAATATATTATCGAAGAAGAAGATATTACTAATAAATCTAATAAAACATGAATAGAACATTATAACATATTATAAAGACACAAAAAATAACAATGCAACAGAATATCTCGTTTTACCGGGACACAGCGCCTTAAGGGGCTGCTCTGCCAATTTCTACCGATTTCTTACATGTTTTCCTTAAACGTTTGAAGTCTTTATGTTCTTAAAAAAATATGTGTTATTCTTTAAGATAGTATCTATTCATTCCACACGCCGAAACGGTAATTATTTGAAATTCCCTCGATAAAAGTATGCTCCGAAAATTATTATTTACACGTTTGTTTCTGTTATTTTACAAGTTATTTGTATAAAAAAATTCACACTGTTTCATTAAATGCTACTTGACAAAGCCCCTGTCGAGATTTTTGCTCTTTTTCAAACGAGTCATCTTTTATTTAACATTTTCACAATTTTCGCATGAATTTTATGGTTTTTAATGTTAGCGCTCTCGTACCCACGTTCGTATTGTCGTATCTCTCCATCTTCTTATTTTTAAGCTGGGTAGCGTGGCCTTAATCAACGTGGAGTTATTTGTGCTTCGTCGTGTATATCTGAGGTGCTCTAAAACGATCACAGAAAATTGATATGTTGTAAAGGACACTGTGTTAATTGTTCAGGAGCGCGAAAAAAGAGGTTTCATTATTTTTTTTTAATCTCCTTTTTCGTAGACCAATAATTGTGATTTTTTATTATAAAATAACATTGAATAGAGCTTTCAGAATACTATTTACCGCGTTATTTAATTATTTTTTCAGTAAAAAAAACGAGCGTGCTTTAGACCACACGACTGAAGTAAATACTTTTTTAGCTCCATCTATATGTATGTCCATATATATGTTTATATGTAAAAAATATATATCTACATATGTATTTTAATTTTCTATAAATATTTTTTTAATTTAATTTATTATCATTCGCCTCGCTCCCCCCCGCGTTTGGCGCGTCACTGGTATTTCAAAATACTGACTGAAATATTTCATGCACTGGCTATGAGAGGAAGAGAGAAAAAAAATGTGCGCGCGCACTGCTCTGTTGCTTCTACTGTGAGCCCGTTTGCCTGCAACGCATTTCATTTGTCCTTACACATTCGCCAGTTTACCCCTCAAGTCAAGCGTGCATAAAGAAGTTTTTACTTCAAAAAACGTCTTAAAATTCACGTCGTAAAATTCGCACGTATTTCCATAGTCGTATTTCGACAATGCAGATCGAAAGAGAAAAAAAAACAGATAAAAAAGACATATTAAACTCACTATTGGATTTATTGTCCTTAACAGCATTTCAAATTTCCCCTATAATGTAATTGCCATGCATCCTCTTCAGTTAAACAATTAAAAAAATATATCTATCTATTGCCAGAGTGACGTGTATTCAATTAGCCGCCAAAGTTGGTCGGTAGGTACCGCGGACGTGGATTGATCGCGTACCGGCCTTCATTAGCGGGCCGGTGTGATTAATGGCCGTCCGCGTCACTCCGCCTCGACCCTTTTGACTGATGGACCGGAGCGTTTTGAGCGACCCGCTAGGCCTGCACCGCGCCGGACCTATCCAGGGCAAGCTGATCGTCGCCAATATGGAAAGGATCAATGCTGCAATAGACTAAGCAATAAGGTTGCATGATAAAACATTGAAATAAGTCAAACAAAAATCTACCCTAACCTAAATCAGTAGTTTTGTCAGTTAAAAGTTTTACCCTATCTCTTGTTGAAAGCCAACATACAAAAAATATATTTTTTCAATACGATGTAAAATATTTGACAGTTCTCACTTTCTTATGAATTTAATTTTTATAACATTTCTTTTGTGATATATTACAAAAATTACATCAAAATTTTGTAGATAAAACGAAGTTCCTAATAATCACTCAAATCTATGCTTTCCACAATGGATTTATATAAAAAACAATGAATAAATATAGACTTCGAATATGACAGCGTTCACATTATAAAGTAGCAGCCATTTTGTCCGCCATCTTTGGTGCCCGGCGCGTCATTGGCAATTAATTTGAATTTTCCGGAGTGGTTAAATGTTAACCAGAATTTCGTTTTGTCAAGAACGAGAATGGCCCAAGCGATTCTGACCTTGTTTTTCATACAATTTCTTTATACATAAGGGGCAAAATCGCTTCAAAAATCCGGACCCGCCGGGGGGACTGCGGCCTGCTAGTGGTAAGGGGAAATAATCAAACCATACTACGTATTCCCCGTTTTCCTCTCTGGATTTTGAAACGATTGCAAATATTTTTTAAATGTAATATAGATAGCGAGCACTATACAAGAGTATAGTATTTTATTTAGATATTATCAGCCTGAGGTCTAGTTGTCCCTTTCGCTTAATATTCGTGGGAATAAGAGCAGTGACAGCAACAGTTTGGTGAAATACCTATTGTTAAAATTTCTTGGCGACCGGGTTTCCTCTTAACAACTGATTGCAATTTTTACCTATATTTTAATGGAATATGATCCGTTGAAATAGCATCATTGACCCTTTTGACTTCGGTGCATAGTCGGGAAAACGCCAAACGCGCTTCCATCATTTATACACAATTGTCACATGAGAACGGGTCGTTCCTGCTACTCGTCTTTAATATCAATAATAGCTCGGCAAAGAATGATTTGCAAGCCTCTGTGTTACCTATCTCCTACAAGATGGGTCCCTTCAAGACCCGTGTTCACTCATTACTCTCCTCAAAAAAATCTCGCACACATTCTTAATGGTGATATAGACTGTGACGGAAATTATTTTTCTCAGGGTCTCCTGTGTTCAGGGAGGAAAATTATTCTAAAATACGATCATTTTATTCGTAAAAACGGTTAACAACGGGACTGAAGTTCTTACGAACAAATTAACAGTGTTTCAATGTTTATTGGCGGGAACATGTAAAAATAATAAGTTGGTATACGTAATTTCGTACGTATACCAACAAATTATTCTTACATTTTCCCGCCAATAAACATTGAAACACTGTTAATTTGTTCGTAAGAACTTCAGTCCCATTTTTGACCGTTTTTACGAATAAAATGATCGTATTTAGAATAACATGTTTCTCCGTGTAGAGTTAATGTACTAAGAAGAAAATGCGCTCAAAACATAAATACCATATCGAACCCCAGATCGTTTTGTCTATATATAAATATGTGAATATGTGGAAGATTCTCTCTTGAAATGGCTTTAGCCTTTTTTGGTGACAATTCTCAATAACCAGGTGTATACAATAGACTCACTGAATGTTAATCACTATATCTTAAACAATTTATTTATTTATAAAATACATGATATACATTAAAACATTTACATATAAATAACATATTAAATCACCATACTAATATATAATGTATAAATATGGTGGGCACCTCAAGCTCGGGGTCCACATTATTTCAACCGCCTGCTAAATAAGATGGCAGAGCCTTTTGTCAAATCTATCACAATAAAGTACAAAGTGTTTTGTTAACCTCGGAGTTTAATTAAGTTAAAGAACAACTCCGGAGTTACAAAAAATTAACCAAACCTAATTAACATGTTTATTCAAATAAAATGTAATTTTTAAGTAATGAACACTATATTAGCGAAACTCAATCCAAAATCTGAAACAGAAAAATCAGAAAAAGATCGGGTCACTTCTGGGGCTCGAACCAAGGACATTCGGCTTTACGGGCTGCTACTCTGACCACTGAGCTAATGTGTCCCTATCCGATTCAGTTATATTTAACTGTATCATACTTCGACTGACAACTACCAACATTATCTTCATTTTTTTAAAGCATATTTTCATTGGCTGCTGTCTTTATGTATAATTGCAAGATTCAACTCGAATTAAATGCCATCTAGATAGTGTGCACAAATTTATCAATTTGTATTTTAATTTGCGATGTCTATTGACTTTTTCTGAAAGTTTTTTTTATTTTTTACCCAGTATCCTGGGTTTGAGTCCAAGATATGACCCGATCTTTTTCTGATTTTCGATTGAGCTTCTTTAATATTGTTTTCATTAATTAAAATATTACAATTTTACAATAAAACAATTATTAATTAGTAGAGATTATACTGCCCAGAAGAAGCTACGGTTGCAGCGAAACCCGGTCGGCATAAAGTATAAAAAAATAAAAGTGGTGTATACTATTGTTTTATTTTAAATTATAATGTCACATCACAAAGCAACTGCTACATACGAACAAATAAATTATTATAATTAGGTATTTAAAAAAAAAAGTTATTTATTTACCACGCCTTTTAAACACTCTCTTTTCGTACTGACATCATGTTTTTCAAGATCAACAAAGATGACAATAACACAAAAAAATCAAATTTCAACACATAGTCACCCTACATGTTTACATTATAATATATTAGCTTCCTTTAGCTTAGTAGGATCTAGGAACCCATTTTCTCAAAGAAACATTAATGTAACAATATTGTTCAATCAATATCTATATTATTTTGTGTTATTTTTACCGCTTTATAAAATTAGTAATCTTAACACAGGTTTGCCCTTGAGGATAAAATTCAATTTTTGACAATAACACCTACCATGTAAAGAAATAATTAATAATTTAATAAATATTACCTATCTTAACATATAAAAATGAATGTTTATTTGTTTGACCCTTATGCAATCCTAAATCATTCAATTGATTGCGATGAAACTTTGGTGATTTGTTGCACGCACGCCCGTGAAGGTTTTAATACATAATAGTGAGCCCTGGTATTATGAAATTATTTCCTACACCATTCATTCGATTGCGATGAAATTTTGGTGAATTGGGTACATGCCCGCAAAGGTTTCTATATAATATATGAGCTCTGGCGTTATGAAATTAGTATGAAAAAAATTATAATAGGAGTTAAATATGAGTGCATTTCATGTAGGTTAGCGGCAACGTGGGAAGAAGAGAAAGGGAGAGAAAACCGGGAGGGAGGGATGGCATGGAAAGGTGGAAGGGGAGGTGGGGTTCGCGGGACGGGGGAAAATAGGAGGGTGGAAGTCAGGAAAGGTGCAAGGAGAAAGCGGAAGGAAAGGGGGGCATGGGAGGGAAACAGGAGCGGGAATGGGGATGCATGGGAAAGGATACGTAGGGAGAAACAATTTATTCTTATGTAGAATTTCAACGCATGCCGGGTACTCGCGAGTATCTAATATCTATGCGCATGTCTTCAGGTATATTTCTTGTTAAAAACAAAGGTCTGGTGAATGAATGCACGTCCCGCTGCTTCCGCTAGACTCCAACACAGCCACTGGCCACTGGCAGCCAATATGCAAATGGAGATAATTTCTCGGCATTACACAAATTAGCATTTCCTGCCACTATTGTCTGGAGATCACAATAATAACAATAACTCATCATACTTCTCGGAGACATTTCCACAGGTATTCGGAGACCAGTTTTGCAAACGTGATTTACATTCTTAAATGGTCGTAAATCAGTATCAGTACATTTTGCAGGGTTTTCACACCTCGTATTTTGTCTTGAACAATATTTAAAAAAAAAAGAGAGCGTCTAATCTTTATGCGCGGTCGAAGTAAAACTTCTTTGACTATTGTGGCAGGCACACTTACCCTTCGCGCACACTTACCCATCACGCACACTTACCCATCGCGCACACTTATCCATCCCGCAAACTTATCCATCGCGCACACTTACCCAACCCGCACACTTACCCATCGCGCACACCTGCCATTCCGCACATTTACCCATTCCGCACACTTACCCATCGCGCACACTTACCTGTCGCGTCTACTAAAAACCCTATAAAAACGAAAACAAACACAGGTGGCAATTGTACCGATATCCGGCCGGCATTTCCGTTTGAAGATGTTACTTCCGTCCAAAAAACATCTGAATTGTAATATGAACGGTGATGAGGTAGCAAATGTAAAATCATGTATTGTCCAATGTTTCAAATATAATGTCCTCCGCGTGCAAAGTCGTATCTTCTCCAAGCATAAAATTTCTAATTAAAGTGTGTTTATCGGAAGTGATCTACTAGATAAGTATGTTTTCTGTATCTATTTGTAAATAATAAATTTAGATAGAGACTAAGAATTCACAATGAAATTTGCATCGCCCTACAAATTATCCAATTATTATTATTATTATTAGTTAGATGGGTTCCTTTCTATTTTACAAAAATGTTTTTTGCATTAGCTCGACACAGGAGGTGAAAAATATTTCTCCCAGGGCTTAACACCTAATCTTTGGAGGATTTTAAGGGTTAGTAGGAGAGAAAGTTCTGGGAAGGAAAAAATTATGATGGGTTGGTGGAAATCTGGGGGTCAACGTGTCCAAGAGTGATGGACGTATGAATCCATCCCTCTCACTGCGTTGCAAGTCAGATAGACAGTGGAGCCAGTAAGACTATGCGATCCCTATTTTTTTAATTTTTTACATTAACTCCACACGGAAGGCCCTGATGAAAAAAAATTCCCTCAAGGCTTATATCATCTATATACTGTGTGGAGGGTCTTTTTAAGGAGAGGAAGGAGTTAACATGGATCTTGAAGAGATCCATGTTGTAGGAGGGAGGAAACACAGAGGCCAGCAAATCGTTCCACAGCCGAGCTGTTGAGTCGTAGAAACGACCCGTTCTCATGTGGGGATCAATGATGCTAGTTCCTCGGAGCATCTTCCATTGAAATACCGGGAGAACAAAATAAGCATTCGCACACCACGCTTGGTCTCTAAAGATTGCAATCCGTTTGTTAAGATGATAGACTTCGCTTTTCGGCCCATACAAAAAGGACGCCCGGGAAAAAACACTTTTCTACATCGAAAATTGCACAAAATTAATATATATATTTTTTATACTGCCTTCCAGAGGGTGAAAGCTATGTCGGTATGTTTTCGAATTTTCGATGCGTTTCGTATTAACGTAAACATTCACTGTCAAACATGTACAATTTATCAAAAAATATTATTTAAGGAAAAAGTGCTGCTAACTCAACTCTCATAAAAAATTATAAAAAGCTACCGACGTAGCTTCTTCTTTCTAAAAAATAAATATTTTTTTAAATTTCAATTTCGTGAAAGTTTCGGTGTAGAAAAGTGTATTCTCCATAAACCCCTTTTCGAGCGATTTCTGTAGGTAAATTTGAGCGTTGTCTCATTCGCACATTTCGCATTCGCATGTATTGTAAGTGTGCGTGAGCTTATTGTGAGCGGGACAGAATGACAGACGCGGGTGTTCCGCATGTGGTTCAAAGTCAAGCCTCTTAATACGGGAGCATCTATGAAACGGATCGCCCGTTTCTGCACAGGGTCGATTTTGAATCGAATTGGGATGTGTTGTGAGGCTGAAATTAATGGGGAGGGGAAAGAGATGAAAAGAGGAAGGTGAGGAAGTAACTGGCCCTTCAGAACTGATCAACAAACACTGCTGAAGGCATTTAAAGCAGTTTTCCAATTCTGAACGGTGGTCATATGGTATCTTTCACTATGGAACTGTTTATGTGAAATAGCACAATTTATTAAATAAAATCCAAAAATAACACCTTTAGGTGATTTTACACCAAAAAAACGCAATAAATTCATCCAAATGTTATTTTTATTTATTACTAAAACAATATTATTACAAAAACATTTTTATTAATTCGTCAATTTGATGTGTGCAAAAATGTATATATTTCCTTCCGCCGGATATTCATTCATCTCTCGATGTCGAACTATTTTTTTCTTACCGGATATCTATTAATGTTCTATCAATAAACTGCCTGAAGTGGCTTTACCGCTCTTTGATAATGCCGTCAGGAGATGAAACAGTTTATGAGACAGTGAACATTTCCTATCAAGGTAGTTGATCCGTCAGTTGTGTATTTTTTTAAATTTCATAGTGAAGGTGTAGCAGTCTTTATAGGAGGAGTTAAACATCAATGACGTTCTATAAATCGTGATGATTGGTCGGTGGGAAAAGTCATCAAACCCGTCTAAGGCCATTTCAAGAAACGTTTCAATTCCGAATGGTGGTCTTACATCTTGGCGATACGGAGAGTATCTTCCACTCTGGAACGTGCCGCAAATATACTATATATAATTTTAATTGTGAAACTACACAAATAATATAATATAAATTTATTTTCCGACACGGGGTTGAACCCGCGACCTTCGGATTGCTAGTCGAGATCCTTACCCCATCAACAACGGAACGTAGGCGCTTGTTATTGCTATTAGCAATAGATAAACCATATGACAAAATTTGGAAGGCGTATATGGGTACCGTCGCCCTGGAAACCATTTATTGGATAACTAAAACCCCTGCCAAAGGTCAACCCAAATGGTTGGTAGATTTGGTGATTTCTTGCGGTGCCCAGGTTCATGGGTGCGGTTTGTATAAGTCTTGGCGGCGAATGTGTTTTTCCACCTACTGAGACCTAACCTACACCTCTCCACCCGGAATCTTTCAATCCATCGGCTTGCACCACAATGGGAGGGATGGATTCATACGTTCGTAACTCCTGGACACATGAACCCCCAGATTCCTACCCACCCGTTATAGGTTATTTCCTTCCTTTTCATAAAAAGATCCTCTACACAGCATCCCCGATGCTATCCGGCTAAGGCCATCATATATAATAAGATCTTCTACCGCTAAGACTCCAGACAGGCCAATGGAATTAATCATCTGCTCAAGAAAAATAACGGTATTAACAATTTGGCATTTCTATCTTTTAATAATTTATCTTTTCGTTGATGTTGACCTACGAATATAGTAAATATATAAAAATAATTTTAAAATACATTTTATCTCACGTAAGAATTTTCATTTGGTAGTATCTTGTCTTTCTCGGGCGAAACTTTTTCTACTATTCGCTTTCACGTCATACATTTTCCTTGTATAAGTCTTAAGATTTACTCGAACTCCGGATACGTTTTATAATCCAAAGAATAACACATTCTTAAAAATGTATTTTCTGCGCAATGGTATAACCGTCAGAATACACTGTCAAATAACATGAATTTATAAAGACACTTTATAAAGTCAAAATATAATGTTGAAACTGAAAATCCAATAATAATCTTGTGGGTGAAACAATAAACTATATTTCGAGCATATAAAAGACAGGTGTAGGCAATACGCGGGGGTCTGGGAAGAGGGAAGCGAGAGGGAAGCAAGCGAGAGTCCTCGTTCATTACGCCACGTAACGAGGTGGCGGGCAGCAGGCAGCGGGCAGCGGGAGACGAAGAGACGGCTGTCCCTTGCGGCTGATGTACGGCGACCGCGGCCCAAGTAGCCACTACTGCCGCGTCAGGGCTCGCCTCGCGGTATTCACGATGATCGACCCGCACTAGGGAAGCCAGGGTATCTAATATCAAATAACAATATTATTAAAGCCTCCAACTTCAAACATTTCCCATACAGCACGCTACACTAGCGCCTCCTGGCGGCGTGAGTTGAGGGGTTTGGTTTTCTCTCATTAATTTTGCGCCAGGGTATGTAATATCTAATATATCTAATATCAAATAATAATATTATTAAAGCGGTCTACGCACGGCGCTGCGAACAGCCCGACATATCGGGCTGTTAGCAGCTGGCTAAAAATCTATAGGAGGTTGTCTCCTGTCTCTTTTTTCCTCATGCGAACCCGTAACACTCTATTTCACATTGCCTGCAAATAGGAAGAAACCGTCCGCCGCTAGTACCAACCGACGCGGCGCAGTGAAATGAGATGGTGATATTGAATTTGTTGTGTAATAAAAGAGACAGAAGGCAACGTGAAACAGAATGTTACGGGATCGCACGAGGAAAAAAGAGACAGGAGAAAATAGCCAGGTGCCAACATCCCGATATGTCGGGCAGTTCGCGGCATCGTCAGTAGAGCCCTTAAAGCCTCCAACTTCAATCATTTCCCATACAGCACGCTACAATAGCGCCTCCTGGCGGCGTGAGTTGAGGGGTTTGGTTTTCTCTCATTAATTTTGTGATGTATGTATATAGTTTCAATATTCTTCAAAAAATGTCGTTAGAATAGGTAGTTACATTATTTCTTAATTGTCTCAAAAAAGAAACATTAAATAAATAAAAAATTACAAATTGATACGTTTATTTTTGTCGACTTCAACATTTATCTAAAGAATTCTGTTAAATTAATATTTTATTTAATATTGATGGTGATAGCTTTCTTTTTAATCGATGTCGTCTGCTAATAAGAAAAATAAGTTATTTAGAGGGATTTAAATTTAACTATTAATAAATAAAATAAAATAAAAAAATCTTGTGCAAAAAATTCACCCCTGTTTGAAATATAATTTACTGTTTGCCTGATTTACTCCTAATTTATTCAGTTAACGAGTGCAAACACTGCCTTCTTCAATTCGTGAATTATTATTTACTTTCTTAGGTATTTATCTCTCTTGTAGTTTATCAATACCTACTTGCAATAAATATGTCATTTCTCATACATGTAAATTCTTACCCACTTTTCTCTGTAAATCTCAATGCTTGCTTAAAACTGTTGATTTGTGTTTTATGTAGTGTGCATTTTTGTGTAGGAGAGTAATTTAAGTTTTAAAAAGATGGAATATATCAAATTTCTCCGACATCATTATATTTTAGGTTGCTATTATAATATTGCCCCCAAGGTGGTGACCCCGACGTGATATAGACAAGTGGCTATAAATGTATGAATTTAAATATATTACATTATACATTGTTATTCCTTCAGGTGATGAAGGCCTGGTATAACCGAAACCAAAAAACGGGTTCCTAGGTTGTGAATAACATGAAAATATTCTAATTTTCTTAGAACAACACTCTTTCTACAACTTTTGAAGTTTATTCCTATCAATTTTCTATATCATTGAAGTAGAAGATAACACTAATAATCTAAACGAAAATATGAAAAAGAACAAGACACAGAATAGGAGATAATGGTCGCAACTAGTGGGACTCGAACGTTGCGACCGTTATCTTCTATTTTTCTGTGTCTTGTTCTTGTTTCTTATTTTCGTTTAGATTATGAGTGTTATCTTCTTCATCAAGAAAATTATTTAATTATTCCTATTCTTTTGAAATGAGAATATGCTTAGTTTTAACCAGAATATCATTTACCCAGTTTCTACCTCTATTTAACCGTAATTACCTTCCCGGAAAAATATTTGAAATTTTTAAAAACTGGCCAGAAAAATTGTGAAAATTCCGCTGCATTTGTTTTGAAATTGAATAAATTGTGAACTAACTTAGAAACAAGTTGGTGTTTTTCGTGTGCACAATTTATTAATGAGTTAAAAATAAGGAATTTGACCATCTTCAAGTACATAATATAGTTTTGTACTTTGTCTCGCCATTTTTGTACTTTGTCTTGATGTGGTGATAATTGCCTCAAGTTATCGCGGTGGAACTGTGTAATTATATTGTGGTTTTGTCGTGTGCTTCTTCGCAGAAATACTAGTAAATAAAGTTATTGGTTATCCCTTTTCCTTGCATACCTTGTTTTTCCTACAAATATTATCACACAATTTCAGCAAGCACTATTTCCTCTCGTTACATTTTTAGTATTTACAGTCCACGACAAGTGCGTCTGAAGCTGTAATTCGTAAGCAGTTTGTAACAAGTACCTACCATAAGTGGAAGGAGTTACTTTTGCAAAGATGGAGAACTAATCTAGCAGACGACCGAACCCACTATACTCAGATGAAAACCCGACTGTGTGTTATTAAAAAATAAAATGTCCTTAGATACTCAGCGACATAGGTTTTCAAGCTTGTCCATTCGTTCAAGTTTGTAGTAGATTGTTTTTGGTTTCCACAGAACTTTCCAGATGTTATTGAAATAAATAAACAAAAAATAAAATAAAAATTTAACGAATTTGATTTTTTGGATACTTTTTATAATTTAATGAAAGAATAATGTAAATAATTAAGAACCAATAAATGGTTTCTAACAATTAAGGAAAAAGCATTTTTTTATTACAATTTCTAAAAATATTTTAAAAAAACTACTGCTTACATGAAAAAAAAAATTCCAATTTAGTTTTTAATAAAATATAATGAAATAAAATATTTTCTTTATTTATATCAATGAAAATTATTTTATTTATTAATACCATTGGCCAATTTTTATATCCTGTTGATACTGTTAAGCGAAACCGGTCGGTATTAATATTTTAAATAAATTTCATTGTTATAAACAAATAGTAGCAAGCATGTACACATTTATAGTAAATGTAGTTAAATTTAAATAATTAACATTAATTCGCAATTAATTGCTAAAGTTCTCTTCAAAATCATAAAGAGAGTAGAATTATTTTATTGCTTATATTTTATACTTTACAACACAAATAAATAAAGCAGCTCATATCCTTACCTGGCCCCCTAGCACACTCGATCGATAACGATTGATAGGATAACTTTTGGGAACTTTGCAGATCGCCAAAGAATAAGTGACAGTTCCCAATGACTAAGTGTCCTTAATATATTCGACATCAACTGTTGTTTGTACATTAGCGATCTGCAGTTGTCCTAGGGAACGATGAAAAGTTACCGAAAATTATCGATACAATCCTTATCGATCGAGTGTGCTAGGGGGCTTGATATGTGCAATACTCATTGATTTTAAACAAATCGGCTTGGTTGGTTATTTTAAAATTAAATCCGATTTTAAGTTTCGTATAAAAAAGGCTGCGCACCTACTCTAAAGTAATTTCTAAAGAATATATAAAAGAGTCGAGTTTTCGGCTCTTTCGTCTCAGTAGTTAGGTTCTCTTGCGGCCAGTAGTCGAATTGGCCAGGTTTTCAGAGTCACGGATGCTTGTCACAGGAGGGCACAGCATAGTGGCAGGGTAGTTTATGGATTTGGCCGTAAGTACCTATTCAGATACTACCCAAAACTTGCGGCGAGCCGCGTTCTTTACGCGGCGGGGATTTCGCACCTCCTTCACTTACACGTAAGTCGTCCACATGCCACCCACCACGAGACTCTGGGAACAGAATTATTATCATTGTGGTAATTCATTATCAAGCTCACCTCAAATAATTTACAACGATGTAATGATTTATGTAAGTTATTCAGTAGAATCATCAAATGTCATTAACCCTCCGATGAGCGAAAAGGTCTGGCCAGACCTTGTCGATGTTTAAAAGTTGAGTAACCTTTTTCTGGCTTGTTAGAACGAAACGGTTTCATGACTTCCAAAGTCGGTGAGGCGAAAACATAAACACCAAGATTTCGTTTCATATAGAAACACTACATGGCTGATCAGACCTAACCAATATTTAGCAGGTAATTAATGTGTGATTTTAAAATGCTGATATTGTTATAGCTTTTCAAAACTACAATAATACCGGAGATACACTCACACACACTCACATATCCTAGTAAATATATGCGCACTTTAATTCACATATTTTGCACACCTGACCGTGCTTAGCCATACCTATTGCGAAATTATATAGAAGGTCTGCACAGACCTTGTTGAAGATGATGAAGGATGTCGCTCATCGGAGGGTTATACAAAATAATAGGACAGAATAAAATATAAAAGTAAAAACAATCTAAAAATGCCACTAGCTTGAATAGAGGCAAAGGTGCATAGGTTAGTGGAGCAAAGGCATCCCCTTAGAGATCCAATTGTTAAGTTACAGTTACAATTTGGTCGGCGGGTATAGGTACCGCCGCCCCGGGACTTGGGGGCGGATGCGTCTGCCGACCATCTACATGGCAGGTCGGATCGGGAGAGACTGGTTGAGGGAGGCCTTTTGATCTCTCCAGCCGGACCCTCTCGACCCATCGCCTTGAACCGCAGTGGGAGGGACGGCTTCACACGTCCATCACTCCTGGATATATTTATCTCCAGATTCCTACCCACCCCTCAAACCTTTTTCCTTCCCAGGACTTCCTCTCCTTCCTTTCCCTTAAAAATTTCATTTGGGAATTTTGTGGGAAACATGTAAAATGTGAATGTATTTCGCTTTAAACATTTTCGTTGATTACGTAGGTGGACATCGACAGCGAAAATAAAAACAAGTCAGGTCATTCCACCTCCACAGACAGTGCAAACAAATACATAATCTATGTATGTTATATAATCTTAAATATGCTTGTGCAGTAAGTAATTGATGTTAGAAATAAATCCTAATTGTAATAGTATTTGAATTAAATTGTAATAATACATGTCAGATAAATATTTAATAAATTGAACCTTCTGAGAATATCTGTGTTGTAATAAATTTCTTAC
Organism: Limnephilus auricula; assembly: GCA_951813805.1. Lineage (NCBI taxonomy): Eukaryota > Metazoa > Arthropoda > Insecta > Trichoptera > Limnephilidae > Limnephilus > Limnephilus auricula. Next base: position 41,042,012 of record OX638391.1, read on the forward strand.
AATCAATCTCAGTAAACTCAGTTTTGTAAGACTTAGATAAAATTCAAGTCGGAATTTAAAAAAAAAAAACTAATTATAAAATATATATAACAAACAAATGTGTTTGTTGTATAAATTTTTATTAAAGTTAGTGGCGTTTTTAGAAATGATACCACGTGAGGGACCGGAATTAAATTTCACACCATAACGAAATGATAAACAGACGAAAAACTTATTAACTTTTCACCTACCTCAAAATTGTCATATTGTGATTATCAGTTTCCATGAAATGGTTAAGGTTCAGATGCCGTTGTATCGACGACATCCTGAGATTCACTCTTCATCAGATCTTTGACCGTTTTGTCATTCCTGTCCGTGGGTGTTACATCTGTGGTATCCCTTATGTTGGAGAGGATGGAATAAATCCACCAGTTCTCGACTTCTTGAAATTCTCTTTGCTTCACATTAGTTTTATCATTCCTGTCCGTGGGTGTTACATCTGTGGTATCCCTTATGTTGGAGGGGATGGAATAAATCCCCCAGTTCTCGACTTCTTGAAATTCTCTTTGCTTCACATTAGTTTTGTCATTCCTGTCCGTGGGTGTTACATCTGTGGTATCCCTTATGTTGGAGGGGATGGAATAAATCCCCCAGTTCTCGACTTCTTGAAATTCTCTTTGCTTCACATTAGTTTTGTCTTTCCTTTCCGTGGGTGTTACATCTGTGGTATCCCTTATGTTGGAGGGGATGGAATAAATCCCCCAGTTCTCGACTTCTTGAAATTCTCTTTGCTTCACATTAGTTTTGTCATTCCTGTCCGTGGGTGTTACATCTGTGGTATCCCTTATGATGGAGGGGATGGAATAAATCCCCCAGTTCTCGACTTCTTGAAATTCTCTTTGCTTCACATTAATTTTGTCATTCCTGTCCGTGGGTGTTACATCTGTGGTATCCCTTATGTTGGAGGGGATGGAATAAATCCCCCAGTTCTCGACTTCTTGAAATTCTCTTTGCTTCACATTAGTTTTGTCATTCCTGTCCGTGGGTGTTACATCTGTGGTATCCCTTATGTTGGAGGGGATGGAATAAATCCCCCAGTTCTCGACTTCTTGATATTCTCTTTGCTTCACATTAGTTTTGTCATTCCTGTCCGTGGGTGTTACATCTGTGGTATCCCTTATGTTGGAGGGGATGGAATAAATCCCCCAGTTCTCGAGTTCTTGAAATTCTCTTTGCTTCACATTAGTTTTGTCATTCCTGTCCGTGGGTGTTACATCTGTGGTATCCCTTATGATGGAGGGGATGGAATAAATCCCCCAGTTCTCGACTTCTTGAAATTCTCTTTGCTTCACATTAATTTTGTCATTCCTGTCCGTGGGTGTTACATCTGTGGTATCCCTTATGTTGGAGGGGATGGAATAAATCCCCCAGTTCTCGACTTCTTGAAATTCTCTTTGCTTCACATTAGTTTTGTCATTCCTGTCCGTGGGTGTTACATCTGTGGTATCCCTTATGATGGAGGGGATGGAATAAATCCCCCAGTTCTCGACTTCTTGAAATTCTCTTTGCTTCACATTAATTTTGTCATTCCTGTCCGTGGGTGTTACATCTGTGGTATCCCTTATGTTGGAGGGGATGGAATAAATCCCCCAGTTCTCGACTTCTTGAAATTCTCTTTGCTTCACATTAGTTTTGTCATTCCTGTCCGTGGGTGTTACATCTGTGGTATCCCTTATGTTGGAGGGGATGGAATAAATCCCCCAGTTCTCGACTTCTTGATATTCTCTTTGCTTCACATTAGTTTTGTCATTCCTGTCCGTGGGTGTTACATCTGTGGTATCCCTTATGTTGGAGGGGATGGAATAAATCCCCCAGTTCTCGAGTTCTTGAAATTCTCTTTGCTTCACATTAGTTTTGTCATTCCTGTCCGTGGGTGTTACATCTGTGGTATCCCTTATGATGGAGGGGATGGAATAAATCCCCCAGTTCTCGACTTCTTGAAATTCTCTTTGCTTCACATTAATTTTGTCATTCCTGTCCGTGGGTGTTACATCTGTGGTATCTCTTATGTTGGAGGGGATGGAATAAATCCCCCAGTTCTCGACTTCTTGAAATTCTCTTTGCTTCACATTAGTTTTGTCATTCCTGTCCGTGGGTGTTACATCTGTGGTATCCCTTATGTTGGAGGGGATGGAATAAATCCCCCAGTTCTCGACTTCTTGAAATTCTCTTTGCTTCACATTAGTTTTGTCATTCCTGTCCGTGGGTGTTACATCTGTGGTATCCCTTATGTTGGAGGGGATGGAATAAATCCCCCAGTTCTCGACTTCTTGAAATTCTCTTTGCTTCACATTAGTTTTGTCATTCCTGTCCGTGGGTGTTACATCTGTGGTATCCCTTATGTTGGAGGGGATGGAATAAATCCCCCAGTTCTCGACTTCTTGAAATTCTCTTTGCTTCACATTAGTTTTGTCATTCCTGTCCGTGGGTGTTACATCTGTGGTATCCCTTATGATGGAGGGGATGGAATAAATCCCCCAGTTCTCGACTTCTTGAAATTCTCTTTGCTTCACATTAATTTTGTCATTCCTGTCCGTGGGTGTTACATCTGTGGTATCTCTTATGTTGGAGGGGATGGAATAAATCCCCCAGTTCTCGACTTCTTGAAATTCTCTTTGCTTCACATTAGTTTTGTCATTCCTGTCCGTGGGTGTTACATCTGTGGTATCCCTTATGTTGGAGGGGATGGAATAAATCCCCCAGTTCTCGACTTCTTGAAATTCTCTTTGCTTCACATTAGTTTTGTCATTCCTGTCCGTGGGTGTTACATCTGTGGTATCCCTTATGATGGAGGGGATGGAATAAATCCCCCAGTTCTCGACTTCTTGAAATTCTCTTTGCTTCACATTAGTTTTATCATTCCTGTCCGTGGGTGTTACATCTGTGGTATCCCTTATGTTGGAGGGGATGCAATAAATCCCCCAGTTCTCGACTTCTTGAAATTCTCTTTGCTTCACATTAGTTTTGTCATTCCTGTCCGTGGGTGTTACATCTGTGGTATCCCTTATGTTGGAGGGGATGGAATAAATCCCCCAGTTCTCGACTTCTTGAAATTCTCTTTGCTTCACATTAGTTTTGTCATTCCTGTCCGTGGGTGTTACATCTGTGGTATCCCTTATGTTGGAGGGGATGGAATAAATCCCCCAGTTCTCGACTTCTTGAAATTCTCTTTGCTTCACATTAGTTTTGTCATTCCTGTCCGTGGGTGTTACATCTGTGGTATCCCTTATGTTGGAGGGGATGGAATAAATCCCCCAGTTCTCGACTTCTTGAAATTCTCTTTGCTTCACATTAGTTTTGTCATTCCTGTCCGTGGGTGTTACATCTGTGGTATCCCTTATGATGGAGGGGATGGAATAAATCCCCCAGTTCTCGACTTCTTGAAATTCTCTTTGCTTCACATTAGTTTTATCATTCCTGTCCGTGGGTGTTACATCTGTGGTATCCCTTATGTTGGAGGGGATGGAATAAATCCCCCAGTTCTCGACTTCTTGAAATTCTCTTTGCTTCACATTAGTTTTGTCATTCCTGTCCGTGGGTGTTACATCTGTGGTATCCCTTATGTTGGAGGGGATGGAATAAATCCCCCAGTTCTCGACTTCTTGAAATTCTCTTTGCTTCACATTAGTTTTGTCATTCCTGTCCGTGGGTGTTACATCTGTGGTATCCCTTATGTTGGAGGGGATGGAATAAATCCCCCAGTTCTCGACTTCTTGAAATTCTCTTTGCTTCACATTAGTTTTGTCATTCCTGTCCATGGGTGTTACATCTGTGGTATCCCTTATGTTGGAGGGGATGGAATAAATCCCCCAGTTCTCGACTTCTTGAAATTCTCTTTGCTTCACATTAGTTTTGTCATTACTGTCCATGGGTGTATCTGTGGTTTCCTTTATGTTGGAGGGGATAGAATAAACACCACAGTTCTCGACTTCTTCCAATTCTCTCACTGCGGATGTTTTCTGTTCTTTGTTTGTACCTATTTGCTCCGTGGGGTGCTCAAATTCATTGGATGAATGATTTTTAGTTTTGTAAGTGATGCATTTAGGATATTCATAGGTATTGTTCTCCAAAGCAATGGGCGAAGAGTTTCTGTAACCCCTTGTGTTAATATCAGGGATCTTCTTCGCTATGCTCACAGCCAAGACCTGAAAAGTAAAATTCAAGCAGAAGGTTATGTAAATAATAAAGAAAACATATAAAATACTAAACGGCAGGTATCATCCGACTTAGACCGAGATTTAAACTTTTCGTTTGTTTATATGTGTGTTTGATATATATTTTTTAAATTAAGCAACTAATATTAATAATAATAAAAACAATTATAAGTCAATAGATTTATAAAATAATTTAAAAAATAATTTACCAAAGTTTGGTAATTAAACATAACTTGATTGACTGCCATAATATAGTACCATATTATGAATACGAACCAAATTTATTTTTAGAAAATGAATTTTTTTAAATACTAGCTGATACCCGGCATGCGTTGCATTGCTACTTAAATAAATAAAAATTTTCTTCCTTCGTATCATTTCCCATTCGTCCCCGTTCCACTTCCGAATCCTCTTCCTCTTCCCCTCCCGCGTCTCTTTCCCCTCCCGCGTTCCCTTCCCTCTCCCCTCTCCCGCTCACCCCTTCCTCGCGACTCCCCCCCACGCATTCCGCTTCCACCTTCTTAGCCTTGCCCTCTCGCTCGTCCCCACTCCCGCCTCCTTAATTCCCCAACCGACCCTCCAGCATACCCCTTAAAATTTACTACGATAAAACTATACTAACAGACAGACCAATTAGTCACAATAGACCCGATATAGTTTTACATGACAAAATTAAAAAAAATAACTTATATCATTGATGTAGCTATTCCAAATTCCTGTAATATTGAAAAATCTATTTCTGAAAAAATAAGAAAATATACAGATTTAAGAAATGAGATTAAAAGAACTTGGCATTCTCTGACTATAAAAATATTACTATTTATTATTTCGGCTACTGGCATTATACCTAGCTATCTCATTCAAAATTTAGGCGTATTCGATTTGTCAAAGAATTTATACATACAAATACCAAAATCAGTCAGTTTAAATACATGTACGATTACGAAAGATTTTTTAAATATTTGTATTGAGGAATCAGTAGGATTTATCAGTCCAGTTAGGGGTTCTACCGAGCCGAGCCCTCTGATATGAAATTATCTTGTGTCGGTGAATTATTTTCCTATTTGGTCCCTGGTGGGTTGACGTATTTTTCTTGTAGTGTTTTGTATTTATTACACATAGTACAATTTCATAGCATGGATTGACTAGATGATCAATTGTGGAAAAGTGTGTCGAAGGGTTAAGTTTTTACTGTGGGGAAGATTTTACCCGGACATAAAATCGGAAGCAAAAATATAAAATGTACATATTTATATATCTTATATTTTTACAACAATGATTCCATTGACAAAAATGCTAAGCTACACATTCAGGATTTCTCCCTGAATTCAGCTAGTTTTCAGCAGTACCTCAGAAATGAAATTAAAATTTAAAAAAATTCAAATGTAGGGGATACCCGGCGGTGATTTTTCCATACAAACGTATTCCCTATTTATCTCTCTGGACTTTAACCCTAGAGAAAATATTGTTTTTACATAAAATAGATATCAACTAATAGCGTGTCGGTACTTTTTGTTTTTTTTTTGATAACTTACTTTTTATAGAAGTTATGACCTTCCAAAAATCAATAAAATTGACTGGTTTAAACGCCGTCAAAAGACGTTCAGTTTACAAACTAGACAATGTTTTTTTAAAAAAAGCAAAACGTACAGACATAGAATAGTTTTTTCTTATGTTGTTGGTAAAAATTTTTTTTTAAAATCAGTCCACTTTTGGAGGAGAAAAGTGGGGAATACAAAACCTCGAATTTAGTTAGGTATTAGTAGCCCGAGGTGCATTGTCACTTTCGCTCAATATCCGGTGGAGTAAGAGCAACAGTGACAGCAACAATTTAGTAAAATCTATTTTTCAAATTTCTTCATCACCGGGTTTCATCTTTAATCGAAAAATCCAACTTTAAAGTTCCAACTTTAGACCCATTATCCAGCGGCCGAGAATTGAAATTTCAATTTGCGATTCTACCCTTGCAACTGTATAGGGAGGTTCTGGCGAGAAAGATTGATTATTCTCCGTATCCAAAAATTTAACTAATAATTCAATATCGACTTTATTTTATTCAAAATTTGCTTTAATATATACCTTCAAGAAAGCAATAAAAATGCTCAAACGCGTGATGATACATTTTTTAATATCGTGTACTTCTGGTAAGTATTTACGATATTTCATTAATGTTTAAGCAAAGTAAGTGTGTAAAGAAATTTGAAATATTTTAGTCTGTAAGCCCTTAAATAAATAGACAAACTGAGGTATTTTCGTCACACGTTCTAAATTTTTACAAACACGTTCTCAGATTTATTTTATTTTTATTTTAATTTAACTAAAATTTAAATTTTTAAAACTGTATTGACTAGATTATGTATTGATTTATTTTACTGTATGATTAAATTATGATTTGAAATTTGTGTTGTGTAATACAATATTATGTTTTTTAAAATTTGAGAAATGACTTTACCAGATAAAATAATAATCTTTCGAAATCATTTTATGTTTTTTTGTTAAAAAAGAGCCAATACGTCTAGAATTTAATTTAAAAATGACTAATTTCCGGTATTCTGGTTATACCCAATTTACCCATTATAAGTAAATAATATTGAATTTCAAAATAAAGAATGTAATCACAAACACGGCACGTGTGCCCCTCGACTCGCAATCCGTAGGTCGCGGAATCGAACCCGGCGTGCGCAAATAAATTTTATTAAAAATAATATATAATATATTCTAAGTTATATATATATATATATATATATAATATATTCTAGTAAGACCACCATTCAGAATTGAAACGATGCTTGGAATAGCTTTAGCCGTGTTTATTGACCAGATCTTCACTCATCATTTGTTCACTTTAGTTGTAGGTATAATATGAATTTTGTACATTTATTAATGTATTGTTATTATTGCTGTGTAGTGAAGATAAAGTTTATAATACATTATGATTTGAAATTTTGCTGGTTATTAGTATATTAGTTACATTTAAATTGTTATTTATTTGTGTTCTTACATCTTGTATTATTTTTATCTAATATTTACAATTTTGTATTTTTTGTAAACATGTCAGCCCATGGGTACAGGACCCTTAGTTTTTTTTAATTTTTATTATTATTATTACAATGTTAAGTTATATGAAAATCTGTAAATGGATTTTATTTTTATTATTAAGTTCTTTGTAATAGGTGTAAATAATCTGTTGATTTTCCCAAATAAATAAATAAATAGATCTGAATAACCACTGCCTTCAGCCTCACAACATACCCCTTTTGGGGGTGCCATAATATCACTGGCTCCTTACGGGAGCAGTTGGGACTCTTGCGCGGTATTCATATATTAAAAAACCTCTAGGAGAAATTGCGTAATGGTTAGTTATTTTAATAGATTAACGTTCTTACCACAGCGAGAGCGATGCCAAAAGCCGTTGAAAATATGGACAATGAAGAGATGTTATCACTTGGGCATCTTTTCCCATTTGTCTCAAAATCTGCGTGGCTCATCGCAATCAAAATCATTTCGAAAACGCTCTTTAAAAGAGAAAAAAAATTATACACTTTAATTAATAACGTTAATAATTTTTTAATACACCAAGATAGTATGTTTTAGGTTTTATTTGTTAGAACCAGTGAAAACGTATGACTATTTTTTTATTCAGGAATCGTTAATATACCTTTTTTCCGCCAATTAATCATAAACTTGTGTGTGTACAGGGGGTGCTAGGTTAATATATATATTTTTTTAACATTAACTTCACATACAGGAGCTTCGAGCCTCAAGTACGCCTTTTTTATTAAATTCTTTCCTACTGCTTCCAACATAGTTTGGTAGTGAAAAGATGCATGACTTAGCTATCAGAGAATTGAACCTGTGTGGGCATCCGACGCATTTGTCTACATGGCTACTAATCGATTGCACTAAATGTCTGTGTATTTATCAGAAATAGATTTTTCCTGTTGCAAAAGAAGTTGATTTTTTTATTTCTTGTCTCATTTTGCTACACCCTGTATACTGGTCTAGTACCTGGTAATTGTTGTTACAACCAAAATATGCAGCGCGTACATTTTTTCCATTTACCAACCACTTCTAAATGGGTCGCCAAATTTTCCATTGTTGTGTCTTCTTATGTTTATGTATTGAAAATGAGTAATCGTTGGTACTGATGCAATTCACAATAACTGCATACGATGCTGCAAAAACATTACCTAAATATATAAATTGCGACACTGTACGATGACTGGGACAATTACGACACAATTTTTTAATTTGTGGACAAATTACAATTTTTGTCGACGATACGGTTTTGCTATTTTACGATAAATCTTGGGTTGAAATCTTTAAAACGTTCATTGTTAATAATATTGAAAACTTAAAAAATGTGAAAAATTCACTCAATACAAATTATAAAATAATACATACATAAATTCTATTTAAACGTATGATATTACAAAAAATAACTCTTGGGGCGGCTAGTGGTAAATTTCAGCGAAATCCATATGTGAGCACTTATGTATGCGTGAGTGCCATTAAGACTTGTCATCGACAACAAGTCAATCCGCCGAGTTTCAGCTCGATCGGATTTCGGGAAGGGGGTTAATTTCCACTTCCAAGATTTGCATTCATTCAAACAAACCAAAGTGTAATTCAAATAGATGCATTTAAAAATGCAAATCTACGAGACAAAACGACAAACACAACTCGCTACTACTACTACTACAAATGACTACCACAACACGAGCCTTATATGTTAGTTAAAAAAATGTCAAAAAACTGTAACGTATAAAAATTTATTAAATTAAAAAACTGTCAAACTTTTTGAGGTTAGTCAATCAAAGACAAAATATAATAATAATAATGTTGTCATTTCCAAATTTCTGTTAGCAGTAGTGCACATTGTCTTTATGGAATTAGTTATTTTTGCAGAATAACGTGGCCAATTTTTAGCTGAAAGCTAGTATCGTCCTGGTGAAAAACCGCCATTTAGAAACGAAACTTTACTTAAACGGCTTTAGCCGTGTTTTGTGACCACAACTGAATATGCAGGTACTTGACAATCTTTGTCTTCACCATCCCCATCCCAAAGCTGATCCCTCTAGCCTCTCATCATACCTCAATTGGAGATGCCGTATTGCCACTGGCCCCAGACATTAAGATGATACCCGGTGGTGCAGAAATAGATTTTACTAAAATATTGCTGTCACTGTTGCTCTTACTCCACCGGATATTGAGCGAAAGGGACAATGCACTGACACCTAACTAAAATGGAGGTTTGGTATTCCCCACTTTTCTCCTCCAAAAGTGGACTGATTTTCAATTTTTTTTTAACAACTACATAAGAAAAAACTATTCTATGTCTGTACGTTTTGCTTTTTTTAAAAAAACATTATCTGATTTGTATACTGAACATCTTTTGACGGCGTTTAAACCAGTCAATTTTATTGATTTTTGGAAGGTCATAACTTCTATAAAAAGTAACTTGTCAAAAAAAAAACAAAAAGTACCGACACGCTAGTAGTTGATATCTATTTTATGCAAAAACAATATTTTCTCTAGGGTTAAAATCCAGAGAGATAAATAGGGAATACGTTTGTATGGAAAAATCACCGCCGGGCATCCTCTTAAGGAGCAAATCGAACTCCCAAAAAGACGTTTCAATCTGACCTATTGTTTCGAACTCAGTAGGCCAGCTATTCGTTACCATGGTTTGAAGATGAAAAAACCTGACTCAAGTTCAGTTGACCCCTTGACAGTTGATCCCCGACAGTTGATCCCCCGACAGTTGACACCCTCACAGTTGATCCCCGACAGTTGACACCCTCTCAGTTGATCCCCGACACTAGATCCCTCCGAAAGTTGATCCCATGACATTTACCCCTTACAGTAGACCCCTCGACAGTTGACCCCTTGACAGTTGACCCCCGACAGTTGAACCCCCGACAGTTGACACCCTCACAGTTAATCCCGGACAGTTGACACCCTCTCAGTTGATCCCCCGACATTGACCCCTTACAGTTGACCCCTTACAGTTGACCCCCGACAGTTGACCCCCCGACAGTTGACACCCTCATAGTTGATCCCCGACAATAGATCTCCCCGAAAGTTGATCCCCCGACATTGACCCTTACAGATGATCCCTGAGAGTTGATCATCAGATGATGACAGTTGATCCCTGACAGTTGATCCCCCGGCAGTTGATTCCCCATCATTTGATCCCTCATTATTTGAATACCTGAGAGTTGATCCCCCTACAGTTGATAACCGACTGCTAATTGTAAATAAATATACTGGGGGATTAACTTTCGAGGGATCAGCATTCATGGAACCCATGAAGTCCATACCGACTGTGGGTTTAGAATCAGCTATTCAATTAGTTCCCACCTTCCCACCGAGCTTTATACCATCTAAAAAAGAACGTGAGAAATTATTAAATTATATTTTATAAATAATAACATTAGTTGATTAAGCAGTGAAGGTGTTTTATTACATTTGTTTCGACGAAGCAAATAAACGTAACCGGAGAGGATAGAGTGGGCAGATCTCACGTTATTTATTGTCTCCGTGTTCTGATTAGTTGGAAATAGAAATACAATTCTTTGTGTAACAATCGAATAGTCTAGCTTAGCGCTACTGTAAACCTGAGATGGTTTCTTATATGTGTGAGTTAATGGGATGTTCACATTAACACTTCAAATCTTTGGAGATTATTTTGTTTAATATTTTTAACATACGTAATTTTGAAATATGGTTGATTAACTTTCAAAAACGATTTCTTATAATCTTTGTATCACTTGTAATAGATGTACTTAGATGGCATTAGATTGAATCAAAATGAAATTAAAAGCATTCAGAGACATGACATTAAAACCACATTTGGACAATGAAACTACATATATATTTTGCAACAAAACTCTAAAACATCCTTCCCCCAGATATAAAACGAATAAATTTTTTTAATGAATACAAATCAAGAATTAAAATCTGGATGAAAGAGGTCAATTTATTCATTGGAATTTTTATTCCAGCAGGACTTCATAATTGTGCTTCGTCTTGGCAGAGGATGCGTCTGCCCATCAATTGCGTCTCAGGCCGGATAGGGAAAGACTGGTTGAGAGAGACTGTTTGATCTCTCCAACAGGACTCTCTCGGAACATCGCTTTGCACCGCAGTGGGAGGGTTGGATTTATACGTCCGTTACTCCTGGACACATTGACCCCCAGATTCCTACCCAACCCTCATACATTTTTCCCCTCCAGACTTCCCCTCATTCCTTTTCTAAAAAGATTCTCCGCACAGTATCCCAAAAGAATGAGGAGAATTACTTTTTTCAGGACTTCCTGTGTGGAGCTAACGAAAATAAAAAAAGGACTGGGATAATAGTGCAATCCCAGTCTGCCATATTACATATTATACCTACAACTACATATATTATACAAAGAAAAATAAAAATTAAAAAAAAATAAATAAAACGAGATCACTTTATAGGTAGGTATCCAATGATAACATGAAATAGATCATATGAATTTTTTTTTTTTTAATTATTTCGTAACTATATATATATTTTTTTAGATTTTTATAAGAATATATACATTTACATATATGTATAATATATTTTGGTTATATTCATAGTCCTCCTCACTAGGAGATCCTGTGCTGAGGGGGACTAGGTTTTTGATAAGTTTTCAGCGACTTCTATGGTTCGACTTCATGTTTTGGGTAAGGTTTTCCAGAAACTTCTACGACGATGTTTTAAATATGCTAGTAAGTTATTTTTCCGATAGTTCTTATGCCAAGATTTAATGTCCTTAATGTAGTTATTTTTGGTTTTAATTTGTTTGATACTAAGTAAAAGTTTGTAAAGAATTAAAAAATATTTTTTGTTATTTTTAAATCATCAGCCGCATTATCTGCCTCCATTGTTAAATTAGTGGAGAATGATATTGGTTGACTTCCGTATGCTGTCCCAGAAGCTGGTTAGTCGGTGGCAAAGTGAGGCGGGAATCAATGAAAGAACTCTAAAAATACACTAAAACGACACAGAAGACAATAAAATTGAAGTAAAAATAGATGTTAGGTTTTGTAAATGTAATTTCATAGAAATTCTCCAGTCCTACCGAGTCCTAAATTCTCCAGTCTTAACCTTCCTTTAAATATAACATGTACAGAGTGATGGGGGTAGCAAATGTATAATCATGCAAAAATAAATATAGTATCCTCCGCTTGCAAAGTCGTATTTTCTCCAAGCATAAACTTTGAAATTAAAGGGTGTTTATCGGAATGATCTATTAGGTAAGTATGTTTTCTGTATCTATTTGTAAATAATAAATTTAGATAGAAACTAAGAATTCAAAATAAAAAAGTACGGCACCCTTGAGGTGATTTCTTACAAAAACGGCGCTCTACAAATTATCCAACTATTATTAGATGTCATATTTTCTCCTTACGCCCATTAGGATGACGGGCATATGCTGAGACGCGGGATATGCAGAGCAGAGCAGTTCAAATTTTGTAAAGTATGAGACGACAATGACGACATTTGCTGCGGGACAGTCGCGTGCAGCGAAGTTACGCGTCTGATCTGCATCTGCACTGCGCCGAGCCGAGCGCCGAGTTGTGGCCGCTGGCCGCGGCGCAGATTCTGCGCGACACATGCGCAGGCGGGCAATATTCGTCCTAGCGCGGAAGCGGGCACAAACTGAACTAAGTTGTGTCGCCGGAGTCGCAGCTTTATATTGGTCACCGATTTCTGCCCATCCTCAGTCCCGCCTCAGCACAGGACCCCCTAGTGAGGAGAACTAAGAAATATCGTTACTATAATATAAACCAAAATATTTAGCATGTACAACATTTTGTAAAAAATAAAAAATAAATGTTGTTACATTATAATAATAGTAATATTTGGTTGATTTGCATAGCGTCATTTTTGTGAAAAATCACCTGAAGGGCACTGTACAAATTTCAATACATTTCTACAATCTTACTTCTAACTACAGACTAGACAAACATAAACATAACATGCTTATTTTGTTTCATAAAAATGACCTCCATGGGTGAAATCATCCTCGGCTACGAATCCAGTGGTCGCGAGTCAAAACTTGGCGCGCATGCATCTACTCGTATCTAGATAGATAAAAGGAAATGTCCTATGGACTGAAAACTACCTGATCGATTTCACTGAGAATTTCTAAGTTTGTTCTTATTAATGACATGAGTGCTTAGAGCATCCCTGGCCAACCTTCGGCCAGGGCTAGATTGAGATGTGGAGTCGAATTAAAATGGATATAATGTAGTCTTTGGTAGTAACAAGAAGAGTACATAACATTACATTTGAATGTTAGAAAAAGTTGAGAATATCCGAGGAAGTAATGCATATGAATCAAATAATTGTTTGTGGTCAATAGAGGCATATGTGATGAGCGACGAAAGAGGGATAAGGAGAATATATGACATAGAAGTGAATGGTAGGTGAAGTTGGAGACGCCCGAGGAAGAATGTGTGGTAAAGTTTGGCGTACGTAATGATCGAAAAAATGGGCGTAAATAGAATGTATGACATCTATCTATATTACATCTACCATTAACTTTCACGTTAAATATTATCCTTACTCCCTATTCTACGTTCATCACATCCTCGGGCTTCCGCGTCACACATTCTCCTTACAACATTTCCTTCGTTCATTACTTACGCCTCAATTTACCACAAATATATATTTGATTCCCATCTTCCTCGAATATCCCCGACTTCTTCCACTATTCAATTCGTGTAGAATCATGAAATCTTCATCGTTACAACATAAAACTACACTATATCCATTTTAATTCGACTCGATATCCCTTTAAGTCTTCCTCGGGTGTATAGCATTTGTACTGTTAAAAAAATACGTTATGTCGACTTTAATTCGACTCCGTATATTATTCCAGTTCAATAATGCGTAAAGCGTTCATCGGATGCCCCGACTTGTTCTACTATTCTCTACTTTATACCGCTTTATTAGTATAAAACTACATTATGTTGGTTTTAATTCGATTCCGTATCTCATCCTTCATAATGCCTTAAGTCTTCCTCGGGTGTACCCAATAAATTTTAATTCGACTCTGCATCTCAATACAGTGTAAAGATAATGCAAAAAGTCTTCCCTGAGGCGTTCCCGACTTCTTCTACCATTTAAATTACTCTTTAAACACTAATAGCGTAGGAACCGGTTATTTTTGAAAACGTTTATTTGTGGAAGATTTATATTAAATTAGAAATATTAGAAAAATAGTAAAAACCACAATTATTTACTATAATTTTTGAGCAACCGGTTCATTTTTCTCAAAGAATTACTCTAGTCACCCTCCGTTTTTTTTTTCTTTTGAAAAACTGATTCTAAACATAAATTGATGAAGAATCTGTTCCACATCGGTCTCCGCTAACTGGAACCGCAGTGACAACCTATTGCAGGTACGAACATCTCTAGTTTCGGGACTCCAAACGAGCCCGATGCGTTTTTTCCGAAATGTAGCATTTTGAGCTAATCTTGTTAAATAAATTTTCTACGATCCTTGTCCGACGCTCTGACGGTGTTTGAAAATCATGTTAATTTTTCTAATAAATCAGAATCGGGAGCAGAAGCAGTATTTATGGCACTATTCGTTCACGTATTTATCTATGGTAATCAACTGTCACCCGCTCATAATTAACATAATTTTATTTCAAATCTTTGTTTTGTACGCGTGTGCAATCACTATTCAACTTATTGACCAAGATCAGTACTTACTGTAATAGGTGGTGAAATTCTTAAACTTGTGGGTACGATTACAAAGTTCGTAGTTATTCGTTAATTTATCAAAGTGAATTTTGTTGTTATTATTTGCAGATTCAATTTAAAAGACAAAAGTTACGCCTACGCAATATTGAAAAATTAATCGCAATACTACCTATTGTGATTAATTTGGCGTGTTTATTTGCGCTTCCTCCCTGTTTAGCCAACGTTTCGGTTAGCTTTACAGTGTACTTTATCAGGGCAAACGTTAATTTTGTGGCGAAGTTAGTTTTTATATACTTATTTAAAAGTGATTCCGGGATCTGCGCACGAATCTTCAGTAAGATAATTAGTTAAATTAATGATTAGCCATCAAGTTCCAGATACCAAGAAATGCTCTCTTTTGTGAAATTCAATTGCTTCCATAAATAGGCGAGCTGTGCGCGTTTTGGATCTTTCCAGAACTCCACGAACAAATCCAAAATAATGGCCGGTTTTACGTGCTCCGCCATTGGCGATTTTTCGGATGTTCGAGTTTGCACACTCGAAAGTGTTCCGAGATCCTTTTGAAGTCGTCTGCAACACGGCATAATAACCCAAAAGTTAATCGCGATAGTAAATTTGACCGTGAAATGTTAATCATATAACTAACGCAGTTTGATTTGTTAATATTTCAGAAATTCGTTCGGTACGGATATAAAAATAAAGTTAGATGTTTCTATAAACATTTACTTTTTTTACAAAGGTGTGGAACTCTTTTTAATTCAGGGCTGAAGGTCCAAAACAATACTTACAGCCGTTGTGTCCAATCGTAATAATCGACTACTGAGTCGAAATCTCGGCTCAACCCTACTCAAATGCATAAATATATTATTTCCAAACCACAATCATTGCCATACACTACTCAACGTAAGGAAGCTACCCTGGTGGATTGGGGTTTCCTGAGGATGCCGTACTTATAAAAACTGCCAACAGAGTCTGACATCTGTCATCTCTATGTCATCTCATTTACACCAATTCACACTCCTGCCGGTTTTTTAGAATTGCGTTTTTTAATTTGAATTATGGACATATTGACTACAGTAGATATTGTGGGATGGACGAAAATGCATGTTGATTATATTATAGGGTCACACAAGAGGCAATAATAGGCAGATATTAATTATATCGAAATATAATGGGAGGATTTTCCAACCGTTTTAAGATGACATAAAACGTGTTTTTTATATGTTTTGCGCCCAATTTTGTCATGAAATCAATTGCTTGTAGCTTTATGATTCTCTGCAACTGGAAATGTTCACATTAGAAATCGAAACTGTTTCAAAATTTGCCCATCCGCGTCCAACAAAATCGTAATAGAACAGCTGTTAAACGTCAGACTATAGTCAAACTGTAAAATAAATAAAAAAGAAAGTCAAGCCAACACTTTATTTTCAACATATTAAATACGTTTGTTTAAAAAATATAAAATGTCAGTTTATGTATTACACTATTTAAAAGAAATAATTTATGTAAATAATAAATACAATTATTAACGTTTTAATATTAATTTAACATGAAAAGTGTTTACTTTGACGTCATTTTATTCTCTATTATAAACAGGAAGGTCCCACACACGAGTAGTCAAAGTTATTACGTTGGACACAGGCAAATAGGAGCGTTTCCTGAGGATCTCTATAGGATCACTTGACTGAGTGGCGCTTCTCGGTATACTGAGATTTATCAATTGAAAAGTTGGTCACAACGGCTGTAATTGGTTGACAGCTCCTCCGGGAAGATTCTAATGAGAAACGCTAATTGGGAAAAAATAGGGCCAAGTTTAGAGTTTTCGACAGAAATGCATTTGAATATTTCGATATATTTGACTTTTCATGGAATTTATTTTTAATATTTTTCTGTGTGCTTTTAGGAATGTTGATGTGAAAATGAAATGTTTGTGAAAACGGAATATTTTTGTGCAAGTTTCGTACTTTCGTTTTGTAGCTGTGGCTCTATTTCAGATAGTTGAGTTTTATATTTCTTCAAAAACACACCAAACTTATTTTGAGGCACCATTAATTAAAAAGATAAAAAATTAACACTTAGTTTTAACCACTTTTATTGTTTAAAACAGGGTTTAACCAGCTGTTAAATTATGAATTAGGAACGTAAAAGGAAGGGGGGGGTGGAGTAATATGTTGTAATTTACAATGGGAACACATTTTAAAAAGATATTTTTGATTTTTAATAATGTTATTTTTTTAATCTTTGCCAAATTACTTTGTGGCATCATTTTAATTAAATGAAATAAATTACTTGTTAATTCATTTTATTATCCTGACGAAGAAATCATCGGTTTTGAAACATGTAGATATTATAACATTTGATTAGACCAAAATTTCATTAACATTTTTTACCTACTCCAAATAATGTCAGGAATCACTGGAGTAAGTCAAGTACGTACCTTAATAACCAATAGTGGTTTACACAAAGTTGGTAATTGGTTTAATTTGATTTAATAATATTATTTAAACTCTTATTTATACTGTATCTAATTTCGAAAATTTCAAGTTTATCTATATGGATTCATTGGATAGTATTACAGTGTTACAGCTAAGCTATGTTTCATTATTGTAATGAAAACCTTTGGATTATACCTATGCGGTCGTTCAATAAGGACGCTTGATTTTAAATTGCAAATCACTCGATTTTTTAAATTTATCTGAAAGTATATTTAATATCAATAAATGTGTAAGATCCTATGTTAGAGACGAACACGGCAAATGGTTTGTCGCCAATAAATGGTCGTGCGCACGTGGCGCCGTAGCGGAGAAGTGCTTCGAAAGAGCACTACGAGTGTAGTCCCTCTACGAGTTTTTCGTGAGCGCTGCAGAAGGTACCTAAGAAGCTACACAAGTAGGCGATAGTTTATCTGGCTTATTAGTGTTGACTTAGAACTTTCTAATGAGTATTTTTTGAAATTTTGCGCAGCTGTTAAACGGCCGTTTGTGATTGTCAGTTATGTGTCCGTTTGATAAATTCTCCAGTCTTAACAAACGAATTGCAGTCTTTAGAGGACAGGCGTCGGATGGGAATGCTATCCTTGTTCTACCGGTATGTCAATGAAAAATGCCCCGAGGAACTGGTTGATTGAACTGATTGAACTCATTGATCCCCTCGACACCCGTGCATAGTCGGGAAACCCGCTAAACGCTCGCCCAACATATGTAAACGGTTGACATTTGTCACATTAGAACTGGTCGTTTTTACGACCAGTTCTGACAAATGTGTTTCCTCCTTCCTACAACATGGGTCTCTCCAAGACCCATGTTCACTCCTTCCTCTCCTCAAAAAGACCCTCCACGCAGCATCTTCAAAGATGACATAGGCCCCGAGGGAAATTACTTTCCTCAGGGCCTCCTGTATGGAGTTAATATAAAAATGTGAGGTACTTAAGTATATCTGAAGTGTGAAGTTATCTACTTTTATCATGTAAATGGAGATAACTTCACAGCGTGGTGGCTAACTCGTTTAATTTTGAGTCAAAGACTTGTGGGTTCAATCCCAGTTTAGGTACTTAATTAATTTAGGTGGGTAGTATTTCTTCATTACCGTTAAAAAGTCTTTCGTTCGTCACTGGGCATATTTATGGTTTTCTGCTTAGATTACTTTTTACCTCAAGATCTACACGACGACGCACGAATATAACGTACCGCCTTATTATGGGAGCCAATTTATTCAATTTTTTTTAAGCAAACTTTTGACGGCTACGCCAAAACTAAACGAAGGAAACCATTATAATTATACTATAATACCAGCAGCCACTAGGGGATTGATCGCATCTACATAATGTATAAGCACAAATTTTATCACTATCTATTACAAAACTGCCCTGATGATAGACTCTGTAAGGCTGTCCGAAACATTGGCTAAAGAAGGTAGCGCAACACGTCGTAATACCCCAAAAATAAATCATGATAATACTTTTTATCGTGAAAATTTAATATCCTATTAAACTTTTGACTTTGCTGTTTTATTTGAACCACCCTTTCATCGAAACAGTGACGCGCATTTAATAAACAATGTCGCAATGAAAGAAATGCGCTGACAGATCATGTTGATTTTATTATGTTGTAGGTTATTTGATAGATTGAAATTGTTAATTTGCTGGTTTCGCCACTCAGCAAAGATTTTGAAGTAGTACCGTCCGTCATTCGCATTCATACTGCACCTGGAAGTGGTCTATTTAACTCTCTCCGGTTTTTTGCATACACTTTAAATTCTCACCATGCCAAACTTGTTCGGGAACGAGGACAAATCTACTGTCAAGTTATCCATCTTGCTGTTCTTTGCTTTAAATGTAAGTCCATTATTATTTATTTTTTAATAACTTATTGAATAAATACTCAAATTGTAATATTTAATTATTGAAGACAATATAATCGACTCTCGAGCATAAATTTGAGACAGTAGCTGATTTTTCTGTATCAAATTTTCATTTGAGACGTCAATATGTCTTCAGTTAATAATTATTTAAGTGTTTAATTTTATTTATTTATTACATATCTTCACAATTTAAAATACATTGTTTGCATGAATTATTAACCCCACTAGGGTGCGCCTGTATCGAGGTTAATAATTTCACAATTTGATGAGAGTAACTAACTAACTAACTAACTAACCATCACGCCGTTTCGCCGCAGGGGTAGGCAGAGAGGACGGACCGCCAAACACCTCGGTCTTGGCACACACTCTTTGCCTCATTCACATTCATACATCATCTCATACATACTCTTCTATTTTTCTGACTCTTGACATGGCCCGACTCAAGTATCTGATTCACTTGATCGTGCCATGTCTTTCTCGGACGTCCCCTACTTATACCATTCACACTTGAATCATATATTCTCCTTACGCTCCTTTCTTTGTTCATTCGCTCTACATGCCCAAACCATCTGAGGGTCCCTTTCTTAATTTTACTCATTACGCTTACATCATTATGAGAGTAAATAACAGATAACATTTTGTTTGATCTAGTTTATACCATTTTCAACAACAGAGAAAACAAAAAAATAGTATTTGTTTATAGTTTACAAAAATATATTTAAAAAAATATATTATAATGAAACGCCTCACTTGGACACAGGCTTTTGTTGATCTTAACAATAAAATTTTATATAGTACACAAAATAATATAGATATCGAAAGTACAATATTGTTACATTAATATTATCATTGAAGAAAAAGATAACAACAATAATCAATTTTTTTTAAAATATGAAAATGAACAAGACACAGAAAAATAATAAAATATAATGGCCGCAACTGGGACTCGAACCCAGAACCTCACGTCTAACCGGGACATACACATTAATCAATTTTATATTAAACATTATTCGAAGATAATATTGTTAATTCTGCAATTTGAAATATAAAGTTGACAAATACGACAGTCTCATAATAGGGTGCAATAGCAAAATTGGTTAGTGCGTATGTCCCGGTTAGACCTGAGGTTCTTAGTTCGAGTCCCAGTTGCAGCCTTTATATTTTAATATTTTTCTGTGTCTTGTTCATTTTCATATAAAAAAGATTATTATTATTATCTTCTTCTTCAATGATATATGACATTGATGGAAATAATATGTTATGCTATTTTATCTATTTGCAAAATGTTGAATCTTGTTGAAATTAGGTTCTGTATTGTCATCCAAATCAATGATTGTCTTAGCGCCGAGGTAATATCATTTGAACTTATTTTTGAGATTTGCATTTTCTATATTATATTTATATATTCTAGTTTATGTTTACAATTCTTATAGCTTGGGTGCCATCGACCAGATATACTTAGATATACGAAGTTCGGTGCTCATTTATTGCATTAATGTGTATGATACTTCCCCACCTTCCTCTTCCCCATCTCCCTCATCCCCATATTTTTCCCCACCTTCGTCTTCCTTACCATCCTCTTTCCCACTATCCTCTTCCCCACCATCCTCTTCCTCTCCTATATATTTTCTACATTCCTCTTCCCCACCTTCCTTTTCCCCATCCTCCTTTTCACCACCTTCCTCTCATTACATTTTTCTTCCTTAACTTATCTCTCCATCCCTTCTATTCAACACCATCCTCTTATCCACTTTCCATTTTCCCACCTTCCTCTTTCCCACCCTCCTCTCCCCCACCTTCCTCTTCACCATCTCCCTCTTCCCCATATTGGTTTTCCCCACCATCCTCTTCCCCATCTCCCTCTTCCCCATATTGGTTTTCCCCACCTTCCTCTTCCCCACCATCCTCTTCCTCGCCTTAGTCTTATCTACATTCCTCTTCCCCACCTTCCTTTTCCCCATCTTCCTTTTCCACACCTTCCTCCCCTTACACTTTATTCCCCATCCTGTCTCTCCCACCTTCCTATTCACCACCATCCTCTCACCCACTTTCCAGTTCCCCACCTTCCTCTCCCTGACCTTCCTCTTATCCACCTTTCTCTACCCCACCTTCCTCTCCCCACTTTTCCCATATTCCTCTTCCCCACCTTCCTCTCCCCGACCTTCCTCTTACCCACCTTTCTCTTACCCACCTTTCTCTACCCCACCTTCCTCTCCCCACTTTTCCCATATTCCTTTTCCCCACCTTCCTCTCCCCGACCTTCCTCTTACCCACCTTTCTCTACCCCACCTTCCTCTCCCTACCTTCCCCATCTTCCTCTTCCCCACCTTCCTCTCTTCGACCTTTCTCTTTCCCACCTTCCTCTTCCTCACCTTCCTTTTGATCACCTTCCTCTTCCCCACATTCATCTTGCCCACCTACATCTTACCCAACTTCCACTTCCCACCCTACCTGTTCCACACATTCCTCTTCCCCACCTTCCTCTTCCCCGGCTTCCTGTTCCTCAATTTTTTTCCTCAACTTCTTCTTCCCCATCTTCCTCTCTCCCCATCTCCCTCCTCTCTCCACTTTTTTCTGTCTAATATCATACCCCAATTGGGGATGCCATAGTCTCACTGGCTCCAGATGGTTGCGAGCATTTGCGGTTCTTGTGCGGTACTCATATAAAAAAGGCTAGGTTTGGTATGTTGTTTGTTTTTTTTATTCACTTTTCCATGTTCTATTTTTTTACATTTACTCACACAGGAAGTCCTAACTAAAATAAGTTTCATCTTTTACGATGCTTTTTGAAGAGAAAAGAAGAAGAACAGCATTCCCGCCTTACGCTTGTCCCTATCCCAACCCATCAAAATTTAATCCGTTTCTGCACAGAATTAAGGATTTAGTATTATGGGGCTACAGCCCAGAGGTGGCTGCCAAATATAACAGTAGGGTCGACATACAATTTGTACATGGTCGGCAATTGTGCACTAACTGCAGTATCTGCGGGCGCTGTACAATACGCTCAGCTTCTGAGATGCTAACTCGACTCTGGCTTTGATAGAGCCCCCTTACATGAGCTGGTATCTTAGAGTTGCTAATCGTATTAAAGG
The DNA here is from genome assembly GCA_951813805.1 of Limnephilus auricula. Taxonomy (NCBI): domain Eukaryota; kingdom Metazoa; phylum Arthropoda; class Insecta; order Trichoptera; family Limnephilidae; genus Limnephilus; species Limnephilus auricula. The sequence continues at coordinate 41,064,388 of OX638391.1, forward strand.
AATTCACATTGAACCATGACATTTCTCATTTTGACTTGTGTTTTATTGCTCAGAAAGATTACACTTGTGCAGATTCAGGTGGAATGTTACATTGGTGTCGCAGACCAAATTCAACTTTTTTTTAGATCTAATTTTCTCTTAACTAAACTTAACCTTTTTTCCAATTTTTGTAGTCAACATTTTAAATGTTGTGTTAAGTTTTAACTTGATACGTTTCCCAAGTATTTAATTTCTTCTAATTCTTAATATTTTGATTGTATGTATTTAGGGTAATCAGTTCGTTTGGTTTTTTTCCCTAATACCAAGAAATTATATACTTATATTTTTAATATGAATACCGCAAAAGAGTCCCAACTCCTTACGTCTGGAGCCAGTTAGAAGTTAGTGGCGAGGGGAAGGAGATGCGAAAGAGGAAGGTACATGGCTATTCAGATCTGTTCACCAAATACAGTTAAAGCAATTTTAAGCAACGTTTCATCTAGAACGTGCCACAAATATACTATAAATTATAATTTTGATTAAGTAATTGTGAGATAACACAAATTAATTAATTAAAATTTATTTGCGCACGAGTAGAGAGCCTTACCCCTCGACGACGCAGGCCGTCAAAATATCATATTTCTAACTATGATAGTAAGGGAGATACAACGATTTTCATGAGACCTATTTGAGTTGTTCCGAAAACCGTACGTTAGCGTGAGGGGTTAAGAGGGTATTACTAGAGAATGCCGAAAATTAGTCCCTTTTAAATCAAAGTCTAGACGTATTGACTCCTTTTTACAAAAAAACATAAATTGATTTTGAAAGATTGTTATTTTATCGGGTACATTTTTAATATACTAAGGTTATGCCGTTCGTCGTTGGCAGATTTGTTCAAATTTTCAAACGATAGATTCTATTAAACAACACAAATCTCAAATCATATAATCATACAAAAAAATAAATCAATACAAAATCTAGTCAGCACGGGTTTAAAAATTTAGTTAAATTAAAACCATTCAAAAATAAATCCGAGAACGTGTTTTGTGACAAAAATACCTCAGTTTTTCCATTTACAAACTAAAATATTGCAATTTTTTTTACACACTTATTTTGTAAAGACATTATAAAAATACTAGAAGTACACTATATTTAATAATTTATCATCGTGCGTTTTGAGCATTTTTATTGCTTACTTGAGTGTGGGATATTAAAGCAAGTTTTAAATAAAATAAATCGATATTAAATTTTTAATTTAAACAATTTGATAGGAGAATAATCGATCTTTCTCATTGGAACCTCCCTGTACAGTTGCAAGCATTTTTAAACTTTTGTTCTCAGCTGCTGGTCAATCGCTCTTAACTTTTAATTTGTGATCGATTATAATTCCAAATTATTTAAATTCTTCTACTTCTTAAACATTATGATAGTTTTGATGATTAGGGTTTTTTCCCTAAAACCTACCAAGAATTTACTAAAATTTATTTTTATATTATTAAAATTAAAAATGCATAAATTTGGTATTTGTTATTAGATAATTAACATGGGTGGGCTATCCCCCACGGTCAAAGCTCCGATTCGGCGAACCTTGCGACCCAGGCACCGGGTTCGTGCTCCCATACAATTGCAGGAAGTAATCGTCTCCATCAACTTGAGCCGCCTGGCGGTCACCGCTCTCCACCCTCGCGTCAGGAACGCCATTCTAGGAAATGTAAGATAAACCACTTATTTTAAGTTAAGAGGAATATAAACGCCCGAAATATTTGACTTCTTATCCCTTTAGAACTCCGCGTGTTTTTGGTATTAATTGAACGAGGTAAGTTGCGCCAAAGTTGTTTTTTTTTTTTTTTATGAATATATATTACAAGAATGAAAAGAAAACAAGTCAATGGAAATATTCAAAAATAATCTTAGCCATGAAGGGATATTTTTTAAAGGTTGTTTTTTTTTATATAATTCATTTCATATTATTTTAATGAAAAAAATATTTTTATTTTTTTTATAGAGAATACCTTACAAGAGTCCCAACTGCTCCCTTCTGGAGCCAGTGAGACTATTGCATCCCCAATTGGGGTATGTTGTGAGGCTGAAGGTAAGTGGGGAAGGGAAGGAGATGGGGAAGAGGAAGGTGGGGAAGTACCTGGCTATTCAGATCTAGTCACTAAACACGGCTAAAGCCATTATTAAGCAACGTTTCAATTCTGAATGGTGGTCTTACACCAGGGCGATATCTTCCACTCTGGAACGTGCCGCAAATATAGTATATATATATTATTTTTATTAATTAATTGTGAAATAACACAAATTAATCAAATAAAATTTATATGCACACGCCGGGTTCGAACCCGCGACCTTCCGATTGGAAGTCAAGTGTCTTACCACTCGACCACGGAGGGCTTATTATTTAGTACTTTACACTTTTATTTTTTGTAACGTAGTTAATAATTTTATTTTAATTCTAATAAATAGAAAAGATAGGAAAAGCTTCAATGTATCTACCGCATATTTTTCCGTATTTATAATATAAACCGATTTGTAGTAAAGGTAAATCTAATTAGTAATTTAGCGTGTAGCTTCATCTTACTCCGGCGATTCGATTCAATATTTTAACCCGTCAAGAATCGAAAAGATTCTTTAATAGTAGTGTCTTTCCATCGCCCCAATTCTTGTAGTAGTGTCTTTCCATCGCCCTAATTCTTGTAATAGTGTCTTTCCATCGCCCTAATTCTTGTAGTAGTGTCATTCCATCGCCCTAATTCTTGTAGTGTGCCCTAATTCTTGTAGTGTGCCCTAATTCTTGTAGTAGTAGTGTCTTTCCATCGCCCTAATTCTTGTAGTAGTGTCTTTCCATCAGTATTCGGGGGAGTAAGAGCGAAAGTGACAGCAACAATTTGTTAAAATACTTATTGTTAAAATTTTTCGGTGACCGGGATTCCTCTTTTTTGGGGCAATATGGAAAACTGCTACTTCTTCCTCCCATCTTATTCTCACTGGCTTCGGGCAGATGGGACTTTTGTGCGGTTTTCACTTTTTTTTAGTAGATTAATTTTTGTAATGTTAAATCTTTTTTTTTCAGGTTTCGCCAGAACCCGCTCAGATCCCTGATAATGACGCCGAGATGCTTCTGGATGAGGCCCCTGTAGAGGAGGCCCCTGTAGAGGAGGCCCCTGTAGAGGAGGCCTATGTAGAGGAGGCCCATGAAGAGGAGGCCCCTGTAGAGGAGGCCCCTGCCAATGAGGCTCATGCCATTGAGGCCCCTCCAGGTGAGGAGGAGTAGGTTCCGTTGAACTATCTTCATCCCATCGACTTGGATTTCATTTTCAACACGATGGAAGAAGAATAAAGAAACTTCTATTAAATTAAGTTACCATTAAATGTATTACCACCAAAGATAGAATTTAAAAAAAACTCTTTTCATTCGATTAAAGCCAAAGTGCCTTCTTTTTGTTAATGTTGCCTATAAGGCCACTACCGTCCTTGTATCTTTATGTCAAAGGATGTATAAATATATTTTTGTATTAGTTGAAGTATAACTATTTTTGTGTTTTTCCCCAAAATTCAAACGCTTTATTCGACAAAAGTTTTTTCCAATGTTTACTTTTTGACCTCGCCGCCCATTTGTTAACCTTCAGTTCGTTGCCCATAAGGCCACTACCATCCCTGGACCTTTTATGTCAAAGGATGTATAAATGTATTTCTGTATTAGTATAAGTATAACTATTTTTGTATTTTTCCCCAAAATTTAACTCTTTTTTCGACCAAAGTTTTTTTCCAATGTTTATTTTTTGGCCTCGCCGCCCATTTTTTAACCTTCAGTTTGTTGCCCATAAGGCCACTATCATCCCTGGACCGTTTATCAAAGGGTGTATAAATGTATTTTTGTATTAGTATAAGGATAACTATTTTTGTGTTTTTCCCCAAAATTAAACTCTTTATTCGACCAAAGTTTTTCCAATGTTTACTTTTTGGCTTCGCCGCCCATTTTTTAACCTTCAGTTTGTTGCCCATAAGGCCACTATCATCCCTGGACCTTTATGTCAAAGGATGTATAAATGTATTTTTGTATTAGTATAACTATTTTTGTGTTTTTCCCCAAAATTAAACTCTTTATTCGACCAAAGTTTTTCCAATGTTTACTTTTTGGCTTCGCCGCCCATTTTTTAACCTTCAGTTTGTTGCCCATAAGGCCACTATCATCCCTGGACCTTTATGTCAAAGGATGTATAAATGTATTTTTGTATTAGTATAACTATTTTTGTGTTTTTCCCCAAAATTAAACTCTTTATTCGACCAAAGTTTTTCCAATGTTTACTTTTTGGCTTCGCCGCCCATTTTTTAACCTTCAGTTTGTTGCCCATAAGGCCACTATCATCCCTGGACCTTTATGTCAAAGGATGTATTTTTGTATTTTTGTATTAGTATAACTATTTTTGTGTTTTTCCCCAAAATTAAACTCTTTATTCGACCAAAGTTTTTTCCAATGTTTACTTTTTGGCTTCGCCGCCCATTTTTTAACCTTCAGTTTGTTGCCCATAAGGCCACTACCATCCCTGGACCTTTTGTCAAAGGATGTATAAATGTATTTTTGTATTTTTTTTAGTTAAACTTTAGGGATAAGTATAACTATTTTTGTGTTTTTCCCCAAAATTAAACGCTTTATTGGACCAAAGTTTTTTCCAATGTTTACTTTTTGGCGTCGCCGCCCATTTGTTAACTTTTTTTGTATTAAGTAAATGTAATAAATTAAGTGTTTTTCGGAAATTATTTTTAATAAATTTTATATTTTTGTTTTGTAATAAAATTACGTTTCGGTGTCAAATATTGAATATAATTGTATTATTTTCTGTAAAACTGTATTTTGGGTTTTTTATTAATAAAAAAATAAAAAAAATAATTTTATTTTATTTGAAGACTAATTTATGTTTTTATTTTAATTAAATTCTGAATTATTTCAGAAGTTTTATATTTCATTGACGAAGATTCATTATATATCGACGTTTTCCATTCTAGAAAGGCCGTGGGTTTAAAAACCAGTTGAGAAATTATTTTAAATTTATATTGTTATAATGTTTTTGTTGATTGCCATTGGAAATACGGCACTCGCAATTGAAGGTGGGAGATGAGGAAGAGGCTGGTTGAGAAGTATATTGCCATTCAAAAAACACAGCTAAAGCCATCGTAAATCTTGGAAAACAACCAAACAAAATAATACCTCTTAATATTTCATTATTTTTATTTAGGTACTTGTTTTAAAATAACTGTAATAATTTTCGTCTTTTGGTGAATTGAAAAATTTTATGAAAATAACTATGTAGGTATATAGCAAAGTGAGATCCCTGAGGCATGTGCGTAAGTGTAAGAGGAGTGCAGAGCTAGTTATTTTTTGTAAACTGGCAAAGTAAAAAAATTGTTACTATGTTTAAAATATTTTGCATTGTTTTTTTTACATCTATTTAAATTTCTATATTTTTTTTTGAACAAATACAGAATGAAGTGGAAATTAACCCATTTCCCACACCCGATCCTGCTGAAACTCGACTATACTAGACTCGTTGTCGATGACAATGTTAATTTTCAGTGGTTTCAGTTAGAATTGTCTTTAAAGTACAACATGGTAAAGCAATTTTTACTGATTGGAATTTCTATATTTAAAATTAAATTTACGTATAAGTAGGTATATATTTTTGGGTTGTATCATGAAAACTGTAGAAGACATTACTCCAACCTCAAATCTTTCATATTTATATATTAAGAATTTTCATATAAACTTCAACATATGAAATTAATTTAACGAATTTGTTGAAATTCGTTTTGATCGTTTACTTTAAAATGGTCATTTCTTGAAACTGAAGGTTTTAAAAAACCACGGTCGAAATAGTTACGATTTCAGAGGTGAATTTTCCAACTCCATTTCCAGTTGCATTCGAAAGGTCAGAAGTAATATATGTTCTCGATTACTAATGTGCCCATGTAGCCAATAGAAGCTTGAACTCGGGCGAAGCAACATAGAATAAACTTGAAAGTCTGGGCACATCGGCACTGACTGGGAATTCCCCCGGGAGACTACCTACAAATAAGACTAACTACAAAAAGGGAAATTGTTAACTCACTTAAAAAGTGAAGAAGACAGTACCTACCTACTACCTTAGTGATTTTTTTGTGTGTCAAGATGAAATTACACAGATGTGAATTATAAAAACTAAAAAAACCTATCGACACACACATTAGAGCCACACAATTGAAAAAAAAAACGCAACGTACATAAAAACAATTCTCATATACCTACATAATATAAATGAAGGATTTAACGAAATTTAAAATCTGTAATCACCACCAATTCCTCCAATGAAAACAGCTTCGCTTAGTAATAAGAAAACTGATGATCTTTGTACCATATGAGTACTCAGAATTGATTATTAATTTATAGAGGGAAGGCACAATTTTAAAGAATGGTTGCTCTTATTATTTATATTTTTATTAACAAAAAATATGTGTCGGTATGTTTTTGAAGTAAATTCATCTTTACGCACGCTTGACTTGAGGGGTATACTGGCGAATGCGTTACGGAAATTACAGCCTTACGAGGCGAACGATATATATATATAGAAATTAAAATTAATTTTGAGGTTCATTCCTCACAATCTAATCGTAACAACAGAATTCGCATCAAAAAGTATTATTTTAAACTTTTTAAGAATTAAATCAACAATCCCATTCTAAGCGTAATTCCCATAATAAAATTAATCAAATTTTTATTTAGAGTATGCGAATTCAGCGCATTGAAACGACTGATTTGTCACGATGATTGGTAACAATCCAAACGAATCTTCGATACAAATTCTTATACACTGATGATTGGAATGGTTTTTTTTCGATGTCAGAAAGACAATTAGATTAGATTACTAAAGAAGTATTTACTTCAGTCGTGTGGTCTAAAGCACACACGTATTTTTTTGTCTCCGTTTTTTTTCATCAAAAAATCACAGGAATCACTGGCTAAAGTCAATCAAGCACGTACTGTAACCCCCATGTACATATAAAACATATTGTTTATGTCAGTTTTACACTAGATGAACGATTATTGATATAATCAATAATTAGTTTTATTATTTATTTTGTCTTTTTATCGCCTGCTCAATAAGTATGAATAATAAAAAGTAGGCCTACACAATTAACTTTTACCTCACTTAGTATCATTCTGTCATTTGACAGAACGATACTAAGCGAGGTAACACTTATAATAAGTGTTTAAGAGGATACCCGGCGGTGATTTTTCCATACAAACGTATTCCCTATTTATCTCTCTGGATTTTAACCCTAGAGAAAATATTGTTTTTGCATAAAATAGATATCAACTACTAGCGTGTCGGTACTTTTTGTTTTTTTTGATAAGTTACTTTTTATAGAAGTTATGACCTTCCAAAAATCAATAAAATTGACCGGTTTAAACGCCGTCAAAAGATGTTCAGTATACAAACCAGACAATGTTTTTTTAAAAAAAGCAAAACGTAAGGACATAGAATAGTTTTTTCTTATGTAGTTGGTAAAAAAAAAATTGAAAATCAGTCCACTTTTGGAGGAGAAAAGTGGGGATTACAAAACCTCCATTTTAGTTAGGTGTCAGTGCATTGTCCCTTTCGCTCAATATCCGGTGGAGTGAGAGCAACAGTGACAGCAATATTTTAGTAAAATCTATTTCTGCACCACCGGGTATCATCTTAATGACAACGGTGGAACTTTGGACAGTCCAGAATAAGCAGCTCAATTTTAATTACACACTCCGATATTCCAATAAATTAATGTTCATCTTGTGTTCTCCGGCATGATAATTATTTTAAATTGTTAAACTACCACTTCGGAACCGGTCATAGATCATACAATGTAAATATGTGCTTAAAGGATGATTTACAGAGAAAGGTGATTTATTTTTATTTGATTTTACCGTGAACGTGGGCAGGCAGGTTAAACCATGGCTGTACCGTTGGTTGATGTACTATGTTTACCAACATTTTATATTATGTAGGTATCGCGTTCGTTGTTAGATATTCAATCGAAAATTTGAAACAGAACATCTAGTAAGTGAACCCAGAACCTGCCGCAAGGTATTTTTAGGAAGAATATTAAAATATTTTATCCCTTTGGAAACACGATAAAATCATTTTGCATTTTTATTCAGAAAATAGAGGAATTTAGATGTTATATTTATGTCTTACTGATGAATTAAATTTTAATTGTAGTTGATTTAATTAAGTTATTATAACTTTAGTCTCAGTTGCGACCATTATGTTTTATTATTTTTCTGTGTCCTGTTCATTTTCACATTTTAATTTTGATTATTATTGTTATCTTCTTCTTCAATGATATATTACATTGATGGGAATAACCTTCAAAAGTTAAAATGAGAGTTTTTCTTATATAAAAAATTAAAAATTCAATTGACTTTTATAAAAAAGTCAATAGATGTTCCATAAAAATAAAATCGGATATATTTATCCGAGACACTATCTAGGTAACAAATACGTTCTTTGAACACTTGTTTCGAATGCAAAAAGGTAGCGGCCGACAATATGGAAAATTAAAAACATTAGCCGAAGATAATATTGTTAATTCTGAACTTTGAAATATGACTTTGACTCTTATGGCGGTTTTATAATCGGACGCAATGGGCGAGCATTATGTTTTATTATTTTTCTCTGTCTTGTTCAGTTTCATATTTTAATTTAGATAATTATTGTTATCTTCTTCTTCAATGGGAAATTTTAATTGTTGCGATGAATATTTGTTCTATAGAGTCTTTTTAATGGTGTGTATAATTATTTGAACTTGAAAAATTTTGAACAATGTTGCTGAAGGGAATTTAAGTTGTCTTTTTCAAAATTACTTTAAGAGGGGAATAAAAATATTACTATATAGTGTAGGTTAATATCAGAAATTTACAGATGAAGTAATACAAGAAAAAGTTTACAATACAGAAAAACAAAAGAGAGTGAACAAGTTTTTACATTATAGATAAATAAAAATAATACAAAAATATATGCAACAGCTCCTACATTATAAAAATATGCTACATAAAATATCATGGTATCTCTTAAATAACGGTAACTAATATTAAACATGTCGATATTTGAGGTGAACTTATTTCCAAGTGCGTGAAAGCGAAATAGGTGCAATTACATGTACATATGTAGTAGTTGGTACCGGAATTATTGTTGCACTGGCTATGAGAGGTAGAGAGAAATAAAATGTGCGCGCGCACTGCTCTCTCTTGCTCCTACAGTCGCCCGATATAACGCCTTTTCGTAACGCATTTCAATTTCCGTAACGCATTCGCCAGCTTACCTCCCAAGTCAAGCGTGCGTAAGGAAGTATTTACTTCAAAAAATGTAGTAAGAAAATTGAGAAGAATAAATTATTGAAAAAATTAAATAAAATTTTCATTTGACATTGGCTTAAACAAAATTAAAACATCGGCGATTAATATTATTAAGTTACTTCCTTGCTGAATCCTGCGATACTACCGCTAACTTATTTATTAAACACATTTTCGAGAGTCTTCGGTAGTGAAGAGCAAATCCTTCCAAGGGTATACGGGGACACGGTAGTCAGAACGATACCTACCCTTTTAACAGAAATTAATTACACAATTTAATATTCATGAAGTGATGATGTGTTTTGCTGACTACTCGTGTGCCAGCAAAAAACGCTTTTTGGAATCATTGCCGTAAATGACAATGGTTCCACGACAATTGGCCCATCGACAGTAAGTTGGCTCGTCAACCGTTGGTCCCCCCGTCAATTGAGCGCTCGTATAGTTAAACCCTAATAAATTTTTTTAAGTATGAAAAGAGATTATACGGCTGTACAACAAAAGCCGATATACGAGTACTTATGTATATTTGCAGGCGTCTTGAGTGGAAGTCCGCTGTACAAATATTTATACTATCAATTCTTATTCTCAAGATAGGAGAATATCTTTATCTTTATATATAAAAAATCTCGCGTCACAATGTTCATCCAAGGTAAACTCCGATACTACTTAACCGATTTTGATGAAATTTTGCTTACTGTGTGTACTTTGGTAAAACGTAAAATATGGGATAGTTTTTATCTCGATTTTTGGTCTCAATATTTATTATTGCGAGTTAAATGTTTTTATAGGACAATTATTTGTACTCAAGTTCCATAGGTTTCTGACAGATGGCGGTGTGAGTTTTATTTTATTTTTTATAGAGAATACCTCACAAGAGTCCCAACTGCTCCCGTCTGGAGCCAGTGAGACTATGGCATCCCCAATTGGGGTATGTTGTGAGGCTGAAGATAAGTGGGGAAGGGAAGGAGATGGGGAAGAGGAAGGTATGGAAGTACCAGGCTATTCAGATCTAGTCACTAAACACGGCTAAAGCCATTATTAAGTAACGTTTTAATTCTGAATGGTGGTCTTACACCAGTGCGATACTAAGAATATCTTCCACTCAGGAACGTGCCGCAAATATAGTATATATTATTTTTTATTAATTAATCGTGAAATAACACAAATTAATCAAATAAAATTTATTCGTATATTATTATTAAAAGTTCGAACCCTCGACCTTCCGATTGGGAGTCAAGTGTCTTACCACTCGACCACGGACGGTTGTGAGTTAATTTATTGACACAAGACTTGGTTATCTAGGTTTGGTATCCATCAAATAGACGGCTTTGTGTTTCTTTAGCCACAGCAACGCGTGGGCGGGTAAGCTAGTATATATGAATAGTCAAAAGCACAAAAAATAACATAAAAAAGTAAATTACAACTGAATTTCTTTCCAGGCCTTTGTAGCTCCGAGTTTGGGTATCGCCGGCCCGGGAACCATTTATTGGATAACCGACACCCCTGGCGTTTGCTAATTTTGGGACATTTCCAGGGGAGTTTGTGTGGAGGGTTTGTCTAGGTCTTGGCGACGAATACGATTACCCACCTTTGCGTAGTGAGCCGGATCGGGAGAGACTAATTGAGAGAGACCTAACCTAGAATTTCCAGCTAAACTCTCTCGACCCATCGCCTTGCAACCCAGGGATGAATTCATAAGTCTGTCACTACTGGACACATTGACTCCAGAATCCTAGTGAACCCTAATACATTTTCCTTCCCAGAACTTCATCTCCATCCTTTCCCTAAAAAGATCTTCCACACAGCATCTCCAAAGATTTCATAGGCCCTGAGGAGTTTTTTGATCAGGACCTCCTGTGTGGAACTAATGTAAACAAAAAACGAGTGTGCTTTAGACCACACGACTGAAGTAAAATTTCTAGAGAGAAAGAAAATGTGCGCGCGCACTGCTCTCTCTTGCTCTTACAGTGTTACAGCCCGATCGCCTCGCCCGACTACGCGTAACGCGGTACCCCCCAAGTCAAGCGTGCGTAAAGAAGTTTTACTTACAAAAACTCGGGAAGTGTCATGTTGCGATTTTGACGTTTTCGGGTAACTCGAAATGTTATTAGCTTTGTTAAGTCAGGTACCTACATCCATTACCCAATGGCTGTTTTTATAATTCTCTAACGTCTCGGCATCTCATTTATTTAATACAAGTGGGGGAGATGCAAAAAGTAATCATTTTCTTGCCTCTCCCTCACTCGTATTAAATAAAAGAGATGGCGCGAGTCATTCCCGTTACCGTTTAACACTAAAAGCGCTTCTTGACTAATTGTATGAAAGTACTAAATCACTCCACGTTATTCTGCAATACACGCTGAATAGTTTGTTCAATCGATGTAACACAAACTTATAATAAAACAGTAAGGCATATAATGAACACCCTGTATAAAGTGTATAGGCAATGAAATTATTTGCAAAATTTAAGATTCTCGCCTTTTAATACCGCCGTGGATCGTTACTCTCACAGCCGCTTTGCAAATATACTTTTATGACGAAATAAATTAAAGCCATTAAAAGTTGACGATGAAATTCATTAAACTAAACGGCCGGGACACCAGGCGTTTAGAAATATGCAATTTTAATTATAAGACGAATAAAGGGTCATTTGTCGGATCATTTCATATTCCGGTGATTATTCTCAGGATCATTTCATGTTCGTTTCTTAGAACACGTTTTGGAACATCGCGTCACTTGTACTATTTATTTTATGTCTCTTTAACACGAACCGGGAAATAAAATTAGATTTATTTATTTTTGTTTTGGAACATTTACATAAGATTAACATTGTAAAGAGAGTAAATGTTAATAATCCACTTAAATATGTTCACAGAATCTACAGTTCAAAATTTATTTTTTCTCTATGAAGAGATGTTAACCCCACAGGCCTCCGCCATATTTTATCAGACTGTCAAAATATTTCCGCGTTGCAATAAAATCCAAATAGAAGGAATATTTCTGAACATATCCGAAAATTAAGAACTGTTTTTGATAGGTGATAAAATAAGCTTACAAATTTTAAATCGAAATTAATATTTTATTAGACAAATGTGTATGACCGTTATCGTCAGCTCGTTTTTCGGTCTATCCATGTATTGATTGATAAAAAATTCCCAAACTTCATAATTTTTTTTTCAAATTCCTACCCGAAACTTTGGTTTCATAAAGGTGTATTTTTTGTGGTTAACTTTTTATTTTGAATATAAAGCGTGGAGTTTTCTCTTTCTAACACCGTATAAACCAAGGCTACCCAACCCCAGGGGTGCTAGCATGGTCGATCGATATGAAGTTACCGACCGATTGTCGGTAACTTCTCATCATTCCCTAGGACAACTTAAGCGCTAACGTACAAACGACAGTTGATATCGAATATATTAAGGACACTTAGTCGTTGTGAACTGTCACCTATTCGTTTGCGATCTGCAGTTGTCCTAGGGAATGATGAGAATTTACCGACATGTCATGTTAGTAAATTGCTAATTTGCTTTTTAAAATATGCGACACTGTTTGCGTAGATATCTACAGTCACATTCAATAGTATTACATAGACGACACATTCGAGAAGTAGGCAACATTGTTATTAAATAATTCGAAATGGAATATATTATTATTCCTTTACGTCTAAACCCAATTAATTTTGTGGATCATCTGTGAAGGTTTTTCGTCTGATTGAATATTCGCTGTTGACAGAACTATTGGTATATCAACCGCTCACAAGAGCGCCCCTGTCTGTACATGTGTAAAGTCAGGGGAACCACGTTGCCATTGGGTTGGGCAGCGTTATGATACGGGCTTAGGAATGTGAGGCTTTGAGAAGGGATTTATTAAAGCGAGTATGGAAGATGTCTGGTTTATATGAAGGAAAAAAACAGAAGCTTATGATTAGTTCTACGTACGAGCCATTCCCCAAACACATAAACGTGTCGAAGAAACTACTATTAAAGTACCCGTAGAACAGACTCAGCATTCCTACATTGTATATTAGAGATGAAAATCGATGATCAGACGGATCGCTCTCCTTTGCACAGAATCAAGAAGGTTTTTTCTTTTTTTCTTTTATTTTTTTTTAAAAAGAAAGACAAACATTCCCGAGTTACGAATAACCCAACAACATTTGAACATCTCCTACTACCACCACACTAAGCGGAAGATGTTGCTTGTGTTGTGATGGAGGACTTAGCCAGGAGGTTTATCAAGAATTTTGTTGCTCTAGCCCAGAGGTGCTGCAGAGGTGTGAGACACCAAACAGAAAACATCAATGAACACGTGAAGTATTAAAAAATACAGTTATTTTATTATTATGTATTGCATTGTTTTCAAAACCAAAAAAAAGTTTCGTTGTTTAATTATAGCGATATTTTGATATTCCTTCGTGGGTGGTTTTCATTTCGAGCAATGAATTCAAAACGTTTCAAACAAATGTCCACGTGCACAGAAAACTGTGCATTAAAACACCTCCACACATGTAAGTGATTACTTTGCAAGAACAGTGGTCATTACTGCGTTGGTAATTATGAACTTTTTTGTATGTAGGTATGCATTTAGTTTTTCATGTTCTTGACCAATATTAATAAACTGAACGTTATGGGATAAAATAAGATGTTTTGTAAAAAAAACCTGTTTTTATTCATTTTGCTTTGAAGAGTTTAATTCGCAATGTATATTAATTAATTAATTAGTTAATTAATTTTATTTATATAAGATAAAACATTTGTAAACGAATGTTTTATAAATATGGCCTGATAAATTACCACGATGGTCAAAATCGATTTTTCTCCGTGTACCTTCCACACTGGAACGTGCCGCAAATGTACTAGGTTATGCATGAATTCATTGTGAAACATAAATTAATTTTTAAAACTTCTTCAAAATCTGCAAATTCACTTTGTGGCACCATTTTATTAATGACAAATTAAAGCACGTTGTTTTTACCACGATAATCTTTATTTTAACACATTTTATGTCCTGAGGAAGAGAACATCGTTCTCGAAACATGTTGATTTGTTAAAGTAAAGATTATCGTGGTAAAAACAAAGTGTTTTAATTTGTCATTAATTTTTAAAATTTTACCTGCGTACGGGACCTACGGTTTGCTAGTCGAGAGGCTTACCGATCGACCGTGGATGCCGTCAATAGGGGAGCTTGTAATAAATTCATTAGTTATTTGTTTCGCTTTTATTGACCTGCAGACCTCTTGGTGATCAATTATATCGTAATGCAGTCAAGTTGTCGGATATACGGATGATATTAACATTGTCGGAAGATCAATTTCAGCTTTTAAGGAAGTCTAGAAATAGAGGCGCGGAAAGTAGGACTGCGGATTAATTTTGGCAAAACGAAAATGATGATACAGAGGAGAAACCCTTCACAAGAAGAAGAAGTAGTGCACAATTTAAAGACAACTACTCATACGAAGTACAATTCACCTGCTTGGGCTCCAGTCTAACAGAGAACAATGAGGATCCAGCAGAAATCAGAAGGAGAATCATAGCAGCCAACAAAACATACTTCTCTTTGCTGCCAGTGATAATAATAATTATTTAATTTTTATGTTTTCGTAATGTTTTGAAGTTAAATTCAAGTAGAGTTTATTCTATGAATATATTTGTTTGTATTGATCTTGTTCCAAATATGGGATTTCTTGATGACCCTAATATGGAATAGTATCTCATATTAGGAACAGTGTTTCTTATATGAAAATCTAGTAGAACTCAATTTCTTTTTTGCTATTGTACTTAGTTTGTATTTTTACCTTCCCGAAGGTCAAAATGTCGGAGAAGAAACAGCGGAAGACGTGGAACACTGAAAAATTGATAAAAGCTATGGAAACTGTAAAATCGAAGATCATGAGATATCAGAAAGACGCCATTCTTTACGGGGTCCCTCGAAGCACTTTATTCAGCTTGTGCAAGCGTAGCGTTAAAGAAGATGCTATGGAAGCTGCGCTTGGACGTAATTCAGTCTTGGGACCAGTTTTAAGCGACAGTTGCTGGATTACCTATCCAAATAGAATATACGGACTGGTTCCAGCACTTCATCAAATATACGAAACATAATCCTTGACGGAAATTATAGCCACACACTCAGCATTGATGTTATAGATAAAGCCCAAGAGCATCATGTCACCATTCTGTGCATACCTTAACATTCTACCCACAAACTGCAGCCCTTCGATAAGGCAGTGATAGGAGCTTTAAAGACATATTACCTCGAAGAAATTCGGCAATGGCTTCTAATGAATCAGAAGCCTTTGTCTGTCTTTGACATCGTGGAAATTTTTGGAAAAGCATGTCTGAAAATAAAATGTGCAGCTTTAGCCGTTAACGGTTTCAATGCTATAGGAATTTACCCCATCAACCGGAATATATTCGGGGAGAGGACTTTCTAGAAAATGAGGACCAAGAAAATGATTGTCCCGACTCAATGAGTATTCAAGCCTGTCCTCACAAGCCCACGTATAATTACGCTCTACACAAACAAGAAAAATACGGTTTCCACTAGATTAAGAAAATCAAGAAAAAATTGCATGATAACGGCGTTTCCTTATAAAACTGAGCTGGAAGGCTTGCAGAAGAAATGGGGTGTTGTGAAATAAGGCACGAAAATATTTGATCAGCCCTTCATTAGTGGGGACCAGGTGAAAAAAGAAGTCACGAAGAAACCCTTCAGAAGGTTACGTCTTCTTCTTCTTCTTGGGTACCATAGAATGTGACCTTTCTATGGTACCCAAAAAAAAAACATGTTTCGTGTGATTGAAAATATATCAGAAAATGTTATTGTAAAAAGTAACTAGTCACCCCATGAAATGTCTATTTCAAAATAATTTGTTCATGTTGCATATACCTATATATATTTTTTCTTTGAGCTTCCTGAAATTTGTGTATATCTCTGCGTTGGTTGACTTTTTGCAAGCTTTGCGATTTTTAAATGCGTACACAACTCACTGATCGGCCATATCACCACCGCGCAGTTTCTTCGCGCATGGCAGGAATTTTAATTGTGCGTCCCAAATGACAATCAGCGCTGGGAGGCGGCTGCCTGCGCCATAAATCCCCCGGTTCCCCGTAATCCGTCGGATCATTAGTCTAACCTGGGACATGATGCATGCGTCTCCACACATCCTCACACCAGTGTCGAAATGTCGAAACACTGCAAATATGCATTGCACAAATCATCGAAAAAAACACTCCTTTTTACTTCGCGCAGAACACGCTCAAAGGCAACTTGAAACGTGTGGGTCCTCTGCAAAGAAAACAGCATAAAAAATGCAACGAGACAATTCATAAAAAAGCACGCACCAAAAAAAAACATTTTGTTTTAAAGAGTTTTTCAATTTTATCAAGTCATAGGGAACGACGAGAAGTTACCAAAAGTTATCCTATCAATTCTTATCGATCGATCGTGGCCTCTTTTGCGATTGATATCGGTCCAAAATTGGACCACATTTAACGAACCTACAAATATGGGATACACGTTGAAATCTAGGGGAATTCATTAGCTTTAAACCGCATTAAACAATTTATATGTTTCAATATTAATATTTTGAGGAATGATATTAATTAAATCAAATGGCCAAATTAAAAACTGAACGCCAATCGTTCCAGTGGCTCATGGTCGATCGATAAGGATTGTATCATTAATTTTCAGAAACAGGAAACATGAACTCTGTTTACGAAATAATAACTACTCTGAATTTGTCAAACATTTAATAGAGATAGCAATAGCTTCAATAAAGAAAAAAAAAATCAAATATTTATTTTATTTATTTATTTAATACATGTTACATAATTGTGACATTTACATAAAGTTGATATATTAAATCACCATACTAGGCGGCTGCCTGTATCATGGTGACCAATATAGTATAGTTACATTGTATGAAAAATGAAGTCTAGTGTAAACATGGAATTAGTATAAATCATGTTAAATATTGGAAAAATTATAATAAAAAGTAGAAAATAGAAACGAGAAAAAAAGTACATTACATTATATAAACAGGCTTCTAATTCTATCACATTCACTCATCAAAAAGTCTCCAAGCGTAAATATAAATAAATACTTTAATTTGTGCGCTTTAGAAACCTTAGAAATAAAAGAAAAAATTAATTTATCATTGAAGAAGACGATAACTGATAATCAAAAAATTAAAATCTGAAAATGAACAAGACACAGAAAATAAAAGATAATGGTCGCATTGGGACACGACCGTTATTTTTTTTTATTTTTCTATGTCTTGTTCATTTACAGATTTTAATTTTTAGATTATTAGTGTTATCTTCTTCTTCAATGATATATGACATTGATGAGAATAACCTTCAAAATTTATAAAAATAGAGTTATTCTTATAAAAATTAAAAATTAATTTAGTTAACAAAATAATAAAACCCTGTAAATTTCCCTTATTGACAATGTTTCCATGTTACGTTGAATCCTCCCACCGTTCTTCCCCTAGCACTACCCTCACCCAATAACATCTAATAATTTCTGTACTTGTATAAATTTTAAGTTAGTTTTAAGTTTGCTAGTAAATTTAAGTAACTACTTAAATAAAATTTAAGTAACAAAATGTACTTGAAAATAAAACTCTTCTTAACAAAATGTCTAGAAATTGTTACACAGTTAATGCCCGAGAAATACAAAAAATCGAAAACCCAGCTAATTTCTAATACTTATTGTTGCTTGTGCCCTTTTGTTGGGTTGCCTTCGTTTTATTTTCTTGTGTCCTTTTGCAGTTGCAATTTGTAATGTTCTGACACGTCCCAGCATCGGTCACTAATACACTGTCACTACGAACGGATGTTGTACATTTATCTTACTTCAATTAGATGGAGCTAAATTTGTTTGGAAATTCTTCTGTTGTATAAAGTCAAGTCGTCCTGCCAACGGAGCTGGTTTCCAACAAAATAATTAAATGCTGCCTAGTGTTGGCGGTAGACCACTCTCACAAAGGCGTTTCCATTCAATAACCATCAAATATGCATTTCCTTTATAATTGGCTTCGTGCTTTGTGTGAAACTATTCAGATCTGTGGAAACACCATAGTCAGCTATTATAGATACCTTCGTGGATTGATGGAGGGTGCAATAACGTACATTGACAATGAGTTCGTAGCAAAGCGGTTACCTCAATGACTGTTGGATCAGAGTTTGAGTGTTCAAAACTTAAGAGCGATTGACCAGCGGCTGAGAAAAAAAGTTTAAAAAAGCTTGCTACTGTACAGGGAGGTTCTAATGAGAAAGATCGATTATTACCCGTATCGAATATTTTAAATTAAAATTTAATATCGATTTATTTCATTCAAAACTTGCATTTATATATATACCTACATTCAAGTAAGCAATGAAAATGCTCAAAACGCACGATGATAAAGTAGTAATTATCGTGTACTTCTTGTAAATATTTTTTGATCATAAGTATTTATGATTTTTTAATAATGTTTAAACAAAATAAGTGTGTAAAAAAATGATATATTTTAGTTTGTAAGACCTTAAATAAATCGAAAAACTGAGGTATTTTTGTCACAAAACACATTCCCAGGTTTATTTTTTAATGATTTTAATTTAACAAAAATTAAAATTCTGAAAACAGTGTTTACTAGATTATTTTGTTGTTTTATTATTTAGTTTTTATTTACTTTGTTGTATGATTATATGATTTTAATTTGTGTTGTTTATTACAATCTATCGTTTGAAAATTGAACGAATCTGCCAACGACCAACGGTATAACCTTACTATATTAAAAATACACAGTTAAGTTTTGAAACTGCTTGTACCAGATAAAATAACAATCTTTCAAAATAAATGTTTTTTTGTTTAAAAAAGAGTGAATACGTCTAGAATTTGATATAAAAAGGACTAATTTCCGATATTCTCTGGTAATACCCTCTTAAGGAATTGCAAAACGAGATGTAGGTATGGATTATTTTAAATTAAAATTTAATATCGATTTATTTCATTCAATTAATTATATTGAAAAATACACTATCCTATTCTTCCACAGGGTAATTTTGTTCGGAAAATATCTTGCACCATTACAGGGCAGACGATTTGCAGAATTTTAACAATTGATCCAATTTAAAAGTTAATTATCAAGTTCCGAAAAAGTTCATTTCAAGTTATGATAATACTCCCAATTTTCAATTAGGGAGGCGGGCTTCGGCACCACCGCACCGGGAACCATTAATTGGATAACCAAATCCCCTGCCATAGGTCATTCCATGTGGTTCGTTACGTTTGGTGACTTAGCAGGGTACCCGTGTTCATGGTTTGGGTTGAGGTTTGTCTAGGTCTTAATGACGAATGCGTTTGCCCACGTACTGCGTGGCGGGCCAGATCGGGAGACCCTGGTTGACGGATTCAGATTCCTAACCACCCCTCATTTATTTTTTCTTTCCAGAACTTTCTCTTCTTCCTTTCCCTAAAAAGTTCCTCCACACAGCATCCCTAAAGATGACAGCCCTTGAAGGAACGGATTTTTTTTCCTCAGGGCGTTGTGTCTGGAGCCCATGCAAAAATTTGTAAAACAACTGGATTACCCTAAAAAACCAGACGTTTTTTAAAGACTTTATTCACCTATGTTAAGTAATCAGATCTGCCAGGGTAAATTCAAAGTCTTCCTTCTCTCTCATATCATTTGTCCACCAAATTCCAGACAGTCGGTTTTCTTGGGTGGTCATGTCATTGGAGTCTAGAAGTAGCCCATTAAAAAGTTATAAAATATACGAAACATCAGCCAACAGTTTTATTTTTTACATACTTTTGTGTGCCTTTGAATTCATTCCCTTTGATGCAGTAAAAGATTAGATTATGTATTACCGGAGAATACCGGAAATTAGACCTTTTTAAATTGAATTCTAGACGAATTGACTCTTTTTTACAAAAAAACATAAATTGATTTTGAAAGATTATTATTTTATCTGGTACACGCAGTTTTAAAACAAAAATATTTGTGACAAAAATACCGCAGTTTTTCTATTTATATAAGGTCTTACAAATTAAAATATTTCAATTTTTTATACACTTATTTTGTTTAGACATTATAAAAAATCATAAATACTTATGATCAAAAAATACTTACAAAAAGTACACTATATTTAATAATTTATCATCGTGCGTTTTGAGCATTTTTATTGCTTACTCGAATGTAGGTATATATTAAAGCAAGTTTTGAATGAAATAAATCGATATTAAATTTTTATTTTAATAATTTTGATACGGGGAATAACCGTCATTCTCATTGGAACCTCCCTGTACAGTTGCAAGCACTTTTAAACTTTTATTCTCAGCTGCTGGTCAATCGCTCTTAAGTAATCAGATCTGCCAGGGTAAATTCAAAGTCTTCCTTCTCCTCTCTCATATCATTTGTCCACCAAATTCCAGACAGTCGGTTTTCTTGGGTGGTCATGGCATTGGACTCTAGAAGTAGCCCATTAAAAAGTTATAAAATATACGAAACATCAGCCAACAGTTTTATTTTTTACATACTTGTGTGTGCCTTTGAATTCTTTCCTTTAATGCAGTAAAAGAATAAATATATGTAGATACCGATATATTATTCCAGGAAAAACACTCATTTATTGGGTATGTTTTTCTAGGTTTGTCTTTGGTGCAAAATAATGTTTCGTCGAAATGATTTTCGATCATAACTATGATCTACCACGAATATTAATGCAGGATGTCGCTGGATTTGAAGTCACCATCACGTATCCTAAATGGTAATATTCGTTCAGCTATTTATCATACACCATACCTGCTTATTATTCATCGTAAATTCGCAGGAAATAGACACATCGGAAACAATCAAAGAATAAAAAAGCTTAATGAACAAAAAATCTACCTATAGACCTTTAGAGCAGGTCTGGCTAACCCAAATTGCACCATGGGCCGCTTTGATGAACTAAAATTTACCAAGGGCCACGGGAGGAAGGGGGGGGGGGGATTCAACCGTTTAAAAAATTATTAAATAATATGTTATAGCTTTTTAGTCCAGATTTTTGTTTCCATTTTTTTTTTGTTGTTTAGTAAGTTACAAAGGCAATTATTTTGTATTTTAAAAACCTCCTTACAATAAAATAAAATGCAATGGTAAAAATGATAAGAAGTCTCAAAAATTTTTTTAAAATTATATACGTCTATTTGAGTGTCGATGTATAAAATAATTGAAATAAACAACATTTAAACTTCAATATTCGCAAAATATCTTTGTGGCACCATCTTAATATATAAAACAAAGTCGGGTTAGTTACACCATTTAATGATCTTTGATTTGTTGGATTTGTCTCCGTCCCGATTAGCAGAATAACTATTAAAACATCGGAAAAAATCATGGGAAGAATAATTATGAAGAAAATAAACTTACCATATATTATGTATGGAACGGCTTTTCAAATAATGTGCGTTGGTCGACATAATAATTTGAATCAATTCGAACAGCTAATAAATTAAACACAACATTATTGATTCTGAGGTGGTACGAAGTTTGTCCGGACAGCTAGTTTTAATTAAATGAAACAAATTACTTTTCGTAAACCACTATATAAAAATAATAATAATAAGTAATTTGTTTCATTTAATATTTAAACTGATTATTTTTAAGGTAAAATGTATATATTTTTGATTATTATCGTTCGCTTCCGTAACGTTCGTAACGCCCGATATAACGCCCGATAGTAACGCATTCGCCAGTTTAACCCTCAAGTCAAGCGTGCGTAAAGAAGAAGTAAATACTTCTTTACGCACGCTTGACTTGAGGGTTAAACTGGCGAATGCGTTACTATCGGGCGTTATATCGGGCGTTACGAACGTTACGGAAGCGAACGATAATAAATTTAAATTCATTTTGAGGTTCATTCCTCATAATCTAATAGTAACAACAGTGCTCTAATCCGTAGTAATGACGTTTGGAATGGGTCCTGGCATTTATTTTAAACTTTGTGAGAATTAAATCAACAAACCCATTATAAGCGTAATTCCCATAACAAAATTAATCAAAATTTCGTTAAGAGTGTGCGAACTCAGTGCATTGAAACGACTGATTTGTCACGATGATTGTAACAAACGAATCTTCAATACAGATTCTTATACACTGTTGGAATGGTTTTATTCTATGCCAGAAATAAAATTAGATTAGATTACTAAAGAAGTATTTACTTCGGTCGTGTGGTCTAAAGCACAGTCATATTTTTTGTTTTTGTTTTGTTTATTGAGATGTAACTGTTTTTATACATCTAGTAAGAAAATATGAAAATTCAATTTATGAAATACGATTTTTAAAAAATACAATTTATATGTTATAAAGAAGTTTTCGTCTTCCCAACGTTTATTGAATTTTCATTTTTCTTCAACGAGTTTCCTTTTCTCAGTGCCCCTGTTATGCTGTGTGAGTAAATCTAAATACTAATCTGCACTGATTGGTCCTTGTTACGCAATCGGACAAGTTGCGTGTCCAGAGCTCTACTAATTACCCAAAAGAAAAATAAATTCTTCATATATGATCGCGGGCCACGGATTGGCCAATGCTGCTTTATAAGAAGAGCCAAATTCTCAAACAATGAAAATGGCGGTTATTTTATTATTGTAAAAAGCAATCATTTCAAGAATAAATAATATTAAATAAAAATAAAACACTTATTTTGTGTAAAACCACGAGTTTTAATTAATGTTTTTATCGACCGGTTTCACTATGCTCAAGAATCACCAGGGTGCAAATTAATACTAAACAAGAAATAGTTAGTGTGTGCTTATGTATAAATACATAGGGAGGACAACAAGATAAAAATATAACAAACGGTGAGGATACATTTAGATCAGTACAAAGGAAGTCGGAAAAAACCGACAGACACATACATATAGTATATAAGGCGTAGTTGTTATATTATTATGAGCTGAGAGCAGATCTATGAGCTACATTGGATAACAAAGGAAATCCAGTTTCCAGGATTCCAAATCTATTTTAGTTCCTCGCGAAGGCGAAGACCTAATCAATGAAACTTGACGTGATCGATTTTCATGTCAAAAATAAAGGAACAATTTAAGCCTTGCGGATCGAGCGCAGGTTCTCAATCTATTCTGGGGTTTTCATAATTTAACTGGTCTTTCGATATCAATTTTTTCTTTTCTATTTACTATTTCGTTTACTATTGACTTTTCCATCTAGTTGTAGACAATGGCAGTAAAATAATTTTAATAAGAAACATTTTACAACGCGAATTGCGTCAACGTACTGTAGATTAAATCTTTTTTTATGTCATGAATGCAACCTCTAAGACAGCTTATGAAATAATTTGACTATGAATGTCAAAATACATTGGAATCTTAAAAATTAAATATAACGCCGTTCTTCCATGGAGCTACGTTCAAATAATATTGTTGTCCTATGATGCATATTTTTTTGAAGTAAAACTTCTTTACGCACCCTTGACTTGGGGGGTAAGCTGGCGAATGAGTGAACGAAAAGTGTAGTCGGGCGAGGCAATCGGGCTGTATCACACTGTAGGAGCAAGAGATAGCAGTGCGCGCGCACATTTTCTTTATCTCTTCCTCTTATAGCCAGTGTTTGAAGATTATTCGTAATTTTATTTCGTTCTTGAACAATTTTTTAAATACTTAGGATTAAGAGAGAGCAGTGCTAGAAGTTTTACTTTAGTCGTGTGATCTAAAGCACACTCGTTTTTTTCAATTAATAACAAAAACAAGTATTTTTCCAAGTTTGTCTTAACTTAGTAGTCGGGTATAGTCTAGCGGTGTAGCGGATCTCGTGATAAACACTCCATCTCGTTTCAGCAACACGTAATACACGAAATAGCGCATGATCCCGTCGTGACGCATAGTACCGCACAAGAGTCCCAACGGCTCCCGTCTGGAGCCAGTGAGACTATGGCATCCCCAATTGGGGTATGTTGTGAGGCGGAGAAGGAAACGAGGAATAGGAAAGCGGAGAAGTACCTGGTTATTCAGATCTGATTACCAAACATGGCTAAAGCCATTTCAAGCAACGTTTGAATTCTGAATGGTGGTCTTGCACCAGGACGATACTGAGACTGTATACTATTTTAATTTTATTAATTGTGAAATAACATAAATTAATCGAATAAAATATATTTGCCCACGCCGGGATTCAATCCGGTGACCTTCGGATTGCAAGTCAAGAGCCTACCCCTTGACCACGGAGGCCGTCAATTCAATTCTTAACTTGCCTGTCTAGTTTCCTAAAGTTTGACAACCCCTGGTTCCTGACTCGCAATGTGACTACAGCGAGCAGCGAACAGTCTGTTGAAATATGAAAGTGAAGTGGTTGCACTACAATATTAAAGTTCGCGCCAATGGCAATGGAGCGTAACAAATCGCGGGAATATTTCACGTTCGGCCCGGAGCGGTCGCTTTTGTTTTCCATTAATTTCCCCGACTTTTTGGGGAGGAACAAATTACCCAAAACCGTTTAGCATCGCGTCGGCCGCAGTAGCCGGTAGGGAATTAATCATTTCATAAGGCAAGATGAATGGAGGGATTTTTCAAGTTTGCGCCCCTCATTACGTTACGCTGGCTGTTGGATTGCTGTGTCGAACGCCTGCCGCCTGTCCGCGCCTGAACAATTGTTTCAAACTACCTATAAATAACCCCACTCAATTATAATTGAATTGCAGATTGTTTGTATACAAATTACATTTCATTGACTGAACATGGGTTATGCGTTAAAATTGCTTGCAAGGTGAGTTTTACGTTTATTTATTTAATTTATTTAGTACAGGATATACCTTTTATTTATTTACTTCTATTTTTAGAAGAAGCCGAGGACGCCCAAGGAAGACGTGGCACGACAAAGTAAATCAGATACTTGAGTCGGGCCATGTCAAGAGTCAGAATAATAGAAGAGTATGTATGAGAAGATGTATGAATGTGAATGAGGCAAGGAGTGTGTGCCAAGACCGAGTTGTTTGGCGGTCCGTCCTCTCTGCCTACCCCTGCGGGGAAACGGCGTGATGGTTAGTTAGTTAGTTAGTTTCTATTTTCGAACATACCCTTTACACAATAATTACAGAGTTTACATATAATACTAAGGCGCTCCGCCCACTGAGGCAACTGAAAACCAACTAAAACCGGCTTTTTCTCTGTCTTGATTGGTCAAAAAGCTTGTTTAACCATAGACGAACTACGAGACAGCTGACAGCTAGCAACTAGAAATGGCCGCCCAGGGCAATGAGCAGTGACAGTCGCAGGATGGTCGCAAGTCACCGCTTGCGTTACCATTGACAACGGGGTTTTGTGTGATTGTGTAGTGTGCGGGCTATCCCATTGTCATACAAAGTCAGTTGGCAGTTGAGAGTTTTCAGTTGCCTGAGTGGGCGGAGGCGCTAAGTTCCAATAATACTAAACAATTTTAATAATTAGTAACTGTATGTACTCGTATATAAGTTTTTTTAATTTAAATAATTAGTTATTTAATAATTAGTAATTACAATTTTAATAATTAGTAACTGTATGTACTCGTATATAAGTTTTTTTATTTAAATAATTAGTTATTTAATAATTAGTAATTACAATTTTAATAATTAGTAACTGTATGTACTCGTATACAAGTTTTTTTATTTATTTTTTTATTATTTTTTTTTTTTATTAGTTAGTAGTAGTGATTTGCAAACACCCCACTAGGAGAACCTGTGTGTTGTTCGCATGTTTTAAATTAAGTAAGTATTATTCTATCGTTACTATACATTTTACACATTTGTAAAAAGTTTTGACTGTCTAACAAAGAGAAATTCCCGTTTTAGGACACTCAAATCGGGATGAATTAACATACATATTTTGTTCAAAAAAAAAGAAAAATAGAGAAAAAAGAGAAGAGGAGAAAACATTAAAAAATTAAACTAGATTTACACATATCTGATGATTGAGGGGATACGTTGGCGAAGTGGATAGCACTTTGGCCCGGATTGCCAGAGGTCCTGGGTTCGTGTCCCAGATGTATTCGTATCTTTTTCTGATTTTTCTGTTTCGGATTTTTGATTGACTTTCGCTAATATTATCTTCATTAATTAAAATATTATCCGGAAACTATAGAACACATTATATCAGGATGTTCTATATTAGCGCCGTCTGAGTATACATTTAGGCACAATCAGGTTTTAAAAATAATTCACCAAAGTTTGGTAATTAAACATAACTTGATTGACTGTCATAATATAGTACCATATTATGAATACGAACCAAATTCATTTTTAGAAAATAATTTCTTTAAAATTTACTATGATAAAACTATACTAACAGACAGACCAATTGGTCATAATAGACCTGATATAGTTTTACATGACAAAATTAAAAAAATAACTTATATTATTGATGTAGCTATTCCAAATTCCTGTAATATTCAAAAATCTGTTTCTGAAAAAATAAGAAAGTATACAGATTTAGGAAATGAAATTAAAAGAATTTGGCATTCTCAGACTATAAAAATATTACCTTTTGTTATTTCGGCTACTGGCATTATACCTAGCTCTCTTATTAAAAATTTAGGCATATTAGATTTGTCAAAGAATTTGTATATAAAAATGCAAAAATCAGTCATTTTAAATACATGTAGAATTACGAAAGATTTTTTAAATATTTATATTGAGGGATCAGTAGGATTTATCGGTCAAATTAGGAATTCCACAGAGCCGAACCCTCTGATATGAAAATATCTGGAGACGGTGAATTATATTCCCATTTAATAGTTTGGTAGATTAACGTGTTGTTCTTGTATTGTTTTGTATTAATTATACTTATATAATACACTTGCATAACGTGGATTTACTAGATGATCATTTATATGGAAAAGTGTATGAAAGGGTTTAGTTTTTCCTATGGGAAAAACTAAACCCGTTCCTGTAAATCTGGTGAATAAAAAAAAAAAAAAAAAAAATAATAAAATTAATTTAAAACATTGTTTCTCATATTATTCATCGTGGTCCTTAATAAAATTTTTGAAAGAACTATCATATTTCTTAATATTTTAAAACTTTTCTTTTAATTATAATTAAGTAGAAATATAAGAAGAAATTTTCCACCTATTTGCATTTCTTAATTCACCATGTTTAGGAATCAAACATTTCATAAGATAATTTCACTGTAAAATGAATATTTGGTAATAATTAAGTTCTATTATCGACATATAATAAACAAATTACACATAGATACTCTTCGCTTTTTGGTTAATGTATACACTACAAAATAACAAAAAGAAAGGGAAAAATAAACAACAAAAAAATAAACAATAAGAAAAGTGAAAACAGTAAGAATGTTTTGCATCTAGGGCCCTTTTGCTGTCGGTTTGATTTCATGTTTTTAAGATATAGTTAAAAAATTCTCCATCACGTAGGGCGTTGAATGTTTTGCAGATAGTTCAATGAATGAATTTCGCACTTAGATCTACAACGTGCTCTGTAAATCTAAGTGTGAAGTGTATGTTTTTTAAAATTAAAATAAAGTTGGTTGCTTGCAGGCGAAAAAATGTAATAAGCGTAATTGTTGAATGAAACACTAGTATATACTGAATTATTTGGCGGGTAAGAGATAATTTGCCGTAGCTCGGTGGATTCGGGCACCTGACGGCAATAAAAAAACGCAGGTTCGAGTCCCGTCAAGAGGTTTTTTCAATATGGATGAGTGTTTTGGGCTAATATTTATTGCTTATAATAATTCTTACCCTTTGTTCTATGCATAAAAAAATCTTTATAAATTAATTATATTAAATTATACTAAATAAATAATAAACTCATACACACAAACTCAGAATTCATTAAAACGTCCCAAATACACCAACATTTTACAAGGCAACACGATAACACGATAACACTATTCATAACAACTACGGTAAGCAATACCTCATTTACAAGGGGGGCAATTTTATATAATTGCCTTCCATTGATAATAAAAACGAAAAGAGTGTTTGTAAATTTTAAAAAAAAAAATTCATTTTTATTCACAAAAAACCAAATAGTGAAAATGTATTATATCGTATGGTAATATAATGTAATGTAAATGTACTGTAATGTAATGTTATTTAAGGTAATGAAATGTAAAAAAGTATGTAATGTAATTTAAGCTAATGAAATGTAAAAAGTACGTATTGTAATGTAAAAGTACGTAATTCAAAATTCTAGTTAAGTAAGTAAAAATGTTATTTTCTTTTTTTTCTGGAATAAAACTTGTAAAAGAAAATAAAATTGACGTCCTCATTTTGTGGATCAACGTCCATAACTCAATTCAAGCATTTGCTGAGCCGAACCATTTATCTTAAAAGATACCGTTTATAATTAATTTTCATTAAATTATTAGCTTATTAAATTGTCAATTTAAATAGATAAATTAATTAAAAAAATAAATACTGAAAAATCAATTCGAAAAGGGTGTGGGGTTTTCAAACATCATCCCATTTAATGACCATCAATTTTAACGTTGTTGATAGTCGCCCATTTCAGCTTTCAAGCAAATTTTGTGATTGACGGTCAAGCATAACGGACATGATGTTATGCTTGTCAACTAATCATAAGTCGTATACGGAAACTAGCATATATCTTCAGATCACTACGAAATATACTAAATAAAAAGACATTAAAAACAGTATACTCTTCTCTATGTCAATCAATTATTTCTTACGGTATTGTTGTCTGGGGAGGGTGTTCTAAAACTATATTAGATCCATTAGTAAAGGCTCAAAAATTGATAATACGGACTATCTACAAAGTACATTACATTCATCCCACAAAGGACTTATTTAAAGACTTTAAAATACTTAATATACAATCCCTATATGTAAAATTCATTTCTTGCTATTTTAAATTCAAATTTATTAAAAAATATGTTTTTGAATCAAAATATAATACAAGATATTCCAACCAATGCAACTATATAATTCCAGTAACAAAAACCTCAATGGCCCAGTCACAGTTTAACTTTCTTGCTCCAAAAATCTTCAATAACTTAAAAATTGAAATAAAGACAATAACCAAATATCACACTTTCAGGAAGACGCTTGGAGACTTTTTGATGAGTGAATGTGATAGAATTAGAAGCCTGTTTATATAATCTAATGCTAATGTACTTTTTTTCTCCTTTCTATTTTCTACATTTTATTATAATTTTTCCAATATTTAACATGATTTATACTAATTCCATGTTTACACTAGACTGCATATTTCATACAATGTAACTATACTATATTGGTCACCATGATACAGGCAGCCGCCTAGTATGGTGATTTAATATATCAACTTTATGTAAATGTCACAATTATGTAACATGTATTATATAAATAAATAAATAAAAAGTAAACTGGGGAACAAAAAGAAGAAGAAAATTATTTGCGATGGTTTAAAAGGGAGATGTGTAAATCTAAGCACGCTGAAACTAAAAAAAAACGATAAATCTAAAAATATTAAAAATAATGAATTACGACTTAATAAAATTAGAGGAGGCAGGCCAGACCGATCGAGGCTGGTAGAGGGATCTTTGATCTCTTCAGCAGGACTCTCTCACCACGGCTAGAAAATAAATGTACTAATCGAGGGATGGATTCATACGTCCGTCAGTCAGATTCCTACCCACCTCTCGTACCTGTTCCTTCCTAGACCTTCCTGTCCTTCCTTTTCTAAAAATACACACAGCATCAGCTCAATGATGACGTAGACCCTGATGGAAATTAACCTGTGTGGAACTTATATAAAAAAAATTGTGACATTTTTAAAATACTAAAAGTAATGCTATTTTCATTTAATCTTATATTTTCTTCTTATTTGAGTAGTCGATCTAAACCTAAAACAAATAAATAAAATATTTTATGAATAACTTTTTGAATTGTCACCGCTTGTTTATGTTGAAATTCTCACTAATTTATTACATGTGGTTTGTCATTTGAGAAAGATATTTATTCAAAAATACTTAAGCCTCAATGCGGCCATGGAAGTCTGCCAATCGACGAATGGCATCGCCGCAATTAAATTATGGTTCGAAGTAAAAATGAAAAGAATGGCAAGAAGTAATGCCGGGCCGTCACAAGACGATGACAGCGGCAGTAAACCACGGCTTATCATCGCTGCGCGGAGTGCTTAACGCTTAACCTATGGCCCTCGTCCGCCGAGGCAATGGCTTTAATTATTGTCATATCGGAGTATTGGCGTGGGCGCAGCACCCGCAGCGTTGCTGATTTTATGCTTTTTTTCTTTCGACAAATCGCTTATAATTTTATGCAAGTCGGAAATTCTTGTTCTGCGATTAATATTTACACTGAATATCATGTGTGTTAAAGAGCCATGCCATCTCTTTGGGTCGGTATATCAGTAGCTCTGTATCTACGCTTGGTTGTTATGGATAACTCTGTTATGGACATCATGGATTACGTGCTAAGGCCCATCTGTATTTGAAATTTAAACTTAGAATGGGCAAACTTTTGGATCACGAAACATACCCAGATCGTATATTGGAATAAACTTCCCTAAAAAAAAACAGAATTATGTTGAATCTAAATGGGTTTACAAAACATAATAATTTTAAAAATCCTACATTTGTAAATCTTAACTTCTTATCAATTAACCGTAATAAGCCATATTCAGAAGTTTCCGCTAATTATTTGATTTCAAATAAGAAATTAGGGGAAATTTTGAACTCCAGTGACTTTTTTAAAGTTAATTTTTAATTTTTTTTTTGAAAATCTGGTTACTTAGCTGAGTAACCGTCCAACTCTCTACCCCAACCCTAAATGTCCAATATACACAGATTTTTTTATGATTTAAGCCAAAAAATCATCAAAAATGTCGCTGGAGACCAAGTTCTAAATCATTTAAATAAAATAAATTTAAATTAAACATCAAAAAATATTGTCAAGAATCTCAAGAATTTCCCGCAGAGTTTTGGTAATTTTCATATTTGTTTTGATGGTCAAGTGTGCAAAATTTCATCAATCTCTGAATAAAACTGTAGATTTTTTTAATAAAATTATATCCACGCAGGCCGCTCACCACCTGTCACAGACACTCTTCTTTATGTAAATGTCAAAATTTGAGAATGACATTTTGCAAAACAATGATTGGTAAATCAAAATTCTATTTTTGTAAATATTTAAATGAATGAATTTATTTGAAGTACTCGCCTAATACTTTGAATTGAGTAAAGAATTATACATATTATAAATAAATAAGGTAAAATTTTGGACACCTAGGAAAAGAAAATAGATTACTCGAAGTACTAATCCTATGCAGACGAAGTCGCGGGCAGGAGCTGGTATTAAGTAAAAATTCATAGACTTTATTATTTACAAAAAAAAACAATATTTTGGTTAGGTTAGGTTTTTTACTTATGTACCTACGTGTAATTCTCTTTATGTGTAATATCGGTCCGTGAAATACACGCCAGTGTAATTTCGTCATGTAACCCAATTCAGCACTTCTGATTGTGATGTGTAGTCGATGTCGCCTGCAGAGTGTTACAGCACGGGACACAAGTCAGACAAGAGTACGAGAAGGCGATAAATCGGCCGAACCCTCCCGACCCTTCAGGGAGGAAGAGGGGTGCGGGACTGCAACCTCGTTAATTTCGGATATCGGCTGATCGGATACCATCGCCATGGACCGAACATTTGACGAGGACGCGAGAGACTTTCCGATTATAGTACCGAAATAATAAAAGGCATAACTAATTATGTTTTGCATGATCGGAGCCGGCCATAGGAGTGGTATCTTGCCACCAAATCTAAACTTATGATCGATCAAATCCCAGCATTGGAAGCGATGGTAGAAGGCATCCGGAATAAGGTAATCCAAAGTACATCACTGCTATAGATTACCCCCAGTAGTTCGCTGCATTTGGTGACTTATCAAAGGTGCCCGGGTTCATGGGGTGAGGTTTGTCTAGGTCTTAGCGTTCAATGCGTTTTCCCACCTACTGCTTGGGGGACCGGATCAGTAGAGTGAATTTAGGGAGACCCAACCTAGACCTCTTCAACCTCAACGACTTTCTCGATCCTTTGCCTTGCACCCCAGTGGAAAGGATGGTTTTATACGTCAGACTCTACCCCCATTCCTTTTACCGTACCAGAACTTCCTCTCCTACCTTTCCTTATAAATATAGGGATTTTTTTTCAGGGTCTCCTGTGAGGAGTTAATGTCAGAAAAAATTTACTGAGGGGACCAGTAGGATTACATACGGAAATGCAGTTGTTGGGAGTGGAAAACATCAATAGATGCAGAAAATGTGAAGAGGACGAAGGGACTCCACTTCACCTATGGTGTCAATGCCCGCTCTATTGGGAAGCTCAGATACCTGATGGGAGGACACATGGTGGAACCAAAAGACATACCTACTATTGATAAGTGTTTTAACCACAATATTATAATTAAATTTTATATTACTTTATAATGCAAAAAGTTACTTTGGATTAGCTTAAAAAATTAAATATTTGGAAGACCCAAAACGCATCGAGCACTTCTAATTATGGATGCAATTGCAATTGACAAAAGCCCTTTGGGACGACGGGGCTGAGCATACTAGTTCTTGATATCCGATATAACCGACGAGTTCATCGAAAATCAATTCATCGAAAGCAAATTTACAAAATACACAAAAAAAGGTTAGGTTAGATTCGGTTAGGTTAGGTTAGGTTAGGTTGAATTTTAGTTAGTTGAACTCGTTTTCGATGAACTCGCCGTGAACCCTGATATAGCGGCCTTAACATAAACACACATTTCACCAATTTGCTCTGATGATGGCTATTGTAACGCCGTTCAAAACCTTGGCTAAAGAAGGAGGAATAACCCAAAAATTAAACACAATAATGCAAAAAAGTGATAAAATCACTGAAACTATAGCACAGTTAATCAGTGGAAAAGATTTCTCGAATTTTAACGGTTGTCCTCAAGTTATCTGCATAAAACAAAAATAATGGGGTGGTTCAGTTGCAAGTAACATTAAATAATCTGTGAAACTTTATTTTGTTCGGAGACGTAGTAAATAAAATGCAGAATAAATGTCGAGACTCTTGCTCAATCTATTAACCGATCTTACCCTTTAAAACTTCAGCGTGATGCCAATCTCTTTTCTTTGACTTGGTGAATTCTTTTGGCGTGATATCAAATTTCATTATACATCAATGTTCTCTTTTAATTCGTATGGCATCCCTTATCGATGGTTTCCGTTGAATCTGCGTTTTTTTAAGTACTTAAAAAGGACATCATAATTCTGATGAAGAACAGTCACAAATAATAGGGGTTATGAAATGCAATGTAGGTAATCTAATTTGAAATTATTATTATTTATTACATTGGCTTCACAGCTGTAGGTCATAAAAAAAAATCGAGCTTACGCCAACTTTGGTGATGCTGTGTGGAGTGTCTTTTTAGGAAAAGGAAGGGGTGAGGGATGGATAGGAATCCAGGGGTCAATAAATTCAGGATGGAACCATACCTCCTACTGTGGTGTAAAGCTAACAAAGTCACCGTAGTCCTAAATTTCACTTCCATTTTTACTCCATATAAGTCAGGAATCACTTGGTAAAATATGTCAAGTACGCCCATTAACACTCTGTTAACCGCTTGGGCACATAAGCTTGTTTTCACGACAATTTAACGTAGGTAGACATAGGAATGACGTATGACCCGCACCTGAGTTATAAGAAGATTTCCTGAGTCAAGTGGTGTGAATTTGATTTTTATAATCTACAATTCTATCCCAAGATTGTTGAAATTACTTGACCCCAAAAACGAAAGAAAGGACACATAAGATTTGAAAACCATCCCATCCTCTTCCCCCTAACCCTTAAAACAGAATGTTGATACTTCTCAACGAAAGTTTATACTTTTTTTTTTCCAAACTTCGCAAAATTACTTTGTGACGTCATTTTGAATTAAATTAAAACATAAATATAAATACAAAGTTATTTGTTTTAATTTAATTTGAAAGTTTATACACTTGACAAACAAACTAGAAGAAAATTACTGTTTAAAGATTTCGAAAAATCGTCGAATATAAAAATAAGATAGGAAACAAATATTGAAAATAAATAAGAAAGAAAATATTATACGCCGATATCTCACTTGATTTTTAAGCTCGTTTTGAGATATACATCAAGTTTCTCTCGGGGAGGAACTCTTACAATCTAATCAAAGAGCAAAAATAAACACTTAAATAATATGGTAAAGTAAAGGGCAATACAATCGTATTCATCTTTAAGTCAGTATTAGTAAAATTAGATTCTATGATAATTATATACTAACAGAAACAGAGAAGCAAAATGCTTAGCATTTATCCACAATGCTACCGAAGCCATTTTTAAGAATATCATATTTCCTATTTCAATTTTTATTTTAAACAGTAAAACCATAAATTTCTTTTAACATGTCTTCAAATTGTTCCAACCTGCATGTCTGGAAAAGTTACACGGTATTATGATGCTATGACCTTATTGAAAGTATCGAAGAACCAATAGAAAATTTAACTTAGCAATAACCTTACCGACTTCGGAGAGAAATTTCTTATTATTAAAAGTCACGTTTCGTATCAAACACAAAACGAGAGTTGGTAATAGCTCGGAATAATAAAGAGGCAAGTGTAATAACTTCTGTTGATGATGAAGGGCTATTAAAAAGACGGTTGACTAGACTTGGCTTCAAAATATTGACATAACCAAGATAAAACACACCTGAAAACTATAAAATATGTTGTGTTTGTAAAACGTAAAGAATTATATCGTTAATATGAAAATTGACATAAAATTGACTTTTAATGAAGTCTATGCAATGATTTAATCGAAAAATAAACAAGAAAACGTAAAAACTTCAATGAAAATAAAAAGAATATTGATCCATCAGTCATTTTAAATACATGTAGAATTACGAAAGATTTTTTAAATATTTATATTGAGGGATCAGTAGGATTTTCGGTCAAATTAGGAATTCCACAGAACCGAACCCTCTGATATGAAAATATCTGGAGACGGTGAATTATATTCCCATTTAATAGTTTGGTAGATTAACGTGTTGTTCTTGTATTGTTTTGTATTA
Source organism: Limnephilus auricula (assembly GCA_951813805.1). NCBI lineage: Eukaryota > Metazoa > Arthropoda > Insecta > Trichoptera > Limnephilidae > Limnephilus > Limnephilus auricula. Next base: position 41,099,803 of record OX638391.1, read on the forward strand.
ATTATACTTATATAATGCACCTGCATAACGTGGATTTACTAGATGATCATTTATATGGAAAAGTGTATGTATTCCTGTAAATCTGGTGAAAAATACATAAAGTGCAGCATTGGATTTCATTAAAACAAATTATCTGAAACAGAATAAACAGAAAAAGATTTAGTCGCAGGAATTAGGAAATGAACCAAGGATCTTTTACTTGCCGGGGAAGTGCTCTGACCAATAACCTAATATTAATGTCTAGTTAATAAATATAATATCCATATCCACTTTCCCTCTTTTTTCTACTTTTGTCTTTTTAACTACATCATACTTCGACTGAGAGCTATAAACATTATCTATATTTTCTTAACGCAAGTTTTTAGCTTCTATCTTTATGCATCTGTTATTAACGTAATCAAGCGAGAGAATCTTTTCTATTTTAAAGTCGTTAATATTGTCTATATTACAATTTGCGGTCTTACTCATTGTCTCACAAAATTATTCCACTATATAAGGAGTAATTTTTGAAGAAAGTTGAAGTAAGAAAGAAAGTTGAAAGCTTAAGTACAAATGCATTGAAAGTAGACAAGATATACGAAGAGGTAAAGGGCAATTACGAGACAACTACGATTTAAAATAATAAAGGAAAGAAACTTAGTATTAAAAGAGTTTAAAAAAAAGCATAAGCAAAACAGGGAGGAAAACGAAATATAAATTTAAGAAAAAATAAAACCAGCCGTCATCAGCGTTTTATGTAGGTAATGTTGATAATCCTCCGAGATGCTACGAGGAACTAGCGTCATTGATTCCTTCAGCACCGGTGGACAGTCGGAAATCACGAAAATCACGCTCGGTTGTGGAACTATTTTGCCGGCCACTATGTTTCTTCCCTCCTGCAACACGGGTCTCTTTAAGACCCTGGTTCACTCCTTCCTTTCTATAAAAAGACCACCAACCACACGGCATTCCCAAAGACAAAGGCCATGAAGAAAATTATTTTCCTTAATCTTGTGAAAAGTTAATGTAAATAAAACCCGATTTAAAATTCTAAATTGCCGATGTTACATAAAAGAATTAGTAAAAAGGTGTTAAACCCTTTTATACACACTATATTCATGGTTTCGGTGTGTGGCACCTCCAGACCTTACACAGTGACAATTGTGATTGGTTAGGTTACCAGCCCTGGAATATTTTGGGAGTTCAACGGTTGTCAGGATACAAATCCGGAGAATTTGAATTGAAGCTCATTCATTCCTTGTTGGACAGCCCAGAACATTGGATGAACCTCCGGATTTCCTTACGAAGAATCGATTTTAAAATCGCGATCGTACAATTTAGGAAGTGACTCTCGCTATCTTGGAAATTGACTGTAGGACACACTGATGAGAGCCATCTGATGACATCCGCCTGCCCTGCTGCTGGAAGACCTATTTAGCTATGGGACAATAACATGCAGGAGTTCCATCCTCGTGATGTGAGATTCTTTTTCGAAAATCGAGAATTTTTGACAAATCCACCCTTCAGCGTCGCATGACTCAACATAGTTACAGCCATATTTTTTTTAACTAAGCAAGCTTTTAATGCCAGAAGCTTTTAGAATCAGGATGTTATTTTAACTTAAAATATAATGTTTTTAAAATACCTTGTTTTAATTTTTTTTCTATTTTTTTTATTTTTATTTAGTAAAAGATTATACATTATTTATAAAAAGTTTTGACTGCCTAACTAGGAGGAATTCCGTTTTAGGACAGTCAAATTAGGATGCTATATGGAACATGTTTTGTACAAACAAAAAAAAAGGAGGACAAAAAAAATCTAGATATATAGTTGCATAGCTTTTTGATATCACATAATCTATAAATGTATACATCATAATTTTTTTATTATTTTTTAGTTTATTTTAGCGACTATATAAAATAATTGTACGTACAAAATATAATGGTGAATTTAAGTATATAATATATTGTATTTCTTAGTCTTTCTCACTAGGGAGTCGGTAGGGGAGACTAAAGTTATTTCATTATAATTTATTTGTCTTCTATGTAGTTTTTAGTGTATTCATTAGGATTTTTTTCATTGACCTCTTTCAGCCATATTTTTATTTTTGAATTGTACTCATTAAAATTTTTAATCAGTTTTATGTCTTGGGGAAAAATATTGTGGAGTTTTGTTGCAAAGTATGTGTAGTTTCTTTGTCCAAATGTGGTTTTATAACTTGGAATATTTGTTATGTCATTTTTGTTTAATCTAGTGTAATGGATGCACGGTCTAGGTCTAGTAGAAGATTTAGTATTTTTGATGTAATGATGTAATATTGTTCCCGCCTAATCCTAAAAATCCGATTTGATAATGTCAAATGTATCGGCGGTTTACAAGTAGGCCTTAGTATTTTGCTATTAATTCCCATACTAAAAATAATAAGACCTCTGATTACACCATTACATTCCCAAACTTCTCTTAACTAATAATAATTGCTGTTTACGCAATGGACAAACTTTTATATTTAAACCACGTGCCTCTAATCACATCTGTGCTTTTAATCGATCCGGGTGTATAATTAAAATCTTCGTAATTTTAATCGAAAAAGAATCCGAGATTTCCACTATCGGTTCCTACTTACAGACACCAGGCATACCGTGCCACCAAAACGGGGCAGATAGGCAAGTACAAAATTAGTACATTTTGTTATGTATCTACCTACGTTGGCCGCATTAAAGTTAAATTATTAACGTTTTAATCATAGACCTAGAGGTAGGTGCTTATTATTATATTTCGGACCTTCTGGAGTCTAGTTTTGGACCCATACCTTCTTCAAAACTTCCTGGAGATGCGGCTATTACCGGCGATATCTTCGTTTTATTTTTTTTTCGAACAGTCATCTTTCAACGGACAAGAGTCCGAACAGTTCTCGGCTAACTGTAGGGATCCCAATTTAAGTATGTTGTGATTGTGTGTGTAAGAATCTGGGGTTCAGTGTGTCTAGGAGTGACAGACTTTTGATTCATCCACCACTGCGGTGTAAGTCGAAAGAGTTCGGCTATAGAAGTAAAAAGGTCTCCCACAACCAGTTTCTCCGATTCCGGCCAGCCACTCAGTAGGCTTCCGCCATATGCAACCGCCTCCAAGTTTGGAATAGGTGGGAATGGGTACCGCCACCCAAGGAACCATGGATAATCAATACATATCCTTATGCATAAGTCTTATAGATATGATCTCGTCTTATGTATAAGTCTTATAGATGTGACATTTATTTATTTATATAATTTGTACATTTATTTATAACAATTACAGGCAATATAGCCTAAGACGTTATAATTGTACCATTTATGCAGTGTATATGCAATTCCAAAAATCTCACAAATGCGGTATAGGACACAAAAAATAAATCTATTTTTTTATCCACCGCATTCAAAAAGCACATAGCTCTCTCCACAGGTGAGTTCATAAATAAATTAGTGCGGCTTGCTCTACTATGTAGAAGATTGTGATGACGTTATCGAGAGTGAGACTCTGGTACAAAAAAAAATTAATAGGGCCAGTATCTCATTATTAGGTAAGTAACCGTTTATTAGTTGAAAAAAATATGTAAGCAAAGAAATACATCTACGTGTCTCTAAGGAGTGGTAATTGGTCATGCCTAATATATAAATCGATGGGTAAATCCTTCGGTTGAAATCAAATGCCGCATTGAGCAAGCTCGTGCAATCTTTATCCGCATGAAAAAGATGTTCTGCAGTCATGATCTCAACCTTGGATTACGAATGCGAATGGTCAGATGCTACGTGTTTTCAGTATTATTTTATGGAATGGAAGTCTGGACACTTACTGAAGAACTGGTAAGGCGACTTGAGGCATTCGAGATGTGGATCTACAGAAGAATACTAAAAATAAGCTGGATGGACAGAGTTACGAATGAAGATGTTATGGTTCGGATGACTAAAGAAAAAGAAGTTATTAAAACAATAAAAATCCGAAAACTTCAATATCTAGGACACGTGATGAGACATCCGGAGAAGTACGAGATCTTGCATCTCATAATGCAGGGAAAGATTGCCGGAAGACGGGGCCCTGGAAGAAGGAGGACATCGTGGCTGAAAAACTTGAGACAGTGGTTTGGCCAGTTTACTGTAGAGCTGTTCCGGGCCGCAGTAAACAAAGTCCGCATAGCCAACATGATTGCCAACGTCCGTTGAACGGACAGGGCACGAGAAGAAGAAGAACGTCCATAAAAATTATAAATATAATTTAGGAGATGTATTGGTTAGCTGGGTGGCGGTTTTCATTCTCGCCTACCAATTTGGAAAATAATAATAATAATAATAATAACTTAAAAATAAATTAAAAGAAATTTGAATTTGGACCAATTTGTGATGTTTCAGGTCGATTCAAACCTGTTTTTTTGTACGTTTAGTTTTATACTCAGTCAAGTTATATCCAAACAAAATTATTTTATTCAAAATACGGTGACCAACCGCATAAACAAACAATGCAATCTTTTCAGCGGTGACATTAGCCTGGCTAGTACAAGTTTAGTATTTGCTTCATCGTCCGCTTATTTTAATATTCAGCTTAGCCGAAGCAGCGGAGTAATCCGTCCTCATAAAAAGGAGCTTAACTCTTGCCCTCTGTGCGATTAAGCCCCCCTTATTAGTTCATTAGGCGCGCCATGGACGATTGAACATTAAAACGTACGTTTCCTTTGTTATTTAGACCCGGGCCTAGCTATCGGGAGCACGGTAATAATGTGCAGCTTTTGCTACTTCAAAACGGCCAATTTGGACGTTTTTTTTAATGGTTCGATAGTTTTATGGAATCATTTTAGTTAAGTGTTTCCGTATTTAAACTGATTACTCTTTCAATTAAATGTCCATACTACAGGTGTACACTGAACAATATACAAATTCCCAAATTTCGTTAAAATTTTATTTGTTTCAAATGAGATCGATAAAATATGACGGTAAAAGTTATCTGCCCCCCTAGCACACTCGATTGATAAGGATCGTATCGATAAGTTGTTATGAAGCGTTTTAATTATTCGTTTGGTTAAGAGGATACCCGGCGGTGATTTTTCCATACAAACGTATTCCCTATTTATCTCTCTGGATTTTAACCCTAGAGAAAATATTGTTTTTGCATAAAATAGATATCAACTACTAGCGTGTTGGTACTTTTTATTTTTTTTTGATAAGTTACTTTTTATAGAAGTTATGACCTTCCAAAAATCAATAAAATTGACTGGTTTAAACGCCGTCAAAAGATGTTCAATATACAAACCAGACAATGTTTTTTTAAAAAAAGCAAAACGTACAGACATAGAATAGTTTTTTCTTATGTAGTTGGTAAAAAAAATTGAAAATCAGTCCACTTTTGGAGGAGAAAAGTGGGGAATACAAAACCTCCATTTTAGTTAGGTGTCAGTGCATTGTCCCTTTCGCTCAATATCCGGTGGAGTAAGAGCAACAGTGACAGCAATATTTTAGTAAAATCTATTTCTGCACCACCGGGTATCATCTTAAGTACCTTCCTAGTTGAGGTTTTTTTATAATGTTGGCGGCACTTTTAGCACAACTTTGTCTATGCGATACGAGAGAGGCGTTTCCGTTTTCACTCTGGTTTTTGTGTGGGCCGCTGTGAAAACAACTGTCACTTAATTCTTAAGTTTAAAATGGATTAATAGATCGGGAGTTGTGATCGAACATTCGGGCGAAATAAAATGTTGAGTTTGTGATTCTAAAGTTTTAAAGTATATATATTAGATTTTCTCTCGGGCCGGAAACTGCCTCGTGAAACCAGCGCCGGTCCCCTTGTTTTAAGAAATAATGTTCCGCAGAAATCCAATTGATCGATCCGCGTAAAAAGGCGTTAGGCCCTTGTCTACTTTCTACCTTTCCGGAACTTCTTTATACGGAAGCACGCCGTTTGTCCGGTGAAAAGTGCCGCCATCATGCATCGAGTAACTCGTATATAATTGCTGGAAGGCGGAGAGGGTCATCCAGTACACAGAGGGTCAAAGGATCCCTTCCTACCAGGCGATCGGTACCAAGTTCGCAAATTCCTGAAGGCGGAGAGACACACAGGGCCTCCCCTTCACCAGGAATGTACATCAGGCGTCACCACGAGGAGGCCAGATGGGCCTTTTCTCCTGCAGGACACCAGCCGCGGATGATTTGTAGCAGTTAGGTTAGGTTAGGGAAAGAAAACTATGGTCGCAGGGTGAGTCATTACCTTTATTTTATTTGTACAGAAATGTTCAATACATAGTTTTTCATTTTCACTTTTTTTATATACATTTTATAAATAATTTATAAAATGTATATAAAAAAAGTTGAAATAAATATAAATAAAAATGTTTAAATGGCAGTTAACATTTTTTTAAATTTCTAATTGTAAACCCATTGTGATTGTATGCGAAAATGTAACCATTTAATTATAACAAAAGAATAATTTATTTCCAAAATGTGGTTGGCAAATTCAGAAAATTATTATTAACAAATACATTGGGTAAACTCTAGTATTAAAATTCCTAATAAAAATGACGCCACAAAGTGAATTTGCGATTATTAAAGAACAAAATATAACGAGACCTAGTTATCAACAACCATCCTAACAAAATTTTATTATGTTTATAGTTCAAAGAAAACATTTGTGTTTTGTTGAACAAAATGCCATTTCGCCTTGCCAAAAGCAAACAGTTTAACGTGAATTAATATGAAAACGGTAAAGCAAGCCAAACAGTGGGCTGTGTTAAAAAACACCACGTTTGCTGTGGGTATTCCCGGCATCAGCAGATCTTGCTTGACCAACACGGCAATTATTAATTACAGCCTTATCAGTGAAGTTCAGGCCCGCATAATGACCCGTGGCACCGTTACCTGTTAACCTCTACGGGGAATATTAATATTTGACTACCGGTAAATGGCGGCAGTGCTTACGGGCAAGATTATCGGTGTTCTTTATTGTTGGTTGCTGTTGTTACAGCCGTTGTCCCACCGGTTAGATAATGCACAGAGTGCTAAATCACTAGAATGACTCTAAAACTCTTATTTTTAATTTGGGAGGCTTGTATGGGTAACCAACACCTCTGCAATATCTCACCCCAATATATTTTTCTTGTTTGTTTTTGGGATATTATGCCGTGTTACACTAAACCCTTCTTTAGCCGACGTTTCGGACAACATTACAGTGTCCATCATCAGGGAAGATGTATTGATGATGGACACTGTAATGTTGTCCAAAACGTCGGCTAAAGAAGGAGTTAGCGTAACACGGCATAATATCCCAAAAATAAACAACAAAAATACTTTTGGACGTGAAAATCTTAAATCATATTTCACCCCAATATAGTTTGCCCAATATAGTATCTTAACTATGTAGGCGTGTCCGGGTTTATGGGTGCGATTGGTCCGGATCTTGGCGGCGGATTCATCTGCCCACCAACTGCATTTGCAGGGTGTATCGGAAGAGACAGGTTGAGGGAGATCTTTTGACCTCTCCAGCAGGACTCTCTCAGAACATTGCCTTGCTCTGCAGTGGGAGGGATAGATTCATACGTCCGTCACTTCTGGACACACTGACCCACCCCTCATGCCTTTTTTCTTCCTAGATCTTTCCCTAATTAATTTCCCTAAAAAACCCTCCACATAGCATCCCCAAAGATGACAAAGGCCCTGACGGGAATTATTTCCCTCACGGCCTACTATGTGGAGCTAATGTAAATAAAATAATATATACATATATGTTATGATTAAGGTTTTCACGGGTATAAGATATAGAATAATTTTCTCGATTTATCCGCGCAACATAGTCCTTGTAAGGACTTTTTTAGCTCCTGACGTTTCGGACAGATCTCACTGTCCATCTTCAGAGGCCTTATGTCTTGAGTTTAGTCTCAAACTGATCGTTTACGCGTGTCTGTTCGGTCCAGAAGTCAAGACCTAAGTAAGTGCTTATCAATTCTTATGTCAAGAGCGAAGAACACGGGTAGAAGGTGATATGACGACCTGAGGCCCTAGCACGTTCGCTCTATAACGATCGATAGGATAACTATCGGTAACTTCGATGGACAACGAATAAATGACAGTTCACAATGACTAAGTGTCCTTAACATATTCGACATCAACTGTTGTTTGTACGTTAGCGATGTGCAGTTGCCCTAGGGAACGATGAGAAGTTACCGATAGTTATCCTATCGATAGTTATAGAGCGAGCTAGGGGCTCTGGTCGATCGATGTGAAGTTACCGACCGATTGTCGATAACTTCTCATCGTTCCCTAGGACAACTGCAGATTGCTCACGTAAAAACGACAGTTGATATCGAATATATTAAGGATATTTAGTCATTGTGAACTGTCACCTATTCGGATACGTTTTTAGATTTTCACGGCCAAAAAAAAGCATTTTCGTTGTTTGTTTTTGGGGTGTTATGCCGTGTTGTGCTACCTCCTTCTTCACATCGACGAATCTGCCGGATCTGCCCTGATGATGGACACTGTCACCTATTCGTTTGCGATCTGCAGTTGTCCTAGGGAACTATGAGAAGTTACCGACAATCGGTCGGTAACTTCATATCGATCGACCATGCTAGCACCCCTTAGAATTGGAGGTACTTCTGATGATTTTGGAAATGCCGTTTTGGGGGAATTTTGATCAATTATGACTTTCCAGGTGTTGGGAATTCTGATTGAATCATTTCTGATATTCATATTATTTTTATGTTTATGAATTTCTATAGCTTCGCGGTAAATTCTTTTTAAATCATTGTATTCATTCATTTCGATCGCCCAGTTGATTAGTCAGGCAACTCGAAATACTAATGTGTTAAGATAATGAGGGAAACTAGATTCGAATGCATATATAATGCGAATATATTTTTTTAGTTTTTTGTTTTGTTTTTATGTTTCTAATGTTTTTTTAATGCAATTGCTAAATTAATTTCCCTACTTATTTTTATTTTTAAGTTTTCTTTAATATATATATATGAAATGACACTGCTACCCTAAGAGTATTGATATTAGAGAGACGGCATGTGAAGTGTGCCCGCGCGCTCCAAGTGTGCCTTTTCGAGAATTTTACCCAAACGGCTTACGTTGGCTGCTGGTTTTTGGTCGTTTAATACGTTCCGACAGCAGCCATTTTACATGGTGACAGCCAATGTCAACCGTGTGGGTAGAATTCTCAAAAAGGCACACTTGGAGCGCGCGGGCACACTTCACATGCCGTCTCTCTAATATCAATACTCTTAGCTGCTACCCGACTCGGAACAGATATTGTCTAGTGAGTCGGGTAGCGCACATGAACTGTAAATATACTTTAATGTTAATAAACGCCCGGGTTACCGACATTGAAATTGAAATTGAAAAAATTGAAATGCTCGCTATAAATCAAACATTATTTACAAGTGTCTATGTTTTACTCATTATTAAATATGCTATAATATAACACCAGGGGCATAACGGTCCGGTACATTAGAATGACAATTTGAAATATCCTATTAATGTCCCAGAAAATATCAAGATTATGTATAATTCACTAAAAGCTTTTTCTTCATTATAATTGATTTGATGGTGTTTTTGAGTAATCTGTGTATTGTACCAGATACAGTTTTACATATAACTGCATACTCAACTCAAAATATCCTATTAAAGTGTATGTTCCTTATTTCCTAAAATGAGTTTCGTGTCTGATTGCTGATTGTTTGATTGAACTTGCCCTAGCAAGAAATAAAAAAAAACTTACTTAAGCACACGAAAACGCTCACATTGCACTTCTATCATTTATTCTCTTCAGTGCCCCGTCCCTAGTATGTGCCCCTACAATGATTTCGAATATATAAACTTTAATCGAAACTATAAACGAGCCAAAATTATTTTATTATTAAAATACATACCCATACCTACCTGCATAAACACGATTACACGATGAAATACAACTAACGTCGATTCCATCTACCAATATAATACTGCTAGAATTACACGTGGACGGAATTACACACGGACAAATCATACACGGAGAGAATTAAACCTGCCTTAACCTACCGAATAAAAGGTTTAAATTTTTTTTAAGGAAATATAAACATTCCCGGGTTACGAATAACCTGACAATATTTGAAAATCTTCTACTACCACTACAGTGAGCGGAAAATGTTGCTTGGGTCGTGATGGAGGACTTGAGCACGGGACGCCTGGGCGGGACCCAAACGTGATGCCAACTCAATAAGACAAAGAAATGTATTACACAAGTTAAACATCCTAATTCGATGTTGTTTTCTTTGATCTAGATGCAATAATCTTCATTGGCAACAATTTTTTAAATACATCTTTTTAAATTTCACTTAGTTTTCTTGATCGAATGAATGTGTGAATGAAATGGACTATCACAGATTCGTTGTCGATGACAATGCATTCTATCAACTCTCGTGTTACATATGTCTTTCGCCTCTCATTGTAATATGTGTTACTTGAGTGAGCTTGTATATAATTTTATATATTTTTTATTTGTGATGTTTCTGTTTTTCTAATTGCATGTATCTGTATTTAATTGTATGTAATTGTAGATTTTTTGTAATTGTATGACCCTATTTGTACAATAACTAAGTTTTTATAACTGGATTGTTCTCACGTAAGTGCGAACATCTGTAAAATCCCAGTATAAATAAATAAATCAACGTTTAGTAGCAATTCACGCTTACGATTTAAAGGTGTAGCAAATTCTTTATTGGGAGAAAACGTTTATTTCTTGAAAACTCATGAGAAGAGGGGTATAAATAGAATCATATAAATAAGTCATCATTATTATTGTTGAAAAAGTATTATTCTCATATATGAGATGTGAATTCCAAAACTTTCTTATTTTAGGAAAACAGATTTTTCATCAGATAATGATTCAGATTTTAAAGTTTCAATAGATTGAAGGTTTAGCGTTATCGGAAAACTGCAGACAATTCTAAAAAGCGGACGACATTCAAAACAAATTCTAAATTTCCAATAGTCGGGTGTATTTAAAGTGGCAAATTCCTCCGGAGCGTGTCATCCCTCTATTTTCTCACGCGCCATATGTATTCATTGTGAAAAGTACTTTTTCACCTTCTCACTATTGGGGTCCGACACATTCCACCCGACCGGACCCGGGCTTCGATTCCCGAACTACAAACACATACATAGAATAAAGAAAAATATAAAAAAATGCCTTATGGGCGTATTTTGTGATCGTCTGTCGAAAAAATCGTAAAAACCTTTTAGAAAGTAAATTTGCTGTAATTTGAGTAACAGATGAGCAGTATAGTTATTGTATTACGATTCCCGAAATATAACGTTTAAAAATAAAATGACCTACGCATGTCAAAACACCATTAAAATGTTATTTTTATTTTTACCTAATGAGTAAAACCTCAAATTGTAATATTTAATCACTGAAGACAATATAAGCGCTTCTCCTGGGTTCAAATCCTAGATGTGACCGTATCTTCCTTCTTCCTTCTTCCTTCTTCCTTCTTCCTTCTTCCTTCTTCCTTCTTCCTTCTTCCTTCTTCCTTCTTCCTTCTTCCTTCTTCCTTCTTCCTTCTTCCTTCTTCCTTCTTCCTTCTTCCTTCTTCCTTCTTCCTTCTTCCTTCTTCCTTCTTCCTTCTTCCTTCTTCCTTCTTCCTTCTTCCTTCTTCCTTCTTCCTTCTTCCTTCTTCCTTCTTCCTTCTTCCTTCTTCCTTCTTCCTTCTTCCTTCTTCCTTCTTCCTTCTTCCTTCTTCCTTCTTCCTTCTTCCTTCTTCCTTCTTCCTTCTTCCTTCCGTACATCTATTTGAATTTCGAAATGTTTTCTTGAATGAAATTTTTTTCAACAGATTTTATGTCCGGGTTAAATTTTCCGCACAGGAAAAACTAAACCCACACACTTCCACAAATTATCATCTGGTAGGTAAATTCACGCTATGTAAAGGTTTTATATAAGTATAATTAATACAAAACAAGACAAGAACAACATGTTAACCCACCAGAGAACCAATTGGGAAAATAATTCACCGACTCCAGATATTTTCATATCAGAGGGTTCGGCTCGGAAGAACTCCTAACTGGACCGATAGATCCTACTGGTCCCTCAATATAAATATTTAAAAATCTTTCGCAATTTAATTTTTGCAATTTAATTTAAAAATCTATCGTAATCCTACATGTATTTAAAATGACTGATTTTTGCAATTTATTAATAATTGTTATTATTTTTATTTTCTTATATATTCCGTAAACTGTTTTTATAAATAAAATAATAATATTATTAAACATATTAAAAAAAAAAAAAAATTGTTTTACAAATTAAACTTAAAAACAATAAAAAAATAAAAAATTATTATCTTGAAAGTGGAAATTAACCCACTTCCCGTCATCCAATCGAGCATACATTAGGTAGATAGACTCGTTGTCGATGACAATGCATTCTACTAACTCGCATATTAATTCCTATGAAATTGGCTACTAAAGGACTCAAGAGATGACCTGAAAATTGAGAATAGATGTATTATAATAAAAAAGCTTTGTTTTACGAATTGACTTTTTACATTATTTGTTGACGGTGTGTCGCTGCGTAGGAGAAGTGAGAATCGGATCTTTGAAGGACTTAGTTTGGGATTCTGATCACGTGGCGCTTCTTCATCCGAATGTGTCTGGTTCGGGAGTCGATCGGTTGGCGAAACGACGAAAAAACTATTACTCTAACGGCGCTGAGTGCTTTTACAGCGTCCCGGAGTTTTTTCTCCCCGTCTGGTATTAGAAAGTTTTAGCGAAAATTGAAACGGACCGGTCACAGGACACAAGGCTCCCTCGCTCCCTCGCTCCCTCGCTCACTTACATTTTCCCTTTCTCCAACCAAATATATCAATTAAATTATAAGGAATGGTTTTTATTCTAAATCGTCTACGAAATAAAAATGCATCTAATCCCTTCCACACACAGGAATGGCTAAAATTTTCTTAGGTCTCCCTTATTTTATTATTTCTTCAAACTTCAGCCATAGTAGTCATAACACATTTTTCAAGATACATCACGGTAGAGCAGATGTTCTAGCACAATAAATAAAAATTAAATAAATAACATTGTAATAACTTTTGAAGGTTATACCCATCAATGGAGCATATCATTCAAGAAGAAGATAATACTAATAAATCTACACGAAAAATGTAACATAAAACAAGAAATAAAAATAAAATAAGACATGAAACTTTGTAATCATTTTAAAAGTTAGCAGCCAAAAATATTTTTAAAAAATAGTTGAAGATGATATTGTTAATTCTTAAGTTTGAATATGATATATGCAGGTGCATCCGCCGCCAAGACCTGGACCTACCTTACCGGATGAACCCGGGCACCCCTGCTAAGTCCCCAACGGAGCGAAGCACTTAAGATGACCCTTGGCAGAGGTGTTGGTTATCAAATAAATGATTCCCGGAACGGCGGTACCCACACCTGCCTCCCAAGTTGTTTTTATCTAAAACTATTCTATATTCTAAATATATATTTTGGATTCAGTATCCAATACATTAGCAGCAATTGATCTATCTTCAATTTCGCTCAAAATATTGTTAAGTCAGGTTTCGGTTTTCTAACTCACGGAAATATTGTGTCTCCTTTACTATCATGGTTAGAAATATTATCTAAACGGTGTTAGAAAGAAAAAATTATCACGCTTTATATTCAATTCCAAAAGTCAACCGCAAATAAATAATTAAAATGTACACCTCTATGAATTCAAAGTTTCAATTTTATTTAAAAAAAATTGAAATAAAATTATGAATCTTATTTTTATCTACTTTTACATGAAACGGTAAAAAAGTGATGTCACAATAATGTTTATAATACATTTGTCTATCGAAAAAAGTAAAAAATTTAAAAACATTTTTTATTTTTGCATGCAAAAATCTTATCTTTTAAAAATTGTATATATATTTCGAATTGTAAAATTTGAAGGCGTATTTCATCACCTTTTCAAAACAGTTTTAGTTTTCGGATACATTTAGAAATAATCCATTTATTTGTATTTTAATGCAAAACGGCAATATTTCGAACCTCTGAAAAAATACGGTTGAGGCCTGAGGGGTTTTAATGTAATCTATTCCTATTCCTACAAATACACTACACTTCTAGTACAATTAATGTCCTGAGGAAGAGAACGTTCTCGAAACATGTTGATTTGTTAAAAAAAATGTTATTGTGGTAAAAACAAAGTGTTTTAATTTTTCATTAATAAAATGGTGCCACAAAGTGAATTTGCAAAATTTGAAGAAGTAATCTATTCCTATTCTAAAGTCACGTTTTCGTAGTCCATTTTTACAACTCAACACATGTGTGGCATTTGGGTTAACATTTTATTTCAATTCAATATATTTACGTCTTAACTATATTTCAAAATTGATTGATTTATATTATTTGTGGCGTTTCAACGTTTTCCACCGTGACGGGCTCCATACTAATATGTGCCACGCGGCGGATAACCGATAGGATGCGATATTAAAGCTACCCTCGAAGGATCTCCTAAGTTCCATTTTCCCGCTGTCATTCTGTCATATTATTATTGAACACGTTTAGCGAAATGCGCCGAGAGCATTTGGCATCGTTCGAACAATCTGACAAGGTATAAAGACCGATCAAAACTTCGTTGTATATATAATATACCAAACTTAAAAAGGTTTATCGATTTTAAAGAAGAATTCTTGATAATTAAAAATTTAGAAGCAGAATAACAGAAGTTAATTTTTTTTTTCTTCAAACTTCGCAAAATCACTTTGTTGCGTCATTTTGAATTAAATTAAAACAAATAACTTTGTTTAAACCACTAATATAATCACAATTACCTACATGTTTCAAAACCGATGGTTTCTTCGTCAGGGTATATGAAATAATATAAAATAATATATTTATAAAATAATATATTTCTATGTCATTACTACCCTGACGAAGAAACCATCGGTTTTGAAACATGTAGGTAATTGTGATTATATTAGTGGTTTAAACAAAGTTATTTGTTTTAATTTAATTTGAAGTTAATTTTCTTTACCCCTGATTGACAGGAAAACTCACCATGCATTTCAATAACAATAAATACTTATAACTAAAGAAAAATAATCTAGGGGGTCTTTGGGGAACCTAAGAGAGCTGAGGACATCTCCTTGGACTCTTCCTTAAATGGGTCTGCAGGGAGAAACCATGCAGAGAAGAGCTGAAGCCAACTCAATGAACTCTTCCATTGTGTGGCATTCAGCGAACCAAGATGGAGTGGACTCTTCTGTCGTGGGGCCTTAAGAAATCAAAGAGGAGTGGAGAGAAGAGATGTATTCCTATCCCCTCGTGAGGTCTTCAGGGAATGAACTAGGATAGGAGATATGAGATCCTATTCCCTTGTGGAGCCCTCAGGAAACCAAGGAGGAGTGGAAAAGGGATATGACGCCTTCTACCTCATGGAGCCTTCAGGGAATCAAGCAGTAGTGGAGAGGAGTGATGAGGCTCTCTTCCCTCGTGGAGCCTTAAGGGAACCAAGTAGGAGTGGAGAGAAGAGCTGAGATCACCTTCCTGAACTCTTCCCTTGTGAACCCTTTTTCATAGTGAATACCTCACAAGAGTCCCAACTGCTCCCGTCTGGAGCCAGTGAGACTATGGCATCCCCAATTGGGGTATGTTATGAGGCTGAAGGTAAGTGGGGAAGGGATGGAGACTAGGAAGAGGAAGATGGGGAAGTACCTGGCTATTCATATCTAGTCACTAAACACGGCTAAAGCCATTTAAAGCAACGTTTCAATTCTGAATGGTGATCTTACACCAGGGCGATACTAATAGTATCTTCCACTCTGGAACGTGCCGCAAATATACTATATATTATTTTAAATAATTAATTGTGAAATCACACAAATCTATAAAATAAACTTTATTTGCGCACGCCGGGTTCGAACCCGCGACCTTCGGAATGGGAGTCAAACGCCCTATCGCTGGACTAAAACCAGGGATGAGTGGAGACAAGAGATGAGACCTGAAAAGACAGTGGAACCAGAAGACGTAGTCTCATATCCAATGACAAACTGGTGACCTTTATAAAATGGACAGAGAAACTAATACTACCTAAACCCTATCCAATCAATAAAAATAAAAAAAATAATCCAAGCTCACAAATACGCAATTTAACCCCATACAATACGCGCCGTGTTGACATTTGCGCTAGTGTTGCCATCTTTTTTCCTGAAAAGTCAACATGCGTTTCATAAACCAAAAAAAGTAGAATTTAAATATTGTTAACGATTTGCGCATTGCCACATCAAAATAATCAAATTAGCACCCAGTGGGGCGTGTGTCCCCCGTTGAGAAACACTGATATGTAGTCAAAGCAAGGAATGTGATCAAGTCAAAGGTTTGAAGGAATTCCACCCATCAGAAACTCTCGGCGGAGAGTAGCTCGCTGTCACTGAAGATATAATCACTGGAAGTGTGACATATTTGTGAAAGTACCGCAAAGAGTCCCAACTGCTCCCAATCTGCAGCCGGTGAGACTATGATGGAGGGCTTAAGGAAGGTAAGGAAGGAAATGGAGTAGAAGATGGTGCGGAAGAACCTGGATATTCATATTTATTCACTAAAAGGGCAAAGCAGGAAAGGGCTTTAGCCATTTAAAACATTTAAAAATGTTTTAACAGTAAAATCAGAAAAAGATACGATTACATCTAGGTATTGAAACCAGGACCTTAGTCATGCCGGGGCTCTACTCTAACCAATGAGCTAATTCGACCCTATCCCCTTCGGTAATCTTTAACTGTTTTGTACTACGACTAAGAATTGCAAACATTATCTTCATTTTATATGCACATATTTATATTGGCTGCTATCTCTATGTATGATTGCCCAGCTCAGTGGTTAGAGCAGAGCCCCTGAAAGGCTAAAATCAAAAAGAGTCGCTAATATTGTTTTAAATGATTTATTTATATATATTTTTTTATTTATTTATAAAAACACTTATACATAATAAAAAAATATAAACAAACTTATAAAAATTCAATTTTTATAAGAAAAACTCTCTCTTCATAACTTTTGAATGTTATTTTTATCAATTTAATATATCATTAAAGAAGAAGATAATACCTACTAATAGACAAAATTAAAATATGAAAATAAACAAGACAGAAAAATAATAAAAAATAACGGTCGCAATACCGGGACGTGCGCTTTATCCAATTCAGCCATCGCCACCTATTATAATCGGATATATTTAATAGAGACACTATCTAGGTAACAAATACATTATTTGAACACTTGTTTCCAATAAAAAAGGTAGCTGCCGATATTATGGGAAAAAAATTGTCGAAGATGAAATGAATTTACAAATGTGACAGTTTTATATTCGTGAATATAAACGGTGGCAATGGCTGAAATTGGATAAAGCGCACGTCCTGGTAGGATGGAAGGTTCTGGGTTCAAGTCCTAGTTGGGACCGTTATCTTTTATTATTTTTCTGTGTCTTGTTCATTTTTTACATTTTAATTTAGATTGTGAGGGTTTTCTTCTTCTTTAATGATATATTACATTGATGGGAATAACCTTCAAAAGTTATGAAAAGAGAGTTTTTCTTATAAAAATTGAATAATTATTAAACTTTTATAAATATTCAATAGGTGTTCCATATAAATAAAATCGTATATAATATCTATCCGAGACACTATCTAGGTAACAAATACGTTCTTTGAATACTTTTTTCCAATGAAAAAGGTAACTACCGATAGAATGGAAAAAAATTAGTCGAAGATAATATTGGTAATTCTGAAATTTTAAATATGACGGTTTTATAATAGGTGTCAATGGCTGAATTGGATAAAGTTCGCGTCCCGGTAAGACGAGAGGTTCTGGGTTCGAGTCCCAGTTGCGACCGTTATCTTTTATTATTTTTCTGTATCTTGTTCATTTTCATATTTTAATGTGGATTATTAGAGTTATTTTCTTCTTCAATGGTAAACTTATAAAATAAAAGTTAAAATTGATAATAATATTTAAATGGATTATAATATTTCGATGAATTTTCTTATAAAATTACTAATAGTTTTTTATAATAATTTTGTAATTTAAATAGATGTAAAAATATATATTTGTCCTCTCATAAACACAAGCAACTGCTTTATTAGGAGAGTGATTCAAATGTTATATTTATATTGAGTTGTAAATATTGCAACTCTAAACATTATGTTTAAATAAAAAATAAATAAATATATATATATCTAAGTCCTGTCGAATGCTTGACCACAGATAGGCCAATACAATTATTTATCTGCTCGAGGAAGAATTTAGGTATTTTTGCTAATGTTAGATTAATTTCAGTAGAAGTAAGGAAAAATTGAGCTTACTTGGAGCAAACGGACACACCTTTATGGGTGAAGTTCAGTGGTGCACGCCGCTAAGCAAATAAGTACCTACCCTTGTTATGTTATGACCAAATAACATTTAACATCTATTTGGAGCATTATAACCACCTAAGTCTGTATTATGTATATTATCTATCTCGGTTTTCCGAAATTAGTCACCTATATCATGTGAAATAATGCCCCTGTCATGTAACCCCGGCTAGAGAGGTTGTCAGTTTGAAGGATTATCCACAGAAATACTTAGATCTGTATACTTGCTCAAACTTAGCTAAGCCACAAACCATTCGGGGGTCTCAGTCTGCAGCTAAAGCTGGGTCTCTTCCTTCAATATTATCGTCTACTGCAACATTCTTCTTCCACATGACTAACAACATCGGCAATAGGGCATGACCTTACACACAGACGCAATGTTCTTGCTTTCCGTGGTCGATGGAAAACACAACAACACCTGGATAAAGCGCGGAAGGCAGGGGAGAGGAGAAGTTCATTATTTGATAACAGCTGCACGGTTGCTTTTCATACTTTATTTATAATTTAACTGTATTTATAACCATATGGGACGTGTGGGATTGCACTATCCTTCCCACATCCTGGATTAAAACATTACTATTATTATTATAAGTAAATAAATGGCATGAGTTATTTAGGTTATTTGAAATGCGAATATTTGTTAGGTCTGATAGAAATCGTTTTGTCTCCCTCACTATCATGGTTAGAAGTGTGATCCAGAAAATAGATCTGAATTACTTTGAGTTATGAATCTTTGAGATTTCTTTATTAATTATTTTTACATCAAACGATTAAAATTGAGGTCACTATAACGTTCATAATACATTTTTCTAATAAAACTAGCAAAAAAAGAAAAATCTAAGGAAGCAAATACTTTGGGTGTGACATTATAATATATTAAATGAAAAAGCACACTTTTAATTCTAATAAAAAGTGTAATACACCACCTTTTAATTCTAATAAAAAGTTGTGTTATTTTAAATAATGAAGACAGTATAACCGAAAATCTAAAACAGAAAAGATACAGTCACATCTATGGCGTAAACGTATCTTTTTCTGATTTTTCTGTTTCAGATTTTTGATTGAGTTTATAATATATCGCTAATATTGTCTTCATTAATTAAAATATTACAAGCTTTACTCATTAAGTTAAACATAAAAATAAAAATTGTGTGTGTTTGTAATCAATAAAAAAATATTTTTTAAAACAATATTATACGCAGCATAGTACTTAGTTAAATGTGCATTTAAAGATTTTCGTAATATTGACCCAACGAGAATATTCACTTTTCTGAAAATAGTTTCTATAGATATTTCTCTTTGTGACAACGCTCCTTATAAAAATATGTTTCTCCAGTTTTCGAGTATATTATATAATAATATCTACCGTTGTTTGTTGTAACCACGCAACCCTTACTCATTTTATTCCTTTCACGTGGACGTACAGCTAAATCCTCGCTAATAAAATACATCGTTGCAAGCTCTGTTTCATGTATAATTAAAACTTTATTTTTTTAAATAACTTCAAAATGTTTTCAAGTACTCCCTCCCCAAACATCGCTCCACCCAATAAAACAGCTACCCTTCCAGGACTACCCCATTCTGCCCGAATTCCTTATATGTAGGTAACTAAATGCAGCGACATTCTAAGCCCCAGGCAGTGGCGCATAGGCGTTCTGTTATTTATTTCCAAATTTTCGACAAAAATATGTTGCTAAAAAGGATCTTACATAAATTTTCAGTTTTTCATGGTAATGTTGATTCCAAGCAATAAAACTAACAAAAAATTCAAAGAAGCATAGCTAGCAGTCCACAATACAGCGTGATACCTTCAATGATATTCAATTCAATTCAATTTATTTATTGTTTTCAAAATATTAAGAAAGTGTAGATTTTAGTGCGCAAAATTATTACCAAAACGTAAGCATTAGATATATCTAATACAATAGCGTTACTGCGGCGACTTCACTGACGCTAAAATGTCGATATCCGAATTGATTCTGTTCAATAGCAGATTGCAGTGAGGCATAGAACTGGCAGACGATGAATGAAAATAGACTGAATGTATTGTAAATGCATGTATGATCGTGTAAGAAATGTTGAGTTTCGCGAAGAATAGAAAGAAATGAAAGGCATTGAAAGGTATGTAAGCAAATAAGGTAAGCGCTCTAGAGGTGATTTTTTACAAAAACGGTGGTATACAAATTATCCAATTATTATTAAGAAATTATAAATTAGGAACGCGTAGGTGGTTTGGGCATGCTTGCACATACGAGTATTATTACCAGGTATATTCGAGCGAATGAACGAAGTGTATGCAGGTGTGAATGGTAGAAGAAGTTGAGGAAGTCCGAGAAAGACGTGGCCAAATATTTGAATTGGGCCATGTGAAGAGTCAGAATATCACAAGGGTGTGTGTGAGACGATATATTAATGTGAATGAAACTAGGAGTGTGTGCTAAGACAGAGCTGTTTCAAACACTAGGTAGGAATTTAGGAGTCATTATATCTAGGAGTGACGGACGTATGAATCCATCCCTGCTGCTGAGGTGCAAGACGATGGGTCGAGAGAAACCAGCTAGAGAGGTCAATAAGCCAGCCTTTCCCGATCACACCTGATCACACCGCATCTGATTAACCCGGGCACCTTTGCTAAGTCACCAAACGTAGCGAACTACTTGGGGTGATCTATGGCAGATGAATTGATTATCCAATAAATGGTACCTTTACTCGTCTCCCAAATTAGAAACTAGAATTAGTTTTTAGATATCAAATTAAACAATTTTTCGCTTTATTCCACTTGTTTATTTACACCAGGACCGGTCCTGGTGTAAATAAACAAGTGGAACAAAGTGAAAAAATTGTTTAATTTTCTAAATATCATATATAATATAATAAAATTCCACCATGAATTAACAGTTAAAAAATTAGACAGATTAGAATAAGTTAGTTAGTTTAAGGTAAATCTCCATATTATAGGTAGCTTTTTCCATATTTAATATTTAGTAATGGACATCTTTATAACAGTTTAACCGGATTTGAAAAATAAAATTACATTACTTGTCATAGATTTTCGCTATTTAGTAAAACACACAGCACGCCAGTGCCAGTGGCAGTGGCAGTGGCAGTGGCAGTGGGCTAGCAGTGCTTCTGAAACCGTAATCCCAATCCCTGGTGCATTATTTTATCTGCTATTTGCATGGAGTAGGTAGTTTTATTTATAGCGAAAGACTTGCATTGAGAACCGTTAAAATTTTGTAGTGACAGAATAAATTCAAAATAGTACCACTTATTTCCAAAATATTAAAAATTAGAAAAAAATTGTGATGGCCTTGTTAAATGTTGTGAGTTGTTGGTTAAATCTGATGAACAACTAGTGTGTAAACTAGACCAGGATCGTACGTGACGTCATCGTTCTAGTATTTTCTGTCTTTTTCGTTTTCAAACGAGACGGTGAGAAGGACAAGGACAAACGTCAATGATATCCGTACAAGCTCTTGCTGGGACTAGTTTAACCAGAGCATTACATGCTGGAAGTTGGGTTCTACAATCAATGTACCATTCGCGCATCTAATAGAAAGAGCAAATAGAGAGTAAATTTAAAGGATTTCACTGTTATTAATAACTAGCATAGACCTGTGAAAAATCACGTTATATTATATCTGTACGATTTGCGAAGCTTCTGATGAAAATGATATTTGACAATTATTGACTTTCAAAAACAAACATTGTCAATTTTACCGTTCGAATGTACACCGTTAGTAAACTTGAAAAAATACTTATTTTGTCGAGTGTTGGTTTTATGGTTCGTGTATATGTGATTCTCTATTTTCTGGTGAAAAAAGTACTTTCTTATGAAATCTCTTCCTGAAGATTAGATCCAGTTTTTTTTCAAAGCTAGATTGTTTAGTTTGTGTTTTAACCCCTCATGAAATATAGTGCGTGGTGTTTTCTCTTTCTAACGCCGTTTGTATCATAATTCTTACTATGATAGTGAGGGATACACAACGATTTCTATGAGACCTACATGGGTTGTTCCGAAAAGCGAACAAATTAGACTGAGGGGTTATTATAATATTATATAATTTTTAAATATTTATATTGAGGGATCAGTAGGATTTATCGGTCAAATTAGGAATTCCACAGAGCCGAACCCTCTGATATGAAAATATCTGGAGACGGTGAATTATATTCTCATTTAATAGTTTGGTAGATTAACGTGTTGTTCTTGTATTGTTTTGTATTAATTATACTTATATAATACACTTGCATAACGGGGATTTACTAGATTATCATTTATGTGGAAAAGTGTATGAAAGGAACCGGACCTGAAAATCTGGTGCATAAAAAAAAAAGAACTCCAGTGAAAAATATTACGGATTTTAAAAAATATGTTCATATAGACCAATAAACGCTGATTCTGAATGTATAAGTTTTAGTAAATAATATTAATCGTAGAGTTATAAAAAAATAATTAAAAAGTCAATTTTTAATCACTTCTTAAAACACACTGTCAACTTGGTATTACTGGTTTGTTAGTGGTGACGTCACTGCTCTCCATTCACCATTGAAGTTATATGAAATGATCAACATTTCATGCAATTTAATAATACTGGTTTATTTACATACTAGATTTAGACTTATATATAATAGTTATCGTGTTAATTGAAACATTATTTAGGCCCTCAACAATTAAAATGATGACGGAAAAGGACTATATTTACGGACAATCTGATAATTTGCCAGTGGTTCATACCGAAAAGTTAAGTTTTTCAAAAATAATACGGACCATATACGGACTATGTAAGTGCCGAATTTCGTGGAATAAATATAAATAATAATAAAAGCTACTAAGTTAAATCGTCTTATTAGTAAAAATATGCATTTGGCCTGTTTGATTTATAAGCATATTCTTTTCTATTTTCAGTTCGGCCAGAACATCACAGTGTTATTGCAGTTATTTAAGTTATCAAATCATTATTCATAAAAAAAATTGGACTGGAGTTCCTTTTTGTGGTCCTAGGTCGTGCCGTGTCATTTGTCCAAAAGATTGCGGGTATTAATATACTATGTATAAAGCTCTGATTTATTTGTGTGAAGTTGATTTGCGGTTTATTTATGTGGTTTATTTATACGTATTTGTTATATTATGTACCTAAATTTCGAATATGTACTTAACTTGTTTTTGGTTGTAGTAGATGTTTGAGAAGCATCCTCATTGGGTGCTGAGATGCCCTCATCACGATGCGGAATGTTTCCATTAGCGGACGTCTCCACTTGCCGGATGGGTCGGGTGGTGTGGGGTGGTGTGGGATGGTATAAGGAGGGGGAGGGGGGCAACCTTTCGCACTGATTAATGTGTCTAGCAAAAATATCACAATTTAAACTGAATCACTGCAACAATAATATCCACCCCGAGTGACGAAGTGGAAAATTAATTTGCATTCGCAAACAGTCTTTATGCAAATCACGAATAACAAAATACTACCACGGGAAACAATGGTGGAAAAACACCAAGTTTTATCACACAAAAAAAAAAAAAAAGAATCTCTCCCCTTAAAATTATTATCCCCCTTTAAACAGACATGCCCATATGTTTAACGCCATTTAAACATATTATTACATAAACAATTTTTAATAGAACAACTCTCTGTTTATAACTTTTGAGGGTTATTCCCACCAATATAATATATCATTGAAGAAGAAGAAAACATTAGTAATCCAAACGAAAATATGAAGAAAAAAAAACAAGATAGAAAATTAAATGATAATCGTCGCAACTGGAACTCGAACCCAGAACCGCTCATCTTAGCGGGACGAACGCCTATACCAATTCTGTCACTGAGACCTCTATTACTGTAAATATATGTTATATATTTGTAAAGCTGATTTTTTACAAAAACGTCGCTATAAAAATCATCCAAATATTATTTGTATGTAAGTAGTGGAATTGGAATTGGCAGAGGAGAAGCACAAACATAGGATACTAGAAAAAAATTTTCTTATTTTCTCAAAAAAAGTATTATCATAGGCATTACATAGGTGTAGATCTAAAAAGAAGGCTAGGGTAGTTAAATATGATTGAATAAGAAATTGAAAAATAAGCCGTTAGATAGTTTGGACTCGTACAGCGTATGAACAATGAAATGAGTGTTGAGGATACTGTAATATTATGTGAAGTGCTTGTTGATGGAAAATTAAGTCAAAGGGTTCCCAGTATTCCTAGCTCTTCAAAGAATACATAGCATTTCTAAGTAATTTGAATAAAAAATGCAATAATGAAATTCATTAAACTTTCTAGATGCGAACCAACAAGAAACGACGGATCGTAGTTCTGCCTCGCTGGATCAATTGACGAAAGCGGCAGAACCCGTTATACATCAAAACACAACCTATCCGATCTGCAGCCAAACTTAATTTAATTTTGTATAGTTTAATAATGTATACTTTAATTTATCAACCATATACTGTAAACTTATAAATAAATGATTACATTATCTGTAAACTTCATTATCACCAATTATTATTACTATATTATAGATTATCTGTAAACTTCATTACTACAAATTACATTATCTGTAAACTTCACCCGCCATTATATAGGGACATCCCTAGCATGGCGGATGAAATAACACAAACGGCCTTACTAAAAAAAAACACTCCGCGGCCGTTAAACGGTGTTTCTGTAGCACGTTGTGTAAAGTCTGTACATTTCGTTTTTCAAATTCTTACTAAACAAAATATATGGTTTTGATCTGACAACGTCGCCATTTTACCAGCCTTACTAATAAACTTTCTGAAAAATTTGTACAATGGTCAAACAACCATGTATGAAGAATCCTTACTAATTAAGAACTGACAAAAAATTGTTCATGATTTTTTTTTTAATGTCCTATATATTTATTATTTTTTGAGATGTTGTAAAAACAAATACCATTTTAGAACCAAAATTTAATTACCTTTAAGATTTTCATATCTAAAATATACTTAAATGTTTAAAAACTGTAGTATTTTAAGATTCAAACATCAAGTTGGAAAAAAAAACTCACTTACCCCAAACACTTTCTATTAAAACATTGAAATATTTGGAAAAATTCAAAATTCAAAAAACACAGTCCTCTTATTTAATGATTTTAAAATAAATCTGTCACCACACTTTTTACTCCTTCAAACAATAAAAAAATGTAAAAAAATCTTGAAATTCGCTTTTCATATCCAAAAATTTACAATAAAAAAACACACGTTTGAATACATTGATTGCACATCTTAAGGCATTAATTTCTTTGATACGTTTACTAAAATATGTATTAGACATTTTAGTCACCAAAAAACATCACTTTCAAGAATTTATAATAAAATAAAGATCTTAAAATGCAAATTATTTCTGAACATAACCTATGAACCATTTTCTGACAGCTTAATTTAGAACACGCGATTTTAGTGCCACAATTTGACTTAAACTAACGAAAAACAACACAATTTAATAGTAAATATATTGATTACATGAATATAAGTGCGAATTAGTCATAAATATTGAAATCATTAACGAAAACATCATATTAATCACATACAAAATCGCGACCGACTAACTTCTGCATTCGCGGCTATTTTTTTCAGCGGTAAAGCAATGCGCAGGCGCATCAATCACACCACCTAGCGGATTATTATGAAAACTCCAATTTACAAGTAAAATTTCCAGCGTTGCCACATTTAAAACACCGTTTAACGGCCGCGGAGTGTTTTTTTTTTTAGTAAGGCCGAAAATGTATACAATGTCCAAAATTCTTTTAATAAATAAACAATATGATGAAAAACGAAATCCATTGATGAGATTTAACACTAAATTTAAAGACTAAAGAGAGACCGTGGCAATGGGATATAAAACTCCGCGACAAGTATTTTCTACAGAACAAGAAAAAGCTTGCTTCAACTATCAGCACTTTTTTATGTCGCTTAGCATAGGATTGCGCCGTTAAATACAAATTGTTCTGTAATCTTACACTATTTCGATTAATTTAGTCTAATAACTTAATTTGTGACAAGCAATCAATGTTTATTGTGTATTAGCTGATATTTGGCATGCAACATATATAAAGAAACTGTTTCTCCCTGTCATCCCCGTTCCCCTTCTGCCTCCTCTTGCCCTCCCGCGTCTCCTTCCCTTCCGCGTTTCCCTTTCACCTCCCACGCATTCCTCCTCCCCTCCCCCTTTTCCCTTCTTATCTACCCCCACCCCTCATACAATCCTATTCCACCTTTCCCGCCTTCCCCTCTTCATCGTCCTCTCTCCCGCAAAACCCCCCTCTTTAATTCCCCTCCGCCCCTCCTGGATTTCCCTCCCCCTCTCGCCTTTTTTCCCTGCCGTTAAACTCCATAAAATACATCAATTTTCCAAACAACTCGCATTTGACCTAATCATTTTTTTTTTTCAAATTTCATAACGCTAGAGCTCACCAGTACCTATATCAATATCGCTGTATAGAACCTTCGCGGGCATGTTCACAACAATTTACCAAATATTCATCGCAATCGGATGAATAGAATAGGAAATAATTTCATCACGGCAGAGCTCACTATCCTATAACCATCTCAGGCATAAGCACATCATATGCCCAAAGTTTCATCGCGATCGGATGAGCGGTATGGCAGCGTATAAAATACGAACATAATTTTTTTTATGTATAAACTTACACCGTGGATATTAGATAAACTATAAACATCCCTACTCAAAGTAAAATACAGAAATCATTAAAAAATCAAAGGTAATGTTATTTCTTCAATCTTTGCAAAATTACTTTGTGGCATCATTTTAATTAAATGAAACAAATTAATTTGTGTAAACCACTAATCACATGTAGATATTATAACATGTGATTAGTGGTTTACACAAAGTAATTTGATTCATTTAAATAATGTTATTTATTTCTAAGAACCACCAACTCACTGTCGAACGACAGTGATGGAAATAATGAAATTTTAAAAAGGTCTGTGAATTTCTGTATCAAACACTTAACAATAAAAACATCCATTTCCACGAAGAATGCATTCCCTCTTTTATCCATTTCCACAGCACAAATCAAAAGATATCATTCATTACCTTCGGCAACAATCAAATTTGTTTTCATTACAAAATGCGTCCTTTGAACGTGGGAGCAGGAACCGCCCCTAAGTTTCCTTTAATATAGTGCGGCGAGGGGTGTGTAAAGAAAGCGCCTTACTACCCGACTACCCCCGCAAAACGGATTATGATAAGTGAGTTAGGGGTACACCAGCTCGTGCGATGGAACACCCCTGGGTAAGGGATGCAATTTTGTTCTTCATAGTTTCATCAAAACGTATTGTAAACCGACACTGATGTATGGATGTATATTATGATATTATGAACGTGTAAACCATGCATTTATTTTATTCTTTCAGTATATTATTCGAACCAGCCTAAACATAGATTGGATAATATCACTGAAGTGCTTTTTTTATGTACAATTAAAGTATTGGTCTGCTAGTTTTAAACTTTACATTTTACGTCAACACAAGTGGTTAGTATAGGCAGTTATATCTAGTTATAATAATAATAATATTATTATAACACATATGTTAGATATTAGTAGAGATTATACTGCCCTGAAGAAGCTACGGTTGTAGCGAAAACCGGTCGGCATAAAGTGTAAAAATAAATAAAAGTGGTGTATACAAAAGTTATTGTTTTATTTTAAAATAATTACAAATTTTAATTTATTACATGTAAGAAATAATGTCATATAAATATATTTATATGCAAAAGAAATTTCAAAGAATGTAGCAATTTCAAAAAATAAAAAATCGCAGGCAGTGGTGATGATTTCGTCAAGGTGGAGAGACTCTTTCAAGAATCGAAAGAATTTCTCTTTTGAATCTCACCTTACCGACGCCAAATATATCAATCTCGGAGGAGATTTGGTTCAGAGGCCCTAGCACACTCCATCGATAACGATCGATAGAATAACTGTCGGTAACTTCTCATCGTTCCCTAGCATGACTACAGATCGCCAACGAGTAAGTGATAGTACACAATGACTAAGTATCCTTAATCTATTCGACATCAACTGTTATTTGTACGTTAGCGATGTGCAGTTGTCCTAGGGAACGATGAGAAGTTACCGATAGTTATCCTATCGATCGTTAAAGAGCAAGTGTGCTAGGGCCTCAGGAGCAATATACTCCTCCCTACCGTCTAAGAGAAGAGTAAAATTGTACTATGTGAGAGAGACAACTGTCGCGTATACCCAAACTGTTACGAAGATAGCCGATGATATCCGCGCAATAGGTGGGCACCTTCAGCGACCCTTCTTGCTGTATGAGCATCCTTTATAATGGACGTTAAGTCCAGTTAAATATTCATTGCAAATAAGTCGATAAAAAAGGTTCATAGTCTGAAGAAACCGAAGTACCATTGACGCTCCCGAACATCATAGTTGTATTGTTTTCTCTAGAAAACTACAGTACACAACTGAAATTATGTAGCTGGCTGGTACACGTGTACATTACCGGGATACCGAATATTTGACGTAACCCATTAGGATTAGATTAGGTAAGGATAGGTTACGTTAGGTCAGTAGTTCGCGTGTTTGTTCTATTTCTTCACTTTTTTCCAGTGCTCTAATTTATCATAGAAACCATTAGAACAGTATTGTTAATACTAGGACCACATCTGCGCCTATCGTCACGAAGCTTCGCGTAAACGTATTCTTTTTTTTCAAATTAAAAGAATACGTTTACGCGAAGCTTCGTGACGATAGGCGCAGATGCGGCCCCAGCATAATAAACATAACTATTTAATCATTATTCGAATAATAGCAATTGCTTACTTCGAACTAAGCAACGACGTTCATTTGCACCCTCGTCCTCCCGGCACGCGGTTCCTAAGACCCTAAGACTGCAGCGGCGTGGTGCGAGACTACTGAGCGCCCTGTGCTCCTCGCAATAAGGGACCTCCATAGCCGCATGCCGCACAGTGTGATATTTTGAGAATCTAGCGGAACTTTATTAAATACAGGTGATACCTTGTTTAGTATTGAAACAGCTTTGAACGTATCCATTTACCTCAAGGTCCTGTTTGAAATATTGTTCTCTCCCTTTCTTCCTCTTTCCTTGCAAAGCCCTATTTGGAAATCTGAAGAAAGAAGAAGTCAAAAAAACTCTACCTACCGTTTGCAGTTCAAAATTATTATTGTACAATCATTTAAAAAAACCCACCTTTGGTCAGTTGAAATATTGTAGCGATCGTGGGTACGTCAATATTGAATCTTGTAAAAACGTTTCCATATTGTTTGTATAAATATGTTAACCATCGGGATTAACTATGGCTAATGACCTGTGAAAAAAAAAACAGGGACCAGAACATCAACCACACGAAGGTAGGGCTTTCTTCCGTCTCTTATTTCCTCTGTGATAATAACGCAATTGAATATTATTTTTATTGTTGAAGTGTTTTACAGTCCACTTAAGGTGAAAATCGGGCATTAAAAACTATACATATTGTGTAAAATCATCTTAGATATTAGTACCTTAAAACAATTTTAATATTTGTGTTCGAGAAGAACTACCTGCGTTGGCACTGGAATAATTCACTCCATTTCCCCTCCTTCTAGGAGGAATTTCTGTAAACTCTAGCAATAGTTATTTG
The DNA here is from genome assembly GCA_951813805.1 of Limnephilus auricula. Classification (NCBI taxonomy): domain Eukaryota; kingdom Metazoa; phylum Arthropoda; class Insecta; order Trichoptera; family Limnephilidae; genus Limnephilus; species Limnephilus auricula. The sequence goes on from OX638391.1 coordinate 41,129,826, forward strand.
CAGAGTGGTTTTATCTTCTGGATTTTAAGGTATGTTTAATTGAATTGGTTTCCTAAAGTGTTTTTCAGTAGCCTGCATTTTTTTTAAATTGATTATAATTCATTGTAGCTAATCAATGAATATCATTGCGAACATATTTGTATATACACCATGTATTATGAACTCAATAAATAAAAATAATAACATTGTTCACATTTCTGTTATTAATACCTGACATCGTGGTGGAATTCCATTATAATAATGTATTACGACAATTTCAAACTTTTTCGCCTTAATTTATTTTCACAGGTTTCAACATATTGAGGTCATCTTCAGACTGGTACTATTAAGGGGAGATAACCGGGGTGGTAAATATACAAGGATTTTATTCAAATTAGATTGATTTAAAAAAAAAATCCCAAATCAAATTAAATGGATTTTCCCACGACAACAAATATGAGATAATCAATCTTATTTGAATAAAATCCTTGTACACCGCTTCTGTTAATCCCCTCCCCTAATGTTATGTATATAAAACACAGTTTAAGGAATAATTGTACCAGTCTGAAGATGGTCTTAATAGGCTTAAACCGGTTACAACCAGAAATAAATTTAGTGGAAAAACTTTTAAAATTATTTTGATACATTATTAACATTTTTCTGTGTGCTGTTGAGTAAGTTAAACTAACCTAGACCAATAAAAACCAAACAGTGGTGTACTTTTGTTGCAATAATAAAGTTCCGCTAGAATTACCAAAATGTAACACTGTGCGCTGCGCCTAATGGGGAACGGAGCATTGATGGATCGCAGCCACGCGACATCCCACCACTGCACAATACACAAGGTAGGAATAAGCAATGATCATCTGACGAGAAACACTTTGCTGGAAGTTAATATAAAAGTATTTTTTTATCGGTTTTAAAGGCACCGTTGGAGTAATAAGCAACAACTAAAGGGAAGCTCTCCTTAAATTATTTATATCTTTATTAATGTCCCTTTTAGGGGCTTTTATATATGAACAGAAATATTTATTGTACATAATTGAACTGCCTCAGTAACAACAATTTAAGATGACCACTGACTCAATATATTTATTTACCCCGTAGTATTCCGGGCAAAGAGGAATCAATAGTTAGCCGCAGATTTTCTGCGCTGAAATAAATACTTAATAAAAAAAGAGTGTGCTTTAGACCACACGACTGAAGTAAATACTTCTTTAGTAATCTAATCTAATTTTCTTTCTGGCATCGAATAAAACCATTCTAATCATCAGTGTATAAGAATCTATATTGAAGATTCGTTTGGATTTTAACCAATCATCGTGACAAATCAGTCGTTTCAATGCACTGAGTTCGCACACTCTAAACGAATATTTGATTAATTTTATTATGAGAATTACGCTTAGGATAGGATTGTTGATTTAATTCTTACAAAGTTTAAAATAAACGTGTACCCCATTCCAAACGTCATTATGATTGAGCACTGTTGGTACGATTAGAACGTTCGCAACGTCCGATATTACACCTCTCGTAACGCTGTAATTTCCGTAACGCATTCGCCAGTTTACCCCTCAAGTCAGGCGTGCGCATAAAGAAGTATTTACTTCAAAAATGATGAGAGGTTACTTGGTGTCGGAAGGTCTAGACAATAATGTATTATTGTGTTATTTTTTATTGTAATTCCTCTCATTACCTATTTCATCTTTGGGGATGCTGTGTGGAGGATCTTTTTATGAAAGCAAGTAGGGGAACTTCTGGGAAAGACCGAGGTAAGAGGGTGGGTAAGAAACTAGGGTTCAATTTGTCCAGGAGTGAGAGACGTATGAATTTATCCCTCCCACTAGGGTGCAAGGCGATGGGTGGATAGACTCCGGCTGGAGAGGTCTAGATTATGTCTGCCTCGTGCAATCTCAAAGTGTAAAAGTCATAGTGTAAAAATCAGTTTTCTTTCAAAATTTATTCTGCAATTCAATTGCAATTTTCTAAATCAAAATCTTATACAGAATCCTAAATAAACGCAACAGTTTTTCAAATCCTACCATTGTTTTCCCATCCAAAAGCATCTCAGACACGTTTGCCCGAAACTCACCCCGACCGCCGCATTCTGACAATTCCGCAAACTGAATGAAATTGTTACACAAGAAATTCGTTCTGAGCAAGTTCCGACACAAATATGTCAGAACTTGTTAAAGAGTTTACCTGAATTTACATAGCAGAAATCCGGCGGACCCGCAAGATCAAAGTGTGCGCTGTTTTCTTCCCAACTTGGCTACACACGAGGGCGCGCGAAACGAGGGGGCGCCTCTCAGCTACGCAAATCCACGCAGTACAGCTACCGTGGTCCTGCCGCTGAGAACTCTTTCGCAACTTCTCTCATAAGTTTTCAATTTCAAAATGTGGGATTTAACAAACACAAGAAGGACAATTAAAATTGAAAATTATTCTAACAGCTTTAATGTCCTTTACAACTGTATTCTTTATAGATTTGTGACTAACAGAAGTAATGGACAGGCTACGACATTGACATGCGGCATCTCATTTATTTAATACTAGTGAGGGAAATGAATGATAATGATTGCATTTCTTCTTTTGGAGAAGCAGAAATACAAAGTGATACAAACATCGCTTGTATCACTCTTATTTAATGTCTACGAAAGAGCTGCTGTATTATTGTGATAAGGAACATACGTGTATTGCCTGTTTGGTGCCGTTGCCGTGTTGTAACCGTGGAAATTATAAAATTGCGTATTAGCGATCAAAGTCCAGCAATGACACTCATGTTATTTTTGATCTTGCTTTTGGTTTCACAGAATTTCCAATCCATCAAATTTCATAATAAAATTTCAAGTTCTGTGTAAGTTTTATTCAAGTTCTGTTATTATTTCATCGTGGGCTGATTATTTCACATTACTTGATAATAACAGAACTTACAGGATAGGACTTTCACAGAATTTGTGTATTAACTTTGAATCTTGATGAATTGTTCAAATTTTGTGAAGCAACCGGTCCAAGAAAGACTTGAAACAAATCAATGCTTCGCTTTATATTTGGAAGGCGGGTATGGGTACCGCTGCCCGGTAACTGTTTATTGGATAACCAACACACCTGCCATAAGTCACTCCGAGTGGTTCGCTACGTTTGGTAACTTAGCAGAGGTGCCCGGATTCATGGGGTGAGTTTTGTCTAGGGGTCTTGGCGGCAAACGCGTTTGCCCACCTTCTGCTTGGCGGGCTGGGTCGGAAGAAACTGGTTGAGGGAGACTTTACCTAGACCTCTCCAGTCAGACTCTTGACTCATCGTCCTGTACCTCAGTGGGAAGGATGGATCCATACGTCCGTCACAACTGGACACTGACTCCCTATTCCTACCCTAACCCCATAACTTTACCTTTCTTCTCTTCTATTCCCTAAAAAACCCTCCACACATCATCCCCAAGATGACATAGGCCCTGAGGGATTTTTTTTCCTCAATTCGTGTTTTTTTTTTTTACATTAGGTCCACACAGGAGGCCCTGAGAAAAATAATTTCCCTCAGGGCCTATGTCACCTTTGGGGATGCTGTGTGGGGAGTATTTTTACGGAAAGGAAGGAGAGGAAGTTCTGGGAAGGAAAAAGGTATGAGGGTTGGGTAGGAATCTGGGGTTCAATGTATCTAGATCATCCGCCGCCAAGACCTAGACAATGAACCCCATGAACCCGGTCACCCCTGCTAAGTCACCAAACGTAGCGAACCACTTGGGGTGACCTATGGCAGAGGTGTTGGTTATCCAATAAATGGTTCCCGGGGCGGCGGTACCCATTCCCGCCTCCCAAATTGTGAGTTGGAGTTATTGTAAAATTATTTTTTACAATAACTCCTCGTGTGGAGTTATTGTAAAAAATAATCCAATCATCATAGGTCCATGTTACAATAATGGTAGCTAATCTCCGGTAGAGTGTACATGAAAACTATCAAATAATTTTCGTTTTTTGTTTTTGGGGTGTTATGCCGTGTTGCGCTACCTCCTTCTTTAGCCGACATTTCGGAGAGCGTTGCAGTGTCCATCATCAGGGCAGATGCGGCAGAACCGACGATGTGTGCCGGATCTGCCCTGATGATGGACACTGCAACGATGTCCGAAACGTCGGCTAAAGAAGGAGGTAGCGCAACACGGCATAACACCTAAATCTAAAAACGTATCTATCAAATAATTATTTAAGAAAAGTAAAATATTAAATTTTAAAAATCGATACATGAAAAATAAAACATCACCAGAAAAGATGTCGCCGTTGCATTGCATTCAATTTATATGAAGTTGTCGAACAAAACTTCCAAACATCCCGCGAAGAATTCAATATCTCCCGCAAGCAGTCCCATTGTTAATGTTTTATCGCCTCCCGCTACCGCCCCCGCCTTACCGCCCCCCTGCTTGGCATCAAAAGAATCACAAACTACGTAACAACGTTATCATGACGCGAAAGCAAATTTGTGAAAAGTTTTCCTTCACTCACGACTGAATCAAATATTCTCCCGGTATCTCCCTTTGTTTTCCCGCTTTTTATATCGACTAGTCTCCTTTTGTGTTCGAGTTTTCTCTCTCATGCTTCGGGTTATATACAGGGCTGTGCCTTACAATGATGTATCAAAACCCACTAAACATCGTGCCTACTAAAAAGCCCATTATCAAACGTAATGAAATTGGTATAAACAGTTTTAAAATTAAAAAAAAAGAAAACATTGGTGATATCTCGAAGATTTCTTTGGAGTCTTGGACGAGCGTTTTCGGATAACATGTGATATAATAATATATATAACAGTAATCACGAGCTAAATTATGCTACTTCAATCCATGCTAAAGCACTTTGTGGCGTCATTTTGAATTAAATGAAACAAATAACTTAGTGTACACCACTTATATAATCACAATTATCGACATGTTTCGAAACCGATGGTTTCTTCTTCAGGATAATAAGAAAATGAATTATTAATGTTCTTATTAGCCTGACGAAGAAACCATCGGTTTCGAAACATGTCGTTAGTTGTGATTATATAAGTGGTGTACACTAAGTTATTTGATTTTTTTTAAGCTATTTAGAAGAACCCGTGCAGAAGAATAGTAGGTATTATGCTAACATTGATTTATCGAGGTGTGTCATAATAGCCTGTTTTTTTTATTTTAGCCCCATATTTCGTGGAGTTGAACACATCTACTACTTCTGAGAAAGCATTTCGAAAAGCGTTTTTGTGAAAAATCACCTCAAGGGCGTCGTACAAATTTCAATACATTTCTACAATCTTACTTCTAAATACACACTAAACAAACACTTTAAATACTTATGGCTAAAACATTGCATCCTCCGGTTCTTCGATCAGTGATACAAAACTACATGTACAATGCGTCTAATTTTTTAACGCGATGCTGCCCAAAAATGTACATGTATTTTAATTTTAATTTTTTTTATTTTTAACTTCATGCAATCTAGGTACAAGGGAGTATCTAAATGACTCAGTCCTGATATTGTTATTGCAATTAAAAATAATTTTAGATCGAGTAATTCTTGTTTGTATATGAAAGTAATTAATTAGCTTAATAAATCAAGGCTGTCTACAATAGCATTGACGATTTTAAAAATTAAAGTGATATTCGAAATAAGTCATCTATCTGAGAGTTTTAATAATGTTAATTATTTCATCGAGTGGTTGTAATTTATTGTTTTTATATATAACCTTATAACTTATTAACAATTTAGAATGACAATGGCGCCCATAAATTCAAATACATAAACTACCGACAGAAATGTTTTCATTGTAGTACTCACACAAGTTAATGTATTTAAGTTATTTTAATTTGATGGAAAAACTCTTCAAGCTTCACCCAAGATGATTATACTCATACAATCAAATTTAGACTAATTTAATCCAGAATTAAAGTCAATCAAAACTATTTGCTTCACTTATTTACAATAAATTCATAATTGTTATTAAATGTTCTTTTTTAAAGTGTTGCAATATCTAATTAGAAGTGTAAGTATTCGAATCAGTATTTTAATGCTCATGTATTTAATACTGATGCGAATACTGACTGTGTAGTGCCTAATATTGACCCTTGACAATATTACTGATGTCAGTAAACTGAAATCGTGTAATGGCATACAGATACTGACAGCCGTTGTCAGTATACTGATCAATAAATACTGACGCAAAAGCACACAAGGTCATAATAAATACTAAGAGAAACTAGGCTCATGTTTTTTATCGTTGTTAAAATAAGCCGTCCGTGGTCGAGAGGTAAGGCTCTCGACTTCCAATCCGAAGGTCGGGATTGCCGCGATCGTCGTTATTTGATTAATTTGTGGTATTTGACAATTAATTCATTTAAAATATGTAGTATATTTGCGGCATATCATATATATTTGTGAAAAATAATCAGTATCGCCCTGGTATAATCTTTTTTTTTTTTTTTTTACAAATACAGTTATTATACATTGTATATATATTTTTTTAATACATTTTTTAAATATCGTGATTCACCTTTTTTTTGAGCAATGCTCGTGTAAAAAAGGTGGAGCAGCGAAAAACAATTCAACATATATTTTTAAAATGTGTAGTAAGGATAATGAAAATTATAATATTTAATTTTTTTATATATGTATATCATACATTATACGTGAAAAAGAAAAGATATAAAAGAAGAAGAAGAGAGAAAATAAAAAAGAGTATAAAAGTAAAGGGATTTCCAAAGTCACAGTCACAATGATTGTAATATGTTATTGATATATTGTTTTAATGAACTAATTTTAATTAATTTTATTTTTTAATTTTATAAGACCACCATTCAGAATTGAAACGTTGCTTGAAATGGCTTTAGCCGTTTTTTTATCTGATCTGAATAGCCAGGTACTTACCTCACCTTCCTCTTTCCATCTCCTTCCCCTTCCCACTACCTTCAGCCTCATAACATACCCCAATTGGAGATGCCAACTGGAGATGCCAGACTCTGGCTCCAGACGGGACGGTTGGTACTAGTTGGTACTCTTAAAATTTCGCATCAGTATTTTAATACTGACTGTGTAGTGGCTAATACTGAAGTACAGAGAATATTACTGATGTCAATATACTGATATTGTGTAATGGCATTCAGATTCTGACGGCTATTGTCAGTGCGAGTATAGATACTGATCGTATATATGAAATTTAGATGTTTTGAAGAAGTACGTACAGTGTACACCCCTCTGTCTCTAGTTATCTAGGAACCCTGAGAAGTAACAAGTCACACTGACAGTTGTACTCAATTATGTATAGTCTTCCTTCCCCGTCGAGATCAAACACTGACGAACCATTTATTGTTACAAAAACTCTTTTCTTTGCTACCTTTGATGTTTCCTTCCCGGTAGCAGTCGATACGGAGTCACCGAAAATATAATCCCAAATGATATATTCAAACAAAATATACACGTCAATGAATGTCGTACAATGTTCCCACACATGTAGGCACATAGCTGATGGAATTTTGAATAATGTTTTTCATATATTGCTTGCTGGAGTAGAAATGTATTGAAGACAACATTATTATGTGCGTTTGAATTGGGAAAACAAAACATAATATATCAATATGTTATCATATTTTATAATAATTATTTTTTTAAATTGATAAACAAATATATCATTGAAGAAGAAGATAACAATAATAATCCTTTTTTTTAAATATGAAAATAAACAAATCACAGAAAAATAATAAAATATAATGACTGCAACTGGGACTCGAACCCAGAACCTCACGTCTATCCGGGACATACGCATTAACCAATTTTGCTATTGCACCCTGTTATGAGACTGTCGTTTTTGTCAACTTCATATTTCAAATTTCAGAATTAACAATATTATGCAATATTATATTCCCAGTTGCAGCCATTATATTTTATTATTTTTCTGTGTCTTGTTTATTTTCATATTTAAAAAAATTGATTATTATTGTTATCTTCTTCTTCAATGATATATTACATTGATGGGAATAACCTTCAAAAGTTAAAAAGAGAGTTTTTCTTATAAAAAAATTGATAAACTAATGTTTCAGACTTATTTTTTTATGCATAGCACAAAGGGTGACAATTATTATAAGCAATAATTATTAACCTAAAACACTCATCCATATTGAAAAAACCTGCCGAGAAAAGATACATGCCGCCGACGGGACTCGAACCCGCGCCCCTCTGATTGCCGGTCAGGAGCCAAATGATTCAATATGTACTAATGTTTCATTCAACAATTACCGCTTATTACATTTTTTCACCTGCAAACAACCAACTTTATTTTTTATATGAGAAAGGCATTGTAAGTGCTAGATTTCTCACTAGGTGGCGTTAAAGTTATGTATAATAGAAATAAAACATTCTCGAATGAGTTATTACACAAAAAAAATATATATATATTTAATATACGTAAGGTATTCATTGCAATCTATGAAATGTGTATTTTAAAATAAAAATAGTTTAGAAAAATATGATAATATTATTTTTAAGTATTCTAGTATTTTACACCCCCCCAACCAATACAAAATTAATTAACACGTTTTTTGGTCCTCATACCTTATACCTTCTTCCAAAACAAATTCAAATGACAAATAAAATATCAAATTACATAAAATAATAATAAAAATTATGGCTGAATGCTTCAGACAAACTATTTTTAAACCTTCATTTTTCACTTTTCACTTAACAAAACTAACATAATATACATGTCTATGTATAAACTTACATTAAAACTTGCTTGAAGTTGTATTTTTTGTTATTTAGTTTTCTCTATTTCTCAATTACTTACATCCGTTTTATACTTTATGCGTTTGTAATTTTTAAATAATGCACTATTGGGAAAAAATAAAGAAAAATATATATATACCTAAATCAAAAATATTTTGTAAAAATAATTCTTATTAAAATAACCCTGACGTTATTTTAACGCAAAATAAATCTGTGCGGTTATAATGTCTATCGAAGGAGTATTTTTCCAGCCAATGAAAGACGTCTAACGAGTGTCGCCAGTTTTGTTCGTGTTAACAGTGGCGACGTTTTAAGTGGCTGTCAATGGATAGAAAAAGTCGCCTGTTGATTTTTCACTAACAATATAAACGGAACGTAATTAGCTCTAACGTCGAACATTTTAGTAGTTAGGATATTTTAGTTTTGTGTCAACTAAAACATGACAAAATAATTAATAGAAGTATAACAATTTTAAAAATATATATATTTATTCAAATGTTACACAATTACAAATCCGTTGAACTACTAAATAGTATAATTAAAGAAAAAGATAATACTGATAAATCTAAACGAAATTATGAGCAAGAACAAGACACAGAATAATAAAAATGGTAAATGTTAGCAAATTAGACTTGTCCGGGAAAGACGAGAAATCCTGGGTTGGGTCAATACACTTTAGCGTGTTTTTGTAATCTTGCTTTTTATTATTATTTGAGTAGTTTATTTCTATTTATTTTAAATATCTATTAAGTTATTATAATATTGATTGCTGTTATGGTTAATACTTTATTTTTAAATACGGTTTTTTATTTTTATGTCTACAGTTACGATTCTTATTATTACATGACCACCTGAGCCTAGCCGATTATTTGTAAATACTTAAGAATAAACTATAACACATACAAAACAAACTCTAAAAGTTAAAACCGTTTTCTTTTCAATGCAAATAGTGTTAGTGTAATATACTTTAAAGGCGGTTAAAATTCCCCTGTTTTGTTCCTCTTTGTCACTGAGAATCCTGGGACAAATTCCTCAGCTCCTTCCCAGTCTTCCCAGTCTGCTGTTTTACTACCGACTTTACAGCTGTGTCTACGCTTTTTTCTTGTTTTACTCCACCGTGGCAGCGAATTTAATTATAATTTAAACGCTCGGTTGTGCGACAAGATGTAATTATTTCGAACTAGCAGTAAAAAACCCGCTCCGCGGATTTTTGCTGCTAGCGGGCAGTGGGCGACACGACAGTAGCCTGGTAACAACGTTAGCGTACGAAGATGGTTTGAATAAGGGGGGCGTTGGAGTTGTATACGAAGTAGGGTTCTTAAATTTCAACCGTACAGATGCTAGCGCAATAATAATGTAGATATTTAACGCAGCAGAGTAATTTATTAAAAACCTTCAGAAGCCAAGCAATCGAATTATTATTACCTATTTACAGTGTCAATACCAAATCATCAATTTGTTCTGTTTGACACTAAAATATCCCCTTATATATTGCATTATAGAATGGGTGGTGTTAAGTGTCCAATGACACCGTGTGAACTGTAAAACTAAATGTGTATGAAGCGAATTACGAGTGTCCTAGATTGTGTTTTTAAATCGACAGAGGAAGGAAAAGACAGGAATGGCCCTTACCTTGATCGTGAGGTGACAGCTCCCAGCTCTTCATTCACGATCACTTTCCAATGTTAAAATGATGACCCGATGGTCTTCACGAAAATCATAATATATTTATATTATTGTTATTTGCGAGATTTGCGAAATGCTTGTACAAGCCCGATCGAATTTTCAAATATAACATTGAATGTTTTTATTCAAAACAACGAGGTCCAAATGTGTTCTTTTTTCAAGCGTTTTTTATTCATCTTCTTTTGCTTCTTGGGTAAGGGCCTTAATGTTAAAGGAGGGGAATCAGAAGGAAGGAATATTTGGTAAGGAACATGGGTAAAATGGATTAATGTCCTAAAGTTATTTCAACACTAAACAGGTGGTGTGCCTGATGCATTTACTAAGCCTGTCCAAATCACTCTAAAGCTAATTATTAAAGTTATATGTAATAAAAATAAAACATTCTCTATAGTGTTGTCATATAATTAAACTGAAATATTTAACATTTTAATTAATAAAGACAATATTTAGATTGAGTTTCGCTAATATTATGTTCATTAATTAAAATGTTATAATTTGAGGTTTTACTAAAAAATTAAGGGTAATACAGGAAAGAGTAGTACAATTTCGCATTTATTATATATGGATAATATAAAATTATTTTCGAATTCTGAATCAAACTTAGAGAAAATGATTAAGGTAGTTAAAATTTTTTCAGTTGATATTAAAATGACTTTTGGTTTAGATAAATGTAGGACGATCCATGTAGAGAAAGGCAAAATTGTAGATGGAGACGAGGGTTTAGAAATTTCAAAATTAAAAGTATGAAAGGGGATGAGGTTTATAAATACTTAGGATACCCACAATCGAATAGATTAGATCATACTAGTATTAAAAATGATATTAGAATTAATTTTCAAACTACGATAAGAAAACTTTAATATGCAATCTATCTGCTAAACATTTAGTAAAGGCAATAAATAGTTGGGCAATACCTCTATTAACGTACTCATTTGGTATAATTAAATGGTCCAATACAGATTTAGATAGCTTAGAACGATTAATTAGAACTATGTTAACAAAGTTTAATTGCCATCATCCAAATTCAGCTATAGAACGAATTAATTTACCTAAAAATTTAGGACGTAGAGGTATAGTCAAAATAAATTCTTTGAAACACAGGTAGAAAACAGGTAGAAATGTTAAGAAATTTTTTTTCCATAGGAGAGCTAATAGCTCAGAAATACACAAAATAATTTGCAAGGCAGATCAAAACATTACACCTTTAAATTTATACGACGAGAATGCCAACATTTTTATAAATACCAACCAGGAATTATTAGAATTCAAATAAAATTATTAGAGTTCAAATAAAATTATTCAAGCAAAACATTTCAATTATCTCAACCAAACATATGTTGACAAACTTTTGTAAAACAAATGGTTGAGTATTGGAGAGTTGAGCGGACAAATAGAAGGATTTATGCTTGCTTTTCAAGATATAGTCATTAATACTAAAAATTATAGGAAGCATATAATCAAAGATACAAATCAAATTGATGATTTATGTAGAAAATGTATGGCTTTTCCGGAAACTATAGAACATATTATATCGGGATGTTCTATATTAGCATCGTCTGAGTATACATTTAGGCACAATCAGGTTTTAAAAATAATTTACCAAAGTTTGGTAATTAAACATAACTTGATTGACTGACATAATATAGTACCATATTATGAATACGAACCAAATTCATTTTTAAAAAAAAATTCTTTAAAATATACTACGACAAAACTTTACTAACAGACAGACCAATTAGTCAAATAGACCCGATATAGTTTTACATGACAAAATTAAAAAATAACTTATATCATTGATGTAGCTATTCCAATTTCATGTAATATTGAAAGATCTGTTTCTGAAAAAATAAGAAAGTATACAGATTTAGGAAATGAAATTAAAAGAATTTGGCATTCTCAGACTACAAAAATATTACCATTTGTTATTTCGGCTACTGGCATTATACCTAGGCGTATTAGATTTGTAAAAGAATTTGTATATAAATATGAAAAATCAGTCATTTTAAATAAATGTAGGATTACGAAAGATTTTTTTAATATTTATATTGAGGGATCAGTAGGATTTATCGGTCAAATTAGGAATTCCACCGAGCCGCGAACCCTGTGATATGAAAATATCTGGAGTCAGTGAATTATTTTCCCATTTAATAGTCTGGTAGGTTAACATGTTGTTCTTGTATTGTTTTGTATTAATTATATAATATATAATACACTTGCATAGCGTGGATTTAGTAGATGATCATTTTTATGGAAAAGTGTGTGAAAGGGTTTAGTTTTTCCTATGGGGAAAACTAAACCCGGACCTAAAAGTCTGGTGTTTAAAATAAAAAAGAGGTTTTATCTATTAAGTTGAAAATTAAAATAAATGAAACATTAAATAACGGTTGCTTATTTATTTATACTGCAAACTATAAAATGTATTTAAAAACAAAAATGATTTCGAAAAGATGAAAACAGAATTAGCAAAAGGTCTAATAATGTGTTTTACACCTCCCAAACCAATACCAAATATTAAAACTAAAATATCCCCTTATCTATTGCGTTTTATGGTGGGTGGTGTGCTTGATGCATTTACTAAGCCTGTCCAAATCACTCAAAAGCAAATTATTAAAGTAATATATAATAAAAATAAAACATTCTCTATATTGTTATCATACAAATAAACTGAAATATTTAAAATCGCTTGCTTACTTATTTATACTGCAAACTATAAAATGAATTCAAAAACAAAAATGATTTCAAAAGGGTGAATTGAACAGAATTAGCAAAAGCTCTAATAATGTGTTAACCAATTACTAATACAAATACATAACATTTTTTGGTCCTTAATTTAAAATCATGATGATGGACACTGTAATATGTTGTCCGAAACGTCGGCTAAAGAAGGAGTTAGCGTAACACGGCATAATATCCCAAAAATAAACAACAAAAATACTTTTGGCCGTGATAATCTTCAATCATATTTAATGTACTGTTTGTTTCTGTAATATAAAATAAAAAAAATAAAATTAACGCCACCTATGCATTTCCTTATACTATTATAACTCTTTTAAAACCGCATTACTTGTCTTTGAATGATTTTTTGATTTATATAAATTTCTTATTATATTCATTAGTTTTATGTTGATCAATTCTAGTAGCCGGAATCGCAGAAAAACAGAAAACACATAGAAATTGTAGGTATTTTCTTCTCAACGTTATGCATCTCGGATCAACTTGTTGCTTGCTTTCCGGTAGAAAATCACCCAGCGCATACAGGCAACAGCTTGAAAACCTAGTATCGTTATATTTTAGACTTTTTGGAGTAAGCAATGAATATACGAGTATGATTCAGTGACAGGTGATCCTCCGACTGTTGGGCCCGGCGTACTTATATACAATATGCAGTCGGTTTAGGGAAAATGCGGTATACCTACTTACACAAAATACAACAAAATGTACCCAAAGGATCGTGCAGAGAGGATATACCACCGAATATCAAAAGAGAAAAAAAAAATTTCATTCAAAAGCATCAAGGATAAAACTATTTGTCTATATACTGTATGCACCAGGGTATCTAGCATGGTCGATCGAAATAGGTTTTATCGATAATGTCGGTAACTTGACATCGTTCCCAAGCATTACTGCAGACACCTAACGAACCAACAACAGTTCACAACCATTGAGCATTCTTAATTTATTTGACGTGTTGTTTGTTCGTTGGTGATCTGCAGTCGTGCTTGGGAACCATGACAAGTTATATACAAAAATCGGTATAAGTACAAAAAATCGACATTGTAAATAAAATCGTTTGATATCCACCAACTAAATAATTAATAAACAAATGGTAAATAATGTACAAAAAGTTATCATTTTATAATAATTATAATTTCGGGGGGCCAAATGTCGGGTGATCAATTGTCTAAAAAATAAGAGAATAAATAAAATGAGAGTTACATCATCTTATTGATCTATGTGCAGACAGTGGCTAAAAGTTAGGCTTTTTTTGACAGTGTTAAGAAATGTGCTGCATTTCTCTAACGTACAAAAAACAGTTGACGTCGAATATTAAGAACTTAGATTAAGAACACTAAGGACCAGTTGTTTCGGAAAATTTCACGTTTGTTTTTCCCTAAAATCGACATTCACCGAAAAATTGGGTTGTTTCAACCTCCGTCAGAAGAAATTTCATCGAAAATTCCATAGGACCAGTTGTTTCGGAATTCCCTTCAAATTTGAATTTCCTTCAAATTTGAATTTCCTTCAAATCGTCATTCACCGAAAAATTGGGTTGTTTCAACTTCCGTCAGTAGTGAAAATACTATAGAAATGTGATGTGAATGTGGTCAGCCAAGTCCGGACGGTTAGCGAAATAATGGGAGGCGCATGCGCAGCCGTCAAAATTGTGATTCTGCGGGGAACACTCGAATAAAATTTTCAAATTTATCGAGCGTTATTTATTTCTATTTACTGCTGACGGAAGTTGAAACAACCCAATTTTTCGGTGAATGACGATTTGAAGGAAATTCAAATTTGAAGGAAATTCAAATTTGAAGGGAATTCCGAAACAACTGGTCCTATGGAATTTTCGATGAAATTTCTTCTGACGGAGGTTGAAACAACCCAATTTTTCGGTGAATGTCGATTTGAAGGAAATTCAAACGTGAAATTTTCCGAAACAATTGGTCCTAAGTCATTGTCTACTGTTATTTATTCATTGGCGATCTGCAATCATGAAAGTTATCGCTACAATTCCTATCGATCGAATGTGCTAGAGGGCCTGAGGTCCAAAGAAATGCTGAGGAAACCACAAAAATGACATCGTCCCACAAGATATTAAAGATAAGCAAACCACAGCCGTCGGTTAAACATACGCCGACCAGGCTGACTTATGGTGGATCCTTTATTTTTGTAGAATTACAATACATATTTTTCCGGGCGCAAAGTAAAAACATCCGCACCCCCGTAAATATTCCGCTAAAGACATTGGTGGCGCCTTAAGCCGGCACCGGAGCACCCCCTCCCCCTCGCAACCCACCCTTACCACTCCCATGGGAATCCCCGCCCAAAACAATAATATTGGTTTCGCCAATATAAAAATGTTATTTCATCCCTTGCACGCCGATGTCGTGTATTATAACACCTTCATTTCCGGCTATCTTGATTTCCATTTTTTTTTAAAACAACCTGATATTACCTAGTAATTTTGGGTGGGCATAACATTTAGAGAAATTGAATAAATCAAACAATAGAATTATAATGGAAGAAGAAGATAATATTAATAAATCTAGACAAAAATATAAAAAAGAAAAAAAATGTAAAAACATTTTTTCATATTCTTTTATTTATTGTGTCTTGTTTTTTTTCATATGGTCGTTTAGGTTTATTAGTATTGTCTTCTTTTTTTTCATGTAATAAGTTAAAAGAAATTTACATTTCGCTTTCTTAACTTAAGTAGGTATAAAGTAATAAAATTAATTTTGTTCTTTTAACTTAAGGTTGAATAGTTTTCTTTTAAATATATTTACACTTTTCTCCGTTTTTAGGGAGTCTGGAAGGAGATTATAAATTTGAACACCCTCGTGGCCAATGCTTCTCTTGACACTTCCAGTTTTAACAGTATTTGTGTACAGTTTATTATGTTGTCTAGTATAATGCTTGTGTATTTGTGACGTTTTTATAAATGTTGTGTTTGTGTGAACAAGTCCATTTTGTATTTTGTAGATTAAAAGGCAAGTGTTATATTCGTACAAAGTTCAAATCCTGGTATAGTTTTTTTGTGGGAGTATCTGGGTTATAATTAAAAAGTTTTTAATGACTTTGTTCTGTATTATTTGTTTTTATGGTGTGTATTAGTAGGAACCTTCAAAAGTTAATAAAATAAAGCGAGTTATTCTAATAAAAATATAATAAAATTATTATTCAAACATCAAAGAAAATCTTGTGCGAATGTCAGGTTACATATTTTATCAGCAGTACCTACCCAATACTAAGGACAGGTTGTTTTAAAAAAATTATCAACTGTTAAATTTTTTTTTAACAACCCGTCCTAAATGTCTTAAACGTGCATTCTCCAATAGAAGCAATATTTAATTTTGGGTGGCGGATATGGGTATTTATATAACCATTTATTGGGTAACTAACATCCCTGCTATAGGTCTCCCCAAATAGTGACTCAGAAGGGATGTTCATATGGTAAGGTTTGTCTAGGTCTTGGTGGCAGAAGCGTTTGCCCACCTTCTGCGTGGCGGGCTGTATAAAAAGAAAATGGTTGACGGAGGTCTTTTGACCTCGTCTTTTGATTCATACGTACGTCACTTCTGGACACCTTGACCCTCGGATTCCTACCCTTCCCTCAAGCATTTTTCATTTCCAGAACTTCTCCTTTCTTTCCATAAAAAAGACCCACCACACATCGTTCCCAAAGATGACATAGACCTAGAGGTTTTTTTTTCTCAAGGCCTCCTGTGTGGAGCTAATGTAAAAAAAAAACAACATTTGCAGGGAGTTTCAATCCATCTGATTATTATAAAACAATACTTTTCGCTAGTAAGAGGACCTAATCAAAATAAAGAAAAATTATTAAAAACTTTTCAATTCAATTATTAGATGCGACGGACTTGAAAGTGTTAACGCCGAAACTCCGCATTAGGCGACGCGTTTTTTATAGACCCCAAAGGGCTCCAATTGATTCCACCCCCTATAAAGTGGATATCTTGATATGAAAACATCCCTGCACAGCCCGTGCAATGCCGGGGGTGGGTTTACGGCTCAGGGGGGCTCGTGTCGCCAGACTTTATTATCCGGGGCGGGAACTCGCGACTTTATTTATTCATCACTGACATACGACATACGAATGTACAAACGGATGTACATAATACGGACGTACGCCGTACATACGGACGTGGAAATATAGCGCGAGGTGAGGCTGTAAAAAATAAATGCCAGTAAAGAGAAAAGTTTCTCTTTAGCGTTTGGAATCGGGTAATTCGTGGAGTACGTGTGTAAAGCAGTTCTCAGTGAATGGAGCGCGGAACAGAATAACAATTCTATTACCGGTGTTAGGACTCACATAAAACATACTGTGTTACCCTCCTGATGACATATATATTATTTACTATTTCACCATGTGATGACTTTTAGGTACATATATTACTATCATCATGATTACGTATAAATTACTTACTATGTTACCATTTTGATGAAATATATATTTCTTACACTGTTACCATCATGATTACATGTATGTATATATAACCGTCATGATGACATACATTACTTACACTGTTACCATCATGATTACATTTATATTACCTACTTACTAATGTTACCGTCATGATGATATATACATTACTTAATATGTTACCACCATGCTTACGTATATATAACTTACTATGTTACCACCATAATGACATATATTATTTACTATTTCACCATGTGATGACTTTTAGCTACATATATTACTCACTATGTTATTTATCATCATGCTTACGTATAAATTGCTTACTATGTTACTATTTTGATGAAATATATATTTCTTACACTGTTACCATCATGATTACACGTATATTACCTACTTACTATACAACCGTTATGATGACACATACATTACTTACACTGTTACCATCATGATTACACGTATATTACCTACTTACTATATAACCGTTATGATGACACATACATTACTTACACTGTTACTATCATGATTACATTTATAGTAACTACTTACTAATGTTACCGTCATGATGATATATACATTACTTAATATGTTACCACCATGCTTACGTATACATAAATTACTATGTTACCACCATAATGACATATATTATTTACTATTTCACCATGTGATGACTTTTAGCTACATATATTACTCACTATGTTATTTATCATCATGCTTACGTATAAATTGCTTACTATGTTACTATTTTGATGAAATATATATTTCTTACACTGTTACCATCATGATTACACGTATATTACCTACTTACTATACAACCGTTATGATGACACATACATTACTTACACTGTTACCATCATGATTACACGTATATTACCTACTTACTATATAACCGTTATGATGACACATACATTACTTACACTGTTACTATCATGATTACATTTATAGTAACTACTTACTAATGTTACCGTCATGATGATATATACATTACTTAATATGTTACCACCATGCTTACGTATACATAAATTACTATGTTACCACCATGATTACATATATTTTACTTACATTACCACGATGATGACATATATAAATTACTTACTATGTTACCATCATGATGACATATAATACAACACCCACTGATGTAACTAATACTTACTTTTACTGGCATTTAATCTAAAACTTCATTATTATGAAACAGATATCTGATTACGGAAAATAACAAAAATTCTCATTTGAACTTCTTCTGTGTTAATTAATAAAATTTGCACAGACTTTCTATGCACATAGGTCAGTGCGATTATTAAGCTAACTTAGTCGTTTCCATCACGAGCTATGGAGGTTTTAAATGTTTATTTAATTTTGTTTAATTTTAGAGTATATTGTAATTTTTTTAATGTACAAGCGCAGACCCGTAAAAAATCAAGGGATATTATAATAATTGCAGGTGTTGCGAAGCTCCGTCTTGAAAATTACGACATATTTCAAATATGAATTAGTTTTGGTATCTACTTATATCGTTCCCAAGATCAGTTCTATTTGAAGTAAAACTTCTTTACGCACGCTTGACTTGGGGGGTAAGCTGGAGAATGCGTGAGGAGAGCGTTACGAATAGTGTAGTCGTGCGAGGCGAACGGGTTGTATCACACTGTAGGAGCAAGAGAGAGCAGTGCGTGCGCACATTTTCATTCTCTTTTCCTCTCATAGCCAGTGCATGAAGATTATTCGTAATTTCATTTCATTCTTGAACAATTTTATAAATATTGTAGGAGCAAGAGAGAGCAGTGAGCGCGCACATTTTCTTTTTCTCAAGAAGTTTTACTTCAGTCGTCTGGTCTAAAGCACACTCACTTTTTTATAAATATAATCATATCTCAAATCTAGAGTTCATTAAACCGGAGTAACCCACAGATACACTACCGAAATTTCCTACATTTGTTCAAAAACATATTAAGTATATTTTTTAAAGGACAATTGCCTCTTAACATTGGCGAAGCCGCGCAGTAAGTTTTCGATGTAGTACTTACCTATTAAATATTAATATAAATGAGTTTTGGTAAGAGAAACAGGTATCACATACAATAAGATATTAAATAATGAACTTTTACTTATCTCTTCAAATCCATAGTCAGTAATCGCTACTGATGCAGTAATCTTTACAAATTTCTATAAAAACATCAAAGATCGTATCTTTGTATATAAACATCCTCCGTCCCAAATAAACTACCCGACACATTGTCACCCCAAATGGAACTCCATTTCCACCGAATCACTGTGTTTTTATTATAATATCGGGCTCCCACATAATGCACGGATAAATTATATGCGCAAATTATGCGCTTTAATCATATCCTTAATCCCAGTGCCCTTCTGCGCGGGATTAGATGGATCAACGGCTCTCTCTCGGGCGGGCATAAAAGTGACACATTATATTAAATTTGGACATGACACACGTCCTGTTCGTTTTATTATACTTCCTAGGAGCTTTTCTCCTTGTACAGCAAGGAGTACAGAGCAGGGCCGGTCCTGTACGGGCGCAATTGGAACAGTATTCTCCTGGCACCAACCTGTCAAGGCGCCGAGGAGCCAAGTAGCCAAGACGCTGATAACCTAATAATTTAAAACAGTGCACTTGAGGTTTTCACTATCGCCAGGCGTCGTTTGGCTCAGGGCCGATCCTGGACCAGATAACATAACGCCTACCAATGTTGACACCAGCTATAGACGTTGCACAACAGTATTATAGTTTTTATATGTTTAAATTATTCAACATGGAGAATGTCTTTATTATTTTTATCATTTCTTTTTCGGCTTTTTGTGATATAAATGTACGATTTTAACTTATTTATTTTAGTCATTCGTACATTTAAGTTTAAAAGTTATTGATTATAATGTTAATGGTATTTCATTTTGTTTTGCTTAGGACCAGATGATTCGGAAAATTTCACGTTTGAATTTCCTTCAAATCGTCATTCACCGAAAAATTGGTTTGTTCCAACCTTTATCAGAAGAAATTTCAACGAAAATTTCATAGAAATGTTTTAAAAAATGAAGAAATTCTTTTTTCATTTCAAATTTGACACGCAGTCACGTCTTCCTTCATTTCAAATACGAAATGGGTTGTTTCAACTCCAAAATAACGTTCGATAAATTTAAAAATTTCACTCAGTGTTCCCCGCCGAATCACAATTTTGACGTCTGCGCATGCGCCTCCCATTGAACGCTAAACGTTCGAATTTGGCTGATCACATTTAAAAAATTTCAAATCACATTTCTATGGTATTTTCGTTGAAATTTCTTCTGGCGGAAGTTGAAACAACCCAATTTTTCGGTGAATGACAATTTTAAGGAAATTAAAAACAAGAAACAACTGGTCCTAATGTATTTTGAATTTATTAAAAAGTGTAAGTTTTTTATGGTTTTCGGCATCGCATTATAATATTTCATCCCTTTGTAGTATAAACTATTTTGCACGTTGTTTGATTTCATTGTACGTCCTTATGTCATGCCTGTGAAGGTCCTTGTTTTATATAATTTTATTTTTTTGCATCCTTAATGAGATAAAAGGAATTGGGAAAGGAAGTATATTGCCTGCAGTCCTCAGGAGTTATGATCTTGACTACAAATCTGTGTCTACGAATGTGAATATCAAATTTCAAAGACGAACTGTGTAGATTGTAGGTCATATAATAAAAGTTTTTTTAGTTCCAACGGCATCAGGTAATCTAGAAAGCTAGAAACAGATGGCGCTGGTGTGGTTGGATATCATTTGTATAATAAGACAGTTTGGGATTTTAAAGAAAAAATATATCGTGCAAATTAAAGTTTATATTGTAAATACATTTTTTTAGTATTATTTCACTCGTCATGTTACGGGATTTATCCGTGTTATGAAGGTGAAATTTACCGATTAAATTTATTATAATTATTAAATTATACAATTCAGATTTTTTTTATAAATATGTTGTTTAATATAAATTGAAAAAAAAAATGGATAGGGAAAGTGAGTCATGTTCGAAATGAGATTTCGTGGTTAGATTGTGGAATGTATTAAACTTATAATAATGGAAACGATAGAAATAATGGCTGTCACGATACCCAACTACACTAGCGCCAATGGCTGATTCGAGCGTTACAGATTACCTGCCATTATTGCCTAAATTGTAGGTATACTGATGTTAGAGTGAAGTCATAGTACCTACCCACATATCGTCAATTAGAAGCACTTTGGGAGGGCGGCAATTGCACGTATATAGATAATGTAAACACCTACAGTAGAATTATTTAAAAGCGATTCTTGCTTGTGTAGTGAGGTACTGTATCGTAGAACTACTTAGGAGTAGAAGAGGGGACTGTGGGAGGGTGTTTCAAACTATTTCGAACCAATTCGAACCGCTATCAATGTCCACAATAAATCAAAAAGTGCACTCTTTAAAATGATTTGCCTGTACGTTGTCGTCTTATAGGTACATTTCTTCTTCTCCTTCATGTGCCCTATCGGCGATCATTCTGGTGAATAAGTCTCCATCTTGCGCTGTCCGGAATAGCACCTCCACACTTCTAATACCGGTCCACTATCGTACATTTCGCAGCCAAGACATTTGCCTCCTACCAGTCCCTCGGCGACCCTCTGTCTTGCCTTTTAGTATTAATTGGAGCAAGTTATATTCACATATGAAATTACTTTTACTAATGTCAGCAGTTATCTATCTGTATAGGTACATTTACTTTGTATAAATTTGGGATGCGGTTATGGGTACCACCGCCCCGGGAACTAATTATTAAATAACCAACACCTCTGCCAAAAGTCATTCCAAGTGGATCACTACGTTTGATAACTTAGCAGTGGTGGTTTGGTTCATGGGGTGAGGTTTATCCGAGTCTTGGCGGCGGATCCGTCTTTCCACAAACAACGTGGAATCGGAAGAGACTGATTGAGGGAGACCCTTTTTCCTAAAAAGACCTTGCACACAGCATCCCCAAAATTAAAATAGGCCCTGAGGGAAATATTTTCCTCAGAACCTCCTGCGTTGAGCTAAAGTAAAAAAAAAACAATAATATTAAATAATAAAACAAATTGAACTTATAAAATGTTGGTAATATTTATGTTTATAATATGAAAAAGTAGTTACATGTATGTGAATAAAATAGGTACCTATATCTATGAATATAATTAGAGATACAAAACATTTTTCGATAGAAAAGCGGAACAACAGTTAGTTTTCATAATCCCGGTAGTATCTTCTATCTGGTTCTGGGCAAATTGAATTCACAGTGCGAGTTCTCCATCCCCTTCTTGCCACACTGAAATATAACACAAATAAGTTTTAAGTAGAGACCCAGAAAATTCGCGTTTGCAAAAGGAATTTTTGGAGAAAAAACGAAATTTGTTATTTTCGAGCGAGAAATGCGAAATTTCGAGAGAAAAAACGCGAAAATAAGAATGTTATATTATTACGGTTTCGACAAGCTCAAAAAAACAGATTTTAACTTTTAGAGCGATTAACCAGCGGCTGAGAATAAAAGTTTAAAAATGCTTGCAATTGCACAGGGAGGTTCCAATGAGAAAGGTCGATTTTCCCCGTATCAAATTGTTTAAATAAAAAATTTAATATCTTTTAATTTTATTCAAAACTGGCTTTAATATATACCCGCATTCAAGTAAGCATTATTAAATATCGTGTACTTCTTGTAAGTATTTTTTGATCATAAGTATTTATGATTTTTCAATAATGTCTAAACAAAATAAGTGTGTAAAAAAAAACTTTAATATTTTAGTTTGTAAGAACTTAAATAAAAAGAAAAACTGAGGTATTTTCGTCACAAATTCACACATTTTTTAATGATTTTAATTGAACTAAAATTACAATTCTGAAAAATGTGTTTACTACATTATGTATTGATTTATTTTTCTGTATGATTATATGATTTGAAATTTGTGTGAAATTTGTATAATACAATATTTCGTGTGAAAATTGAACAAATCTGCCAACGACCAACAGTATAACCTAAGTATATTAAATATTAACTTAGTCTTTCAAAATTTAAAAATTGCGTTTACCAGATAAAATAACAATCTTTCTAAATCAATTTATGTTTTTTGTAATAATAAGTCAATACGTCTAGAATTTGATTTAAAAATGACTAATTTCCGGCATTCTCTGGTAATACCCTCTTAAACACCTGTCAAAACGTTTAATTGAAATAAAGACAGAAAACCTTCTCCTCCTGTAAATTTTGCTGGTGGCCGTTTCGACAATTAAGAACTAAGGCGACGAAATGCAAGATACGCTGTGAATTTTTTCGTAGCTGTAACATGTTAAATAACAGATCAAAATGGGTTTTTAATCATTTTCGGAGCATGCTTCGCGATTTTTTCTATCGAGTGAATTTCATATAATTATTGTTTCGGCTTATATTATCTTATATATATATTTTTTTATATATCTTATATTTTTTAGGAACTTAAAAACTGAAAGTGTTTAAGAGAAATGTGTTATAAATCTGTGGAAATGCGGAATGCCGCGGCTTAACTTACCAGTACCAGTGGGTGAGAGCGTGCAGTAACACCATACTCAGATCAACGAAAAATATAGCCACCCTCAGAAGAAATATGATAAAGTTCATGAGGAATGTCCAGATGGCGCTGGCCACCACCTTGGTGTTCCTCCCCACGGCGATGCTGAACTTCTTAGCGATGACGCCGCCCTTGGGAACGCTCGGTAAGGCTATGTGAGGCCGTGGCAGACTGCCGAACGGAAGGAAGCTGAACATCCACGCAAAGGGTCTCCGGATATATCCAAACCAACCCTCCCTCGCAGGCTCTCCGCATGGATGGTCTGCTGCGCACCCGCAATCACAGTCATCACAGTTTTCCGTCGTGGACACAGCGGCGGTAGATGTCGCAGATATCGCAGATGTCGCAGATGTCGGAGACGTCGTAGACGTCGCAGAGGTTGCGCAAGTGGCCATCGGACCGCTTACAACAATTTTCAAGCTGGCGTCTCCTTCCGAGGCGCACTTACAGACTGTCGTGGTAATGTAGCCCGATCTTGTAGGAGAGGCGGACCTCGCGTCCTCTGTAGACTTTGCCTTCCTGCCTACCCCGCAGCAGGACAGGATGGAGCTTTTCGCCTTGGCAGGGGTCGCCGGGGCGAGCGCTTTGAGCTGGCAGCTTGCGCAGTCGCAATAGGGGTCCGTGCACTCTTCCTTGTTAAAGCTTCTGGCGTTCATGCTCGGTGTCGACATGTTCGCTTCTTCTATAGCCCTGGATATGAGTTGTAGATACTGCAGGCGCCTGCAAACCATACCAGTTCGCTTTTTATCTGAAATAAAAATAAAATATTTCTGATAAAATGTTTTCATTAATGGATCGAAAACTTAGCAGAACTCTGCATAACGCTTGTTCTCGATAATTCATGTTGCTTGTTTAGGTGTTGATAAAAACTTGTATCAACAGTTGCCACTCGAGCCATAACTAAATCTAACGATTTATTTGAATTTTATTTTACGAAACCTAATAATATTGGATAAACCGTTAAATTTATATGGATTTATTGACTTTAAACATCAGTAAGCATGTTTCCATATTAATGTTTGGAGGTGCAATTGTTGTAATATGGGCGGCTGAATCGAAAACCGCTAATCCGGAAATCTCTTTCATAAGAGCGGTTAGAGCAACGCGATTAAAACTAAGATCTAAGTACCGCAGATGCTTTAACATTAAACTGCTGACCCTGTACAAATTGCAAGTGCATCCCACTATTGAATTTGGCATCCACTCTGGTCTGGGGCCCCTAAATACCTGAAAAAAACCCTCGAATCTGTTCAGAAATTAATTGTCCGTTTGATAGATTCCCCTATCTTAACAAGCGGATCTTTGAAGATTAGCCTTCAGGTAGTTGTACCGTTATTACAATGGAAGATGCTGCGAGGAACTAGCGTCATTGATCTCTTCGGCACCGGTGCATAGTCGTGCCCAACATATGTACACGGTTGACATCTGTCACATAAGGGCGAGTCTCTTCCATGACTCGTTCTTGAGTTCAACAATTCGGTTGTGGAATGATTTACCGACCACGATGTTTCCACCAACCTACAACATTGGTCTCTTCAAGACCATAGTTCACTCCTCCCTCTCCTCAAAGAGACTCTCCACACAGATTCTTCAAATACTATCTCCTCTTGTGTGAAGATAATGTAAAAAAAATTACGAAAATTAGAATTTTTTAAATTACTGCCCTATTTTATTTTTTACAGTGAATACCTCACAAGAGTCCCAACTGCTCCCGTCTGGAGCCAGTGAGACTATGGCATCCCCAATTGGGGTATGTTGTGAGGCTGAATCAAAGTGGGGAAGGGAAGGAGATGGGAAAGAGGAAGGTAGGAAAGTACCTGGCTCTTCAGATCTAGTCACTAAACACGGCTAAAGCCATTATTAAGCAACGTTTCAATTCTGAATGGTGGTCTTACACCAGGGCGATACTCGCAGTATCTTCCACTCTGGAACGTGCCGCAAATATAGTATATATTATTTTTATTAATGAATTCTGAAATAACACAAATTAATCAAATAAAATTTATTTGCCCACGCCGGGTTCGAACCCGCAACCTTCCGATTGGGAGTCAAGTGTCTTACCACTCGACCACGGACGGTCGTCAAATATTACCCAAACCCCAAAGTGTTTATTAAATTATTATCCCTACTGAGGTCGATAATAAACTTGGCCATAAAGCTACAATCAAATCTCCCGGCGGTTAGCAAAGTCCGGCTATTCGAGAACCGCAAACAAAAACACGCCACAAAACATAATGCATACCCGGGTGTGCTGCTGGGAGAGTCTTTAGTAGGGGGGCAAAGGAGAGGCCTTGAGGTATATGCAAATGCTTTCACCCAGTCGATAAAGCAGCCATTGTAACCCTTGGGATAATGCCTGGAGCAACAAATTGCATTCATGGAATACCGATTCTCTGTTACCCATTGTCACAACCCTTTGAATAACCAATAATAATAATTGTAATTAATTTGGTTTATGGACCTGAGGCCCTAGCACGCTTGCTTTATAACGATCGGTAGGATAACTATCGGTAACTTCTCATCGTTCCCTAGCATGACTACATATCGCCAACGAATAAGTTACAGTTCACAATGACTAAGTGTCCTTAACATATTCGACATCAACTGTTGTTAGCGTGTACGTTAGCGATGTGCAGTTGTCCTAGGAAACGATGGGAAGTTACCGATAGTTATCCTACAGATCGATATATAGCAAGCGTGCTAGGGCCTCTGGTGTGCTAGAACGGTCGCTCGATATGAAGTTACCGACCGATTGTCGGTAACTTCTCATCGTTCCCTAGGACAACTACAGATCTCAAACGTACAAACGACAGTTGATATCGAATATATTAAGGACACTTCGGCATTGTGAACTGTCACCTATTTGTTTGCGATGTGCAGTTGTCGTAGGGAACGATGAGAAGTTACCGATAATTATCCTATCGATCGTTATAGAGCAAGCGTGCTAGGGCCTCTGGGGACTAGAATGGATAGATATCTTGACTTCGGTTGGACAGGTTTTTAATTTCACTTTACCTTGTTCTAATATATGATGTGTTAAATTTTTGTCAAACATTATAATATGTGTTCTTTTGATCTCGATATTAATTTTAAAATATTTATAAAAGCAAAATAGTGATTGTCTGTCTCTCTGGACCTTCAAAGACATTAAAGTATATTGTACAGATGGACCGCAAATATCACAACTGGGTAACAGATGTCGCTGAAGTGTCCTTTTGGAAAGAAAATTTACATTATTTGAAATGTTATTGTAACATGAAAAAAAACGAATTTGCCTAATCATTGTAATTTGTGTATATATTTTACTGTGGTCGATTGTGTCCATCACGAAATATAATAAAATTGTGCTTGGTGAGCCACTGATAAGCGACTCAAGCATCATATTGTATGTGATGAGCATCAATACATGCCATACTATTTTGCTACTGCAGCGCTTAGCGGCGTGTACCAACACTAGCAAAATAGTATGGCGAGTAATGGCGGGTGCTATGCACATGATGCTCGAGTCGTTTGTAAGTAGCTCCATGAACGGACGGCATAACTTGGACTGGAAAACATCTTAAGGCCTCCTACGCAGCAGACGTCACTTTTATAAGTTTGGTGTCTTTTGTTGTACATTTAGATCATCGTTGACTGCCATTTTTTTAAATATATTTTGTGTCCGCGTAAATTAAATTCATCAGTTAATTTTTTCAGAGCTATTTCCAAATGACGACCCAGCATTTCGTTTTCCAATATAATAAAGTATTTTTATTGCTTCTAATATTGAACATGGCTTAAACATATCTAAAGAAATAAAATAAATATATCGTCTTTAATGGCTTAACCACAGTTTATTTATGCCTTCAGAAGGCGAAACAGCTGCCACGCGTAACAATAATAATTATAAATGTAAACTGTTTTGTTAATTAAATATTATTATTAAAGAATACATAAAAAAAATTAAAATTAAAATGGAGTTTTACATAATAAACTTGATACCAATAAAAAACAAACAATTAATAATACACAAAAATATAAGTGTTAGTTCAGCAAAGAATAAAGTATAAAAATTCTATTCATATTTACCGCTATCAGCGACCGTATTTCACTATGGACCCACGCACAAAAGTCCATAAACATAAATTTTAAAAAAAATTCCGCTCCAAATCAAACAGAACGAAAAGTGCACCTCGCATTTCCCAGTTTCCGCAGTGGTCGCGCATACCGAACAGGATGTTAAAAAAGTCGTTTAGTGTTTTCCGTTTTACCGAAATTTCCACCTCTAATAAACAGAACCGCGGGACATGTGCGCCAGAAGATAAAACAATTAACACAAATAATGGGCCCGATAAATTGTATCGGCGCACAGCTCTTAATGCCGGCGGAACATTGGCAAAGCGCACTGGGTACGGGGCGTTTTGTCATTGACTCCGTTTGATTGGTTGCTTGTTTTTATTTAATTTTGGTAGATAGGAGGGCTGTAGGAGTATATTGACATGAAAAAATATTAACTATCTGAAGTAAAAAAAACATCGTTGGCTTAATTAAAGAACCAAATAAAATAATAAATCATTTGATTAGGTAATTTTTTTAAAATTTACAAGATTTTTCAACAAGTTTTAAGTTACGTATTCATCATTCCCCTGACAATGACAGCACCTTAACCTGACGATTAACAGATCCAGTTAAAATATTAGCTAAGAGCAAAGTTTATTATAATAATATTTAGGCTAGATGGATTCCAAAATTATAGGACAGAAAACGTATTACGTCAATTGTATAGGAGATATATGCATGGTAAAAATCTTACGACAATTAATTGCATTAGAGGTTTTAAGAGGCGGAAAAATTTTACGTCAATTGGGCCGTTTAAAAAGTTACGTCAATTGTATTGGAGATGTTTGCAGTTTAAAATGTTACGTCAATTGTATTGGAGATGTTTACAGTGGAAAGATGATACGTCATTTGTCTTGGAGATTTTTTGTTATTATTTATTTTTGGCGTGTTCTATGATGGTATCTGTAAAGTTGTCCGAAACGTTGACTAAAGAAGGAGGTAACGAACGGGGCATAACACCCTAAAAATAAATAACGAAAATACTTTTGGCCTTAAAAATCTTTAATCATATCTGCATTGGAGATGTATGCGTACGTATTATATTATTTAAAAACTATCGACGTACTAAAATTTGGGCTTCAAAACATTGAGATATAGGTAATGCACGAAAAACTGCAAGGCTTTCATAATCCTTAACATGTTAGGGGAGTTCATTGAACATTCTAAAACCTTTATAATAGGTATAATACCTTGTGGTTTTCCACGGGTTTGCATTTTAATTTTAATTAAAAATTGCTTGAAACTAAATCCTAGAGTTTCCTGACAATCTCTCGCGCTGTCGTACATGAAGAAGAAACCTAGGAATGTATAATAATAACGAGACTTTACGAGGTTTTTTTACATTTAGGCACAATGTATATGCCATCCACCAATCAGGAATCAGCATTCATTTTTCCATTCATAACGTGTGCAGTTTGTCAGAAATAAACTGTATACCGACACGACTGTATGAAAATTCTGATACACACGTTTCGATGGCCGACGAGCGGGCGGATTAGGCAAAGGGTCACCGCCCGCGGTCACCTGGTCCGCTGGCCCGAGCTGAATGATTGACCCCTTTTAGCGGCGTGGCCGGGATGACTCTGAATAAATATGTGAATTGAATAACTCCATATGTCCGTATCTACGTGGTAATAAAGGCGCTTAGGACCCTAGTAAGCTGGCAAACCAATCTTATATATAAAAATTAATGTTTTTTTGTTCGTTTTTTATGCACTGCCATACCGTTCATCCGATTGCGATGAAATTTTGGGGATTTGATGTGCGCATGCTCGCGATGGTTATAGGATAGTGAGCTCTGGCGTTATGAAATTATTTCCTATAGTATTAATCCGATTTATTAAGTGTTTGGTGAATACTAATGAGCTCTGGCGTTATGAAATTTGCATAAAAAATTGAAATAGGTCACATGCAAAGTGATTGAAAAATGGGTGTATTTTATAAAGTTTAGCGGCAGGGAAAAAAGCAGGAAGGGGGAGGGGAATTAAGGAGGAGGGTTCGCGGGAGGGGGAACGAGGGATGGGGAAGAAGGAGAAGGCGGAAGGGGAACGCAAGGGGGGAAGAGATGGGGAAAAAAAATGCGGGAGGGGATGGGAAAGGACACGCAGGGAGAAACATTTTTGATATTAAGTTGATATTGATGTTGATGTTGATATTTGAACGCATGCCGGGAAATATTTTACAATAAAAAACATGGGAAAAATAAAAAAATTGAATCATAAAAATATGTGCAGCTACTAAACATAATTACGCATATTCTCGCAAGTACAATATGAAATGTTATTTGTTATTTAGCCAGGTGGAAATAGCGACTTTCGTGGTGTTATTTTTATGTTCCCTTATTTTTCCACCCAACCTGTTATCCAAGTAAAAGTTCCTAACTGACAGTCTTCCTCCGTGGTGTAAAGCCAATATGAACAATATAACTTAGGTTACGAGTAGTGTGTATTATCGTCTTATTTAATGATAAGTTCAGTTAAATATGAATAATTGACTGAACTTAACGTAGGTACGTTCTAATGGATATTCTGTGTTCATCTGCGGCAGGGGAACTGATCACTGAATGTGCTTAACCGTCGATCGGATATCATCGGCTATTTCCGTAAGCCGAACGCTTAGTTAGATCTGAACTATAGACAGTTGACCCACTCATATAACATAACTCTATTGACCTCTGTTGACACACATAAATACTACATATTATAATTATCAATACTAACGATATCTATTGAAAGACATTTAAACTACAAACATATTTATATACATTAGTTATGTATCAACTATTGATAGTTATATTTGGGTGTTAACCACTGGAGCGACAGAGCAATTTAAAACTTTTTCTCGGATTGCTAAAGGAAATTTTACCGCCCACATTAAAAACAATCATACCTCCGAATTTGTTTGATTATAGTTCTATATAGCCACTGAATTCACCTATATTTTGTCTATTATCACATATTGGTAGGATTTATTTTAAAAAAATTATAAAATCGTTAACTTTAAAACTTTTTAAAGAATCTAGAGAATATTTGCCACCTTGTGGCAGCAAAGCAATCCGAGGCTTTGGAAATAGTGCCATAATGTGGCAAAAAGCGTTCGAGTGGTTAAAACGCTTCCAATGACAGGCTCAACTGGAAAAGCAGTTTCGCGATGCTTTTACCGCTTACTAGGCCCCCATTGGGGGGTGTATGGCGGTGGGTGGCGATGGTCGCCTCATTGGAAACGTACAACACGCAAACATTTATTGCCATCTCGGTTGATAAATTAGGCATACGCTATAGGTGGCAACAAACGTGGCAAACAGATGGGCCTGCGATAGGGGGCGGCCTAAACGGGACGCGTTTTAGGGCAACTGGGAGACAAACGGACAAAACTGGATTAGTGTTTGCTGAAAAATGGCATACATCAATCACCCACCGGAAAAATACATTTGTTACGATTTTTGTTTAATGTAGTGGCAATCAAAAATAAATTCGTTTTAAAATCAAGTAAAAATTGATCCCGCGTGGGACATTATAATTATCGGGACCTGCAAGTATGCATTATCGAAAGAGATGCTATACTAAGCCCAAGGAGAGAACGTTTGCAACTCATCGACGATTGTTCGAAAAGCCGGTCATAAAAAATCTTCTTTCTCACACATCTTGTATGAAAACGAAAAATACGGAAGATACTAGAATGTCGAGTGTCATCTATAGACAGATAGCGAATGTGCGTTTCTACAGAATAGGGTATTTCCACATTTTTTATTGTTTAATAAAATTACGATCATTATGGCATTTTTATTTTATTTTTATGTTGACGAATAAATTTTCTACATCGAGTCTAAGTTTCCAGTTTTTGTAATACCGCCAAAACGATATTTTGGGGCGGGGCTATCGGGGACAGTAGTACTTTGTTGTTTGTTGACGTGCGTATTTGGTGCTCTTGCCAACCACGGGCCGTTTTTGTTTAGTCGGTTTTTGATCATTTTTAAAATGAAAATTTGATTGAAAACATAAAAAACAAAAATTTTGAGCAGGATCATTAAATTCAGAATAATGATCTTTAAATACTCCATACATTTTCAACAGAATCCCTCGTTTGTGAAAATAACCTATTGGGGTATTATTATGGTGTTGCTAGTTATAAAAAAAGCAACCTGTACATATCTGGAAAGAAATGAAAGGTTAGAGTGTTTTAACTCCCAACACAATTTGTACATTTTTGGCAATTTAACGGTCCTTGTCAAACGCCAATTCTCGACCCGTTTCAAATGTTATAGGCCAACAAGCATAACAATATGACCTGCTGGATAGCGGAAAACATAGCTCAAACGGTGAACGGACCGAGAATCAGCACTTAAGAGGCTAGACTTTGAACGACACGCGGAACACCCGCGTCTGTCATTCTGTACCGCTCACAATAAGCTAACGCACACTTACAATACATGCGAATGCGAAATGTGCGAATGAGACAACGCTCAAATTTACCTACAGAAATCGCTCGAAAAGGGGTTTATGGAGAATACACTTTTCTACACCGAAACTTTCATGAAATTGAAATTTAAAAAATATATATTTTTTAGAAAGAAGAAGCTACGTCGGTAGCTTTTTATAATTTTATAATTCTTTATGAGAGTTGAGTTAGCAGCACTTTTTTCTTAAATAGCATTTTTTGATAAATCGTACATGTTTGACAGTGAATGTTTACGTTAATACGAAACGCATCGAAAATTCGAAAACATACCGAAATAGTTTTTACCTTCTAGAAGGCAGTATAAAAAAAATATATTCATTTTGTGTAATTTTCGATGTAGAAAAGTGTTTTTTCCCGGGCGTCCTTTTTGTATGGGCCGAAAAGCGAAGTCTATCGTCTTAAGCGATGGGTAATTACAATCAACTAAATGCAAATCACACGATTAGATAAAACTACTGAAATTCACGTTTCTTTTCAAGCCATGCATCGATAGCTCTCTTACAAACAAAACGAAAAAGAAGACAAAAGAAAAAGAAGAAGTCGATCATGCATAATTACGTATGTAATGAGACGTGGTCACGTAACTCTATTAGTGACTTGTTGGCTTGCCAGTGGCGGCGGTGAACCGTCTCGACATTAAATATTCAATTAGGGCGCAATCGCTGTCTCGCGTCACTCATCGGGCTGCTAGGGCTGCTTAGATCGCCAGGGCTGCTAGGGCTGCCACTGGCGGGGGCGACCGACTACACACCGCAGTTGCAGCCCCTGTATAATGAACGCCTTCTCATCACCTTGAGCCGCTACTGACCAGTGACCACCGGTACAATAGGGCTGGACAAAAACTATTGAATCACTGATTATTAAAAGATGCTTAAGTCCATAAAAGCACATTCTGAGATAATCAAAGAAAACTGTCAAAAAAAAAGTGCAAATGAAAATCAATACATAAAAATAAAACACATTAGATATTTTTGTAATTTTTTTATAATCAAGCAAAAAATGGGTTATTATAATTATTTTTTTTAATCAAAATCATCAATCTCATTAATGTTTTCGCCTTCTCTTGTTTCCCAGTTGATTATCTCATTGTAAAAATGAGAGCCGATGGTTTCTTAGGACCTTAGTCCAGGACGTCAGGAGTGTCAAATGGTCTAAAGAAAAAATAAAACGAAAATTTTAATTTGTGGACTTATAATAATCAGTGAGTCAATGTAAAGAAGCTAAAAGCCTGACCAGACTCGTGGCGAGCCACGGCAACCCTTCACAAGTCCCAAGTGTGTGGTCAGTGCGTTTGGCTTGTCGTGCGGACGCCTGCGAGAGCGTGCCATAGCTCGCCGTTGACCCGGGACCGGGTGGATATTTCGGCCACCAAGCGGCAAGCTCGGAAAGCTTCAGTATAACTTATGAACTGGCCCGGTGCGGTCGCCGTTTTCGCTCCGTGCGGTTTATCGTAAATTGCGATAAAATGTAAAATATATTATTTTTATGTTACAGATTTTTAATGCACTAGTAAAATTTATTACGACTGGATTTACACAATAGCCCTAAATATATATTTTTTTAAGATTTATTATTTATTACAAGAATTTTTTTTAAAATTATTGAATATCTCTTATTTATAATAAATAATAACTTTTTGAAGGTTATTCCCTATGTAAGTTTAAAGTAATTAATAAGACGAGTGATCCTGGGTTCGAGTCCCAGTCTTAATTTGGAAGGCGGGAATGGGTACCGCAGCCCCGGGAACCATTTATTGGATAACAAACACCTCTGCCATGGGTCACCCCAAGTAGTTTACTACGTTTGGTGACTTAGCAGGGGTGTCCGGGTTCATGGGGTAAGGTTTGTTTAGGTCTTGGCTGTGGATGATATAGACACACTGAACCCCAGATTCGTACCCAACCGTCATACCTTATTCCTTCCCAGAACTTATTTTCCTTAAAAATACCCTCCACATAGCATCCCCAAAGATGACATAGGGAAATTATTTTCCTCGGGGCCTCCTGTGTGGACGTAATGTAAAAAAGGGTGCGCATTACCTTTTCATTTTTTTGTGTGTTGTTCTTTTTCATATTTTTGTTTAGATTTATTATAAAATAAAATAAAATTCTACGAAGAGATAACACACGAATGAATAAAATACCAGAATTTAAAATAAATTATCTGGTACGGTTTCTGTAAATTTGAATCATCCACCATCTCTTTCGGCGAACTCTTCGTTTTTTTTTAAATTTAGAACAAATAAGTTAGGGCAAAAGTGACAGCCGATGTAGTTGCCTCGATGTCCGCCATGCTTGGGCGCTCCGAACACAATGTCGAACTCGCAAGCTTGTGCACGCGTGTGGTGACCAACATGTGCGTGCCATAGCTTGCCGAGTCGTGCGACGAGCAGCACGTGGCACGTATGAGGCCATACCATAAGAATTACCCGATGTAACGTCAACCAAACATGTTGATTTTTTTTAATTATATTAATAAGAAACCAAGTATTTACCCACATAAACGTATTCCTACATTTCCTCTCTGGGTTTTGTCATTAAAGATTAGTGTTTAATATAATATAGATATCGACCAATAGCGTGTTACTACGTTTTGCTTTTTAAATGATAAGTTACATCTCAATAGATAAGTTACTTCTTATAATATGATAAGTTACTTCTTATAGGCGTTTCTTTAAAAAACGTTAAAATTGCCGGGTTTGAAAGCCATCAATAGAAGTTCAGTATTCAAATTAGGTAATATGTTTTAAAAAGGAAAACGTACAGATTTTTCTTAAATATTTTCTTTTCATGCAGATGGAAAAAGAAAAACTTTAAAAATCGGTTTAGTTTTGGTAAAGAAAAATGAAATACAAAACCGATCTGACGATTATTAAGTAGTAGAATTGTCAGCATGAGATGCAGTTGTCCCTTTCGCTCAATATCGGGAGGGGGGGGGGTAACACTCACAGTGACATCAACAGTTTAGTAAAATACGTATATTTTAAATTTTCTCGGCGACTGTGTTTCCTATTAAGATAAGAGGTAAATACGCGAGAGATTTGTAGCTTCCTTCTGCATCTGTCTTGATTGATTACATATTTTACACTTACATGGGCATTTGGGTTACCCGATAGTTGATCCCTTCTACAGTTGACCCCCCGAAACTGCAATGTGTTTTTGTGCATAATTTTCCATTTCAAACCTAACATTTTTTTATTTCTTTATTCATTTTCTTTGTTACAGGTTTATTTTACATGGCTTTTTGACTACCAAGCTAGGCAAATGCCCGTATTATGGTAGTCGAGATTGATAAGATGTTATATTAAGTATAAAATATTAGGTATAATCATCCATATATGTAGATGAAAGTAAAAACATATAGCATACATATTAGGGAAAATATTCATACTAATATTAGGTACAAGGAGTTAAAGTAGGTGAATCTTGACATTGACATTAACATTAACATTGACTACAAAACACCTTTAATAATAAGTTCGCATGAATATAAAACGAAGTTATTTTTTCCTTGATGCATTATAATGAAAATATTTTTTATTCTCTTCTTAATCGGCGGTACATCCTCTCTGCACACCCCTTCGGGGACACTAACTTATATTTTGCGTAAGTAGGTATAGCGTATTTTCCATAAACCAACTGCCTATTGCATAAAGTATGCCGAGGGACCAACTGTCGGGAGATCAACTGTCATGCAACCGTTCATTTAAACTCCATGCGATTGACATAGTGGCATAAAAACATTGACCTGACGAAAAAAAAACGAGTGTGTTTTACACCACACGACTGAAGTAAAACTTCTAGAGAGAAAGAAAATGTGCGCGCGCACTGCTCTCTCTTGCTCCTACAGTATTTATAAAATTGTTCAAGAACGAAATGAAATTACGAATAATCTTCATGCACTGGCTGTGGGAGGAAGAGAGAAAGAAAATGTGCGCACGCACTGCTCTCTCTTGCTTCTACAGCGTGATACAGCCCGTAACGCATTAGATCGAATTAGATTAGAATTCGACTTTCTGTAACGCATTCGCCAGCTTACCCCTCAGTCAAGCCAGCGTAAGTTTTACTTCAAAAACGCTGTGCATATTTCATAAAATCAAAGTGCACCTTTTCAGTTAATACATATAATATGACAAACGATATAATATCGAGTATAAAATTGAATTTCGCCGCACCCTGGTTCGTAAGCCGCATACGGTAGAGTAGGGAGTCAGACTTATCAATCACATGAGCGCCCTAAGAAAGGGAGAAACTCCGCGCTTCCCGCGACCGCAATACCCCCAAATGGTCAATCCATTGCTTGCGGCTTTATTATTTATGTAAATGCAATTCTTCCCTCCGACATCTTTAACGCGCTATAACAAGATCATTGCTGGGAAGTTTAAATATTCATTTCCAATGAAAAGAATGGCCAGGAAAGGGTTTTCCGAATGATTGGTACTGCTTTTGGTGAAAAGGTTATTTTTCGAGTTTTTGAATTATTTATTCTATACATCCGAATTACTACAGTAGGTATTTTATCAAATTCTGGTGAACGCAAGTAAAATCAAAGTGATTATTTTGTATTGTTTCACAAATAATTAATTTAATAATATAATATTTAAACTTTTTATAAATAACACTCTTTTTAACTTTTGAAGGTTATTCCCATCAATGTAAAATAACATTGAAGAAGAAGACAATAATAATAATCTAAATTAAATTATTAAGACGTGAGATCTGGGTTTGAGTCCCAGTTGCAACCATTATGTTTTATTATTTTTCTGTGTCTTGCTCATTTTCATATTTTAATATGGATTATTATTTGTTGTCTTCTTCTGAAAATTCCTTATCTAGGAGTTTTAGTAGGATATCACATTTTATTTACAAGCACGCATGTGTACACGTGTGGCTGTAGTCGCAAAAATACTGCGAATCAAAAATGGACAATATTCAATAATTTTGAAATTTTTGCTCAACACTACTCAATTTCACAAATACGCTCTTCGTAACACAGCTCTCCGACCAACGACAGGCGAATCGAGCGTTACTAAACAGATTACTTAGCTGATCGGAGACTCATATTGATCGATCGAAAATTTGGGAACAACGGCCGAAAGTGTACATACACATGATCATCGAATATTAATTTTCAGAAGATGTGACAGAATTAGGATTCGGTCTGAAATAAATAGTATTCGGTGGTAGAGAATTATGTTGAGGTTTAAAAAAAATTTAAATAATCTGAACTCAAGAATAAGGCACCAATTACATTTGTCGCTCATCCTTTTGTCGTGGTGATTTAGTTAGTTACCCGTATAGGTGTCGGCGAACAGGAATAGGGTAACAACGCCGGCGACGCGGTAAGCCCGGCTCAGCGCCGCGACGCACGCCGCCGCCGCGTGAACCCCGTCGGCGGAAGTCGTCAGGTGTCGATGGTCTGTTTCCACTCGCCTCCTCTGATTGCCCTGCCCCCGTCTGAATTATTCATACATTTATTTCATCCCCCTTCCCCCGACAGGCGGACTTCCAAAGTTCGACCGTTGGGCCAACTAAATGGTCACAAATTCATTTACATTAATTTGTGGTAAAATATAATTGTAGATATAAAATTTTATTTAATTTTTTAATACCTTATACATTTACATATACATAACTTCCCATATGTTCAGAATTTTTAACAAAGTAACCTTGAATATGTAAAATACTATGATATCGGGCATATGAGCGCCACGGCTAGCTGGAATGAAGCGCAATCGCGAAGCCCAATTTTTGACAACTTTATCGCGCAACTGGGGCCATATATCGGCAATGAGTTTAGTGCCTCCGTTGACGAGGCAACTAAAAAAATCAGTTTGCAACTAAACTCGCTATCCTGTTTGTGTCAATGTGATGGCCCGCACACCAGTGGCGGCCCGAGCACTTCTTTGATGGTAGGGACCAACATTTTTCACATATACCTACTACATACTGTATTGTAATCTCACTACCCGGAGAATGTAATATAAAATTTCTCGAACAAAAATTTGCATGGTCAAATCATGCTAATCAGGTGTCTAAACACAAAATAAATTAAAATGTCCATAGATATACAATTTATAATACAGCATAATAAAATTTATCATTTGCTCGCCCGAATATTAATATTAATTCCCGCCCGAAAACGCGAACCAAACCCAAGGAATGAACGAAAATGCTTAAAGATACAATACGAATGGTCCCCCAATTGCGCAGTAGGTTCTGCGCAGTGAGAAATGTACTATTCTTATGGTTAGTGTGCTGATCGGCTGTCCGCTGGTCACCGATTCGCTTTAATTTGTTGTATTTTATTTCTGCAAAATGTTAATTGCTATTATGTTTAAAGATAGTAGGTTTCGAGTATAACTAGTGGGGACTGTCCCAACTGTCCCCCTGTGAAAAGCAGTCACTTGTGACTCGCCCTGCTAGTTGCCGTGGCCGGCCGTTGCCTGTTTGCTCGGTTGTCATGGTTGCGCCAGTTTTCTTGTTAGTTTTCTAGTTTTTTCTTGTTTTTTTCAATTTGATAGTGACAGATGACTACGATGACAGCTGATTGTTCTTTGTCTATGGTTAAACAAGCTGCGATAATTACAGATTTTGTAAAATTGAGTAGGCCGTCAAGAAGTTAGATGGAAGTTAGGTTGGAAGCCATAGCAACCAGCCGGTTTTAGTTTGGTTTCAGTTGCCTCGTCAGCGGAGGCACTGACACAGCGAATGTTGACTTCCAAATGGTCCAACGTCTCTGATTTATCAGCATAGACTAGTGACTTCACATACCCTCAAAGAAAGTAATCTAATGGTGTGAGATCACACGATCGAGTAGGCCAGTTCATAGGTCCATTACGTGAAATTATGCGCTCACCAATTAATGTTTCCCACAATAAATTAATGGTGGCACCCGCCGTGCAAATTTATAAAATTTAGAAAAATTGCACAATTTGCAAGACGTTAGTCTATCCATGGTGAAATGCCAAAACGTACTAACTTCAAATCAACTGTCAACTGTCAAATTGATAGTCTGTAGAAACAATGTTGCTAGTTTAAAAACCAAACCTCTAAAAAAATTCCCATAACGAAACAAATGATCTTTTAAATAAGTTAAATTATGAAACTAAATAATAATAACATTACATTTATATAGCGCAGTTTTGTGAGTGGTTTCACTTCAAGTGCGAATGCAAATGAATACCTAACTCTTATATTTACATAATATACATACAAATGTTGAATTCTCGAAGCGACCTCGGGTGTAGCGAAATTTAAGCCACTTAAGTTCATGGGGCTTTACCTTCGAATGATAATTTAGCAGCCCCCCTCCTCCCCCCGCGACATTTATATCTGGCGCTTTCTGAGCGGCTGAGTTACGTCTCCTCGCCGCCACCCACCGGAGGGAGGGGGGTAGGCGCCACCCCCGCCTAGTTATTGTTATTGTAACTAATAGGCAAAGTGCTTTGTGCCAAGCTTTGCTTTACGAGACCTACTTATTCACCCGATTTGAATACTAATATATTACTACCTAATTATCTAGATTCTGACACTAAGGCGCTCCGCCCACTGAGGCAACTGAAAACCAACTAAAACCGGCTGTTTTCTCTGTCTTGATTGGTCAAAAAGCTTGGTTAACCATAGATGACGCACAATCAGCTGACAGTTGGCAACTATCAATGGCCGCCCAGGGAAATCGGCGGTGACAGTCGCAAGTTACCGCTTGTGTTACCATTGACAACGGGGTTTTGTGTGATTGTGTAGTGCGCGGGCCATCACATTGTCATACAAAGACAGTTGGCAGTTGAGAGTTTTCAGTTGCCTGAGTGGGCGGAGGCGCTAAAACTCTAACCATTTTCTTAGACTTAAAGAATCATTTGCCCGGTCAACCAATGATTGTTAAATCAAAATTCTATTTTAGAAAATATTTAAATTTGTGAATTCATTTGAAGTACTCGGGTATACTTTGAATCGAATCAAGAATTATAGATATTTTAAATAAATAGGTTAAGAATTTTGATATATTCGTAGATGCGTCCTAGGGAAAGAAAATAGGCTACTCGAAGTACTAATCATGCGCAGACGAAGTCGCGGGCAGAAGCTAGTTGTTAATAAAAGAATCATTGTTTATGACGCAAAGGTGTTTTCATCCAATTCCTACGCAAATATCACCTTTTTATAACAGTGAGACTTTGGCTTTTTTTAGCTTTCACAATTGGTGGTATGTTGTGAGGCTGAAGGCAAGTGGTGACAGGATAGAGATCGGGAAGAGGAAGGTGGGGAAATACCTGGCTATTCAGATCTAGTCACCAAATACGGTTAAAGCCATTTCAAGCAACGTTTTTGTGATGTATTTTTAGAGTTCTTAACAAAAAATAATGTATATATCTACCGGGATTTCATATACTTTTCCAAACTTTCAACAATTTCTATTAATTCCATTCAAATTTTATAAACTTATGCTATGTATATATGTTTATGTAGGTATGTGTAAATATGTGTTTACATATATATGTCCGTCTGATTATATCTTGGTGTATATATGTATGCATACATGTGTGTATATGTGTGTAGGTACATGTGTATGTACGAATATATATTTTTATTCATAAAACTATTAAGAAGAAAATTGGTATCTACATATTACTTTTTTTTCACTCTTGATGATGTGTCAATTTTCATGTACACCTTTTATCTTTTTTGTTTTACTTGTTTATAAAATATTATTTTACCTTAATAAACGCCCGGGTTGCCGGCTATTAAAATAATTAATTCTGAATGGTGGTATTAAGGGTGGCGTTACCGAGAGTATCTTCTAGTCTGGAATGGGTTGTAAATATAACTCTTAAATTGTGAAAACATAAATAAATTAAATAAAAAATTTCTTCGCACGCCGGGTTTTGAACCCGCGACCTGCGGAATTCTAGTGGAGAGTTATAACTCTTGACCACGGAGGCCGTCGACATGTTTCAAATCCAACCTTTTTTTTATCAGGATACAACGTGGATGTACTGTTTGGAGAGTGTTTTATTTTCATTGAAGAAGTGATAGATTTAATGATCACTGGTACGTATTTCTGTCAAAAAATTACGATGTTTTATTTATTTATTATTTCTTTACCATTAAAATACATTGTTTAGCCTTAATTATTAACCCCACGGGGTTAATAATTTCACAATTTAATAAAACTAACGTTTTTGAGCCACATATTTGTTTTGCCCAGATTTTCATTTGTATCAGGACGCCTACAGACTACATAAGTTTTTTAATGACCTGAATTGAATGTCTCTGAAACATTTTTATTCAAAAGATATTCTAATGTAGATATGTTCATAAACCAGGATAACTTTACACAATACAAACTCGGGTCGATTGACAAGATCCTCATTACAACATACATTCCACCAACCTACAACTAAAACGTCTTTAGGACAGACAAATGCAATATTTCTCTATACAAATATTTAATATCCCCCTTTTTCAATAAAACCCACAAAAAAAACCGACTTCAAAAGAAGTATTAAGGTATGGATTACCGACACGGGAAGGAAGAATATATATTTTTAAAATTTAGTATAGATACAAAGTTGCCAAATAATAAAGGTTAACGCTTACATTATGTTTTTTTCTAGATACTGATTTATAATTTTCGTCTCGTAATATTTTAGCATACTTACAAAAGGTACTTAAAAAAATTAACATGCCTACAAAAAAAAAACTTGTCCTAATTTATAATTCATACACAAAACCATGGATTTTAGAACATGTGATTTTAGAACGTTCATACATTCATATATGTGATTTTAGAACGAGGTACCCCAAGTAAGGTGACATTATTTTCGAGGTTTGGAAAAAATTATAAAGAATAAAAAATATATCATTATCGAAGAAAGCAAACACTTTGTGGCTTGACATTATACCAAATGATACAAATACTTAGTTTTAAACCACTTTATTTTTATTTATATTTTTCGACCGGTTTCGATTGCACTCAATCTTTATCAGGATAATAAAATATAAGCAGTTTATATTTTATTGTCCTGATGAAGGTTGAGTGCAATCGAAACCGGTCGACAAATATAAATAAAAAATAAAGTGGTTTAAAACTAAGTATTTGTTTCATTTGGTAAAAATATATCGCTTCTCCGTAGAAATTAAGTTTACAGGAAGTGTGAAAGCAAACGAATGAATGATGAACAAGCGGTCCAAAAGAGATACTAGCGACATCTTGCGGAGATGGAGTGATGTAGCTTAAGTCCGGTTGTCGTGGGGCACAGATAATACTATCACTTTGATTTCAGAGATAAAACGTAAAATAGAATAATTTGAC
The DNA here is from genome assembly GCA_951813805.1 of Limnephilus auricula. Taxonomy (NCBI): domain Eukaryota; kingdom Metazoa; phylum Arthropoda; class Insecta; order Trichoptera; family Limnephilidae; genus Limnephilus; species Limnephilus auricula. The sequence continues at coordinate 41,172,823 of OX638391.1, forward strand.
TTTTTGACACTTTTATATGGGGTTTGCGATATATATCACAGAGACTTCTTTATAATAATTCTTACTGCATTCCGAGATATTTTCGCTGCATTTCGCTGGCTATTCGATGGGTCATTTGCATTTATATGATAAGATTTCTGAGAGACCTCGACTCGTATCGCTCCAACGTCCGATTCAGCGTTTGAGGTCCATCCGTCCCTCCCAGGGCCAGGGTTCGAGCCTGACGCCAGGGAGACGTAGAGGTCAAGGAGAAAGGGGGGAGGGTCTTATGATTATTCCCGCCATGGTCCGTGAGATTCAATTCCAAATCCTCGCAGTACGGACCAACAAGATTATTCAAATTCTGACCCGAGGAATCTGAAAGATGAAACGCGCAGGCGATAGGGCGTACACGTGTATCTTGCATATACAAGCTGCATTTATACAGTGCCGTTATCAAACATACTAATTAAGGCTCTCAAAGTTTCAATTCTGAATGATCCAACACAAGAGCAATGCTGATGGTATCTTCCACTCTGGAACTTACCACAAATATACCTTACATTATATTAAATAATTGATTTGTAAAAAATGATTTTATTACATTAAATTACGCATTTCAAAGTAGGCTATTCGTGGATAATTCGCAAGCGCACCTTAAGACGATAGACTTCGCTTTTCGGCCCATACAAAAAGGACGCCCGGGAAAAAACACTTTTCTATATCAAAAATTGCACAAAATGAATATATTTTTTTATACTGCCTTTTAGAGGGTGAAAACTATGTCGGTATGTTTTCGAATTTTCGATGCGTTTCGTATTAACGTAAACATTCACTGTCAAACATGTACAATTTATCAAAAAATATTATTTAAGGAAAAAGTGCTGCTAACTCAACTCTCATAAAGAATTATAAAATTATAAAAAACTACCGACGTAGCTTCTTCTTTCTAAAAAATATATATATTTTAAAATTTCAATTTCGTGAAAATTTCGGTGTAGAAAGTGTATTCTCCATAAACCCCTTTTCGAGCGATTTCTGTAGGTAAATTTGAGCGTTGTCTCATTCGCACATTTCGCATTCGCATGTATTGTAAGTGTGCGTGAGCTTATTGTGAGCGGGACAGAATGACGGACGCGGGTGATCCGCGGGTCGTTCAAAGTCTAGCCTCTTAAATGCTATTTTTCCGGCCACTGAAGAAATACACCGATAGAAATGTGTTATGAACGTGTCGGTGTTGGAACAATTTTACCTTGGTTTTAAGTGACCAAAGGAAGCCTTGAAAAGATCATAGTCAATTTCATTGGTGTGAAGGTGTTACATACATTGGTTACCTCAGATTGCTTTTAAATCAATAGAGATCGAAATAATATACACTGCGTGTTCCACATTGATAAGGCGAAACTTTTGGGGATGGTCATTCATGTTAATCTGGGAAAAAAATTCTAATGAAGTTTCTTAAATAAAGCACTTAAAATTACAACAAAAAATGTTGTAATAATTTTCCCGAGAAATCCTAGCTTTACTTTTGCAATTTATGCAGGTTTTCGGATAACAAAATGGCCATATCACATTTAAACTCTAATATAGAATAGCTGACCGTAAAGGAAGATTTAATAAAGATTTATTTATACGAACAAAGATAATCTATGTATCATAACTTTTTTTTAATTGGGCACTAATGAAAAACAAAGTCTATATTTTTGCTAACGTTTTTCAAGAAATATTGCACTCCATAAGCTTGAAAAACGGTGTATACAACACCTTCATAATTTTTTTATTATTTTTTTATTTATTTACCGCTATTAAGGCTTTTACACAATTTTAGTAAATAGTGCAGGAAACGACACTTGCAAAAAAATAAATAGAAAGTAAAAATATTATTGAGTTAGATCCACACAGCATGTACCTAGGTACAAAATATAAAAAATCCAAAATATTTTTTATATTTTCAGCCGACAAAATACTGTTAATGTGTTAGTCAATTTATAGTTTTATCAAATTATTCCCCTACTTGGTGAAAAAAAACTTCAATAAGATATGCTTATATATATTAAAATTGATGTACTAAATATATCAACAACATCGGAGTATTTGTTTCCTAGCTGTTGAATCCGTCGCATAGGAGTGTAATATTGGGACGTTGATGTAGAATTGCTACAATAATTTGGTAGGTACTGTCTTGTAAAATTTGGTATAAATAGAGTCAACTTGTCATTTACTAGACATGGAATCAGATGGGTTTTAATACGTTAACAAGTTAGTAAGGGTAGATTTTCCATTAGAGAACCCATGTTGTTTAGGAGAAATGACGTGGTTTAATTGGAAAATAATATTTTTAAGAATTTTTTTTCAATAACTTTGGGATAGAGGATAATATGTAATAGGTAATATACATATACACCTAATGTTCTCGTACAACGCTTCATGCTATATGAATACACGTACATCGTACATACACAATTTCAGCGTCTTCCAGAGTGGTACATACTCTAAAGTGAATTCTTTCGGAAAGGACAAGCATTCAGAATGGAAACGTTGCTGGCCTGTTGTATGTTGTCATACAGCTGTGTTTGGTGACCGGATCTGAATAACCATGCACTTCTCAACCTTCCTCTATCCCATCTCCTTCCCCTTCCGTACAACCTACAGTCATAACATACCCCAATAGCCAATGACGTTGTTCGAATGGCTCCAGACCATCGGGAGAAGCTGGAATTCTTCATATAAACAGATCAATAACCAGAAATTTCAGCATCCCTTTACATTCCTATTTCTTTAGCCTTAAAACTGGTGTCGTATTTGCAATGTCTCTATGTTGTTGAGATTCCTTCGCGGTATTCCCTCTTCTTTAAACAGATCCCACTTGTGATTGTATGCTCAGTGTTTCCGCGGCACTATCGCAAATCCACATATGGTTCGGGTGCAAAATTTTCCACGTAACTCAGCCCGCCCTAGGTCCTCTATCGACCCCTCCGCCGGCTTTCGATCTCAAAACAACCCTCAAAAATGTTTACGAGAATAGGAGGGAATAGGTGGGAATCGATAAGAAAGAGGCCCGTAAATACAGCGCGGGTGAGGCGTATTTATGCGAAGTAATTTCCTAGGGAGAATGCGCTTAATCTTCTTCAGCGTGGCTCCCGGCTTCGGATATGGACTCCCTTTTCAACGGTCGCCCGCTTGTGTTGTGTGCCGTGTGCCGTGTAGCGCTTTTATAATTTCCGTGAAGATTCACGATTACGGTACCGTGACGGCACAAAAAAGGCACTAAGCATACATTCCTTATCACGATAATGCTGAAACAAAATATGATTCCTGTTTTTAATCGTGAGAAAACTTCTCGAGGAAATAGCACGCGTTAAGAACGCTACTTCGTAACGGGACGGAGTGTAATTCACTACTGAGTGGCTGGTGAGCGGCGCACGACTGATTGTACAATGTACATATCATGCACATTCCACCTTACTTGTTGAATCTTGGCTTTACCATTGGCGGGAAGCAAAACAAATTCACCAAGGACCAATGGCGTCACGAAACACGCTAATCAGAGTTTCCGTAGTCTCCCTGGCTCTAGACTGTTGCGAGCAGTTGCGACTCTTGTACGGTACTCTCGTGCGATAAAAAAAATGTGTATTTAGAGGAGGTTACGCGCAGGATGATAAGGTCGAATGTCTGGAGAACTCACCATTCGAGGGCATTTGTAGCTTCAGACGTACAAGGTTTTTGTTTTTTTAAAACACATAAAAACATTATGGATTTAAACGTAGGTAATATATTTTTAAACTCTTATAATATGATACTGATAAATTTGTAATCGATTTTGAATTATTGTGGCAAGGTATCCGCCCAATCCGCCAGCCTTCCCAGGGTCAAATTTAAATCAGAAAACTTTCTCGCAATAAATATTCCCCCAATGAGTTCATACAAACTTATTTAAACTTAAATCCTGAGAGGGGTACCCTGTAGCAGTATCCACCCTGTACCAGTGGCGTGCATTGCTTCATGACAAAAGGAAAGCTGTGCGTAGTTTTTATATGGATTTGGTTGATCGTTGATTATTTGAAAGTTGCCATCTTATTATTATATTCTTCTTATTGTTGTGGTCAACTGAATAAATGAACGCAAAAAAAATGTGTTTCTTCAACACGTCATCACTGGTCACTCCGCCGAGTAACTGCCTAACCTCTCACCCTTACCCCAACTGTCGAATACCTACTGTGTTTTTGTATGTTTTAAGTTGAATAGACATATATCTAAAATGTTTCTTACTCAGAATAATATCAGGAATCACTGGTTTAAGTAAGTCAAGTACATCCCGTAATATCCTGTTAACATGTTTAGTAAAGTGGAGCACAGCTTTTCCGCCTATAAGCACTCAAAGACGTAGCTATAGCATTCACATGGGTAGGGGTTCTCACATGGGTAGGGATCCTAAAGGGGGTTGGTGAGGAAGAAAGGAACGAGAGGGGGGGGGGGGGGTTGTAAAATTTTCTAGAATATTTTGGGACCTTTCTACTTACCACAACATATCATTTACACCACAATGATAAATGAGGTAAGCAATGCAAATAATATTGTTGAATTTTAAAGCAATATAATCTAAGAGCACTGTTATTTTTTTTCATATGCAATACCGAGACCGATAGGAGGGGGAGGGGGGAAAGCCCAAACTTCCCTCCCCCCTCCCTTATTTACACCCTTGTAAGCAGTGCACATGGCACGCCACTGGAAAATACCCAGTACCCACTACGCCAGAGAACTTTCCGGAATACTTTTGTCAGCCAACAATTGAAATTGATTCAATGAAAGTTTTAATACTCTAACTACACTCCATCCACAAATACTCCATACAAAAATGTCCCTATTTTCAATCACTCGAAATTGTTTGTGGAGATTTATTATTTGCTTACAACATGCTATTTAAATTGGGATAGACGGTATTTTTTTTTTAATAAATAGCGACAAAAATCTCGAGAAGCAGATTTTTAAGTGTACACTATTCTCTTTGCTAATCGATCATTGAATATGGAATAGAAACAATATCGAAGGCTCGACAATTAATCATCATAGTTGGTTCCACGACAACTCAACAAAGTGGTATTTCAATACCTTTTTTAAAAGTCATTAAAAGTGATGGAAAAAAAAATTACCCATAACCTAATTTAACTTTAACCTATTCAAAAAGTTTTTTTTTCATCTTCACTTTTAAGGACTTTTCAAATGAGTGATGAAGTCGCACATTGTTGAGTTTTCCGGTCACTATTAAAGTTATACTCAAAGTCCCCATAATAATAAGTCATAATAATAAGCACTGAAGCTATATTTTAACAAATTTCAAGTACCTACTTGATGTTCGACAAATTTATTGATTTCTTCAGCGTTTCAGTTTTATATTTTTATTTTTTAGCGTTTTCTGCGTTAAAATTATATAAAAAGCCACTTATCCCGAGTAAAGCTGGGTAGTACGTATATGCATAGAAAGTTAATTTTCACAAATTTGCTCAAAATCAGAAAAAGCTTTCAAAAATCCATGATTTTAAACTAAATTATCGACAAATTGATTGGTATAAACAACTCAGCAACAGAACATCAGATACCAAAATATACAAATTGAAATGGGATTATGTGAAGTGAATGCGGTGATGTAAGTATTATAAAAGAGGAAGAGAATTATTGTGAGCACGTTTAATAGATGATAACAATTCAACAAATATTCAAGTTCTGTGAAAGTACTATTCAAGTTCTGTTACTATTTCATCGGGTACTTGTATAATAACAGAACTTGAATAGGACTTCACAGAACTTAAATATTAACTTTGAAATTTGAACAAATCATTATAATCAAGATAATAACAAAATATGACAAAATAATAACAGAACTTGAATAGGACTTTCACAGAACTATAATATTAACTTTTAAAATTTGAACGATACATCAATCTTTCAAGTTAATATTATTTCTTGAAAGTCCCAAAACAACCCGCCCATGACGAAATAATAAAATATCTTGAATATTAACTTTGAACAACTCATCAATTTTCCAAGTTAATATTCTTGTTCCATGAACGTCACAAAACAACCCGCCCGTGACGAAATAATAACAGAACTTGAAATTTTAACATTGAATTTTGATGAATTGTTAAAATCTGTTAAACAACCTGTCCGAAAACAACATCAAATATAGTCCAGAGAATTAAAAAGTTTTATCTGTTAACGGGTCAACACGGAGTCCCCTTGTAATTACACACCTTTCTCGTGCGGTACAAGCGGAAAACTCATCGTATAAAGGACTGGTACTTTTTACGTTCTGGATCTTTTTGTTTGTCAAACAACCGGGCAGAAATTTTAATTTCGTCATTTGACGTTTTTTGATACCCTGTTTCGTTGGCATTTTATAAATGTGTATACAGGTAGATACCTAACCCACCCGCGCCTGTAAAGGATTTAGCAAGGGCATTTTTTACGTATTATTATTTTTTATTTCCTTATAGACGACGTACGAGTATATGAATTCTACGCCAAAGTCCTGCAATTGTTTAAATTTATAATTCACATTTTTTTCAGTTCCAAATTATCTAAACCTTCAGGAGCCCTAGCACATTCGATCGTTAAGGATTGTATCGATACCTTTCGGTAAATTCTCATAGTTCCCGAGCATGACTGCAGATAACCAACGATAAATAACAATGACTAAGTTTTCTTAATATTTCCGACATCAACTGTTGTTTGTGCGTTAGCAATCTCCAATTGTCCTAGGGAACGATGATAAGTTGCTGAAAGTTATCGATACAATTATATACGTATCGATGGACCATGCTAGGGTCTTGGATACAGGATATTTTCAGTTTATTTTAAATTTAATTTTTACGTTGAATTCGTTTTTCCAGTGCATTTTCGATTTGTCGCCAAAACGACATGTAAATTTTTACTCGTGAATATGGCCGTGATGACGTCACCAGGCAACGTCGCTGATAGCCAGTGGCGTTTTATACGTGATAATGACGTTTTAGCCCGTTGGAACCGTTTCGGAATGTGCTATTTGAGATCGTTTTCCAAAGCATTAATTAATAAAGAAATTGTTAAAAATAACATATTTTAGTACAACGATAGCCAGAAAAACAAACACTTTCTTAATGTATAAAGGACTGAAAAAGATCCTCGGCACAGCATCACAAAAGATGAGATAGACCCTGAGGGGAATTATTTTCCTCGGGATCTCCTGTGTGCCGCTAACGTAAAAAATAGTTAAAAAAGCGTTAACCGTTTTTAATAGTTAAAAATTCCTTTACCTTAGCGTCTGGATGTTTTCTGGATTTTGGCTGCGTTAAACCTTATTTTTTTTGTCTTTAAAAAGTTGCTTTATTCGGTTTTAAAATTTATGTATTTTCAGAATGTTTGCATTATTCTAGAATAAAAATAAAAAGAAATTAAAAAATAACACAAATATTTTTTTTTAAATGCGATATGATTTGTAATTCTCATGATGAAGTATTATTTTATTTTATCGAAGGAAATAAATACTTTGTGTTGTGATATTATTTATATAAAATGAAAAAACACGCTTTGTAAAACACCACATTTTATTATTTTACTTCTTCAAACACAGAAAACATATTTTGTGGCACCATTTTAATTCAAAATTAATTAAAAAACCAACGATATAAAAACTTTTATGTTTTAAGTGAACCCAGATGAATTAAGCACTGCATACGAAATACTCGTATGTTTAAACAATAAAAGTAGTTAAAACTAAGTTTTGGAGAGTGATTCCTTGTTTTGTTTTCTCTTTTGAATGAAGCAAAAGCTTTGTATAATTTTGCAGTGTGTAGTGTCTAACCTGATGACATACATATAACAGATTGAACATAATTTCTATGTTATTATTAACATGTATGATTCATATTCCATGGATGAAATTTATCTTTATATAAAGCTGAATTCTACGAGAAACCCTTAAACCATTTGTATCGAAACTTAATGCAATCACTACCTTCCGAAGGAATTTATACTAGCATATGAATATACCTGATGATCTTTTCACTTAGAGCCACTTTGTAATAATTGTATCGTGTACCTACGTATGCGTTGGCTATATAATAGGTGTGGCTGTATATGTAAATTTACGTGTATACAATATACATATATGTATACATGTGTCTATTTAGGAATCTTTGATTTTGTGCCCTATGTTTTATGGAATTGTAATTTAATATCTTATTATATAAATTTAATTTTTTTCGATGCACAAAGAATGTTGGGATGAATTTTACGTTCACTTATAATAGGCCACTTGCATAGATTTCATAATGAATTAGAAAAAAACGTGTATATAGATTTTTCTACTAAGATTAAATGTTACAATTTTTTTTTAGAAATTTATAAGTAAGACGTTTTGAGCTTGTGACGTTAAACTACTTACTACATGAAAATGTTCCGTCTCCGATAATATTCAATTAAATTTGTAAAATTCCATAATTATCTTTTTTTATATGGCAACACTTCGATTCCGGCGAAATTTTAAAATTTGACACATTTTTTGTAGCCTGAGAACTTTGTTATATACGAAACTATTGAGCAATCTTTTGGATTTGAAAAATGGCTGAAATAGGTTGTGTTCATGGTCAGTCTGATAATTTGCCGAAAATGCATTAATTTGCTTTTCTAAGTAATAATAACTAAGCGCAGCGTCAGAATTCAAATTTAAGTATTTTGGTTTGATGTTTTGACAGTTTTGATGTTAATAAGTGAACATCGTACAGGTTATGCCTTCCGAAGCGGCTGCCTTAGGAGCATAATGGTGATTGTGCTGATTTTAACAAAATAATATTACTATAATTATAATGTACAAGTAGTGTTGCCAACATAGTGGATTTTCCACTAAAACTGGTGGTTTTCATAATTCATTTAGTGGCGAAAAATTCCTTTTAGTGGCTGGTGGATTTTTCTAGTGGTTTCGAAAATTTTTGGTTAATTACTAAAACTACAATCACTCAGCCACTAAGCCACTTATATGTTTAATCTTTTACATACTTCTTTAATTTTAAATGGAATTTACGTTTACTGTGTTTAATCTTATTTAATCTGTGCCTTAATCACAATAAAGAACCACTAATTGACATAATGGCTCAGTTTAATAAAAGTGTAGAACATATAGCAAGAGTCGATGACCAGTGGCGTCAAATTCATTTATTGAAATGGAATGAGACTAAAACCCCAAAAAAAATTTGGAACCAAGTATTGAATTTTAAAGATGCTCAAGGAGGGCCGAGGTTTAAGGAATATCGACTTTTGCGATTAGTCTCCTAATACTGCCTCATTCTAATGCCGATGTTGAGAGACTATTTAGCAGTATGAATATATAAAAAACAAACAGAGGAATAGAATGAACTTAAATCTTTTAACTGCAATATTGAGAGTACGCTGTGGTTTGAGGTTGGAAGGAAAATGCTGCAATTATTATGAAATTCCAGTAGCCGTTGTAAACCAAATCGGTACCAAAGAGTCATATCAATCTGAAACCGAAACCTGACTTATGACTTATTTTAGAATTAGTCGTTAATGAATAATGTTTATGTTGGTTTACCTACAAATGGTAGTTGGTTACTAATTATTATTTTTGTCATTTTGTTTTGAAGAGTTTTAATTTTCAATGTACTATCGTTACTTAAATTTTAATTTTTATGCTACCGGTTTCGACACATCCGTGTCATTCACTAGCAAACTTAAAACTAGTGAATGACACGGATGTGTCGAAACCGGTAGCATAAAAATTAAAATTTAAGTAACGATAGTACATTGAAAATTAAAACTCTTCAAAACAAAATGTGTAGAAATTGTTACATAGTTAATGTCCAAGAAATACAAAATATTATTTTTGTAATAATAAAGGAAACTAATAGTTTCTAAATTTATTTTCTTTCATTAAACTTTATTTTAGTGGAAAATTTAGCGAGTGTGAGTGTAGTACTATATTTTTAGTGGTTTTCTGGTGGATTGAAAGGTTGAATCTGGTGGAAAGCAGGTATAACTGTTGGCAACACTGTGTACAAGTACAGTTTTATTATAAGTATAATTTAAATCACAACATTTGAATAATATCAAACAAGAGGAACAAGATCAACTAATATGTTTAAAAACAAGAATGTTCGGCAGTTCCACATAATCTCACTGCAAAAACACGTAGCATAATATATTATACTACGACCAGCTAATTAAATTTTATGTGAACCTTCTACAGACTTGTTTACATGTTTCATATTGTTGATAAACCTTCCCCTTTAATTAATTTTAATAATTATTCATAACCTCGTTTTATTGTAAAATATTTGGTTTAGCCATATATAGACGTTCAACATTACAATGGCCAATGATCAATAATATGGAACAAGGAAAAAAAAGTATGAGATATAATATTTTTGGTAAGCCTCGTTATTCTCCTCAGCCATTTGTATGGAATTCGTTATTTTTAATGATTTTCGGCTATGTAATTAATGTTTTTTCGCATCCATAAAATTATGTCACGTCTTTCCGGTTTATAAAAAATGGTCCGATTGTTCAAATTGAAATTTTCAAAAAATCGCCAGGGTTTCAAAAAAACGATAAAAAACGAAATTCCTTAGAATATTTGTTTAAACTGTATTTTTTTAAATGTAATGCAAGTGGCCTATTGGAGTAATCGCTGTAATCATTTTTAAAATGTTAATTTCTGTAATAATTATGTGATAAACGCTGTTAGCGAGCCAAAAATATAAATAAAATGATGGATTCTGCAAATCTGTAGAAAAGTTAGCTCAAGAAGGGAGAGGAATGTAACGCGGTTATAAAATAATTATTGTAAAGAACATCTTAATAATTAACAAAAAACAGAAGAGTAAATTATATAATAAACTACAGAGCAGGGAACACAAAGCAACCACAACAACTACAAATAACTATGATTTCTTAGATACTCACTTTTTTAAATTTATAACTGTTAATTTGTGATGTTATTGGCTTTTCTATTCATTTTAAATAACTACACTTTACATTTTGACCTTTTTCCACCGTACGCAAATATTTGCTAAAATTTCCTTTGTACATTTTTCATAAGATTCTTATGAAAAAAACAAAACAAAATTGTATTTAGAACACAGATCTTGCTGTCAATTCGTGATCATTTAAAAATGTAAGAACTAGTAGGTACGTGCCTACTACGAATATATAAATGATCTGAAACATAAAACTATAATAAAGGCAATTTTGTTGAAAATTGCACAATGCAAGAAGTTAAACTATACGAATAAATTAGGCGAATTTGAATCCTACTAGATACAGATGTAGGTACCAATAAACGATGTTGAGTAGGCGGGTTAATGACGTAACGATGTTATATTTATGGGTTTCATGACACTTGGCCCCCGACAGTTGGCCCCCCCGTATTCTTTTACACAATATGCACTCGGTTTAGGAAAAATACTCTTTACCTATTACACAAGACATAACTATGTGCCTCCGCTGAAGAGGCAACTGAGGAAAAACAGTTTGCAACTAAACTCGCTATCCTGTGTATGTCAATGTGATGGCCCATACACTACACAATTTCTCAAAAACCCGTTGTCACTGGCAAAGCAAGTAGTGAGTGCCCCCGCTGAAGAGGCAACTGAAACCAAACCAAAACTCGCTGGTTGCTATGCTTTCCAACCAAACTTTGATCACGGTGCTACTCAATTTTACGATTTCTGTAATTATCTCAGGTTGTTTAACCATAGACGAAGAACAATCAGCTGTCATCGCAGTCATCCGTCGCTGTCAAATTGAAAAAACAAAAACAAAAAACTAGAAAACTGACAACAAAACTGGCGCTACCGTGGCAACCGAGAAAACTGGCAACGGCTGGCCAGGGCAACTGGCAGGGCGAATCGCGAGTCATTGCTTGCGTTGCCATTGACAAGGGGTTTTTGAGAAATTGTGTAGTGTGCGGGCCATCACATTGACATACTAAGGATAGCGAGTTTAGTTGCAAACTGTTTTTTTTTTAGTTGCCTCGTCAGCGGAAGCACTGACTCGCCACTCGTTATGCTAGTTGCCGTGGCCGGCCGTTGCCAGTTTGCTCGGTTGCCATAGTTGCGCCAGTTTTGTTGATAGTTTTCTAGTTTTTTTTTTTGTTTTTTCAATTTGAGAGCGCCAGATGACTGCGATAACAGCTGATTGTACTCGTCTATGGTTAAACAAGCTGGATAATTACAGAAACCGTAAAATTGAGTAGGTCGTCATAGAAGTTTGATGGAAGTTTGGTTGGAAGCTATGGCAACCAGCCAGTAAGGCGCTCCGCCCACTGAGTTAACTGAAAACCAACTAAAACCGGCTGTTTTCTCTGTATTGATTGGTCAAAAAGCTTGTTTAACCATAGATGAAGAACAATCAGCTGACAGCTCGCAACTAGCAACAGCCGCCAAGGGCAATCAGCCGTGACAGTTGCAAGATGGTCGCAAGTCACCGCTTGAGTTACCATTGACAAGGGGGTTTTGTGTGATTGTGAAGTGTGCGGGCCATCACATTGTCATACAAAGACAGTTGGCAGTTGAGAGTTTTCAGTTGCCTGAGTGGGCGGAGGCGCTATGAGTTTGGCTTCAGTTGCCTCATCAGCGGAGGCACTTACTGCCAGGGCGATACTGAGAGAACCTTCCACTTTGGAACGTGCCACAAATAGAGTATATATTATTTGTATTAATTAATTGTGAAATAACACAAATTAATCAAATAAACTTTATTTGCGCAAACCGGAATCGAACCCGCGACCTTCCGTTTGGGAGTCAAGACGACCACGGACGGCCGATTTAAAAAAAAATCATACCATTCATAAATCTTTACTTCTTTTCAACAGACTGTAATTAGCATTGTTTTTTAGGTTTCCAGCAAGTAGAATTGAATTGAACTAATTGAAGTGAAATAATACAAAGTTGTTATTATTATTATGGAAAAGATTATCTGTACAAGATAGATTTACGATATTTGATCTATTTCACAAGAAGTAAGGAAAAAATGAAGTTACTTCTAACTCACCTGTGTCTGTTTATCTTTTCGGTGTACAGTAACATATTATTTTTCATGTTGCTTTGAACTCTTTCCCTTGAATTCCTGCGTGTTCCCTATCTCCCAGTCTCCCGGTGGCGGGGGTGGCTGATAGGGCATTCTCTACAAGTGAGAGATATTGCAACCCCTGTCCTTTAAATTTCAACAATGGTCCACATTGTTACGTATGTATTTCCATTTGTTCCCCTCCCTCGGGGTTGAGTAGCTTGTGAGGACGAAGCAGGCAAGGAGTACGAGGTACCGGGTTCGAGGTACAAGGACTACAAGGTAAGGTACAAGGAATGCTGTAGCCCGTACCTCTGCCGTGACAACAGAATTCCAATGATACTGTATTTCGTGTACATCTTTGTACCCTGTTCCTGAAACAAGTTAGAAATAGCAGAGGAACTGCCTCGCTTACAAATTTCAGCGAATGTTTTTCACTGACATAAGGATACTGTGCAGTAAAATCAGCAAAAAGAGATAACAACGAATACGAATATAACATATAACTTTTATATTATACAATATATAAATATACAATTTCTGCTTAAATTGTACATTTTTACAAACAAATATGTTGCGATATAAGGAATAAAGAATAATTTAGAATCATAGAATGAATATATTAATAATCCCGAAGAGTATCATCTATATCTGTAATGTATCCTTAATAGTCTATTATCTAGCACACACTTTACCCAGTGTCTATAGGCTCATGGTCCGTTGGTCTCATGGTCTCGTTGCCGAGTTGTGGCAAAGTGATCGAAGTAGAGGAAAGTGGTCAAGTTTTGTAAGAATAATTCGGTGAACCAATTTCGCATTTTCAAAATATAGGCAATGAAATTGAAAATCTTTTTAATATACATATTCATACTTTCTATTTTGGAGGTGGGAATGGGTACCACAGCTATGGTCACCCCAAGTGGTTCGCTACGTGTGGTGACTTAGCAGGTGTGCCCTTGTTCATGGGTGAGATTTGTCTAGTTCTTGGCGGCGGATGACCTGGACGAATGCATATTCCTAACCACCCGTCATGCATTTTTCTTTCCCAGAACTTCATCTCCTTCCTTTCCTTTAAAAGACCCTCTAACCACTGGAGCGACAGAGTAATTAATTTTTTTTTATTCGGATTGCTAAAGGAAATTTTTCCGCCCACATTCAAAAATTATACCTCCGAATTTGAATATGTATGAATATGCAAACTGAGTATAGTTCTATATAGCCAAATATTTTATCTATTATCACATATTTGTAGGATTTATTAAAAATATATAAATAAATCTTTAACCTTAAAACATTTTAAAGAATCTAGAGAATATTTATTTTGTTGTATTTTGAATGTACAATTTATTATATAATCGTTTTAATAAAAAAAAAATGTTGAAAATTTGCCACATTTTGGCAACAAAGCAATCCGAGGTGTTGGAAATAGTGCCATAATGTGGCAAGAAGCGCTCGAAGGGCTGAAGCATCCCCAAAGTTGACATAGGCCCTGAGATCAATTATTGTCCTCATGGCCTCTGTTGGTATTATTGTCTATGCCCATTTTCTACCCGATGGTCTGTGGTATATAAATCCTGCCTGTCATTACTTGTAATCTAAGGGTGGGTTTTTTCATTTACCTTTACTATTAGCTGTGCAGTTTGCAGTTACTTTAGCAGTACAGTTGACATTTACGGCAAAATGAGTTTTTTCATGACGCCAACTGCTAAAGTAAAGGTAAATAGGGATGACAGCATGATAACTTATCTAATTCCCACATTTTCGTATTGGTAACTGTTCATATATTTTTTTCATGTGGCAACTCACAAATTAAATGTCAAAATTCTATGTTTTTACGCGCATTGCGTCGTCTATTGTTGCATCGTCTTTATGGTGGTTTAGTGTATGACGTTCGAAAATTTGGCCAATTTGTGAAATTTGACATCATTTTCCAACATTTTAGCGTCACTTCTAGGCATTGATATGAAAGTTTTGTTGAGTAGCCTTTGACACATTAAAATATAGTTTGCTCACTGTACTTTTGTGTGTATTTGCAATATCTCCAAATAATCTTTGCATGTTTGACAGCATTATTCCTAACAGAGGTCAATCTAGCTTCATTTTATTTATGTCATGTCATTTGAAAAAAATATTTGTAATTACACTTCATCAAATATTACTTATAGGTCATTGGGAGTACATATCTGCAATTGATGTAGTCAAACGTCGAGCAGTTTCTTTGTTAACGCAAAATCGGCGTATGAAAGTCCTGCGTATATTATGTCGCGACACGTCGTGTCGTATAATTAATTACAGATTCATCGTCAGAAGTTGACGAACTGTCACTTGATAATGATAATATAATAGCAAATACCGTAAAACAGATAGCAAGAAAATAACCTCTCATCTCTGAACTGTCACAAAAGTGACATTGACAACGGCGGCCATTTTGGTTACCTTTACTTTAGCATTTTACAGCACCATTGCCGGCCTGCAACATTCTAGGTAAAAGTAAATGGTAAATGTCAATGAAAAAACTCATTTCTATGACTTTTACCATAAACTTTTACAATTAGCATTGCAATTAGCATTCTCGGTAAATGAAAAAACCCACCCTAAATGTCCGCTCGGCTGGTAATAAATAACGTATAACAAATAAAATATAGCACTATTTCTTAATTCTGAAATATGTGTGTAAAAGATATTATAATGTGTATGGTAATGTAATAAAGGTTAGCAAATAAAAGATTCTTAACATTTAAAGACATTGAATTTATTGGATATGTTAATCGTTACAAGTTTAAATTTTGAATAGCAAGAGACTCTAAGTTTTATCATTTGTTAAATAGAAATCGTCAGGGCATGTTTAGATTGTGAAACAACATCTAAATAGTGATGAAACGAAGTTTCAAAGTTTATCGTTAAGGCCACATGTTCTGAGAGGTAAGACACAAAAAGCTAAATTTCAAGGAATGATCATGTTAAAATTATTTAGGGCGCCAGCTCTCCCTTTTAAAATAAGAGAGAAGCATATTTATATTTGGATAATAAACCATTTCTAATTTAAAATCTAAAGTATCATAATGGTGACAATTGGCTCACGAATGTCGGTAACGCGATCCCTTGCGTCTCCGTCCTGTGTTGTAACGTCCTCACCCTTGCGCTCGCCTCTTGGTACTGGTGAGAAAAGAATACTTGTGCTCGAAGGCCGGTATGCCCAAGCAGCTGTTGTGTTTGAAAGCAGCAATCAGTACTTATTTATGGTCGTAAAGCCAAATATGGGGTAATTAGTTTCAGAATGCTACATTACACCCTTTCCTTCCAAAAAGAATTTCCAATAGGAAATTGCAGGCCCTCCCGGCGCCTTGACCAACTCAGACACGAATCTGCATGAGCGACTGCAACTGATGAAAGGATTCCATTGTGGACGGCCAAGGTAAAATGGTTAGGCTCCCCTCCAGGGTGACCAACATGATAACGGTGTAGCTCCCCTCCAGGGTAACCACGGTTAGAAATGGTGAGGTTCCCCTCCAGGGTGACCAAGATAATATATAGTAAAGGCTCCTCCTTCAGGGTTCTTGACTTGATCAGGCCGCATACAATATGTTGAAGAAATGTAGGAATCTTGAGGTAAAACAGATGAGATGAGTGCCAATGAATTTGTAAGTGAAGGTCTTGAATGGATGAAGAAGGTTGAAGTTGAAAGTTGAACATTTTTATCTCAAGTAGTCCAATGGTATTGAGAAGTCTGTATAAGGTTGAATTCTTCCTTCAATATTAACCATGATAGAGTTAGAAGCCGCTGCTATGTGTACCCAAAGAATGCATAGGCGAAGGGAAGAGGAAGGTTGAAGTTTACAGTTGATATTCTTCATTCTTGATATAGCCCAGCGAAGTCTAAACTATTCTATCAAATGGTTTACTGATAATGAAAATTTAATGAAAATAATTTATGTTAGTAGATAACAAATGATCATTGTTTTAATTATACAAAATAAAGATCCTAAGTGAAATAATATATAATAAAATCTTCAAAAATTTATTGATTAAAAGTGGCATCTCTGAACTGAATTATGCAATTTAAAACCCTGCAAATTTAACCAAAAGTGACTTTATAACCAAGACGCAACGCAAAGCTTCACAACACCACCCATAGGTGTCATTCCTCTAATTAGAATGAAAAAATAATAGTTTATTTTTGATGAAACAGTAATTTTGAATTAAAGATTGAAAATTTTAAAATCCACATTAGGATGTTGATATGAAAATAGTTAATTAATATTAACTTTGTGATAATCCCAAAAGGGGAACATTAAATTGATATTTGATTATGATTTAATTATAATAATTGGTGATTTGACAAATATATAAAACACATATTATTTAATAATACATATTTGCAAAATAAAAGCATACCATGCAGGCACAATTTATGAGAAAGTGATGATACTACTTGTAAATAAACAAAATAAATGTATGCACCATGTACTCATCCAAAATCACACACATTCAGAATAGAATATATTATAATATGAACTTATAGAACCCTAGCACAGCGTACATTCATTTGAGCGTGTTCAACGCAACATAAGCAACATTTAAAAATACATAACATTTCAAAACAAAACAATGACAATCATTAAATAACATTCAATGTGAGAACACAAAATCTTCACGTTCTCACGTTCAATGTTAATATTTTAATCGCACCCACTAATGCGTGATAGTGGAGGCGATACTTGTATTAAATTAATTACATTCATGACTCTAGATAAAACCACCAAGTGACCGGAGATCACAAAATACCCAAAATTTCCCTTATTCCCTCAAGGAATGAAATTTATCAACTTATAAATTTACTCCAAGGATTTACATTAATCCAAAATAAGTTGTTGACAACAACTAATATGACTTATGATTCTCCATATAGATCCTCAAAACATGAGACAGAAAATCAAAATCCCCAACGTATTAGACGATGAGATTTATCCGAGATAACGCAAACGTTATCTAATCGCCAAAATGGTAACAGCGCTTTCACTCCCCAAAAGGTATGCATACAAGGAGTAACTGTTAACCAGCGAACAAGGAATATACCCGATCCAACTATATTGGAACCGAATAATAAAAAGTGAATTCAACGCTCACTTATGAATCACCACGACTTCCCCAGAACGGAACATGGACAAATATATGACAGACATTATAACAATCACAAGACACAATACTACGAAATAACCACGCAATTGACGCTAAAACATACGTGTTCAATGTTTCAAATTGCATATGAAAAATTTCAAATTGCATACAAAACGAAAACTAAAGCCCGAGTTAAGTGATTTTACTACAAATCACTCCCTAAAAGATTTTATTGTGCCTCCAAAGAAAATGAAAAGAATTTAGTAGTGACCATTGACTCAATCTGTTGAAGAAATAAATTGCGATATAAAACTGTTGAAGTCTATTGACTAACAATTTATGTATTTAGCAAGGAATCTAACCAAAATGTAATCATAATCCGAATTCTAAAGAAAATGCGTGACTGCCATAATAGATGTCGCTAATTGTTATTACAAAAATAATCATCTTTGAAATTGAAATTGAAATTACTAAACTGTCAAAATAAGGAATTTTCCGCGGTACAAACAGACATCAAATTGACATATAAATCCCCAAAGGAATGTACAACTTAATACCCGAAAACACCGAAAAGAAAAAAACTAATTAATCTGAAAGAAATTCCAAAAAAATTTTAAACTACCACTCCCAAAATATAATTTAGAGAAAAAAAAATCAAGTATAGCTTCGCACCACCAATGAAATTAAGTTTAAATTTTTAACATAATAAACACATCTAGTTCAAACCAAACTCTAAATATGTATAAAATCCCTCAATCGAGGACAAAATCCAGAAAGAAGTAGAAACCAGAGTATAAACTATGATAATCAAAAAAAATAATATTTTTTTTTTTTTACTAGATCAAAATGGTGATAAAAAATTAAATTCTGAAAACAGACATTCAATTGATAAATAATTCTCAATACGTGCGTAACCAACCACAGTCAATCCGTAATAAAGCATGTGTGCAATATTTATATATATATTTTTAATTTACCATACGTAATTAAATATTTAAATAAAGAAAACCGGAGAAGGAATGAATCTACAACAAAATTTTTTTTTTTTTTTTTTTTTAAACGAAATAAAACCAGCATTCTTGATCTTAAACAATGTTTGACATCCCCCGAAAGGAAACATTATTCAAAATGAAAGAAAAGTCGCGTTATTCCATTCTCTGAATGTATGAAAGTCCCAAATATATCTGTACTGAAATAAGATTACTCGTAATTATAAAACCCAATATAACTGCTTCTAACACCGTACATAGTTACTAAATTAGACTTTTATCTAAGCGATATTATCTCAAGCTAAATTATTAAAATGAAATGGTAAACAAACCCCAAATTATTTTGAACAAAGTTTAATAACTTAAAGAATTATCGAATTACATCATGATAATGTTGATTTATAATTATGACCGCCGTTCAAATTTCCCTGCTAACTGAACGCTATCAACAATCATAGAAAAAAATTATCATCCAAAATTATTTTTATACGATAAATAATTAAATAAAAATGAAAAACTGTTCAATTTTCGCCTAAAACTGAACCGATATCAGATACATCATCTTATTTATCATAACCAACTAAGAATTGAATTAATCCATTAATTAAATTTATTGCAAGAATTTAAAAGCTAATTCATTGATAAAAATTGAAAATTAAGTTGATTTGCATTTAATTAAAGAAGCTACAATAAATTAAATGGAATCATTATAATTCAAAAAATTTATCTCCCAAAATTAAGTTAGCTGATAAAATATACCTCCATTCCACATTCAAACATCCGAAGAGCATTGCAAGATTTGAGAGAAATTTTAGACACAACATTATATATACAAAATCATTTCTGTCAAATAAAACAAAACACCCAAACGCAGAAATAAAAGAAAGATAGACTTAAAAGCAAACTTGTAACCACGAAGTGAAGACAGGAAACTGAAAACTAGAAGAATCCGTCGACTGAACGTTCATAGCCAAGGAACTCTGCAAAGCATTCTAGCACCTTCTGAAACGTAAGTTGTACCCAAATTTATTCAAGGAAAAGCAGGATTAATCAAACTGAAAGACAATTATTCAATTATTAATGAGTACCCATTGACGCAGTTATATTAGAAAGGAAAAAAAACTAAATACGAATCAAATTACCATATATTAGGTATAAAACTATAGAGTTAAGTAAAAATAATCATGAAGGATTTTTTTTTTTTTTTTAAAGAAACCCTAGTGCCCTCAAATAAAACAAAAGCTTAATAAAATTATACAAAATTGAAAACTCAGGCTAATTCATTTGACTTAAATGGATGTGTTAATCCATGTTGAATTCATATTTAGTAAAATTGTGTTGCATGACAATGTAAATTTTTTCAATGTAACATAATAATGATCTGAGGTAGGTAAGTAATTATTGAGAGCAAAAATTCTCCAGCACATTCTGTAGTTGCTCAGGAAAGTATCTAACCTTTGTAAAATATATTATTTAAAGTCAAAATAATTAAATAGGAAATATAGCTCACATGATTAATTGTGGAAGGCAAAACTCGACCGCATTGAACACGCATTTCCTTGAACCCATCACCTGAAGAATCACATACAAACCAAGAAACTATTGGGAAAAACGCAATTAGACACAAAAATTTAAAATTACAAAATAATAATCACTGATAAGATGTAGATTGCACATGGAAGCTAGGGTAGCAATTTATTTTGAGACCGAAAAGTTGACATTCTTACCACAATGAAATATGGCGTTTACATCTCAAAATATGTGAATAATTAAAATATGTGGCAATCATGAGCAAACTTGAAGAGAGCGATCGAAAGTTAAAAACATCATTAATATGATAATTATAAAATATTTAAAAAAACCCAGAGTACCAAGGGAGCTTAAAAAAAATTTGTAAAATTATGAATAAATTAAGTGAGTCACAGGAGCACAACACAAGACATAGTTACGCAGGTACCCACACCCGGAACCAAAAGTCACCATTATAGTTTCTAAAATAGCATGATCACAACTTGAAATTATTAAAACATTAAAAAAACACATACACTGATACATTTATATCCTACCCCACAAAAATGTAACAAAATCACTAGGTTCACCACGAGGGCCGCCCTTGCGCTCGCCTCTTGGTACTGGTGAGAAAAGAATACTTGTGCTCGAAGGCCGGTATGCCCAAGCAGCTGTTGTGTTTGAAAGCAGCAATCAGTACTTATTTATGGTCGTAAAGCCAAATATGGGGTAATTAGTTTCAGAATGCTACATTATTTTTTTTTTTTTTTTTTTTTTTTTTTTTTTTTTTTTTTTTTTTTTTTTTTTTTTTTTTTTTTTGTGATGAAACGAAGTTTCAAAGTTTATCGTTAAGGCCACATGTTCTGAGAGGTAAGACACAAAAAGCTAAATTTCAAGGAATGATCATGTTAAAATTATTTAGGGCGCCAGCTCTCCCTTTTAAAATAAGAGAGAAGCATATTTATATTTGGATAATAAACCATTTCTAATTTAAAATCTAAAGTATCATAATGGTGACAATTGGCTCACGAATGTCGGTAACGCGATCCCTTGCGTCTCCGTCCTGTGTTGTAACGTCCTCACCCTTGCGCTCGCCTCTTGGTACTGGTGAGAAAAGAATACTTGTGCTCGAAGGCCGGTATGCCCAAGCAGCTGTTGTGTTTGAAAGCAGCAATCAGTACTTATTTATGGTCGTAAAGCCAAATATGGGGTAATTAGTTTCAGAATGCTACAAACGTACCAAATACAATCGTGTTATAATTAATATCCACTACAACACAACATGGTGTCAGGTGTGTCTTTTTAAAAACGTTGTGAGTGAAGTCAAGTCAAGTCAAGTCAATATTTTGTCGTGCCAAACAAACTGTCGCAAGAACAAATAAAATGTCGAGTCACGTCGTTCAAATGGCGATTGTTCCGGATATGTCGGGTGAGTGGAAGAGGTTCAAGCAATCTTTCCTGATTTACATGATGGCCAATAATTTCAACGAGGAAAAGGAAGTGCAAAAAGTAGCAAGGCTTTTACATAACATCGGACCGAAAGGAGTAGAAATTTTCAACTCATTCGGAATTACAATTGAAAAAAGTACCCTTCAAGAAATCATTCAACTTTATGATAAACATTTCATTCCATTAATAAACGTAACAGTGGAACGATTCAAATTTTTCACGAGGAAGCAAGACGAAAGTGAATCAGTGGATGAATTTATCGCGGCATTGCAAAATCTTAGCCAAACGTGTGATTTCGGCAACCTAAAGTCATCATTAGTAAAAGATATATTTATATGCAACCTGAACCGAAACTTCTATTACTTGAAGGAAAGACTTTTACAAGAACCGTCTTTAAACTTGGAAAAAGCGATTATTTTATCAAAGGCGATTGTTGTATCGAGGGAAAACACGAGAAGTATTGAGGAGAATAATATACAACAAGTTCAAAGAAGCCCTTCTTCATCTTCGTTATCAGCCAGAAGTCAATCCAGAAGTCAATCCGGAAGTCCTAGCAGTCTATCTAGAAGTCAATCCAGAAGTCAATCCGGAAGTCCAAACAGTCAATTGAGAGGTCAATCCAGAAGTCAGGGCGGAGTCTGTACCAAATGTGGACAAATCCACCGCACAAACTGCCCAGCGTCATTAGCTAAATGCTTTAATTGTCTCAAGATTGGTCATTATTCGAAATTTTGTTTTAATAGGAAGTTAAAAGGTAGGAAAATTAATGTTAATACATTGTCACAAAGTAAGATACCTAACTACGACTACACAATTGATACATTAAATTGCAACAATATAAATACAACATTGAATTCATGGCACATTAATTTAAGAATAAATAATGTTATAATTTCATGTCTTCTAGATACCGGTGCCAATGTAAATGTAATGTCTTTTACAAATTTTAAAAAACTTGGTTTGTCCGAAGAAATTATCACAGAATCGGCATTTAAAATAAATTCTTTCGGTGGTACTCACATTCCTACAAAAGGAATGTGTAAATTAAATTGCTTTTATAATAATGATAAAAATATGTCCATTTCCTTCGTCATTACTGAATTGCAATCTTGTCAAACTATTTTAGGGCTAACCACCTGTCATGCGATGGGAATAATAAAACGTGTTTACTCTAATACGAATAATTCAGAAAATATTCCCAACAATGATTTGTCAATGTATAATACGAACAACGTAATAAAGAAATTTAATGATGTTTTTCAGGGTCTCGGATGTTTGCCTCACGAATGTCATTTAACAGTTCGAGCTGATGTTCAACCAAAAATCGATGCGCCAAGAAAGATTCCATTCAAGCTGCATGATAAGTTAAAAGAAGAATTAGGTAGAATGGAGGAAATGAAAGTCATTGTCAAGGTTACAAAACCAACACCGTGGGTGAGTTCTATTGTTGTTGTAGAGAAAAAAAATTCACAGTTAAGAGTTTGTTTAGACCCGCGAAATTTAAATAGGGCTATTTGCAGAACACATTACCCAACACCTTCCATGGATGAGATTAGATTTAAAATTAAAGGAGCAAATTATTTCTCAAATTTAGACGCATTCTCAGGATTTTGGATGATACCTTTAGATGAAGAAAGTTCTGATTTGTGCACTTTTCAAACGCCTTTCGGCAGGTATCAATTTTTAAGACTTCCGTATGGAATAAATTCCGCCCCTGAATTTTTCTCTAGATTAATGACGGAAATATTTGCTGATCTAGAAGGGGTGATAGTTTTCGTTGACGATATTTTAGTATGGGGAGAGGATCTCGAATCTCATGAAAGGAGATTAGAAAATGTGTTTAAAAGAGCCAGAGAAGTCAATTTAAAATTCAATCTAAATAAATGTCATTTTGGCTTACAGGAAGTAACATTTCTAGGTCATATTTTTAGCAATCAAGGGATCAGGCCAGACGAGTCAAAAGTTAGAGCTATTCGTGAATTACCAACTCCCACTTGTAAGAAAGACTTACAACGGTTTCTAGGTATGATTAATTACTTGGGTTCTTTCATAAAAGATTTGTCAAAAGAAACCGAAATTTTAAGGACTTTGTTAAAGAAAGACGTCAGCTGGTTATGGGATGCCAACCACGATCAGTCCTTTGTCAATTTAAAGAAAATTATAAGTTCGTCTCCAGTACTTATTAACTTTGATATTAAAAAACCACTAAAATTATCTGTAGATTCTTCACAGAGCGCAGTGGGCGCAGTTATTTTGCAGGAAAGTAGACCGATTGCTTACGCATCAAAAACACTAACATCCAGTCAGCAAAATTATGCACAAATAGAAAAGGAATTATATGCGATTTTATTCGGTTGTCAAAAATTCCATCAATATATCTATGGTCACATTGTAGATGTGGAAACAGATCACAAACCATTAGTTACACTTTTTAAGAAATCACTTTCTGAAGTTCCCGCAAGGTTACAGCGAATGATGATGTCGTTACAATGCTACCACCTAGAGGTCAATTATGTACCTGGTAAATTTATGTATATTGCCGATACATTATCTAGAGCACCGTTGCCTGATACAGAAGTAACGGATGCAGAAAAAGAAATTGACATTCATATCAATTTATTGATGTCCAGTCTGGCCGTTTCAGAAGAAAAACTGAAATCAATCACCGAGGCGACAAAACAAGATCAGACGTTATTAACTTTAATTAAATATTATAAAACCGGTTGGCCGTCAAGTAAAAATAAAATTGAACCTTGCGTTAAACCATATTGGAATTTTCAAGCAGAAATTCATGTTGTCAATGATCTGGTATTTAAGGGACCTAGTTTAATTATATCATTAATTTTACGTCCTGAGATCTTAAAAGATATACATAAAGGTCACTTAGGTATGTCAAAAGCAAAAAGTCTAGTCAGAAATATGATTTTTTGGCCGAATATTAATTCTGATATTCAAAATGTTGTCGATCAATGTCAGATTTGTACTAAATTTAAACCTAATAACCCTTCACAGCCTCTTTTGCCACATGGTATCACTAATTTTCCCTGGGAAAAAGTAGGTGTAGATTTAATGTATTTTAACAACTCAAATTATCTCATCGTTACTGATTATTATTCAAAATACATAGAACATTCAATTTTGTACAATTATAATGCGGAAACTGTCGTCACACACTTAAAATCAATATTTTCACGTCACGGAATACCGTTAACGCTTGTAAGTGATAATGGACCACCATTTCAATCAGCCATTTTTAAAATTTTTTTATATGAGTGGGATATTGAACATATCACCACCAGTCCAAACTATCCTCAGTCAAATGGTCAAGCTGAGAGTTCAGTAAAAATAGTTAAAAATATTTTAAGAAAATGCCTTGAATCCAAAACTGATCCATATCTCGCTATGTTACATTACAGAAATAGTCCAAAAAATAATTTTCCATCCCCTGCAAGTCTTTTAATGTCACGACAACTTAGATGTAATTTACCAGTAACATCCAGTCAACTTAGACCAAAAGTTGTACGCTTTAAAGATTATGAAATTAAATTTAAAGATCGTCAAAACAAAATGAAAAAATATTTCGACAAAAAGGTTCGCAACTTGGCTGAGTTAAAGATAGGCGATAAAGTAGTATTTAAGAAAAATGTGTCATGTTCATGGTCGCCAGCTACTGTAGTAGAAATTGTTAAAGGATGCCCAAGGTCATATATTGTTGAAACTCCTGATGGTTCAAGATACCGCAGGAATAGGAAACACTTGAATTTAGACAGATCACGTCAGGAATCATCATCACCGCATAATGGAAATAATTCATCGAAGGAAAGTGTACGTTTTGACAATGATTTTCATTCAATTCCGTTTTATTCATATCCCACAACTTCTACTGAGATGACTAGCAATGAGGCAAGCATTCGAACCCGTTCGGGCAGAACTGTCAATAGACCCGATAGATATAATCCATCTGATTATAATTAATTTTGTTCATTTATTCCACTTGTATGATTTATTACTATGTCATGTATAATGTAAAGATCAAATCTCATATTTGTACTGTTTATGTTATTATAACTTGTTTTTTTTTATTAGGAAAAGAGGGATGTTGGTATTATTGTCTATGCCCATTTTCTACCCGATGGTCTGTGGTATATAAATCCTGCCTGTCATTACTTGTAATCTAAATGTCCGCTCGGCTGGTAATAAATAACGTACCAAATACAATCGTGTTATAATTAATATCCACTACAACACAACAGCCTCCTAAATGGAGTTAATGTGAGAAAAAAACTTTTTTCAATATTGAAATGTTTATTTTATTGCTTATTCTTCCGCAACAGGTTTATATTCCATTTAAGTTTATTCGTAAGTAAGTAAAAACATAATTTTAAAACTTTATACGTCTGTCAGTTTATTTATTTTTTTCCCATTTTTCCTTGTTTTTCACTGGTAAATTAAAATTAATATATCATTGTTGTATATTATGAATTTTCCTTAATATTCGTCTCTCTTCCGTAAAGTTGCATGAACTTGAATACATTTTAAGGCTGTACATTGGGGGTAGATCCGGCGGCGGTGTTTACGATATGCCGGGGAATCGAATGCTCATATAAATATCAATTAGGCGTGCGAACCCTCCCACCCCTACAACTCCCCCTCTCCCACTCCCAGTCCCCGGGGACCAGAAACCGGAGCCCGCCCGCCTCCCGATAAGTCACGCCAAACTATTTCAAGTTACTGAAAGAAGTGTGTTATGAGCATATCCGTGTGCCGAAGCGAGTTTGATATTTGACTATTTTTTTATGAAAACGATCAGATATTTTCAAACATCATGAACACATAATAAATTTAGTTTGACTGTACATTGCTTTGGATTCGGAAAGCCTCTTTTTTGTTCTAAATAATAATAATTTAGCGGGTTCGAGTCCCATCGGCGACATGTATCTTTTTTCGGGAGATTTTTTCAATATGGATGAGTATCTCAGGCAAATAATTATTGCTTATAATATTTTTTACCCCTTGTGCTATGCATAAAAATTCTTGTCTAAACATTAGTTTATCAATAAAAATAATATAAAAAATAATAATAATTACTTAGCAGAACTTGTTTTTAATTAACTGTTAATATAAGTTAAATAATAATATTATTGAATATATTTAAAAAAACATTAAAAAGGAGTTCTACAAATTAAACTTAAAAACAATAAATACGGAAAGCCTTATTTAAATCAGTTTTTTTTCCAATCCGTACGGATCACAATTCTAGGGAATTTTTTGTTCAGTGTTCTAGGCCGAGTTCGCTTCTCAGTGTAATTTTATTTTTTTCTTACGAGTTGCGCTTGAGCAATGGAGGCGTGGTTTTATCGTATTTGAAATGACAAGAAAAACACAATATATATACATGTACGTAGATTTAATTGAATGTAAATCAATTTTAATGACTTAGTTTTTATAATTGCAAGTAATTTAATATTTATTAGTATTATTAATTTTAAGCAAGTATTTAAATGTTTAAATACTTGGAGAAGTTAAATAGAATCATAACATAAATAAATCATCTCAACGTGGCCTAAACATAGTTTGAAAATGGCATTGACGCAAAAACAGCTGTCGCAATAATTTAAAATCTAATATATTCGCAGAACTTTATAATAATATTATTAAATTTGATTTACTTTTGTTAATTCAATGTAAATCAAATTTTTTTAAATAAATAAATGGGGTTGTACAAATTTAACACAAAAAACAAATTAAATAAATAAATTCGAGGAGCGTGGTAACAAGCAACACTGAAGAGTTATAATGTTAAATAATTCATCAAACATTTGAAATTAATATTCATAATCTGTGAAAGTTCTAAGTTTTGTGATAATTTAAGTTTTATGAAGCAACTGGCCTATAACATAATGACAAAACTTGAATAGAACGTACACAGAAAATGAAAATTAACTTCAAATATTTGATGAATTTAAAAAAAAATTTGACGCCACTTGTATTTATTGCAATAAATTCATATTTCCGATGGAAAATGGACTCCAAGTTATATGACGACTTTATAACCAATTTTATAAATCAGTTTTGATTATTGTTGAAGTATATACATCTTTACTTTTGAAGTTTATAGCAATCAATGTAATATATCACTGAAGAATAAGATGATAGATACTAATAAATTTAAACGAACCATGAATCATAATAAGTTATTTTATCTTTCTATGTGTTATTATTAATAACACATAGAAAGATAAAAAAAACGAATGTGCTTTAGACCACACGATTGAAGTAAATACTTATTTAGCTCCATCTACATGTATGTCCATATATATGTTTATATGTATTAAATATATACAAATATTAATTTTCTGCAAACATTCCCCACCGCGTTTGGCGCGTCACTGGTATTTCAAAATACTGACTGAAACATTTCATGCACTGGCTATGAGAGGAAGAGACAAAGAAAATGTGCGCGCGCACTGCTTTCTCTTGCTTCCACGGTGAGCCCGTTCGCCTCGCAACGCATTTCAATTTCCGTTACACATTCACCAGCTTATCCCCCAAGTCAAGCGTGCGTAAAGAAGTATTTACTTCAAAAAGATTAGGGTAAGACATAAATCCTGGGTGCAATTCCTAGTTGTGACTATTACATCTGAATTCTGAATCTTCATCGATGATGGGAATAACTTTCAAAAGTTATTCCAATTCAATTAAGAAAATAATAAATAGACAAACTTGTTATTAGCTTATTTTCCTTGTTTTGGAACCTGTTTAGCTCCCGGTTACCTAAATAATAGACAAATTTATAGAATTGTTATTCAGCAACAGTAAACATGAATAATTTAGGACCCATTTGCACACCTCACTTTATGTTAGTCCCTATTCCCGTCCCGGGGGCGTGGAAAGGGGAAGGGTAGGTTCACATCGCACTTCGCCCCCGCGTTCGTGCGCCGGAGTCCGAAGCCCGAGAAACCGTCCCATTTATCATGCTTCTTAACTTATTGGTACCATCTTCTAGCTTCTAGCTTCCAGCGGGGTGAATTCTCCTTATTGATACAAGCAGTTTATCTTGCACTCCTGTCGATGGCTACTTGTTAAATTCACACTCTTACTTGTGCCCGGGCGGCTAGTTGGATACATACTTATGTACACGTACGTACAGTTAAATAATTTCAAAGAGACCCGTGCTTCCCTAGTGGTGTACTAGATGGATTGTTGTCACAACTACATACATCTACCTCTAACATATGTTCCTGCATTCCTCCACAGAATCTGCTATCCAATAACCTGTCCCTATCTGACAGTGTTTGGCTATTAACTACGTGTGTGATATTTACAATAATAAACTATTATACAATCAGTCTATTTGAAAAATGTGTAATGAACAACACATTTATCTCTCGGTGCAATTTAATATCGACTCTGTTAAGATATCTGGGCAGTGACCACATGGCACCCTAGCACACTCGATCGATAAGGATTATATCGATAACTTTCGGTAACTTCTCATCGTTCCCTAGGGCAACTGCAGATTGCTAACGTACAAACAACAGTTGATATCGAATATATTAAGGACACTTAGTCATTGCGAACTGTCACTTATTATTTGGCGATCTACAGCCATGCTAGGGAGCGGTGAGAAGTTACCGAAAGTTATCCTGTCAATCGTTATCAATAGAGTGTGCTGGGACCCTGGTGTGTATAATTTGATTCTCTTATGTGTGATTTTGCAGTACTATTCTCTTACAATTTGGGAGGCGGGAATGGGTACCGCCGCCCCGGGAACCATTTATTGGATAACCAACACCTCTGCCATAGGTCACCCCAAGTGGTTCGCTACGTTTGGTGACTTAGTAGGGGTGCCCGGGTTCATGGGGTTCATTGTCTAGGTCTTGGCGGTGGATGATCTAGACACATTGAACCCCAGATTCCTACCCAACCCTCATACCTTTTTCCTTCCCAGAACTTCCTCTCCTTCCTTTCCTTAAAAATACCCTCCACACAGCATCCCCAAAGGTGACATAGGCCCTGAGGGAAATTATTTTCCTCAGAGCCTCCTGTGTGGACCTAATGTAAAAAAAAAAAAAAACTATCCCTCAAGCCCATAAGAACAATTCTTTTTAACAAAAATATGAGAAGACAGGGAGCATATTAATGTAGGGCCTATTCTGAAGGCTGCTTTGGGACTGTGTTACATAAATTATTTTTAAAACGGTGTGTGTACCCTTTTGTACACACCAAAATTATGGTGTCGGTGTGTCGCACCTCCAGTACTTGCACAGTGACAATTGTGATTGGTCAGATTGCCAGCCCTGGAATATTTTGGAGTTACACTATTGCCTAACCTACAGGTAGCATTCAAATCTGCAGAATTCATATGAATCTTATTCATTCTTTGTTCGGCAGCCCAGAGCACTGTGCGATCCTCTGGACTGGCCTATGAAGAATCAATTTAAAATCGCGAAATTGTGTGGTTTTAAAATAAAAAAGAGTCGAAAGAGAGTGAAAATGGCTAAACATTGTATTTCGGATTAGGGAGTTAAAAAAACGCTTGACACGGAATAGGGGATTTTCCGCAAGAAGTCTGGAGATTAACGTGCTGGGGTTACTCTCTCTAAGAGTAAGAGGGGTTACTCTGTCTAGTAAGAAAGGGGAACTAGTTTATAGGTATGCGTAAGATATTAAGTATATCTTATATCCCCATGAAAATTTGTTACCATGTTGTGCATTATGAACTGTTATAAGTATCCAGAACAGGTGGGTGGAGTTTTGTATAGAGAGTTTTCAGCAACTTCAAGGTTTATGTGGGATATTATCAATAGCTTCTATATATGACGATGTTGTATCGTGAAAAAGTTTATAAAAAGAACCCCACAATATTCTAAAAATTAGCGATTAAACGCCATCGTTGTCACCAAATATATATATATATATATTTCGTGGCTCAAGGGTTGTGGTGCACATTCTAAAGAATTGGTTGCTGCTTGTTAGTGCGCTTTATCATCGAGCGGGAAGGGATATCAACCTCGAACTTCACTATGTGCAACCAAAGAATCAGTCATAACTCTGAAATGGAAAGAGTTGCAATAGTTATTCGTGCATCGCCTTGTAGATCTGGAGGTGCTCTAAAAATTAAACTGCGCAGAAAAACTTAAATCATGCCCAGTGATGAACGAAAGGCCTTTTTACGCCAAAAATTAAGGTAATGTATGAAGAGATACTACCCACCTCACTTATTTTTAAACCAACACAATTCATTTTCCTCATAATTGTTCAAGCAAGATTTCCTGGACTTAATGTAGTTATTGATTGATTTAATTTGTGTGAAGGCTAGTTTAAGGGCCAACTATCAAGGCGACAGAGTAAAAGTGTGTAGATAGAAAAGATGGGTTGCCGCTATGCGTAGTTGCGATTTTTAAAAAGCGATTAGCAGTAGGTAGTAGGGTGATCATACATAATAATTAACTTGTTGTTTTTTTCATTTATGGTCAGAATGAATTTCTTTTGACACAAAAAGTTGTGCGAAATTCTGAGCGCACCTTCCGAGAGTTCCGTTGCTTCAGAAGGAAAAAGATTTATGCTAAACACTTGAATTTTAGACATGATACTTTTAGTGTACTTTTTTAGCCATTAATCACCAGGTGTATTCAAGTGGGAATTCCTCGTCTTGATCTCAGCGTCGACCTGGGTACCTGAAGGAGCCAGGCAGGGTCATTGCTCATTACTTAGTTCTCGGATCTCATTACGGTAATGAGGCCTGCGGATCTCCGGGTCTCCGGGACTCCGAGACCTAGTGGAAATGGCGCTAAGGTATCGCTACAGCCACTGAACACATGATCCCTGGAAGTGTGATCTACACCGATATGAAAGTAAACTGATTTATAACATAACTCCCAAGGTCTCGGATAGGCGAAAGAAAATGTTTCCGGAAAAACTGAATATCTTGATATCTACTTGAATTTTTTTTGATCATCTTCACCAGGTTTAATTATGATAATAAATAATAATGATTGGAGTATATGGAGCCGTTTTCTTGAGAAAATCACTTTAAGAGCGCTATACAACTTAATTTATTCATCCTATAACTTATCATCTAAACTTTTATTATTTCTGTTTCAAATTTTCGATTGAGAGTAGGTATCTAATATTGTTTTCATTGATTTTCTTAATGTTTCTTCAAACTTCGCAAAATCACTTTGTGGCGTCATTTTGAATTAAATTAAAACAAATAACTTTGTTTAAAAACTAACTTTTTTTATTAATTAATCACCTCTCTCTATAATATTTTTGTCCAAAGTTCTTTTTAATCTGTTCTTTTTAGTCTATACTTGTTTGTTTATTTTGTTATTAATGTCATTACTACCCTGACGAAGAAACCATCGGTTTTGAAACATGTAGGTAATTGTGATTATATTAGTGGTTTAAACAAAGTTATTTGTTTTAATTTTATATTATTAATGAGTTAAACCCAAAATTGTAATATTTATATACAATTTGCGGTTTAAAAAATTGAAGTTAAAATAAAAAATTAATATTCACAATAGACTTGCAGAAAAGTCAAAACATGTAGCACATTATATAAAATGTGATAAATTTATCCAAGACATTATTATCTTGATAGCATTTGGTCCGAGGTGAATCTTGCAATCGTATATAAAAAAGAAAGAAGTAATAAAAATAGGCGTTAAGAGAATTAAGATAATGTTGATAGTGCCTAGTCTAGATACAGTTAAATATGACCGAAGAAGGTAGCGTCCCATTAGCTCGGTGGTAGAGCAGCGCTCCGGCAAAGCTAAAATCCTGGGTTCAACTCCTAAAGTGTGGCCGTAACTTTGTCTGAATTTTCTGTTTCAAATTGAGAGTCGATATTTTCTTCAGCAATGAAATATTACAATTTAGGGTTCTACTCATTAGTTATAATAAAAATAAATATAACTTATCATTTGGACTTATAAATTACAGCTAAAATTTATTAATAATGATTTACACGTATGTCAGACTTAAAGCTAGTGACTTGCGACTAGATTTGTTATTTCTATTTTCAAAAATATTTTCATTTACAAATACATGTTATGATTATTGTATCAAATGTTATTATGTCAGTGGTAATGGTTTATTTATGGTCAGTGGTGAATCATAAACAAATTGAAGTGTAAGAAGTTATCGTATCGTAGAGAAAATTAATTGATATTCATCACTTCTATATTTGTATTTTTTCAGTGGCTTTAATAGACAGCCAACCGCCTCGGCTTCTCGCTGATTATGTGGCCTGACTCTGGGGACTGATACCAGCCAAATCTCCTCGTCTTGGGGTAAAAGAAATGCAAATAAAGTGATTAGTTCATTGTTGATGTAGATGATTTATAGCGACTTGTAACGATGAATACACTTACAAGAAATTAAAAATCTTTGAAACATCTTTAAAAATATAACATCTTTTCTTTTCTTGATTCTTATTTTATATGAAGTGGTTTTAAATTCTGAAAATTTAAAACTAATATGTGTTTGTTTTTTAAAACTTCCATTATTTAAAAAAAAACTCTTTTAAATTTCTTTATTATACTTTACCGTAGGTCTTAGTAAGCGCCTCCGCCCACTCAGGCAACTGAAAACTCTCAACTGCCAACTGTCTTTGTATGACAATGTGATGGCCCGCACACTTCACAATCACACAAAACCCCGTTGTCAATGGTAACGCAAGCGGTGACTTGCGACCATCTTGCGACTGTCACGGCTGATTGCCCTGGGCGGCCTTTGGTAGTTGCGAGCTGTCAGCTGATTGTTCTTGTTCTGTGGTTAAACAAGCTTTTTGACCAATCAAGACAGAGAAAACACCCGGTTTTAGTTGGTTTTCAGTTGCCTCAGTGGGCGGAGCGCCTTAGTCATCTGTCGCAGTCAAATTGAAAAATCAAGAAACAACTAGAAAACTGACAAGAAAACTGGCGCAACCATGACAACCGGGCAAACTAGCAGCGGCCGGCCACGGCAACTAGCAGGGCGAGTCGCGAGTCAATGTTTGCGTTGCCATTAACAACGGGTTTTTGAGAAATTGTGTAGTGTGCCGGCCATCACATTGACATACACAGAACTGGTTTTTACAAACTGGTTTTTTTTCAGTTGCCTCGTCAGCGGAGGCACGTAGTTGTAAGCCACTAGCTATTAATCTTGGTTGTGAGTCACTTTAGCTGTAAGTTATTATAGTCAAACAGATACCAAGTGCACTGTCAAATTTTCACACGAGGATTAACGTACAGTAAAAACTCCGAAAAACCCAAACCCGAAAGACACTCCACCGTAATATTTATATTTTGTATTTCTTATTATTTATTCGACCCTCGAAAATTCGGATTTTCGGAAATACATTAAACTGGATCCTAAGAACAATATTTTAGACGACACCTAATAATTATTCAATCCGAAACAACATTTTGAAATTCGAATGGCGGTTATTCCCGTCGATTAGGCGACTAAACCCTTTGGAGATTCCATTGTTATTTATATCGTGCTACTATAAAAGCAAACAATTAATGATTATACATTTAGTAATGAGTGGTGCATTGACTTCATAAGATCAAAAACCAGTCCATTTCTTTATTTTCAATTTGACCTACTTTATTAATGTCTGTTTGACTACTTTTATTTAATCGGTGTGCTTGTAATTTCATATTGTGTGATCTAATATCAGTGCTTTTAGTAGATAATACATATTCAAAATGGTGGATGTAAATCTACGGTACAAATTGCAGGCAGGTGAAAAAACGATGGTTTTTTTATACATATATGTTATCAAGTTTTTCCAAAAAATCCGTGACAATCCAGTATACATCAAAACGTTGAACTTTAAGCAAAAACATTTATTGGCAGCAGAGGCTTGCGGCCTCAACCTGTCGAACATTCGAAGAGGTCGTCGGAAGCTTCTCTTTCTCCCCATGTGGAAGAAGTAAAAATGTTCCATCAGCCTCGTAAAAACTACAAAAAACCTATAACGGTAACGGGATTGGATGATTTTGAAAAGGATGTTGTGCGTCGCAGTGAGTTGGATTTGTATGCCAATGGCCAATATCCCACTCTTGCAAATCTTAACAAGGTTTTGGTGAATAATTTTTTTTTTCTGGATCTATGAGTCATTGCGATGTATTTCGCATCGTATTGGTTTCCAATTCAAAATACACAAAGATGGAAGAAAGTATTTAATGGGAAGACTAGAGCTAGTTTTTCTGCTAATTTATTTGTCATCTTATTTATTGTCAAATATGGTATGTAGCACTTGAACTACTACTACGACATAACATAAAATAAATTTTGTGTTAATTAAATAAATATGTGTATCTACATACATTTTTTCCGTGAACTGTAAAATGTTTTTTTTTAATTACAAATAAAAAATTTGTATAAATTGGTCTCATAAATTGGTTACCGCTTTATTAATTAGCATCAGGTAAACCTGTCTAAGAATTTTCTTGGTTCTGAAATATGTATGTAATATGAGTTACCGGACACCTTGTAAGTATTTTTAAACACCTACGCATTTTTAAATGAATTTTTGAAGACTTGAAGACCCGAAGATAAAAAAAACATTTTGTTTAATAAAATTAATTTTAATTCATGAACCTTCTCGTGTTTCCTTTACCTGTACATTTTATTACCTAGTTTGGACTTTGAACCCGCATTTAGTTTCTGTTTGACTATAGTTATAAATCTAAGTGATAGTTCATTATTTTCAAGTCGGCTCCTCGTTGCTGAGGATCGTGACCCCTACTCAAATTTCCATGGTGGACAAGGCTCCTCCAGGCTCCTCCTCTCCTCGCGATCCTGCGCTGCGTGGAGAGTCAAAGATACCCTAATATCAAACACCATACGCATCGGTCACCTTCCTCTGCTTTTTCTGCCTTCCATTTTGCCAGAGTAACTATACGTTTCTGCAAATCCTCTTAAGATACGTTGTAGGCAGATAGTTGACAGCCTATTGTGGATCCTTAGCTCTTCCAGGATGGACACATTTTTGCGTCTGGCTGTCCATGGAATCCAGAGAATTTTTCTCCAGCACCACATTTCGATGTTTTCTTTCGCTGGCTCTAAGTGATAGTTTGTAGATACATGAAGAAAAGTTTTATTCTAAAATACGATAATTTTATTCGTAAAAACGGGACTGAAGTTCTTACGAACAAATTAATAGGGTTTCAATGTTTATTGGCAGGAAAATGTAAGAATATTATGTTGGTATACGTAATTTCGTACGTAGACCAACAAATTATTCTTACATTTTGCCAATAAACATTGAAACCCTGTTAATTTGTCCGTAAGAACTTTAGTCCCGTTTTTAACCGTTTTTACGAAAAAAATGATCGTATTTCAGAATAACATTTTTCTACGTGTACCTCTTCCAGAATGGACACATTTTTGGGTCTGGTTGTCCATGGAATCTTGAGCATTTTTCTCCAGCACCACTTTTCGATGTTTTCTTTCGCTGGCTCTAAGAGATAGTTTGTAGGTTGAATAAATTAAGTTGTGATTTTCTCATAAAAACGGTGAAAACTAACTAACCATCACGCCGTTTCCCCGCAGGGTTAGGCAGGGAGGACGGACCGCCAAACAACTCGGTCTTGGCACACACTCCTTGCCTCATTCACATTCATACATCTTCTCATACATATTACTGTGCTATAGAAATAATCCAATCATTCAGCAAGTTTAAGGTACCTACTAGGAATGTCGGTGTTTTTAGTTATTAGGTGTATCGCCCTTTAAAGCATGTATTTATTATCTTTGAGCACCCCTCCCCTCCCCGGTCGGTTGGTTGGTTGGTTGGTTGGGTGTACGGTTGATCCCCTCAGACGAGTGCAGTTCATCTGACGTGCCCCTGCATTAATGTGCACCGTCTCTAGCGGCAATCTCGACATTTAAATATTGTTTTTCGCGCCATCTAGACGCTGCGGCGCGAGGCAATTTGTTCGGGGGAATATCCAGTGTAGTTGGCAGGCGTGCTCAAAGATTTATAAATAACACTAGTTTTTTTTTAAATTTTTATACTCACTTAAAATGTACAAAGCATGTCTCGTGTGCTTTGGACAGCTTCTGAAGACAATATTTTAAAATGAGAGTGAATTTAATTTTGTTTTATTTCCATTTTGTTTTGTGATTATTATTGTGTTATTTAAAAAATGCAGTTGGGGTTTTTAGACAATTTCATAATTTTAAGTTTATTTCTTATATGGATTTCTTATATTTAAATACATTTTCCAGATATCTTATGTCCAGAGAATTTTCCTGATAGTGTGAATATTTTCGACTTAGGTCACGCAACTTGAAAATATCAATTTTAATACTAATGGGCTCTACACACGGTGCTGCGAACAGCCGGCTGTTAGCAGCTGGCTATTGTCTCCTGTCTCCCTTTTCCTCGTGCGAACCCGTAACATTCTGTTTCACGTTGTCTTCTGTCTCTTTTATTAACACAACAAATTCAATATCACCATCTCATTTCATCGGTTGGTACTAACGGCAGACGGTTTCTTCCAATTTGCAGTCAACGTGAAACAGAGTGTTACGGGTTCGCATGGGAAAAAAAGAGACGGGAGACATCCTCCAACCTTCGATTTTTAGCCAGCTGCCAAAAGCTGCTGTTCGCAGCATGGTGTGTAGATAGTATAAAGTTAACGTAGTTACAAACGGCGTGTTGCGTATACTTGAATCTGAAGACCTGTATATTCGTGGGCGTAAACAATATACATTACAATGTTCACGCTACGCACGGAAGCTGTACGATTTATGCAAGTCTAGGTACGGCAAGGGATTACCCCATTTGCTCAGTTAATAGATCAAGGAATATAATCTAGGCCACGCCCACAATTATTCTATATCATATTACACGTAGGTGGCAAATATATGGCATTGTATGGCAAGCGATATCGTGAGACAGGCCACGACCACTTATATTATAGCCCTCGTCTGTAACGGCTTTTTAAAAAATAAGCCAAAATAATATAGTGTTGTTTTCTCGGATTTGCTAATATTCGTCCTCAAAAATAATCATAAGAAAGTTATCCAACCATTGCTTTAAATCACAAAAAATGGATAAAACTTCTGTAGTATATACCTATCAACTTTTAAAAATCAGCATTAGACAGTAGTTTTCCTCGTATCTTAAAAGTCAAGTGGGCAAAATTTCTTCAAGAAATATCAATATTCTGCTTTAAGGTGGGTAAAAAGGGATTAGAGTGGTTTAAAAAAAAAAAAATATATATATATATGTATATTATATATATATATATATATATATATATATATATATATACATATGTGTGTGTGGGGGGAGGGAGGGGGCTTAATGCTAGAAGTGAACATGTTAATTTTCAGAATCTAACAGGGATGAAGATTTTTTATCGTTTGCTTCACGTCAAAAATGTTGATTAAATTTTTTTACTTCTATATTAGAAAAGCACAAAATTTCATCAATCTAGAACACCTAACATAGCTATTCACAGCATTTAAATAAACGACGTTTTCTTTCTGGTACGTACCTAAATCAAATGACTAAAACTGACATAAAAACTTTTAGCATTAACCCCCAGATACACAACGGAATACCTTTAAATAGCTAGAAATTTCAATAAGAAAAAAAATTGTTAATTATAATTATAAGATTTAGATATGATTGACAGCTCCAGCTGCGTGACGTCCTAGGGTAGTTTTTGCAGTTTTTGCGCCGATTAAAATGCGAAGAAACGTCCCAGACAAGAAGAGGGAATCTCTGCTAAGATTTGGTATGTGCTGCAAGCCTGAGCTGAGCCGGGACGGGACAAGCCGTCACCCGCCATTAAAAGGAAACCACCACTTTCCGGGAAATTTTAAAGACGCTAAAAGAAATATTGCATTATGCCAATAATTGACGGCCGACGTGGTTGAGTGGCCACGATCCTTTGCAGAATACGAGATTTCTTTGAACACTTGGGTGTAGTCAATTTAAGAGTACCTACTCGACTCACTAGGGGTAATAAACTATTTCAATATCACCATTCACAAACAAATTATGTAGCAAAATCGCCAGTTCGCATTTTATTTTATTCAAATTATATCCAATTATTGTAAACCACTGTGTTATAAGAAATTATTTTTATTAACTTATTATTTATTATTTTTAATTGATACACTAATGTTTAAGACAAGATTTTTGTGCATAGCATAAAGGGTAACAATTTTTATAAGCAATAATTATTAACCTGAAGCACTCATCCATATTGAAAAATGTAATAAGCGTAAATATAATAATGAAATAAAGTAAATGTAATAACGAAATCAAAATGTTATAAGCGGTAGTTGTTGAATGCAACACTAGTATATATTGAATCAATTGGCGGGTAATAGGTAACCCGCCGTAGCTCAGTGGATTAGAGCACCTGACCGGACATCAGAAGGACAAGGGTTTGTATGCATGTATCATTTCTCGGAAGATTGTTTCAATGTGGATGAGTGTTTCAGGCTGATAATTATTGCTTATAATAATTGTTAACCTATTATTTATTTTTATTACTAACCCTGTGTAAAATAAAGCATAATAAGTAAAATTATGAAAGGGACGATTAGATGGTTTGGGTGTGTGAGCGAATGAACGTGGAAATGAGTGTAAGGAGAATACGAATGCGAATGGTAGAAAAAGTCGGGAACACCGGAGGAAGACATGGCATGATCAAGTGAATCAGATACTTGAGTTAGGCCATGTCAAGAATTTGAATAATAGGAGAGTATGCATATGAGACGATTTATGCATTTGAATGAGGCAAGTGTTGCCAAAACCGAGTTGTTTAGCGGTCTGTTCTCACAGCCTAACCCTGAATGAAAACAGCGTGATGGTTAGTGAGGTGGTTTGTACGAGTTTATTTAGTGCAAGGTTCTCGTGGTCGAGGCCTTCCACAGATTATATGTGGTGATAATCAATAATGATAGTTCGGTTCTTCTTACTGAGTTTTAATGAAGGAGCAAGTGCCTAGAATACAATGTTGGATCAAGTGGACATTTCAAGTGAAGAGACACAATCGACAAAGTAAATCCCTTATATAGTCATACATGCTGTCTCTTTCATGCATACGATCTCTCACACATCATTGTACATGCAACAAACGCCACAGTTATTTAGTTAGTTTTTCTTTCGTTTTTTCATATGCGGTCTAAGACAATCTCACGTCTCTCCCTGGGGATTGAACCTCTCGCTCTTGTCTCGAGACGTCCAAAGAACACGCCGACCCGAAGGAATACAAATTGTAATGTAATTACATCATTCAGGCATTAACGTCAAGTGATAACGGCCGAAGTGTCTAAGTGGAATAATTTATGTACAAACTCTATAAAAAAAATAGTATTCTGAAGTTTTATAGAAGTCCACTACATAATTTAGTGACTACAAAATATTCTCTTTTTTTTATAAGAAAAACTCTCTTTTTAACTTTTGAAGGATATTCCCATCAATGTAATGTATCATTGAAGAAGAAGATAACAATAGTTATCTAATTTTTTTAAATATGAAAATGAACAAGACACAGAAAAATAATAAAAGATAATGGTCGCAACTGGGACTCGAACCCAGAATCTTACGTCTTACCGGGACATACACCTCTACCAATTGGGCCACATCTATTATGAGACTGTCGTAATTGTCAACTTCATATTTCAAATTTCAGAATTAACAATATTATCTTCGACTAATGTTTTTTTCCATATTATTGGCAGCTACCTTTATTATTGGAAACAAGTATTCAAAGAATGTATTTGTACCTAGATAGTGTCTCGGATAAATATATCCGATTTTATAAATCGCAGTGGCCCAGTTGGTAGAGGTGTATGTCCCGGTAAGACGTAACCCGGTAAGGTTCTGGGTTCGAGTGCCAGTTGCGACCATTATCTTTTGTTATTTTTCTGTGTCTTGTTCATTTTCATATTTTAAAAAATTAGATTATTATTGTTATCTTCTTCTTTAATTATATACTACATAATATGACTAAGAAATTACAATCACACAAACTACCCCACATACATACAAGGAAGCAGCCAATATATTCATCGAAAATTGTCTATGTCTTGTATTGTGTTAGAACCTTGCAGGAGGTATTTTATTACGTTACGCTGGTATAATTATTATTCTAGTAGGTGTATTCTCTCCATGTGTCTAGGTGTGATTCCATCCGTATGTAATTCTGGTAGTGTAATATTTTATTATTGAATTCGAATTGTATAACCATAATAACCATTAATATCTACCTTATCGAAGTTCTTTCTTGAACAAATAATCAATTTCTTTGACTTGTCCCGGGCCAAGTCGGGATGCAAATTAGCGACAGTAAGTTTTCTTTCAAATCGGTTTAGATCACATTTCTTGTGACTTCAGGTATAACTAGATAATACCGGAAAATTGTCATTTTTAAATCAAATTGTTGACGTATTGACTCTTTTTTTAGAAAAAAACATAATTTGATTATTATTGTATATCATTATTAACTACATTTAGAAACCACGGTATATATTATTTAATTTGTAATTTAATTTAATTTTGTATAATTTAATAACTTATAATTAATTTATCGACCATATTTTGTAAACTTATAAATAAATTGTTCTATATTATCTGTAAACTTCATTATCATCAAATATTATATTATCTGTAAACTTCATTATCATCAAATATTATATTATCTGTAAACGTCATTATCATCAAATATTATATTATCTGTAAACGTCATTATCATCAAATATTATATTATCTGTAAACGTCATTATCATCAAATATTATATTATCTGTAAACTTAATTATCAACAATTATTATTGAAGAAAAACTTCTTTACGCACGCTCGACTTGGGGAGTAAGCTGGTGAATGCATGACGAGAGCGTTACAAAAAGTGTGATCGGGCGAAGCGAACGATAATACATTTAAATAAATAAATATTTGAAAAAAAATTATATTTATATATTAATATATAAGTACGTATATACATGTATATATTATACATACATACAGATGGAGCTATAGAAGTTTTACTTCA
Organism: Limnephilus auricula; assembly: GCA_951813805.1. NCBI lineage: Eukaryota > Metazoa > Arthropoda > Insecta > Trichoptera > Limnephilidae > Limnephilus > Limnephilus auricula. The sequence continues at coordinate 41,214,943 of OX638391.1, forward strand.
GTCGTGTGGTCTAGAGCACACTCGTTTTTTTATTATCTGTAAACTTCATTGTCTTCAATTATTATATTATCTGTAAAGTTCATTACCATAAATAATATTATTTTTTGTAAACTTCACCCGCCATAACACAGAGACATCCCCTAGCAAGGCGGATATATATATATATATATATATATATATATATATATATATATATATATGTTATGATTAAGGTTTTCACGGGTGTAAGATGTAGAATAATTTTCTCGGTTTACCCGCGTAACGTAGTCCTTAGAAGGACTTTTTAACTCCTCAGGAAAACGTCAGGAGTTAAAAAGTCCTTCTAAGGACTACGTTACGCGGGTAAACCGAGAAATTTATTCTACACATATATATATATATATATATATATATATCTGTTCGTGAAATTCTAGCAGGTTTAATTTCGTCAATTAACCTACAAATTAACTATACGCTAACACTTACCACTTATTAACGATTTTAATAAGTGGTAAGTGTTTTAAAAAATATACCAATAAAACTTACCTTTTTTGGGGTTTTACATGGAAGAGGTACGTTAGGGTACATTAGTCACCTAATGTGTGCGAAAAAATACACCAAATTCGAATTGATATATTTCATTCCCTTCTTTCGAAAGTTGTAAAACTTTCCATATATCTGACGTATGAAACTGAGGCAGAAAATTATTTGGTGGTGCCGGCGGGCGAAGGGTAAAGGGTTGGGGAAGGAGAGGGGAAAATTGTAGAAAGTTTTCCGAGAGATTTGAAGATATAGTTTTACTTTTTGACAGCTTGTATTGGCCCGAACTGCGCTAAAGTTGATATCTATTGAATCTAGTCGGCGGTGGGTAAATAGCGACATTTATTACGGAACCGACAGCGGCGAACACTTGCAATCTCCACAAAAAATGTAAAAAGTTTGTTTTACAAATGTTCTGTTAATAACGCTAAACACATGGTCCAAACACGGAAAAATCAACAATGAAAATACATGACTTATAAGTGAATGACAACGAATAATAAGTCAGTAGGCATCCAACTCCTACCGGAATATATGCAAAACTATCTGTAAAAGAGATGAACCTATTAAAGTGTTTTAAAGGCAGATCTGAGTGGCCGAAGTATATTCCAATTTCACTTACTTCGAGTAAAATCGATCAAAAAATTGAAATGTCGAAGTTCTTTCTTGAACAAGTAATCAATTTCTTTGACTTGTCCGAGGCCAAAAAGTCGGGATGCAAATTAGCAGTAAGTTTTCTGAAATTTGTCATTTTTAAATAAAATTCTTGACGTATTGACTCTTTTTTACAAAAAAACATAAATTGATAACGAAAGATTGGTGTTTTGTATGGTAAAGTCATATTTTATGTTTTGAAAAACCAAGTTTATTTTTAATATAGTAAGGTTATACCATTGGTCGTTGGCAGATTTGTTAAATTTTCCAACGAAATATTTTATTATACAGCACACATTTCAAATCATATAATCATTCGTAAAATAAATCAATACATTATCTGTAAAGACACTTTTCAGAATTAAAATTTTAGTTCAATTGAAATCAGTAAAAAATAAATCCGAGGCGTGTTTTGTGACGAAAATACCTCAGTTTGTCTATTTATTTAAGGTCTTACAAACCAAAATATTTCAAATTTTTGACGACAATAAAAACGTTTTCTCGTGTTCACGTTAAAACATCAAATAATTCGGATGTCGTGTTTTTTATATGAATACTGCACAAGAGTCCCGTCTGGAGCCAGTGAGACTATGGCATCCCAAATTGGGGTATGTTGTGAGGCTGAAGGTAGAGGGGAGGGGAAGTAAATGGGAAAGCAGAAGGTGGAGAAGTACCTGGCTCTTCAGATCTGGTTGTCAAACACGGCTAAAGCCATTTCAAGCAACGTTCCAATTCTAAACACCAGGCCGATACCAAAAGTATCAAATATACTTTTTTATCATTTAATTGAGCAGTAACACAAATTTATCAAATAAAATTTCTTAGCGACCTTTCGATTGCTAGTTGAGAGCCTTCCCCCCTGACTACGGAGGCCTTCGTTAATGCTATAAATGTTTTATCAGAAAATTACCACTTTAACAAAGAATTATAATATACTATTTGTCCATTTAAAATAACAAAATTATTCATGAAGCACTCATCGCTAATTTCATGAATCAAACAGAACAATAACTTTAGTTGGAGCTTTAGTTGTTTTATTCAGCCCAAGTTTCTGATAAAGGCCCGCCCAGCCAATAACAGCCGAAGGTATCTCAATAAATAATATCAATAATAATCATCGTCGCACTTCTAAATATTATCACCAGGACCCTCTCGGTAAATAGGAAATATTTAACATTCGCGTCAATTAATTTATGACGCTTATAGTCCCCTCGCCCTCCCCTCGGCTATAGAAGACAATGCATCTACTTTGAGTTGAAAGATAAATTATCAAAGGACATTTAGAATTTAACGTTTATATACATTGTATGTACATATTTCGATTAGCTGATGGTTGTTGTGGTCGAACAGATTACATTTCTGTCAGTCGTATTTTTATTGGATGATTTATTATATTTTCTTCTGCGTTTTTCCAAAAACGTTTTGACAAAAATGTCCACCAGTGACTGCCAACAACTTCGACGGCGTTTTAGTGAGTGGTAATGATCCTAGCATACGAATTCGGAGGTCCCGGGTTCAAACTTTATTAATAAGTTATATTTCACAATGTAAAATAAAATAAAGTATATTTGAGACACGTTCCACACGGAGAAAAATGTTTTTTTCTAAAATACGATCGTTTTATTCGTAAAAACGGTTAAAAACGGGACTGAAGTTCTTACGAACAAATTAACAGTGTTTCAATGTTTATTGGCGGGAAAATGTAAGAATAATTTGTTGGTATACGTACGAAATTACGTATACCAACAAATTATTCTTACATGTTCCCGCCAATAAACATTGAAACCCTGTTTATAGGTTCGTAAGAACTTCAGTCCCGTTTTTAACCGTTTTTACGAATAAAATGATCGTATTTTAGAATAATTTTTTTCTTCGTGCAGAATGAAAACACTTTTAGTATCGCCCTGGTGAATGTACAACATTCAGAATAGAAATTTAGTTTTAAATGGCTTTAGTCGGTTTGGTGACTATTTGGGAGGGAATTATGGGTATCGCCGCTTGCGGAACCATATATTGGATAGATGACCCTGCCATATATTTTACGCCTACATTTGGTAACTTAGAAAACCTGGTTCATGGGGAGAGGTTTGTCTAGGTCTTGGCAGCGTATGCCTTTTCTCACCTTATGTTTGGTGGGTCAGATCGGGAGAGTTTGGTTGAAGGAGACTTTTTGACTTTTCCAGCCGGACACATTCGATCCATCGCCATGCAACGCTGTGGAGTGGATGGATACAAACCATCATCACTCTTGAACACATTGACCACCAGATTTCTACTCACCCCTCATACCTTCTTCCTTCCCAGAACTTCCTCTCCTTCCTTTCCGTAAAATTTCCCTACACACAGCATCCCCAAAGATGACATAGGCTCTCAGGGCCTCCTATGTAGAGATAATGTTAAAAACAATATTAATAGTCAGATACTTTCCCAACTCCTTTTTCTTCCCACTACCGATTACGTATACCAACAAATTATTCTTACATTTTCTCGCCAATAAACATTGAAACACTGTTAATTTATTCGTAAGAACTTCAGTCCGCCTTACGACCAATCGGGAATGCCATGGTCTTACCGGCTCCAGACAGATAGAAGCAGTTGAGACTCTTGAGCGGCACTCACAACAACAACAACAACAACAAAAATATAAAATGTTTAAAAAAATTTATTAAGTAACTTCGGATAGTAAAATAGCTCAGAGTTCATTTCACCTCTACCTACGGTGAGTACCTACCTTTTCCTGTACAGTTTATTGTCATTGTTGTAAGAACACAGAAATAATTTTGCCGTGGAATGTAAAAACCATCATCCGATACATTTTGGTCCTTCGAGCCGGATTAGCGTTATAGCTACCTACTAACGAGACTGTATCATTTCAGGCATTATTATTATTAGTATTACCTACATATTAATATTATGTACTACACTACTTGAAAATACATAATATTATCATACATACACCAATGTTGGAGTAATTTCAAGTTAGAAGAGCCTCCTTGAATAAATTATCTAACTACTAAATGTATGGTAGGTATTTAGAGATTAAGCTTTCAGAGTAAAGTGCACTCGCGAGAAATATCACTTAATTGCTCTGCAAGTAAATTATCACATTAGTAAGAACGATGATGAAATCACGCTCAGGTTGCATATTTTAAATACCATTATCATTTACCTACTATTACTTACATAATTTTATTTTTATTTAGTTATTTTCTTTTATTTTTTATTAATAACTTATTATTCATACGATGTTTCTTGTCACTGTCGTTACGGTCACCCAATGAATACATTTTTTTATCTGATAAGACGTCACAGGTATCTTGTACATACTTAGTTTAGAGTAGAACCTTATTGTTGCGAACTATAAACGTCCCGTCCAACTGTAATTATCGTTTGAATATCGGTATTCAGTGCTTCTTTTGTAGGTTTATATTTTTGATTATAGATACATATGTGTTTTTTTTTTATTCCATAATTATTGTAAAGCTGCACATCTCGATACAGGAATGTCGTAATGTGTTTTTTTTATTTTTTATTTATTTACACGTACAACATGTAATTGATATAACTTATAAATAGTACAACAACATGAAGAATAACAGATACGTTTTTAGATTTTCACGGCCAAAAGCATTTTCGTTGTTTGTTTTTGGGGTGTTATGCCGTGTTGTGCTACCTCCTTCTTTAGCCGATGTTTCAGACAGCGTTGCAGTGTCCATCATCAGGGCATCAAGTTACTTCTTTTAGGAGTTAGAATCCTTCAAAAATCGTTAAAATTGCCTGTTTTGGACGCCAGCAATAATAGCTATTTCAGTACGCAAACTAGACAATGTATTTTTAAAAAAAGCGAAATGTTCCGAAGTAGAATATTTTATTCTAAACCAATTGATGATGATCAGCGACAGTGACAGCAACAGTTTATTAAAATACCTGTTTTTTAATTTATCAGCGACTATATTTCTATTATTGTAGTAATATTATGTCGAAGTAATTGTATTCCTCTACCGTAAATCACTTCATTACAATACAAAACAATGAACACACAATTGGTTATGCGTATTTTAGCCCTTGTTTAATTATATCTGACTCTTAAACAAAAGTGAAGAGTGGTGTGCAGTGTGCAATAAACAAGCGAGTATTTACCGTCTTTATTCTTTACACAGGGGGACCAGCTTTGGGCGGTGATCGATAAATCTCTGAAAGTTTCGGGCATAAATATTCCTCACAATGATATCAAAGATTCATAAGCGCCGCGTCGCGGTACTCTGGCGGCCTTTCTTTCACCTTGCGATATCCATATTTCATCAGAAACTTCCCAATTCCTATCGGAAGACCGCTCCCCCGAATTTCAACATTTTCCCGATTATAAATAAATCATCAACTTAAAACCAACCCACGATAAGCCTTCATCGGGGAATTCTTAAATTACAACCCTTTCCTGCGGAGTACCTACACCTTTTCATAATAAAATGGAGGTATCTCTCAGTATAATCAATATCGCCAGAAAACATGATGTGTTTACACTTCCATTGCACGCGGCGCGGCGGACGAGGGGGGAGCTGTTATCGGGGGAGGAGCGGGTCGAACACTCGCTAAATAATAAATCGTAAAGGTTGATTAGGGATTATTGAAACCTCTTTATATACACATGATCATACTGCGCGATACCCTGTAGCCTTTAGACAGACATTCCACCTAGCTATTTTAGACACAATGTTAGAAAACCAAATACATCATAATTGTTTGTCTTTTTTTAAAAAATGGGATACAGTACCGTTACTTTTTTGTATTTCGTTTTTCGTATTTAAAAAGTATTTCGTTCGTCATTGGGAATAATTATATAATCCTTCCTTTTTCGCTCACTCTATTGTATTATATATATTTTAATTGCATACTTTATATATTTTTTAATTGCATACTTTATATATTTTTTAATTGCATACTTTTTATACTCTTTCATATATACATATATATTTTTTATGTTCTATACTTTTTGTAATCTACTGTATATTTTTTTCATTCTCTTTCATATTACTTTATAGCCACTTACATTATTTTATATTATTTTGTATTCTTTAATATTCTTTCACATTATGTTAATTTATATTACTTTATATTCTTTCACTCTCTTTTATATTTCATATGTTAATGCACTCTGTAGATAATTGACCACCACAACACGGGCATGTGCCTAGCGTGGTGGTCGTAAAATTCTCAAAATATGTAACTAGCAGTTTAACGAATAAAGAAAATTTAAAAAATTATATTATCTGCTCAATTAACGCTTTAGAGCACCTCGTGATCAAAACGACGACTTTGCGAAATCACGACTTTTTAACATTAGCTCCACACAGGAGGCCCTGAGAAAAATAATTCCTCTCAGGGCCTATGTCATCTTTGTTGATGCTCCGCGGAAAGAACGGAACGGAAGTTCTGGGAAGGAAAGGTATTATTGGTATAATTTGGGGGTCAGTGTGTCCAGGAATGACTGACATTTTAATCCATCTCTTCCGCTGTTGGTGGGTAGACACATCCGCTGCCAAGACACGGACAAACCTCAGCCCAGGAACATGGGTACTCCCACTAAGTCATCAAACATAGCGAGTATCCAATAAATGGTTCCCATGCTCCCTTCCAAACTGCTTCTTTGGTCATGCAGAGTGAATTTCGAAACTCTTATCTGACCTTCCTCCCTGTTAACAAGCAACGGACACAACCATGGAACTATGAGACACAACCCTTGGGCCAAGAGATATATTTAAATATTTTACGACAAAAGTGTATTATCGCTAACTCTGGCAGGACTTTTTTATGGGAACCTTTTTAAAAAACATTTCACGTTCATATAATTCGGTAGCGTGTATGATAAAAAGGTCACACCATCACTGGTCGCCTCCTAGCTCGTCACGCGGTGTGCAGCCGGCCTATTCTGGCGGTGGTCGGTGGTCAGGCCTTCGGGGCACGAAAAGGTAGTTGCCTTAATTGTTAACTAAAGAACGCCTACCTTTTAGCGACGCGTTATTTGAAAACTTTTTTAAAAGCCCTCCCGACACCGCAGGTGGGGGGAGATAGGGTGGAGCGCTATTTGGCACAAAGCATAACTTGGCCAGTATAAATTATTAAAGGGGACGGAAATATCTTAAATGTTTAGAATTCCCGTTAAATGCAAAACAATGTGATGTGATAATAAATGAGAAGTATATAAATTATATAGTACCGTGAGCGCTTGATTGTTTTCTGCTTGCGAGGGCTGGTTTAAATAGATTTAATCGTTGTAAACGGGTAATGTTGGCGAAACAGATTGGGGAATTTGCATGCGATCTGAAAATAATACTAAACTTCATACAGTGTCACGGAACGACGTGCAATCACGAATACAGCTGAGAGCTGGGTATGATAAAGGTCAATACACTAAGCAACCTGGGTGGTACCTTTCAATTTGGGAGGCGGTTATGGGTACCGCTGCCCCGGGAACCTTTTATTGGACGACCAACACCTCTGCCACAGGTCACATTAAGTGGTTCGCTTCGTTTGGTGACTTAGCAGGGGTGCCCGGGTTAATGGGGTTAGGTTTGTCCGGGATTTGGGGGCGGATGCGTCTGCCGACCACCTGCGTGGCAGGGCGGATCGGGAGAGACTGGTTGGGAGAGACTTTTTGATCTATGCAGCCGGACCCTCTCAACCCATCGCCTTGCACCGCAGAGGGAGGGATGGTTTCACACATCCATCACCCCTGGACATATTTATAACCAGATTCCTACCCACCCCTCAAACCTTTTTCCTTCCCAGGACTTCCTCTCCTTCCTTTCCCTTAAAAAACCTTCCACACAGCATCTTCAAAGATGACATAGGCCCTGAGGGAATTTTTCCCTCAGGGCCTCCTGTGTGGATCTAATGTAAAAAAAAAGGCAGAGAGAAGTATAAAGAAGAGAGCCGAAAACATGTAAGATTTTTTTCTCCTTTTTTCCAATTGAAAATATTTTTCCTATACTAAGGTCCGCCAGAGTTAGCAACAAACACTTTTGAGTTCTACAAATATTTGAATATAACTCCTGGCAAAGGGTTGTGACGCCAAGTTGAGTGTATATTCTTAAATATACCATTGTCCATTGCTTGTTAGTTAGTCAGATAAGACCTTCGAAATTCACTCTGCGCCACCATAAAATTTGTCATAACTTGGCAACGGAAAGCAACAGGAGTTAGCGCCTCCGCCCACTGAGGCAACTGAAAACTCTCAACTGCCAACTATCTTTGTATGACATTGTGATGGCCCGCACACTACACAATCACTCAAAAACCCGTTGTCAATGGTAACGTAAGCAGTTACTCGCGACTAGCACTGCTGATTGCCATGTCTGGCCGTTACTAGTTGCCAGCTGTCAGCTGATTGTTCTTCGTCTATGGTTAAACAAGTTTTTTTGACCAATCAAGACATAGAAACCAGCTGGTTTTAGTTTGTTTTCAGTTGCCTCGTCAGCGGAGCGCCGTCGCGTCTCGTGCGTCGTCGTATTGATCTTGAGGTGAAATATTATGCCCAGTGGCGAATGAAATACGTTTTCACGCAAATAAGTAACGTAGCATAGGAAGAATCACCAGACAAGAAAGATCTGATTTAAACGGTTTTATAAAAACCAATTTTTAAGTTCATTTACAAAGGTACGATGATGATTGTCTTATATTTTAAAAGTAATATGGTTTTATTTGTATTTCTGTTATTATCTGGACCTCTAGCACAGTCGATCGATAAGGATTGTATCGATAGCTTTCGGTCACTTCTCGTCGTTTCCTAGGACAAATGCAGATCGCTAACATAAAAACAGCAGTTGACGACAAATTTATTAAGAACACGTAGTCGTTGTGATATAAACGTTGGCGATAAGCAGTCATGGTAGGGAACGATGAGAAGTTACCGAAAGTTATCCTATCAATCCTTATCGATCGAGTGTGCCTGGGGGTCTGATCATGTTATAAACTGCCGCTGCTCTCAACTCAGGAGTTCCTAATGAGACAGACATAGCACACCAATTATTATAGAAATAATAAAGTTGAATACATAAAATTAAAAAATGCACTATTTTACACAGGTATATACCGAGTATATGTCATTTTCCATTTGAGGGTTTCCATTCAAACTAAATGCCCTCCTCCTGTAGACCTGTCATTTTCTTGCAACCCGCATTCAGTCACTAATTGATCCTCACCGCATGAACATCTTCGCATCAATAATCCGTAATTCGCTCTCTGCCAGTGTACTGCCAAAAGTACCGCTACAAAACAATATAATTATTCCGTTAAAGATACCGCGTAATATTATAAAACCAGCTCCACAGAAGAAAGTGTTCCGCATCAAGTCATTTCTATCCTTTTTCTTACCTGTATGTGCATATTTTTTTAATTGCAGTGGTTTCATTACATACACACAACTGAAAAATGTGTTATCGAGTTTATTATAGCATATTTTAATTATTCTCTCTGATTTTCCGAAGGCAAGGGTAGGCAGGTACTGTGTAAGTAACGTGTGTATGTGAGAGAGGAGAGTGGGTAGTTGTGTTTCAGAACGACACAGCATATGCATGAAGCTTTTTCTTCAACACGTTGATTGCTCGCGAAGTTTACGTCGGCGACATGAAATGAAGTCTGCATATTTTATGTCGGCCGGACCCACGGCCGTCTCCTCCCAACAAAGGGAAATCCTTCCCTTTGAGGCACCACGAGCCAGTGGAGCAGCGAGTAGCAAGTGGCGAACAGCTGGCAATTTCGTTTACAAAGATGGCCGCCAATATCAAGATCTGGACAAATAAACAGCTATTAAACAATAAAAGGAACTTTTTTTAATTTAAATTTAATTTAATAATGTTATTATTCCAATAAAATCCAGTTTTTTTTACAGCTGTTTCGGCTTTCAAGGCCATTTTCAAAATGTGGTTGTACCACTTTGAGACTACTTATTTATACGATTTTAAATGTCAATTTTTAAGGTGTATAAATTGATTTATCACCGGTTAAACCAATTTGTTGAGAAAATAATTGCAACAATAGATTCTCTATTACGTAGGGTACCTACTTTGAAATCTGTTTAATAATCACGTTACTGATTATGAATTATTTGGATATGTTATATTGTTTAGATTTTCTAAATATACTAAGAAGGAAGGTATACATTATTTTCCTTGCAATATTAATTAGTGTTAAATTGGGGTCATTCGTTCCTTTATTGATTTCTAATTGTTCAAGTAAATTTAATCTAAGACCCTTCATTTATATATATATATAATGGTTTGGGCACCTTGTGTGAAAATGGCCTTGTAAGCCGAAACAGTTGTCACAATAATAAAATAAAAAAAAGGATTTCTGTAAATTAAACACATAAACAAATAACATAATAAAAAGAGCGATGGAGCATTTTCCATCATGGATATTAGAGTGGGGGTCACGATCCTAAGCAACGAAAAACCGATCTGAAGAAGAACCAATAAAGATGTATCTAGCTAATTAACAATTGCGGCGTACCCATCCCTAAGGATGGATAGCTAAATAACTGGGTCTTGGCAAACTCTCTTTGCCTCATTCACATTCGTACATCGTCTCATACAAACAATTCTGTTATTCTGACTCTTGACTATTAATAAATGCAATCTTTGCGCCCTTGAGGTGATTTTTCACAAAAACGGCGCTATACAAGTCATCCAATTATTATTATTATTATTTGCGAATCTCCACATTTCTCTGACGATCATACACGGTTTTTACCACATGTACGCCACATTTCATTAGTTTTTCATTGTTGGACTTTTGGATCTTTGGGAAATTTTTTGTTAGCTATTACCATTCCAACCTAACTTATCCAGTAGTCCAGTCAGTGGGTAGATTTGGTCCTTGGTTTCAGCGATTCAGTTTCCTTACAAGTTATACTTTAAAGTTGTCTAATAGTTGTTATTTCCAATCATACTGATCAACTGTTGAGCTGAAGTTTTGGCTCAACACTCCTAAAATTAACTCCTCAAATGCACTCCTCAAACGCACTCCTCACATGCACTCCTCAAGTATGCCCTTCGAGCGAGCGTTACGAAACAAACCACTTAGTTGATCGGAGACTCAGATTTTTTGAATCGAAATGTTGGGCAAACGGCTGTAAGACAAACTAAAAGAAGGTAAAATTTCTTACATTTTATAAAACCCCTATTTAAGGTGATCCCTTAGTCCTTGAAAAATTCGAAATCGGAATCGCTGCTTCCTTTTGGAAGGGTTTCAAAATACTTAATACTTTTTTTGAATGGTTGGAGTATTTATTTGAGAGTTGTTTTTAACGGGTTGATTTCGTAAAGGCCTGTAAAAAATATTAACTCCTCTCTTACGCAATGTTTATTAAAATAACAAGAAGATTTAAAATCGATTTCATGGAACCAAGCGACGTAGAGTCTAAAAACGTCCGTCCGCCAGTGAAATGGGAAAAAATTACTGACGGGCGGGACTGATACAAAATGCAGATAGTCTTTATTCCAAACGGCATAAGGTTTAATTCTCGATTCGAAATTTGTTGCACGACACCTATTTTAATTCATGCCGAAAAAAAGTCAATCTCGAATTTCGTATTATCTCTGGCCTTTCTGGCTTTTTCAATACAAAATATTCCAAATGAAGAATTTTTAATTTTTATTTTAATTTTCCGAATAAATATCAAAGCCACGGGCTGCCCCTGGTCCTGCGGGAGTTAACCCCATTCACGCCCGTCCGTGGATGTGTTTATTTCAACGCTTGAAAACGGACAAATAATAATAATAATTACAAACAATGCACGATTACGTTACGTGCGGGTGCGCCTCAAAGCGCGAAGCGTTTTGAATGTCTTTCTTTCAAACGCGATTGTGCTCTGTTTTATTGTGCTTGAAAACATTTTATTTTATCGCATCACAAAAAAAAATTTATCATTGTATCTGGGATGCTTTGGATAATACGATGGTGTATTCACCCTTCTAAAATACATAAGTGAAAAAGATACATAATACAAGTCGGAAAAATTAATTTTAGTCAACGACTTTTTATTCTGATAGTTCTCTTAAAATATTTAATAACAATATTGCATATTTCAATCCACTGTTTCGAATGTGTCGTCTGTACATTTGATTACTCATTTTATTTTACATATTAAATAATACTATTGATTCTGACCGTATAGTCTTCGTCTTTCTTTAAAAACCAATCTTCTCCCATGATGTCATGGAGAACAGATATGTAGTAGCTTTATTATTGAAGTAAAACTTCTTTAAGCACGCTTGACTTGGGGGGTAAGCTGGCGAATGCGTTACGAAAACACGTTACTACGGCTGTAACACCGTAGGAGCAAGAGAGAGAAGGCGCGCGCACATTTTCTTTCTCTCTTCCTCTCTTAGCCAGTGCATGAAATATCCCAGTCAGTATTTTGAAATACCAGTGACGCGCCATACGCGGGGGAAAGCGGATGTTCATGCGCACGGCTTGATCGGGCGAGGCGAACGATAATAAATTTTAATAAATATTTGTAGAAAATTAATATATGTATATGTATGAATATATATAAAGATATTTATATATATATACTCACATATAGATGGAGCTGAAGAAGTTTTACTTCAGTCGTGTGGTCTAAAGCACACTCGTATTTTTATGTTTTTTCTTTCTTTCTTATCTTTCTCTGTGGGTAATTGTACCCTTACTATGTTTTATATCTCGTGTTTTATATTTCATTCACTCTCTGAATCTCCGCATAGTAACAACTAAAACTTGATTATTGTAGTATATTGACAAATAGGTTCAGTGGGTTAGCAATAGATGGCAGGAGTCATAAAGCTTTCACTAGTTTCTGTCAGCTGACGGGGGGATAGAGTTGTTCCTAGGAATGCATATAGTCGGTTGTGTAGAGCTCTGCGCTCTCAGATTTACCTACCAGTCAGTTGAAGCTAGTCGCATAAGCTCAGGTCTATTGATATTATATTGTGTAAATTAACAGTCTGTAAGACGAACCAAGGAATTATTGAGAAGTACCGAACAGTGAAATTGAATTTAAATGAAGCAAACATTACAATTACGCATGCTGTGAACATTTTAAATTGGAGTGTTAATATCTGTGCACGTTGCAACGGCAATATGAATAATGTAATAATTGTTGACACTCTGTAAATATTTCAAACAGTACAGTGAGGAAAATAAATCCTCTCAGGGCCTTTGGAGATACTGTGTGGAGGGTCTTTTTAATGAGAGGAAGTTCTGAATAGGAAAAGGTATGAGGGATGATATATTAATCTATCCCTCTCTATGTTCCGAGAGAGTACTGCTGTAGAGTTTTTTTTTTATATCGAGACGTTAGTGAATAACACGGATGTGACGAAACCGGTAACTAATAATTAAAATTAAGTAACAAATAATTTAAATTAAGTAAAAAACAATTAAAATTAAGTAACAAAAAATTTAAATTACGTAAAAATAATTTAAATTAAGTAACAAATAATAAAAATTAAGTAAGTAACAAATGATTAAATTAAGAAATAAATAATAAAAATTAAGTAACAAATAATTAAAATTAAGTAAGTAATAAATAATTAAATTAAGAAATAAATAATTAAAATTAAGTAACAAATGTACATTGCGAATAAAAATTTTCAAAACAAAATAAATAAGTAAATCCTATTTTACGTGTACTTTATTTCTTTAATTTAAAATAAATTAAGTTGCTTGACCCCAAAAGTACGTATCTAAGTGATTTTTGCGTGCTTGTCGGGGAATGCACGTATTTAGCATTTGTCGTCCAGCCTGCGTGTATTTTGTAATTATAGCTTTTATTTTAAATTCCTTTAACAGCGTGATTGTGAATTTCATACAACTACTGCGATATAAACTTCCTCGTGTACAGCACATAGCACCTACAATATGTAAATACGTAGTTTGTAATAAGTAGTTTGCCAGATTATTGTAAAAACCAGTAGGTACCTGTGTTTATTTACTAGTCGTCCTGTCAACAGTAGTAGATTCCTCTTTGATTATCATGAGATTTGTAAATACACATCTATGTAAATTCTGAATTTTAGTTGTGAACAGTGGATTCCTCTTTGATTATCATGAGATTTGTAAGTACACATCTATTTAATTTCTGTCTTTTAGTTGTGAACAGTGGATTCCTCTTTGATTATCATGAGATTTGTAAGTACACATCTATTTAATTTCTGTATTTTAGTTGTGAACGGTGGATTCTTCTTTGATTATCATGAGATTTGTAAGTACACATCTATTTAATTTCTGTCTTTTAGTTGTGGACAGTAGATTCCTCTTAGATTATCATGAGGTCTGTGAGTATGTACCTACATTATTATTTAGGTACTAGTGGTTCTGTCAACAGTATATTCCTCGTAGTTTATTATAATGAGATCTTAAGTATATAATCTAAGTTATTGTTAACTATTAGTTCTGTCAACTGTAGATTCCTCTGAGATTATCATGAGGTCTGTGAGTATGTATCTACATTATTATTTAGGTACTAGTGGTTCTGTCAACAGTAGATTCCTCGTAGTTTATTATAATGAGATCTTAAGTATATAATCTAAGTTATTGTTAACTATTAGTTCTGTCAACTGTAGATTCCTCTGAGATTATCATATAATGTAATTAGGTATATACCTATATTATTGTGTACTAGTAGTTCTGCCAACAATAGTTAAAATCTGTTTCTGAAAAAATAAGAAAGTATACAGATTTAGGAAATGAAATTAAAAGAATTTGGCATTCTCAGACTATAAAAATATTATCTTTTGTTATTTCGGCTACTGGCATTATACCTAGCTCTCTTATTAAAAATTTAGGCATATTAGATTTGTCAAAGAATTTGTATATAAAAATGCAAAAATCAGTCATTTTAAATACATGTAGAATTACGAAAGATTTTTTAAATATTTATATTGAGGGATCAGTAGGATTTATCGGTCAAATTAGGAATTCCACAGAGCCGAACCCTCTGATATGAAAATATCTGGAGACGGTGAATTATATTCCCATTTAATAGTTTGGTAGATTAACGTGTTGTTCTTGTATTGTTTTGTATTAATTATACTTATATAATACACTTGCATAACGTGGATTTACTAGATGATCATTTATATGGAAAAGTGTAAAAAAATCGAAGATAATAATTAATATTTTTATTTACTAGTAGTTCTGTTATCAGTTCTTTGATTATCATTAGATCTGTCAATATATACATATCTATTTAATTTTATACAAGTAGTTCTATAGTATTATTTACTACACGGAGAAAAATGTTATTCTAAAATACGATCATTTTATTCGTAAAAACTGTTAACGGACTGAAGTTTTTACGAACAAATTAACAGTGTTTCAATGTTTATTGGCGGAAAAATATAAGAATAATTAATTGGTATATGTACGAAATTACGTATACCCCCATGTTCCCGCCAATAAACATTGAAACCCTGTTAATTTGTTCGTAAGAACTTAAAAGTAACTTCAGTCCCGTTTTTATCCGTTTTTACGAATAAAATGATCGTATTTTAGAATAACATTTTTCTCCGTGTAGTAGTTCTGTCAACAGTAGATTCCCCTTAGATTACCATGAGATTTTTAAGTATTTATCCACATGGTCTTTCAATAAGGACGCTCGGATTTAAAATGTAAATAAAACAGGTTATGTGTGAGATATCAACACAATTTTTTTTTTTTTGAAAGTATATTTTATGGCAATAAGTGTGAAATATAATGTATTTCAAATGTCAAAACCCAAGCGGGGGGAGAAGGAGATGGGGAATAGGAAGGTAAGGAAGTGCCTGGCTATTCAGATCTAGTCACCAAACATGGCTATAGCATTTTAAAGCAACGTTTCTATTCTGAACGGTGGTCTTACACCAAGAAGTACTGAGAGTATCTTCCACTCTGGAACTTGCCGCAAATATGCCCTACATTATTTTTATTTAAAATTATTATTTTTATTATTTAACTTTAAAAAACAATTATCTCTATGGATCGTCACACTTAGGAACTATGATAAATAATATTTTTTTTACTTAAATTAATTTGTATAACTCTAATATCTATCAATATTATAATTAACCTATTATTATAAATTATTATTATCAAAATATTTAGAAACCTCGATGTATATTATTTGTAATTTAATTTAATTTAATTTGTATAATTTAGTAAATTATAATTCAATTTATCTACCATCATTCTATGTAACTTATAAATAAATTATTATTTATCTGTAACCCACATTTCCATAAATTCATTGTCATATTATCCGTAAACTATTTTCAATCTTCAATCGTCAATTATTTTATTATCTGTAACTTCGTTAACATAAATTCAATGTTATATTATCTGTAAATTTCATCTATCAATTATTATTTTATCTGTAAATTTCATTGTCATAAATTCCTTATTATATTTATTACCTGTAAACATCATTATCATCAATTACTATATTATATGTAAATTTCATTATCATAAATTCATTGCTGCATTAACTGTAAACCCCATTATCATAATTATTATATTATCAGTAAACGTACTTCATTACCCATATAATCTGCATACTTCACCCGCCATAACACAGGGACATCCCTAGCATGGCGGGCGAAATAACACAATATGTACACTATGTATAAAATTCTTTAATAAATAAATAAATAAATTATTATTATGGGAACACACAAATCAATGAAATAAAATTTACTTGCGCACGCCCCCGATTTGAACCCTCGGCCTCCAAGTCGAGAGCCTTGCAAATCTACTGCGGAGGCCGCCGGAGGAATGCGACAGGATGTGCTGTTTGTACCTACAACACAACCCGTAAATCTACCCGACTCCATTACAATGCCGATTATTTTCAATATTTAGGTAGAAACGAAGCATGTACCACGAAACTTCAGGAGGATGGAGGGAGATGCGAGTAATTCGGGAATTCGTCGCATGAAAGTTGAAAAGGGTTAAAGCTGTGAGGGTTCAATGGCTTTATTCCCCTCCTTTTTCCCTCCCTGTCCCCTCCTCGCCCCCCCATAAAACTGCTCATTTGGCCGTTATTCATAATTGAGTTACCGTATTTACGGGATTTCCGTAACACCTTCGGACATAATTGCGTAAATCCTAATGAACAGAATATAATTACACGTTGAGGCCGGGCGGTGGAAGCGGTCAAAGAATTCCAGAAGAGGGTCAGCTCACCTGAAAACCTTTATTGGCAAAACAGGACACAACACACTTCCATAGTCTATCTAACACATACCTACGTACGTGTAGAGAACCTTGAACATACCAGGATAAAAATATTATTGAAATTTCTACGTTAAATATATAATTATATTAGTGACAGTCGGTTAGATCTTGCATCTCATAATGCAGGGAAAGATTGCCGGAATAAGGAGGACATCGTGGCTGAAAAACGTGAGGCAGTGGTTGGGCCAGTCTACTGTAGAGCTATTCCGGGCCGCAGTAAACAAAGTCCGCATAGCCAACATGATAGCCAACGTCCTTTGAAGGGACAGGGCACGAGAAGAAGAAGATTAGATACTCTGTTCAAGAAAATGAACTAATTTGTAGGTAAGTATATATACATCTTCTTAGTCGGTTCCTCATAGCTGAGAACGTGACCCCTACTCTAATTTCCCTAGTTGGAAAGTCTCCTTCACTCCTCGCGGTTCTGCGCTGCGTGGAGAGCTGCACGTTCCAGAAATAGATGATATTACGTTCCATCACTCCAAAAACATCGGTGATAGGCATGTAAAAGTGCAGGGTATGTAAATGTCCGATTTTAGACCCGAACGGGCGACAGTTGTCTCTCTCATGTAGTACCGCTACTGACCTCTGTTGAGACACCTTAAAACTACACATCAAAACCTAATCTGACGAAATAATAATATGTTGAGATACATTGAAACTACACATAACTTCCTATCCTAACAACATTTATGAGAGACATTGAAAAACACACTCTAATGACATCTGTTGAGGGACATTAATACTACATAGGTAGATACATATTCACACACTACAGTGACAAAACGTGTATTTGCTGTTATGTAAGTAGTTATATTACAATATTAATTTTAATTCACTTGAATGTAAATATTTAGCAAATACATTAACCTGTTTTTCGTGTTGGAATTTCCCCTAATCTGACGAGACGAGGGTTTTATACTTCCACTAGCTCTACCACAAAAACTCTTCTACGGAGAACCGATCCTTGTTGGTTTTCAGTTATAATCATGGAAATCTTATTTTCACGTTTTTAATTTAATATGGTATCGTCTTATGTGTCACAAAATGGATAACGTATAAGTTACCACTGTATCTCTGCGAAGTAGTACACGACACAACCACAATATAGTTAGGTAATAATAATAACCCTATTATAATTTAATACATAAAAAAAATTCTTTATACAGGCGACTCATTTTTTAAAATATCCCACATATTAACCAGATAATATTTCTCCAACTTTCTCAAAAATAGAAAAAAATATTTAATAACAAAGATGTTTCTAATAAATTCGAAAAACACGGAATATACTCTTTAGAATGCAATGATTGTGATGCACAGTATGTAGGTATGACAGCTATATAGAAAATTAAAAACTTGAATCAGGGAACATGAACTCTGTTTAAGAAATAATAACAATTCGGTGTTTGCTGATAATTTAATAGAGACAAGGCCGTAGCTTCAATAAATTTAAAAAAAAAAAACAAGTTTAAACATTCAAATAGAAATATGTATTTTTTGTGCGCTTTAAGAATAATATAGCACCGTGTATACCACCCTTATCGACAATGTTCCCGTGTTTTATTGACTCCTCCCACCCCTCCCCCTCCCCAAAATCCCCCCAACCACAAACCCCATCTAATAAAATCAAATCATTTCTGTACTTGTATCAAATTTAAATTAGTTTTAAGTTTGCTAGTGCTGTGTCGAAACCGGTAGCAGAAAAAATAAAATGTAAGTAAAGATGTACTTGGAAAGTAAAACTCTTCAAAACAAAATTCCTTTTTTTTTAAATAAAAACTAAATTGTGTACACGAAAATACCAACAATTTCTTCCAATGTAGTTCCAAATATTCTTCCGTTTTCAAAACAAACACTCCAATTTTCACTATTTTTCTTATGCTGGGGCCGCATCTGCGCCTATCGTCACGAAGCTTCGCGTAAACGTATTCTTTTAATTTGAAAAAAAAAAACGTTTACGCGAAGCTTCGTGACGGTAGGCGCAGATGCATTACCATTGTTCGTAATTTCAAATACATTTCCATCAATGCGATGATTAGAGAGAGATATGAACCAGAAATAAATCCCGGTAGGAACTAAGCATATACCTACTCAATTCAAAACAAAACAGAAAGTGTATTATTTATATTTCAGAAAATTTCTGGATAATTATTTTGAAGAAAAGTGTTCTGGAATCCGCTGGATGACAGTACACACTCGTTGCGGCAGGCAGGCGAACAGATCCCTCCCACTTCGTAAAATAATAATGTTAATAATTATACCTTTCTGCATTGTATGTGGATATTTATATAATTTGAGAAAAGGGTTGTTTCGTTGACACAAGAAAATCCTCCTTGTAAATCCTTCGACGCATTTCGACGTTGCGTTAAGCCCTCCTTCCGTTGTATTAAGTCCGCGGCTTATTTCGGTGACGTTGTTTCCAGGTTCGGCTGTTTTACTAAATAATGTGCCATAAATAGGTAACTGTCTCACTCCACAATAATTACTATTATTATTGTATTACCCATGGCGACAAATTGTAGACAGAGGAGGAAGGTAGCCATAATAAAAGCGAAAAATCCATAATTGCAGTGGCTAGCTTGTAGGTAATCCGGGTTTAGGCATGTATTACAAGAATTCTTCCGGATTTTGACATGTGTGATCCGGGTTATAAATAAGAATTCTTCCCGAAGCATTTATTACAAGAATTCTTTCGGATTTTGACATTGGCGATCCGGATTATGAATAAGAATTCTTCCAGATTAGGAAATGGTGATCCAGGTTATGAAAAAGAATTCTTCCGTGTTCGGCTACGGTGATCCGGGTTATGAATAAGAATTGATCCGGATTTTGACAATGGTGATCCGGGTTATGAATAAGAATTCTTCCGGATTTTAACATTAGTGATCCTGGTTATGAAAAAAAAATCTTCCTGATTTTGACAACGGTGATCCGGGATTTAAACAATCACCATTGTTTTTGTGTTTGAATTCTTCTGGATTTTGAAATTGGTGATTCGGATTATGAATAAGAATATAACATAGTATATAACATATTATAACAAACTACCATTATATCTGAAAGTTATCGAAAATATGCAGGAATTTCAGCAAAAATTAAAAAAAATACCTAAAACTACAATAAGCGTCCATATCTCACTATTATTATTATTTCTTTCAAATCCGTTATTGATAAATCTTGCATTTTCTTAATTATCCCTTTTTTTGCCATATTGTATTATTTACTTTCACACATGATATTATATAATTGAACTAGAATTCCCTCACCAAACACAAGAGCCTCGTCTCTTTATGGCGAGGAAAAGCTGTTATTATCTACTATTTTAACACTGTATAATGTAAAAGTTGTGTATTTATTGTAAAAAAAAACCTATAAATATTAAATAAATTTAAAAAAAACTTAGCGGCGCCTAGGTGCCTCCGCTGACGAGGCAACTGAAAAAAAAAAACAGTTTTCAACTAAACTCGCTGTCCTATGTATGTCAATGTGATGGCCCGCACACTACACAATTTCTCATAAACCTGTTGTCAAAGGCAACGCAAGCAGTGACTCGCCCTGCTAGTTGCCATGGCCGGCCGGTACCAGTTTGCTCGGTTGCGCCAGTTTTGTTGTCAGTTTTCTAGTTTTTTTTTGTTTTTTCTGCCGACTGATGACTGCGATGACAGCTGATTGTTCCTGGTCTATGGTTAAACACGCTGAGATAATTACAGAAATAGTAAAATTTAGTAGCACCGTGATAAAGTTTGGTTGGAAACCACAGCAACCAGCCAGTTTTAGTTTGGTTTCAGTTGCTTTGTCAGCGGAGACACTGTATGCTAAGATTAATTAATCGAAACGTTGGACACAATGGCTGTAAGTGCTTTCACTCAAGTAGCAACCGAAAAAAAACAGTTTGCAACTCAATTCGCTATCAAGTGTATGTCAATGTGATGGTTCGCACACTATACAACTTCTCAAACACCCGTTGTCAACGGCAACGCAAAGAGTCACTCGAAATTGGTTGGGCCTTTATACAATACACAGCTATACTTACTTACATACATCTACAGTGAACCTATAAATGTACCTGAACCGCTGTACTTGTAATTAGTATTGTTACATTTCCTTCCTACCCTTCTCCTATAGACCTGTCAATTTTTCTATTACCCACATCCTGTCATCGATCGATCCTCACCGTGTAAACATCCGCATCCATAATCTGCTATTTTCGCTCTTAGCCGCCGCTGAAGAAAAGTACCGCAAGTATCAATATAATTATTCTGCAATTTGGGAGGCGGGAATGGGTACCGCCTCCCCGGGAACCATTTATTGGATAACCAACACCTCTGCCATAGGTCACCCCAAGTGGTTCGCTACGTTTGGTGACTTAGCAGAGGTGCCCGGGTTCATTGTCTAGGTCTAGAACCCCAGATGTTTCCTTCCCAGAAGTTCTTCTCCTTCCTTTCCTTAAAAAATACCCTCCACACAGCATCCCCAAAAATGACATAGGCCCTGAGGGAAATTATTTTCCTCAAGGCCTCCTGTGTGTAATGTAAAAAAAAAAAAAATGCGGTACAATATAAAAACAAGCAAAACTGAAAAAAGTGTTTCATTGCAGTAAGGATTTCAGCACCCTTGAGGTGATTTCTCATAAAAACGGCGCTCTACAAATTATCCAATAATATTTACGACTTTTAGGTCCGGGTTTAGTTTTCCCCATAGGAAAAACTAAACCCTTTCACACACTTTTCCATAAAAATTATCATCTAGTAAATCCACGTTATGCAAGTGTATTATATAAGTATAATTAATACAAAACAATACAACAACAACGTATTAACCTACCAGACCATTAAGTGGGAAAATAATTCACCGACTCCAGATATTTTCATATCAGAGGGTTCGGCTCAGTGGAATTCCTAATTTGACCGATAAATTCTACTGATCCCTCAATATAAATATTTTAAAAAATCTTTCGTAATCCTACATGTATTTAAAATGACTGATTTTTGCATTTTTATATACAAATTCTTTGACAAATGCCTAAATTTTTAATGAGAGAGCTAGGTATAATGCCAGTAGCCGAAATAACAAAATGGTAATATTTTTATAGTCTGAGAATGCCAAATTCTTTAAATTTCATTTCCTAAATATTATTATTTAAGTAATTTCTATCTTTTCCTTACCTCTTTTCTACTTGCGCAGTGGTTAAATCACACACACTCATTTTAAAGGTCCTTCGATATAGAAAATTACATAAAATACACACCCTACCCATTTTACATACGCACAAGTCATTTTTCCGACTGCTTTGTTCCAGCACCAATCGATAATAATAAAGAAAACACATTTTTTTAAATCCTTTATTTTACTTAAAATTATTATCCA
Organism: Limnephilus auricula; assembly: GCA_951813805.1. Lineage (NCBI taxonomy): Eukaryota > Metazoa > Arthropoda > Insecta > Trichoptera > Limnephilidae > Limnephilus > Limnephilus auricula. Next base: position 41,237,737 of record OX638391.1, read on the forward strand.
ATATCACATTTTATAGCATTATCAAAAACCATGGCAACAAGATTTCTCAAGAAAGGCCCCAATGTTCCAATACTGTATACAATTGCAATACTACTCAACATTATTTGGGCATTTTGAAAACCGTGAGGTCAATCTAAACAGTATTTATCAATGGTCTATCAGAATTAATTAAGATACCAAAATGAATTTTAAAAAGATATACATATACATAATATTACTTTCGAGATTTCTAATATGGATAATTATCTTCTGTTTTAAGCTCAATTAAGACTTAAATATATATTTGCACCAATATAACAGTGTTAAATACATGGTAAATTTATTTATAATATCATTAAAAAATAAATTCTTAAGTCTGTTTTTCATAATATAATTTGATTCACACAATATTATTTATAGACATACCAACAATATACTGTAAAAACTCATCCCAAAAAAATAAATGACTCTGTTACAAAATAAAAACACTTTGGTATCTTCTCATCAGGTATTGGGAGAGTACCTTAGCACGTATTTGGAATGAGTCATACGTAGCTAATGTTGCATGAACTACATAAAGATACTGTGTTAGCCTTAATCACAGTCACAATGTTATATGAAAAGTATATTTAAAGAAAAAACTAATAACAAATATAAAACACTTATTTTGTGTAAAACCAGGAGTTTTAATTCATTCATTGTATTGACCGGTTTTGCTTTGCTCAAGCATCATCAGGGTACAAATTAATACTACGAGAATTAATCAGGGTACAAATTAATACTACGAGAATTAATCAGGGTACAAATTAATACTACGAGAATTAATCAGGGTACAAATTAATACTACGAGAATTAATCAGGGTACAAATTAATACTACGAGAATTAATCAGGGTACAAATTAATACTACGAGAATTAATCAGGGTACAAATTAATACTATGAGTATTAATCAGGGAACAAATTAATACCACGAGTTTTAATCAGAATACAATTTAATCAGGGTACAGAAATTAATACTACAAGTATTAATCAGGGTACAAATTAATACCACAAATATTAATCAGGGTACAATTAATACTACGAGAATTAATCAAGGTACAAACTTCTAGTATTAATCCAGGTACAAATTAATACTACAAGTATTAATCAGAGTATAAATTAATACATACTACAAGTATTAATTTGTACTACGAGTATTAATTTGTACCCTCATGATGCTTGAGCAAAGCGAAACAGGTCAGTAAAATAAATAAATTAAAACCCACAAAATAAGTGTTTTATTTTTATTAAATACGTCAAACCACAAAGTGATTGCTTTCTACAATAATAATAAAAAACTAATACATATAAGAATTTCTAAGGTGGTTAAAACTCTATTGGTTTGCTGTATATCAGTTGTCTTTTATGCTCGCTAAAGTACTGAATTCTCACAAAAATTTAAGCTTGCTAATTCAGCAACTTAATCCTTGCTAGCCGCAAACGAGTAGTTCCGATAACGCATTTGTCAAATTCAACATTTATATAAATACATAATATTTAGCATAACATTAGCAACCTAGCGATGATAGAGAGCAACTGATATTCCTGCCCTATTTACACATTTAACTTTCTACCACTCATTTAATTTTGGGGTGCTATGAAATGTACCAGTTTGAAGATGTCTGTAACGCGGTGAAACTGTTATAGTTTATAATATTATATGGTATGTAATACATGAATTAAAAAAAATGTTGTTAAGGGTTTTAAACACATTGTTACAATTCCATCGTGAATTAGCAGCTTCGAAATTATAAACATTAGAGAATTCAGTTTGCAAATAAAACATATATCAAAACACAGATGGACACAAGTGACAAGGTCTGTTCAAGTGTCCGAATTGAGGGTCATTTTTGGTGATCACTTATAATTGCGTGTTTTCTGCATTCATGACCAAAACTCGGCAGTATATTCATATTTCACCCAACATTTAGAAACAGAAAAACTTAAAAATAATTTTAAATCGATCAACTTTGTAAAAAAATATATATTTTAGTAAGGAAGATGAGAAAAGACCAAGTTTTCTATGCATAGAAAGGTGTATTTGTACTGAAACAATATACGAGGATTGTCCAAGAATTAAAGCCCTTCAATATTTGTTAAATCGGGAAAATTTTATTTTTACATGTTATTTTAGGTACATTTACCAATTATTTTTCGACATAATATGTAGTCCCCATTATGATCGATGCAATCGGTGAGCTGTGGCATTAGGTTCTTAATTCCTACACCGCCGCAATCATCAAACATAAGTAAAGGTTGCACTGAAGCAGCTACCGAGACGTATCACCGCTCATTTTGGAGGGGAACTTAGCTACACGCCGGTGCTGCCATCTTTTGAGAAATAACATCCGCGTCTCCGAAAATGAATAAATGACTATAATTCTTGGACATTATTTTATTAGTCTACCTATGTAGATTGCGAGGAAAGAAAGCATTGAAAGAATCATGACTTTATAGAATTTCTGACTTCTCCGTATTCACACCCTGGGCCTTGATTTAGCAACGGCTCCATACAACACTAATACAAATAATATCTACTAAATTAAAACTGGTTCAAACAAATTCTGTAGTCATATTGAAACCATTTTGACATATCTGTTTGCTAAAGCAAAACTTTTACTTTGCGACGCGGTAAATACTAAATATCTGAGGGTACAAGCTTGACAGTTGGCTAGAGCAGTTTCAAAGAATTGATTAGCTAGAAATGTTGTCAAAATGGTAACATTGCAAATTCTTGGAGATTAAAAGGCATTCTAAAAAAGTTACAGCTTCTTCGCTTATCTATAAAAAAGTGGAAAAAAAGATAAATATGATATAGTTTTATTCATTGACAGCGTCGCGGTTGACGATGGGCTCCTCGATGTCAGGACGGGGCGACGACAGCGGGTTGCGCAGCACATTGTTATAGACGCACATGCCCAGTACAAGCACGCCAAAGCCAACCAGCTGCGGCCAATGGAAGCTCTGCCAGCCCAGGGACAGTGACACGGCCCAAATTATCAGGGTCCTGAAACAATGGAGTTAAATGATATAAACCTTGAATATACGGATGTAACTTATGCAAGTTTTAAAACTTATTGTGATTGCTGGTTCAATGAACAAGCAGAAGATCGACAAAACAGAACATAAGCATAATAAGAGTGATGAAAAAAACACATTACCTATCCTCTATTATCTACTTTTTAGCATTGTTCTGTTTAATCCGGTTACCAGGATTGCTATGCAGCAAGATATGAAAAAATCTAAATTATAAAAACCTGATGTTGCCTAACAGAACTACTTTTTCACATCCATTTAAAGATATGTATCATCAATGAATTGTGGACCTTTCCATGTGCTGAAATAAGCTCAATTTTATCTTACTACAGGTGAAAATAATGAAATATTAAATTTTATTCTTCAACTGATTATCAAATTCAATGGTCTGTTTGGGACTAAGAGTAGAAACGGCCTATGTCAATCGGCGATCTTTCAAATCAGTATGGTTTACACTTTTAGAAGTGTGATGTTATTTTTATTATTATTTTTTTTTTATATTAACTTCAAACGGGAGGCCCTGAGGAAAATAATTTCCCTCGGGGCCTATGTCATCTTTGAAGATGCTGCGTGGAGGGTCTTTTTGAGGAGAGGAAGGAGTGAACATGGGTCTTGTAGAGACCCATGTCGTAGGAAGGAGGAAACACAGAGGCCGGCAAATCGTTCCACAGCCGAGCTGTTGAACTCAAGAACAAGTCGTAAAAACGATCAGTTCTCATGTGACAAATGTCAACCGTGTACATGTTGGGCGAGCGTTTGGCATGTTTCCCGACTATGCACCGGTGCCGAGGGGATTAATGAGGCTAGTTCCTTGGAGCATCTTCCATTGAAATACCGGTAGAACAAGGATAGCATTTCCACCCGAAGCCTGTGCTCTAAAGATTGCAATCCGTTTCTTGAGACGGGAGAATCTATCAAACGGACCGCCCGTTTCTGCGGAGTCGACGGTGCTTTTCAGGTACTTTGTTGCACAGGTAAGTTGCATGAAGTTGCCGGTGACACAAACACAAACACAGCCACGATTCTTGGTGGCAAATATTGGTGCCGTCACAAAGAAAGTTGGGCACTGTCGGTCTAGTAGAATGCACAGTGCTTCAACTTACACTTGGTAATTTTTACAAAACAAGGAAGATTGGTCAAGTAACAGAGACCAAGTTGTTTTATAAAACGTAAAATGAATAACTAACCTCACTGAATCCAGCACCATCCTCGTGGTAGCAGACATTTCCTTGGTGACACTAATACCGGCGAAGTTGAAGAATGCGATGGAGATTATCCCTCCCAATACAGCCAACACGAGCATTCCATTGTTTCCTGGATAAAAAAAAAACATCAAAAATCAATAATTATTCAAAGTCAAACAGAACTTCAAGAGCAATAATTGAATGTTTGTTTTATTGTTTTGGAAAATACAACATTATTTAATATTCAGAATTTTCTTCCGCACTAACTATTTACATAATCTGTAATGCATCGCAAAGAATATTTTGATGCCATTAAGCATTTTGAATTCACATAAATTTAAGCAATGATAGAAAATACATATATTTTTTTGCTAGAGTGTCTCATATAGTTTTTCGTTTTTTGTTTGACCGTTACTGTACTGTACTTTTCTGGCTACAGAAATGCAAAATCAGATTGGCTACAACCGCAACACACTTTTCCAACAAGATAACTAATATTACAAATGACTCCCTAGCTTCTCTTCACGAATTATTCCCTGAAAGAGTAATAAGTCGCCGAGGAGACATCTACTGGCTACCGAGGAGCTCAGATTTAAAGCCTGCTGATTTTTTTCTTATGGGCTACTTAAAAAGTAAAGTTTACAACCCATTGCCACCCAACATAGATGTGTTAAAGCAAATAATCATTAACTTTTTAACACATACTGCACGAGCCTATATACCTCGGAGCTGTGGACCAACTATAACAAAGCATCTCTAAAAAGAATGGAAGTACAGTACAACAATTCATACAGAATACTTTTTGGGTTGTCCTGGTACTGCAGTGCCACTGAGATGTTTGTAGAAGGGCGTGTTCCTGTATTCCGAGCACTACTCAAAAAACGGATCACCAGCTTTAGAACGCGACTAGCCACGAGTGAAAACGGTCTTGTGATGGCAGCACTGAACTTCTGGCAGGGTCCTATTTACAAGCGATGGAGCCAACTCCTGATGTCATAGTTAAAAAAAAAAAACTTTATTTTCATGGTTTTTTTTTTCTTTCTGTATTATTTTTATTCTGTTTTATCTTACTATGTGTGCAGTATTTCACAATACAGTAAAACTCGCTTAAGAAGTTCCCATTTAAGAAGTTTTCACGCTTAAGAAGTTTTGATTTTCGGTCCCTTGAAAATTCCATACAAAAAACTGCAAAAAACACGAATTTTTCCCACTTAAGAAGTTTTAGAGCTAAAACTGCTTCCCGCTTAAGAGGTTTTAGAAATCCGGCAGTAAAATCAACACAAACGAAATATTGTGCCGCAAAATATCTAAAATGAACCTTTTTCCAAGTCATAAATTGAAAGATGTTTGCTTCACAGATTTTGCGCGATCCTAGTACCCATAACTAGTACCTGAGACCATAAAACCCTTTGTCGGCCGCCGGGCTGTGAGCCGTAACCTGCCGCAACCCATAAATAAACCAATACCCAGTCCCCTAATCCCCTAACTAGGTACAATAGCAATGCGACCTGTGGAACAAATAAGCAAGCGGAATTATGTAGGTAACGAATATGCAAGCATCTAGGTTGAGTTTAATATAACCTTTCATGTTTTTTCGGCCTCAATGACAACGTGGGCTAGATCTACATTTGCATACACTTGACGCCTCCTTCAACAATCTTCCTTTTGGTACTGAACACAGAGATGTTTCGTAATATTATTGTATAAAAATTTTATTCCATCGAATTTGAACACGAAAAACTTTTGATAATCTATTGGATCGCGGTTAATACGGAATATTTCACATTTAAATAAATATATTTACCTTCATTATTACATAACATGATTAAATATGCCAGGGGAGATGGTAAAATATCCATTATAATTACGTTTTTTCAATCTTAAAAAATTGCCATTTCATCTGACATTTGTCATAAATTAAGTTTGAAGGTTCGGAAATACATATGCATAAATTTAAAATTTCGATTGACACAAAACTTCGCAAATGATTTTTGTAGTTTTGTATTCACCGCAAGACTGAATTCGATAGTTTTACCAACTTTGGATGCGTTAACCATTGATATATGGCGTTAACAGATATAATTCTAGCGTCAAACAGCTCATATGATACAACTTTCTGATTCGAGCATCAAGCCGTGCAAAATTTACGTGCGAAATCGTAACTATTCGACGTCTGGTAGGTGGGTAGGACATAATATTGGGCTGCGCGTATTATTTTCAGAAGGACCGCGAAATTTCGATTTCCGCAGAAATATACCGTATTTTTACCAATTTACTTTAAATACCTAAATGTCAAGAACCGGCCGCGACAGAAATCGACCTCGAAATTTCGATTTCCGCAGAAATATATCGTATTTTTACCAATTTACTTCAAATACCTAAATGTCAAGAACCGGCCGCGACAGAAATCGACCTCGAAATTTGGATTTCCGCAGAAATATATCGTATTTTTACCAATTTACTTCAAAAACCTAAATGTCAAAAACCGGCCGCGACAGAAATCGACCGCGAAATTTCGATTTCCGCAGAAATATATCGTATTTTTACCAATTTACTTCAAATACCTAGATGTCGAGAATCGGCCGCGACCGAAATCGACCGCGAAATTTCGATTTCCGCAGAAATATACCTTCAAATACCTAATTTTCGGCCGAAGAACTCGATTTTTGGCATATTTTTATGATTTTTTTTTTCATAAATTTTTGATTTACACGGGAATTAGTTAATTCGAAATTTGATGTCCCATGAATTTCGAATTTTTTTTGACCGCTTGGAGCATATAAGCTTGTTTTCACGACAGTAGGCAGACATAGGAATGACGTATGCCTCGGACTCGAGTTATTAAATGGCTAAAATTGAATCCCACTTAAGAAGTTTTCCCACTTAAGAAGTTTTTTTTCCCCGGTCCCTTGGAAAACTTCTTAAGAGAGTTTCACTGTATATATGTATATTTTTAATATCTATTTGATAATATGTTCTATGTATAATATGGAGCTCGTGGGAATGCACCACCCTCCCCAAGATCTGGAACAAACAATTAAAAAAAAAAAAAAAAAATTAACGCTATTCCAAGAGCGATGCTTCAGCGAGTTATTGAAAATTTTACTGCCAGGCTAAATGAGTGTGAAGAAGTGGATGGTGCGCACTTACAAACGGTTATATTTCATAAATAAATTTTTAAAACCTGCTCTTTAATTTAACACAAGTAATTATAACAAGTTTGAAAAAATTCAGTTTTTTTTATTTTTAAGTATCAAAAACGAAAAACAATCTGAAACACCCTTTATTTTTATACCAAGTTAGAATAGAATCCATAAAAAAACTTTGATAGCTATATAAATGAAAACTTTGTTAAAATTATTACATTTAGTGAATAAGATAGAAATATGAAATAAAACAATCACTTTGTTTACGACAATGAAATTTAATTTAATTTATTAATACTGACTGGTTTTGCTTATCACAAGCATCATCAGGGTACAAAATTAAACTAAACTAAATAAAAGCCCAGGATTAGATTTCATGCTGGAATGACCGATATAAGGTCATATGTTAACTTGAGAGAGTTAAGTTGCTTCCCGGTTCTAACCGTGCATCTTCAGTTAAAATCTCTGGCAAGATTGAATCAAAGAGACATGTTGTAAACCGTCGACTTCGGATTTCAGCTAACCTAGAGTGTATAGTGTAATTGTGTTTACCGTAAAAATTGTGGTTTTTATTTAATTATCCCGTTACACTAATCCATTTTTATGTAATATTTTAGTTGCAGAAGTTTTATCGAAAGAGTGATTTCCTGGTTGGTTGTCATTTATTAATTCAATAAAAGATTGTTATTAATTTTACCAAGACAAATAAAAAAAACCTAGAAGAATAACTAAATTCAGTGCTACAAATGTTTAGTGTTGAAATAACTTTAGGACATTAATCCATTATACCCATGTTCCTTAACAAAAATATCTTCCTTCTGATTCCCCTCCTTTCACATCAAGGCCCTTACCCAAGAAGCAAAAGAAGATGATTTAATAACAACACTTATAAGTTAACGAAAAAGGTGGGCACTGTTGTCTATAATGTGATAGTAGATGTGGTTGCCAGATTAAAATATAAAGATATAGCATTAGTTTATGTTCACCGTCAACAAGCGTGTAGCAGTGTATCAAAAAGTTTGTAGTTATTATTGTATTTATGTGTTACTCTCCAGTGGTATCATCAAAATGGTTTTTTAAAAAAAACTTACCAATTTGAACAAGTCCATCAATTGCATCTTCTACAGTATGCCGGGCGTTCTGGTTGAAAGGAGCTGGCGCTGGGATGTAGTAGAAGATGATTTGGAGAAAGAAGAGGATGACGAATCCAAACACTCCTTCCCACCCAACAGCTTGCAGGGGCGGGATATCGAGACCTGCAAATTTCAACATACTTATTAACCTCTTGAATGTCGGATGACAGTTAGAGGTTAAGGCCGGATTTCATAGAAAATTAATATCAGAGCATTCCGAGGAGCTAGATTGCTTTAATAAAAAGCAAATTCTGGAATAATATTGGCGCAAGCGATTCTGACCTTGTCCTTGTACAGTTTCTGTATACATAATGCTAAAAATCGCATTTTATTTTTTAAACTCTCAGCTGTCACCCGCCCGCCGGCGGGCTTACAACAGAAGACTCGATAATATAAGGCATTTGCAATTTACATTCTAGAAAGATGTTCATGTTTATCGGCCACTCAATCTATGATAAGCTGCCATAATGTACTTACATTTGAAAAGATACTGAAGACATTAATGATGTAATTTTTAAAGCCAATTATAAATAAAATCCAACCGTGATTACTGTAGCCATAAATTATATTCACCATAAAGAGTCCAGTGTATGACAGTGCGATATATTTTTGATGCTTAGAAAAGGATAAAATATAATATTTGTGTAAATCAAACAAACCTGAGACATATTTCTCCTCGTATACCATCTGCGCAGCGGAAATAATCTGCGCCATGATGATCAGCAGGTCTCCGGTAATGATGCTGTTATGGCCGTAAGTCTGAGTACTGTCTTTGTCCAGGAAATCTGACGCACCCACAATTAGGAGGCCTACTATGATGGTTCCTACAAAATAATTAAATCGATTGTTTATACAAATAGTTTACTAAATATAGTCAAAAGACTTGGAAACCTCTAATAAGTGCCTAGTATTGTACTTTTTAATACATTGAACAACTCGTGACAAAGATGTGGCCAAGACAACCACACGTGTCAGTAATATGGGTAGTAAAATTATTAATATTAACCTGTTGAAAGCCAAAGTAGGAAATTCTCAGAGTACAATCGAGTGCCGGTCGAAAATATGCACAACTGCGCGAAAATTACCTTTATGAGTTTTGCTCATCAATATAAGAATACAAACCATAACTTTATTGCGATTGTTTTCTTTAACCTTTCGCTTTCTGTTTAAAAAAAATCAGTGTGATCCGGTGCTGTGTAACAGAAACAGGCGATTTAAAATATGAATATTCAAAGCAAAATACTATATTTAATTATGGTTGAAGTCAAAAATTATATTAATTGATATTTAATTGCTAAAAACATGAAAAAATCATCAGTAGACACTCACAAAACAGGCGAGGGAATCGAGTGAATGCCGAGCGACAACTGACGGCGTTCTACGGCGTAGTATCGCATACGCTTCACACATACGTACGTCCCACCAACAGCGCTGTATATGCCACACGTTTGATTATATTGGTGAATTTATTTCTGATTTTCACAAAACACCTCTGACGTGCCCGATAGTTACTGATTATTAGAAAAAAAAAACGAGTGTGCTTGAGACCACACAACTGAAGTAAATAATTCTTTAGCTCCATCTATATGTATGTCCACATATATGTTTATATATACATGTAAATATAAAATATATACATGTATATACATATATTAATTTTCTACAAATATTTATTTAAATTTATTATCATTTGCCTCGCCCGATCAAGCCGTGCGCATCAATGTCCGCTCCCCTCAGCGTTTGGCGCGTCACTGGTATTTCAAAATAGTGACTGAAGTATTTCATGCACTGGTTATGAGAGGAAGAGAGAAAGAAAATGTGCGCGCGCACTGCTCTCTCTTTTCAACGCATTTCAATTTCCGTTACACATTCTTTGGTTTACCCCCCAAGTCAAGCGTGCGTAAAGAAGTATTTACTTCAAAAATATTTTAAATTTAATGGGTGAATATATAGCAGAGGATTACCTAAAATCTGAACCCTGAATTTTTCATATTTACGGAGATATGAAAGATGCAATGAGCAATGTGTACTAGATGCACATCGCAGGGAAGGCTGAGTTAATATTGTAATCTTATTATTTATATAGAAATTTCATGTTTATATCGAAAGACGTTTCTCAGAAGAGTTAACTTATATCTAAAAAAAAAAACTAAAAATTTCCAATTTTGGAGATAACTGTCTCTCTAATTAATTTGATTTAAATTTTACACAGTTTAGGATGTGCGATTTTGTAGTTTTGCAGTAAAGCTGTGTAAAGTTCAATTCTGCATTTTTACTGTTTTTCAGATCAAGAAATATTGTGTTGTTTTGATATTTTGTCATTCGCATCATTTCATTAAAAATTCCGAAAATACAGACTTTTAAATCATCAAAAGGAAATTAAAATTAGCCAACAAAACTATTTTCAATTTTTTAGTTGATAGGTCAATGTTCTTCTTATATAAAATAATACTGAAAGTGTTTCAAATCTGATTACTGCCAGTACTACTTCTCTGAGTTGCATGTGAAAGTATAGGGAAAAATCAAAACAACTTTTAACAAATTAGTATATTGAAACTCTTTCATTGCAATAGTTTTCAATCACTAATGGTAGGGACAGACACGAAGCTCACATCAAAAATTACTTTGTTATAAAGTATCTTTTCTACCGACACACTACGTTATAAAAGATTTCTTCCTACGGCAGGAGAGGGGGTCAGTTAAATTCGAAAGCGGTCGAGGGAATAACATTTCTTTGCACAGGATATGTCAATTCGGGGGCGCTCCATGACACTCCGTGTATTAAAAATGAGCCCCTCTCCTGTTTACGACAGAAGGGGATCGCATAACTTTTCTGATATTGCGTTTGTAGCGATTACGGAAAATAACGCCGATTAGCGAAGATTCAAACCGCGCTTATAACACATGATCTTTTAATGTCTGGCGGGTCTGTATGGGTTTGTATGGCGAGCGCTATTCTGTTACAGTATCTTTTTGATGTGAGCTGCGTGTCTGTCGCTACCTTGAATCATATAATGCGAAATATATTTTTATACATACATATATAAAAACAAAATGATTATTTGAATAAGATTGTTTGACGTAGACTGAAATACTTACCAATGCCGAACCATTCTCTCCCTTTGATTTTTTTATCCAGGAACGCTACCGACAAGATGGCTGTGAACACGATAATTGACCCTCGGAACATTTGGAAACTACTGGCGTACGTCAAGTTCAGACCAATGTACATTGTGGATGTTCCAATCTAAAACATAATACACGGCAGTGTTAGCGCAGAATCCAATAATAATGGAATTTATTGGCGGGTATGAATATATGCTTTGTCGCATTTTCCACGAGATTAGTTATATTCATTACAACTGTAACTATTATTAACTGTAATTAATTTTTACAAATAAATCCTGTTATACATGTCTAGTTTGGATGGATTTAATAATCTCACCAAGTCAAGCACAGCGGGTACGGTGAGGATGAAAGGGCTGAACTCCCTGTTTCCTCGAATGAGACTGCTGGGGTCGGTAGTGGCGGTGAGTCGCCTTGTGCAGCCGCAGATCAGGACCTTGAAGGTCAGGAGGCACAGCATTTCTCCCAGGAACATGGTAGACGCCTGGAAAAGATACATTTTGTAGCCAGAAATGTTGGTACTTTGAAATGATTTATATTTTATAATTTGAAAAGGGAAAAAATAAATATGTGATAGTGTCTAATTAGCTAAATTATTTTAATACATTTATGTTTAAATTTATTGTGGTCAGGTTCTAAACTTAGCTCTGTCTCTAGTTGATTAAACCACACCACTCCATTGTACGTGTAGTAGTATTTTATAAAAAACCCTTCTAAACCTCTTCGCCGTTCTAATAAACATGGTGTCCGGAAACTAGTAATACAAGCCAGAAACTAATGAATCTACATCACACAGAGAATCCAAAAAAAACTTTTTGATCTGATAATTTTTTTTTTTTTTTTTTCAAAAACTTTTCTTTTTTTTCAGCGGTTATAAAACACTATCAGAGCCCGATAAACAGCTGATAGCAGCCCCCTAGATGTAGAGACATCCTGTAGAAGCTAAAAATTTTATTAATGTTAAACTGAATAATATGTACATTTAATAACTCAGGTACGGGACATACGTCATTCTTATGTCTACCTACGTTAAATTATCGTTAAAACAAGCTTATGTGTCCAAGCGGTTAAAAAAAACATTACTTTCATAAGCCACAAAACAGAATTACTAACTTTTTGTGTTCTGGCTTATAAAAATAATGAAAAGAAACGTATTTTACATTAAAATTTATGTTTTAGATTGATTTTATGCAATAAAAAAATCACTTTAATTTACAGAATCGAAATCTGCAACATTCATCCAAATCAGTCTGTTTTTTTATTACATTCAGTTGATAAACATGAAAGGTCTCTTATATCAGAATGACTTTTCATCATTTTTACTTATGACGGAAGTTAGTTATGCTTCCGCCATAAGTAAAAAGATCTCCTTGAGAAATGACAATCCTGTGTTTTTACTTGCAGGACATTTTTTTGTGTTTTGTTTCATCACAGAACCAATTAAGCATACCTGAAGAAAGGGATGCTGAAAGAGGCGGAGCTGACCATCGGAGCCGACGGAGAACAGGGTGTCGGACCACTTGGTGGCCAGAGTATTGATGGAGCCGGTGACCACCAGCAGCAAGGCCAAGAACTTCTGATATCCCGTCCACGCCATGGCTGCCAAACTTCACTGAGGAATAACATAAATACACACATTACACAATAATGGTGACATGACTTGTCAATCGTCAGTTTATTAGTCAGACATTTCCAAAACTTAAGTTTTGACATTGAAATATCCTACTAGTGAGACAGAATACACAAACATTTTGTTTAATTCACTACAAGTATTTGTGCATTATAACTGAATTAGTGATGTTTATGAGTAGACATCGAATTTTATGCATTTGCATCTAAACGGTTTTTTTTTATTTATTTAATTTTTGATTGTGCAATTTATTTGAGAATGAACGAAGAAAGGAGTGTAAGGAGAATAAATGACGCAAATGTGAATGGTAGAAGAAGACGCAAACGCCCGAGGAAGACATGGCAATCACTTGAATTGGGTCATGAGTCAGAATAATAGAAGAGTATGTATGAGACGACGTATGAATGTGAATGAGGCAAATAGTATGTGCCAAGACTGAGTTGTTTGGCGGTCCGTTCTCTCTGCCTACCCCTGCGGCGAAAAGGCGTGATAGTTAGTTAGTTAAATAAAAATAAGTAAATGTAATGTGCGCTTTGATTAGAAGAAACAAAATTACATTAAAAACAATAAGTTATGCCATTTTTCATGTCAAATAGCAAACAGTCAAATTATTTCATTTTATAAAATTTTGTCATTTTATTGTCAAACCATAATATGAAATAGATAAATGCATTCGCAAATACAGAATGTTTTCAAAGCAATTAAAAAATGTACAAAGTTCAAATTATGCAGTCAGTTCAAGTATTTAATGTGTATTCTATAAATATGTTTACATATAAATAAATAGTGTGACACGTGCAGAATGATGTCACCAATGGCTGTTGAAGGATTGTTGTTTAGTTAATCGGGCACGGTATTGTAACTTGTTCATTGTCAGAAGAATTTATTAATAGAACACGATAATGCAGTTTGTAGACCTCCAATGAATCATTAGATTTCCTAAAAAAAAAATAGATTTAATGATATAAGTACATTTTTCAGTAGGTATTCATGATTAATTCGCCACAATCTACGAAAGAGCTGATGTCTCTATTGTTACAGTTTATAAACTTACAACTTAACCCCTCAGGCTAATTGATTCGCTTTTCAAAACAGCTCATAAATATCTAACAGAAATCGTTGCGTCTCCCTTACCGTCATGGTGAGAGATATGATCTAAACGCTGTTAGAAAGAGGATAGACTACGATTTATATTCAAATCTTAAAGTTAACTGCAAAAGAATTTAAATGTACACCTTTATGCAAACAAAGATTCCGAACGCATTTTGAAAAATATTAATAAAACTTTGTGAATTTTTAAATAATTATTTTTATACAAAACAACAAAAAAGTGAGGTGACAATAACGCATATAATGTACGACTAATAAAACATGCATGTGTTTTTGTTGTAATTTTTTTCTTTACCCGTAATTTTAGCTAGAAAAACTTTAGATGAGCCATTTTTAAAACTTTTGTATGTACGCATTCAAAATTTTTATATTTCGAAAATTATATGTTTATTTATAATAATAAAATTTGAAAGCAGATACATTCAGAAATCAATAACCCATTATTTGGATTTTTTTTGCAAAACAGGAAATATTCTGATCTTCTGACAGAATTAAGAGCCAGGTACATCCCCACCTTCCTCTTCCCCTTTCTCCTTCCGTCTACACTACCTTCAGTCTCACACCATATACCAATTAGGGATGCAATAGTCTCACTGGCTCCAGACTGGTACTTGTGAAAAATAGTAACACCAAACGCCAGGTACAACTCACCCGCTGACGACTTGACGTCGTCTAACAGCATCACTGACCGGTGGATGACTAAATTCTCGTTTCTTGTCACTTCCTGACCTCCCCCCGCGCAGCGACTCAGGCACGCAGGGCATAATAATGATTAGATGGCATAATAAATATTGATCGATTTATTTTGGTCTGGGTGTACCACACCCAACCTTACGCTCGTCGGGTTAAAATATATACTTGACATTTGTTCGCACAAACGTATAGAGATAGTAATTAATATAATCAATGTCAGTTGGAACCCTGTTGCCCCAGTATTAATAATTGGGTTAATAGCCAAGATACGTTCGGATAAAATCATAATATTATACATTTATAAGTTAATTACACATGTTTAATCAAGGTTCAATACGGTTGTGTAAATACTAAAACAAATACAAAGGAATTCAATTATTATAATCAATTCTAACCATACACCGTGAACCTACAAACAAATTTACTAGAGATTACATAATATATAATATCAGAACTATCCACAATCTAACTGTTAAATACATTCACCCTTACCAATAAGAGTATTTTAAATTTTACACAACTGATAAACAAGCATTTAACATACATTTATCAGTTGTGTAAAATTTGAAGTACATCATTAGTACGGCCCATAGATTATTCCATTATCAGCATCGAAATAAAGCTTTTACATGCCGCCCTGAAAACCATTTATTGGACAAACGACACCTCTGCCATAGGTCGCCTCGTAGGTGATTAAGGTTGCCCAGCTTAAAGCAAAAGATACTGCAAACTTTACAGATTTGTAAATTATCTTAAATATTTGTAAATTATCTTAAATTGCGGAGTTGATTAAATTTCTTTTCATCTTGGACATTATTTATTTTGTATGTATATCCATTGCCATGCAATTTACTCCAACATCAAGAGTAAAGCAAAACCTTGTTGTGTAATCTTTAATTTGTTGGTCGAATTCATTTAAAGTGTTCTTCTGAAGTTCTTGAAGACCCTATATAATATGATTTTACCCCTTATAATATATCGAAAATTCTTTCATGGTGGAGGTCTTGAGCCGATTATAGCAATTGTTCGGGAGAGCCAAATTAAACTTTTCTTGAATTTGAAAACAGGAATCAAGAATCTAACATATTCACTATTGAGTTAATCAATTTGTGTTATCGTGATTTGTTTTTGGGGTATTACTTGTGTTGTGCTACCTCTTTTTTACAACACATCTGGCCAGATGAGGGGCTCTGCAAAGCTGTTCAAAACGTTGCCTAAAGATTGAGGTAGAACAAGACAGCATTATACCCCAAAAAAATATCACAGTAATACTTTTGGCCGCGTATATTTTATAATCATATTTCATCGCTCTTGGCGGCGGATGCGTTTGCCGGACTATCTTACACTGCAGTGAATTCATATTATGTCACTCCTGGTCACACTAATCCCCAGATTCCCACTCAACCCCTTACCTTGTTTCTTCCCAGCGCATCCCCAAGATAACACAGATCCTGAGAGAAATTATTTTCCCCAGGGTCTTCTGTGGAACTAATGTAGAACCTTCTCGAGATGGTGGTCAATTTTTTGTCTCAATATTTCCCGAGCTGTTCGGGCGTTCAGGTGTTGAGATGTTAGATTAGTTGAGATGGTAGCCCTTATCGAACGATAATAACTAACAACATTAATAATATGCGCAGTTCTGAAAGAACCCGGATTATATAAACTATAATAATAAATATAATCTATTGGTGACATCATCACACATTTGGTCCTGGCCTTGTTCACTTTCAGTGCATCTGCAAATTATCTGTCTTTCTTGTTCTCCTGCCTATTCTGAAATCTAGCTTAGGTTGGATAATCAGAAACCACAATGAAATTGTTCTAATAAAGATTATTTCCAAATTCGTAATCAAATCTTAGACACCACTATTTTTACGTTATTTGGGAAGGTACCGAACAAAAAGAAAATGTCTCAAAAATGTATTAAATTTCTAATTGTTTCCCATTCCTCACTCTATATAAAAAAAGGCCTCAACGAACAGAACCAAGGATCGGGAAAAAAAAGTTATCATGAAGCTCCTTAAAATATTGTATGAAAGCCAGCATTTGAAGTTCTAAAGAAGCTAGGTCCATTATTTAGCATTTTTATGTTGCCATTAGCTGATAGCCCTTGTGCTGCGCTTTGGGAAACAGTTATCGGAGAGCTTTCAATGATTACTAAAATAACATCATTATGATCATTAACTTATTCTCTCCAAACAAGTCTTTGGTGAAAGTGGTAAACGGATGAAATAATAATATGTATAATTTGCACGACTTCAGTTCGTGTTCAGCAAAATACGATACGATACGATTGTACCACCCCATCCAGGAGTAATCCTGTCCCGGTGAGACCGGCACACCAGGGGGCACTAATTTGTTAGGAATAGGAACAAGTGCTCTGAAGATAGGAAAAAGGTTGGAGTTTAATCAACCGGTATACATGGCAATCTAATAAGCCAATATTGGAAATTAGGATGGGCAGGAATAAAGGAATGGATTGAGCGTTATGATTTTGTATTTCCTTTCTTTACGTCATCCTTCTTCTTGTCTCTTCTCGGCTCTTCTTGGATCTTCCTGACCCTTCGTAGTTTTTCTTATTTTCTATTCTTGCTTCTTCTTGTCTCTTCTGGGATCTTTTCGTCTCTCCCTGGCCCTTTTTACTTATTCTTGTCTCTTCTTGCCTCTTCTCATCTCATCTGGGCTCTACTTAGCTCTTTTTGCTATTTCTTGTATCTTCCACAGGAACGAATCATATAAGTGACCGTGTTGAAATCAATCAACGTGTTGAAAAATATGCATTCCTGTGGAAGAAGGACCTTAACCACTGTACACCACTAGTGGCTTGGGCATACATTACATTATGAAACAAAAACAGTGCATGATCAATAAATCCAATGAAATAAATTATACATATTATACATCGACGCATCGCAGTGGATTGAAGTATCGCAGGTCAAAGTGACGGATCCCCGACCAGAATAGAAAAGGAAAAGAAGATGACGATATAATATATAATATTATCTTCTTCCTTTTACTGTTAAAGTATTTTGTATCAAATAAATATCATACAAATTGTTTGTGAAAGGAGAATAGGAAGGTCGCAGGAGTGAAGCGGGAATTCGGTGGTGAACATAAAATAAAAGTATGATGAGAAATTTGAGGAGGTGGAAGACAACAGTATTGTAGGAATACAAAGTGCATAGGAGAAAGAAGTTGTGGTAAGTATTCTACAAACCGCTGCATTTTTAATACGCACAGATTCTGGAAATAACACTACATTTCAACTTAATTACTTCAAGACACAAATAAATATGTTTGGATAGATTGTAAAAGATGCAATTAAATTTGATTTTTATTCAAAGTTCAAAATTTCCAGTATAAACTAATTCCTTTACTGATTTTTGTTTCAATCTAAATACGCATGAATTACTTAGTTTACACAAACATATTGAAAGGTGGGTCAAATCCCAGCGCAAGAAGGAATGGGAGAGGGCACTCGGAATGAGGTAATTCAAAGTACTCATAAACAGACCAGACCCCAGACAGACCAGGCAACTACCCAATATGGACAGAAACTTACTGAGGGAACTGGTAGGACTACTAACGGGACACTGCCATCTCAGGAGACATGTGCAGCTATTGGAAGTGGAAAACACCAATAAATGTGAAGAGGATGAAGAGACTCTAATTCACCTATGGTGCCAACGTCCTGTCCTAGTGGGAACAAGGCTTAGATACCCGGGTAGACACTCTGTGTAACCAGAAGACCTAACCACATATTGAACGACAACGCTGGTGAACTTTATAAAAGGGACTGTGTTATTGTTAAAGGAATGAGGTAAGATGGGTGATAGCACAGTGAGCCTATGGCCTAAGTGCTTACGGGAACTATTCGTAACGTCCCCTCTTAAAAAAAATATGAGTGTGCTTTAGACCACACGACTGAAGTAAATACTTCTTTAGTAATCTAATCTAATTTTCTTCCTGGCATCGAATAAAACCATTAAGTCATCAGTGTATAAGAACTTATATTGAAGATTCGTTTGGATTGTTACCAATCATCGTGATCAGTCGTTTCGATGCACTGAGTTTGCACACTCTAAATGAAAATTTGATTAATTTTATTATGGGAATTGCACTTAGAATTGTTGATTTAATTCTTACAAAGTTTAAAATAAAACTTTTTTGATGCGGATTCTAGTTAGAGCGCGACGTTTATTCACATTTGAAGTAGGAAATTCAAAAAATTCCAATCGAAAAGGTGCTAGTTATTCGTTAGATTTTAACGTTAAGAATGTGAGAAACAAAAACACAACAGCACCCATTTCAAACGTTATTACTATGGATTTGAGCACTGTTGTTACGATTAGATTGTGAGGAATGAATCTCAAAATTAATTTGAATCTATTATCGTTCGCCTCCGTAACGTTCGTAACGTTTGGATATAATGCCGCTCGTAACGCTCTTGCCAGTTTACCCCCAAGTCAAGCGTGCGTACAGAAGTATTTACTTCAAAACTATACATAGTATACCCAAAATAAGAACAAATAACCTATTTTGTGCATGTAAACAGTTTTTTTTTTTTTTTTTCGTTGTTTGTTTTTGGGGTGTTGACATCGACGGATCTGCCGGATCTGCCCTGATGATGGACACTGCAACGCTGTCCGAAACGTCGGCTAAAGAAGGAGGTAGCACAACACGGCATAACACCCCAAAAACAAACAACGAAAATGCTTTTGGCCGTGAAAATCTAAAAACGTATCTCACCATGTAAACAGTTGTTTATTGTAGTAATTGTTAAAATATGGTGTAATTTCCATAATCTGTGCCTAAAAATGCGCAGTGGGTGTTGCATTGCTATCCCCTTGCTTTCGGGATTAAGTACTTAGAGAAGGAAACGCAAATTGAAAAGGAAAGCAATTAATTTTGGGTGCAAAGGTTGTGTGAGGAATAAGCCATATTGCTTAGCTGGAAAAATCAAAACTTTGACCAAAGTTAAATTACGCCCACAAAAGTAAACTAATAATAATAATACATACGCAGATTAATCAGGATGAGTAATCAGTAATCACCATAAAACGGAATTATAAATAAATTCAAAGAACGTTATTTTAAATCCTGGAGTTGAGACGTTTGATCAAGTACTTACAACATATTATTAACATTAATTTAAACTGACAATAAAAATAAATACTATTTCCAAAAATTACCTATAATGTTCCCGGTCAAAGAAAAACTTGAAGTTTGGACAATAACAATGGAAACTGCTGACGGTGGTTTGTCATTCCACTTGTTGTCAATTATTTAACATTTACTTTCTTTTGAGCAACGCCAGATAAGTAAAAGTAATAACACCGTTTTAAAATAATTCAATGAACTCACCAAGCCGATAATAACAATATCACAATAGACACAATACGAAACAACGGAATATGACTGATGACAGCAGCGTTGATTGTAAACATAAATGAACCAATCTATAGATTGATAACTTCCCGCTTTTTGTATAGAGACACTTTCGACGCTATTTAACCATAGACTAGCATAGACTTGGCAATAATTTGATACTTTTTTTTTTGCCCTATAGATATGACGTCACACACACCATCGACAAGGATAGAGGAAAACCCAAAAAAGGGTGTGACCATAGACAATATAGTTCTCTTTCGGTATCTACGCAATTCACCAGCCTAAAATATTATTTTTTTTAAATGTGGAAACATCAAAATGCTCCCTCAGAACAAAAATGAAAACTCACAGTTATATGTTTTAGTATTTTATTTTAAACAGGTAGAAACAGAAAATACAAGAATGACTAACAAACCATCACGCCATTTCCGCAGGGGTAGGTAGTAGAAAACAACCCAGTTTTGGAACACATTCTTTATCTAATTTACATTCATACATCGTCTCATACATACTCTTCTAGAATTCTGACTTGACATGGCTCGACTTGAGTATCTAATTCACTCGATCATGCTATGTCTTCCTCGGACGTCCCCAACTTCTACCTTTCACATATTCTCCTTACACTCCTTTCTTTGTTCATTCGCTCAAACCATCTGAGCGTCCCTTTCTTAATCTTATTCATTACTCTTACATTAATCAGCCTTGCATTATTGGCGGATCTCCACATTTCTCACACGATCATACATGGCTTTACCACACATACACCTCAGGGATCTCATTTCGACAGCATTCAGTCTACTCTCATCATTCTGCCATTCCTCTGCCAGTTCCATGCCTCACTGCACTACATCAAGGTAGGAACCAGCACTCTATTTGGGACTGCTAGCTTCGCTTCTTTGGACATTTTTTGTTAGCGCCAACGTCATTCAGTCCTACATTAATGAAGTTATCTGCATTTATCTGAGTTTTGTCAGTTCAGATCCCACTGAAAGATAAGAACAAATTTATTAATACTAATAAAAATATAAAAAACAGTGCAAATATAAAGTACAGAATAGAAAAGTAAACGTACTGAGAATGATTTGTTCTTGTCGCGTCCAGTCCATGGAGTACTCTTCCTTGGTTCTCCTGTGCAGGCCCCAATCTCTTGACACGACACCACAACGTTACTGTCCTGCATACCTACAACAATCATGTCATCACTAAATTGCTAAATTATTGCTTTTAGATGTGCATCAATGAGCATCATGAAACACATCTGACATATCAAAACAAAGTAAGATAAATAAGTGAAAACAGGATTAAACTGTGCAAATGAATGTATCTTCGACATTATGAAATGGCTGCAATTATTCACATTATGATAAAAATTTGATATTTCATGCCTCCTCAACTAGAAAAATAACAGTACGAAATGAGCTTAGAATTTCATATAAATAATCAATATTATTTGTACCTGCACTTTGGTCAATAAATCCTGTTTTCACGAGGATGGTGTGTCTGATTTTAGGAAGTTTGGTGGACAGTGCTTTACTTTCCAATACGCATTTTGCACTCGATCTCGAAATGAGCCATTTCATGTAGTATTAGCCTCAAATACATGCAAAATGTTCTCAAAATCGGGTAATCAATATATTCAAGTGTGCAAACTTCACACGGCACTGATATTTATTAATTTATATAAGTATTTTCACATTTGCGTCGAACGTATTGGTGTGAATGTGCGTTGCAAGCGTCCATTTTGATATTATTATAGCGCTCAGTTGTCAAGAGTTTTTCCCATAGAAATTCAAAAATTTCCTATTGGTCCATACAGATATTACGTCACACAGTCATGGAGATTTCGCATCTTCGTTACGGTTGAAGTTTTGGATCGGAGTTATACCCCCCTAGATTGATTGTAAAAGTAGCAATGTGAAAAGCATAGATATTGGCACTTACTAGATGGGCATCTTCGTACTTTAGTATAAAAAGTTTAACCATAGTGCAGATTAGCGATGGGAATAATCGAAACTTTTATATAATCGATTTTTTTTAATCGAGACATCACAATAATCGAATGATTAATCGATTTTTTGCTCGGAGTTCGGGAGCAATAGCTACGGTCAGGGCCAGGATTTTTTTCTGTGACGGGGGGGGGGGGGGGGGGTGTAGGAAGCCGAAAATTATTATGGTGCATCATGTATGGCAACGCTTATTGTTATTATTTGTTGTTTTTTGGTATGCATTTCACAACATAACAATTATTGTTAAGCTACTTAGTTTAGCCCATTGGTAAAAATTTCCATTAAAAATATTTATGTATGTTTAATAATATGAAAATAATTATAATTATATGACATTTTTGTCAAAAACAATAAATAATTATAATAATAATTATAACAATAATAAATTTTGATAAATAACATGTTTAAATAACGCAACATTAGTAAGTAAGTACTGCAACAATATTTCAATCACCGTTTTTATTTCCTGGCAATGGCAAATTGGCAAATTCCTTTTTGTTTGATGGCAACATTAGTGTTATTCCATTTTCCACGAATTTCAAATATGAGGGCATCTCACAACAATAAAATTACTAATAAGATATTTAGTTTAGCCAATTGGTACAAATTCCCATTAATAATATTGACAGTGTGTCTGTGTTTAATACGAAGATAATAATTTTATGTCGTTTTTGTTAAAAAAATAACCTCTAAATAACATGTAGGTTATGGACACCTTTTCGTATGCAATTATTTGTATTTATATTTTTATATTTGTAGTTTATCATTAAATAAAGTTTTCTTACTATAGAAATCGTTTCATTTTTATTACAAACTAAGAAACACCTGTTAATTTCAAATAAATTAAATATATTTGGTCATATAAAGCAGATATGAAAACATATTACCTACTTGCTGATTTTAGTAGAGTATTATTTACTGCCCTGAAGAAACTACGGTTTTAGCGAAACCCGGTCGGCATTAAATATAAAAATGGTATATACTAAGTTATTGTTTTATTTTAAATTAAATATACAATACCCAAATAGATGATACATAACCTCATAATAAACATTTTTAAATTGTTGAAAGCTATCACCATCGCAATCTTTTACCTATAATCTATACTGAAAACGTAAATCGTTACCTAAAAGTATTCATTCATAATTTAAAATTCACACATCAGGTTGATTATAACATGTACCTATAAAATATTTCGTTTGACAAGCAAAATCACTTTCGATGACGTTTCAAGACTATGCATTCGAATTCTGACATCGAGAAGCGAGAATCGATTCCAAGTTCGATGACGTTTAAAACCGATTGTCTCGGACTGTGCATTCGAATGGATTCTGACATCGAGAAGCGAGAATCGATTTCAAGTTCGATGACGTTTCAAACCGATTGTCTCGGCCGTGCATTCGAAAGAATTTTGACATCGAGAAGCGAGAATCGATTCCAAGTTCGATGACGTTTCAAACCGATTCTCTCGGACTGTGCATTCGAATGAATTTGACATCGAGAAGCGAGAATCGATTTTTCTATGGAAATGAATCGAAATCATTCGATGGTAAAAAAGATCGAGTAAATAATCGATTATTCATCGATTGTGCCCATCGCTAGTGCAGATCTGGAGCATAGATAATATCGAAGAGGACAGAGGAAAATCAAGGCATTTTTAAAAAAAGGTGCGACCTTTGCGCCTCCGCCCACTCAGGCAACTGAAAACTCTCAACTGTCAACTGTCTTTGTATGACAATGTGATGGACCGCACACTTCACAATCACACAAAATCACGTTGTCAATGGTAACGCAAACGTTGACTCGCGACTGTCACTGCTCATCGCCGTGGGCGGCCGTTGCTAGTTGCCGCTGTCAGCTGATTGTTCTTCGTCTATGGATAAACAAGCTTTTTGACCAATCAAGACAGAGAAAACAGCCGGTTTTAGTTGGTTTTCAGTTGCCTCAGTGGGCGGAGGCGCTTATTCACTTGCTACTTTCCCCTTTCACTCATCAACCCAAAATATATATAAAAAAATGTCAAACCGTTCGTGAGATTTTCAAAACAATAGTAATTTATTCTCTCAAGTAAGGCGCTCCGTCCACTGAGGCAACTGAAAACCAACTAAAACCGGCTGTTTTCTCTGTCTTGATTGGTGAAAAAGCTTGTTTAACCATAGATGAAGAACAATCAGCTGACAGCTCGCAACTAGAAACGGCCGCCCAGGGCAATCAGCCGTGACAGTCGCAAGATGGTAGCAAGTCACCGCTTGCGTTACCATTGACAACGGGGTTTTGTGTGATTGTGAAGTGTGCGGGCCATCACATTGTCATCAAAGACAGTTGGCAGTTGAGAGTTTTCAGTTGCCTGAGTGGGCGGAGGCGCTAATAAATTGACACGTAATGTGATTTTTGTTTTTTTTATCTTCTTCTTTAGCCAACATTTCTGAGAACTTTACATAATTCCATAATTAGGGCAGATGTGTGTTTAAACGTTAGCTAATGGAGGTAGCGCAACATGGCATAACACCCCAAAAATACTTTTGGCTTTAAAAATTAAAATCATTTCTCTAATATGATTGTTTAAATTTTATTTTTAATTTTTAACGCACTAGACTTTTAGGTCCGGGTTTAGTTTTCCCCATAGGAAAAACAAAACCCTTTCACACACTTTTCCATAAAAATGATAATCTAGTAAATCCACGCTATGCAAGTGTATTACATAAGTAAAATTAATACAAAACAATACAAGAACAACATGTTAACCTACCACACTATTAAATGGGAAAATAATTCACCGACTCCAGATATTTCCATATCAGAGGGTTCCTAATTTGACCGATAAATCCTACTGATCCCTCAATATAAAAATTATTTAAATATACATATATTTAAAATGACTGATTTTTGCATTTTACAAATTCTTTGACAAATCTAATATGCCTAAATTTTTAATGAGAGAGCTAGGTATAATGCCAGTAGCCGAAATATTTTTATAGTATTAGAATGCCAAATTCTTTTAATTTCATTTCCTAAATCTGTAAATTTTCTTATTTTTTCAGAAACAGATTTTTCAATTTTACAGGAATTTGGAATTGCTACAATCGTGACAAAAGTCACTGATGATAACAAGAAATAACTCAAAATACCTAAATATTCTAAAGGCTCGCGCACATTATGACGGGCCGCACTGCACTGTATCGTATAACAGACTCCAGATACTAATATCTACAGCCTGTACGTCGGACGGATATCTACAGCTCATATGTTGGACAAATATCTATGACCTTCAGAGTGAAGACTAATATCTAAAGAGCTAAGGTCGGATTAATATCTATGATGGTCCCAGGGGTGACGAATATCTATGGAGCGTAGGTGGGACTTGACATGGACTTGACAGAGGGCAGCTGTGCAAGAGGTTGTACGGAAAAGCATAAATTACTTCAATTACGTAAAGGCTTAAACGTTTAAAGTACGTACATGAAGTTTTTGCATAATATTACGTATTTTTGCTGTAATGTTTAAATTGGCATAGCGCCTGCTCGCGTCAAGGCAAGAAAAACATCCCAGTATTCAAGTAGTTTAGCAGCTACGCTAGGTTTGTGTAATATAGTTTGTGATACAAAAGAAAGTGCCCCCTTCGTAGCGCCTGCTCGCGTCAAGGCAAGAAAAACATCCCAGTTTTCGAGTAGTTTAGCGGCTACGCCAGGTCTGTGTAACATCGTTTGTGATACAAAAGAAAGTTCTTTAAACTGCAAACGCAATATTATTTTATTTTTATTTTATTTATTTTTTATTTAAACGCCCATGGGGCTTTTACATACATAAATCAAAACATGTTTTGATTAATTACAGTGAAGAGCTAGAAGTGAATAAAATACAGGTAAATAACAGAAAATATTAAGACACATGATATAGGTTAGATAAAATATGAGTTGACAAAATGTAGGTAATACAGAATATAAATAAAGTTAAAAAAAAAATAGCCTGCCAATATCCTCCAAATCAACAATAATAGGTATTAATAAAAATTTATAAAATTGGTATTTGCAATAGTTTATGAATTAAGTAGAAATATTCGCACATACGGCGTTTAAAGTTTGCCAAATTCAAATTATTGTCAAATACATCAATATTGTTTAAATATTGGTTACCAAGACTATGTAATCGTTGTATTGGGGAATGCAATTTATAGTTAGAATGAGATGTGTGTATATAAAATGTTAATGTTTGTCTAGTAGTTCGTGTAGGTACATGTAGATTTATTAAATGCAAGAGTTCACAGCAATCAAATTTAGAGTTTAATAATTTTAATAAAAGGGTTAGGTCGGTTATTTTTCGTCTGTTTTCTAAAGTTAGAATATTTAACATATTCATTAATGATAGGTAATTTATGTGCTCTAAAGGGATGTTAAGTTTAAAATTTACAAATCTTAGAAATTTTCTTTGAATTCTTTCAATATTATGGATATGAATTTTGTAGAAGGGCGGCCAGACTATTGAGTTATGTTCGATTAGGCTTCTAACTTCTAACCAGGGATATGTACAACAATTTTACGATTCGTAAAGATTCAAAGTTTTTAATTGTTCTTAAAATAAATCCTAATATTTTCATACCCTTATTTACAGTTTGTTGGATGTGGACCGTGAAATCTAGTTTCTCATCCATTATTACGCCAAGATCTCGCATTTCCGTTACTCGTTCTAAATTTATTTTATTTATAGAATAGTCTAACAATAGTGATGTTTTTTTTCTGGAGAAGGTCAAAGTTTTGCATTTATCTACATTTAAATATAAATTATTTTGTGAACACCAGATATTTAGCATGTCTATATTATATTGAAGAACTTGACAGTGATTTAAGAGAGAATTTATTTTTATAATAATTTATTTATTTATTTTTTATTTATTATATGCTATACATAATTGCAAATCCAACCTCTGCCAGTACTGTAGATATTCGTCTACATCACCTGTTCCGTCAGCAGTTTGAGCTGTAGATATTCGTCCTCACTTTGGTTCCCATAGATATTGTTCCAACATACCTCGTATAGAATGTATAGATATTAGTCACCACATGGATTCTCATAGATATTAGTCCGATTTGTTCAGTTTTTGAAATTCCTGTAGATATTAGTAGACGTACAACAATAATCTTCTTAAATCACTTTGTACATTTTGTGTATAAAATATAAATATGTATAACGTAATGTTTAATAAAGATATTGCTCTTCGTATGTGTTTGTGAACTCCCGCCAGAGAGCCCGTTCTGGAGAACGATCGTTTTCCTGTTTGCGACGAGTTCAAAATTATTTACGCACAACAATGACGGAGCAAAAGTTAAACGATCTTGCTTTGCTTAACATAGAAAGGAAAGGGATTTTCTAAGGAAATTGGATCACGAAGATTTAATTAATGATTTTGCTGCGCTTAAGTGCAGACGAGTTTTTAGATATGAAAATCTTAAAGGTAATTAAATATTGGTTCTAAAATGGCATTTGTTTTCACGACATCTCAAAAAATAATAAATATATAGGACATTAAAAAAAAAAATTCGAAATTCGTTGAAAATTACAAATGGAACAAATATATACAACAGATAAACTACCCTCCTTGGCCGTGTAAGCAATGTACATATCTTTCCATGAACAATTTTTAGTTCTTAATTAGTAAGGATTCTTCATACATGGTTGTTTGACCATTGTACAAATTTTTCAGAAAGTTTATTAGTAAGGCTGGTAAAATACGACGTTGTCAGATCAAAACCATATATTTTGTTTAGTAAGAATTTGAAAAACGAAATGTGCAGACTTTACACAACGTGCTACAGAAACACCGTTTAACGGCCGCGGAGTGTTTTTTTTTAGTAAGGCTGTTATTATTTATTATATATTGTATGAGAATAAACCTGTAATTAAACTAGTCAAATAATTAAAACCTAAAACCGTTTTAAATATTTTATTTAAATGTGCAATTATCCTTGAAATCTTTGAAAATATTACGTACTAGCAGCTAAATTTCTGAATCGATTTCGATAAAAGTTTGCAATAAATCTCTCTAATCTCTCGTTTTCTGGCCGGCAAGATCGACCGATTTAACCGTTCCAGACTTATTTATGTGGTGTTTCTTGAAGTCACGAGTCTTTTTGAATAAGTCTCAGGATCTTGAAGCCCTCAAAGAGAATATCCGTCCAGAATGCGAGAACCTATTGCCGAAAGTTCTGGAAAAAGTTAATGAAAATGCCATAAATTGGACCCATGTGTCGTCAATTCTGGGGCGGCCACTTGGCCGATATAATTTTCTCGATTAAATGGAAAAAAAATTTAGACAGCAATAAACACAAACCAAAAGAAGATACAACATTTTTCATTTGAAAGAACATCGGATGACAATTTTTGCGCTATCCTGTATAAGAAACAAATAAAAAAATAACGCCCCTCAGTAAAGATCGAGCCGGTATGTCAGTATTTTTAGTAATGGTTTGATAGATTTTGATAGGTGCGGTCCGTTTGATAGATTGTCCAGTCTTAACAAACGGATTGCAATTTTTAGAGCCCAGGCATCGGGTAAGAATGCTATCCTTGTTCTATCGGTATTTCAATGGAATATGCTCCGAGGGACTAGCGTCATTGATTCCCTCAGCACCGATGCATAGTCGGGAAACACGCCAATCGCGCGCCCACAATAATATGTACACGGTTGACATTTGTCACATGAGAACGGGTCGCTTCTACGACTCGTTCTTGAGTTCAACATCTCGGCTGTGGTACGATTTGCTGGCCTCTGTGTTTCCTTCTTCCTACAACATGGGTCTCTTCAGGACCCATGTTCACTCCTTACTCTCCTCAAATAGACCCTCCACACAGCATCTTTAGATGACATAGACCCTGAGGGAAATTATTGTCCCCAGGGCCTCCTGCGTGGAGTTAATGTAAAAAATAAAATAAAAAATGAAAAACTAAAATTAAAAAAAAGAAAATATGTCTTCTATCTTGCCATGGGTCCTATAGGAGAACAATTTGAGAGACTAAAATATCTTTCAAGCCAAGCTTAACATGCAATCGATGTACCGACCCTCTGCCAGATATCACAGGATAATAACACTAGTTTATGAAAACATTGAAATTACCAACTTATAAATATTTCATGGGGCCGGAATGTCAGTATTTTTTTTAGTAATAGTATCATCAGGCTTATCTTGCCAAAACTTCTACCAGGGAGCAACTTGACGGACCTAAATCTCTCTCATAGCGAGAATAAAAAGCAACTTATATAGGGCCGGTATATCAGCCAGTTCGTATCCTTGCAATTGGGTACCTATATATCCGTATCGTACGACATTCCTCGCTCCAATAAGCGTGCTAAATCTACCGCTCAAGCTTCGATAAGCGGCGGAAAAGTTCCTTATAGCACGTAATATTGGTGACATCTAGACTTTCGACCTATATACGGATTACATTTTAACCAAGTCGAGCTTAAAATCAACTGATATACAACTGAAAAATTACGTTTTTTAACTCACAAATGGCAACTGAACAAAATTTACTATACAACTATACAAAATCCTCATTCTTAAAATTGCCCAGATTTCTTATTTTTTTCCTATAAACTCTTTTAAACTCAAAATCCCCCAGATCTGGGAACTTCTCCCCAGACATGACCGACTATCTTAAAAAGATTGTATTTTATTGACGGTGGTAAAAAATGCATGATTTTATTTTTAAATACAAATTATAATGTATTGTTTTTGTGTTTACTTTGTACGTAGAACTACATTTTTCAGAACTTTTATTATTTACTGTTGTTTAAAAATACGTGATGGGAGTGAGCAAGTAGGTAAGTTTTAATCATTTAATTTCTATTATTTCACAAAGTAATATAAATGTAAAAATGAAAACAAAACGGCGTGGTAAAGTGCTAAGATTGAAAAAGTACTGCATTATTGATATTTTTAATGTTTCTTTAAATGCTACTTGACATAGCCCCCGCGAGATTTTTGCTCTTTTTCAAACGAGTCGTCTTTTATTACACATTTTCCCAATTTTCGCATGAATTTTATGGTTTTTAATGTTAGCGCGCTCGCTCCTTCGTTCGTATTGTCGTATCTCTCCATCTTCTTCTTTTTGAGCGGGGTGGCGCGCCCTTAAGTTGATACTTAAAATAAATTATGATCCACTCTTTAATAGATGGCGCGCGTATAATTATTTTACGGGAAAACGCTTTTTACAAGTTATACTTTAAAATATTTAATAGAATTAATTGTTTGCGCCCGTACAAACGCAATATGAATATGAATTAATAGTTTTGTAAATAAAAAAACTCAAATCTTTCCAGAAATGTAAAATTTTCTCCACCCATACTCTTTCATTTATGTTTTATTAGTCAACCAATGTTTGATTCTTTTCATTAGTTTCATCATAATATAGTTTTAAAACCCAGGCGAAATTACCTATTGATATTTTACAGATTTACGTAATAGGTACTAAACCATGTAATTTATTTAAAATACCTTACAACTTATATTTAATGTACTGTGTAAATCTTATAAACAAATAAATAAATAAAATAAAGAAAGGCTAACCAATACAATATTGGATTAAATTGATTGAAAGGGAAAAGGAAAAATAAGTGCACGGAGATTTTTTTTATTCTAAAATACGACATTTTATTCGTAAAAACGGTTAAAAACGGGACTGAAGTCCTTTCGAACAAATTAACAATGTTTCAATGTTTATTGGCGGGAAAATAAAAGAATAATTTGTTGGTATACGTACGAAATTACGTATACCAACAAATTATTCTTCCATGTTCCCGCCAATAAACATTGAAACCCTGTTAATTTGTTCGTAAGAACTTCAGTCCCGTTTTTAACCGTCTTTACGAATAAAGTGATCGTATTTTAAAATAAAAATTTTCTCCGTGTGGTTGGTCAAAATATTACCTAAACAGTAACCTTCCTCTTATTTTGAAGGTCAAGTGTGCAAAATTTTATCAACTTCTGAATAAAATTGTGGATTTGTATACAATGATTTGTAAAACAGACAACCAACTTTATATTAGAAGTTCGAAGAATAAGAAGCTTCAATCAGGTATAGTATATTTTTAACCCATTGAGCTGAACAGTGTTATGAAATTGAAATAGTGGGAGTGAGCAAAACCCAACATAAAACAATCCTTTGTTAACATTTGTTATGTTTTTGAATACTTGGCTGCTTCCATGAAATCTATGGTGTATACATTGTAGTAGAGGTATTATTGCATTGTATACACTTGCAAGTGCAACTGGTGACATAAGTGGCTACTTCATTACGAAGTTATGTGTGTTGATACCGCGTTCTTTTATCGACCTTAGAACGATACGATATTTGTACTCATTTGTGAATTTTATATTATTCAACTCATTGTTCTGTCGCCTTTATTCTCTCGCTATGGTTGGCAGAGTTTATGAGATTCTCAATCCGTGTTACGTACATAAATATATGCTTTTTTAAATTTGTTGAAATTTGTCATGACACGCAGAATTTTCAGTTATATATGCTCTTTTTAGCTCGGTTTAGAGATATATACCATTTACTAGTTCTCCCCAGATATCGTTGCTGTTCAAGAAGCTCTGCGGCAAATGGTTGTTGACTGAATAATCAACGGCACAACATCTTGTTCGAAAGAATTTACCATAAAGGAATACCTATTTGTGTTTGTGATTATATTATTTATTTCAAATTTTAATATTATTTGTTTTAATTTAATTTTTGATTTAAATGTCTTAATTTTAATTTCGTATTTATTATTTATTATGTACTAGCTGATACCCGGCATGCGTTGAAATGCCACATAAATAACGAAATTGTTTCTCCCTGCGTGTCCTTTTCCATTCGTCCCCTTTCCCATTCCTCCACCTCTTCCCCACCCTCGTCCCGTTCCCCTTCCACGTTCCTTTTTCACCTTCCCCGCGTTCCCCCTTCCCTCTTTTTTCTTTCCGTAAGAACCTTCTACAAAGTCTTAGAAAACATTTTTAAAAAGATGAATGAAATAGGTAAAGTTGTTCTGTAGTTATGGTGTGACCAAGGGAAACAGGGATTCATTTATACAGGGTGTTAAGGTACGTACTTGAGTTACTTTAACCAGTGATTCCTGACATTATTTGGAGTAAAAAATGTAAATGAAATTTTTGTCTCCGGTGACATTTTTGGTGTTTTTTTTTTTTTTTTTTTTTTCTACAAAAACATAAAAAATAGTAGGTGTTGGGTAATTGGGGGCGGGGTAAGTGGTGGGGCGGTAACTCGGCTGAGTGACCTATAAGTTCATGTGAAAGAATTTTTTTTTGTTTGATTTTGAGGAAAAAAAAAATTGAAAAAAAAAAATGCCATAAAAAAAGTCACCGGAGACCAAAATTTCATTTACATTTTTTACTCCAAATAATGTCAGGAATCACTGGTTAAAGTAACTCAAGTACGTACCTTAACACCCTGTATATATAGATATTATATTAGAGGCACTGCTGAAAAACGGCTGCATTCCGGGAGAATTCCCGAATGTATAGCTGGGAAGTGACTCATTTGTTAATAGAATCAATGTTAAATAAACAAGATCTATAAATTTGTATTTCGTGTCCGGAGCGTTCCTTGCAGTTGTTATCGACCTATAAATATGATATTTTTTTTATGTGAATACCTCACAAGAGTCCCAACTGTTCCCGTCTGGAGCGAGTGATTCTTTGGCATCTCGTTGTTGAGGGTCTGAAGGTAAATGGGGAGGGGGACGAGATGGTGAAGAAGTTATTGGGGAAGAACCTGGCTATTCACATCTGGTCACCAAACACGGCTAAAGCAATTTTCCAACGTTTCAATTCTGAATGACGGTCTTACCGTCTTCCACTTCCTTATATTATTTTAAATGAAGAAAATTGTATATTTACAAAAATTAATTAAATAAACTTTATTTGCGCACGCCGCACGAGAGCCTTATCCCTCGACTACGGAGGCCGAGTGTACAGTCTCTGCAAATAGGATCGTGAGTGAGCAAAACTACCAGCCGAATTATTATTGAACTAAATATTTCTTTACGCACGCTTGACTTGGGGGGTAAGCTGACGAATGTGTAACGGAAATTGAAATGCGTTGCGAGGCGAACGGGCTCACGGTAGAAGCAAGAGAGAGCAGTGCGCGCGCACATTTTCTTTCTCTCTTCCTCTCATAGCCAGTGCATGGAATATTTCAGTCAGTATTTTGAAATACCAGTGACGCGCAAAACGCAGGTGAGGGGGGGGGGGAGCGGACGTCGATGCGCACGGCTTGATCGTTGATCGGGCGAGGCGAATGATAATATATTTAAATAAATATTTGTAGAAAATTAATATATGTATATATTTACATGTATATATTTTAAACATAAAAACATATATATGGCCATACATATAGATGGATCTAAAGAAGTATTTACTTCAGTCGTGTGATCTAAATCACACTCGTATTATTATTATTATGTATCTTTGTCGGGCCGTGTATAAACGAGAAGGTAATAGAACGATGTCGTCACGTACGATCTACCGCTGGACTAATATAAGTTTTAACTCATAATTGGGCAATTGCCTAAATTAGATTAAAAAAAAATGTTTTCATTCTTCACGTCGCGACGGATAACGTGATAAGCCCTTCGTCTCGTTACGGTAGCACGGTAATAGACGAGACAGAGCGCGTATCACGTGGTCCGCCGCGACGTGTAGCAGTATGATCGGCAGACATGTAAACGATATTTATTTATTTATGTATTTACGGAACTAATAAAAATATTTTCACTTTCGGTGCTATTAAAAATATCTGTTACTTTCTGTATATTTATGTATATATACTTAAGATTACGCACTGCTAAGTAATGCAACATTATGTGTTTTGGTTTTGACAATCGAATAGCTTAGAAATATCATAAATTTTCAATTGTTTATAAGAAAAACTCTTTTCTTAACTTTTGAAGGTTATTCCCATCAATGTTATTTATCATTGAAAAGCGTATGTCCCGGTTAGGTGTGAGGTTCTCCTTTCTTTTCGGTTACGCTTTTATTATACAATGTGGAAAATTACATCTTTAGAAAATAGTCGTGAGGAATTTAAATATTTGTGCCCGAGATTCGCAAAATTAAACAAAAGCCCTTTTAAACGATGTTTTTTTTCATTAATAAAGCAAAACAGGGGACTGGTGTTAAACGGGAATTCTTCACCTTAAAGGATAAACCACGGGAGTCCAATTTTTTGCGGTTTTGAGCTGAGTATGAAGAACATTTTTCTGTATTTCATTACATTATTGGATGAAACAATGAAATCCAGAAATGAATTATAATTACAAAATCAGTGGAGTCCAATTTAATTTAGAGGATAAATCAAAATATAATTATAAATTGACATATTTGTCTTAACTATGGCCAAAAACGAATAAAATTACGAAATATACCGTTCCCAGGTCTTAATTATTGCAGTAAGCAAAAAAGTTATAGACCGTAAAAAAAATTGTTCACAAACACAAAAATCGCTTTTTTCCTGACCAAAAGTCTAAAGTGGACTTACTTGGTTCATCCGAATTTAAAACTGATCTCGAATTTTACACGAAGTGGTGCTTCACCTTAAGAGGCGGCTCTCCGAATTTTCTTTCTCGATTTCTTGTATATTTTCCTTACACGTTTTAAGTTTTTAAGATCTTACAAAAATATATGATATTCTTTAAGATAGTATCTACCTATTCCCCACGCCGAAACGGTAATTATTTGAAATTCCCTTGATCGAAATAAATCGCCAAGTATGCTCCGAAAATTATTATTTACAAGTTTGTTTCTGTTATTTTAAAAGTTATATGTATGAAAAAATTCACAATGTTTCTTTAAGTGCTCCCTAACACAACACTTACGAGATTTTGCTCGTTTTCGAACAAGTCGTGCTGTATTAAACATTTTCATAGTTTTCGCCTGAATTTTATCGTTTATAATATTAGCGCGCCCTCTCCAACATTCGTATTGTCGTATCTCTCCTTCTTCTTCTTTTTGAGCGGTGTAGCGCGGCCTTAAGCTGTGTATGTATGTGGTATAAGAGAGTTCATAAACGAATTGTTATTGACGT
Organism: Limnephilus auricula; assembly: GCA_951813805.1. Classification (NCBI taxonomy): domain Eukaryota; kingdom Metazoa; phylum Arthropoda; class Insecta; order Trichoptera; family Limnephilidae; genus Limnephilus; species Limnephilus auricula. Next base: position 41,273,293 of record OX638391.1, read on the forward strand.
GATTGTTGCAATGAAAGATACTTTTAGGTACACTAGGATCAAGAAATGAAATTATTATACTGACTTGTTTAAACAAGGTTATTTATTTAACTTTACTTCTGTTTATTATCATATTCAAACACTTTAGAGTACCTACCTAGGGGAATCTGAAAGCGATCTTCTAAACACGTGTTGACTGTTGCAATCTTTTGACTGTGAGGTAATTTATTTATTTCCAGTTATACGGGACAATATGTGCCATTAACATAATTAAGTTATATGAATAGTACAACATAAATAATGTAAGATGTAAAGTAAAAAGTAATAAGTCAAAAGTATCGCGTCGGGTGGGATTGCTGTCCTTGTTCTACCGATATTTCAATGGACGATGCTCCGAGGAACTGGCATCATTGATCCCCTCGGCACCGGTGCGTAGTCGCAAAACACGCAAAACGCGCGACCAACATATGTACACGGTTGAAATTTGTCACATGAGAACGGGTCGTTTCTACGACTCGTTCTTGAGTTCAACAGCTTGCAACGAACGGGGAACGACTTGCGGGCCCCTGTATTTCCTCCCTCCTTCAACATGGGTCTCTTCAAGACCCATGTTCACTCCTTCCTCTCCTCAAAAAGACCCTCTACACATCATCTTCGTAGATGACATAGGCCCTGAGAGAAATTATTTTCCTCAGGACCTCCTGTGTGGAGTTAATGTAAAAAGGTAAGAAAGAAATTAGTGGGAGGTAAAATGTATAATTTATAAAATATCTAAAAAAGGGGTAAAAAGTACAAAATGTATTGAATATAAAATATGAAAAAGTTAGTAATGCTCTTAGTGGAAGATAAAGTTAAAAATAATTTATGTAAACTGCCGAGAGAATCATAAATAATAATGATTGGTAGGTATTATGGATTATGTTACAGCACTTTATATGCATTTTCTTTCTGATAAACTAGCTTCTGCCCGCGACTTCGTCTGCGTAGGTAATAGTAACTTTGAGTAATCTATTTTCTTTTCGTTGGTCCCAATTACATTTATACCAAAATTCTTTATTTAAAATGGGTATTATTCTTGATTCGATTCAACTTATTAGGCGAGTACTTCAAATAAATTCACTAATTTAAATATTTTCTAAAATAGATATTTTATTTAACAATCATTGTTTTGCAAAATGTCATTCTCAAATTTTGACATTTTCTATTTATAAGTTTCATTAACATCCATTCAGTAAATTTTGCGTTAAACAGTAACAAATATACGTACATCCATACAAACTTTCGCGTTTATAATATTAGTATAGATACGATGTTTTCGTAAACCAATATTATTGGTTCCGGTGTCATTTTTAACACCCTTACGCCTTATCTATTATAGATATACTTGGACGAAGGTTGAGAGGCATTGTGTGCCTCATTGCCGTGTGGCAACATTTAATCGCGCTAGCTGCTCGCAGGTGTTTAGTGCCATAGCCGCCATCCGCGACCGCCACACAGCCACACCGCCACACGGACTCAAGATACCACTTGCACAGTACCACTGCACTGCTACAGTAGGCTCTGTTGCTGTAATTCTCTGACTCAACCTGCTGCGTTTCAAGACAACATTTAAAACTCAAACCGGGACAAACCTCTCTATGGAGAGGCCGTCGCGCGCGCTACCTTCATCTACAAACAAACATATTCAACAAGTGTTATAATAACAATTATCATTAATTTTACATCATTAGTTCGGAACTCCTGTGAAAGTTTAGTGTTAAAAGTGTTGTGTGCAAATTCCGATGTTCGGCCGCTCACCCAACGTGAACGGAATCCAAAATATTGTTTCATGCTTGCAAACCATGTGATTTTGCAATAACCACCTCGAAAAAAACTTCTGCCCATCTGTACTGAGAAAAATTAAGAAATTACGCATTGGTATGTATTACAATACTATAATAAAGATATCAAATCAATTTTTGTTGTTGTTAAAACATTCGTTTTTTGCAACAGGTAATCAAATTCTTAAGTACATCCGGTGACAAAACAAACAAAAAACAGAGATTTATACACACCCATAATAAGAATTAATTAATTACGTTGCAACATTACTATAATAAATCACCATTTCCAATAAGATTTTAATGTTTTTCTTGTTGAAAACTCCATTCGGTTATGATTTTTGTAACAGGTAGCTACTTAACTTAATTTAAACTCTATACTGCTGTTATAAGCAATGTATACAAACAAGTAAGTTCTAAGAAAAATAAGAAATGGGGCATATTATTATTACCTGCATATTTTTCACACGAATTATCAAATTTTAATGTTTTTCTTGTTCAAACTAAAACAAACAAGTGACCTACTCTAGTTTTTATTCTGGTAATCTAATTTTTAAAAACATCACTTTACATTTAGATTTTGTTTTCTTGAAATAATGCAATTCTTGGAAGTGGAAATTAATCCACTTCCCGACATTTGTTCGTTCTGAAACTCGGCGGATAGATTCGCTGTCGTTGAAAATGCATTCTGTCAACTTTTGGTGGCACTCACGCATACACAAGCATTTCTCTGAAATAGGCTACTAGCCGGCCCAAGAGATGGCCCAAAAATTGAAAATACATATATTGTAGTAAAAAATCATATTGCGTCAAACTTCGTAAAAACACTTTGTGGCGTCATTTATTTAAATTAAACAAATAACTTTGTTTCAACCACTATTATATAATCCCAATTACCAAAATAATTAATAGTTGGTTAGTTATTTGTTTAATTTAATCATATTGCGGATTGATTTTTTAAATCTATAGGATCATAATAATAATTTAAAATAAATATAAATTTCTACACATTTTTCCGGAAACTATAGAACACATTATATCAGGATGTTCTATATTAGCGCCGTCTGAGTATACATTTAGGCACAATCAGGTTTTAAAAATAATTCACCAAAGTTTGGTAATTAAACATAACTTGATTGACTGTCATAATATAGTACCATATTATGAATACGAACCAAATTCATTTTTAGAAAATAATTTCTTTAAAATTTACTATGATAAAACTATACTAACAGACAGACCAATTGGTCATAATAGACCTGATATAGTTTTACATGACAAAATTAAAAAAATAACTTATATTATTGATGTAGCTATTCCAAATTCCTGTAATATTCAAAAATCTGTTTCTGAAAAAATAAGAAAGTATACAGATTTAGGAAATGAAATTAAAAGAATTTGGCATTCTCAGACTATAAAAATATTACCTTTTGTTATTTCGGCTACTGGCATTATACCTAGCTCTCTTATTAAAAATTTAGGCATATTAGATTTGTCAAAGAGTTTGTATATAAAAATGCAAAAATCAGTCATTTTAAATACATGTAGAATTACGAAAGATTTTTTAAATATTTATATTGAGGGATCAGTAGGATTTATCGGTCAAATTAGGAATTCCACAGAGCCGAACCCTCTGATATGAAAATATCTGGAGACGGTGAATTATATTCCCATTTAATAGTTTGGTAGATTAACGTGTTGTTCTTGTATTGTTTTGTATTAATTATACTTATATAATACACTTGCATAACGTGGATTTACTAGATGATCATTTATATGGAAAAGTGTATGAAAGGGTTTAGTTTTTCCTATGGGAAAAACTAAACCCGTTCCTGTAAATCTGGTGAATAAAAAAAAATAATTGTTTGTATTAGTTGTATTACCTACCTATTATTTTTTGTAACAAGAATTTCAATCCAAGTTGAAACTGTTAATACTATGCTTTTTTTTGTTTTTTTTGGTACACTAAAACAAATTTTTCCTATAATTTTCTTTCATCCCGACATATAATAACAATTTCCACAAACACATACTTTAAAAAAACTAAGATAATGGATTGATATTTGTTATAAACTTTATATATAGCATGAATAATTTCAAATAGGTGAATGGATGCCTCTGCAAGGTAGAGCACCCACATATCAAACAATATTATTGTATCAATACATTTTTTTTATCTTTTGTTCCAACTGTCCAATCTCGGTTTTGTTTTTAATTTGCAACCGGTAACCTAAATTTTAAATGCGTCCAGTCGTAGGTGTAATAAATACATGGTCAAAATGGCTATGGTTTGGATTTAAAACTTGTTTGACAACTAAATGTATTTTCAATGAAGTCATCATTAAGGTACTGACACATTTGCTTATTACAAGCCGGCTTATGAGCATGCTCATTAATGAGTATGCTCTCACGACTGTACACACTTGCTCATAAATGAACAGGCTTGGCTTGAGCTTTCTCATGAATGAGCATGCTCAAAGCCAACAATTGAACACACATGCTCTTTAAAGAGCATGCTCATGTCAAATAATAACTGTCATCGTATCTATAGAGACAATTCCGTTCGCCCAGGACATCTTATTGCTTGCAACTTGCAACGCAATTATTAATTATTTAAGAAAATTATAAGGATTATAAAAGATTTTATTTTATTAACGCGGTTAATCACAGGATACCATATTATTTGTCCCAGCTCTCAAAGGTCTCATAGAAATCGTTGTATCTCCCTTACTATCATAGTGAGAAGTATGATTTAAATGGTATTGGAAAGATAATACAACACGCTATATATTCAAATCTAAAAGTAAACTACAAAAAAATAAAACGTACACCTTTTTGAAACCAAACTTTCCGATCAGAATTTGAATAAAAATTATGAAACTTTGTGAATTTTTAAAGTTTTTTTTTTACATGAAATGACAAAAAAGTGAGGTTACCATTTTTAAAACTTTTAAAAGTTTTCATCCAAAAATTTTATATTTATATAATTACATGGTTATTTCCAATAATATAATTTAAAAGCATATTTCATCACCTTTCGAAAACAGTTTTTAGTTTTCGGATACGTTAACAAATATTCCATTTATTTGGATTTTATCTCAAAGCGGGAATATTTTTAGCCTCTGAAAAAATCGCCAAATTTTTGAAGGGATAAGAAAATTAAAAGATCGATATGGGTTCGTAATCGGATCACTAGAATAGCAAACCTTGGAGCAAGTAATCATTTGTTAGTAGAAATGCGAGATGTTAACGGATATAAAAATCATTTACGAATGCTTCCGCAGTATTTGACGAGCTACTCTCTAAAATTGCATACAAAAACGAGATACTCAAATGCGGAATGCTATTCGGAACTCGGAACTGAGATCGGATTGAAATGAGCATGCTCATAAGCCAGCCTGTCCACACATGCTTAGAGGCTTCCCCTTCCATCCGATAATCCAATGAGCATGCTCACAAATCAAACGTCTGTCGATTTGAGAGTATGCTCTTTTGGCTTCAAATGAGCATGCTCATTACTAGCAACGTCACTGACACACATGCTACTAGGTAGCAATTGCTACAAGGTAGCATGCTCTTTGGCTTCAAATGAGCAAGTGTGTCCGTAGCATTAAGAATAATTTTCACGGCCATGTTGAAAATTGTACGCAATAATATTGTCTCTACTACGGTTCTAGCTTGATTCGAAACGGATTTATTTTAATAAATGAAACAATATCTTTGTTAGAAATATTATATACTAGCTTCTGCCCGCGACTTCGTCTGCACAGGATTAGTACTTCGAGTAGCCTATTTTCTTTTCCTATGTCCCGTCTATGAATATAACCAAATTCTTTATTTAAAATATCTATAATTCTTGATTCCATTCAAAGTATTAGGCGAGCACTTCAAATGAATTCACTAATTTAAATATTTTCTAAAATAGAATTTTGATTTAACAATCATTGTTTTGCAAAATGTCATTTTCAAATTTTGACATTTTATATTAAACAGTAGATAATTATTATTTTTAATATATGGAATATAGCTAGCTCTATAAATTATAGCCTATATGTTATTCTGATGTATGAGCTATATTATTGTAAAGTTTCATTAAAATCTGTTCAGTAGTTTTTGCGTGAAAGAGTAACAAACATACATACATCCATAGAAACTTTGGCATTTATAATATTAGTAAGATTTTGTTCCTTCCTCATGTCAAACATATTATTGCTTGCCATTACAAAACAGTAGGTGAGCACAATGTATTACTAAGATCAGAGGCAGCCACCTCGGGTCTGAAGCCCCAAGTACCAAAAAACCCTTGACAGATTCTTCCGTTTGCTAGATTCTTCCGTCAATAACTCAGGTAAGGGCCATACGTTATTCCTATGTCTGCCTACGTTAAATTATCGTGAAAACAAGCTTATGTGTCCAAGCGGTTAACAAACGGATTGCAATCTTTAGAGTTCTGGTGTCGGGCGGAAAAGCTATCTTTGTTCTAACGCTATTTCAATGGAAGATACTCCGAGATACATCATTGATACCCTCGGCAGCGATGCGTAGTCGGGAAATCCACCAAACGCGCCCTCAACATAATATACATTACAAGGTTGACATTTTTCACGTGAGAACGGGTCGCTTCTACGATTCATTCTTGAGTTCAACAGGTCGGCTGGGGAACGACTTGCCGGCCTCTGTGTTTCTTCCTTCCTAAAACATGGGTCTCTTCAAGACTCATGTTCACTCCTTCCTCTCCTCAAAAAGACTGAGGGAAATTATTTTCCTCGGGGCCTCCTGTATGGAGTTAACTTACAAAAAAATGTTGTGGTAGGGGCGTGGGAGTGAAATAGTGAAGAGGGAAGAGTGGAGGGAGGAGATAGAATAGACAGTGAAAGGGAAAATGTCTTAGATAGGACTATAAGATATGATTTTGATTGATAATGGACTCGGGATTATTTAAAATTATTTTTAAGAATTCTAAGTTATCCATGTGTTTTCCTTTATTATTAATATGAAGAATATTTATTGATTTTTATTTTGATTTTTGTTAGTTCATTTATTAACATTCAAGATACTCAGCAGTAGCAGTGGTGATCAACCTTTTTAAACGAAGGGCCAATTTATTCATTTACAATTTGTTTGCAGGCCAATTTGTTGAGTAGGGCACATATAGTTATAAGACGGTTATATTAACAATCGGTGGAGTCGCAAACATATTTATGTCTTTTTAAAATTGTACTTATTTAATTAAATTGACGTAGAGCAGAAAAACAAGCGCCCAAGGTGAACATTTTATCTCCAATCTCCAGCAGAGCCAATAAAAGCTGTCGATATTTATTATTCTGAAATGAGAACATAAAAAAATATCTGCAATTATAACAATAAATTTGCAAAACTCAAAATGATTTAATGTGATTTGACCTGATTCAAAATGGACGGACACAGATTGACGCGGAACCCTTACGTATTTTGAAATACAGATCTTGAAATCGTTAAATATTTGATCATAGACCCGGAAATCCGACCGATTGCTAAAATAAGAAATAATATCAAATCCGTCTTCTAATCTGATACTTAAGTGTTTTCAGAAACATTACTTTTTTTGTAATACGGAATCCATTCAAAATATATAATCAAATTTTGCTGGATTCAAGGTCAAATCAATAAATGCTGTTGATTTTCATTGTGTAAAATTTATATTATCATCATCATCAAATTTGGCTTTACAACCCGTGGCAGGTCTTTGGCCTCTTCAAGAGTCTTCCTCTTATTATTTTCTGTAATTAAAATTTATATTAATTAATATGAAATTCATATTTAATATTTTCGTTATAATAAAATCGCTCGGAAAGTTTAGTCAGTTAAACAAATTTAGTCATGAAAATTTTTGGTATTTTATAAAACGGAAACCTATAAAAAGCCTGCTCCGCGAAGGTACACAATTTTCTACATTTAAGGTCAAAAGGCTGATTCAAAACTTTGATAAAAATACTATTTTTCTTTAATCCACTTTACAAAACAAAAAATAAACATTAAAATTTGAAACAGAATAATCATTGAAAGAAACGATTGCCTCTAGCAATTGAACTTAGATTTTTTTTTTAGGTAATATATTAAAACAATTTAAAACTTTTCCCACTTAATTTATATCTGACTTGTAACCGTTTTCCTCCCATTTTTACTTTAACTCCGCACAAGAGGCCATGAGAAAAATAATTCTTCTCACAGCCTATGTTTTTTTTTTGAGAAGCTGGGTGAAGGGTGTTTTTAGGAAAATATTGAGAGAAAGGTCTGGAAAGGAAAAAAGTTACGAAGGGTGGGTAGGAATCTGAGGTTCAATGTGTCCAGGAGTGACGGACGTATGAATACATCCCCCCCACTCCTGTGCAAGGCGACATTCCGACAGGTGCCACGCAGTAGACCCAGATCATCCTCACTCCATGAAACCGGACACCCCTGCTAAGTCACCGAACGTAGCCAAACACTTTGGGTGACCTACAGCATGTGTTTTAGTTATCTAATAAATTGTTCAAAATGAATGGTATGAAGATTGCATTGAAATTGTTTTAGTAATTGTTTTATTATAGTGGCATTCCATCACGAATTCTCGGTATCAAAAAGAGAAATATTATATTTTTAGTTATTTTACAAATCAAAGTTATCCATATGTAATGACTCGCAGGCCGCACGAAATCGGCTGGTGGACCGCTCGCGACCAGCTTGTTGCTCATCACTGTTCAGCTGTAATTATTATAGAAGTTTTACTTTTACTATCGGTAGTTCGGTATACCCACACTAAGGGTATGACGTCATGTTGGAATAATTACAAAACAATGTGCGTTTAATAGATACGTATCTACCTACTTCCTATATTTTATTTACTTTTAAGTGTAAATTATAACTTTCTATTAAGTGAAGAACCTTGAAGGTGCAATCTGCAAGTCGACTGCTCCAAGGAAGACTGCAGTAACTCACTTTTTATCATTTTGCAGGAGAGCGATTTTAAAGATCAAAAAATGTTGCATAATCTAACATGAGGGTTTTGAATTTTATTTAAATTGAATAAATATCGTTGGTTAATACTCTTTCTAACTGTATAGTATTTGCTTAGTATTTTCTTCAAATTCACACAAATTTTTAGGGTTTTAGGACTTACTGCTGTTTTCCTCGGGGTTTATATAATATCAGTATGTAGTATGTTGAGTTACTTCTTTTTTACAGGAAAAAATTAAAGAATTTATAGAAGTAGCAACGAGCTGCTTTATTTTAACAGTATAAAACATAATTTATACACATTAAAAATACACAGTTGAGAGTTTATCATTACCTACTTACGGTTTTTCAGTGTTTTAAAGCAACATAAAAAACATTTTTAGTTCGATCAACTGAAAAAATAATAAATTTTTTAGAAACTATTACCTATACAAAATAGAAGAGATTCTTAAGTAATTACATAAAATGAAAAAATAAAAAAAACATCAAGTTTCATTCGCTTTCTGAATCATCAAATACCACATCTCTGGCATTAGAATCTCCAATGTTTCTTCAATGGAAGAATTTAGTGAAAGATAGAAATTATGGTAAGACTTTGGAGTACGCTGTTGCATAATGCTGGCAGATATTTATGTTTAAGTATATCGATGTTTTGTTTTTTATTATACTAAGCAACGGTTTCAACTAATCTGTCCAGTGGCCTGCCTCTTGTCCGCTTTTCTAAAATGACAATTATGGCCTGAACTTTATTTTTAGTATTTTTTCTTCTTCTGTGGCTATTTTAAATTTCTCACACACTACTACATTTACTGGTCTTTTTTAGGCTTGTGAAAAGCGTAATTACAATGGAAATTAAAAACATCTGAGTACTACTGTCACAGTTTAGTAGATGTTTCAATGCTTCTTTCTTTCTGCCAATACAGCCTATACGTTTTGGAAATACTCAGATCTCTTTTTAGGTAAAGCTTTTCGGATGATTTCATGGTGTAGTGTGACTCCACTACAGGAAAGGCTCAGGTGTGTTCGTGTACATTGTACGTATTGATATCAGGGAGAATTTTATTAGGTCTTGTGAGATGTTTCCCAGACTGACCAGGCATAAGCGCACCTCCTTCGTTCATTTTTCCACATGCAGTGGTTATCATTCTAATGTTTGCAAAAACATTGTTTGGCAAACATGTTGCTTATTACTTGATTCATATTTAAATAATATTCTCACCAAATTCCACGCCTGGAGTTGTTACACTTTGCAGCAGGATTTTTTTTTTGCACGGAATTATAAATAAAATTCGACTGCATGGCATGACATCCTAATTTCCAGAACATTTTTGCAATTGCAATTAAAGTGGCAGTTTGATGTGCAACCTGATCCCATTTTCCCGAATGTGGTTGCATTTAATCCGCAGTATCATTTAAATTTGCTGAGCTTTTAAAAAAAGTAGGTTGATTAAAACATTAATTTTTTAAGTATTTGAAAACGTTATCATTTTTATGAATTATATACGATGCTCGGAATATCCATATTATCAGTTGTTTTAGTAGAACGATAGAACAATCCTCTTTCCTAATTAAGAAGCAACATGCAATCAGAAGAAGTTAGTCAACAAACACTCAATTCCATAGATCTTGAATTACTACATTCATCAGGCTTCCAATAGTCATCAGAATTCACTCCACTAAAATCTTGCTGATGAAGGACCCAATAAGTCATCAGACTTTTTAATAATATATTATAATATGAACCAACAATATGTAAAGAATAAGAATTAGACTAAGAATAGACATATTTAACGAGAAACTTCATAAATATCGATTAAAAGTAACACGTACGATCGAAAATTAATACAAGAGTGTGGAATGTATCCGGAGCACCTCCTATCCTTATCCTATATTCCTCTTCCTCTCCTCCTCACTCAAAACTAATTTTAATATGTAATAAAACTCCTTCTCCAATCAACTTTAACATAGGAGACTTTTTTGGCTTGACTTCATTTAACAATGTATATATTAATCTTTATATTTTATTTATAAGCTGTTTGTCTCTTATCAATAAGTAAATAGATATTTTCCATTTTATCACTGCAATAGGCAAACCGTAATGACTGTAAAATCAACGGACGAACGCAATTTAAATGATAATATCGATATTTCTCCGTGGATAAAAGAAGTAAATCTGACTTACGACCGTTAACAAAACAAAAATTTCCGAAGAAACGGGCAGTAACTCAACTTACTTCTTTAGTACATGGAAAACAAATGACTTCGTGACTTACGACTATTTTGAAATGGTTTTTTCTCGGGGTGTATTAATGTTAGAGTACAGAATGTCTCCTTGGGAGGTAGATAATTATTTATGAAACCCGAAAATGTAACTAACTCAAAAACACCAAATAGTGAGTTACTGCAGTCTTCCTTGGAGCAGTCGAAGTAATGTAAATATTGTGAGTGAAAATAGAAGATTCTTACAAAGGCACTAATTAGCCACTGGAGTTTGTATTTTATTGAAATAAAGACTTCTTTACGCACGCTTGACTTGAGGGGTAAACTGGCGAATGCTTTACGGAAATTACAGCGTTACGAGAGGCGTAATATCGGGCGTTACGAACATTACAGAGGCGAACGATAATAAATTTAAATTAATTTTGAGGATCATTCCTCACAATCTAATCGTAACAACAGTGCTCAAATCCATAGTAATGACGTTTGGAATGGGTGCTGGCATTTGTGTTTTAAACTTTGTAAGAATTAAATCAACAATCCCATTCTAAGCGAAATTCCCATAATAAAATTAATCAAATTTTCGTTTAGAGTGTGCGAACTCAATGCATTGAAACGACTGATTTGTCACTTTGATTGGTAACAATCCAAACGAATCTTAAATATAGATTCTTATACACTGATGATTGGAATGGTTTTATTCGATGCCAGAAAAAAATTAAATTAGATTACTAAAGAAGTATTTACTTCAGTCATGTTTTCTAAAGCACACTCGTATTTTATTATGATGAACACCTCACAAGAGTCTCAACTGCTCCCGTGGGGCATCCCCAATTGGGGTATGTTGTGAGGCTGAAGGTAAGCGGGGAAGGGAAGAGGAAAGTGGGGAAGTGCCTGGCTTTTCATCACTAAACACACCTGAAACCATTTCAAGCAATGTTTCAATTCTGAATGAGGGTCTTACACCAGGGCGATACTGAGAGTATCTACACTCTACATCTAGGCTACAACGACATCAATTATGCCATTTTTGTTAAAATTAGCACTCTAGCTCACCAAAAGTCACGAGCCGCCACTGGTTTCAACCTTGGGCGCTACGAAATTTTTAAGCGTTCGGTTTGAAAATTTCCCCGTCCTCATTAAAAAAAACTGTACACCCGAATTTTAGTTGAGTTTGGTTGTTGTTTTTTTTTCTTTATTTTTCCCGATTTTTAATTTTGATACATATATTATATACCTACAATGTATCCGTAACAGGAATCTTGTTAACAGATAAAATAAAATAAAATGCCAATAAAACTTAAAGGAAAGATATACCAAACTATTGTTAGACCCGCGATAACGTATGGCTCCGAATGCTGGATATGTACATTACATGCACAATTTCTACTGTAGGCGTTATTGGTTTATTTATGCTCTAGGCAATTAGAACCAGCAGAAATGCGAATGTTTAGATCGTCGGCAGGAGTTTCACTAAAAGATAAGACCAAAAGTTCACGCATTCTTGGTAGCTTGGGTGTCATGGACATAAACATCAGTAAGCTGGAGGAACGACAATTGAGATGGTATTGAAACATAAGACGGAGACCACCAGACCACACAGTGAACTCTTGGATGACTCAATCCTCCAAAAATCTACAGAGAAACGGCCTGGATGAAAGAGATACTCAGAACCGAAGAAGCTACAACCTGAGAACGAGAAGAGCCGACCCCAACAGCCTACCTAGGCAATAGGTTGGGGCAGGGCAAGGAAGAAGAAAAAGAAGATACTCGTACATACAATGAAATGATAGGAGCAGTGAGGCGCCAGCTTGTGCGTGGGTTAATATAATTATATACATTTTATTTTTGTACCTACAAACAAACAGTGGGCGTATAGGTAAAGCAAAAACAGTAAGCTTATAATTTAAAAAATTCTAAACAGTTTATACAAAAAGTGTATACAATACTCAGTTTGTAAAAAAACTAAAGTAATATAATATAAATAAAAAATGTTTCAACGTCTGTATTGTTAAGTCTTAATTTTAGCTCTTTTAAGAGGCTAGACTTTGAACGACACGCGGAACACCCGCGTCTGTCATTCTGTCTCGCTCACAATAAGCTCACGCACACCTACAATACATGCGAATGCGAAATGTGCGAATGAGACAAAGCTCAAATTAACCGACAGAAATCTCTCGAAAAGGGGTTTATGGAGAATACACTTTTCTACACCGAAACTTTCACGAAATTGAAATTTTAAAAAATATATATTTTTTAGAAAGAAGAAGCTACGTCGGTAGCCTTTTATAATTTTATAATTCTTTATGAGAGTTGAGTTAGCAGCACTTCTTCCTTAAATAATATTTTTTGATAAATCGTACATGTTTGACAGTGAATGTTTACGTTAATACGAAACGCATCGAAAATTCGAAAACATACCGACATAGTTTTCACCCTCTAAAAGTCAGTATAAAAGAAATATATTCATTTTGTGCAATTTTCGATGTAGAAAAGTGTTTTTTCCCGGGCGTCCTTTTTGTATGGGCCGAAAAGCGAAGTCTATCGTCTTAAGTGTTGGGGTAATTTTTTAGTTGTCACTTAAACTTTTTTCGACATAAATTTTCATTTTTCTAATATTAAGACATATAAACTGCTTATATGTAGTGTTAAAGTATTTACAAAATCGTTAATTATAAAATTGCTAATTCTGCGTATTATTTACTTTAAAATTGCTCTACCTGTGTAGTACCTATTTGGAGCAATCTATGACCTAGTTGTCCTAATTGATAATCGCCGACAAAATTATTAATTCTAATATGCATTTTTTTGATATGTAAACACATGATCAATGATTTGTAAAAAAAAAACGATTGTGCTTTAGACCACACGACTGAAGTAAAACTTCTTTAGTTCCATCTGTATGTATGTATATACATATATATGTTTATTTGTATAATGTATACATGTATATACATATACATATATTAATTTTCTACAAATATTTATTTATTTAAATTTATTATGCATTATATTATAAATTTATTAAATTTATTACACACGCTTGACTTGGGGAGTAAGCTGGCGACTGAGTGACGAGAGCGTTACGAAAGGTGTGATCAGGCGAGGCGAACGATAATAAATTTAAATAAATATTTGTAGAAAATTAATATATGTATATGTGTATACATGTATATATTGTACATATAAACATATGCATACATATAGATGGTGCTGAAGACGTTTTACTTCAGACGTGTGGTCTAAAGCACACTAGTTTTTTTTAAATTATTTAATTTTTGTGATTTTTTTTTACAATAAATACACAATTTTTACGTGTCATCATATCCAGTGTTAAAATGGTAGACAAGAATAGCTTTTCCTTACCATTTGGTGAGGGAATTTTTAGTTCAATTATATAATTATCATGTATGAAAGGAAATAATACAATATGGCAAAAACAAGAGATAATTGAGAAAAAGCAACATTTATCAATAACTTGATTTGAAAGAAATAATAATAAAAGAAAGTTATGGAGTATAGATAATGTTTGCTGAAATTCCTGAATATTTTCGATAACTTTTAGATATAATGGGAGGTTGTTAAAATATGTTGTACCTAGATGGAAATAAGTATTTTGTGTGTTCTTTGTACTAAATTTAGGGATTTTGATAGTATTCTATCTATCTAAATTTTCACAAACCACGCCACACTATTGTCGAAAAGTGTTTTCATAGATAATAAACAAATGAGAAATAAGGAAAGTAGTATGTCGTCTTATCTTATTTACATACAGATAAGCGCCTCCGCCCACTCAGGCAACTGAAAACTCTCAACTGCCAACTGTCTTTGTATGACAATGTGATGGCCCGCACATACACAATCACACAAAACCCCGTTGTCAATGGTAACGCAAGCGGTAACTTGCGACTTGCTCTACCGGTTGCCCTGGGCGGCCATTGATAGTTGCCAACTGTCAGCTGATTGTTCTTCTTCTATGGTTAACCAAGCTTTTTGACCAATCAAGACAGATAAACAGCCGGTTTTAGTTGGTTTTCAGTTGCCTCAATGGGCGGAGCGCCTTAATTGATATTTTAAAACTTCGTCGCTCATGGCAACATTACAAACTAAAATAGTGGCTTTGATTCAGAAATTCAATGCAGAAAAAATAAAAAAAATTCAGGACGCGTGAGCTCACCGTTCGAGAGGTATAGGATACTAATATTAAATACGTTATTCCAGAATGGCGGAGGTTTAGAGCAATTTCACAAATTTAAATAATTTAATAATTTTGATAAAAAAATTTACCCTTATGGTGATTTCCTCACGAAAATGGCGCTATAGAAATGATACAAACTTTGTTTATTAATCATATAAATTATATTCATACATTCTTAGGTACGTACGAGTACCTACACTTACGTGAAAAGCGTTTAAAACCAATTATGAAATTCAATAAAATAAAAATATCTATATAACTTTTCATTTTATCAGTCAATTAAATTAGTGAGCACATAATTCTTGATTTTAAAATGTCTTTTTATCTCCACCCACATTCTTCCTTTGCACTCTTATTATTACTCATCCATATTTAACAAAGTTTTAAAACCCGTTCACATCTCAGGCGAATTTATCTAATGATATTCTACCGACTTAATTAATAGATACTTTAACCACGGAATTTAATTTGAATTAACTAAAACTAAATATTGTATATTGAAAAATCTGTTTCTGAAAAATAGGAAAGTATACAGATTTAGGAAATGAAATTAAAAGAATTTGCCATTCTCAGACTATAAAAATATTACCATTTGTTATTTCGGCTACTGGCATTATACCTAGCTCTCTCATTAAAAATTTAGGCATATTAGATTTGTCAAAGAATTTATATATAAAAATGCAAAAATCAGTCATTTTAAATACATGTAGGATTACGAAAGATTTTTAAAATATTTATATTGAGGAATCAGTAGGATTTATCGGTCAAATTAGAAGTTCCACCAGCCGAACCCCCTGATATGGAAATATGTGGAGTCGGTGAATTATTTTCCCATTTAATAGTCTGGTAGGTTAACATGTTGTTCTTGTATTGTTTTGTATTAATTTTACTTATATAATACACTTGCATAGCGTGGATTTACTAGATGATCATTTTTGTGGAGAATGTGTGAAAGGGTTTAGTTTTTCCTATGGGGAAAACTAAACCCGGACCTAAAAGTCTGGTGCAAAATTGTAAAATAACTTGTATTACAATGTATTGTGTATGTCTTAATAAACAAATAAACATATCTCAATAATATAATCTAAAACTAAATAATAATTTATTATTATGCAAGTCATCCCGTTTGCCCTTCTTTTTGTGGTGCTGTTGTTTGACTAGTTATATGTAGTTGTTTACGAACGGCTTACGTTGTACACGTTCAGATACCTAAGTACTCGTATTTACATTGATAGGAACTCTACTGCAAACATGTAGATAATAACTTGCGCAGACCCGTGAAAAATCAAGTACCAAGTCACTGGACCTAGTGCGGTGACTGAACTGGATAGGGTTTGTTATGCAAAATCAGCTCACAAAACCTATACCTTTTCACACACCAACGCACATGACTGCAGATCGCCAACAAACGAAGAACTTTTCACGGCGACGAAGTGTGCTTAATTTATTCGATGCTATCTATTACTTTTTTGTTGGCGATCTGGAACGAAGACAAGTTAAAGTTATCGACATTATGGATAAATCCTTTATCGATCGACCGTGCTAGATAAACTGACTGAAATGATGTTAACTTGCTGAAGTAGGTACCTACTTACATAATTTTTTTATAAATTATGTTTAAATAATAGTAATTGGTGAATTTAGTAAAGATAATAGTAAATAATGTAAAGCATGAAAGGTAAATGGTTAAAAAGTAAGTCATTTTATTTTGTGAACTCCTCACTAGTAGAATCTGTGATGAGGTGTTCGCATATTTGAAAAGGTGTTATTCTGTCGTCATAAGTAAAAACATTGTATCTTCTTTGAGGATTTCGAGGAGGACGCTGTTCTGTTTCATGTTTTAAACATTATCTTCTTCAATGATTTCAATTGAGTAAGCCTAAACTGCGCCTTGATAACGTACGTTTGTTCAATATGCATGAAGACCGGTACACCTGTGAGGTAATTACTAAAAATGGTAGCAATATATACGTTCTACATAATATAAATATATAACTGCATAAGATGACACCGCTCACTCTGTTTGCGAGCTCTTCAAAGTGGAAAGGCTAATTAATGTAAATGCAGATTACAGCGTGAATCTTTAGGTTGTGATTTACTGGGAAATAGAATAATTAGCTTGGTATACAAGCTATTATGGTACTGACAAACATGCTCATAAATGAGCAAGCTTGGTTTGAGCATAGGTACCTACTCATAAATGAGCAAGCTTGGTTTGAGCATAGGTACCTACTCATAAATGAGCAAGCTTGGTTTGAGCATAGGTACCTACTCATAAATGAGCAAGCTTGGTTTGAGCATAGGTACCTACTCATAAATGAGCAAGCTTGGTTTGAGCATAGGTACCTACTCATAAATGAGCAAGCTTGGTTTGAGCATAGGTACCTACTCATAAATGAGCAAGCTTGGTTTGAGCATAGGTACCTACTCATAAATGAGCAAGCTTGGTTTGAGCATAGGTACCTACTCATAAATGAGCAAGCTTGGTTTGAGCATAGGTACCTGCTCATAAATGAGCAAGCTTGGTTTGAGCATAGGTACCTACTCATAAATGAGCAAGCTTGGTTTGAGCATAGGTACCTACTCATAAATGAGCATGCTTGGTTTGAGCATAGGTACACATGAATGAGCATGCTCGATGCCAACAAATATACTCAATTCCATTCGCCCAGAACAAGAGGGTATTTCCAGAGAATATCGGAAATTAGTCCCTTTTAAATCAAATTCTAGACGTATTGACTCTTTTTTACAAAAAAACATAAATTGATTTTGAAAGATTGTTATTTTATCTGGTACACGCAGTTTTAAAATTTTGAAAAACTAAGTTTATTTTTAATAACTCAGGTATTAATATACTTAGGTTATATCGTTGGTCGTTGGCAGATTTGTTATATTTTCAAACGATAGATTCTATTAAACAACACAAATTTCAAATCATATAATCAAAACCAAAATAAATCAATACATAATCTAGTAAACCTAGTTTTCAGAATTTTAATTTTAGTTAAAAATAAATCCGAGAACGTGTTTTGCGACACAAATACCTCAGTTTATCTATTTATTGAAAGTCTTACCAACTAAAATATTTCAGATTTTTTTACACATTTACTTTGTTTAGACATTATTGAAAAATCATAAATATTTATGTTAAAAAATACTCACAAGAAGTACACGATCTTTAATAAGTTATCATTAGCTTAAGCAAGTTTTGAATGAAATAACTCGATATTAATTTCTTTATTTAAAAAAATTGATACGCGTAATAATCGATCTTTCTCATTGGAACCTCCCTGTACAGTTGCAAGCATTTTTAAACATTTATTCTCAGCCGCTGGTCAATCGCTCTTAGCGGGCGACAAACGCGAAGTTCACATCAAAAAATACTTTGTAACACAATAGCGCTCGCCATACAATCCCATTCAGACCCACCACACGTAAAAAGATGATGTGTTATAAGCGCGGTTCGGGTCTTCGCTATTCGGCGTTATTCGCAGTAACCGCTCCCGAGGCGATATATAAAAAGTTATGCGACATATCACCGTAAAAATTCAATAAGCAGCCGCCGTGCTCAAGCAGCTGTCAGCCGTCAAATTACAAATAAATGGTATTTCGCGGCCGCTTCCGAATTCAACTGACCCCCTCTCCTGCCGTAGGAAGAAATCTTTTATAACATAGTGTGTCAGTATAAAAGGTATTGTGTTATAAGTATCTTTTGATGTCTGTCCCGTGCATAGCCCAGTAGTAAGCTTTCAAAAGGAAGAAGAAAGGGAGATATGTAAATACAAATGTAAAAGGGAGCGCACTAACATTATAAAACGATTATAATTAACGAAAATAGTGAACGTACGAGTATTTAATAAAACACTTCTGCAAATGTATCGTCTGGTGGGAAGACGCATCCGCCGCCAAGGCCTTGACAAACCTCAACCCATGAATCCGGACACCCCTGATAAGTAAGCAAATACTAATTAAAGTTTAAAGTTTTTTTATTCCAGAAAAAAAGAAAATAACATTTTCACTTACTTAACTAAAATTTGCATAACATTATATTATCATACAACATATTATCATACAATATATTACAATAGTATTCATTCACTTTCAATATTATTCACTTTCACTACATTGTTTTTTGTGAATAAAAATGAATATTTTTTTTTTAAATTTACAGACACTTTTTTCGTTTTTAATATCAACTGGAAGGCAATTATATAAATTGCCCCCCTCATAACTGATAGATTGCTTACCGTAGTTAGTATGAATATTGTTTAAATGTATGTTATCGTGTTGTCGTGTAAAATGTTTGTGTACTTGGGACGTTTTAATGAATATTGTGTTTGTATGAATGAGTTTATTATTTATTTTGTATATAAGGAGACATATATTGTATTCGTATAGTTTTCTTAATGTTAACAGTTTGGTTTCCAAATATAGTTTTTTTGTGGATGTTTTGGATTCGTAGTGAAATAGTTTTTTGATTAGTTTATTTTGAATTATCTGTAATTCATTAATGTATGTTTCATACGCATTTCCCCAGATTTCAATTAAATAATTTAAATGTGAGTGTACGAGACTATAATATAAACTTTTTTTAAATTTAATTGGTAATAGATAAGATAATCGGCTAAAAACGTTGATTAAGGGTGTGATTTTATTTTTAACATCTTGGATATGGTTTTTAAAAGTTAGATGCTTATCGATGCACAGCCGAGGACATTTTTCCTTTATCAGGATTTGCAAATCATTCTTTTCAATTTTTAAGGGTACGTGAGCGGCGGTACCAACACCTGCCACTCAAATTGTAAAGATTTGATGGTGTCACGAGATTTTCTTGTTTGATAATCGGATGATGCGTTTATTTAGTGAAAAAGGCGAGCTACAGAAATAGACAGTACCTAAGAACTGTTGAATAATTCATTAGGGTAGTGGATTGTAAAAGCAAATGGCAATAATAATGTTGCCAGCTCACTTCTCTAGTGCATTAGTGAGAATCACGATGTCACGTTTTAAGCTTCACTTATTTTATTTTTATTTTTTAAGTAAAACTTCTTTAGGTGCGATGTGACGAGTAATTCAGATGTTATTCGGACGGAAATAACGTTTTCAAATGGAAATGACGATATCCGTACGATATCTGTGTTTGTTTTTATTTTTAAAAGGTACTCGCCTTCCCTAGAATATTTTTATTATTTGACGAAACTTTGATGAAAAATCAAGAGGGAATCTATTTTCATAATTTTTATTGCATTTCTCAATACAAGCGACCAAACTCAAAAGCTGGTGGTGTAGCTGGTATCATTCATCCGTAGACATTAGCGCTAAGAGTATGGATATTAGAGAGACGGTATGTGAAGTGTGCCCGCGCGCTCCAAGTGTGCCTTTTCGAGAATTTTACCCAAACGGCTTACATTGGCTGCTGGTTTTTGGTCGTTTAATACGTTCCGACAGCAACCATTTTACATGGTGACAGCCAATGTCAACCGTGTGGGTAGAATTCTCGAAAAGGCACACTTGGAGCGCGCGGGCACACTTCACATGCCGTCTCTCTAATATCAATACTCTTAGCATTAGCGTGTGTCGCTCTCCGTAGAGAGAAAATTGTCTTATTTTTAAACGCCCGGGGTCTCAAAAGTTGCGTATGATTTGTAGCTATTGGAAAACGTAAAAATAAATGAAATTGGTGTTCACTATTAGCCCGCTAAAGTAGCCGGAAGTTTTGAAAAAAATTAGATTTCGTGATTCGGGAAAAAAATAAAACGAAAGGTCCATAAATTATATTTAAGCAAACTTCCTTTTTATTCCATTACTATAATAGTCCAAAGAATTTTGAACTACATAAAGTTATTTAAGAAAATTTTGATTTTGGCGCAATTCCTCCAACCTTTTTCTACAATCTATTGCAGAAGTAACTTTCTGCGGCAACAGGTGGCAGCATTGCAGTCGCTTGCAAAATGGCCGACATAGATGTTCGTATTAGACAGTAATCTGTGATTGTATTCTTGAATGTAGAAGGTGAAACGACCATAGTAATAATAATAATGACCACATAATTTTTTTTTCGTCTGCGGCGCATTTTTCGGATACGCTATCGTACTTTTATGTAAAAATAATCTCAGAATGTTGAAGGTCAACTCAATTCCATCATTATTAGTGGAAAATGTAGCTTCTGCAACGATGGAGGACCAAACCACCAACGCCCGAGTGGGAACCAGTTAAGCCGCGGTATTCCGCATTTCGATTTTAATATATTTTTTTATACTGCCTTCTAGAGGGTGAAAACTATGTCGGTATGTTTTCGAATTTTCGATGCGTTTCGTATTAACGTAAACATTCACTGTCAAACATGTACGATTTATCAAAAAATATTATTTAAGGAAGAAGTGCTGCTAACTCAACTCTCATAAAGAATTATAAAATTATAAAAAGCTACCGACGTAGCTTATTCTTTCTAAAAAATATTATTATTTTTTAATTTCAATTTCGTGAAAGTTTTGGTGTAGAAAAGTGTATTCTTCATAAACCCCTTTTCGAGCGATTTCTGTAGGTAAATTTGAGCGTTGTCTCGTTCGCACATTTCGCATTCGCATATATTGTAAGTGTGCGTGAGCTTATTGTGAGCGGGACAGAATGACAGACGCGGGTGTTCCGCGTGTGGTTCAAAGTCTAGCCTCTTAAACACTTTCAGTTTTTAAGTTCCTAAAAATATGTATGTTATTTTTTAAGACAATATCTGTACATTATCGAGCCGAAACAGTAATTATATGAAATTCACTCGATAGAAAAAATCGCGCAGTATGCTTCGAAAATTATTAAAAACACATTTGTTTTGTTATTTAACATGTTATAGCAATGAAAAAATTCACAGTGTATCTTTGAATACAACTTGAGCATTTTTATTTTTAACTCCACACAGGAGGCCCTGAGGAAAATAAATTCCCTCAGGACCTATGTCATCTTGGAAGATGCTGTGAGGAGGGTCTTTTTGAGGAGAGGAACGGAGTGAAAGTGGGTCTTGAAGAGACCCATATTGTAGGAAGGAGGAAACACAGAAAGTTGGCAAATCAAAAACAAGAGGTTGGCAAATCGTTCCACAGCCGAGCTGTTGAACACAAGAACGAGTCGTAGAAGCGTAGAAACGACCCGTTCTCATGTGACAAATGTCAACCGTGTACATATGTTAGGCGCGCGTTTAGGGTGTTTCCCGACTATTTGTGGAGAGATTTTTGCTCTATTTTAAACGAGTCGTATTTTATTAAACATTTTCACAACTTTCGCTTGTATAGTGTTTTTATTATTAGTGCGCTCCCTTTAACATTCGTATTCACGTACCTCCCCTTCTTCTTTTTGAGCGCTTACTAACGGGCCTTATTTCAAAACATGTAATTTTCATTTGGTCTATTTCACCTGCGGTGCTTTTTCCGTTTTTTCAGTATTTTTTAATGCACAGAGTAATTTAATCACTTTATAAGCAGGATCGCACGCGCACGAGAAATGTACATATTCCCAAAACTTATTTGCTGACCGCTGGTATGTATCAATGATTAAACATGTAGGGATTTGGGACAATTGTCATTGCTATGTTATCTATCGCGCAGCGCACTCTTTGGCGTTCAGTGGAGTAATTCTGTCTCGTTTATGTCCGTTTTGAATCATTCAAAGAGTTGGATTTTCAATTAGGTACTTGGCTGTAGCTACAAATTAGTAATCAATCAACATTTTCATTTTCGGAACGTTCTGAATGACAGCACTGATTTATGTTATTGTTAAAAGCTGGACTAATCAGGTATAAAACCTTTGGATCGACGAAATTTATCTAGTTGGTATGTAGTTACAATGTGTTGTAAATAAATATTATGTTTTAGGTACGCTTTAAGTAAAGGTTGGTCTTTAGTAAAAAGTGACTAATATAATATTATGTTCATGTTACGTTTCAAAATCCATGTTTAATTTATTCGTTTGGTAATTTGAATAATAATTCCAAAGTGTCCAAGATTAAACGCTTTTACATTAAAAAATTACTATCTATACAAAATCAATATTTATCTATTTATTACATGCCATAATAAGCGTTTACATTTTATTTTACAAGTTGTTTATATAAATGTTAGGTAAATGTTTACTACTCCGCTTACCGGATAATACGGAATTCGAATTTCGATACACGGATGCGCACGGATAATACGGAGCGGAACATTTCCTTTGCCGCCATTTCTTTGGATTTGATATTTGCGATTTTTTTCAATCTAAAAACGCACGAATTACTTAGGTTACCCAGCCTAAGAACCTAATAACCTATTTTGTGCACATAAATAGTTGTATATTGTAGTAATTGAAGTTGTATGAGTCCCGTTTCACTTGGCCAAACGTGGCTGTCAAATATTTCGCGTAAGTGAAATAATCTTATAAATTGAAATATAAAATGCATGTTTTTTCGTCTCCCCCGACATGAATATTCAATTTTCGTAATAATAACGCAAAATCTAACTGTTTGAATAAAAAATATTCCGTATTAACCAGTAGGCGGAGTATGAAACTATTAATAAATGTTATTGTAAATACTTAAAAATTTAAACAATAAAGAAAATATACCGTAATGAAAGAATGTAACAACAAAATAATAAAATCAAATGCAGTAGTGGGAGGGATGGAATCATTTGTCCGTCACTTCTGGACACACTGACCCCCAGATTCCTACCCACCACTCTTCTTTTTTACTTCCCCGAACATCCTCTCCTTTCTTCCCTAAATAGAACCCTCACATAGGCCCTGGAGGGGAATTGTTTTCATCAGGGCCTCCTGCGTGG
This sequence comes from Limnephilus auricula, assembly GCA_951813805.1. NCBI lineage: Eukaryota > Metazoa > Arthropoda > Insecta > Trichoptera > Limnephilidae > Limnephilus > Limnephilus auricula. The sequence goes on from OX638391.1 coordinate 41,297,286, forward strand.
AGCTATTGTAAAAAAAATAAAAATATATATAATTACTTTTTTTTATAAGAAAAACTCTCTTTTTTTAACTTTTGAAGGTTCTTCCCACCAATGTAATATATCATTGAAGAAGAAGATAACAATAATAATCTAATTTTTTTAAATATGAAAACGAACAAGACGCAGAAAAATAATAAAAGATATTGGTCGCAACTGGGACTCAAACCCAGAACCTTACGTCTTACGGGGACATACACCTCTACATTTGAAATATGAAGTTGACAATTACGACAGTCTCATAATAGATCGCATTGGCCCAATTGGTAGAGGTGTATGTCCCGGTAAGACGTGAGGTTCTGGGTTTGAGTCCCAGTTGCGACCATTATCTTTTATTATTTTTCCGTGTCTTGTTCGTTTTCATATTTAAAAAAATTAGATTATCATTGTTATCTTCTTCTTCAATGAAATATATAAATATATAGTATTGGAGTAAACAATACGATACTGCCACCATGGATCGAACCACGGTGTCCTTCTTGACAATATCAAGGAGAATACACTGTTTTTACATGACGACAGAATAACACATAAAACTTGCGAACACCTCAGCACACGTTCTCCTAGTAAGGAGTTCGCAAATCACAACTACAAACCATACAGTTACTGATTATTAACATGTTTTGGATTATTGGAACTTATTATCTATGTAAATTGGTGTATATCATTTGTAAAATAAACGTTCGAGAATAGAAATAAATTTAAAAAAAACCACATGTTTATGAATAACAAGTTCTATGCAGAGATAACGGTGTATGGAAATCGTTAATAATTATATTTTTTAAGATATTGTACTATATTTATTTATTATTTATTTATGTATTTATTTTTTCATGTTCTCCATAAAACAGTTATACACCAATATATCATGGAGAAGATTATAAATTACAAAGTACACAAGGGCAGTTTTACTACTTAGTGACATGTGCTAAAAGATAGTTGCTAAATGAATGATACACAGCTACAACACCGGCTGTTGAGTTTGGTCGCTTGCATTGAGAAATGAAATAAAAATTATGAATGATTCGCTCTTCATTTTTCATCCAAGTTTCGGAAAATAAAAAATAAAAATTCTAGTGAAGGCGAGAAACCTTTAAAGATAAAAACAAAACTCGGATGGCAGTAATTGTACCGTTTTAGTGATTCCTGCAACAACAGTCAAAGACTTTTTACTTCAACCGAGCGTAAACGTTGGACGCACTCATACATATATTTTTTACATTATCTGCACACAGGAGTCCATGAGGGAAAAAAAAATCCCAGAGGCCTATATCATCGTTAAGGATTCTAAGTGGAGGGTATTTTTAGGGTAAGGAAGGAGAATAAGTTGTAGGAATGAAAAAGGTAAGAGGGGTGGGTAGGAATTAGGAATCAGGGGCTCAATGTGTTCAGGAGTGAATCGTATGAATCCATTATATCCACAAAATATGTGTGTTTTAAAATTTTATATTTGAAAAAATGTTTATTTTGAATTACCTATATTATTTTAGCAACTTTCGAAATCAGTTTTTAGTTTTCGGATATACTCAGAACTACTGAAAAAATATGCCCGTGGTCTTAGTGGTTAAATGATAATTATTTTTAAAATTCACAAAACCGTAATTTTTGCGATTGACCAAAATTTGCATCGCAAGATTGGGAACCCTTGCTGTAATTGATATACCGCTCTTGCATCGGAAGAGTGTTTTTTTTTATTTATTTTACCTACTATCTCGACGTTATTTATATTTTGTGAGCGTTTCTGAATGAGGTGTTATCTTAGAAGATAAGTGTACTTAGGTTGTATAATGTGTAGTATTGGGTTTCAACCTTTGTTACCATTATACACGTTGTTAAAATGTTTACGAAGATGAAAAACAAACACATTTACTACGGTAACACGGCAATACCGCGTAGATTTGTAGATAATAAAACGTACCAGTAAACAATACACTAGTAGTAATTAATTAAAAAAAGAGCGAAGATGATTTTAAAAACAGCCATTCGAAACATAGCATTCCAAATTCTAATCCTAATTTGTATCCTACTATTAAAAAGTTTTTCTCACTTAAATTATTCACCACTTATTTATTTAATTGGGTATATGAGTATAGGCTGATTCGTTACACTCTAATATTTAGAATTAAATATACTCAGTGGAAGTTTTTTCTTTTCCTATTACTTTTTATTCCTTTTTTTCATATTCTCTTCTATCTTTATTTGTAATTTTTTTATTACTGACTGTTTTTTTGTAAATTTATTTATTTTTTAAAACTGTGTTCTTCTACTTTTTATTAAATATGTGGATTTTCTGGGGGGCGCCCGATAAGTTTGTACCTTACACTAAGTATTTTTAATATGTAGGTACCTAAGTCTTTTTTTTTGTATGGTAAAAAAAGTTAGAATTTCGGAAAAAGGTGTTAATCTTTTTTCTCCTATCATCATGTAGAACCACCTCCCAAAGTTAATGCACTTTACCCCCGGACTCCCTGTATATATTACGTATTCGACGGTTTGCACATTCTTCGATAAACTACCTTACATGAAAACCTGTGTTTAATGGGGTGATGAAGTGAATAATATAACACTTAGTTAATCGACCCATTTGTTGAAATCTATTACCGTCGATGAGCGATGTATGACAGACGTTAGTCACCACCTTCATTAATAATATATTATACTTCAAACAGTTCGGCTGTGCTCAAGCAAAACTAAGTATTTCATTAACAAATCTATCTATAATATAAAAATCAATGTTTGCTTGTTCGTATCTTATGCGCGGTAATCCGTTCATCCGACTGCGATGAAACTTTGGGAATATGATGTGCGCATACGCGGGATGGTTATAGGATAGTGAGCTCTGGCGTTATGAAATTATTTCCTATACTAATCATACGATCGCGATTAAAATTTCATCCGATTACTATTATTTTTTTTGAATTGTTGTGAACATGCCCGTCAATACTTCTATATCTATACTGGTGTGCTCTGGCATTATGAAATTTGCATAAAAAAATTAGATAGGTCACGCGAGTTGTTGAAAAAATGGATGTATTTTATGAAGTTAGGCGGCAGGGAAAAAAGGCTGAAGGGTCGTGTGGAATTAAGGAGCGAGGCTCCGCGGGAGGGGGGACGAGGGAGAGGGGAGAATGCGAAGAAGGTGGAAGCGGAATGCGAGAGGGGGCCGGGGGGGGGGGGGTCGCGGGGAGTGGTGAGCGGGAGAGGGGAGGGGGTTTCGAAACAGTTTAAAAATGTTTCCGCAATCTTTGTAAATTCACTTTGTGGCATCATTTTATTTAAATGAAACCAATTACTTTTGTGTAAAGCAATGTAATCAATGTTAATGATATCTACATGTTTCAAAACCGATGGTTTCTTCGTAAAGATAATAACATTAATAAAACAACAAAAGAAACAAATAAGTAGGTATATACAAAAATAACAATAAACTTACAGAGAGAGGTGATTAATTACTTTAAAATATCATAAAAACAATTAAATAAAATGAAATATAAAAATTATTTTAGAATATGGTTATTATTCTTACGAAGAAACCATCGGTTTTGAAACATGTAGATATATATCTATGTATTTTAACATTGATTATAGAGGTTTACACAATAGTAATTTGTTTCATTTAAAGTATAAAATGCCCTGGAAGGCGAAATATATGTCACACGTTATAAATTTATAACTAATAACTAGTAGCGGTTTGAAGCCTTTTTGATTGGGCGTTTAATCTGGTATTATAAAAGGGAGGAATAAATTCTCACGGATAAATGAAAAAACCCTTTGTTGGTCCGTAACCACAGAAAAAAAACTGTAAATTAGGTGCCACGCACGGCAGTCCACGGCTTGCAGATCTACCAAAATGGCACCACTGGTATGATTTGTATGAACCTAATAAATATGACGGAAGGTCCCGTAGGTGCTGATATTCAAAACTATTTTTTTTGCTGTATCTGTATTAGATTCAGATTAAAAAGTATCAAATGTTTTACACGTTTATTTTATAACAATTGTTTAATGGTTTTTAAGTGTGCCTACCGTAGATGAAGCTTGTTACAATAACTCGACTGAGTGTACACAGAAGGGCATGCACCTGTAAGGAATGCGATGTTTCTATCACAAGTCGCCTAGCAACGACATAATACACCATACTCGAGGGCCCAGAGTAGAGGTAACATTGTACCCATTTAGTGTGGATATATTCTACGGGCAGCGCACACAGAGAGCGCGCACACTGTGCCGAGTACGGCGCGGGCGGCGTGGGACGCGACTACAGTCGGTATCAGACTTATCATACAGCGACCGCGCTCCTCGTGGTATTCCGTACCGGGAGAGCCGTTCCTTGAACAGGGTACTTGTTGCTTATCCGCCCGCCGATGTCCCGTTCTAGGAAATAAGCGTTTCTCTGCGTAGCGCCTGGCTCTACGGCATACCGGTCCGACAACGCATGCTTAGAGATGTACCGCGAAAATTTAAACCACGCACAAACGACGCTTTTTTAAACTGTAAAATTTACTGTTTACTGTGTATTAATGTGTGTATTATATGTTAAAAAGTTTTGTGATTGTGTAAAACATTAAAAATTACTGATTTACTCAATTTATATAAGTACATTATTTTTTAATTCAGTGAACAAATAATAGTATTGTGATTGTTAGCGTTGCTTGACACTGAAGTGAAATAATAGAGATAAGTTCGTTGAAGTGTGTAAGCACCTAATTTGTTATTTTTAAAGTTGTATGCGCAAATTCTAATGTTTGCATTAATTTAGCTGGAAAAGACGGTATTTTAGAAAAATCTATGAACCATGATTATCTTTAATATTTTTGTTTTGATGACCTGTCTGATCGGAGGATCATTTTATATGACCCGGGTCGATCACGAACCCCTTTCGAAGTGATCGGGTCAAAAATATCCGATCTTTGACTTCAGATTCCAGGTATCTATCATCTCTATTTCTCTGTCGCAATAAAGAGATTCAAGATACATAGGCTACAAATTAATTGAACACATCTCTGCTTTTGTTTTTGCTTCATTAAAACATTTGGTACTTACGTACTGTTATTTTGGTAACTTTTATTTTTATCATCTCGTGTAATATCTACGTTTTGTATAATAAGATAGTATTCCGTTAGTGATACAAATATACGCATATAACTTGAATTAAATTGTTAAATACATAGATACATCCAAAAATATTATAAACATTTGATTTATATTCAAATCTACAGTTTTATTCCAAGATTGATGCACTTGACCTTAAAACAACAGGAAGGAAACTGACTGCTTAAGATTTTAAAAACACCCTCATCCTCTTTTCCCAAACCTTATAGTAGAACGTTATCAATGCCACTGTCACTACCTTCATTAGATATAAAAAAACCGGGTGAATTCCGGGCAACGCCGGACACTTCAGCTAGTAAAAAAAATCAAATCTATAGTTGCTTGCCATGCCCATCACGGTTTCTGATTGAGTTGACAACTCGTCGATAAAATGATCGAATCTTTTTTGAAAAAAGTGACCCGATCAAACATTGGTGGTTCGTGATCGGGTCAAAATTATCTTCTGCTTCCATCAATCTCTTCCTGGGGGACAAGCACCGTCGATCGATGAAGGTTTTTATCGATAATGTCGGTAACTTGTCATCGTTCGCGAGCACGACTGCAAATCGCTAACCTACACACAACAGTTCTCATTGAATAAATTAAGAACACTTAGTCGTTGTGAACTGTTGTTTGTTCGTTGGTGATCTGCAGTCATGGTCAGGAACCATAACAAGTTAGCGAAATTGTCGATAAAATCTTTATCGATCGACCGTGCTTGCCCCCTTAGATTATTAATGTGATTATAGCTGTCTTGTTTTTTATCGATCCTGTTAGGTAATATTAGCAAATTATAAAGCATAATAAAGATGATTTTATAAAAGGCAAATTGTGAAGTTAGTATCGATCGATATTTGCTGCCACTCTATCGCAATGGGTAGAAATGAATTGGAGCGAATTACATACCGAATAATTTAGAGACCGATCACTAATAATTACATATGGGACGAGTTTTGCATACGCTGCACCCATTTGAAGGAACGGAGCTGAAAAAAGTACAAATTTTGTCTAAAATTACAGTTACATTAAACAATAAATTAAAAAGTATGAACACAGTACAAGAGTCCCCACTTTCCGGAGCAATTGGAAATATTTGTGACGGCATAGGGGTAAAGCTTTCGACCAATAATCCAAAGGCCGCAGGCTCTAATCCCGGCGTGTGCATGTAAATTTTATTGTAATTATCACAATTTAATCACTTAAAATAATATTAGTTATATTTGCGACATGTTCCAGAGTATAAGATATCTACTTTCAGTATCGCCCTGGTGTAAGACCACCATTCAGAATTTAAACGTAGTTTGATATGGCTTTAGCTGTGTTTGATGACTAGATAAGAATAGTCATATACTTCCGACGGCCTCCGTGGTCGAAGGGTAAGGCTCTCAACCAGAAATCCGAAGGCCGCGGGTTCAAATCTCGGCGTGCGCAAGTAGATAAGTTTTCTTTTGATTGAATTGTGTTATTTCACAATTAAGTCATCTAAAATATTGCGAGGTGGTTGTAGTTACGTAGGTATGTTACATAAATAGGTATATTAGTATGTTCCAAAGTGGAAGATACTCTTAGTATTGCCCTGGTGTAAGACCAACATTCAGAATTGAAACGTTGTTTGAAATGGCTTTAGCCGCGTTTGGTGACTAGATATGAATAGCCAGGTACTTACTCCTTCGCTTCACCAGTACCTCCACCTTGACAACATACCCCAATTGGGGATGGAATAGTCCCATTGACTCCACGTGGTTGAAAGAAGTATAAAGAAATGAGAAGAATAGTGAAAATGTGGACGTGAAGTATGCTGTTATCTTGTTAAAGTTAACAGTAGATAGATAATGGATTCGAGAAAATTAATTACATATTTTTTTGCATTCTTTGGACTACAGTTGTGGAATAAAAATTAAGTTTGCTACAAAATATAAAATATGGACCCTTCGTTTTATTTTTTTCCCGAATCACTAAATCTTTTTTTTTTTCAAAACTTCCGGCTATTTTGGTTAGCTAATAGTGAACACCAAAACACGAAAGTAACCATATATAAGACCATTGTCAGAACTGTATTGGCATATGGATGTGAGGCGCTGACACTGACGGCAAAGATGGCTGAAATGCTGGATACTGTTGAAAGAAAAGTGTTAAGAAGAATATGTGGACCCGTGAAAGAGGGGGAACAGTGGCGTATCCGGCACAACAAAGAACTGTATGATATTTATCAGGCCCCCAATATCTCAGCCCATATGAGACTCCTCAGGTTGAGATGGGCTGGACATGTACAGAGAATGCCGGACACACGCGTCCCAAAAAGAATTATGGCTGGACACCCAGGTGGAAAGAGAAAAGTGGGAAGACCCAGACTGAGGTGGGAAGACGAAGTAAGAGGGGATGCAGCACAGCTTCTCCAGATAACTAACTGGAAGTCAGCCGCTGAGGACAGGAGGAGTTGGAGGCGAATGTTGCGGGAGGCCAAAGCTCGATATGGGCTGTAGCGCCATCGAAGAAGAAGAAGAAGAAGAAGAATAGTGAACACCAATTTAATTTATTTTTATGTTTTCGAATAGCTACAGATCATACGCAACTTTTGAGACCCCGGACGTTAAAAAATAAGGTTTTTTTCTCTCTATGGAGAGCGACACACGCTACTGTGTAGTGACTGGTAGATTTGGCAATACCACAAAATAATTATGCCGGCCTTACACGCCGGTCTAATTTTACCTTTTTAATGAAAAAGTACCCCTAAAACGTTATTTGACTTTTTCATTCCTACCATCATATAGAATCACTTCCCGAATAATACACTTAACCCCCGGACACCCTGTATATTATTTTTAATTAATTAAATGTAAAATAACACAAATCAATCAAATAAATCATTATTAGCGCACGCCAGGTTCAAACACACAACCTTCGGTTTGGGAATCGAGTGTCTTACCCCTCGACCACGCCGGCCATCTACTGAATATCAACCATCAATAAAAATTACTGACGTACCGGTTCTAATTCTAATTATTATTAGAATTAGAACCGGTACGTCAAATTCTAATTATAATTCTAATTCTACTAATCTAAGTTCCAATGCCCGAATCATCGAATTCGAATTCGAATTCGATCTAAAATAAATTACCTGTGATGAAAAATAAATTACTTGTGAAAAAACAATAAGTTGGATTCTTAGAAAGTATCATCTGTTTAAACATGAGTCATTTCCTACAATCCGATTCCAAGAATGTAAAACTCGTTTCGTACTAAGTAAATAAACTATAATATACAATTTATGTAATTTCTTACCCTTTTCATCAAAGTTCTTCTCCTATCCCTCGAGCCTGATCTCCTGAGATCGACTCTTTTGAGTTGTACAAGGTGGCGCAAAAGTCATCATTCTATTGGAAGATCCCAGATTTTTGCAAATGGCGCAAATGTCAGTTCTGCTTTAACATTTGTGAAGTAAACAGAAACAAAATACACGTCAACAAGATACGAATCTCTATAACCCTCAAGAACGCGGAAAACATGTTTTTTTTTTATTGACACCAGCCATTGAAAATCACCAAAACTCACTCTCGTTTGGTGAGTTGCACTAGCGGGCAAGATCGCCCGATTTAACCGTTATTTTTGTGAAGTTTCTTAAAATCACAATTCTATGTCAATAAAAAAAAAACCGAGTGTGCTTTAGATGAGCTTTAGATAATGCTTTACACGACTGAAATAAAACTTCTTTAACTACATTTATATGTATATATATATTGTGTGTGTGTGTGTGTGTTTTTATATGTATAATATATACATACATATATTAAATTTCTACAAATATTTATTAAAATTTATTATCGTTCGCCTTGTCCTATAACACTTTTCGTAACGCTCTCGTCACGCATTCACCAGCTTACTTCCCCAAGTCGTAATGAAGTAAAAAAGCCTCAAACTCTTGAAGCTCTAAAAGAGAATATCCGTCAAGAATGCGATTACAATTCTGGCGGCGGCCACTTGGCCGATATCATTTTTTTGACTTAAGGAAAAAAGTTAAGAGGTTAGACTTTGAACGACACGCGGAACACCCGCGACTGTCATTCTGTCCCGCTCACAATAAGCTCACGCACACTTACAATACATGCGAATGCGAAATGTGCGAATGAGACAACGCTCAAATTTACCTACAGAAATCGCTCGAAAAGGGGTTTATGGAGAATACACTTTTCTACACCGAAACTTTCACAAAATTGAAATTTTAAATAATATTTATTTTTTGGAAAGAAGAAACTACGTCGGTAGCTTTTTATAATTTTATAATTCTTTATATTTTATACACTTTTTCCTTAAATAATATTTTTTGATAAATCGTACATGTTTGACAGTGAATGTTTACGTTAATACGAAACGCATCGAAAATTCGAAAACATACCAACATAGTTTTCACCCTCTAAAAGGCAGTATAAAAAAAATATATTCACTTTGTGCAATTTTGGATGTAGAAATGTGTTTTTTCCCGGGCGTCCTTTTTGTATGGGCCGAAAAGCGAAGTCTATCGTCTTAAGACATCAATTAAACACAATCCAAAAGCAGAACTATAATTTTTGATTTATAAAATAATTACGGCCAAAGAACGTCAGATGACAACTTTTGTGTCACCCTGTAGTATTTCCTTTGGCTAAATTGTGAATAAAATAAAAGCCGATACTGACTTGTCCTTTGTTTATTAGTTTAAGGATAAAAAAGTGTAAAAAAAACGCTACTCCGCTTGAGGCAAAGCGTTACCCTTTCTTGACAATGAAAAAATGTCTCTTTGAGAAATGCGACGTGGGTGTGTTTTGTAAACCAAAATTTAGATCATTCTTTGCCTGGTAGTAGGCGTTCAAAAAGAAGAATCACGAATGTTAGAGCGCGGTAATATTAAAAATGAAAAATTTTAAGCGAAAATTGTGTATAATAAATAATAATAATTGGATAATTTGTAGAGCGCCGTTTTTGTGAGAAATCACCTCAAGGGCGCTAAATCATGTTAAATAAGACATGACTTGTTTAAAATAGAGCCAAAATCTCGTGGAAAATGTCTTAAATAGCGTTTAAAACACACACCGTGAATTTTTCGTATATATAACTTGTAAAATAACAAAATAAACTTTTATCGTTTCGGCGGGGCAAATGTATATGTAGATATTATCTTCAGAAATATGTGATAAAACGGCATAAATTCGGAATTTCTCGGCTTTAATTATGAAAATTTGAAAAATCGGTGCCTCGGTGTAAATAAAAAAATACGAGTGTGCTTTAGACCACATGACTGAAATAAATTCTTCTTTGGCTTTTTTTTTTAATATGTTCATTCAGTTTTAATTTTACAATATTTTATTTTACAAATCTTACGAAACTGATCAATCAGTTTGATTGTAAGAAGGCTCCATCTATACACTGAGATATTTCATGCACTGACTATGAGAGGAAGAGAGAAAGAAAATGTGCACACGTACTGCTCTCTCTTGCTTCTACAGTGTGATACAGCCCATTCGCCTCGCAACGCATTTCACTTTTCGTAAAGCATTCGTTAGTCAAGCGTGCGTAAAGAAGTATTTACTTCAAAAATCAAATGGAATGTCAAATTAGGCAGTGTAATGCTTGGGCCGGATCTGCGCCTGTCGTCATGAAGCTTCCCGTAAACGTCCCGTTGGTATTATTAATAAAATCAGAATTTTTTAAATTATATAATTCAAGTACAAATAATTTTAACAAAACGAGAATAATTTTGAAGCAATTAAATTTCAAATTTAAGAGCGATTGACCAGCGGCTGAGAATAAAAGTAAAAAAAAAATGCAACTGTACAGGGAGGTTCCAATGAGAAAGCTCGATTTATCTCATTAAAAACTTAATAATTTATTAAATATCGTGTACCCACTTCTTGTAAGTATTTTTTGATCATAAGTATTTATGAATTATCAATAATGAAAAACAAAATAAGTGTCTAGAAAAAAAAAATTATAATTTAGTTTGTAAGTGATTTGATTTTAGTGATTTTAATTTAACTAAAATTAGAATTCTGATAACTAGAATATGAATTGATTTATTTTGTTGTATGATTATATAATTTGAAATTTGTGTTGTATAGAATTATCTATTATATAATATATTTTATAGAATCTATCGTTTGAAAATTGAACAAATCTGCCAACGACCAACGGCATAATCTTAGTATATTAAAAATACACTTAGTTTTTCAAATTTTTAAAACTACATGTTCCATATAAAATAACAATCTTTCAAAGTATTTTTTTTTTGTAAAAAGGAGTCAATAGGCCGTGGCTTCGAGCCTTTGGATTGTGAGTCGAAAGCCTTACATCCGACCACGCCGGTCAAAGATGGATGGGGATATACGTACTTTTCTTAAATAAAATTCACCATGTTCATCGTTACTTGATATTGTTTCCTATTTTTTTTAAACAAGAAGTTTTTTGAAGAGGCGCACTCTGTTGTTTTATAAAAGAACCATCGAAGTTTGCAAACAGCATCCCCGAAAAGAAAATGTTAAATTTTCCCAATTTTCCTGGAAGAAATTTTTCGGATTTTTTTTCCGGGGACAAAAAGTTTCCATTATGAAAAAGTTCCTAACTAACACATAATAAATTTCAAAAATATAGCATGTTTTTATGAATGTTTCCTGACCCTATTTAAAAAAAATCCAAAATGCAACATAATAATATTTTTTCAGAAATTTAAAAAATTCCTAATTGAAAAATTTCTCCAAAATTCAAATAAAATCAAAAAGATAAAAATCCAAAAGTTTCCAATTTTCACAGAAGAATTTTTTTTAGATTTCATTAATTTTCCAACTTGAAACATTTCCAAACTTTAAAAAACTAAATCAAAAAGATAAATGTCTAAAACAATATTTTTTTTTGTTAAATGCATCACTGTGCGTCGCCCCGTCGCAATAGTAAACAACCTCTGAGTATTTTTTTATATGCCTTGCATTAATTGTGCTCCGGGCACGTTCTATCAGCGGTTGTTTATTCCGCATCTATTTTAATTGCACAAACTCTCCCCTTTTATCAAAGACTATTCACAACCCACCCAGTCCGCCCGCGACTGTTTACAGAACTTGCCCTGATCACTAGTCACGGCGACACGTGCGTCACGGTGACCTAAGTATCGGTTATATTATAACTAAACTTGCCTTGAATCACTGTTCTTTGAAATTGGTACATTTAGGACCAGTTGTTTCGGAAAATTTCACGTTTGAATTTCCTTCAAATCGTCATTCACCGAAAAATTGGGTTGTTTCAACCTCCGTCAGAAGAAATTTCAATGAAAATTTTATGGAAATATTTCAAAAATGAAAAGATTCTTTTTTTCATTTTAAATTTGACACGCAATCACGTCTTCCTATATTTCAAATACGAAATGGGTTGTTTCAACTTCAAATAACGTTCGATAAATTTGAAAATTTTATTCAAGTGTTCCCCGCCGAATCACAATTTTGACGTCTGCGCATGCGCCTCCCATTATTTCGCTAACCGTCCAGACTCAGCTGATCACATTCACATCACATTTCTATAGTATTTTTACTGCTGACGGAAGTTGAAACAACCCAATTTTTCGGTGAATGACGATTTGAAAGAAATTCAAATTTGAAGGGAATTCCAAAACAACTGGTCCTATGGTATTTTTGTTGAAATTTCTTCTGACGGAGGTTGAAACAACCCAATTTTTCGGTGAATGACGATTTGAAAGAAATTCAAATTTGAAGGAAATTCAAATTTGAAGGGAATTCCAAAACAACTGGTCCTATGGTATTTTTGTTGAAATTTCTTCTGACGGAGGTTGAAACAACCCAATTTTTCGGTGAATGTCGATTTGAAGGAAATTCAAACGTGAAATTTTCCGAAACAACTGGTCCTTATGTACCGCAAGCATCGTCAATTGGGACGTTAACTTAAACAGCCTTACTAAAAAACGTAGTGAAAATTTTATTCAATTGATAAACGACCGTGGATGTGAAAATATTATCTACTAATTAAAAAAATGGTTTATGGAAAGATATACTTATATATTATATTCTTACATTGCTGAACCAGCCGAAGAGGGTAGTTTATCTGTTGTAACGTATTATAATTGTCTATATATATATTTCTCATTTTTAAAGATGTCGTTAAAACAAATACCATTTTAGAAACTAGATTAAATTACCTTAGCACGTTGGTCAGGGCTGATCTATATAATATTGTGATGATTATTTTAACATTGCTACTAACCTAACATTTGTACAATTCTGCTGCCATGTGTGGAACCGCGGTTTCTTCTTGATAGTCTCAAAGAAAATACTGTGTTTCTACTTGTGACGGCAGAATAACACTTTTAAAAATATACGACTACCTCAGCACAGGTTCTCCTAGTGAGGTGTTCTCAAAAATAACCACTTAAGTTTTAACCTTTTACATACAGTTGCTAATTATATAACACTCTAACATATTTTTTATATTAGTTGAACTTATCATTTGCAATACTTGTAAACTATGTGTGCAAGCAAACAAATAAAATAAAATAACACAAATCTACTAAATAATACAAACATAAAAAACAATTAACAAAAATAAAATAAAAAAATAAGAAACGGTGTTAGCCAGGAATCATTCAATGATGTATTGATTGTAAGATTTAGTGCAACGCATCGCTCCATATATAGTTTAGCTAATGTGGGATTCGAAGGTGTGGCAAAGCTCGTGTCATTTTCCAGTAAATCCAGACCTATCCACTATGCAAGTTGTTAGGCACACGTAAGCAAATTAGTTGCAGGAAAAATACAAATACAGACACAACAAAATGCAATGGGGTATCTTCATTGACTGGTCAGTGGTCGAGTGGGCATCGCGTTTGGGTCCCACCCAGGCGTTCCGTATTCGATTCCTTGGCTGGCTAAGTCCTCCACCCAAGCCAAATCTTCCTCTTGTCAGTGTGGTGGTAGTAGGAGATTTTCAAATGTTGTTGGGTTATTCGTAACCCGGGACTGTTTGTCTTTCTTTAAAAAAAATAAAAAATATCAATGATTTTTTTAATATTCTCGAAAACATCCCGATAATGAAGGCATTTTTATTTTGTTTGCGTTTGACGAATACATTTTCTAAAACGGTTTAAAATAGAGCATTTTTGATTTGCTATCAAAACTACATGTTCGTTTTTGTCAGTAAGTTTGGCGGCGGTGACGTCAGGCCAGGCAACGTCGGTGATAGCCGTCTTAATAAACAGCGGCGTTTTTTTGTCATAATTAAACCTTGTAGCCAGTTTTTTTTACATTAGCTCCGTAGGCTTTGAGGAAAAAAGATTTCCCTCAAGGCCTATGTCATCTTTGGGGATGCTGTATGAAAGGTCTTTTTAGGGAAATGAAGGATTGGAAGTTCTAGAAAGGAAGTGATTTATAGCAGGGGTGTTGGTTGGTTATCCAATAAATGGTTCCCGAGGCGGCAGTACCCATACCTGCCTCCCAAATTGAAAGCAATTATCTGCCAAAAAACTACGTCGACGTCACGCCTGTCAACGTCGGTGACAGCCGTCTTACGGACATTGGCGTTTTACATGTCATAATTACCCTGTGGCCAGTTGGAATCGTTTCAGAATGTACTGTTTTATTGTCTCCCAAAATATCAAATCAATAAATTTCAATCCGTTTTCAACCCTGGAGCAAGACTCATCACCGTCGTACTAAATATTTCCATATTTCAGAGAATCTCAAAAATCTTCACTGGCTCAAATGCCCTGAAAGAATCATCAATTAATGGGATGGGAATGGAATTATCGAAAATGTGTAATTCCAGAAAATTCCAATTCCCGACAGTCAACATAAAAAAAAAAAAACTTTTTTTCGCCCCTCACAACCCGCGACATTGTAAATAACTAATTGTATAAAAATGTTTTGGTAAGTTTAGTAAATGTAATTTCGTACAAATTCTCCAGTCCTAAATTGTCCAGTCATATCAATGTAATATGAACAGCGGTAAAGGAAGCAAAAATGCAAAATCATGCAATGTCAAATGTTTTAAATGTAGTGTATCTCAAGCATAAACTTTCTAAGTAAAGTGTGTTTATCGGAAGTGACCTGCTAGGTAAGTATTTTTCTGTATCTGTTTGTAAATAATAAAACTAGATAGAACCTAAGAATTCATTATACATTGTACATCCCTCTTGGGGTGGTTTCTCACGAAAACGGCGCTCAAATTGTTTAATATATATATATATATATATATTTTTTTTTTTTTTTTTTTTTATATTAAACAATTTGAGATTGAGGCAAAGAGTGTGTGCCAAGACCAAGAAGTTGTTTGGCAGGCCGTCCTCTCTGCCTACCCGTGTGAGGATATGACATGACGGTTAGTTAGTTAGATAGATTGAAATTGATTACCTATTTGTGAGAAATAATATTTTGATATCGACGTAATATCTTCAAAGAATAAATGGAGCAAATTTTAATCAGACTATCAACAAAACACTTGTCGTTAAGGCAGCTATCATTTCAGTCGAGTCCGGACACTTCAATTAAAATAAGGCTGAATCGGAATTTTCTTAATCGTACCTACTGCTTCAGTTTACCCTTTCACGCTAAGGCGGCTCCTTCATGAACCGGCAAGCAATTGATATACACCGAGTGCTGCAAAGATATAACCTTACTTTATTTTTTTTATTTCTGCACATCATCGTTATCATCAAATATACGTAACTCGGATTTATGTCGTCAAACAGGCCCGTGTGGCAGAAATGTGTTATGGGCGCGTTTGCGTGCCGAAAGTGAGCACAATGTATCTTTACTTTCGGTGAAATTGATGAAAACATTTTCAAATGTCTAAATTCTATCATGAACTTGAATTGGGCCCTTTGGAGCATTGAAGTAGAAAGGTCTAATCAAACGTATCTACCAATACCTCTGCCACAGGTCACCCCAAGTGGTTCGTTACGCTTAGTGAGTTAGCAGGGATGCCCGGGTTCATGGGGTGAGGATAGTCCGGGTCTGCCACCAACAGCAAGGCAGGCCGGATGGGGAGAGACTGGTTTAGGAAAAACCTTTTGATTTGGGAAGGTTGGATTCATACGTCCATTATTCTGGACACTTTGACCCCCCAAATTTCTAGTTCAAATCTTCCTCTCCTTCCTTTATTAAAATGTCCCTCTACACAGCATTTCCAAAGATGACAAAGGCCCTGAGGGGAATTATTTTCGTCAGGGCCTCATGTGTGGAGGTATGTCAAAAAGTATACTACTTCTGGGGATTCTGTATTCAGTGGTATTCTGTTAATAGCCCACGTGTCCAGAAACCTATAGTACAAGCTGTTCACTGGTGCAAGGAAGTTTTGGGAAACAGATACCGGAAGTATCAAAACAAGTTGGCATTGGTTGTTAATTTGTGACGATCTCTGTTAAATTCAAAAACGCGTTATTTATTATTCAAAAGATATATTTTTGAATATATAAAAAAGAAATAGTTACAGACGGAAAACATCAGCAAAATTATATCTACGTAAGATCAATAGTTGTAAAAAGATAATACTATTAAATCTAAAGGAAAATATGAAAAAGAACAACACACAGAAAAATGAAATTGTAACGGTAACAACTGGGACTCGAACCCAAGATCTCTCGATGTCTCGATCTTTTCGAGTCCCACTTGCGACCGTTAGTTCTTTTCATGTTTTCGTTTAGTTCTATTAGAATTATGATCTTCTTCCATGATATATTATATATTACATTGATGGGTATAACCTTCCAAAATTATTATAACAAGGGTTAAAATAACTTAATTTTAACGTAGACCTTAAAACAAGAGTTAACTTATGACACATAATTAAATTGTAACAAGAATAATAATAATAATAACGTAATATTTGTATAGCGCAGTTTTGTAGTTTTTCACTTGAAATAGAGAGTTATAATAACTTATTTGTTAACGAACTTTCACAAATCTATAATTTTACCTTACTTCTGGAGAAATTAAATGATTTTATTATTACCGTGACCAAAAAAGGCAATAAGGCCTTATCGCAATAATGCTGCAGCTCTTTCTTACACATTAAATAATAACGAGACAAAAGATGAAACACACCTTATGTATGTATTTTTCCTCCAAAGCACTACTTTTTACTTCGGTGCATTGTGTGTCTCATATTTTGTCTCACTATTATTTAATGTAAAAGAAAGAGCTGCAGCATAATTGTTAATGGAACATATGTTTATTCCCTTTTGTACCGTCGCCGTTCTACCGTTTCCGTCAGAGATTCTAGAAAAGTAATAATTTTCGTGGCTCTCCCTCACTCGTATTAAAGAAATGAGATTACCGTCGCCGTTCCGTTTCCGCTGGAAGTCCGGTAATAATAAAAGCGCTCAATGAGAGAACATTTTCAAATTCTATTCTCTTTCAATCAAATTACATCTCACTTCTAAATAGTACTTCTTCACTGGAAAATACGCGTCTAAAATGTCTGGAATATTCGCACCGAACATTAAATTCAAGAAATCCAAACTATGTGACGATATCAAGTAATCCGGTTCACTAGATGCACGTGGAGTGTTGTGGGATGTGTTTATGTGTTCCGTGCGGTGTTGTCTTCGCTCGCGACATCACAACACCCGAGATAACCAGAATGATATATAATATATACAAATTTATAACTATTTTTGCGCAAAGGAATTATAAATACCTTCACACTAAGCTTCTTTCACAAAACAGATAAATTAATGAAAACAAAAGTGTGGTTAATAAATGGTGTCCCGAAAGGTGATCCGGCGACAACTGGTCAACCGACAGTTGGCCCGCCGACAGTTATCCCACCGACAGTTGGCCTGCCGACATTTGATACCCCGGAAAGTTGATACCCCAGCAGTTCCCTCTACCAAATGATCCCTCGGACCGTTGATTATTTTAAAGTTGTATTTTTTATGATTCAACGACAGTTGATCCGGCGACAACTGGCTAGCCGACAGTTGGCGCGCCGACAGTTGATCCCCTGGACAGTTGATCCGATGGACAATTGATCCCCGAACAGTTGATCCCTCTTTCAATGGATCCCCCGGGCAGTCGATTATTTTAAAGTTGTATTTTATGATTCCATGACAGTTGATCCGGCGACAATTGGCTAGCTAACGGTTGGCCCGCCGACAGATGGTTCCCCTGACAGTTGAGTCGGACAGTTGATACCCCGAACAGTTTATCCCTCTGCCAGTTGATCCCCTAAAGGATTATTTCTGGTGTACGTCTTCACTTGTAAAGTAAGTACACAGAGAATAAATGCGGCTGTATAACCAAAGTCGATATACCTACGGCCGTAGTAATAAAAAAGTCGATATTCTTAAATCTAGAGGCGTTTTGAGCACTCTGTTTATCAATTCATTATTAATTATTATGATCAACTATCAACGGGCCAACTATCGGCGGGCCAATTTTTGCCGGATCAACTGTCATGGAACCATAAAAAATACAACTTTAAAATAACCCACAGAACTTTAAAATATTCCGTATTTATTGTCCGCCTCAAAGCAGGAGCTCCTAGAGAGGAGGACTAAGATCTAGTTGTTTGAACAATTCATCACATTTCAAACATAATATTAAAGATCTGTGAAGGTCCTATGCGATCTCCACTGTTAACCAAAAATTGTGAATCAACCGGCCCATGATGAAATAATAACAGAACTTGAACATAACTTTCGTAGATCTTGAATTTTGATGATTTGTTAAAATTCTGTGAAATAACCCGTTCTAAGAACAACATAATGAATTATCTAATTTAACCTTTTTTATATCAACTCACAGGAGGTCCTGAGGAAAATAATTTCAGTAATCTTTGGGGATGCTGTGTGGAAGGCTTTTTTCTTGTAAGGCCTTCGCCTGTATGTTGGCCGCGCGCTTGGCATGTTTATCAAATATATTTTTTTAATGTATTGAAAGTATTTTGATTGTGTGGATGGCAATTATGCCGCACGGGTTAGGTTATGTTAGGTTAGGTTGGGGTGCATCAAACTCTCATCACATTTGTACCCATGAAACGCCAATTTTCATAAAATTATGATGACAAAATTACCGTTGTGTTTGACGGAACTTTGACGAACTTTGACGGAACTTTGACGGAAATTACTTCACTGGAATCGTTTTTAAACATCAATTTCGTTTTGCCTACGGTTTTCTAGTTAACGTTTCACAATTTAACATATTACACATTATTTATATTGAAAATATTTGTATTTATAATTATGGTTAATTTAATTACATAAAACATGTTTAAATTATGTTATTAACCGTTATGAAAATATATCCATTGTGTTTCCGGAATACCATAGCATTATCTATGAAATAACAGGAACGAATGAATACAATTTATATATTGTTTATATTTAATACCGGATATTTGATGGGATCCAAAATATTGAAAAATGGAAATGCTGATGGATTTAATTTGTGAACTTTACTGGCCATATTAATGGTTACCGGGCTTGTAATTTATATTTCGGTTTCCGGATAAACCTGGAACCAGGAGCGCAACAGTTTACCGCACAGGTTGGGCTGTTCCCGGAGCCAAAACAACGCAAGTCTAGTTAGGTTTATTTTTTTGTAATTGAAATTATAAAATATGTATATATAATACTGGCGTGTACCCGGCATGCGTTGAATGCGACTTAAATAAAGAAAGTGTTCCCTCCCTGCCGCTAAACTACATGGAACACACACACTTCTCACAGTTGTCCATGGAAGAAACATAGACTTTCCAAATTTACCCCATATGGTCCCCTAGCGCTACTACTATTACTACTTTTCAATCCTCTACCCCTCCCTTGTCCCCTACCCTTCCCCGGTGTGTTTTTTTCCGGCGTTTCCCTACCTCATCACTTTCCCTTGCCACGTTCCTTTCCGCCTTCCCCCTCCCTCTTTGCCCCTCCCGTGAACTCCTCCGTCTTTTCCCCTCCCACGTGCCCCCTTTTCCTCCCGGATTCCCCTCCCCCTCGACCTTCTCTCCTTGCCACTAAACTAAATCAAAAACACATTATTTTCTAAATACAAACAACTAGCGCCCACCTGTTGTATATCCTTATACATATGTCATAACACCAGAGCTCACTATATATAGAAACATTGGCGGGCGTGCGCACAACAATTCACCAAAGTTTCATTGAATTCGGTTGAAGGGTATAGGAAATAATTTAATAACGCCAGAGTTCACTATTATGTATAGAAACGTTTAGGGACTCATAAGGAATAAACAATGAAGCATTCATTTATATATATTAAGATAATAATGTGATAAATGCCATTATTTTAACTAATTTAGTTACCCAGTTATTAGATAAATATTCTCGGGTCGCGTGTAATTTTTGTGTATCGAAGGACCTTTGTATGAAATGTGTGTAATTTAATGAAACCACTACAAAAGTAGAAAATATGCACATACAGGTAAGAAAAGGATAGAAATGACTTACTGCGGAACACTTTCTTCTGTCGAGCTTGTTCATAAATTGCACATTTCGGTTCATGTTTTGTAGAGGTATTTTTCTTCAGCGGCGGCGAAAAGCGAAAGAGCGCATCATGGAATATTGATGTGGAGATGTTAATGCGGTGAGGATCGATTGATGACTGAATATGGGTAATTGAAAAAATTACAGGTGTAAAGGAGGAGTTAGGAAGAAAAACATGCAACAATACTAACCACAAGTACAACGGTTCATGACATATAGATGTATGATGTAGGTAAGTGTAGCTGTGTATTGTGTTAAGGCCCAACCGTTGAGGAACTTAGTCTATTAAGTTATACATACTTTAAAATAAAACAACAAATTGTAGTATAGAATAGTATGGCAATATTATATAAGTAAGGTATAGAATAGGTTTGTGAATTATATAAGTTAGGTATAGAATAGGTTTGTAAAGATGGATATAGTATAGGTATGTATAGAATAGATATAGTTTTAGGTATGGTTTAGTAGGTAGGTAGGTAGGTATTTTCAATAAATGCTGAAAAATAGAATATTTAATTACAAAAAAATACAATATCTAAAATATTACAAAGTTGGAGAGTAAATTAAGTGAAAAAATAAAAGTACAAACAGATTTTTTTTACATTAGCTCAATTATTCCCAAAAAAAGTAGAGGAAGTTCTGGAAAGGAAAAAATGCATGAAGGGTGGGTAGGAATGGGTAGGAAGGGTGGGTAGGAAGGTGGGTGGGTGAAGGAAGCTTGTGTCTATCCCCGCCACTGCAGTGTAAAAGATCTCTCTCCAAATCAGGCCCGCCACAAGTAGGAGGGCAGACGCATCTGACGTAGCGAACCACTTGGAGTGACCTATGGCAGGGTAACCACACCCGCCTCCCAAATTGAAATAATGAATAACAACAGAATATAGTAACATCTGAAAATTATAGTTTAGATTTCAATTAGTCGGTTTGGATAAAAATATATTAATAGTTTTTATTTTTATTTTATTTGGTATAACTTTCAATTAAATTAGGTAAATCTTTAAAAGCTTTGGACATGTTGTGCAGCAGTCGTGTTGCATTTATGTACGAGTTAATCTTAAATGCTTCCCCATGCAATTATACCATACTGCATTACTGCATGTATATAAAAATTATTTGTCAATAGGTTTTTACAAATTTATACATCTTATTTAAAACATTTATTCTAGTGACAAATGGGTAACTGCTCAGCTATACTTCCCAGATTTCTCCCGGAATGCATCTGGTTTTCAGCAGTGGCTCTAAAATAATACACATATTATAATTTAAAATGAAATTAAAATTAAATCAAATAATACGAAAATTCAAAATAAATAATATAATGACGAATGCATGTAAGTATTCCTTTCATTGTACATAAATTGTATCAATTAAGATGTTGTGTGTCAGAAACCATTATTTGCCTTTATTAGTGTTTTCCCCTTCTTCAATGATATATTACGTTGATGG
Source organism: Limnephilus auricula (assembly GCA_951813805.1). NCBI lineage: Eukaryota > Metazoa > Arthropoda > Insecta > Trichoptera > Limnephilidae > Limnephilus > Limnephilus auricula. The sequence continues at coordinate 41,319,325 of OX638391.1, forward strand.
GAATAAACTTCAGAAGAGTTATTCTTGTAAAAACTGAATATACAAAAATAATCTATTTTTAAGTATAACCATAAATTGTGTAAATAGATTGACCCTAAATAATCCCGGCTGACGATGATGCATTGTGTTACGCCACTGGTTTCTACTAGACCTGCGCATTTTAGAGCCCCGCAGATTCTGCATCCCATCTTCCTGTTGCATCAACCATCACAGTTTATTTGTAACTTCCAGCGAGGAGTGTTATCGCTTCTAATGTCGAATCTCGGTTTTTGCAACGCGATCTGGCTCAAGGTTTATAAATTTATTTCTTTTAGATTTGTATATTCTCGTATTTTTTAGTTTTTGGAAAGTTTAAAACTTGTTGATTCAGGGCTGTGTAATAGGCATCACATCGTCATAACTTTATACAGAATGTTGAGAAACGTATTTGACTTATTTTAACCAGTGATTCTTGACATTATTTGGAGTAAAAAAATTTGCTGAAATTAACGTCTTCTGTGATATTTTTGATGTATATATTTTTTTCCAACTAACCACCTTCTTCTTCCCTATATGCTTACCCTCCCCACTACATTCAGAATCACAATATATCCCCGCTATGGGGTTGCTATAGTTTCACTAGCTCCAGGCGGTTGGTACTCTTGTGCGGTGTTCACATAAAAAATATTAATTTTAATAAAATTAAAAAGGAATCACAGTGTAGATATGATTTTAGATTTTTACGACCTAAACCCATTATAGTGTTTTGTTATTATTCCGTGTTGCGCTACCTTTTCCTTTAGCTGTCGTTTCGGACAGCATTACAGTGTATATCATCACACATCTTCCCTGATGATAGACACTGTAACACTGGTTAAAGAAGGAGGTAGCGCAACACGGCATAATAACCCAAATATAAAACACTATAATCACAGTGCAGTAAAAAACCAGTATGTGCCGCCAAGACTCATAGACAAACCTCACTCCATGAACTCGGGCACCCCTGTTAAGTTCATCAAAGTAGCGAACTGCTTTGAAGTGACCTATGGCAGGATTGTTGATTAGCCAATAATAGGTTCCCATGGCGGCGATACCCATGCCCCCTCCCAAATTAAAAGTTGGGACTCTTGTGCGTTAATCACATTAAGAGGCCAGACTTTGCACCTCAGGCGGAATGTTTAGGTATTTCATTGCCTGTCATTGTGACCCGCTCTAAATAAGGTGATACACACTTACGATACATGCGAATGCGAAACGTGCGAATGGGACAACTGCCGTAAACTCTCATATTTACCTACAGAAATCTCTCGGAGAAAGCATTTTTCTTCCTAAAATTTCACAAAATTGTAATTTTAATAACAAAAGTATGTTCTCAAAAGAAGATGCTATGTCGGTATGTTTTTATAATTTTGTAATTTTTTATGAGAATTGAGTTAACAGCACTTTTTCCTTGAATAATATTTCCCGATAAATTATACATGTTTGACAGTGAATGTTTACGTTAATACGAAATGCATCGAAAATTAAAAAACATACCGACATATCTTTAACCTTCTAAAAGGCAAAATAAAAAAACATATTCATTTCGTGCAATTTTCGATGTAGAAAAGTGTTTTTTCCCGGACGTTCATTTTGTATGGGCCGAAAAGCGAAGTCTACCGTCTTAAGAAAGTAATTTTAATAATATTTACATATACCATTCACCACTGTCTAGATGTATAGAATGGTCAACTCAAGTCAAAACCTTGATTTTTGTCGCTCACTGAACAATTCAAGGTATTTTATAACTACTTTGACTTCCAGAAAAGTCTTGACTTGACTTGGCACTTCTATTTTCTTATGTTTATATTTCCATCATTTTGTAAATTGGACGTAAGTCCGTTAATAAATAAATTAATAAATTTAGGAATCACAGTTCAGTACAAAAACACGGCTCGAAAAACATAAGAGAGCTTATAAACTTGTTCGACCGGTCAGTGGTTCAGTGGGCATCGCGTTTGGGTCTCACCCAGGCGTTCCGTGTTCGATTCCTCAGCTGGCTAAGTCCTCCACCACAACACAAGCAACATCTTCCGCTTAGTGTGGTGGTAGTAGGAGATTTTCAAATGTTGTTGGGTTATTCGTAACCCGGGAATGTTTGTCTTTCTTTAAAAAAAAAAAAAAAAATTAAAAAAAAAAAATGCGAATGGTCGCTTTTATTATTATCGTGACGACCTAAAAAAATGGCACGGCGACGGTAATCTCATTTATTTAATATGAGTGAAGGAGAGGTAAGAAAAGTAATCATTTCCTTGCCTCTCCCTCAATCGTATTAATGAAATGAGATGGCTCGATCCATTACCGTCGCCGTGCCGTTTCCAAAATAGCAGTCAGGATAATAATAAAAGCGCCAATTAGCTTTCATATGATTTAATCAATCAATTTTCTTTTTCCAGATGACTTTGGTGGCGCTGGGAGCTGCGGTTGTAATGATCGCGCACGTCAGCCGCGCGCGAGGTGCCGCGCCAGGTATCTCTCCGTTCGGCACCAAGTGCGGCGAGTTCCAGTGCGGCACGACGGACTACTGCTCGGAGGGTCGCTGCGAACCTTGTGACCTGGTCTGCGAACAAGAACACCACAACTTCGACAGCCAAATCTGCATTCAGGAATGCCAGAGTAAGTAGACTATTTATCACAGCATACCCAACCTAAAAATGAAACATTGGACTAAGTTCAAAGCAGGCCAGGGCTACGATTCTCCATTAACGATCAAGAGTTACTCGTTACGCGCTTATCTACGCATGAAAAATTACTCGTTGTCTCGACGTAATTTGTCGAATGTTTCATTTTTACTTATTCTTCAATGTCAAAGGTTTGAAGATATAAAAATAGTTGGATTATTTTGGAGAGCGCCGTTTTTGTGAGAAATCACCCCAAGGGCGAGATGATATTGTGAAGATTGTCTATGTTTCTGATGTTTTTGACGTTTTTTTGACAGGTATATATTACTCAAAACCAAAAACAGTTGGTAACCACCGCGGAAAAGAAATTAAATGCTGCTGAAGCGGCGTCTCCTCCGACGAAAATGTTTACACTTTTTGTCGATATTTAACACAATGTCACAATGTTTTTACTTTCCGTGGCCCATGGAAAACAAGAAATGTTGTGGCCCTGCCCCGTGTTTATGGTAACGTTTGATTTGTGAAATTGGTCACAAGAGACCGGCCTTAACACGTGCAAAACGACAGTACAACAGATTAATTACGGAGTTAGTTTTCATATGTATACATTTCATGTGAAAACTATCTCCCTCCGGCGAAATATTCTTGTTGGTCTCAAAGCATCTGCTTTAGTTTTCTCTACATTAAGCTTTGGACACACCCGAAGTCAGAAGTTAATATCAAAATATACTCTATAAAACAATAGCGCTCACCAAACAATCCCATTCAGACCCGCCACACTTAAAAAGATGATGCGTTATAAGCGCGGTTGGGATCTTCGCTAGTCGCCGCTATATTTATCGTTATTCACCGTAACAGTATGTAACCCTAACTCCGCAGTAAACAGGAGAGGGTGTCATTTTAAATATTTCAAGCCGTTGTCAGCCGTCAAGTTGACAGATCCAGCACAAAGAAATGATATTTCGCGGCCGCTCTAGCCAACTGACCCCCTCTCCTCTTCTTGCTACGGTAGGAGAGGGGGTGAGTTGGCAGGAGCGGCCGCGAAATATCATTTCTTTGTACTGAATCTGTCAACTTGACGGCTGACAACGGCTTAACATATTTAAAATGACCCCCTCTCCTGTTTACGGCGGAGTTGGGGGTCACATAAATTTTCAAATATCGTTTCGGCAAATAACGACGAATATAACGGCGAATAGCGAAGATCCGATCCGCGCTTATAACCCATCATCTTTATGATGTGGATCGGCATAAATATAGAAGTAAATACTACGATCCATAATGATGGATTATGATATGGATCGGCATAAATATTGAACGTAAATACCACGATCCATAATGACGGATCATGTTATGTATCGGCATAAATATTGAACTTAAATACTACGATCCATAATGATGGAATATGATATGGATCGGCATAAATATTGAACGTAAATACTACGATCCATGATGGATCATGATATGGATCGGCATAAATATTGAATGTAAATACTACGATCCATAATGATGGATCATGATATAGATCGTCATAAATATTGAACGTGCAGCATACCCCTAAGGAGTTTATCGTCAAACCAATTATTTATAAGTGTATGTCATTTTGAGCTATGTTGAATGCTCCTTCGCATCATCAATTCAAAAAGTATCAAGTAACCTCGCACGTCGCACCATTGCCTGTTATGTGGGATAATTGAATATTCGCAATAGTACCAGGTAAGGGGTTCAAATCACTATTGATCTAAAGCGAATCTTTATCGAATCGAGTCATCGATTTACTGAGATGTATCTCACTATGCAGCGCTGCTACGTAATTTTGTGTGGGAATTTCATATTCAAAATTGAAATGAAAGTTGTGATGAAATTCACTTTAGATTAAATTCAGGAAAAATGCATGAAGAGGAATTTGTAAGGCGATATTATTTTCCTTTGTGAGATTATATTACCGGTTTATATTAATCTGATTTTCAAGGACATGGGATATACATTTTAAGGCAAAGGGCGTCACTATGCACTGATATTAAAGTGTTTCAAATTCCTTTATTTTTATTTTACCTTAGCTTCACACAGGCCTTGAGGAAAATATTTCCCCTCAGGACCTGTGTCATCTTTGGGGATGCTGTTTTTTTTGCTGGCAGGAAGGAGATGAAGTTCTGGAAAGGAAAAAAAAACGTATAAAAAGTGGGAATCTTGGGGTCAATGTGTCAAAGAGTGATGGACCTTAGCACTTCTGCTAAGTCATCGAATGTAGCAAAACATTTGGGATTACCTGTGGCAGAGGTGTTGGTTATCCAATAAATAGTTAGCGGGTGGCGGTACCCATACCCGCCTCTCAAATTTGATGACGATCAGCGCTATATTGTATTTTTTTAATATAATATAGATATCGTCCCGGAGATAGTACCTTTCAAAAATTGTTAAAATTGCATGGATTTAACGCCATAAACAGATGTTCAGTATACAAACTAGACAATGTATTTTATAAAAAACCAACTTACAGACATATAGTATTTTCTTCTAATATAGATAGTAAAAAAAATGAAAATCAGTCCAGTTTTGGAGGAGGAAAGTGGGGAATACCAAACCTCGATTTTGAGGTTTTTATTTAGGATTATCAGTCTGAGGTGCGGTTGTCCCTTTCGTTCAGTATTCAGGGGAGTGTAGAGCAACTGTGATGATAACAATTTTTCGGCGACCTGAAATTTCCTCTGAAGACCCTACGAGGGAGAATTTAATTGGGGTACGTTATCTACTGAAGAGACAGAGCAATTTTTCCGCCCACATTAAAAAGTCATACCTCCGAATTTGAATATGGAGACACACAAACTATATAGTTCTATATAGCCAATGAATTTACCTATCTTTTGTCGGTTTACACATATTCGTAGGATTTATAAACAATATTATAAAATCGTAAACTTTCCGTGGTTTTGGAAATATTGCCATACTAGCTTGTGCCCGCGACTTCATCTACGTAGGATTAGTACTTCGAGTAATCTTTTCCTAGGTCCCATCTGCGTTTGTACCAAAATTCTTAACCTATTTATTAAAAATATCTGTTATCCTTGATTCGATTCAAAGTATTAGGCGAGTACTTCAAATAAATTCACTAATTTAAATATTTTCTAAAATAGAATTTTGATTTAACAATCATTGTTTTGCAAAATTTCATTCTTAAATTTTGACAAACAATAATTATTATTTTCAATATATTGAAAATAAAAAGCTAGCTTTATAAATTAGAGCCTATATGTTATTCTGATATATGAGCTATATTATTGTGAAGTTTCATTAAAATCCGTTCACAAAATTTGGCGTGAAAATGTAACAATCAGACATACATCCATACATACGTTTATAATATCAGTAAGATTATTGTAAAGTTTCATTAAAATTCGTTCAGTAAATTTTGCGTGAAAGACTAACAAACACACATACATCCATACAAAACTTTCGAGTGGTTATGAGGCTGAAGGTTGTTTGGAGAAAGGAATTGCAGGCAATAGCATTAATAATAATATGATACAATATATTATATCATAATACACATTGTCACAATTGAAGAGATAGACATGTATGTTGTGTCTGAAGTATTGCCTATTTGCCTACTTCGAGAGAAATCGATTAACATTTTTCAACTATTGAAAATCTTTCTCAAACAGATCATCAGTTTCATTACTGCCAAAAGATATTTTTATGAAAATACAATGTTTACTTACATTTTTAATGTAATATTTCGAATAGCTGTATCTGGAACACTATCATGTTAACATTTTTAATTGTTTTGGATTTTTTTTTGCTGTAAAATTATTTTTCCTTTGGGGTTAAAATTGGCAGAAAAAGATTGGCAGCCACCTCTAGTCTGGAGCCCCAAATATCTTTTAAAAAACCCTTGACTCTGTGCAGAAACTGGCGGTTGTTTGATAGATTCCCCTATCTTAACAAGTGGGTTGCGATCTTTAGAGCACAGACGTCAGGCAGGTATGCTATCCTTGTTCTATCGGTATTACAATGGGAGATGCTCCAAGTGACTAGCGTCATTGATCTCTTCGGCACCGGGAAACACCCCAACGTATGTAAACGGTTGATATTTTTTACATGAGAACTGGTCGCTTCTACACTCGTCGATAAGTTGTCAATTGACAATGGAACGATTCGCCGACCTCTGAGTTATCTCCTTCCCACAGCATACGTCTCTTCAAGACCCATGTTCACTCTATCCTCTCCTCAAAAAGACTCTCCACATAACATATTTAAAGATTACATAAGCCCTGAGGAATATTATTTTAAAAGTGAAGTTATTTAAAATAAATATATAATATTTTAGTATTTTATGGATGATTAGATAAGAGCCATTGACCAGCGGCTGAGAATAAAAGTTTAAAAATGCTTGCAACTGTACAGGAAGGTTCCAATGAGAAAGATCGATGATTTCCAGTATCAAATTTTTAAAATAAAAATTTTATATAGATTTATTTCATTCAAAACTTGATTTAATATATACCTACATTCAAGAAGGCAATAAAAATGCTCAAAACGCACGATGATAAATTATTAACTAAGTATTATTACATAGTAAGTATTTTTTGATCATAAGTATTTATGATTTTTCAATAATATCTAAACAAAATAAGTGTGTAAAAAAAATCTGAAATATTTTATAATTAAATGAAACAATATAACTTAGTTACAACCACTGATTTATTTAGTTAAACGCCGACCGGTTTTGGTTGTTCCGAAACCGGTCGGCGTTTAACTAAATAAATCAGTGGTTGTAACTAAGTTATATTGTTTCATTTAATTATAAAATGGATAACCACAAAGTGATAGCTAATTTCAAAAGTATGAAATATTTTAGTTTATAAGACCTTAAATAAATAGAATAACTGAGGTATTTTCGTCACAAAACACACAACATTCTGAAAACTCTCTTTACTAGATTAAGTATTGATTCATTTTTCTGTATGTTTATATGATTTGAAATTTGTGTTGTATAATACAATATTTCGTTTGACAATTGAACACCAACGTATAACCTTAGTATATTTAAAATAAACTTAGTTTTTCAAATTTTTAAAACTGAGTGTACCAGATAAAATAAACAATCTTTCAAAATCAATATATGTTTTTTTTGTAAAAAAGAGTCAATTCGTCTAGAATTTGATTTAAACGAATTAATTTACGGTATTCTCTGGTAACACCCTCTTAAATATTATAACATATTGGTTTTATTGAGTCGGACTCACAGTTCACAGCTCCATACAAAACCGTCAAGCGATTGAGTATAATGATTGTCGGAGGCATTAGATAAGAAATTAATATTGTTTTCAAGGAGCCTTGTTCTCGACCGGTTATCCGATGACGTCACCTGTTGGTGACTCATGCTATAGCCACGCGAGAGGCGATCCTCGCGGCGCCACCCGTCACAGTCCGGCAGACTCGTTACCTGCGGGCACCTCGCAAACCGACCCCTAAAACTGAATAACACATGGTCCTACCGAGAAGAGATACCTTTTCCCTTTTTTCGTGTTGGTGAAATTTACCACACTTCACGTTTTGAAACGTTATTTTATTTACTGGAGGTTTCTATTCAAATGTTATTGTATCCGGAGCCTACTTGCCTCTACTCACTACTCACCTGTTGTGGATGATTCATTAGTAGATAGTTTTAGTGGGCAGATTCACATTGTTTTTACTCAGTTATAATTATTGGCACACTGAATATTGCACTTGAGTCCCAACAGATTCATGTGATTAATTTATTATTGAAGAAGAAGATAACACTAATAATCTAAATAAAAATATGAAAAACAACAAATCACAAAAACAGATAACGGTCGCAACTGGGATTCAAACCCAGAATTTCTCGTCTTACCGGGACGGTCGCCTCTACTATTCGGCTATTGCTACCAATTATTTAAACGCCATATTCGTCAATCTCATACTTCAAATTTCATATATTTTTATATTTGACATTGGTGGGAATTACGTAAACCAACAAATTATTCTTACATTTTCCCGACAATAAAAAATGAAATGTCCCGTTTTTAATAACCTTCAAAAGTTATAAAAAGAGAGTTGTTCTTATAAAAAATGAAAATGCATTTAGACTTTTACAAAAAGGTGTTCCTTATAAATAAAAACAGAATATATTTACCCGAGACACTATCTAGGTAATAAACACGTTAATGGAACACTTTTTTCCAATGAAAAAGTTGAAGAAGCTGCCGATAATTTGGAGATAAACAAAATAGTCGAAGATAATATTGTTAATTCTGAAATTTTAAATGCAAGATTGACAAATATGACGTTTAAATAATTGATGGCAATATCCGAATCGGTAGAGGCGCCCATCCCGGTAAGAAGAGAGGTTCTGGGTTCAAGTCCCAGATGCGTCCGTTATCTTTTATTTTTCTGTATCTTGTTCATTTTCATATTTTCATTTAAATTATTAGTGTTATCTTCTTCTTTAATAATATATTAAATTGATGGGAATAAACTTCAAAAGTTATGAAAAGAGAGTTTCTCTTATAAAAATTGATTAATGTATTATTTGAAACGTTTGCAGAATGTTAGGGTGATCAACTTGTTCTTGAAAAATTCGAAATCGGAAGGGCCCCGCCTCTTTTTGGGAGGGATTTAAAAATATTTGACAAGGCTTGAGAATACGTTTTTTGAAAGATTGAAGAAGGTATTTTAGAGTTTTTTTTTACAAGTTGATTTTGTCTTCGTTTGAAGACCTGTAAAAGACATTAACTCTTTTCTTACGCATTTCTTATTCACAGAACCAAGCGACATAAAGTCTAGGGATGTCCATTCGCCATGAAACTCTGTCGATGTGAATTTGAATTTGCTCATCTTTTGAAGTGGCAATTCATTAATTCAGAGCGAATGTTCAACGCAATTTTTGTTCCTGGTATAGTCAGCAATTTCCATTTTTCAAGCAATCGTAAAATTTTTTTTTTAACAATGCAACAATTCTATAATATCAACTTTGTTGCATCTAGTTGTTTTCAATGGAAACTATAAACGATTACCTTAATATTAATTATACCAAAATAAAAAATATACCTACCTTCTTTTGAAGACAATTATTTATCTAACTTTAATAATAATAAAAGTGGAACGATTTGCCGGCATCCTCCTTGTCCTATTCGGGTCGGGGATCAATCGCATCGATAAGGCGCCTGCAGACATCTCTACCTAAGTTTCTAGGGCCCATTGCTTACCGAGCTTCTCTTTACCTCGCCTCTAAAGTTGCTTTCCTCAACTTTGCTTAGGGGGCCCACGGAACGACTTTAGAAGTCAGTTTAATTTTTAAAGCTCGAAAAAAAATATACGTTATTAAGAGGCTAGACTTTAAACCACACGCGGAACGTCCGCGTCTGTCATTCTGTCCTGCTCAAAATAAGCTCACGCACACTTACAATACATGCGAATGTGCGAATGAGACAACGCTCAAATTTACCTACAGAAATCGCTCGAAAAGGGGTTTATGGAGAATACACTTTTCTATACCGAAACTTTCACGAAATTGAAATTTAAACAAATATTTATTTTTTAGAAAGAAGAAGCTACGTCGGTAGCTTTTTATAATTTTATAATTCTTTATGAGAGTTGAGTTAGCAGCACTTTTTCCTTAAATATTTTTTTTTGATAAATCGTACATGTTTGACAGTGAATGTTTACGTTAATACGAAACGCATCGAAAATTAGAAAACATACCGACAGTTTTCACCCTCTAGAAGGCAGTATAAAAAAAATATATTCATTTTGTGCAATTTTCGATGTAGAAAAGTGTTTTTTCCCGGGCGTCCTTTTTGTATGGGCCGAAAAGCGAAGTCTATCATCTTAAGATAATCTCTATACCTCCACCTATCGTATTTACAGATTTCCCTTTCAAACCTTTTCAGTAATTTCTCCTTCTTCTTTTTGAACGCTTAAAACATTAAGATGAGCCTTAAGGATGCACATATCAACAATTATTACATTCATACTATATTTAAGAATGTATCACTGGATGATCTAGTTGTATTATTTTTCTTGAAGCTTTTCCAAAGAACCGCAGCATCTGATTACAGTCTTCTAAGAAAGCATAGTATCAAATCAAATCATAAAATATATAATACATACGGGAAATTCCAGTGAGCAAGATATTTCAAAAATAGTGTTTTATTCCATATTTGTAAGATACAAACCGCTTTTTTAATAAAAAAGATAATCGTATTTGAGAAAAGTTTCTGATATGGAAGTTATGTTGCATTAGGGAAACTAAGAGAAAGGTAAAGCCAAGCGTCCTGGGTCCCATACTATTCCTCATCTACATAAATAGTCTAGCTGAGATAAACCTAGGAAAAATGGAGCACAAAGTAATCAGTTATGCAGACGACACAGCAATTTTGTATAAAGCACGATCAAGGGAAAAGGTATTCAATAACACAGAAACAGGGATAAGTGTAGTAAATAAATGGCTACAAAATAATCTACTAACTCTCAACATTTCAAAAACTATATATCTATCTTTTAGCAAAACGAAGGCTGGTCAACCACATAGCCATCCACAACTACATCTTCACCATTGCACCAATATTTCGTCAAGTAACACATGCTGTGCCTGTGACAAAATTGATTATGCGGACAGTGTTAAATATCTAGGCTTAACTGTTGACCATAAACTAAAATGGGATCTCCGTATTAATAAATAACCAAAAAAAAATCGAAAATTATCATACATCATCAATATGAAATACGAAACGTCATGTCATTAAATCAACTAAAAAATATACTCTTTGTCAAAGTATTCTAACGTCTGGTATCTAAGTATGGGGAGGTGCAGCAGATACTTACCTCAATCCACTTAAAATAAATCACAAAACAATAATTAGAATTATGTTTAAAAAGCCTTACCAACATTCGACAGAACAGCTAATGATTAAAAACAAATTACTGGACGTAAATAAACTATTCATAAGGAAGATCATATATAAAAACTGTGTCAAAACATCACATCACCACATACCTCACTCGCAAAACACAAGAGCAAAAATAAATAAACACTTTCAAGTTCCCCATATCAAATCAACTTTCGCAAAAAAACTTGAATCTTACTTAGCACCGCACATTTTCAATATCTTCCTTACACAAATAAAAACGTACGTCACCCCAAACAATTTGAATTGGCTGTTCAAAAGATTTGTAATATAATTGAATGAAAAGGAAAGAACAGACATTCGAAATATTCTTAACAATTAACAAATATATAGGGTACTGTAGGTTTGCAATAATAATGGTAGATTCAGACTGGGTCGACGTACGTATGCATCGCTACGCCTAACAATATCTGGGCTACTTAGCAACAATAGCAACCATAGATTTTCAATGAAAATTTATGTTTTAGAATCACATTGGCCACATTTTCATAGAAAATGTATGGTTGCTAGGCATTGTTTGGCGTAGCGATGCGTACGTACGTCGTCCAGTCTGAATCTACCTTTAATAACATGTTCCCGCTTTATTTATATTCTCTTATCTGCAAATTTAATTTATTTTTATTTTTATTACGTATGCAAGCTTTTGATAGAAGTGTAACAAATAATAAAATCAAAGTAAGTAGGTATGTAAATATTTAATATACATATTTATTTTTTGCTTTTTTGCACACATATCTTTTTAACACATATCTCTTTTAATGCATATCTATATTAATACATATCTTTTTAATGCATGTCTCTTCTGATATGTACATATCTTTTTTAAATAAATATACTTATTGTGTTATTTAACCGCCTCAGAACAGACTTTGTCTAGTGAGGCAGGTAAAAGAAAAGAAAACTGTAAATCAATCAATTTATATTAAATAAACGCTCGGGTTGCCGGCACTGAAACTGGAAACTGAAGAGGAATAGGAAGATAGGATGGGGATAGGAGATACTCACGATACATTATATACTCAAGCATTAATTTGTGATCGTTCGCATTACAAAGTTCGATATTGCTGAAGGTTTTTGTTAAGAATGTCTGTATTATTAATAAACCTGTAGGCGGTCTATACTGCGCATATAAAAGGGAAATTGGGGGATTTTTTGTAAGGTTAGGTTAGGTCACATTCGATACATTCATAATTCCACACATTCTATGCTCGTTCAATAATGGTGGGATCTTACACATTGTTAGGTGCGACTTTTCTGAAGGTTTTTGAAAAATGTCGAAAATATTAAATTTTGTGCTGTACTGCGCACTTATAAGGAAAATTGGGGAAATTTTCCTCAGGTTAGTTCTGCATAAGAATTAATGAAAAAAAACGTTACTTAGTAGTTTTGATCTTGAAGTTATGTGGTTTTGTATAAAATTGATGAACTCTGGCGAATCCGGGCAATTATTTAAAAATTTAAATTACGTCTTATTTGAAAGGAGTTGAAGTTGTGAGATTTTGTAAATTCGGTGTTATTTGTGAATGTTTAATTTAATTTGTAATTTATTCGTGTTTTAAATAACTCGATGTTTCTCAAATATTATTTGTTTTCCGATACATTTATATTTGCTACACCGGAAGGCGTTATCAGTCATCAAATAGATAATTCTAAGAAGTCTGATCTAAATCGATTTTTTTTACGAAAACTGAACTTATCGATTCACATAAGACCTTTCGGCTCCTAGGCCAATGATATTGATTATCTGCATAAAATAATATTTTTCATAATTACACCTGAAGTAAGGAAAAGTTCAGTTTAAATTAAACAAATACTTTTGTGTAAACCACTATAATCAATGTTAAAATATCTACATGATTCAAAACTGATGATTTCTTCGTCAGGATTATAACAATGACATGATAATAACGGTTCCACGTCTAATCGGACTATGAGATCTCGGCGTCTGAATTCCCATAGTAAATTTATTCAGACACGATGCTTCCTCACATGATAATTCATCACATTAACCTACCCTTCCATTTCCCCGCCTTCCCCCCCTATTTCACTAACCTAACCTAACCTAACCTAAACTTAGGTTAAATACCCCAATTATCAGTTTTCGACGCTTCGAGACATGATGAATTATCATCATTTGAGGAAAAGTTTGTACTCAATATTCATACACTTAAAAAGTTTTCACTGAGTAGACCGGTCACCGATAATAACATGTAGATATTATAACATTGATTATAGGTTTACACAAAAGTAATTTGTTTCATTTAAATAAAATGATGCCACAAAGTGAATTTGCAAAGATTGAAGAAAAAAATTCAGTTTTTTTGGCTCATGGACACGGCGATTAACAGTTCAGTGATCAACTGATATTATTAATACTCTAGCGACTGTACGGTTGGAATTTAAACCCTACTTCTAGTACATCTCTGAAGCCCCGCCTTTTGCAAAACCATCTTACGTAAAGTATGTCACCAAGTTACTGCTGTGCCCCGCCGCCCACAGGTTTTTAAATAATACAGCATTTGTCAATTTCAACAGATTGTCGCCAGTGCAATGGTTAACTGTTTTGCTGGCGGTAACTCGGTTCTCGGTAACTCACTAACTCGGTTCGACATGTCTCCGGAATTGTAATTGGGTATTATTTAACGGACTATAATTATTACAGAATGGGGAAATTTGATCGAGAAAACATGAGCCGATGCTCGAATGGACTGTTACAAATCCACTCAGACTGACATCAAATCAGGCCTTGAAATCAGTCGTTGCAAACAACAGTTTTTTTATCGTTTCTTTCAGCTTTATCAGCAATACCATAAACCCATAGGATATTAAGTTAATCTAATATTATTTTGTGTTTTCGAATGTCAATAATTTGAAAAAATTTAAATCATACAAATAAACGTACATATATTACTATTACACATAGGCTACATGATTTAATCCTTGAAGACAATATTAGCGACTTTCAATCGAAAATTTGAATCAGTCGAATCCAGAAATTTCTATATGTGACTTAATATGTATTAAAATTAGAGCTTTTACTCATTAACCTATTCCAAAAATATAATAAAATAATTGTTTAATAAAAATAAGACACTTGTTTTGTTTAAAACCACAAGTTTTTATTAATTTATTTTATCAACCAATTTCGCTTTGCTCAACCATCATCAGGGTACAAATTAATACTAAATCATAAACACAATATATATATATATATATATATATTTTAAATTATTTATTGAAAGCATTGTTATAATACATCAACAAACAAGTCCTGCTAACCCAATTGAATGGGCTTGTCAGCAGGTGCTTATAATTTAGTTACATATAAATAATTTACATCTTATATCTACAGATATGCGCTTTTATATATATACAGAGGGAGACAATACGATAAAATTATAACAAACAGTGAGGATACAACTACAAATACAAATGAATTTTTACAGACTAATGGGTTATCGAAAGAGACAAAGGAAATTTTTTAATAGCTTAATGGAAATAGACCTAATATTGAGCTACTAGACACCTCTAATTGATTGTTAAGTAGGAATGTTATGCTAAAATAAAATTTTAAACGTGTTATATATAAGCGCAAATCTGTAGATATAAGGTCTGTTAACAACGGATTTTCAATCAGTGCACAGAATCAAGTAGGTTTATCAGGTGTTAGGGAATATTTTGGTGGGGCTCCAGCCCAGAGGTCTGCAAATAGTCAGCAAAGGGTCAGCAAACTTCAAGTGGAGAACGAGCGGTTCTGGGTTCGAGTCCCAGTTACGACCGTTATCTTTTATTTTTCTGTGTCTGATTCATTTTCATATTTTCGTTTAGATTATTAGTGTTACCTTTTTCTTTAATGATATATTAAATTGATGAGAATAATCTTCAAATATTATAAAAATTCAGTTGTTCTTATAAAAATTGAATTTTGCTGTTGTTTGATTTTGAAGAAAAAAAAATTGGAAAAAAGAATTTATCGAAAAAGCTACAGTAGACCAAAATGTTCTTAATTCTTTTTACTCCAAATAATGTCAGGAATCACTGGTTAAAGTACCTATGTCAAATGCATCCCTTAACACTCTGTATATTGTGTTCTGTGTTTAACAAGGAGTTTATTTGCAAGAGTAATTTCTGTAATTAGCTAGGTACGTAACGAGGTAACGCGGCTTGTATTGGTGACTAGATGCATAGTTCCCGGTGCTGCACCCCCCCCCCCCCCTTCTTGCGATCCCCTGTTACACGTGTCACCTCCCCACAAGTCTCGCCTACTCACTCTTCGAAAATATTATGTTTTCTCTGCTTGGCAGAAATACAAGCATGCACACTAAACTATATTTATATCAGGTTTATTATACTTCAAGATTCTTTCTAATTTACTTTATTTCTTCTGTTTTCAATGTCTATTAACAGTTTTACAAAATGAAATACGAGTTTATAGTAGACGGCCTCCGTGGTCGAGGGGCAAGGCTCTCGACTAGAGGTCCGGAAGTCGCTGGTTTAAATTCCGGCGTGGGCAGATAAATTAATATTTTTTTGTATTTCTTGGACATTATTAACTATGTAAAAAATTCTATCGGTTTCGACACATCCGTGTCATTCACTAGAAAACTTAAAACTTTAAAGTTTGATATGAATAACACGAATGTGTCGAAACCGGTAGCTAAATAAAAATAATAATTTTAGTACAATGAAAAAAAAACTCTTCAAAACAAAAATATAAATTTTATTTGATTGATTTGTGTTTTCATAAATGAATCATTTAAAATAATAAAATGCGGCACGTTCCAGAGTGGAAGATACTCTCAGAGTCGCCCTGGTGTAAGACCACCATTTAGTATTGAAATCTTGCTTGAAATGGCCTTAGCCGCATTTAGTGAGTAGATCTGAATATCCAGGTTCTTTCCCAACTTCTTATTTCCCATATTCTTCCCCTTCCCATTTACAATCAGCCTCACAACATACCCCAATTGGGGATGCCATAGTCTCACTGGCTCCGGATGGAAGCAGTAGGGACTTTTGTAAGGTATTTACATTGAAAAATAAAGCGGGATGGGTAGGTCACCGAGACGTGCATTCCGTATAGCCACATAAGCACTGCCAGCCCTACCTTGCTTGCTAAATCCTCTTACCTTTTTCCTTCCTAGAACGTCCTCTCCATCCTTTCCTTTAAAAAACCCTCCACACAGCATCCCCATGACGTAGGCCCTTGTGTGTGGGATTAATTTAAAATAAAAAGGCGATCAAAAACCAAAAACGCATAATTTTGCAATACTTCGCGCTGCGCACCGCCTTTTGTGAAAATAATTAAAAGATTTTTTCCAATTTTCAGACTACCTTCACGACCAGAGGTACGTCAAGAAGGGTGCAGAATCAATTGACGGCTTAAAGGGTAAATATTAAAAAAATATTTAAATTTTACCTACGCATTACATTCGGATATTATGAATTATGACTAAATGGATTGCAAATAAAATTTGGCGATATTTCATTTCTTAGCTAGCGTTTAGTGTTGAAATTCATTATATTTATTTCTTATTACCATCATGTATTGTATAAGGCTTGGCATATTATGAAATAATCATGAAAGTTATTTTAAAGTTACGAATATACTTTTTCTGTCTCCTTTGTTTACCTTATAATATTTAATACATTACAATACATTACAAAACATTACAATACATTACAATGCATTATAACACATTACAACACATTACAATACGTTACAATACATTACAACACATTACAATACATTACAATGCATTACAATACATTGCAATACATAGTAATACACTACAATACATTGCAATACATTACAATACAATAATTACAATATATTACAGCTCATAGTAATACATTACAATACATTACAATACAATAAAACAATATATTACAATACATTACAATACACTATAATGCATACAATATATTACAAAAACATTTTAATACATCACTATACATAACAATACATCACTATACATTACAATACATTACATTACAATATATTACTATGCATTACAATACATTACAATACATTACAATACATTACAATTCATTACAATACATTATAATGCATTACAACACATTACAATACATTACAATACATTACAATACATTACAATATATTACTATGCATTACAATACATTACAATATATTACAATACATTACAATACATTACAATACATTACAATACATTACAATACATTACAATACATTACAACACATTACAATACATTACAACACATTAAAATACATTACAATACATTACAACACATTACAATACATTACAATACATTACAATGCATTACAATACATTGCAATACATAGTAATACACTACAATACATTGCAATACATTACAAAAGCAATCATTACAATATATTACAGCACATAGTAATACATTACAATACATTATAATACATTATAATGCATTACAACACATTACAATATATTACATAAACATTTTAATACATCACTATACATTACAATACATTACAATACATTACATTACAATATATTACAATGCATTACAATATATTACAATACATTACAATTCATTACAATACATTATAATGCATTACAACACATTACAATATATTACAAAAACATTTTAATACATCACTATACATTACATTACAATATATTACTATGCATTACAATACATTACAATACATTACAATTCATTACAATTCATTACAATTCATTACAATACATAACAGTACATCACAATGCATTATAATACAGTACAATTCAGTACATTACAATACAATGGTATACATTATAATACATTACATTACAATACATTACATTACAATACAATACAATACATCACAATATATTACAATACATTATATTACCTACAATATTATACATTTTCATTAATTTTTGACAAGTCTAAAAAATATTTTTTTTTAATTTCTCAGATTTTTTTAAAATTTTGTCATCTGGATGGCAATTATATTAATTTTTACCCGTTGTTACTAATGGATTGCTTAAATGTGTATTATCTTGTTGTCCTGTAAATTATATGCAGCTCTGTGTTTGTATGAATGAGTATAATTTTTTTATGCATTAACAGTTTTGTTTCTATATATTATAATGTTTTATGTGGATCCTCTGGATCTATGGCGAAACAGTTTTTGGATCATCTTGTTTTGTTTTACCTTCTTCATTCTTAATTATTCTTTTATGTATTCATATGCGTTTCCCCAGATTTCGAGCAAGTAATTTAAATGTGAATGTAGACTAATAACTTCTATAACTATAACATTTTACTGTTTGGCGATGTTACATTCATCTTGCTATTACTTATTTTAATATATTTGGTAACAGATCGAATAACTGGCTCATTACGTTAATTCAGGGGGTGATTTTATTTTTAATGTCTTGATTGATATAAATTTGGAACAGTAGTAGGTAGTCCCGAGTATGGACCCCTGCGGAATTGCATAGTTTATTGGAAGGTGTTTGCTATTTTGATTGTCAATGCTAACGAATTGCTTTCTGATGCTAATTCTTCTTCTTTCGTATGGTGGGGGGTCCGAGGGGGACATCTAGGAGCCAGTCTACGGTTTCAAGCGCCCCTTGTAAACCCCAGCAAGCAGAGTTATAATTAATTTATTATTATTTGTCAGATTGTACAAGATATTGGTTTATTGTGCTGTCCTTAGGTCTACAAAATAATTCCATGTACTTAAATGAAAATTTTGTTGTTTAGCGATATTACATTATTTTGCTGTTGCTTTTTTTAAAATATGTTAACCTATATAATTATATTATATTATATTATACCCCTACCAGATTAATAAAAATATATTAACACGGAAAAATGAGATTAGAGACCTTGGCGTGATTTTTGAAGCAAATCTCTCTTTCAAATCCCACATATTTGACATTGTCTCCCGCGCCAACAAAATGCTTGGATTTGTTCTTCGTAATGCGAGATCATTTACTAATGGAAATGCAATACGTCGAACATATGAAGCACTTGTTCGTAGCATCCTGGAATATAGTTCCATTATTTGGGCCCCTTCTGAACAAAACCATATCCTAGAAATAGAAAAAGTACAAAAAAGATTTTTGCGTTACCTGTATATGAGGGAATATACGTACTATCCATTCCTTTATCCATCCTTGTTCTTAACAGGGATGCTCGATTTCAACACCTTAGAAGCCCGCAGAAAAATATTTTTAGGTAAACACTTTTTTAAGCTAATCTCTGGTATCATACTCAATCCGCCTATATTAAAAGAGGTTAATTTTTACGTCCCTAACAAGTATACTCGTGGTAAATCCCATGCACTTTTTTATGCTCCGAAAGTGAGGACTTCTACATATCAGAACGCGCCAATAAACAGAGCGACTCAACTGCTTAACGATTCTGCATTGACCATCGACATTTTCAATGTCACTTACAGACAGTTCAGCAACTATCTTTTAGCAAATGTCACTAAGTAGTAAAACTGCCCTTGTGTACTTTGTAATTTATAATCTTCTCTATGATATATATTGGTGTATAACTGTTATAGAGAACATGAAAAAATAAATAAATAAATAAATAAATAAAATAAATAATAATGTAAACGAATATGCAGCGTTGTAATGTTATTTGTCCATATGGGGTAGGGATCCTTTAAGCGCGAATTCAAATAACACTTCAAAACATTTAAATAACATGCAAAGATACTATTTTATAAAACCTGTATTTTTTAACGAGACGCCATTGCATGACGCTTCAAGTTTTGCTAGGAACGAACTCTGGTTGAGGAATATTTGTGAATGTGAGTATATTATTATGTAGGTGTATAATATTAGATTTGCCCATATGATAGTAAGCTGTAAATTTTATTCAGTCCCACTTAAAGATGCAGTCAAATCTCACTAATAACTGTGTTATAACTATATAGGTTTTTTTGACGGTCAGTTAGATGTATTTGATACTTCCCCACCTTCCTCTTTACCCGTCTCCATTCCCTCTGCAGTAGCTTTTACCTCACAATCATGGAGGAAAGAATCTCACCTCACAACCTTCTTATACCATGGTCTCATTGGCTCCTTGCAATAGAGAGAAGTTGGGGTTGTTGAAGGTAGACTTTTCTTGGTCTTTTTTTAACCTGCATTTTGACCACAGATTAAATGGCAGATCATTTAAAGAATGTGAACGCACTCTTACCAAACTTATTATATTACCTTATTACTTACCTATTCAACCAGTCTGTTCCATGTGTCCAATTTCAATTTTCCATTCATTTACATTGCATTGAAATACAATGTACTTATATTCTCTCACCTTCGTACGTGGTTAAACAAAAATCCTGGTCTAGACCCTGGTAGTGCCGGATCCTTGCTAGATTAGTGAGTAGGCACTTAATAATACTTACCTACTTTTAAACTCGGTTAATTAATTTTTTTGTTTTTAGGGTGAACCAGCATTAACGTACCCGA
Organism: Limnephilus auricula; assembly: GCA_951813805.1. Taxonomy (NCBI): domain Eukaryota; kingdom Metazoa; phylum Arthropoda; class Insecta; order Trichoptera; family Limnephilidae; genus Limnephilus; species Limnephilus auricula. The sequence continues at coordinate 41,340,331 of OX638391.1, forward strand.
TAGACTTTAATCAATGATTCCTGAGCTACTTGGAGTAAAAAATATAGATGTCATTTTGCTGCCTGATAATATATTTTTGGAATTTAAAACAAATAAAAATTAAATTCCATCATCAAGTCGCCCCTGGTCACCACTAAAACTGGCGCATCAAATGATGTGCACTCAGTCTCGTTCCAGCTGCAACTGAATGAAAAATTTATTTTTCTTTTTTTAGTTGAAAAAAGTCATCTGACAACAAAGTGACACTTACAATTTTTTACTCCAAATATGCTTGCAGAAATAACTGGTTAAGGCCTATCGGATATGTGCTGATACGCCCTGTGTACATTTATATTATTACAGTTCTTGTACCTTTTTTATAGCATGCGTTATTCATTGCGAGATACAAATCTGAAAGGAAATTCAACATGCTAGAACCTAGTATTAAGATATCGCACATCTCATAGAAAAGTGTCATAAGTCAAAATATTCTCTTTTACATTTTATAAAAATAGCCCCACGACAACCCTATTTATGTTAGATCATCCATCTCTGCAAGATGTCACTAGTGTCTCTTTTCGTCGGGACCACTTATTCATCATTCATTCATTTGTTTCAGCTCTCCTGTAAAATTTTTTTTTTTTACTTATGACACCTTCCTACGGGATGTACGATATATTAATTAAATGTGTAAAAAAAATTTTGATTAACAGGTCGTGTTGAACAGCTAGAAAAGGAATTTTCAACAGTAATAGTTATCTGTGCCATTCTCTTGTCGCTGATTTTGGCTTTCCTTCTGGTCTGCTGCTTCAAAAACCATAGGAGCTACCGCAGCCGTCTGCAGAAACTGATCCTGAGAACAAAAAAGGTAATACTAGCTCAGTACTGACTACTCTTAAGTGTGTTAAGTGTTGTCAATGTTTAATGATTGAATGCTTAGAATTATTATTTTATTGAGTTATTCAATCTCGAATACCTTCCCATTCCCGTATCGCTTCGTCCCTTTATTAAATGGGGGCAAGCGATGCTATAGGTTAGAATTGGCATCCCGCCGCTCAGGGTTACAGATGGTCTGACCGATATAAGCTCATGTTTTAACTCATTTAAGTTAAGTTTGACTTCCGGTCTGAACCGTGCAGCTTCAGGAAAACCTCTGGCAGGGATGAATCAAAGAGACGCATTGGAAAAACCGTTTGCTTGTGGGTTCAGCTAACCTAGAGTGGTAATAGACTTGTGTAACTCTTTTAAAAGGTTTAACGAGCGGTTGAGAGAATAATAGAGTCTTTGGGTTAATGTCAAAGTACCCATAAGGTCTTCACCAGACTTTATGTCCGGATTAAATTTTCCCAATAGGAAAAACTAAACCCTTTCACACACTTTTCCACAAACGATCATCTAGTAAATCCACGCTATGCAAGTGCATTACATAAGAATAAAAACAATACAAAAACAACATGTTGACCCACCAGAGTACCAAATGGGAAAATAATTCACCAACTCCAGATATTTTCATATCAGAGGGTTCGGCTCGGTGGAACTCCTAATTGGACCGATAAATCTTACTGATCCCTCAATATAAATATTTAAAAATTCTTTCGTAATCCTGCATGTATTTAAAATGATCAATTTTTTCATTTTTTATATAAATTCTTTGACAAATCTAATACGCCTAAATTTTTGATGAGAGAGCTAGGTAAAATGCCAGTAGCCGAAATAATATTTGGTAATATTTTTATAGTCTGAGAACGCCAAATTCTTTTAATCTCATTTGCTAAATCTGTATATTTTCTTAGTTTTTCAGAAACAGTTTTTCAATATTACAGGAATTTGGAATAGCTACATCATATAAGTTTTTTTTTAAATTTTGTCATATAAAACTATATATATTTTCCCTTTGGTTCTTTCGGTTCTGGAAATTTATTGTCTATAAAACTTATAATTTTTTTTTTCACATTACAGGGTTCCCGGCAGATACCGGCTACGTTGGAACTCACGCACCAGAATCCCCACACTCTGTCCCCCGTTCTGGCGCGCCGGGCCAGACCCATCGGTGTACCAGTGCAGGACCCCCCCTCCTTGCCAACTATTCCCGAGCTGCTCCCCCAACCCCAACCCCTCTCCCCCGTCAGCCCCAACACCCAAGAGGAACTGCGCCACCCTCAAATTGACGAACCAACCCAAAACCCAGAAGAAGCTGCTCCCAGCCAGCCACCTCGCCAACAGAACCAGTTGCCGCTGAATATTAATGGTTTACAATCGATCGCTGAAGGTGTGCCATACCACAAGCCAGGCCAAGTCACGTTTATTCCTATTAAAAACTTTCCCCGACTTCCGGGAGGCGCTGTGATGCAAGTAGCGACGTCCCAACTAGATACGCATTCCGATCTGAGGTCTCCCAGCGAGGATTGCCTGCTTAGTTATGGTGAAAATGATAGATTTGCTCGGCATCCCTCTCCTTCGCAATCTGAAATGGGCCACCAAGTTTTCAACGGAGTCATGGCTCCCATATACGGAATTCATAACAATACCCCCGTGCATGAGGGTAATACCTTTGATCAGGAAACCGTAGCTCGCAGGGAGAATGACTCCGATGATAATGAGAATGAATCCACTGAGGTGCACTACCCTGTAAGTGGGACTTCGCCCGTGAGCTCAACAGAGGGCAAGCTCGGTAAACATGACACGAGCTTCGGATCATCATCTACAATATCCCTGGATACGCCACAGCACATATATTCCAACCCGCAGCAATACAGCTCCAGTTCCTCGGAGAACAATGATTCCCATGGCCGACGAAAGCCGGTTGACAAATACTACAGCAATGGTGCTTACCACTCTTAAGATGGAAACAACTAACTTAATGAGGAATTTACACTTGTTTTAATTTGGCATTCTGTCTCCTTCTCATTTGTTGCTACATTATGTGTTACATTTTCAAACAATTTCTTTGTTTTGTGTTCGAATAACTCTTGTTATAATAACTTTTGAAGGTTATACCAATCAATGTGATATACCATTGAAGACGAAGATAACACTAAAAAATATGTAAAAGAACAAGACAAAGCAAAAAAAAAAAGAAATGAAAATAACCATTTACTGTTTATTTTTTTGTGTCGTATTCTTTTTCATATTTTCGTTTAAATTTATTAGTATTTTCTTCTTCTTAAATGATTTATTTGATTTATATACTTTTTCTTAAAATTTTCCTTGTCAATTTACAGCATTTCGATTGTATAATAATATATGTAGGTATTTTTTAAAGTTAAAAGTTCAAGTTCTGTGAAAGATCTATTCGAGATCTGTTATTATCCAAGTACTATGAAGTTCCGGCCTTTGACGAAATAATAACAGCACTTGAACAGAATTTTCACAGAACTAGAGTTTTACCTATGAAATTTGATGAATTGTTCAAATTCTGTCTTCCCTTCATAACCTACTACTATTATACCTAACTCTGTGCAGATAAGCAGATGAAATGCAGTCAAAAGAGAAATTAAGGAAGAAATAATAATTTTTTAATATCTCACAATATCCGCACCATAGATCTATACTTATTTTCATTTGATACCTGCAAAATTTACTTTTAACATATAATGTTAAAAGCTCTGCATATATTTCATAATGCTTTCAATGCTAATGAGACGAAGATGCAGATTTTTTAAGTAAAACTTCTTTAGGCGCGATATGGCGAGTAGTAATTCAAATGACGTTCGGATATCAGTACTATTACTGCCATCCGTGATTGTTTTTATTAGGGTTCTCGCCTTTGCTAAAATAGTAATACCTGCCGCAACAGTCAAAGAAGTTTAAAACGTTAGACGCGCTTATTTTTCAAACACACCTATTTTGTCACTGATTTCTTCAGAAATTATCAGTTATTCGTTGAGAGGTCTGAACAAGAGTTCTCGTTTAGATTTAGAAAAACACAAGTCAGTCTGCATCAAATGTTTTAGTAAAAGTAAGAAACTTATAAATATTTTATGTACTTAAAATGAAAAGTATATTATTATATCAAATCAACTATATAGTTACTATCAAATCAATACATTGTTGCATTGCTACTAAAAAAAATACCTAAAAATGTAGGCATCTGAATATTTAACCTTTCGAAAATATGTGTGATGTACCGGTTATAATAACAAAACTCAGTTTCAAAAATATATTGATAACACAAAAGACATTAATAACACAATAAGTATATATAATAAGGCACCCAAAAGTATTTGAAATTAACGTTAAAGTATTTTTGAACAATTATTGATATATTTTCATAATGTTTGAAATTTAATTTAATTTAATTCTATATCATGACATTTTCAAAAAATATGTTTTTTGTGAAGTCATTTGTGTTTCGTCCAAAAAGCTCAAAGTAATATAAATTTCTGAGAACATATTTACAAGCCAACAATGTGAAATATTATATTAACATACACATTATTGTAATATAACCATAGACATTCAAATTGATAGACAAACAATCAGGGAAAGTGAAACAAACCAAGGTGTGAGGAGATCAGGAGGCGGCATGACCGTCTACCTTTCTGTTATTTGTCAAAAAATCATTCTGACAATACCGGCAACTCACATTGTAATATCACTACTCAGTCCTCGAAAACATATCTGCTTACGTGTTACTAGTCTTTTTTACAAGGGCGTGCATATTGCTGGCTGGGTAAAAAAACTTAACTTCAAATCCCAAATTTCCAATCGGGTAAACAAAAGTTCGGGCTTGTTTTCAAAATTGAATATTTTGTTACACTATTTAATGAGACACTTCTATAAATGTGTTATAATTTACAGATCTCTTTCAATTTTAGCATTGCTAAGCCAGGTCGTTTGTTCAAAAAAGAACATTCAGATCCTGCACAGCCCACGATGGACTGAACTGCAAACCTTTTTGGTAGGGTTATTTCAATGAACAGTCTTCAGTGGCCAATGTTCGACTGACTTCACAGTTTATGCAAAGCATTCTCGATCCCTCCTGGTGCCAAAAATATGATCACGGGGTTTACCTCCGGTTGTTGAAATGATACCCTGATTTCATCAAGTCTATCAAGTTGGATGTTTACGGATATTACAAGAAAATATTTACACTACATGTATTTTGGAATGTTTAAATTTTGTAACTCTAACTATATTGTAAGTTTAAGTACTATTGTACATAGAAAAACATGAGTCTTATAACTTTGTAAATTATGTAACAGTTACTTTTTTACTCTAATTAAAAATTATACATTTTTGTTATCTATCAAAATGTTATGTTAACAAATAGAACAGTTTAAAAAGAATGTATTTATAAACGGTTCTATTTGTTAACATAACATATAGAACAGTTTAAAAATAATGTATTTATACAGGGTGTTAAGGTACGTACTTGAGTTACTTTAACCAGTGATTCCTGACATTATTTGGAGTAAAAAATGTAAATGAAATTTTGGTCTCCGGTGACTTTTTTTATGTAAATTTTTTTTTTTTTTTAAATATTTTTTCTTCAAAATCAAATAAAACAAAAAAAAATTTCCACATGACCTTATTGGTCACTCAGCCAAGTTACCACCCCACCACTTACCCCGCCCCCAACTACCCAACACCTACTATTATTTATGTTTTTGCAAAAAAAAAAAAAACATCAAAAATGTCACCGGAAACCAAAATTTCACTTACATTTTTTACTCCAAATAATGTCAGGAATCACTGGTTAAATAACTCAAGTACGTACCTTAACACCCGTATATATTAAATATTATGTAGATAGGTGTGTCATTACTATTTAGTACTAACCACTGTATTATTGAAGTAGTCAATAACTAAGTACGTTGAAGGTCCCCAGCTAGCAAGTGGGTGGGCCAAGTTTTATCCTCGCAATAGTTATTGATTTACTCCCTTATCGGAATAAGTCTCTTTTTAACTTATAGAAAATATAAAAAATATATAATACATATTATTGAATTGACGGCCTCCTTGATTGAGGAGAAAGAATCTCGAATAGCAATCCGGAGAACGCGGGTTCAAATCCCGGCATGCGCAATTATTTGATAAATTTGTTATATTGTATATTTGCAAAAGATACTCTCAGTACCGCCCTGGTAAATGACAACTATTCAGAAATGAAACATTGTCTTACTGGCTCCAGACGGGAGCAGTTGGGACTGTTTTAAAAAAATATTTTTTTTTAGTCAAGTACGCGCCTTCATACTTCTCACCACATAAAATTGAAATATATACCCTATTTAAATGTAAAGTCTTAATGTAATTGAAAAATATAATATATTATACTAGTCCCAGCGAGAGATTGTATGTGATGTGCTCATTCTAGTATCTTCTGTCTTTTTCGTTTTCAAACAAGAAGCCTGAAAAGAAAGAGGACGAACCTCGATGACAGACGGGACTAGTTTACGTAATGTGTACGATTAAACTTTCGATAGGGTTATTCTTGAAATTTAAGGGTAGTTACATATACGATAGAGCAGTAGTGGAAAGTACACCCAAAATTAGGTACAACTCCCTCGTGTCCTTTCTGTAAATTAATGAATAAATATAAAAATAAAATAACAAATTCAAATTTAGTCACTTGCTCTTGCACAATTTTTTCCAGCAAATTTGATTAAAAATTAGTATAAGCACATTTGTACATGGAGCTACTTACAAGTGACTCCAGCTTCATGTGCATAGTTCACGCACCGCTCGTGAGTACCCGCCATACTATTTTGCTAGTGTTCGTACACGATGCTACCCGCTGACTACGGGTTTGACAATGGTTACCGACAATGCTGGTAGCACACTTCGTAATTGCATTCGTATCTGCTACTACCTGTTTGATGTTTGACAGAAATGGTGACTGAACTTTAATGGAATGTTAAATTTTTTCTGGAAGTGGAACAAATTGCGTGTTTATATAACTATACGTTACCAGAATACGAAAGAAAGGATTTAGTGGAGAAGGCATGGTTGATGTTGGTAAAAAGTGTATTTTTGTTATGAATACTTGGAGTTAACAATTGTATAAAATTGAAATAAGAATTCTTTGACATATTGTATCATCATTCTGTGCAGTTCCCTGGTGGCAACGAATGTCCTACACTTAATATTTCTTTCGATATGTGGGTAAACTCAAAATCTTCTATTAGATCTTCTATTATTCTTATAATAAAGATAAACGAGAACACCGTCTTCATCGCTAGTCATTGACATCGTATTATCTCCACAGTTGAATTTTTTTTTATTTTAACTTCAGTTTATTTGGAGTAGCGCCGTGTACAGAAACCAGCATTAAAGAATAGTATATCTGTAGGCTACTACTTATGGTTCCGTCACAGTCACGTGATTTGTAAGTATCTCTATGTACAAAGGGTCTAAGTATTATTTATACATATATTATGTACTATCTTCATAATGTATATTTCAATACAATTGGTAGTGTTATAACTTATAACAAAGGTTTTAATGTTAGATATATATTAATTGTTCTGCAAACCCACAAGCCTCCACCAAATCGTTATTTACGAAAGGAGAAACTTTTATACTATCTGAATATTTCAACTTTTTAAATACATATTTGAATTTTGAATTTTCTTGAATCAATGCAAATCTTGGAAGTGGAACTTTACCCACTTCACAACATCCGATCGAAATCCGACTGGAACTCGGCAGATAAACTTGTTGTCGATGCACTGGCTTTGCAGGTATAATGTTAACATGAAAAAAAATCTGTTTTTCTGTAATTAAAAAAAAAACAAATTCCATAAAGTTTTTTATACACATCTCTGAAAATCGACTGAAAAGACTCGTTGTCGATGACAATGCATTGGTGGCACACACGTATTTCTCTGAATTTGGCTAACAGCAAGCTAAAATTTGAAAAATAAATTGGCATTCAAATGTATTACTTTGTAATACAATTTGTACATGTATTGTCAGTTAAGAGCGACAAGTGGCGAACTAACATTTTTTCCAATTTGAGTTTTTAATGAAAGTTCTTTACAATGTCTTTTATCTAATGAATGCATACAATGCATCATATGATACAAATTTAATCTTTTCCAAAAATATGGAAAGACTTAGTCCAAAAAAATATCGTCAAATGACTTGATGGTTGATTTAGGCGTTTGTCCCGGTAAGACAAGAGATCCTGGGTTAGAATTCCAATTACGACCTTTTTTATTTTTCTGTGTCTTGTTTTTTTTTCATATTTTCGTTCAGCTTTATTAGTATTATCTTCTCCAATGACTGAATGTGAAATTATAATGACTGAATGTGAAATTATTATGACTGAATGTGAAATTATGTATATTCATTGATATTGTTGGATGGTTACTGAGAGAGGGAGTGTAATCGGCATTGTCAGTCCAATGCGATACTCCGAAATTTTGTGCGAGAGTGTTGTTTACATTATTTTTGATATAAAGAGAGTATAGAGGATAGTGACCGCGTACTTACTTTACCGATCATGATTCTATTGATTGATCTAGTTTGGAAATAAGAACTCCGATGGTTTGGAATAACTTTAGAGATTATTTTAAACTTCAAATATAAAACACACGATCAACGTAATAAATAATCAGAAAGATTGTAGGAATAAGTACTACAACGATAGCGGTGGAAATTGGAATGATTTACCAAAATGGTAGACGTCGATGCTGTGAGACCAGTGTTGCGATCCGCATTCTGTTGCCCGTGATTAAAATCCGCATAACTTATTTATAGTTCTTATTCCCACAAGAGATATTTATACATTAAATTTGGTTAAATGAAAATATAATCTGTACAGGGTGTAACAGGACGTACCTGGGAGATTTTGCTCACCGATTCCTGAGCACATTTGGAGTAATAAATGTATTTGTCATTTTGTTGTCTGATGATATTTTTTTTCTATTAGAAACAAAAAATAATTTTTTCAATTACACGTCGTTACTGATCCCATAGCTATCGGAAATACCACGAGAGAGAAACATGTGCATGCGGCATGCCGCTAGAATGAGACACAACGCTCTAGAAACAAACTCAGTTGTGACGCGTGGTGGAAAAATATTTTTAATGTTTTTTATTAGAAAAAAAATGTCATCGGACAGCAAAATGACAAATACATTTATTACTCAAAATATGCTCAGGAATCGCTGGGTAAAATCTCTCGGGTACGTCCTGTTACATCCTGTATATTATATTGTAAGTCTTCTAGTTGAAAGTTATACTCAAAAAGGTTTGAAATTCAGACAGGGTGTAAAAAGATTATAGAACTGAGTTGTATAATCGGGTATCGTAACCTGAGGTTAATCCAATGGAACACTCTGGGTTTTGTATGAGCATGTCGTTTACATTATTTTGGATATAAAGAAAGATAAATTTTGTTAATATGAATACAATATATATATTTTTTTTCTGAATATATAATCTATATAATATATTGTAAGTCTTCTAGTTGAAAGTGATACCCAAAGGGTTTGAATCTTGACAGGGTCTAAAAAGATTGTAAGCATGTATGTTTGATAAAGAAATATTTTTGTTAAATTTTATCTATGAATGTATCAGGGTATAAGTGTCCCCACTGGCAGATTGACTGCAGTAGTATCAAGAACTACAAAAATGAATGATTTTAAAGATTAAAAAATGGGCGAAACTACATAACCATTGTTATCAGATTAATGCAAAAAAAAAATTCTACTTTAGATATAATATGGTAGTTTGAAAAAAAAACTGTTTAGAGAGAACATTTATATAATTAGTTAAGAAATAGTTTTGAAAATATTGTACTAAAATATTGTGTTTATTTATAAAGTGTAATTTAATCTAGAATTGACATTTATCTTTGTGTCCCCAACATTTGATGTTTCAATACTAAGTATTTTCACCCTCATCATTAGAATTTAATATTTAAAATTCTATTCTTGTGTAAGAAATAAAATTAAAAAAACTCTAATAAAAAAATATATGTCATTGTCGCATTATCATTATCACAGCTGAGCTGTTGAACTCAAGAACGAGAAGCGATCCATTCTCATGTGACAAATGTCAACCATCTAAATATGTTAGGCATGCATTTGGCATGTTTCCCCGGTTCCACCGGTGCCGAAGGGATCAATGATGCAAGTTTGTTGGAGCATCTTCCATTGATAGATAGAACAAAGACAGCATTCCTACCTTATACCTGCACTCTAAAGATTGCAATTCGCTTGTTAAGATAGGGGGATCTATCAAACTGACCGCCCACTTCTGCACAGAGTCAAGGGTTTTTTTATGGGGCTCCCGAACGGAGGTTGCCATATTCATCAATTTATTTTTTTCACCAAGCATATCAATGGAAGGCATGTTGGGAAGATTGCTTCCTTTGAAGGAGACTAGATTGTCATTTAAACTGAATATTTTGTTTGGGTTTGGAATGGATTTTTGGAAGCCTTGTGTTCAGTTTGTTGATATTACTTTAATCTCGTTGATAATTTTCTTCAGTCCCACACTGAGGCCTCTTATGGACATTTGTTCGTCTAGTAAGTCAAATTTAATAATAATAAGTAATCTTAATAACGGCCGCTGTTCCCAATCCTACTAATCAATTACTAAGACAAAATTTTGCCTTAGTATTTGATTAGTGCACAACTACGCTTTTTCCAACACACAAGTATCGCTTAAGCATATATCTTAACCTAAGGAAGCCGGACTAGTGGATTAAACTCGTTCCAGCCGCCTCAGTTTTGGACTAGTTCTTAAAAGTGTCAACAGAGTAGAAAAAATACCGCGAACACAATGTATGGTCGATGAAATATCACAGTTTCGCGCTCATTTCACTTCTGTTGTATTGCGTTTATCAATTATCATTTTAATTAATATGGATTGAGAAGTTCGGATGCGTGCGGAGCGGAGACGAAAAACGGTTAATTTATGCGAAAAACTATGTCGTTTTCGAATATTCGCCAAGCCAAGTGTCAAGTCCAGTACCTACGGTCAAGCTGACACTTTATTTTATATATTAATTTAACTTCGAAAGTTCTTACTTTGATGTCATTTTATTGTCTATGAGAGCGGGCGAGGCCAGATAACATAAGATGTTTGGGGACAACATAAATCGAGCGCTACCCTACAAAATGCTTGGCTGATCGCAGCCTCAGATGAATCGATTTAAAAGTTAGAAACAGCGGCCGTAAGTCATCCAAAAAAATGTGGTTTAGTTTATTTATGAAATTGTGTTGTGACCACTTGGGTCCAGTTCTTAAATAAATTATTGCACAAAGTATTTATCCCATTTAAAACATTCCAGTTTATGTAAGCATATATTATAAAATATGGATTATTGCAAACTTTTATTGTTTTGTCTTAAGAAATATGCAATGTATGTTAAGAATTAAGGACAGCGACTTACTAGCTAAGCACTATTTCTCTTGAATTAATATTGTTTATACATTTCCAAACTCATTTATGTAAGTATGCATTGTCAATAGGATAACCTAATCATACAACATTACATTACATAGAACTTACTTTCAATATAAGTCTCACAGTACCGAAGGCCGGTGGTCGAGCGGTAAGGCTCTTGACTTTCAATCCAAAGGTCCTGGGTTCGAACCTGGTGTGCGCAAATAATTTTTTTTTGATTAATTTGTGTTATTTCGCAATTAATTAATTAAAAATAATATATATTATATTTGCGTCGCATTCCAGAATGGAAAATGCTCCAGTATCGCCCTGATGTAAGACCACCATTAAGAATTGAAACGTTGCTTGAAATGGCTTCAGCCATGTTTGGTGACCAGATCTGAAAAGCCAGGTACTTTCCCCCCTTCCTCCTCCCCATATCCGTCCCCTCCCCGCAATCTTCAGCCTCACAACATACCCCACTTGGGGATGACACAGTCTCACTGGATCCAGACGGGAGCAGTTGGGACTCTTGTGCGGTATCCATGTAAAAGAAAAGTACTAGTTGTTTCACAGAATTTATATAATATTAATTTTTAATTCCGTAACGATTCTATTCAAGTCCTGTTATTATGTCGTTATTAGCCAGTTTTTTTACGTTGAACTGAAATAATATGATAACAGAACTTTCGCAGAACTTAAAAATTAACTTTTAAATTTGATAAATTGGTCAAATTTGTAAGTTTATTTTTAAGCTCCATGAATGTTTAATTTAATTTATGTTATTAGTTCAGTTTTGTCAATCAACTGGATAATATATTAACAGAACTAGAAAAGAGCCTTTTCAGAACTTAAAAATTAACTTAACTTTTAAATTTAGAATTTAATTTTCAAGTTCTACTGAAGTTCTATTATTTTTCAGTTTTTTTATTCAACTGGTCAATAATGATATATCAACAATTAAATTAAAACAAATAACTTTGTATTCATTATATAATAGTGGTTTAATACAAAGTTATTTGTTTTAATTTAATTCAAAATGACGCCACAAAGTTATTTTGCGAAGTTTGAAGAAATATATCAACAAAATTAGAAAAAAACCTTTACAGAAATTAAAATTTGATAAATTGTTAAAATCTAGAAGATACTTTTCAAGTTCTGTGAAAGTCATATTCAATTTGTGTTATTATTTCAGTTCTGTGAATCAACTGCCCAAAAATCATATAATAACAGAAGTAGAAATAAATATTTACAGTACTTAAAAAATTCACTTTGAAATTTGATGAATTCTGTGAAACACCCGTCCTTAGTGTCAACGTATAAGATATTTTAAATTTTATAAGAAATGTTTTAGCTACCTAACACATTATAAACTTATTGTCAATGAAACGCAGCAACATGCTGTCTTCAGATTTGGAGAATAGGGATGATATTATGTATTATCGTTTTCATGGAAAGTATTATTATCTCTTGTAACTATGTATAGTATATGTATTAGAAAGTTAATATCTATGTTGTATTATTGCCCTTAAATCTTCAATTGTCGTCCAGGAATAAACAATTCTTTAGTTAGAATTAACTGCATGTTTTATATAAGCTGTATTTAGTTGGAGGAACACTTCTCTCATATATAATACATATATGTATGTATTAGAAAATAAATCCCTGCCTACGTTGTAACTCTACAATTTTTATTCAAGAATAAAGTGTTTTTTAGTTGAACTCATTGTGTTTTATTTAGTTTTTTATCCGCACTTATGTGCCATATAGTCCTGTATAACATGGATGAAGGTCACAATTGCTCGCTCCTATCACCACGTGTGGAGGGAGAACGTTGTTTTTAATGCCCGCTGTAGAGCTGGTTGGAGATGATCTAATCGCTCCTTCCGTATGACTTAGGTAGGTCTGGTGCACAGAGTGTAGGGTAGTCCGTGGTCCAGGGTATGGCCATGGTTAGAAGTGAAAGAAAGCGGGTAGATGCAGGGTCCAAGCGAGGTAGAGCGGGCAGGCAGAGAGAGTTGCTGTCGAGGCAAGTGTTCCTGGTGAACTGACTTGAAAAAGGGTTTATAGCCCGTATTTATAGGGTAACAGGGTTATAGGGTAGGAAAATCAAGTGAAATGCTCGACGACAGCGCATTCTCTTTTGACAACCACTCTCTCGGACTGCTCGTTCCTTCCCTCACTATGACAATTATTTATTTTGAATACAAACATAACAAGCAGTTTTACAAATGTAATACAATTTAAAGAGAATTGGGGTCGCGTTGGGCCGTGCCTCGGGCTCGAAATTTTTCATGTGACCTCGTCACAAGGCAGTTTAGGTTCTCTGCAGTACGTCCGTCACAGCTTGCAAACTAACTAGTAGAAGAAACTTGTAGAGCCTTCGTTTTGGATATACATATTGTCAATTTCCGTGGAGTGTGTATTTTTGAGTGATGTGATGATTTCCGTGATTTTTTTTCCTGTTGTTGGAGTAAGATTAAAAGGGATCTCGGGTCTGCCGAGACTCCGTGATCCTGTTGAGGATTGGCCTTCGGTGAGGCCACCAACTATTCCAATCAGTGAATTGCCAGGAATGCAACCCCTTAAACCTACAGTTTTTTAGTGCGGAAATACAATCCTCTTTTTTAAAAGTATAGTATTCCTCATCCAGAAAGTCATTTCTAGGACACTTAGGTTCAAAACAAATTGTCTGTTTTACATTTCCAATATGGCGAAACAGATCCTAGGTCATGCGGTCCTTATTATTCAAGAACTTGACAATGCGCTCATGAAGATGGTCAAACTTGTACAAAAAGATTATTTTCATAATGATTAGTAGGCGGCCACGCTGGGGCTATTACAGTGTCGTACTCAAGGGAAAAATAACTTCATCACACATATTTTTAAACCGCTTCCCGGTTTTAGTATGCAAGAAGTTGAGTATGTTGTTAACAATAAAAATTGACCTATTGAAAATGACGTGATATATAGGTACGTACGTTTTACATACATATGTATATCGGGGATATCCTTGCCCTGTAGAAATCACAAGTGCGCCCCACTGTTGAATATGGTACACAACTGCTAACCCTGTACAAATCGCCCCACGGTTGAATTTGGCAGCCACCTCTGGTCTGGAGCCCTAAAGTACCTGAAAAACACCCTCGACTCTGCAGAAACGGGCGGTCCGTTTGATAGATTCTTCCGTCTTAACAAACGGATTGCAATCTTGAGAGCACAGGCGTCGGGTAGGAATGCTATCCTTGTTCTACCGGTATTTCAATGTAAGATGCTCCGAGGAACTAGCCTCATTGATCCCCTCGGCACCGGTGCATAGTCGGGAAACACGCCAAACGCTCGCCCAACATATGTACACGGTTGACATTTGTCTCATGAGAACTGGTCGTTTTTACGACTCGTTCTTAAGTTCAAGAGCTCGGCTGTGGAACGGTTTGTTGGCCTCTGTGTTTCCTCCTTCCTACAACATGGGTCTCTTCAAGACCCATGATCACTCCTTCCTCTCCTCAAAAAGACCCTCCGCGCAGCATCTTCAAAGATGACATAGGCCCCGAGGGAAATTATTTTCCTCAGGGCCTCCTGTACGGAGTAAAAAAAAAAAAAAAGAATCACTTCAAGACCCATATTTACACCTTCTCCACTAAAAACCATTCACACACACCCCAGAGATGACATAAGCTATGAGGGAAAACTATTTTCCTCCGGGCCTTCTCATGAAGTGACAGTAATATTAAATAATTTTAAAAAAATAAATTATTGTGAATAGCGCCAAACAGTCCCAATTCCTCCCAACCGTCTTGAGCCAGTGAGGCTGAAGGTAGTGATGAGGGGAAGGAGATGTGTAAGAGGAAGCTGGGGAATTACCTGGCCATTCTGATCTGAATGGCCAGGAAAAAACATGGCTAAAGACATTTGAATTAAAATGTTGCTTGACATTTTCAAGCAACATTTTAATTCTGAATGATGGTCTTACACCGGGGTGATATTGATAGTATCTTCCACTCCGGAACGTGCCGCAAATACCAGTATGATTACCAGTACGATTACCAGTATGATTAAAAATAATTTACCAATACTTTTAAATTATCTTAAAATTTACACCAAACGCGCACCCAACATTTGCGGATAGAATTTTTCACATGAGAACGGGTCGTTCTTACGACTCATTCGTGAAGATGTCTGTGTTCTACTTCTCAGTGGAAGATGCTCCGAGGATCTAGCATCTGTGATCCTTTCGGTATCGTTGTATAATTGGGAAAAATGCCAAACATTTGTACACGGTTGACATTCGTGTCGCTTGACAACGGGTCATTTCTACGGCTCGTTCTTAAGTTCAACAGCTCGGCTGTGGGACGATTTGCCGGCTTCCGTGTTTCCTCTCTTCTACATCATGATCTCTTCACAACCCATGTTCACTCCTCCCTCTTCTCGAAAAACTCTTCACACAGCATCCCCAGAAATGACGTAGGGTCTATGGGAAAAATATTTTCCTCAAGGCCTTATGTGTGGAGTTAATTTATAACAAAAATAAAATAAAAACATTTCTTTTTTATGTTAACAGAACCGTTGTGAGACTAAAGGTAGTGGGGAGGGGAAGGAGATGGGAAAGTACCTGGCTATTCAGATCTGATCACCTAACATGGCTAAAGTAATTTCATATAACTTTTCAATTCTGAATGGTAGTATTACACCAGGGCGATACTGAGAGTATCCCCCACTCTGGAATATGCCGCGAATATACTACACATTATTTTTTACGTTTAAATTAATTTGTGAAAAATAATTCCATCCACAAGCAAATGCTTTTAATGAAACACCAGTGTGAATTAACATGTACCATTCTTAAGTTAATAATAATAAAAATTTTAAAAAAACACACAAATAAATCAAACAAAATTTACTCGTGCACGTTAGAATATGAACTCGCGCCCACCGTATTGCTAGTCAAGACACTAACCTCTCGACCACAGAGCTGTCGAATATATTTCTTCTTTAAAGTACAGCCCAAATATTACAATAATTATTAATTAGTTATTTTTGCCCATTCTAACGCGCTAGTTAGATCCTAAATAAATCATTTAACATACTGTAGTTTTAAAAGGATTGCTTTTATAGAAGACAAGCCGATAATATGTCTCATTTCTTTTCCATATATTTTATTTTGAACAGAAAGGGTCAAAAATAACATTATATTTACGTGTATAAATATCGTAAAGAAACAGATCATATTTCATGTTATCGCCAAGGAACTGCAGCTAACTAGTCCGATATAGTAATTTTTAGCACCGAAAGGTCGAAGAGCAGACGCAATTGAATATTATTTTAGTTTAGTTGTAATATTTTAATTAATGAAGATAATATTAGCGAAAGTCAATCGAAAATCTGAAACAGAAAAATCAGAAAAAGATACGGATACATCTGGGACTCGAACCCAGGTCCTCCGGCAATCCGGGCCGAACCTGGGTTCGAGTCCCAGATGTATCCGTATCTTTTTCTGATTTTTCTGTTTCAGATTTTCGATTGACTTTCGCTAATATTATCTTCATTAATTAAAATATTATAATTTGAGGTTTAACTCTTTAAGTTAAAAAGTTAAAAATAAAAAAAAAAAAATTAGTTTAGTTGATTTACACTTTTCCATCTGAACTCAACTGTGATGGTACGGCCTCATACGTGCCGAGCGCGCTCGTCGCACGACTCGGCAAGCTATGGCACGCAAATATTGGTGACCACACTCGTGCATAAGCTTGCGAGTTCATTGCGTTCGGAGCGCCCAAGCATGGCGGACATCGAGGCAACTACATCGGCTGTCACATTTGCCCTAACTTATTTGTACTAAATTTAAAAAAAAAAAACGAAGAGTTCGCCGAAAGAGATGGTGGATGATTCAAATTTACAGAAACCGTACCAGATAATTTATTTTAAATTCTAGTATTTTGTTCATTCGTGTGTTATCTCTTCGTAGAATTTTATTTTATTTTATAATAAATCTAAACAAAAATATGAAAAAGAACAACACACCAAAAAATTAAAAGGTAACGGCGCACCCTTTTTTTACATTATGTCCACACAGGAGGCCCTGAGGAAAATAATTTCCCTATGTCATCTTTGGGGATGCTATGTGGAGGGTATTTTTATGGAAAATAAGTTCTGGGAAGGAATAAGGAATGACGGTTGGGTACGAATCTGGGGTTCAGTGTGTCTATATCATCCACCGCCAAGACCTAGACAAACCTTACCCCATGAACCCGTACACCCCTGCTAAGTCACCAAACGTAGTAAACTACTTGGGGTGACCCATGGCAGAGGTGTTTGTTATCCAATAGATGGTTCCCGGGGCTGCGGTACCCATTCCCGCCTTCCAAATTAAGACTGGGACTCGAACCTAGGATCACTCGTCTTATTAATTACTTTAAACTTACATAGGGAATAACCTTAAAAAAGTTATTATTTATTATAAATAAGAGATATTCAATAATTTAAAAAAAATTCTTGTAATAAATAATAAATCTTTAAAAAAATATTATTTAGGGCTATTGTGTAGATCCAGTCGTAATAAATTTTACTAGTGCATTAAAAATCTGTAACATAAAAATAATATATTTTACATTTTATCGCAATTTACGATAAACCGCACGGAGCAAAAACGGCGACCGCACCGGGCCAGTTCATGAGTTATACTGAAGCTTTCCGAGCTTGTCGCTTGGTGGCCGAAATATCCACCGGGTCCCGGGTCATGCCGAGCTATGGCCCGCTCACGCAGGCGTCGGCACGCGGTCTGACCACACACGTGGGACTTGTCAAGGGTTGTCGTGGCTCGCCACGAGTCTGGTCAGCGCATCGAACATCGAGTGAACTCTCAATCAGTTTGTCTCGCGTCCTGTACGGGAAGGACCATGACAGGACGCTATCAAATCGCACGCAAAACGTCAAAATGGTATTCGTTCGGCTAATTTGTTTGCTTTTGGGAACACCTTTCATATAAATTTTTGGGTCTCCCTTATTATACATGTATATTATATGTTTTTTAATAAATGTAAGATTATTAATTTGTAGGAAAATGTTCGTAATAAAAAAAGTAATATCAAATTGTGTTATTATGTCATAAAAAATAAAAAGGTCTATAAGACGAAACTATACTGTTTTCTTTATTTATTTTTATTTAATTGTGTCAACAAAATTGCGTAAAAATCGATGCATATGACATGTTTTTCCTTAAAATTCGGGGCCGGACCGCGCTGGAAAACAAACGAATTTCAGCGCGGTTGACCTCGCTCGGCGACGCTGTGGTCGGAATGGACGAGTGAACGCTTATTTCTATAGCGCCGTGTGAACATGGAATGAAGCAAAATGGACGATTAGGCCGAAAAAACATGGCGGAAACCTTCCCTCGAGTGAATCGTCTGATTCCAGCATAAAGAAATAATAATACGGCAGACGAATAATAACAATTCGGCAGCCGGTTTTGCCTACTAAAGCGCCATTCAGACTAGTTTACTCGGAATGACACGTCTGAACATGAAATGAAACGAAAGTGCCGAATGAAATATAAATGTAAGATTATTAATTTGTAGGAAAATGTTCGTAATAAAAAAAGTAAAATCAAATTGTGTTATTATGTCATAAAAAATAAAAAGGTTTATAAGACGAAACAATACTGTTTTATTTATTTATTTTTATTTAATTGTGTCAACAAAATTGCGTAAAAATCGATGCCTCTGACATGTTTTTTCTTAAAATTCGGGACCGGACAGCGCTGGAAATCAAACGAATTCCAGCGCGGTTGACCTCGCTCGGCGACGCTGTGGTGGAAATGGACGAGTGAACGCTTATTTCTATAGTGCCGTCTGAACATGGAATGAAACGAAGATGGAAGATTAGGCCGAAAAAACATGGCGTAAACCTTCACTCGAGTGAACTGTCTGATTCCAGCTAAACGATGCGATTTTTAGCCATTGAATTATGTCGGACTGTTCGCAGCACAGTGGATAGAGCGCTTATACATCTTTTTGATCTAATATCAGCGCTTTACAGTGACATGGATTAGTATTTACTGTATTTAGTTTGAGAGCGGTAGGCTGATCACTTGATCAACCGAACAGCTGTTGGCGCGGGAGTTCAACACTACATTATCAACAGTTCACCACACTCCAATACATAATAGCTAGGTACATCCCATAAATAAACCAATCGTATATCGACACTGTCCCACAAATCAACGTCGTATTTGATTTTGCGTCCCATGTCCCATCCCACAGCACACAACAGCCAATTGGTGAGAACGAAACAGAAACAGCTGTGTGCAGAGCGACATCTTTTAAGAATACAATGCAATGTGTTGGAAATTAGCGAAGCTTACGTTAAATCACAGTTTTGATTAATCTTTACATCGAATCAGTTTACAATATGAATACCAAAAATATGCTTGTAATAAGTTGAAGCATTTTATATCGCTTCGCTTGAGAGGAATTAAAATCAAATTATTAAGGTGAAGCCACGCGAAAAAATGCAAAATCATACAAAATCTTGTGTTTTTGTTTTGAAAATTTGATCGCTTTAAAATACTATGGATACTTAAATTAAATACTTTGAGTAGAACACATCTTGGCCTTTGAAGTAATCGAGTATTTTTTTGATAAGCCTTTTAATAATCTTACAAAACAATAATGCGTCTGACCTATAAAAAATGGTTTAAAGTGAAGAATCTCCTACTTACAAATCCTTTTTATGGTATGGTTTTATTGAATAATATAGATAATTAAGTTTCTTAGAGAGTGATCGGAAAACATTTTAATATTTGTTGCTGAACTTCACAAAGTAAAATAAAACGTGCATTTCGGCGACGTTTTTTTTCAGTGAATAAAAACAGGCGGTATCCAACGAATTTGTAACTGCGAATACTGCACAGTGTTGCCAACTCGAATTTTAAATTTTAAAGTAGTAAAGTAGTAGGCTAAACCCAAAAAAGAGCCGTATACCCAAACTAGAGGCTCATTATTTTGGTTCGTCGATTAGCTTACTAAGTTGATGAGATGAACGGTATTCCACATAAATTCAGCAAAACTATTCCTTTAGCAGGTAAGCCGTGGTAGGTATAAAGTTTTCTGAAACGGCACCAAGAATTGAGAATCTGACAGCCAGAATCGACTTCATTTAACCGAACCAGGGGATTTAACCGAGAAAATATTAAAAAAATGATTTATTTGAAAAATCACTGATGTAAATAAAAATCACAGCTTCCACCATCTATATCATGGATGAATCGGAATTTTCCACGGGCAGAAGAAGCCCAAGAAAGTGTTTGGATGGAGGACAAAGTAACAAATTGGAGTTAATATACATACATACCTATTATGTAGGTAGGTAGGTAGCTAACTATGTAAACCTGGACTAAACACACTTTTACAGCGTTTTTTTAAACCTCAGCCACTCCAACTCTGATACGCGTTTTATGTGACGCGGATATCAAAGGTAAAATCAGCAATTGTTCCCTAGAAATTCGCTGAGCGGATGAGGTGGGAGGAGAGAGGTTGGAGGTGGGATGAGATATGGTAGCAGTAGCAGACATCAGCTGGGGGCAGACAGGGGCCCTCATTCACCCGCTCGTCTCCCTTACCCAGATTAGGGGACACTACTAGGTATTTACAGTACAATGCTGTAGCAAGGGGAACGGCTGCGCCCTTTTCATACAAATCCTAAATTTGAATTTGAGGCCAAAATACAAAAGCTGAATAATATTAAAATTTATAGAAAATATATAGTTCGGATACGTGCTACTTTATTTATTTATGTTTTAAATAATAAGTTACAGACCATTGAAGAATTCATTTATTCACGATTTCAGAGATAATTTTGACAATTTTTTTGGGAGAAAATGGTAAATGTAAAAAAATTATCTTGCGTATTTAAGTACGACAAATTTGTGTTCTAACGTGAATTAGTCGTTTGTAATTTCAATTTACGCTCGGCAAAATGCTTTCTTTAATATTTTTTTATATTATATTTCATTATATTTGCATAGAAAATAGAGTGAATGTTTTAAAATATATAAATACATATCATTATTCCATAAGTAATTGCCAAAGTTGCCTCCAAAATAATGAAAATTGAATTATTTAATGGCCGAATTAATTAAAGATGGCCGTAATTTAAAACACAAATAAATAAAATAGCACATATATCCGTTCTAGATATTTGATGTACCTTTCGAATAAACATATATTTAGTTCGGGTAAGTATTTAGGCCTCAAATCCAAATATTACAGGGATGGTGCAGCCGTTTCTCTAAAGTACTTCAGTCGGTAGGTTAAGTAGTAGGCATTCGCAATCCGCTACCTCCACAAGTAGAAAGTAAACAACGCACTGAAGTACCTCACGAGTGAATACTTGAAATCCAGATAGCTGTTTATATCCGTAAATATGTTTGGTAATATTTCTGCTCGGGTGCTGTAAGCTGGGGGGGGGGGGGCGTGTCCGTTCGCTGCCAATTCTTGGCGGTGACTGAATGACGCGCTAAAATCCTCCTGTACATATGGCATAAGGATGAAATTCGCAGTTACAAATTCGTTGGATACCGCCTGTTTTTATTCACTTAAAAGAAACTTCGCCGAAATGCACGTTTTATTTTACTTTGTGAAGTTCAGCAACAAATATTAAAATGTTTTCCGATCACTCTCTAAGAAACTTAATTTTCTATATTATTCATTAAAACCACACCAGAAAAAGAATTTGTAAGTAGGAGATTCTTCACTTTAAACCATTTTTTATAGGTCAGATGCATTATTTTTTTCAAAGCTTATTAAAAGGCTTATCAAAAAAATACTCAATGACTTCAAAGGCCAAGATGTGTTCTACTAAAAGCATTTAATTGAAGTATCCATAATATTTCTAAGTGATCAAATTTTCAAAACAAAAACACAAGATTTTGTATGATTTCGCATTTTTTCGCGAGGCTTCACCTTAAGCATAAGCGATGTTCATCGATTAGTTTACCAAGTTGCTGAGAAGAACGGTATACCACATACTTTCAGCAAAACTAAAAAAATGGCAGGTAAATCGTTATAGTTTTATAGTTTTTTGAGAAGTTTACCAAGAATTGAGCATCCGCTAGCGAATATCAACTTTACTAAACCAAGCCTGGGGATTTAACCGAGAAAATATTAACCATCGTTGGAAAAAAATATTGATGAAAATAAAATCTCAGCCACAACCATCTACAACAAGGATGAATCGGGATTTTCCACGGTGCATCAGAAGATGTCCCAAAAAGTGGTTGGAAAGAGGGTGAATGAGGAGTTAATACTACGGTCGTGATATTATTAGATACTATTTTAATGAGGCAGGACAATGTTGGTTCATTTATGGGCAGGACCTTAGAGTAACTCTAAGGGCAGGACCCAAAGGAGAATCGATTCAGTGCGTTCGTTACCATGTGTGCCATCGCCGACATTATTTGCGACGCATGCATGCCTAAAAGATGTCCATATTTTCTTGGATATAAATGGAAATAATGTTCTAGGTGCAATTTATGTAACGTTGGTACAATTTCCTATACCATTTTGTCAAATCGAACCGAAAACCACTTTGTAATGTCAGCGAATTTTAGAGAAATTTTAGAGTGATTGCTGCCAAAAGTAGACAATGCATTGTCATCGACAATGAGTTAATTTACAGAGTTTTGTCGTGAAGTGGGTTAATTTCCAGTTCCAAGATTCCACTTCATTCTGGCAATATTATTCAAACAAAGAAAAACTAAATTCAAATATATTGTGACTTTATTTTGCAAAATACCAGTTGCCGAGCACCGGTCCCCTCAAAGACGAGATATTAATGCAAAAAGTTTAAAAAGTTAACCAAAAGAATCTTCTGACAAATGGTGCTTAATGAATCGAGAACCGTTGATTAATTTTCCGCCATTAGGGGAGGGGGGGGGGGGGGGAATAATAATGTTCAGATAGGAGCTTCTTGGTTGTCATTGTGGTGGTTGCATGATTACAATCCTCGACTACGAATCCGGAGGTCACATGAGGTGTTCATGAGCAACCTAAGTAAATTTCACTGTCTTATTTCATAGTTTATTAACTTGTTCTTCTTTCGTATTTTAACTAAATAATATACACGTATGGTAATGATTTTAGCGCGTTCCAGAGTAGTCGATACGTTAGTATATAGTAGTATATTGTAGTATAGTAGTATAGTAGTATTGTCCTGGTGAAAGACCCACCATTCAGAATCGAAACGTTGCTTGAAATGGCTTCAGCCGTTATCAATGATCAGATCTGAATAGCCAGGTACTTCCCTCACCCTCCTCTGCCCCCCCCCCCCCCCAGTCCCTTCAGCCTCACAACAGGGGATGCCATATAGGTATATATATGCTCCTACTAACTTAATTTCGTCTTAAAATTTGCTATATATCTCTATTTTCTAAAAGGGAGTCTTATTTTAATGATATCGTATATTTCTATTTTTACCTTTTTTTATTTTTTTATTATTTCACTTTTACCTTTTTATTTTTGCTTAATACTTTATAGATTGTATATACTTTACACTTTATGCTTATACTTTATACCATATTTTTCTCTTTATATTTATACTAGCTGACCCGGCCAACTTCGTACCGCCCCCGAATCAATAAATGTTTTATTTAATTATTAGCTGAATCAAATTAAGTTTTTATTAAGTTAAAAGAAATACAAATTTTTAAGTTAAAAAAATCAAAATGAAAAGTCTTTTAATTATATTGAAATGAATGTAATTCACGTGGCAGAAAGGTATTGGCTTTATTGAAGCGAATCGAAATTATTCGCGAAGAATTGTTGCACTACTTTCAGTTAAACTATTTGCTGGATGGGTTGCACTCGGGTCGACTCCCTTCATTGCAGGACCTTCTGAGGTACGATGTTTTTCGTTTTATTGTCAGGTGCGAAAACGAACATAGTTGATGGTTTGCCGACATGTGAACATGCTATGTACAATTGACCGTTAGAGAAACATCAATTTTCTAGATTCAGGCCACAAACACTCAAGGATTGGCCTCGTGACTTATTGATCTTCATTTTTTATTTAATACTAATCTGAAAATGAATTCTTTTAAACTCGAACGGCTTATCGGTTTGGATCATCTTAATTCTAGGAATGAGAACTTCCTCATCCTTTTATCAACGTTTCTGTTCTTCTATAAGAAGTAACTGCTTCAGCAATTTCAAATCTCGCACGAACAGTGGCCAAAATCAATGACATGAGGAAATGTCTTCCAAGTTCCACCAATTCCATCATCAATTGCCTTCATTGACGTATCATATTATACTTCCCTCTGTTGGGGGTAACAGTGGTACATTCTTTTCAACTGATTGGTTCAATGCATCTAGATATGATCTAGATCATATGCACGTTCAAGTTCCAATTCTCAATTGAAAGCGTCGTCCATTCCACGTTCAACTTGACTAAAAAACTGCCGCACACGAGGTAACACATGTCTTCGATCAATAACAAAGCCTGATTATGTATCTCTTCATTCACCTCGAGATCGGGATTTTTTGAACTGACATGAATTCGATGTAAAATGTCTTAAGAGGCTAGACTTTGAACGACACGCGGAACACCCGCGTCTGTCATTCTGTCCCGCTCACAATTAGCTCACGAACACTTACAATACATGCGAATGCGAAATGTGCGAATGAGACAACGCTCAAATTTACCTACAGAAATCGCTCGAAAAGGGGTTTATGGAGAATACACTTTTCTACACCGAAACTTTCACGAAATTTGAAATTTTAAAAAATATATATTTTTTAGAAAGAAGAAGCTACGTCGGTAGCTTTTTATAATTTTATAATTCTTTATGAAAGTTGAGTTAGCAGCACCTTTTCCTTAAATAATATTTTTTAATAAATCGTACATGTTTGACAGTGAATTTTTACGTTAATACGAAACGCATCGAAAATTCGAAAACATACCGACATAGTTTTCACCCTCTAGAAGGCAGTATAAAAAAAATATATTCATTTTGTGGAATTTTCGATGTAGAAAAGTGTTTTTTCCCGGGCGTCCTTTTTGTATGGGCCGAAAAGCGAAGTCTATCGTCTTAAGATATGTAATAATTGTAATTGTTCAACATTTTACTTGGATTCGATGGGAATCATATCGAAATAATGATAGCAAATAATGTGCGTATCTGACTTGGAGAAGCAGAAACAATTGCTTCAGCGATCGTCACGTCCCAATGAGTATCGTTTTCAAGGAAATTGTGACTAAGCACGAAATGTTCGGCACACTACACCTTTGACAGTTCGAATTGATTCAAATTATATCGACCAACGCACATTAATATATAACAAAATATATGAAAAAAAAAATTCTTCATAATTATTTTTTCCGTGATTTTTTCCGATATTTTAATAGTTATTCTGTTAATCGGGACGGAGACAAATCCAACAAATCAAATATCATAAAAATCGGTCCAGCCGTTTTTGAGTTATATATGGTGTAACTAACCCGACTTTGTTTTATATATTAAGATGATACCCGGTGGTGCAGAAATAGATTTTACTAAAATATTGCTGTCACTGTTGCTCTTACTCCCCGGATATTGAGCGAAAGGGACAATGCACTGACACCTAACTAAAATGGAGGTTTTGTATTCCCCACTTTTCTCCTCCAAAAGTGGACTGATTTTCAATTTTTTTTTTACCAACTACATAAGAAAAAACTATTCTATGTCTGTACGTTTTGCTTTTTTTAAAAAAACATTGTCTGGTTTGTATACTGAACATCTTTTGACGGCGTTTAAACCAGTCAATTTTATTGATTTTTGGAAGGTCATAACTTCTATAAAAAGTAACTTATCAAAAAAAAACAAATAGTACCGACACGCTAGTAGTTGATATCTATTTTATGCAAAAACAATATTTTCTCTAGGATTAAAATCCAGAGAGATAAATAGGGAATACGTTTGTATGGAAAAATCACCGCCGGGTATCCTCTTAAGACTAGCTGACCCGGCAAACTTCGTACCGCCTCAGAATCAATAAATGTTGTGTTTAATTTATTAGCTGAAATAAATTAAGTTTTTATTAAGTTAAAATAAATACTCTAAGTTAAAAAAATGAAATTGAGCTGTTGACTAAGCACGAAATGTTCGGCATACTACACCATTGACAGTTCGAATTGATTCAAATTATGTCGACCAACGCACATTATTTGAAAAAAGCCGTTCCATACAAAATATATGAAAAAAATAATTTTCTTTATAATTATTTTTCCCGTAATTTTTTCCGATGTTTTATTAGTTATTCTGTTAATCGGGACGGAGACAAATCTAACAAATCAAAGATCATAAAAATCGGTCCAGCCGTTCTTGAGTTATACATGGTGTAACTAACCCGACTTTGTTTTATATATTAAGACTAGCTGACCCGGCAAACTTCGTACCGCCTCAGAATCAATAAATGTTGTGTTTAATTTATTAGCCGTTCGAATTCATTCAAATTATATCGACCAACGCACCCCATTTGAAAAGCCTTTCCATACAAAATATACGAAAAAAATTCTTTTCTACATAATTATTTTTTCCGTGATTTTTTCCGATGTTTTAATTTATATTTTACATTAACCTACTACTTATTATTACCTTACGTACTACTAACTTTTAACCTTTTTTTTCTTATATTTAACTTACATTTATACTGTTATTCTTCATGTTGTTGTACTATTTGTATGTTATGTCAATTATGCTAATGGCACATGTTGTGGCGTATATGTGTAAATAAAATAAAAAATTTAAAAAAATGTTGATTTATATTCCTCATTAAATAAATAATAATACAAATTTAATAAATTAATCTCGACAAAAAACTAAGTTATCTTATTTATAGTAAGTAGGCACCTATAATACCACCATTTTACATGCGGGAACTGTTGAACACAGGCAGAGTGGAAAAATACATAATAATAATAAATCTAGCCACGCTGTGGGTGGGCCTTTATGCAAGAAGAGAACAACTATAGCCTTATGTACCCGCAACTGTTCATATTTCTTCGCCTTCCGTGCGTTGACGCCAATGCGTGCGAAGAGTACGGCTATATTCCCGGGAACATGGTCTCGGCAGAACAGCTCTGAAGCGTGAATACGTCATTATTTCCTTTACAGTTTATTGCCATAAATGAATAAAAAAATAATACGACGATTTTGAATCAATTTCAACAATGAAATAATTTAAATTTAATGCAATAATTAATTAATTATTCAATTCCATATTATTTACGCGAGATAATAAAATTTGTTTACATCATTTTGCAGTTTTTAAGAATTAAAATAAAAAATAGCATCTTATTTGATATTTTTCTTGCGTTTTCCTAAGTCGGTACCTACCACGGTACTCAATAACTCATCAATAATTATAGGCCGTTTTTTTTAACGGCAACTTCGTCACTTTCTAGATCAATCCTAGAACATTTCTCAGTTTATCTCCCAACTTTTTTGCTTCCTGCTTATTGCTCTTATTGCGGAACTTCTTATAGAACTCTAATCATAAAATCTTTCAGCAATTTCTAATAGTGTTAGAGTGAGAGTGATAGAACTGAAAGTAATTTCTGGACATGGAAGGTGCATCTAGGTGAGTATTTAATTTCTTGTGTCTATCATAAAATTTTAAACTAGGTACATACATTACCGAGGCTTGCAGAAAATTCTTGTGAGAATCTCTGCACATTCTAATAACAAAAAACTTTCGTTGATTTTTCTTGGCTAGTTGGGCATCACCCAAGGAGGTTTCTAGTTGAGGGTTTGATATAGGAGCAGGTTGCGAAGCTGGTACGTTGTAAAGCTAAAATATTAATTTGGTTCTTTCATAACAATTTCATGTGCCATTTTCGATTTGCCGCCAAAACGAACTAAATTCGTTTTTTTCGTGAATTCGGCGGCGTTGGTATCACGCCGCCCGCACCCGGGCTAAATTATAATGCAAAAATATTAATATTTGGTTCTTTCTAGATTCTTTCATAACGATTTAACATATCCATTTTCGATTTTGTAAAGCTAAATATTAATTTGGTTCATTTATAACAATTTCATGTGATATTTTCATTTTGCCGCCAAGACGACATATTCGTTTTTTTTCGTGAATTCGGCGGCGTTGGTATCACGCCGCCCGCGCCCGGGCTAAATTATAATGCAAAAATATTAATATTTGGTTCTTTCTAGATTCTTTCATAACGATTTAACATAGCCATTTTCGATTTTGTAAAGCTAAATATTAATTTGGTTCATTTATAAAAATTTCATGTGACATTTTCATTTTGCCGCCAAGACGACATATTCGTTTTTTTTCGTTAATTTGGCGGCGTTGCTATCACGCCGCGCGCCCGGGCTAAATTATAATGCAAAAATATTAATATT
Source organism: Limnephilus auricula (assembly GCA_951813805.1). Taxonomy (NCBI): domain Eukaryota; kingdom Metazoa; phylum Arthropoda; class Insecta; order Trichoptera; family Limnephilidae; genus Limnephilus; species Limnephilus auricula. The sequence continues at coordinate 41,369,045 of OX638391.1, forward strand.
TGGTTCTTTCTAGATTCTTTCATAACGATTTAACATAGCCATTTTCGATTTTGTAAAGCTAAATATTAATTTTGTTCATTTATAACAATTTCATGTGACATTTTCATTTTGCCGCCAAGACGACATATTCGTTTTTTTTCGTGAATTCGGCGGCGTTGGTATCACGCCGCCCGCGCCCGGGCTAAATTATAATGCAAAAATATTAATATTTGGTTCTTTCTAGATTCTTTCATAACGATTTAACATAGCCATTTTCGATTTTGTAAAGCTAAATATTAATTTGGTTCATTTATAAAAATTTCATGTGACATTTTCATTTTGCCGCCAAGACGACATATTCGTTTTTTTTCGTTAATTTGGCGGCGTTGCTATCACGCCGCGCGCCCGGGCTAAATTATAATGCAAAAATATTAATATTTGGTTCTTTCTAGATTCTTTCATAACGATTTAACATAGCCATTTTCGATTTTGTAAAGCTAAATATTAATTTTGTTCATTTATAACAATTTCATGTGACATTTTCATTTTGCCGCCAAGACGACATATTCGTTTTTTTTCGTGAATTCGGCGGCGTTGGTATCACGCCGCCCGCGCCCGGGCTAAATTATAATGCAAAAATATTAATATTTGGTTCTTTCTAGATTCTTTCATAACGATTTAACATAGACATTTTCGATTTTGTAAAGCTAAATATTAATTTGGTTCATTTATAACAATTTCATGTGACATTTTCATTTTGCCGCCAAGACGATATATTCGTTTTTTTTTCGTGAATTCGGCGGCGTTGCGGTCACGTCGGGTCACGTAGGTAACAGCCGTTTTCTCAGCCATTAGGTGTTTTTTTTTAATTCCCACGGCAACAACACGGCGACATGCTGTATCTCATTTCTTTAATAAGAGTAAGGGCATGTAAGGGAGATTCAATAAAATTATAACCTTTTCATTTGAAGGAAGTAGGCATAAGTACTTATCTACGTTTGTATATTGTTAAAATATTTAAATGTTTTGCTATTTTCTAAAAAATTTAATTTTCCACAATACACAATAAAACCATAAACGAAAAGGGGTTCGTAAGTAGGAGATTTTGAACTGTAAGGAAATTTTTAAATGTCTGATACTTTATTTTTTCTAAGCTTATGAAACAGACTAATCAAAAAATACTTGATGATATCAAAGGCAAATACGTGTTCTGCTCGCAGTATTTAATTAAAGCATATATAATATTTCTAAGCGATATAACTTTCAACTCAATAGTTACCTAGGTTTTTTTTTATCTCCACACCGGGCCTGTGTCATCTTTGAAGATGGTGTGTGGAGGGTCTTCTTCGGAAAGGAAGGAGTGAACATGGGTCTTGAGGGGATTGTGTTATAGGAGGGAGGAAACGCAGAGACCGGTATGTCAATCCACAGCCGAGCTGTTGAACTCAAGAACGAGTCTTAGAAGCGATCCAATTTCATGTAACATATATCAACCCTGTACATATGTTGGGCGCGTGTTTGGGGCTTTTTCCGACTATGCACCGGTGACGAAGGATCAATGACTAATATGCTCGTTCATCGGAGCGTCTTCCACTTGTTATACCAGTAGAAAAATGACATCATACCTACCTGACTTGTTTAAATATTGCAATCCGCTTGTAATGATATGAGAATCTGTCAAATGAACCGCCCGTTTCTGTACAGAGTCAAGGGTTATTTTCAGGTATTTTGGGGCTTTAGAACATAGGAGACTGCCATATTCAACGGTTGGACTCAATTGCAATTTGTACATTGTCACCAGTTGTGTAGGTGTGCACTCTTCAAGAATCCACGAATTTAAGAACACATATTATCGTATTTTAATACATATCTTCATTGAAACAATGGTGATAAATTTTGGAAATCCCTTTTTTGGGAAGGTTGAAAGTTTTAGGTGTAGGTAGGTGTATACGTAATTTATATTCCATAACTTAAATTGTGTATCCGGAGCTCCGTCGACACACAGTGGGCTGAATATCGCCTTTCATAGACATAGAGACTTGAATTTTCATGGGTATTTTTTGGCTAGAAATGGATTCTGCTGATCATTATATGCTATAAAATTTCGTATGAAGCGATTGCGTGTACAAATGAAGGAGTTATCATTTTTTAAAGAAAAAAATTGTATGGCACCGACGGGAATAAGACGGCCCTAAGGGGAATTATATTCCTCAGGGCCTCCTCTGTGGAGCTATTGTTAAAAAAATGTATGCTGGGGGTCAAGAGTACCTCATACAAGATGCAATACAAATGTCCCATACAAAAGCGTAAAATGTCCCGTCATCTCACAAAATGTTTTTCTTTGTACCACTTCAATTATGAGGTGGTGAGGTAGTTGGTTTAGTATTACTACATTGCATGGGACGTATTTAAGGTCCAACTCTTTTTCTTTGTACCACTTCAATTATGATGTGGTGAGGTAGTTGGTGTAGTATTACTACATTGCATGGGACGTATTTGAGGTCACACTCTTTTTTGTATTACTGCAGATGTATGAGGTGATGAGGTAGTTGGTGTGCTATCACTACATCGTAGGCGACGTATTTGTATTAGAGCCGTATTACAGCGCCCTTGAGGAGTTTTCTTACAAAAACGGTGCTCTACAAATTATCCAATTATTATTATTATTTATTTCAAATTATCTCAATACATACGTATATTTTTTAAAAATTAGTATTATGTGAATACCGCACAAGAGTCCCAACTGCTCTCAAGGGAGGGGGACTAAGGTTGAGGGGGTGTGGAGAGTGATGGTTAGGTGGTGCGGGGAAGGGGAGTTGATGATGGGGGGGGGGGGGGGTTGAGGAGGGGTGGTGAGGATAGGGGGGGAGTTGGTGAGGATGGATGGGGGGGGGGGGGGTAGGCGAGTTTTTATGTTGCACAAGAGAAGAGTCCCAACTGCTCTCAACAGTCTGGAGACTCATACAACAGTAATACGTTTGTTTGTCCAATTCAGTACTACCTACTGCGGTTGGATTAATGGACTGCTTATCGAATTTATCCCACGCCCAAGATATCAGTTAAGTTAGAATACTCGCTAGCATTGCCTAAAAAGTTAATTTAAAATAAGCTTCTAGTTATTCACCTTTAAAAAAAACCTTAATTTTACCCGATTTTAAGACCCCCCCCCCGCACGACGGATGTGAAATTATTGCTACACCTCACCTCTTATGAGGCGGTACACCTCAACACCTCATTTCAGTATTTGAGTACCTCATACAAACTCACCTTGATATCGTGTCCTACCCAACTGTGTGACTGGACCAGTCACCTCAGCAGGGAATGACAGGACTGGGGATACTTTTATAAAACATTTCAGTAGGTACATGGTGTGTGTGGATCAACTGTCATAGAACCATAAAACGTCAGGCTCCGATGACGCAGAAGTCGCAAAAATAAATACAACAGTACACTCCATGCTCCATTTAATATAGTTACTTCTGGCATTAATTTTATGTTTACACTGTTAATTTGTTCGTAAGAACTTCAGTCCCGTTTTTACTATCAAAATGATCGTTTTTTCGAATAGCATTTTTCTCCGTGTGGAGTCTACTGTTGTATTTATTGGGTACTTGATAATTTATCATATTCTCTACTTTTTATTTTTATTTATTTGGCTTTCCTGTGGTTCAGGGCTCTCCAAATATCCGCTTATGATTTTAAATAATACTAAAACATTACAGATTTTTCTTCGTAGTAAGTAATTGCAATCAATAATTATAATTTAAATTTTCCATTCGATTGCGTAATTTACATGCCTTAAAAATATATGCTCTACTCTTTCAAATTAAAATGGATTCGGATTGTATAAAGGCCACCAGAGAGAGGAATTATATTCAAGAATGCTTCTGACAAGTATTATGTACTGCGTTTTTAGTGTATTATTTTAGATTAGATCTTTGAACGATCTTAATACGAAACCGAAACAATAGATTATTTGCGAATTTGAATAAATTTTGAAGTTTATTTTATTCAATACTAGCTGATAGCAGGCATGCGTTGCAATGCTACGTAAATAAATAAATTGTTTCTCCCTTCGTGTCATTTCCCATTCGTTCTCGTTCCCTTCCGCCTCCTCTTTCTCTTCCCCTCCCTCGTCCCCTTCCTTTTCACCATCCCCGCAATCCCCCTCCCTTCCATAGACTATATTATACATAGACTAAATATTCATTTGTCTTTTCATTTTTCCACCAAGTCGCGTGACCTATTTCATTATTTAACTGCTTGGGCACATAAGCTTGTTTTCACGAAAATTTAACGTAGGTAGACATAGGAATGACGTATGCCCCGTACCTGAGTCACCACTATATAAGTATATATAAAAATATTCACGGGCATTCAAAAAAATTTAACAGCATTAGGATGAAATTTTAATCGCAATCGTATGAATATTATAGGAAATAATTTCATAACGCCAGAACTCACTATCCTATAACCATCCCGGATATGCGCACATTTTACTCCCAAAGTTTCAACGCAATCGGATGAACAGTATGGCCGCGCATAACATAATATGAACTTTGTTGAGTCTAGTTTTTTAACTGTTAATTCATGGTGGAATTCCATTGTATTAGATATGAACTTTGGATATATATTTGATTTTTCAGACATTTTTTGTAACATTAGGTTGATATGTTTTTTTTACCTTTTTGCGTAATTTAGAAAAGAGTAGATATTGCCAATTTTTTTGACTGGATGGAACAAATGAGCTCTTTGTTAAACCATTTCGGGTAATTAGATGTCCTGTATTTTGTAATAGGGATGTAAAGTCCAAATGATTTTTTTAAAATTATGCAGTAAAAAGATTCTATTATATCATTAATCATTACTGTTAATAAAACTACGAATGAAGTTCCAGTCTGATTTGGAGAGCAACTAGTTAATTTAGGGTAATCAGCTATATAAAAAAATATTTTTTCTTTAAAACACTTTAAATTTAAATTTTGTATAGATATATGCTTAACAAAAAGTGGTGGCTGGTAGTTGTCAATTTTTGTCACATTATCATTTGCATTTTGTACACTTATATTGTTGGAATTAATTCTAATAGATTATTATTGCAGATATATATAAAGTTCACTTGTCTAAGATTTAGGAAACATGACATTTCTATAAGTTCACGAGAACCATAATTGGACATGGAATTTATGCGAATATTATTGTTGTTAATATCCCTAAAGTCACCTGTAAAGATAAATTTATCGTCAGGATATTTTCTTCGCAATATTTCTACTTCTTGACAGTAATTAGTTTGCTGGACATCAGATGAGGGAGGAATGTACGCACAACCAACTATATTTTTGTTCTCTTTTGTATGTATGTATATATAGCTGGACATCAGATGAGGGAGGAATGTACGCACAACCAACTATATTTTTGTTCTCTTTTGTATGTATGTATATATATATATATATATATATATATAGCTGGACATCAGATGAGGGAGGAATGTACGCACAACCAACTATATTTTTTTTCTCTTTTGTATGTATGTATATATAGCTGGACATCAGATGAGGGAGGAATGTACGCACAACCAACTATATTTTTGTTCTCTTTTGTATGTATGTATATATATATATATATATATATATATATAGCTGGACATCAGATGAGGGAGGAATGTACGCACAACCAACTATATTTTTGTTCTCTTTTGTATGTATGTATATATATATAGCTGGACATCAGATGAGGGAGGAATGTACGCGCAACCAACTATAATTTTTTTCTCTTTTGTATGTCACTAAAACAAATAGTTGTTCCATGTTGATATTTACATATTTGAGTTGTCTTGAGGTTAATTTAGTATTAATAGAAATTAGACAGCCACCTTCCCTACTTTTGTTGCTAGTATTAGTATTGCGGTCAACCGTGTCTCAGTGAAGCAGTAAACATCATATTCTAGGGTCGGTAGTTTAATTCTTAAATCATTTAGTTTAGCCTCAAGTCCTCTTATATTTTGTTAATAAATATTGATAGGCTTTGTAGATTTAGGTTATGGGTAAGTTTTTTGGAGATAATTTGTCAATTGTTGGGTTGTTATTGACTTATTTATTTGTGATATCTTGCTCATCTGACGATTGCCTATTATCGAGTTCTGTTATTAAATTATTTAACTGATTCCTTTGCCCAATTGATAGATCCGGGTACACGCGGATGTTATTTTTTATCTAGTGCTTTTTACCGAGTAAGATTTTAGGCCATTTATTTATTTTTTTATTTATATTTAATGACGCCCCATTGGACTTTTACATATCGAATACAAATTTCATTTATAACAACAGCATAACATAAATAAAAAAGATTACAAAATATATAAATAAAGCATAATGTAATGTAATAAATTGATAAGAATGCTGGGGCCGCATCTGCACCTATCGCCACGAAGCTTCGCATAAACGTATTATTTTTTTCAATTTTTTTCGCATTACTTCGGGTACTTACTTAGTTCTCTAAAGTCATCCACATGGATGACTTTAGAGAACTCGTAGGTACAATTCAAATACCTATGAACAAAAAAAAAAATCAAAACACAATAATTTTTACTTAATTTATCGTTGTTTGCATCTCGAATACGAACAATAAAAATAAAATAAAAACAAACAAAAGAAAATCGAAATAAAATAAAATGATTTCGCATTCATTATTCATTTAAAAAGTGGTGGACTGATTTGGCTTTAAATGTGTCAAAGTTTAAATTAAATATGTCTGCGACATCGGTTAGTTCATTGGCCAACCTATGGATTCTTTCGAACACAGAGTTTAAGTTATTGTTGTAGAATAAAATATTCCGTCTGGTATATTTTGGAGGTATATGTATAGATAGCAAATTTATAGCATCAGGGCAGTCCAACCTTGAATGAATAATTTTATATAATTAAATGAGATAAAATATTTTTCGCCTTTCAGATAATTTCGATAAGTTAAGTTTACTGCGTAAATTGACATAATTGATTGCAATAATAGGAATACCAATTTTTAAATTAATAAAACGTAAACATTTATTTTGTATTTTTTAATTTGTAAACAATGAGAGTTGAAATGAGGACACCAAATGCTTGAATTGTATTCAACCTGACTTTTAACCAGAGACGTATATAGTAATTTTATGGTTATTATTTTATTAAACTCTTTAGCGATTCTGAGAATAAATCCAAGCATTTGTTATCCCTTACTGGTAATGCTAGTAATGTGATTCAAGAAGCGTAATTTGGAGTCAAATATAATTCCAAGGTCATTGAATTCAAATACTCTTTTTAGAATGGCATTGTTAATCGAGTAGTCGAATAATAAGGAAATAAGGGGGTTTTAGATCTATGTAAACTGATCATTTGGCAATTTGTTTACGATGCCCCATTCATAAAGTTTATTTAAGTTCCTTTGTAGAGTTAAACAATTTTCGATCGATTTAAGCATCCATCGGCGAACAGAAGAAAATGAATATTATCGAAAATTAATGAAATGTCATTAATAAATAGTAGGAAAAGAATGGGTCCTAGGTGGGAACCCTCAGGGATCCCACTAAAGTCAAAAAAGTGTAAGAAGTTGTGGAGGTACTTTTTACAGTTAGTTTTCTATATGATAAGTAACTTCTAAGCCATTCGAGAAAGTTGCCGCTTATTGCCAAGTGTTCTAATTTTTCCTTTAGAATGCGATGAGAACGAGCATCAAAGGCTCTGCTAAAGTCCGTATAAATTGTGTCAACTTGAAGACCTTTGGACAGGGCATTAGAAATAAAATTTTCGTAAAGCAATAAGTTAGATGACATAAATCTGTCTGGCATAAAACCATGTTGAAATGTTGATAATTGGTTTAATTTGATGCATGATTTTACTTAGTATAATATTTTCAAAAAGTTTATGTAGTAATGACATAATACATACGGGTCTATAATTTTCAATTTGACGTTTATCTCCTTTTTTAAAAATAGGTGTTATAAAGCTACTTTTCCAAATTTCAGGAAAACAACCTGTAGATAATGATAAATTGAAAATTATAGTAATGGGAAGAGCTAGAACATGAATACAGTTTTTCAGTAGTATTGAGGGAATCATATCTGGCCCCGAATTCGATCTGATATCCAGCTGTTTGATAAAAGTCACAACATCCTTTATCTCCACATGGATGTTATTTTGACTCGGGAAATTCAACGTTGAGAGGTCTGATGAACAGATCACCATGAACCAACTAGTCTTGGACTAAAAGCCTTACTCTAATCTTACGAGGAACAACTCCGACACTTTAATTTTACAATCCTGGAAAAACATAAGACAATTATCTGACTTTAGGTAAGATACCACACATTGTCTGAGCAATATTCACATTAAAGTTCCGGATAAACGTAGTATAAGGCGTCTTAATATATTCCATCTCGAATTATTTAACATTATTGACTACTTCAATCCACTGTCTCGAATGTGTCGTCTGTGTAATAAGAATGTGACTATAAGTATAGATATCTACGCAAACTGTCTCACATATATTTAAAAATCAAATTAGCAATCTGCTGACATGACATGTCAGGGAGAACAGTTGTTATGGTTTAACTCAAATGTGAATTGTCGTTATTATTTACTGTGTTTATTTGTCTTACCTCTCTTTAATTTTTTGTTATTTCTAATTATTGTTAACGTAGAGAAAAAAATCTTACGTGAACATTTTTTTAGTGGATTGTTAAGAGTGATTGACCAGCGGCTGAGAATAAAAGTTTGAAAATGCTTGCAACTGTACAGGGAGGTTCCAATGAGAAAGATCGATTATAATTATGTATATAATTAATTAAATTAAAAATTTAATATCTCATTGAAGAAGAAGATAACAATAATAATCTTTTTTTTTTAAATATGAAAATGAACAAGACACAGAAAAATAATAAAAGATAATGGTCGCAACTGGGACTCCAACCCAGAACCTTAGTCTTACCGGGACATACACCTCTACCAATTGGTTTAATATAATAATTTAATATATTTTTATTTAATTCAAATCTTGCTTTAATATATAATATATCTACACTCAAGTAAGCAATAAAAATGCTCAAAGCGCATGATGATAAATTAGTAAATATCGTGTACTTCTTGTAAGTATTTTTTGATAATAAGTATTTAGGATTTTTCAATAATATCTAATAAAAATAAGTGTGTAAAAAAAAATTGAAATATTTTAGTTCGTAAAACCTTAAATAAATAGAAAAACCGAGGAATTTTTGTCACAAAACACGTTCTCGGATTTATTTGTTAATGATTTTAATTTAACGAAAATTTAAAAAATTAAAACTGTGTTGACGAGATTATGTATTGAGTTGTTGATTATATGATTTGAAATTTGTCTTATAATAGAATCTATCGTTTGAAAATTGAACAAATCTAGTAAAATAGTATCTTAAAAATACACTTAGTTTTTCAAAATTTTAAAACTGCTTGTACCAGATAAAATAACAATCTTTCAAAATCAATTTATGTTTTTTTGTAAAAAAGAGTCAATTTGTCTAGAATTTGATATAAAAAAGACTCATTTTCGGTATTCTCTGGTAATGCCCTCTTAACACTTAAGCTCTTTACAATGTTAATCTTATAACTTTTTCTTGTAAATGTTCCAAAACAATAAATAGTCTCCTCAGTGCCGTAGGACGTAGAGTATATGAACACATGACAGCTGGGGAAGAAACCATTACTTACCTGCCTACACGTATAATGAAACACAATTTTGTTATTTCCAGCCCTGAGCCGATGACCCTAGATGAAACAATAAATATATGTAAATATATAATAAAGACCACCGCGACGATAGAATTACTGGAAATCTACATCGAAGCTATCTACGGAAGCTGGCTCCGCGGGGACGAGTTTTTCAAAGAGTTTGATCTTGCTGGTGACAAGATTAACGTATCCGAGCCTGGGAGTGCTGATAACGCTTCGGAAGTAAGTGATATCCAACTTTCCGACCTCAAACTATACTTGGAAAGTGACTCTGAGCCTGATCAAGGTTCCGAAGGAAATAAACCCGAGCCCCATAGTTCAGATAACAGCAACTCAGAGCATAAACAAGCCTCGGAAGACAGCGGCGCTAAGTAGATATCGATTACGGAAGGCGATGATATGAAGTTACTTGCTTTGGATTACAGCGACTTTGAGCCTTAACACGACAAGACCTGTGATATGAAAACCAATATTTTCCGAGCCTAAACAAGTATCGGAAGACAGCTGCTCTAAGAAGATGTCGATTCCGGAGGGCAGTGACATGGGATTGAAAGACGTGGATAATAAAAGCGACTCTAAGCCTGAACAAGACAAGACCTGTGATTTGAAAACCAGTAACTCCGAGCCTGAACGAAACTCGGAAGACAGCGGCTCTGAGGGGGCGGAAGAAAGTGATCATGATTCTTTCTATTCAATCGACAACGATTCCGGGCCTGATCAAGACTGGGGGCCTGGACCGGATACCGAACATGATGAAAACTTCTTCTCATTTTATAGCGAATCCGATGATGAACATAGAGGCGACGGTCCCGGGATATCAATTCCGGAAGGAAGCGACATGGAGTTGACGGCTGTGGTTAATAACAGCGACTCCGAACCTAAACAAGACTGGTGGGAACATAGAGGCGACGGTCCCGGGATATCAATTCCGGAAGGGTCCCAAATGGAACTAACTAATGTGGTTAATAACAGCGACTCCGAACCTGAACAAGACTGGTGGGAATGTAGAGGCGACGGTCCCGGGATATCAATTCCGGAAGGGTCCCAAATGGAACTAACTAATGTGGTTAATAACAGCGACTCCGAACCTGAACAAGACTGGTGGGAACGTAGAGGCGACGGTCCTGGGATATCAATTCCGGAAGGGTCCCAAATGGAACTAACTAATGTGGTTAATAACAGCGACTCCGAACCTGAACAAGACTGGTGGGAACGTAGAGGCGACGGTCCCGGGATATCAATTCCGGAAGGGTCCCAAATGGAACTAACTAATGTGGTTAATAACAGCGACCCCGAGACTGAACAATACTGGTGGGAATATGAACGAACCGGTCCCCAGATATCAATTCCGGAAGGCAGTGACATGAATCTTACGGATGTGGTTAATAACAGCGACTCCGAATCTGAACAAGACTGGTGGGAACTTAGAGGCGACGGTCTCGTGATATCAATTCCGGAAGGCAGCGATTTGGTCCTGACGGACGTGGTTAATAACAGCGAGTCCGAGTCTGAACAATACTGGTGGGAAAATGAACGCATCGGTCCCCAGATATCAATTCCGGAAGGAAGCGACATGGAGTTGACGGCTGTGGTTAATAACAGCGACTCCGAACCTAAACAAGACTGGTGGGAACATAGAGGCGACGGTCCCGGGATATCAATTCCGGAAGGTTCCCATATGGAACTAACTAATGTGGTTAATAACAGCGACTCCGAACCTGAACAAGACTGGTGTGAACATAGAGGCGACGGTCCCGGGATATCAATTCCGGAAGGATCCGATATGGAATTAACCGATGTGGTTAATAACAGCGACTCCGAACCTGAACAAGACTGGTGGGAACATAGAGGCGACGGTCCCGGGATATCAATTCCGCAAGGATCCGATATGGAATTAACCGACGTGGTTAATAACAGCGACTCCGAACCTGAACAAGACTGGTGTGAACATAGAGGCGACGGTCCCGGGATATCAATTCCGGAAGGGTCCCAAATGGAACTAACTAATGTGGTTAATAACAGCGACTCCGAACCTGAACAAAACTCGGAAGACAGCGGCTCTGAGGGGGCGAAAGAAAGTGATCATGATTCTTTCTATTCAATCGACAACGATTCCGGGCTTGATCAAGACTGGGGACCTGGACCGGATACTGAACATGATGAAAACTTCTTCTCATTTTATAGCGAATCCGATGACGAACATAGAGGCGACGGTCCCGGGATATCAATTCCGGAAGGGTCCCAAATGGAACTAACTAATGTGGTTAATAACAGCGACTCCGAACCTGAACAAGACTGGTGGGAACGTAGAGGCGACGGTCCCGGGATATCAATTCCGGAAGGGTCCCAAATGGAACTAACTAATGTGGTTAATAACAGCGACTCCGAACCTGAACAAGACTGGTGGGAACGTAGAGGCGACGGTCCCGGGATATCAGTTCCGGAAGGGTCCCAAATGGAACTAACTAATGTGGTTAATAACAGCGACTCCGAACCTGAACAAGACTGGTGGGAACATAGAGGCGACGGTCCCGGGATATCAATTCCGGAAGGGTCCCAAATGGAACTAACTAATGTGGTTAATAACAGCGACTCCGAACCTGAACAAGACTGGTGGGAACGTAGAGGCGACGGTCCCGGGATATCAATTCCGGAAGGGTCCCAAATGGAACTAACTAATGTGGTTAATAACAGCGACTCCGAACCTGAACAAGACTGGTGGGAACGTAGAGGCGACGGTCCCGGGATATCAATTCCGGAAGGGTCCCAAATGGAACTAACTAATGTGGTTAATAACAGCGACTCCGAACCTGAACAAAACTCGGAAGACAGCGGCTCTGAGGGGGCGGAAGAAAGTGATCACGATTCTTTCTATTCAATCGACAACGATTCCGGGCCTGATCAAGACTGGGGACCTGGACCGGATACTGAACATGATGAAAACTTCTTCTCATTTTATAGCGAATCCAGGACAGACACAGAGACTGAGGAAGAACTTGAACCCATCCCCGAACCTGAACCTGATTCCTCGGATTCGGAGACTTGCTCCTGCGAGTCTGATCACTTCTCTGAAGAACCTGGTTCGGAGTAAGATGGACCCGATCCCACTGATTCGGTGCCTTGCAGCTCAATGTCAAAATATGGCTCTGAAGTTTATTAGACTCGCGATTCAACACACTCCCGAGGAAAGCTTAATGCTCCCAAAGGTGATGAACTCGGGCTTCAAAGTCTTCGAATCGCTACTATATCTCTGGAAGTGCTATTTTTACTGCCAAATAGAAGTGATTGGCATGATATATTATCATTAAATTAAATATCACTTCTTTTTAACAATTTGTGTTATTTACCGACTGGTTTCGCTTTTGCTCAAACATCATTAGGGTAAAAGTATAACTTAAATAAAGTTGAAATTGTTGAGTCAAGCGAAATCAGTTGGAAAATAATTAGTGGTTAAAAACGTGATTGTTCCACTAACATATTAATTCGTACATAAACATTTGTATTTTTGTAAATTTTATTTATCTACAAACTTTTCACATTTTATATCTAGTGTATATTTATCCGAAAACTACCTACTATAATAATATTCTGTTCCCAACGTACTAAAATTTGGACTTCACAGCAATGAGGCAAAATCCACGAAAAACTGCAAGACATTCAGTTTCCTTAACAATTATAGGGAGTTCATTGAATATTTTTAAAATATTATTATTTTGTGTTCCCTTAGCGTTAGTTAGGAAGCTTAAAATCGTTGCAGATTTTCGTGGGAGACTATAAACTTTTTAAGTTATTGCTTAAGTTCTGATGTTTATTTTGTTCAACGAGGTCTAACCACATTTTTAAAATGGCCTTAAAGACCGTAACAGCTAACACCAAGAAATTAAAATAAAATAAGAAATTAAAATGCTCGCCGAACTAAATAACAAGATTATTTTTCAGTTATGCATATTAATTTTATTAAATTTAAAATAATTTTTTAAGTTTTGCTTCTTATTTAGCTTTTCATTGAATTATATATTTTAACTTATAAATAAGTGCCATTATATTATAGAGTAAACGTTGCCACACACTACATGTATTATTGAGTTGGCGTTGTACTGATTTCTCAGAAAAATTGCACTCGTGCCTTAATTCAGTGATGTTGTAGACCAATTTGATTGTTTTAAGGTCAATTTTTTTAATTTTTAACGTTTTAAAGATAGTGTTATGTTTTAGTTTGTTATCGATTTATATAGTTTATAAATAGTTTTATAGTGTTTTAATTTTAATTTTCTCCTTATTCACTAAGAAGTTACTTTTTTTTGTATTTTTTATGAACATTTCAAAGTTAGTGTTAAGTTTTAATTAGTTATCAATTATAATTCTCAAATATTTAATGCTTTTGGTGATGTAGACTGATTTACTTCTTTTAGGGGGTTTCTCACCATTCTCCCAATAGCTTATCTATACTAATAACGAATAATTTCGATTTACGATTTACGGTTTATTTATTTATTAAGTTGGAGTTTATAATTCGGTAACCGAACCTATGAATAGTGGCTATACATTGGATAAGTTGACCGAGTTTTCTAACCACTGCGAGTATTTTATTTTTAATAATATTCGTTATTAGTGTAGATAAGCTATTGGGAGGATGGTGAGAAACCCCCTTAATTATATACTTAAATATTGTATTATACAATTTATTTTCATTTTCCCTTTTATCCAATTGAAGTAGTTAAACTTTTTTTGCATTTATTAATGAACATTTCAAAGCTAGTGTTAAGTTTTAATTGTTATCGATGAAAATTCACAAATATTTAATTCTGATGGTGTTGTAGATCAATTTCCTTGTTTGAATTGTATGGTTTAATATAGTCTATATATAGTTTTACACTATATTATTTTAATTTTGCCTTTATCCTATTTAAGAAGTTTAACTTGTTTGCATTGATTACTGAACATTTCAAAGCTAGTGTTAAGTTTTAATTGTTATCGATGAAAATTCACAAATATTTAATTCTGTTGGTGTTGTAGATCAATTTCCTTATTTTAATTATATGGTTTAATATAGTCTATATAAAGTTTTATCCTAATTTATTTTAATTTTTCCTTTATCCTATTTAAGAAGTTTAACTTGTTTGCATTGATTAATGAACATTTCAAAGCTAGAGTTAAGTTTTAATTGTTATCGATGAAAATTAACAAATATTTAATTCTGTTCAATTTACATTACAAATATTTAATTTGGGAGGCGGGAATGGGTACCGCCGCCCCGGGAACCATTTATTGGATAACCAACACCTCTGCCATAGGTCACCCCAAGTGGTTCGCTACGTTTGGTGACTTAGCAGGGGTGCCCGGGTTCATGGGGTTCATTGTCTAGTTCTTGGCGGCGGATGATCAAGACACATTGAACCCCAGATTCCTACCCAACCCTCATACCTTTTTCCTTCCCAGAACTTCCTCTCCTTCCTTTCCTTAAAAATACCCTCCACACAGCATCCCCAAAGGTGACATAGACCCTGAGGGAAATTATTTTCCTCAGGGCCTCCTGTGTGGACCTAATGTAAAAAAAAAAAAAAATTTCGTTGTTATTATATAGTTTTATACTATGTTATTTTAATTTTCCCTTTATCCTATTTAAGAAGTAAAACTTTTTTGCATTTATTAGTGAAATTCAAAGCTAGTGTTAAGTTATAATTATTATTGTTATCGATGAAAATTCTCAATTATTTGATTTCTTCTACTTCTTTAATATTTTGACTAACTACTATATTTAGTGCAATAGGTTTGTTTACTTTTTCACTTAATTTAAATTAAAGTAATTTTTGTTATATTTAATTTCAGTTTATTTATTGGTATTTTAGACATTGTATCTTCAATATTTTTTCTAAAAATGTGTAAGTGCCATTTGCAAAAAGTTTGAAGGGATGGTTCTTTAGGCACTTAACATTATCATTAATGTGTATGTATGTAATATAAAAGATCGGTCCCAAAAAAAGATCCTCGAGGAACTCGAAGGTTTACTTATGTTGATCAGTTTTGATTCTTTTCAATTTTTTAAATAATCAACCAACCACTGCAATTCACTTTCATAAATTCCTATGTCCTACAACTTAATTATCAGTCTTTCTCTGTCTATCGTTTCAAAACCACGCCTTGCTTTTTTGTGCTTTTTTTCTGATCCATTCTGTTTTCTATTCATTCATTAATAACACTATTTATACAAGGTGTCCGGAAGTAAAGTGCGTTAACTTCGGGAGGTTCTACATGATAGAATAAGTTAAAAAGACAAAGAACTTTTTCGAAATTCCAACGTTTAGGGGTAATTATTTGGTAAAACGATAAAATTAGTTCGACGTGTGCGGGCAGCACTATCATTTTCCACGACGGTCCCGGGATATCAATTCCGGAAGGGTCCCATATGGAACTAACTAATGTGGTTAATAACAGCGACTCCGAACCTGAACAAGACTGGTGGGAACATAGAGGCGACGGTCCCGGGATATCAATTCCGGAAGGGTCCCATATGGAACTAACTAATGTGGTTAATAACAGCGACTCCGAACCTGAACAAAACTCGGAAGACAGCGGCTCTGAGGGGGCGGAAGAAAGTGATCATGATTCTTTCTATTCAATCGACAACGATTCCGGGCTTGATCAAGACTGGGGACCTGGACCGGATACTGAACATGATGAAAACTTCTTCTCATTTTATAGCGAATCCGATGACGAACATAGAGGCGACGGTCCCGGGATATCAATTCCGGAAGGGTCCCAAATGGAACTAACTAATGTGGTTAATAACAGCGACTCCGAACCTGAACAAGACTGGTGGGAACGTAGAGGCGACGGTCCCGGGATATCAATTCCGGAAGGGTCCCAAATGGAACTAACTAATGTGGTTAATAACAGCGACTCCGAACCTGAACAAGACTGGTGGGAACGTAGAGGCGACGGTCCCGGGATATCAGTTCCGGAAGGGTCCCAAATGGAACTAACTAATGTGGTTAATAACAGCGACTCCGAACCTGAACAAGACTGGTGGGAACATAGAGGCGACGGTCCCGGGATATCAATTCCGGAAGGGTCCCAAATGGAACTAACTAATGTGGTTAATAACAGCGACTCCGAACCTGAACAAGACTGGTGGGAACGTAGAGGCGACGGTCCCGGGATATCAATTCCGGAAGGGTCCCAAATGGAACTAACTAATGTGGTTAATAACAGCGACTCCGAACCTGAACAAGACTGGTGGGAACGTAGAGGCGACGGTCCCGGGATATCAATTCCGGAAGGGTCCCAAATGGAACTAACTAATGTGGTTAATAACAGCGACTCCGAACCTGAACAAGACTGGTGGGAACGTAGAGGCGACGGTCCCGGGATATCCATTCCGGAAGGGTCCCAAATGGAACTAACTAATGTGGTTAATAACAGCGACTCCGAACCTGAACAAAACTCGGAAGACAGCGGCTCTGAGGGGGCGGAAGAAAGTGATCATGATTCTTTCTATTCAATCGACAACGATTCCGGGCCTGATCAAGACTGGGGACCTGGACCGGATACTGAACATGATGAAAACTTCTTCTCATTTTATAGCGAATCCAGGACAGACACAGAGACTGAGGAAGAACTTGAACCCATCCCCGAACCTGAACCTGATTCCTCGGATTCGGAGACTTGCTCCTGCGAGTCTGATCACTTCTCTGAAGAACCTGGTTCGGAGTAAGATGGACCCGATCCCACTGATTCGGTGCCTTGCAGCTCAATGTCAAAATATGGCTCTGAAGTTTATTAGACTCGCGATTCAACACACTCCCGAGGAAAGCTTAATGCTCCCAAAGGTGATGAACTCGGGCTTCAAAGTCTTCGAATCGCTACTATATCTCTGGAAGTGCTATTTTTACTGCCAAATAGAAGTGATTGGCATGATATATTATCATTAAATTAAATATCACTTCTTTTTAACAATTTGTGTTATTTACCGACTGGTTTCGCTTTTGCTCAAACATCATTAGGGTAAAAGTATAACTTAAATAAAGTTGAAATTGTTGAGTCAAGCGAAATCAGTTGGAAAATAATTAGTGGTTAAAAACGTGATTGTTCCACTAACATATTAATTCGTACATAAACATTTGTATTTTTGTAAATTTTATTTATCTACAAACTTTTCACATTTTATATCTAGTGTATATTTATCCGAAAACTACCTACTATAATAATATTCTGTTCCCAACGTACTAAAATTTGGACTTCACAGCAATGAGGCAAAATCCACGAAAAACTGCAAGACATTCAGTTTCCTTAACAATTATAGGGAGTTCATTGAATATTTTTAAAATATTATTATTTTGTGTTCCCTTAGCGTTAGTTAGGAAGCTTAAAATCGTTGCAGATTTTCGTGGGAGACTATAAACTTTTTAAGTTATTGCTTAAGTTCTGATGTTTATTTTGTTCAACGAGGTCTAACCACATTTTTAAAATGGCCTTAAAGACCGTAACAGCTAACACCAAGAAATTAAAATAAAATAAGAAATTAAAATGCTCGCCGAACTAAATAACAAGATTATTTTTCAGTTATGCATATTAATTTTATTAAATTTAAAATAATTTTTTAAGTTTTGCTTCTTATTTAGCTTTTCATTGAATTATATATTTTAACTTATAAATAAGTGCCATTATATTATAGAGTAAACGTTGCCACACACTACATGTATTATTGAGTTGGCGTTGTACTGATTTCTCAGAAAAATTGCACTCGTGCCTTAATTCAGTGATGTTGTAGACCAATTTGATTGTTTTAAGGTCAATTTTTTTAATTTTTAACGTTTTAAAGATAGTGTTATGTTTTAGTTTGTTATCGATTTATATAGTTTATAAATAGTTTTATAGTGTTTTAATTTTAATTTTCTCCTTATTCACTAAGAAGTTACTTTTTTTTGTATTTTTTATGAACATTTCAAAGTTAGTGTTAAGTTTTAATTAGTTATCAATTATAATTCTCAAATATTTAATGCTTTTGGTGATGTAGACTGATTTACTTCTTTTAGGGGGTTTCTCACCATTCTCCCAATAGCTTATCTATACTAATAACGAATAATTTCGATTTACGATTTACGGTTTATTTATTTATTAAGTTGGAGTTTATAATTCGGTAACCGAACCTATGAATAGTGGCTATACATTGGATAAGTTGACCGAGTTTTCTAACCACTGCGAGTATTTTATTTTTAATAATATTCGTTATTAGTGTAGATAAGCTATTGGGAGGATGGTGAGAAACCCCCTTAATTATATACTTAAATATTGTATTATACAATTTATTTTCATTTTCCCTTTTATCCAATTGAAGTAGTTAAACTTTTTTTGCATTTATTAATGAACATTTCAAAGCTAGTGTTAAGTTTTAATTGTTATCGATGAAAATTCACAAATATTTAATTCTGATGGTGTTGTAGATCAATTTCCTTGTTTGAATTGTATGGTTTAATATAGTCTATATATAGTTTTACACTATATTATTTTAATTTTGCCTTTATCCTATTTAAGAAGTTTAACTTGTTTGCATTGATTACTGAACATTTCAAAGCTAGTGTTAAGTTTTAATTGTTATCGATGAAAATTCACAAATATTTAATTCTGTTGGTGTTGTAGATCAATTTCCTTATTTTAATTATATGGTTTAATATAGTCTATATAAAGTTTTATCCTAATTTATTTTAATTTTTCCTTTATCCTATTTAAGAAGTTTAACTTGTTTGCATTGATTAATGAACATTTCAAAGCTAGAGTTAAGTTTTAATTGTTATCGATGAAAATTAACAAATATTTAATTCTGTTCAATTTACATTACAAATATTTAATTTGGGAGGCGGGAATGGGTACCGCCGCCCCGGGAACCATTTATTGGATAACCAACACCTCTGCCATAGGTCACCCCAAGTGGTTCGCTACGTTTGGTGACTTAGCAGGGGTGCCCGGGTTCATGGGGTTCATTGTCTAGTTCTTGGCGGCGGATGATCAAGACACATTGAACCCCAGATTCCTACCCAACCCTCATACCTTTTTCCTTCCCAGAACTTCCTCTCCTTCCTTTCCTTAAAAATACCCTCCACACAGCATCCCCAAAGGTGACATAGACCCTGAGGGAAATTATTTTCCTCAGGGCCTCCTGTGTGGACCTAATGTAAAAAAAAAAAAAAAATTTCGTTGTTATTATATAGTTTTATACTATGTTATTTTAATTTTCCCTTTATCCTATTTAGGAAGTAAAACTTTTTTGCATTTATTAGTGAAATTCAAAGCTAGTGTTAAGTTATAATTATTATTGTTATCGATGAAAATTCTCAATTATTTGATTTCTTCTACTTCTTTAATATTTTGACTAACTACTATATTTAGTGCAATAGGTTTGTTTACTTTTTCACTTAATTAAAATTAAAGTAATTTTTGTTATATTTAATTTCAGTTTATTGGTATTTTAGACATTGTATCTTCAATATTTTTTCTAAAAATGTGTAAGTGCCATTTGCAAAAAGTTTGAAGGGATGGTTCTTTAGGCACTTAAAATTATCATTAATGTGTATGTATGTAATATAAAAGATCGGTCCCAAAAAAAGATCCTCGAGGAACTCGAAGGTTTACTTATGTTGATCAGTTTTGATTCTTTTCAATTTTTTAAATAATCAACCAACCACTGCAATTCACTTTCATAAATTCCTATGTCCTACAACTTAATTATCAGTCTTTCTCTGTCTATCGTTTCAAAACCACGCCTTGCTTTTTTGTGCTTTTTTTCTGATCCATTCTGTTTTCTATTCATTCATTAATAACACTATTTATACAAGGTGTCCGGAAGTAAAGTGCGTTAACTTCGGGAGGTTCTACATGATAGAATAAGTTAAAAAGACAAAGAACTTTTTCGAAATTCCAACGTTTAGGGGTAATTATTTGGTAAAACGATAAAATTAGTTCGACGTGTGCGGGCAGCACTATCATTTTCCACGACGGTCCCGGGATATCAATTCCGGAAGGGTCCCATATGGAACTAACTAATGTGGTTAATAACAGCGACTCCGAACCTGAACAAGACTGGTGGGAACATAGAGGCGACGGTCCCGGGATATCAATTCCGGAAGGGTCCCATATGGAACTAACTAATGTGGTTAATAACAGCGACTCCGAACCTGAACAAAACTCGGAAGACAGCGGCTCTGAGGGGGCGGAAGAAAGTGATCATGATTCTTTCTATTCAATCGACAACGATTCCGGGCTTGATCAAGACTGGGGACCTGGACCGGATACTGAACATGATGAAAACTTCTTCTCATTTTATAGCGAATCCGATGACGAACATAGAGGCGACGGTCCCGGGATATCAATTCCGGAAGGGTCCCAAATGGAACTAACTAATGTGGTTAATAACAGCGACTCCGAACCTGAACAAGACTGGTGGGAACGTAGAGGCGACGGTCCCGGGATATCAATTCCGGAAGGGTCCCAAATGGAACTAACTAATGTGGTTAATAACAGCGACTCCGAACCTGAACAAGACTGGTGGGAACGTAGAGGCGACGGTCCCGGGATATCAGTTCCGGAAGGGTCCCAAATGGAACTAACTAATGTGGTTAATAACAGCGACTCCGAACCTGAACAAGACTGGTGGGAACATAGAGGCGACGGTCCCGGGATATCAATTCCGGAAGGGTCCCAAATGGAACTAACTAATGTGGTTAATAACAGCGACTCCGAACCTGAACAAGACTGGTGGGAACGTAGAGGCGACGGTCCCGGGATATCAATTCCGGAAGGGTCCCAAATGGAACTAACTAATGTGGTTAATAACAGCGACTCCGAACCTGAACAAGACTGGTGGGAACGTAGAGGCGACGGTCCCGGGATATCAATTCCGGAAGGGTCCCAAATGGAACTAACTAATGTGGTTAATAACAGCGACTCCGAACCTGAACAAGACTGGTGGGAACGTAGAGGCGACGGTCCCGGGATATCAGTTCCGGAAGGGTCCCAAATGGAACTAACTAATGTGGTTAATAACAGCGACTCCGAACCTGAACAAGACTGGTGGGAACATAGAGGCGACGGTCCCGGGATATCAATTCCGGAAGGGTCCCAAATGGAACTAACTAATGTGGTTAATAACAGCGACTCCGAACCTGAACAAGACTGGTGGGAACGTAGAGGCGACGGTCCCGGGATATCAATTCCGGAAGGGTCCCAAATGGAACTAACTAATGTGGTTAATAACAGCGACTCCGAACCTGAACAAGACTGGTGGGAACGTAGAGGCGACGGTCCCGGGATATCAATTCCGGAAGGGTCCCAAATGGAACTAACTAATGTGGTTAATAACAGCGACTCCGAACCTGAACAAGACTGGTGGGAACGTAGAGGCGACGGTCCCGGGATATCAGTTCCGGAAGGGTCCCAAATGGAACTAACTAATGTGGTTAATAACAGCGACTCCGAACCTGAACAAGACTGGTGGGAACATAGAGGCGACGGTCCCGGGATATCAATTCCGGAAGGGTCCCAAATGGAACTAACTAATGTGGTTAATAACAGCGACTCCGAACCTGAACAAGACTGGTGGGAACGTAGAGGCGACGGTCCCGGGATATCAATTCCGGAAGGGTCCCAAATGGAACTAACTAATGTGGTTAATAACAGCGACTCCGAACCTGAACAAGACTGGTGGGAACGTAGAGGCGACGGTCCCGGGATATCAATTCCGGAAGGGTCCCAAATGGAACTAACTAATGTGGTTAATAACAGCGACTCCGAACCTGAACAAGACTGGTGGGAACGTAGAGGCGACGGTCCCGGGATATCAGTTCCGGAAGGGTCCCAAATGGAACTAACTAATGTGGTTAATAACAGCGACTCCGAACCTGAACAAGACTGGTGGGAACATAGAGGCGACGGTCCCGGGATATCAATTCCGGAAGGGTCCCAAATGGAACTAACTAATGTGGTTAATAACAGCGACTCCGAACCTGAACAAGACTGGTGGGAACGTAGAGGCGACGGTCCCGGGATATCAATTCCGGAAGGGTCCCAAATGGAACTAACTAATGTGGTTAATAACAGCGACTCCGAACCTGAACAAGACTGGTGGGAACGTAGAGGCGACGGTCCCGGGATATCAATTCCGGAAGGGTCCCAAATGGAACTAACTAATGTGGTTAATAACAGCGACTCCGAACCTGAACAAAACTCGGAAGACAGCGGCTCTGAGGGGGCGGAAGAAAGTGATCATGATTCTTTCTATTCAATCGACAACGATTCCGGGCTTGATCAAGACTGGGGACCTGGACCGGATACTGAACATGATGAAAACTTCTTCTCATTTTATAGCGAATCCGATGATGAACATAGAGGCGACGGTCCCGGGATATCAATTCCGGAAGGGTCCCATATGGAACTAACTAATGTGGTTAATAACAGCGACTCCGAACCTGAACAAGACTGGTGGGAACATAGAGGCGACGGTCCCGGGATATCAATTCCTGAAGGGTCCCATATGGAACTAACTAATGTGGTTAATAACAGCGACTCCGAACCTGAACAAGACTGGTGGGAACATAGAGGCGACGGTCCCGGGATATCAATTCCGGAAGGGTCCGATATGGAATTAACCGATGTGGTTAATAACAGCGACTCCGAACCTGAACAAGACTGGTGGGAACATAGAGGCGACGGTCCCGGGATATCAATTCCGGAAGGGTCCCATATGGAACTAACTAATGTGGTTAATAACAGCGACTCCGAACCTGAACAAGACTGGTGGGAACATAGAGGCGACGGTCCCGGGATATCAATTCCGGAAGGGTCCCATATGGAACTAACTAATGTGGTTAATAACAGCGACTCCGAACCTGAACAAAACTCGGAAGACAGCGGCTCTGAGGGGGCGAAAGAAAGTGATCATGATTCTTTCTATTCAATCGACAACGATTCCGGGCTTGATCAAGACTGGGGACCTGGACCGGATACTGAACATGATGAAAACTTCTTCTCATTTTATAGCGAATCCGATGATGAACATAGAGGCGACGGTCCCGGGATATCAATTCCGGAAGGGTCCCATATGGAACTAACTAATGTGGTTAATAACAGCGACTCCGAACCTGAACAAGACTGGTGGGAACATAGAGGCGACGGTCCCGGGATATCAATTCCGGAAGGGTCCCATATGGAACTAACTAATGTGGTTAATAACAGCGACTCCGAACCTGAACAAGACTGGTGGGAACATAGAGGCGACGGTCCCGGGATATCAATTCCGGAAACGCCTTAAAATGTTTGAAAATTTGTCTGGAAGAATTGGAAAGATATCGACATGAATTTGAAAATTTAATAAAGGAAACAAGTAGTATAGTAGAAAAGTGAATGTCTTCACGGGCCCCCGATGGTATAGTTTCGCCACTGCCCCCGGATACCCTTTTTACTCCTACCATTATGTAGAATTGTAGAATCACCTCCCGAAGTTAATGCAGTTTACCCCCGGACACCCTTTTTACTCCTACCATCATGTAGAATTGTAGAATCACCTCCCGAAGTTAATGCAGTTTACCCCCGGACACCCTTTTTACTCCTACCATCATGTAGAATTGTAGAATCACCTCCCGAAGTTAATGCAGTTTACCCCCGGACACCCTTTTTACTCCTACCATCATGTAGAATTGTAGAATCACCTCCCGAAGTTAATGCAGTTTATCCCCCGGACACCCTTTATTTCACAGGAATATTTGTTTCTAAACTCAGATTTTTGTTTAACTAGAACGTAATTTTTTTCAATAATTTTCTCATCTGTACTTTAACTGTGGATTCTATTAAGTGTTAATTCATGTTTTGGTAATCCATTTATTGATCTGAAGTCTTAGATTTTTCGTATTAACTGTTTTAGGCACGGATGTTATTAAGGAAATATTCAATGATTCATTTAAAATTGCAACTAATATGGCTCTTGTTATATACTCGTATAGCTGACGGTGCATCTATGAGTATGCCTATTGTATTTTTTAATGATTGTGATACAACAAATATGTTCCGTAAAATTTTGATTTTATAAATAAATTTATAAAAACATACATTAGAAAGTTATTATTTTCATTTAATAATTAAGAAAGCTGTATTTATCAATAGACTCTGAATACTGAAAAGATTGCGCATTACAAAGGGAAATTAATACAAGTACGAAGGAGGTAAGGATTGGATTGTGGCTGAAGAAGACCCTGAAGTCGGGTTTTGTGCCTAATCCCGTGAAAGTTACTTTCTTTTCGGATTTTACAAGTTTCCCTAAAAACAGAAAAAAACATTAGTATATTAAATTATTGTCATATATTTAGTCGAGGGGTAAAATTTTATAAGTTACATTAAAAAAAAAAAAAAAATTGTCGAGGGGTAAGGTACTCGATTCCCAATCCGAAGGTCGTGGATTCGAATCCGGCGTGGTCAAATAAATTTTATTTGATTAATTTGTGTTATTTCACAATTACCGGCACCTATCCTGATGTATGGCAGTGAAAGTTATAGAACTGGCAGAGAAAATATAAAGGTAGACTGAATGCTGTAGAGAAGTGAGATCATAAAACCATGTATGATCATGTGAGAAATGTGGATATCCGCAAAGAATACAAGGCTGATGTAAGCGTAATGAGTATATATGACCATTAGATGTTTTGGGCATGTAGAGCGAATGAACGAAGAAAGAAGTGTAAGGAGAATAAATATATGTTGCAAATTTGAATGGTAGAAGAAGTTGTGGACCCCCGAGAAGGACATGGCACGATCAAGAACCAGATATTTGAGTCGGGCCATGTCAAGAGTCGGAATAAAAGAAGAGTATGTATGAGACGATGCATGAATTGAATGGTTTTTGAAGTAAATACTTCTTTACGCACGCTTGACTTGGGGGGTAAACTAGCGAATGTGTAACGGAAATTGAAATGCGTTGAAAAGAGAGAGCAGTGCGCGCGCACATTTTCTTTCTCTCTTCCTCTCATAGCCAGTGCATGAAATATTTCAGTCACTATTTTGAAATACCAGTGACGCGCCAAACGCGGAGAAGGGGGGGTTATCTCTGCTCTGACCTTGTAACCTCCCAAAACCGCCATCTCAAGGCCTACTACATACGTATGTATGTAGTAGGCCTTGCGCCATCTTGAATCTTGACTGACGTCACCCAGCCGCATCTGTCATTGTGATTTCGCGCCATCTCGCCCCTCGCCCTCCTGTTGTCAGTTTGTTATAATATTGCTGTCATTGCTATTTGCTATTTGAAAGTGCGTCGTAATTGAAAAAAATCATTGAAAATGATTTCCATGGGTGGAAAAATGTTTTAAATGTGTCAGCAATTGATTAAAGAATCCGGTAATTATATTAACATTATGTAATTACATTAACATTCGGCTTTATTTATCGGTAAATAAATTTGAGGTTAGGTGAATTCTGTCTAATATTTTGTAATATCTTATTTCAGAAAGTGTTCGAGACCCTTTGAATGATCTTGAAGCAGAATATCACCAGGAATGCGTCAAAATGATATGTTATGCCAGGTAAATTAATCCGTAAACATTCGGCTTTGTAAATAAATTTGAGGTTAGGTGAATTCTGTCTAATATTTTGTAATATCTTATTTCAGAAAGTGTTCGAGACCATTTGAATGATCTTGAAGCAGAATATCATCAGGAATGCGTCAAAATGATATGTTATGCCAGGTAAATTAATCCGTAAACATTCGGCTTTGTAAATAAATTTGAGGTTAGGTGAATTCTGTCTAATATTTTGTAATATCTTATTTCAGAAAGTGTTCGAGACCCTTTGAATGATCTTGAAGCAGAATATCATCAGGAATGCGTCAAAATGATATGTTATGCCAGGTAAATTAATCCGTAAACATTCGGCTTTGTAAATAAATTTGAGGTTAGGTGAATTCTGTCTAATATTTTGTAATATCTTATTTCAGAAAGTGTTCGAGACCCTTTGAATGATCTTGAAGCAGAATATCATCAGGAATGCGTCAAAATGATATGTTATGCCAGGTAAATTAATCCGTAAACATTCGGCTTTGTAAATAAATTTGAGGTTAGGTGAATTCTGTCTAATATTTTGTAATATCTTATTACAGAAAGTGTTTACACGATCATATTAGGTTTTACCACACATACGCCTCAGGGATCTCATTTCTACAGCATTTACTATACCTACTTTGCTCTGTTCACAAACTTAGTTTGATGTGTAAAATATATTTATTTCAGGTCGTTGTTGCTTTGGAATGGAATCCGATCATGTGAAAACTGGTCCTCGATGTAAGTTAGTGAAGATATACTATTATTCTGTTTAGTTTTGATTGAAAAAAAATGTTGAATGACATCACAGAAGGTGGTCAGTAAGGCTGCGTGATGTCACCATGGTTATTCAATCTATACATGAATAACTGTATGCAAGAATTGAAAGAGATGGTTCTGGACGCAAAATTGCTAACTAATCATCACGCCGTTTCTCCGCAGGGGTAGGCAGAAAGGACAGACCGCCAAACAACTCGGTCTTGACATACACTCCTTGCCTCATTCACATTCATACATCTTCTCACACATGCTCTTCTACTATTCTGACTCTTGTTCTCTTGACAAGGCTCAACTCAAGTATCTGATTCACTTGATCGTGCCATGCCTTCCTCGGGCGTCCTCAACTTCTTCTACCATCCACATTTGCGTCATATATTCTCTTGGCACAAAATGGAATAATCTGAAAGAATGTTGCCTGTTGTATGCTGATGATGCGGTGCTGATTTCCAACAGTATAGAAGATGTACAGTAGTGTGGGCCGATTTTTTTTTCTTCAGAATTCCTTTTGACGCTAGTGATGAAAAGTTGTCTATGTATATAAAACATCAAAAAAATATAGTTTAAAAAAAAACAAAAAATATCCTTCCACCTGCCCTTTGAAGTTTGAGAAAATATCGAAATATTCCCATGTTTTCAGTCTCTTTTTAAAATATTCTGGAACAGTTTATTGATGTTCATTTATAAGAACTAGTGTAATGAAGTGTGTAGGTTTGGTAGATGTAACTAACATTAATTATTTTTGTAGTAATATAAGGGCACCGCGCAATACTGGCCGTTCTGTATTTGCGTTGGTCGATTAACTGCTCTCGAGGGGAGAGGTCACAAAAGTCAATGAAGAGAAACAGAAAAGATCTTACCAAATTAAATTAACGGGTGTTTGAAGAAGCTTTAGAATTTGTAGAAACTGTATCATTGTCTTCCACCTCAACATCAAAATCATCTTCTCCGGTCGCAAAATCAAGTAGACTACTTAAGACTAATATCACAGCCTTTCCCACAACCAGCAAATCTCCGTCTTTAACAGTTCTCTCCAAGATCTGTGACAGGTTCGGGATATCGGATCGAGCTAGTGCAGCAATCGCTTCTGCCGTCTTAAATGATTTCAACATAATCACACAGGATAATATAAGGTATAGACAAAAATAGACTGATTACCAGATTTGCACTCATGAAAGCAAAGACCGAGCTGTTTGGCGGTCCGTCTCCTCTGCATACCCCTGCGGAAAACGGCATGATGATAAGTTAGTTAAGGATATAGTATTTATGATTTTTTATTCCATTCTACAAAAACTAAGATATATATCGATACAGGAAAGGAAAAATGGCTAAAGCGCTATTAAAGCGCTGTTACATTAAAGATGAACCTACACAAACGAACAATATAGCTTACTGTATAGTATAGTACTGGAAAGGAAAAATGGCTAAAGCGCTATTAAAGCGTTGTTACATTAAAGATGAACCTACACAAACAAACAATATAGCTTACTGTATAGTATAGTACTGGAAAGGAAAAATGGCTAAAGCCCTATTAAAGCGCTGTTACATTAAAGATGAATCTACACAAACAAACAATATAGCTTACTGTATAGTATAGTACTGGAAAGGAAAAATGGCTAAAGCGCTATTAAAGCGCTGTTACATTAAAGATGAACCTACACAAACGAACAATATAGCTTACTGTATAGTATAGTACTGGAAAGGAAAAATGGCTAAAGCGCTATTAAAGCGCTGTTACATTAAAGATGAACCTACACAAACAAACAATATAGCTTACTGTATAGTATAGTACTGGAAAGGAAAAATGGCTAAAGCCCTATTAAAGCGCTGTTACATTAAAGATGAATCTTCACAAACAAACAATATAGCTTACTGTATAGTATAGTACTGGAAAGGAAAAATGGCTAAAGCGCTATTAAAGCGCTGTTACATTAAAGATGAACCTACACAAACAAACAATATAGCTTACTGTATAGTATAGTACTGGAAAGGAAAAATGGCTAAAGCCCTATTAAAGCGCTGTTACATTAAAGATGAATCTACACAAACAAACAATATAGCTTACTGTATAGTATAGTACTGGAAAGGAAAAATGGCTAAAGCCCTATTAAAGCGCTGTTACATTAAAGATGAACCTACACAAACAAACAATATAGCTTACTGTATAGTATAGTACTGGAAAGGAAAAATGGCTAAAGCGCTATTAAAGCACTGTTACATCAAAGATGAACCTACACAAACAAACAATATAGCTTACTGTATAGTATAGTACTGGAAAGGAAAAATGGCTAAAGCCCTATTAAAGCGCTGTTACATTAAAGATGAACCTACACAAACAAACAATATAGCTTACTGTATAGTATAGTACTGGAAAGGAAAAATGGCTAAAGCCCTATTAAAGCACTGTTACATCAAAGATGAACCTACACAAACAAACAATATAGCTTACTGTATAGTATAGTACTGGAAAGGAAAAATGGCTAAAGCGCTATTAAAGCACTGTTACATCAAAGATGAACCTACACAAACAAACAATATAGCTTACTGTATAGTATAGTACTGGAAAGGAAAAATGGCTAAAGCCCTATTAAAGCGCTGTTACATTAAAGATGAACCTACACAAACAAACAATATAGCTTACTGTATAGTATGGTACTGGAAAGGAAAAATGGCTAAAGCGCTATTAAAGCGCTGTTACATTAAAGATGAACAAACAAACGCTGTTACATTAAAGATGAACAACAAACAAACAATATAGCTTACTTTTTCGTTGTTTGTTTTTGGGGTGTTATGCCGTGTTGTGCTACCTCCTTCTTTAGCCGACGTTTCGGACAGCGTTGCAGTGTCCATCATCAGGGCAGATCCGACGATGTGAAATTGTTGTGTTAAGTGTGTGCTTATCATCGGCTAAAGAAGGAGGTAGCACAATACGGCATAACACCCCCAAAACAAACAACGAAAATGCTTTTGGCCGTGAAAATCTAAAAACGTATCCAATATAGCTTACTGTATAGTATAGGTTCATCTTGAATGTCACAGCTGTATGGCGCTTTAGCCATTTTTCCTTTCCAGCGTCGATATCCTTTTTGAGAACATTTTTTCAATTCATCGGTGGAACCGACCCAGTGATTTATGTGTTATTATCAAATTTTCTTTCTGAAAATAAAAATATATTGAAATATGTTGTGAGTTTTTCATTTTTCTTATGTTAGCAGAAAAATGTTAAAATTCGAAACTGTTGTATAAAACCATAATCATTAAGCCAGGGACAAACACAGCGTTAAAAGCGCCGGCGTTATTTGGCTTGGCCTACTTCAGAATATCGCTCGCCATACATTTGCGATTGGAATGCATGGCGAGGAATATGCTGAAATAGGCCAAGCCAAATAACGCTAGCGCTTATAACGCCGTGTGTGTCCCTGGCTTTACTTGAAAATGTTTTCTTTTTATAAGGATTCATATTTCATGTAATTTTAGGTTTTTTTCTCATGCTTGATTTTATCTCCTCAGGATAACAGGTTTCCTTCTCTAAAGCTGCCTCCTGAGAAAATGAGCTGTAAAAAAACGATGTAAAACTCATTTCCGCAGGACAGCACTTTTTCAGATGGTACCTCGTTGTCCTGGGGAAACATTTTGACATTTTTTTGCTTTTCACACATTTTTATTTTTTAAATAATTTATCAGGCTAATGAATTATGGTAGATTCAGACTGGGTCAATGTACGTATGCATCGCTATGCCTAACAATATCTGGGCTACTTAGCAACCATAGATTTTCAATGAAAATTTATGTTTTAGAATCACATTGGCCACACGCATCGCGATGTGCGATGTCTGTGGCCATTTTCATAGAAAATGTATGGTTGCTAAGCATTGTTTGGCGTAGCGATGCGTACGTACATCGACCCAGTCTGAATCTACCTTTAGCGCCTCCGCCCACTGAGGCAACTGAAAACCAACTAAAACCGGCTTTTTTCTCTGTCTTGATTGGTCAAAAAGCTTGTTTAACCATAGACGAATAACAATCAGCTGACAGCTCGCAACTAGCAACGGCCGCCCAGGGCAATGAGCAGTGACGGTCGCAAGTCACCGCTTGCGTTACCATTGACAACGGGGTTTTGTGTGATTGTGTAGTGTGCGGGCCATCACATTGTCATACAAAGACAGTTGGCAGTTGAGAGTTTTCAGTTGCTTCAGTGGGCGGAGGTACTTAATGGAGTAGGTCGAGTGAAATTATATTGTCTATGGTGACAAATGGCCTTGATCTTACTCTATAATCTATACTGAGTGTACCTGTCTAGCCGATTTTCACCATCCGTGGTTAAGTTGATGTCAAAAATATATCCGTAGAAAAGGCCCGAAGATATCGATCTAGGGATAGTTTATTTATGCGCGGAGGGGAGCAGACATCGATGCGCACGGCTAGATCGGGAGAGGCAAATGATAATAAAATAAAATAAATATTTGTAGAAAATTAATGTATGTTATACATGTACATATATATATATACATATATATATATATATTATATATATATATATTATATATATATATTATATATTTTATTTTATTTTTTATTTTTTTTTCTATACATACATTGTACATTATTTATAAAATGTTTTGGCTGCCTAACTAGGAAGAATCCCGTTTTAGGGCAGTCAAATTAGGATGATATATGGAACATATGGAACTTGTCTTGTACAAACAAAAATAAATTAAAGAAATGAAGAGAAGAGAAAGAATAAAAAAAAGATAAAAAATAAGAATTAAAAAAAAAATAGTAATAAAATAAAAAATAAAAGTTTTAAATACAATAACTGTTGTTTGTTTAGCACATATATTGAAATAATATAAATATAATAATAATGGGTACATACTTAATAACAAATTATAACAAAGCAACATTAAAAACAAACTAATGTTTGCATTGCACGTAACTCTTCAAACAGTCCTACAAATGTATGTAGGACTGTTTGGATAAAATAAAAAGGAGGAAAAAAAGAGACAGAATAAAATGAAATTACTAACCAATTAAAACATAAAGATAACCGTTGTTTGTTTAGCAAAGTTTTTTAAACAATAATAACAACAATAACAAAAAATAAAAGTTTTATCTACTTAAAAACAGAGGATTAAAACAAAAGAGCTAACTGGTGTTTTCATTGCATACATACATATTTACAGGAACAAGAAAAAAAGAATAAAGGAAGTTAACTAATTATGCATGAATATGACTGTTGTTTGTTTAGCAAAGTTATTGAAAAAGTAATCTAATAAAGGTATATATTGAATAACAAGGATTAAAATATAATAATAAAGGTAAGTGGTGTTTGAATTGCCTATTATATACTAGTACATATTTTTTATAAATAGAGAATTAAAAAAATATATATTTATAAAAAAAACAATTATTACATGAATATTATTACTGTTGTTTGTTTAGCAAATATTTTAGAATAGTAATAAATTTTAAGGTATATACATGTATTCTTAATAAAAGAGGATTTCAATATAAATAGGTTGCTACATACATATAAATAAACAGAAGATTAGACCATAAAGGTAAGTTTTACAATGTTTTTCTTGTTTTCTTTATTATTATTATTTTTTTTAAATTTCTATTGTTCTGTTGTGTCTGGAATTCAATTTTGGTGTAGTAAAAGTTCACTCTATTTTCTCCCTAATAGGCCACTTGCATGGATTTCATAATGACTTGGAAAAAATCGTGTGGACAGATTTTTCTACTAAGATTACGAAAATGTTACAATTTTTTTTAGATATGTATAGTTTTTTTTAAATTTAAATAAATAAATCCGTTTTTTGGGCTCGTGACGTCACTATATGAAAATGTTCCGTCTCCCGATAATATTGAATTAATTTTGTAACATTCCACACTGATTTTTTTTTTATATAGCAACACTTTGATTTCCGGCGAATTTTTGAATATGACACAAATTCAGTTGCCTGTTGCTTTATTGCTTGTAGCCTGCAAACTTTGTTTTACGAAATTATTAAGCAATCTCTTGAATTTGAAAAATGGCTGAAATAGGTTACGTTCAGGGTCAGTCTGACAATCTGCCGAAAATTGATTATTTTATGATGGCTACTTTTTTAAGTAATAATATCAATTTTATTGGAACCGAAATTAGAAATGTCAAGACAAAACGGTAAATATTTTTTTCTGTATTCTATAATATATGAAAAGCTAAAAATAGAGCACCATTACTCTATGTTTCATTAATTATTATAATTAAGAGACTATTAATATAATATTTTGTTACATTCAGTTGTATGTAGGTATTTTTGTTTTTCATTGTATGTCATTGTTTACATTCAGTTATACGTAGGTATCTATTGTTTTTATTTTATTATTATGTATTTTAAAGGTCTACACGTGAAAGTTATGGTGATAATGCAATCGGATATGTGCAGGTAAAAAGAGAAGGTCCTATCTGCACAATGAAAGCAAAAATAACCCCCGAGCACCGTGTCCGCCAAAAAGCATACTCTGTTTTACTTCTGTGTGATGAGATGGAAGATGTAATACAAGTCTTGGAATGTCAAGACTGTGCAGCTTCTAGAGGTTAGTTGAACTGTGTGTTGCTATATTATAACATTTTCTCCTCTATCCTCTACACTCTACCCTATATAGATGTGGGGAAAACCAAACTCTTGTGTCATGTAACAAACACACAATTTTATATTTGGAACATTGTGCTTTCAGGTGGCTGTAAACATGCACTGGCATTTTTAACTTGGCTCCATAGGAGAAGTGAAGAACCAGCGTCGACATCTGTCGAGTGTTATTGGAGAAAGTCAAAATTATCGTGTGTCGGAACTTCCCAAAAGCTCATTATGGCAACCCAAGTTGGCAAGAACGCAGTAAAAAACGTGGAGAAAGGTAATGGAGATTTCCTGGCAGCAGTACTCCAAAGGAGTCTTAAGGAGGGGCTTCGATGCCAGCTGACTAAACTTTACATGGATCCAGAGCCCACCGACAGTTCGGCCATCCACAGGTTGATTTCTTCTTTTAAGAAAACACAATAGAAGTGCTACAGATTTCATTAATTTTACATGTGATCTAGATATTCCTACAAACATCTTCCAGGAAGTTTGTTCATTAACAAGAAAGCAGGTTAGAAACTGCCCGTTATGGCATGAAATGCGATATGGCAGAATTACTGCATCCAAACTATACGAGGCAGCTAACTGCAAAACATTGGTTGGCACATTGACCCAAGTCATCTTAGGGGCAGCCAAGATTCCAGACACAAAGGCTATGCAACGAGGTCGGGTTTTAGAACCTTTGGTGTTAAAATCACTACCAAGCCAACTGGGACACAAATATAAAGAATGTGGTTTGAAAATCAGTTGCAAAATACCAATTATCGGCGGCTCCCCCGATGCAGTCACTGATGATTATATTGTTGAAGTCAAGTGTCCAGTCAAAGATAGTACAATGAAAAATTACTTCTTTGACGGTGTTATTGCTAGAAAATATTATACGCAAATGCAGATTCAAATGTTTGTGCTGAACAAAGTCAAGGGAGTGTTTTGTGTTGCTGAACCCAATTTTGAATCATCCGGCAAAATAAATATTTTCCACATCGATTATGATGAAGAACTCTGTCTGGAGGCTATTAATGATGAATGAACTAAGCCATGCTGTTTTGGTCCCGAGCTATATTTCCTATCTTAATGAAATAAAGTCTTCGGTTCACATAATGTACTTTTTAATTTTTTTAATACATATGTATATATATTATTTGAAATAAATCACCTGTTTACTGCACTACACTCGCTTCTTTATTATCAATATAATATTATGCTCATCCCATCCACCATAGTTTATTATGTATTTGTACAAAAATGAAAGAAAAACAGATATTAAATTTAATTATATTTACAGATTAAACAAAAAGTTTACATGAGAACACATATTTTTACATTTATAACCTGCATTTATTTATTTGATAATATTTACATACATACATATTGTATTATCGCTTAGATTTTTTTTGCATTTATTATTTGAACGAAGAAAATGATTACAAAGTAGAACAAAGTTATAAAAATTTTGAATGTTGTACATTTCACAATCATTACAATAAAATTCAAGCACAAGATGTATTAAAAAGTGGAACTTAACAATGAATACCATGTACTTGCTTTAACATTGTTACTTTGCTACGATACAAACACACCAACAATTAGCACCACTGTGTTATATTAATTTCATGTAAAAGACCACCATCCTTACCAGGCGTAAACAAATAAATGAATGAATAGCAATCAATCCAACGCCAGTAAAATATTTTAAGTATATAGTTGCACTGATTGGCAACGCTGGCCGCTAGAAGGCGCTAGTGTAGCATGTTGCATTTCTTGCGGACAATATAAACCTAATAACCGCTCTAATATATTTATTACATGTGATCAATAAAGCTGTAAGGTCGTATGTAGGTTACTAAATATTTTTTTTTAGATTTCTATAATTAAAATTACACATAAAATCCAACACATGAAATAAAAACAACCCCCAAAAGTCACTTAGCTAGGAGGCGCTAGTATAGCATAATCAGAATGTATGATAAATGTCAGAAATTGAAGGTGTTATACATAACTATTCTAAAGTATTCTAGTAACTTATTATATACATATACATGAAGTATAAACAAAATTACACTAATATTACGAATATTTATTTTGAAGTTAAAGTTTATATCATAATTTATTTATATTTAAACACCCATAGGGCTTTTACATACATAAAGTAATACATGTTTTGATTAATTACAGTGAAGAGTTAGAAGTGAATAAAATACAGGTAAGTAACAGAAAATATAAACAATGAAGCGCACATAACATTTAAAATTAAAAATATGCGTAGAGCAAAAAACACCAGAACACTAATAATATGATCAAATTATTGGTTTTTGTAGATTTATGAGTCCACATGCAATCATAACAATATGGTCAACTTCTTGAGTCAAATGAAAGTCTACACAAGAATGTGGCTTTAGAATGTGATATTCTCTGAGTCGACTTATTACACGTTCAACGTGTATACGCAGTGCTGCTATTTGCTTGGATAACTTGACCTCTCTTTTAGTGCTGTTTACACCTGTAACAACACTTGGTGGACGCACAAGTTGACAATTTTTGCCTTTTAAAATAGTAGCTAGCTGCTTAAACCCTCTATCTGCCATTACCGACATGCCTTCAGACAAGTTGTCCAAGAAGCCGCACTTTTCAACAATCATCATATCTGTAGTCCGCCCACCGAAGCCCTTCGATATGAAGTTAATAAAGCCATCAGGTGTGATTGATAACAGGTACTTGAGTGTATTGCATTTTTTATATTCTGACCAAGTTAGTGCCTGCTGCAGTGGATTAGATGGCTTCTCTATCTGAATTTCAAAACAGTCTATGATTGATACAACATGTTTGTATCTTGCCCTGAATGGAATTGGTAGTAATGCTTCT
Organism: Limnephilus auricula; assembly: GCA_951813805.1. Lineage (NCBI taxonomy): Eukaryota > Metazoa > Arthropoda > Insecta > Trichoptera > Limnephilidae > Limnephilus > Limnephilus auricula. Next base: position 41,405,600 of record OX638391.1, read on the forward strand.
ATTGTTTCCGACTTAGGCCAAAATACCAGTTCTGCAAGATGACGAGATAACTTTGGTAAATTCTGCTTAAAGATTCTTGAAGCCTGAGCCTCAGAAAGGCCAAATTCGTCACCTAAAATGCTAAAACTAGAGTTTAATAAAATTTTTTTTAAAACGATTAAAACATAAAAAATGTTTATATTTTCAAGGAGTGCAAGGGTTTTAACAATCCAATAAAAATCTTTAAGGATTCCTAGATACAACTTTGGTTTATTTTCAATATGCTGCAGAATTAATTTCAATGACAGACTTTTGAAATCACTATTTGAATCACTATTGTCAGCGTAAGAATCTGACGTAGCTTGTTGGGAGTACTCGGAATCAGACACCGATTCGGAGACAGAACTATCTGGAGTGACTTGGTTAGGCTGTATTTTCTTGGTATTCTTACAATGCTTCAAAGGAGAAGTACTCACGTCACGAGTAGTAAAACCCTTGATCGGATAAAGACTTGCATCTCTACCGTGTTCTTTTGCTGTATTTGTAAGTTTACTTTTGAATTTCTTTTTCAAATTGCATTGAACGGCTTTTGAATCATTTGCATGCTCAACTATCAAAATGCGAAAGTTTTCGTCGGAGCTTGATGTGTCTTGATGTCCATTCCCATGTTGATGTAGTATTTGGAGTCCAGAGCATTGAGGCTTCTCAAGAGGAAACGACACTTTCAGTTCAACTTCGTCTTGAGGTTGGTTGATGATCTGTTGTAGCGCCGACTCGTCCACATCGGACAGGCAAGGAGACTTTGGCTCGAAACTTCCAATAAACACTTCACTGCCTTTAGATAAGCATGGATTCCGATCCACCACATTGAGTAAATCTCGTCCATCAGCTCCAATTTGACATTTAAATTTATGAGGAATGGTTCCTTTTTTTAAAAGAATTCTTTTATTTAGATGTTGGGGCCATTTCCGAGCATCCACGCTTAACTGAAATTAAAAAAACCACCTTATTAATCCTTTTTGTTTGTGAGACATAATACAAACAATGCAAAATAAAATAAGTATCTCCATTTGACAGTTACATTACATAATTATCTCCATTTGAGGTAGTTAGCAAAAGTGTAATAATATTGTAATATATGTAGGCTTGTTTCCACTGACCCACCTACGGTACTACTGTACTGTACAGCAAACTATTCATGAAGCATGCAATAAAGCAAAATGTGTATTTTTTAAATATTACGTCCAAACAATAATACTGTAAAACATATATTAATTATGTCTTACTCCGCTTACCGGTTAATACATATTTACCAAATTTGTATAATGCATATTTACCAAAAATATATACTTACATTAAAATGATCTTCACAAACATATCGTACGGTTTTATTCGATAGTTCACTCAAATTACTCGATCTACGAATGGCGACACACCATTGTTTTCGAAGCGTTTCAATTCGCGGTACAACGAAAAATCTTTTTCCCTTAGTCGTGGCTGAAGTATTTGTGCACAAAGGAACCATACAATATTTATAATTATTTTTACGATCTCGGATCGTACGGTGGTTATACGAATCCATTTTTAAATAACTAAAAGCAGCTTGGTTTTGCTTGTGGATGACCGGGTTTGACGTTGACGTTTTGTTTTGACAGATTTTAATAATGTGAACATTGTACAGATCACGCTTTCCGTATTGTCTGTCTTAGGAGTATATTGATAATGATCCTGATTTAACAAAATTAAAATTTCTAATATATTAATTTTTTATATTTTACAAGTACAGTTTTATTACAACTATAATTTAAATCACAACATTTAGATAATATCAAACAAGAGGCACAAGATCAAGTTATATGTTTAAGAACAAGAATGTTCCGCTGTTGAAAATAATCTCACTGCAAAAACAAAACCAACCTTGGTATAGGTATATACTATAGACCAGGGGTGGCCAAACTTTTGACCTATTCGGTCTACTTGCGTTAAAAATTATTTCTTGCGTGCAAGGTAGAGTTTAAAAGTGACAAAATAAAAAAAAATTGTGATAAATTTGTAAGAATTTATTAATGCAATGTAACGTATATTTTTTTTTCATTAAGCTTCATGTTTTAGGGTTGATGTTTGACACTGAATATTCTCCACAAGCTTATCATATTGGGGAGTGTACGAACTGCGATTCGCAAACACGAAGTTAAGTGGGCATCTGTTATGCGGGAACGATGTTTGGTTTTTATTGCAATTTATCGTTGAAAATGTTGATTCGCAAAGATAGGTAGAACCGAAAAACGATGTCAAATATAAAGTTACCTTTCTTAGGCATGGAAACTTTTCTTTGAAAATCAGTTTCCAAAAATCTGTACTACCAGATGCCCTAGCTTTGAAAAATATGTCGCTTCTCATTTTTATTATTTATTCTTCGACCACAGCAGATACAGTATCGGTTAATCTATAGTATATACCTATCGATAGTATAGACCAACTAAATATATTTTATGTAAACCTTCTTCACACTTGGATACGATTTTAGATTTTGACGGCCAAAAGTATTCTTGTTACATGTTTTTGGGGTATTATGCCGCGTTGCGCACATCTGCCCTGATGATGGACACTGTAACGTTGTCAGAAACGTTGGTTAAACAAGGAGGTAAGAGAGCAACACGACAGAATACCCCAAAAACAAAACCTTCCCCTTTAAATAATTTTAATAATTTATAACCTGGTTTTGTTGTAAAATATTTGGATTTAGTCATATATAGACGTCGAACATTATAATGATTAATGATCAATAAGATGTATCAAGGAAAAAAATATTTTTGTTATGCCTCGTTATTCTCATCAGCCATTCGTGTGGAATACCTCGTTTTTTTTTTAATGATTTTCGGCTATGTAATTATTGTTTTTTCGCGCCAATCAAATTATGTCCCGTCTTTCCGGTTTATAAAAAATGGTCCGATTTTTAGGATTAAAATTTTCAAAAAATCGCCATGGTTTCAAAAATACGATTAAAAAAAAAAACGTAACGTCTTAGAATATTTGCCTAAACCGGAAAAAAATGTGGTGCAAGTGGCCTAATGATAGCCAATAGGCCACTTGCATGGATTTCGTAATAACTTGGAAAAAATCGTGTGGATAGATATTTCTACTAAGATTACGGTAATGTTACAAAATTTTTTTAGAAACTTGTAGTTTTTTTAAAAACTAAATAAATAAATCCGTTTTTTGGGCTCGTGACGTCACTACATTAAAATGTCCCGTCTCCGATAATATTAAATTAATTTTGTAAAATTCCACACTGGTCTTTTAATTTATAATATAGCAACACTTTGATTTCCGGCGAATATTTGAATTTGACATTTCGGTCATATTTTTTCTGACCGTACAAATATTTCCGTTGTGCAATAAAATCCAAATAATTAAGGTATTTGTGAACGTATCCGAAAAATAAAAACTGTTTTCGAAAGGTGATAAAATAGGCTTTCTAATTTTATTATTTGAAATAACCATTTCCTTTTTTAAATATAATTTATTTCAATGCGAACTTTAGCAAAGTTTTAAAAATGGATCATCTTACATTTTTTCTGACTACAACTACTGATAATGAGAAAAAACAAAAAAACATAAATATTATATTAGGAAAATGAATTTTAAATGTTACTGTCACCTCAATTTTTTGTCATTTCATGGAAAAATAATTAATAAAAAATTCCGAAAGTTTCAAATTTATTTTTCCATGTGCTGTCAGAAACTTCGGACTCATAAAAGTGTACATTTTAATATTTTTGTGGTTAACTTTAAGACTTGAATATATAGCGTGTTGTATTTTATTTCCAAAACAGTTTAGATCATACTTGATAGACACTATGATAGTAAGGAAGAAACAACAATAATAGGTACAAGAGCACCTTCGACCGCGAAATTTTAGTAACAAGATATTGAACCCCAATAATTTCGAATTACATTGGCACCTCTTTTCTCAGTCGTGTTATTATTGTACAAATACAAAAAAACATGGAGCGAGACATCAATCTCCAATTAATAGTTAAGATTTCAACCTGAATAATATAATATTACTGACATCGACCGACATGTTGACGCATAAATAAACCCATAATAAACCAATCCTGTTGACGTTTAGTAAAGTTGTTGATGTTAAGTAACAGAAATCTGCAATACCGACAATTTCTATAGTACGGGAGCCCAAGCACCTAAATGGGTAGTTCTACTCAAGCGTTGTGGGGACCTATTGGATTGCGAAGTTTAGATGCTAAAAAGAAAAATAGTTTATATTATGTATGCCCTTTCACTAGTGGGGGGAGCGAGTATAAATGTTCAAAAATATTTTTAAAAAATGTCACAATGACATACATGACATACGTAGCGCGTCAGATATTAATAGCGTACACGCCCCACGTGATTCTGGTAATGGAGAGATATTAATCTGATGACTTGCTTGGTGGTGGTGGCCGTACGAAGAGGTAAAAAATTGAAAAAAAAATTACTCGAGCTTGTCAGATATTCAGTGTAATTGTAATGAATTCACTTTACCTTAATCTGACACGCTCGAGTATTTTTGGGGATAGATTTTTTTTTTACTAATCAGATCGGTTGTCCTAAACGTATTCCTCAATATTAAGGGTTCATATACGGTGGTAATTCTGACAGGGTGCAAGATATCTCCGCTTAGTTATTCAGTCGCGCTTGAGTAAATCCCGAAATCCCAGCTTGGGCTCCCCTACTACTACCATTCCTGTAGAATACGTCGTTTTTTTTAAAATGATTTTTGGCTATGTAATTTATTTTTTTCCCACCAATAAAATTATGTCCCGTCTTTCCGGTTTATAAAAAATGATCAGATTTTTCGGAGTGAAATTTTAAAAAAATCGCCAGGGTCAAAAATACGATTAAAAAAAAAAAATACCAAATGTCTTAAAATATTTGCCTAAACCGGAAAAAAAATTTAAAAAATGTTATGCAAGTGGCCTATTGGCATACACGGTAAAAATAAAAAAAAATAAACACAAGAATCTTTATAAAATAATAATATTATTGTCCAAATATCGTTTCTAGTCACTGGTCACATGAATACCACTGTACATATTCATCGGTTGCCGCTGTTGGCATGCTTTGTTGGTACTTGCACAGATCAAATATGGCGATCGATGAGTTTACGTGTTAGTTATCGAGCAAAGTAATGATTATGCATTATTCATTTCCGAAAATTGCCATGCTTACTTTTTATTATTATCTAACTGATACAAAATGTCTTTTCTTTTAAAAATTCGTATTTACCGTCGTAATTCGTAACATGGCGGTCGGTGAAAAGTGACGTTTTGTGTTATTAAAGTTAAATTAAAAGTTACAATTAAAATGCATAATTTTTCAATTCTGGTTGCTGAATTACTTACTACTAGTAAGGCGCTCCGCTGACGAGGCAACTGAAAGCCAACTAAAACCGGCTGTTTTCTCTATCTTGATTGGTCAAAAAGCTTGTTTAACCATAGACGAAGAACAATCAGCTGACAGCTGGCAACTAGCAACGGCCGGCCAGGGCAATCAGCAGTGCAAGTCGCAAGTCACCGCTTGCGTTACCATTGACAATGGGTGTTTGAGTGATTGTGTAGTGTGCGGGCCATCACATCGTCATACAAAGACAGTTCGACAGTTGGCAGTTGAGAGTTTTCAGTTGCCTCAGTGGGCGGAGGTTGTATCTAACTACTTTATCTAACTACTACTATATATATATATTTTTTAGTGCATATTAAATTATTAAGCTTGTCCCGGTTATGCTGGAATCAGACGGTTCACTCGAGGGAAGGTTTCCGCCATGTTTCCGCCATGTTTTTTCGGCCTAATCGTCCATTTTGTTTCATTCCATGTTCACACGGCGCTATAGAAATAAGCGTTCACTTGTCCATTCCGACCACAGCGTCGCCGAGCGAGGTCAACCGCGCTGGAATTCGTTTGTTTTCCAGCGCGGTCCGGCCCCGAATTTTAAGGTAAAACATGTCAGATGCATCGATTTTTACGAAATTTTGTTGACACAATTAAATAAAATAAATATAAAAAACAGTATTGTTTCGTCTTATAAACCTTTTTATTTTTTATGACATAATAACACAATTTGATTTTACTTTTTTTATTACGAACATTTTCCTACAAATTAATAATCTTACATATATTAAAAAACATATAAAATACATGGATAATAAGGGAGACCCAAAAATGTATATGAGAGGTGTTCCCAAAAGCAAACAAATTAGCCGAACGAATACCATTTTGACGTTTTGCGTGCGATGTGATAGCGTCCTTTCATGGTCCTTCCCGTACAGGACGCGAGACAAACTGATTGAGAGTTCACTCGGTGTTCAGACGTTTCACTTTGCTCTCTTCCGCGCACATGCGCGCGCAAGTGAAGGATGCCGAATGAAAATATCCAACATTGTTAGATCGGTTCACTTGAAGATTTCATTCGGCAGTGTTCGGCACTTTCGATTCATTTCATGTTCAGACGTGTCATTCCGAGTAAACTAGGCCGAATGAAGTGCGGAAATGAGCGATTAGTGAACCGTCTGAATGGCGCTTTAGGGAAATACTTACCCAAGATTAGGTTGGCAACACTTAGATTTTATCATAAACTCGAAAACTATTTTCTTTTCTATAAACATTGATTCTTACATCTATGGATATAATAATCCGATCTCCTGTCACTTTCTATTGGTTATGTTTTAACTTTAATCAATGTGAACCTTCAACGAAAACAATTTATAACTTCCTTCAGGAAATCCTTCGATCTCGTCATAAAGTATAGCAGAACTACCCGATCCTTAAATAAAAGCATGGATCCAGCCGCCATCAAGTTAGAACCAGGCACAAGTGCAGAAGAGAGTGTAGCTGAGATGCTTACTGAAATCGATATAGACTATCCTTTTATCAAAAAAGAGTTTCCGGAATCTATTTCCCGAAATAATTCAGGTATGTTGTTGTCTTTTTATGGTATACAACTGGGGTAAAGTTCGGTTCTTGGGAAACACTCCGAAAAAATAAGTTGAATTATTTTTATACTAACTTTGGGCTGGAAAATCCGAATCTGAAGGAATTAGGTTGGGGAGGTCAATATCAACTGAGTTACAGGACTTTAAAGTTTCGTACACAGGAACAAATCCGCAATGCATTTTTGACATATTGTACTGAAGAAGTCAAAGTGATTCAATGATGCCAACCTCAGAAAATTGCAAAGTGTTGCCATTAAGCAATAATATCAATGTTATTATGTGAATAGAATGTGTCAATCACTTTTTTATCACAAACCATGTTACACAAACCTAGCGTAGCCGCTTAACTACTTGAAAACTGGGATGTTTTTCTTGCCTTGACGTGAGCAGGCGCTATAAAGGGGGAACATCCTTTTGTATCACAAACCATGTTACACAAACCTAGCATATTATTGCTTAATGGCAACACTTTGCAATTTTCTGAGGTTGGCATCATTGAATCACTTTGACTTTTCAGTACAATATGTCAAAAATGCATTGCGGATTTGTTCCTGTGTACGAAACTTTAAAGTCCTGTAACTCAGTTGATATTGACCTCCCCAACCTAATTCCTTCAGATTCGGATTTTCCAGCCCAAAGTTAGTATAAAAATAATTCAACTTATTTTTTCGGAGTGTTTCCCAAGTACCGAATTTTTTCCCGACATACATTTCGATCCTACATTCGCCATTCTACTGGGTTATCGATATACTCATATCTACATATCGATCCTACATACGCCATTCTACAGGGTTATCGATGTGCCTATACCTACATATCGATCCTACATACTCATTCTACATGATTATCGATATGCTCATACCTACATATCGATCCTACATACGCCATTCTACAGGGTTATTGATATGCTCATACCTACACATCGATCCTACATACGCCATTCTACAGGGTTATTGATATGCTCATACCTACATATCGATCCTACATACGCCATTCTACAGGGTTATTGATATGCTCATACCTACATATCGATCCTACATACTCCATTCTACATGATTATCGATATGCTCATACCTACATATCGAGCCTACATACTCCATTCTACATGATTATCGATATGCTCATACCTATATATCGATCCTACATACGCCATTCTACCGGGTTATTGATATACTCATACCTATGTATCGATTCTACATACTCCATTCTACATGATTATCGATATCCTACGTATTGATCCTACATTCTCCATTCTACATGATTATCGATATGCTTGTACCTTAATATCGATCCTACATATGCAATTCTACAGGGTTATCGATGTGCCCATACCTACATATCTATCCTACATACGCCATTCTACAGGGTTATTGATATGCTCATACCTACATATCGATCCTTCATACGTTATTTTCCAGGTTATTGTAGTTGTTGTTTATTGGGAACATTTATAACAAAGTTATAACAAATCATACAGGTCGTTCTTGAGTTAAACCGCTCGGATGTGGAACGATTTGCCGGCCTCTGTGTTTCCTTCTTCCTACAACATGGGCCTCTTCAAGACCCATGTTCACTCCTTCCCTTCCTTAAAAAAGACCCTCCACGCAGCATCTTCAAAGATAACATAGGCCCTGAAGGAAATTATTTTCCTCAGGGCCAAAAAAATACATAGTCATAGAAGAAAAATAATAGTAAGATCATCAATCCATATTCCAAATGTTCAACATTTTTAGTATTGGATACAAAATAAATAATTATATTGCATTATAAAGTAATTGACGGCCAGTGTGGTCGAGCGGCAAGGCTCTCGACTCCCAATCCGAAGGTCGTGGGTTCGAACCTGGCGTGCGCAAATAAATTCTGTTTGATTAATTTGTGTTATTTCACAATTAATTAATTAAAAATAAAATATGGTATATTTGTGGCACTCCACTTCCAGAATGGAAGATCGTCTCAGTACCGCCCAGGGTAGCTATTCCCGAGCAGCGATCAATTGTTGCTCATTATGCGCCATCTACGGGTGAAAAATTACTCGTCGTCACGATGAACTTTGTCGAATGTTTCAATTTTACGTATTCTTGAACGTCGAACGGTCGAAGGGTGATTACATTGGCAGCCCTGTGAATATTGTCTATGTTCCTGATGTTTTTGAGATTTCTATGATGTGACTGTCAAACATTGAAACGGTTGATATTGATAATATGCATTAATACCATTGTGAAATTGTAATATGATTGTAATTTGACTTTATAAAAATAGACGACGTCTTTGCGGGTGCGAAAGTTCACGCAGGAAAACAGTAATACTAGATTCTAGATCTTGACAGCCCATTGCATAGATACGCCAACAACCCACCACTCGCTGCTCTGTTTCTACTGGTTTGCCCCACTCGTTGTGTGGAATGACTTTTGACGTTTGGCGTCTAAGTATGTTCCTTCGACCAAGCTCAAAAATAACCAAGTCGACCAACGGACGTACTTTCGACGGCGATTGCGAGCGACAAAGCTTGGAGAATAGTTAGCCTGGTATAAGACCACCATTAAAAATTGAAACGTTGCTTGAAATGGCTTCCAAGGATCAGTGGATGGATCAGTTCTGAATAGCCAGGTACTTTCCCACCTTCCTCTCCCCCATCCCCTTCCCCTCCCTGCTACCTTCAGCCTCATACCATATCCTAATTGGGCATGCCATAGACTCACTGGCTCCAGACGGGAGCAGTAGAGACTCTTGTTGGGATAAGGTTGATGTTTTACTTACTAGAAGACGGGCATAACTGTTTAAAAGACCATATTTTGTGGAATCTGGCAAGTGATAAAATATGACCTGTGCACTACTACTACTAAGTACTTCATCGTCTAGCCGCCATACGTTTATTGTATTTCTCAAATTTATTATTTTTAAACTAAATAATCTAATCCAATATATTAATTATATCCTGCTGATGCAATATTTATTAAATTGGTTTATTAGTTATTTGTCCGAAAGAAGTCTCAGTGTAAAAATAAATGACACAAATTCTTACAAATTTATAGCCACAAGTGGAGTGCCGCAAGGCTCTCATTTAGGGCCCATTTTGTTTATTATATTCAACAGGATCGATGCAGCGTTCTGTAAGAGACATATCAGGGCTCGATAAGTCCACAGTTTCGAGAATTATTTGGAAAGTGACAAAGGCAATAGCGAAACTTCGACCAAATTACATATTTATGCCGCGAACCCCAGAAGAAATTACATCAACAGTGATAGCATTTTATAAGACTGCGTGATTTCCTAAAGTCATTGGCGCTATAGATTGTACGCATGTACCTATTCAATCTCCAGGTGGCAACATTGCCGAATATTACAGAAACCGAAAAGATTATTTTTCTTTCAATGTGCAGGTGGTGATAAATGCTAACATGCTAATCACAAATTTTGCAGCGAGGTGGCCAGGAGGTACCCATAGCCATATTTTCAATAGCAGCAGCGTAAAAGGAAGGTTGGAATCGGGCGAGTTTGGAGATAAAGTAATTGTTGGAGACGGTGGTTATGGAATAAAGCCATACTTATTAACACCCCAAGGAATCCCGTTTCTCGAGAACAATATTTATACAATGAAAGCCAGATCAGGACCAGAGGCCCTAGCACGCTTGCTCTATAACGATCGATAGGATAACTATCGGTAAATTCTCATCGTTCCCTACGACAACTGCAGATCGCAAACGAATAGGTGACAGTTCACAATGACTAAGTGTCCTTAATATATCAACTGTCGTTTGTACGTTTGAGATCTGCAGTTGTCCTAGGGAACGATGAGAAGTTACCAACAATTGGTCGGTAACTTCATATCGAGCGACCGTGCTAGCACACCTGAAATGTTGTTGAAAGAACTTTTGGAGTTATTAAAAGACGGTTTCCAGTTCTTTCTTCTAAAATTAAAATGCGGGTAGGCAAGGTACAAGGAATCATTGTAGCTACTGGAGTTTTACATAATATTTGTAGGCTAAACAATGAAGATCAGCCACCTGTCTTCATAGAAGCCTTGGAAGAAGTTAATATTAACAGTGGAGATGAGCGTGTTCGTCAAACTCTGATTACCTCTTATTACGCTAGATTGTTAGACAAATAGATATCAGAATCCCGCCCATACAGTTACCTTACCTTCCTCTGTACCATTAACCTTACCTCCTTCGGTACCATTAAACCCGTTAACATAAACCGAGTGCTGTGTAAATCCCTGCGCATTGCAGTCCAACAGTGGACCGCGCTGCAGACCGTTGCCTTACTTTAGCCAACTATACATTCTGCGAAGGGCGTTTGTTACGGCAGTTGGTTTACGTGGATTCCTTACTGATCCATGGGATGATGGGCTAAAACTCAGCACTTTCTGTAACATCTGCCACCTGGAGATAACACGTGTACACTCTACCTATTGGTACAAGATAGGAGTTAATAAAAGCCTTTTAATTTCAAAATAATAATATATTTATTTAAAACAAAACATAATCAAAATAATCAACAAATCAATCTTCTATTTATTTACAACGGTTTATACTTTAATGTTTTACAAAGCTAGTAAATTACTTTGTTTATGATATAAATAGTATTAGAAATGTTTTCAACAACTAACTGTAAATAATAGATCTAGATAGAGCCTAAGAATTCATAATAAAATATACAGCGCCCTTGAGTTGGTTTTTCACAAAAACGGCGCTCTACAAATTATCCAATTATTATTATAAACTTACATTATATTTAACATGCATTGGTTCATTATTAAATGTGAATTACTTGTCTGCAACTGCAACTGCTTTCTTCTACCTAGTTATTACCCCATATTAATAAAATGCCAACATGTATTATATTATTTTACTTTATTTACGCCCTTGGTTCTTTTTTTAAGAGAGGAACAAAATAATATAACAAGTAAAAAGAAAATGTACCATAAGTACAGTAAAAAGCAAACAATCAACAGAAAATTAAAGTACAGATTATAATATATTACATACTAGCTGACCCGGCAAACTTCGTACCGCCTCAGAATCAATAAATGTTGTGTTTAATTTATTAGCTGTTCGAATTGATTCAAATTATGTCGGCCAACGCACATTATTTGAAAAGCCGTTCCATACAAAATATATCAAAAAATTTATTTTCTTCATAATTATTTTACCCGTGATTTTTTCTGATGTTTTAATAGTTATTCCCGGACAAATCCAACAAATCAAAGATCATAAAAATCGGTCCAACGGTTCTTTAGTTATAAATGGTGTAACTAACCTGACTTTGTTTTGTATATTAAGATTTAAGGTAAATATTTTCTATTCCATTAGTGAAACGATATGTTAAAAATTTCAAATTAAAAATTTATTTATGGAATAAATGGATATTTCGACGGTGTGAATTTATTTGTATGCCTACGTAGCCTTTGGACTGGGGAAAGAATAAAATAGTTTGTTTTCAATGAAATAACAAAGAACAACTCTGGATCGTCAACTAATTTGCATAAAAAAGCAAATAGATACATACAAATATGCATAGAGTATTTCCATGTCTTCTTTGCAATGTCTCGTTTATAATAAATTAATATACTACCACCACAGTAAGCGGAAGATGTTGCTTGAGTTGTGATGGAGGCCTTATCCAGCCGAGGAATCGAATATGCGACGCACGGATGGGACCCAAACACGATGCCCACTCGCGCCACGGCCGGTCGAAAATTCATGCTTGTGGTGTGTAATTATTATATTTTTTTTAACACCCTGAAAAAAAGTCAAATAACAGCATAATACTCTCGTAATTAACAACAGAAATACACCAACCTTGTTCTAACAAAAATTAACAAGCATTTATTAATTACAAAAAAGATTATAAACCACACAAAAGTTACATAGTATTAAAAATATACATAGCACAAAAACCCAGATGTGACATGTATAATATTGCATAACATGCATATTTATTACATAACAGATTACAAAAAATGTGGCCTTACTGGAGTATCCCGTTGTACGTCCACCTTGTACTTTTTAGTTAGCAAATCATGTCAGATTTAAATGTTTTTTAATAGGTAAAAATATCAATTTTGAGCAAGAATTTGCAAATGTGCACATGAAAAAGAGAAAAAATTATTGAAAATAACATTAATATATTACAGAATTTAAAGAGATATTGTCGATGATGAACCGAAAGGAAGAACAAATCTCTGTTTAGTTTTAGCATGTGTAGTCTCAATAACCCAAATCTTTATATATTTAAAAAAATCTGATTAGTAAACGTATAACATGCCCATATTATTAGTTACTATGAAAAATATATATTATTTGTTGTTGGTTTAAATACACATTTTTGGTTCGCAATTATTTTTTATTTAAGTTAATAGATAGAAACAACAGCTTTAATTGCACGCGTTGACAATGGAAAGTGAGCGATTGTATAGATTTTAGTTACAATTTAGTTATGTATTTTAAATACTTTTTTGGAAAAATTTATGAACATAGTATAATAACATAAGAAAGCTGAGATTATATGCCAAAAGTTACAGAATAGCATTAAAAATATATGCATTAAATATAGGAATGGGAAATATAAATACAGATATGAATAACATGCATAAGATAGTGTAAAAAACAAATATTAATTTAAAAAAAAGCTTAAATGACCGTAGTCCTTCCTTCCAATAATTTTATTTCTAAATGCAGTTTTTTAATTCTTAGTATTCTCTTTCCCAGGTGATTATTTTTTGTTAGTGATTCGTGCAATTCATTCTTTCTTTTTCTATCCAATAAGGAAGTTGAGTCCTTTTTTTAATTTTTTTTTATCAATGTTCACAGGCAAACTAAAATACCACTATTTTTGTTTTTTTTTTTAAAGTTCGTTTTCCGTTTAAAGAATCCTCAATCCGAAAACCTATTTCCCGCCCTCTAAAATGTAAGCGAATTTTATTGCTTGACTTAACTCAATTTGGAATATATTGTTTTATGAATGTGTAAGAACGATAGTGAGTTTATATAATTATTCTCAAGGTTTAACATCAAAAAATTACACAGTTACACCAAAGGCCCTGAGGAATAAAATTGACGAACTGTGTAGTGCGAAACTAGTTCACCGGCAGTCAAAGGACAACGAAAGGGAGATTTTTACAAAAACAAAAAAATGAAATAGATGAAAGAATCCAACAAAAGCTTGAATTGCATGAGTTGACAGTTGAAAGTGAGCAATAGGGAAGTTGAGTGAAAAATATATTGACTTAAAAAAAATATGTTCATGTAGATGACATTCAAACTAAAATACCAGTATTTTTTTTTTTTTAAGTTTGTTTTCATAATTAAATTAATTCTACAAGTTTGAATTTTATTAAGCCCGTGAAAACGCATACAATCATTTGCTTACATTTCAAAGGAGAGGAAACAGGTTTACGGATTGTTGGTTTTGGGACACTCCAGTCAAAGAGATAGGAGTTGGAAGCTTAAAAAACATAGAAATGCGTTAATTTCAACTAACCATCACGCCATTTTCTCCGCAGGGGTAGGCAGAGAGGACGGACCGCCAAACAACTCGGTCTTGGCACACACTCCTTGCCTTATTCACATTCATACATCTTCTCATACATGCTCTTCTATTATTCTGATTCTTGACATGGCCCCGACTCAAGTATCTGATTCACTTGATCGTGCCACGTCTTCCTTGGGCGTCCTCGGCTTCTTCTACCATTCACATTCGCATCATAAATTCTCTTTACACTCCTTTCTTCATTCATTCGCTCAACATGCCCACCATCTAAGCGTCCCTTTCTTAACCTTACTTACTACGCTCATCAGCCTTGCATTCTTTTCGGATCTCCACATTCCTCACACGATCATACATGGTTTTACCACACATACGCCTCAGGGATCTCATTTCTACAGCATTCAGTCTACTTTCATCCTTTCTCTGCCAGTTCCATGCTTCACTGCCATACATCAGGGTAGGTACCACTGGTGCCTACCCTGATGTATGGCAGTGAATCTACTCCATTGTGGACTGCTAGCTTTGCTTCTGTGGACAACTTTTTGTTAGCTCCAACGGCGTTCAATCCTACATTAATGGAGTTACCTGCATTCACCCTTCTTTCAATATACCTATCAGCCTTCCCATCTCTCGTAAACATACTTCCCAAATAAGAGCGTTAATTTCAGATTATCTTAAATGGAGAACCGATATACAACAAGGAATCATTGTAAGATCTTACATGTAGTCGGAACACTGCCATCATAGCCATGATACACCCCGGCCGTGGCGATGGTAGTGGCGCTGATCATACTCCCACCTGCCTCCGCCACCGGCTCCTGCACTAACAAAGTTTCCACATCATCGTCAAACACACTGGGAGACCGTCAATTGACGTGGCCA
The DNA here is from genome assembly GCA_951813805.1 of Limnephilus auricula. Taxonomy (NCBI): domain Eukaryota; kingdom Metazoa; phylum Arthropoda; class Insecta; order Trichoptera; family Limnephilidae; genus Limnephilus; species Limnephilus auricula. Next base: position 41,420,941 of record OX638391.1, read on the forward strand.
TTATGCTCCGCATAAAGGTGGTCTCCTCCTTTACTGGTTCTCCTCATGTATCTCAGATATGAACTTATATCCATGTGAAGCATACTTACATATATCTTTGTCGTGCTAAATTAATAGCATAATATATTATATACATATATTTATTATTTATCTTAGTCCTTCAAAATTCAAATGAACTATGGTCACCCTACTTTGTTTACATTGTAATGTGCCAAGACTGCCAAGGGCCTTTAGCTTGTCCATTATCTGTGTAACAATATTGTTTTTTGAAGTATCATTTTTATTTTACCTATATTATTTGTGTTTTTTGAAGTATTATTGTGTTTTTTGAAGTATTATTTTTGTTTCCTTTTTCCTTTTGTGTTATTTTGTTACTTTGTAAATAATTGTTAACCTCAACACAGGCTTGTCCTAGTGAGGTTAAAAATTGTATTGTAAACTGAAAACTAAAATGTGAAGAAGAAACAATAAACAATAAATAAACAATACTTTTATGGGGCCAACAGACCTAGCTCTAAACGCTCGATATGCCGAAATACGCCAAACCAAATAACGCTTGAGCTTTTATAGCTAGGTCTGTTGGCCCCATTATGATCAAGATGCACATATTCGTCCTCATGTTTCTTTAGAATACATTATTATTTATATTGTGATATATTTTTGCACTTGAAAACACCGTAATGGTTCCTAAATAAGTTTTTGAAGTGACAGAACAAACGGTTTTTTCCGCCATTGTTCGAGAGCAGAACGGAATATTCTAGAAATAATGTTCTACGATGATGTTCTGATTTCAAAATGATTATTAAAAACTTTGGGTAAAGTTTACTGCAGATAAGAATATAAGATATTCTCCATTAAAATGTTTTCGTAATGATTGTTTATGTCTGTAAAACAAAATTCTACATAATATGGTGAAAACACACAATGCTTACCAACGCCAAAATACAGTTATAACAATGTAATTTATTATTTATGCATACTTTTTACGGCAAATAGAGATAATAGTGTGTAATTTACAATACTTACGGTATGTAATGGGATCCATTGTTTTTAGAAAATTGAGAAGCATTAACACCAAACACTGAATAATGACAAGCCTATCCTCTTGTGTCCTGCAGTCCACTGTATAGTACCTGGATTATTCTATTTTTCCTGACAATATTACTATTTTTTGAACGCTGATAACACTTTTCATAGACAAATAATAATTATTTCTACCACCAGGATTGATCAGCTGTGGCATTTTTACAAAATTATTATTCAAAACGTATTTTGAAGTCTTGTCAAGAGCACTGTTTGAAAATGGTGTCCGGTTCTTTTTCTCACCCGGGTTAGTTATTAGATTACTTTTGATATGTGGAATAAATTAATGAAATTGAGATTGATTATAGTTATAAGAGAAACATATTTACTTGTAAGATTGTTCAATAAATATATATTGTTTTTAAAGTAATCCAATTTGTCAAAATAATAGTAGGGACGCTGTAGTGCACCTCAGGTCAGTATATGACGTTTTGTTCTTTCAGTTCCTCAGAATATCCTCAATTTGAGCGATTATGAAGTATCTTTTTAATGTATCTTAATTTTTTATTATTTATTAACCAAAAAATACATTTTATGTACATTCTTTTAGGTATATGCCACCTCACTAGGAGAATAACATCAAATTTATTTTTTCTGGTGCTTGGATTAGCCTCGGGTCTCAAGAGGCTCTAGATTAGGTTGGCGCGAAATCTAATGACATTTTTGACAAAAATAGGAAATATTGCCATCGTAAAAATAATCTCGGTCTTCGAAATAAATGATTCCCCGGAATAAATGCCCTATTCGGCGGGGAACACTGAGTGAAATTTTCAACTTTAAAGAAGATGAAACAACCCATTTCGTATTTGAAATGATGGAAGACGAGATGCATTTCAAATTTGAAATAAATAAAAAGAATTTTTTCATTATTTGAAACAACTGGTCCTAAATAGTGGTGTTTCCTTCTTGAAGCATTGGTAGCTTCATAAGCTCGGGTTCCTTCTTATATCTTAAACTTAAACAGCCTTACTAAAAAAACTTTCTGAAAAATTTTAACAATTGTTTAACCACCGTGTATAAAAAACCTTACTAATTAAAATCTGACAAAAAGTTAATGGAAAGATATGTTCATTGCTTACACAGCCAAAGAGGGTAGTTTATGAGTTGTACATATTTATAATTTTTCAAAAAATTTCGAAATTTTTACAAGTTATTTTAAATGTACTATATATTTTTTATTTTTTTAAATATATTTGCATACTTATATGGCAATGTAATAATATACTTAACCGAAATTTTTATTTTCATACAGTGGGAATTTGTACCCGCTAAGCTACTTAGTTAGCATATTAACAGATCCAACAATAAATGCAACCAGTAATAATTACATAAATAGCACCGACTCAATTAGAATTTTAAATCTAATACTAGCATGTCTTTACACATATTATTATTATAATTTTTTATTAATAATTAAAAGATACAAAAAATCAAATACATTTTATACACTAATTAATTATATAATATATTTGTTTGATGTACCCCCATAAATGTGTTTGGGCGGGGGTGTTATTACGTAGTTTTTATTTGATTTGATTTAGTTCAGGTTTTGAGTACGATTTTTAAGGTGAGTTTTAAATTCTTTTATATTGGTATTCATGTTTCTAATATTTTCTGGTAATGAATTAAAGAATTTTACTCCGAGATATTTATGATTTAACTGTCCTATTGTTTTTTTACATTTTGGAGTATTGACGTTTGTCTAAGATTTTTGAAGTATATTGAAGTATTGATGTTTGTCTAAGATTTTTGTTATTTTTAAAGGGTGCAGTTTTATTTTTAATATTAATCTTTATAAATTTGTAATGTTGCATGGTAGAAGTATAATGCACTTAATTTTCTGACCTTAAATTCTTGGAATTAGAGTTTTGACGAATATGAATAGGTTTTTTTTTAAAATTGTTTTTATTATTAGTTTTTGTGATATGTAAATTGTTTATGTTTGATTTTTATATGTACCGCCCCATTCTATAATGCCGTATTGTATAATTAATTGACAAAATGCGAAGTATGTGGTTCTAAGTCATTTTTCTTTTTTAACATGAATGAATTGTTGTTCTGTTGTTTCAGGTAGCATTAATGTAGAGACTGTACCCATCAAGACAGAACTAGGTCCCCGAGAAGAAGATGAAGGGGGAATTACTTATACGGAAATAGACATAGACGTGACAGATATTAAAAAAGAATCCTTAGAGCACTCTGAAAGTATTACCGAGACTGCTGCGGGTAAAGTCGATTTTGGTCTGAATTAGTTTTAATATTTTTTTGTTTCATTATAGATACCTACTAACTGAGCTTTATCCGCTTTCTTTTTCAGAGGTGATAACGGAGCTGAAGACGCACCCTGGAATAAAATTTCATTCATGTTCTCATTGCAACTATTCCTGCTCATACAAGTCAACTTTAACTAGGCACTTACGTACCCATACTGGAGAAAAACCTCATCCATGTCCCCAATGTAACTACTCCTGCTCGTCCAAGGGATCGTTAACAGTGCACTTACGTACCCATACTGGAGAAAAACCTTATTGTTGCCCCCATTGTAATTTCTTGTGCTCAGACAGATCAAGTTTAACGAGACATCTTCGCATCCATACTGGTGAAAGACCTTATTTATGTTCCTCCTGCAACTATTCATGCTCTCAAAAGGAATATTTAAAACGTCATAATCTTATCCATACCGGAGAAAAACCTCTCTCCTGTTCCCATTGCAACTACACCTGCTCACGAAAGTCAAATTTAACAGTGCATTTACGTATCCATACTGGCTTAAAACCTTATTCATGTTCCCATTGTGATTACACTTGCTCACACAAGTCAGAGTTATCAGTGCACTCACGTATTCATACATGAATCTGCGTGTATTATATTATACGTCATATTATGTATATATTATATAAATGCACTTATTAAATTCTAGCTGCAGACTATGTGCTGCCAGAATTGGTGGAAAACCATTTTCATGTTCTGGGTGTAGTTCCCGCTAACCGGATAACAGATTCATTCTTACTTTTAAACCAGTTTCGAGATAAACTTTAAATTTGAGTTGAACACCATAAGCTCCAAAATTAGGAAGAAAATCATTCCCTTTTTCTAATTGTATGTAATTTTAGTTATGATTTTAGACTCTTACGCAGACTCACTGTTAAGTGTCCAATGACACCGTGTGGACTGTAAAACTAAATGTGAAGCGAATTACAATTGTCTATAAGATTGTGTTTTTATATCGACAAGGGGAAGGAAAAGACAGGAATGGCCCTTACCTTGATGATGAGGTGACAGCTCCCAGCTCTTCATTCACGGTCACTTTCCAATGTTAAAATGATGACCCGATGGTCTTCACGAAAATCATAATATGTTTATGATTGTTATTTGCGAAATGCTTGTACCAGCCCGACAGAACTTTCAAATATAACAATTGAATGTTTTTATTCAAAACAACGGGGTGCAAATGTGTTCTTTTTTCAAGCATTTTTTATTCATCTTCTTTTGCTTCTTGGGCAAGGGCCTTGATGTTAAAGGAGGCGAATCAGAAGGAAGGAATATTTGGTAAGGAACATGGGTAAAATGGATTAATGTCCTAAAGTTATTTCAACACTAAACATTCCGCCGGCCTTGAGGAAATGTGATAATTTTCTCAATAATTGTGTATTAACGACACGAAAGAAGAAAACGACAACAAACTAAATTGAATGGTAGAATTAATAACAAAATTAAAAACATGTTAAGTCAAGCATCCATATTTTTTTCTCGAAGAATTCATGTTGGATGTTATATGTTGACACAATAATATATTGAGGATTCCACCCACCCCCCCCATTCCTCCCCCCCCTTCCAAGCTGATAAATCTTGGTGCGGCCCGCGGTAATATAGTTACTACAACAAATCAAATGTCCCCCGATGGTAAAAAAAGTTCCCCAGCCCTGATCTATACGCAACAGGGACTCTCACCTTCACTATCACATCTTTATTCACTAAATTTAAGATCATTTTTGTGTTCCAAATACACAGCTAAAATTCCAGATGCGGTTTCATCTGCTGACGAATTTTGAAGGAACCCGAGTATGTTCTGCGCGCGGTGTAAAATTCTAGTTGCAAATTTGCTGCAAAATTGGGAGGATAGCCATTTGCATATTCTGAGTGCCATAATATGCCGATATTCTATATATTTTTATATTTTGTACATTACATGTATTATATAAATGCGGTTATGAAATTCTAACTTCTTTGTACTGCCAGAATCGGAGGACAGGTGAAGTTTTAATTAAAGCGAGTTCCTGCATTCAGATTCACTTATAAATTAAAACCGGTTCCGAGATAAGCTTTAAATTCAAGTTGTATACCACATGCCGCAAAATCCAGAGGAAAACCATTTGCTTATTCAGCTATTTATTTTTTATTATAAGAATTTTGTACATTGTAAATATTTTGTGTTATTTCATCCGCCATGCTAGGGATGCCCCTGTGTTATGGCGGGTGAAGTTTACAGATAAAATAATAATTGATGATAATGAAGTTTACAGATAATATAACAATGAATTTATGATAATAAGGTTTACAGATAATATAATAATTTATTTATAAGTTTATATGTATGGTTCATAAATTAAATTATAAGATAGTAAATCATAAGTTATTAAATTAAACAAATTAAATTAAATTACAAATAATATATAAAATCACTTAAATATCAACCGCCTAACAATAATGTGTAACCAAGGCAAAGACATAGGAAAAACAATAAAATCAAATAAAATTAATAATTTAAAGATAAAGGTATCCTATGCTTATTTTACTTATTTTCTTATTTCTTTACACCCCCCCCCCCCCCTGGGGTTAGAAAAACTAAGAAAATAAGCAAAAAATAATATATAAGCCACATAACTTAATGTGTAACCAAGGCAATGACATTTGAAAAAACTAAATTAAAATCCATTATTCAAATAAAAAGAAATCCTAGGCATTTCTTATACCTTTACATATATATTGTGGTTATATAACTATTATTTAAGCTTGTGGACTCTTACACTACAGCTTTAAAAGTTACTCTTGAGTTAAAACCAGCCTTGTGTTACAAACGTAACAAAAACATTCGAGATGCGAACTCTTCTGACACAATAGGGTATTTTAAAAAAAGAGGGATTCTGTTGAAATGTATGGAATATTTAAAGATCATTTTTCTGATTTTAATCGTCATACTAAAAATGTTTGTTTATATGTTTTCATTCAAATTTATTGGTTTTAAAAAAGATCAAAAAGTGACAAAACCTAAATGGCCCGTGGTTGGCAACGACGCTACATACGCACGTTAACAATCAAACAAACTACTACTGTCAGAATTTTCTCAAAGTCGGGCAACGCTTGTGACGTCACATGTCCAAAATGTCGTTTTGGCTGTATTAAAAAAAATGGGAAACTTTCACTCGCTGTAGAAAATTTATTCGCCAACATAAAAATAAAATAAAAATGCCATAATAATCGTAATTTTTAGCTTAATTTTTCTAAGCAATAAATCGATATCAAATAAATTTAACAAATGAAATCTCAGAATTCCTGTCTTATGATTGTCAAAAGTAGGAACTCAACCAAAACCAGGACTTTAATCATTATTTAAAAAAAATAATTTTTCAATATAACTCCACACAGGAAGCCTTGAGGAAAATAATTTCCCTTAGGGCCTATGTCAACTTTGAAGATGCTGGGTGGAGGGTCTTTTTGAGGAGAGGGAGGGATAGGCTAGGGGAGGAAACAGCCGAGACTATGCACTGTTTCCCAGAGGATCAATGACACCAGTTCCTTGGAGCATCTTTCACTGAAATACCGTTAAAACAAGCATAGCATTCCCACCCGACGCCTGTTCTCTAAAGATTGCAATCCGTTGTTAAGACGGGAGAATCTATCAAAGAGACTTCTCATTTCTGCACATAGTCTAGAGTGTTTTTCAGGTATTTTAGGGCTCCAGACCAGAGGTGGCTGCCAAATTCAACCTTGTGGTGAACTTGCGATTTAATCTTGGTATTAAAGTATCTGCGGGCCCTGTACAGTACGCCCAGTTTCTGAGAGGCTAACATAACTCTGGCTTCGATGGAGCCCCCGTACCTGAGCTAGCTGGTCACCTAGTGTTACAACGAGCATACCAATGGAGGTGGCATCGTGTGCTAGCACGGTCGCTCGATATGAAGATACCGACCGATTGTCGGTAACTTGTCATCGTTCCCTAGAACAACTGCAGATCTCAAACGACAGTTGATAACGAATATATTAAGGACACTTAATCATTGTGAACTCTCACCTATTCGTTTGCGATCTGCAGTTGTCGTAGGGAACGATGAGAAGTTACCGATAGGGTTCCTATCGATCGTTATAGAGCAAGCGTGCTAGGGCCTCTGTTCGGAAGAATGCTACCGTTAAAGTGGACTAGATTGTCATTTCGATCCTTTTTAGACGTAATCAGATATTAAATTATACAAATAACTTTGTATCAACCACTATTATATAATTACAATTACCAAATTGTGATTATATAATAGTGGTTGATACAAAGTTATTTGTTTAATTTAATTCAAAATGACGCCATAAAGTAATTTTGCGAAGTTTGAAGAAGTAATCAGATATGATTGGGTATTTGAAACATTAAGTCCAACGGATTCAGGTAAGAAATTGCAGAAATTGAGCCCGCAAGCGACCAGAAGGCTCTGCTGCCATGCGGGCAGGTAGCCCAAATAGCATATTGCCCCCCTCGTAACTAATGGATTGCTTACGGTAGTTAGTATGAATGGTGTAAATGTATGTTATCGTTTAAAATGTTTGTGTACTTGGGACGTTTTAATGAAATCTATGTTTGTATGTACGAGTTTATTATTTATTTTGTATATAATTTCATTGTTTTTTTTTATTTCTTGCTAGAGCAATCCAGATGAGTTACAAAACTCATTTTAGGACAGGAGGAACTTACAATTCATAGGTAGGAGGTAGTAGTTACAATTTTACAAAGGTATATTGATATCATAATATAAGTTTTACATTCAGTACAGCATAAAAATAAAGACAGGTTAAGTAGAACAAACAACAAGAGAAAACAAGTAAAGAGAGGGAAAAACTGATACGAGTATATAAGATATAACAAAAAAATGACAAGACGATTACATATTTTCATTTTTAAATGTAGTTAAAAAATATTCTTTTAAAGCATTGCTTTGCAATTTTTTATTATGCTGGATGTTTTTGTACATATCTGGAAGCGAATTATATAGTGTATAGGCAATATAGTTCAGAGATTTTATCCCATATTTTGTAGTGTGTGTTTGAGGAATGCGGATTTTATTGTTATTTCGAGTATTGTGGTTGTGGATGTCTTGATTGTAAATTGGCTTGGTGTTAGTATGAGTTGATTGTTGGGTAATTTATAGGATGGTGCTTGTGATTTCATGTTTAGGAAGGATTGTGATTGGAAGGATACCGGAAACTGAATAGATGTCCCTGACATGAGTGTCCCATGGAAGTCCATGAACATTTCTGAGAGCTCGGTTTTGAACTACCTGCAGGTCGGCTATCAATTTCTTTGAGGCAAAGCCCCAGATACAGCAGAGATAGGACAGGTGAGAGTGTACCATGGCATTGTAGACTGAAGTTAATAAAGGGATGGGTAGTAATCCTTGAAGCCTATATAGTACACCAGTTATGGGTGTAATTTTCTCCTTTACATGATTTACGTGGAGATCCCACGAGAGTTGGGAATCTATGATCAGACCCAGATATTTTGTGCTCATTTTCTTTTCGAGGGAGTTGTCTCCAATTTTGATATCGAGGCTGAAATTTTTTTTGTTACCGAAAAGTATATAGTGGGTTTTTTTTACGTTAAGGGTTAGTTTGTTTATTCTCAATCAACTTGTGAGATGGGAAATATCAGCATTCATTTCCGTTTCAAGCTCCGCTAGGTTCGGTTTAGTATAAAAAATTACCGTATCATCCGCATAAAGTTGTATAGTTCCTTTAATACCCCACTTTGTTATGTCATTTACGTAGATTAGAAAGAGCAACAGTCCATAATATATATTTGTTCGTAATATCTTCAGTGCACATACAAAATGAACATAATTAGGTACCGAGTTGATGTTAACGTATTTAAAATTTTTAAATGGCAGCACTTCGTTTCATCATAAACTCGAAAATTATTTTATTTTCTATATTATCTATGGATAAACTTATTCCTAATATTTGCTGTCACTTTATATGTTGATAATATATTATTTGACTTTACTCCTTTTGTTAACAATCAGTACTACTCAAGAGTTCCTTTAAATTCGTTATAAAGTTAAAGTTTAGCAGAACTACCAGATCCTTACTCAAAAGCATGGGTTCCACCGCCATCAAGTTTGAACCAGGCACAAGTGCAGAAGAGAGTGTTTCTGTGATATTTACGGAAATCGATATAGAATATCCTTTAATCAGGAAAGAATCAATTTCTGAAAACAACTCAGGTATTTTGTTAAAATAATTTGAAATATTTTACGTAAATGAAATTTAGAATGAAATATTTTCCACTTCCACCAATGCAAATAGTCGTATTTTAGTGTAATTAAGGTGAATCAAAAGATTTTGAAGTAGTACATTAATAGTTTCATACTCCGCCTACTGGTTAATACGGAATATTTTTTATTCAAACAGTTAGATTTTGCTTTATTATTACGAAAATTGAGTATTTATGTCAGGGGAGACGAAAAAACATGCATTTTATATTTCAATTTTATAAGATTTCACTTACGCGAATTATTTGACAGCCACGTTTGGCCAAGTGAAACGGGACTTATACAACTTCAATTACTACAATATACAACTATTTACGTGCACAAAATAGGTTATTAGGTTCTTAGGCTGGGTAACCTAAGTAATTCGTGCGTATTTAGATTGAAAAAAATCGCAAATATCAAATCCAAAGAAATGGCGGCAAAGGAAATGTTCCGCTCCATATTATCCGTGCGTATCCGTGTATCGAAATTCGAATTCCGTATTATCCGGTAAGCGGAGTAGTAAACATTTACCGTAAATACTTATTTACGCACGCTTGAATTGGGGGGGGTAAGCTGGCGAATGTCTAACGGAAATTGAAATGCGTTGCGAGGCGAACGGGCTCACTGTGGAAGCAAGAGAGAACAGTGCGCGCGTACTTTTCCTTTCTCTTTTCCTCTCATAGCCGTTCATGAAATATTTCAGTCAGTATTTTGAAATACCAGTGACGCGGCGGGGAGCGGACGTCGATTCGCACGGCTTGATCGGGCGAGGCGAATGATAATAAATTTAAATAAATATTTGTAGAAAATTAATATACTTTATACATGTAAACACATATATGGACATACATATAAATGGAGCTAAAAAAGTATTTACTTTAGTCGTGTGGTCTAAAGTACTCTAAAGCACGCTCGTATTTTTTTTAAAAGTGGGTATTAACCGATGCCAGCGATATCCAATAATTAAAGTCGGCGTAAGCTGGGAGGCAGAATGCGTCACGCGTGCAGACGACACAGGAAATGTATGGGCTTATACGAAGCATGTCGTACGACCCTAACCCTTTTATTTTGTTGCATAACTGTTAGTCGAAAATTAAACTGCAGGTTTTTGCTTGACTGTATATATCCCGTCCGTCCGCAATGCAGACGTCCGCCCAACACAGACACTCTTGTTTATATAAATAGATAGAAACATATTTTTTATTAGATAGCTGATACCTCACCTTTGCATACCTTCGTGTGCAATATGCAAACAAGGGAACCATATCACCCCTGGTTGTGAGAAGGGAGTGTCTTTGGTAGGAGAAATCTATTTCAGTCTTACTGACCAACCTAAGGACTTATCATGAGGGAAAGCGATGCTCTTGTTCCCATTGTAATTACTCTTGCTCTTATGAGTTATAGTACACCTGCGCACCCATACCTGAGAAAAAACGTTTTCCTGTTATGTTTAAACCTTCTTATTCACCTTCTCATCTTTTATTATTATAATTTCTCAGTCGTTTCTGTTTTGCCTTTTTCTTTGTACTTTTTTACCGTGAAGTTTGTAATATACATAGTTTTTAAATTTATTTGGAAGTTTGGAACTAATTTTCAAAATTTAATTCCCTTTGATATAGTGGAATCTTCACCGTTGATGACAAGGAAACTATTGGTCATTCGAAAAGAAGAATTATTATCAATTGCTCATACAGCCACAGCAATTCTACAGAGTTACTTTTCATCCTTATTTATACTGTATTTTTAATCTCTATTTTCATGTAATAAACCTATTCGATGTTTTTATTTTCATTCAGTGGGAATTCGTAGCCGCTAAGCTACTGCAATTAGTCTATCAGTAGGCGCTTTGTTAAATAGTATAATAGATTTACAAATAAATGCAAATAATAATAATATAAATCACTGACAATTTTAAATCTAATACTAGCATGTCTTTACATATATTATCAATGAATTGTTGTTTTGTTGTTCAAGGTAGCATTAATGTGGAGACTGTACCCATCAAGACAGAATCAGGAACTCTAGAAGAAGATGGAGGAGAAATCTCTTATACGGAAATAGACATAGACCTGACAGATGTTAAAAAAGAATGTTTAGAGCACTCTAAAAGTGTTATCGAGACTGCTGCGGGTAAAATCGTTTTTTGTCTGAATTAGTTTTAATATTTTTTCATTTCATTATAGATACCTACTAACTAATCTTTATCCGCTTTCTGTTTTAGGCATAATAACGGACCTGAAGACGCACGCTGGTGAAAAACCTCATTCGTGCTCCCATTGTAATTATTCTTGCTCATACAAGTCAGCATTAACAAGGCACTTTCGTACCCATACTGGAGAAAAACCTCATCCATGCCCCTATTGTAACTACTCCTGCTCAGACAAGTCAGCATTAACAAGGCACTTTCGTACCCATACTGGAGAAAAACCACATCCATGCCCCTATTGTAACTACTCCTGCTCAGACAAGTCAGCATTAACATTGCATGTACGCACCCATACTGGAGAAAGACCTTATTTATGTTCCTACTGCAACTATTCATGCTCTCAAAGGGGATCTTTAAAACGTCATAATCTTATCCATACTGGAGAAAAACTTTTTTTATGTTCCCATTGCAACTACACCTGCTCACGAAAGTCACATTTAACAGTGCACTTACGCATCCATACTGGCTTAAAACCTTATTCATGTTCCCATTGTGATTACACTTGCTCACACAAGTCAGAGTTATCAGTGCACTCACGCATTCATACATGAATCTGCGGCTTTTCATTTACTCATGAGGGATCTTTAAATAGCCATATTCTAACCTCTAACCCATACTGGAAGAAAACATTATTCATGTTCCTACTGCGATTATTCCTGTTCTCAAAATGGAAATTTAAACACTCATATTCTTGCCCATACTGGCCGAAAACCTTATTAATGTGCTATTTGTTCTTTCCCTATTTATAAAGTCGGCGTTAATAGTGCGCTTTCATATTCATAAAAGGGTAAACTTAGAATGTTATGTGCTCTGCCACTCGTTTGTTTGAAGTACCTTCCCACATTCCTACTGAGATCGCGTAGGGATTAGATAGCTCGCTCACACAAGTATAGATTTATGAGAGCTTGTTTGTCCTTGACCCCATGGAAATTGTTAAAAAATTCACAATAAAATTATACTAAAAAAACCTACAGACTTCCCCACTGAACGCATACCTATTCGAAGAATTCAAAGTTCCTACATTTAAAAAACTTATTTGTCAAAAATTCAATCGTACAAATTGTAAACGAAAAAGATAATAACCATTCATAACTGAAAATCGTACTAGACTTAAACATTTTGTATGCCCCAAACTAAACACTTCTTTAGCCCAACACCATTATACACACCAAGGAAAATACTTCTGTAATAAACTACCAACAGAAATCAGAAGCATTAATAACAAAGTGTAACTGTGGAATTCCATCAAAAAATATTTTAAAGAAATCATCAACAGGAAATCTGCTTCCCCGATTTTCACATGAAAGTCCCACTAATAATAATTATAATTGTTTTTCTTCTTACTGAATAAATAGATGTGTATAACTGTACATACGAGTATGTGAAATATGTGACTGTATTTAATGTACATAATATATGAAATTTAAACTTTTCTTCCATGCACCAGCAAATGCTTTTAATGAGAGACCAGTATGAATTAACATGTGCCATTTAAAAAAAAATATATATATATATATGTATAAATTTTTCTTCGGTTTCTTTGTTAAAATTAAAAGTTACTTATTAGTTTTTATCTTAATGTGACACCCTACAAGAGAGCTTCTGTCTATACATTATAAATACAGAAGAACATAGTCTCGACACCCGGTTGGGCAGCGTTGTAAGGCTGGGTTAAAATTAGTAAACAAGTCACCGAAGGCTGAGATTCCCAAAACGTACCCTCATATTTATGAAATAAATATTGTCATGTCATTATTCTATATTCAAATATGCCTGCTTACATCTAAATATATTACCCCCTGTCACCAAGGCTTATAATTTACCACATAAGTTATCAAATATTATACATTTTTTAACGTACAACACACATTGTAACTATATAAGGATCAGCGCAGAATTAAATTCCGTGAAGCCTGACTGCATAGTTCAGGAAAATAGTACTTAATTTGACACCGCGGATATTGAAAGTTTAATAACTTATAAAAGTTGACCTAGTTTTCTCAAATTCTTTATTTGTTAAAGTATCCGCATCTACTGAATCTATCCTCCCAATCGACAAATATCACCCCCCTCTACTGATCGAATGCAACAGTTCAATAAATAAAAAAATCATCAGTATCAATAAAATTGAACTTCTTCAAAGCCGATTATGATCAAATCACTAATCTTTTATCTTCAACGGACTGGAACTTTTTGGACTCTGAAGAAAACATAAATGATATGGTAGATAAATTTTACTCAATTCTAAATAAATCTATTGATTCACTTGTACCCGTTTCAAAAATGTACGTACGTAACTATCCAAAGTGTTTCAGTAGCGATCTTATTAAAATAATTAGAGAAAAAAATAGCCTATAAAATTTACAAATCAACACGCGATCCAGTTGATTACCCAAATTTAACGAACTCAGAAAGGCCACCAAAAAAATGTCTAAGTTATGTTACCAAAAGTGTATTGACAACTGTGAAAAATTGGTTCTTGCCAACCCCCAAAACATCTTTAAATTCTCAAAATTGCTTAACAACAACGACTCCGGTATTCCCCCCAACATGTATTTAGATAATAAAACGGCTGATAATCCACAAGAAGTTGTTAATAGCGATGGGAATGATCGAAACTTTTATATAATCGATTTTTTTTAATCGAGACATCACAATAATCGAATGATTAATCGATTTTTTGCTCGGAGTTCGGGAGCAATAGCTACGGTCAGGGGCAGGATTTTTGTCTGTGACGGGGGGGGGGGGGGGGGGGGGGTAGGAAGTCGAAAATTATTATGGTGCATCATGTATGGCAACGCTTATTGTTTGTTGTAATTTTATTTGTTGTTTTTTGGTATGCATTTCACAACATAACAATTATTGTTAAGCTACTTAGTTTAGCCCATTG